>OX328101.1:60319471-62894623 GCA_946811185.2 Hippopus hippopus
ACTCTGACACAAGGACAGTCCATATGGTGCAATGTGAATCAACCATCATATTGTACCGGATGTTACGTAAACTCGGGAACCAATTCGGCTGTCGTCTGCAAGCGAAGTATGTCGTTTTCAAAAGTTAGCTGAGCAATTCTTTTATCGACCGCATGATCTTAAATGTAAAAAAATGTGAGACTGACGGTTTACATAGAAATGTAGGTATATGTTTCTAACTTTTAAGTGAAATAAATATGATGTCATTTATACTGTTATTACGTAATTTGTGTTTTTACACCGGAAACAACGTAAAATCTCGAACTAATTTGTTTGTCGTCTGCAATTGAGATATGTTGTCTATGAAAATAAACCGGACTAATAACCTTCTCTGTTGCGTCTTTACCTACTTTTCGTGCCGACGAAGAAAAATTAGAGAAATCTCCGGTTGATTGTTATCAGAGGAATATATGTATCTGAGACAAGAATTTATAGGACATTACATGAATTGTTACAGTGCAAATCAACGATTACTTTACACCGGAAAACACGTTAAGTCTCAAACCATTTCTACTATCGTCTGTGAGTGAAATTTGTCGTCTGCCAAAGTAGGATGAAACGTGACTCGATCTTGAGAAACTTAAGCGCAACACTTCGGTAAGGTAAATTCAGCAAAGTTCAAGTTTTTTCGAAAATGAAAATTTTATCTACCCAGGCTCACATCGCATTTATTGAAAGCACTGAAATTACTGGCAAATCTGGCTAAAGGGGGTTTAATGCCACGCAGTAATTCAAGATACCAAGCAAGTCATCATATACATGTAATTATGGATTCGTAAAATCCATTTTGTGTAACAACCGACTACATCATGGGGTACACTGGTCCTTTGACATGCAGAAAATCGACCAATAGCAAAAAGTTTTGACTCAGGTCAGCCTGCGCGTAATGCGCAGGCTGACCTGAGTCGATACTTTTTGCTGTTTGCAGATGCATTAAGCGCCCATTTCACAGAGAATGGTTCATATCATATTTTGGAAGGAAACGCACAAACAAGCAAAAAACAAAACTTTAAGACCAAGATAATTCGTTAATGTTTCATCTGGTTAAAAAATAGATCTAGAGATACATTCTGCGATTTGCGTTGCAGATTTGAAGTTTCATTACGGTAGTATATATCAGCCATGCCGTGTGAAAAGGGAGCTTAATGCATATGCAAATAGTATCGACCCAGGTCAGCCTACGCATTCCGCGCAGGCTGACCTGGGTCGATACTATTTTTATTGGTCAATTTTCTGCATGTCCAAGGACCAGTTTACCTCATGAATCAGTTGGTTGTTAGAAGAAATGGACTCTATAGGTCCATCAGTAGGACTATGATTTGATAGTGATTTGTTGCATAACCGAAAAAACAATGTTATCTGCAGGTGCCAATGTTTTAACAGAAAGTTTTCTATTGATATTGGTAGCAGTTGCTATTTTTCGAAAACTAGGAGGTCTAAGAAACAAATTCGAACCTTCAGTGTATGTGGGTTTTGGAATATTCACTCAAAAAATTATCGGCTAAGGATAGGGCACGCTAATGGGATGCACGTGACATCGCCTATCACCGCCGGAAAACGTACGGATTCGGCTAAGACTCGGGTAATCCGTAATCGATCGGCTGATAGACGCTGGTTCCCTGCATTGATTACGGATTACCCGAGTCTTAGCCGAATCCGTACGTTTTTCGGCGATGAAAGACGATGTTACACGAATCCCATTAGGGTACCTTATTCTTAAAGGTTAGGCCTAGTACTTTTTCCCATATGTTGTATAAATTCGCAGTAGTGCTACAGCAGGTCTGACTTGTTTCGTGAACAATCAGCACAGCAACCTCATTGTACTTTTTATTTTTGTCCTTTTTTTTTTTTCATAAGCTAAAAGTGAATATTTTGAAATAACTGCATTACGAGTACATTCGTACCATCGCATTTTCAAATGATTGAGATTTCGGTTTATCGGTTAATCTTCGTTAACAGCCTTTTATAAAATCTATAAAATTCAGAATTTTAGAAGATTGATCTCAATAATTATGATAGCAACGCCTATACCGGCACAGCGGGCTCACAAAGTAATAAAATCTGAACTCTTTACCAAACGCCAAAATTTCCGACTTGTTCAAGTTAAAAATACCTGCAGGCTGTGATTTAGAAATGCCTCAAATTATGAGAATGATCTTTGAAAGAATAGAAAACAATGTGGGAATAGGAGAAAATGCTGGTTACCAGCATTTTCTCCTTTTCCCACAGTGTTTTCAAAAGCTTTATTCCTAAAGGTCTTTAAGATACGGGATTGTTTGATAAAGTGTATTATGTTGTTGGAAAACAACCAGATTGGATGCACTTTCTGCTATCCCCGTTATACCAGCTGCAGTCGATTTTATACAGTCTTGAAGTCTCTTTTGAAAACATTGTCGCAAAATGATAAAGTGGAGTTAACGAGCAGTTCTTATCTTTTGCTACAATTATGTTCATGCGTATACATCATTAAGTACCTCAGTTGCTGTTGAGTGTATCTATGTTTTATGAAAATGTTCTCAAGGTTGCCTTCTGTTGAAGAGATTTTTCAAGGACGTAATAAATGAAAAGAAGCTTTTATTTGCTGAAGCATTAAAGATTCATCCATTCTCGTTTTCAGGCAGTTTTTAGCCAGTTTTTAACCTATTAATTTTCTTCCTTATTATATGAAACTATAATCATTCTTGTATCTTCATGCCAAATGTTGTCCCGGATGGCTGCAAGATTGCACAGATTACGACGGATAGAAAATGCATTTCATGTTTTGCAGGCCTTCAAAGCAATCACTGTTGTCGTTTCCGGTTTTAAGTGTGGACCAATCCCTTGTGTTTTTCTATCCCTTACACCATATATGTTGGTATTTTATCTATGATTAAACAGCTGAGCCATTCTACACACTTTAAAGTTTTAACACTGGTTTTTAGCTCCACTGGCCGAAGGCCAGAGAGCTATTGTCATGGCGTTGTGTCCGTCGTGCGTCCGTCCGTCCGTCCATCCGTCCGTTCGTCCGTCCGTCCGTCCGTCCGTCCGTTCGTCCGTGCGTGCGTCCGTAAACTTTTTCTTTAAAAAACTTCTCCTCAGAAACTATTGACTGGATTTTTACCAAATTTCACAGGAATGTTCCTTTGGTGGTCCTCTTTCAAATTCCTTCAAATAATTGTGTTCCATGAAGAATTCTGGTTGCCATGGCAACCAAAGTAAAAAACCTTTAAAAATCTTCTCCTCCCAAACCGCTATTTGGATAGCATTATTATTTTGCAGGAATGTTCCTTAGATACAGGTTTACAGAATTCCTTAAAAAAAAAAAGATCTGTCAAAAAACATGGCTTTTATGGGAGACTCATTTTCCTTTTATGGTATAAAGTAAAATCTTTGAAAAATTTCTTCTCTAAAACTATTCATTGGATTTCATTGTTGTTTTGCAGGTAAGTTCCTATGGTGGTTGTCTACCAAATTGTTTCTTCAGTGAGCTAGCGAGCTATTGTCATGGCGTTGTGTCCGTCGTGCGTCCGTCTGTCCGTCCGTTCGTTCGTCCGTTCGTCCGTGCGTGCGTCCGTAAACTTTTTCTTTAAAAAACTTCTGCTCAGAAACTATTGACTGGATTTTTACCAAATTTCACAGGAATGTTCCTTTGGTGGTCCTCTTTCAAATTCCTTCAAATAATTGTGTTCCATGAAGAATTCTGGTTGCCATGGCAACCAAAGTAAAAAACCTTAAAAAATCTTCTCCTCCCAAACCGCTATTTGGATAGCATTATTATTTTGCAGGAATGTTCCTTAGATACAGGTTTACAGAATTCCTTAAAAAAAAAAAAAGATCTGTCAAAAAACATGGCTTTTATGGGAGACTCATTTTCCTTTTATGGTATAAAGTAAAATCTTTGAAAAATTTCTTCTCTAAAACTATTCATTGGATTTCATTGTTGTTTTGCAGGTAAGTTCCTATGGTGGTTTTCTACCAAATTGTTTCTTCAGTGAGCTAAAATGCAGGATTGAATGATAATTGTTAAAAACTTCCTTTCGCCATTATAGAAATATCAGGCCTGTGGAGCGATACAGGCGCTCAAGCGCCTCTAGTTTTGCCCTTCTGGCTGTAAGGATCTATCTTTAATAGAAATTATCATTGCGGTGGAGCGATAAACTTACAAAATGAAAGAAATGTACGATTGTGAACTACCTCTTCACTACACAATCCCAAGTTTTAACGACCCTGAAGAAGACAGCTTTGAAAACATCGTGGGAAAAGAAGAAAATGCTGGTAACCAGCATTTTGTCCTTTTCCCACGATGTTTTATACCCTTTCAAAAACAGAAATCATCATTTAAACTTCATTTATTTTGTCGTCTGCATATGCTTTCAATTTGGTCAAGTCCAAAATTTTGTCGTTTGTTAAAGAGTTGTACACTTTATGTATAATTGCGAGGAACATAACAATACATCAGCTTTAAATATTCTAGGCGTCCTAAATTTTCCCTAGATACAACAATTCCGTGATCAGTGAGAGAGTTGCAGCCTTTATCTAAGACTTATGATTATTGGACTTTTTTTATTACTATTTTCAACATATTGTTTTATCTTTATCCATCTTTGCACGAATATTTTGAAATAATGAACCATTTTCTGAGACCACAGATCTTAAATCGGACTCAAAATGATTTACTGTGCGCATTATAAAGCGTTATTGATTAGGGGGCCATTCACGCAAAACATATGCAGCTTTATTTCTGAAGACGGTATCTATAAATTTATACTGAATAGAAAATGGTGGGAAAGTGAATTAAGAAAAGACAGTGAAACTCTATTCACATAAATAATCGGTAATATCTCATATAAATTCGAAGTTTTTGTTGGAACAGTCACATCTGTAGCTTTTGGACATTGCAGATAAGGAAAATCACTATAAAATAAGAAGCAGAACTGGAACGAAATGCATCGAAACGAAAGGCAACGTAACGAAACGCAGGATTTCATTTGGTTTGGTTTCGTTGTCTTTCGTTTGGTGTACTTTTGTTGCGTTCCGTTTCGTTGCGTTTTGTTTCTGTTCGTTTCTTAGTTTATCGGGACCCCAGATAAGGACACGTTATCACCAACAATTCAAAACTGTACACCTACACTGTGTTGTAAACTGTACGGGACGAAATGTGTAGTCACTTCCAAGATGGCGAACTGTTTACATGGAGAAAGGTGGGTGTCACATTTTATCATCAATAACTTTTTTTCTTGAAACCTTCCAGTCATGATACTTACAATATATTGTGGGGGAATGATATGGTAAGCCTCGGTGCTATATAGCAAAGAGCCAGTGCCATTATTCGATACGTCATATCGGCGTAAACATTGCCATTCGGTAAAATTTAAATTTTAAGCGTGGAACTTGCATCGTTTTTAGTTATAGAATGGAAAAAAAGCTAATGCAGTGGATGAAGGTTGTTGTTTCTGTAGGTATTCATCACGTGCTTTCCAATGATTACGGTAATTTTTGTGAAATATGTCTAGAAAGACTCGAAAACATGTGTTATGTAAATCGCCAATGCAGCGGTGTAGTCCACATCAACAATTTCACACACAGCGGTGTAGACACGTTGTTTTGTGAACGGTTTAGACACAGACATAAGCTTTATATTCTGTACGGTTTAGACATAAAATTTGACAGTATCTTCCATAGCATTTATAGTACTGAAACAAAAATAACATCAGGGCTTTTGGAAATACAATATTATTGCTATCCTGTATATTCTAAAAGACAAACTTATATCAAATAAGATGCCACGGGAATTATTCATGTTTTGAAAGTGTTTCGCTAATCATCGATTGTCTTCCTATCAAAATATGGGAAATTGAAATTTCTTTGGTACTTCGCAAACGGGTCTGCGTATTCACATACAAGATGTAGTCCGGGGCCGAAAGAAACATTTGGGAAACGATAAGAATAAATAAAAAACTTTATGAGATAACTTATCTTAATGGGTAACATTCGATTTTATAAATATAAATCCATGACCCGTATATTATGAAATCAAACTGTACAATGGTAAATGAAAATTGTGAATATCGATCACACGGAATTCCATCTTACGATTTTTCCCTTTGGGGTAAAAACAACAATTACATAACATACTTTTTACTCCAGTCGGAATTTTTGTAGATCCCCCATCCCCTGTTAACGTAGCGGTCATATTTTATTCGAACAGTGGCACAGAAACCAAAAACTTTAACTAGATATTAAACAAGCCGATACCAAGATACGAATCAGCGAAAGTATTTCAAACAACTCCGAAATAAAAATGATTGGCAAGTCCGGGATGGTAATTATCATCCTAAGTGAATGATTGAAATTATGGCTGCCACCATGCTGGAATTAATTTGTAATTGCACAAACTTTCATTAGTAATTTCATAATTTATTTTTTCGTGACATAATACTGACTATTACATAAATAATATCGTAAATGATCTCTTGATGCACTCTTTTGTTTCCAACTATCTCTTTTCGTTCCACGATGATCCCTTATCGGTTCCACGGGAACAAGACAGTTCCCCAACAAGACAGTTCCCCAACAAGACAGTTCCCCGACACATGTTTTCGAGACAGTTCCCCGACAGATTTGGAGACAGTTCCCCGACACTTTTGTAGATAGTTCCACGACACTTTTGTTCGATGTCAAACAACAAAATAAATCTTATCATGGATAAAAAACATGTTTGATAGAGGATTTTATGGATAAATGATCGTTTGTGAAGTGTTTGTACATGTAATTGATGAGAATCGAGAGAGATTAGTGTAAGTTGTTAGAACTTGTTTCTCAATCGATGTAAAATAAATGTTTAAACTCATTGGCGCGTACATTTCGTCATCGTGGTAATGCCTATATGCTTAGTTCGACGGAACAATTTGACGGCCTATAGTCACAAAATATCAAACAATGTCGAAATAGACTACATTCTCCCATGGTATATATATAGATCTACAATATACATGTATGCAAAATTGTCCGAGTGTACAAGATAAACAGAAAAGGTATTTCACTCAGAACCCCCCCCCCCCCTCTCTACTGTATTTCTATAAAACAGGGGAATGCAAATAACTAAAATACATGTACAAATTATTCAGCGCCAAATACTCTCTATCCTTTTATCAACTTTGAGGCTGGCTAAAAGTCTTCTTAGAATTCTCTTATGTTCATGACAGGCGTGATTCGTCGTGAATTCACCCATGAGACAATAACTATCCGTCGTTCTATATAGAAATCTTCTTCACAGGGTACAGATAATTCGATCACAACATCAATTATCCACGAAAATTTCTAATTTCTCATGATTATCAATCATAATTGTGTAAATTCTACAGTATAAAAGGTTATTTGCCATGAAACAAAAGTGTCCGTGAACTGTCTTCAAAAGTGTCGGGGAACTGTCTCCAAATCTGTCGGGGAACTGTCTCGAAAACTTGTGTCGGGGAACTGTCTTGTCGGGGAACTGTCTTGATACCGGTTCCAGACGGTTCCTTCGGTGGGTTTCGGTAATAAGGGAGACTGTCTCGAACTGTTGGTGCCAATTTTCAGGATTCTGGATTAACGCCAAGTTACGTTATATTCAGAAAGGAATAGATTCGTTTCAAGACCAAGACAATTTTGTCTAAACCGTACATACATTGTGCTTTAAATTGTGTCTAAACCGTTCAGAAAACAACATGTCTACACCGCTGTGTGTGAAATTGTTGATGTGGACTACACCGCTGCATTAGCGATATACAAAACACATGTTTTCGGGTCTTTCTAGACATATTTCACAAAAATTACCGTAATCATTGAAAAGTACGTGATGAATACTTACAGAAATAACAACCTTCATCCACTGCATTAGCTTTTTTTCCATTCTATAACTAAAAACGATGCAAGTTCCACGCTTAAAATTTAAATTTTACCGAATGGCAATGTTTACGCCAATATGACGTATCGAATAATGGCACTGGCTCTTTGCTATATAGCACCGAGGCTTACCATATCATTCCCCCGCAATATATTGTAAGTATCATGACTGGAAGGTTTCAAGAAAAAAAGTTATTGATGATAAAATGTGACACCCACCTTTCTCCATGTAAACAGTCCGCCATCTTGGAAGTGACAACACATTTCGTCCCGTACAGCTTACAACACAGTGTGTATGTAATTCTCTAGGACTATGAGTGCACTTATGAATGGTATGGCTAAGGTTGAGATTATAAATTCTGTGCAGCCTGATCCCGATCTAGACTGTGTGGTAGTAAGTGAATATTCTTTATAGGAAATAATTGAAATTTCTGAAAAGAAAACAGATGAGAAATTCAAATATCCTGGTCGTTTTCACTCAACACTTTTTATACTCATTTATTCCCATCAAAATCACGCCATTTTTGGGGATCAAAAGGGCTAACTTTTAAACAGTCGACAACATTTTACATCCGTCCAAATTCAAACTAGTAGCAGACGATGAATCAAAAATGGCTAAAAATGGAATGTGTCTTAAAGACATTGGAAAACATTGTGGGAAAAGGAGAAAATGCTGGTTACCAGCATTTTCTTCTTTTCCTGCAATGTCTTTCAAAGGGCTTCTTCCTTCGGGTCGTTAAAACTCGGGACCGTTTGGTAAAGGTTAGAAGTGGTACTTACCGAAATAAATGAAAATCGCCAATCAGGATTTATAGGACGTCCATTGCGAAAAAATTTCCGTCACGTGATTCTAGGATGGATACACACCGGAAGTTACGTAATATCTCGAACCGATTTCGTCTGTCGAGTTCAAGTGATATGTGTCGTCTGTTCAGATAAATACAATTTTTTCCTTCCTTAGAATCTTTTTCAACATGACAATGCTTTACAAACAGGAAAACTGTAACGTTCTTTAATCAAAATTAATGCTGTATGCACTTTACGAATAATTGTGTCTAAGTAAATGTAAGTGTCTATTGAAATAAAGAAAATAAAACTGACCCTTGCATCAGAACACATTTTGCACACAAAAGAAATGCATTTTAACTTTGAAATTCGAGTCGGCAGTATTGTTTGAAAATGAAGCAGGCATAATGGAACTGTCTCGAAAACTTATGTCTGGGAACCGTCGTGTTAAGACTGTCTTGAGGAGTCTTTCACATCTAAAGTTGCCTGGGCGATCAACGTGGATCAAGACTAGACTGCACAAAACGTATGTCTGATATATACTGTCTGTTTTGCTGAAGTACTATTGACAAAATCAAACTTAAATTTGCATAAATTCGGATCTTATTTCTAGACTGAAAATATCTGGCATAATGAAGAGTCAATGACGAATTGAAAAGAGTCAAGGTCGAATGTGTTATCTTTTAAGTGTAAAAAAAAAGATGCAATAACGTTTTTTTAGCTCCACTGGCCGAAGGCCAGCGAGCTTATGTCATGGCCTGTTGTCCGTCGTGCGTCCGTCCGTCCGTGCGTCCGTCCGTCCGTCCGTGCGTTAACTTTTTTTTAAAACGTCTTCTTCTCTGAAACTACCCATCCAATTTTGATGAAACTTCACAGAAATGATCCTGCCATGGTCCTCTTCAGAATTTCTTGAAAGAATTTAATTCCTTCAAAAACTCTGGTTGCCATGGCAACAAAACTGAAAAATTTTGAAAATCTTTGAAAATCTTCTTGTCTGAAACCGTAAGGCCAAGGGCTACCAAATTTGGCATGTAGCTTTATCTAGTGAACCTCTACCAAGTTTCTTCAATTTATAGCCCTGGGGTCAAAATTGGCCCCGCCCCGGGGGTTACCAGTTATACATGGGCTTATTTAGGGAGAACTTTAAAATTCCTCTTCTACCTAGCCATAGGGCCTAGAGCTACCAAATTTGGCATGTAGCTTTATCTAGTGGACCTCTGCCAAGATTGTTCAAATTATAGCCCTGGGGTCAAATTAGGCCCTGCCCGGGGGTAACAAGTTTTACATGGGCTTATATAACAAGTTTTACATGGGCTTATATAGGGAGAACTTTAAAGTTCTTCTTTGACCTAGCCATGGGGCCTAGGGCGACCAAATTTGGCATGTAGCTTTATCTAGTGGACCTGTACCAAGGGTGTCCAAATTATAGCCGAGGGTCAAATTTGACTTCGCTCCGGGGGGTAACATGTTTTACATGGGCGGGCTTATATAGGAAAATCTTTCGCATCTAGCTATAAGGGCTAGGGCTATCAAATTTTGCATTTAGCTTTATCTAGGGGGTCTCTATCAAGGGTGCCCAAATTGAGAAAAATTTGAAAATCTTCTTGTTTATAACATTCAAGAACTGAATTATTTGGTATGGAGCTTTATATTGTGGACCTCCACCAGGATTCAAATAATTATAGCTTTGCGATCAAAATTGGCTTTGCTCATGGATCACAACTTTCTCGTAGGATTAGATAGAAAAATGTTTGCATGTCCTCGTGTTTGAAATCAATTTGCTGAATATTGTAATGTTTGGCTTGTAGTGTTTTTACTTAATAGCCAGTAGAGCGATACAGGGCCATCATGGCCCTCTTGTTTTTTCAATTACATAGAATCAGAAGATTTCTTATGACGTGTTTAAAGTTTTAAAAGTTTAAACATTTTAGTCACGGAAGTTTGGACTTAGCATCAATCAAAATTAATTCAATAGTTTAGATGGTTTTCTGTTGTTAATCTTCAAACATTTAAGGTCTGTAGTTACATTGACATGGCCTTCCAATGCAGCTTTAAAATGATCTAGCTTTATTCTCTCGACATTACTTGACAGTTTCTAAGTAACCCTAAAGATGCTTTTTTCGGACAGTGACACTGTGATATGACTTACGATGCAGGGCCGTCGTCGGCTTTTTGAAAGTGGTACGGCCATGGAACGCTTCCGGCGTTCCCCGACTACCAAGGGCTCGAGTGGGGGAGAGGGAATGTCCACCCTCTAGAAAGGGGGAAGAGGTCGTAAGACGTTATTCGAGAAAATTTTGGAATTTAAGACGTGTCTCGAAGCGACTCTTATGCATTATGAGACCACCTGTGCATGTGAAAAATCAAACAAGGAAAAATAAAAAGAAAATGCCATATTCGGCCGAAAAAGTAGTCCGGCCATGGCTAGACCGGCCGGACCGCTGACGAAGGTCTTGCGATGTCAAATACTATTCAAATAAATGATAAAGATCAACTCGATCTAAAACGCAGATCTTAATTTGTAGCTCATTGCTTAGAAATATTTGAAAAAAAAACTTGATATTTCGTTATGAGAGAGTTAAAATGTAATCTCTCAAAATTTCAACAGTAAAACTTTGCGTTTTAACTAATGCCATTCTTCTCATTTGGGAAAATTAAATTTTTCGAGGAGAGAATTTGACAGATATAGGAAAATCCCCCTGCATTAAATTGCAAGTGCGTTGTTTGCATTCAAATTAACCCTTGTTCTGCTCAATAAATGAAATTATACTTTCCAGTCGATAGTAAAATCCCAAATAATATTGTTTCAGTTTATTTTTGGGTGAGAAAAAATCTTCTAATCGGAAAGTGTAGATCCAAGATCAGACTGCACGTTCTGTGCAGTCTGATCTTGATCTACACTGTCCGCAAAAGGTCAGTGAGTCGCGCTTAGCAGCCGAAGGGTTAATGGTTGTTAAGTTTCTGCTGAAGGAAATCGGGCATGATATAGCCACGTGATCGAGATATGATGTCATGGCGAATTCACATGCGATCGGAAAAAGAGAAAAAAGGATCTAAATGCTCAACTCTTTACTAAATGATCCCAGATTTGTTAACGACCTGGAAGGTTTGATTTGATTGTATCGTGTTTACCGCCATTTTCAACATTATTTCAGTTATATCGCGGCGGCCAGTGCACCTATCCATGCTTTCCTGGTATTTCCTTTACCGGTACTCAGCACAATATTCTTTCCAAGCCACTGGCAGCTTTCCCTCATAACCATCGTCGAAACAATGGTCAGCGGTGAGAGAGGAATGAATCCTGTCGTAATGATTATCATCAATCCTCGGAAAGAAATTGGCAGAGCCGGGGATCGAATCGGCGACTTCCTGTCCTCAAGTCCTGTACGCTATCAACTGAGCAACTGGGGCTCGGCTTTAACGACCTTGGAGACGAAGGCTTTTGAAAACATTGTGAGTAAAGGAGAAAATTCTAATAACCATCAGTATTGTCTCCTTTTCCCATAATGTTTTATACCATTAAAAAACAGAGTTCATGTTTTGAATACTATTCAGTTGGTCGTCTCGAAATGCTTTCAATTTGGACAAGTCTAGCATTTTGCTGTTTTGTAAAGAATTGTGATTAGAGTTCGCATTAATTTCAAACATAGGTTGCTTCCAAAGCGAGTTTGGGGGTTTTTTTTAATAAATGAGGCATGCTCAGTGAAAAGGGGGCTTAATGCTGTCCGTGCAGACTGACCTGGGCCGAAACTTTCTCTTATTGGTCAATTTTCTGCATGTCAAAGGATCAGCCCACCTCATGATTCAGTCGGTTGTTACACAAGATGGATTAATGGATCCATAAAACTGTGACGACTTGCTTAGTATAATGTATCACAGAGATGCATTATACTACCTTTTGTCAAAGCATGGCTCAAATACTATTCCGAATGGTATTTCAGCATTAAGCTTTGGTCATGAAGGAACGTTTAGAACTTCATTAATTTTAAACAAAAACATATCGTCAGAATTTAAAAGTGTAAAGAAACTTAGGTACCCCCTCTCTTATACGCTGTACTAAACATGCGGACAGTGTATATTCACCCATCAGACTGCAAGTCCTGTGCAACCTGGGCCCATGTTCACCAACCAATGTTAGTTTCATTCTTATTCTATAGATTTAGAAAGTAACACATCTTCTGATTGGCTAAACCAAATGGTTTAGCCAATCAGAAGTTATGTTACTTTCAAACTCAGAAAATTCTTTGGAATAAGACTAAAAATGTTCTTAATAATGGATGCTAAATTTGGACTCTGATCTTGATTTAGGCCATCGAAAAAGCCACGTTTTCGTCTATAGCGTTTACAAGGTTACATATAGAGGGAAAGAAGAACAATTACTATGAATAAGCACTTGTTCGGACTGATTTTCGTCTATTCTATTCACTTATGGTGTCAGAGGTCAAGATACGCCAGCCAGGTGGCTCTTCTTGTATCGCACTGGCTTGAAACGATGAGGTTGATGGTTCGAATTTGCCGATTTGCTTTCCATGGATTGATGATACTCATTGCGTCTGGATTCATTTCTCTCTCACCGCTGTTCATCTGCTCGATTATGGTCATGTGTGAAAGCAGCCAGTAGCTTGGGAAGCATATTGTGCGAATGACTGGTAGAAACTGCAGGAAAATTTTGATAGGTACACAGACTGTCATGATATAACTGCAATAATGTTGAAAACCATGTTAAACACCATAAACATGAGGTCGTGACACGCAAGATGCATGCTAAACACCTATTGAATGTCTTGTCTAAGAGCAGTTTCGTGTCGAACAGTGATAGTAAAATCTCTTAACAGTTATTGCAGTTTTTCGAGATAAATACAAACTGTTAAATGTAATTATTCCGTCGCGCTAGCACCTTAACTCTTTACCAGACGACAAAAACTTAGACTGGTCCAAATTCAAAGCATTTGCAGACGACAAATTAATAGCAGCTCAGGTGATTGAATTTGTCTCCGATAGGTTAGAAAACATTGTGAGTAAAGGAGAAAATTAATGCTGGTTACCACCATTTTCTCCCTTTTCCACAAATTTTCAAATGTGTTATTTTCCAGGGTCGTTTAAACCTTGCGTTGTGTAGTAAAAAGTTAACCTTCGTGACAACGCAGACAATTTAAGTTGATTGTGTGAGCAGGGTAGAGCAAGATAAAACTGCGCATAACATGAAGTCTGATCTTGGATCCACAGTGTTCAATATTTTGTGAGATATATCTGACTAAAATGAAAAACAGGGTTTCCGAAATTGGAATGTCTGGATACGGATTCACCAACCATTCTTTTGGACATTCTTAGTCTTTAGGACATTCTCATGAATTTTCTGAATTTGAAAAAACACAACTTCTGATTGGCTAAACTAGTCAAGTCAAGTCAATCAGAATTTGCTTTACTTTCTTGAATCTAGAATTAGATTTAGAATATTAAGAATGGTTGTTGAATAAGGACCCGGGATTCTTTTTTTCCGCGGAATAAACACGTTTTACTATTAAAGCGGTTAAAAAGTTAACTTATCTCCATCTGGAACAGATTTGCGTGAGACGACCTTGATACCTTTCCCTTAAAATAGGGACAAGTAACACGAATTTAAGCCTGACATATGAGTACAAGTGAAAGCAGTGTAGCAAAAGAAACAATGGTTCGAAACCAGCAAGTTCTCGTTTCTTGAAAACCTTTTCAAAAGCCGTCTGCTTCATGACGAAAAGAGTAGTCTGCAGGAGGTAATGCGTTAACTCTTTACTAGACGACAAAATTTTAGACATGGCCAAATTGAAAGCATTTGCAGACTACAAAACAAATGTGTCTCAAGAATTGAAATTAATTTTGGGTAGGATAGAGAACATTGCGGGAAAAGGAGAAAATGCTGGTTATCAGCATTTTCTCCTTTTCGCACAATGTTTTCAAAAGGCTTCTTTCTCAGGGTCTTTAAAACTCGGAGTTGTGTGGTAAAGTGTTAACTAGAATTTATTGGACATGACTCGTGTAAATCTCGATCACGTGACTTTTAGGAGCGTTATGTACCGGAAATCTCGCAAAATCTCGGACCGATTGAGCCGTCGTCTCCGGATGAGATATGCCCTCCAAACAGGAAATAAAACGAAACCTTTCCCCTCATTGTTAAAATTCGATGCATTTCTTGTTTTCATACAGTCCTGATTTTTTAATCAAAGAGATACACGTACTTATGACTCCAAAATACAGTAATACAGTGAAATGTACTGTATATTTACTTTACATGGATTAACTTCGTATTTTGAAATTGAAAAAAGAAAAAGCTTTCATAGCAAAAAAACTTGTTTTCGTGTTCAAAGAAAGACCGAGCAAAATAAAATGTTCGTGCTATAAAGTTGTTCTCTATGCTGTATTAAATTTTACGGCTATAGATTGAAGGCAACATGTTAAAAGTTTTAGCGACATTTTTTTGACAGCACAAGAAAGATTTGAACTCTGTTTCGATTTGGTCCCACGCTGATTAAATCCTCTTGAGCTTGCTAAACAGGAAACCAGCCTAATATAAGAATCTTGGGCTTCGGATTGGTCAGTTGTGTATCAAACAACCAATCAGAGAAACGAGATTGTATCTTGGATAGGCTGTACTGTTAAACGTGCTCTAAAAGATCTAATCAGATTAGGGCCAAACCAGAAAAGAATTCTGATCTGAACAATGCATACACAAGGCGTATCTCTAAGTCTGGAAGTATTTTCAACACTTTGGCTTTAATCGATAACTATAAAAACAGTTTAAGTAAACACTACAACTTTCTTGCGCGAAAATCTTTCTCGTGTTCGTTAAGCATTGACCTTCTACCGTGAACTCTTTACTAAACAATCCTGTGTTTGAGCGATTGTGAGAAAGGGGGATTTTGAAACATCGTTGTTGTGAAACATTGGTAACCAGCTTTTTTTCTAAACGCACATTTTTTTTTTTTTCAAAACTTCTAAAGACAGTTTTAGGCATCATGACCTTTTTCGTTAGGGATTTTTAAAACTTTTCTTTTCCTTTTTAAACTGTATTGCGATGGGTCATGCATGGGAATGGGCAAGACACTTCAGGTCCCTGTCCTGGTGCTTGTGAAACCCAGACATGAACATGAATAAGTAATCTGTCATCAGGAAATGACTAAAATAATGTTTGAAAGTGGCGTAAAACACCATTCAATCAATTATCTGGACAGTATCTAGGAAACATCAACAACGACACAGCATCGCACCAAGTAAAGCTCAATATCAGAACACATCGGCAGTGCTTTAATAACACTTTCAACGCTAACTTTGTTAACTCGACCACTTTCCATGGCTAAAAAATATTCTCCAGTGAAACACTAACGATGTTAATCTCATAGACTTGATGCAACAAGCTGATGGTATAGATCAAAGATCAGACTGCACGTTCTGTGCAGTCTGATCTTGATCTATGCCGTCCTCAAAAGGCCAGTTTTTTTCGCCTGTGAAGCTGAGAGGTTAATGCCAACATTTATGGCACCACTGTTTTTACCTTTGCATGATTAGTATAAACACATGGCGTCTGTCTGGCAATTAAGCACGTTAATGATGGTGGTGTCTAGTCTTAAACCTTTGACCTGCTAAATAAGTGAAATAAAACTTTTAAAACGATAGTAAAAACCTAAATTTTGCTATTTCAAAGGTATTTTATCGGGGGAAAATATCTCCTTATAGGACAGTGTAGATCCAAGATCAGACTGCACGTTCTGTGCAGTAGGGTCTTGGTCTTCACTGTCTGCAAGAGATCCTTATGTCGCGCTTAGCAGCCTCAGGGTTTAAATATGCACAAGAAATTTCTTATTGATGTTAGCAGACTACTAACGAGCTTGGTTTCTAATTAAAGGGAAACATGGATCATTCGAACACCCATTAATTCGAACATATCAGTAATTTCGAAATATTTGCCAGAACGGTTAAAGAGTTTTGAAAATGGTGTGACCGCTGTTAGTAGTAGTATCTTTTATTGCGTTAGGAACAAAACATTCTTATAGCAAATATTTATAAGCAATAGTTGCAACCACGGAAAAACCTAAAAGAGGGCATTGTCGCCGCGATTGGACTAAAATACGGCTGAAAGCAGCATACGAGTACAACCCAATCCAAACAAACAAACAAACAGAAAGATAGAGAGATATACATATAGAATCTGACATAATGTGGTACCAGTATTTGAAATAAAACTCTTTTTAACGAGTCTAGAAGAATTTCATAAAGCGAGCATCTGGCGAGCATCGTAACAGTTTGGTAGATAAGATTACTAAATTTCTATCTCGAAATCAAAGAATGTCAGATTCTTTCTATCACATCACAATTTTTTGCGAATTATCGGTCAGAATATGCAAGACCATACGTGTAGACTCAGTAATTTCCATGAATAAACCTCAGTTCACTTCTCTGAAAGATGTATAAAATGACGTCATAAATGACGTCACACTATGTTTATCTCAAACGTGTGTAAGATAAGAAAAGAAGAAAATTCGTAATGGGTGTATTACACTGAAAATAAGGGAGGTTATGTGAAAGAAATATTATCATGACGACTGATCGATACTTGAATTCAGAAAAGAGAGAAATTATCAGTCAATCAATCTTTAAAAATCACAGTGTTCCGAGAAGCTGTTATTTGTCCCGCGGTCTTGGCGTTCTTTCACACTTTCGTGAAAATGGCTTGGGAATTTTTTGTTTCCTGTTATTTTTTTTTCAGTCGAGCGCAGTGACGTGTTGTGAATATTTCTTTATTAGGTTACCATCAAAACAAATTCAATTCGTCTAAAACTGCGAGAAACTGTAAGATTTGAATTCGTGTTAACCTTAATGCCACCTCCGAGGTCCTCTGCCTAGACAGCATATCAACGGATCAGACTGCATGAGCATACAGTATGACCTTTGTCGCTGATTTCGATTTCTAGTTTTGCTTGAACTTGTTAGCTCGGATTTGCAACAAACAGGTTGAGATAACACATGGTTTATCTGGTATATCGGATTATTTCTGTTTAGCCGGATAGAGATCTTATCTCTAAATTCAGAAAATAATCAACCTTCAGACTCAAATAGCATGTTAAAATTTTGGTTGTTTTTTTACAGCCAAAATAGGTCAGGATCACACTTAACAAATTGGATAATCCATTCTTGGATCTAAAAAGTCAGATAGTGCATCAGATATTCCAGTCAAATCAGTGTTAGAAGTACAAAATTCGGTTGGTTTTACAGACTAAATCTTCCTACTTTCTTTTTCTATGGCAACTTAACCTTTAAACTGCAACACAAACTGAATAAAAGTATAATCCAGCTTGATATTGCGTGTTCAAAGTCCCTTTTGGCCAGAAAAACTCACCGTGTCGAACAATGTAGATCCAAGATCAGACTTGATCGTTCTGTGCAGCCTGATCTTGATCTACATCCATTGAGTCGCGCTTAGCAGCTGACAGATTAAGGGTTAATTGGTCTCATTTTTAATTTTTGAAGGAGATCAAATCTCAGCTCCAGACAGAAATCATCATTAGGGTCGCCGTTTGCAAAAACGATTATCTCTTTTTGCTTTTCAAGGCGATGCTTTCCATAGAATCTATGAGTCTTTTTGTTGCATTTTTTTGACATTTCAAACAACTTTGACTTTTTTTATTCCGTTAAAGATACATCTTTACTCGTTTCCATCCAGTTTTTTTACCCAAATTCATCATTATTTTATGAAACTATTATCATTCTTATATCTTCATGCCAAATGTTGCCCCAGACGGTTGCAAGGCTGCACAGATTACGACGTTAAAAACAGACTGAACACTGACTGAAACGAGTGTAGATGTATCTTTAACCAGTTTGTCACGAAACAAGACGAATCATAGGGATCTCCTACGTTCCAAGGGGTAGAGAGCCAGCCTGCAAAACTATCTGAGCGGGGCTTTGGAAAAAAGGACTTTAATCCGTCTTCGAAATGTTTTATGTCAAACAATTCGTCGCATAAAATGGATACATTTAATTATTTTCCTGAAAGAAAACGGCTGATTCATTAGACTCAGAATTGTCCTTTGATATGCATGCTGGAAATTTACTCCTAGCAAAAAGTATCGATACATGTCAGCCTGCGCGAACTGCGCAGGCTGACATGTATCGATACTTTTTGCAGATGCATTAAACCACCTTTTTTTGCAGAGCTTAACTTAATTCTTAGTCAAATCATTTATCAGCAATATTTTACAGAAAAACTTATCAATCATATGCTTAGTAATAATTACTTTCTTTAAAATGATAGGTTTAAAACCATGCGGTCCTTGACGGTTTTTGAAATTGAAATCCCCGACGAGGGAATTGAACGGATCATTACGAATCCTCGCTGCAAATTGCGCGTGCATCTTCTCATTCATACTAATGGATATTTAAGTCTTGTTAATTCAAACACGTGCCTTTGCTTTTGTGGCTAATGCAGGTATAAAATTTGATGATGGAAAGAACAGAAATTGGTCCCTGTATCATAAATATTTCGTTTTGTTTGGTTGGTTTTAACTTTACTGTTAACATCACCGCAGTTATATCACGGCGATCGGTGCACCCATCCCGTGATGTGTTCATGGGCGTCTCTTTAACTATCACTCTACACAACTGTCTTTCCAAGCCGCTGGCTGCTTTTTTCAAAACCAAGGTCTAAACAATAATGTATGTGATTTGAGAGAGAGGTGAGGAATGAAAATATTAAAACACTTTGAATTGTTCAATTATCGGAGATATTTTCGTCGAGCCGGGATTCAAATTCACAAGCACTGTATTGCAAGACATCTCGTCGTTTAATGTTTTGTTTTTAAATCTGTATCTGTCTGTCTGTCTGTCTGTCTGTCTGTCTCTCTCTCTCTCTCTCTCTCTCTGCCTCTCTCTGTACCTGATAAGATCGTTACTTTCTTTCAGAAAAGCATAAACTTTATACCTCACATTTCATCACCAGGTAATAGTTTACCCGAGCTGACGATACTAAATTAAACAGATTTCAATTTTCTTTTTCCCAATTAAAGAAACTTCATTGGGACGAATCGTTGAGGTAACGAATGTTTCCCTCATCAAGTATCGGAAATCATAAAAAAAAAATAACGAGAATTCAACTGCAGTGATAATGTCATTTGCATATCTGTAAGTTTTGTACTTTTTATGCCTATGAATAAACGGAAAGAAAAAAAGAAACAGCATGAGATCAACTTTTGGTTAACATTAAAGTTGCCAAGAACAAGAAATTTTTACCCTCTTCTTTTTCGGTATATTTGAACCATGCTCTGTGAAAGTGGAGCTTAATGAATCTGCGAAAGGTATCGACCCAGGTCAGCCTGCGCAATCCGCGCAGGCTGACCTGGGCCGAAACTTTTCGCTATTGGTCAAATTTATTTATGTCCAAGGACCAGTCTACCTCATAATAAGTCGGTTGTTAAAAAAGTGGATACTATGGATGCATAATTATGTGATGACTTGCTTGGTACCGTGCATCACGGAGATCCTTTAAGCCCCCCTTTTGCAACGGCACGGCTCATTTGTTTTTTCAGTTTCAAGTCGAGTTAACCAAATGATCTTCATTACATCTAGGCTGTTTTCGAATTTCAGCCATCTAAGTTGAATTAAAAAAGGCCAAGGTCATAAGGTCAAATTAATGAATAATTAGACACTACTTGCCTTCTTTTCGTTTAGTATCATTCTACGAAACATTGTTTGAACGTTTGCATTTATGATACCAAGGTTTTGAATAAGACTTGGTTGTACGTAGTGAAAAGCTAGGTCGTAGGCAAGATCTTTGAAATATTGTGGAGACAAGAGAGACATTAGCTGACATTCCATCGCTATGACGGCGTAACACAGTCTACTACTGTAATGCTCTCCGCCGACAACGCATGAGACAGAAATTCTGTTTTCATAGGGCTACAAATCAATCTGAAATGACAAAAAACTCAAATGCGAAAGTTTAGCCCGAAATTTTCAGTATTTATCAATAAATCATATTCAACATGTAAAATGGTGAAATCATTGACTTTATCCGATAAATGGTATAGTCCGAAAAATACGACAGTATGGTTTATTATTGTTATTATTCCAAAGTGACTAAATACACACCAAGGGAACCAGCCTGAAATTGCTAAGGTAAATTGAAACTTAAAACAACACATAATCTTGGAATTGAAAAATAGCACGTGACCACGCCCTTTTTTTTCCCGCAATCTTCCATGGTCTTTCTGCGGCTAAAAACAGCGGCGAGCTCCATGACCTCTAAGTTTCGCATTTTAGGTCATAACTATGGAACAAAGAAGGAATGGTTATGACCACCTGATTCAAAGACAAACTAATGGTATGTTTTCAACAATCTTACACCGTTAATGGATGTAATAATCACTCTTTATATCAAAATTGCATTTCCTTTTCCAATTATTTCTGATTTTCGTCATGGCCAATTCGAAACAAGCTGTTTACATGTGCCTATGTAACATAATCATGTTTGTCTCTTAGATGTCTTGTAAAAGTTGAACAAGAAATATCTTTAAAAAAGATGGACGGCGGAAGAGAAACTGGAATATTAATACTGAAACTCTTGTGGTTGAATATGAAGTAAAACAATAAAAAGTAACCTTGCGAGCAACTGCCTCTTTTTCTTCACTGTTTTTCATTTTGTTGAAAAGTAGTATTGGGTTATTGGTCGACGCTTACGAAAATATGAACTTTCCAAATAGAACAAGAAAAGGATCATTCTCTTTTACATTAATTTGCTATGGTATGAATCAAGACCCTGGGCTATCGATTAGCGGTAGCATCGCTTGTTCATAGTGGTTTCATAAATGTGCGAGCAAATATGGCAGCAGGGACCCGCTGAACAAATATGTACACATTTTTGACCAATAGCAAATTACCATCTATCCATTCTTTATCAGTACAAAGAAGTAGGTCAAAAGCCAGCGCGTTCAGCTACGCCGAAAAAAAAAGAGCCATGCAGGGTCAAGAATAGAACAAATAATGGCAATCGTGAATGAAATAATCTCAGGTGATGAGCGGTGAGGGATGTGGGCCCTTATTTACCAACCATTCCTTGCCATTTTACCACACGACAAAACCTTAAAACTTTTCCAAATTGACAGCATTTGCTGACAATTTACATGCGTCCACCAGTCTAATGATGAAATTTGTCTTGGATGGGTTAGAAATCATTGTGGGAAAAGAAGAAAATGCTGGTCACAATGTTTTCAAAAGGCTTCTTCCTCAGGATCGCTTAAACCCGGGATTGTGTGGTAAATGTTTAAAACATTTTATACTAATTAGTTCTGAAGAATTTTCTAAGTTTGAAAGTAATGCAGTTTGTGAATGGCTAAAGCACTTAATTTAGCCTATCAGAAATTACGTTACTTCGTAAATTTAGAATAAGACTAAAAGTGTAATTTAGACTGGTTGGTAATAACGGGTCCTGAGCTGGTGGTAATGTTACAGTCCGAAATGGTGATTTTTTTTGTTGGAGCTCAACGCAGTTTTAACAGCTTAGGTCATGAGGGCGGTTAGTGCACCGCATGTATTTCCTAGCTCTTTCTCACCTGTAATGACGCAACTTTCTTTCCAAGTCACTGACTTTTTTCTGACATGCATCAGAGGTGAAAGGAGAAATGTTGCCGGAAACCGAAATAGCGAAGGATCGCTCTTCAGAATGGCATGGGATAGACCACGGTGTGATTTTCTCGTCGTCTCATCAGTGATTTTCCCGTCTTCTCATTAGCGAAGAGGTGACTAATTTTGAAAACTGATAATTTTGAATCCTTTTGAAAATTACAAGTTGCTGTTGAACGAGATTAACCGTTTACCGCACAATCCCTAGTTTTAAAACCCTAAGGAAAAGGCCTTTTGAAAACATGGTGGGAAAAGGAGAAAATGCTGGTAACCAGCATTTTCTCCTTTTCTCACAATGTTTTTTTACCCTTTTGCATGTGAATTTCTATATTTTAGTTACGATTATTTCGTCTTTTGCAAAAGATTTCAGTTCCGCCATGTCTAAAATTTTGTCGTTTAGTTAAGAGTTAACCCTTGGTCTACCAGATACACGGAAATAGGCATTTTACTTCAGAATGAATGACTTGAATATTTCAAATTTTTGTCTGTCTTACTTAGATCACACAAAAATCATGATCGATGTTCTGCGAAAAGGGGGTTTAATGTATTTTCGTAATGCAAGATACTACTGTAAGCAAGTCATCACATAATTATGGATCCATGAATTCCATTTTGTCTAACAACCGACTGAATCATGAGGTACACTGGTCCTTTCACAGGCAGAAAATCGACCCATAGCAAAAAGTTTCGACCCATGTCAGCCCCTGCGGACTGCCCAGGCTGAGATGGGCTAATACTTTTTGCAGATACATTAAGCGCTGTTTTCACAGAGCATTAGTCAGTGAAAATCTAATATCAGAATGTGCCTTCTACTTCGTTTGAGATTCAAATTTCACTCCTCTCAGAAGCGCACATTATTCCATCGTTACACTTTTGTTAAGAGTAAGTCTTGCCTTACGGGATAGGGGATAGAATAAATTAAAATAACGCATGGTGAACTAATAGAATTGACCCAGTTTTAATTTTTTGTGCCTCGGTAGAGTTTCGGCGCTTGCTACAACTGTTGCTTGTCTACGATATGAGTATTAGTTGTACAATGCAACCATAATTTGGTTCATAAAAACAATATCATTTATTATTTTCAGATTAATTTCAAAACCAGCGTTTTGTTTTTATCGATTAATGTTAAGTATAAATGTGCCATGCTCTGTGAAAAGGGAGTTTAAAGCATTTGCAAAACCTGTCTACCCAGGCCTGTGCAGTTCGCGCAGGCTGACCCAGGTCAAATCTTTTTTACTATAGGTCAATTTTCTGCATATCAAAGGACCAGTGTACCTAACGATTAAGTCTATTATTTGACAGTAAGAATTTTACGGATTCATGAGTATATGATGACTTTCTTGGTATAATGCATCACGGAGATGCGCAAAGCCGCTCAAATATACTAGTAAAAGTATTAATATAGTTTGAGGATAGGGTACTCTAATGGGATTCGTGTAACATCGCATTTCATCGCGGAAAAAACATACGGAATCGGCTAAGACTCTGGTAATCCGTAATCGATCGACCGATACACGCTGCTTCCCCGCATCGATTACGGATTACTCGAGTCTTAGCCAAATCCGTACGACTTTGGCGATGAAAGGCGATTGTCACAAGACGGCCGAGGGTTGGTTTGGACACTAACCTAAATGAATAAATCAAAGAGTCAGGATTTCCAATTTTTTTAACATTTAATCATTCTAACTACATACATAAAATATTTCACCTATCACAATAACACCAATGTCTATTTCCTTTTGTTTTGTACTAAATATAGTTCCAAATAAATCAATTTACAACGTAACTTCTAAATCCTGTACAAAGGTATAGTTCTTTTTGTATAATAAATATAGATCCCTAAATAATTCAGTTGTTATTCCCCGGTGGGGCTACTCATATCCATCTACCAGAGCAATCTACCAGAGCAATCTACCAGAGCATATGGTCGCGCCGTTCACCTGTAGACCCAACCTCTCTCCCACAAGTGTACATCTATTCCGGCCTCTGCGACCCCCGATCTTTTGTTTTACTCCACCGTTACCAAACTCCCTCCACGTAGCATCCACACCACCAGCGAAACAGAACCCTATCTCTGCCTTGTACGTATTTTCATCTACATCAAACACTCCAACCATGTGATAGCCAGGCTACAGTAACAATGTAGCAACCTGATAACAATTAAGTCAAATTAAGTTCACAGTTCATTTTACATGGCTCCTTTTCCAATAATGTTCCATTAATACAATATAACAAACATACCAAGATCCTATCACAAAAGGAATACATCTGAATTAAATATATACACATAAAACAATCAGATGATAATAATTATAAATTCAATTTAACTTCCCTCACAATGTTTTCTGAAAACTGCTTATGGCAACATTATCTCTCAGTTCACTGTACGTATTTACCAATGATTCGAAATACCTTTTATCACAATGTTTCTACTTGTAAACTGCTAAATACTATACACTAAACCATAGTACCAACACAATTATAATTCAGTACAACAACATTTACAAATACAATAAAACAAAGACTCACCCCAGAAAAATATCCTTCCCGCCCACACAATCAAACAATCAAACCAGCCAAGTCCGCACACCACCCTTCAAAAAAATGTCTGTCCAAAGAGGCTTGTTCTCCCTTCATTTTATACCCAAAAACCTAGCTTGATCCCACGATACACACAATCCACGTGCACCATGAGACAAGAATAATCCTTTTTGATTGGCCATACCAGTGAACACAATTCATAACAAGTACTAACCATGGTGACCATTTAACCCTTCACAAAAATAACACACACCCAATACCCTTCACGCTCATACAACATTTAAACTTTTAAACCTAATGTAGTGTACCCAATCACTCTACCTAACCCTTCGCATACACACGCATAACCCTTTACTCTTAAACTCCATTTAAAACTTAAACTTTCTATGCTTCATAAACTCAATGTGACATTGCCTCCCCTCATCCGAGAAGTACGCAGTACTTTGTTACTCACATTAAGTTGATGAAAAGTATTTACATAATTACAGTCTACTCAAATAGTCAGCTCCCACATTATCTCTTCCCTTAATTGCAATTACAGTGAACCTGTATGGCTGTAAACTCAGTGCCCATCTCAACAACCTGAATTTGTTCCCTTCATGGAAGACAAATAAACCAGAGGTTGGTGATCAGTCTCCAACTCAAATGCTTTCCCATACAAGTATTTGCCAAACTTCTGTACAGCCCAAACAATGGCCAAGCATTCTTTCTCTATAGTTGAATAGTTCAACTCACCACCCTTTAGCTTTCTACTGGCGTATGCTACGGGCAATTTATCTTCCCCTTCTCTTTGTAATAAAATGGCACCAAGACCAAACTCGGAGGCATCAGTCTGCAGGATAAAGCTTTCTGCACAATTGGGCAATTTTAAAATGGGTTCTTTTAGCAAAACTTGCTTGAGGGTACGAAATGCTTTCTCTTGTGCGTCTCCCCATTTAAGATGATTAGGTTGACCTTTCCTAGTAATATCTGTCAAAGGTAAAGCAATTAAACTAAAATTCGGAATATATCTTCGATAAAACCCTACAAGTCCCAAAAAGGATCTGACCTGTCCTTTTGTTGTGGGTCTTTTTGCCGTCTGTATTGCTTGTACTTTATCTGGATTCGGACTCATGCCACTTACTCCTACAATGTGACCCAGACACTCTATTTCATGACATGCAATGGTGCATTTACTCGGCTTAGCCGTAAGACAAGCATCCCGTAAACGTGATAACAATCTCTTAAGCGAGTCCATGTGTTCAGAAAATGTCTTTGTAAAAACTATGATGTCGTCGATAAAATTGTCAGTATTGGATACCTTCTCCAACAAAATACGCATCATTCTAGTGAACGTTGCAGGGGCTGTAACTAACCCGAACGGCATCACTGAAAATTGCATCAGTCCTAGTGGCGTCTGAAAAGCAGTCTTGGCTTTAGACTCTTTTTCTAGGGGAACTTGCCAATAGCCTTTGGAAAAATCTAACTTAGAAAAGTACTTACATCCGGCCAACTTTGTAAAATGTCCTCGGTGTTAGGTATAGGCTCTGCATCAAAAACAGTAATGTTATTCAATGCTCTCATATCAATACAAAATCTATTTGATCCGTCCTTTTTCTTAATAATAACTATTGGAGAGCTGTAAGGACTCTCTGACGGTTCAATAAATCCTTGTTGCAACATACTTTCAACCTCTTCCTTGACTACTTCAGTCATCGCATATGGTAATGGATAAGGTTTTAGTCTTACCGGTGTATCCGTGTTGGTCACAATCTTGTGTTCAAGTATATTAGTAAGTCCTGGCACATCTGTTAGAACATCTGTAAAGTCTTGTAGAACAGATTTTACCTGCAGTACCTCGTCTGGGCTTAATCTGTCCGATACATGTACGTCTTCTGGTCCTTGTGTCCTTTGCTTTTCCGGTATACTTACTCGTTCTTCCTGAATCTCAGATGTTTCCTCATCAGGCTCAATTACCCCTAAAGCACCCACTAACTCCGGCTCTCTACTAACATACAACTTAAGTAAGTTGGCATGAAATGTTTTCTGTACGCCATGCATGTCGATCCGGTAATCTACTGTTCCCAACTTTTCAGTAATCGGAAATGGACCTTTTCACTGCATTAATAGTTTGTTGGTGTCAGTAGGTAATAAAACTAGCACTTTATCTCCTACCTTCATAGACCTCGTCCTGGTTTTTCGATTGTAGTATTTACAGTATCTACTTGCAGCTTTAAGTAAATTCTCTCTGGCCATATGTGAAGTGAGTTCCAATTTCTCTCGCAAATCAGTAACGTACTGGTAAGTAGATTTCACTTCAGAATCGGCAACCTCGTTTGTCCATAACTCCTTAAGGATAGTCATGGGTCCTCGAACATGCCGACCATAGACTAACTCAAATGGGGAGAATCCTAAAGATTCTTGCGGCACTTCACGGTACGCAAACAACGCTGCATTAATGTATTTGTCCCAGTCCTTTGGTTTCTGGTGACATAACCTCCTTAACATTTGTTTCAAAGTTCCGTTTAACTTTTCCACCAGACCATTACATATAGGATGATAAGGTGTCGTAGTCAAATGTTTCATAGAAACTAAACGACTTACCTCTGACATAAGTCCCGATGTAAACTGTGTACCCATATCACTCAACATCTCTTGGCACACCTACTCTACAAAAAATATCTACAAGAGCTTCTGCAACCCGCTCTGTTTCAATGTTAGATAAAGGTACTGCTTCGGGAAACCTGGTAGCATAGTCAACTAATGTGAGAATATACCGGTTACCTTTAGTTGTTGCCGGTTGTATAGGACCAACTAAATCAACTGCAACACGTTGAAATGGTTCGTCAATGAGGGGCATTTTCTGTAAAGGTACTCGAACAGTTTTCCCCTTGGAAGTGGTACGCTGACAAATGTCACAACTCTGACAGAAGCGACGTGTGTCGGCTTGCACTCCAGGCCAATAAAATTCAGACAACACTCTGAGAATAGTTTTCCGGGTTCCCAAATGAGCTCCTAAAATAGAATCATGTGCTAAACGCATAACCGTTTCCCTATGAGGTTTTGGTACCACTAACTGAGTATATAAACGTCCATTGTCAACAGTAGAGGACTTAAATTCTCTAAACACTAAGCCATTTTTCTTAATGTAGTTTGCTTTGCCATTATCCGAACAATTCCCATTTTCTGATGCCATCTTAAAAATTTTCTCCAAAGTCGGATCATTCATTTGCTCGGTCCTTAACTCATCCTGACTTATATCTTTCTTTATAATATCAGGCACCTTCATTCCTTTGTAAGTCAACTCTCTTACCTTAGCCTGCCGTCGTGTTTCCACGGCTCCCACCTGTGTTTGCTCCAGATTCGGCTTATCTGGATCCAGCGCTCCCGGAATGTTTCCAACCATAACATCATAAAGTGGACAATCGAAACACCATGCCTGTACCTTTCCAGTATAGTATGGGGTGTCAATCTCCACTTCAGCTAATGGAACTCTCATCACAGATCCATCAGCAAGCCGAATCATCTGCATCTGTCCTGAAAAACACTCTTCTGGTACTAAACCCTTCTTCACCACAACACCACTACACCCTGTATCCCTCAACACATCTACTACCTTTCCTGCCACCTTACCTTGCAAAACTGGCATCAAACTTTGCACACCAGAAGCAAGATGTGCCATTATGGATTCCTTAACGCACGTAGGCATTGATGCTCTTGCATCAGTAAGAGTTTCCGTGACGATTGTACAAGCACCACATGTACTCATACCCTCGTATAACTCTTCATCATCTTCCTGAGTATCTTGTTCTATGATACCTGCTACTCTATTTCTATGCGGACAATCTCTAGCAATATGAGTAGTCTTATTACAAATATAACATTTTCTACCCGTGTTTTCATTATTAGGACATTTAGTTGCAATATGGCCTGCCTTATTGCAATTGAAACAAGTCCTATTATCTCCCTGTCCACTCTGTCCCGACTGCTGTACACTACTACTACCACTAGCAACACTCTTATTATCTGTCTTATTCTGAGTCTGCTTCTTATTCTGACGTGACAAACTAACGGCAGATACCATACGTGCTCCCCTATACATATCTGCCATAGAAGCAAGTGCTTCCGCAGATTCACACCGCTTCTCTAATAAAAATGTTTTCAAATCTACATTGCACATGAATAAAAACTGGTCACAGATCATGAAATCAAATAGTCTATCATATGTCTTGTCTATCCCGGACATGTCAATCCAACGCCGGAAGTAACTTCGCAAACGAGTAACAAACTGCACAAAACTCTCCCCTGCTTCCGGTTTACTTGATCTAAACTTGCGTTTAAAAGTCTCTTCTGACAAGTCATATCGCTGTAATAAAGCAGTCTTTAAAAAGTCATAATCTAATGCTTTCTCAGTCGGTAGTAAAGCATACACATCTAAAGATTTACCTTTAAGCAATGCGCTTAAATGAATGGCCCATTCTTCTTTCCTAATACCCTGTGCAGTAGCATAAACCTCAAATCTTTTCAGATAGTTATCCATCTCATCATGTGCCTCGTCAAATGGTGGAATTTTAGGTCCCCGGGGTCGAGGTGATCCCAACGCTACCCCACCCTTACTTGACAACTCCATTTTCCTTAGTTCAAACTCCCTAGCCTCCCTTTCCCTTTCCCTCTCTTCCCTTAGTTCAAACTCCCTAGCCTCCCTTTCCCTTTCCCTCTCTTCCTTTTCCCTTTCCCTCTCTTCCGCTCTCTCGTCCCTTAACCTGTCTTGTTCCTCCTTTACATGTGCCCTTAGACTCTCCCCTTCATACCCTAGGGCTTTGCCTGCTTCTATAATTCCTGTTGTCTCCGCCATGGTTAACAAAGTAAACAAAAAAGAAAAAATATATAAATCTCACCACCTCGCACCACTTCTCCTTGCCACAAAATCACTAAATACTTCCTTCTGGGGTTGCTATCAAAATTACAACAATTGCAAACAGTGCATATACAATAAAAAACCATTCATTATCAATACTGCTTATCCCTGTCCGACCTAAGGGACAGACTGTCGGACAGGAACAAAATTGATAACTTAAAACTACTAAATTATTTAAAATGTATATCACTATCCAAACATTCTATCGAAAAGAAGAAACAGATGACTTAGAAGTAACTTGTCCAAACCATCTATCAATCCCACTTCTGACACCAAATATCACAAGACGGCCGAGGGTTGGTTTGGACACTAACCTAAATGAATAAATCAAAGAGTAAGGATTTCCAATTTTTTTAACATTTAATCATTCTAACTACATACATAAAATATTTCACCTATCACAATAACACCAATGTCTATTTCCTTTTGTTTTGTACTAAATATAGTTCCAAATAAATCAATTTACAACGTAACTTCTAAATCCTGTACCAAAGGTATAGTTCTTTTTGTATAATAAATATAGATCCCTAAATAATTCAGTTGTTATTCCCCGGTGGGGCTACTCATATCCATCTACCAGAGCAATCTACCAGAGCAATCTACCAGAGCATATGGTCGCGCCGTTCACCTGTAGACCCAACCTCTCTCCCACAAGTGTACATCTATTCCGGCCTCTGCGACCCCCGATCTTTTGTTTTACTCCACCGTTACCAAACTCCCTCCACGTAGCATCCACACCACCAGCGAAACAGAACCCTATCTCTGCCTTGTACGTATTTTCATCTACATCAAACACTCCAACCATGTGATAGCCAGGCTACAGTAACAATGTAGCAACCTGATAACAATTAAGTCAAATTAAGTTCACAGTTCATTTTACATGGCTCCTTTTCCAATAATGTTCCATTAATACAATGTAACAAACATACCAAGATCCTATCACAAAAGGAATACATCTGAATTAAATATATACACATAAAACAATCAAATGATAATAATTATAAATTCAATTTAACTTCCCTCACAATGTTTTCTGAAAACTGCTTATGGCAACATTATCTCTCAGTTCACTGTACGTATTTACCAATGATTCGAAATACCTTTTATCACAATGTTTCTACTTGTAAACTGCTAAATACTATACACTAAACCATAGTACCAACACAATTATAATTCAGTACAACAACATTTACAAATACAATAAAACAAAGACTCACTCCAGAAAAATATCCTTCCCGCCCACACAATCAAACAATCAAACCAGCCAAGTCCGCACACCACCCTTCAAAAAAATGTCTGTCCAAAGAGGCTTGTTCTCCCTTCATTTTATACCCAAAAACCTAGCTTGATCCCACGACACACACAATCCACGTGCACCATGAGACAAGAATAATCCTTTTTGATTGGCCATACCAGTGAACACAATTCATAACAAGTACTAACCATGGTGACCATTTAACCCTTCACAAAAATAACACACACCCAATACCCTTCACGCTCATACAACATTTAAACTTTTAAACCTAATGTAGTGTACCCAATCACTCTACCTAACCCTTCGCATACACACGCATAACCCTTTACTCTTAAACTCCATTTAAAACTTAAACTTTCTATGCTTCATAAACTCAATGTGACAGCGATGTTACTCGAATCCCATTTGGGTGCACTATCCTTAAGTTCTTGCCAGGGTTTGCCGTGTTTACGTTCTCGTTTTGTGTTAGACAGCTGGTACATTTCACCGAAACCTTACTGGTATATAGGATACCCTTTACTCATTACATGAATTATATACTGACCCACACTTTCAACGCAAAATTCAGTTTGACTTATTATTTTTCATTTATTATTCCATCCAATGTCACAAAATTTCAAAAATAGACAGAATGATCATTTTTGAAGAAGATAGCAAGACATCCTCCCTTCAAACTCGATAAGGCTAGTCAGTCTATGCCCCGGCGCGCTAGAGTAGTGTCTTCGAAAAACAAAACAGCAGTACCAGCACTGGGTATTATTGCAGCCATGAATCTCCGACGCAATCGGGGGATGACATTTAAGGGCGTGTCATTCCACTCATGGATCAGAGCCTGCTGAAGCTGCACTCGTAAGAATTTTGGGCTGTATTTGGTATCTACGAACACGTTCAACGAAGTCACGGCGCACTCTGATGCCTCTTTCCGTTGGCCTTCTGATTACTGTGTGTGCATTTGAGGAACAGCTGTGCTGTCCAATTGTTACAGCGGTGGTTTTACTCGCTAGGAGCTGTCTGTTGTCATGGACTAGGTTTGTGGCTCTGCCACTGATTCAGCTTGACAAATGAGCAACTTGACCCGACACGAACATTATGATCATTTCAAAACTTAACGATGGATGGGGCAAGGGGTGGGGGAGTGAAGAACCATATCGTGCAATTTTGAATTGCTGTAACTAATCAAAATCATTCATTTTGAATCATTACCTGTTCGGATGAGCTTCTGCCACCACCTGTGAACGGTAGATACTGCACAAAAAAAATAAATAAACGGGACACAGCGGTAAATCACAACAACAGCCTTGGTCATTCCAACAGCAAGACCTCTGGTGACTTGCTTTGTATCATGCATCACGGAGATGCATTAAACACCCTTTTGCCAGAGCATGGCTAATTCATATTATATATGAAATTCTTTGCAAAAATTGATGATCATCACAAAGTTGCGAATTCTATGTCCTTGAGATTCAATACAAAATAATTTGATTCAACTTTCTTTCGAACTGTTTTTCGTCCGTGATGTACACATCTCCAAAAGAACCGAACAAGGTTCAGTAAATTTCAATTCAAATGTACATTTAGGCATATGTTTTAAAAGGTTTTAAGTGTTGTTCTTAGGATACAATTGTGTGATAAACAGAATCTGACATTGGCTTTTCAGGTAAAATTTTATTAAAATATTTGACAAAAGATATATTATTAAGCTTGCCAAAGGCTCGCCTAATAACAATTTTTCAAGACTCGTTCAGTAAATTTTTTTTATTATATTCTTATCAGTGAATTACTGGGATTTCACAGTGCATAACACCATTAGTGATGATAAATATGGTACCGTATCATCACTAGTGACAATATAGTTTTAGAATGTTTGCCGAAACTACTTTTTTCCTATATTGCTCACATTGTACCATTTTTGATAATTAATAGAATAAAAAAAGGGTGAATTAGGAATCTAATGAATAGGATAATCAACTGGTTGTGTGTGATATTTAAAATCTATCACTCGAATGGGGTTTGATACTATTAAAAAACTCGTCCTTCGGACTCGTTTTTTCAACCGCATCACATCCCATTCTAGAGACAGATTTTTAATATCACACACAACCAGTTGATTATCTTCTATATCTCAAATGCCATCTCATATCACATATATTCCCCTATGCGAATCTTCAACTATGCCACGGCCACAGTTAAAGTAATTCAGTATCCTAATTTTTCTAACCTTTAACTGTCTGGGAAACTGTGATTTATCCACTTGATGCATCCATTACCGACACGGCCATGAATCAAACTCGAGTGTTTCTGTTCAATGTGTTATTGTATCACGAAACCATCCTAAAGTTAATACATAGACATAAGACAGTTATGGTGAAAGCAGCATACGCTGTCTTGTGTAGTATTATTCTTTTCGTCGCTAGAATTCATTATCCAAGATTTAATATTGTAGAAACCTTACCAATATTTTGGAAACGTACTTATTTTTCCTGTACAATACTGTTTCGGGGCTTCAATAAATGATTATTTCTATACAGTGTATTATACAGTTAAGAAACTGATACATTTCGACAAATACTGTTACATCTTTCTTGATGCCTTTGTTCCACTACAGACAGTCCGATTGATCGAAGTTTGAAGACTTGTCATAAATATTTTACCTTTGGAATTTCAAATGAGTGAAAAAGACCTTTTTCATTCAAAAAGGCTGAAATATAGATATGTTTTCACTGACGCTCTCACTAATTGATTGATTGTTTGGTGTTTACGCCGTTTTCAACAGTATTTCAGTTATATCGCGGCGGGCAGTGCACCTATCCATGCTTTCCTGGAGTCTCTTTTATCAGTACTCCGCATAATTTTCTCTCCAAGCCACTGGCTGTACTCCCAAATAACCATCGTCCAGACAATGGTCAGCGTTAGGAGAGGAGTGAATCCTGTCACGATGACAATCATCGATCCTCGGAAAGAAATTGGCCGAGCCAAGGATCGAACCCACGACCCCCTGTTCTCAAGTCCTACACACTACCGACCGAGCTAAGGGGGCTCGGCGACACTCTGACATAGACTAAGGTAAGCAAGTATGAGAAGCTGGAACCATTAACCCTTATCCTGCTAAATAAGTGAAATGAAACGTTTAGGCCGATTGTAAAAACCCAACTTTTACTGTTTTAAAAGGTAATTGTTTTGGGGAAAATATGTCCTTATCGGACAGTGTAGATCAAAGATCAGACTGCACGGTCTGTGCAGTCTGATCTTGATCTACACTGTCCGCAAAAGGTCAGTGAGTCGCACTTAGCAGCCTAAGGGTTAACCCTTTACCACACAATCCCGAGTGATGACCCTGAAGTAGACAGCTTTCGACAACATTGTGGTAAAAGGAGAAAATGCTGGTAACCATCATTTTCTTCTTTTCCAACGATGTTTTCTGTCCTTTCAGAGACAATTACTATCATATAAGCCATATTCGCCTTATCTTCTTTAAATGCTTTCAATATGGACAGGTGTAAAATGTCGTTGTGTGCTAAAGGATTAATGGGGTATGAAACGGGACAGGTATGGATCAATCTGTGCGATTGGTCCCGACTTGCTCTTCACAGAGGTCATGAGAGGTTGCGATTTCCAGGAAATAAGTTAAGTGTCTATAATCTGGAATATTTACTAATAGTTCGAACTACTTCTTCAGTCTAATTTGCGGCCTACTTTTAGTGCATCCGCCAAAGAGGACTTTTTCATAACATTGTGGGGAAAGGGGCAATTGCTTGTAACAAGTAGTTGCTCCTTTTTTCACGTTGTTTCCCCGACATTCTAAACGGACACTTTGCTTTTCTTCGAGTGGTACTTCTCAGTGTCACTTATGCTAATAATGTATTGATTTTGCCATGTAAAGACAAACTAAACTGCGTATGCACGAAATTTGCATACGCAGTTTAGGTAAGAAGCATCAAGTTTAAAAGCCAGTTTCACTAAACTGCATAACTTTACGATTTGAGTTAATCATAGATTTACGCCAGCTTATACCTTTGGGTAAAGCAGGGATATTATGTGTGTATATACAATCCCAAATAATTTGCGTAAATCTATGTAGTTTCCTTAGGAAGCCATGGTCCGTACGTTATTGTCTCTAAAATTGATTTAGAATACTACAATGTAAAGAGCCCCAGTGGTGATATGATATTAGTCAACATATTCATAAATGTGTGCAAAAGCAATCATAGACAGGCATTCATTCTAGCATTCTTTCCGTCCGAATTCTATTGCACTATTTTGAAAGGTCTTTGCTATAGCTCTGTTATTGTCGTCAGCGGGAAAGTTGTCGATGGAAACTTGATAAATGCGTCTCGGGTCTTCATTTAAACTGATACTCTTTTGTAAGGAAGATTTATTCGTCTACATTCAATGAGTATCGCTAAATTAAATTTCTTCCGGTCGCTTGATTGGGTTCTGTAAAAATTTCCCTTGAAAACCAGTCCCATGTTTCAAGCATCCGAATGGCCAGGCGTGACGTCACAAACAAAACTGACCAAACATTGTTTAGACTGGTCTAATGGTGTAAGTTTGGACAGTAACTTGTGAAGTAGTTTGACTGACAACTTCGTTTTCAGAATTGCCACATCTTAGATTAGATTTATACTAAAAACTTATATTATTCAAGTCAGTCTATCGCCTAGGTCCAATTCATGTAAGGCGATAGTCTAGGGCCTATACATTTCTTTACTTGGTTGGGTCAATATTATTGGAACAGGAACCGTCCTTCTTGCTTGATATAATCTAGTACTGATGCTGATCATAGTTGTAAGTCAGTGAGGATATTCTAATTCTAAATCCATTGTTAAATTTTCTTCACTTATGTTGCTGGTACATTTAAAATCGTTGTGGAAATGTTCAAAACGCTCAAAACTTGCAGTTTAACCATTTTTTCACTAAGTATATGTAGCAAGCCTATTGTATGGTCCAGTGATCCTCGAAAGTCCGTCTGTGTATCCCTTCGTGCAATAACGTTATTTTGGCCATGATCTAGCTAAAGGGGGTTTAATGCATTTTCGTAATGCAGTATAACAAGCAAGTCATCCCAAAATTATAGATGCATAAATTCAATTTTGTCTACAATTGAATAAACCATGGGATAGACTGGTCCTGTGACATGTAGAAAATTGACTAACAGTTTTCGGCCCATGTCAGAGTGCGTAGACTAATCTGGATTGATACTATTTGCAAATGCATTAAAACCCATTTTTACAGAGCATAGGTCAATTAATTTGATCACAAGTCTTGATGATATTTCATATATAGCTTGCAACACGCGAAAAAGAGCATTCGGACATTTGCGTAAAGTGTCGTCTCGGATCAGCCTGCGCAGTCCGCGCAGGCTAATCCAAGAAGAGACTTTACGACAACATTAGATTTTGTGCTACAGTAGACTTGCGCAAAACAGAAAATTACCTAAAAACGGAAAGTGTCATTTCGGACTCGGCTGCACAGACTGCGCAGGCTGATCCGAGACGATACTTTACGCAGATGTCCGAAAGCCCCTTTTCGCATGTTGCAGGCCATATTATATTTATATCGTCATGTGTACCGGCAATAAGGACTGCTGCTGTTTCATTTTTTTCTCGCGGCATGTAGATCCTGCAAATGTTTGATTTAGTCATTACATTCGATTAGTTGCATGGTCGATTAACGGCGAAAACGTTCTGCTGTCGTTCCATCTTCTGCATGTCCAGAGACCATTCTGCCTCAGGATTCAGCCGGTCGTCAGACAAAATAGATTTCATGGATTCATAATAGTAATAATGACATGCTAGGTATAGTGCTTCATGGAAATGTATTAAGCTCCCTTTTGCCAGAGCACGGCTCAATTATATGTTACCATCCTTATTATTGGGAACATGGTGGTTTTGGATAAATTCCGAATGCAATTATGGCTCGAGCTTACTCGTTAGTTCTAAGTTGTTTGATTGAGAGTTTAAAATTTATTTCATTTTCTAATAGTAGGGAGAAATGTGTTGAGATTTTTCCTTGTTTGTGCCCTCTGCTAGAAAAAGGTTGAATTTCTAAATCCACTAGGATTTGATGGAAAAGATAAATTCTGTTTAATTCTTTTATTTTGACAGGATAGAGTGCAATTGAATCTGATGGTTTAAGTTTAATTAAATGATAGGAAAATGATGCTCTGCTGCTGTCACAGTTGCCTATACTTTTAGAGGAAATCGTGATAATCTGTATTTAACCTAGCAATCATTACCTCTTGCTTGTTTCCCAAATAAACCCGAAGAACAGACAGAAGAAAATGATGCTGCAAAATGTAATGATTACGACTGAAGAATCAATAATTTTTTTATCATGGAATATATCTCAAAATTATTATCATTATTTTTTTTTTTAATTTAACCCTAAACCTACTATGTAAGTGAAATAAAACTTTCATGCGGATAGTTAAAAACCTATATTGTTGTATTAAAAATGTATTTTAGGACAGGGGGTATCTCTTTATCGGACAGTGTAGGTTCAGGATCAAACTCCACGTTACGTGCATTCTGATCTTGATCTAAACTGTCCGCAGAAGGTCCTTGAATCGTGCTTAGAAGCCTAAAGGTAAAAGAGTAAATCTTCAATCATTCAGCAGGTCATTAGTTGTGTTAGTGGTATTTGCTGGAGTCATTCATTCATTCATTCATTCATTCATTCATTCATTCATTCACTCATTCACTCACTCACTCATTCACTCACTCACTCACTCACTCACTCACTCACTCACTCTACACTTAAATCATGTATAAGTCTATCTTTTAAACTTACGTCTTTATTTTCAGATTGCGATCAGACGGTATACAGTGAGTCTATGTCCCCTAAACTAAGAGAAGGGAGCACGTTCCGATCCCCAAACTATCCGAATCAATACACACCAGAGACCCGATGTATTTACAAGTTTGTTGGGCGAGCTACAGAACGGGTCAAGGTCAAATTCAAGACATTCGATGTACAGGGCATGTTTCCTGAGTAAGTTGTCTATTTGCGTTCTTAACGAATTTCAAAAAATCCTAAATAGTGCGATTTTAATATTTCAACGTATAGAACAGTATATATCGAAGATCAGACTGCACTTTCTGTGCAAAAGCAAAAGCGTTTAGAGTCGGCGTTAGCATCTAAATGTTGAAACCTTTACCACACAATCCGGAGCTTTAACAACCCGAAGAGAGAAGCCCTTAAAAAACATTTTTGGAAAAGGAGAAAATGCTGGTAACCAGCATTTTCTTCTTTTCCTAAAATGTTTTCTATCCTGTCAAAGACAGAAATAATTATTCAAGCTTCTTTTAATTTGTTGTCTGCAAATGCTTTAAGTTTGAACATGAGTAAAATTTTATCGTGTAGTAGAGGATTAAAGTGTTTTTGCACAGTCATTCTCTTATCTGTAACAGGAAGAACGTATCGGTCATTTCAGCCCTTTGATATTGAACATTCAAATCAAAGGGCTGAAATGACTGAACAACTGAGTCTGTTTCCTGTAATAGCGTCGGGCTGCTAATTGTTATTTAGGTTTTTAAATAGAAATGCAGACAACCAAATGCACTACTGCTATGAAAGTGCAACACCAATATGGATACTTATTAGCGCTTAGAAAACCGTGGCGCATAATACAAGGAATGTCCACAGGAATCGTTGGTGAATACGGGCCAAAGGTTAGTATTCACCAATAATTCCTTGTTTGGTTTTCAGCCTTATGCTAGAATTAGAAGTAACGCAACTTCTGGTTGGCTAAACCATTTGGTTTAGCCAATCAGAACTTGAATTTCTTTCAAATGTTGTAAATTCTGTAGAATAAGACGAAGGATGTTCCTGAGAATGGCTGGTGAATGCTGACCCTGACTGCACAAAATGTTACATCTTAAGGTTGGTGTTGTAATGTGTATGGGATAGTTATGGGAGATAAATATTGCACCAGTGTACAAACACACACCTTTCTTTTTTGCAGTTGTAGATATGACTATATAGACGTGTATATACAGTTAAAAAGCCCGGATGAGCAACTCCTTGATGCCCCGCTCCTCGGACGTTTCTGTGGCAACGACATAGACGATTTGCCACGCCTCATGATCTCAACCCATAACGTTCTCGTTATCGTTTTCTACACCGACCATACCAAAAATACGAAAGGCTTCGAGGGCGAATACGAATTCATTGATGCATGTAAGTAGTGTTTACGTTTTCTACTCAAACCACAGGCCTTTGAAGCTTCATCGGTCTTTCGGGGAACACTGATATTTTCATTGGTCGATCATTACACACTTACTAACAACACAGCATTGGCACATCCCCTGTATATCGTATATAATAACTCAACTTCACTGTGTTATTAAATTGATGCAGAGGCGATGCGCTAATGTGCTGTTTTAAGTAACAGTATCCGATGATCGAGCAATGAAAATTTCGGTATTCCGTTATACACCAACGGAGTCTCAAAGGCCTTTGCTTAAACCCAATACCCCAAAGGCTATTTTAAACAATTTATTTAAAGAAGACTTCAAAGAAGACTTCAAGGGCGAATGCAAATGACTGTATAAATTCGTCTTTTAATCCATTGTACGATAATCTTTAGATTTGCATAAATCCCGAGAGCTATTTCATTCGAGTACTACAAATTTCGTTACTTCCTTAAACTGTTTACAGAAGCCATTCTTTCTGCAGTTCCAAGAATCAGTCGATTAGTCATCTATTTTTAGGAAGATTGTTTTATGGCAAATGCCAAAAAATAATGTAAGTTAGCATTTATTTAATATATACATTCTGTTGGCTTAGGAATAAGGGCATACATTTGTGGTCATGGAATCCTGGTTCACTTGCCTCCTCTTGTACTGATCATGTTGGAGTGTCCTTGGATAAGGCCCTGCAGAGCCCGAGCCTAGGGTCCATATTAACCAACCATTCTTCATAACTTTTTAGCTCACCTGAGCACGAAGTGTTCAAGGTGAGCTTTTGTGATCGTGCTGTGTCCGTCGTCCATCGTGCGACGTGCGTCGTCAACCTTTACCTTGTGTACGCTCTAGAGGCCACATTTTCAGTCCGCTACTCATGAAACTTGGTCAGCATGTTTGTCTTGAAAATATCTCGGACGAGTTCGAAAATGGGTCATGTCGGGTCAAAAACTAGGTCACTAGGTCAAATCTTAGAAAAACCTTGTGTACGCTCTAGAGGCCACATTTTCAGTCTATATTTCTTGAAAGTTGGTCAGAATGTTTGTCTTTATGATATCTCAGATGAGTTCGAAAAGGGGTTATGTCAGGTCAAAAACTAGGTCACTAGGTCAAATCTAAGAAAAACCTTGTAAACGCTCTAGAGGCCACATTTTCAGTCAGATACACATGAAACTTGGTCAGAATGTTTGTCTTGATGATATCTCGGAAGAGATTGAAAATGGGTCATTTCAGGGCAAAAATCAGGTCACTAGGTCAAATCTTAGAATCTTAGAAAAACTTTGTGTACGCTCTAGAGGCCACATTTTCAGTCAAAAAATCTTGAAAGTTGGTCAGAATGTTTGTCTTGATGATATTTTGGATGAGTTCGAAACTGGGTCATGTTGAGTCAAAAACTAGGTCACCAGGTCAAATCTTAGAAAAACATTGTGTACACTCTAGAGGCCGCATTTTCAGTCAGATACTCATGAAACTTGGTCAGAATGTTTGTCTTGATGATATCTCGGACGAGACTGAAAATGGGTCGTTTCAGGGCAAAAACTAGGTCACTCGGTCAAATCTTTGAAAAACTTCGTGTACGCTTTAGAGGCCACATTTTCAGTCAAAAAATCTTGAAAGTTGGTCAGAATGTTTGTCTTGATGATATTTTGGAGGAGTTCGAAACTGGGTCATGTTGAGTCAAAAACTAGGTCACCAGGTCAAATCTTAGAAAAACATTGTGTACACTCTAGAGGCCGCATTTTCAGTCAGATACTCATGAAACTTGGTCAGAATGTTTGTCTTGATGATATCTCGGACGAGACTGAAAATGGGTCGTTTCAGGGCAAAAACTAGGTCACTCGGTCAAATCTTTGAAAAACTTCGTGTACGCTTTAGAGGCCACATTTTCAGTCAAAAAATCTTGAAAGTTGGTCAGAATGTTTGTCTTGATGATATTTTGGAGGAGTTCGAAAATGGGTCATGTTGAGTCAAAAACTAGGTCACTAGGTCAAATCTTAGAAAAACCTTGTGTACACTCTAGAGGCCACATTTTCAGTCAGATACTCATGAAACTTGGCCAGAATGTTTGTCTCGATGATATCTCGGACGAGATTGAAAATGGGTCATGTCGGATCAAAAACTAGGTCACTCGGTCAAATCTTAAAAAAAAACTTGTGTATGCTCCAGGGGCCACATCTTCGGTCAAAAAATCTTGAAAGTTGGTCAGAATATTTGTCTTGATGATATCTACGCTCTAGAGGCCACATTTTCAGTCAGATACTCATGAAACTTAGTCAGAATGTTTGTCTCGATGTTATCTCAGACGAGTTTGAAAATGAGTCATGTCGGGTCAAAAACTAGGTCACTAGGTCAAATCATAGAAAAACCTTGTGCACACTCTAGAGGCCACATTTTCAGTCCAATACTCTTGAAAGTTGGTCAGAATGTTTGTCTTTATGATATCTCAGACGAGTTCAAAAATGGGTCATGTCAGGTCAAAAAGTAGGTCACTAGGTAATATCTTAGATAAACCTTGTGTACACTCTAGAGGCCACATTTGCAGTCCAAAACTCTTGAAATTTGGTCAGAATGTTTGTCTTGATGATATCTCGGACGAGTTCGAAAATGGGTCATGTCGGGTCAAAAACTAGGTCACTAGGTCAAATCTAAAAAAAAAAAACCTTGTGTATGCTCTAGAGGTCACATTTTCAGTCTATATTTCTTGAAAGTTGGTCAGAATGTTTGACTTGATGATACCTTGGACGACTTCAAAAATGGTTCATGTTGAGTCAAAAACTGTCACTAGGTCAAATCTTAGAAAAACCTTGTGTATGCTTTAGAGGCCACATTTTCAGTCCAAAACTCATGAAATTTGGTCAGAATGTTTGTCTTTGTGATATCTCAGACGACTTCGAAAATCGGTCATGTTGGGTCAAAAAGTACGTCAGTAGGTCAGATCTCAGAAAAACCCTGTGTATGCTCTATAGGCCACATTTTCTGTCCAATACTTATGAAAGGTGGTCAGGATCTTTGTTTTGATAAAGTCTACAATGGGAAAATTGGCTATGGTTGGCTAAAAAGTAGGTCACTGAGAGAAATTCTAGAAAAAGCTTGTGTTCATGCTAGAGGCCAAATTTTCAGTCCAATAATTATGAAAGCTTAGTAGATTGTTTGTCATGATATCTCAAAAGAGATCGAAAATGGGTCATGTTTGGTCAAAAGACTCAGGTGAGCGACTTTAGGGCCATCGTGGCCCTCTTGTTTTAGTTTTATTCTAGAGAATTTTTAAATTTTGAAAGTAACATAACTTCTGGTTGCCGAAACCAAATGGTTCAGCCAGCAGATGGTTTGTTACTTTCTAAATCTATTATAGGACCAAGAATGAAACTAAGAAGGGTTGCGGAATACAAGCCTAGAACTAGTAAAACATACAAAATACTATGAAAAGTCAGAAAAAGCAATGATGTTGTTGAAATACGGTTGAAATTGACGTGACCGAATGATTTAATTTTAGACTTGCCGAAATTGAAAGCATTTGCAGACGACAAATTAAATGTAGCTGAAATTCCGGTGAAAGTAAAGAATACCTCGTTGGAAAAGGAGAAAATGTTGAATACTGATTATCCTGGCGGTTACCAGCATTTTCTCCTTTTCCACAAGGTTTTTAAAAAGCTATTTTCTTAGGGTCGTTGAAACTCAGGAATGTGTGGTAAATCACGTAAACAAAGCTGAGATGGTGGGAGTTTTCTCGATGCTAATTTTCCAGTAGGTTGTAGTATTTGCAACATAAAAATTGATGTAAGTCGGCATGTTAGCACGATATTTCGCGCCAGTGGTGAAGTTTGCCAAAAAAAAAAAAAGCCGATTTAATTTATAGACGAAAAGGACCAAAACGAAAACGAATGTATGTAAATGACAGCAAACGTGATTAAACATGCTTCCTTATCTATTTACCCGCTCAAAAGAACGTCCCCGCGGAGTTCGTAATGCAATTCTTCACGATGATACAATTCTAGGATTAACCTTTTTGGTGCCATAGGCGAGAACATGGGCTTTTGTGGACGGTATAGATCAAGATCAGACTGCACAGAACGTCCAGTCTGATCTTGATCTATACCGTCTGCTTGTTTAATCAAGTGTAAAAGTCTTTCTGAGTTTCAGGGGATTGTCATTTTTAGCTTCGAAATGTGTCGACCATATAATTATATATTTTTCGCTGAAATTGCAAACGAAATATACATTTTCTGCCATTGAATAAAACCGACAAGTTTTAACTGTTTCAGGGTTTGTTCTATCAAAACATGGGGTCCTGCATGGGTCAGGGGGAGTGTACTTGGGCGAGACACTTCAGAGCCCTAGCCTTGTACAGGTGGAACCTAGGAAATATATCAATATGTGAGCTTTAGCCGTGATACTACTAAAATAATGTTGAAAGTGGCGTAAAACTCCATTTAATTAATCAGTCATTCGACCAAAACATCTCTCATAATGCCGAACGGTGTAGATCAATAATCAGACTGTTCTCGATCTGCATTGTCCGAAAAAGCGCCTTATATATCTCTTTGAATGCTGAGAGTTAACTGATGTTACTGCTGTGAAAATGTTTTTGATAAGGAGTTGTACTGTTTTTTTTTTTTGTACCATATTTGGATGCCGAGGACTACTTTTTGATTCTTTTTTTTCTTGCGAACAATGTAGTTAGAAAGATCAGACCTCACGTTCTGTGCAGTCTGATCTGTTGATCTAAACTGACAAAAAATTTGCGAGACATTCTTGCCAAAACACCTATGAAAGTTTAATATCAGTATCTTCCTAATTCTAATTGAAAATGGTGGATGAAAACCAATTTCTTGAAGAGGTAAGGCTGGGGAAGATGATAAGCTTTTTGCATTGTTGTAGCGCAATGCCCAACTTCCCCATCGTGTCTCTGTCTTTTTATTTCAGTTATTCACGTAATATTGTAATAAAGATACGTAATCTCCGAAATTCATTAAAATTGAATCACTGTATTTATCCCGTATAACTTCAAACTTGTCTTCCTAAACCACGAGACTTTATACATGGGCGATAAAAACAGAACTACAGCAAATAGTTGTATGGTCTGAAGTTTGCGGATTCCATAGTTGTTGTTGATGATGATGATGATGACGAAGACATCGTTGCGAGTCCTCTTTACCCACATATAGCTAGATAAATGACATTGAAATTCTTTGCCATTACTATTAAATTAGTTCACACGAAATTAATGCAACTCCATGATGCATCGTACCAAGCAGGTAATCATTTAATAATGGATCTATAAAATCAATTTGGTTTAGAAGCCGACAGAAACATTTAGTAGTATGGTCCTTTGACATACAGAAAATTCATCAATAGCAAAACGTTTCGACTACATTAAGCCCCCTTTTCACAGAACATGACTCATGTATCTAGATCTATACTCATGCTACTTATGTGCCCGTATTTTTGTAAACTTAATTTCCCCAGAGAGAAAAAAACTTTAACACATTTCAGACCCGCATGGTCGCCTGTACTCGTCCTACCAAATTTACCATGTAGACTGTCTCATACTTGAAATTCATGATGTGTATTAGCATTGAATGGGATATACAACAAGAAAAGTATATAGAGGAGCGGAGATTGTAGAGCAAGATGAGATACATCTGAGTCTTTAGACCTACAGTGTCTTCAAAATAGTGTCTTCTAAATACGAGTACATCCATAATCGTTTATGATATAATAGACCTTAAATATGAGCCATGCCCTAACCATTTTGTCAATCAATCGACTGAATCCTGAGGTAGAATGCAGAACAGCCAAAAAAAACGACCAATAACAGAAATTTTCGAACCAGGTCAGCCTGCGCGGACTGCGTACGCGGACTGCGCAGGCAGAACTGGGTTGATACTTTTTTACATGCGTTAAATCTCCTTTTCACAGATATAAAGAACATTCTATCTTTTATTGACAAATAAAAAAGGGGGGCTGCATTCAACAACCATTCTGTATATTGAAAATGCTGGTTACCAACATTTTCTCCTCTTCCCACATTTTTTTCTTTTTTCAAAACCGTTCTTCGTCAGGGTCGTTAAAACTCGGGATAGTGTGGTAAATAGTTAATATGAAAAAAAACCAGAAAGATTTATTGATGAAATGGTGTTTTACGCCACTTTCAATATTGTTTCAGTTATATCACGGCGACAGCTCACATATTCATGTATGTACTGGGTTTCACCAGTACTAGGATATGGTTCTTAAGTGTTCCAAGGACACTCCCACGCAAACCCCAGAGAACAGAAAGAAGTTGTAATATTGCAGTTCTAAGGATGAGCCAAAAATATTAATTTCACCATTTAAATATCCACCAAATGATCGCGTGTTTGAACGATCATACTGAAAATGGTCATTGGAAACATTGTGAGAAAAGCAGAAAATGCTGGTAACCTTTTTTTTTTTTATCTTTTTCCCACTATGTTATCTAACTATCCGAGGACGAAGTCCCTTACATGAACTATGCATACATTTAATTTGTGCTCAGCAAAAGTTGTCAATTTAGACAAGTCAAATATATTCGGTCGACTGGTATAGAGTAATATACCAAGTAAGGAATAAAAAAAAAGGATATCGAATTGCTTCGCTTAAAACGATGAGCTCGCCCAATCAAAACACATCTGTTTTCTTGTCAGGAAAATTTGGAATCCCCCTGTGTAATCCGAAATGTTGCGTGAACGCTCAGCAAACAGCGAACGTAATGAATTGACCTGTCACCACGTCTTTGGAATTTGAATACCGAAATCCGTTAATTTGAGAAAAATAACGCCGCGTTTTCTTCAAAGAAGAACGCGGGCTGGAGACACTTCATTTTATTGCTAGAAATTTATCATCGTCATTATCATGGTTGTTGTAGTTGTCCTGTCCTCGTTTCTTGAAGTCGTTTTTTAAGCTAATGATTATCTCCAGAAACAAATTTGCAGTAGATGACTTTCAATTTATAGCCTTGTAAAATGGGTTTGCAGTTTCAAAAAATTGACCCATAGCAAAAAGTTTCGACCAGGTCAGCCTGCGCGGCCTGCGCAGGCTGACCTGGGTCGATACCTTTTTGCAGATGTATTAAAACCCGTTTTTATAGAACATTGCTTATTTATATTTTCAGCTGTTTACAATTCCGAGGCCCTCATATCAGCAAGCTCCTGTAGTTACAGTTTTGACAGCAAGCGACATCGCCGTGGGTACATCGTGTCCCCCACCTACCCTGGGGCATACCCGGACAATTTGAACTGTACATACGAACTACACGGTCAGCCCGGGGAGAGGATTAAACTTACGTTTGAGGATTTCGCCTTATTTCATGGGGGTGACTAGTAAGTAGTTCGTCCTTTACCGTAGCTCAGTCGGTAGCGTACAGGACTTGAGAATGGGGGGGGGGGGTCGCTGGTTCGATCCCCGGCTTTGGCAATTTCTTTCCAAGGATTGATGATAGTCATTGCAACAGGATTCATTCCTCTCTCACCGCTGACCATTGTTTCGACGATGGTTGTGTGGGAAAGCAGACAATGGCTTGGAAAGAATATTGTGAGGAGTACTGGTAAAAGAAACTCCAGGAAAGGATGGATAGGTGCACTGGCCGCAGCGATATAACTGAAACAGTGTTAAAAACGGCGTTTAACACCATACAATCAGTCGGTCAATCGTCCTTTACCTGATAATCCTGCATTTTAACTCTTTACCAAACGACAAAATTTTAGACTCACGTCCAAATCTGAAAGCATTTGCAGATGACATATTACATTGAGGTGAAATGTTCATGGGTAATTATCTGTGAATGTGTAGAACCATTTGCAGACGACATATTAAATGTGGCTTAAATGATGATTTCAGTCTGTGGAAGGATGGAAAACATTGTGGAAAAACGAGAAAATGCTGGTTATCAGCATTTTCTTCTTTTTCCAACCACAGGTTTTTAAAAGACTATTTCCCCAGGGTCGGTAAAATTCGAGAATGTGTAGTAAAGAATTAACGACCCTGAGGGGAAAAAGCTGTTGACTACCTTGCTGGAATAGATAAAAATGCCGGTAACCAGCATTTTCTCCTTTTTCAATAATATTTTTTTTCTTTTTTATTCTAATGAACTGTATAGACGTATTTTCACAAATTTTCTGAATTCGAAAGAAACCCAACTTCTCATTGGCTAAACCGCATGGTTTAGCCAATCAGAAGTTGCATTACTTTCTAATTCTAGAATAAGACTAAGAATTGGTCACGGCCCGCGCTGCCGTTCGCCATTTTCGCCAAATGCGAAAATTCTGAACAAGTGGCGAATTTTTTCTTTGACTGGCGAAAATAAGGGGCGAAAGTTTTTTTTTATAGGCAATTCTTCAGTTTTTGTCTCAACTCACGAGACATGTGGAGAAAGGGTGAAGCAGGGAACAAGCTACAGGGCGACGTGGGCGAAGAAGTCACCTTCAATGGCTCAACTTTGCCTCGTCAAGCTTGCACGGCGACAAAACTTCGCCTTAAAAAATTCCCGACCTGGCTATATTCATGAAATATTGGCTGTCTAAGACAAAGGGTGACGCCAGTTATCCTTTATCAACTTTGTAAATTTAGACAAGACAGCAGAGTGTTATGATCCATATCTGTTACTAACTCGCTAAATCCACCCCTTTATCCCACGAAAACCTGTCTTTTTTTCCACAGGTAGAGCGTCTGCTTATTGGTTTAAACAGGGATCGTATATACACATGTATATAAGATCCCTGGTTTAAATGACGTCAGACGATTAGTACTGATTCTCAATACATGAATAGTCGTAAAATAAAGCAGAATTACCTCTTCTTACTGCTGGAGATATTCTTTACAAATATTTTTCAATAAATTACAATGATGGATGATAAACCAAAGGATTAAAAAATCTTGAAAACAATCATTTGCCTTCCTCACATCGGCAGCTCAAGCAAAATCTGCAGTGCAGTGTTCTATTTATAGCATTCTATTTTTAGAATACACTACACCTTTTCCTTCCTATCACCTGTTTTATTGACTATATAGATTACATCTCTGTAAACCTTGTTAAGTTTAATTCTTTTAAATTTTACCAAGTCCTAGTTATGTTTTTGAATCAAGATTGTGGTTGGTCCTCATTACAGCCGTGAAGAAGTTTTTTCTTTTCTCATCACTCTGGACATTATTTGTAATCTGATGAGAAATGTCAGGGTTTGAAGTAGGCTAATGTGTGACTCTGCATCAATGGGGTCATAAATTACAAGGCAATCAAAACCCAATGGTCAGATGATGTTCTTTTGAGTCAACAAGTAGATAAAAATCCTTCTCATTTTTTTCTTTGATAAGCAAATCATATCCAAAAGTGATAGTAAGATTCAACTGTTTTTCACTCAACGCAGGCATACAGAAATTCTTTCGTCACATAATTTCTCCTGTAAGGTTCATAGAAGAAATACTATCTACTTGCAGCACAAGTCTGCTTCTAGATTCAAACAGAATTTAACTACACTGCGTTTTTACCATGTTTTTTTTTTTTTGTTTTATCAACCCACACAATGCCAACTTTTTAACAACCTCAATAAAGGAGACTTATGAAAACATTGTCAGAAAAGAAAAAAAATGCTGGTAACCAGCATTTTCTCCTTTTCAAATAATGTTTTCTATCCTATCACAGACAATCTTCCACTATTTCGACAACATTTAAAATTGATGTCTGTATATGCTTTGGGTTTGGATGTGTCTAAAATTGTGTCATGTGCTAAAGGATTAAATTCTATGTTTGTACAAATGAATTAAAATTAAAAAAAAAAACCTTGTTCTCTGTGTCTGATACCTGAACGGAATAAAGGGGGATAAATGGTGGTAAAAAGGAAAGTAGCGAAAAAGTAGAAAGAAATGCCTCATAAATTAAGAAAAGTGGCGAAAGAAATGGTAATAAATTAGGAAAAGTGGCGAAAAAAATGGCTCATAAATGAAAAAAGTGGCTAAAAGTTTTTTTTAAATTGGCGAAAATAGTGGCGAAAGAAAAAAAAAGCCAGAGCAGGCCCTGATTGGTGAATACGAGCCCTGGGTCTGTATTCACCAAGCACTCTTGATTTCATTCTACGTCTAATTCTAGATTTAGAAAGTAACACAACTTCAGATTGGCTAAGCCGTTTGGTTTAACCAATCAGAAGTTGTGTTACTTCCAAATTTAGAATATTCGTGAGAAAAAGACTAAAAACGTTCTTTAGAATGGTTGCTGAATATGGACTCTAATCTTAATCTGCAAAATCTTTAAGTTTATGTGATACTCAGCATTATAAGTTTCAGCTTTGCCTCATCAGGAAACAGTCCAAAATTTAAATGTTGCACCAGAAATGATGGATCGTTGGCTTTATCCCAAACGTTTTCTGGAGAAATATTTTGTTACGTGATCAGTCATGTTGCAACACTTTCATTTCTGTTACTTGTGACTGCTAAAAATCTCTTTTTTGTCGGTGTATCTTTATAAGCTGACTTCTTGCAATTACTCTCGCATGAATCAATGGTAATTTGTGATTGGTCAAGAATGTGAACAATCCATGTTTATTCTTCGGGCATCTGCTCCATATATCTAATTTGAATTTCGCTTTTTAACAATATGCAAAACATTTAGGAGAGAGAGGCAATTTTTTTGCTTTTATTTGCGTTGCTATTTTTCATTAACAATTTAGGCCAACAGTCTACCATACAATTTTTTACAAAACATATTATCATCATGTTGAGTGACGGAAAAAATCATCATAAAATAATGATCTTTTCAATTGTCTAGAATTTCCTGTCCCACACTAAATGCAGACAGTAAATATTTAGCCGTACTAAATATACAGTCTTAATCTTCTGAAGACATTACACTACAGAAAAATTCAGACGTTCTGTTTCGTAACCATTGTAAGTAAAGAGTTTTAATCAACATGTTCCAGTACCTCTTTCGCCGTCTATTTTTTTAATGATCTTTCTTATTTCTGGATTAGCAAAATGTGTCATCGGAAGCTACCATGCTGTAAACATTGTATCAGCCTTTCGGCAGCTGAGGCGAAAACAGAAGCTTTTGCTGATGCCATAGATATAGATCAAATTGCACATAAAGAGCAATATTATCTTCCCCATATACCGTCGACTTGTCTAGTAAAGCCAAGAGGATGAATGGTTTTCTTTTAATTGTCAGTGCAAAGTAGTGAAAAAAGGTTGAGTTTATATGTGCCATGTTCTGTAAAAGGACGGTCAAATGTATCTGCAAAAAGTATCGACCCAGGTCAGCCTGCGCAGTCTGCGCAGGCTGACCTGGGTCGAAACCTTTTGCTATTGTTAGATTTTCTGCATGTCAAAGTACCATTCTACCTCTAGATTCAATTGGTTGGTAGACAAAATGGATTTATGGATCTATAATTATATAATGACTTGCCTGGTATAATGCATCACGGAGACGTATTGAACCCCATTTCGCAAGGGCATGGCTCATAATTGGCCTTCAACACGCGAAAAGGGGCATTCGGACTCTTGCGTGAAGTGTCGTCTCGGATCAGCCTGCGCAGTCTGCGCAGGCTAATCCGAGACGGCACTTTACGATTATAATAGATTTTGTTCTACATTAGACTTGTACAAAACAGAAAATTACATAAGAACGGAAAGTGTCGTCTCGGATTAGTCTGCGCGAAATGCGCAGGCTGATCCAGGACGACACTTTACGCAAACGTCCGAATGCCCCCTTTCGCGTGTTGCAGGTCAATATTATAATAGCTGACCCTGGATAGTGAAACGTTTGGTCAGAGAATGTTATCTAACATTTTTTGGGAAAAAGGTAATAGGCACTCTGTCAATTCGTGATTCATTTTTTGGCAAAAGACGTCTGAAATATTCGGCTAAATGTAGAAGGAGACTAAGTCACAGCAATACATCAATCGGCGGTGAAGAAAAAATGACACCAGTCCCGTTTAAATTTGCATTTTTTCCAGAAACAAGGTGATAGGCAATCACGGTGCTTCCTTTCGGTACAGTCTTCATTTAAGAAATAATCTTCTTTATCTTTTGGGTTATTCATTGCGCTTCACAACTCAAAACGTGCTTTATTAAACCATAAACCACGATAGAAAGAAGATTGTTTCGATTCTAACATGACCAACTCCTAATCAAAGGAAAACAAGTTCATACTTAGAGTAAAAACGCGGATGCAGATAATATTCCATTGAATAAACCACGGCTGTTCCACTTACTTACCAAAACAAAACCCCACTGCCCAGTCGGTAAATATGAAAAGAATCAAAATTTCATTAAAACCTATGGCATCAGACACAGCATAAAAAATGTAGATCTACCTTTATACTGTTATATTTTCTCCCTTTCAAATGACAAAGAAGAATGAATGTGCTGTCAAGCACAAGAGTTGCAGCTGCTTCGAATGTTCTGAATATTACTCCACCCACTCCCAATCCCATTTCCAATGCAACACCGGTCAATTTTGAACTAACCTTCAACTTGAAAAGACACTTGATTTACATATGTTTACTGGTAACATTTCATATAGTTCCATCGTTGTCAGTTTTTATTTAAACATTAACTATCAGTAAAACCTTGAGGATTTTCCTTCCTTCTTGGTCAAGGAGCGGAAGATGATTTGTCACGTGACCTTCATTGATAAAATATCGGAGGGCGAAGACATGGAACAGCCCCAGGCGACTTACTTTATACAGAATGACGTCACTCTATATAGAATGACAAGATTTTACCACGCTTTCGTTGCACTGTGCTTATATAGCCGAATTCACGTGTCATGTTAGAATGAAAATTTAACTGCACGGTTTATCCGCCATTTTGTTGAAAGCTCCAGAATCAAGCTATTCCTGACCTTTTCTATTTTCATTCTATTAGATTTTGGCCTTTGTTATTTTCCCCCTAACATCAGTTGACACTCTTTTTGCATTCGGTACCAAAACACTCGATGGCAACGAACTTAAAGATTTCAAATGCTTTCCGGTCTAGCATCAATTTCATTTACAGATTTCTCTCTGCAACTCGTCATCGCTACACTAGCCTGCATAGCTTAGGTGGTAGAGCGTGGGTCTTTGTTGGCCATGTAAAATTATTAATAGTCTTTCGGTTCAGACGTTAAACCAAGGTCCCGTGTGACGGTACTATTATAACCAAGTGGAGGAGTGGGTGTGATAACTGTCCTTTGTATGGATTGGTAAAGGAATGAGACAAATCGGTCTAACTGTATCTTTTTTTAATCTTTCTTTTAGAGTCTTCTACGTCTAAATACAATCTGAAATATATACAAATGCCATTCTTAATACATATTCAACATTCTAGTTCACCTGAAACTAAATATCTCTCAATCTTATGAACCTAATATGAGTAGTGATAGGATATTAATCATTACAACAATGACTAATGATAGTTATCTAAACCTGCTCCATTTTCCACAATGTTTTCAACAACACCAATTAATTACAGAGCCTAATATCATACACTTACCAATCTATGGGATTAACTGTACATGCAAACTATCATCTCTCTTCTCAAATTGTCTCCGCCGTGCAGGTGAACTGTAAAAGAACAATGATTAGCTGTTAGTGTGTGCAGTGAGGGATCGGGATAAGGGATGACCGCGAAAACCGGCATTGACTTGAAAATGAAGACAAATCTCAACGATCAAAACTCCCGAAACGAATTGTATTCAGATCAACAACATTACGACAAAAAGAGAAACACATCAGAACATACGATACGTACTGACAACAATGAATATGATCCAAATCCTTTTTTAAATGCTAAATGTTTTGTTCAAACAACTTCTAGCCGTATTTTTTTCAAAATAATACCCGAGATCCTCTCGATGCCGCCAATAAAACACGTGATGACTAAAAATAACACAATAGTTAAAATCAAAGGACTGAAAGCCCGGTTACATACTCCCGCTCCTTGAGAAATGACGTCTCGTCATTAAACAAAACCAAGCACAAATAAAAATATCCACAAATTTCTTATACCAAATTTTTCGAACAAGGAAAGAAATGATGCCAGAAGATCTGAAGCACTGTTCAAAACATTTTAATTGCGATAAGTCCGTGTGTTGAGTCACAACATCGAATTGTTTTCTCCCCCTGCAGTCACAAAATGCTTCCAAGCATTTCACGTACTCTTATCTAACCGGTTCAGCACATCATAATCTGAAACTCAAAAATACGAAAAACATCATTAGTGCGATCAACTCAATATATATCATACATTAAAGCGCACAAAATGCTATTCAATGACCTTCATGAACCTGCTAAAAAAATATATTAATTGATTAAAACAATGGAAATACATGATTTGATTACAATACTATTCGACAATAGTTGTTAAAAGTTTTAGCACTTTATCTTCATTCATAAAAATGAGTGCCCCAGATTTTATCAATGCATCAAGTGCTTGAACACGACTTTCTACAGGTCTTGTCATTTGGTACATAACATAATTGCCGTATTTGTCTGGAGGTTTTCGCTCTCTTGTTGAACGTCTTGGTGTAGGTTTCGGTGGTTCTATTTTTCCTTTATCTTCCTTTACATCTGTCTCTGTTTCAGTATTCTCTTCTTCTTGATTCTGCACATCTTCGATTATTTTTTCTTCGTTCTGCGCCTTTGTTTCTACTGTCTCTGAACCTTTTGTTTCAACCGCTGTCTTTTCTGTATCTTTCTCTTCTGTCATCGTCTGATCCGTCTGTGTTTCAACAGTCTGCTCGATATGACTATCATTACTTGTCCCTATGAGGTTCAAATCATGTAAATTATCATCCTGAGACGTTTCTTTTACACTGTATTCTATCTTTTCTCCTTTCATTCCAGCGTCAATACTGACCCAGTCATCAGAATCATCATCTGAATCTTCTTTGTCTTCTCCGTTCTCTTTATTATCCAGTCTCGCATCAGTCTTAGGAATATGGGCGTCCCCATCTTCAGTTATAACTCTTACAACATATTCTCCTTCACTGATGTTAAGTCTCTCATCCATGACGTCATGAGTCTTATTCACTTTAGATGCATCTTCAATTTCTTCTATTTCATCTTTCTCCTTCACAATTTCACTTTCTATCTTTAATAAAAGGTTCCTGTGAAGTGTCTTTTCTAACCCAGTATCCTTTGCTCGTATTCGAAACACAGGGATTTCAGGTCTAGGTTGCTCGATGACAATATAAGTTTCGTCTTCAAACTTGTCAGAGATCTTATGTTTTCCATCGAAGGCAACTCTCTTCACTAAGACAGTATCTCCACAAGTTATTTTCACTCCTTTTGCTTTTCTGTCATAGTACTTTTTGTTCTTACTCTTTGCTTTCTGCACGTGTCTTTCGACTATTTCTCTTGTTCTTTCCATCCTATTCTTTAGGTCTGATATGTACTCCTTGGTGGTCTTAGTTGTCGATTCATCTATTGCCTGTTCAAACTCTATGTCCACTGGTAGTTTTGGCTTTCTTCCAAACATCAGTTCAAATGGGGAAATATTTGTTGACTCGTGTGGAGTGCTGTTATAAAAGAATACCAGGGAACTGATGTATTTCTTCCAATCACTTTTTTGGTTGTTTTCTAAAGTTCCTAATATATTAAGTAGCGTTCGATTAAATCTTTCAGGACCTGCATTGCCCTGTGGATGGTATGGCGTTGTATGGGATTTGCTGATGTTTGTTAGTTTACAAAGCTCTTTGATAATATCACTCTCAAAATTCGCACCTTGGTCTGAGTGTAGTCTAGTAGGAATTCCGTAGTGGACTATAAATTCATTGAGGAAAGCTTCTGCAGTCGTCTTAGCCGTCTGATTTTTTGTCGGCACTGCAAGGGCGAATTTTGTAAAATGGTCCGTTATTATCAGAATATTTGAAATTCCGCCTTTAGATGGTTCCAGGGTCAAGTAATCGAAACAGACTAACTCCAGGGGATATGTGGAATGGACATTAACGAGTGGCGCTCTCTCATTCGTTGGTGATTTTCTTCTCAAACACCTATCGCACCTTTCTATCCATTTGTCTATCTCTGAAGACATTCCTGGCCAGTAGAATCTTTTTTTTGCTAATTTAACGGTTCTTTCTTTTCCAGGGTGCCCGACATCATTATGTAAAGCTTTTAGTACATCTTTTCTGTACTTCGTCGGTAGCACCAATTGCTCTAATTCTCTATCGTCTTCTTGAACTTTCCTATACAGAAGACCTCTTTTCATGTACAGATTCTTGTATTGTTTCCTCATGTTCGAATCATCCTTATTTAGTATTCCCTGGGGAACAAACTTATCAATCACTGCAATACGCCATCTTTCAATGAGCGGGTCCTCTCTCTGTGCTCTTCTGATTTCCCTAAGCTCTTTCACAGCTAGTGTTTGGCCCGGTGTTTCTGTTGCATCCACGATGTTAATATTGTAGCATGGTAATATCTCAATAAAAGCGGCTGGAACAACCGGTGAGCAGATAGCTTTTACTGTCTTATCATCTATTTTGATAAGTTCATCATCTGCATCCTTCTTAATCTTTTCAAACGGGTATCTGCTCATAGTATCAGCATCAATGTTCTTTAACCCAGGCCGATAAAAGATATCAAAGGTAAATTCTCCCAACGCCGATGCCCAACGATGCCCTGTTGCATCAAGTTTTGCAATTGTAAGTATATGGGTCAACGGGTTGTAATCAGTTAAAACCGTAAAGTGGTTTAACGTCAGATAATCTGCGAACTTTTCGGTCACGGCCCATTTGAGTGCTAAGAATTCAAGTTTGAATGCACTATAATTCTTTTCGGCTTTTGTCAGGGACCTACTAGCGTAAGCAATTACTTTCTTTTGCTGATCTTGTTGTTGGTATAATACAGCTCCTAGTCCTTTAGCTGACGCGTCCGTGTGCAGTTCAAATGGAATGGCGAAATCGGGATATGCCAAGATCGGTGGTGATGAGAAGATCTTCTTCAACTCCTGAAATATGGCTTCTTCTTTTCCTGTCCAGTTCCATTCTTTTTGGATGTATCTTTTTCCATTGCTCTTCTTTTTGGTCGTTGGTGGCAGAAGTTCAGATAAGGGTCGAGTTATCTTACTAAAGTCTTTAATAAATCTTCTATAGTATCCAGCGAATGCAAGAAATGATCTTAACTCATCTGCATTTGTTGGACTTGGCCAATTTCTCACTTTGTTTATTTTCTCAGGGTCTGTTTCTATTCCCTCTGCACTCACAATGTGGCCTAAAAATCCAACTTTCTCCTGGATAAAAGTGCATTTTTGAGGAGACAATTTAATGTTATGCAGTCTCAATCTTGTTAAAACGAGGTCAAGGCGGTAGAGATGTTCCTCAAAAGAATTCGAGAAGACAATCAGGTCATCCAAATAAATCACACATATCGTCATGTTATAATCCCCTAAGACCTCTTCCATGAGTCTCTGATAGGTAGCTGGTGAATTGGATAGCCCGAAGGGCATCCTGTTATATTCGTAAAAACCTAATGGGCCGACGGTAAATGCTGTACGCTCCTTGTGTTCTTCCTCAATTTCTACTTGATGGTAGCCCGATTTCATATCGATTGTACTAAAGTACTGACTACCTTTAAGTACATCGAATATCTCTTCAATTCGGGGTAGGGCGTAGGCGTCTTTAACTGTGCGGCTATTCAGGCTGCGATAGTCTACGCACATGCGTAATGAGCCATTCTTTTTTCTCACAAGTACCACATTGCTTGCCCAGGGGGACTTTGATTTTCTAGTAATTCCACTCGACAATAGCTGATTAATGTGTGTCGAAATTCTTCTATCATCTGAGGTGGTATTCTTCTATGCCTTTCCTTAAAAGGTGTTTGTTTATCTGCCAAAAGATTTATCCTATGTTTGATCATATCACAATGACCAATATCTTCCTCGCTTGTTGAGAAAATTTCTTCGTGTTTCCTCAGTAGGTCTTTCAATCTGACTTTCTCTTCTTGGGATAGTAAGTTATTCTTGTCCATAGATAATGAATCAATGAGATCTGGTATGGATGGATTGTTCTCATGCATGTCTATGTCCTCGGCCAAAGTTACAGGTTGGAGTTCACAAATAAAGGTCTTTGGTGATATTGTCACCGTATTTGTAGTAAGATTTGACAAACTTATAGTGACTTCTTTCCTCTTCTTATTTTCAAATTGAACCATACTTGGTGTAATGTCAATATCTGAAGAGATCCCACTATCTTTCGACTCTTGTGTAATAGCCAGAGTATTTGGATGATTTAGCTCTTTATCTGTATAACCTTTTATCTCTATTGTCTCATTTGGCCGAATTGTAACTTTGTTCTGTTCTGCACTTCGTATAATGGCTATCCTATTCTTCGACTTTTTCATTTCTCTCTCTCTCACTGATATGGCTCTGAAACAAAGATACCACGGCGTGTGTAGTTTAGCTCTTTGTAAGTATTGCTGGCCGAAATGATCTCTGCAATCCACGAGATAATCGTTCAGTATATTCGTCCCAAGTATAATAGGGGTTTTAGATGAATATTCTGTCTCTGGTATCACCAAAAATAAACACGGTTTCTGATTAGCATTTGGAAGTCCATTTGGTACTGTTATATCAGCCTCTATGTATCCAAGATATGGCAGCTGACTTCCATCTGCGCTTTCTATCTTCAGAAGTTTGTCTATCTCCTTGATCTCAGAATCTTTGATAGTATTTGCAAATGATTCTGATATAACACTGACACAGCTTCCAGTGTCAAGTAAAGCTTTTGTGAGATGTCCATTGATTACTATTTCTGATTCATTTGGGTCACCTATTAATTTGGGATCTTCTTTGTCATTGCTCATATTCGATCCCGCAACATGAGCTATTATGCGTTTGGGCAGTTGACCTTTTTGTGTCCTGGTTGTTTGCATTTGTAACAAGTGAATCCACTATTGGCCAAGTCATTCGACATAGGACAATGCCATTGTTTATGGCCCTTCTGTTTACATGTAAAACAAGTTGGTTGAAAGTTCTGATTAGCCAATGGTCTTTGCTGTTGATAGCCACCTCTTCCTCTATCTCCTCTACCTCTTCCTCTGTATCCTCTTCTTCTACTATTTCCTCTGAAACTGCCATAGAATTGATTAGCTTTACTGTTCTCAAGCTTATTAATTCTCTCGTGTAATTGCTTGATTAGGTCCTTCAGCTCACTCACTTCCTTAGACTGACTGTCTGTGAAACTGGTAGCTTTACAAGCATTGATGGTTTGAGTTGCTTCATTACTCTCCTTTAAACTAGACTCAAGTTTTCTTAGTTCCTTTTTGAAATCGTCATATTTGGCAATCTTATCGCATTGGTACAAAGAGAGATGTTTTAACTCTTTGTTCAAGCCAGCATGGAGGACTTCTTTTAGCATTAGAGTATCTGACTTCTTGATTGCCTTTAATGACACAGCCTGGTCGAAAATTTCCTCCAGTCTTGCTGCAAATGAGGAAACACTTTCATCTGCTTTTTGTTGGCAACCATAGAATTTTCTCATTATGCTCTCCCGCGATTCCACAGAGCCGTAGTCACTCTCGAATTTCTCTAAAATGTCCTTCACCTTTACTCCTGTGCCTAATCTCCTGATACTGTCTGCAGCCTTTCCCTTACAGGCCCTCCTGATACCGAGCAATATCTGTTCCTCTTTATAAAAGTCATCATCTATCAACGATTTCACTTCATATTTGAAAGATTCCCAGGTCGCTTCTCCTTTCCCTTCTTCTCCGTAGAAGATAGGCAATTTGGGAAAATGATAAGTTCCATAACTGTGTGAAGGGTCAGTGCGTTTTGATTCTGATGGTTCTTTTGTAGTGTCACCGAACACACTTAAAAGTTTTGTAATGTCCTCAACAGAACCAACTTTGGGTTTAATTCCAAAAAGATGAAGCGCCTGTAATATTTTCTCTTCTTCTTCGCTTACACCGCCTGTAGCCATTTCTAACTTTTCTTCTTCTTTACTCATGATGCATATAATGAACTATTTTCAGATGATAAACTATCTACAGTCTATATAAAAACTGTATAAAAGTCGTATTAAGATCCGTTTCTGTAATGTCAGTGCTTTGAATTTTCAATACTTCTAATGAACACACTTTTGTATACGTTTATACACAAAAAGTTCACTACGATCCGTCTCGGTACCTTTAGCACTTTGAATTTCGATTACTCCTCATGAGATGCTCCTATATATAACACTTCGCTAACTCCAAAAGTTCAATATATTTGATCACCGACTCAATTTATTCAAAGTGTCCATTTGCACTAATACTGTCAAACACGGTTTGTCACTGCTTTTCTCACAATGATTGTATCAATTGTGGTTTTCAAAGTTTGATCAGTATCTATTATTACTTCTTTTCTCACGATGTTTTATTTGACACAGTATAATTATGATGAACCTCACTTGGCTAATTGTAGTCCACTAGTTGTCGAAATGGAGGGTAACTACAACCTAGGGGTTTATTTATCAAGTGGTGAGGTCACAGATAGATGTCTGTCACCAAATTAATTTTTAGGGATACAAAAGCAAAGGGTTTTAACTATGATAGCTAATCTGCTGTTTAAGTGTTCAAACTTCAGATTAAAAAATAGTTTCCATATATAAAAATCTTTATTTTTATATATGGGGCATAAGCATCATTTGTCACAGTGTTTTAGGGTCAATTTGTGTTTAATTTTATTTTTTTTATAAAGGTCATCCAAAATTGACAAGAGTAGAGTACATGTAATTAAACGGTATACAAATTGCTGCAAGGGTGTTCTCCTGCAATTAAAACATATCAATAAACATGTATGTTACTATGGTAAAGGTTAAGCGTAATTAACTGTACAATATTCTTTGTCAAAAAGAACACTAATTCACTACTGCTCCTGTTGTGTATACAGCTAACTTCCAATAACTGATGGTGTACTGAAACGAAAGAAATAAATAAGATTAACGGTAAAACGTTTTATCAATGAAAATTCGTTGTCTGATATAGTTACCTGTCGGGATTTTACGGTACTCAGTGAGCCAATCAGTAAGTGTTATTCCTCGACGTCCAACCAATCAGTTCTTTTTTATCTGTGACGTCAGATGGAGGGAAATATTTTTAGCCAATCATGACACAGTGGACTGTGAGTCTGGTTCGAAAAATTTCTAAGTCTGAAAAGTATGGTAGAACGTTTTAAAATTCGGAAAAATAACAGAAAAACTGAAACGCGAGTTTCTTCACACAACGGACGGATTACCAAATAATTACTGCTTGGTGGAACTTTTCTGAGTAGGATAACTGGAATCGGAAATGTCAATTATTAACCCGGATATGAACTTCAAGACGGGAACTAATAATCTGAAGCCGGGTAATTTCAAAGGAAACCAGTAGTTCGGGAACCAATCAATGCACGGAAACCAACTGGAACCAGTAAAAATTTGGGAACCAGAAACGGAAGGGAACCAATGAAAGGGAACCAACAAATTATTACCAGGGAACCAGATATATATGGGAATCGCCAACTTATAGATAGGGTACCAGAAAGAGGGTACCAATGTGCTATACAAAAAATAGAAACTAGGGATAAATAAGCCGAGATGGGAAGAAGTGAAACTTTCAGGGGTTTAAAAAGGAAACAAAGTAAATAACGGTTTATCCAAAAATAGAAACTCACTGAATGCGCCCCTGCCTAATCGAACAAAAAGGAGGACAATTAAAGGCCAAGTGGGATAATATATGTGACGGGAAGGTGTTAGTCTAAGGTTTTAATTTCAAACAGAGTGATTAACGGTGCATCGCTCACATTCAAGACATACTCTCCAAAAATCAAAAATCACTCATGAAGATTATAGAGAAAATACTACTTACATATTTATCCTAAATCCGAAATATACAATAAACACAAATTGAACAAATAACTTAACTAGTCACAATATATTAATTATAACTACTGTTAGAAAATAATAAACACTGTAAATCCACATGACATCTCCTGTCCGTCTGATCCAACGATGATAGTTAGTGCACTATATACAAACAATATTCCCGGGATAAATAAAAAATTAATAACACCGTGTGTTGATCCAATCCCTGGGCTGATCTTCGTCGTTTCCTAACCGATCCAAAACCCGGTGGGCGCCATTTATAACCAAGTGGAGGAGTGGGTGTGATAACTGTCCTTTGTATGGATTGGTAAAGGAATGAGACAAATCGGTCTAACTGTATCTTTTTTTAATCTTTCTTTTAGAGTCTTCTACGTCTAAATACAATCTGAAATATATACAAATGCCATTCTTAATACATATTCAACATTCTAGTTCACCTGAAACTAAATATCTCTCAATCTTATGAACCTAATATGAGTAGTGATAGGATATTAATCATTACAACAATGACTAATGATAGTTATCTAAACCTGCTCCATTTTCCACAATGTTTTCAACAACACCAATTAATTACAGAGCCTAATATCATACACTTACCAATCTATGGGATTAACTGTACATGCAAACTATCATCTCTCTTCTCAAATTGTCTCCGCCGTGCAGGTGAACTGTAAAAGAACAATGATTAGCTGTTAGTGTGTGCAGTGAGGGATCGGGATAAGGGATGACCGCGAAAACCGGCAATGACTTGAAAATGAAGACAAATCTCAACGATCAAAACTCCCGAAACGAATTGTATTCAGATCAACAACATTACGACAAAAAGAGAAACACATCAGAATATACGATACGTACAGACAACAATGAATATGATCCAAATCCTTTTTTAAATGCTAAATGTTTTGTTCAAACAACTTCTAGCCGTATTTTTTTCAAAATAATACCCGAGATCCTCTCGATGCCGCCAATAAAACACGTGATGACTAAAAATAACACAATAGTTAAAATCAAAGGACTGAAAGCCCGGTTACACTATAAACCGAGCACGTTAAAGAACCAGGCGTAACTTCGGATGGGTTTCGTCCTGTATCTTGCACTATCCCCAGAAACAAAACTAACACTCGTCAGAGGGCGTCACCCATATGGGCAACCGAAAGCACATAAGAATCTGTTGTTTTTTTTTTTTTTGCCCATTACAAGTCAGTCTCGACTTTCAACTACCCAGATTAAAAAAAAAAGGCTTTTGAAAACATTCGGCGGGAAAGTAGCTGACTTTCGAAAACATTTTGGGAAAAGGAGAAAATGCTGGTCACCAGCATTTTCTCCATTTCCCACAATGGTTTCTACTCTTTGAAGGACAAAGTTCCCGTTTTGAGTAATATTTATGTGTTCTGGGAATGCTTTCAAATTGGAAAAGTCTAGAATTTGTCGTCTGGTAAACACTGAATTATAGGTTTATTTGTATTAACTGGTCGTTATTGTACGAGCTCTTTTTAGACTTAAAAGTAAAAAGACAAGCAAGGCGTAGAGAAACAAGAAATATCTTAAATAGATGGCGTAATTTGCCCGCAAATAGGCAAGGTCCTTGGAATAAACATGTCTATATATGTATACACTTTTTACCAATCACAAATTTGTATGTATTCATTTCTTATCAGTACCAAACAAAAGTAGGTCAAAAAGCCAGCACATTCAGCTACGCCGAAAAAATCTTAAAGAATAAGAAAGCTTTTTTGACAAGTACATATTATTTCTATTTATATCCAAAAGTGCAACTTCGAATTACCGGCTTTCGCATACGATTGTATTATTTCCTCCGTATCTTTATTTTTCATCTTTTGAAACCAGCACGAAAAACTCCCAGACTGCATTGCCATTGGGATCCTAAATGTCAATGGCGCAATGCTTTATGACCTTAGTATATTTTCAGTCTTCAAGATATGGCCATAATAATTGTAACACCATGCCAAATGTGGCTACATCTTTGTCTGCGATCGGCCTAAAGTCGCGATATCTATACAAGGTTTCGTCCGAAATATATTCGATACCAACTTTTAGGCTGCGAAATTGAAATAATCAACAGACCGACCTAAAGTACTTACAAATATTGAGGAGTAAAGTAAAGCTTAAAAAAAAAAATCTTCATCATACTACGAAATTTTAGATTTTCTTTTTTTTTTTCACATTGAAAGCATTTGCAGACGGCATATTAAATGTACTTCAAGAAGTAGGACATGTCTATAAACGGTAAAACCGCGTTATTGGAAAAAAGGACAATCCTCGATCTTTAAAGCGATCGATTGTCTTTTAACCCTTAGGCTGCTAAGCGTGACTCACTGACCTTTTGCGTACAGTGTAGATCAAGATCAGACTGCACAAAACGTGCAGTCTGATCTTGGATCTACACCGTCCGATAAGGAGATATTTTTCACAAAAAAAAATAGTTTTTGAAATAGCATTTTTCAGAGTTGTTACCATCGGATTGAAAATTTTATTTAATTTATTTAGCAGGGTAAGAGTTCAGGTTTATATACCAGCAAGAGTCAATGCAAAGAATAAAGGTTACTGCATACTTTAGTCCAACCTTAAACCTGCTATATAAGTTAAATGAAACTTTCAGGCCGGTAGTTAAAATTTAACTGTTGCTGTTTCAAAGTTATTTCTGGTGAAAAAATATCTCCTTATCGGCCAGTGTAGATCCAAGATCAGACTGCATGTTCTGTGTAGTCTGATCTTAATCTACGATGTCCGCCAAAGGTATTTGAGTCGCGCTTAGCAGCTAAAGGGTTAAATACTATTTAGCTACCTTTACCGCGTTTGATACATATCACAGGCTGACAAAAACACACACAAAAAATGTTGAAAAGAAAAACTTCAATTTTGACCAAAAGATATGTAATAATGTCCCTTTAAGATATACATTTGTTTGCATTTGGAGTTACTGCTTAAAGGAACTTATTCTAATTTTTTTTCGTGAATCCCATCTCTTATTTTTAGTTAAACACAGATAAAAACAACCTGAGCTATTTTTTCGCAAAAAGCCTAAAGAAACAGGACGATTACATTTTTAGCTCACCTGAGCACAACGTGCTCAAGGGGAGCTTTAGGATCACCCGGTGTCCGTCGTCCGTCGTCAACAATTCTTTAAACATCAACTCCTCCTAAACCACTGGGCCAATTTGGACTAAACTTGGCTGGAATGTTCCTCAGGAGGTCCTCTTTAAAAACGGTTCACAGAATTTGATTCCATCAAAAACTTTGGTTGCCATGGCAACCAAATGGAATTTTCTAAGAAATTCTTTAAAAATCTTCTCCTCTGAAACCGCCGGTCAGATTTTGAAATAATTTCACAGAAATGGTTCCTTGGGTGACCCTTTTCAAAAACTGTTCGCGAAATTTTGATCTGTCAAGAAACATGGCTCTGGTGAATGGGGGCTACTTGCACTATACAGAAATGAAGAAATTCTTAAAAATTTTTCTTCTCTGAAACCGCTGGTCAGATTTTAAAATAATTTCACAGAGATGTTCCTTGGGTGACCCTTTTCAAAACTGTACGCGAAATTTTGATCCGTCAAGAAACATGGCTCTGGTGAATGGGGGCTACTTGCACTATACAGAAATGAAGAAATTCTTAAAAATTCTTCTTCTCTGAAACCACTGGTCAGATTTTGAAATAATTTCACAGAGATGTTCCTTGGGTGACCCTTTTCAAAAATTGTTCGCAAAATGCTGATTCGTCAAGAAACATGGCTCTGGTGGGGGGGGGGCCCACTTGCACTATATGGACATGAAGAAATTCTTAAAAATTCTTCTTCTCTGAAACGGCTGGTCAGATTTTGAAATAATTTCACAGAAATGTTTCTTGGGTGACCCTTTTTGCAAATTGTTCGAGAAATTTTGATCCATCAAGAAACATGGCTCTGATGGCTGTGGGCTATTTACACTATACGGACATGAAGAAATTCTTAAAAATTCTTCTTCTCTGAAACCGCTGGTCAGATTTTGAATTAATTTCACAGCAATGTTCCTTGGGTGACTCTTTTCAAAAACTGTTCACAAAATTGTGATCTGTCAAGAAACATGGCTCTGATGGTGGGGGCTATTTGCACTACAGGGACATGAAGAGGAATTTCTTAATTCTTCTTCTCTGGAACGGCTGGTCAGATTTTGAAATAATTTCACAGAAATGTTCCTAGGGTGACCTTTTTCAAAAATTGTTAGGGAAATTTTTATCCGTCAAAAAACAACAGCCAATTGTTTGCACCTGCATGTGGTGGTCTTGTTCAACTTATGTTTTTAGTCACTATCGAGCATGTGCTTTTCTTCAAGAAATTGTCCTAGGGTGATCTAGCCAAAAATTTATTTGCAGAATTCTGATTCATCAAATTCATTGCTGTGGTGATGATTGTAGGGGTGGTGACAGATTTTGAAATGACATTTACAGGTGACCTTTTCAAAATTGCTTGGCAAAATAATGATTTTGTTTCCAAAGTTTCAATACCTCAAAAAAAAATTGGATATATTCCTCTCAAAAATTCAGGTGAGCGATCCAGGGCCATCTTGGCCCTCTTGTTTGTAAAAAGTTACAATTCTGACGCTCAAAAACGGGATGTTGGTTTTAATATCGGTAACTTTCTCTATTTTAATGAGTCTGCTAAGTCGCTGGAACAGAAACTAATTTCAAAACTAGGTTACAAGTTGACAGGTCACACTATCTTTTGTTTACATCTTGCCTGATTTTATTTTTATTTTCCAGCGACTAACACGTGGACCGACCGCACGATAACAGATTGTCATCTTCACAATATTTTGCGTGCTTCTAAATGATATGATTTAAATTTTAATGCACTTTAACACCTGCATTGCTTTTGGTCGCTATTTGGCCTTTAAAGATAGGTTTTTACACTATTTCCTTGTCTTTTCCAGCTGTCCGTTCGACTATGTTCTGATTAAAGACGGTCCCTCGATGAATGCAAATACAATCGACGTATTCTGTGGAAAATACAAGGATGTGACAGTGTTTTCGTCCGAGGAGCATTTATATATCAAATTTGTGACTCGAACTGGGCGAGTGAGTTTTGACGAAAAGTCCCTGGATAATAACGCGGACTATAAGTTCGAACGAAAAGGATTTAATATCAGTTACGAGTTTAGCACCAGCTTTATTCGATCAGGTAATACGAGTGAAATGAAATGGGGCGGGGGGCAGGGGGGCTTAATGCATTTGTGAAAAGTATCGACCCATGTCAGCCTGCGCAGTCCGCGCAGGCTGACATGGGCCGAAACTTTTCGCTACCTTCAATTTTTCTGCATGTCAAAGGATAATTCTCCATCGTGGTTTAGTAAGTTTTTTGACAAAATGCATTTTATGGATCTGAAATTAGGTGATGTCTTGTTTGGTATAATGCATCACGGAGTTACATTACACCCCCTTTTGCCAGAGCATGACTCAAATACGCTGGTCTGTATTCACCGACCATTCTTGACCCTTAAAGCGCTTTTCACAACTTTAGTTGTCTTTTCGGCCAGTGTAGATCAAGATCAGACTGCATAGAACGTGCAGTCTGATCTTTGATCTAGACTGTCCACTCTGATTCTTGACATCCTAGACAATGGCAACTTTAAAATTGTACGAGGTATGTCCGTAAAGTTCGTGGACCTGTCCCGAGTTCTTATCGGTATTTGCAGGCTAGGACCAACGAATGAAAAACTATTAATAATAGCGGCATGTTTTTCCATATGTTGGCTGAGAAAAGTTTGATCTTTGTGAGGTTTTATACTATTCAGGTCTTATTTTTAGAATTAAGGAGTTTGTTGAGTTTATTTTGCGCTCAAAGGGTTGGGAATCTTCTTAGTCTTATTCTCCAGAATTTTCTAAATTTGAAAGTAACACAACTCCTGATTGGCTAAACCATTTTGGTTTAGCTAATCAGGAGTTGTGTTTCTTTCAAATTTAGAAAATCTGGGAGAATGAGACGAAGACCGCACTTGAGAATGGTTGGTGAATACGGACTATGAGGAGTACACTGGCATAAGAGAGTTTAAGGCATTTACGTCATGCATTTTTACATTTAGCAAGTCGTCATATCATGTGCATCCAGTATTGTCTAAAAATCGACGGAATCATGAATTAGAGTGGTGCTTTGACATGCAGAAAATTTAACGAAAACAAAAGGTTTCGACCCATGTCAGGCTGCGCGGACTGCGCGGCCTGACATGTGTCGATACTTTTTTCAGGAGCATCGAACGAACCACCTTTATGTCCTTTTTTTTTTAAATAATTCAATAACGTATAAAACAAATTTGAAGCAAAGTACTTTAAGAAACATCCTTGAAAAGACGAACGATGAAACTGACTTAAGGTTGAATTAATGAGTAAATAGGAAAATAATGTGGCGAAAGGAGAATTCAAAATCAAGAAGGGTCTGCTGCAAGACTCATTAAGTCGTCGACAAGCGATAATTTATGGAGGTAAATTTAACTCTTTACCAAAGGACAATATTTTAGGCTCGTCCATATTGAAAGAAATCGCAGACGACAAATGAAATGTTGTTGAAATGAAGATATTTGCTATATTTAGGCTGCTTTACAATAGGGGTCGTCACTTACGAAAACAAACCGTCAAAAAAAAAATCATTTTTACCTCCACATTGTTTAAAGTTATCAGTCAGTATGGATCCAAGATCACAATAAGTGTTTGTGTACGCTCTGAGCTTGTTGTACATTGATAATCTGAAAGGATTTTTTTTTAGACCTTACTTGTTTAGTCTGCCGACTTTGTATTGTTGAAGATAAGATTTAAGTTTTTTTGTCATTCAATGGCGATGCCATGGCCGAAGCCATTATGTCTAGACCAAGATCAGGCTGATTTTACTCGACACTCTCCACGGAAAAACGTCCGAAGTCGTGTATGGCAAGTATTATTTATTTTAGCCATTCTCTTGCAAAAGGGGGCTTAATGCATCTCCGTGATACAATCCCAAGCAAGACATCAAATAATTATAGATCCACAAAAAACTTTTTTTTTCTAACAACCAACTGAATCATTTGGTTTTTATAATGATCTTTGGATAAGCAGAAAATTTACAAAAAGCAAAAAGTAGCGGTCCAGGTCAGCTTGCGCGGACGGCGCACTTGGATACTTTTTAGATGCATTAAGCTCCCTTTTCACAGAGCATGGCTTATTTTATTATTACTTTAATTTCAGATAATAAAAAAGCAACTCACGTACTAGGTACAGGTAAGTCTCTATAGTTTTTTTTCTTGCTTTACAGGACATAGTTAACAAAAACTGTTCCCTTTGTTGTTCGTTACTGTAGTAGCCATGATTTATCTGTTAAGTATTTTACGCCACTTTAACCTTTATGCTGCAAAGTGTGCCTCAGAGACCTTTTGCGGTCAGTGTTAATCAAGATCAGACTGCACAGAACGTGCAGTCTGATCTTGGATCTACACTGTCCGATAAAGCGATATGTTTTCCCTCAAAATAACTTCGCTATAGCAACATTTGGGTTTTTAGCTCCACTGGCCGAAGGCCAGCGGGCTTATGTCATGGCCCGGTGTCCGTCGTGCGTCCGTCCGTGCGTCCGTCCGTCCGTGCTTGCGTGCGTTAACTTTTTTTTCAAACTTCTTCTTCTCTGAAACTACCCATCCAAATTTGATGAAACTTCACAGAAATGATCCTGCCATGGTCCTCTTTAGAATTTGTTGAAAGAATTTGATTCCTTCAAAAACTCTGGTTGCCATGGCAACAAAACTGAAAAATATTGAACATCTTTGAAAATCTTCTTGTCTGAAACCATAAGGCCCAGGGCTACCAAATTTGGCATTTAGCTTTATCTAATGGACCTCTATCAAATTCCTTCATATTATAGCCCTGGGGTCAAAATTAGCTTTGCCCAGGCGATCACAAGTTTAACATGGGCTTATATAGTGACTGTAATTTAAAATAGTAATCAAGGGAAATAACTCCTGTTATACAAGATAAAGTTAGTTACTATTTACCTCCCTTGGTTATCAAACTGATCTTATACATTATTGGAGTTTGGAATTCAAGTTTTTTGGAGAGGAAATGTTCTGTTTTAAGGGAGAGTGATTTATTTTGATGCTAATGGTTATGCTCACATGAATGGAATGTTTAATTTAAAGTAAGGTTTCTATTATTCAAATTTTTTCAGAACTTTACCTTTCATGCTAATGAATAGACCTGCTTGTATTCATTGACATTATCTTTGCATTTAAAAAGATATGACTGTTTTTGTTTGGCGGGCGGGGTGGAGGTTATGTTTTCAAAGTAAGTTTATTACCATACAGACTTTTTATGCTGTATGTCTCTGTCAATGCCAATTAAGTGCATGATACGCTAATTTTTACTCTTTAAGAAATGACAATTTTTTTTTACTGTACCGAGTTTAAAGCCATTGCAAAAGACAAATTGAATGTAGCTTAAATGACTATTTACGTCTTTAATAGGTTAGGAAACGTTGTGGGAAAAGGAGAAAATACTGGCTGACAACATTTTGTCCTTTTCTCACGATGTTTTTTGAAAGCCTTCTCTTTCAGGGTAATTAACACTTCGATTTGTGTGGTAAAGGGTTAAAAAGCCAATGGAGCGATACAGGGCCATCATGGCCCTCTTGTTACTATTGGCTTGGAAGTTTTATTACACTTATTTAGCAAGTTTAGGGTTAAAAAAGAAAAACAGTAATACAGTCATAGATACGGTACAACTTATGAAATTATGTCTATCAAAGAGTCATTGTCTCGCTCGCGGACTCTCCAGCATGACTAGTGCCATTAGTTCAGATTGAAAATCTCTCTGTTTGGCCCTCTGCTGCTCTTTTCTTGACAGATTGGAGCTTTAGCTGTTCATTCCTCTAACAAGTATGTCCAATGGCAGGGGCATAGCTAGCAAAAAGTAAAATATTTGTAAAAGTAATACCGAAGGTATTATCCGAGGTGAGAGTGCCGAGGGGAGAAAGGGAAAGTTTTTAAATGGTTGAGGCTATTCGGTGGCATCTGGTGACGTTTTGGCAAATTCGTACACTGCGTTTTTGTGTACAGGCAGCTACGCCCCTGAATGGCCCCTACAGGAAGTTAGAGAAAGAGGTATCGTGAGAGAGGATCAATTTTGCCATTCCTCCTCGAACACAACTACCCTTGCAAAATTAGAGGAAAAGGTGTTTGTTGATTAGGTCAGAGACACTAAATAGGTCCAAAAGAAATATACAGCTAGGTTACAATTACTTTCTCAAGAACTGATCAAGTCAACGCCACAACTTAATGTATTTTAAACACGTCTGTTAATTTTTCTGACAAAGCAGTATAGTAGAAGTGCTTATTATCAAATTTTCATGTGGAACTACTTTTCACTACTACGACCGGAAACAATTCGTTCTGCTGTTACACCAAGTACATGTAGGCCTACTACGACTCGGAGCCAATCTGTTTTGAGGTTAGCATCCTTATAGGCGGACGAATACATGCAGGACGGGACATTTGAAATTATATGAAATGGTTATAATCATTCTTATATGCTAAAATTAAGAGTCGCGACGGTCACCAACTTACTAACCAAGAAGTTTTCAAGTGCCAGCTCACCAATGTGCTGCTAGTGTTGTTACGTGGGGGTGGGGGGGGGGGGGGGGGGAGAAGAGTTCGTGTAGATAGGAGGCGTATATACAAACCTTTCCAACCTTTCCAAACTCACCTCTAATTCTAAGTTCTTTGACTAACCATTTTGGATGGCTAGAATTTAGGACAAGAAGAGTAATTATATATGCCATTAAATATAGGCCACGTGAAAGTGCAATCTGATCTTTATCTACACTGTTTATAAAAGCAACTATGTATAGAAAAGGTTAGGCTGATGTTCATCAGAAACCTTACATGTTATCATCTCTTTTTCTAAGTATGGTGCAAAAAAAAATAATAATGTTATAGATTTATTCTGGATCATACCATTTTTAGCTCCACTGGCCGAAGGCCAGCGAGCTATTGTCATGGCGTTGTGTCCGTCGTGCGTCCGTCCGTCCGTCCGTCCGTCCGTTCGTTCGTCCGTTCGTCCGTTCGTCCGTGCGTGCGTCCGTAAACTTTTTCTTTAAAAAACTTCTCCTCAGAAACTCTTGACTGGATTTTTACCAAATTTCACAGGAATGTTCCTTTGGTGGTCCTCTTTCAAATTCCTTCAAATAATTGTGTTCCATGAAGAATTCTGGTTGCCATGGCAACCAAAGTAAAAAACCTTTAAAAATCTTCTCCTCCCAAACCGCTATTTGGATAGCATTATTATTTTGCAGGAATGTTCCTTAGATACAGGTTTACAGAATTCCTTAAAAAAAAAAAATGATCTGTCAAAAAACATGGCTTTTATGGGAGACTCATTTTCCTTTTATGGTATAAAGTAAAATCTTTGAAAAATTTCTTCTCTAAAACTATTCATTGGATTTCATTGTTGTTTTGCAGGTAAGTTCCTATGGTGGTTGTCTACCAAATTGTTTCTATGGTGGTTGTCTACCAAATTCCTTTTAAAATCAAAGTGCTGTAAGCACTGTAATCGGTCGTCACTGAATGATTATTGGTTGGTTGGATGTATTGGAGTTTAACGCCACTTTAACAAGCGAGCTATTGTCATGGCATTGTGTCCGTCGTCCGTCCGTCCATCCGTTCGTCCGTCCCTTCGTCCGTGCGTGCGTCCGTAATTTTTTTCTTTAAAAAACTTCTCCTCAGAAACTATTGACTGGATTTTTACCAAATTTCTTAGGAATGTTCCTTTGGTGGTCCTCTTTCAAATTCCTTCAAATAATTGTGTTCCATGAAGAATTCTGGTTGTTGCATCCGTCCGTCCGTCCGTCCGTTCGTTCGTCCGTCCGTTCGTCCGTGCGTGGCTGGTTACCATTTTTTTCTTCTTTTCTCACAAGTTTTTTCCATACCCTTTTTCTTCAGTGAGCTAAAATGCAGGATTGAATGATAATTGTTAAAAACTTCCTTTCGCCATTATAGAAATATCAGGCCTGTGGAGCGATACAGGCGCCCAAGCGCCTCTAGTTCAAACCTCATATGCGTCTCGGACATTTTGAAGCGAAGACGTCTCGTCCAATAGGAAATGTGAAAACGTCTGTCGTAAAGATACGTCGTAAAGATATTGTCGTAAAATTTCAGCGCCATATTTATTCATGGCTGCTTTATAGATTCATGACTTTATGAAGCACTCAGCTTGTTGGGAATTCCTAATTACTCTCGGGGAAATTTTAATGCGATTTGTACAAATTGGAAACATTTATAGATTGTTAAACCCATTACTGTATACAGGCTACTGATAGACAAACCTTTAACTTGTAAAAATGAAACAAAATGCGCAAAGGAACTGAAAATGGAAAAAAAAATTTTTTTTTTCGATAACATGGCAAACGTTATTTTTAAATAAAGGAGTATTTGCCCGGTAAAAACAAACGTACTTTTTTCCACAATAGTTTCAGAAGCTCTTAACGAGAGAAGGGGCGTTTTGTATGATAATGTGATATACCATGGGTACAGAGCGGGCTTATCTCAAGCTAACAAAAAAAAAAAATGGGGAAAAAATCGTTTATATGTGAAATTTTGATTTGCGTCAACTCGACTTTGATTCGATTGCAGGAAAATTTACTATCTTGAAGCCTTTCAGTTAATTCAAAGCACTTGTTCGGCTGGGTACTTACATGATTTTGAAATATAAAAGGTGTAATAGACGTTTTTCTGCTCATGCTGGCAATGAGAATCACTGCTGAATTGTTTCCAAACTTCCTAGAAAAAAAAACACACACACACACACACACACACAGCGCCATTAGGCTACGTTTGTGTATGAACGAAGACTTTTGACTGTACTCGCTTAACTCTTTTCCAAACAATCCCTGGTTTTCACGTCCCTAAGAAAGAAGCGTTCTGAAAACATTGTGGGAAAAGGAGAAAATGCTGGTAACCAGCATTTTCTCCTTTTCCCACAATGTTTTCTTCTCTTCTCAAAACAAATTTCAATTTTTGAGTCGCATTAATTTTGTCGTCTGCAAATGCTTCCAATTTGGACTTGTCTAAAATTATGTCGAGAAAATTTTAGACTGGTCCAAATCCAAATCGTCTGCGGACGATATATTAAATGTTTCTCAAAAATTGAAATTTGCCTCTGAAAGCGTAGAAAACATTGTGAGGAAAGGAGAAAATGCTGGTTACCAGCATTTTCTCCTTGTCCCATAATGTTTTCAGAAAGCGTTTCTTTTTCGGGGTCATGAAAACTCGGTTTTGTTTGAAAACGGGTTACTTTAGCCTTTAACTGAAGACAAAACTCTAGACTTGTCCAAATAGAAAGCATCTGAAGAGGACATGTTAAATGCCACTCACACTCTTTGCCTTCGAAGGATATTGTGGGAAAAGGGAGAACATTCTGGTTACCAGCATTTTTCCACTTTCCCACGATGTTCTCAAAAGCTTTCTTCATCAGCGTGGTTAAAAGTCGGGACCGATTGATTTAATGCACACCGAAGTTAAGGGTGATTTGTCGATAAAGGATATGGCTTGCAACACGCGAAAAAGGGCATTCGGACATCTGCGTAAAGTGTCGTCTCGGATCAGCCTGCGCAGTCCGTGCAGGCTGATCCGAAACGACACTTTATGTTTTTATGTAATTTTCTGTTTTGCGCGAGTCTACTGTAGCACAAAATCTAATGTAGTCGTAAAGTGCCGTCTCGGATTAGCCTGCGCGGACTGCGCAGGCTGATCCGAGACGACACTTTACGCAAATGTCCGAATGCCCCTTTTCGTGTGTTGCAGGCCATATAAGCCATACTCTGTGAAAACGGGGGGGGGGGGGGTTTAATGCATCTGCAAAAAGTATCGATTCATGTCAGCCTGCGCAGTCTACGCAGGCTGACATTGGTCGAAACGTTTTGCTATGGGTCAGTTTTCTGCATGTTAAAGGACCATTCTACCTCACAATTTAGTCTGTCGTTATACAAAATGAATTCTAATGAATCATAATTATGCGGTATTTTACCTTGTATGATAAATCACAGAGATGCATTTAACCCCCTTTTCTCAGAGCATGACGCATTTGTATACACGTTTACATTTACTTGTGTAGGCTAAAGAATATTCAGACGACATGTACTTGGCTTGATCCGTGCACGAATTGTCAAGATTTAAAACAATATGTGGTAAAAATGTCGAGTGCTACAACTGTACCTAGAAAAAAAAAATGCTGAGTGTTTTATTTTGCTGGAAGGTTTGTTTTCAACGTCGTGTTCTCTACGGCCGTTTGTCACCGTCAGATTAAATTATATTAGCACTTGGACAGAGTAATTTGTCTTCACTGCATGGCCCACAGAACAAATGGTCATTGGCTCTATAAAACCGTGACAGACATTTTTGAGTAACCATGGGAACCAAGAAACGCTTATCATTAATTCCATAGAACTACAACCAAGCGTTTTCGTGGTTGCTTTATTTCCGTATGACACTGGATATAACACAACTGTATAATAAAGAGCATATATACAGGCTATAGTAAATCAAGCAGTAGTTTAGATATTTAACAAGTACCAGGCGACAAATTTTGAGACTAGTCCAAACTACTAGTATTTGCAGACAAAAACAAGTAAAAAATGATGCAATAATTTGACATATGAAAGAGGGTGTGAAACATAGAGGAAAAAGGAGAAAATGCTGGTATCCAGCATTTTTTTTTTAAATTTCCCCCCCCCACCATGTTTTTAAAAGCCTTCTGTTTGGGTTATTAAAACAGGCGTTTGTTTGGCGCAGGATTTAGTATTTTCTTATATAAAAGTGACCAAAAATAATCTACTTTATCTTAGGACGTTTTCTATTTTTCCGACCCATAATTCGTAGTTTCCGCTTATTCCCCTTCTTTTTTTTTAAAGTCAACAAAAGTTGTCCTCGTAGTGAGGAAGGAAATGAGTTGTTTTCTAGAGTATATTCAAGACTGCAGTATTCGTCATTCATGGAAATAAGAGTGATTGAAAGAAATTCCGTAGAACTCCAAAATTGAGCGCATCCTTAAATATGTCCGTCAAAAATCGTATTACGAACCGTTGTACGAAACGACAGAATTAAGAACACAATCCGAGCAAAGTAACGGAAAGGAAACAATAAGCAGGTATTTTGCACCTGCCCTTGTATACTTGCTGTGTGTGCGACAAGTTGACATTCGGCATATCTGTTACTAGGGTAAAGGAAATTGTGATCACTCTTCGTTTCGTTGGTGATTTTGGGTGGGTAAGGCATTTTTGTGTTGTCGCTGGTAATCGAGGCGTTGCATTCCTTGTGTTTCTTTATATATAGGGGAGAATTTTTTTTTCATATTTAATCATATATTTTCATTATAGAATGTCAAATTCCTCTGATCACACATTACATTTCTTAAACATTTATGACTGCCAGTTCTTAAATCTAAGACAAATCATCTAATTGGATGAGACAATGCCCAGCATATCTGACAGGTTCAGGAACATTAGAATTAGAACTAGAATTGAATTTAGAGTGTCTGTGTAACTCTTTACCAAAGAGAAAAAAATTTCAGACATCAAAAAAAATGGCAACAATTGCAGACGATGTAAACCATATATCTTAAATCAAGTTTTTGTCTGTAAAAGGTTAAAAAAACACCGTGGGAATGCTGTTTACCAGCAGTTTTTCTTTTTTTTTCCACAGGCATTTTCTTCCAGGCTTGCTTCTATCCTATTACATTTAACCTTTTACCAAACTATTAAATGCTTTACTGACACTCATGAAGAAAGCTTTTGAAAACATTGTGAGAAAAGAAAAAATTGCTGGTGACCAGCATTTTCTCCTTTCCGTACTTGGCTTATTTTTTCCTACCTAAGGTAAATCCAATCATTTGAATCAAATTAAATTTGTCAATCTGCAAACACTTTCAATTTGGATGAGGGTAAAAATTTTCTGTCTGGGAAAGTGTTAGCCTTAGGCTGCTATGGGGACTCAATGACCTTTTGCAGACTACATAGATCAAGATCAAACTGCACACAATGTGCAGTCTGATCTTGGGTCTACATGTTCAATAAGGAGATACATGTATTTATCCCCAGAAATGACTTTAAAATAGCAAAATAGTTTACTATGAACTTTAAAGTTTTGTTTTCAGTTATTTTATCAGGTTATCTTATCTGAAGGACACTACTGAATTCCCAATACTCTGTAAAATCCTCAAGTTTTCATCAATCTGTGTTTGCCAGCAATATATGCTCATGTAGAAAGTATATTGGCAAGAGTAGGTTAATGAGTGTTGCCATCATGTCGTTGCTGGACCTGAGTGGAAAATGAACCCACAATTAGACTTGACAAGAGACACGTAATTGACAAAATCTTGGACTTTCCTTCTCCCCTGTTGCTAGGTAACAATTAAGCCGTGACAAAAATATAGGTTTCTCTCAAGTTTCTCTATTAGAATGTAAAAAATGGGGCTTCAGAGAGTCCATGGAGTTGAGGGGCAAGAGCAAGCAACAACATAATGATACTTGTAAAATATGGTTTTATGATGTATCTCATAGTATTTAACCCTTTACCACACAACACCAACTTACAGCAACCCTGAGAAAGAAAGCTTTTGAAAACACCGTGGAAAAAAATAAAATGCTTGCAACCCAGCATTTTTTGTTTCCCGAAATTACTTTCTACCCTTCCCAAAACAACTTTCAATTTTTGTCACATTTATTTTCCTGTCTGCAAATGAAATGCTTTCAATTTGGATCAGTCTAAAATTTTATCTTTGCCAAATAGAAAAAATTTTAGACTGGTCCAATTTGAAAGCAGTTGCAGACAACAAAATAATCAAGACACAAATTAGGGGTGGGTATAGCCTCTGGAAACTGTATTGTGATATATCGTGATACATGGGTTTGTATCGGGATATGCATCACGATATATCATGAAACATTTTTACAGAGTTTTATGTATGATAGTACACTTCACTGACTTCACTATGCCATTGTACTGATACTATTGACATGTAAATAAGTGACAAAAAGTTAGAAAAAAATACAAAAAGGACAAATTCTCACATGATTTTGGTGTTGATTGACTGCTGACAGAACTGGATTTTGGTGATGCCTTGAGCATGTTTGGATCTGGTTGACTGACGATCTTACTTGGGTGGTGACGACAAAGGTGTGTGACTAAGTTCGTCGTTCCACCCTCCGATGTTTTTGGCTGCATTTTGCAAATTAAGCAAACCACTACACCGTCCACGATGTTGGAGTCCGATTTCCTTTTCTTTAATCCGAAATGCTTCCATACATCAGCCTTAGCCTTTGTGTTTTTGACGATTTCAAAGTTGTCTTCCATTTTGTTTGATTACAGTACAGGTGAAGGTCGGAAATCACCTTGTGTGCTTAAATTAACTGGCCAATGGATAGCGGAATATCCACAGGAAGTGCGTCATAAAAATAAACTTATCCTTTTCTACAATTTTATTCTTTCTAATAATTTTAATAATCAAGCGAGATTAAATGAAAATTGATATGCAAATAAAATACAGCTGGAAACGAAAGCAGCTGAAAAATCTCGGAAGAAAGTTTCGGAAATTGCCGGACTTGCCCGAGTGTACCGGTACGGTCAAAAGCATATCGCGATATGTATCGCAGGATTCCTAAATCGCGGTTTACCGGTATACCAGTAATATCGCGCACCCCTAACACAAATGATGGGATTTGTATCAGAGAGACTAGAAAATATTGTGGAAAAAGGAGAAATAACAATAGCTATTATTATCTAATAGCATACTTGTAAAAAATTTTAGACTTATATCCAAGTTTAGCCCTTTACCGCACAATTCTGACTATTATTGACCCAGAAGAAGAAGGCTTTTTAAAACACTATGGGAAAAGGAGAAAATACTAGTAACCAGCATTTTCTCATATTCCCACAGTGTTTTCTACCCTATCAAAGACAGAAATCATCATTTAAGCTACATCTAATTTGTCGTCTGCAAATACTTTTTATTTGGATGTGCCCAAAATTCTATTGTTTGGTACAGAATTAAAGCATAATTGCAGACAAAGAGTTTAATGTGTATAAAATAATGAGATTTATCTCTATTTAACCCTTTACCAAAATTAATGATGAAATTTTAGACATGTCCAAATTGAAAGCATTTACATGCAGCAAACTAAATGTGACTCAATAATAGAAAATCGTTTTTGAAGGGAGAGAAACATTGTAGGAAGAGGAGAAAATGCTGGTTGCCAGCATTTTCTCCTTTTCTCACAATGTTCTCAAAAGCTGTCTTCCCCAGGGTTTGGATTTTCTCCTTTCAGACAATGCTTTTAAAAACCTTCTTACTCAGGGCCACTAAAACTCTGTATTGTTTGGTGAAGTGTTAGACTTGTAACTTTAACTAGGACAAAAATGCAAGTTTATAGATTTTCTTTTTTAAATATTTGTTTATACTTGTACTTTCAGAGTGTGATGTACGCATTGCAAGTTCAGGAGGTTCCAGTGGGACATTTCACTCGCCGGGATACCCAAATTTCCCTCGAAACACAATTTGCCGTTTCTTCCTGGACGGGCAAATGAACTCTAAAAATCTCGAAAAAGTGAAGATTGACTTTACAGATTTTAACATATCAGGACGTCTACCAGAGTAAGATTATTAAAATTTATTTTGCCCTGCTTTGTGGTATATTTTCACCATCAATATTAGAAATCCCCTTTTCTTCATTATATGTGCCTTTGTTATTATTTTTCTATGATTATTGAACGCAAGTTCAGCCTGTAGTATGCTGGGGCAACTTTGGTAGCTTCTGTTTACAGTGTAAATCCATGTTCTGATCTAGATCAAAGATTTGAGGATGTGCAAAATTAATCTGCAATCTAACCTTGAATCTATGCAATGAATCCTTTTAGCGATTCTGATACTATCTGCAAATGACTGAGCCTTATTTTGCTAATTGAAAAACTCATTTATTCAAATTCAAAGTCTCATGAAAAATATAATTGAGCCATGCTCTGGCAAAATGGGGTTTTATGCATCTCTGTGATGCATCATACCAAGCAATTCATCTCATATGGATCCATAATGACCAGTTTGTCTAACAATTGACTGAATCATAAGGTAGACTGGTCCTTTGACATGAAGAAAACTGACCAGTGAATAGTAATAAGTTTAGACCCAGGCTAACCTGGTATGATACTTTCTGCAAATGCATCAAACCCCTATACATAGGACATGGCTCAACTATATATTTATGTCCTTTGACCTGAAGAAAACTGACCAGTAGCAAAAAGTTTCAACCCGGGTCAGCCTGCACGGACTGTGCAGGCTGACCTGGGTTGATACTTTTTGCAAATGCTTTAAACCCCATTTGCATAAGGCATGACTCAATTATATATACTATATTTACAGATGCAATGAGGGCTACTTGGCAATCAACACCAAAGGGCACAGCCTGTATAGGAACAAGGGAGAGCGTTTTTGTGGGCCCCTTCGACCGCCAGAGTTCATCAGTGAAGACCCACGTCTCATTCTTACATTTAGCACTCAAGGATCAAGTCTGGCAAGGTTTACAATGAACTACAAGTTTCTCATAGGTGAGTGGTAGAAAGTAAACAGACTCATAGAATATGTGTTGTGACTCCGAGCCTTACTGGTGGATGGTTTGAAAATTACTTGCACTTTTTATTCTTCTTCAGTTTGAACATGTTTTTTCCACATCAATTGTGAAATGAGAAACAATTTCTTGTAAACTCTCAGTTCTTCATCCTGGAAACTACACCAGTACTTGTGCCAAATGTGTTGGCCAGTGAACAGCCCAAAAGTTGACACCCCCGTCAAGGTATTAAACTTGGGACCTTATGGTTACGAGGCTGACACTCTACCTCACAACCACGGACACCATTCTTCTTTCTTTCCCTGTACATGTTTTGAGCCTATTAAACATGTGTTAAAAGTGCATTTTACAATCTACTGGGACTCAGAATCACAATAGCCATATTTGAAAATACCTTGGCTCTTCATGCTCTCCTTTTTAGATCACCCTTTGGGATCTTGTTGTGTCCGTTGCACATTTTCTTGTATAGAAACTGCATTTTATCTTCTATTGTGACTCGGAATTATAATAGGGATACTTGAAAAATACCTGGGCTTTTTATACTCTCCTTTTTTCCGTGTGAAACTATCAACACATATATACATGAGAGAAAACTGAATTTCGCCATCAGTAAATTTGCCAAAAGGTTTTCTCAGAACTCTACTACATGTATAAAGCTAGGGAAACAGAGATCTCAAAGATAAAATCAAACTTTTTTTAGGTTAAAAAACCTTGCCACATTTTTCATAGATTGCAGGAAAGTTTTTGTCAACCTGCATATTCCCCTGTGAGTTATGTGCCCAATACTGAAAAAAGGCTGGGACAAAATATAAACCTTTTACCACATGATCCTGCGTTATAGGGACCCTTAGGATGAAGCCTTTTGAAAACATTGTGGGGTAAGAAGAAAATGCTGGTAACCAGCATTTTCTCATTTTCCCACAATGTTTTCTACTCTATCAAAGACAGAAATCATCATTTTAGCACATTTATTGTCCGCAAATGCTTTTAGATTGGTCCAGTCCAAACTTTTGTCCTTTGCTGAAGAGTTAAACTAGAGCTGCTTTAATTTCAGCTGTAAATCTTCAACTCAGCAGTTGGTCTTCCTTATGGCTTGCAAGAAAACACAGATACTCTCACAAACATGACAGAAGGATAAGCGGAGAGTAACCTTAAAAAAGTAGTCAGAAAAATAAAGCAATGATTATTTTAGACAAAGAAAGTCTTCGTATATTCTGAATGGCCCTTTTGTTAGCCTTCACCTTTCATGCTTTGCTTTGCAAGAGGTTGTACTACACCTGCAAACACAAGTTGGTCTACAAATTTTGCATCCTAGAATATGCTGGAATGATCAGCATGAATCCTCTCTCTGTTGGTCAAACAGGTATTCAATTAGTTTGTGAGACCATATTTCGTAAGGTATGGTTTCCTACATTACTCTTCTTTTAATTTCATTTAAACTTAAAAAAGAATGATATCAAAGAATCATTTGTTGTGAAAAAGATCTTTTTGAGTCTTGTATCAGATACAAATTACCTGACGTTGAATTGTAACCACCTTCACGTGGGTTCTGCTATTTGAATTTAATGGACATTCTCAGTCAGAGATAAGCATGCAGGTAATGCTATTTCAAAGCTTTTTTTGTCAAAATATCTAGCTAAGAAGTGGACAGTGTAGATCAGCCTGATCTCAGTCTACACGGTCCAAATAAACAATTAAATCTGGGTTTCGCACCATGGTAGTAAAGTTTTAACAGCTTAAACCATGGTGCATGTGATCAGATCTAGACAAAAGATCAACACACACCTGTTAACATAATTATAGTTATTTAGCCAAGTGTCAAAATTTTAATATACATTTATATTATATTTGAGTGTCACTCTGGGAAAAGCGAGTTTAATGCATTTCCGTGATCCATTATACCAAGAAAGTTCTCACATAAATTCTAATTCCATTAAAAATTTTTTTTTCCTTCAACCAACTAGATCATGAGGTAGATTTGCCCTTTGACATGCAGAAAATTAACCAATAGCAAAGAGGTTTGACCCAGGTCAGCCTGTGAGGAATGCGCAGGCTAACCTAGGCCAGTACTTTCTGTAACTGTATTAAACCTTCTTTTCATAGAGCATTGCTCATTTGGTATTAAAGCCATAAAGGCTACTGACAAAAGTTTAGCATCATGAGAATATAACTAGAAAACTCTTTTGTCAAGGAATCTTGGTGAATAATGCAGGAAAAAAAGCATGTCATCCTATTCAGCAGTAGATCCATGCTTTTAAAACGTAAGCTCTTCACACTTTGTCATTTTGTTGGTGTCTTTTATTTTTTCTTTTGTTTATTTTTTTTACACTTTGTTTGATTTTTTTCATCTATTGTTGTTTATGAGGGCAAGCTTATTTCGATATTCAGAAGTATTTTTTTCTTTTTAAAAGTTGAATAATTTTTACTTGTAGAATCATATGCATCTGTGTGAACTCATTCAAAAAAAGTGGAAAATGGTGTATGTAATTGTATGATATTATCATTGTTGTAGAACCCCTTTCTTTTCATTCCAGTTCAGCATTTTAGTCCCCTTCTTATTAGCAGCAGGATCTGTATGCACCAAACGTTCTTAAGAAGTCTTACTCTCAAGAATTTCTTAATTTGAAAGTTACACAACCTTTGATTGGCTAAAGCAAATTGTTTAGTCAGTCAGAAGTTGTGTTACTTTCTAAATATATAATTTGACCAAGAACGTCCTTAAGAAAGGTTGGTCAATACGGCCCCTGGTTGTTCATCTGTCTATTAGTATTTTCTGTTCGGCTTTATATCTTTAAATTGGCCAGTCAAAAGAGTTGCGTTACTTTCAAATTTAGAAAGTTTTGCAGAACAAGCCAAAGAATAATCTTTAGAATGGTTGTTGGATACAAACCCAGGTCTTGATTTAAATATATTTTACATGTTTTTGCACTTCAGTGTGTTAATGTACAGAGTTTGGTTTAATATGCCAGGCTGAAAGGTCAAGGTCACAGGAAAGTGTTAAAGATGACATGCTCATGATAACTACCTTGAGGTGTACTGGTATATTGCCTTTAATATTGAGGAAATGCAATTTCATTGACAAATGATTTTCTGTAATAGACTGTATTTGAAATTGTCAGGTGCTTTGTTCTATGAAATTGAATTTGAAGTGCTTATGTCATATGTCACAGTTAGGAAAAATTGATGACGTTCATTCTTGCAGAAATATTTTAGAAATGCATTAATCTTCATGTCCCAAGTGTGTCTAAAAACTTTTAAAATTGGCGGACCTTGTGTTTGCAGATATTAACGAAATGATGACAGAGTTTCATGATAAACTTTAATCAACATCTTTTGTCATCACTCTTTCAAATTAAGTTAATTTTTGTAATAGGTATTGATTAACTGTTTACCAAATGGCAAAATTTTACACTTAACAAAATTGAAAGTATTTGCAGAAGACATGTGGAATGTGTCTTAACCTTTTATCAAACAACAAACTTTTGGACTGGACCAAACTGAAAGCATTTACAGGCAAGAAATTGAGAATGTAGGTAAAAATGTCGGAGGTAAAAATGCCAGAGGTAAAAATACCAGAGGTAAAAATGTCAGAGTCAAAGTGGTAAATATGCCAGAGGTAATAATGTCTTAGATAAAAATGTCAGATGTACATGTATTAACTGTTCTTTAAATATATGGGGGAAAAAACAGTAGCCGTTTAGGTTAGCTCAGTTAGTCAAGGCATAGCAGGTTTGAAACATAGTCGGAACACACATATTTCCGGCCTCTGAATCATTCTGAGAAAGCAGTCAGTCAAAATTAAGATTGATTTATGGACTGACAGAAGAAATGTAAAGACTAAGATCGCATACTATCATCTAAGATACTTTGTCACAGGTTTTTTTTTTTCAGGATTGCGATGTTTTCAAAAGAACAGTATATTTGGGATAACTTCTTTGAAATACCCATTTATCGCAATTCATGAACAATATTACACAGAATGAGACAAGAATGAGACTATAAATGTTACATCTAGCATCTACCATTTATTTTTAAATCATCAAATGTTGTGACAAAAGAAAAAATCATCCTTTTGCTCCAGTTCATTTACATGTATATAAATTACACAATAGTCTTCATGTCCAACAGCAGAAGGAAATTTGAAAAATATTGTGACTAAACAAAAAATTACCCATAATGTTCTCATTAGCAATTTCTCCTTTTGTTAAAATATTTCCACATTTATTTTAGACAGTTTAAATAAGTTATCTGTTATCAACTGAAGATGCTATGACGTGATGTACATATATCTGGTGAAAGGTCAGAAGCAAAAGCTTTTTGCTAGAATAAGTGTGTTTCAAACCTGCAACTGAGCTAACCTGGATGGCTACTACTTTTTCCCCACGTATTTAGAATAGTTAATACATCTGAGTGACATTTTTACCTATGACATTATTACCTCTGGCATATTTACCACTCTGACATTTTTACCTCTGGTATTTTTACCTCTGGTATTTTTACCTCTGACATTTTTACCTCTGACATTTTTACCGCACACCGAAATTGACTATAGCTCCAATGAGATTTCTGTCTTTGATTGGGTTAAAAACATTGCGAGAAAAGGAGAAAATGCTGGTTACCAGCATTTTCTTCGTTTCCAAAAATGTTTTCAAAGCCTTCAGGGTTGTTAAAACTAAATGCTGGTAAACAGCATTTTCTACTTTTTCCCCACAATTTTTTTCTAAAGCCCTCTACCTCAGGGATACCTCTGGGTAGTTTGGTAAATGGCTAATAAGAATATTATAGATAACAAGTTGGCTTCTTTACAAAAGAAGCCAGGAGAGGTCAGCATCCATGTTTTCAAATAGTTTATTGGCTTTTAATTTCAATATATTTTGGTACATGTAAACAAACAAGTAAAAAAGCCGCCGCGTAGAAACCTCATTATGCTTTACATGACGGTCATTTGACCTTCTTGCCGCGTTTTCAAGTCGCATGATCTTGTCCAGCGGTCTTCTTTCTCTTTTTTAACGAAATTCTTCTTATATTTTCTTCTGCTTAGATTTATTTGCTTAATGAAAAATTACAATTATTTGAGAGGTCATTTGCAACCATGGCAAATTAATATAATAAATCTTCTAAAATTCGTCCTATAAAAATAAACCATGTCTATTTCCTGTTTCGGTTTTTAGATTTCGCTTTATTTACAAAACCATGACGAAACAGACTGTGTATCAGAACAATTTCGCAAGAAATATGGATTTAGACAGCAAATTCTGTGGCAGTCTGCCTTTTAAACTCACCACTGTTGGAGAGGTCTGATGACCTCTCCAATTAGCTTTTACCAAACGATAAAATTTCAGACTTTAAACCGAAATGAAAAAATTTGTAGACAACATCTCAAACGTAACTGAAGTCTTGTGATTTTTTTTGGAATGGTCAGAAAATATTGTGGGAAAAGAAGAAAATGCTGGTTAGCAGTATTTTCTCCTTTTCCCACAATATTTTCAAAGGTCCCTTTCCTCAGGGTCATTAAAAGGTAGAATTGTGTGGTAAAGCTTAAAAAAGAAAAGTCTAGGAAACATGATGATGGAGAAATTTCATATTTTTAGCAGTTTATTCATTCATGCAGAATGTTTTCAGATGTCTCCAGTTCAGATACATGTACATGTACTTCAAAATTTGCCTGTTCCATAGGCAAAAACTTAACACAATGTTTAATTTTTTACCATACAATCCCAAATTGTAAGGACCCTAGCTGAGAAACATTGGTAACAAGCATTTTCACATTTTCCCACAATGTTTTCTACCCTTTCTCACACAACTTTACCCGTCTGAGCCACACTTGAGTGTTGGTCTGCAAATGCTTTCAATTTGGACAAATCTAAAATTTTGACTTACGCTAAAAGGATGAACCCTTTACCAAACAATCCCTTGTTTTTACGACCTTAAAAAAAGAGGCCTTTTGCAAACATTGTGGGAAAAGGAGAAAATGCTTGTAACCAGCATTTTCTCCTTTTCCCACAATGTTTCCCAACCTATCAAGGGCAAATTTCATCATGTGGGCCACCTTTTATCTATCATCTGCAAATGCTTTCAATTTGGACTGGTCTAAAATTTTGCCTTGTGGTAAAGGATTATTGGGGGCTATTCAGATTTTTATATTCACACTGAACACCAAAAAATATTCATCATTGAAGTAAGTATGGAGATAGCTAGCAAACCATCAGTAAAGAAGAAAGACAAATTTAAGGCAGAAGTATTTTTCAGCAGTATTACCTTAATGGGGTACATAGCCCCATTAGATATATTTGAATTTTACGCAAGAATTTCACAAATAGGAATGCCATGAGATCAATAACACCTGAGCCATACATGTTGGATTGTATTCAGATTACTACAATGAGTTTATGATATTATATGATAATGATCTCACAAAAATTCCGATTGAAAAGTGACGAACCCCTTAATTCGAAACAGGCATCTTTGTGCTACATGTAAGCATCCAATTCCTACACAACGTCATAGAAAATTACATTTAGTGGTATCTGTCAGTAATGGACAAAAATTCTTAATTCGCAGCAAAAAAAAACCTGTAATATTATAGCCCCATTGAAAAAAAAGATGACTTTCTACTGCCCTTGTTGTAATTTCAGATGATCCAAAAACTAATAAAGCGTCTCTACCAGGGAAGTTTATTTGTTTATTTACACCAAATAGAAAATTGTTTCCTGATGCACAAATTAGATTAGTAGAAATTATCTGCAGTTTGAAAAGAGCAATGTAGAAATTAGAATGTTTGTATGTTTTTCAATGTCACAGCAGTTATGAATTCATTTGACCTAGCTAATTAATGGTAGTCAGAGATCATCAGTAATGTTGAAATTTAAATCTTCCATTGCTGAACCCAGGTTTAAATTTAAATGTAACACAACTTCTGATTGGCTAAACCAAATGGTCAAATGGTTTAGCCAATCAGAAGTTTCGTTACTTTCAAATTTTGAAAATTCCAGAGAAAAAGATTAAGAACGTCCTTAAGACTGGTTGATGAATATGGACCCTGATTTTACTCTTTACCAAACACAAAATTTTAGACTTGTCCAAACTGAAAGCATTTGCAGATGACAAACTCAGTGTGAATCAAATGATGAAATTTATCTTGGAAGGGGTGGAAAACATTATTGGAAAAGGAGAAAATGCTGGTTACCAGTGTTTCTCAGCTAGGCTTGTTAAAATTTTGGATTGTGTGGTAGAGCGTTAATCATCGTGTTAAGTTTTTTGCCTATAGTACAGGCAAATTTTGAAGTACATGTATCTGAATTGGAAGCATCTTGAAAGAATGTTTTGAAAAGGCTTCTTCTTCAGGGTCATTTAAACACATGATTCATTTATAAATAGTTGAACAGTGTTCATAAAGAGTTTTTACAGACAGTGTATATCAAGATCGGACTACACATAATGTTTCTTTCTCAGATGTTTTGAGAAAAATAGCATTGAAGTTGCAAGATCTGCATCCTTAGCACTGACTGAGAATGACAATTTCTTTTATTTGAGGAATGAAGTGAAACTTTCTGTTTTCATGGAGATATTGAGGGGGAAAAAGCACCTAATCACACCATAGGAAATTATATGCAAATGAGGTTTTTGAAGGCAAAACATTGTGAGAAAAAGAGAAAATACTGGCAACTAGCCTTTTCTCTTTTCCAACACTGTTTTCTACCCTTTCTGAAACAAATCTTAACATATAGCCCTTTACCATGTAATAAAATTTTAGTATGCTCCAAATTCAAAGCATTTACAGGGGACATATAAAATGTTACTCAAAACATAGAAAGTGTCTTTGAAAAGATAGAAAACATTGTGGGAAGAGGAGGAAATGCTGGTTACCAGCATTTTCTCCTTTTCCTACAATGTTTTCAAAAGCCCTACCTCTCTAGGGTCATTAAAAATCAGGATTGTGTGGTAAAGATTTAAGGCATATTTAATTTGTAGTCTGCAGGTGCTCTGAATTTGACCAAGTCCAAAATGTTGTTGTAAGGGTAATGAGTTGGATGATAAAGAACTAAAACAGACTGGTTATGATACTTTGCATTTTATAGAAGATAAATGGAAAGTGATAAATTTCTTCTTAATAAAAACCAGTCTCTTGCTTTTCTTCAAACCATGCAGCATTTTCCTACTTATGAAATATGGATACTTATCTATTCTATATAGGCAAAATGGGCTTATAAAATGCACAAGTATCATAATGATTGAGTGGGCTTTAATCTGGCAAGCTGCCCCTCTTTGATGTTAGTTTGTAATCATTATCTAAAACAGTTTTGACGATTAATTCAGTGATCAGATATTTTGCGTTTTTTTCATTTTTTTGAAAACATTTTTCGTACATTAAGTGCACAGAGTCTTGCCCTACACTAGTGGTCTCTTGTTTGATGAGCACATATGCACCAGGTTTTCACACTTACATGAGTTGTTCATTTATGGACAAAGATATATGTCACACTACTCTCACTGACTGCTCTTTTAACTGAGCTATGCTCTGTGAAAAGGGGGTTTAATGCATCTGGAAGAAGTATCAACCCCAGGTCAGCCTGCATAGTCTGCGCAGGCTGACTTGGACCGAAACCTTTTGCTTTTGTTAAATCTTCTGCATGTCTAATGACCATTCTACCGCAGGATTCCGACTGTTGTTATATAGAATGGATCTTGTGGATTCACAATCATGTGTCGAATTGCTCAGTATATTTGATCATGGAGATTCATTAAACCCCCTTTTGCTCATTTGTTTGTATCGGAACATGAATTGAAACTCTGGTTTTTGAACCCTTAGCATTTAACCCTTTACCAGACAATCCTTGGTTTTCACAAATCTGGGAAGGAAGGCTTTTGAAAACATTGTGGGAAAAGGAGAAAATGCTGGTAACCAGCATTTTCTCCTTTTCCCACAATGTTTTCTATCATATCAAAGACAGAAATCATCATTTAAGCTACATTTGAATTGTTGACTTCAAATGCTTTCAGTTTGGTCCAGTCCAAAATTTCGTCATGTGGTAAAGGGTTAACTTTTTAACCAAATGAAAAAAAATTTAGACTGGTCAAAATTCCAAAGCACTTGCAGATGACAAATTAGATATTGCTCAAAATAGTAATTGTCTTGGATAGGATAGAAAATACTGTGGGAAAAGGAAACAAAAGGCTTCTTCATACATGGGATTGTTTGGTAAAGGGTTAAGTTAAATGTTCCAATCGATGAGTTACATAAGAATGATGATGATGTTATGAAAATAAAGAAGTTATGAAGAATTTGCTCATTATCAGTCTGTATGTGGTCATATTTAGCTTTTTATCAAACTACTAAATTTTGGACCGTCAATATTTAAAGCATTTTGTAGCAAACCTGCCTGAAATAATAGACTTCTCCTATGACAGTGAAAAAAAAATGAAAATAAGAAATCTCTGGACTCCTTGGTGAAGAGCTAACTATAAGTTTTAAAGTCTTAATGATTTTTGGCTTTTATGTTGAAAAATGACTGTTTACGTATACATTAGCAGCTACTGTTGGTGGCATACCTTAAAATCAGCCTGCACATTAAGTTTGATCTTAATCTACAAAGTCATGGAACTTGACTAATGATTTATCAAACAGCATCTTTTACTCTTGTACAATTGGAAAGCGTTTGCAGACAACAAATTAAATGTTGCTCATTAGATGGGACTTGTCTCTGAAAGGGAAGAAAACGTTGTAGAAAAAGGACAAAATAATGGTTACCAGTATTTTGTCCTTTTCCCACAATGTTTTCAAAAGACTTCTTCCTAAGGGTCATTAAAGCACAGGATCCTTTGTTAAAGGAATATTTACCCTTAGGCTGCTAAGTATGACTCACTGACCTTTTGTGGACAATGTAGATCAAGATCAGACTGCACAGAACGTGATCTACACTATCCAAAAAGGACATATTGTCCCCCCAAAAATATCTTTGAAATAGGAAAATTTGGGTTTTTACTATCGACTCAAAAATATCATTTCACTTATTTAGCATGATAAGGCATAAATTTTACAGGTATTTTTGCTTTTTCTATTTACCAGACTATGCCATTGACTCCCCAGTACCCCCTACAGACAGGTGTGAGGGTATTTATCAGAGCAGATATCACAGGAGCGGGGAGTTTAAATCCCCACGTTACCCACAGAATTACCCACCTAACTCAGAATGTACGTACTTGTTCACACCACGGCACGAGGAGCGTCTTCTCATATCCTTTGATGTATTTGACCTTGGGGAGACGGACTTGAAGGAAACTATGAGGTACCAGTATGTATTACCCACAAGTACTATTTTTGCTTTTGATGTCTTAACCTTGAATTAGTTTTTTTGAAAAGCAAGTTGTTTAATATAATTCAAACATATTTATTTTATATCGATTGAGAAATATCGATTCAGCTTCCTGGGAACTACATCAGTACTCTTGCTAAATGTTTGGGCCAATGAACAGTCCCATTAAAGTTGACACCCACTCATGGGAATCAAACTCGGGACTTATGGTTGCAAGGCTGACGCTCTACCCCTAGACCACAGACACCATACCAAATTTGTAGCAGACGACTTTGCAAAAATATTGATAATCTGCATAATTTAGGTTTAAACCTTTAGAACAATCTAATGTTTGAACGAAACTGTTTCTATTGGTTTGTAATGGAGTTAAACACCCTCTTAACAGCTTAGGTCATATCATGGCGGATGGTGCACCTACGGATGTGTTATCTGGCTTTCTCACACCAGTCCTGACACAACTTCTTTCCAAGTAAATGACTACTTTTCTCACATGCTTCAGAGGTGGGCCAAGAAAAACTGCCAGAAAGAAAGTTTGTCTCAACCGGGTATCAAACCCTCAACCACCAGGTCATGAGTCAGATACGCTAACCTGTGAACTACCTGGCAGGGCTTAAATGGTCCTGAGGAAAGGGCTTTTTAAAGCATTGTGGGAAAAGGAGGAAATGCTAGAAACCAGCATTTTCTCCTTTTTCTTTAATGCTTTCTACCATATTTAAGGAAAATTACAACATTTGAGCTGCTCTTAGCTCTACCAACTGACAAGTTTTAGGCTTGTCCAATTCTAAAGCATTTGCATACAACAAATCAAATTTGGTTCAAATCATAGAACATATAGTTTGAAATGTAGAAAACATTGTGAAAAAAAAGAGAAAATGCTGGTGACCAACTTTTTCTCTTTTTTCCACCATGTTTTGGGAAGCCTTATTTCTCAGGTTATTCTTCATAAATGATACCTTATGTTGTCCATAAAAGTTTGTCTAGGAGTAACAGAAATATGTATTTTCAGTTAAACTTTCAAAGAAATGTACCCTTGGTACTTTGGGGTTTTTTTTCTTGTAATTTTAGTAACAATTTGTCTGGTAACTTCAAAAATCCACTTTGCTGCTGCTTAACAACAGATGTTCTCGAACTGAACGAAATCTCGGAGGAAGACGAGAGGAGTGAAGCTTCTATAGCTGAGAAAACTTACTATCCAGTAAAAAGGTTTTGTGGAAAAGTTTTTCCAGCCCCGATACTCGTGGAGAAGGAGATCAAATTGATTTTTCGCTCCATGAATTCGTCTCAGGGATTCAGGGCTCGCTACGATTTCATATCAAAGGAGGAATGGGAGGATGGTAGGAGACTGATTTAATGATCTGCTTGCATAGCTTCACCCTTTACCGCACAATCCTGAGTTTTAATGACCCTGATTGTGGAGGCTTTTGAAAACATCGTGGGAAAAGGAGAACATGCTGGTAACCAGCATGTTCTCCTTTTTCCACAGTGTTTTCTATTTTTCTGATAACAAATTTCATTATTTGGGCAACATTTGATTTGTCGTCTGCAAATGCTTTCAATTTGGACTAGTCTAAAGTTTTATCGTTTGGTAAGGAGTTAATGGTTAAGATGTGTGTGTCTTAACCCTTTACCAAACAATCCCTGGTTTTCACGATCCTGAGAAAGAAGCCTTATGAAAACATTGTGGGAAAAGGAGAAAATGCTGGTAACCAGCATTTTCTCCTTTTCCCACAATGTTTTCTACCCTTCATAAAACAAACTTGAATATTTGAGTCGCGTTAATTTTGTAGTTTGCAAATGCTTTGAATTTTGACATGTCTAAAATTTTGTTGTTTAGTGAAGAGTTAACTCTTTACCACCTGACAAAATTTTAGACATGTCCAAATTGAAAGCATTAATTTTGCAGTTTTGATGTTACTCAAATGATGGTATTTGCCTTTGAAGGGGTTGAAAATTATCTGGAAAGAGGAGAAAATACTGTTTACCAGCATTTTCTCCTTTTTACAACAATGTTTTGAGTAAACATTTACTCCTCTTGCCTTATGTATAAAACCTGAAGTATCAAGATATTGGTAACTAGCATTTGCTCCTCTTACCACAATGCTTTCTTTCCTGTCAAAGCATAAAAAGGAGGGGTGTTTCATTTATTGTCTGCTTCAAAATTTGGTTGAAACTAAAATATTGTGGTACAGTAAAGAGAAAACTGAGCCTGCTGTCTTTGAACTGACAAAAAAGCTGAAAAAAGGAGATGAAAATGTACATATGAAGGAAAGGAAATACTAGTCTTTCTTGTATGGTACCAGGGATTGTATGTATTTGAGTAGGGCTCTGGCAAATGGAGGTTTAATGCATCTCCATGATGCATGATACTAAGCAAGTCATCACATATTTATCATATTTATGGATCCATAAAATATACTTTGTCTAACAACAAACTGAATCATGAAATAGAAATATCCTTGGGAATGCAGAAAATTTACCGATAACAAAACATTTTGGTCCATGTCAGTTTGCGCAGAGAGTGCAGGCTGATATGGGTCAATACTTTTTGCAAATGCATTAAACCCTTTTTTCATAAAGCATGGCTCATAAATAATCCTCGATGATATTGAAACCATTTTTTCATTTTCCTTTTCAGATATAGTGCAGAAATGTAGCCATGTAATACATAGTGACGGTAAAGGTGGGGTGATAAAGAGTCCACGCTACCCCCAAAAGTACACTCCTAAAACCTTCTGTGATTGGACAATTCTAGCCAGTAAACGTCAAAACAAAATTCTCATCCAATTGGAAACCTTTACAATTGAGGGAAAGATGGTTGAGGCTCTTAAAGGGAAACCAATTGAAGACAGTGGTGAATGTTTTTTGTAATTTTTTAAAGTAACAATAGCTGCCAAAAGTAAACAAATTGGGTGTTAAAATGCATTTAAATTTAGATCATACCATTTAAAATTACGGAAAACACTGTGAAGATGACAATCTGTTACTATACAGTTAGTCTAAGGGTTAGTGGCTGGTAGAGAAATTAATTTCAAAACTAGGTTAAAAGTAGCCAGGTCACTCTATCTTTTGTTTACTATTTGCCTGATTTTAAAATTCATTTTTCTGCCAGCGACTAGCATTTGGACCAAGCACACAATAACAGATTGTCATCTTCACAATAATATTTCCATACTTTTGAATGGTACAATGAAATTTAAATGCATTTTAACACCTGCATTATTTTTTGGCTATTGGGCCTTTACCTCTAAATTAAAGACAAAATTTCAAATATGTCAACAACATTTGCAAATAATGGATGAACTGAAGCTGAAATGATGGAATTCATCTTTGAGAGGGTAGAAAGCATCGGAAAGGGATAAAATGCTGGTAACCAGCATTTTCTCATTTTCCCACAATATTTTCAATAGCCAAGTGTGACTCAGTGGCCTTTTGAGGACATTGTAGATCAAGATCAGACTGCACAGAACATGCAGTCTGATCTTGGATCTACACTGTTTGGTAAAGAGATAATTTCCCCCCCCCCCCCAAAAAAAAAAAAATCTTTGAAATATTCAAATTCACAAATTCAGTTTTTTACTATTGGCTTGAAAGTTCTTAGTTATTTAGTAGGCTCTGATGTGTGTGAGAAAAGAAGTTAGTGGCTTGGTGTGAGAAAACCAGGAAACACATGTGTAGGTGCACTGACTGCTGTGATATGACCTTAGCTATTAAAATGCCATGAAATCCATTAAAAACAAATGAACTTGAAATGCTTTTTATAGTCTTAGTTACAGAATAGAAACTGTTGTTTGTTCTGATGACAAATTTTACTTGTGAGCCAACTTGCTGAAATATCTTGTTAACTGGAAAGTTTCATTTACCGGTATCTTATTTAGCAGGTTAAGGGTTAACTCTGTAATAAACAACAAAATTTCAGACTTGTCCAAATTGAAAGCATTTGCTGATGACAAAATAAATGTGACTCAAAAATTTAAATTTATTGATTGAAGGACAGAAAACATTGTGGGAAAAAGGAGAAAATGCTCCTTTTCCTACATTGTTTTCTAAAGTTTTCATTCTTTTGGTCATTTAAAGTCGGGATTTGGTGGTAAAGGACTATTTAATTTCCTTACGCTTTTGCAGTTGGTTGTAATGATGCAGTTTTACGTCTCAATAATGGAGAGAACACGAGTGAGATTTGTGGACAAATCACCACAGACATCTCTATGGAGGCTGTGCTATCTGTCGGAGATTCTGCCAATATTCAGTAAGTCCTCGTATCGTCTAACTGTAAGTCTTCCAGCTAGAATTACATGCACTGCACACGAATAAAATGACACACATGACAGAAAAAAAAATCAACAAAGTGTCAAATACAGTGCCAAATATGGTATGATTATGTATCTTGCATGTAGGATATGTAGATATTGATATGCGATTTAAATAATCAAAATTTTATGCTATAATATTCATCTGCCATTCACAAAAAACGAAGTTACTATCTAAAACCATTATTTGTTTTATTTTGTTTACTGTTTTTAAATAGAATATCAATAATTTTCAATATTTTGTTATTGAAAATTGTAGGTTTATAAAAAAAGGAATATGCTGTAGTAATTTTCCTGATGCTGGTTTTTGTTTGTTGCTGCGTAAGAAAATTTTGACATCTTGATAGACCTTCGCTCTTGTGTGATATCAAAATGTTCTTATGCTGCTTGAATCAAATACAAGCAATGGGAAAGTTACATAATATTCCATATATATGTAACCCAATTCCATAAGAATTTTAAGCCCTTGTGAAAGACAACTTTAAAAAAGGGTGGTAGGAAAAGGAGAATTTTCTTTCTTTCTGTTACTTCTGCTTGTCACTTTACCCTTAACCCTTTACCACACAACGAAATTTTGGACCGAACCAAACTAAAAGCATTTGAAGTCAACAATTTAAATGTAGCTCAAATGGTGATTTCTATCTTTGATACGGTAGAAAACATTGTGGGAAAAGGAGAAAATGCTGGTTACCAGTATTTTCTCCTTTTCCCACAATGTTTTCAAAAGCCTTCCTTCCAAGAGTCGTGAAAACCAGGGATTGTTTGGTAAAGGGTTAACCAGATTACAAAATTTCGAACAAGACCAGACAGAGAACACTTACAGACAACAAGCTAAATGTGGCTCAAATGATTTTTTGTCTTTGATACGATGGAAAACTTTGTGTGAAAGGGAGAAAATGCTGGTTACCAGCATTTTCTCACAAAGTTTCAGAAGCCCACAGCAATTGTTAAGTGTTTGCAAGTTTGAGATCACATTTGTGCGTATCTAGATGTCCTGATTAAAAAAAAGTACCATTCTATATTGTATGAATTTGTCTTGCAGCAGACCCATCTTGCAAGACATTTTGGGTAAAGGAGAATCTTTTTTAGTATTGATGGCCTGCAAGCATAATTTCTCCTTACACTAAATTTCTTAAAGCAAGCAATTTATTGTCCTGCTTTTTCTAGATTTATAGAGATTTTGATTCTTATTTGTTTGAATGTTCTTTTTTTTTCAGGTTTTTGACATCCACACAAGCTCTTGGTGCAAAAGGTTTCCAGTTAACATGGACTGAAGTGTATACAAGTGGTAAATTGCATTTAACCTTTTAACACATAATCCCAAACTTTAATGACCCTAACAAGGAAGGCTTTTGAAAATATTGTGGGAAAAGGAGAAAATGCTGGTATCCAGCATTTTCTCCTTTTTCCAAAATGATTTTAATTTCTATCGAAAACAAATCTGATCTTTTGAGCAACCTGAAATTTGTAGTTTTCAAATGCCTTCAATTTGGACAAACCTAAAAAGTTTGTCTTTTGGAAAAAAATTTAAGTCTGCAAGCATAAGACAAAAGGTTTTGATAACACTGTGAGAAAAGAAGATAATTTAATAAAAAAGTTTCTCACAGTATTTGTTTTGCAGTTGAAGACGATCTCATTATTTGAGCCATATTTCATTTGTTAAGTTCAAGATTAGACTGCACAAATTGTGAAGTCTTGGTTTGGGATTTACATTATCTGACATTTTATGAGATATTTTGACATCGCTGGCTGCGACATTGCAGTATCTTAGTTAGAATAAATTGTCCTATAAAGGCTTAAAAAACAAGGTTTTATTATATGTAAATTTTGAATACAGATACATTTTTTTTAGTTTTGAAATCATGTATCCTGAAAACAAAGTAAAGTTAGAAAATTTTGATGACAAGTTAAGTTTGATGACTACCAAGCTTGAAAACATGTGAGTTTGATATGTGATTCCATGAAAATTTTGATTGCAAGAAAATTTTCGTCGCCATTTGATTTTGATGATGAGCGAAGTGTAAAAAACAAATTATGGTAAATGTTGACAACTTGTATAATTTGCAGACGTATGTTATGGATTCCAGTGTAAAGTGACAGGCTACTGCATTTCCAGTGAATTACAGTGTGACAGCATGCCAAATTGTGGTGTCAACGACAGCTCTGATGAAGAATGTATGTAATCATTTAGTTTATCATGATAAATCTAAATTTTTTAGTCAAAAGTATGTTTTGTAAGTTGATAGTTGGAACATTTTGGATTTTATCCTTGTGGTGTTTACTCTTTACCAAACAGCAAAATTTTAGACTTGTCCAAATTGAAAGCATTTGCAGAGAACAAAATAAATGTGACTGAAAAATTTAACTTAGTTTTGGGGAGGGTGGAAAACACTGTGGTAAGAGGAGAAAATGCTGGTAACCACAATGTTTTCAAAAGCAGTCTTTCTCACGGTTGTTATAACTCTGTGGTAAAGTGTTAATGGTTATAGTTGGTGGCTTTTGTAGATCTTGTTTGACAAGATCAGACTGCACATAAAGTATTGTCTTATCTTGGATCTGCTTATTCCAATATTTTGTTAGGTAACTTTTTATTTACTAAGTATCTCTTTTTTCAGAAATTTTGATCACAAAGGTTTGCCAGTTACAAAACAATATCATTTCTTAACTCTTTACAAGATGACAAGATTTTTAACTTGTCTAAATTGAAAGCATTTGCAGATGACAATATAGTGCTGCTAGAATAATTGAATTTACCTTTGAAAATAAAGAAAACGTAGCGGTAAAAGAAGAAAATGTTACCGGCATTTTCTCCTTTTCCCACAGTGGTTTCCAAAGGCCTCTTTCCGTGGTATGTTCATATGCTTGTTGTGATTATTTGGCTTGTCCAGTGCTAATGAAATTTTCCACACATATTGATCTAATGCACTTTTTATCATACCCAAACCCTGGATAAAATCAGTCCTGTAGATATTATTTTATTAAAGCAGTCTCAAACTTTCGGGACAAGCCTAAATTATCTGATAACACTCTACTTCCTTGAAGAACCTTTTTGAAAGAGTTTGGGAAAAAGGAACAGTTATTTTGGACAAGCAATTAGTCCTTTTCTCCAAAATATTTTTTATCAAATGCTTGGCATTTTAGTCACACATGCTTGTTAGTTACATACTTTAGACTTAATTGGATATGTTCTGTTTTAATTTTGAGCCTGCTCATGGGAAGTGAGACAGTAGTTACAACTTGTATGTTTGTTAGTGTGTGTGTGTTAATATATATTTATCATGTATCAATCCGGTTTTGTCCACACTTTATACTCTTCATTTGTTTACAGATTTTAAATTAACTTTGAGCAGTTCTTTTTTTGATATGTAGAAGAGTTACATGAAACATCTTTGCAGATAAGTTGAATGTCAAGGTCACATTTGATGAAATAAACAAAAATTTAGTTTGTTGGATTCAAAATTTTTATATATTATGAATGGATCTCAAGACTATTTTAGTACATTTGTTCTCCTTGATGATTAGAAGTGTCAAGTGAAATATTTGATCCTATAGGTCCAAGGTCAAAGTCACATTTTAGGGTCATGATGATGAAAAAACCATAAATTGATTTTGTCTGTAGCGTAATTTCTACATTTTATGCTGGTTGCTAGCATTCTTTCCTTTTCCCAACATATATTCTAACCTTCAAAGACAAATCCAGTCATTTAAGGCCTTGTTATTTTTTGCCTGTAAATGCTTTCAGTTTTGGCAAGTCTGAAATTTTGTCTTGAGGAGTTAAAAGAGGTTCAGGTGACTACCCCCGGGAATTATGGTCACAGAAATGTCTAGTAGGAATTTTCAAGACTGTTTTTGCAAGTGAAATTTGTGATAAGTTGTTGAAAACACTGTAGCTCTATTACCTAAAGATGGTCCAGGTATGGTAGGACTGGCTGACAATAGTGTAGAGAGAAAGCAAATAATACCTGTATCGGACTACAATATCAGTACTTTCTCTCTTTGCTAGGTAACACTGGAAGCTTATATCTGTCTTCTATGACCTTGACCTTTCTCATTACCACTTTTCTATTGGTTAATCCATTTTGTGTTTTGTAGTCCAAGGTAAGATGGTTACAAATCGCATGATTGTGTACTGGACTTAATATGCAGATTAACTGTGTACCAACAAGAGCAACTGCAGTTTTGTGTATGATTTCAATCACACTTCCCACTTCTTATCATAACCAATTTGCCTTTAATTTTTCAGATCGGTATCACGGGATACTATTCTGAAAATGCAGTTAAACCTGTCTTAATTGGATGGCAGTCAAAAGCCCCTCCAGTCATTATCCCCAACCCGTTATATAGATATGGGGGTCAAAAGCCCCTTTACAATTTTGTGATGGTGGACATTATCCCCATTATTAAATTTTTGACATATACATTGGATAATTTCACACATTTAGATCTGATATGGAACTTACTGTACATTTCACAAGTGATCTGGTTTACTAGCAATTATCAGACGTCAGATCTATGAGGGTGATGATATCCACACGGTTACCATTGATAGGCATAGGGCATATAGTCTGCCTTTGATGAAGGGGCTTTTGTCTGCCCCTTAGTTCTAATGAAGGGGATAATGTCTGCCTTTGCGAAATTGTGAAGGGGCTTTTGACTGCCTCTAATATTTCATAAATGGGATAATGTCCAACAGCGCAAAATTGTTGAGGGGCTTTTGACCGCCTTGCCTGTTTAAGGGGTAGGGGATAATGACCAGAGGGGCTATTGACCGTTTACCATCTGAATTCTACCTATTAACAAAATGTTAGACATTCAAATTGAAGGCAGTTGCAGACAATAAAAGATACGTAACTCAAATATTGATATTTTCTTTTTGAAGGCTGGAAAACATCGTGGAAAAAAAGAAAGATGCTGCTTACTAGTATTTACTCCTTTCCTCGCAATGTTTTCAAATGCCTTTTTTAACATCTTTTTTTTGCAGAATGTTTTCTAACCTTCTAGTGACAAATCCCATCATTTGAGCATCATTTGATTTGTCGTCTGCAACTGCTTTGAATTAAGATTAGTTAAGAATTTTGTCTTTTGGAAGAGTTAACCCTTTATCACACAATCCAAGTTTTAATGACCGTGAAGAAGAAGGCTTCTGAAAACATGGGGGAAAAGGAGAAAATGCTGGTAATCAGCATTTTCTCACAATGTTTTCTATCTTATCAATGACAGAAATCATCTCTTGAGCAAAATTTATTTTGTCGTCTGCAAATGCTTTCAATTTGGTCAAGTCTAAGATTTTGTCTTTTGGGAAAGAGTTAAATACATGATAGTTTGGTAAAAGTGTTTTTACTTCTTTACCACAATCCCAAGTTTTAACGACCCAGAATAAGAAAGCTTTTGAAAACATTGTTGGAAAAGGAGAAAATACTGGTAACCAGCATTTTCTCCTTTTCCCACAATGTTTTCTACCTTTTCACATGCAAAAGGCATTATTCTAGCCACATCTAAATTGTCATCTGCAAATGCTTTTAAGTTGGACGACTGCAAATTTTTGTTGATTGGTAAATAGTTAAGTTTAGAAAGTTGCTGGCTTCCAAACAGTATCTCAGATAATCTGACAATGTTATATACAGGTTCTAGTTCCAGCACTGGTATGTAATATATAGTTTAAAGATGTAGTATGTTACTATGACAACTTGCTTGTATGTTATATAACATCGTTGAAAATTGAGGAACAGAATTATTGTTTGAAATATGTGTACTGGGGTACCTTTCACTAAACTGAAAGAACGAAATTTGCGTACGCAGTTTTTGTAAGCAAGCATAAGTCTGAAAACAAGTTTCGCTGCAATGCAACTTTACGATTTGAGTAAATAGTTGCATAACTTTATGCTGGTTTATATCTATGGGTAAAGCAGGGATCATACATATGTATATTCAGTCCCCCAAAAAATTGGCGTAAGTCTACGCAGTTTAGTGAAAGGTGCCCCTGGTCACCAAACTCTTGGCTAATCTTGTTTAACCATTTAAGCTTTTACCATGCAATCCAGACTTTTAACAACCCTTAAAAAGGATGCTTTTGAAAACATTGTGGGAAAAGGAGGAAATGCTGGTTACTATGTTTCAATGTTTTCTAGCCAAAAAATGACAAATATAATCATTTAGGCCACCTTTAATTTGTTGTCTGCAATTGCTTTGAATTTGGACCAGTCTAAAATTTTGTCTTTTGGTAAAGAGAAAACAAAAGACCAAATTCTAGACTAGTCCAAATTGGAAGTACATGTATTTGAAGTCGGCAAATTGAATATGTGGTTGAAAATGGGATATTTGTCTTGAAAGGATGGAAAACATTGTGGGAAAAGGAGAAAATGCTGGTTGTCAGCATTTTCTCCTTTTTCCACATTATTTTCAAAAGTGTTCTTCCTTGAGGTAATAAAATTTTTGGGTTGTTTTGTAAAGGGTTAACTATAAATCATTGACTAAGATTGAAAGTAACTGTGGACAACACATATGAAATTGGCCTAAAAGAGCTGTAGTTACCAGAATGGGTAGAGTACATTGTGAGAAAAGGACAAAATTTCCAGCATTTTATCCTTTTCCCAAAATGTTTTATAAAAGCTTTCTTCCTCAAGGTCGCTAGAGGTCAGAATTATGTGGTATAGGATTAACAAGACAGTCTATGTAAATTTTGGTTCCTCTTGAAGAGATTGCAATGTTGTTATATATCATACTGGAATTAACTTCTTGCAAATCTACTGACTGCTTCTCTTTCTTGTTCTTTCTGTAGTTTGACTTTCATCATAAACAAACATAGATTCCCCAGCTTTGTTGCACTATTATGTACATAACTTTGTACCACATTCTTACTAATGTGATTGATTGGTGTTTATCTATCATCGCCACCGGTTGCCGCTATGGGCAACGCCCCAGAAGGCTGTTAACATTGTTACTGGAGATAGTGCAGATACAGGACGAAATCCATCCTAAGTTACCCCTGGTTCTTTAACTTGCTCGGTTTATAGCACTGTCACAGGGGACCTCGGTTGAACGTCTCATCCAAAAGACTATTGGTAATTTTAGATGGCCAGCAGTGGGGATGGAACCCACACTCTTAAGTAACCAGAAACATCATTTTCACTAGTCCTACGCTCTACAAACTAAGCTATGCAGGCTGGTCATAACCTGTGCATCTGCTGGGAACTGAACCTCTTACTATTGTTTCTGCTACTATTGTTTCTGCAGAAATTCATTATAATTTAGGACTCTCATGTGGAAAAAATTGATTGGTTTAGATATGAACCAATGAAATAACCGTATACAAGTATATGTATCAAGTAAAAGTTAACCTCAGATTACAGACAATACAAAGTTTTGACCCATATAAAAAACTGTAATAGTGTGAATATTCAGTTCTATTTCAGTCAATAATTTAGTGTTCTTTCGACTTGAACTAAGATAGATGTTTAGGTCAATATAGTCAACTATTGTTTGTTAGCCCTTAGGCTGCTAAGTGTGACTCAAGGAAGGACCTTTTGCAGACATTGTTGATCAAGATCAGACTGCACAGAATGTGCAGCCATATCTTTGATCTACACCATGTGAAGAGGAGATATTTCCCCCAGAAGAAAATCTTTCACATAGCAAAATTTGGATTGTAACTATCGGCTAGAAAGTTTTATTTCACATATTTAGCAGGTTAATGGTTGATATTGAATTGTGTTCACATGCTTCTCCTTCTAGTGACTAAACATTTATGTTTGATTATTTCAAAAAAGCTTTTAAATAATTAACCTAATAATTGACTCTTGGAATGCTAAGAGGAACTGAAACTTGGGTGTCTTTGCCAATAGTGTAGATAAGGATCATATTGTACAAAATGCCCTGTTTGATCTGCACTTGTTAGATATTTGTGCACTATTCATGTGAAAGTCACCTAAGGAATTGCCAAATATGGCCTTTGTAAACTGATAGCAGTTTTTCAGCAATCCAAGTGTTCAACTTTTGATCAAGATTTAGTTTGTGTTAGCTTGCAGTGGTTTTTCTAACATTTCCAGGATGCATAGTTTCTATAGATAAAGTGCTTTACCTTCTCAACTCTTTCCTTACTGTTGATGACACCAGAAGTTTTTGTTGACAGTGTAGATCAAGATCAGACTGCACAGAACTTGCAGTCCACTACTTTACTTTAGATTAAGGCCAAACTGTCTCTCCATCTTGCAGTGGAACTATATATTTATAGCCAATGAAAAAGTGTAAATCATTTACTTGGTAGTGAAAGAGTTAAGCACACCAATAATAATCTTGAGTTTTACATGTAGAAAATAACACAATTACTATTGTAGCTTTGCATAAAGGAACCATTTTATAAACTATTTACTTCAAGATGATATTTTTTGGTAAAAAAAAAATATCTTATTTTTTTTATTTTTCTAAGTATTCTGAGTATTAACTGATCTTTAATACATTGTAATTAAATTATATTTACTGTGTAACTCTTCACCTCATGAAAAACATGTAGAATTGTTCAAATTGAAAGCATTTGCAGACGACAATTTAAACGTGGCTCAGGTGATAGAATTTGTATTTGATAGGGTAGAAAACATTGTAAGAAAAGGAGAAAATGCTGGTTACCAGCATTTTCTCCTTTTCCTGCAATGTTTTCAAAAGACTGTTTTCTTAGGGTCATTAAAACTCGGGATTGTGTGGTGAAGAGATAATATTTCTAATCAAACAGAATGAAGAGCAAAATGCCTAGGAGTATAATCACTTGATCTCCTACAAGTTTTGTTAGCACCATATGGTAAAAGACCCTGAGGAAGACTTTCAAGAACATAGTGAGGAGAGAAGAAAATCTTTGTTGGCAGCATTTTCTCTTTTTCCCACAATATTTTCTACCACCTCATGGACAAAGATTCCTCTTTTGGCTATTTATAATTTGTTGTCTGCAAATGCTTCCAATTTGGACTAGTCTAGAATTTTGTCGTAGGTTAACTTTTTACCAAAGTACAAAATTTTAGACTGGTCCAAATTCAAAGCATTTGTAGACGACAAATTAAAGATGGCCTGAATGATTGAATTTATCATTGACAGGTCAAAAAACCTTGTGGGAAAGGAGAAAGTGCTAATTACATGCATTTTCTCCTTTTCCCACAATGTTTTCAAAAGCGCTTTTTCTAAGGATTGTTAAAAGTCAGGATTGTGTGGTCAGTTTGGTCAAGTGGTAATTTTTGGCACCTGGTAAAGAATTAAATCATTAGCTTGTAAAGATTAACTCTAAACCATATGACAAAATTTTAGATTGATCCAAATTGAAAGCATTTGCAGACGATATATTAACTTTAGCTGATATAATGGTAATTGCCTGTAAAACTGTAGAAAACATTATGGGAAAAGGAGAAAATACTGATTACCAGCATTTTCTCCTTTTCCCACGATGTTTTCAAAAGTCTTTTCTGTCAGTGTTGTGAAATCTGGGGATTGCATAGTAAAGATTTAACCAATTTTTGTGTATTTCAGGCCCAAAAGAAGAGGAGGTGCAGATCGTTCACATTGTGATTGGAACATCAATATCTGTGTTCTTTTGTATCGTTTTACTCATATGTGGTGTTTACCATCGAAAGAAACTCCGAACACGTGATCGAAATTCGCCAGAAATGGATCATGTCGAGGTGCGTTACGTTGCGGCTGGTTCCGGAAGTAATACTACTGACAGGTTGCTCACTATAGACAAATCAGAAACCAGTCCACCGTCTCCGGATCAGACTGATCCTGATTTAGATCATTTAGATAAACAGGAAGTGCCACAGATTAATTCCGATCATAATTCACATTGTAACGATAACAATGCCAATAAACAGAATCATAACAGTTCTCATGAACCACATTTAAACTGCCATCCAGTTAGTGCACCAAAAATACAGAAAGTGTCTATTGTATGATACAAAATGATGATTAGCATTTAGGCTGGTTTTCCATGTGTGCATCATCCAACTGTGTCGTCCGTTTGCGATTGGCGTGTCCATTCATTGCAACTGGCACTCCTATTCCATATATACGAACCTTCCGCACAATTTGTCTTTTGAAACTGGTTCCTTACAGCAACATGCTAGATGAAACAAATTATAGTTTGTTGTTTATGAATAGTGCAATATTTTTTTGATATAAAAAACAAAAACAAAAACACAGATGTTGGGTATCATAAATAACAGAAACAACTAAAGCACAATTATTGTCATTTAGTACTCAAATTAGAATTAAGCGATCTAAATAGAGCCCAGTTTTCTGTCATTCTAGAATGTGTTTAAGCCGAAATTACTAGAGGATTGACAACAAGAGTCAGTGAGTGCAAAACAACAACTTTTGTTTTCATTTTGCTTAAAATGCTGTCTGATGGTGCGTCACAATGAAAAAGAACACTACTTGTAGCGAACTTTTGGGTTGCAGTTCGACTGTTGCACTGATGGACAATGCAATCAGATACATAGAAAAATTGGTATTGAAAATAATGTGATCCGAATTTGCATCCAACAGACGTACTGTAGCAAACATATAATGCAGTCAGATGAAGGACATATGGAAAACCAGTCTTATTGTTATTGTGTATAACATGTTCTCAAAAGTTATTGAAGAAAATGTTGACCTGCATTTTAAGTGTGATAGAAACTTGTAGCAATCCTCTTTTACCCTTTACTACACAATCCTCAAGTTTTAATGATCCTTAGAAAAAAAACATTGTAGCAAAAGGAGAAAATACTGAACAGTGTTATCCTTTACCAATTGACAAACTCTGGACTTATTCAATTTGAAAACATTTGCAGATGACAAAATAAATGTGACTCAAAAAGTGAAATTTGTTTTTAAAAGTTAGAAAACATTGTGGGAAAAGGAGAAAATGCTGGTTACCAGCATTTTCTCCTTTTCCCACAATGTTTCAAAAAGTTTCCTCCTCAGGATCATTAAAACAAGGATTGTTTGATAAAAAGGTTGAAATAGCAGATCAAAATATGTGTACATAGTTTTTCAGATTTCTTTGCAGAATAAATTGTACATAAAGTCCATTACCGGTACTTTTAGGCAAATTTCAGTTGTATACCAAAAATAGCGGAAATCTGACAAAGGAGGGTAATTGTAATGACACAAAAACACCTTTCTTGCAAGCAAATCCTATTTTTCAAACAGTTTCTTTAAAACGTATCAATTATTTGGATGTAGGGGGAGTAGTTCTTTGGCGTAGCTGAATTTGCTGGCCTTTAACCTACTTTTTGGTACTGGTAACAAATGAATATCTAGAAATTTGTGATTGGTCAAATGTGTTGAGGACCCCGGCCCATTTGCTGGCAAATTTACCCTGTCTATCTTTTTTAAAGATGTTTCTTGTTTACTGTACCAATGCAGTAGTCTTTTTTTGTGAAATTATTTGTGGGAAAAGTAGCAAATACTTGAATCATGCTCTAGGAAAAGGGATTTTAATACATATCTGATATGCATGATACCAAGCAAGTCATCATATAAATTATGAATACATAGAATCCACTTTGTCTAACAACAGACTGAATCATGATATAGAATGATCCTACAACATGCCAAAAAACCAAATGGTTTTGACCCAGGTCAGCCTTCATAGACTGTGCAGGCTAACATGGGTCAATACTTTATGCAAATGCATTAATCCTGCTTTTCACAGAGCATGGCTCATTCTCTTTGTAAAAAGAATATGTTGATTTATTATCTTTTCCATACAATTCAAAGAAGACACAGACTTCATATTCCATTTAAACTATATCCTACCAAAATCAGTGTTTCCCACAAAATAATGTACACATTGCCAGTAATTGGAAAAAGTAAAGTAGCTGTCTGAAGAAGCCCTTTGTTCATTGGTACAAAGTTCTCAATCTTACATTGCAAGTTTGTTTCAAAATATCAAATATTATAACTTTTTTTTCTTAGCATTAAATATTGATCTATTACTATTAACTTTTTACCACACAATGCCCACTTGTAATGCCCATGAGGAAAACATCTTTTGAAAACACTGTGGAAAAAGGAGAAAATGCTGGTAACCAGCATTTTCTCCTTTTCCCACAATGTTTTCTACCCAATCAAAGTAAAATCACATCATTTGAGCCACATTGAAATTGTTCTTTGGAATTGCTTTCAATTTGGTCTAGTCCAAAATTTTGTCATTTGGTCAAGAGTTAATTATTATTTTTTTTTTTTAGTTATTTAACCCTTTACCAAACAAGCCAATGTTCCAGAAAAACCACTAGGAAGAACAATTTTGAAAACTATGAGGGAAAATAAGAAAATTACCAAATGCTGCTAATGTAGGTATCCGAAACTCCCTCCTTTTCCGACAATATTTTCTACCCTTTCAAAGATAATTTTCAGCATTTGTTTGAGCTATGTATATTTTGTCACCTGAATTTGCTAAATAAGACAAATCCAGTATTTTTTCATCTGGGAAGCAACAAAATGTTGGACCTGACCGAACTGAAAGCATTTACAGAGGATAAAAATAATGTACCTCAAATGGTGACTTAAGTTTTAGATAGGTTAGGAAATATTGTTGGAAAAAAAGAAAATGCTGATTGCCAGCATTTTCTCCTTTTCCCACAATGTTTTCAAAAGCCTTTTTTTTTTTTCAGGGTCACTAAACGATGGGGTTGTTTTTGTAGAGGGTTAAAGGTCAAGTGTTTACCTGATGGACTTTTTGTTGGAACTTTTATGTTACCCATTAGTGAATAGTAACAAAATTTGAAGATCACTTCTTTCCAAGCAGATGGACTACATTTTAAATATTAACCCATTACACACAATCCCAACTTTTGACGACCCTGAGAAAGAAGCCTTTAGAAAACATTGTGGGAAAAGGAGAAAATGCTGGTAACCAGCATTTTCTCCTTTTCCCACAATGTTTTCTACCCTTCACAAAACAAGTTTCAAATTTTCAGTGACTTTTAATTTTTTGTCTGCAAATGCTTTCGATTTGGACAAACCTAAAATTTTGTCGTTTGGTAATGAGTTAATAGGTTGTAAGACTAGGTAAATTTATAATTTGCTTTAAAGTATTTAAGTGTGATTTGTATATATAAATCTCCTTGGTAATAAAATTACCTAGAATTCTTACCTGTATTCTGTACAGTATGATGTATATAAGATGACAAAGTTTATTTAGTGTAAATTTTCATTAGCTTGGTTTTTTTAAAAAAAAAAAACACATTAAGGTATTGTCCTAGTCCTGGCATCATCGTCAGCATCATCAACTTGCAAAATCTTTGACATTTTATAAAATCTTTGTTATAACTAAAGATGAATACCTTAAACTTGGTCAAGTTGTTAACTATCATAATGGGAACCCCACAACAGGGGCAGGTAACCATTATTTTTGACAGAGTTAGGCCCCTTATTTGACTTATAATTTTCAAAAACTGAGATATATGATATCTCTGTCATTACTGAAGACATTTACTTCAAACTTGGACTTGTTGTTAACTATCGAAAGGGAATGCATACAACAGGGGCAGGTAACTATAAAAATATTTATGTCACAGTTATGCCTTTTTTTTTACTTACAATTTTCACTGAAAATCAGCAACTACAGCAAAGCCTTAGCACCCGCATGTGTTGCTCTTGTTTCAAATGTTATAATCATGTAGATACACTTCAGCGTGTCCAATACAGATAAATTTAGCTTTGGAAAAACGATTTCAAAGTGTAGAAATTGTTAATCATAAGCTATGTCTGTTTTTGTCTCAATGTTTTGTTAAATATTGTCACCATTATTTAAATTATCAACTATCTAGCTTCATTTTATGGTCTTTAATATATTACTTCCTGCAGACAACAATTTCTTACTTGCAGCTGACATCTTTTAATATATTTTGACAAAAAAGGATATTGCTTTTAATGAACAATGCCTCCTATTGTCTTTTTACACATACCTGTGTAGATCTACTTTACTTTTATTTGTGTAAATTGTCTATGATTTTACTTGGATGTTTTTCAAAGTCATCCACTTCAAATTTTATTTCACATGTTGACAGAGTTCTTTTTTTTTATCTACTCTAATATCCTTCATATAAAAAAAAAAAAAACTGGGTCAGTATTCTTCAAACATTCTTTTAGAACATTCTTAGTCTAATTCTGATGAATTTTCTAAATTTGAAAGTATATATAACACCTCCTCTGACTGGCTAAAGCATATGCTTTAGTCAGTTGGAAGTTGTCTTACTTTCTAAATTCAGAATTAGACTAAAAATGAAATGAGGAATGGTTGGTAGATACATGCCCTACATAAGTCTTTACCTGACATTTCTGTGCTGTAATGACCTTTTTGTTGACTTATGTTGAGGACAGACCTCAACATTTTAGTCATATTTTCAGCCATCTGCAGGTGCTTGCATTTGGACATTTTAATATATGAATACACTAAATTTTGTGGCAGAAGGAGATATTGTTCGTCACAAACAAACTCCTTTTTTTTCCCAGTGTAATTTCCTAGGTGGTCAGCTGTCAACTGCAACCAAAAATAGATGTACCGGTATTCAGAAAACACTGTATTAAAACAGAAAATAGTTACAAGTTTCAACTTTAAAGTCTACAACATAAAAATCTTGGAAAAAATTGGATAAGCTTGCTTCTAAGAAAAAAGAAGTTTCCAGGTAATGATATCAAATGTATATTCATGACACTATTTTAAAATTTGTATATACATGTACATATACATCATCTGATTTGACAACTTTAAAATTACTAGAATATTCATTTTCAGTTTGTATAAAATTGTATTTTTTTGTGTTTTACCGTCAAAACTTTAGCTGATTTTTCTTTTGGCAAGGGAAAGGGGAGGGGGGGATTTGTGATAAGGGGTGCTACCAAACCAGGAGCTGTGGAAAAAATTAGAACCATGAAATACTGCATAACACGATTATTTGGAATGGAGTGAATCAATTTCAGAATTACCTTGGATGTGATAAGTATGATCTTGGATCTGTCAGATGTTTCTCAAGGTATTCAGCCTGTGAATTGAAATTATGTTGGTCTTGTCATGCTGATTGTATTTACCTAGAAATGTTAGGCCTGTTCAAATTGAAATCATTTTCAGACAACAAATTAAATGTGGCTCAAAGGATAGTAGTTGTCTTTAAAGGATTAGAAAACATGATGTGAAAAGGAGAAAATGCTGGTAACCAGTATTTCCTCCATTTCCCACAATGTCTTCAAAAGCCTTTTTACTGGTGAAAACACAGGATTGATTGGTAAATTATTACGAAAGAGCATTTTTATGTGTTGTATATGATGAATTTAGTCATTTCATATCTTATATTGATTAAGCTGACAGTGAAGATCAAGATCAGGCTGCACAAGTTGTGATTTACATTGTAAGAGTTTATAGATATTGAATCACGTGATGTATTATTTATGTCTTCACTGCAATTTTCATATTACATGTATTAACTTAGAGTTGTGTGTGTTCACCTTTCATGTTGTTTTGTCAAGATTTATTTATTTATTTATTTATTTATTTATTTTCATTGATTCATTCATTTGTCTATCTACTTATTAGTTCCATAAAGGTTTCATTATTACTTCGAATGAAACAAAATGGAATCTGAATAATTTCAAAATTCAGGAAGGTTTATACTTCAGCTACACTTGTAAAACTTGGCATACTATTAGGTATTGATGTGCACATTTTGCAAATGCCTTCATTATACATCTTACATGTTGAAAAATATCAAGATCAGTGTTACTGTGCACAGAAAAGTAACACCCATGCTGTGGGACATCATATTTTTACATGCAGAAGTCTAACGCTTATTTGATTATGTAACTATTATTCAAGTATTTATTTTTTCATTCATTGATCTATTATTTCATTTATTTTTTTTTTTAATGCTTTTTGAAAAACATTGTTCTAAAGATGTTTATGTTTTTGTTACCAAAACACATGTAACTAGGAAACTGGTATTTTTTGGATGTACAAAAAGCACAGGGTACATATTTGTGTAGTGTACTCTCAAGAATCATCTTGATTTGAAAGTAACAGTATTTCTGATTGGCTAAACCAAAAGGTTTAGCCACTCAGAAGATATGTTACTTTGTAAAATCTCTAACTAGACTAAGGATGCAATTTAGAATGGAAGGTCAATACTAACCTCCTTCTTGCAATTGCTTGGCAATTGTTTTGCAGTTGTTTGGCAGTCTAAGCCAGAATATTTCACAAAATACTGTACAGAATAGATTGAAGACTACACTGTTGTCATCAACACTTTTGATTTAACTGGTACAGATTCAATAATTCAAAATGGTTTCATTAACCCTTTACCACACAATCCTGTGTTTTAACACCCCAAAGGAAAAGGCCTAGTAACCAGCATTTTGTCCTTTTCTCACGATGTTTTCTACCCTTTTACAGTCAGATTTCATCATTTGGGCCAAATGTAAAATGTCGTCGGCAACAGCTTTGAATTTGAACGAGTGTAAAATGTTGTTGTTTGGTAAGGAGATAATTGCTTGTTTCGTTTTGAAACTGTACATGCAGATACTGTATACTGGTACTCTCAAACTATGCTAACAGATTTCTGAAACTCGCATTGTTTGGTTAACATTTTGTGAAAAGGTTGTTGGATATTCCTATCCCTCCAGGTACCTTCTGTAACCCTTGAAATGCTCAGAACAACCATGATTTGCTTTTTTGGAAGTTTGAAATTATTATCAGACTGTACAGAAAGTGCAGTCTGATCCTTGATCTAAAGTATCTGATTTTTTTTTTTCAAATATTCTTGCCCAAACAGCCTTAAAATGGCAATAAAGGCAATTTCTGTTTGAAAGATTGCAAAATAACAGTTGGAGTATAATCTTGGATCAAACACTGTCCAGTAATGTTGTGAACTATTCTAGACAAAACTATCATCATGTAGAATTACTGTACTTGTGAATATGATTTAAAAGTTGCATTGTATAGGTTATTGACAAACTCTATATAACAAAGGGCAAAATTTTACACTCAGCCATATTGAAAGCAATTGCACATAAAAAAATGTAGCTCAAAATTATTTCTGTCTTTGAAATGGTAGAAAATATTGTCGGAAAAGGAGAAAATTGTAGTTAACAGAATTTTCTCCTGTAGCCATAGTTTTTTTTTTCAAAACATAAGCCAAGCCGACATATTCAGTCTAGAATTAAAACCCAGATAATTGCAATTTCAAGATAGCTTTTGTTTACAGTGTTTCAGCAAAGCGGACAGTGTAGATCAAAGATCAGACTGCACAGAACATGCAGTCTGATCTTGATCTACATGGGCCACAAAGGCAGCTATAGTAGTGAAAGGGGCTTTAAAGGTTATAACACTGCATTGTTTGGTAAAAAATTAGAAATAGATGCTGAGGAGGCTTTTATCCAGTACATAAATAATGTGTTATTTTGTAAATTGATATGATTGCTGTAGATAATATACATAGTAAATTGAGATAAAATAAAGAAAAACAGTCCAATTGAAAGTTGTGTTTGTTTTAATCTTTGGACCAATACATGGATCCGTGGAAATCGATATTTGACCAATCAGGTCATCGCATTTATTTTACTCAATGTGCAGCCTTGTTGTCTGCTATTTCGGCTCCCAAATAAACGACTGTCAACGTTGGAGGGGTGTGATAGTATTTATTTATTTTGTGTTTTAAACGTTTGAATTTAAGAAAAAGTTTAAAATATGTGCTTTGCGAACGTGTACCGCTGACGTGAGATCACGCAGAGGCTGTAGACAAGTTTGAATTATGATAATGACTAAAAACTTGGACATATGTAAAGAGTTCTGATCAGCGGTATATTACACAATGGATATTAATTAAATCTATAGTTTATTCCCCTCTGAAAGAGAGAAAAAAATGTTTTAAAATGGAAAACAAAGGTAAAAATAGACCTATATGTATATTAAATACTAATAAAAAGAAAATGCGTTTACTTGAATATCTAACCTTGTTCAATAACCTATGCACATCCAAAAAGTGGCCGCTTGACTTGTCACCACTGTTTCAGTTTGACGTTAATCTTAACCCATGGTGCATGAAAAATATGCTGAATGTGTAGATATAGGTCAGATTGCAAATTACATGAAGTTAAGTCTTAGATTTAAACTATCTGCTATTTACAATAACCACTTTGACTTGTAGTTTTTACTCTCTTCCTCACTAAGAATAGATTTCAATTGTAAAAAGGTCTAACTTCTGTACTGGTGGAAGTTCAGTTCAATAGGCAACTTGTAAATTTTTCTTTTGATTAACTGTTTTAACCCTTTACCACATAAGCCTGAGTTTCAACGACCTTGAGAGACAGCTTTTGAAAGCATTGCGGAAAAAGGAGAAAATGCTGGTAACATTCATTTTCTCCTTTTCTGACAGTGTTCTGTACACTTTCAAAAACAAATTTCAATTGTTGAGTCATTTATTTTGTTGTCTGCAAATGTTTGAGTTTTGGATTGTTCTAGAATTTTGTCATTTGGTGAAGAGTTCAAGTGGATTAGCACATCTGCCATGTCAGAGGGTGTGTTGGTAAACTGTTAATTGATAGGAAGTGTGTTTGATTGCAAACCAATTTGAGGCTCTAATCAACTTCACCACCCGTTGTCTTCAGTATATCATAAGATAAAACAAAATACCGTCAATGAAATTAACAAGTTTCTTAATTGACAGCACACTTAACGCATTTTAAAATCATCAGACAACCTTTTTCCCCTTAACCTGATATTGAAATTTTTCATAAACCTACACCTCTCTGTAGAACCAGACCTATCTATAAATTTTTCGAAATGCTTGTAATACAGTGTTACTTAATTGGGTATGATATTGAGACGACTGTACTAGCCCTACGAAAACAGTAAGTATCTTTAATTCTATTATTCTGTGGTAAAACAGAGTTTTGTTGATGTGTTTTATTCTTTCACATTGAAGTTCAAAACTTTGTTTATCCAAGGAGATCTGTTACATTGCCCGTAGCCCCCGTAATTCGCCCTTTTGGTACATATCCTTGTGTAATTTATTTCAAGCATCTTTAAATTACTTAACGAGAATTTATCATAGGCAGAAACATGATTAACTTTTTTTTTTCGGAATTTTATTGAGAGAAACAGTCATGACAGCACGATTTAAGTAGCCTATATGCTATACTGTGTATGTATTTACTGTGGTTGTTTGGGAGCCCTTGGCAACAGTAACCAAGGAAGTCGGTTTATTTTATCACCACGGATCCATGTATGGCTGTTCGATAGATGAAGAAATCACCTCTTCGTTTAGTGCAACAACATCTCCTAGCCTGAGTATAGAGTGAGCTCAACAAAATAAGCGTAACCGAGCCTGTATTCACCGACAATTCTTGATTTCATTCAAAGTCTAATTTCAGATTTAGAAAGTAATATGAATTCCAATTGGCTAAAACATAAGCCATTTGGTTTAGCTTTAGCCAATCAGATAGTGTGTTACATTCATATCTAGACAATTGGACAAAGAATGCTCATAAAAATGGTTGGTGAATACGAACCCTGATATATCCAAAGAAATGTTTCGATCCCAACTGTCAAATACACCAATACTTCATACCAGCCAATCTATTTTGAGCACTACAAGTGGTGTGTGGCTCAGTGGTAAAGTGTTGGACTTGTAACTTGGTGGCCCTGGATTCAAGTCTCACTGTAAGCACTGGGTCTTTTATGGGAGTGTCCTTGTGCAAGACACTTCAGAGGCCTAGCATAGTACTGGTCAAACCCAGGACATGTATGGATATGTGAGCTGTCATCATCATGTGACTGAAATAATGTTGGAAGTATCGTAAAACACCAATCAATCAATCATTAACACTACAAAGCCATACATACATGTATGTATGAGGTAAGGCCCATAGCATTCCCTCTTTTCAAGTTGTTCATTCTTTTTTATGATACCAAAGGCAGAACTCCTTACCAACCAACCAAATTTTAGACTTGTCCAAATCAAAATGTTTTGCAGACGACAAAATAAACCTGACTCGAACATTGAAATTTGTTTACATAAGAGGAGAAAACAATGTGGGAAAAGGAGAAAATGCTGGTTACCAGCATTTCCTCCATTTCCCATAAGGTTTTCAAAAGCCTTTTCCTTCAGCGTCGTTAAAAGTTGGGATTGTGTGGTAAACAATTAACCAAATAAAATTTCTTTTTTCCAGTACAGACAAATTACCTACTAGTTTATAAATTCAAAGGAAAGGCCACATTCTCAACAAATACATTGTCTAAGAAACCAACTTGCTAAATATGAAATTGTGTAACCAGAACATGCTCACTGCATGCAACACAGTGGGAGGTTTCTCGGTAGAACTACATGAATTTCAGTTTCAGCTTTTACCTGTATCCAATAATGTACTCAAACACTTTATAAAGTAGAATTCATGAACATGCAATTTATATGCCACACAAATTGGGATTCAAGCAGGTGAACTGCAAATCTCGTTGCCAATGGAACAAGTCATTTCAACTGGTAATTGAAACTACTGACAGTGTTCATTTTGAACACTGATTTGTCTTGTTGATCGATTGATTGATTGAATAATGCTTTATGCTGCTTTAAACATTATTTCAGTCATATCACAGTGATGATTGGTCTTGTCCTTGAACATTTAATTCAGTGTCTTGATTCTAATGTTCAAGCCCTGTTTAGGCCTTTACCAAACTACAGAGTTTTACCAACCTTATGGAAGAATGCTTTTAAAAACATTGTGGAAAAAGGAGAAAATGCTGGCAATCAGCATTTTCTCCTTTTCCCACAATGTTTTCTCACCAATCATAGACAAATCCCATCAATGCTTCAATTTGAACAAGTCTGAGATTTTGTCTTTGTGATAAAAAGTTAATTCTTTACCAAACAAACAAAATTTTTGACTTTTTGAAAGCATTTACAGATGACAATTTAAATGTGGATGAGATTATGATATTTGACTATTAAAGAGTATGAAACATTGTGGGAAAAGGAGAAGCTGCTAGTTACCAGCATTTTTTCGTTTTCACACAATGTTTTCAAAAGCTTTCTTTCAAAGGGACATAAAATTTGGGATTATTTGGTAAAGGGTCAATAGACCCAAAGTGGATCTGGCAGTGATGCAGTTTGCTTGTACTGCTTGAATTGTGAGTTTCAGCTTAGCCAAATTCTTTCAAAGAGTCAACCCTCTGACCGAAGATATTTCATGCTCTCTTGATTCTGAAGAAGAGGGCTTTAGAAAATATTGTGACAAAAGGAGAAAATAGAGAAAATACAGGTAACCATCATTTTCTCTCTTTCCCCACAATGTTTTCTACCGTTCAAAGACAGTCCAGTTATTTGAACATTTTATTTGTTTTCGGCAAATATTTTTCAAAATGATCAAAACTGTCTCCAAAGTCTGCCTTAACCCCTAGGCTGCTAAGCACGACTGACTGACCTTTTGCTGAGACTGTAGATCAAGATCAGACTGCACAGAATGTGCAGTCTGATCTTGGATCTACACTGTCTGATAAGGAGATATTTTTCCCCAAAACATAACTTTGAAATAGCAAGATTTAGTTTCTGACTATCAAATAGAAAATTTCATTTTAGTTATTTAGCAGGATAAAGTTTAGTAAAATCTTCCTACAACTTGAATCAGATAGATCTACTATGTTACTAATATGATGACAAAATTTGTATCCAAAATACATCTTTAGGTTTTTTTTAATTTATTTTCTTTTGATGTCTTAAAACTAGTTCTGCACAATGAATTTCGTTTTAAATTCGCATAATGTGTGAGTTGTTTTATGTTAGTGAGACGGATAAATTTCGGAGATTTCTATGGTCTAAGGGAGAAAACTCGTACAACACGGTTAAGCCAAAAGTGTTAGAGTCGTCTCCCTTAAGAAACGGAATCGTTTCATACCAAATGTGAAAGTAACGTGGCATATGCATAATGTAAGCAAATGATGCCTGAAAGATTTTTTTGACAAATGTACTAAATTTAGGTCTAACTGCAGAGATAATTAATTTCTTACCTCTAATTTGAAGGACGAGAAAGAGCAGTTCAAGATGTTTATTAAAAGTACCTCTACCATAGAGTAATCTCCCTTGTCTTCAATCAATTTGTAAACTCAATAACCGCCAGAATTTAAATTTATCGGTTGAAGTTTGGCAATCGAGGTAAAATCTCATTTTCAGATACACGTAAAGTACATGTGTGTAACGTAACATAATTATGGCTTAATCGACAAAAGTGAAATGAATTGTTAAAATTGTCTTGCGTACTTCCGACTCTTGCCACCATTTTTTGTTTTTAGAATACCGAGTTTATAGTGTAAATATCGCCGTGATACAAAGTGAAAAATGTAGCCTTCTGTTTGAGTACTGATTCAGATCTGGTCTTGAGAACCGAGCCACAATAAGAGAATACTCACTAATCGTCATTTGAGTCTTACACTATTTATTTCTCATCGATTGTTTCACAAGTTTAAAGACGGGCAAGAAGATACGTAGGCCTATTCATAGATCTGTACGATTCCCAAAGTTTTTGTTGTCCTATAAGAGCAATCATATCTATCAAACTTATTTGGAAAGACATGTAACCAGGGATCTACTGAGTATGTCATCCAAAGTGAAATGAAACAGTAAGTCTTCTGTTCACGATATTCTACACGTAATGTCAGAGATTTAGAGAGGGGAGATAAATCGTATAGAAGAAAAATCAAAGACAGTAAGAGTTTTCTCCCTTAGACCATGGAAACGCTGTCGGAGTTGGGATCAGTCGTTTAAATAAGATTTATGAGATGAACGTGTGTTCCGGCTGTTAGAATGTGATCTACACTTTCTTTTTTCAGCTAATTAACCCTTGTTATATTACAAGCATTTTCTTATTTTTTTCCCACAGTGTTCTCACATGTTTTCAAATTAAATTTTGTCATGCGGCAACAAATTAACAAGGAGTGAAGGGCAAGAAACTATGTATACCAGTATGTTTAATTGAATTGACCAAGCTATGCATATATACTGAACCAAAAAAGAAACTTCCCCTGTGTTTAAGTGCAAATGCAATGTTATTAAAAAAAATCAAAATATCAGATGACCTACATATATTTGGGCGAACGATTATGTGTCCGATAAAACAAATTTTAACTCGATTGAAAGCATTTTGCAGAAGAAACCCGCTGAAAGCGATTTTCATGTGCATGCACGGACCAGTATAATTCGTGTATATTTTTTGAAACCTTTCAGTCTAATTTTATAGACTTTCATGTCAATAAGAAAAAGACGTTGAAAAAAATTAAATTCTTTTTAGTTTTCTTTATTTTTGATATGCCTAGAATTCCGCAAAATTTACGCGAACGTGCCATTGGCATGCTTAATGCTGGTATGACGATGAATGCTGTTGCTATGAATATTGGATGTTCTACTCGTGCTATTCGACACCTTAGGCAACGTTTTCAAGCAACAGGGCGTACGGAAGATCGACCACGTAGTGGACGTCCTCGCGTCACGACGCGCGGCCAAGACTGCTATATTCGGAACACCCACCTGCGCAATCGCTTCCAAACTGCCACAGCCACTGCTGCTAACACCCCTGGTACACATAACAACCGTATATCTGCCCAAACTGTGCGCAATCGCTTGCGCGAGGGTGGGCTACGTGCACGTCGTCCATACGTTGGTTGTGTTTTGACGCGACGTCACCGCGTAAATCGTGTTAATTGTGCACGTCGACACCAACGCTGGCTTAGACAGCAATGGAATGGCGTTCTTTTCTCTGACGAGTCCAGGTTTTCCATTCATCGAGGTGATGGCAGGGTTCGAGTATACCGTAGGAGAAATGAACGTTATGCCGACTGTTGCGTACTTGAACGAGATCGTTTTGGGGATGGGGGTTCTGTCTTGGTCTGGGTGGGCATTGCACATGCCTTTCGCACTAATCTCGTCGTTATCGAAGGGAATTTGAATGCCCAATGCTACCGAGATAAAATTATTTCGAGGCACGTTATCCCACTGTTTCAAAATAATGCCAATATCACTCTTTTTCAGCATGATAATGCCACAAGCCATACAGCTAGGGACAATGTGAATTTCCTCAGGGCGAATAACAAATTTATTAATGACTGGCCTGCCAAAAGCCCTGATCTGAATCCCATTGAACACCTTTGGGATAATTTGGACCAGCGTGTAAGACGTCGCCCTATTCCACCGTCAAACGTCATTCAACTAAGACAAGCCTTAATTCAGGAATGGAACAACATTCCATAAGCCGAAATCAATACACTTATCCGTTCTATGCACCAACGATGCCAGGCAGTCCTTCATACTGAAGGTGGTCATACCCGGTATTAATTTGTGATTTTGGTGAGCAACCCCTTCCGCATTTCAACTACCATTTCACTACTTTTGGATAAACCCTCAGCAATAATTTTTTTCACACAAAGTCGCAATAAAATACTCTTTCAATGCATATAAATCTAGTTTAATCCTGATTTTCATATTTGTGTATATCTGCACTTAAACACAGGGGAAGTTTCTTTTTTGGTTCAGTATATATGGAATTTGAATGTGAACTGTACCATGGAATTGCTATTCATTGGTTGTTTGGTGTTCATCACCATTTTCAGCATAATTCAACTTATATCTTGGCGGACATAGCATCTAGTGATGCTTTCCCTGAGTTTTTTACACCAATACAATTTACATACCCGAGCCCAGTTAGCGCAGTGGGTAAGTGTACAGCACTTGAGACCTGAGGGTTGCTGGTTCGAATCCCCAGCTCAACTGATTCTTTCCAAAATTTGATGACTGTCACTGAAACAGGATTTATTCCACTCTCTGCAGATTATTGTTTCAATATTGGTTATTTACTATAGCAGCCAGTGGCTTGGGAAGAATATAGTGCAAAGTTCTGGTAAAAGAAACCCCAGCAATAGCATGGATAGGTGCAATGGCCTCTGCGATATAGAGTTTAAAATATCCTGAGGAAGAAATCTTATGAAAACATTATGGGAACAGGGGAAAATGCTGGTAACCAGCATTTTCTCCTATTCCCACACTGTTTTTTACCCTATCAAAGACAGAAACCATCACTTGAGCTACCTTAACTTTTTCATCTGCAAATGCTTTCAATTTGGTGGAGCACAATCAATTATGGTTTGGGAAAGAGTTAACCTGAAAGAGTTTAGCCTAGTGTGGAAACTGAACTAGTGATGCTTAGGTTTCAGTCCTGTGCATTACCAATTAGTGTACCAGGTTTGGTGGAATGGCTGTATTTCTTCCACCAAATTCCATTCACCTTTTTTTTTTTCGGGACAGGGCTTTGAACTGTCTTGCCAAATACGAGTCATTCTTACCAAAAACCCAACTAGGTCTCGAGGTGTTGATTGTACTTGGTGTTTTCTGTTTCCCAGTCCAACACATTCACAGCTCAGCCATGCATGACCCTCCTATGCTAATTTTGCCCCGGACCAGTTTTGAAATTACTGTGGTCGAAGGAGAAATTGAATATGATGAGCAATAAGTATTGATGAAGATGATGATTATGATGATAATGAATTTTTTTACACTTAAAGGTTATGTTTTGACCAATTAAGGATAATACTGTACTTGTAATTTAATGGTCATGTTGAAGATATTACTGTTTAAATTCAAATAAAATTAACAGAACTAAGTCTTATGTTACTGTATTTTACAGCTCAGCAATGTAATCCTCCCTCCCTCCTCCCTCCTCCTCCTCGTCATCGTCATGTTCGTCGCATCATCATCATTATCATCATCATCATCAGACCTGATGATGTAATCAATTACATTACCAATTACATTGAAAACACTCAATTACAATTATAATTACAACAAAATACAAATGTAATTAATTACATTGCAATTACATTATCAGTGCAATTAATTACAGTTACTAATTACATCGTAGAAGAGTGATGTACATATAAGTAATCAGTCAAGATTAGAAACAGATTAGAAACAGATTAGAAAAGGTTTAACAGTATTTTCATTATTCAATTTCATTTTCAATGTTTGTCTAAATAAGGGTGATCATCATCAAGGTTATATGGCTCAGTCTTGGTTACAATTTAAGAGCATCAGACTTTCAAAGTTTTTGTCACTTAGGGAGCACCTATCAGGGCAAAAAATCTTTCAAGTAATAAAAAACAATCGTTCCGCAGGTGCAGATGTTGCTGGTACTGTTAGGTATAGTTAGCCAGTTTTACATGATGTGTTCAGTCCAAAACCACTTTGGAAAATGACCAAATCAATTTTGTTCAATGAATATGTGCACATGTAAGCGTTTTAAATGTATTCACAAAACAATTACCTCATTAATTTACAAGTGAAAAAATGGTTTAGTCTCACTGGACAATTGACTTAGCCCCTCACTTTCACACCTTGTTCTTACCTTTGAAATTCAAGCTATACCAACCCTATGCAGTAATCGTATTGATACCACATTACTAAAAATGTATCAGTTTCACAGTTAAGTGTTAATAGTTTAACTCTGTACCAAACGGCAAAATTTTGGACTAGTCCAAATCCAAAGCATTAGCAGACGACAAAATAAATGTGAATCAAAAATTGAAATTTGATTTGGGAAGGGTAGAAAACATTGTGGGAAAAGGAGAAAATGCTGGTTACCAGCATTTTCTCCTTTTCCCACAATGTTTTCAAAAGCTTTCTTTCTCAGGGTTGTTAAAAGTCGGGATTGTGTGGTAAAGGGTTAAACCTTCACCCCTTTACCAATTAACCCATTACCACACAATCCCTACTTTTGACGACCCTGAGAAAGAAGCCTTTAGAAAACATTGTGGGAAAAGGAGAAAATGCTGGTAACCAGCATTTTCTCCTTTTCCCACAATGTTTTCTACCCTTCACAAAACAAATTTCAAACTTTCAGTCACTTTTATTTTGTCGTCTGCAAATGCTTTCGATTTGGACAAGCCTAAAATATTGTCGTTTGGTAATGAGTTAAACACTGGTTAATGTGTCCCATCAGAAGAAGCCTTTTTAGCACATTGTGGTAAAAGAACAAATAGCTCATAACGAGAATTTCTTCCTTTTCTGATTTTTTTTTTACCCTTCCAGAGACAAACCCAACATCTGAGCCTGAGTTAACTTGTAATCTGCAGTTGCTTTTAATTTTAGTAATGACTATTTTCTGGTAAAGAGTTGATATATTGATATATTATAATGAGACTTGTTTGATTGTATTTCATTGTAATTGAAAGTAATTGCTAATTACAGACTAATTTTGTATGTAATTAACGACCTATATGACAAATGTTCGCGTGAATCCTCTGCGCATGTATCTTTGTTGTGGACATTGAATCAAAAGTGCACCTATGTATTTTTTGCACATAATGGTAATACTATTGGTGCACTGAAACAAGTAGCACTTTCATCAGGTAGTATTGGTGAAGACAAAAAAATGGATCTTTGAACCGTCACCGTGAAATAGTTAAAATGCTGCTGACATGGTGTTACACACCAAACAAGGAAACAAAGGCAGGAAATTTAAAGCTGTGGAAGTATAGCTGTTTCCACTTTGAAAATTATTGTTGGAAAAGGAGAAATCGCTCCTATTTAGCAGTTTCTTCTTTTTCCCACCATGTCTGCAGAGCTTTTATCCTACTTTTTTCCTTGAAAAAATAACTTCCATAGTGACCTTCAACCTTGTTTTCTGACGAAATAATCATGGATAGGTGCCATTTTTACTTTTTCTTATTGTTTAGAATTATAAATACTATAAGTGTGGAAAGCTTAAGAAAAATCTGTCTATTAGAAGTATGTATTTTTTTAAGATTAACCCTTAATTTGATCAAATTATCTCCCTTTTTAACTCAATGGTCTATACATAACATGCATATTTATACATTTACCATGGTCAAAACCGGGCTTTTATATATTCTTTTGTGCAAAAATATATGAATTTTCATTAAATTGATGTACATGTATATTTATATATTTTTCCTGTAATTTTCCTGTTTAACTGATTATTAAAGAAAGGCGCTTTAAATCCAATATACATGTAAGCTGAATTTGGAATTGTCCATACCTTTTTCAAAGGCAAATTTCTCAGAAACGAGCATGGTGACCAACATCTTTTTTTACTGTAATCTCCTAGAGACATGATTAGCTTTGTATGTGCAAAGTTTTAAAAAAATCTGTCTGTTAGAAAAATTTGTCATACATGTCCTTAATTACATCACAATTACTTGTAATTGACAAAATGCTCACTTACCAATTACACCTATTTACTTCATAAAATCAGGGATCGTATATACACACTGTATATACAGGATCCCTGATAAAATGTACGTATTTAATCACAGTCAATCACAGTTACTTTTTTTCAATTACCTCAGGTCTGATCATCATCATCATCATCATCATTTTTATTCTCATTGTTATCCTGTTTTGTAGAACAGTATCCGGCAAAGTGTATTCCCTGGCCCTATTCGAAATATAAGCCAGAATTCCCGACCCCAACGCCCCCCCCCCCCATCTAAATCCTTTATTCATCATTTGATTCTGCCGAAATTAGTATCAAATTAAAGCCTAGATATTACCCTTTCATATGATATAAAATACATTATGATCATCGAAATACTTTATGAAATATTGTCGATCAAAAATAGGAAAGATTTTCGTATTTTCTTCAAGGTATTTCATGAATTACACAAATCCGGCCCCTATGCTAAATCCTTTATTTCGTGGAAGACATCACGGAAACTATCTCTAAATGAAAGTGTGTAGTTTAAGCTGTCCAAAAGTATGAAAATAACTAAATTCCGATAGAAAATAAAAGAATAACAGGTCTTTAAGATAATCGACCCTTGATGAAATTTAAAGACTTTCTTCACAAATCTTGCCTCATGCTAAATCCTTTATTCCATCAAAAAAATCGCAAAAAATATTTCTAATTGAAATTTTACGATTTTAGCTTTTGTTCAAAGCTTATATTATGCAGTCTGTAACTTTATTAAAGATTGGATATTAGATACATAATAAAGTCTAAAACATAGGGGCCAGATATGTTAATTTTCCTATAATTCCATGTACATCTTTCCAAAAATTAATAAAATCTGAACCATTATAGCTCAAAACCTCCTGCATCAATTTCTAATTCCTTTATACCATTAAAAAGCTTATTAAATGAACTTTGAATTTATATCAAGATTTTTTAGATTTGATGAATCATTAGATTTTTGATATTGGGTCGGATATGTAACTCGATTCAATTTTTCAAAATATTTTTTTCTGAAAATGCATGAAATTAGAATACTTATAACTCAATAATGCCTGCGTCAAATTTAATTTCAAAGTATCATTTCAAAGCTTAAATTAAGTAGTTTATCACCATATCATTTTTTTTTGTAAATCAAAGAAAAAATTAAGTTTGAAATATGTGGGCCAGATTTCTATCTTATAAAAATCTCGAAACGTTTTTGTAAAAAAACTGACAAATTTCAAATGCTTTTATTTCAAATTTACATAAAGGAAATCTTAAATTTCTTTATACCATCAGAAAGTTTATAACATAAGCTTTAATTTTAACTTAATTTCATCATATTCGGTACACAAATAAAAGACTTAGGTGGGGGGGGGGGGGAAGCGTTGGGGCCGGGAATTCTGGCTTATTTTTCGAGTGGGGCCAGGGAATACGCATACCCCAGTATCCGAATTCCGTAACCGAAATCAATCAGATTTTTCCCTTCCCTTCTGTGCTCTTGCAGGCGCTTGACAATCGAAAATTCTCGATCAGTTGGTTAAGTCCTGGATACAAGTGTTTAAACATGGTAAATAACGAAATATAGCTTACTAAAGTTACCCGTTTATCTTTAATCGCATCATATTCGATTGGTTTATATGTCCAATTTAACGAATTAAAAAACTAGGCCAAAAACACATCAATTACTTTAACAGAACTTTGATTGTAAAAGTGCCCAGCGAGTGCCATGTGACTCACGTGCACGAATAGACATGTCAAAATTATATTTATTCGAATAAGATTATGTTAATAATTTGTCAAGTGATATATTTTACGAGAATTCACGACATGAAATGCCTGAAAATTCTATCTCTTTGATTTCTCTTTCTTTGTGTATAACTAGAGTCGCTGCCTTGCACATTACCCCACCCACTGGGATTCTTTTACTAACGTACACCCTTGAAACACTGTAATCGCGATGCTAAGCTTCGGTGTTTGACAACTTAAATACAGGGATGAAAAATGAAACACCATTTACCCCTTGCATGTTAAACAACTAATGTCCTTAACGGACATGGGACATGTCCATTTATTTTCAAATATTCACTAAAATATTTCAATGAGCATGACACATCCAACAGAGAGCAGCCATTTTTTTATGCAGGTACATTCGCGAAGTATGAGAATAAACCACCATTTTAGAAATAGACTGACCTTCAACATGTGGTGCTTACACGGTGTTGAAAATGAGTTTTTCAAGTTTGCCGATTTGCCTATCTAAATCTCATTTTCCTGCAGTTTTCACAGACAACTGTCGGGAACGTGGGAAAGTTTAGCGCGTTGATGTAACGTTAACCTTTCACTGATGACGTCACTTTTGTTTGTAAACAATAATAGTAGTAAATGAATCGATAGTAAACGGACATACGTTGAGTCTGCTGTCTTGGGATCGGACCGTCAATCCCGATCTCACCGGCCCTCATGACATTGGTGCCGTGACCAATTCGAATCTGAGTATATTTGTCATACACAATGCATACGCATACGAAAAATCGGAAGAATGGAAAAACTTCAAGCTTTATGGACTGAAAACAGATCAGCGGTCAAACAAATTAACAACAAACTATGGGACATCGACAGAGCAAATACAGGTTCTGAGACGATTCAAAAACATATGGACAATATCGTGAAGAAAAAAGACACTGGCGATCAAATCGTAAGAGGCAATGGACCAACCTCAGTCAGTTCAAAATTAGGCTTTTTGCTATCGGGTCCAACACAAGAGGGACATACACATTCAGATGCTTCCATTATGGATGTCCTAGTTTCTCACAAAGAAAAAGAGTGTGAATTAGAAAAGTTTTGGAATGTTGAATCATTAGGAATTAAAGATACCCAGATAGAGGAAGATTATGAATCCTATTTAGAAAACTACCAGCATACCAGCATTAGCTATAAAGATGGAAAATACATAGCTAAATTACCGTGGAAATTAGATCACGCTGAGCTACCTACAAATGAAACAATCGCACGGAAAATGTAATAAGAAGGCTAGCACGAGAACCAGAAATGCTAAAATTATACCGAGATATAATTAAGGAGCAAGAGAGGCGAGGTCTCATAGAAAGGGTGTCACACAAGGAAGAAAATAGCTCAAAGGTTCACTATATCCCACATCATCCTGTAAAAAAGGATTCGTCTACGACGCCTATTAGAATCGTCTATGATTGAAGTTGCAAACAGGATAGATATTCACCAAGTTTAAATGACTGCCTGTGTTCTACCCCACCAATACTCAGTGCTAGCTCTGGCCCAAGTAAAATAATGGCCAACAATTTTTTCTTGAAAAAATTAATAGACAAATCAAGCGCGCGAAGTTTGGTTTAAAAGAAAAGACATGCACATGTAGCATTAACTTTGTTTTTTACTCATAGTTTCAAACTTTCATTCACATAATCATTTCCATTACAACAATAATAATAATAAAAAATGGTCATATATATTTAACTTACGTTGTAGAAAATATTGTGGGAAAGGAGAATTTGCTCTATACCATTTCCTGGATAGTGCTCCCTCCCACAATAGTTACATAAAAGCATAAAGGCTTTTAGGTCCTAGTTTCTTTTGATGAATGGTTACTCCTTTACCAAAAGACAAAATTTCATTTCAATCTTACATTGTAGAAAATATTGTAGGAAAAGGAAAATTTGTTCTACACCATTTCCTAAGGATAGTTCTCCTTTTCCCACATTATTTGTATAAAAGCATACAGACAATTAAGTCCTAGTTTCTTTTGATGAATGGTTACTTCTTTACCAAACAACATTTTTTTCTTTTTTATTGTAATAAATGATGTGCACAAGTAAAGGAGAAAATTTTCTATTACATGATGAATTACCTCCCTTTATTATCTGTTGACCTGAATTATTTTCTAATAAAGTCAATGAGGAGGATAAAATGTCTTAAATAAAGTAATTCACTCGTAGTACCTAAACAGTGAAGTGGACGATGTTATCAACCTAAGCCTTTAAATTTAATTTGAATTTTCATACTACTGTTCACTGGTACCACTGCTAAACCCAATACTGTAAATGCAGTTAAATTTTCCTTAGTTTGTTATCTTTTTTAATTGGCGATAGTTTCCGTTTAGGACGACCCATGTTGACGTATAAGTGAAGAATGATAAAATCTTAAGGGTTCAAGAACAAGATTTATTAGAATAATGTCAACATGTCAATTAATTTCAATTATGAATTATTGTTTTCTTTTTGTTCGCCGACATTTAAACAGCGCCGGTTTACGTTAGCAATGTATACGAATTTATGATATCTAATTAGTTTCCTGCAGTCGCCATCGCCGTTTCTGGCGATACTGAAATCCAAGGCATTCTATCACTGCGTCAAGTAAAATAGTCAATCAAAATTTAACGTGAAATAAACAAATAATCGCGTTCTCCAATTAACGGCTTAGATAACAACCGATAACATGACACGCGTTGTGGAATATACAAGCTAACTGTGACCTGTCGATTACCTAAGGTTGCGTCCGCTGAGGTGTGAAACTAGCGATTACCACATTTCCGGTGCAAATTAGCGCATGATCCAGGCAAGTAAAGGGAATTATACCCGACTTTTTTTTGGGAATAAATTAATCGACAGTTTTTATCGACAATTAGAAGAATTAATCGACAGCTGAATTAATTAATCGACAATTGTCGATAATGTCGATTGGCAGCGCGAGCACTGAATACTTAACGAACTGACAGGTCTTCTTGTTTGATTTTGGATGAAAAAATATGGAATATCCACAGATATAGAAAAAGCCTTTCTGCATGTGGGACTTGACAAGGATGACAGAGATGTAACCAGATTTTTTTGGTTGAATGACCCATCTGATCCAAACAGTCCATTATGTACCTACCGTTTAAAATCCGTTCTATTTGGAGCTACCTGCTCTCCATTTATTTTGAATGCTACGCTACTGAAACACCTTAGTGATGGAAACACGCCGCATGAGAATGCCATGAAAAGGGACTTGTACCTAGATAATATAATAACAAGTGTGGATAAAGAAACAGACTGTATTGATTATTTCAATAATAGCGGATAATCACTAATGAAAGCAGGGTTTAATCTACGAGCGTGGTCTTCAAATAGTGAAAAATTGAGGAAAAAAGCAGTTTCTGAAAACGTGTTAGACAAAGATGAAAAAACGAAATTATTAGGCATGAGATGGAATGCCGAGTCAGACATACTCACATTTGCGACAAAACACGACAGCAAAGCTGACGTAATATTGGTTACAAAACGTGAAATCCTCAGGAAATCAGGGCTTCCCCTGCAAGTTTTAATTTTTGCGCCATCAAATTCGCCAACTCATAAAAATTGGGGCCAGTAGGAGCCAACTGAGGTAGCCACATAGTAGATTAGACACTTCAGTTTATTGGCCCATGTTAAAGCTACTAAATCCATTGCTCAGTTGTACATGCTTACTTATGTTCCTTTTTCCCCAAGGGTTATCAAGGTTGTGAGCTGCAGGGACATAGAAGTTGTATTTGAAATACAGCGCTGTAATTCTATAACTGCCAATCTGTTAGAATTCCTTGAGTTTTAATGAAATTAAAGAGGCAATTTGAAATTGTATGGTAAAAGGTTAATATATCATTTCTTGTAATCTGAAAAAATACTACAGGTTACATTTGTTAAAAGGTCCTTTTATTCTGGTCTTTTCTCTCTGTATGAGTGTCCTATACCTTCTCTGACACTTGTTCAAGTGCTATCACTGTAAGACAAAGTGGCCTACAAAGTGCAACCCCCCCCCCCCGCCATCATTCAGCATTTTCATGTCATAAAATCACCCGAATTTCTTCCTCATTATTAGACAGGTATTTTAGCACTCACTTATAGTTTTATAAATACATTTGTGTAAATTTATTGTTTGAAGTCATTATCAAAGCTATAAAGACAGTCTGAAGAGCTTCTGATCGGACAACGTCAAACTGACATGTTGTGTCATGAGTTTTCACGTTTTTTCGACGATCCATTTTTCATATCGATTAATTTACAGAAAAGTTTTTCCGCATTATTTGATATAAAATTTTTGTTACGGCTTGCAACTAACTTCAAAATCTGTCATTTTTACGCTAGATAAGCAGATCGATAACATTATCACGTTTTTCATTAATGACATCATTAAATACACACAATAAAATGCTAGCCAGTGAGAGGACGCTGACCAGGTAAGGCATAATCAAGGCATGGCTTTAGAAATCATGGGCGGTGACTAAATCTTGTGTCTGATGTCTGATTGGTTCGCAATAGATAGTGTGTGGAAAATTCTGTGGGCTCAATGGGGCGTGGCGAAATCGTTATTTGATTGATTAGCATTGCGTGGTGTGTATGCAAGTATGGTGTGCAATTAGACATAACCGTTAATGAATGCTAGCTTGATTAGGTGTGATAAACAGTAACGCGGGCTTCCTTTACACTTGATACATACAGTTTATGTCAGAGTTAAGATCTTTTAATGATTGTTTATAGACATTTGCTTGTCGCCAGTACATTCGCCAGTGCTTCATTTTTGGTGCCAATTTTACTTAATTTTCGCATTTGGCGCCACTGGCGATCGACAGCGGGAGCCCTGGGAAATCATCGTCGATTTATGATCCGTTAGGCATACTTAGCCCTGTCACCATCCGAGCTAAACTACTAATACAAAAATTGTGGAAAGACGGTTATGCTTGGGATGTTGAATTAGACGAAAAGTTACAAAATGAATGGACCGAAATATTACAGGACATACAATCTGTACAGCAAGAGACAAAAACTATCCCGTTATTACTTTTCACATGAAAACAAATCTGACGGAAAAGCAGTACTTCATGTTTTTTTTGATGCAAGTCAGAAATCATATGGGGCTTGCGCATATATAGTTAGAAATGGAGAAACAGCCTTTGTTATGGCAAAGAATCGAGTTGCCCCTATGAAGGGGATGACATTACCCAGACTAGAACTTATGGCTGCTGTTATAGGAACTCAAGTTGGAAAACACCTTATGAAGGAATTGGACGTGGATGATGCCGTTTTTTGGAGTGATAGTCAAATAGTGCTTCATTGGATTAAATCCGATAAAGTAAAAAATAAATTCATCACAACACGTATTGGGGAAATAAAACAAGTGACTGAAAAATTTCCTTGGAAATACGTCCCTACAGACACAAATCCGGCAGATCTACAGACAAGAGGAATTACTACGAAGGAATTTAAAGAAAATGTACTATGGAAAAAGGGGCCAGTTTGGTTAAGTGATAAAGCCAAGTGGCCGATTTGGGATTGCAGTCAGTCAACAATTCTCTCAATTTCAAGCGAAGACAATGATTTGAATTGTGAACACGGAAAGGATCCCATGGGTCAACAACAAAACGGAAACATCTCGAAGGTGTTAGACATAAACAAGTTCAGCTCTTTTCATAAGTTGCTGCGCACAACTGCGCGTGTTAAACGCTTTATTTGGAATATGAAATCAGAGAAATCACAGAAACGTACCGAACATTTAACGGCTGACGAAATCAAGAGTGCGTCGATAGACTGGATACGTGCTGTTCAAGTGCAGTCATACAAAGACGTTATTTTCAATTTAAAATCTGAAAAACAGACTGATTTGATTCGACAACTACGACTATACCTCGATGAAAACGACATTATTCAGTGCAGAGGTCGGATTGACAATGCTAGAGTTTCGATGGATACAAAATATCCCATTCTGCTACCCACAACACATCAATTCACAGATATGTTAATATCAAATATACATTGTGAGAACTTACATGCTGGATCGGAAGTGACCATAGCAGCTATAAGACAAAAATTCTGGATTCCCACTATCAGACAAGCTGTAAGAAAGATAATTAGAAAATGTGTCACATGTAGAAAGGTTGTAGGTAAAGCCTACGATCAACCGGATCCACCGCCTTTACCCAAAGATCGACTCAATGAAAGTGTTCCTTTCACAGTGACAGGCGTCGATTATACAGGGGCCTTACACGTAATATCACCAGACCGTTTAGACATGAAGGTATACATCTGCCTATTTACTTGTGCCAGTACAAGGGCGGTACATTTGGAAATCGTCAATGATTTATCTGAAGCAGCATTTCTCTTAGCGTTTCGACGATTCACCAGTAGGAAATCCATTCCAAAGGTGATGTTGTCAGACAATGGTTCTACATTCGTCGCTGCCGCAGAAACATTACGACGTTTTACCCAATCAACGGAAGTCAATAGAACTTTACAACAGTATGGAACAACATGGAAGTTCATACCTAAAAGAGCGCCATGGTACGGAGGGTTTTGGGAACGTATGATAGGTCTCACAAAAACATGCATCAGTAAAGTATTAGGCCGTTCATATATTACCAGTGAACATTTATCCACCCTTGTTACAGAAATTGAATTGATCCTGAATGACAGACCTCTTACACATAACTCTGCGTATATAAATGACCCAGAGCCACTTACTCCCTCACATCTTTTATATGGAAGAAGGATTAAGTCATTTTCATACCTAGATGAAAGGCCTACTGAAAATAACTTTCACCCAAAATCACATTCAAAGTTAAATGAAGAAGCAAAAACAAAGTTCGAAATCCTGCAGAGTTTTTGGACACGGTGGAGGCGTGAGTATGTAACCGCCTTAAGGGAATACCAACGGGCTTCCGGGAAAACAGAAACTAAAGTAAAAATCGGAGATATTGTCCAGATACACGATGACACTAAGCGTATTTACTGGAAACTTGGTATTGTAGAAAATCTCATCACCGGAAGGGACGGACACGTTCGAGCAATTAATTTACGGACCAGCAATGGAATTACCAACCAACCAATAACGAAACTGTACCCGTTAGAGTTACACGTTGACAATATCAGAGATATTTAAGACTCGAGATCTATCAATTAAGATGGCTACAGTTAATCACAATTCATTATTTCAAATCTATAGACTTTAAAGATATTCCATTGTTCATCTGTTTGTTAGTATATAAGTATTCAGTGTAATTTGAATGCAATTATTCCTTAGAGCCCGGAGAATGCGAAATTTCAATTCGTTATGGATTTGTGAATGGGTTTTCTCTGCGGCCCGGAGGATGTCGGGAACGTGGGAAAGTTTAGCGCGTTGACGTAACGTTAACCTTTCACTGATGACGTCACTTTTGTTTGTAAACAATAATAGTAGTAAATGATTCGATAGTAAATGGACGTACGTTGAGTCTGCTCTCATGGGATCGGACCGTCAATCCCGATCTTACCCGCCCTAATGACAACAACTTTATTAATAAATGGTATGACATCATCAGCCTCGATTCAACACAGTATCACATGTCTTACAAGAAAAACAAAATGGTCGCGAACTTCCATATATCACGATTATAGATGATTTGACAATATGTAAATGGTATATAAATTCAATTTTCAAGCCAAACATCAGCAGTTTGTTACCTTAAAAAAAAAAATGAAAACAAATCTTTTCTTCTTTGTAGGTGTCTTTGAATCCAGTTACCATTTTTAGCAGAGGTGCAGAGGAAGAGAAGGCTGAAACAGCTCGCCTGGTAAGATCCTTAATTTAAACTCATAAGTAAAGCCTATGTTGTGGATACTTATAAAGGGATGAATGGGACCTTATCCTGCAATGGTTGCCTGAATTTTCTCCTTTTCCTAGGTTTTCTACCCATCCAACAATGAATCTAATAATTTTAGCCACATCTAATTTGTTGTCTGCAAAATCTTTTCAATTTTGACTTGTGTAAGACTTTGTTGTCCGGTTAAGGTTTAACACGTTACCACATAATCCCAAGTTTTTACGACTCTACAGAGAAGGTGTTCAAAAAGATTGTGGGAAAAGGAGAAAATGATGGTAACCAACATTTTTCCCTATTCCCTCAATATTTTCTGCTGTTCCCAAAACAAATTTCAGTTTTTCAGTTCTAAATTTCAGCATTTAGTTTGTTATCTGCAAATGCTTTGAATTTGGACTAGTCTAAAATTTTGTTGTTTAGTAAAGGTTGAATTTAACCCTTTATCACACAATCCTGACCGCGAGTTTTAATGACCCCGAGAAAGAAGGCTTATGAAAACATTGTAGATAAAAGAGAAAATGCTGGTAACCTTTTTCCACGATGTTTTCTACCCTATCAATGACAGAAATCATCATTTGAGTTACATTTAGTTTGTCATCTGCAAATGCTTTCAGTTTGGACTAGTCCAAAACTTTATTGGTTGTTAAAGAGTTACACAAATATTTTCTCTGTGTTTCAGTCCTCCTTTGTTGGTGCCATTGCTATTGGGGACCTGGTGAAGAGCACATTAGGACCAAAGGGAATGGTGAGTTTGGGCTAATTTCATTCAGTAATACATTACTGAATTTTTTTCTTAAGCCTTAACCAAACATCCCTGAGTTTGAATGACCCTGTAGAACGAGCCTTTTGAAAACATTGTGGGAAAAGGAGAAAATGCTGATAAGGCGTAATAAAAAAAATAGTTTTTTTTGGTCTTCCGAGGAAAAAAAAGTCAGCCTTTTATCATACTGTGTCACAGGACGCCTGTTTCGGCAAATACTGCGCATTATATTATAGGTGTACAGTCATGTACTACTACATACATAATTATGCATGAAAACTCCTACGCCTGTACAAAAGCTACCGTGTATCGGATTATATTGAACCGACCTTAAACACAAATTGTCAAACGCAATAACGTGGGTTTTCCATTTCTAAAAATACATACAAACAAGCGGAGAAATCAGGCTTTTTCGCTAACTCCACACAGAAACTTCTGTTTATCGAACGTTCGTATCCTATCGCATGGTTACAAAAGACAAACGGGTACCAGTTTTATCTTCTACAACGAATCACGCCCGAAATACTGCGGCTCAGTACAGACTGTGTAACAAACTTTTACTTGTGATTTTCGCTTTTCTCCGCGTAAAATATAGACAGGATCTCGTCATCTCTGTTGTGATCACCGCATTTCTGGTTCTGTAGTGCATTGGCGCTACTTTTGGTTTGCTAGATTTCAGATTGAACAAGTTCTGTTAAACATCATTCGGCAAAAGTGCTAGCATGCTCCAGAACTACAAACAATTAAGGTGTTCAATGCAGATATAACATTCGAAAAATTTTAATGGAGGTTTCTCTTGCAACTTATCTGACAGGACGGACTGTGGACTAAACTAGACGACAGCAACGATAGAAGTTTAGATTTGTATCAAGCGTCGATAGGTCTTCTTAATAAACAGGTATTTTCATTTCTTTTTTTTTTCTATCTTTGTCACAATGAGGCAACAATAATTTCTTTTGGAAAATATAAATCTACCCAAACTTGCCCCCCCCCCTCCCCTTCACTCAGCTTAATTTACCCTACCTGGTCTTAGAGAAAAATCTGAAACTGCCTAGGCTAGGAGCCGCTATGCAAAAATTTTCCAAGGCTTTCTAATCTCTCCTACACTTCCGGCAAGTGATGCCACTTTAGTTTCCAGATAAAATGTGTCTGATCTATATAAAATTGAGGAGCAGCAGCACTCCTCCCACATTTCTTGACGGATTGGGATAAAATTTTCACAGAATGTTTCTCATCATGTGACCTAGCGCATATTGTCAAGGTTTTGCGATTCATACCTGCGTCATGGAAAAAGGGGGCTTTATGTTATATTTCATTTTTCACCAATATTTCTTTAATTAATACTGGACATATCTCAACGAATTTGGATAAAATTTTCACAGATCATGTGACCTAGCGCATATTGTCAGGGTTTTGGAGTTTATTGCTGTGTCATGGAAAAAGGGGGCTTCATGTCAAATTTAAACTGCTTCCGTCTTTACATAAGTCTATTTCTTGTGAATGCAACTCCTCCCACATTTCTTGACGGATTTGGATAAAATTTTCGTAGAATGTTTCTCATCATGTGACCTTGTGCAGATTGTCAAGGTTTTGCGATTATAGTTGCATCATGGAAAAAGGGGGCTTCATGTTGTATTCCATTTTTCACCAATATCTCTTTAATTACTGGACATACCTCAACGGATTTGGATGAAATTTTCACTGATCATGTGACCTAGTGCATATTGTCAGGGTTTTGGAATTTATTGCTGTGTCATGGAAAAAAAAAATTTCATCAATTTATCTCCAACTAATGGACATAATTTCATGAAACTTCATATTTTTATTGCTTAATCAAAGCCAATGACCAATGAGTCTGTTGTGCGTCTGTCTGTCCATCCATCAGTCCGTGCGTAAAACTTTTAGATCACAAGTAACACAATATATCCATTGAGCTACCCAGGTAGGTGCTAGAAATTCCAACACTTCAGTCTCTAAAGCTAGCTGCTTGAAATAGCAGCCATGTGGCGGCGTATATTGTGATGACGGCACTCTTGTTTCACATTGTAACTCTGAAGGACAACAAAAGTGGATACTTGTAATTATGCCCCCCTTCAACGAAGTGGGGGTATATTGCTTTGCTAATGTCGGTCAGTAGGTCGGTTAGTCCGTCGGTTGGTCGGTCAGTAGACCTTAGCTTGTCCGGATAATAACTAGACACAGAATTGACCTAGATTCGTCAAATTTGGCACAGACATGCGTGTCGGAGTGTAGATGATCCCTATTGATTTTGAGGTCAATCCATCAAAGGTCAAGGTCACAGTGACCGTCAACATGTTGATATATAGACCAAACCTTGTTCGGATGATAACTGTACACAGAATTGACCTAGGTTTGTCAAATTTGGCACAGACATTCGTCTCGGAGTGTAGATGATCCCTATTGATTTTGAGGTCAATCCATCAAAGGTCAAGATCACAGTGACCGTCAACATGTTGATATATAGACCAAACCATGTCTGGATGATAAGTATACACAGAATTGATCTAGGTTAGTCAAATTTGGCACAGACATGCGTCTCGGAGTGCAGATGATCCTTATTGACTTTGAGGTCAATCGGTCCAAGGTCAAGGTCACAGTGACCGTCAACATGTTGACATATAGACCAAACCTTGTCCAGATTATAACTAGACACAGAATTGACCTAGGTTCGTCAAATTTGGCACAGACATGCATCTCGGAGTGCAGATGATCCCTATCGATTTTGAGATTAATCCATCAAAGGTCAAGGTCACAGTGGCCTTCAACTTAATGATATTTAGACCTAACCTTGTCCAGATGATAACTAGACACAGAATTGACTTAGGTTCTTCAAATTCTGTACAGATATTCATCTTGGAGTGTAAATGATCCCTATCAATTTTGAGATTATTCCATCAAAGGTCAAGGTCACAGTGGCCTTCAACTTAATGATATATAGACCAAACCTTGTCCAGATGATAACTACACACAGAATTGACTTAGGTCCTTCAAATTCTGTACAGATATTCATCTTGGAGTGTAAATGATCCCTATCGAATTTAAGGTTAATCCGTGAAAGGTCAAGGTCACAGTGACCACCAGATGATTCAGGGCCAGCGCTGTCGTTCGCCACTTGAGCCATTTGCTCAAAAAAAATTAAAGTGTCTCAAAAATCATCAGATGTGGCTCAACTTGTGGCTCCAACATTTTATTCGCGTATTATCGGGGACGTAGTAAGCATCGAAGTCGACTGGGAAAAAGCGGAAGTGGAACGCGCATGCCGAGAAGAAAATCGATAACCCAGTCTGTGTATCGGCAACTGTTTACAATCTTGTATGTATACACATGGCGGTGTGTATAATTACGCGAATTGTTGACAGGTTATCACGTTTAACAATTGAAGTGGGCTATAAATCAAAAAGATGTCATCGATATTTCCCAATCAATTCTTTTGATATCAGTTTATGAACTGTGTCACTTCCTGTATCAATGTGGCAGTAGAGGGGCATGACTGATTTATAAACAGACATCTTGTTTCAAAGTTGTGTCAAGAATGTGTCTTCTAGATAAAAAGCAAAATGCATATCCTTTGTAAACCCAACTTTTCTACAGATAAAATGTTTACTTTAAATCAGTATGATATATATAGTCCTCTAAAGTGTTCTGGAGGGGGAGGGTATTAAACATAAAAACAAATGAAACATTCTAATATTTATTCAGTTTATTTAGAAATTTGCAAATAAATGTTTTTCACTTTTTCAGCTGTTTTAGCTCTTTACCACACAATCCACAGTTTTAACAATCCTTAAAAAAACTTTTTAAAACATTGTGGGAAAATTGTGGGAAAAGGAGAAAATGCTATAAACCAACATTTTCTTTGTTTCCTATAATGTTTTCTACCCGTCCCAAAACAAATTTCAATTTGTGAGTCACATTTATTTTGTCGTCTGCGAATACTTTTAATTTGGACAAGTCTAAAAAATTTCAGTTCAGAAAAGAGTTAAACAAAAGTGGACAGCATTCAGTGGGGAAAATAGATGCAAATTTAGAAGTATAGTTATGCCCCCTTTCAACGAAGTGGGAGTATATTGCTGTGCACATGTCGGTCGGCCCATCGGTCGGTCAGTCGGTAGACCTTACCTTGTCCGGATAATAACTAGACACAGAATTGACCTAGGTTAGTCAAATTTGGCACAGACATGCGTCTCGGAGTGTAGATGATCCCTATTGATTTTGAGGTCAATCGGTCAAAGGTCAAGGTCACAGTGACCGTCAACATGTTGATATATAGACCAAACATTGTCTGGATGATAACTATACACAGAATTGACCTAGGTTCGTCAAATTTGGCACAGACATTCGTCTTGGAGTGCAGATGATCCCTAATGATTTTGAGGTCAATTGGTCAAAGGTCAAGGTCACAGTGACCGTCAACATGTTGATATATAGACCAAACCTTGTCCGGATGATAACTAGACACAGAATTGACCTAGGTTTGTCAAATTTGGCACAGATATTTGTCTCGGAGTGTAGGTGATCCCTATCGATTTTAATCCATCAAAGGTCAAGGTCACAGAGGCCTTCAACTTAATGATATATAGACCAAACCTTGTCCAGATGATGACCACACACAGAATTGACCTAGGTCCTTCAAATTCTGTACAGATATTCATCTTGGAGTGTAAATGATCCCTATCGATTTTAAGGTTAATCTGTGAAAGGTCAAGGTCACAGTGACCACCAGATGATTCAGGGCCCGTGCTGCCGTTTGCCACTTGAGCCATTTGCTCAAAAAAAATTAAAGTGTCTCAAAAATCATCAGATGTGGCTGAACTTGTGGCTCCAACATTTTATTCGCGTATTATCGGGGACGTAGTAAGCATCGAAGTCGACTGGGAAAAAGCGGAAGTGGAACGCGCATGCCGAGAAGAAAATCGATAACCCAGTCTGTGTATCGGCAACTGTTTACAATCTTGTATGTATACACATGGCGGTGTGTATAATTATGCGAACTGTTGACAGGTTATCACGTTTAACAATTGAAGTGGGCTATAAATCAAAAAGATGTCATCGATATTTCCCAATCAATACTTTTGATATCAGTTTATGAACTGTGCCACTTCCTGTATCAATGTGGCAGTAGAGGGGCATGACTGTTTTACAAACAGACATCTTGTTTAGATAGAATTTGACCATTTACCACACAATCAGAAAGTTAGTGACAGAATAGAGGTCTTTTGAATACATAATGAGAAAAGGACTCCGAGCTGGTAGCCACCATTTTCTCTTTTTTTCCATTTTCAAAAGCAAATACCACCATTTGATCCATATTAAATTTGTTGTCTACAAATGCTTTAGGTTTGGACAAGTCTACATATTTTCATGTGGTTAAGAGTTCAAGCTCTTTCAAAATGTTTTTGGGGGGGGGGGGATTTAAAAGAAAAAAAAAAATTGTCCCTACCCTACCTAACATTTCTGGAGATGTTACCCTAAAATCAAACTATTTTTTTTTAGGCCTAACCAGCATTTTCTCCTTTTTCCACAATGTTTTCTACCCATCCAAAGGGTAAAAGACTCAATGGTTAAAGCCTTGCACCATATGCAGTATCACGGTTCCCACTGGGCTTCGCATTTGGCACCATTTGCGATAGATTTTTAAACGTGGCGCAAGAAAACCCCGATTGGCGAAAATGACTGGCATCGATATTTCACAAATCAGGATGCCATATATTTTGATACTGGTCCCATTTACCGAAATGGGTGGATGCATGACCGCCAATCTATCGATAAAGCTGAAATAAAACAGCAGGAATAAACTACGGCATCGACTTAATCCAAATTACTCTACAAATCGATGTCAGTTACACCTGACTATCCGAATATACATACACTTCGATAACAAACTTCGGCTATGTACAAAACTTGTAAGTTAACTTGAGAAAACTGTAAGAAATTGAAAGTATTGAAGACCAGTGTTCCAAATAAAACTAAATGTCATAATGAATAATAATCGCAGATAAAATCGATAGAATTTTGTATTAAATTAACGTACAGCGGGTTTCCGAAATGCCGACCGTGTTGGCACTGACTAAAACCCAGACGGTTATGTTATCGTGGTCCTTGAAATTTTCTCTGTCGTTTTTCCTGCATTAATCGCCCACCTTTCGGAAAAGTTGTTCGGTTTTTATATGCTGCCGGAGGCGATGTATATTGGCGTCACCTTCTCCGTCAGTCCGTCCGTCCCGTCGTCAGGTACGTCTTGTGAACGCAACTCCTCACACATTTCATGACTGATTTTGATAAAATTTTCACAGAATGTTTCTCATCATGTGACCTATCGCATATTGTCAGGGTTTTGCCATTTGTAGCTGCATCATGGAAAAAGGGGGCTTCATGTAATATTTCATGTGGCGGTGTATATTGTGACAACGGCACTCTTGTTAACATTTTAACTTCTGTATGTTTCAAAATGTAAATAGTCCCATCATGAAAATTTTTTTCTAGATTTAGAAATTTCTCTAAATGAGCAATTTCTACTTTTGTAACAATTTTTTTCATATTGACTTCATTGTTTGGTTTGTGCCATTTAAACTTCTATCTGTTTCATAAAAGTCTCTCTTTAAAACTCTGTTACAAAAGGAGAAATGGTTATTAATGACCCAGTTCTGCTTTTGTCACAATGGTTTTACATACATTAAGGATAGATCTACTTAAATTTAATACATAATGATTTTTTATTGTTAACAAAACTAATTTTTGAAATATACTCACACAATCAACATAGATACAAGTAATTAAATCTGATAAAAACAAATGTTTTCTTGTTTAAATCATTGCCCATGACACAACCATGCAATGATAATTTATTGACCAATTCATGATTATACCCAACCTACTGTACGGTCATTTTAAAATTGGCACCAACTTGCTCCAATTATTTCAATCTGGCGCAAACTTTTCTCATTTGGCGAAAGTGATGGAGCAAGAAAAAAAAGCAGCCCTGAGTATTTTCAGTTGGCGCAGAAAGAAAGTACATAGGTAAATAATTGTTATAAATAAGATACCATATTTTCTTTGGTACAAACTCAAACATTTAGATAATAATGAAAACCTCTGTAGCATATATGTATAGTTAGATGCTGCATATGACATAATATGACCAAGTGGGAGGTATTTTGCATGCAAGCTTGCAAACAGGTGCATCTGTTTCAGATTGAGAAAGTTAATGAGACCTCACTAAATACTTTATTTCTGGAGCCATTTACAAGAATAATGGCACTCTGCTGGTTTAATTTCATAATTTGTGCTATTTTCATGATGGAATCTCTTATAAGGAGATCAAGGCTAATAATTTAAGTAGCTGCTATTTCCATTATTTATGTTAAATTCTTACTGATGTATTACCTTCATAATGCTGACTTGAAAAAATTAACTCCTTACAAGGTGACAAAATTTTAGATGTGTCCAAGTTAAAAGCATTTGCAGATGACAAATTAGTTTATGGTAAAATGATGGAATATGCTCTTGAAAATTGAGAAAACCTGGAAAAAGGTTGGTTACCAGCATACTCCTCTTTTCTACACATTAGTTCCAAAAGGCCTTTATCAGAAGGCCTTTAACTCGGGGTCATCAAAACTTGGGTTTGTGTGGTAAGGATATGGGACTTTTAATTTAATCTTGAAACTCTTGTTCAATTCTGGCTGGTTATGGGAGATTGTCCATTGACAAGGTACTGCTAAGCTTCAGCCTATAAAATGGTGAAACCCACTGTCAACATGATATGTGAGCTGTTACAGTGATCAACCTTTTCATTATTTCTTCTGAAAATGGTGTAAATTCCTACTTCCATACTCAGCCATTTTTACAGATATTTAGAACAACAAGGTTTGACATTTTGATAAATTGTGATATTGTGAAGTCTACTTCTTAAAGTTTCTATGGTTGCTCATCTTTTTTCTCGGTTTAAAAGTCAAGGTATGGTTATGGGATAACTCTTTACTAAACAACAAGATTTTAGTCGTGTCCAAATTGACAGCATTTGCAGACGACAAAATAGATATGACTCAAAATTTAAAATTTGTTTTGGGAAGGATAGAAAACATTGTGAGAAAAGGAGAAAATGCTGGTTACCAGCATTTTCTCCTTTTCCCACAATAGTTTGAAAAGGTTTCTTCTTGAGGGTCGTTAAAAGGTGGGACTGTGTGGTAAAGGGTTCACAATAAATTGATATGCTTGCAGGACAAAATTCTACAGGGAGGTGGTCGAATGGAGAAACTGTCAGTTACAAATGATGGGGCCACAATATTACGTTCGATTGGTGTTGATAACCCGGCAGCTAAAGTTCTAGTTGGTAAGGGTGTCTACCGTATTTCTTTACAAGATGACAAAATTTTGGACATTGAAATTGAATTAGATTTGAAGACAGCAAATTAAATGTGGCTCAGATAATGGAGGTTATCCTTGAGAGGGTATAAACATTGTGGGAAATGGAGAAAATGCAAGTTGCCAGCATTTTGTCCTTTTCCAAAAATGTTTTCAAAACAGTCTTCCTCATAATCATTCATACACAGGGTTGTGTGGTAATAGAAGCTTTGGAATATGACATATTTCAAGGTAAAATAGCTTTGGAATATGACATATATCAAGGTAAAATAGCTTTGGAATATGACATATATCAAGGTGAAATAGCTTTAGAATATGACATATATCAAGGTAAGATTGCAGAAAACATGCAGTCGGTATTTAGATATGCTCCATTCTCTACTTCATTCTTAGCTTTGACTGTAAAGTCTTTTTCATTTGTTGTCAGTCTGAAAAAAACTACCGTTCTATGTGGGTGACTGTTGCATGTGAGAAAAGTAGTCAGTGACTTGGTAAGAAAGTTGTGTCAGCACTGGTGTAAGAAAGCCAGGAAACATGTGCAGGTGCACTAACCGCTGTGATATGACCTTAGCTGTTAAAACAGCATTAGATTTCATACTAACAAACTAGAAGAGATCAAGATACGTTATTACAATGAAGAGATGAGAATTTTCAAATCTTTCTTGTCAAAACTTCTTGAAAAAATATTTGATATTTTTATTTTCTTCTTTCCTATATTCTGCTCTGGTCAAAGCATCCTTGAATTTACAACGTGTTGGCATTTGCTGCAACCTAAAGAAGAAAAATTTATTTATCTACAAAAGTACATGATAATCAGTTATAACTATTATTTTCCAGATATCTCCAAAGTGCAGGATGATGAAGTGGGAGATGGAACTACATCTGTTGTTGTCCTAGCTTGTGAACTTCTAAGGGTAAATAAATTTTTTGACCCTGTTTTTTTTTTTAACAATTTGACAGGTTTGTCTTAGATAAACTGGGCATAAATATGCTGTTTATTGGCACCTTGTTCCTGGCATTTATCAGCTGTTTAAATTAATATGAGTAAACTCGGAATTTTTATCTTCTAGACTACAAGTTCTGTGCATTATGATCTTGATCTATTGCCATCTGAAAATCACTTGTCTTTGCTTATGGTTTTTAAGGATAAAAATGAAATAGATCTTTTTGTATTAACTTAAAAAAGTAAGATGCCTGCTATTAGATCTTTTGGTAAATCGAAACTGAATTTAGCATAAGAAATTTCTGTTTGTGTGGTAATATTTTAATCTCTTTATTACGTACAACAGATTAAAAAATATTCAGATGGATTTATACAAAAGGTGAACTACAAGAAAAGAAAAAAGATGAAATCTATATTTGAACAATGCCATTGAATGCCTAGTGTGTTTTGTGTTTGAGGTCTTTTTTCAGTCAGTATTCAGTGATATCACTGTTTTCAGTGTTCTAATAAACTTGTGCATCTCTGGTGCTTCTTTTCTACTCACAACACACTGAAGTCTTTAAATGCAACTGGCTGAATTGCACTATCAGCACAATGGATCTTTTCATAGCAGTGACTGAGGAATGAATACTGTTGCTAAGACATCAATAAGTCATAAGAAAGAATTTTACCTTAGCTGAGATTGAAACTCGCTACTGTTAGACTACTTTCTCCTGCCTGTTGCCACAAGATTTGGTTTGCTATTGAATCCCTGCTTGTCCACAAACCAAGATAATTTTTGTGGTTTAACTCTTTACCAAACGACATAATTTTAGATTGGCCCAAATTGAAAGCATTTGCAGACGACAAAATCTACATGACTCAAAAATTGAAACTTGACTTTGGAAGAGAAGAAAACATTGTGGTGTGGGAAAAGGAGAAAATGCTGGTTACCAACATTTTCTCCTTTTCCCACAGTGTTTTCAGAAGGCCTCCTCTTGGGGTCGTTAAAACCAGGGGTTGTTTGGTAAAGGGTTAATATTTTTTATAGCTGATATTTATAATTCAAGGTATGATTTGCTTAGAAATTTACTATACACAGGAAGCTGAAACTCTCATTGCAAAAAGAATACATCCACAAACTATCATAACAGGATGGAGAAAAGCCACAGATGAGGCAAGAAAGGCGCTGACCAATTTCGCTAGGGATCATGGGTATGCTATGTTGCCGATAAAACACATGAATATAATGCGAAAATATGGCAAAAGCTTGTTGCAAGCAATTTCTCCTTTTACAATAGTGGTTTCAAAATCAGTATGGTGCGGGTTGACCTTTTTTTACCATTTTTACCATTCATGTTGTACAAAAATGTTTTTCTGCTACTAGATACAGTGGAACCCTGTTATAACACTGTCGGTGGGAGCCACGATCGACAACAGCGTTATATCCGGGGTTGAGTATATAACGCTGACACAAGCCCACCCCCCCCCCCCTTTGACCCATCCACCAACCATTGCCAGAGCTATGGCTTTAATTAATTACTGTTATTTGTTATTCGCCAATATATTAAGACAAAAATGAAATGGTAATGTTCCAAATACTTAAACATAGACATGCGTATTTACGTTTTTAAACATTTATTTATCGGACATTAAACAATTTAGATTCTTTTGCACGTAACGTCTGAACGATTCCCACTTAACTTCTATTACCAAATCTGGTCATTCAAACAACGTTACAACTACGGAAAAGAACTTATTTTACCTTTAGGACCATTTTTATTAGAAATTATTCAGCCGTTGTTTTGCTGAATTACAGCCAACTTCATTCCGAAATTAAATAAAACGATATGTTGGATTGCAGACGGTGCCGCCGCCATATTTTTCAATCATGCTGACGTTTGCATAACCAACCCTAATCGACTATGACTAACGAAATCTCTTTCAATAATCAAACGAGACAAGACACCTGTACATGATGAAAGTCAAAATGAAAAACATCGTGCGGCAGGGTCTATAAATTAGACTACGGTGGAGGGATCTAAACGGTTTGTAATATAGATCCTGTGTGGACGGGTCTTCTATCTTGAAATAAACGGGTCCTAAGTATGTTCTTACCATTTTAGGCAAAACAGAAGTAGCTTTCTACGAATACGTTTCGGTCATAGTTCACCTGCGGATGGTATAGATCAAAGATCAGACTGCACGTTCTTTGAAGTCTGATATTTATCTACACCGTCCGCAAAGACTTGAACCCTTTACCACATTTTAACGACCCTGAGAAAGAAAACTTTTGAAAAGCATGTAGAAAAAAGGAGAAAATTCTGGAAACCAGCATTCCCTCCTTTCACCACATTGTACCCTTCGATGAACTGATTTCTAATTTGGCTCACTTTTTTCGTCGTCTGCAAATGCTTTGAATTTGGACATGTCTAAAATTATGTAGTTTGGTATAGAGTTAAAAAATGTCATCCTGCCATGGGCAGTGAATGATTAAATACGACCATAAACATTTAACTTTCCATCTGTAAAGATTTCACACCAGTTGTGTATCCACACAATTAATGTTTGCAGTAAAGTTTGCATTAGGAGTTGTGACGTAACACGCTAATAATTGAAAGCGAGAGGGTTGTAAGTGCAAGTGTTTGTCTTACACACTTACCACTGTTTCGCCCAAAGAATTTACACCTGGTTATGGGTTGACCTCCAATCAAAAGTAAACGATCACGCAATAAGCCAGTATCTCGCCTGCCTTATATGCTCTGATACAGCCCTTTTGCGTATCTTAATGATTATTGCAAGAACACCCGGGTCGTGTCACATGTATATTGTGTAGTCGGTAGGAAGAGAGTCATTCGGCTATCTTCTGAAAATTTTGTTGTGACCGAGATAAAAAAAAAAATGCATGATTTGATGCTAAAGTTAAATGGATTAATTACCGATAAATGAAGAATAGAAACAAGGTTTTGTATTCAACAATGCTTTATTTTTGTAATCATGGGGACAACACAGGGCTTCAACCATTTCCCTCTAAGGAACGACTTTTCATGCTTCTGCAGAAGATGTATTTAGAAAACGTTGTGAAAAATGGCAAAACTGTGTACATAACATCGAAAAGTCGGGAAAGATTTAACCCTTACGCTTCTTTCAGGACTTAAGTTGCTGTAGCGGCCTCTGTAGATCAAGATCAGACTGTAGACTAAATGTCTTGTCTGATCTCTGATCGTAATCTTCTCTTTCCGCGGTGAAGAGGTATTTCTTACATAAAAAGAATAACTCAGTGTCTCATTTCTTTTGTGTGTGTGTAATTTCAAGACTGAGAATTACTGTTGGTCGACTCGACTCTCGAAGGTTTCATGTACATGGCGGTTTTACGCACGATGTACAATTGTGCGTTCACCATGCAGCCGATCATCCTAACTGGAGTATTTTCCAAAAATTAAAAGTCAGATGTTTTGGAAAATATATTTTTCAGCCTGTCCAAGTATTTATTATTCATTGATATTCGGACTATCTGAAGTCAGAACTTGACAAAATATTTTTTGACAATAATTTAACGTGTCCGAACATTTAGGGTGTCCGAATACATTTGCGAGTTACGGAACATTCGATATCGCCGTTAACGATCTACATACAGACATATTCATGTAAAGTCTGTATAATGCAAGATTGTGTATTTTATGCAAAGACAATTATGGGATGAAGTCCTTTTGTTACCTACTGTGCGTGTATTTGTCAAACAAAGCAATTGTGCACAGCCATAGGTGATAAAAGTGATCAACAAGGTAAAGGTGTGAAAAATTGTCACATTATGTGCACGATATCGATTTTACATCAGTATTTGGTCATTAGGTGGTTTCGTTTTTTACATTGAAGATTCTTATCACAGCAACAGTGTATTCGGATCAGACTCAAAAATGGTCACCCCCCGAAATTTTGGGAGCCATAGGACACCCGCGTTATAATAGGATCAGCGCTTTAGCGAAGTTCGGTCTAACGGGGTTCCACTGTATTATAAAATTTGTCAGACTCTTCATTAAAGGTTTGATTAAATCTGCATGTACTCATCAACCATGATCTTGGCATTATTTAAGCTTATTTAATTTTTAAGAAATTTTATTGCAATACAGACTTATGACAGTTAAATGACTGTCAATGCCAGTTACATGTCTGGCACAATTAATTATAGGGTAGTGCAGTGATACATAGCCATCATGGCCCTCCAGCTAGTATTACTACTGCTGGATTGCACATATATTTTTCAATAAATATTTTAAGATTTGTCTTTTCTTGCTTTTTCTAGTAATGATCCAGTGAAATTTCGTGAAGATCTACTTAATATTGCAAGAACAACTATCAGCTCTAAAATTCTAACCCAGTACAAGGACCAGTTTGCTAACCTAGCTGTTGATGCTGTAATGAGATTAAAGGTGGGAGAAATAATGTTATCTAAAAAGTGAAAATGTTTTTGATCATCAATTGCCACCTGTTTCATAGTATTTATTGTAAAATGTAGCTCATGTATTACTTGAATATTAGTCATATTTATGAAAAATAAATATCAAGCACCATGTTAATAAAACTTGAGGTAATCTTGAGGTGAGTTTGTGCTAGAACATAAAGTTTCATTGATTCTCCAGATATTAAGGAATATCAAATCAAGAGAAACATTCAAATATCAAACCAAGACTTTCATTCTCTAGATGAAACATTAAGTTACTGTATTACAGGGAAGTGGAAATCTTGATGCCATCCAAATAATCAAAAAGCTTGGTGGAGGTCTACAGGACTCATACCTTGATGAAGGTTAGTATAAGATCCCTGTTCTGCTGTGTACCACAATGGATGTCGTCTTGGGAAAGTGTAGACCAAGATCAGCTTGCACATAGATGCAGTCTAAGTTTGGTCTACACTTGCAGCTTTGTTATAAATCCATAGCACAGAGTACCATTAATTGCATATGAACTTTTGAAATAAAATGAATTCCACACTTAACCCTTTCCCAAACACAAATTTAAGACTCTTCAAAATTCAGAGCATCTGCAGGTGAGAAATCTCAAAGTGGTATAAAGGAACTGAAGTTCTCTCACTGGGTAGAAAACATTGTTGGAAAAGGAGAAAATGCTGGTTACCAGCATTTTCTCCCTTTCTCACAATGTTTTCAAAAGACCTCAAGGATAATTAAAACATAGGTTTGATTCATAAAGGATTACATTGGGGCTCTCTTTTGGGCTCACTTTTTCAATATATCAGGCAGGGTCCTATATCATGAAAAGAAATCTCTTTTAGAAAAACTGTACATCATGAGCTTTATTTTTATATGTTTCCAATTAGACACAGTTTTCTTTAATTCTCCAATAGCCCTCTCAACTGAGACTTTGAAGTCCATGTTCAAATTTTCAGGGTTTTTGCTGGACAAGAAAATTGGAGTCAACCAACCGAAGAGGGTAGAAAAGGCAAAGATATTGGTTGCTAATACATCAATGGATGCTGATAAAATCAAGGTTAGTAAAGTTTTAGTTGCAACAAGTATTGCACAGTGGACTGCTTGTATTGGAGAATTCTTTCATGGCCATTTTGATGGCTGGTCCAACACTTTTAGAGTTGGAATGAGTAATAAGCCATGCTGTTGCACAATGGGGTTTAGTGCATTGCCGTGATGCATTGTATAAAGCAAGTTATAACATAATCTTGGATCCATGAAATCCATTTTGTCTCACAACAGGCTGAATCCTGCGGTAGAATGGTACATGGATAAGCAAAGAATTTCGACATGGGTCTCCCTGGGTGTGTCTGGGTCAGTTCTTTCTGCAGATGTATTAAAACCCTCTTTTCACAGAGCATGGCTCAAATATTGGTGAATACAGTTCCAGACATAGTTTTCTGCTGCAAGATCAAGACTTCATTAAAAAAATTTAGATTGCTATATTCCAGTTTATTTCTTTTGTATTTGTGTATTTATTTCAACAAATAGAAGCTACAAATTTGCACAGAGGGTATCAGGAGCATCAAAATAATATGTCGACTTTTGAGACTTTCTCTAGAAAAGTCAGTGTATATAATTTTGAAATTTTTATAATGGTTGATAAAGATCAGATGATAATTAAATTCATTAACTCTTTACCAAACAATCCCGGGTTTTCACGACCCTGAGAAAGAAGCCTTCTGAAAACATTGTGGGAAAAAGAGAACATGCTGGTAATCAGCATTTTCTCCTTTTCCCACAATGTTTTCTACCCTTCCTGAAACAAATTTCAATTTTTGAGTCTTACCAATTTTTTTTGTCTGCAAATGCTTTCAATTTGGACAAATCCAAAAATATGTCGTTTGGTAAAGAGTTAAAGAACTCTTTAATATGAAAACCAAGAAAGTTGTTTAAACTATTTCATTATTTTTTGTTCAAAATCTTTCAGGTATTTGGCTCCAAAGTGAAAGTAGATGCCATTTCTAAAGTTGCTGAGCTGGAGTTAGCAGAAAAAGAGAAAATGAGAGATAAAGTAAACAAGATTATCAAACATGGTTGTAATGTATTTATTAACAGGTAAGAATATGGAGTGTTCCTTTTGGTACAAGCTTCCTTTTCTTGTGATATTTAGGCTTTTTGTTTCATGTAACAGTTTTGTGAATAAAAATAGTCAATGCTGTAATTGGACTACCAGGAGACTCCCTACCAAATGACAGAATTTCAGTCTAGTCCAAACTGAGACCATTTTTAGACAAAATAAATGTGACTCAAAAATTGAAACTTGATTTGGGAGGTAGAAAACATTGTGGATAAAGGAGAAATCGCTGGTTACAAGCTCAATCGACATCTTGAAGTAGCAATTGTTGATCCCTAGCACCATGTGTCTGTTGTCATATTAATCATCTTGGCGTATGACTGAATCACCATGTTCAAATTATGCTATGAGCAATATTTGGATTTTTAATGACACCTATGTTATCAAAATTTATGTATGTTGTGAGTTGTCTATGACTGATGCAAAGTCAGCTATAGCTAAACCAATGTTAAGATGATGAAGATAAACTCCTTTGGCAAGGGGAATTTAGTAAACCAGATTGGAAAATGTTTCATTAGGAGAAGACTTGGAAAAAGTTGCACTAGGAGAAGACTGCTGTTAGTAAATGAGTGTATTGAAGTTTACTGTTTAAGTACACTGAGGAAGACGGCCTTTGAAAGCATGGTGGAAAAAAGGAAAAATACTGTTAACCAGCATTTTCTTCTTTTCCCACCATGTTTCCTTTCAAAGGCAAATCCAATTCAAACCACATTTAATTTATTGTCTGGTAATGCTTTGGATTTTGCAAAATCCAGAAATCCACTCTTTGATATAGAGAGTAAAAGCAAAGAAAAAGAAAAGAAATGCCAGCCATTTGTCTGAATGTTAATGATACTGTTATCATTTATATGTCATCTGTGCTTCATTGTATTAAATCAACATCCGAATAGCATATCTACATGTATATGAAATTTTACTCAAATTCCAGACAGTTGATCTACAACTACCCAGAACAATTGTTTGCAGATGCAGGTATAATGGCTATAGAACATGCAGACTTTGAAGGTGTCGAGAGATTAGCTTTAGTTACAGGTAAACTACACTCACCAAAACTCAGCAGATTCCATAACAACATCTTACCTCATCCATATTGAGCGGATTTCCATTTTGAAATACTGCCAGTTACATGATCTTAAACATGGCAGAACCCATATAAATTAATTTCCAATGGCAACAAAAGCCATGGTAATGTTAGTCATGTCTATCAACGTTTTGCTGAAAAATGCAAATGGAATTGATAAACCTAGGCTAAAAATAATTGTAAAAATTGTTTGTCATCGGAAATGTATTGAGAAAAATTCTGATAGAAAATTTTGACTAGTTGTTTTGTTCTCAAAGTGGAATGTCAAGATAATAAGAAAGGTAAAGCTGTGTATTTCCAGCAAAGAAATGTACCATGTAGGTGCACATCACCCATCATAATACAGCTGATAGAATTAAAAACGGATTGCATGAGGTTTGCAAAATGAGGTAAGGTAGCGAAAATATATTGAACAATAATGGTCTTGTTATTGTTATTTACCCCTAACTAAACAGTCCAGGGTTTTAAAGACCCTGAGGAAGAAGGCTTTTGAAAACATTGTAGGTAGTACAAAATACTGGTTACCAACATTTTGTCCTTTTCCAATTATGTGTTCTACCCTTTCAATAACAAATGCTATCGTTTGAGCCACAAATTAATAAGATGTCTGCAAGACATAGTATTTTCCATGTGGAGGAGCTTCAAAATTACCTTGTGTGGTAAAGAGTAATGGATCTTGATATACTTTGAAACATCTGTCTGTATTTGGTGCTCATTAGAATTTTGTTTGGCTAAAAATGAAACATACAAAACACAAAAAAAGTAATACCCAAAAAGAAAGTCAAACCTTCTATAGTGTTTTAATCTGAGTTGCTGCTCCAAGTTAAGATAGGACATGTTTATCATGAATTCAATTATGCCCAGCAAGGGCTATAAAAGGCTTTTAATCCTTTATCAAATGACAAAATTTGGGCTAGTCCAAATTCAAAGTATGTGCAGACAACGGTTTAAAGGTGGCTGAAATGATAAAATTTGTGTTTGATATGGTAGAAAGCATATAAAGGTGAAAAGGAGAAAATGCTGTGTGCAAGCATTTTATCCTTTTCCCACTATGTTTTCAAAAGTCTTCTTTCCTAGGGTTGTTAAAACTTAAGATTGTGTGTTAAACAGTTAAGGCATTCATTTTTTCAAAGATGGTTATATTCCTTTTTCACAGGTGGGGAAATTTATTCAACCTTTGACAACCCTGAAGGTGTAACTTTGGGAGAATGTGAAGTAATAGAAGAAGTTATGATTGGAGAAGACAGATTAATTAAGTTTTCAGGTCAGCTGGCTTGCTTGCTAGTTACAGATCTAGATCTTCCTCTGTCTGTGTGTGTCTCTCTTTTTCTCTCTCTCTCTGTCTCTCTCTCTGTGTCTCTCTCGCCAGGTAGTCCAATGGTTAGCTTAACTGACCTGTGACCTGATAGTTTTAGGTTCAATACCTGGTTGAGGCAAACTTTCTTTCTGGTAATTTTTTGCCTCTCACCTCTGATGTATGAGAAAAGTAGTCAGTAGCTTGGAAAAAAATTTTGTCAGTACTGACGTGAGGAAGCCGGGAGTCACATTCGTGGGTACAGTGACCACCGTGATTTACCTAAGCTGTTAAACAGCTTTAACTCCAAAACAAACAATCAAAGACTGTTTAACTGACAAGTGCAAAATACATAAAATAGAGACATTTTTAGTTAGTCAAAAAGTTGTAGATGAAATCCATGCCAGGTTTAGACAGAATATCTCACAGACTATACATCCAGGCATAGGTTGCAATGTGGTCTTGATCTAAACTGTCAATAAGAAGCAACTACAGTGTGTGCCAGGACTGTAATGAGATAATTTGTAAGTTTAACTAGGTTTTGCTTTCATGGATTTTAGGAGTAAAGATGGGTGAAGCCTGTACTGTGGTATTGCGAGGTGCAACACAGCAGATTTTGGACGAAGCCGACAGATCTTTACACGACGCCCTTTGTGTACTTACACAAACAGTGAAGGAAACTAAAACTGTCTTTGGGGGTGGTAAGACCTTGTCTTCTGTAACCCTCCACGGGGATATATTTTAACTCTTTACCAAATGACAAAAGTTTAGCTTAATCAAGCGGAAAGCAGTTGCAGGGGACATATAAAATGTGGCTTAATTGGTGGTATCTGTCCTTGGTAGGGTAGAAAACACTGTGGAGAAAATATTGGTAACCATTGTTTAAGCTCAGGTGTTTTCCAAGGTGTTGTCATAGTACTGGCATTGTGTGTGTCTTGCGAAAACTTTGACATTTTGTAATGTCTTCATTATTACTGAAGATATTTACATCAAACTTGGACAAGTTGTTTACTATCAAACGGGGAATCTATACAAGAGGAGCCAAGTAACCAACAAAATATTTTTGACACATTTATGCCCTTTTTTCAACTTAGAATTTTCACTGAAATCGAATGCATCTTTAGTGTTGTCTGTTCTTGATTTACACGAGCCATAAAGGCAACACAAACTTTGAGAGGTGCTGTTTAGATTAACACTCTACCACATGACAATATTTTTAACCTGCACATACTGAAAGCATTAGCAGACTGCAAATGAGAAAATGCTGTTTACCAGCGTTTCTCTTTTTCCCGCAATGTTTTCAAAAAGGATATCTCTCCAGGGTTGTTTAGATGTGTGATAAATGGGTAATTTAGGAATAAATTATAGATGGTGACAATTTTCTTGTGTATTTTACCAATCACAGGTAGTGCAGAGATGTTAATGGCAGAGGCTATCAACAAACTTGCAGCTGTGACTCCAGGGAAAGAAGCTATGGCCATGGAATCCTTCGCTAAATCCTTAAGAATGGTATGGAAGTTATTACTGTATATGTGGATACGTACGCATGTCGAAAAATTCATGAATTACCGATCAGGGGCATTTTGCATATGAAAATGTTTGCAAATTCAAGACACTCGTTATTTGTTGGTATACATGTGGTAAAGTATGCGAACAGAAAAGTTTGCAAATTTTTCAAATTCACGAAATTGCAAAAATTACTACGTGGCAAAAATTTCCACTTATACGGTATAAGCAGAGCTATGTTCTGTTGTGGACAGATTAGATCAAGATCAGAACATGAATAAATGAACTGTGGTGTCAGTGATTGTGAGGTAGAGTGTTGGCCTCGTAACCATAAGGGCCTGACTTTGATACCCACTAGCGGGTGTCAACTTTTGGACTGTTCATTGGCCCACACATGTGGTGCGAGTACTGTTGTAGTTTCCAGGAAGCAGAATTGAGAGAGGTTAGTATAAGTTGCAAGAACTTGTTTCTCAATCAATGTAAAATAAACATATTTAAACTATATCAGAACATGCAGTCATATCTGAATCAATGGTCAACTAGTCATGAGCTGTAAGAAAAACATGAGCCAAGCTCTGTTAAAAGGGGGTTTAATGCATCTGCAGAAAGTATCAACCCATGTCAGCCTGCGTGGACTGGGTCCACTGAGTGGAAACCTTTTGCTATTGGTCAATTTTCTGCATGTGAAAGGATAATCATGCCTCATGATTCAGTCAGTTGTTTGACAAAATGGATTTTATGTATCTATAATGTGATTACTTGCTTGGTATCATGCATTACAGAGATGCATTATGGCCCCATAAAGGCTTTTGCCAGAGGATGGCTTATATGTATGTTTAACCCTTGGTGCATAGAAGTAATTAAAAATGGGCCATTAAATTGAGAGAAATAGCCAAAATAATTCTATCTTAAGGTTGAATATTGGCCAGGATATATAACAAAGAAGTGGATAGTGGAAGTAGAAGATCAAACTGCATGTTCTGTGCAGTCTGATCTATATCTACCATTTTTGCAAAAGTTATTATTGCCATGATCAGAGCTTTAACTCTTTCCATACCATAGACATCACCAGAAAATTTTGAGGACAGTGTAGATCAAGATCAGACTGCACAGAACGTGCAGTCTGATCTCTGATCTACACTGTCCACTTCTAGATTATGAACAAACTGTCTCTTGATCTTGCAGAAGAAATGTATTTGTAGCCGCTGAGAAAATGCAATTTATTTATTCAGTATTGAAAGAGATCAAGGTTTAAAGCAGATGGAAGAATATAAGGACATTGAGGATTAATCATACTTAAGATACCTTTAATCTTGATGATGATGTGAGATTTGTTACATCTATATGTAGTTCTGCAGAATGCTATAAGATCAAACAAATTACTACCACTTTATCTTACAGTTACCAACTATCATGGCAGACAATGCTGGATATGACAGCGCACAACTTGTGTCAGAATTGAGAGCTGTCCACAATGAAGGGAAACAGTCCTGGGGCATTAGTAAGTACAAAAAATAATGAGGGTAACTTTGGGAAAAAGAGGTGTAATTCTTTATCGTACATAGAAAGTTAAGACATGTCCAGATTGAGAACATTTAGATGTGACAAAATAGTTGTGGCTCAAATGGTTATTTGTGAAAGGGGGGAAACATTTTGGAAAATGGAGAAAATGCTGGTTGCCAGCATTTTCTCCTTTTCCCACAATGTTTTTTTTTTTTTTTTTTTTTTTTTTTTTTTTTTTTCTTTTTTTTTTTTTTTTTTTTTTTTTTTTTTTTCTTTTTCAAAGAGCCTTCTCACCAAGGATTGTTAAAAACTCAGGATTATGTGGTAAAGGGGTAATGCATCTCTGTGATACATTATACCGAGCAAGTTGTCAAATAATTATGGATTCATAAAACTTATTTTCCCAACAACCTAGGGTAGAAGAGTCTGTGCACATGCAGAAAATTTACTATGAGCAAAGAGATTCCAGCCATACACAATATAACAAAACATACACATAAAAGGTCAGACAGGTTTAACACACAGCTTCATTATGGCAAACGTGGCACTTCAGCATGAAACGGCGCAGTTTTGCAGTCGGATAGCGTTACCACTGCGCGACGACGGCTGCTTTGCAAATAATTTTAATATTGAACCATAAACAGTACAACAGGCATTTGAGAAGAAAAGAAAACCGGTTTCCCCTATTATTATGAAATCAGCCGACCATAAAAAGACATTATAATACTAACCCTTGCATTGTCAATACAAACAAAATTTTATTGTAGATATGGATGTGGGAGAGGTATCGGACATGGAAAGTCTGGGAATTACAGAATCCTTCCAAGTGAAACGCCAGGTCTTGATGAGTGCTAGTGAAGCTGCAGAAATGATCCTTCGAGTAGATGATATTGTAAAGGCGGCTCCACGTCAACGACCCAGAGATGATAGATGTCATTAACAACTGTCTACTAGCTAAATATTGTGTGTAATATCAAGTGCATTTTTGAGTGAGATTGTGAAAGATGTTTACTGGTTCTTCCTCATTTATCAACCCTTTACCAATCGATCCCATGTTTCAATGACCTTATGAGAATAGGCTTTCGCAAACAATGTGGGAAAAGATCGAGACTGTGCGTAATGTTTAACCCTTTACCACACGATCCTGACTATTAAAGATCTTGGGGAAGAAGGATTTTGAAAACATAGTGGGAAAAAGAGAAATGCTGGTAACCAGTATTTTCTCCTTTTCCAACAATGTTTTCTAACCGATCAATTACTAATTTTGTCATTTGGACCACCTTTAATTTGTCATCTGCAAATGCTTTGAATTTGAACCAGTCTGGAATATTGTTGTTTGATATAGAGTTACAGGTAAAATTATGATGAACGTTGCTCTATACCTGCAATCTGATTAAATTTGCATTTTGAGAAGGTTAGATCCCTACAATTGCAAACTGCTTCATCGAACATTTAAACCGATCCCAGAACCCTATTTTATGTAATTACTTTTATGGCTTTATGTTAGAATTGGGTGTTTAAAGAAAAGAAAACATATTCAACTCATGTTCTATGTGTTCAGACATGAATATCACTATTCAACCATAAATTTTCATTTTATCCGACACGTAACACGTGCTTCATTATACCCCCGCAAAACGAATGTTTTCGGGGTATACTGGAATCAGCCTGTCTGTCCGTTTGTCCGTCCGTGTGTCTGTCTGTGTACAAATAATTTCCTGTTTCTGTCAAAGCGCTGGCGGGGTATTAAGTCACATTCAGTGACAGCTCTAGTTTATAATTTATAGCTTATTTCAAGATGTGAATCAGTTCTGCGTAGTACTCTGGTTTTGATAAATAAACAATCTTTTGATATGACATGAATCAGTGGCTTGTATTTTGTCAGTCACTTGCAGATAAAATAATTTCAAAACTAGGTTAAATGTTGCCAGGTCACTCAATCTTTTTTGTACTTTTTGCCTGGTTTTAAAACTCATTTTTCTGCCAGCGACTTACACTTGGACCGACCACACAATAATAGACTGTCATCTCCACAATATTTTCCATACTTTTAAATGGTATTATGTAAATTTTAATGCATTTTAACACCTGTATTTTTTTTTTCATTGACCGCTGTTGGGTCTTTAATACAAGAAGCTACATTTGATGTATTGAACAGCTTTCGAGAATTTCTTTGTAACTTTTTCAACCCTTGCAGCGCCGTTGACGAAAACTGAGGCTATTGCGGATGGCATAGATCAAGATCAGCCTGCACAGAACGTGCAGTCTGATCTTTGATCTATACCATCCGCTTGTTTAGTCAAGCCTATGAGATAAAAATCTTTCCAAGTTTCAGTAGATTGTATTTTCAGGCGTCGAAAGAGATCGACTTTTTATAGTTGGCTCTAAAAGAGTTACGACCCCAGCATTCAACACTCTCCGTCCACGCTGCACGTGCCGTCTGCCACTTCTGGCGATTTCCCCAAAGCGTTTCGTAGCCCAGGCAAAGTTTTCAGCCAGAACTCGGCCTCTTCTGCGTAGAAATACTTTTTGGCACTCTCCTTCGACAAGGTTCTGTCTATTTGCAAATAGTCCTGCCCCTCTACATTGTACTTTGGCCAGATTGCCTTTACCGCTTCTGGTTTATTCGGGTTGCTGAAATAGTTATGGATGAGAAAATTAGATCTCTCTCTCTCTCTCTCTCTGAATCTGGATTTGATGTTGCACTCCCTGAAATTTACATAAAACACGTAATATATATAACATCTAATGCGAACGAAAATAATTAAAGTTTCTCGTCTTCTGATGAATTGTGATAAGCAAAGGGAGATTGTTAAATGTTTGGATACAGTTTAAACCATGTTCTTATCAGTTATAAATGAATTTGATCAGCGGGGTCGAGGCTTTCCGACGAAAAAGTAAGTAAAGTCATGGAAAGACTTTAAGCCACGAGTTTACTTAGAACCAGCATAAATAGAGAGCTAATTTTATCCAGCTAATGAGCTTAACCCCTAAGCAGCTAAGCGCGGCTCGGGGCGCTTTTTCGGACAGCGTGGATCAAGATCAGACTGCACAGAACGTGGAGTCCGATTTATCTATACTGTCCGATCAGGAGATATTTTTCGCCAAATATACATTTGAAATAGCAGTATTTGGGTTTCCTTCTTTCAGCTTAAAAGTTTCAGTTCACTGTTTTAGCAAGTTGAGGATTAATTAAAGAGCTAGTTTTGCCAGCGTTGGCTTTAACCCTTTACCACACAATGCCGACTTTTAATGACCCTGAAAGAAGCCTTTTGAAAACATTGTGGGAAAAGGAGAAAATGCTGGTAACCAGCATTTTCTCCTTTTCCCACAATGTTTTCTACCCTTTCAAACAAAAATCGCATCATTGAGCCACATTGAAAGGGTCGTCTGCAAATGCTTTCAATTTGGACAGGTCTAAAATTTTGTCTTGTGGTAAAGGGTTAACCCATCAAAGTAACTATCTTTGATTTGAGTCGAATTTAATGTCAATTTGTCGTCTGTAAATGCTTTTTTATTTGGACAAATCAAGAATTTTATAGTCTGTAGGAGTGAAAGATAGAGCACTACTGGCAGTGTGAGCAGAAGATGTCCCAACGTCATACGGACCATCGTCGTCTCCATAAGAGCTTACTTTCTTGTGTTGCTGCAAATGGGGCCATGCCAGATATTGACTGGTTGTGTAAACTCTTTCAGCGTCAAATATAGACACTCGACCTCTTTCGAGGGTTTAGATTACAATTCACTGAAAATCAGAACGATTTTTATCTTACAGGCTTGACTAAACATGCGGATGGTATAGATCAAAGGTCAGACTGCACGTTCTGTGCAGTCTGATCTTGATCTATGCCGGCCGCAAAAGTCCATGTTTTCGCCTATGGCGCTGGAAGGGTTAAGGTTTTTGCCACACAATCCCGGCTTTTAACGACCTTGAGAGAGAAGGCTATTGAAAACATAAGGGGGAAAAGGAGAAAATCCTGTTAATAGAACGTGCAGCCTGACATTGAATCTACGCTGTCCGATAAGGAGATATTTTTCTCAAAAAAAAAAAGTTTGAAAGAGAAACATTCGACTGTTTACTGTTGGCTTGAAAGTTTCGTTTACCTTATTTAGAAGGTTAAATGGTAAATGTGAGACATACCCTGTTTTTGCAAAGTTGGTCCAATAGGTCATTATATCCAGGGAGAGTTCATTTTCCCAGTCCTCTACAGACACCTCAACCTCGTCTGCTAGCCGAAAATGAAAGACATAACTTAAGTCGTCTGCGTGGTTGGACCCTTCAACCCAGCTAGGTCTCTGCAACAGAGGCTTTGACGGGTTTGCAGTTAAATAGTATATATAACTGTTAGCATTAGTGGATGAATTAACGTGAAGCCGACTAAACTGCAGTGCTGGTATTATGAACAGTAGGTCTCCAACCAGTTTGATCATCTTTTGACGTAGTTTATCTGGACAATCGGGGTCGGACCAGTCTCTATACATAGCACTGACCATTGCTAATAGCTGACCATCAAGTTGACCATAATTAGTGTCCACTACAACCGGGATGATTTCGTCATCAACTTGTTGTCTCGTCGGTTTGAATGTTTCCGGATTGTCGATGACGGGTATATAAAATGGCGTATACAAAATGATTCCCTCTGCGCTATTGACGCCATTTATGATATCAAGGGAACGATAAAACTCGAGTTCCTCCGAATGACCACTCTCTACCAAATCTGCTATATTCAGTGGGTCCATTTTAATGAAATCATTATCTGTATAAGGCGCTAACCCAAGATCTTCTATTTTCATTTTCTGAAGGTATAACTCATTCGAAAGCTTAACCAATTTTGTAGCTGGTTTCGACACCAAACATGAGATCATCTCTCTGGAGTTTGCCACGTCACATCCGACCTTTTCCGCGTAAAACTTCGCAAACTTCAGTGGCTGATATTGGAACAAGACTTTAATGGCTGGCACGCCACTCTCTGCTATCACCCTTTGAAACAAGCCTTTATTTGGTGGATACAGCGCTTGGAAAATTACACTTACCGACCCCGCTGATTCGCCAAATATGGTCACTCGTTTATTATCTCCGCCGAATGCAGCAATGTTCTCGTGAACCCATTGTAGGGCTAGGCGTTGGTCCCAAAGACCAAGGTTGCCTGGTGCATCCTTGTCACCCGTGCTTAAGAATCCGAAAATTCCCAGCCTGTAATTGATAGACACCACAATGACGTTGCCATGTGTGGCCAGGTATTCTGCTCGAAGGTTCCCCGAACCGAAAATAAACCCACCACCGTGAATATAGACCATGACAGCGAAGCCGTCTTCTTTATCCGGTTTGTCGTCTGGTACGAAAACATTCAAATATAAACATTCCTCTGACTGGTTCTCGGGGAAAAGGTCGATCGGGATCGCACCAGGATGTAATTGTAAACAACCAGGTTTGAATTCCGTTGCCTGGATTTCTGACGGAAGTGACTTCATGCGCTCTGCTTTTTGGAAACGGTAACTTCCGGTTGGTTGTTCCGCGTAAGGTATCCCCAGGAAAATCTTAGCCGTTTTAGTGTAACCTTTGAACTTTGCATCACTGTATTTTCCGATGATTTTTGTCTCTTTCACTTGCACAATAGGCTTGTCGAAACCTTTGGCTGTGTTAAAGGTCACGCAAACAACAAAAAAGGTAAACACGAAAGCTTTCTGATTAAGAAACATGACTGCAGTCTACCGATACCCAAGTTGTCAACTAACTCCTAAATGACCTATTAAATTTGATAAGATAAGCGCTTTCCCTCTTACGGACGCATTTTAAAAATCCAGCCATGGAATACTTAAGTAAAAAAAGAAACTCTTATGAAACGGGTAATTTCTTCATTTGGAAATGCCAGTGCTACCTTGTGGTATCATAACCTCAAGGCTTCCAGGTAAGCCAGTGGTAAAACCCCAAATTTTGCTTTTTCAAAAACACTTTTAGGAGGATAATTATCTCTTTAGCGGACAATGTAGATTCAAGATCAGACTGCACGTTCTGTGCAGTCTGATCTTGATCTACACTGTCCGCTAAAAGTCCTTGAGTCGCGCTTAACAGCCTAAGAATTAATCTGATGAACATCTAAGCTTTATAATGTATTGGTTTGACGTCTTTCGCCAAAAACATCTTTACATTAACCTCGGAGAGGTCCAAGATATTGCACCTTGTTCAATGGATAAGGGTATTGCAAGATGTCAGACGCTGCACGTATAGTTAGTACAGATAACTGTCCCCGAAGGCGAATTTACTTTTTGACTGGTCGCCTTCGGGTACAGAGACGATCTTGAAAAATCAGATGAAATCTGCCCACAGATTTTGTGCACACTTTGAAACTCTTTTATTTTCTTAAATGGACGACAAAACTAGAATTTGAACATACTTATTGCTTACGTACTGTAAAAGTGGGAATTTTTGCGACGTGGTAATTTTTGTGATTGAAAATTTGAAAAATTCGCAAACTTTTCTGTTCGCATATTTTACCACATGTATACCAGCAAATAACGAGTGTCTTGAATTCGCAAACATTTCCGTACGCAAAATGCCCTTAATCGGTAATTCGCAAATTATTTGACATGCGTATATACCCACGTATACAGTATTCAATAACCCTTGTTTCAAATACAAATATTTTCAATTTAAACGCTAAACATATGAAAAGAGTTTATCTCGTCTGTTACTCGAGGTGTTTGTAAAAGTCCTCCAAATTAGGCCTACACACGAAATGGCCGCAAACATGATAAATTTCGTTAGTTTTTTTTCCCCCCGAGATTTACATTTCATCAAAGACTTCTATAAGCAAGTTAGGTAATGAAACGTTCATTAACTTGTCCTTGGTCATCTGTGTTACTAAAAATTAATTGCATTTCGCTGCAATACAGATAAAACCAACAAAACAGAAAGTCAGTAACGCGCTGCAGCAGTTTGCTACCGGAAAACTCAAGATGAACTTGAGACGGTGAGGTGCAGAGTAAAATGTCCAAATAAGAAAAGAATCACAGCAAACTTACAGTCTGTTCTGTGCAGTCCGATACGGTGAGAATTATCCGGCGAAACGATTTCTAAATTCCCAATATATCTCGTTTGAACTATTGGCTTATATTGTCCAATAAACACACGATACTGCGGCAGTTTTCAACCTTAACCTGCTACATAACTTATAAAAAACTTTCAAGCCAACAGACAGACAGACAGACAGACAGACAGACAGCCAAGTTATTGCAAACTTCAGTGGGATATTTACATCTGCTGACCTTGAATCGGCGTGGCCTTTATCCTTTACAAGCTTTACTCCAATTAAGTTCCGAGTTTGGATATATATTTTGATAATTCATGGTTACGACCAGTGAAAAATGCCGATTTCAAGTGTTTTAACTCTTCTATTGAAGGCGGAAACAGTAGTTTCCACGCACTAGTTAGCCGGGTAAACAGCGCGTGTCATTCAACCAGATGGACAGAATTATCTTCATCTAGGTGGCATTTTTCAAATGTAAACATATTTATCTGATTTGGGCACTCTGGGTACAGAGCCGGACTACATTTCAAAGTAACAATCCATACAGCAAATTTCAAAATTAAATAACGTTTATTCAAAACAACGCCACCTGGTACGATTCATCCTGCCATGGTAAGCGTCTTTATAACCTAAAATCATAAACACAACCCCTACAGGCTTGGGAAATAGCCCTGGTATATTCTTGTTGATAAGTCTGTGGAAAAACCCTGCACAAATCCTGGTTTCCCTAAAACCTATATTTAGAAACTGTATTCAAAGATTTGCGGTAAACAATGGTATTTTGTAAAAGCTATTCTTTCTCTTTTGAAATACTGATTTTTTTAAAGACATTTGGAGCGAAAAACAGGCTAGTTTTTTCCAAAGAAGTACTGTATACAGCCATTTTCTACATTGCTACTTTTTAGCGGCAGATTTTAGTCTACACACCGCGTATTAATATCTATCCTCCACAGGATAGTGATGCGTCATAGCAGACAGGTCTAATCTTCAAAGAATATGACGTGCGCACCAAACAGAAGGAAATATCATAATTTACGCGCATTTACCCTACATTTCTCGCGCTTTACCTAATATTGTAATGCGTTCTTTTGTGGAGGGAGACGCCGCAGGGAATTGGAGAAAACAACTGTACTGGAATTTGAAGAAAGTCCCAAGAAAAAAGGAATTGCACCACTCGTGAAAATATTACCGATGATGTTCACTCGATGAAATAAATTTCGCGCTTTACCTAATATTGTAATGCGTTCTTTTGTGGAGGGAGACGCCACAGAGAATTACAGAAAACAACTGTACTGGATTTTGAAGAAAGGAGCAACTCCTTTTTTGCACTCAAAAACCTGACGAATTTCCTCATCAGGGGTGGGGCAGGTTTAAACATTACGAATTTGCAACGACAACGGAATGAGTTCACGACGGATGATTAACCGACATATCCAAGAACCAAAGTGAATGCAAAACGAATACCAACGAATGTCAACGATCTTTCTACGAACTTGAAACGTGTTGCCCTTGCTCTCTGCATGTGCTTTGAAGAACGTTAAAAGAGCGCTTTAACCCTTATTTAGGCGGCTAAGCGTATCTTAAAGACCTTTAGCGGACAGTGTAGATCAAGATCAGACTGCACAGAACGTGCAGTCTGATCATGGATCTACACTATCCGAAAAGGGGATATTCCCCTCTTTCCTACCCCCCCCCCCCCCCACACACACACACCTTTGGTTCTTACTATCCGCTTGACAGTTTCAATTCGATAATAAAGCAGGTTAAGGGTTAATTCGTTGGTTAGACGGTTGAAATTATTGAAGGAATTTGGTTGGACGAATGTTACCGTAGAGGTAACGATCCGTACTGAGGACGAGCAAACCGTTTGCATTGAGTTCATCGCACGCACAGGTCTGCTGCGTGTATTTTATTCATAGGCATACGCCGAAAAAAATGTAACTGCACAATTTTTTTTTGACGCGCTGGATAAACGACGTGCTCGAACGCACCTCAACGAACTTAGGACGATGAGCTGATAAACTTCAGGGAAAGTCAAAATATATGAATGATGCTCTGGCAAAAGGGGTTTAAAATGCACCTCATTATTATAATTATGGATCCATAAAATCCATTTTGTCTAACAACATACTAAATCATGAGGTACACTGGTCTTTGACAAGCAGAAAATTGACCAAGAGCAAAAAAGTATCGTCTCTGGCCAGTCTGCGCGTACTGCGCAGGCTGGCCTGGTTCGATACTTTTTGCAGATGCATTAGACCCCTTTTCACAGAGCATGGCTTATATATTCCCTACTCTTTCAAAAGCAAGGTCAATTCTCTTTTGATATAAATCTTAAATGGACCAGAGCTATGATAAGTGACCGTTGTTTCAACGGATGCAACTAAAGTTTTAGAATCACTACGCGATTCGAAATGACACTGATATTCAAGGGTGATAATTTAACGAATCTCTCAGTGACAAAGATTGGTTGTAAATTGAAGTTTAACATCGTTTTAACAGCTTAAGTTATATCACGGCGGTCAGTGCGCCTTCGCATGTGTTTCCTTGCTTTCTCACACCAGTACTGACACAACTTCTTTCCAAGTCACTGACTGCTTTTCTCACGTACATCAGAGGTGAGACGCAAAAAATTGCAGGAAAGAAAGTTTGCCTCAACCGGGTATCAAACTCACAACCACCGGGTCATGAGTCAGATACGCTAACCACTGAGCTACCCGGACGGGCCTCAGTGACAAAGGACACCTTTGACCTTTTCTCTCTCATTCATGCACTAAAGATGTGCGTGTGCATCATTTTATGGGACTTGCGACCTAAGTGTTGCACAATACAACAGCGTGAATTTGTACAGGAATTTAAAAGGTAAAAAACTTGGTATAGGTAGATCTTATTACACTACAAATATGCATATTGTATTTCATTGTAGTTACGGCCTTGGTATTGCACGTTACAACAGCCTAGATTTATACAGGTTAGCCCATAACTTGCTAAATACTAAATAGCCTAGGTGAAATGAAACTTTCGAGCCAATAGTAAACCCCATAGTTCTGCCATTTCAATCACACTTTTTTGGGATAATGTCGTCTCTTTGTCGGACAGTGTAGATCCAAGATCAGACTGCACTATTCTGTGCAGTCTGATCTTGGTCTACACTGTCTGCAAAAGGCCGTTGATTGGCTTAAGGGTAAAGATATGGAGCTATGTATAGGCTACTACATAATGACGTCCCACAGGCCCTTGATTTTTCACAGCCTTCACCCTCTATAACAAAACGTTCTTTTAATCGTGTTCTGCAATAATTTATCTTTAATCTGGTACTTAGAACGGGATAGATCCTATATGGATTAATATAAAGAAATTTATACGGGTCTAAACTTGAAAAAAAAATGTAATTTGTTCAATACTTTGTACAAGAAGACAAGACAAGGTGCCCAACTGTATTGCCAGCAAACACCAGCTAGAGTCAATTATCAGTATTTTTCACATACGTGTATCTACATGTATTTCTAAACTTAAAACGAAAAAGAAAAAAAAAAAAACATTATTTTAATCGTGTTCTGCAATAATTTATCTTTAATATAGTACTTAAACGGGATATATTGATTAACATAAAGAAAGTAGAATCTAGTAAGAGTCTAAACTTGAAAAAATATAATTTGTTCAATATTTTGTACAAGAAGACAGAACGAACAAGTATGTGCGAACAAGTCTAGGGACGAAAAGTCTGTTCCGAGAGCGTGCACCAGCTGAAATGGTAACCAGGCTGGCGGAAACGCTGCAAGCTGCACGTGAAGAAATCGCATGTAAACAAGTTTTTCGGTTCTATAAAGTCAAATATGATATAACGATAAAAAAGAGACAGTCCAAAAGGTATGTCGTCCCATTTAATAAACTGTTAGTGAATTATTAATGACATACAATAAAGGACATTTGAAACAGAAGGGAGTAAGCGTTTTTCTCCCTTTTTTCTCAAATTATGTACCGGGCATGTTCGTCCCAAAACTAGTTCATCCCTAGACTTGTTCGTCCCTGGCCTCGTTTGTCCGTGCTTGCTATCGATATTTTTGCACCTTCGTTATTGACCGAAATGAACATCCAGTATAACATATGTTAGAGAATCAGGAAACATCATATACCAAGGAGTGATTTTTATTTAAATTTATCAATCGGTTTGTTTTCTTAACATTTTTCTAACTCTCTCTGATATTTCTAAATTTTTGCAATTTTTAACTTACATACTGGCTGAAATTCTTCACCATTGTTGGCAACTTTTTTATACTTTGATTACACATCATCTGAATTGGGAGAAAAATGGACTTGTCTGTGCCTCATGAGGGCTAATATGGTCTGTGCCTCATGAGGGTTAATATCACGAGAGCACTAAAGTTTAAGTTAGATCGGTATACAATGCAAATAACCTATTTTTCTTTAATAAGACTAGTCTTAGAATATGCTGATAATATCTGGGATAATATTCCTGAGTACCTAAAAAATGAAGTTGAAAAAGTTCAAAATGAATCAGCAAGAATTGTGACTGGCTGTACTTAACTAGTATCCCTGGAAGATCTTACAAATGAAGCAGGATGGGAATCACTGAGATACAGAAGGAAAAAACAAAAATTTATTTTTTAAAATGGTTAAGGGTATTACTCCTGACTACTTATTATCTCTAGTCCCAGATACGGTTGGCTCCAAAGCATCGCATGTAGAACATCAATGTACAAACATTCTTTTATTCCGTCAGTGGTGGACAATTGGAATGCTCTCCCCCAAGAAATTAGAAATTTCAATTCGCTGACAGCTTTTAAGACACACCTTGACAGGAACAAATCCATATCTAATAAGCTTTATTTCATTGGCAAAAGAGAGTATCAAATTATCCACACCAGGCTGCGTAACAAATGTAGTTCACTAAATTTTGATCTATTCCAAAAGAATTTAGTTGCTTCGCCTTTGTGTCAATATGGTGGAATTGAGACTAGTCAACATTATCTTTTAGAGTGTAGGTATTATACTATCATTAGAAATAAACTTTTTGCAACTATCAAGAATTTCACCACTGTCAGCTTGGACGTACTGCTGTGCAGTGATGAAAGCCTCACCTTTCATGAAAATGTAACAGTATTTTTAGAGGTGCAGTCTTTTGTTAAGGATAGGAGAAGGTTCAAGCTATAAGTGAAAATCCCATTCAAGTCTTGTAGCAATTTTATAATGTTTTGTTTTACCATAATATCATACATATAAAGACAATAAAGTTAATTCTGTAATATTGGTTTCGAGAACATCCCACAATTCACGATCTCTTTATAGTATCTGTAGCTGTCTCCTCTCTCTTTTATTTTAATAGATAACACCGTTTTCTTTCATTTGTCAAATCAATGAGTAAATGAATAAAATAAGACTTTGATACCACCAAGAATCCATGGAAAAGAACAGTATAAGCTTACGCTTCCATTCCAATCCATTTTGTAGCATATTATACGTATATGTATGTTGTAATTGTCTTATTATATTCTTGTGTGTAAGAATGTTGCAAATAAAATATGTTTAAACAATGTCTGATGGTGCCATGTCTTGCAAAAGTTATATACATGTAGCCATTTTCAGTATGTAGGAACACAGGGAAAACTTGTCAAAAATTCATCTTAATCAGATACAAATGCCATGATGTTTTCAGTGAGTGGAATGCATTCAGGATTTAAAAAGTAAAATTTTGAATGCATAGCTTTGATGGTCACAAAGTTAGGAATAGCTATCTAATGACACTGGTCTCACAAAATGGCTCTGCCCTACATGTCACAAGTTTTATATAGAGGCTTCTACAGGAGCTTAAATGGTGGACCTCTACCAGGATTCATTTGGGAGTGAGGCCTCTTTTTAGCTCACCTGAGCACAAAGTGCTCATGGTGAGCTCTTGTCATCGTGCTGTGTCCCGCGTCTGTTGTCCGTCGTCCTTCGTCAACTTTTACCTTGTGTACACTCTGCTAGAGGCCACATTTTAAGTCCGATGCTCATGAAACTTGATCAAAATGTTTGTCTTGATAATATCTCGGACGAGTTAAAAAATGGGTCAGGTTGGGTCAAAAACTAGGTCACTAGGTCCAATCTTAGAAAAACCTTGTGTACGCTCTAGAGGCCACATTTTCAGTCCAATGCTCTTGAAAGTTAATCAAAATGTTTGTCACGATGATATCTTGGTCTAGTTTGAAAATGGGTCAGGTTGGGTAAAAATCTAGGTCACTAGGTCAAATTTTAGAAGAACCTTGTGTACGCTCTAGAGGCGTCATTTTCAGTCCAATGATCTTGAAAGTTGGTCAGAATGTTTGTGTTGATGATATCTCACAGGAGTTTGAAAATGGGTCAGGTCAGGTCAAAAACTAGGTCACTAGGTCAAATCTTAGAAAAACCTTGTGTACACTCTAGAGGCCTCATTTTCGGTCCAATTATCTTGAAAGTTAATCAGAATGTTTGTGTTGATGATATCTCACATGAGTTTGAAAATGGTTTAGGTCAGGTCAAAAACTAGGTCACTAGGTCAAATCTTAGAAAAACCTTGTATACGCTCTAGAGGTCACATTTTCAGTCCAATGCTCTTGAAACTTCGTCAGAATGTTTGACTTGATGATATCTCAGATGAGATCGAAAATGGTTTAGGTCGGGTCAAAAACTAGGTCACTAGGTCAAATCTTAGAAAAACTTTGTATACGCTCTAGAGGCCACATTTTCAGTCCAATGCTCTTGAAAGTTAATCAGAATGTTTGTATTGATGATATCTAGGACGAGTTTGAAAATGGGTTATGTCAGGTCAAGAACTAGGTCAGTGGGTCAAATCTTAGAAAAATCTAGTGTATGCCTTAGAGGTTACATTTTCAGCCCAATACTCTTGAAACTTGATCAGGATATTTGTGTTGATGATATCTTGCATGAGTTTGAAAATAGTTTGCGGGGGTCATAAACTAGGTCACCAGGTTTAATCTTTGAAAAGCCTTGTGTACACTGTAGAGGCCACATTTTCAGTCCATTAATCTTGAAATTTGGTCAGAATGTTTGTCTTGATAATGTCTTAGACTAGTATGAAAATGGGTCATGTTGGATAAAAAAGTAGATCACTAGGTCAAATCTCTGAAAAAACCCTCTGTACACCCTATAAGCCACATTTTCTCTGAAATACTCATGAATGGTGGTCAGAATGTGTGTCTGGATAATTTCTATGTGTTTGAAAATAGGCAATATTAAGGTTAAAATTAGGCCACTGAGACAAATTCTAGAAAAAGCTTGTGTACACTCCAGAGGCCATGTTTGTAAGTCCAGTACTAGTGAGTGTTTGTCAGAATGTTTGTCTTAATATTTCGGAAGAGATTGGAAATGGGTCATGTTTGATCAAAAGGCTCAGGTGAGCGACTTCAGGGCCAGCATGGCCCTCTTGTTTTGGGAAAAGGGGGGGGGGGGGGGGGCTCTAGGGTCCCATTTTCGAAATTGCTAGAAGAAGCACTGATGTTGAAAGTGGAAAAAACACCATTCAATCAGTGGATCAGTTCACTGGCTGCAAAGATAATTATAGATGTGAAACTGGCTGTAGACAGATCATAATGATAGCCTTTGATAGGTATAGATCCCAGGTTAGTGTAAAGTAAAGTTTGATCTTGGATCTTCAAGGCCTGCAAAGGCAACTACATACATGTAGGTGTGAAAGGTAGTTGAAGGGTTTTTAAGAAATTGAAATCAATGAGAAATTTGCTTTCTATTTTCAGGAAGACAATGTGATGTAGAGATGGGTATCAGACTGAATCTTTCCAGCTATGAGTATTGGACTATGGAGTGAAGATTTAATCTGTTACTGTCTGAAAAAAAGAACTGTAATTTGACTAATTTCAAGGCTGTTTTTGACCCATAGGAAATTTAGCAGATCTTCAAGAATTACGCCTACAGAATTTGATGTACATGTAGGTTCTTCAAATGGACGTTCACTGAGATCTTTCATAGTATTTCCCTGGGTGAAAAAAATTACCCCCCCCAGCCCCCATGGTAGGGGATTAATGATTTTTAATGCAGGTTTATATTGTGAACAGTTTAAAAATCTTCTTTTTTTCAAACTGAAAGACAGGATCTGATAGACCTCTACCAAGAAATTTTCAATTATCCCTATACCAGACGACAAATTTAAGCCTTGTCCAGATTGAAAGCATTTGCAGACAACAATTTCAGTGTGTCTCAAATGTTGCCATTTTTAGCTCCACTGGCCAGCGGGCTTACGTCATGGCCTGGTGTCCATCATCCATCCGTCCGTCTCAAACATTTTCTCTGAAACTACCCATCCAATTTTGATGAAACTTCACAGAAATGATTCTGCCATGGTCCTCTTCATAATTTCTTTAAAGAATTGGATTCCTTCAAAAACTCTGGTTTTCATGGCAACAGGACTGAAAAATATTGGAAATCTTTGAAAATCTTTTTGTCTGAAATCATAAGGTCCACAGCTGCCAGATTTGGCACGTAGCTGTATCTTATAGACCTCTACCAAGTTTCTTAAAATTACAGCCCTTTGGTCAAAATTTGGCCCCATCCTGGGGATCACAAGTAAAACTTAGGCTTATATAGTGACTTCAATTCAAATAGTAATCAAGGGAAATAAAATCCCATTATATGAGATAAAGTTTGTTACTATTTACCTCCCTTAACTATCAAACTGCAGTAATACAGTCATGATTGGTGACAGGTATCCAAGTTTTTTGGATATAAAGTGTTCTGTTTTCAGGGAGAGTGATTTATTTTGATGCTAATACATGTAACTATGCTGTCATGAGTGGAATATTTAATTTAAAGTCAGGTTTCTATCATTCAGGTTTTTCAGCTCCACTGGCAAAAGGCCAGCGGGCTTATGCTATGGCCCGGTGTCCATTGTGTGTCCATGTGTTAACTTTTATTTTAAACATCTTCTTCTCTGAAACTACCCATCCAATTTTGATGAAACTTCACAGAAATGATCCTGCCATGGTCCTCTCCAGAATTTATTGAAATAATTTGATTCCTTCAATAACTCTGGTTGCCATGGCAACAAAACTTAAAAATATTGGAAATCTTTGAAAATCTTTTGTCTGAAACCATAAAGCCTAGGGCTACCAATTTTTGACATGTAGCTTTATCTAGTGGGTCTCTATCAAGTTTCTTCAAATTATAGCCCTGGGGTCAAATTTGACCCTGCCCCGGGGGTCACAAGTTTTACATGGGCTTATATAGAGAAAACTTTAGAAATCTTCCTGTACCTAGCCATGAGGCCTAGGGTTACCAAATTTTGTATGTGGCTTTATCTAGTGGGCCTCTACCAAGAGTGCCCAAATTATAGCCCTTGGGTCAAATTTGACCCCACCCCGGGGGTCACAAGTTTTACATGGGCTTATATAGGGAAAACTCTAGAAATCTCCTTGTACCTAGCCATAAGGCCTAGTGCTACCAAATTTTGCATGTGGCTTTATCTAGTGGGCCTCTAACAAGAGTGCCTAAATTATAGCCCTGGGGTCAAAATTGGCCCTGGCCCGGGGGGTCATAAGTTTTACATGGGCTTATATAGGGAAAACTTAAGAAATCTCCCTGTACTTAGTCATAAAGCCTAGGGCTACCAAATTTTGCATGTGGCTTTATCTAGTGGGCCTTCACCAAGAGTGCATAAATTATAGCTCTAGGTTCGAATTTGATTCATCCCCAGGGGTCAGAAGTTTTGCATGGGCTTATATAGTGAAATCTTTAGAAATCTACTTGTTACTAACCATAAGAACTAGGGCTACCAATTTTAGTTCTGTCTCAGGGGTCTTATGTTCAAAACCAATTGGCCAAGTATTGTAATGTTTGGCATGTAGGGATCTTACATATTAGCCAGTGGAGCAATACAGGGCCATCATGGCCCTCTTGTTTTTTCAGAACTTTACCTTTTCATGCCAATGAATAAACCTGCTTGTATTCACTGACATTATCTTCATTTATAAAGATGTGTCTTTTTTTTGGGGGGGGGGGAGGGATGTTTATTACATTACACACTTGTTATGCTGTATGTCTCTGTCAATGCCAATTAAGTGCTTGATATGTTTATTTTACTCTTAAACAAAGGACAAATTTTTGACTGGACCAAATTAAAGCCATTGCAAAAGACCGATTGAATGTAGGTAAAATGATTATTTCTATCTTTGACAGGGAAGAAATTATTTCTATCTTTGATAGGGAAGAAAAAATTGTTTGAAAAGTAGAAATACTGGTTGAGAACATGTTTTCCTATTCCCACAATGTTTTTAAAAGTCATGTCTTTCGGGGTCGTTAACACTCCAATTTATGTGGTAAAGGGTTAAAAAGCCAGTGGAGTGATACAGGGACATTGTTCTGTGATAGGATAGAAAATATTGTGGGAAAGGAGAAAAGGCTGGTTACCAGGATTTTCTCCTTTTCCCACTATGTTTTCAAAAGGCTTCTTTCGATAAACTACTGGAAAGCATGAAATAAATGTTGTTATTAGCTCACCTGAACACAAAGTGCTCAAGGTGAGCTTTTGTGATCGTGCTGTGTCCACCGTCCATCATGTGTCTTTTGTCGTCAACTTTTACCTTGTGTACACTCTAGAGGCCATATTTTTCGTCAAATAATCATGAAACTTGGTAAGGATGTTTGTCTTGATGATATCTCAGATGAGTTTCAAAATGGGTCATGTCTGGTCAAAAAATAGGTCACTAGGTCAAATCTCAGAAAAACCTTGTGTACACTCTAGAGGCCACATTTTCAGTCCAATTATCATGAAACTTGGTCAGGATGTTTGTCTTGTTGATACCTCAGACCAGTTTGAAAATGGGTTATGTCCAGTCAAAAACTGGGTCACTAGGTCAAATCTTAGAAAAACCTTTGTATGCTCTAGAGGCCACATTTTCAGTCTGATACTCATGAAACTTAGTCAGGATGTTTGTCTTGATGATATCTAGGACGAGTTTGAAAATGGGTCATGTCCAGTAAAAAACTAGGTCACTAGATCAAATCTGAGAAATACCTTTCATACACTCTAAAGGCCACATTTTCAGTCCGATACTCCTGAAACATGGTCAGGATGTTTGTCTTGATGATATCACAAACGAGTTTGTAAATTGGTTATGTCAGGTCAAAAACTAGGTCACTAGGTCAAATCTTAGAAAAAACCTTGTGTACACTCTAGAGTCCACATTTTCAACCTGATACTCGTGAAACCTGGTCAGGATGTTTGTCTTGATTATATTTCACAAGAATCTGAAAATGGGTCATGTCAGATCGAAAACTAGGTCACTACATCAAATTGTTGAAAGACCTTGTGTACCCTCTGGAGTCCACATTACCCTAGTCTTAGCCGAATCTGTACAATGAAAGGTGATGTTACACGAATGCCCTATCCTTAAAAGATACCCAACTTTCAGGCATCTTTGTTTTGCAATTTTGTAAAGTTTCAGAGTGACAAATGATTAAAACGGATAATTCATAGTGTGTGGAACAGAGACACCGTAATGTCATATTACTGTTGGGTCTGAATATCTCACAAGTTATTGAAGCAGGATTGTATTGATGAAGATTAGACTGCCTCCTACAGTTCATCTACTCTGTCTATGACAGATTGTTTGACAAAGGTCTGAATACTTTTTTTACCGAGTTCTTTAACCCTTTACCACACAATCCTGACTTTTGACGACCCTGAGAAAGAAAACTTTTTCCCCGTGGGGTCCCGGGTTTTTTTTTAATTTATAGAATAGGACCTCGGCCTTTCTCTATGGCATGTCGTAGAAGGCGACTAAAATTAGAGACAAACGGCTGCTTTCCTCGTAATTCGTAGGATTGCAGCAGGCTGGGTAGTTCTTATTCCAAATCCTGTATTTTTTTCTCGATGTAAATAGGGTTTGGAATGGGAATCAATTGGCCTGTGGGACCCCATGTGGTTTAATCGGGGGTATAAGAATAAACCACTGCAGTCCCGCGATCGTCACATCTGCCATTTCATCTGGCGGAACAAAAGTGACAGCATGCATGTCGTAAAAGGCGACAAAAGGGGCATCATTTTGTGTTTTGTCCATTCCTCATTTATCATGTTTGTCTTATGTTGTTGCACATGTATGTTATTTTCACCTCGCATTATTGTTTACTAAGTAAGTGCGCCCAATATGACCTAAGTTGTCGACGGGCCTTAAAACGCTATTCATCATATTCATCATCAAGAAAACTTTTGAAAACATTGTGGGAAAAGGAGAAAATGCTGGTAACCAGCATTTTCTCCTTTTCCCACAATGTTTTCTCCCCTTACCAAATCAAATTTCTATTTTTGATTTCTATCGTTTATTTTGTCGTCTGCAAATGCTTTCAATTTGGACTAGTCTAGAATTTTGTTGTTTGGTAAAGAGTTAACTCTACCAAACAATCCCAACTTTCAACAACCCTGAGATAGAAAATGCCGGTGACCAGCATTTTCTCCTTTTCCTCCAATGTTTTCTACCCTATCAAAGACAGATATTGTCATTTCAGCAACAGTTAATGTTTTGTCTGCTTTGAAAAAATTTTGGGGAAGAAAATGCTGGTATTAACCAGTTTTTCATTTTGAGAAGAAAATGCTGTAATTTCAGCACAAATGAATTTGATGTCTGCAAATGCTCACAGTTTAAAATTTTGTCATTTGGTAAAGAGTTACTTGTTCTATGAGAGGACATTTTACAGATATTTTGAAAGAGTTCTGATCTGTCGAAAATAATGGCTGCTGTGATGTTGGTTTGTTAGCTGACCAGAGCATGAAGTGCTCAAGGTGAGCTTTTGTGACTGTGCTGTGTCCATCTTCTTGGCGTCAACAATTACCTTGTGTGCACTCTAGAAGCCACATTTACAGTGCAATACTCATCCAGCTTGGTCAGAATGTTTCTCTTGATAATATCTAGGACAACTTCCAGATAGGGTCATGTTTTTTTGGGCAAAAATGTAGGTCACCAGGTCAAATCTTAGAGAAACCCAGTGTGCACTGTGTAGGCCACATTTCCAGTCTGATACTCATGAAACCTGGTCAGAGTGATTGTCCTGATGATAACGCGGGGAAATTGGGTCAATTTGAGTCAAAATTTAGGTCACTGAGCCAAATCTTAGAAAAACTTTGTGTACACTTTCACATGTTCAGTCTGATAGAAATGAAACTTGATCAGAATGGTCAGATAGGGTCATGTTTTTTGGGCAGAAAAGTAGGTCACCAGGTCAAATCTTAGAAAAACCTTGTTTTCATCACAGAGGCCATATTTTCAGTCTGATATGCATAAAACTAAGTCAGATTGTTGGTCATGATGATAATTATCTTGGACAAGTTTGAATTTTTGTCATGTCAGGTCAAAAGTTGTTCACTGGGCCAAATCTTACAAAAACCTTTTTTGCAGTCTAGATTCCATATTTTTAGTCAGATACTCATTAAACATGGTCATGAACCATTGTTTTGATGATATCTTGGACAAAAAGTAGGTCACTAACACTCTTGTGTTTAACATCATCACAACCAGGATCTCTTCAGCTTTATCAATCCCGGGTGACTTTACTCAGGTGAGCGCTTTAGGGCCAGTGGCTCTCTTGTTTTCTCAGAATAAGCTAGTATGTTTTATGATTACAGGGAAATAACACTGTCTGGGGGTTAAACAATGTTAATTTTTTAATGGTTGATTTTGTTACATGTATTTTAGATTTTACTTAGATGTGTTTGATATAGGTTATAGAGCAATGTGTGCATAATTTCCAGTATTTTCTTCAAAAACTTTACAATTCATGCCAATGGAAACAGAGATTTTCAACTGAATGATTTTCAAAAAATTTTCTATAATAGGGTAGAAAACATTGTGAGAAAGGAGAAAATGCTGGTTACCAGTATTTTCTCCTTTTCCTACAAAGTTTTCAAAAGGCTTCTGTCTTAGGGTTGTTAAAACTGGTCATTGTGTGGTAAAGGGTTAACTCTTTACCAGACGAGAAAATTTTAGCCTTGTCCAATTTGAAAGCATTTGCAAACAACAATTTCAATGTGGCTCAAATGGTGCAGTATTCTTTGATAGAGTAGAAAGCATTGTGGGAAAAGGAGACAATGCTTGTTACCAGCATTTTCTCCTTTTCCCACAATGTTTTCAAAAGGCTTCTCACCCAGGGTCGTTAAAAGTCGGCATTGTGTGGTAAAGGGTTAAGGTAGTGAAGGTATACAGGACCATCATGGGCCTCCTGTTAACTCGTTACCAAAGAACAAAATTTAAAACCAGTTCAGATTGAAAGCATTTGCAGACAACAAAATAAATGTGACCCAAAAATTGATTTATTTTATTGAAGGGTAGGAAACATTGTGGGAAAAGGAGAAAATGCTGGTTACCAGCATTTTCTCCTATTCCTACAATGTTTTCAAAAGGCTTCTATCTCAGGGTTGTTAAAAGGCGGGGTTTTGTGGGGCTAAAGGCTGTGTTAAAAATCATCTGCTGCCAGTTTCTTAACCCTTAAAGTTCTGACATCAGCTTTAGTTGGTTTTGCACACAGTGAAGATCAAGATCAGACTACCCAGAACTAGCAGTCAATCTTGGATCTCCACTGTCCACTATTTTGTTACATGTTCTGGCTAGAGCAATCTTGATATAGCCATATTTTGGCCAAGTTTTTGTTATTTCAAGAACCATTCAGTAATTCAGGGCTTTGAGGGTGAAAGATGGTAGTCAATGACATTTAACTCTTCACCAGCTGACAAAATAGCCCAAATTCATAACAGCCGAGTCCCAGTTGCTCAGTTGGTAGCATACAGGACTTGAGAACAGGGGGTCACTGGTTTGATCCCTGGCATGGCTAATTTCTTTCTGAGGATAGATAATAGTCATTGCGGTAGGATTCATTCCTCTCTTACCAGCGACCATTGTTTTGATGATGGTAATGTGGAAAAGCAGCCAGTGGCTTGGAAAGATTATTGTGGTACTGGTATAAGAAACTCCAAGAAAGCATGGATAGGTGCACTGGCTGCCACGATATAACTGAAATAATGTTGAAAACGGCACTAAACACAGTACGGTCTTAACCCTTTACAAAAAATCCCAACTTTTTTCTATTTGGAGGAAGAAGATTCTGGAAAGCGTTTTCGGAACAGGAGAAAATACTGGTATGCAGCACTTTCTTCTTTTTCCACCTTGCATTCTAGCCTTTCATAGAGAAATCTCACCATTTGAGCAACATTTATTTGTCCCGGAGAATAAGAAAAAATGGTGGTAATCAGCATTTTCTCTCATTACCATAATACTTTTTAATGTGCCTAAGACCAATTCCATCGTTTGAGCCACAACTAAACTGCCATCTGGAAATGCATGTAATTTCGATGACTGTGCATGTAAGATTTTTTCATTTTGTAATGAAAACAGTCTGTATTGTGGTGTTTTATTTTATTGATTTTAAACCTTTATAAAACCATTTTGTTTTAAAAATCTTTTGTTTAGACAAAAAATACCCCACATTATTCAAGGCTTTTGAAACCTTGTGGAAAATGGTGGAAGTGCTTGTAACCAGCATTTTCTCCTTTTACACTGTTTTGTCATTCTTGAAAGATAAATTCTATCATTTCAGCTACATTTCATATTTACTCTGCAGGTATTTTCAACTTGGGCAATAACAGAATTTTGTCGTTTGATAAATAGTTAAAATAGCCTATATTGTTGTGAGTTTGGCTTATAATTTTAAATCATTATAAAACCAGCCATTGTTTTAAAACCCGTGATTAAAAAGCCTCTTGAAAACATTGTGGAAAATGGTGAAAGTGCTGGTAAGCAGCCTTTCATCCTTTTCCTCCATGTTTTCTACCTTTTCATAGACAAATCGCATCATTTTAGCCACATGTAATTGTTGTCTGCAAATACTTTCAATATGGACGAGCAAAACATTTCATAGCTTGGTGAAGAGTTTTAAAACAGGTTGTATTGTGATGAGATTATTGTCTTGATTTTAATATTCCACCAAACCGTCCATTGCTTTTAAACAAAAAGAAGTATAATGTTCTTGAAAACATTATGGAAAAGGGTTATTGTGCTTCAAACCAGCATTTTCTCTTTTCCCACAATGTTTTCTACCCTTTGAAAGACAAATTCCATCGTCGTAGCAACATTCAATTTATCGTCTTTCAATTTGGAAAGTTCAAAATTTTGTGTGGTGGAGGTCAACCTTTTTAACCCTTATCCGGCTAAATAAGTTAAATGAAACTTTTAAGCTATATAGTAAAAACTGGAATGTTGCCATTTCAAAGGTATTTTTTTTTTTTGGGGGGGGGGGGGAGCGTCTCATTATCGGACAGTGTAGATTCAAGATCAGACTGCACATTCTGTGCAGTCTGATCTTGATCTACACTGTCCGCAAAAGGTCTTTGAGTCGCTGTTAGCAGCCTAAGGGTTTAGGACGTATGCATATGTGTTTTGAAACCTTACCCAGATGACAAAATATTAGATTAATATATGTTAAAGGCATTTGCTGTTAACAAATAAAGTATGGCTTAACCTTTTACCAAACGGTAAATTTTTCGCCAGTTTTACACTTGAAGCCTTTGCAGATAACAAATTAAGAGTGGCTCAAATTAGGGGCTTTGACTCTGAGCAGAGAGAAAACATTGTGGGAAAAGGAGAAAATGCTGGGTTACCAGCATTTTCTCCTTTTCCCACAATGTTTTCAAAAGGCTTCTTCCACAGGGTCGTTAAAACCGGGGATTGTGTGGTAAGGGGTTAAATAATGGTGATTGTTGGTAAAAGGGATAAAATGTAGGTAACCAGCATTTTCTCCATTTACCAATATGTTTTTGAATGCTTCTTTTTATTTAAGGTTGAATTTGATGTTTGTGTAATATATTCTTGTTGCATACATCAACATTTGAAGTTGAGTATTAAAACGTTTTATTTTTATACTTTGTTGTTCTTCTTGTTCAGACTTGATCTCTGCAGAGAGAAAGCAAGTTTTATAAACTCAGTAAGAAAAACTGATATAATTATTCATCTTTTATTAAACACCTCTGTATTAAAATTGATAATCTACTATACACAGAGTAGTAAAAGGTAATTTTACTGTGTCCCACCATTGCCTACCCAAGTGTCTTTCTAGCCCGTTATATATCCGGCTGTTTGTTTCTCTGTCAGTGTGGTTTTCTCTTTTTCCGCCTTTTTTTTTTTGTGCATTTGGTTTTTGTCATGGCCGCGTTTCGATCTCTGTTCGCCGCCTTCCGAGTCGAGTTCCCTAACCACTGCGCCACTTTGGAGCCTATTATATTAAGGTTGTAGTTTCTATTTGAATATAATGTCTTGTAAAAACACTGAAAAAAAAAAAGACTTATTGCTATTAACGCCAGGTGAGTTTAATTCACCAATCAAAACTTTCTAACCAAAGTGTCCCGTGTTTTAATAAACACAGAAGGCTCTTTGAAACACTGTGGAAAAGGAGAAAATGCTGGTAACCAACAGTTTCTCTTTGCTCACAATGTTTTCTTCACTTTCAAAGAAAAATTCCAGCATTTGAGCAATGTTTGTCGTCTGCACAGGCGCTTATTGTGGACGATTCGTAGTTTTTGTCGTTCGCTTCAACCAGAGACATACAGTACACTTATCTATGTCTCTGCTTCAACTGAAAATACAAACCGCAGGACCTTCACAATCAAACATGTATGCAGCAGATAACTTTGAAAATATCCATGTTAAATAGCGATGTCATTGATACCAAACGTGAATGCACGTGAAAACATTGTGTCAGTCCTTATCACAGTCCACATAGATCTTAAAAGATTATCTCTAAATCTGTATCTTTTTTGTTACTGTCATGTTTGTCAAGGTAACGTCAACATAAATGAGCCATGCTCTGGCAATAGGGGGCTTAATGCATCTCCCTGATGCATTAAGCCAATCAAATCATCGCATGATTATGGATCCAAACTAGCCACCTTTTTTTTTCACAACCGAGTTAATCACGATGTTGACAGGTCCTTTATCATGCAGAAAACTGACCAATAGCGAAGTTTCGGCCCATGTTAGCCTGCGCGGACTGCGCAGGCTAACCTGAACCGACATTTTTCGCAAAAACATTAAGTCCTCTTTTCAAAGAGCATGGCTCATTAACGACGTTTGCGACAGTTTCCATTTTCACGCTTCGTGTAACTATCACGCTCACCTTTTACTCGAAAAACGGTGAGCACCTAACACAATTGATCCTGCCACACTTGTCAATGTCTGCAGAATGGATAAACCAACACCTAAAACGGGTCGTTTCATGTCAGCAAAATGAAGAAAAAAGTATTTGAATCAAACCAAATAATTATATGCGAGGCAAGAATCCAAAATTACGCTTTCAAAAGATCGGACTGAAAGTCAAAGTGAATCACCTAACTACGTCACCTAACAACGGAAATATGGACACAGATGCTACTTCTAGCGCTTTATCGAATCGTATCGCCGATCATCCTTTCAGATGCAGATGCTTTCAGTTTGGTCTAGTCCGAAGTTATGTCACTTGGTAAAGACTTGCAGAAAACGAGAGGCTGTACATAACTCTTTCTCCACTACCAGGTTGTCCCCTAGCTTGACGAGTCTGCAGCAGACAACATTAGAAAACATTGATGTGAAAAGGAGAAATTGCTCCTAAAGATTGATTTCTCTTTTTCGCACAATGACTTCTGACCCATCAAAGAACTGTGATACATGAATACCAGGTTTTGGTTTAGCGTCTGCAAATCATGGCGTCAAATTTAGTCTAAAATTAGTCGTTTGGAAATGGGTTAAATGCTAACATCATTATTACATTTATATGCTATGAATTGGTTTATTATGACCGACAAACATTATTCTTATAAATATTGTTGTGTAATTGAAAAAAAAAAAAAATAGATAATTTACATCATACAATGTCTTTGTCTTTGACAAACCCTACATTTACTCATTAGTTAGTGCCCCACCCACAAACTTAAAATGTATTTTCTGAAAAAATAAGGCTGGTGACCTTTTTTTTTAAGCCTGATTCTTTTAGTATAGTACATGAACATTATTTATAGAAAAAATAAGAAAAATCTGAATGTTAGAACATTTACAAAAATAACTTTAAAAGATACTCTTTGTTTTTTTTTTTTTCCAAAATAAAGGTGTTTTAGCCATAAGTTAAGGTTTTTTTTTTTTTAATATTGATACTCAGTATACTCTAAATTATTTTTTTCATTAAATTTGATGTTTCATCAATACAATGACATAAAATTTGCTTATAATTGTTGTCATTCAAAAAAATATACATAGAGTTAGTTTTCATAGGTGAAATTTCATCCTGAACTGCCGCAATGCAGGGTGTACTAAAAGAAATATTCATAGAATTTTCCCAAAGCTGGTGACCCCCTCTTTTTATCTCCTATTTTTGTAGATCAGATAATAAACTATCACCAAACAAAGTTTCATGAAATTCTGAATGTTTTGAAAAAATGGTGAAACTGTAGCGATCGTCTTCAATCGATGGGAAAAATGATCAGACCGAAAACCAGGCTATCATTATGCCGCTTTCAAAAGTACGAGCATATCACGGCGATAATTCAGTTAATTGAACGTACCCGCTCAAGGTAAATCATGGCCACGCCCTAGAATTTTGCTAGGTAAGCACCAAAGCATACTTCTTTAACAATCAGATGGATAGATATGCAGTAGTCAGTTGTCGCACGGAATGTCTGGGATGTCAGTGCATATTTCTGTATTGTTCTTTTGGTGGTTGGTTGGCTGTTGAAAACGTTTAATCCGACAAACTTCCGTCAGCGACTATGATTTCTGGAAAATCAACACGCGAAAGTCAGCAAAAAGCTTTGTTAAACATACAAACATGATATTCTGAAGTTTGTGCTCTGCCAAGTGATTCATATATGCTTTATTCACCACAGTTCTAAACAAAAAATATACAATATTCATTATCAAGCAACTGTCATTTTTTTTATAGGCAACGCTCCACGCTCCAAAACTCAATAAAGCGATCCAGCTCCTGAGTTGAAACAGAGTACGATATTATAAGCGATTGTCTACGAGTTTAATCAAACAATTTGTCTTTTTTGATCAATATATATAACTGTCTGTCTGTCTGTCCGTCTTTCAGTCTTTCTGTCAGTCAGGTTTCTTGTCCTGATTTTTGATGCCTTTGAAATGAAATTTGTCATTATATACATGAGGAGCTTGATGACAGACAGTATCATGCATAGGGCTGTAACGATACAGTAGGTCACGAATACACATCACGATACAAGGGCACGAATATGAATATTTATTCATGAATATAAGTTTTTTTTCCAGGCACAAAATGAATTATTTTTTCAACGCTTTGGATTAAAAAAAAGTCATATCAATATTGATAAAGTAATGAAAAAAGCCTACCTGGCTTTAAATATTGATTTTAAAAGGAAAGGACAAATGGTAATATTGAAATTTAAACACAATCAAAAGTTTCATGACCCCAGGAGATTTTGCTTGAAAATTTTGTGGGAAAAAGACAAAATGCTTATTAGTTACCATTTTGTCTTTTTCCCACAATGTTTGTCTTTTGTAATTGGTCAGAAATTCTGTTTGTTTCTCATGGTGTTTTCAATTGCTTTCATTATCATTTAAAAAAAGTGTTTTCTGGTAATTTCAACTTATTTGTCAAATAACACTGGTGGCACTGCATCACTGTCAAAGTTTTAACACAACTTAATATTTTTCTTCAAGAACACCAGCATATCCACATGCTCAGGGCTCAGTGCTGCCCTCTGAGCAGATACAACATCTCCTGCAGTGCTAAACACCCTTTCACTTGGGACACTGGTGGCAGGTATGCATAACAAGTGTCTTGCAGCTCGACTAAGATGAGGAAAATTGTACTGGTTCTCCCTCCACCAATCTAAAGGAGAATGGCTTAAGTTTAACGGGTCCAATTGTTTATATTTGTCTAATTCTTGTTCAATCAACTGTTGCTGTGACTTGGTTGCTGGCTCTTCTTTTAAAACATAAACATCCCCCAGAAGAGTGTCTAGAGCTGCTTTTTTTGCAGGTGGGCCAACATCCTCAGAATCAGAAACAACCACAGGCTCAGCAATTTCCAGAGCTGGTAGTGCTGGTTCTGTAGCCTCTGCTTGAGATTTTCTGGGTTGGGTGTTTTCCTCTTTCTCCACTTTTATTCGGGGTTTATTTATGGAATTAGTCAAATGTACCACTTTAGCATAGGCATGCAGGCGTTCATCGATCTGGAGAAAGGGCAAAGTTTTGAATCTTGGATCGAGTATGGTAGCTTGCAACAGTATGTCCCTTATTTCAGGTTCCTGGTACCTTTTTTTCAAATCATTGAGCAAGGCCTGTTTAACAGATTTAATGGTCTTTGGGTCACCATCACTAGGTGAAAGACTACTCATCAAATTGTTCAAGAGTGGCATAACCATGGATATCGTTGGCTGATGCTCCTCACAGAGGATTGTTGTGATGGTTTTGAGGGGCTCCATAATCAAAACAAGCTGCTCTGCTGATGTTATATCTCCTGGAGAGAGAGTGTCAAGGTCTGGGTCTTTACGCACCTCCTGTGAGACAAGAACTGCCATGACTGCAGCCTGTTGTTCAAGGTAGCGCTGGATCATGTCATAGGCACTGTTCCATCGGGTTTTAACCTCAGTGAGAAGTTTGTGTTTTGGAAGCTGCAGTAGCTCCTGCTTCAGAGTAAGTAGATGGGCAGCTGTCGTGCTCTTATGGAAAAAGTTGACAATCCTTTTTATTCTGCCAATGAGACGCTGAACTTCAGGAATCTTCAAGGCTTGCTGTGCAGCTAGATTAATTGTGTGTGCAAAGCACTTTATATGTGGCTTGAAATTCCCTTCTCTACATGCAACTCCCATATTAGCAGCTCCATCTGAAGTAACTGGTTGGATACCATGAAATCTTTTTAATTGCCATTCATCAACAGCACACCTAAGTACTTCTGCAATGTTATTGCCAGTGTGGGATTCAAACATCGGACGGGTTTGGAGGACAGCACTTTGGAGATTCCATTCATCATCTATGTAATGTACAGTAATTGTAATATAACTCTGTGTAGCTCTAGATGTCCATCCGTCTGTTGTGATCGCAAGTGTGTCGGCATGCTTTAACTTCTGTTTGAGTTGATCACATGTCTCATGATAAAGGGCAGGAATATGCTTCTGACTGAAAGTGACCCTTGATGGAACATGATATCTAGGCTCTAGGCATTCTAAAAGGTCTTTAAATGCTTTGTTGTCTACCAACGTGAAAGGCCTCATGTCTGTTGCGAGAAGTATGGTGATTTTTTTAGTGATTTCTTTTGCCCTTTTGCTGTCTTGACCTAATTTGGCTTGAAACATTTGCTTTAAACTGGGCTGCTCTGGCTTACCTACCATCTGTAGACCACTTGTAGATGGCTGGGGAGAGCACACAGGTGGATTAGAAGTACTTGTTTGTGCTGATTTCGGACTAGCTCCAGAAACTTCAATCCCATGTTTCCGACGAAGATGGATGGCCATGTTAGATGTGTTCTTACAAGTGTACCTGTAGATATGATTAAAAGAAGCATATTAACTTTTTATTCTAATCCATGTAATTAACTAATTATATCATTATTCTTTCCTCATTTTTAAATCATTAATCAATAAAAAGAAAAGATGCATAGAACTTCCGATTTTAATTTAATGATTTTTCAATATTACATAATTTACATTTTATTTTTTAAATTATTCATTTATGTATTTATCTACATGCTATTATCATTTAAAAATAATCACTGATTAACTCTTAACCACACAATCCCGACTTACAACGACCCTGAGGCCAAGGCCTTTTGAAAACATGATGGGAAAAGGAGAAAATGCAGGTAACCAGGATTTCCGTCTTTACCCACAATATTTTCTGCTCTATCAAAGCCATGAATCATCAATTTAGCAACATTCATTTTGTCTTCTGCAGATGCTTTCAATTTGAACAAGTCTAAATTTTTATCATTTGGTAATGGGTTAATCAACTCTACTGCTTAATACTATAATTTTTTTTTTAAATTTGTAGGAGACATCTTACACATACTTTATGCACACTCTTAATCATTTAAATCTGTACACTCAACATTGATACACTAATCATTTGTCAAATTGTTATCTTCATACAAACTAGCCTCCTAATTAGTATCAGAAAAAAAAAATATATATATATATAAATATCAAAGAAATATCTTTATAAATACATATATTTGAAAAATTATACTATAACAGGGCCAAATTGCCCATTTCTGGGCTTGGCCGGTTGTATTTTTCATTGAAGGATGGTGCCGGTTTGACTTATTGTCACGCACGTTTGGCAGACCGAGGCCGTTTTGACTAGGGGCCGACTTAATATTTGGTCAGTTTGACCTATTGAAATTGATATTAATCTTGATATACTTCATTTCATGACTGCATAGTCTGCACACTGTCGAGGTTTCCTTCGTTATGACCTTGTCCCCCTCCTTTACTCGTGGAAACCCGAAATATTTTCACACGGGGGACTTAAATTTTGCCGGTGGACTAACTATCTCGTCTGACATTTTGCGGGAAATACGAGAGACTCCTTTACAGCATGTCGCTATATTAATGGTAAACCTGTACACAATGACGATAAATAATAAAAACTTATATTTCTTAATTCTTATAATTGAAATTTAGAACAAAAATCGATTTTCAATTGTTTTAATTCCTTTTCGAGTAGTTCACGCCATATGCCATAAAGCGTCATACAAACCTCTCGAAGTTGCTTCCCTTTCAATCATTGTTTACATCTAGATAAAATTCACGAGGTTTCTTCTTCGGGCAAAACTTTGTTGAACTTGACTGAGTAAGTAAGCATCCCGGATTTTTTTTTTGTATTCGCCAATATTCGGTTCTCGGACAGACGAATACGATACGTATTCGCGGGGAAAAAAATATTCGGTGCACCGAATACTCGAGTGTATCGTTACAGCTCTAATCATGCACAAGATCCATGCTTATAATGGATTTAACACGCTTTTCTTTATTAGTCAGTTAAACAGGAAAATTACCAGAGGAATATTAAAAAATACATCATTTTAATGAAAATTCATTTAGTTTTGCACAAAAAATATATAAAAGCCTGATTTGATCATGGTAAATGTACAAATATGCATGTTATATATAGACCATTGAGTTAAAAAGGGAGAAATTTGACCGAATTAAGGGTTTATATTTTAATAAAAACATACTTTCTAACGGACAGATTTTTCTTAGAATTTCCACACTTTATATTTATATTTCTAAACAATAAGAAAAAATAAAAATGGCACCTATCCGTGCTTATTACGTCAAAAAACAGGGATGAAGGTCACTGTGGAAGTTACTTTTTTTCTAGGAAAATATAGGATAAAAGCTCAGCAGACACAGTGGGAAATGGAGAAATTGCCCATTTGGAGCGATTTCTTCTTTTCCCACAATACTTTTTAAAGTGGAAACAGCTCTTCTTACACAGCTTTAAATTTCCCGTTTTTGTTTGCTTGTTTGGTGTGTAACGCCGTGTCAACATTATTTTGATTATTTGACCGTGACAGTTCACAGATCCATTTTTTTTTTTTTTTCTCTTTACTAATACTACCCGAAGAAAGTGCTACTTGTTTCAGTGCACCAATAGTATTACCATATGTGCGAAAAATACATAGGTGCACTTTTGATTCACTATCCATGACAAAAACACATGCGCAGTAGGATGCGCGCGAACATTTGTGATATACGTCGTTATTGTGATTATTTACGGCAGGTTTTCTTAAAGTATTTTCATATTTTCATACTGAAAGAAATCATGTTGCAGGCGATTTTTTTTTTTACACCCAAGGGGTTAATACTTCATACATTTAAAACACTCACTTACAAATCATGTATATTTTATTTTCAGATAAAATGTGAAAACGATGGGGAAAGGGAAGAAGACAAATCTTTGTCTCAATGAGCCAAAAACACGACCAAAGACATTTTGTATGCCAATAAGAAAAAATGTATTATTTTCCCATAGAATTTACTATTTAGCCTCAAATTAATACATAAACCGACGTCTAAAGATGTTCAGCTGATTTGGAATATATAGCTGGTCTTTCATAATGATAATTATTGCTATTATCAACGATGACGAACCTCTGACTGTGACCACGATAATTAATATAGAATCTTGACCAAAAAGACAAAATTGTTTACTGTAACACGAAGACTTGCGCTTACCGTGTTACAACTCAGGAGGTGGGTTGTCGTATTGAATTTAGGAGCATGCTACGTTGTAATGCAAATATGGCAAAATACCGCTTTATAATTGCAATGTAATTCTTTTCGGTTTATAGTTGTGAGGAATAATCATTATATAGGTAATCTGACACGGTACAACCTTCAGAATATCGAGTGTATATGTTTTACAAAGGTTTTTGGATACTCCAAGTATTGATTTTCCAGAAATCGTAGTCGCCGACGAAAGTTTGTCCGATTAAACGTCTTCAACAAACGATTAACCACCAGAACAACTACAGATTAACGTGCACTGACATCCCAGACATTCCGTACATCAACTTTCAACTGCATATCTATTCATTAACATGTAAAAAAATTATGTTTTTGTGCTTACCTTGCAAAATCTTATAGGCGCGGCCATGTTTTTACCTTGAGCGGGTACGTTCAATTGACAGGAGCAGTAACGTTGATCTGGAGCAAGAAGGTAAGGTCTCTTCAGGGTGGTTACTATACTTGCATGAGAACTGTTTTTATAAACAGGTAAACCCTTACTTGGGATTGGCCTTTAACACTCCCACCGGTTTTAAGCGGTTTTGTTCATACTTTTTAACATTGCATTGAATGAAAAAAGTCAAACTAAGTTATCAAAAATTCTGAAAAATTCATCCAGAGTTGGTAAAGGTAATAGTATGAACTATGCAAATTTTCAGTACAATACCTAAAGCATTTTTTAAGATATTTCAAAATTCAGGAGGTCCCTATGAACCTCAAAACACCTATACATTTCGGGACGGCTTCATTCTCATGTATTTTTTCATCTACACTACCTGTTTGCAACATTCCGATGTTTTGGCATTTCAAATTGGCTTCTGGCTTTAAAGTGTCTACATTTGTTACATTCCGTTGTCAAACATCTCGGAACATTTCGTTGTACGATTCTTGAGTTTAGGCTTTACATTTCAGTGCAAGCTCTAGGATCAACTGATTAATTGATTGATTAATTGATATTTGCATCGCTTTTAACACTGGCAACAAATTGTTACATCACAGTGCTTAGAATCCACACGGCAATGAAACCTCTAGCACACTCTTACATCCAATTTTCTACTCAATGTACGAATGCAATCAAAGAAGCTTAGGAAAAGAATGATTTCCCCTCCCCACCACCCTCCCCTAAATCTGACTATCTTTATGTTCTATTGGTCAAAATATACTGACATTTCGGGTCTGTGTTGTGAGCGTGCGTTAATGTGTGCGTGGGTGTGTGTTATCACTTCTTTTCTCCAGATAGCTACATTCCAGTATTTAGGCTATTAAAATCTAATTTCGTAACATTTCTTTGTTGCCGCTTCCACATTCTGTAACATTCCGCTATTTAGGCATCTATATTCCATAATATTTTGTAACACTTCGTTCCATTCCGATAATTAGGCCCTTGGAACACTTAGTTACATTCCGGTCATTACGCAGGATACCCAGTTTTTTATTACATATATGAGAGCAATCACAGAAGCTTAGACCTGTAGCAATGGTTTCCCCTCCCATCCACCCCACATCTAACCATTTTTACATACCGGCTCCTTTGTTTGGACCAGGTCTATCTTTTTCAGAACGACCCGTCTTAACAACAGAATGCACGAGCGCAGGTCTATCTATGCACGTGCACAGGTTGTTCTGTAGATAGAAAACCTGCCCATGTGCGGGAAAGACCTGCTCTGGTACTCTCGCGATATTGATTTTTAGGAATTTGATAAATAACAGGAAGAATCTTGCAAATATGCTTCTTTCTACTTAGACAGATTTTAATCTAATTTTCATAGGTGACCAGTTCAACAATTCTTTAACAATTTCTTTCAAAGCCATCATTAAAAAACCTATTCCCTCCTATTTATAAACTGCTGTCACATTAAGGCCAACATTTAAAACATTGTTGATAAAGTGCCTTTTCCTTAAGTTCTGTTGTTACATACAATTCATTCATACCTAAACCGAACTTATTTTTCGTATTTTTCTAGTTTTCATATAAGTTAAATAGCAAATGTGAGACAAAAGTAATTACGGACGCATGTTCTTAAACATATATTGTTGTATTTTGGTTCTAATGCACCCTATTTCCTATGATACCGACTGTTGATTTGTCCGTATTAGCACAGTTTGGCCTCTGGAGCGAAAAGGCCCTCGTTTTTTTTTTTCTTTTTGTTAGATTGCAAAGCTAACACAGGTGCACTCTCCTTCTATGGCTGACCCGGCACAGCTAGCCTCAAAAATTCAAACGAAATGCAAATTGAGGGGCCCGATCACTCCCGTAGTCGAATGATCGGAATCGCTTTGAGACCAGCTGTCCTAAGCTCGATCCCAAGGTCCCGGACTTGAGCCTCACTGGAAGAGTCGCCGTAATCTGACTGAAATAATGCTGAAAGCGGTGTGAAACACCATTCAATCAATCAATCAATGATTACTGACCTGCGGCCCCATAGAACTGGATGAATTAGTGCAAACGGACATACGGTAGAATTGAAACTACGAGAGTGTTACCGGCAAAGCTGAAATCCATGAATATTTCAATCAATTCGAACCTACACTGCACAATGAACTCACACGTACAGCATCAACAAACCTACCCCCCCCCCCCAAAAAAAAAAAAAAAAAAAAATCAAAAGGTCGATGCTCACGAGGTTCATTTTCAAGCCACGATTCATCAATCTTCAGGTGAGAAAATAAAACTGATAAATCAATAAGAAAAAATACCCAGAAGTTTTAAAACCATAAAACATGTTATACGCTTTTTTTTGCGTTGAATAGGTCCATACTTTTCGGCATGATTGTTAAGTCGTCTGTTCAATACTGATGGTGGCCGGTATGTAAGTCGGATATCGACCTCGTACATCGGTCTTTCCGTATAAAAACGACCTGGGCACGAGCTTCACGGAACACCGAGAGCGCGAAAGCGCTCTCGGTGTTCCGTGAAGCTCGTGCCCAGGTCGTTCTTATACGGAAAGACCTCGTACTCAGTCGATATCCTATACTTATGTTCCACTGCTCAAAATTTACATTTCAGGTCTCTTTTGTGAGCGTGCGTGAATGCGTGCGTGTGTGTGTTATCTGCATGTATTATTCAGATACATTCAGGTATTTAGGCTTTTAAAATTACACATCGTAACAATGCATTGTTGTTGTTTCCACCTTCCGTAACATTCCGGTAATAAGGCATCTATATTCCGTACTATTTTGTAACTTTTTTTTTTTTCACTTCGGTAATTAGGTTTCTACATTCCATAACATTCCGGTAATTAGACAGGCCCATCCAATCCAGCTGACGTTTTACGGCCGCGACTGGCCCGGCATCGAACCCACAGCCCATAATTTTAAAGCCCTGTTGTCACCAACTGAGCTACCTGGTTCGGCTTCGAACCAACAACCTCTACTTTTCAAGTCCTGTTGTCACTGACTGAAGTACCGATCTCGGCATCGGCCTCACAACTCATCAATTTAAAAGCCCTGTACATAACCGACTGAGCCCATCTCGACGATCACCATTAAGCTTCGTTTGGAATAGGGGAATAGGGTGGGGTGAAAACAAGTGTCGAAAAAGACGATAGTGAGTATGATAATGGTTTCATTAAAAATGACATTTTTTAAACAATAGAAGAGGAACCACAGCCATAGATTCACCGACCTGGGTGTTCATTATTCTCTGGACAGCGTTTACCAAGATCTATTAGATCTAATAAAACAATCCACAAAACTGAAAAAAACAAACAAACACACTGTCTGATAAACATTTTACAAAACACACTAAACTGTGAGTACAAAACATGTCCGAATTAAGCACGTGGAAAGTCTGCATACTTGGTTGTTGTGGTAATATGGGGGGGGGGGGGGCGGGAAAGGAGGGCTGTGTGACTGGGATATATAACCATGTAGGTTTACACCTGCAAGACCTCAAAGCTGGCAACCTGCTTTCGATCTTCGCATTCGGCGCTTACGTGCGATACACCGGGTAAACGGGTACCAGCGTGACCGGTGCTTGTCGAAATCGCTGCCATTGTTTTCTTTCAACCAATCGAAAGTGATCTCGCTCAGCATATTTCACCATGTCTAGCAATAACAGCGCCCTCGATTAGTAAATATTAGTGTTTATCGATCGAGAAGCGCGGGATTTTAAAGTGGGGGCGTATCATCTTCAGGAAAAACGTGCGCCGGATCGGCCCGTCTCTCGGATTTGTGTGCGCCAAAATTGAAAAATATGCGCCATTGGTGCAAGGTCGCAGCCTAGAATGAAGCCTGGACCTGGATAGATACTTTTTGTAGATGCATTAAACCTCCTTTTTACAGAGCATTGTTCTATTGTAAGGATTCACTATCGTGGCTATGTAAAATCAAAGCACTGAAAGCACTGCTAAGTTGGAATGCGGTAAATGCAATACAAACTTGTTTCTATGTTTTTTTAACGATGTCTTTGAAACCTTTCTTTCTTATGGTATTCCTACTTTTCATGAGGTCTATAGATACCTCAGTTTATTTGAAATGAAAGATTGCTTCGTTAGTGATTAGAGTAGTTTGCTTCAAAGTGAAACGTTTTCATATTACATGGCTGAAAGTGAGGAATTTTGAGAAACCTGATCGGACATCTGACAATTTTTCACACGGAAAACAAAAGAAAATGTGATATTTTGGAAGAGTTTACAACCTGAACTTCAAGCACATGCCTGCTAACTTTCGACCATGATATTTTTTGCAAAACAAGACCCTTTTTTTGTGAAAAACAAATGCCTCTGTAACAGCCAATTATCTGGTGAATGTCTTTGATGTTTGACTTCGACCTTGTCAGATTACTGTGACCTTGTCATCAGCAGATCTCTATCCATGACTGTTACCTTCGTACCAAATATGAACATTTTTATTTAAATGTTAAGTTTCTGTAATAACTTTTGAAGAAAGGATCAAAATATTGACATTGACATTGGACTTGTGACCCTCATTATATGCATATTGACAGGAAGTTCATTCTTACCGTGATCTGGGTTAAAAATTGACTTTGGTCTAGGACATGTGACCCTCATAAGGTGCATATTGACGAAAGGTGTCTACATGAAAAATATGAGCATTGTTCAATGTAACTTGAATAATTTTGGAGTAATAGGGAAATGCTAAGTTTTTACCAGATGGACGCCAAAACGACATTGTAACGCCATGTCTCACTCACCACAAGCGGGCTCGACAACAATATGCTTCCGATCTTTCGATGTGGGGCATGAAAATCATATCCGATGTAGATAAACAGTTGTGCAACACTGTTAAGATATGGTCCGATCATTCCAGAGAAAATGGACTTACGAAGATCATTCAAGTCAAGATTTTTGACAAACCTTAAATTGTGATTTTGAAGTTTTAAGCCAAGGAGCTACTGCTGCAACAAGCACAACTATAGCTGACCCCTATAACATGTATTATGCTGCCTAAAAATTGGATATATACTAATAGAGACTCAGTCTGCAAGTCAACTGTAGACAGACAGACAGAAAGTACAGGCTTAAACAGTAACAAGAGCGCCGCATGCTGGTGCCACGCTCGGCTGTGGGTGCTGGATAGTGAAAAAGATCTAAATCGAAAAAGGGACAAAATTCTTACAAAATGCATTTGGAGTTATTTCCCTTGATGGCATAGGTTGCTGTTTTGATAGTGAACATATACTTCGAGTTTCAAGAAAATATAATTAGTAATAATAAATCGCGTGAAATCAAGTAAACGCTACTGCTCTTGAAATCGGCAGTTTAGTTTTTATACAGTGACCTCTCGAGACACAATTTTCATGCCAGTCGCAAACTAAAACTTCATTCCTGCAACCTTTATACACGCGACGATTGATACATCGACTCGATATTTATTGTTCGTGATCCAAAATTAAAAAATTCATCGATATTAAAACTGTTTACTTAACCCCAAGATGATTCTATGCATCCACCAACTATCAAATGAAGTCAATGCGCGCTGTAGATACTTGATTTCGCGATATTAAGGGAAGTAATGAAATGCAGATAGTTTTAATCGAAAGAGTTTTTTATGTTAATAAATATTCACAAGACTTTGTCTCCCTTCAATGACGTTTTTAACAAAATTATTGACAAAATGTTTATGAACTATTTTCTTAAAGTGTGCAATAAGGCCGTTTAGAAAGTGAAACTAGGCCGTTTGGAAACTGAAACTTGTTTTCTGAGAAATAAAGATCACGTGATTACCAAATAAGCAAACACCGAAGCACAGCGACATATTCATACGCTGTCTTTACTTTCTTTTTGAATCTTTTAAAAACAAGTCTACGAAGGTTTTGATGGCTATTTATGCATATTTGTCCCGAAAATAATACATGTCCCATATTAATATCTTCGGTTATTACAAACGGGTCGTCCATGGCAAGTTGAGATGAAAACCAGTCCCTGGTGTATTCATATCCTTGTGCTGTGTTCTTCGGGTACTCGGAATGAATTATTCTGTTTTCATTTTCCGGTTTTGCTAAATCTAAGTTGGCATGCTTCGCATTCCAACTTAATTAGTATCAAAAAGAGTGAAAACCCGAATCTACAGGTAACGTAAATGAAGATACTCGTAGTGCTTTTGTAAGAAATTGGCCCCTAAAGTTAACCGTGAAATTCAAAAAGCGTTAGGTTTTAATCAGTTTTGTCAATATTTACAGTTTTATAGAGCGTTCCGATTAACCACAATTTTAAACACACATATACACTGGTAGGAAACTTCATATTCGGAGCCAATGGCTCCGACGAAAAAATGTTGTGTTGGTCTTCCGTTTCTGAAAATATCGGCTGAAAAACAAACAAAAAACAGGTAAGCTTGTCATTATTTGTAATCATGTATTCTTATGTGTTTGAAATTCTAAAAAAGGAGAATGTCATGAAATGCTCTGGTTTTTCAACGTGTTTCCTATACTACGGAAAGTTGTAACAAGTGCACGATGGTGTCTGAATCATTTGTGGCGTGGGTTGACCGTAGGCGAAATAATACGTCACGGACCTAAATTCAGTCTATTATTGCCATTTACTTGGCAAATAAGAGAGAGTCTTGCGTGAATAAATGTCTTGAAATGTTACATTCACTGCTGGTAAACAATTGAAAAGAAATAACACAAAAAATTATGAAAATAAAGAAGGGCTCCGATTATGTGGACCGGCTCTGAATATGTAAGTCGGCACCGATTGGTGAGGGCTTCATTTCAAAAATTTAGTTTTCTTTCAAAAAAAAATACCTAGGAAGTAGGCTTTGTTTTTACCGTTAATACCTTTCAGTCCAAAATGTAGTACATTTGTTGGATTGAACCTGACCGAATTTATGAAAATACAAAGGACTGGTATTGTCACGATTGAAAAATGCTGTCGAACATTAGTCTATCTAAATTTTGAAAATACTTTTGTGTAGCTTTTGATTAACAGAATGGTCTATACATGTGTATAGCATTTGTCATGCTTTCGTTGTAAGTGCAGCGCACACGTAAGCAAAAATCAAGGAAAACATTTGGCATCTTCGGAAAGCTATTTGGTCATGAAACAGTCATTAAAAATCTAAATGGAAAATGTATCGACCGTAGCACACACACACACACACACACACACATACACCCACCCACCCACACCCACACACACACACACACACACACACACACACACACACACACACACACATATATATATATATATATATATATATATATATATATATATATATATAAAGCGTGAGAAATACAATTGACCTATTCGCAATACACGCCTCAAGGTATATGTGTGAACACTCTTATTTTTAATGACTGTTTCAAGACCAAATAGCCTTCCGAAGATGCCAAATGTTTTTCATGATTTTTGCTTACGTGTGCGCTGCACTTACAACGAAAGCATGACAAATGCTATACACATGTATAGCCCATTCTGTTAATCAAAAAACACACAAAAGTATTTTCGAAATTTAGATAGACTTATGTTCGACAGCAATTTTCAATCTTGACTATACCAGTCCTTTGTATTTTCATTGATTCGGTCATGTGCCATCCAACAAATGTACTACATTTTGGACTGAAAGGTATTAACGGTAAAAACAAAGCCTACTTCCTAGGTATTTTTTTTTTAAAGAAAACTAAATTTTTGAAATGAAGCCCTCACCAATCGGTGCCGACTTACATATTCAGAGCCCTTCTTTATTTTCATTGTTTTTTGTGCCATTTCTTTTCAATTGTTTACCAGCAGTGAATATAACATTTCAAGACATTTAATCACGCTTTTGTATGGAACGCCACAGCTGTCTGATGTTGTGAGCAGTAGTGTTGACATGCCTAATCTCTGTCTTATTATGTCTAAAAGAAGTGTTATTATGCCCAAATGTGGTGGTGTTGACTTGTCTAAACTTTGCGTTATTATATCAAAAGGTAGTGTGGTTATGTCCAAATGTGGTGTTGACTTGTCTAAGCTTTGCTTATCATGTCAAAAGGTAGTGTGGTTATGTCCAAATGTGGTGTTGACTTGTCTAAACATTGCTTATCATGTCAAAAGGTAGTGTGGTTATGTCCAAATGTGGTGTTGACTTGTCTAAACATTGCCTTATTATGTCAAAAGGTAGTGTGGTTATGTCCAAATGTGGTGTTGACTTGTCTAAACATTGTATTATTATGTCAAAAAGTAGTGTTATCATGTTCAAATGTGGTGTTGACTTGTCTTAAGACAGTCTTATTATGTGAAAAAGTGGTGTTATCATGTCCGAATACCGTGTTGACTTGTCAAAGCATTGTCTTATTATGTCAAAAAGCAGTTTAATTATGTCCAAGGGTATGTTGACTTGTTCAAACGCTGTCTTATTATGTCAAAAAGTAGTGTTATCATGTTCAAATGTGGTGTTGACTTGTCTTAAGACAGTCTTATCATGTCAAAAAGTGGTGTTATCATGTCCAACTATCGTGTTGACTTGTTCAAACATTATCTTATTATGTCAAAAAGCAGTTTTATTATGTCCAAATGTATGATGGCTTGTCCAAACCCTGTCTTATTATGTAAAAAAGTAGTATTATCCTGTTCATATGTGGTGTTGACTTGTCTACACAATGTCCTACTATGTCAAAAAGTAGTGTCATCATGTTCATATATGATGCTGATTTTTCTTAACACAGTCTCATTCTGTCAAAACATAGTGTTATCATGTCCTTATGTGGTGATGACTTGTCTAAAAGCTTTATTGTTATGTTAAACAGTTGCGTTATTATGTCAAGTTACGATTGACTTGTCTAAACAAACACCATATCTTGTTAAAGGGTAGTGTGATCATGTCAAACCGTGATGTTGATATGTCTACACACCGTCTTATTGACTCTTGTACAATAGCGCATGCGCAGTCCAATCTCGAGTTACAATGGCGTGTACCGTCGAGGAAATTTTGAATTTGGCCGGTTTGCCTGCCTTAATTAACAACTTCGTCACCGAAAAAATAATGATACAACGTATAGACAAGTCAACATCACATATGAACATGATAAAACTACTTCTTGACAAAATAAAACAATGTATAGACAAGTTAACACCACGCTTTGACACAATAGCACTGCTTTTTGTCATAATAAGACAATGTGTAGACAAGTCAACATCACATATGAACATGATAACACTACTTTTTGACATAATAGGACAGTATTAAGACAAGTCCACAGCACATTTGGACATAATAACACTGCTTTTTAACATAATAAGACAATGTGCAGACAAGTCTAATTTACATTTTAGCATGATAACACTACTCTCTGACATAATAGGACAATGTATAGGCTAGTCAACATCACATATGAACATGATAACACTACTTTTTGACATGATAGGACAGTATTTAGACAAGTCCACAGCACATTTGGACAAAATAACACTGCATTTTAACATAATAAGACAATGTGTAGACAAGTCAACATCACATAAAACATAATAACAACACTTTTGAACATATTAAGACAATGTTTTGACAAGTCAAGACGACATTTGGACATGATAAGACCACTTTTTCACATAATAAGACTGTGTAGAGACAAGTCAACACTACATTTGAAATTTGTAACACCACTTTTTGACATAATAAGGTAATGTTTTGACAATTAAACACCTCATTTAAACATGATTACACTTCTTTTTGACATAATTAGACAGCGTTTAGACAAATAAACACCACATTCGGACATAAAAACACTGCTTTTTGACATAATAAGACAATGTGTAGACAAGTCAACATCATATATGAACACGGTAACACTACTTTTTGACATAATAAGACATCGTTAAGTCAAATCACCACCATGTTTGGACATAATAACACTGCTTTTTGACATAATAATACAATGGGTAGACAAGTCCACATCACATATAAACATGATAACACTACTTTTTGACATGATAAGACAATATTAAGACAAGTCAACACCACTTTTCACATAATAAGACCGTGTTTAGATAAATCAACACGTCATTTGGACATGGTAACACTACTGTTTAATATAATAACACAATGTATAGACAAGTCAGCATCACATATGGACATAATAACACTTCTTTTATACATAATAAGACAGAATTTAGACAAGTCGACACCGAACTTGGAAATGTTAAGACTACTATGTGACATCATATTCTTAAAATAGCGTTTTGACAAGTGAACGCCACATTAAGAAATAATAACACTACTTTTTGACATAATAAGACATCGTTTACACAAGTCAGCTCCACATTCAGACATATTATTACTACTTTTTGACATAATAAGACAACGTTTAGACAAGTCAACACCACATTTGGACATAATAACGCTGCCTTTTGACAAAATAAGATGATGTTTAGGCAAGTCAACACCACAATTGGACATAATAACACTTCTTTTAGACATAATGAGACAGAGGTTAGACATGTCAACACTATTGCTCACAACATCAGACAGCTGTGGCGTTCCATAAGAACACATGATTCGAATAATGACAAGCTTACCTGTTTTTTGTTCGTTTTTCAGCCGATATTTTCAGAAACGGAAGACCAACACAACATTTTCTCGTCGAAGCCATTGGCTCTGAATATGAAGTTTCCTACCCGTGATATAGGTCAAATGTGAGTTTTCTATCGCCGGTTTTTAGCTAGCGACCGCCATTAACCCTAAGACTGCTAAGAGCGACTCAAGGACCTTTTGCGGACCGTGTAGATTAAGATCAGACTGCACAAAACGTGGAGTCTGATCTTGGATCTACACTGTCCAATAAGGAATTTTTTTTCACGAAATGATTTGGAAATGGATCTAGTATCATAATTATGAGTTTTTACTATTTCGGTTGAAAGTTTCATTTAACTTTTTTTTAGCAGGTTAAAGATACACCCTTACAGCTAAAGAGAAAAAAACGTTGTTAAAACTTGAACCTGTGTAGAATTGTTTAGCTGTGAAAACATAGATAAATTACCAATAGATATGTTGTAAGGGATAGAAAAATACAAGCGATTTGTCCTTATTTAAAACCAGAAACGAGAACAGCGACTGTTTTGAAGGCCTCCAAAACATGAACTACATTTTATAAACGTCGTAATCTGTGCAGGCTTGCAGCCATCAGGCGCAACATTTGGCATGAAGATACAAGAATGATCATAATTACACAAAATAAGAATGAAATGGATTAACGAACTAGCTGAAGACAACTGCATGAACACGAATATATAGAGAATAATCAACTGGTTGTGTGATATTAAAAATCTGTCACTAGAATTGGGTGTGATGCGGTTGAAAAACGAGTCCGAAGGACGAGTTTTTTAACCGTATCAAACCCCATTCGAGTGACAGATTTTTGATATCACACACCACCAGTTGATTATTCTATTTATTACATTCCTAATTCTCCCTTATTTTGCTAATAATTATCAAGAACGGTAGATGTACATGTATAGGACTTTTCTTTACAAACACATGATCCATTTTAGCAGAAGCAGCTGACACAACAGATGACGTAACGCTCGAGGGTATGTTACGTCATCCATCCAAGGCATGCATTGTTTTGCAACTTTACAATTTAAAACCAGCCATATGAAATTAGAAGATGAAACAGTTAACCATTTCCTACATGACAAGTTTAAGACGCTCCCAAATTAAAAACATCTTCATATGACAAATACTAAATTGGTACAAAAGATCTTAGGTTTTCTGATAGGATAAAAAACATTAAGGAAGAAGGAAAAAATGCTTGTTGGTAGTATTTTCTCGTTTTTTTTTTTTTTTCCACATTATTTCCCAAGAGCTCTCTCCCACAAAAGCTATCTTCTTTTTTTCGGAATGTTTTCAAAAGATTTCTCCCACACAGTCGTTAATCCGGGGTTGTTTGGAAAGTCTGTACAGAAAATCCTTTCACTGTGCTATTGTTTACTAAAGGTATTTGAAGCAGAGACAGTTCTAAACATTAGACTGTGAGAAATATAGGGAAAAAAGTAGTTCCGGCAAACATTCTAAAACTATATCATCACTAGTGACGATACCGTATCATCACTATTGATGTTATTAACTGTGAAAAACTGAAAAAATAATACACTGAGAAATCCCAGTAATTCACTGATAGGAATATAATAAAAGATTTATCTTTAAGGGTTAAGCTGAGTGAAATGTCATCTCGCGGCATGGAGCAGTCTGACTTGAGAAAGTGAAACCGTGATCAATAGTAAAGATGAAATGATACAAATGTAACAGTTGCTCGTAACAACGATTTCCTTTTCAACCTTGTCAGCGCCTGGGGCAAAAAAGGGAATTTTTGCGCACGGCACTGATCAAGATCAGACAAGACCTGGTATACTGTCTGATCAAGACTTGGATCTATACCGTCAACTTGTTTGGTCAACCCAATAAGAGAAAATTCTTTCTGAGTTTCACTGCATTGTACGTGTATTTTCAGATATAAAAAAGAGGACATGTTTATACACTTGGACCTGAAAGAGTTAATCCTTAGGCTGCTAAGCGTGACTCACTGACCTTTTGCGGACGGTGTACCAATATTAGACTGCACAGAACTTTCAGTGTGATCTTTGATCTACACTGTCCGAACATAGGACATTATACCCCCCCCCCCCCAAATATACCTTTGAAAATACAAAATTTCGGATTTTTCCTATCAGCTTAAAAGTTTTACTTCACTTATTTAGCAGGTAAAGGGTTGTACCTGTCTGCTGAGAGACGGAAAAAATCGTCTGCAGACGGTTACGTGTAGCAAGAACTATTCTTACCCAGATTTGGCGAAATTTGACCAGTACCTCATGATGTCATAGGATAGTACGTATTCCCAGTCGTTGCTAGGAAACCGTTCATCAAAACAGTGGAAAAAGAATACAAATCCCAGTTCCTCTGCATGGTTTGCGCCTGTCACCCAGCTCAAAGCGGGAATAATTGGGTTACTCGGTACCGGCGTAAAGTAATACATATAACTGTTGTTTCCTCTGGATACATTAACGTGAAGACGACTATGTTCTACAGAGGGAATAACCATTATTATATCACCCAATATTTTAACAACCTGTTGCGTAAATAATCTGGACTAGCAGGATCCGACCAGTCAGTATATTGGGCATTTATCGTTCCTATAAAAGGTTCATCCAGGGGCTCATAGTGGGATGCAAGAACGTTTGGTATTATGTCACTAACCATTTGGTCTCTCGTAGGTTTGAATGTTTCCGAATCGTCGATGATAGGTATGTATACAGTCGTATAGCCACCTTGTCCTTCGTGACTGTTCACTCCATTGATGATATCTAAAGACCTGAAAAATTTCAAGGCGTCGCCTTCTTCGACGTCTGCCAAATCTCCGATTTTCGTTGGATCGATTGTTATAAAATCGTTGTCTAAATATGGGAAAACGCGAGCATCGGCTAAATTTCCTTCATTGGGATCTAATTTGCTTACTGTTCCTTGTATTTCATCCGCTGTTTTCTCATGTAGACACTCGATGTTTTCTTTTGGACTTTCTCCTTTACATCCCACCATTTTAGCGTAAGCCTTGAGGGAATTTTTGATATCATGTATGAACAAAAATCTAAGACCTGTGGTACCACTCTCCGCTATAACCCTCTGAAACAAACCTTTATTTCGCGGATACAATGCTTGGTATATCACACTGATACCCCCAGTCGACTGCCCAAATATGGTCACACGTTTGTTATCACCACCGAATGCGGCAATATTTTCATTTACCCATTGTAGTGCCAACTGTTGATCCCACAGACCAAGATTTCCAGGAGCTTCATCATCTTCCGACCCCAGAAATCCAAATACTCCGAGTCGGTAGTTAATACTAACAACGATGACATTTCCAAAGGTCGCCAAATATTCCCCACCCACTTCCCCACACCCTACAAGAAAAGCTCCTCCATGTATATATACCATAACAGCATGACCAGTCTCCTTGTCCGGTTTCTGGTCTGGCACGAACACATTCAAGAACAGACAATCCTCTGACTGTTTCTTCGGTAAAAATATCGACATCTCATCCTGTATCGGTGGCTGCAAGCAACCGGCGCCGTACTCTGTCGCCATGAACTGCGATGGCAGAGCATTATCCAACCGCTTTGGTTTCTTGAATCGGAGTTTGCCGACAGGAGGTGTCGCATACGGTACACTTTAAACATCTTGTAAGGCTTTGTGGCATTTTGGAAGCTGGCTTCGTCATATTTGCCGATGAAACAGAGAATTACCACGGCTAAGCTGGTCCAGATACGAAGCGCCATGTTTGCCTATTGATAAATGCTTCACAGTTAAAAGGTGCAGATTACGTTTGCGGATCTGTTATATTTTCATTCCTACGATTGCGGATAAAATTTTGGTATCGATTGCCGATCGACTGAATGTCTTAATTATGCTGATGAGCCTCACATAAATCCAGGTAGATTTAAAACAGGTAGTAGTGGCACCCGCTTATTCCTGACTTTAGTAGACAATTTTAAGTACAGTTTCTTCAAAAAAAGAAAAGACGGTATCAAGTCAGAAAAGATGGTATCAAGTCATGGCGGTGTTCTTCGAAAACCTGTTAGGCTGCTGTATATACTGATGTTCAATGTAAGACTATAAAGTTCCAGAAAATTGTTGTCATAACCATACACCATTTGAACGCCACATCGAGGGATATCAACTGCCTATTGCATCGAAGCGAAAAGCAACGGAAGATGTGACCCAGCTTCCATCCAAAGGGGCAACAGCTTGAAGTTTACTATAAGATTAAATCAGGCTGACGGTACAGGTTAACATTATTCATTATGAAAATTAGAGTCCGCAATTGATACCAAAAACCGTCCGCAATCGTATCTGAAAATCCGTAAACGAAATACTAACATCCACAGCTGTAACGCGCCGATTAAGAGTTGAATATAGAGAACGGTTTCAATTATTATTTACTCTTAACCTTTAACCAAACGACACAATTTTGGACTAGACCAAATTTGGACCAGACCAAATTGAAAGCATTTGCAGACGACAAATCAAATGTGTTTGAAATGATGATTTTTGTCTTTGATAGGGTAGAAAACACTGTGGGAAAAGGGAAAAATGCTGGTTACCTTTTCCCACTGTGTTTTTCAAAGGTTTCACTTTAGGGTTGTTAAAACTCGGCACTGCGTGGTATAGGTTAAACGTTTTATCAAACAATCCGGGGTTTTAATGACCCTAAAGAGGAAGTCTTTTAAAAAGAGGAAATTCTGGTAACAAACATTTTCTCCTTTTCCTACAATGTTTTCAACTTCTTTAAAGATTCTTCCCATGATCTGAGACATATCTAGTGTCTCATTTGCAAATACTCTCAATTTGGATAAGTCTGAACTTCTGTCGTTTGCTTAAGAGAAAATGGTAAACTTGATTTTTAGCGTCTTTGCGGGAAGTGTAGATCAAAATCATATGCCTGCCTGTATTGCATAGAACGTGCAATCTAATCTTGAATCTACACTGTCTAAAGATTTTTTCGGTATTCTGAGCAAAACACCATCGGCATCTTAAAAAATGCTTTAAATAGCTATTGAATTGAAATTTTACATAGTTAATAATAATACCTTTACCAACCCTGGGTGAAATTTTCAGAATTTTGGTAGCTAAGTTTGACTTCTTGCCTTTCAACGCAAAGTTAAAATGCAGGAGCAAAACAGACGAAAAACTGTGGAAGGGGAGAAGGCCGTTCCGATCAAAGGGTTTACCTGTTAATGAAAACAATTGCCGTGCAAGTATTGGTAGTTTGAAGTTCATAGGGACCTCCACTCGTCACAACTCGGCCGATTCCGTACCTACATCTAACCTCGTCTGTATAACGGTCCTTTCCATTTGAACTTCCAATCACGTGATCTTATACATGGCGGCGCCACTGTCAGTCGTTTAGCAACGACATAAACAACCTCTATGAAGATAGTCACATCTATCTATCTGTCTGTGAAAACTTCAATCGCAATTGATAAACCACGTTAAAAAATGAATGTACGAACTGTTTGTCAACTGAAATATTGTTAGAAAGATTTCGATAGAAAATTGAGACTCAACAGCCTTTCTTCGTTTTTACGAGGAGCCTTACAATTTTCAGAACGGTAAAACGGCGTATTTCCGGCAATGAAATGTACTGTGTAGGTGCATATCAAGCTACCAGATACAGCCGAGGGACTTGACGACTCCCATTACCCGTGATATGTCGAATGTAGGAATCCCCTGAATTATGAAATATCTTGAAAAATCCCGTGTCATTTTTTTATGAAACTTTGTGAAGTCTTTTAAAATGACCTTACCAACTCTCACAGAGAAAATAAGAATTTATCTTTTACAAGCATTTTGCCCATTCCAGTAGTGTTAAATTTTGTTCTGAAGCTTAACTTTCTCCGACGGTTTCGCACAGTGACCAGAACAGCAAACATAACTAGACAAGTGCATGATTTCAGTACCTCACTTTAGTCAAATATGAGGCCCTGAAATTGTTTTTTGAACAAACAATGCCTTACATAAGATTAATGCTTTTGACTCTTACCTTCAAATCTTCGAAGCTTAAAATGATTTGTCCAGTGTTCTGTTATATCGTGTCTGTTTTCCAATATTTGGTCTCAATTTTACTTATGGCATGGCTACATGTTTTATGCCACTTCTGGTGAGATAAGTGTTTGAAACCACCTGACACTTAGGCTCAAACGTCTTTCATGGTTTGTTTTGAATTGTTTGTTTCTTTTAGTTCGCCTAAAGTAGGCTCAACTGTATTTTGGTCACAATCACAGGATGGTAATCTTAAAGACACAAATTCCCTTTGAGCGTAAAAGTCGATCCACAATAATTTTTGGAGCTTTTTTATGGAACTTAACCAGGTCATACAATTTTAACCCTTCTTCATTCTGTTGTTGGATGCTATACCATTATGATGTGAACCAAAGTTTGACTGGGTTTCATGGTTGTGCGTGGAAAAGCAAACAAAGTGTAAACAAGGGCTTGCATGTCTCTGATATTGAATCGCTGAAATAAAACCCTTATAAAAAATGAGATAATGCCTCAAAAGTTGAAGTTTTACTGTTCAAACAATAGACGACCATAGTTATAGTACTTGCATCAGAATTGCTTTATTTCAAGCTCTATCATTGTGTGTCAATTTCATAGAAATTGGACCTGGTTATGTTGACCAAATACAGTAACTGTGATCGCCTATTGTTGGAACAGCAAAAACATCAACTTTTGAGGGCCTTATCTCGTTTTTTATCCGGGTTTTATTTTGATTTAATATTGGAGACTTGCACGCACTTGTTTACACTTCTTTTTCTCTTCACGCCTAACCATAGATGTTTTCCGTAAATCTGGCCAAACTTTGGCTTACATTATGTTGTTAAGGATAGGCTTACAACAATAAAATGAAGAACGGTGAAGTGTATGAACTGATTAAGTTCCACAAATTAGCCCCAAAGTACTGTGTAGATGAGTTGTTGTTTTTTCGGTCAATAGGACACGGTGTCTTTAAAATTACCACTATAACTGTGACCTACATCCAATTGACTATTTTTGAGCGAACCGAAAAAATTCATAGCGAAAAGACAATTCAAAACAAAGCCTGAAAGACCTTCGAGTCGTAGTATTAGGTGATTTTGATATATATCTCAACTGAAGTGGTATAACACGTGAAACCATGCAGGAAAGGAAATTGAGATTAAATCTTGGAAAATGGACAACATAGGAGAGAACATTTGAAATCACTTCAAAAAAGTGACGAAAGCGAAATCTAAGGTGAGGTAATTGATCTATATCATTTGTACAAAAAAATAAAAAAATTAATAATAATAATAATAATAATCAGGGCCTCATATTTAACAAAAGTTAGGTACTGACATCATGCACTTGTCAGTTAGGTTTGCTGTTCTGAACAGTACAAAACCGTCGGAGACAGTTAAGCTTTAGAACAAAAGTTTAACACTACTGGAATGGGCAAAATGCTCTTTCTTGTGGAAGTAAAAATTGTAGTCTTCGCTATGAGAGTTTATAAGGTCATTTTAAAAGACCTAAAAAAGTTGAATAAAAAATCGATACAGTATTTTTCAAGATATTTCAAAATTCAGGGGAGGGGGGGGGGCGGGCCTATGAACCTCAAACTACCTATAATATTCATATCTGTATAGGTACTTTGAAGTTCATAGGGACCCCCTAAATTTTGTATTATCTTGTAAAAACCCGTAACAGTTTTTATGAAACTTTGTGAAGTCTTTTAAAATGACCTTACCAACTCTCACAGCGAAAATGAGAATTTTTCTTCCAGAAACAAGAGCATTTTGCCCATTCCAGTATTGTTATAATTTGGTTCTGAGGCTTAACATTCTCCGACGGTCTCGCACAGTGACCACAACAGCAAACATAACTGGACATGTGCATGATTTCAGTACCTCACTTTAGTTAAATATGAGGCCCTGAAATTGTTTTTTCGTACAAATAATATAGTTCCATGGCTTACATAATTTATCGCTTTTATCACTTTCATTCAAATCTTCGAAGTTTAAAATGATTTGTCCAGTGTTCTCTTATATGGTGTCTGTTCTCCAATATTATGGTATCAATTATATTTTCGGCATGGCTTCAGGTATTATACCACTTCTGTTGAGATATGTGTTTGAAACCACTTGGCACTTAGAATCGAAGGTCTTTCATTGTTGTTTTGAATTGTTTTTCGCTATGATTTTTCCAGTTCGACCAAATATTCTCAACTTTATTTTGGTCACAATCTTAGGGTGAAAAGTATTTTAAAGACACTGTCTCCCTTTGACCGTAAAAATACATCTACAACAATAATGTGAGCCAATGTTTGAATGGGTCTCAGGAAAGCATCTATGGTTGGGCGTGGTAAAGAAAACAAGGGGTTAACAAGTGCCTGCAAGTCTCTTATATTGAATCGTTAAAATAAAACCCAAATAAAAAGTACGAGATTAGGGCCTCAAAAGCTGAAGTTTTTACTGTTCAAACAATAGACGACCACAGTTTCTGTACTTGCATGAGAATTTTGTAAACCGGTAAACCCTTTACTCAGAATAGCCTTCAACCCTCCCACCGTTTTTAAGCTGTTTTGTTCATGCATTTTAACACTGCATGAAAAAAAAAAAAAATCATTCAGAGTTGGTAAAGGTAACATTACTAACTATGCAGATTTACAGTACAATAGCTAAGGCATTTTTTGAGATATTTGAAAATTCAGGGGGTCCCTATGAACCTCAAACTACCTATACCAAATGACAATTCACCAAACGTCAAAAATTAGACTTTACCAAAACTGAAAGCATTTGCAGACGACATATTGGATTCGGCTTGCATTATGGGATTTTTCAATGACAATGTAGAAAACTTTGTGGGAAAAGGAGAAAATGCTAGTAACCAGCATTTTCTCATTTTCCCACGTTTTCAAAGACAATCTCCGTCAGGGTGGTCAAAACTTGGGGTTATGTGGTAAAGGGTTAAGGCTCGTTTATCTGCTGACAAATGTCTAACGGTTTATACTCTTTAACATAGAGACTAGGTCAAGTTGATACGGGTATCTCGTACAAATTACAAAAAAAAAAAACATACTGGAAGTACGGAAATATGACATTCTACGTGACATAGAAATCATTGCGGTAAAAGGATATGGTCAAATATTCTTTGTTATAAGAAATTGTTCATTTTTCAATAATGTCTTCAAAAGCTATCTGCTTGCGGGATTCTAGAGTTGTATTTGCATGTATGAAAGGGTGATGTGATTGCTTGACCGTGTCAAAAGGTTGTCCTTTTCTGTCATATAGTTCTAAGCTTTTGTACTTGTCCGCCGTAATCCATTCTACAAAATAATTTGACAAAAGCAAAAGGTTTATTCAACTTCAGTCGAGTTATTACTGCGGACTGCACAGGCTGACTTGGGCCGATATTTTTTTGCAGATGCATTTGCCCCGCCCTCCCCCACTTCCGTTCAGTAGACCTTTTTCACAGAGCATGGCTCATACCCGTGCTGTGTTGCTGTTTTGGATTGTTTATATACAAGTAACACAATATCGACGTTTAAGCATATAGTCCATTTGGTTTCTATAAAGACTAACGTTTTGATCAAATGCATTCAAATGGAACAATTTCTTCAGAAGTTCTTTGTTGCAATGTTATTTATTTACAAAAACCATGCAGGATTCTAATTTTTCACAACTTTTCATTTTCAACATCATGCTTTTTACTATTTAACTGCAGTGTATATAGTAATATTTTAGCAGTTTTTGGTCTTCGCCACAGAGGAGTGAAGGACAGTTAGAGATCAGCCATAAGCAATAACAATCTTATGAAAACCATGTGTTTTTGTGGTAATTTCATTCATATACTCAAAGGCAAAAGAAAGTATACAGTTTTTGATCTCTCATAATTTTCTCATTTTTCATATTTTTGACCTGAAATCTTCAAAAACCCATTGCTACTAAGTTTGAAATGATATTCTGTCATTGATTTACAAACTGACACACTTGACTGGCTACAGTGCAGGTATATGTCAATTTTGTATATCTGCACCTGCAACCTATTGGACAATCAACACATTGCTGGAAATCGGTATTTGGTTTCTAAGTCGATAATCTTAAAAAACCACAGCCTTTTCGTTTTTCTATCGAACAATGGAGCAGCTTTCAGAAGCCTATAGAAATTGTGTCATTAAGATTTTGGAAGCTGGTCGTTCAAGACAGGTCTGTAACTTGTTACTTGCAATGTACACAAGTCACGGTTGATCGGCTGTGAAGGTGCTATGAGTTGAAGGAACTGCCGTCTGTTTGACCTGAAGTAATCATGTCAAAGTAAGACCAGTACATCGGGAGTTGGGGGTGGAATGATGGAAAAAATCAACATTGCAAGGTCCTAGTGAATCACTTAAGTGAAAGTGAATCAGGGTGATGTGCAGTGTCTGCACTCAATCAAATTTAGTCAAATTCGAAGCCATGAACATGGTTCTGAATCATTTGAGATCTGCAATCAATAAATGAGAATGAAATTTGGTAACATCACATGAAAGTGTCTGGAAATTAGGAGGAAATGCTTAAAAAGTATGCCAAAGAAAGTTAACTTGTCACATACCAGATCCAGAGGCCTGATTATTGAAGCAAATTGAGTCTGACAATACTTTTAGAGATTGAAATGGAAACATCTTCTTGTCTTTAAAAGAAATAGGGACCCGCATGGCTTATACGTAAAGAGTTCGATCCCGACCCAAGGTGTTCCGATCTCATGCGAGTTTCCTTTAGCAAGACATTTGAGGGCCCGGTCGTAGATCGGTTAAATTCATGATGAACATGAATAAGTTTGATGAAGTGAGCTAATGTCGTGATAATGTTGAGAGCAAAGTGAAACACCATTTAGTCCATCAACCATTGAAAACCCCGTCGTAACAAAAAAGTCTTTTGCTAACCTTTGATACATAACTCCCTTGTTTTCTGTAAATAATGGTGTATTGCTGACATTTTTTTTTTAGTTTTGCCATTTAAAAATGACTGGACTATCGCAAGAAAAAGATTGCAAGGGCTTAAGCTTTAAATATTTTGCCGAAACAGCCAAAATTAGAAGGTGTATACTTTCTTTTGCCTCTGAGTATATTTAGATTCAGTAGTGACTTTATGTGCACAACTAACATAACAATAGAAACAAACATGTTAATCTCATGTTTTACAATGATCACCTTTAAGGCCATAGAAATTGAATTATTTGAGTATATATCTTCATGTTTGCGAAGGAGACATTTCAACCCTCATTTACAATTTCGTTTTCTGTTTTACTGAACAACTGATTTAGCTTCAGAAGATACCTCATCAATGGATTAAAGCAATATTTGCTTTGTCAACAGCCTTGATTGGATACCTAGAGAGGATGTACAGTCAATTCCAACAGGATTAACCTACCCTATCAGTTCCCCTTTATTGTACTTTACCCCTTGCTTTACTCCTTATTGTGCTTTACCCATTGCCTTACAAAAGCAGTCATTGCTTGTAAATAAATATATATTCCCTGTTCAGCCTATCCCCATATTTTGCTAGTCCTATTAATTTGGAAGTCATTGCCTTAGATCCCATATATTCATCAGCCTAAACATTTTTTTCAGATTATTGTTTTTTAGGAACTACTTTCAGATTTTGAGTGATAGTTCAGTGTCTGTCCACAATTATTGGTTTATTTCGGGTTAACTGTGACATCTCAGTGTCTGTCTTAGAATTTTCTGGCCACTTTCAATTATGAAAACATACAAATTGCTTTCATAATTTTTGCCCAGTTTTATGCCTGATGTTTGACTTACATAATCAAACAACATCCTGTTCAATCCTAACTTCTTTATACAGTTTGATCTTTAGACTAAGATCAGATTGATTTAGCCATCATTGTTTATGAAAACATATACATGGTTTTCATGAAGGTTTTTTGATAAATTTACTGATGTTTGAATAGAATTAATTCAAACAACAGCCTTGTTTCTTACTTTGTATAAGAGAGTTACAGAACTTTGAAGTCAAGGTCTGACTTTGTTATACATCAAATTTGAGATATTTCATCATTATTTAGCTTAGACTTGGTGTAAGCAAAATAACTTTGCATTTTTTTCTACATATTACTGTATACACAGACTACATTGTATTAAATATGTTGACCAAAGTTTTGCAAAACACAGCATACATTTCACCTATTACATTAAAAGCGTTATCTTGCAGATTCCTACTCTGCATTGTGTTTGAAAAAAAAATATATATACACATTTTTCACTACACAGTACACAGTTTGAATATACACACACACACACACACACACACACACACACACACATTTTTTACTACACAGTATACAGATTATACTTTAATATAGTTACCAATCTACAGTCACATTTATAAGTGAATACTTTACACAGACTTTACTAGTAACTACAGCTAGTGTGTTTATAAAGGTGATTGTGCATAATTGGCCAAACTAAAGAGGATTCGCCTTCCAAATATAGTACAGTGTTGACCAAAAGTGTTGGTTTTCAAAATACGGAAATACAGTGTTGACCAAAAGTGTTGGTTTTCGAAATACGGAAGAGCATTCATATGTGTTTACTGGTATTGACCAAAAGTGTTGAAGTGTGTTCAACTTTACCAACCTAGATGTGATATAATCATTTGAAAAAAAAACAAAAAAAAAAAAAAAGAGTATCCACACTTGGGCTGTTTAGTTCAACAGTGATAGCCAGACACTCATACTGTTTTCGAATTAGTATATAGTGTGTGATCATACCCGGACAAGACATGTTATGTATGCTGTTTTATTTATAAGTGAAAGAAAAACAGACACTGGGACAAATAAGTAGTATACTTATATCATACCGGCAAAACCAATTGTGATTCTCATTTTTGCGCTGTTTTATTAATTAGTGAAAGAAAACAGACACTGGGACCAATAAGTATCTACATTGATACTTTTACTTTACAGTTTCATCGTGACCAAATGTTTATGTGATAGTACTTTGGTTCGCCTGACAAAATCTTTTGGAAAGTCGGAACATTTTAGATAAGTGTGTGTTGACTTGGAGCTGCAACAATTACATAATGGCAGAAGGAGGTGAAGAGAAGATTGGAAGAGCAACAGTGGTGTATCAGAGGAGGAGGAAAGATTGTTACATGCGTTACATTTGTTGGGTATTGAGCCCCAATTAGGAACTATAGAGGACGTAACAAAATTATTGCAAGTTTTCGGAGGCGTGAAGAAGGAACCGCAGGACATGGGTGATGCAGCACCAAGATAAACCGGCTACCACTTTCCAAGACTGCCCATTTTCTTCGGTGAAGAAAATAAGGGAGATGTCAACTGGACTTCATTTCAGTATGAAATAGAAGCACTTGCCAGAGAGAGAATTTTCTCTGAGGAACAGATCATTCTAGGTATTAGAAGATCATGTAAAGGAAAGGCAGCAGATAACTTACGGAGACTTGGGCCTGAAGTTCAGTTACAGGATATATTGCACAAATTCAACAGTGACTACGGCTCTGTTGAATCACGAGAGATGACTTTAAAAAAGTTTTACAGTTGCCAGCAAACTGATGATGAATCGGTCACATCATATGCTTCTAGGCTAGAGGAAATCTTCGACCAAGCGATACATCTTCAAGCTTTGCGAAGAAGTGATCAAAGAATCTTAAGAGAGGTCTTCCATGCAGGATTGAGGAAAGAGTTAAGACTCATGTCAGTTTATCAGTTTGATAAGATTGATAATTATGATGAACTAAAAAAGGAAATCAGAAGATTAGAATCAACCCTTACTGATAGTTTCAACCCTTCAGAGCAAAAGAAGACATGTAAAGCGTCAGTCACAACAGATGTACATACCCAGGAGATGACAGAAGTGAAGGAGTTGCTGAAAAAACTAAATGATAGGATTGACAAGTTAGAAAAGGAGAAAATAGAAGCAACTCAACAACAAGGATTTCGTGGTCGTGGTAGAGGGTTCAGAGGATCCCGAGGTTTTAGAGGTCGAGGACGAGGTAGAGGAAACTACCAAGCTCAGAGGCCAGTTGGCATTAATATTTTCCAGCCCACTTGTTGGACTTGCAACCAAAGAGAACATCTACAGCGAGATTGTCCATCTAAAGCAAAAACAGTAATTTGCTACAACTGCAATGAACCTGGCCACAAGCAACAGGAATGCCCAAAAGAATAAGCGCTCATATTGCGGGATCAAATGTGAGCAAAGATAATAAAGATCCCAAATTAGTTGGACAACCTAACGAGGCGAGGATAAGAATTAATGGTAGTTCAAGAACAACAGCTTTACTAGATACAGGCAGCTGCGTTAGCACCATTTCAAGATCTTTTATGGAAAAACATCTTCCTGAGACTACTTTAAAGAAGATTGAACAGCTGTTGAATATTGAATGCGCTGATGGTAGTCAACTCCCATACCTCGGCTACATAGAAGTTAACATTGAAATTACTACAGGGCTACCAGGTTCACAACCGAAAGACTGCTTACTGTTAGTAATACCAGATACTCTTTACTCGGAAAACACTCCGGTCATATTGGGAACAAACATTCTACATGAATTTATGAATGACTACAAAGCAAAGTTTGGAAATAACTTTATTCAAAAGCCAGGACTTCAAACACCATGGTATCTCTGTTTTCATGCTATTGTTGTCCGAGACAGAGAATTGAGGAGAAATAAGAACAGAATTGCAGTAATAAGAAGTGCTGAATCATCAAAAATCATCTTGAAACCAAACCAAGTTATTTCAATCAAAGGACATAAGGATAAGGAGTTGAATTATCCAAGCACTACTGCTGTTATCCAGGAATCAAAAGATAGCTCAATACCAGAATTCATCGACATTACACCAGCAGTCATACTATTCGAAAATGGAAAGAAACAGGAGATAACAGTTACTCTGTCCAACTTGAGTACAGATACAGTTACTATCTCACCAAAAGCCATTATTTGTGAACTGCAACCTGTGAGAGTTACAGAAGATGTCTTCAATAATATATCGGAATCAGAAGGAGAAAAGGATATATTAAATAAATTGAATTTGGATCAAAATGGAATTTTAACGGAGGAAGAGAGAGAAAGATTGAAATGTCTCCTTCGCAAACATGAAGATATATTCTCAAAACATGAGGCAGACATAGGCCATTGTGACGCAATAAAACATAGAATAGACCTTCTGCCGGACAAAGACACACCATTTAAACAGAAACATAGACGTATTCCTCCCATGATGGTCGAGGAAGTACGACAACATTTGGAACAGCTTCTTTCAGCTGGTATAATTAGGAAATCCAAATCTCCCTGGGCTAGTAATATTGTCTTAGTGAGAAAGAAAAATGGAAGCCTCAGGATGTGTGTGGATTATCGTTGCCTCAACAACAGAACAGTAAAGAATGCGTATGCACTTCCTAGGACTGAGGAGATTTTTGATGTGCTGAAGGGGAGTAAATACTTTAGCACTATAGATATGAAGTCTGGGTATCACCAGGTGGAGATCCAGGAAGAACACAAGGAGAGAACAGCTTTTACGGTCGGACCCCTTGGATTCTTTGAATATAATCGGATGCCGTTTGGACTTTCAAATTCTCCAGCTACCTACCAGCGGCTGATGGAAGAGTGTCTTGGAGACTACAACATGACCATCTGCGTGATTTATCTTGATGACCTTATAGTCTTTGCAGACACCTTTGATGAACATTTACACAGACTGGATCTAGTTCTGACCAGACTTGCTCAATGTAATTTGAAACTATCTGCAGAAAAGTGTATTTTTATACAAGAAAGAGTTGGATTTTTAGGACACGTAGTCAGTTCAGATGGAATCGAGACAGATCCAGCAAAGATTGACAAGATTAGGAACTGGCCTGAACCTACCACTTCAGAAGAACTTCGATCCTTTCTAGCATTTGCAGGCTATTACATGCGTTTTATTAAGGATTTCAGCAAAATCACACGACCGCTTGCAGATCTAATACCTCCAAGTTCACACAAGAAGGGCCAAAAGAAAATACAACAACAATGGAGTTGGACAACAAAAGAGAAAGAAATATTTGAAAATCTGAAGGAGGTCTTGTCATCACCACCAGTTTTAGCATGTCCAGATTTCTCTCTTCCATTTGAACTCCATATAGACGCATCTGGAAATGGTTTAGGAGCTGTCCTGTACCAGGAACAAGAAGGGATGAAGAGGGTAGTTGCATATGCGAGTAGATCTCTCTCCAAATCAGAAAGGAATTACAGTGCCTTCAAGTTAAGAATTTCTTGCACTGAAGTGGGCTGTGACAGAAAAATTTACGGATTATTTGACACTGAACCATTTCACAGTTTTAACGGATAACAACCCACTCACTTATGTTTTAACGTCTGCAAAACTTGATGCCACAAGACATCGATGGGCTTCTGCTCTGGGCGAATACTCCTTTGACATTTTTTATCGGCCTGGTCTTAAGAACACCGATGCAGATAGTATGAGCCGTTACCCTTGTGAAAAAGAAGAAACTGGGGTGGAACAGATACCTAAAGATACCATCAAGGCAGTGTGTAATTCCATAATACAGGTTCCTTATGTAGAGACTCTACCAGCTTTCGATATCAACATAGTCGAAGCGACAGAAATTCCTGGACAAACACTATCTCTGAAGGAACTCCGAGAAGTCAGAAGATTACAACGCGAGGATCCAATGATAGAAAAATGGAGAAAAGCTGTAATAGACAAAAGGCTTCCTAAAAATATCTGGAATAATGATGACCTGACTATGAGAAAACAATTTAAGAATTTCAAAATGAAAAGAGGACTATTGTTCAGAGTAGTTAGGGAACAGGAAGAGGAGATTGAACAATTAATAATTCCCATGAACAGTAGAGAAGAAATTTTGAAAGGCCTACACAATAATGTTGGTCACCCTGGCAAAGAAAGGACCATGAGGTTGTTGAGAGAGAGATATTATTGGCCAGGCATGTCATCATCCGTGGATAAATGGTTCACAACTTGCGAGAGATGTATAAGAAGAAAGTCGTCCACAAATGAAAGAGCTCCATTAGTGAACATCAACACAACATATCCACTAGAATTGGTATGTTTTGACTATCTAACCTTGGAACCCTCAAAAGGTGGCATTTCCAACATTCTTGTAATTACAGATCATTTCACCAAATATGCCATGGCAATACCTACAAGAAATCAGACGGCCAAAACAACTGCCGAAGCATTTTACAACAACTTTATTTTGAACTTCGGAATTCCAACTCGTTTACATTCAGACCAAGGAGCAAACTTTGAGAGTGACATAATTCAAGAACTTTGTATTCTCACCAACATGAAAAAGACCCATACCACACCGTACCATCCACAAGGGAATGCAGGACCCGAGAGATTTAACAGGACACTCTTGGACATGCTTGGAACTCTAAACTGTGACCAAAAGCAAGACTGGAAGAAATATGTGAGCTCCCTAGTCTACTTTTACAACTGCACTCCTCATGAGTCAACAAAATTTACCCCATATGAGTTGATGTTTGGATGGAAACCAAAGTTACCAATTGACTTAGAATATGAGAGCGTAAGAGAAGAAAATCAAAGTAAGTCGACAAAAGAATACATCAACGACTTAAAAGAGATTGGAACAAACAAGGAAAATTCTTGAATCTCACACAGAGAAAGCCAAGAAGAAACAAAAGAAATATTATGACAGGAAAGCAAAGTCTGTTGAACTTTCTGTCGGAGATCGGGTTCTTGTAAAGAAGGTCGCATTTGAAGGCAAGCATAAGATAGCCGACAAATTCGAAGAAGAACCGTACACCATTACAGAACAACCAAGACCTGAAATACCTGTTTTCAAGGTTAAGTCAGAATCCTCTGGGATAGAAAAAACTCTCCATAGGAACCTTCTTTTAAAAATTGAGGGAAAGGATAGAGAAAATGAAATAGAAGAGGGAGAGTCAGATGAAGAACTAGATAAAGAAATACTTCAAGAAAAAGGAGAACAAGAGAAGAAAGAAACAGATCATGGCGTCATGAGAAATGAAGATGTGTCAGATGATGAGAATGGCATTGTTTTCAGAACTTTCCAGTGTGGGGACGCCCACAACCACATCACTGGCTCAGAATATGAAAGAAAAGAAAGAACTGTTGACAGTCAGGAAATAGTTCTGACAGAAACTACAGAAGAGATGACTGTAGATGAGGAAAGTAGGAATGAAGATAGAGAAGAAGTACCAGAAGTTTGTGAGAAGGTAGATGAAGGTACTGAAGAGACTGAAACAGAGATAAGTCAGGAGAATGTAGTTGAGAATGATAATGATGCTCAACATGATGGGGAGAAGGAGGATTCCACTGAGTCAGAGTCTAGTGGACAGAAAGTACATAGTACAGAAATAGAAATACAGAAGGAGGAGAGGAACTTACCTGTTCCAGCGCCAAGACGCTCATCTAGACCGAGGAAACCACCTGACCGATATGGTGAATATGTATGTAATGTGATGTCCCCTCGGCCTATAGACACCAAGATTCATGCAGTCAACGAATTGATGAAGTCTGGCATCTTGAATAGTGTTGACACAGATACAGTTTAGGTTAGTAGTTATGTAAGTAGTAGTAAGTTCTGACTCACGTATGACATTTAGACGACTGACTGGAGAATGACGGGACGGCATTTCTGAAAGAGGAGGAGCATGTAACCGGATGACTGGTCCCGGGTTTTATTGTTTCTGTTCAATTTGAATTTCGCCGGGAACATGCTCACGTGACTTTCTTTGTTTGATTGTCGAACGAAGGGAAAACACTGATTGTATCTCTGTGGTGTAAAACTTCGTATTGTCTTGGTTTGTAGCCATGTTTTGTCAGTTGAAACCATCTAAAAATGTTTGACTGACTGTCTTTTGCTGTCTTTCTATATTTCGTGATTTTGACACGGTTTGTTATGTTTGCCATTGGTTTTCGCGCCCAATGTCGATGATTGTCAGTCTGATCCAAAACCTGTCGTAACTAACCAATTCTTGCATGATTTTAATTCAATCACCTTTTATTGCAAACTAACATGAATGGATGGCTTGTGGTGGCTGAGTGTGGAGTGGATTGCTGTTAATTCCACAAATTGGTAAATGAATGTACTTGTCCTGTGTTTAAGATATTTTTTGTATAAAATATTTACTGTATAATTATGTATTGAGCTAAGAACAGGACCAAGGTACTTTTCCTATTTTTATTTCAGACTGCTACTTTCTATTTCACTTGTATGTTGTCCACGTGTCACCAATGATTGCTTACCTGTGAATGAAGAAGTAAAGAATATTCTAGAGAATCTGTCGTATTCTGGACCATAAAACCCACCCCTTCAACCTTCTCTCTACGATCCTACTTTTCGATATAAGTATAAAAGGAGAACTAGGTTACATATATACCTTTATAAATAATTTTACCATTATACAGATAGCAATTTTATCAATTTTTCTAACCAAAACGATTTGATGCAAATTATCCATAATTTAGAGACTTGATAATATCTTTACCAAAAGCAAAGAAAGAAGGTATACCTCTTCAGATCAACTTCTGTTTTTCCAGGAATGTTTCTTGAAAGTGGCTGTGTTCAAACACTTGAAAATGTGCCCGTGTAAGGGTAAGCTATCATGAGCCTAGTTTTTCAATATGCTTGGCCTCATGATGTAAATGCTTTCAAATTGACCATGGGATAGTGTACTGTTCTACTTGTTGCACTCTCTCCACCTTTTTCAGATGTCAAAATTAACACCGAGGTTAATGGACAAAATTATTAAAACAAAGTTATAAATTCTTCAAGTATTTTTTCTCTCATGGTTTTTGTAAAATAATCAGATCGACATAAAGAAATTCGCCCTCCTAAATTTTTGATAGATGATTTTTAGCCAAATGTTAGTTTTTATACCGACCAAATGGACTATACCAGACGTCAAAATATGGGACTCGTTTAAATTCAAAACATTTGAGCCATGCTCCGTAAAAGGGGGCTTAATGCATCTATAAAAAGTATCGACCCATGTCAGCCTGCGCAGTCAGCGCAGGCTGACATGGATCGAAACTTTTTGCTATTAGTCAATTTTCTGCGTGTCAAAGGACCAGTGTATCTCATGATTTAGTAAGCTGTTACACAAAATGGATTTTAGGAGGGTATAATAATGTGATGACTTGTTTGGTATGTTGCATTACGGAGATGTATTAAGCCCCCTTTTCACAAAGCATGGCCCATCTATAGACTACTAATGGGCTCAAGTAGTTGGATTTATTAGTGAAAGGATAACTGGACGACTGGACAAAAGCAATACCCACCTCCTTTTCTGCCGAAGGTCACATCTAAATAAATCTTTTTTCATAGGATTTTCACACCGGTTTAATTTGACTTCCTGCTTTAACCAGCCTTAGCGCAACGTGTTTTACATTTAAAAACAGACAAAAGTAAATTCTTTAACTCTTTCAGCGCATAATTTATAAACGCGATCTCTTTCGAAAGCTGAAGAAAAAATCGACTGAAGCTCAGAGACATTTTCATCTTGACCAGACAAGCGGACAGTATATAGATACTAGATCAGACTACACGTTCTGTGCATTCTGATCTGAATCTATGCCGTATGCAAAAGACTCTATTTTCGCCTGTGGCGCTATAAGTGTTAAGATAAAATTTAACAATTCCGATACTATTTGCTATATCACATTAATTAGTCTTTTGTTCCTCAACTTCTTTGGCCAGTAGCTGTCACGTTATACAGGTAAACATCTGCACTTCATGTGCAGTAAAATCTTTATTTACACGACGGATATACACTTCAGAGTATATTGTTACTACCCACAGAGTATTATTATTGCCTGTGTGCACGATTTCGAAACAAGAGAGTCACGATGGCCCGTTGTCGCTGACAAATTGTAAATAACTGGTAAGTTTTAAACACACACACACACACACACACACACACACACAAATGCATCATAATAAATCTAGGCAAGTAAAAAGATCAAAGTACATCATTTTGATTTTTTTTCTACCAAGAATAATTAAACAATATGGCCATTGGCCCTAAAGCGCTTACCTGAGTAAAGTCATCTAGGATAGATAAAGTTGAAGAGATCCTAGTTGTGATAATGTAAAACAGATGAGTGTAAGTGACCTACTTTTTGTCCAATATATCGTCAAGAAAAATATTCTGACCATGTTTCGTGAGTATCAGGCTGAAAATGTGGCCTCTAGATTGCCCAATAGGTTTTTCTAAGATTTGGCCCAGTGACCTACTTTTTGATCCTATATAACCCAATTTCAAAATCATCCAAGATATCATCAAGACAAACATGCTGACAAAGTTTTATGAGTATCTGACTGAAAATCTGGTCTCTTGAGTGCACACAATATTTCTTTTAAGAACTGACCCAGTGACCTACTCAGGTAAGGGAATGTAGCTTACTGAAGAATGAATGTATATTAAATAACACACACAAAAAAGAACATCAGGCTCGACATGTGAATTTTGATCAATGAAACACGAAAATAGAATCGTAACAAAAAGTTACAATATGTAGATGCCTAAACACCGGAATGTAACAAAATGTGGGAAGCTCTCCCAACAAAATGTTATGAAATGTAATCGTAAAAGCCTAAATACCTGAATGTAGCTTACTGAAGAATAAAGGAAGGTTATAGACACACATACACACTATAACCAGTCCTGAAATTTAATTTAAACTAAAGAATGAATCTATATTAAATGAGACAAGAGGGCCATGATGGCCATGAAGTTGCTCACCTGAGCTTTTGATCATACAAGACCCATTTCCAATCTCTTCTGAGATTTTATAACAAATATTCTGACAAACGCTCATGGGTATTGGACTTAATATATGGCCTCTAGAGTGTACACAAGCTTTTTCTAGAATTTGTCTCGGTTACCTACTTTTAAGCTCAATTTTGCCTATTTTAAAATATGTAGAAAATATCCAGACAACCATTCTGACAACCTTTCATGAGTATTTGAGAGAAAATATGGCCTGTAGGGTGTACAGAAGGTTTTTCCGAGAATAGACCTAGTGACCTAGCTTTTCATCAAACATGACCCATTTTCAACTAGTCTAAGATATCATCAAGACAAACATTCTGACAAAGTTTCGAGAGTATTGGACTGAAAATGTGGCCTCTACATTATACACAAGGTTTTTTAAGATTTGACCTAGTGACCTAGTTTTTGACCTGACATGACCCATTTTCAACCTCATCCGAGATATCATCAAGACAAACATTCTAACAAAGTTTCAAGAGTATTGGACTAAAAATGTGCCATCTAGAGCGTACACAAGGTTTTTCTAAGATTGACCTAGTGACCTAGTTTTTTAACCTGAAATGACCCATTTTCAAACTCATCAGAGATATCATCAAGACAAACATTCTGACCAAGTTTCATGAGTATTGGACTAAAAATGTGCCATCTAGAGTGTACACAAGGTTTTTCTAAGATTTGACCCAGTGACCTAGTTTTTGACCCATTTTGAAACTCATCCAAGATATCATCAAGACAAACATTCTGACCAAGTTTCAAGAGTATTAGACTGAAAATGTGGCCTCTACATATAACACAAGGTTTTTCTAAGGTTTGACCTAGTGGCCTAGTTCTTGACCTGATATGTCCTATTTTCAAACTTGTCCGAGATATCACGTAGACAAACATTCTGACCAAGTTTCATGAGTATTGGACCAAAAATGTGCCATCCAGAGTATACAAAAGATTTTTCTAAGATTTGATCTAGTGACCTAGTTTTTGATCCAACGTGACCCGTTTTCAAAGTCGTACGAGATACATGTATCACCAGGACAAATATTCTGACCAAGTTTCAAGTGTATTGGACTGAAAATGTGGCCTCTAGAGCGTACACAAGGTTTTTTTCTAAAATTTGACCTAGTGAACTAGTTTTTGATCCGACCTGACCCACTTTCAAGCTCGTCCGAGATATCATCAAGACAAACATTCTGATCAAGTTTCATTATTATTGGATTGAAAATGTGGCCTCTAGAGTGTTCACAAAGTAAAGTTGACGACGCACGTCGGACGACGGACGACGCACGATGGACGACGGGCACAGCACGATCACAGAAGCTCACCTTCGTGCTCAAGGTGAGCTGAAAAAGCTACAGGCTCGATATGTGAATTTTGATCAATGGACACAAAAAGTAGTAAGAAACGTAACAAAATGTTACAAAATGTGCCTAAATACCGGAATGTAACAAAATGTGGCAGCTTCGGAAATGTTACGAAATGTATTTGAAAGAAAGCCTAAATACCGGAATGAAGCTTACTGAAGAATAAATGTAGGTTATAGATACAAAGATACACACACAAACCACTAGTCCTGAAATTTAAATTTTGATCAATGGAACATAAAAATAGTCAGAATTTGTGGGCGAACTTTGCGGTTATATTTGCAGAGACTCAACGCAGGAATGTAACGAAATTTAAAGTGCAGCATTACCAGCAGAACCTAAACAACGGAATGTAACAAATTGTGAAGCCTAAACAGAGCGAAATGTGGATCCATGAAATGTTACGAATTTTGGGAGTCTAAATATCGGAATGTAGCGAGATTTTAGGTAATTTTACATCCCAAAACGGAGTTTGTGCGCACGACCTCGATTCCTCAAATAGATTATTCCTACACTATAATGAAAACAATGTCACTCATATGTCTGAAAAAAACTCTGATATTTAAAAATCTTCAGAGAACGCAATATGATAGTAGTGACGAGGAGTAATTCCGCGAATTAACGCAAAACCTCAAAAGCAGGAAAACCCGCGCATGTCCGTATAAATTCCCATGCATGAAGATGTGCGCTATGTGCAAAATTTTATTAGCGACGAAGAGTTTTCTGAACACAACGCAAAAACTGCAAAGCAGAGAGATTTGCAAATTTGCACAGATATTCCAATACAGGAAGATCGGCGCATTAGCAAAATATTAATCGTTTTAAGTTTCTCTCTCTTTTTTTTATTTTACATGTCTTTCGCACATATTTCAGGGTTCTAACGCTGACAACTTAACCCCGCCTTTCTAATGTTAAAATCACCGGACTCTTTACATGATAATCAAATTGCGGTTCCAGCTCCAATATCAAAATTTATAAGGTGTGTATATAAGTCAGCAGTTAAAAGTCATTATCAAGATTAAAATGACAGTTTGAAGGATCTCTGGTCGGATTTTGCAACGTTGACACCTGTTTTGTAGTGGGTTTTCGTGTTTTGCCATGACGAGTAATTCAAATAAAATCTGTTTGTATTGACAAAGAATTTTTTGTACAATTCTTAACCTGAGAAAAAAAAAAAAAAAAAAACTAAAAACGTCTGGTAAGCTTTTTTCGGATTAGGGAATTTTCAGGATGTATTTTACGTCTTCGTCCTATCATAGAAAGCATTAAAAGTCTTACAGTTTTGAAAAAAATCTTGCCCGAAAAAAATCCAATTTCAGAAATCCTTTTAAGCATCTGCACACGAAATAGATACGAATGACACGCGGATAAAATGTAGAAACTAAACGACAGATTTTTGACACCCATATGTTTGCGTATGTGCGGAAATTAACATACTTTGGAGTTTCTGGGGGTAATGTGCAGATTCTCCCGAAAGCTCTTGATTGAATGGTGTTTTATGCCGCTTTCAACATTATTTCAGTCATATCACGGCGACAGCATACATATTCATGCATTTCCTGGGTATTACCAGTAGTAGGCAAGGGGCTCTGAGGTGTCTTTACCAAGGACTCTCCCAAGAAAAACCATTGTTGCCGCTTTCACATTCCGTAACATTCCGGTAGTTGAGCATCTATATTCCGTAACATTTTATAACACTTTGTTACATTCCAGTAATTAGGTCCAACATTTTGTTACGGTGATTAATTAGGCAGGACACCCAATTTTCTACTCCATGTACGTGAGCAATAACAGAAGCTTAGGTAAACAATGGTTACCCCTCCCCGCCACCCCACCGCCTAAATCTGACCATTTTTATGTTCCACTGGTCAATATTTACATTTCAGGTCTGTTTTATGAGCGTGCGTGAATGCGTGCGTGTTTGTCTTATAACTACATGTATTCTTCAGATACATTCATGTATTTAGGTTTTCAAAATAAATATCCTAACAATGCGTTGTTGTTGTTTCCACCTTCCGTATCATTCCTTTAACTAGGCATCTATATTCCGTAACACTTTGTAATTTTTTTTTTCCATTCAGGTAATTAGGCATCTGCATTACGTAACATTCCGGTAATTAGACAGACCCATCCAATCCAGCTGACGTTTTACGTCTGCGACCGGCCCGGCATCGTACCCAGAACCCCTAATTTTCAAGCCCTGTTGTCACCAACTGAGCAACTGGGCTGGGCATCGAACCAACAACCCCTACCTTTCAAACCCTGTTGTCAGCGACTGAGTTACCGGGCACGGCATCGACCTCATAACTCCTAGATTTTCAAGCCCTATACATAACCGACTGAGCCCATCACGACGATCACCATTTAACCTCGTTGGAGATAGGGGAATGGGGTATCTTCAGTCTGAAGGGTTGCTCCGATGTTATTTTTGTGAGTGGGTCTCCGCAACCCTTCACAGCAGCCCTTCTTTAATACAATCTGGAAATCTCAAAATCTTACCTGTCATTTTTCAGTCGGCTTAATGTGTCTTTAATCTGCTTGTCAGCTATGAAAATGGACATGAATCAGTAGATAAATGATTTAACTTCACATTGATACTAAGTTTAGCGCAAGGTTTTCATTGATCCTTTTGTAATTTACCATTTATTTGACATAAACACATCTGGCTAATTTGGAAACAAACACTCATTATAAATTCAGTTAACTGCGCATGCGTGGTCAATTTGATTTGAAAAAATGATATTGTGTGATCGGCAATTTAAGTGATAAATACGACTCCTCGTAAACGAAATACGTCTAGTACATTTAGTTTTCCTTTCAATGCCCAAGCTGATAACACAGAAGCCGATAAATTGTGAAAAAAAAAAAAGAACTTTACTGTACAGGAAGTGACTTCCGAAACTTCCGCAGTAAATTTCAAGCCTAGTTTCGACTTTCTGGGAGGTAGGTCAATGGATATTTACATTCTGAAATAATGGACTGACCGTCTTTTCACAGAGCATGACTCAAGTAGTGCAAATATTGGAGGTCCAAAACACCAACTGCACTATATCTTTGTATTACCTTTGGTATATCCTCTACTTTCCCATCTTCCTACTTTGAAGTCAGTGGGTTAGATGCCCAGAGATAGCATCACGTCTGTAAGTGGTTTACCGTGGACGGACATATAAAAGATCTGATGGGTCTTTTCAGGGAAGGGCCGTAGTATCGTACCCGGCTTTCCTTTTGTGAGCATTTTTTCTCTGTAACTGAAGTCTCTATCGAACTTCTAGAACACGGAGAGACTAAATCATAGGAATTCATCATCATCATTGGTCCATCAACTCTTTACCAAATTACAAAATTTTAGACCTATCGAAATTCAAAGGACTTGCCGACGAGAAATTCAATGTGGCTGAATGAAATGACAGCGTTGTCTTCAAAAGGTTAAACAGGATACCCATATTTTTTTCCCTTTCCAACAGTGTTTTCAAATGCTATCTTTCGATCGAACAACGGGGCACTTTATCTCAGGTGACGGACCGGAGCCTGTATTTACCATTCGTTCTAAAATGCATTTTAGTTCTCATTCTCAAAAGGACGTAGTGGAAGTCCTTGATTGACCCTGTCGGTGACAAAAACGAGTTTCGGGTGCACTGCTGATAGTATAGATGAAGATTAGATTGCAAGACTGGAAGTTGGATCTTGATCTATACTGCATGAATTGGGGGGGAGGGGGGGGGCTTTGAATCATTATGGCAACTGCATGAATTGTGTGTGTGTGTGTGTGGGGGGGGGGGGGGGGGGGGGGGCTTTGAATCATTATGGCAAAGATACCATTTGTTTATTTGGCCAAACCAATGTCTATCGATTTTATAAATAATAAGATATAATATTTCGGCGACTGTCGTTGTCGCTCGGCTGCAGCTCTTGCTCAAATAATCTGAGGATCCCAGCATACAACTAGTTATGAGGAAAACCTAGAAGCGTAATTACAAGAGTAGAAGAAACAGTCAAGATTGCACATACTGCAATGTTTCCACACAATCGCAAAAAATAACCCCTCGAAATCAGGGGTGCCATGTTCCCATGTTTAAAAAAAATATATATACAATAAACAAAAATAACATCACATGGGAGTATATATGAATAACGTTTATTGCCAACCGCTTGGCAATAAACGTTATTCATATATACTCCCATGTGATGTTATTTTTGTTTATGTAATATTCTTGAACCGGAACCATTTGCCCCCCCCCCCCCATATATATATATATATATAGAGAGAGAGAGAGAGAGAGAGAGAGAGAGAGAGAGAGAGAGAGAGAGAGAGAGAGAGAGAGAGAGAGAGCTATTGATATTCTATTAAATTCATGACAAATAAAAAATATCACACATATCTAAAATATAATCTGACGAATCACCGAAATACCATAATATCATCTTGAAACACTAAAATACCATGTAGCAATTTCACTATGTAGGTAATTTTGGATTTAGGACTTTTAGGATTCTTGGTGAAAACTTGGTCTAAAAAAGTCAAAGGTATAAGTAAACCTACAGGCTGCTAAGTGCAGCTTGGTGTGCTTTTGAAGAAATTATAAAACATGCAGTCATGTCTTGGATCTACACTATCCAATAGAGTGAGGTAAGTTCGGCAAAAATGTCTTTTAGATATAAATATTTATGCCTCCCATCTACTGACGGAATTACAAGGAGGTAACACTGTCATTTTTTAATTATTTCGTTGTTTTTGTAAGGATTAATCATTAGTCTATCGATTCAGAACCTTATTGTTCACTGACAAACAAAAGATCGACGCATACGGCCATTTGAAACGATGCCGGTATTTTAATTTTTCACTCCAGATGGGTCATAAGAGTGGCTGCTGCGGGGGCTAGCGGAGAAACAATCACAATAGGGCATAATACCGGCAAACGCCCCTCCACTATACAGCCCTATGCATACATATGGTATTGTTTTACGAATTAAAAGATAAATTACTTAAATTCTGTGCTTTATTCCGTAGACCAATATTGTATTTGATGTATACGGAATGAATCCATAAGAAATCAAAATTCTTTTGACACACGATTTAGATTTTCATGGGTTTTCGCGATATAGTGGAGGGGCGTTTTCCGGTATTATGCCATAGATTGACCCACCTCGACGTTTATTATTTTCCGGACAGCGTTAACCTCGATCTATCAGATCTACTAAAATAATCCATCAATTAAAAAAAAAGCATTGTCTCATGAATACTCATTTTCCACAACACACTAAACTGTGAATACAAAACATGTCCGAATTAAGCACGTGGAAAGTCTGCATACATGTACTTGGTGGTTATGGTGATGGAGGGGTTGACTGGGGATATAAAACCGTGTCGGTTTACACGTGCAAAACCTAGTCAATATCGGAAATCTCGGCCTAAACGAGAAAAACTCGGCCAACTTACGAAATAAATTAGGCCAATGTGATTGTCGATATCAATGGATGACAAATCCCGGCCATTATTTAAACCCCTAGGCTACTAAGCGCGATTCACTGACCTTTTGTGGACAGTGTAGATCAAAATCAGACTGCACAGAACGTGTAGTCTGATCTTGGATCCATTCGTCACAATTCGGCCGATTCCGAACCTACATATAACCTCGTTTGTATAACGGTCGTTTCCATTTGAAATACTGATCACGTGATCTTATACATGGCGGCGCCACTGTAAGTCGTTCAGCAACAACATAAACAACATCGATGAAGTTATTCACATCTATCCATCTCTCGGTGAAAACTTCAGTCGGAATTGATGAACCACGTTAAAAAATGAATGTACGAAGTGTTTGTCTATTGAAATATAGTTAAAAAGATCTCGATAGAGAATTGAGACTCAAGTTTTTTCTTTTTTAACGTACATCTTTACTCGTTTTCATCCAGTTTTTTAACCGATTTTATCTTTATTTTATGAAATTATAATCATTCTTGTATCTTCGTGCCAAATGTTGCCCCTGACGGTTGCAAGGTTGCACAGATTACGACGAGTAGAAAATGCATTTCATTCTCTGGAGGCTATCCCTAGACATTCCAACCACTGTTTCCGGTTTAAATCGAAGACAAATCCATTGCGTTTCTTTATTTCATACACCTTATATCAATTTTTTTTATCTACGTTTACACGGCTAACTAGATTCTACACACTGTAAAGTTGTAACAGCATTTGTTTACTCTCTGGCTGTGAAGATGTATCTTTAAGAGGAGCCTTACAATTTTCAGAACGGTAAACCGGGGTATTTCCGGCGAAGAAATGTACCGTGGAGGTGCATATCAAGCTACCAGGTACAGCCGAGGGACTTGATCGCCGGATCACCCGAAATATGCCGAATGATCTTGGATCTAAACTGCCCGATAAGGAGATCCACTCCCCCTCCCCCCTCCCCCCCAACAAAAATAATAATAATAGTAAAAAAAAAAAAACGAAAAAAAGCAACATTCAGGGTTTCCTATCGACTTGAACGTTTCATTTAACTTATCAAGCAGGTTAAGGGTTAATAAAATTGTCATTAAACAAATTATTTCATATTGACCGAGTAACATGTCTTCGGTATGCTGTGTTAGACCTGACCGTCGACCATGGTCTAATACACGTACCGCAGATCCCGGACCTGTGACTCGTCAGAGAATTGCATGCTTATACATACATAATTTAGTGACATTTGAAAGAAAGGTAACCGCCGTTATTGATAATATTGAAAACACTCTGGGAAAAGCATTTTTTGTGAGAAGTAATCGCTCCATTTTCCAGGACGTTTACGAAAGCTGTCTACTGTTTAAGCACAAAAAGTTAAATGAAGGTTAAGTTGGTTGATTAAATCTGAGCAATATCCTGACTATTCATAGATCTGGGCATTCGCCATCTGCACTGCACGTGCCTTGCGCGATCCTCTTATCTTCAGAAGATTTCAGAGCTTTTCTAACACTAGGTAATGTCTTTAGCCAGAATTCTGCTTCTTCTGCATAGAAATACTTCTTGCTGTTCCTAGGCGACAAGTCTTTATCCAAAACTAAATAACTCTGTTCGTCCGTGTTATACTTCGACCACTCTGCTTTGACTGCTTCTGGTTTGTTTGGATTTCTGAAAAAGTTAAATATTTACCAACTGGAACGCTAAATAAATGGAAAGGACATTTTTAGTTAGAAGAAGACATAATAATACTAATAATAATGCTAATGATGATCATGATCACCATCACCATAATAATTGAAATTCTAGGAAAGTTTTTGCCAGAATGTGTCACAAACTTACGAACAGTTTAGATAGATGATCAGACTGCTTTATCTGTGCCGCCTGATATTTGTCTGTATCGCTCTACTGGCTTTTAACCCTTTAACCCTTTACCACACAATTTTCTTCTTTTCCCAAAATGTTTTCCACCCTATCAAAGATACAGAAATAATCCTTTAAGCTACATTCAATTTGTTGTCTGCAGTGGCTTTAAATTTGGTCCAGTGAAATAATTTTTCCTTTCGTAAAGAGTAGAATAATTGTACTTGATTGTCATTCACAAAGACATACAGCACAAAAAGTCTGTATGGCAATAAATTCACATAAAAATACCCCCCCCACCCCACCAACAACCACCAAAAAATAAGAAAAAAAAATCATGTCTTTCATATGCAAAGATAATGTCATTGAATACATGCAGGTATTTTCAATAGCATGAAAGATAAGTTTTGAAAAAAAAAAAAAAAAAATGAATGACAGAAACCTTATTTCATGTTTAATTCTCCACTAATCTGAGCATAACTATTAGTATCAAAATACATGTAAATCACTATCCCCGAAAATTGAACAATTTCTATCCAGAAAACTTGAATACCTAACATCAATAATGTAATGATGCAATTTGTTAATCTAGGGAGGTAAATAGCAACAAACTTTATAACTCTTATAACAGGAGTTATTTCCCTTGATCACTATTATATGTCCATGTTAAAGTTGTGATCCCTGGACTGGGGCCACTTTTGACCTGAACATTGCTATAATTGTGGTAGAGGTCTATTAGAAGAAGCTACATGCCAAGTTGTGCACTCTTGGGCTATATGGTTTCAGACAAGATGATTTTTAAATATTTTCAATATTTTTGGTTTTTGTTGCCATGGAAACTATTTGAATCAAATCAATTGAAGAAATCTTGCAGATGACTATGGCGGGATCATTTCAGTGAAGTTTCATCAAAATTGCATGGGTAGTTTCAGAGAAGATGTTTGAAATAAAAGTTAAATCAAAGTTAAGGCACGGAGGGACGGACGGACGCACGCACTAACGACGGACATAGGGCCATGACATAAACCCGCTGGCCCTCGGCCAGTGGAGCTAAAAACTGTTAGATTTTATCTTAATCAGGTTTGTCAATATTTACAGACTTTTACAGAGCTTTCCGAATTAACACAATTTTAAACACATCGTAGAAGGTCGAGTACGAAATTTTCGCTGACTCAACAATTCGTACAACCAGTTTTAAGTTAGCGACCACTATTAACCCTATGGCTGCTTAGCGCGGCTAAAGAATCTTTTGCGGACAGTGAAGATCAAGATCAGACTGCACAGAATGTGCAGTCTGATCTTTGATCTACACTGTCCGATAAGGAGCTATTTTTACCCCCGAATTAACTTTGAAATAGCAATAAATGGGTTTTTACTATTGCGCTTGAAAGTTTCATTAACTTATTTTTGGCAGGGTAAGGGTTAACTTGAGAGAAATATTACTTCGCGGCGTGGAGCAGACCGTCTGTTGAAAGTTAAACCTCGATCATTACCAGTACTCCGCACAATGTTTTTCCCAAGCCACTGGCTGCTTTCTCACATAAACATCGTCGAGACAAAGGTCAGCGGTGAAAGAGGAATGAATCCTGTCGCATTGACTATCACCAATCCTCGGAAAGAAATTGGCCGAGCCGAAAATCGAACCAGCGACCCCCTGTTTTTAAGTCCTGTACGCTGCCGACTGGACTACTGGGACTTTGGTGGATCAGTAGTAACTTTAGATGAAATGATACAAATGAATTAGTCGTTCGTAGCATTTTCTTTTTTTTTTTGCTTGACCGTGTCAGCGCCTGGGGCCAAAATGGAGACTTTTGCGGACGGCATTGATCAAGCTCGGAATGCACCTACCGTGCAGTCTGATCAAGGCTTGGATCTAGACATCCTCGGAACCCAGGTTTGAAGCATTACGTTACTCTCCATGCATCTACTCCTGGGAAAACTGAGAAAAATCATCGTTTCTTATGAATATTCATGAATATGGTCGGGAATTATCCTAATAGCCAATCGAAAGATCGATAACTCTTGTAGAGAGGACAGTTTCATTTCTTCCGTTATTAAAAATAACCCTGGAAAAAACCGAGGTTGTCAACGAATGTGGCGGCCGTCGGCGTGCTTGTCTCCTGTGAGATATGCCATTATGCAATACAGGGACAACACTATCGATCTCTGTGTACGATTTCAACCGACAATCTTTCGGGGTTACGCCGAAAACCTCTTTTAAACACTTCTCGATTGTGGTGTTGATGGGCGACGCCATATTTAAAGCATCGCTGAGATCACCGATCAAAATGTTTCATGAATAATTCATGAGAACGAGGAAACGCCAGCGAAATAACCCAGGGTCGACTACAGAATGAATCGAAACTGGGTCACCGAGGATGGGATCTATACCGTCAAGCCAATAAGATAAAATCCTTTCTGAGTTTCACTAGACTGTATTTTCAGATGTCAAAAGAGATCAATTTTACACACTAGGAGCTAAAAGAGTTAAAGATACACCTTGACTCATTTTCATCCATTTTTTATTGACCAGTTCCATCCTTATTTTATGAAACTATAATTATTCGTGTATCTTCATGCCAAATGTTGCCCCTGGCGGTTGCAAGATTGCACAGATTACGACGGATACAAAATGCATTTCATTCTTTGGAGGCTATCAAAAACATCAGAACCACAGTTCGCGGTTTTAAATCGAAGACAAATCCTTTAAGTTTCTTTATCCCATAACCTTATATCGATTTTTATCAATGTTTACATAGCTGACTAGATTTCACATACTATCAAATTTTAACAACGTTTGTTTACTCTTTTGCTGTAAAGATATATCTTTAATCTTGTCTACTAGGGGACAAACGGAGTGATCTACGGACGGTTGTAATAACAAGAACGATAGGCCTACTTACCCTGACTTGGCGAAATTTGACCAGTACCTCATGATGTCATAGGATAGTTCGTATTCCCAGTCGTTGCTAGGAAACCGTTCATCAAAACAGTGGAAAAAGAATACAAATCCCAGTTCTTCTACATGGTTTGCGCCTGTCACCCAGCTCAAAGCGGGAATAATTGGGTTACTCGGCACCGGCGTAAAGTAATACATGTAGCTGTTGGTTCCTCTGGATACATTAACGTGAAGGCGACTATGTTCTACAGCGGGAACAACCATCATTATATCACCCAATAGTTTAACAACCTGTTGGCGTAAACGGTCTGAATTCGCAGGATCCGACCAGTCAGTATATTGGGCATTTATCATTCCTATAAAAGGTTCATCCAGGGGTTCATAGTGGGATGCAAGAACGTTTGGTATCATGTCACTAACCATTTGCTCTTTTGTAGGTTTGAATGTTTCCGGATCGTCGATGATAGGTATGTATACACGCGTATACGTACCTTGTCCTTCGTGACTGTTCACTCCGTTGATGATATCCAAAGACCTGAAAAATTTCAAGGCGTCGCTTTCTTCGACGTCTGCCAAATCGCCGATTTTCGTTGGATCGATTTTTATAAAATCGTTGTCTAAATATGGGAAAACTCGAGCATCAGCTAAATTTCCTTCACTGGTATCCAGTTTGCCGAGTGTTCCTAGTATTTCATCAGCTTTTTTCTCTTGTAGACACTCGATGTTTTCTTTTGGATTTTCTCCTTTACATCCCACCATTTCAGCGTAAGCCTTGAGGGAATTTTTGATATCATGCAAGAACAAAAACCTGATACCTGGGGTACCACTCTCCGCTATAACCCTCTGAAACAAACCTTTATTTCGCGGATATAATGCTTGGTATATCACACTGATACCCCCAGCTGACTCTCCAAATATGGTCACACGTTTGTTATCCCCACCGAATGCGGCAATATTTTCATTTACCCATTGTAGTGCCAACTGTTGATCCCACAGACCAAGATTTCCGGGAGCTTCATCATCTTCCGACCCCAGAAATCCGAAAACTCCGAGTCGGTAGTTAATACTAACAACGATAACATTTCCAAAGGTCGCCAAATATTCCCCACCTAGTTCCCCACACCCTACAAGAAAAGCTCCTCCATGTATGTATACCATAACAGCATGACCAGAGTCTTTGTCTGGTTTCTGGTCTGGCACGAACACATTCAAAAACAGACAATCCTCCGACTGTTTCTTCGGTAAGAATATCGACATTTCATCCTGTATCGGTGGCTGCAAGCAACCGGCACCATACTCTGTCGCCATGAACTGCGATGGTAGACCATTATCCAGCCGCTTTGGCTTCTTGAATCGGAGTTTGCCGACAGGAGGTGTCGCATACGGTATACCTTTGAACATCTTGTAAGGCTTTGTGGCATGTTGGAAGCTGGCTTCGCCATATTTGCCGATGACAGTGGTGCCCTTAATGACAACAGAAGGTTCGTTCGACCTCACAACGTCGAAACATACACAGAGAATTACCACGGCTAAGCTGGTCCAGATACGAAGCGCCATGTTTGCCTATTGATAATCGGTTCACAATTAAGAGTTGAATATGTAGTGCGGTCTCCGTTATAATTTACCCTTAACCCTTTTCCAACTGACAAAACTTTTGGACTAAACCAAATTGAAATCACTTGCAGACGAGAAATCAAATGTAGTTCGAATGATGATTTCTGTGTTTGACAGGATAGAAAACATTGTGGGAAAAGGAGAAAAGGCTGGTTGACAGCATTTTCTCTTTTTCAAACAAAGTTTTTCAAAAGCATTCACTCTCGGGGTTGTTAACGTTCGGCATTGCATAGTAAAGGCTTAACCTTTTACCAAACAATTCTGTATTTTGATGACCATGCACAGGAAGATTTTTAGAAACACGGTGGGAAAAGGAGATAATGCGTTCAAAAGCCATTCTTCGTCAGGGTGGTCAAAACTTTAGATTGTGTGGTAAAGGGTTAAGTCTCGTGTATCTGCTGACAGTGTCTAAGGGTTTACTCTTTAATCCTTTACCACACGGTCCCGAGTTTTAACAACCCTGAGTAGGCCTTTTGAAAACAATGTGGGAAAAGGAGAAAAAGCTGGTTACCAGCATTTTCTCCTTTTCCCACAATGTTTTCTAGACTATCTAATACAGATCTCATCATTTGTGCCATATAAATTTTGTCGTCTGCAAGTTCTTTCAAATTGGACTGTCCAAAATACTGTTTTTTGGGAAAGAGTTGATACGGGTATCTGGTCCGATTGACAAACAGAAAACATACTTGAAAGACCGCAGTATGACATTTTACGTCATATAAAAGTCTTTGCAGGAAAAGGAGATAAGAAAAGGTAGATTTGTTGTAATAAATTGCTAATTTTCCAGTAATGATTTCAAAGGCTGTCCGCTGCGGGATTCTAGATTTGTATTTGCATAAATAAAGGGTTGTGTACTTGCTTGACCGTGTCAAAAGGTTGTCCTTTTCCATCATACAGAAGCTTTAGTACTTGTCCGCAGTAATCCATTCTACAAAATAGTTTAACAGAAGCAGTAAATTTACTGAACATCGATTTTCCACCAGCCGAAATGTTTCATGGTCGTTCTGCAGTACAGGGACTTTGACAATGTAATGCAGAGCAGAGACTTTGAAAATATATCAAATTAACCCTTTATTAGACAATCCTGAGCTTTTACGAGAATGCGGAAGAAAGCTTTTGTAAACATTTTTGGAAGCGGCGAAAGTGCTGAAAACCAATATTTTCTTATTTTCCACAATATTTTCTACCTTTTCATAATAAACAATTTCTATAAGATGACACCAAGATTTATAGAGAAATAGTCTCAGAACAAGATCAACAGGATATGCAGAAGGACCTGGATAGTCTACAAAAATGGTCAGATACATGGCTACTGAAATTCCATCCCAACAAATGCAAAATTATGACCATAAGTAACAAAAAGCTCAGCACCACGAGGGAAAGCCAGTATCATTTATATGACGGCAATGGCAACAGAGTCGAGTTACAAAGATCAGTAGCAGAAAAAGATATAGGGGTAATGGTAGATGAAAAACTGAACTTTAGTTGCCATATCCAACAACAGACTAACAAGGCCAACAACATTATGGGACTAATCCGACGAACATTCACCTTCCTTGATGAACAAAACTTTAAATATTTGTTTCAAGCGCTAGTTAGACCCTACCTCGAATATGCCCAATCAGTATGGTCACCCCATAACAAAGGAGAAATTGATAAACTAGGTGTACAAAGACGGGCTACAAAACAAATTCCTTTAAGGACGTATATTACAAATTTTTCTAACATACAGATTTTTTTTAAAACTATGCACATACAAAGCTCATCATGTCTCTAGGAGATTACAGTAAAAGAGGATGTGAGTCACCGTGCTCGTTTCTGAGAAATTTGCCTTTGAAAAGGCTGTATACAGTTCAGCTTATATTGGATTTTAAGCGCCTTTCTTTAATAGTCAGTTAAACAGGAAAATTAAAGGAAAAATATACAAAATATGTATCATTTTAATGAAAATTCATATATTTTTGCACAAAAAATACATAACAGCCTAGTTTTGAGCATGGTAAATGTACAAATATGCATGTTATATATGGATCATTGAATTAAAAAGGGGGATAATTTGACCGAATTAAGGTTTAATTTGAAATAAATAATTACTTTCTAACGGACAGGTTTTTCGTAAAATTTCCACACTTATAGTATTTATAATTCTAAACAATAAGAAAAAATAAAAATGGCACCTACCCGTGCTTATTTCGTCAGAAAACAAGGTTGAAGGTCACTGTGGAAGTTATTTTTTCAAGGAAAAAAATAGGATAAAAGCTCAGCAGACATAGTGGGAAAAGGAGAAATTGCTCAATAGGAGTGATTTCTCCTTTTCCAACAATAATTTCAAAGTGGAAACAGCTATACTTCCACAGCTTTAAATTTCCTGCCTTTGTTTCCTTGTTTGGTGTGTAACGCCGTGTCAGCAGCATTTTAATTATTTCACAGTGACAGTTCAAAGATCCATTTCTTTTTTCTCTTCACCAGTACTACCCGAAGAAAGTGCTATTTGTTTCAGTGCACCAATAGTATTACCATTATGTGCAAAAAATACATAGGTGCACTTTTGATTCAATATCCACGACAAAAATACATGCGCAGTAGGATGCGCGCGAACATTTGTCATATACGTCGTTAATTAGGAACCTCGACTACGAAGAACGTCTCCAACAACTAAAACTGCCAACCCTATATAGACGTATAGAGGGAGACATGATTGAAGTGTTTAAAATATTATCTGGGATTTATGACAAGGAGGTATCAGAGAACTTATTCGATATAAACAGCAAAGGATTAACAAGAGGGCACAGTAAATCAAAGTACTGAAAGTACTGACAGACTAGCGAATTTGAAATAAGTGGCTATGGTAAAGATAAAACTTCGTTGGTTTATACAAGATTGAAGAAAAATTGTAAAATTCAGGTTTTAGTCCGTTACAGTTCCGCCGGCTCATTCCAGTTATTAAGTTCAATCCGGATCCAGTTCAATCCATTGATTTTACCCAACACACTTGACTACTAACTTGGCAAAATAAGAAAAACTATGAAAACCTTGTTTGTTAACTTTCAGTTGAAAACAAGTTATTTCGTTAAAATGATATCCTCCGCCAAAAAACACTTTTTTAATAGAAACATACAAGAGGTATCGCGTTTTGCATGTACACGTGGCCTTTTTGTTATTGGTTCATAACAAAATTTTACATTAGGACCCCTTTTTTCCATAACATGACATTTCATTAAATGAAAACAAATAATGGTTGTTTGTGGCTCATGATAAACAATATAAATATAAAGGTTCATGAAATTTTGTCCAGTAAATCTAGTTAAAGAGATATTGGTTCATAAAGGAAATATACATCAAGTCCCCTTTTTCCATGACACAGCATCAAATGAAATAATTATATCAGTGGACTATCATAAGGAAGACATGTATAAAGTTTCATCAATTTTCAAAAAGGATTTTAGAAGATATATGTCCGGACTGACGAACGGACAGATAGACAGTGTAGATTAAGATCAGACTGCACAGACTGCAGTCTGATCTTGGATTCACACTGTCCGATAAGAAAATAAATGAATAAACAGAGATCAAACTCCAAGTGTCATTCTGAAAAAATATTTTAATCCCGACTAGTTTCGGTTATTTCAAACCTTTATCAAGGGACATATTGTTTATCATTGGTTATTTCAAACCTTTATCAAGGGACATATTGTTTATCATTGTCCGATAAGGGTATACATGTATTTCTCCATAACATAACTTTGAAATAGTAATATTCAGGTTTTTACCATCAGCTTGAAAGTTTTATTTTTTTTTTAGCAAATTAAGGATTAAACTTAAACTGGATTATATAGTTAGTCAATAGCACGATGTAATTGTGTAGTAAATTGTTTAACTCTTTACAAAACGAAAAATTTTCACTTGTCCAAACTCAAAGCTGTTCCAGACTATAATGGTAAATGTGGCTCAATTGATGAAACCTGATTCTAAAAGGGCAAAAAGCAATGTGGGAAAAGGAGGAAATGCTGGTTGCCAGCATTTCTCCTTTTCCAGCAATGTTTTCACAGGGCATCTTCCCCAATTTCGTTAAAACTTGTGATTGCGTGGTAAAGTGTCAATATACAAGACGTAAAATAACAGTTTAACATATCATTTTCCCGGTACACAATGATGTAAATAATGAATGACTGAAGGAATGACTCGGGTTCTTTGTCCAGTGAGGGTTAATTAATGTTGCTGGGATTTGCTACAAGTTACCTAGGTGTATCTATTTTTAGATTCATTGATAATATTACTGTGTTGTAGGAATACATGTATGTGTATGAGCCTGATTTGCATAGGTCACTTAATTTACATATAAGCAAATATCTTGAACCTTATCAATGCTGTATTGTTCAGTCTATTACTTTTTAAGTAGACATGTTCAAATTGGGATTGTAGAGATTTTGTGGTTTTTGTCAAATTTGTCATATATAACAGAATTAAGATTGCTAATAGAAAGAATTATTTTTCTGTGAGGCAGTATTTGGCAACTGTGGGGTTTTTTGTTTACTTTGCATCTGAGTCAATCTGGATGCCTATAGACTAGCTTCGCTAGTCTAATCAAAGCGTTGAGAACCCTGAAGTGGTATTTGTCAAGGAAGCCATAGTGTAGAATTAATAATTTGAAAGAAAAAGCAAAATGTTATTCAAATATTGGCTTGAAAGTCAACCTACTAAGCAAATGAATACATTTTTTGGTTGAAGGGAGAGTACTCATGACAAAGTTAGGATTATTTGTGTATTGGTGGTCTCCCTTTGATCATTAGGAGTCGGGAGTAACGTTTCTTGACAATAGGATGCACAAGTTGTCTTCTTTACAAAAGAAGCCAGGAGAGGTCAGCATCATTGTTTTCCAATAGTTTATTGGCTTCTAATTTCAATATATTTTGGTACATGTAAACAAACAAGTAAAAAAGCCGCCGCGTAGAAACCTCATATGCTTTACATGACGCTCATTTGACCTTCTTGTCGCGTTTTCAAGTTGCATGATCTTGTCCAGCGGTCTTCTTTCTCTTTTTTTTTTTTATCGAAATTCTTATTTTTTCTTCTGCTAGATTTATTTGCTTAATGAAAAATTATTTATTTGAGAGGTCATTTGCAGCCATGGCAAATTAATATAACAAATATTTTCTGAAATTCGTCACATAAAAATAAACCACGTCTATTTCCTGTTTCGGTTTTATGATTTCGCTTTATTTACAAAACCATGACGAAACAGACTGTGTATCATTACAATTTCGCAAGAAAAATGGATTTAGACAGCAAATTCTGTGGCAGTCTGCCTTTTAAACTCACCACTGTTGGAGAGGTCTGATGACCTCTCCAATGATGGATAGAGAGAGAGAAACCATGTGAATATATCGAATAAAATTAAGTTTGTACCTGAAAACTATGATTTTGAAATATCTTCGGTCGTTAATATTTAATTCCCAACATTACAATCAATTATTTCGATCTATAAATATTCATGCCCAATCAAATGGAGTACCTCGGAATCATTGGATGAACAAGCCATGTGACGAACTGGTTTTGGAACGAAAATGCCCAGGACCAAGTGATCGGTAGACAAATTTTGTATCATTGCGCCAATAGAAGGCTATGAGCGAGTGAAGCTATTTTCAATCAAAAATTAGTATTTCCACGATCGATGGCCTCACCTAGTGTATTTTAACATGCCATTTCCAATTACATATCTGAGTGCTACCGAAAATTCATTTGCCTGAGAAAAATTGAGTTTAATTGGGTTTATTTCCTTCGGCTTTGCACAAAATACGATACATGGTCTTCAAAATTCAATATTGAACTCATAATGGTATTGTCTTTGACAAATACAACAAAAATTGAACAAAAGCCCTTCCCATTCAAGTCTTAGAAAATATCCATTCAGCCAAAGAGTAACTGATACATGCAATAGCCTCCCAGAAGACATAGTATTATGCACTAAAGTTAAAGATTTTGAAGTAAAATTAGACAGATATTGGAGTGATCAGGAAGTAAAGTATAATTTAAGGCTGTCATTAACCTAAAGGTAAAAACCAGAAGTCACACAGAAATGAATGTAAATTACAGAAATAATGAAGATGTGGATAAAGTGGCACAACAGCCAGCGTCCACTGAAGATCCTGAGGTATAGTTTAAACCACATTTATTTTGTCGTCAGTTTGGGCAAGTCTAAATTTTGTTGTTTGGAAAAGGGTGTTTGTATTGTTCCGAAAAGAAAATCGCCCACCTTTTTTCCCCAGAAAGCTGTAACTTTTAGCGCAGTATAAAAATGCATTTATATTTACAAAGGTAATGTTGAAAGAGAAGCCAAGCCGTTATGTTTGTCGAGGCCTTTTATTACCGTTAGCTTTCTGTGCAAAACTAAATGGTATTAGGTACAATGATGCTCACGACTAGACAAGCGGACATTTTGGATACTTGATCAGGCTAGACGCTCTTTGCAGTCTGATCTGAATCTATGCCGATCGCTAAAGTCCGTATTTCCGCCAGTAAGACTAAAAGTATTAAAGATACATGTCAAATTCATAATTCTGATACTATTTGCCATGCTTTGGAAATCGCACGTAGTTGGTACTTTGATCCACAACGTGTTTGGCCAGTATCACGTGATCAAGGTAAACAACTGCACTTTCCGTGCAGTAAAATCTTTATTCACACGACAGATAAACACTTCAGAGTATATTGTTACACATTACAACCCATAGCGGGTTATTTTTGCCTGTCAGCACGGGAGGGCCATAATGGCGAGGTGTCGCTGCTCTGTCTGATCACAGGAATTTGACATTCTATAATGAAAATATGTGATTAAATATGAAAGAAATACTCCCCTATATATAAAGAAACACAAGGAATGCAACGCCTCGATTACCAACGACAACACAAAAATGCCTTGCCCACCCAAAATCACCAACGAAACGAAGAGTGATCACAATTTCCTTTACCCTAGTAACAGATAACACCGAAATGTACCTGTGACGTTCGGCGATCCTTAAGTAGACACCTTTTCACCGGAGATATCCATCATTTTTTACAGCTTTTTTGACAGTTACAAGCCATCGAGGAGGCCATTCGCTGACGTCACTACATTAGGCCTGCAGTAAATGTTGTGGCTGATTTCACGATAAAACTATAGTGTATAATGCAGCGCATGCGCTTTTACCTTGGTTTCCATGAACTCGACTCTAGAGTCACAACATAATGAAACAAGGCCTATTTTGCATATTGGAATAATTAGTATAACTTTGCGTAATGGTTTTCTTAAATCAAGGGCTATTTATTTACTCTGTCATTGTTTATACAACAAATTTCACACTAGTTAACAGGTTGTTGTTCACACCCGTCTCGCCTATAATAGATTTACGTTGTATAGTGTTTGGTTGAATTCCGGACGTTCGATCGTGAACATATTCATTGATTCGATTCCTGTGAGAGTTTTTACTGACTCAGATCCCTAGATTCTGCATTAGTAGACATTTTCTAGAGATTCCTTTTTCCCAAGTTTTGCAACCAACATCACACTTTTTTCTGACTTTTACACTTTCGTGAAGCACAAACCTTACACTCTCAAATCGTAGTAAAGTTTGTGCAGCACTAAACGAACACTTTAAAGGTAGGCGGAGCTTAACTCTTTACCAAACACCGAAATTTTAGACTAAACCAAATTGAAAATATTTGCAGATGACAAATTCATCAAATGACGGATTATGTCAGTGATAGAGTAGAAAAGAATTTGGGAAAAGCATAAAATGCTGGTAACCATCAGTTTATTTTCTTTTCCCACTATGTTTTCTAAAGGCTTCTTCCTCATGGTCGTGAAAACCAGGGATTGTTTGTTAAAGTTTTGATATTTTCTTTTCAGTGCTTCACGAAAAATGACCAGTCGAATAAGGCTAATGTCAACAGTTACGTCCCCTGATAGGTTTTTCCCTATTCACACAAGTGAAATATCTTTTCTTTAAAAAAGAAAACCGACAAATATTTTTGCAAGTTACCTCTAGAAAAATACGTAGTATCATGCGATGAACATAAATATATTTTAAAACGAAAATAATAATGAAAACAAAAGTAATATTTTCTGCGGGCGTTACAAAATAGTGACGTCAGCGAATGGCCTCCTCGATAGCTTGTAATTGTCAAAAAAGCTGTAAAAAATGATGGATATCTCCGGTGAAAAGGTGTCTACTTAAGGATCGCCGAATGTCACAGGTACATTTTGGTGTTATCTGTTACTAGGGTAAAGCAAATTGTGATCACTCTTCGTTTCGTTGGTGATTTTGGGTGGGTAAGGCATTTTTGTGTTGTCGCTGGTCATCGAGGCGTTGCATTCCTTATGTTTCTTTATACATAGGGGAGTATTTTTTTCATATTTAATCATATATTTTCATTATAGAATGTCAAATTCCTGTGGTCTGATTGACAAGCGAGTCGTAAGTGGTAAAGTTTTTAACGCAAAATACTTCATGTAAAATGAAAGGCCGATGATATTTACCCGACAGTCGTGTACACACTGAAGAAAATTCATACTGCGAGACCGACTGTCGTGTACTCAATGAAGGAAAACTCGTTGGGTGCCCGACGGTCGTGCCCAGACTGATGAAATTTCGTCTTGGGGGCACGATTACGTGCCCGCTATTTCCGATTTCTTCATTCAGTACACGACGCGGTCGTGTACGCACTGAAGAATTGGACTCTTACGTACACGTGTAAATGGGTTGGGCCAAAACGCAGACTCTTACGTGAATCGGCACGGCGTAGACAGTCTCACTGGAGCACACGGCAGTAGTCATTTATACAGCGTGTTACAGAACAAATGCACAAGCGTAGCTGGCATCCTTTTTATACGTCGGAAAGCTCGTATTACCTTATACTGTACACCCGGTCGTCCGTTTGGAATTTCTTGTGTGCGCAACTCCTCCTATACAGTTTCAATCGGAATTAGATCTATTTGAAATTTGCCACAATGGTATCCAGTCGTTTCGGGACCCAGTCATTTCTACACAGTCAGTTCGAAACTTTTTGGTTGTATCGACCCATATTTTGGCCAATTCGACCCACATTTTTTTTTGTTTTGGCAACAAATGGTCATCTTGATACATACAGCGGTGGAATTCTATTTGCGGATATTGGTAATTGAAGAAGATAGAAATGTGTTATTATGTGTTCTAAGAACAGAATCTCTATGTACTTTTATGTTTTTTCTTGTTGCTTGAATAAATTCTAATTATGAAACAAAACGTCTGTTATTTGGAATTAATTGTTTCTTTTGATTTGTTTGAATTTCATAATTGTATTTCGCAAATTATACCCACTGATAGATTGTTTGCTTCAATTTGTATACCGTTGTCAACAGTTTCTTTAAAAAATGTAATTTATTTAAAAACAGTTAAAAATTACTGCTAATTCATTTGAGTAGGCCTACATGTATTCAAAGAGTTATCTAGATAGGGGTGTCCCAAAAAGTATTTAAAGCAGATGCAATTGAAATTCAGCTACATATACTATATGTGCTGTTGGAAATAACTATATAGACTACTTAAATTTGCAGTGACAAGAATATGTTAATAGTTGTTTTGTGTGTGTTTGTTTTTGGAGTTTAATGAATAATTTGGAGTTTTTAAAGGAAGTAGGGGTGTGGTCGGGAGGAGAAAACAGGCGGTTTCGTGCCATACATGTATGAGATGGCAGCATCCAACATGTGACACAGGTCGATCAAAAATTACTTTATATAATTTTTTATTTTTTCCCTCCACTGAAATAAACTACAGAAATCAATATCTGACTACACGAACCATACCATCCGATCTTTCATCTACTGTACAATTAATCTCCCTTACCCTTTACCACACAATCCCAAGTTGTAATGACCTTCAGTTACAAGCCTTTTGTACATATTGTAAAAAAAACCCACACACATTTTATCCTTTTCACACAATGATTTTAACCATATGATCAAAGAAAAACTCCATCACATTGAGTCACATTGAATTTGTTGCCTGCAAATGATTTCAAGTAGTACACGCACACGTCGTCAAATGTTGTGATCGAGTCAGAATTCTTGTCCTTTGGTGTGTACTCTTAGACAATCAACCGCCTTCATAGTTTCAGTGGAAAAGCTTGGCTTACCATTAATTGTACTTATCGAGTTTACCCCGTATCCCGCTAAATAAATGATATGTAAATTCAAAACCAAAGGTAAAATCCTAACGTTTGATATTTCAAAGGTATTTTTGGGGAAAAGATATTTCTCTATCGGTAAAAGTGAATCCTCACGTTTGTGCAGTCCGACCTTCATTTACATGAAAAAGTGTCAAACTGACTGGGTGTAGAAATGACCGGGTGCCGAAACGACTGGATACCTTTGTGACAAATTTCAAATAGATCTAATTCCGATGGAAAATGTAGGAGGAGTTGCGCACATAAGAAATTGCAAACAGACGGACGACCGGGTGTACAGTATAAGGTAACACGAGCTTTCTGGCATATAAAAAGGATGCCAGCTACGCTTGGCGGAGCACTAGTAAAAGGATGACTAGAAAGGCATGGACAGGTGCACTGGTGCAGCAAACATGGATACAGAAAGTAGAACATTGATAAACACAACAGTTAAACTGTCTAGGAAAGCACTGATCGGTTGTCGAAACGACCAAATTTTGCAAAAAAAAAAAAAATTCTCCTGCGGTCGAAGCGACCTAAAAGTGTCAAAATTACCGGGTGTCGAAATGACCGGTAGTCGAAATGACTCATTCACCACAATGAATCTTTATGATGTCTAGTTGTGTATGTGACTCTCAAAATTTGGGTCGCTGTTTGCGTTCTAAAATTATCTGCACTTGATTTCTGAAATAGCCAACTTTTCACTTTGAATTTTTGTTCAAGCCGTAACTTCCAAGCAGTTAAAGGTATCAACTAGACACTACATGTATATACTCTGATAGAAAAAAAATATGGAAAAGGTGCGGTGCATATGAACCATAACTCTACTACTCTTTTTTGAGTTATTGCCCTTTGTTAATTTTATGTTTGAATGCCCAGGCCATAACTTACTAACTAAAAAAGCTATTAATTATTAATAGATTACCTTTGAAAGCTTAGTAATGGTGAAAATTCCTAACACATCATCCACCACGCCACTCTCAGGACTATCAGTCCTTTGATTTTGATAGCTTGGAAGTTATGGCCTGAACAGAAATTCAAGTGAAAAGTTGGCTATTTCAGAAGTCAAGGGTAGATAATTTCAGAATACAAACAGCGATCCAAATTTTGAGTCACATGCACAACTAGACATCATGGGGATTCATTGTGGCAAGTTTGAAGTAGATTTAATCCAGTTGGGAATTGTAGGAGGAGTTGCGCACACAAATAATTGCTAACAGACGGACGGACGACCGGGTGTATAACATAATACGACCCTTCGGGCATGACACCCTGTATAGATGACTATTGCTCCACTGAGACGGTTTACGCCGTGCCGGTTCACATACCAGTCTGCGTTTTGGTCCAACCCATTAACACGTGTACGTAAGATCCCGTTTCTTCAGTGCGTACACGACCGCGTCGTGTACTGAATGAAGAAATCGGAAATAGCGGGCACGTAATCGTGCCCCCAAGACGAAATTTCATCAGTCCGGGCACGACCGTCGGGCACCCAACGAGTTTTCCTTCATTGAGTACACGACTGTCGGGCACCCATGAAGGTTTCCTTCATTGAGTACACGACAGTCGTCCTCGCAATATGAAATTTCTTCAGTGCGTACACGACGGTCGGGTAAATAGTCACTTTCAAAATTTGAAATACATCGTGGCGAGAGTGTAAAGAACAAAGCAAAACATTTTTGAAAAATGAGTATTTTCTACCAAGAAAACTTCATAAAATATAACAGATCGAGGGGTGAAGCGGCCTGTAAGCAAAAAGGCAAGTGCGTACGGTTTGCAAAAAAAGGGAAGAAAGAAAAGAAAGAGAATTTGCCCTCCCCCCCCCCCTCGTCACCAGAGGCCACCAAATAGCCTCAACAACTCAGAGATTTTCTTGGGGGGGGGGTGCTTTCTCAACCCTTCAAGAAAATCCCTTCCCCCTCTCGACACTTTGCACCTCGGATAATACTAACGGTATTACTTTATTTTGGGCTAGCTACGTTCATGTGGAACAGGGATCTTATATACACTGTGTATATACGATCCCTGTGTGGAATGACCGAGTTGTAGTGAGGTATAACCAACAAGGTAGATAAAATGTTACATATTGCATCAATTGAGCAGTAAGTTGTTTCTCTTTTACCATCATGTTACAGGAGATCACTCCTTCCTTACTGCATAGCTTCTTCTTGTATAAAATTATTACCCAACTATTGCATTAGCCCTGGAGAACTCTCTTTAGCTCAGGGGTTAAGGTATTGGTTTTTTAAACCTCAAAAACTGAGGATCTTTGCCACACGGGTTCGAATCATGGCCGGGGCGGTTTGTATTTGAGCTATGCATTTGTTGCGAACTTTCATGTTCGTAAGTTTGGGGCTCGTCCTGGATTAGCCATTGAGCAATGTGTCGTCTAGAATGATAGACTTACTGCCTAATAAGGCTTTCTGTCATGAAAATGATGACATTTAGGAGGGGATGTGTTATGGGAGATCACTTTCTTCCTGAAGTTACTGGATAGCTTCTTCCTGTATAAAATCAATACCTGAAAACTGCGGGCAGGGTCCCTGCTGCGGGAGAATTCTTTTTGGCTCAGTGGTTTAGACATTGGTCCTTTAAACCTCAAAAACTGAGGATCTTTGCCACACGGGTTCGAATCATGGCCGGGGCAGTTTGTATTTGAGCTATGTATGTAAGAATCATTTATATGTAATTTCACTATACTTTGACTGCAAATATCTCGTACAATGCCGCACTTAATTTACAGTGATGGTGTTGCAATCTGTTGTTACCCTACTGAAGTACAGCATCGAGCATGGTTGGTTAATATAAAAACTTATCCAAACAATAAGCTTGAGAAATTGAGAGAGTGGGGGAGAAAGAAAGCAGTGAAACAATAGTCAGGCCACAATAAACCAATTATTCCCTCCCTGTAACACTTTGTGAATAAAGCAAAACAAACAAGAATATTGAAAAATAATACATTTATTAATGTATACTATCAATAAATAAATTTCCTTAAATCTAAACCAAGGACGGAATGTATATCACAATTTTATTACAAGACAAGGACGAAATGAAAAGTGGAAAAAAGATACAAGTAGAAATAATTCTAATACGATTTTGTCAATACTCTATTTAACTACAGAAACTCTGTTAACTGCCAAAACTTGAACCTTGAAATTAAGCCAAAACATATCTGGCACAATATTTTGTTTCCTTGTTACTATGATATCTCTAGCTGGCAATCTTGAGGTTAATCTGAAGTCAAATTTTGAATTTTTCAAGGCTGGCTTTCTGATTGGTTGAGGCAAAGATCTTCAGCCAATCAAGTTTTAAAATGTAGGAACAATGATGATAATTGGCATGGCTTTTGACTACGCACACCATGGGCAAAAGAAAAACAAAAAAAAAAAAAAATGAGCCATGCTCAGGCAAACGGAGGTTTAATGATCTCTGTGATGCATTATACCAAGCAAGTCATCATTTAGTTTTGGATCCATAATATCCAATTCGTTCAATAACCAGCTGAATCCTAAGCTAGAATGGTCCTTGGACAAACAGAAAATTGAACTATAGCATAATGTTTCGACCAATGTTAGCCTGAGCTAACTGTGTGGGCTGACACAGGTTCATACTTTTTGCAGATGCATTAAGCACCCTTTTCACAGAGCAAAGCTCAAATTAATATCACTTCTGTTGCTCAGGTAGATATTCAATCATATCACAAAAAAAGGAATGTTTTTTTTTTGCTGAGGTCATACAGATTATAAATTCGAAGTTGAATGTCTCCCTTTTCTTTCATAAACTTTTACCACAACTCATTACTTGCTCAAGCCTTGGTCAGACAATGAAATTTTAGACATTTCCAGACCGAAAGCATTTGCAGATTACAAAGTAAGTGTAACCCTACTGACGGGATATGTCTTTCAAAGAACAGAAAACATTCCAGGGGAAAAGGAGACAGTGCTGGTAACCAGCATTATCTTCTTTTCCCACATTTGTTCCAAAAGCCTTCCTCTCCTGGAAGTCGTTAAAAGAAAGAACTCTTTGGCAAAGGGATAAAAAAAAAATTGCTACAATATGGAAAATAATTGTCTGCATGAGGTCAAAACCTAATTCAATGCACTTAACTCTACCAAGCGACAAAATTTTAGATCTGACCCAATTTAATTCAGCATTTGCAGACAACAAGTCAAATATAACTAAAGATTATTTGTCCACTAAATGGTCGAAAAAATAGTGGGAAATGGAGAAAATGCTCGGTACCAGCATTTTCTTCTTTTCTCAAAGTATTTTCAAAGGCTTTCTTTCTCAGCGTCGTTAAAATTCGGGATTGTGTGGTAAAGGGGTAAAGAACTTACTGGACTACTTTTTATAGTGTATGTATACAGTATTTGTAATATAGCTACACACTGCAAGTCATTGTGACTGGCGTGGCATAATTCTCCCTTTTAGAGTGAAAATGTCATTTTCTTCATTGGCAGTGATACTCTAAATACAATGAGCATAAAGAAACAAAAGAATGTAAAAAATGAATAAAATTTTGCAATATATTTTGAGGAGACGATTCTTGACACAATAAAATTCATTTAGCTCATCTCAACAAAACATCACTAAGAGACCATTTTTGGCTCTTGTAGCAAACTGATTTTGAAACTATAGTGAACAAGCATTCTGATAGTATTGCATAGCCGTATATATCGCTGGCAGGTATAGTTTGTGAAACTCAGAGGAGAAAGAACGTATTTGACCCCCTTTCAGAATTATAAGCATCGTGTCTATCTTTGTATGCAATGCTTTAATGAAAGCCAGATATATAAGCATTTTCCTTGTTAAAGTAAGTTCATTGAAGAAGTTTTACTAAGACAAGATGTGTTTGTGAAACACAAATGCCCCCGTAAAAGCAAATTTTCAGAAATATGACCTTTACCTTGTGAGATGACCTTGACCTTATCATCAGCAGGTATGTACCAATGAGAGGTACCAGCTTACCATGTATAAGTGTTAAAACTTAAGTACTTTGAACATACAGAGAAATGACTATGGAAAGTTTTGAGGATAAGTTTTCATGATAAGGATTAAAATTTTTTACCTTGACCTTGGACATATAACTCACAGAAGATCGGTATCAATGACAGGTACCTACATACCAAACATGAACATTGTAAGTAAAAAAGTCGGGAAAACTGTTTTTTCAGTGAAATTTTCTAAGTCCAAGGCCCGTAATTTTGTCAAAAATCAGTGGACCACAAGGAAACTCGAACTTCATCTGTAACTCATGGTGGTTGACTTATACATCAAAAATCAGCTCAATACCTATCAGCGTTTAGAAAAAAAGTCCGGAAAACTGTTTTTTCGGTGAAATTTTCTAAGTCCAAGGCCCGTAATTTCGTCAAAAATCAGTGGACCGTAACAAAACTCAAACTTGATCTGTAACTCATGGTGGTTGACTTGCACATCAAAAATCAGCTCAATACCTACCAGCATTTAGAAAAAAAATCCGGAAAACTGTTTTTTTTTTGGTGAAATTTTCTAAGTCCAATGTCTATAATTTCGTCAAAAATCAGTGGACCGTAAAGAAACTTGAACATGATCTGTAACTCATGGTGGTTGACTTACACACCAAAAATCAGCTCAATATCTGCCAGCGTTTAGAAAAAAAGTCCGGAAAACTGATTTGCGTGCGGACTGACAGACAGACAGACAGACGGAGTGCAAACCTAAAGTCCCCTTCAGCTTCGCCGGTAGGGGACTAAAAACCCTGAATATGCCCATTACAAGTCACTTCTTAACTAATCACCATATTTTCACATTTTTGGGATTGCTTGATAAAGAGATTAAAAAGCAAATTCTATGAAAGGCTCATGAAAAAAAAAAAGGAAATGTCACAATTCCTAGATAGTGTCATTATTATCGAACACCTGGGATGGTTATTGAGATTCCAAACTGCTCCCCAACTTGTTGTAGTTTATCTTCATACAGCAAGTTTTTCTCGACGGACTGTTTGTAATTAAACTTCAAATCTTCTATCTCATCGAAAAAATCAGGTCCAAAATTGGCTAGTTCTCTTTTCATCTGAAATTATAGGAAAATAATTATAACCTTGATGAAATACAGTGATCATTTGATCAGTCTTTTGATTAAGTACTTGGGTACATGTAATATGTCAATCAGTGTGTCACATTTTACCAATATACAAATACATATGAACCATGCTCTGAAAAGGGGGCTTAGTGCATCTCCATGATGCATGATACCAAGCAAGTCATCACATTATTATACATCCCTAAAATCCGTTTTGTATAATAATCTACTGAATCATGAGGTACACTGGTCCTTTGACATGCAGAAAATTGATTGATAACAAAAAGTTTCGGCCCAGGTCAGCCTGCATGAAGCTCCCATTTCACAGAGCTTGGCTCATAGATAATTATGTCCTGGAGGGTATCTAGATGTATGGAGTGGCTTCTTTTTATCACAAAATTTAAAACAAGAGTACTGCATGCAGTTACCAACACTTAGTTGCTTTAAGTGAAAAGTCCAAGTCAAAAAAGGGGAATAAAGATGTCAAAAATAATTTGATGGTTACCTGCCTGTTGTATGGGTTCCCCTTTTGAAGATTAAAAACTACTCAAAGTCTGAAGTAAATATCTTCAGGAATGACAGAGATATTAAAACGTCAAAGTTTTTGAAAATTCTAAGTCAAAAAGGTATACCTGTGTCAAAAAAAAAATTGATGGGTACCAGCCCCTGTTGTATGGGTTCCCCCTATACAGAGTTAAAGATCAGTCCAAGTTTCACGTAATATCTTCCGTAATGACAGAGATATTACAGAATGTCAAAGTTTTTGTACAACAACCACAGGGTTATGCTAATACCTCCATCAGTGCTCTCGATAAGGGCCCATTTCAGGAATTTTTGTAATTCCATGTTCATATTTTATGAATTTTTTTTAAAAAATCAGGAATTTTTTTCCCGCATCGGTCAATGTGGTCATAAGCTTAGAATTATTTTGATTGTGTCGCGGAATGTCCAATCCTAATTTCAAACCCTATGTTGTGATTACTATAAAGTTTTATCCAGGAAGACATGTCCTTAGAATAACCATATAGTAGGGTTAGAAATGAATATATATCTGTAACAACACTGATTATGATCTGTGATTGGCTGGCAATGATGGATCATGGTACTTTAAACTAAGAATAAATAAGCAAATCACTGTTTCATAACTGTAATAATGACAATTCCAAATCTTCGAAAACAGCAGAGCTAAAATCTTTTTCGGAAAGGTTTTACCCTTTACAAAGTGGAAAAATTTTGGGCTCTACCAAACTAAAGTGTTTGCAGACAACAATAAAATGCAGCTCAAATGATAATTTCTGTCTTTGATAGGGTTGAAGACATTGTGGGAAAAGGAGAAAATGCTGGTTACCAGCATTTTCTTCTTTTCCCACAATGATTTCAAAAGCCTTCTTTCTTCAGGGTCGTTAAAACTTGGGTTTATGTTGTTAAAGGTTTAAGTTAGAACTAAAATAGTCATCATACCCTATCAACTTCTACTCTCAGTTTGTCCCTCTCTAATCTGGCAGTTTTCATCTCTAGTCCAAGCTCTATATTTTCTGCCACAGCTTTGTCATAGCTACTGGCTTTGGTAAAGATCTCCTCACTCAGCTGAAATTTAAAGAAATTAGCTATGCTATGTGAAAAGTGGGCTAAATGCATCTCCATGATGAATTATGTCAAGTCATGAGGTAGTATGGTCCTTGGACATGCATAAAATTCACAAATAGCAAAAAGTTTCGACCTATGTCAGCCTGTGCGAACTGTGCAGGCTGACATGGGGTAAAACTTTTTGCAAATGCATTAAGCCCCCTTTTCAGAGAGCATGGCTAACATACAAGAGTTGAAACTTGTAAACTTCATTAATGCATACAAACTAAGCCACTACATGTATTTTACAACTATGGCTTTTTATGCTCCTATGGATGATAGCTTTAGTAACTATCGTGAGAAAAGGAGCCATTGATTGTAACAAGCTAATTCTTTTTTTTTTAACAATGTTTGCTATAGTACCAAAACAAGAGTGAAGCTGCAGTACCTTTTTTGGTGCAAAATTCTAGGTTGAACAAGAGCTATAAGCATGTGATGAATATTCTGAGGGTAAGCTGTCCTCCTAGGTTCTTTTTTAACAGTTAAGAAACTTGTCCAAGTTTTAGTGAATATCTTCACTAGTTACAGAGACATTATGAAATGTCAAAGTTTTCTCATACTATAAAAACAATACAGACAACAACAAAGCTGCAATAATCTCACATTTTTTCTTTTGAAGAAAGGCAGAGGTAAAAAATAAGATTTTTTTTCTAAAAATTTCTTAAAGTTTTAATAATAGTTTTTGAATGGGCTAGATATAGTCTTTACAATAATGGGTTTTTGTGTGTCTTTACAAGGTACATGTTGATGGTGAAAATTCAAAAGCTTACATTTCCAGCACCAGCTTGTCTCCTCACCATGTCAACCTCATGATGTAGCTCTTTCTTTTCATTCTCTAGCCTATCTATTGTAAGCCTAGACAACAAATAGAAAGGAAAGAATCAAGGTAACATACGAAAAATTTAGGTAATTTAAAGTTTACAAATTCACAATAATAGTTATAAAATTATAACAATAGTTATTTAAATGCTTTACCAAACAATTACATTTTAGACTGATTCAAATTGAAAACATTTGCAAACAACAAATGAAATCTGGCTAAAATGAACATTTCTGTCTTTGAAAGAGCAGAAAACATTGTAGGAAAACGAGAAATGGTGGTATTACCACAAAATTTGTGTTTCCAGCAATATTTTCAAAGGCCTTCTCCCTCGGGGCTGTCTAAACTCAGGATTGTTTGGTATAAGGTAAAGCATAAAAAGCTATGATAGTATTTACAAAATTGTAATAATGACATTACTTTCAGGAAAAATGTGCCAAGTTATACACTTACATGTACCAAGCCGAGATTAGGTATGCAGTGCTAGGAGTAATACCATAGGTACAAATTCACGGTAAATTGTCTTTCAGTAAAAAACTGATCAACTCAGCGGGAATAGGCATGCTTCTGTGGAAGTGTACATCAAGATCAGACTACACAGAATGTGCAGAATGATCTTGGATCAACACAGTCCAAAAAGGGTAGATTTGTCCCCTGAAGTACCGGTAATTTAGGAAATCTTAGTATTTCAGTATTTACTACCTGCTGAAAATTTCTATTAAAATTCTTTTAGCATAAACAGGGTTTTGATAAGTGTCAAAAGCCATTAAAAGTAGAAATTTTAAAAAAACAGCCTAAAATAGCATTTGATTTTAGACTTGCTCATTTTGAAAGCTTTTGCAGGCTAAAATAATCGAACTTGGCTCAAATCAATGCATTTGTCCTTGAAATGGCAGAAAACACTATGGGAACACTTTTCCAACAATGTTTTCAAAAGCAGTATTTCTCAGGGCCATTAATACTCTAAATTGTTATGTAAAGAGTCACACAACAGACTACTGAACTCACCTAGCCTGTTGATATTCTCTAGCAAGTTCTGCATCAGACATGGCCGATAGTGATGCAGGTAGTCTTTCTAATGATGCCACTTTCTTCAACAACTGATCTTTTTCTGCCATAAGTCTCTGCTCCCTAATAGCTGACTCTTTCAGTAAAGTTTTCGTGTCTGACAACAGCTTGTTCTGTGGAATATGATAGAAAAAATATAAATCTTCTTTGTTTGTTTGCATTGGAGTTTTACACCATTTTAAACAGCTCAGGTCATATCATGGCGGCCAGTGCACCTATGCCTTTGTTTCCTGGCTTTCTCCCACCAATGCTGACAAAAATTCCTTTCCAAGCCAACGACTACTTTTCTCACATGAATCAGAGGTGAGAGGCAAAATTTGCCGGAAAAAAAGTTTGCTGCAACCGGGTATCAAACCCACAACCACCTGGTCACAGGTCAGATACACTAACCCCTGAGCTGTCTGGCAGGGCCACAGCTTCACTATTCCAAACTTTGACAAAGGAACATGTGCATTAGTTGTCTATGATGTATTTGATCTGTAAATAGAAGCATCAAGAATTTAATAGTGAGCATCAACATCTGCCCAAATCAGACACATCAGCCACTATGATTATGTAAGTAATTTTAGGTAAGAATAAGGTGATATCTGTCACACTAAACAATACATCTGTATTTGGCATGCTCTGGCAAAAGGGGGCTTAATGCATCTTTGTGATGCATTATACCAAGCAAGTCATCACATCATTATGGATCCATCAAATACATTTGTATAACAACAAACTCAATCATAAGGTAGACTGGTTCTTTAACATGCAGAACATTTAGAATTGCAAAAAATTTCAACCCATGTCAGCTTGTACAGACTAGGCAGGCTGACATGGGTCAATACTGTTTGCAGATGCATTTAGCCCCTTTTTCACAGAGCATGGCCTATATTATGGATCAATGATACATAAAGTCATAAAACTTGAAACTACATTGTACTGTTATTTAAGAAGTCCATTACAAATGTACATGTATTAACTCTTTATCACACGATAAAAGTTTAGACAGGTTCAACTCAAGAGTAATTAAAAGAGCAATTTAACAATTGCTGAATTCAGAAAATTTGTCTCTGAAAGAGTAGAAAACATTGTGGGAAAAGGAGAAAATGCTGGTTACCAGCATTTTCTCCTTTTCCCGCAATGTTTTAAAGAGCCCATTTCACTAGGGTCATTAAAACTCGGGATTGTGTGGTAAAGGTGTTAAAATGTTTTTAGTTTCAAGTGAGCTTAAAAATAAAGTAAATGAGTTAAAAAATAAAATATTTTCTACCTTTTTCTCTAGATCTGCCTCCAGTGATTTAAGCTTGTCTTCATACATCCTGGTAACAACTGCCGACTTCCAGCTTTTAGAGTCGCCAGTCTGAGTGTCACTAGCCTTGCCTTCTTCAATCTGTAACCTTGTCTTAGACTCTGCTATCTGACTCTTCTGTTGCTCCAACTTTATCTCCATAGATGTGATCTGGGCTTTGAGTTTCTCGTTGGTGTCCATTTCCTAATATAAAATGGATACTGGAGTTACATCATGTGGAAAAAGTAAACATATACAAGTCTACTCCCTTGAACTTCACACCAAACAACAAAATTTTGGACTGGTCCAAATTAAAAGCAGTTGCAGAAAACAAATGAAAGTAAGTTCTAATGATAGGATTTGTGTTTGACAGGGTGAAAAACCATGGTAAACAGAATTTTCTCCTTTTCTCACAATGTTTTCAGAAGCCCCCTTCCTCAGAGTTAGTAAAACACGGGGTTGTTTGGTCTAATTCTGTATCCCAAAATTGGTAGACAATGTTAAATATTTCAAGCTCAGTGTTTCTCCAATACGTTTATTTTTCTTTTTTTTTTTTTTTTTTTAAATCCAGAAAAGAATTTTTTTTCCCATTTAAAATGTGATCTTATGTTTTTATGAATGTTTTTATGTGAGAAACAGAGGAGAACATGATGATCCCTAGAGATGTAACAATGTTTATCAGTCTCCCAGTTGCAACTCGCATAATTTAAGTTGCATTTATTGTCTGCAAAAAGTTTTGATATCGGGGTCTAAACTTTCGTTGTCTGATAGAAGAGATGACATAATTTTAGTCAGGCTTGAAAAATTACAATTCTTAAGTCCCAGAATCTTAATAAATCTATAAAAACAAAGAATTTCAATTGACTTAATTTCAAAGGTAAATTTTGTCAGAGATGTGACAGTAAAACCTTATTTGGAAATTTTCGGGATATTAATTATTTTACAGACAAGAGCAAGAGATTAGACTGCACAGGACAAACCACCTCATCGAAAGATATATACTGTCCAAAAAATTGGATAATTCATACTGAAAGTACTGGTAGACAACAAATCAAATGAGGCTCACGTGACTGGATTTGTTGTTAAAGAGCAGAAATTATTGTGGAAAAAGAAGAAAATGCTGGTTACCAGCATTTTCTTCTTTTCCCAAAATGTAAATTGCAAATGCCTTCTTCCTCAGTATCATTAGAACATGGGATTGTTGGGTAAAGGGTTAAACTGCATTATCTGGGTCTTTTTTTGACTACTTGGCACTTTAGGGGGTGACCATGGAAACTGCCTGTTTCATGTTTTACCTTCATCAGATCTTTCCTCATTTTCTCATAATCATTCATCATTTTAACTGTTCCTTTTTGCTGACTCGTGTATCTCTCACTCAGTGTTGCTCCCATTTTCTGTCGCAGCTCATCAAGCTGGGATTTCAGTCCTTCATTTTCCAGCTGCAGATTTTGTAGTCGTTCATTACTGACAACACCTGGAGCTTTCTTCAACTGTTCGTTCTCGGACTGAACTCTTTCAACAACCTTCTTCAATAGGGCAATTGTCTTCTCTAACTGTCTTGTACTTTTTCCACTTTCTCCAATCTAGAATGAGACACGCTAGGTAATAATAATAAAATATCTAATGACATTGACATTGATCAACCTGCTATATATGGCTACCGCTGCATACAGATACATTGATTTGTTTAAGTCAAATACATTGAATTAAAGTAGATTTTTTTTTTTTTGTCAAAAAACTGCAAGAAGATTCACCCCATGTATCCTTTAAACTCTGGTAATACCTTGACCTTGTAGACAAGTTTAAAATGCCTCTGCTCTGCACGTTGTCTTATCGCAGCAGTCAGGTGTGTGAAATATATTTTTTTCCAAAAAATTGACAACAGATCATGGAGATAACAAGTACAGAGATAACAAGCACACACAAAAACTTGACTAACAAACACAAACATGACAGACAAACAAGCAAGCCTAACAAGGATAATATGTCTCCCCAAAATTAATATAGTGAGGAGACTTGGCCACCTCAATTAAACACAAATGCAAGTATCTACATTCTGTCATTATTCTGCTATTGAAAACAACGTTTTCACAAGCTGAGTAAGTCAGCAGTCATGACAATCTTCTCACAATGATATCTACCCTTCAACAATAAATTCTTCATTTTGTCATCTGCAAATGCTTTGAATTTGGAAGAGTATTCAGTTTCACTGTTTAGTTTCAAGTTAAAAGATCACACAATCGACTTACTCTTCGAATACTTGAACCAGCTGAGTCCATCGATCTGTTAGTGCCATCTCCAGCAAGTAGCTGGGAATTCTCTGACTTCAGCGCATCCACATACTGCTGTAAATCTGTAATTCTGTCCTGAAATAGGTAACAGACTGAACTACAAAAAGCCTTTAACCAAATGATCTTATGTTTTAGGGACCTTAAAGAAGAAGGTTTTTGAAAACATTGTTGGAAGAGGACAAAATGCTGGTAGCCAGCATTTTTTTCTTTCCCTGCAACATTTTCCAAAATTCTGAATATATATCTCATCATTTGCATCATATTTGTCTTCTACAAATGCTATGGGTTTTGGCAAGTCTAGAATTTTGAAAAGAAAGAAAACATATCAAGAGAATTCACAACAACATCATTTTTCATACTATTTCAGAAAAAAAAGTTTGGGCTTCATGGAATCAACATATTACCTTCTTCAAATGACTTTTTGGGTCTGACCCGACCCCACCTTCTATCTCTGTCTAAATAACCCCAATCAATGCAGCAAGACTTTTTACTCTTTACCAAATGACAAAATCAGTGCAGCATGACTTTTTACTCTTTACCAATTGACAAAATTTTATATCGCTCCAAACTGAAAGCATTAGCAGATAACAAATTCACTGTGGCACAGATGCTGGAATTTGTACCAGAAATGCTGGTTACCAACAGTATTTTTTCTTTTCCAACAATATTATCAAAAGCCTCCTCGGTCAGGGTTGTTAAACTCAAGACCGTGTGGTAAAGCTAATTCACTATTGCACAGTGACCTTCATCCTCGATCTAGGTGACCTTTGACAAGGGTGACCCTCACCAATTTGGCTTCTTTCAATGGATAACCAATAAGTGATAATTATGATAATTGTGCAAAGAAATTTCATTAAACATTATCAATATTGGAGAAACTGCCAGTTTAAAGCCACATTGTTTTCAAAAGGCCCTCTGTCCATTATAGTAATAAACGATTCAGTTAAGAGTCAAAATGGTGTGAGAAAACCTACCTTTAGTCTTGGCACATCCTTTCTGGCTTGTTCTGCTTCAAATTTTAGTTCAATGTTTTCCTCCGAGAGTTTCAGTACTTGTTTCTGTAAACTTTGATTCTTTTCATACATTTGTTGATAATCTTTGTCTGTTTCTCGTCTTTCTGCGGGTGCCTGAAAAATTTTACTTGAAGTTTTAAAGGTGCCCTTTTAAATCTTTTCTGCTGTAAATAAATTGTTTCATTTAAACGCTGAAAATTACTAAACAAGAGCACCACCTGCGGGTGCCAACGCTTGGCTGCAGTTGCTTGATTTTCGGTGAAAATTCTGTCAAGAAAGGATAGCATGAATGTCAAAAATACTTTGATGGTTATCTGCCCTTGTTGTATGGGTGTCCCTATTGATAGGTAACAACTTGCACAAGTTTGAAGTAAATATCATCAGTAATAATAGAGATATTACAAAATGTCAATATTTTTGGATGACGATGCAGACGATGACAGAGCCACAACAATGCCTCGATGTTTTCTTCGAAAAGATCTGAGCTGAAAATGTACTTTTCTCTACAACAGTTACATGCATTAACCCCTAGGCTTCTGAGCGTGACCTATAGACCTTTTGTGGACAGTGTAGATCAAGATCAGACTACACAGAATGTGAAGTCTGATCTTGGATGTACACTGTCGGATAAGAAGATACTTTTCTCCAAACAAGAGGGCCATGATGGCCCTGTATCACTCCACTGGCTAATTAGTAAAAACCCTACATGCCAAACATTACAATACTTGGCCAATTGTTTTCGAACTAGAAGACATACAAAATTTTCTCTATAAAGTCTCACAAGAAAGTCATGACCCGCAGGCAAAGCAGTTGTTAACCACAGAGCTATAATTACTTGAATCCTGGTAGAGGTCCACAAGATGAAGCCCCATACCCAAACCTAGGTCTTATGGTAAGCACCAAGATGATTTCTAAAGTTTTCATCTGAATAGCCCATGTAAAACTTCTGACCCCTGGGGCAGGGCCAAACTTAATCAGGGCTATAATATTGGCCCTCTTGGAAGATGCCCACTAGATAAAGCTACATGCAAAATTTGGTAGCCCTAGGCCTTATGGCTAGGTATAGCAAGATTTCTTAATTTTCACTATATAAGTCCATGTAAAACTTGTGACCCCGGGATGGGGCAAAATTTGAAGAAACTTGGTAGAGGTCTATTACATAAAGCTACATGCAAAAGTTGGTAGCATTAGGCCTTATTATGGCTAGGTATGAGAACATTTTTGAAATATTCTCCATGTAAGCCCATGTAAAACTTGTGCCCCCCCCCTCCCAGCAGGGCCAAATTTGACCCAGGGCTATAATATGGGCACTCTTGGTAGAGGCCCACAAGATAAAGCTACATGCAAAATATGGTAGTCCTAGGCCCTATGGCTAGGTAAATGAAGATTTCTAAAGTTTTCACTATATAAGCCCATGTAAAACTTGTGACCCCCGGGTGGGGTCAATTTTGACCCCAGGGCTATAATTTGAAATTTTCAATTTCAAAGATTTTCAGTATTTTTCAGTTTTGTTGCCATGGCAACCACAGTTTTTTGAAGGAATCAAATTCTTTCAAGAAATTCTGAAGAGGACCATGGCAGGATCATTTCTGTGAAGTTTCATCAAAATTGGATGGGTAGTTTCAGAGGAAAATATGTTTGAAATAAAAGTTAACGCATGCACGGATGGACACACGGACACACAACGGACACCGAGCCATGACATAAGCCCGCTGGCCTTCGGCCAGTGGAGCTAAAAATTAAGTTTGAAATAACATTATTCTGCTTTTTACAATCAGCTTAAAACTTTACTTACTTTATTGAGCAGGATAAGGGTGAAAGAGAGGCTAACTTGGCGTTCAAATAAGTTGCAATCGGTAACTGTCTATTCTTATGACATCAAATATGATGTCATTATAATTATGTCAATACGATCCCACATAATCAATGCATGTTATCAATGCATGTTATCATGTGACATTCCCAGAAATCTTTGGGAAATTCTGTCTTGAAACCTATATATACCTTAACTTTTTCCCATGCAACATAATTTTAGACCTGCCCAAATAGAAAGCATTTGCAGACGACAAAATTAATGTAATTCAAAAACTGAAATTTGATTTTGAAAGGGTAGAAAACATTGTGGAAAAGGGAAAACATGCTGGTTACCAGCATTTACTCCTTTTCCCATGTTTTAAAAATCCTTTTACCTAAGGTTAGTTAAAACAAAATTTCACATGTGTCTAAATCAATAGGATTTACTAACCACAATCAAATGTGGCTCAAATGATTGATCTGTCTGTGAATGGGTAGAAAACATAGTACGAGAAGGAGAAAATGCTGGTTACCAGTATTTTCTCCTTTTCCCACAATGTTTTAAAAGCCTTCTTCATCAGCCATTAAATCACTGGGTTGTGTAGTTTAGAGTTAACTCTTTTCCAAATGACAATATTTTAGACTTGTCCAATTTGAAAGCACTTGCAGACAACAATATTTATATGGCACATTTTATGAGATTTGAATCAGGTAGTCTAGAAAACATTGTGGGAAAAGGAGAAAATGCTGGTTACCAGCATTTTCTCCTTTTCCACAGTGTTCTCAAAAGGCCTACTTCTCAGGGTCCTTAAAACTTGGGATTATGTGGTAAAGGGTTCAGAGGTTATGTAGGGATTAAAGGTACTACCACACTGAATACTCACTCCTGCAGTGGTCTGGGCTTGCTGTGCAACAACTTTTTCCATCACTTCAAACTGTTCTGCCACCTGCTGTGGGGCTTCTTTTTCCAACACCAATCTTCTCCTGAGTGAGACAATCTGTCAAAGTAGAAGAAAATTCTGTCTTAATAATTTTCATACAGTTTACAGATTCAAAGAGCCATATAGACAAAGAAGGACTACTGCAGTACAAACAGTTAAGAGTTGTTGCAATTCAAAGGCATTAAGGCCAGAAAAATCTTTACAATTATCATAAAAAGCACATTCAACTTCAAAATGCATATTCCGTGAAGTCTCGATCTGCAGTGACAGCAAAAAATCATATGAAATTATCAACAGAACAGTTAGACTGATATATTTAATGGTGACTTATGCCACTTTCAACATTATTTAAGTCATATTACAGCAACAGCTCACATATTTATGTACTTCCTGGGTTTCACCAGTACTGTGCTAGGGCTCTGAGGTGTCTTGCCCAAGGACACTCCCACAAAAAGGCCAGTGGATCCATTGAGGCTCAACCAGGGATCTCCAGGTTTTGAGTCATACACTTTACCACTGAGCAAACTAGCTAGAGTCAATCCAGAAAGTAGAGTAGAGATAATCACATTGCAATGAAAAATACACAAACATCAAACTGAGTAAACTACATTGGATGTTCAAGGGACATATTCATCAACTATTCTTTTAAGAGATAGAACTTTTAATTCTAAATTTAAAGACTATACATCTAACTTGCTTAGACATTTAACCTCAGCCAATCAGATTGCCATTCTTGGAATTTAAAAGTCAGCAGTCCACTGGCGAAAGGAGGCTTAATGCATGTCTGTGTTGTATTATACCAGATAAGTCATCACATGATTGTGGATCCATAAAATCCATTTGTCTTTATCAAGGAGTACATGTAGAATGGTCTTTGGACATGTAGAAATTTTAACCATAGCAAAAAGGCTAGACCCAGGTCAGCCTGCGCAGGTCAGCCTGTGTCGATACTACTTGCAGATGCAGATACTACTTGCAGATGTATTAAACCCCATTTTCACAGAGTAAGAATCAATATACATGTATATTCAACTTTGAATGGTCAACAAATGTTTCCCTTGGTCTTTTAACCCTTTACATTACAATCTTGTGTTTCTAGAACCCTGTTTTTTACCCTCTCAAAGTTAAATCCACAGGTGAGTCACATTTGATTTGTTGTCTGCAAATGCTTTCAATCCGGACAAGTCTAAAATCCTGTCATTTGGTTTAACCCTTAACCAAACAATAGAATTATAGACTTGTCCAAATTGAAAGCTTTTGCAGACAACAAATTGGCTGTGACTCAAATGATGTAATTTGTTTTTAAAATGTTAGAAAACGTTGCGGAAAAGGAGAAAATGCTTGTTACTAGCATTTTCTCTTTATCCCACAACATTTTCAAAAGCTTTCTTTATCAGGGTCATTAAAACTTGTGACTGTGGTAATGGGTTAAAGTTAAATTACATAAAAACACAAAACAAGTAAACACTGCATACTTCTTCTTGAAGCTGGAAGTTCTGATTTTTCAAGGTTTCAAGCTGGTGATCTGGCTTGCTGGGTGGGGCTGCTGTAAGGGGTGGGGCAGCCCCTGTCTTGGACCCAGTAGAGGCTATCCTTCTCTCAAGGTTCTCCTTTTCTCTTGTTGTTCTGCAAAAAACCAAGAAGAAATCAATTGTAATTGCCTTGGCATTTGTAAGTCTAAACTCTCTCTTTGTTAGAGGTACTTTTAATCCTTTACCAAGCAACATGATTTGAGGCTAGCCCAAATTTCAAGCATTTGCAGATGACAAAATAAATATGTCTGAAAAAATTGAAATTTGTTTCCATAATAGGCAGAAAACATTGTGGGAAAAGGAGAAATTGCTGGTTACCAGCATTTTCTCCTTTTCCTACAACCTTTCCAAAAGGCTTCTTTTAAGAGTCGTTCACAGTCAGGATTGTGTGTTAAAGAGTAACTGTCACAAAGCATCTTCAATATGACAAGATGTCTGTTTGTAAAACAGTCATGCCCCCCTACTGCCACATTGATACAGGAAGTGGCACAGTTCATAAACTGATATCAAAAGAATTGATTGGGAAATATCGATGTCATCTTTTTGATTTATAGCCCACTTCAATTGTTAAACGTGATAATCTGTCAACAGTTCGCATAATTATACACACCGCCGTGTGTATACATACAAGATTGTAAACAGTCGCCGATACACAGACTGGGTTATCCATTTTCTTTTCGGCACGCGCGTTCGACTTCCGCTTTTTCCCAGTCAACTTCGATGCTTACTACGTCCCCGATAATACGCGAATAAAATGTTGGAGCCACAAGTTGAGCCACATGATGATTTTTGAGAGACTTTAATTTTTTTTGAGCAAATGGCTCAAGTGGCGAACAGCAGCGTGGGCCCTGAATCATCTGGTGGTCACTGTGACCTTGACCTTTCACGGATTAACCTTAAAATCAAAAGGGATCATTTACACTCCAAGATGAATATCTGTACAGAATTTGAAGGACCTAGGTCAATTCTGTGTCTAGTTGAAGGCCACTGTGACCTTGACCTTTGATGGATTAATTTCAAAATCGATAGGGATCATTTACACTCCGAGACGAATGTCTGTGCGAAATTTGACGAATCTAGGTCAATTCTGTGTCTAGTTATCATCCGGACAAGGTTTGGTCTATATATCAACATGTTGACGGTCACTGTGACCTTGACCTTTGACCGATTGACCTCAAAATCAATAGGGATCATCTACACTCCGAAACACATGTCTGTGCCAAATTTGACGAACCTAGGTCAATTCTGTGTCTAGTTATCATCCGGACAAGGTTTGGTCTATATATCAACATGTTGACGGTCACTGTGACCTTGACCTTTGACCGATTGACCTCGAAATCAATAGGGATCATCTACACTCTGAGACGCATGTCTGTGCCAAATTTGACGAACCTAGGTCAATTCTGTGTCTAGATATCATCCGGACAAGGTAAGGTCTACCGACGGACCGACCGACATTAGCAAAGCAATGTACCCCCACTTTGTTGAAGGGGGGCATAAAAATATTCTACCCCTCTCCTAAAAATTATGTTTGTACAATCCCTGAGAAAGAGGCTTTTCCTTCAATGATCCTACCATTTGAAAAACAAATCCTATCATTTGAGCCACATATATTTCATTCACTGTCTGCAAATGCTTTATAATTGGGTAAGTCTGGAATCTGCTATAGTTTTTCTGAAAATATCTCTGGTGCATAGCCAGTCGAATGCCCTGAAGGCCAAGCTTCAACATTAACCATCACTGCATGAAATACACAAAATGTGCTATCTCAATTAAAAAGAAACTAAATCATCTCAATTTCAAAATTGCTTTAGCCAGAAAATAAAAACTGAACAATGGACAGTGTAGATCAAAGATCATACATTATAAAGGAAGCTTGTTATGTCCCTGATATTTACTTAATAACATAACTGGATATAAAATGAATGACAGTAAAAAATCTACAAAAAAAAAAGAATGCTCCATGAAAAGGAGGCTTAATGTATCTTGTTAAGTACTAACTCAGGTCAGCCTGACAACTTACTTGGTATCATGCATCACTGAGATGCATTAAGCCTCTTTTCCCAGAGCATGGCTCATTCATGAGATTGTTGTTAAGAAAATATGCACATTACCATTTTGAAAATAGGGTATGTCCCAAATCATTTAGTGCTGTATGAACATTCCTACATTTAGTTAATCCAATACACGACACAGGTCCTTTATAATGATTGAGTATCGAACACACAGATAGTGTAGTATACAGTCTGTGGTTTATTGATTTATTGGTCAATTGAAACCCTACTAAAGCAAGTCAGGTCATGAAAACATTAACCCTTTTCTTTAACCTGGTGCAATGCAAATATAAACTCTTTACCAAACAACAAAATTTTAGACTGGTCCAAATTGAAAGCACTTGCAGACAACAAATTAAGGATGGCTCAATGCTAGAAATTGTCCTTCATAGAGTAGAAAACATTGTGGAAAAAGGAGAAAATGCTGGTTACCAGCATTTTTTCCTTTTTCCACAATGTTTTCAAAAGGCTTCTTTTCAAGGGTCATTAAAACCCTGGATTGTTTGGTAAAGGGTTTACTTTTACCTCTTAATCAAATGACATAATTTTGTACTCAACCAAATTGAAGGCATTTGCAGATGAAAAAGAAGCTCAAATGATGACTTTTGTCTTTGATAGGGTAAAAAAAAAAACATTGTGGGAAAAGGAGAAAATGCTGGTTCCCAGCATTTTCTCCTTTTCCGATAATGCTTTCAAAAGTCTTCTTCTTCAGGGTCCTTTAAACTTGGGATCGTGTGGTAAAGTGTTAAACCTTTGCATTTTACAGATTAAAAGTTTATAGGGAAAACATTTAATGAAAAGAAGTAATTGCTTGTACATAGAGAAATAAGTTGCTACATTTCCTATAATGTTCTCCATACTACATGTATTTCATAATATTTATCTTTCCTTCAAATATTTGTAGATCTATTCAGTGAAAATCGTTTGCGGTTTGTATGGTGTTTGAGGCTATTTTCAGTTATATTGCTGCAGCTAGTGCACCTATCCATGCTTTCCTAGAGTTTCTTTTTATCAGTACATGCACAAAATTCTTCCCTAGCATCTGGCTGCTTTCCCACATAACCATTGTTGAGACAATGATCAGCGCTGAGAGAGGAATGAATCCTGTCGCAATGAGTCATAAAATGACTATCATCAACTATCATCAATAAGAAGAAATTGCCCCCCCCCCCGCCCCCCGTCTAAAGTCCTAAAAGCTACCAACTGTGCTCGCTATTGGCTCAGCGTAGTGAAAAACTTCAATATGACTCAGATTGCTAATTTGATTATTTGAAATTGTAGTCTGCAAATGCTTTCAGTATGAACAAGTGTAGATTTTTGTCATGTGGTAATGGGTTAAATAGAGAATCAGTAATAAAAGATTTTTAATTATAACTACATTCTACTTTTCAAACTTCAAAGGGTGGGAAAACAATGTGTGAAAAGCAGAAAATGCTAGTTACCAGCAATTTATTCTTTTCCAACAATGTTTTCTAAAGTGTTCTTCCTCAGGGTGGTTTAAACTCAAGATTGTGTGGTAAAGGGTTAACTGGGTAAAGCAGCAGTATTCATGTAATAATTAACATGCGTTACCAGTGTTTCCTTCATCAATGGGCTCCAAATTTAAAAACTGATGGTAAGTGGTAAACCCAAGTTTTTACGACTGTTAGCAAGAAGGCTTCTGACAGCATTATGGGTAAAGGAGAAAACAATGACAACCCATCATTTTCTCCTTTTCAAACAAAGTTTTTCAAGCTATCAAAGAAATATCCAAGCATTTGAGACTCATCTAAATTAATGTCTGCTAAATTTTTATGGTTTACATCTTTGCTACACAACAAATTGAAGACTTTTCCACGGGCCTCCAAAAACAAAGGCTAGGGAGAACTTTCTACTATGTAATTCTATACATTGTATAGTAGATTGCTTTTCTCTTAGACTGGATTGAGTGAGAGTATGGTGTTTAATGCCGTTTTCAACATAGTTTCAGTTATTTCGCAGCCGCCGGTGCACCTATCCATCCTCCCTGGAGTTTCTTTTAACAGTAATCCACACAATATTCCTTCCAAGCCACTGGCTGCTTTCCCACATAACCATCGTCAAGACAATGGTCAGCGGTGAGATATGACTAATATGAAAATAGGCAAAGCCTAGAAACGGGCGAAAGAGACTTTTTTTTTCTCAGATACATTCGATCATAATCCGTACAACAACCAATCTGTGCAGATATGTTTATTTGACACTGCCCAGCAAATTTTTGATGGCAGTAGATATCTGCTGCCTTAACTCTACCAAATGACAAATTTTACACTCTTCTAAATTGAAAACTTCTGCAGAAAACTTTCAAGTTCCTCCTAAAATTACTGGTGTAATTGAAACAATGTTGGAAACGGCGTTAAACTCCATAAATTCATACATCCATCCCTCTATCCATTAATCCGAATAGAGGCCCTTGAGGGCCTGAAATCGCTCTACTGGCAGTAATTTTCCTTTTTTGCTAGCATACATTATGAATTCATGATGCAAAAAGAAAAAGACAAAAAAATGGGGGAGGGGGATTCTTGCAACCGGGCTTGAATCCACTAGGACAACATAAGTAGGCATCGTGAATTGAATAAACAGTCAAAAAAAAAAAAGAAGTGCAATTTCTCAAAGCTAATTATTTGGAATCCAGCCAGATTTGATAGGGTTTCAGTATGCCTTCAACAATCCTAGCAAATTTCAAAGAAATGTGACTAATAATGTGGACTTTGTTGAGTAAACAATACTAAGTCATCAAGTGGCTGCTTTTCCTGAATGGATTACTAGATTTTCTTCACTTTTAAGAGAGTTCAATCCCTTGATGAACCAAATCATCTTTGCAAGTTTCAAGAGAATTGGATCAAAACTGTGGACTTCATTGCCTACACAAGAAATGGAAACTTTCAACTTTAAATGGCTAATTTTTCCCATACTGATGGTTGGATCTTTTTCAAAATTAATAGGGTTCGAGCTTTTGATGATACAAAGCAACTGTGCAAGTTTCATGAGAATCTGACCGCAATTGCAGACTTCACCGCGTCAACAAGAAATGGAAATTTTCAACTTTAAATGGTTACTTTTCCTATACTGTTTATTGGATTTTTTTCAAAACCATTTGGGTTCAAGCTGTTGAAGAGATTTAAAAAAAAACTGCAAGTTTCACAAAAATCTGATGACAAATGAAGACTTTATCATGTAAACAAGAAATGGAAATTTTCAACTTTAAATGGCTACTCTTCCTATACTGTTTGTTGGATTTTTTCAAAATCATAAGGGTTCAAGCTATTGTTAAAATACACAAACTGTGCAAGTTTCACGAAAATCTGACCACAAATGCAGACTATCGCGTAAACAAGAAAAGACTAACAGATGGACTGACAGACGGATAGACAGACGGACGACGGAAACCATACCTTGACATAAGCCCTGCTGGCTTTCAGCCAGTAGAGCTAATAAACGACTTGGGTCAACAGAAAACAATGCATCAAGCACTCCTTCTCTTTCTGTCGTCCAAAATCTCAGAAATACCTTTTATCCAATCTTCTACATGTATGTACATGTGTATTTCCCAACTATCTATCCCTCATCATGTCAGCTTTCTAAAAATCAACAATATTTACAATATTTTTTTCTTCTTGAATTAAACAACCACTAGAGAAGTAGCCTTTTCATGAGCCTTGTGAACACAGTGTGAAAATAACACAAGACGTTGGTGAGGATGTTGAAGAAATCAAAACAAACACGAAATAGGGCGAACTGCAAAAGGACGAACAGGATCAAGGCCGAACATCAGAAAAATGACGTCAAAGCAAGACTGTCAAACTGCGTAGTTCATACGTCATTGAAATTAACAATGTTGATAATTTTTTCCAATATTTTTGTCATGATACGCGAACAAGTGAGAAAAGTTGTAGATCTTCATTTTTATTTTAAGAAATGTTAACACAAAATTATTCAATTTCAATCTTGTGGATTTAGTCTGACTGTGTTGAATTCTTCTTGCAATAAACCAACCTTCTGGTTGTCAAGGAAGTTAAAGAACGGATACAGTCCAACTTTTTCTCCATGTGGAACAATTCAAAATGGCCGAAAAATTGTTCTTCAGGGTTGAGAATGACGTCATACGTGTAACCTATAGGCAGTCTTTCGCCTGTATCATCAATCCTTGGAAAGAAAATAGCTGAGCCAGGGATCGAACCAGCGACCTCCTATTCTCAAGTCCTGTACGCTACCGGCTGAGCTACCCAGGCCGGGCTAAGACTGGATTGGATGGAAATTACCTAACAGAATACATCATCATCTCAATGATTAACGCTTTATCAAACAATTCTATATATTAATGACCACGTGGAAGATGCCTTTTGATAACATTATGGGAAAAAAACTAAAATCCTGGCAACCAGCATGTTCTATTATCAGTATGTTTTCTGCCCTGTCATTTGTTATCTGAAAATGCTTTCTGTTTGGACATGTCTAAAACTTTATCATTTGGTAAAAAGAGTTTAAGTGTATTTGGGCAATATGCTTGCCATATACATGTATTAACCCTTTACCAAACATTCCATATATAACCCTTTCCCACATAATCCAGTTTTTAATGCCCTATGGCAGATGCTTTTTGAAAACAATGTGGGAAAGAAATAAATGCTGGTAACCAGCATTTTCTCCTTTTATGACCTTGTTTTGTACCCTATCAAAAACTAAATCAGTCATTAAAATTTTGAGTAACATTTGAAATGTTTTCTGCAAATACTTTGGACAAGTCTAAAATTTTGTAATGCGCTAAAAAGTTAAACAACCCTGACGAAGATGGCTTTTGATATCATTATGGGAAAAGAAGAAAATGCTTCTAAGCAGCACTGAATGACCTTTTTCCACAATGTTTTCTACCCATTCACAAACAAATTCCATTACATATTTTGAGTCAGATTTCTTTTATCATCTGTAAATGCTCTCATTTTAGGCAGGTCTATGTTTTTGTCCTTTGGTAACGAGAAAAGAAAAAAATACTGGTTGCCTGCATTTTCTCGTCTTTCCAGTATGTTTTCTAAGATGCTGAAGACAGAAGTCACTATTTAGGTTACATTTAGTTTCTCTTCTGCAAATGCTTTCAATTTTGACAAGTCAAGAATTTTATCATTTGAAAAAATAGAGCTTAACTGTGTTGGAGCAATATGCTTGTGTACACCAGCACGTGCATTTTCATAACCAAGGTCATGGACACTAATCAAATATTGGCTTGAAAGTCAACCTACTAAGGAAATGAATACCTTTTTTGGTTGAAGGGCGAGTACTCATGAAAAAGTTAGGATTATTTGTGTATTGGTGGTCTCCTTTTGATCATTAGGAGTCGGGAGTAACGTCCCTTGACAGTAGGATGCATGATGGATAGAGAGAGAAACCATGTGAATATATCGAATAAAATTAAGTTTGTACCTGAAAACCATGATTTTGAAATATCTTTGGACGTTAACATTTAATTCCCAACATTACAATCAATTATTTCGATCTATAAATATTCATACCCAATCAAATGGAGTAGTACCCAATCATTGGATGAACAAGCCATGGGATGAACTGGTTTTGGAACGAAAAAGCCCAGGACCAAGTGATAGGTAGACAAATTTTGTATCATTGCGCCAATAGAAGGCTATGAGCGAGTAAAGCTATTTTCAATCAAAAATTAGTATTTCCATGACCGATGGCCTCATCAAGAGTATTTTAACATGCCATTTCCAATTACATATCTGAGTGCTACCGAAAAACTCATTTGCCTGAGAAAAATTGAGTTTAATTGGGTTTATTTCCTTCGGCTTTGCACAAAATATGATACATGGTCTTCAAAATTCAATATTGAACTCATAGTGGTATTGTCTTCGACAAATACCACAAAAATGACAAGAATTTAGATTAGTTCAAATTGACAGCACTTACAAACAACAGATATGTCACAACTAATGTAGTTTGTCTTTGAAGGGTAGGAAACATTGCGGGAAATGAGAAAAATCCTGGTTACCAGCATTATCTCTTTTCTTCCACAGTGTTTTCTAAAATCTTCCTCCTTGAGGTTGTTAACAGTCTGTATCGTGTGGTAAACAGTTAAACAAGCACCTATTTTTTTATATTTTTTTTTTTACAAAATTCCACTCCACTATTTCAGCACTTTAGGGTTTAACTCTTTACTGAACAACAAAATTCTAGACTTGTCCAAATTGAGAGCATTTGTAGATGACAAACAGGGAAGGGGGGGGGGCTTTAAATGATGAGATTTGCATTTAAATGGATAGCAAACATTGCTGGAAAAGGAGACAATGCTGGTCAACTTTTCCCACAATTTTAGAGGCCTTTTTCTTTTTTAAACCTTTGGATTTTTTGGTTTAGGGCTCATAATGTGTGTGGTGTATGTGCTTGTGAGGTAGAGTTGGCCTGGTAGCCATAAGTTCCCAAGTTTGATACACAGGAGCCGGTGTCAACTTAGGGACTGTTCATTGGCCCACACATTCACTGTGAGTACTGGTGTAGTTTCCAAGAAGCAGTATCGAGAGAGACAAGTATAAGTTGCACGAGCTTGTTTCTCAATCATGTAAAATAAATATGATTAACAGTTTACCAAACGACAAAACTTTACACTTGCCCATATTGAAAGCTTTTGCAGACGACTATTTCAATGCGGCTCAAATGGTGCAATTTTTGTTTAGACGGGTAAAAAACATTGTGGGAAAAGGCTTCTTTCCCAGGGTCTTTAAAAGTTGGTATTGTGTGGTAAAGGGTTAAACTAACTTACCTATCTACCATGTCTTTCATCATCTTATTGGATTTTGTAAGTTTTTCTATCTCTGCATCTCTCTCTTTTATCTTACTTCTCATCTTTTCCACAGTTTTCTGCCATTTCTTGCTCTCTTCCCATTTCAGTAGCTCTTCATTGCCCCCACTTCCCTGAAAACAAGTTTTTTCGTTGAAATGAAATCCCTTGCCGTAAAAAGACCTTTTTTGATACAACATATTGTAGAGGTATAGTGTTCTGCATGTACATGTGGCCTTTTTGTTATCAGTCCATAATGTATCTTTGGCAGGGGATAATAAATGCACTTCATTAACCCTTTATCACACAATCCTGAGCTTGAACGACCCTGAGAAAACATTAAGAGAAAAGGAAAAAATGCTGGTCACCAGAATTTTCTCCTTTTCCCACAATTTTTTTCTACCCTATCAAAAACAGAAATCATCATTTTGGCAAAATTTCAAGATGTTTTCTGCAAAAGCTTTCAATTTGGTCCAGTCCAAAATTTTGTTGTTTGATAAAGAGTTTACATCAAGCTGTTGATTTTGATCTTTAATACTTCCCATGAAATGTATGAGCCATACTCTGGCAAAAAGGGGTTCAATGCATCTCTGCGATGCATTATACACCATACCAAACAAGGTATCACATAATTACCGATCCATTCTGTCTAACAGCCAGATGATTCCTGAGGTTGAATTGTCCTTGGACATGTAGAAAACTTACCAAGAGTAAAAAAGTTTCGACCCAGGTCAGCCTGCACGGTCTGCGCAGGCTAACCTGGGTCAATACTTTTTGCATATGCATTAAACCCCTTTTTACAGAGCATGGCTCAGATGCAAGTACCAAGGCAATTTAGATCTGATAGTCTTTCAAATATGTTTTCACTGTGTCGCGACAACATGATTAATCAAGATCAGACCGCACATAATATTTCTTCTTATGCTGTCACTTTCAAACATTTTGACCAGATAACAGGATGCCTTATAGTTATTTTGTTATCTGGGCAGTTGGTCATGTGACCAAAATAAGTGCGCACTACTTTGAAACCAGCATCCCAATGAATGAATGAAGGTACCAAGAGCAAGAATTGTTGTTAGATACATGTTAATAGTTTCAATATGTAAACCCAATTGTTTTCTAACATATTAAAACACTAAAACAGATAAAATACTTTCCTTCATTCAACACTACATTTTCTGCGGGTAAAAATCACTTTCATGACATAATCATACATCATTCATGACATCATTATTGCAGCTGCATTCACAGTATAAGGACACTCTACACAGCTCTTTGTCTTTATTCATAGTAAAACAGAAGCTGATATGTGTGTTTTTTGGAGCCAAATAGCTCACGTAGTATTGATATTGATTATGAGAGATAATTATATGAGAAATAGGATAAATAGAATAGGTGATTGGTGTCTTGGACTGGCTTTATTGGGCTTGGCTCTGGAATTTTATCCCATTCTCCTTTGGCTCACCAGATCAAATTCCTATGTCTTGCCTGAAAAAATTTCTTAGTCCAAGACACCAACCATCTGTTCTATATAACTTCACATTCTAAAAAGGCATCTAATAATGCAAGACATGCTCTACTTTGATTACCTTGGGTGGAGGGTCCCGTGGAGATTCTTTTTTAAGATCATAGGGTTTTTCCGGTGCTTGAGATTTCCTCTTCAGTTCTCCTTCAAGCATTCTAACCTGTCGTCGAAGCTCATCCATCTCTTTCTTTGTGTTCTCATCTCCAGTTTTCTAGAATAAAGAAAAAATATAATGATTGGAACTTGACTGCATCTCATAGTTCATTTGTATTAGGTTTCTGTTGAAATACCGCATGAATTTTTCTCATTTTGTTCTGTTAATTCATAAAGAAGGTTTCCATGGCAATTCTTATCCAATATTTAGGTACAGTTTTCAAATTTGCTTGGCTGAAATTTGTTTGAAATGTGTCATGGAAATAGCTTTTCATCTACAAAGATATCATATCATCTGCAGAGTCTTGTGTTTCATATCAAAAGCACTTATAGTTTCCAAACCACTCACGTTTGGAGGTAAACCTACCATAATTACAATTACCACCATCATGCTACAATTGAAAGTTTCCTGCATTACCACTGTCCTCAAATATAAGGATGGAAATGGCTCTGAATGGATGACTATAATTGAACATTAATATTTATCCAATGATTTTACTTCAATGTATGGAAAGTTTTACCTGAGCTCTCATCGTATTCATCCTATCAATTTTCTTCTCTAGTTCTTCAACTTCTGACTCTAATCTCTGTTTATCTCCCTTTAGTTTACTGACATTCTTCTCTTTCTGAGCTGGAATCAAAAAAAAAAGAAAACAAGTGAATTAATTTGTTTTAGCCTGTATGATACATGACAGCTTCATGTAACCTTATTTAGTCTTACATGTTTCTTGAAAGACAGATATAATATTATTCTGTTCCAAAATGAAGACAATTTAGGAAAACAAAATGCAACAAAACAAATGCTTTTCTCCTTTGGTCATCCATTTCACATTAACTCTTTACCAAACAACAAAATTATAGACTGGTCCAAATTGAAAGCATCTGCAGACGACAAAATAAATGTGACTAAAGAATTGAAATTTGGTTTGGAAAGGGTAGAAAACATCGTGGTAAAAGGAGAAAATGCTGGTAACCAGCATTTTCTCCTATTACCACAATGTTTTCAAAAGCCTTCTTTCTCGGGGTCGTTAAAAGTCGGGACTGTGTGGTAAAGAGTTAAAGTGACAGTTTCTGTATCATTCTTCTTTCCTTACTCTCTATAGAACTGTCTAATTCAAAAGCATTTGCAGACACCAAATTAAACTTGGTGAAAATGATGGCATCCGTTTTTAAAATAATACAAGGAGAAAATGCCAGCTACCACCATTTCCTCCGTTTGCAATAACGTTTTTAAGAGTCTCCGTTCTCAGGATCAGTTCAAACTTGGGATCGTTTGGTAAAAAGTTACGCTCTTAAACAGTCAAGTTACATGTGATAGAAAAAACTATCAAGACAGATCAACAATTTTTTCCAACTCTTTTCCACACAACAAAATCTTACACTCATCCAAATTGAAAGCAATTGCAGGTGACACATTTGAAATGGTAGAGAATACTGTGGGAAAAGGAGAAAATGTAAAGATTATGGTCAAAGGTTATAGTACTCATCATGAGGAACTTCTTCATTTGCCTCTATGTTTTCGAAACTGGTTTGGTGCAAGACAAACAAAAAATAGTTCCTGGGGGATAATGCGTAGAAGAACATACTTAGTTCTTCTCTAAAGTCATCCATTTCAGCTTGCAGGGAGGTTTCCTTATCCTTTCTCTTCTTTAATTCTTTCCTCTGTCTCTCAACAGTGTTCTGCAAGTCTTCTACCTGATCCTGTATCAATTAGAATGATATAAACTTTTATAGATGCTCAGAGTGCCAAGTGCACTAAATCCTTTACCGAAACATCTGGATTTTCAATGACCCTAAGGAAGAATTCTTATGAAAAAATTGTGGGAAAATGAGAAAATGACTGTAACCAGCATTTTCCTACTTTCCCGTATTTTCTACCCTTTCAAAAGAAAAACTCATCATGTTAGCTATGTTAACTTTATTGTCAGCCAGTTTGAGTACCTGTTTCCACTCTTTAATTTTGCTATTTCATAGCTTCAAAAATAGCTGGCCCATATACAAAACAAGAGGGCCATGATGGCCCTGAAGTCACTCACCTGAGCCTTTTGACCAAACATGATCCATTTTAAATCTTTTTCAAAAGTGTACACAAGGTTTTTCTAAGATTTGACCTTGTGACCAAGTTTTCGACCCGACATGACCAATTTTCAAACTCATTAAAGATATCATCTAGACAAACATTCTGACCAATTTTCAAGAGTATTGGACTAAAAATGTGGCCTCTAGAGCAAACACAAGGTTTTTCGAAGATTTGGCCTAGTGACCTAGTTTTTGATCCAACATGATCCATTTTCGAACTCGTCTGAGATATCATCAAGCCAAACATTCTGACCAATTTTCAAGAATATTGGACTAAAAATGTGACCTCTAGAGCGTACACAAGGTTTTTCTAAGATTTGACCTTGTGACCTAGTTTTTGACCCGACATAACCTATTTTCAAACTCGTCTGAGATATCATCACGACAAATATTCTGATCAACTTTCAAGAGTTTTGGACAGAAAATATGACTTCTAGAGCATACACAAGGTTTTTCTAAGATTTGACCTTGTGACCTAGTTTTTGACCCAACATGACCCATTTTCGAACTCGTCCGAGATATCATCAAGACAAACATTCTGACCAAGTTTCATGAGTATGGGAATGAAAATGTGGCCTCTAGAGTGTACACAAGGTAAAAGTTGAAGACAGACTTTGTGCTCAGGTGAGCTAAAAAAAATACAGTGCATTTAATTAACTTTACCAAATGCCAAGATTTAGATCCATCCAATTTGACAGCATTTGCTGAAGACAAATTTAACATGGCCCCAAGAATAGAACTGTTTTACACTACTTTCAAAATTATTTTGGTTATACCATGGCAACAGCTCACAAGATTAATGCATGTCTTAGGTTTCACCAGTACTAGGCTAGGGCACTGAAGTGTCTTGCCAAAGGATACTCCGGTGAAGAATTCATTGCCAGGCTTGAACCTTGAGCCTCCAGGTTACGAGACCTACACTTTACCTCTGAGCTAAGTAGTACCCCTGAATTTGTCTTTAAAAGAGGAGACAAAACCTTGCGGGAAAAGAAGAATATGCTGTTTACAAAGACCAAGATTTTCTCCTTTTCCAGAAACATACAGTGGAATCTCGATAGTTCGCATGTCGCTGGTTCGCAGCTATGTGTTCGTTCGTATGCTATCTCCGGTCCCGATTTTTTTCCTTCTTTAACATTGTTAAATTCATCCGGATACTTCGCATGCTGGTGGTTCGTAGTTCGTAGTATATTTCACGTCCCCAAAGTATCATTCAAACACAAATTCACACCTTTAATTCGTAGATAAATTAATCTGTTTGTAAACTTATGAAGGTGTTAAAACTCGAGACCAACCTGGATTTTCACACCTTTTGATTGACGATGTTGATTGGTACCAGTCAGCAGTTAACTGCGAATGTAATTAAAGGAGTTGTTTGTTTTGTAACGTCAAATAATCCACTCAATTAATCGATCAAAGTGACAATTAATGATTCCGAAATTCCTTGAAACAACGAACTCCTATAAATTCTCAGACGAAACTTTCTATCGTCCTATCTCTGTATCAACATGACTACGCTACACACACAACTTACTGCTGAGCAACCTTGTGAAGGACCCAGAAATGGGGGGATAGCCAGGTCGGCAACTGGAAAGAAGGGAGTGAAAAGGCGACACGACACAAAGACATTCGAGGTGAAGTACCAGGCTATTATGGAAGTAAAAAAGGGCATGAAATCGAAAGATGCCTACCTGAAATACGGTCCCAGCCGCAAGACATTGAAGGCAGCCACATATGAAGATGTAGAAAAGGCCACGCTGAAATGGTTCTCGTGTGCCAGAGACCAAAACGTACTTATCTCCGGTTCAATCCTTTCCGCAAAAGCAGAAGAATTCGCCAATCAACTAGAAATCGAAAATTTCAAAGCTTCTACAGGGCGGTTAAGAGGTTTAAAGAACGACATGGCATCACATTCAAGAGAGTCTGTTGCAAGGCTAACTCGGTAGACATCAGTACATCCGAAATTGAAGAGTGGAACAACCGACTCCGTCTGATGTTGGAAAAATACAGCGCCGACGACATATACAACGCCGACAAGACTGCTGTTTTCTACAAACTCCTCCCTGACAAGACCTTCGAATTTAAGAATGTTGCCAGCCACGGGGGAAAGAAAAGTAAAGAACGAATAACAGCCCTCGTCTGTTCCAATATGAGTGGCAACGACAAACTACCACTGCTGATAATTGGAAAAGCAGCCAGACCACGCTGTTTCAAAAACAAGAAAACACTGCCAACACCGTACACCAGCAACAGTAAAGCGTGGATGTCGTCCGAAATTTTCACAGACTGGCTGAAGAAACTTGACTCCAGATTACAGCGCCAGAAAAGAAAAATCGCCATGGTCGTCGACAACTGTCCGGCTCACCCACATGTACGACATCTGAAATCGATTGAACTTGTCTTCTTACCACTCAACACTACGAGCAAGACCAAGCCAATGGACCAGGGTGTAATCCAAAACCTCAAGACACAGTGCCACAAAAAAATTATTCTTCGACAGATGTTCCCCATAGACAAGAAAACAGAATTCTCCCTCACTATACTGGATGCTATGCGCCTTCTGAAACAAGCTTGGGACAATGCTGAGCCAAAAACCATCCAGAACTGTTTCTGATATACTAACTTCTCCCACAACAAACCAACTAATGCTGAAACCAAACAAGTTACCGACGAAGAAGATCCCGAGGATGACATCCCTCTAGCCAGACTCTCCCAACTTGGGATCACATTGACATCATTCCAAGAATACGCCTCAGTTGACAACGATATTCCAACTTCAGAAAACCTGACAGACAGCGACATCATACAAGAAATAGTGAACAATCGAACGCCTGCGACTACGACTTTCGACGACGATACAGACGACGCACCGCCCACAGAACCAATTTCTTTACATTAAGTAATGGACACTTGTAATAAACTGAACAATTATTTTGAACAGTGTGATAACTCAGACCTGTTTCTTTTACACCTTAGTAAAATGAGTGATTTCCTTTTAAAACAGGACTTTCAGAAAAAGTGTGGACAACAGACATTCATAACTGAATTTTTTAAACCTAGGGATATAAATTAGGACTACAGTGTATTCTTACATTTTGTTGGATGTGTACATAGAAATGGATATTGAATTAAATGCAGGCAGTTACACACGACCCTGCGAAAGAAGCTATTGAAAACACTGCGGGCAAAGGAGAAAATGCTGGTAATCAAGAAATTTTCCTGTTCCCGCTATGATTTTTTTACCCTATTAAAGGCAAAGTCCATCATTTCAGCCACATTAAATCGTCGTCTGCAAATTCTCTCCATTTGGACAAGTCTAAATTTTTATTTTGTGATAAAGAGTTAAAAAAAATTAGACAGGGGGATAAACAAATGATAAAGGTTTGAAGTCCTCAGTGATTTGATCCTCAGAAGGGGAAATCACTCCGACGGATTTCAAATAACACAAAAACAACATTTTTTTCATGTGTTTATTTTGATAACTAGTACGTGTACTTATAAATGGATGAAAATAAAGATAAGTAAATTTCCATTTATTACTTTCTTGAAACCATTTAAGTATATCTACTACACTGTATTTGGGACTTGGCACCGAATATATTAGAAAATATCCACGGAACCAAGCCCCAAATAGAGGGTACTGTAAGACATGCTACATCGATCCGATCATAGAGATCGGCATACGGCACCGAAAATATCCGAACACGGTCACACTTTTTGGTTCGTACTACGTTTAGTTCGTATATAAAATCCCGGTCCCTTGCGCTACAAACTAACGAGATTCCACTGTTTTGGATGCCTTCTTCCCCCCCGGGGGGGGGGGGGGGGGGCGCCTTAAAACTCATGAGTTGTTTGGTATTTGTAAGTATTTGTAACAATGGTCAAATATATTACTAATTTTCAGCAATGGGAAGGGGAGGGGGGTTCCATAAATTCATTGGAAAAATATAGGATAGCTCACCACCAATTCCTTTGTATGTTTATCAACAATTTTCTGTACATTGACTTGTTGTGAAGAATCTTCAGCATGAGACTTCACTTGTTCTTGGGCCTGTGTTACCATATCTGCTCTCAACTCAGTCAAAGCTTTACTTAGAGCCTGAAAACATAACAGCAATACATTATAATAGTAGTCACAAGGTTACTCATTCTAACAGAGTCATCATGACGAATATTATCTCTTTTTGCTACCATTTTATCACATGTTTTTATATACTGTAAGCTACCAGCATTTCATGTTCTCTATTCCTGTTCTAAATGTCTGTAACCATTTAACAAACAATCCAGTGTTTAACCCTTTTCTACATAATCCTGAGTTTCAATGACCCTGAGAAAAAGGCCTTTCGAAAACATTGTGGGAAAAGGAGAAAATACTGGTAACCATTATTTCTACTATTTCAAAAATAGAAATCTTCTTTTGGACTACATTTGATTTGTTATCTGCAAAAGCTCTGAATTTGGTGGAGACAAAAATTTTGCCATGAGATAAAGAGTTAAACAACCTCAAGAAAGAAGACTTTTAAAAACAAAATTGCCAGTAACAACCATTTTCTTATTTTCCAACAATGTTTTCTAACCTTTCAAAGACTAATCTAATCATTTGATCTGCAGTTAATATGTCATCTGTAAATTCTAGACATTTGGAAAGTTCTTACATTTTGTCGTCCTATAGTGTTAATAGCCTTTTAATGATAAATTCCCCCAACTTTGTCATTCAACACTGGTAGTTTTGTCATTTTTTTACCACGCTCTATATCTTAACATAAGGGGAAAGTTCAGATCCAAAATCAGGCGATGTGTTTTAGCAGTTTGATCTTTATCTTTTCTTACGAACAAAGTCCGTAACAAAGAAACAAATGAACAAATGCATGGCAGAAATACAGGGACCTGGCAGGATTCGAACCTAGGACGCCCGGACGAAAGGCCAATACCATAACCACTGAGCTAAAGAGAATTCTCCCTAACGCAGTTGTTAGGTATTGTATTTAAATCGGGATGAAGCCATGCATGAAGGAGTGGTCTCCTGTAACACACCCTCTCTTAAAGTCATCATTTATTGATGACTCAAAGCCTTATTAGGCAGATAGTCCGTTTTTTGGACAACAAATGGGATTAATGGCTCAATGGCCAATCCCGGACGAGCCCCCATCTTACGAACAAAGTCCGTAACAAAGAAACAAAATGAACAAATGCATGGCAGAAATACAGGGACCTGGCAGGATTCAAACCTAGAACGCCCGGACGAAAGGCCAATACCATTACCACTGAGCTAAAGAGAATTCTCCCTAACGCAGTTGTTAGGTATTGTATTTAAATCGGGATGAAGCCTTGCATGAAGGAGTAGTCTCCCGTAACACTTTGCCAGCAGAGATGGTAAATAAGGTTTTAGATAGGCTTTATACCAGTCAGTAATGTTGTATCTGGGTAGGTGAAATATATTTTTTTCTATACCTTTTCATATGTTGTTCTTTACACTGACACATATGTATGAGCATGTAAAGGTCTATATGTAACATGGGTAACAGTTAAATGTTACACATACACACACATACCTGATGCTGTTTCTCTTTAAGAGCAACTTGATTCTTTAATCTCTCTACAAGATTTTTCATTGTTGTAGTTGGTGCCCTTGAATTAGCTTCCTTAGCGGTACCCAGCTCCTCTGTAAGTATTTCTATCTCCTTCTTCTGATGTTCCACAGTCTGTTTGAGTTGATCCACCTCAGACTGCTTAGATGAGACTTCCTGTTGGTAGTGGCTCCCAGCCCTGTTATCATGGAATACAAAATTACATATGAGCTGTGCTCTGTGAAAAGGGGGTTTCATGCATCTGCAGGGGCCCTGCGTCGCTCAGTGGTAAAGTGCAGGACTCTTGACCTGGAGGCCCCAGGTGCAAGCCTCACTGGATCCACATGATTTTACTTGGGAGTGTACTTGGACAAGACAGTTCAGAGCCCTAGCCTTGTACTGGTGAAACCCATGAAATACATGAATATGTAAACTGTCGCAGTGACATGACTGAAATATTGTTGAAAGCATGATAATGTGACCAGTGACCATGTAGAAACACCAACATACAAGTATACTACAACCTTCTCACATCCCTCTACTTCAATGTACGTAACATTTTTAAAAACAACTGTGAAAATAAGCAGTCGATTGTCATGAGTAATTTTCCCTTTTCTTACAATGTTTTCCATATTATTGAGCTAGTAAACAGATTGCACTGCAACAATTTATGTAAATACCACTCACTTCTGTTTTTCTCCCGCATGTTTGCGATCCTGATCCTGAATCTTGGTCCTTAGAATGACTAAGTCCTCATCTTTGACACGGATCTTCTCCCCCATGGCAGCTAGAGCATTTTCCTGCTCAACAACTAAATCTTCCAGCTGATTCAGACGAGCAACCTTGAAATTATAAGAGAAAAAAATCAAATCATATAATGTATGAAATTCTTTACTTCACACAAGTGTTTTCAGACTTCTATACAGAAAATTAACTTCTTAAAAAAATACTGAAATTAAAAAAGAGGCATGCTTTGTGAAAAGAGGGCTTAAAGCATCTGCAAGAAGTATTGATCATGTCAGCCAGCGCAGTGTGAGCAGGCTGACCTAAGTCAAAACTTTCTGCTTTTAATAATTTTTCTTCATGTCAAAGGACAAGTATCCACATGATTCAATTGGTTGTTATACAAAATGGATTTTATGGATTTATAATATGACAATTTGCTTCGAATAATGCATCATAGAGATGCATTAAACCCGTTTTGCCAGAGCATGGCTGAAATGTAGTGTCTTCTCCCTTGCCCCCTGCAAGTGCATTTAGACGTTTCTGTACTTTTAAGCTTAAAACAATTGAAAAGAAACCACTATTTTTGTTGACTAATATATGCTTCTATTATCTGGACCTGCATTAATGTTACATCAATTTGTCACTATATCTTAGGACATTCTTAACCCTTACCAAACAATCCCCAGTTTTAACAACCCTGAAATAGAGGCCTTTCGAAAACATTGTGGGAAAAGTAGAAAATGCTGGTTACCAGCATTTTCTACTTTTCCCACAATGTTTTCCATACTGTCCCTTTCCTGCAATGCTTTTTCCATCAGTATTTTAGTAATTCTGTTGGAACATTTAGGGTCATTCAAGTGCACCAAGAATACAGAAATGTACCTTGCAGAGGGAATTTCCACTATGACAGGCTTTAGCAAGAACTGAACTTGAGATGTTTTAATCACCTTGGGCAACAATGAGCCTTTGTAGACCCTGAATCATGCTAAAAGGGGCACTCTGGCAAGAGTGTATCATACTGTATCAAACAAGTCATCACTATGGATCAATAAAATCCATCTTGTCTCACAACAAAGTGAATCATAAGGTACACTGGTTCTCTGACATGCAGAAAATTTATAAAGAGCAAAAAACTTTGACCCATGTCAGCCTAAGCAGATTGCCCAGGCTAACATGGGTCGATACTTTTTGCAGATGCCTTCAGCTCCCTTTTCACTGAGCATGCTCATATATAAGCTTACCTGCTTATTTGTGATTGGCTGGGCCAATTTCTGAGTCATGATTTGCTGAGCTGCCTCTTTAAACTTGCTAAAGGCAGCGTCGGTGTTCATGTGGATTTTATGTTGCATGGCTTTAAGCTCTTGTTCATGTCGTCTATTCATTTCTTGCATATCTTCGCGAGCCTGCCTCAACAAGTCCTGGTACTTGCAGATAGTTTCCTCTTTCTGCTGAATTCTGGCCTACAATAAATCAGCAAGTGTATTTTAATAGCCAATTAATCCATGAATTTAAGGCTGCTTTTCACGGTAATGAATTACAAGTCCCAGTGCCATAGACTACGAGCTAGAGTGTTGTAGACTACTGTAGCTTATTATCACAGTGGTGTAAGAAGTCATGTTAGTATGGAAATGTCAGCTGATCTGGACATTTTATGGTTTGTTTGAACTGAATACCTCAAAAACTATCTCAATACGATGGGAAATGTATCAAGACACAAAATGTAAATTAAGACAGAGGTATGCCTGTAGCCAATACATCATTCCCTAAGATTGTTTGCTCGAAAATATATACAATACTTGTCATTTGTATTTTACTTAGTGTTAAATACTTATTCCATCAGTATTTCAGTCTTTCACAGCACAATCAGTACATCTATCAATACATTTCTTGTGTTTTCTTACCACTATCATGTTCTTTGTTGCTTCCCCACATCAAAAACATTAACCCTTTACCAAACAATCTCAAGTTTTAACAACCCTGGGAAAGATGGCTTTAGAAAAAATTGTGGGAATAGGAGAAAATGCTGGTTACTAGCATTTTTCTCTTTTATCCACACTGCTTTAAATCCTTTCAAAAGTAAATCCCATCATTTATGCCAAACTTGATTGATCTTACCCACAAATGTTTTTAATACAGGTAAGACAACAATTTTGATGTCTGGTTTAAAAAGGTTAAAGATAGGAAGAAACAGAAATGTGCATAAAGAACCATACCTGGAGGCTATTTATAGTAGACTGGGCCACTCTCATAGACTGCTCACTCTCATAGTCCTTGTCTTTAGTGGCCCTGTTAATCTCCGCCTCAGTCGTAGCTTTAGCCTGGGCTTTCAGAATGATCTCGTCTCTGTCAGCAGTCGCTGGCATCCTCAGTCGTAGCTCCTGAATAACTTTGTCCTTTGCAATAAGAGCTCTGTCCAGTTCTCTGTTGTTTTTCTCCAGTTCTTCGTTTCTCTGTTTGAGATGTTTGGATTGAGCCTGAGTGTCGAGGATGACTCGCACGTTGGACTTAATGGTTGAAATTGCATCTTCTAGCTGATTAGCCACCGGCAGCTTTGAGTCTGGTAGTGTTCCTACTGCTTCTTCAAACTGAAAATTTGCATCAGAAACATTTAAGATCAAAGGGATAAATTTTTACTCTTGAAAAAAAATTTGCAGCAGGAAACTTTGAGGAAGAAAACTTTGGTGAACATTGTGGAAAAGGAGAAATTGCTTGTCTCTTACTTGAGGGCACTCTAATGCAACTCGTGAAGCTGTCCAGGATCTGTATCCACCGACCATTCTGAACTGTTAGTCTTATTCTGCAGAATTTTCTAAATTTCAAAGCAGCTGAAATTTTGATTGGCTAATCCATTGGGTTTAGTTAATAGAAAAATTGTGTTACTCTGTGATCTACAATAAGACTAAAAATACAATTTACAATGATTGATGCTGACTGGGCTGGTATCAAACTCATGGCTGTAGACTATGAACCCATTGTCTTAACCACTGAGCCACAAAAGACCCCTGACAAGCAGTGAATATCCTAACACTTTTCCCATGACCCTGAGGTTGGAGGTTTTGAAAACATTGTGGGAAAAAGAGAAAAGGCTGATGACCAGCATTTTCTCCTTTTTCCACAATGTTTTCTGCCCATTCAAAGACAAATCACAACATTTTAGTTCTATTTGTGTTGTGATCTACAAATTCTTTCAGTTTGGTTAAGTCTACAATTTTCCCACAATGTTTTCTCCCATTTCAAAGACAGAAATCATCTTTTTAAACTTCAGTATTTCATCTTCAAATGATTTCAATTTGGGCAAGTCAAAAATTCTTTATGTGGTAAAAGTTTGGGTAGCTTAAAAGAATTAGCCAGGATAGAATTAGTTATCTAATACTGAGTTAATGACAATGAAATTTAGAGACTTGTCCAAATTGAAAGCATTTGCATGCGACAAAATAAATTTGGCTTAAAAATTGAAATGTGTTTTGGGAAGGGTAGAAAACATGGGAAAAGGAGAAAATGCTGGTTACCAGCATTTTCCCCTTTTCCCACAATGTTTTTAAAAGTCCTTTTCCCCGGGTTATTTAAAACTCTGGATTGTGTGGTAAAGGGTTAATGTAAAACTGGCTGTTGAGATACGACTCGAACAGCACAGTACTTACCTTGGCTGCAGCACCTGCAATCTGTGCAGCCTGTCTCTCCAATGTGGCAATCTGTCTTTCCAGCTCTACCTCTCTGTGTTCCCATCTTAATTGCCGCTCCTCAAAGTCCTGAAACATGACAAATAGAAAAAAAAATAAATGAATCATAACACCAAGAGCAACATTATCATGGAAATGAAGTATGTAAAAATTGAGAGGGACTGATCATCTTGACTTGACTGTCATCATAGTTATTATGTTCTTTTCCCTAAAGAGTGGGGTGTACTGTTGCACTGTCTTAACTCTTAACCAAACCACAAAATCTTAGACATATCCATATTGAAAGGATTTGCAGACAACAAATAAAAGGTGGTTCAAATGACAGAATTTGTCTCTGATAAAGCTGAAAACATAGTGGGAAAAGGAGAAAATGGTGGTATCCAGCATTTTCTCCTTTTTTCCAAGATCTTTTCAAAAGTTTTGTTTTACTCAGGGTCGTTAAAACTTGGGACTGTGTGGAAAAGGATTAACCCTTTACCACACAATGCCTGACAGAGGAAGAAGCCAGCTGAAAACATGGAAAAAGAAGAAAATTTGTTGCCTGAAATGGTTTTGAATTGGGACAAGCAGAGCTCCAGATAGAGGGAGTGATTTTGATTTCAAAATTTAAAATATTAATTATTCTACACTAAACCCTATGTTGTGGGTACTCATTAGAATCGTCTCATTGAGACGATTCTAATGAGTACCCACGACATAGGGATTCGAAGAGAAATTATGATTTTAGAATACCATCACTCCCTCTTATCTGGAGCTCTGGGGACTAGTCTAAACATTTTGTTATGGGGTAAAGGGTTAAAACAACCCATGAGGGTATTCATTAGAATTTGTCAACATTATATCCAATGTTGTGGGCACTCATTAGCATTGCCACACCAAGACAATTCACTAAACACAAAATAAGCTTCAGTTTCTCCTTTTCCCAAAATGTTTTTGTTCTTTTAACTCTTTACCAAAAGAAAAAAATTTTAGACTGGTCCAATTTGAAAGCATAATTATGCAGAAGACATAATATATGAATCAAAAATTGAAATTTGTTTGTGGAAGGATAGAAAACATTGTGGGAAAAGGAGAAAATACTGGTTTCCAGCATTTTCTTCTTTTCCCATAATGTTTTTGCAGGCTTTCTCTCTCAGGGTCGTTAAAAGTCGGTATTGTGTGGTAAAGAGTTAAAGACATGACATTATTCCAGCTAAATCTAATCTGTCCTCAGCTTATGATGTGAGTAATCACAAGTTTAACCCTTTACTAAACAATCCCCAGTTTTGATGACCCAAAGAAAATGGTAAACATTGTGGGAAAAAGAGAAAATGCTGGTACCCAGCATTTTCTCCTTTACCAACAATGTTTTCTACCCTTTTCAGGAACAATTTGCACCAGTTGAGCCACATTTACATTTTCGTTTCCAAACACTTTCAATCTAGACAAGTCTACATTTTTTTCATGTGGTATGGAGTTAACTCTTTACCAAATGACAAAATTTTAGACTAGAGGTAATTGAAAGCATTTGCAAACAAAAAAGTAAAATTTTAATGTGGCTCAATTCGCGCAGAGAACAAAATAAAAGTGATTGAAAAATTAAAATTTGTTTTGTGAAGGGTAGAAAACATTGTGGGAAAAGGAGAAAATGCTGGTTAAAAGTCGGGATTGTGTGGTAAAGGGTTAAAACTTTACCACCTTGTAAAGAGAAGCTCTATCTTTATATAGTACATGTAGTATATGTATCTCAAAAATGACATTTGTTTTGCTAAGGAAATTTCTGAAGGAATTCTCTCATTGTTACTGGTCCCACAAAAACGTCTGGGAAGTCAGAGAGAGGAGGAGGGGATTTCTGAAATCAAAGGGGTGGGGGTTAACATTTTCTCCTGAATTTTTATCTTTTGGGACAGGATCTACAAGAAATTGGTTTTAATTAACCCTTTTACACACAATCCCCAGTTTTGATGACACTGAGGAAAAAGGCTTTTGAAAAAACTGTGGGAAAAGGAGAAAATGCTGGCTGGGAACAAGCATTTTCTCCTTTTCCCAAAATGTTTTCTACCTTCCCGAACAAATTTCAATTTTAGAATAACATTTATTTTGTCGTCTGCAAATGGTTTCAATTAAGATAAGCCAAAAATTTTGTTGTTTGGTATAGAGTTAATTGATAAATTTAGCTTTAATTTTTGCAAGTAGATGTACTGAAAGGTGATTTAAAGAGTATAAAAAGTCAAGTCGGGGGTTTTTTGACAAAAAAATTCATCACCTGCCCCCAGTGAGAGTCGAACTCACGACCCCTGGTTTACGAGACCAGTGCTCTAACCACTGAGCTATAGGGGCGGACACGCTGTTTCACTAGTTTCTATTGGTTTTATTTATAAGTGCACCTCAGTTAACCCGTCCCAAAGAGTACAATGTCGGATTATCGATAAAATTCTCCAACACTTGACAACTTTACTCGCCATTCTACCAGTTTTGCAGAATCATACCGATTTTTTGATAAATATTCTTGCAAAATCTATGTATATCAGAAGGGAGACATAATTGAACGAAACAAAATCTTAGAATATCGAAAATATCTTCACGTCATATTTGGTCAGGCAACAGGAATGTTTATGTTACTATAAATAGCAGTTTACTAGATCGGCATGGATACGGATATTCAAACACGTTACAAATCGAGCTATGTTAAGTCCTTTCTATAAATTATGATGTTTTTCATATTTTCACTTAATGTTGGCTTCGAATTTCATTCAAATATGCATAACTTATGTAGATGAAATTGCTCGGTTGACTCATCCGTACTGTACTTTCATTTACCGAAGTTTCGTCGGAAATAACCGACAAATGCCGAACCGTGCTTTTCGTTGATTCGGACCCAGGAAGATTCGGCTCAAGGCCGACCAACGAATTTCAAGGAGATTCGACCCAGAAAAGAAGATTCGGCCTTAGTTGTTTAACTCAGGGATCGTATATATCTATGATTCCTGTTTAACTGAATTATAAGCGGATGATTATCATGACATAATAAGTTTTTAAATGTTACACTTCCCTTCATTATTTTTAAGTCATAATTAACAGACTAGTCATTTAATTTGTCGATAACATTGATCAATTAGCGCGTTCTTTTATTGCATTATCCATAGGTATATATTTCTTTGCGGTTCTCTTGAAAGATTCGAACCAAGTGTTGAGAAAATATGGCCCGTGCCTTAGTATTTATTGAATATTTTGTTTGGATTCTTTTTTTTTTTTACATCATATTGTTCTTTTACCACACAGTCTCATAAATTCAAGGGTCTGAAGAGGAAGGTCTTTGAAACCATTGTGGAAATGGTGAAAAATTTTCGTAACAAGCATTTACTCATTTTCCCACAACATTTTCTTCACTTTCATGACGAAATCCCGTAATTTGTACAACACTTATTTTGTCGTCTGCAAATACTTTCAATTCGGACAAGTCCATAATTTCGTTGTGAGGTACAGAATCAACTGATATTAGCATTCTTTTTTTCAAAGCTTGTAAATATAATTGAGGCATGCTCTATGAAAAGGGGGCTTAATGCATCTGCCAAAACTATCGACCCAGGTCAGCCTGCGCAGTCCGCGCAGGCTGACCTGGGCCAAAACTTTTCGCTATTGGTCAATTTTCTGTATGTGCAAGGACCAGTCAATCTCATGATTAAGTTGGTTGTTAAAAAAAGTGCATATAATGGATCCATAAGTATGTGATGGCTTGCCTGGTACCATGGATCACTAAGATGCATTACACCCCCTTTTGTCAGAGCGCTGCTCAATTTCAAGCCCTTAAAAGAAAGGTTTCTAAAGGCACCTGCATGGAGGGAAATGAATAGAAACTACTGGTCACACTGGTCCCAGAACACAAACACTAGCAATCTTAGATATATGGCTTGCTACTCCCCTGCAAAAGACAGCTTTAGAGAACACTGCAGGCAAAGAACACTTGCTCATTACAACTGTTCCTTTGTTAGCTTACCTGAGCACCAAATACTCAAGGTGAGCTTTTGTGATCATGCTGTGTCTAGTGCCCTTCGTTCATGCATCAACAATTACCCTGTTTACACTCTAGAGGCCAAATTTTCAATCCATTACTCATTAAACTTGGTAAGAATGTCTTGATAATATCTCGAACAAGTTTTAAACTGGGTCAGTTTGGAACAGAAAGAAGGTACGTCACTGAAAAACCTTGTGTGCACTCTAGAGGCCACATTTTCAGTCATGTACTAGTGAAACTTGGTCGGAATGTTTGTCTAGATAATATCTCAGACAACTTCGAAAATCTTAGAAGGCCTTTGTGTTCACTTTAGAGGCCACATCATCATTCTGATACTCATAAAATTTGGTCAGAATGTCTTTCTTTTTGATATCTCAGACAAGTTTGAAATTGGGTCACCTCAAGTCAAAAAGTAGCTCACTGGGAAAAATCTTAGAAAAACCTTGTGTGCACCTTAGAGGCAATATTTCAGTCTGATACTCATAAAAGTTGACCAGAAAGTTTGTCTTAATGATATATCTGACAAATTTAAAATTGGATCATTTCGGGTCAAAAAGTAAGTCACTAACACATGTGTTTTACATCATTAGAACCAGGATCTCTTCAACTATATCAATTCTATATGACTTTATTCAGAGAAGTGCTTAACTCTTTACAAAACAACAAAATTTTGGACTAGTTCAAATTGAAAGCATTTGCAGACGACAAAATAAATGTGACTCAAAAATTGAAATTTGATTTAGGAAGGGTAGAAAACATTGTGGGAAAAGGAGAAAATGCTGGTTACCAGCATTTTCTCCTTTTCCTGTAATGTTTTCAAAAGCTTTCTTGCTCAGGGTCGTTAAAAGTCAGGATTGTGTGGTAAAGAGTTAAGGGCCATGGCCCTCCTGTTCTACATTTTTACTAGTTAGTGGGTATGGAAATGGTTGAATAACTCTTCACCAGAGAACAAAATTGACTGGTCCACATTCAAAGCATCTGCAATGGCAAATTAAACGTGGGTCAATGATATTTGTCTTTGAAATAATAATAATAATACAAAAAAACATCGCGTGAAAAGGAAAAAAAGAAAAAAAATGCTTATGACCTTCATTTTCTCCTTTTCCAATAACGTTTTTGAAAATTTTTTTTTTTCCTTGGGTCTGTAAAAACATAGAGATTGTTTGGTAAAGGTAAAGCACTCTACTGTATTGGTTGTATGATAGTATGGCATTTAATGCCGTTTTCAAAATTATTTCAGTTATGTCCTGGCAGCCAGTGCACCTATCCATGCTTTCCTGGAGTTTCTTTTTACCAATACTACGCATAATATTTGTTCCAAGCCACCGGCTGCTTTCCCACTAACCATTGTCAAAACAGTGATCAGCTGTGAGAGAATCCTGTCTCAATGACTATTATCAATCTTTCGAACCAGCAACCCCGTTCTTCAGTCCTGCACGCTACCGACTATGCTACCGGGCTTGGTGCACCCTACTGCACCACTTGCCTCTGTCATTTAAAGGGGCAACACATTAAGCTTGTTCCATATGCTTAGCTTCCCAAGCCAGAGAAAAGAATTCCCACTTCTACAGCCAGGGGTAGATGCTGGGTAGGAGACCTTCATTACCACTTTTATGAGCTTTTTCCAAACCCTTTTCTACACAATCTCAAGTTATAATGACCATGAGATATAAAGCTTCTGAAAACATTGTGGGAAAAGGAGAAAATGCTGGTTACCTTTTTCAACAAGGATTTTTATCCTAAAGCCATAATCCATTATTTGGGCTAGGTTCAATTTGCCGTCTGAATAATTTTTCACAATGGACAAGTCTAAAATTTCATCATATGGTAAAGAGTTAACCCTTTTCCACACAATCTTGTGTTTTAACAACCGTGAGAAAGAAGGCTTTTGAAAACAGCTGTGGGAAAAGAAGATAATACTAGGTCCACAATGTTTTCTCGAAGTTAAAAAGCAAATTCCATCATCTTAGTGCTATTTATTTTGTCCTCTACATTTGCTTTCAATATAAAATGGCTAGATTATTGTCTCGTTAACCCTTTCCCACACAATTCCATGCTTTAACGACCTTGGCTGAGCAGACTTTTGGCAACCAGCATTTTCTCTCCTTCTCCCACAATGTTTCCACCCTTTCATAGACAAACTGCATAATTTGAACTAAATTTAATCTGTCCTCTGCAAGTGCTTTCAAAATAGACTAGTCTAAAACTTTGCTGTTTGATAAAGAGTTAAGAGTTAAGTTTAACCTACTGGGTACTACATAACAGGCAGACATACACACAAAAAAATGTACAAAATATCAATTTTCAGGCTGCTTTGGTCAGAAAATCTGAAGGAATATTGGAGAATGAAGATCCAAAATCAAAATGTACAATATGTGCAGTCTGATCTCTTCAAACTGTTTACTTGAAGACCTGAAATTCTTGTCAACAAGTGAGGATTAACACCTAACCTAACAAACCTGTGTTTTACTGACCCTGAGGAAGAAAGCTTTTGAAAACATTGTGGAAAAAGGAGAAAATGCTGGTCACCAGCATTTTCTCCTTTTACCACAATGTTTTCTACCCTGCTCCACCCAAAAAATTTATGGTTTGAGCAATATTTATTTTGTTGTCTGCAAATGATTTGAATTTGGACCAGTCCAAAATTTTGTTGTTTGATACAGAGTTAATCAAGAGATGCACATGAATTAAACCATTTCAGCCTGAATGATAAAATTTACAATAAATCTGATTAGTCTATTATGCCATTACAAAGTTATCAGCTTCCTTAACTACAAATACAATTAAGGTTGATAAATGCATCACACTGTTATGCATTTTATCAAGCAAGCAGTCACATAATTCAATCTAAGCAAAAACCAGATGAATCATGAGGTAGACCGATCCTTTGACATGTAGGAAATTTACTGTGAGCAAAAAGTTTTGACCTAGGCCAGCCTGAGTGGACTGTGTAGGCTGACATGGGTCAATACTTTTTGCAGTCCATTAAAACCTACTTTTCACAAAACATGACTCATTTTGATCATGCTATACACTGATGGATATCTCTATTCTGAGGGCAAATACCAAATATGTGGACTCGGATCCAACCCTGCATTTTCAGCATCTAATCTTAACGGGATTAAAGGGCTTAAAATTATTCACTTCATAGTTTTTTTGGGGGGATAGAATGGTGTTTAACACTGCTTTCAATAGCAGCTTCCTTTTTCATGTTTGTTCTGAGTTTCGCCAATATACAACTAGGCTATGGCTCTGAAGTGTCTTGCCCAAGGACAATTCCAAGCAAGAAACATAGTCTCAAGTGAAGTTCAAAACTAAAGCCTACAGGTGGTGAATCCTACATCCTCACCACTGAGCCATAAAGGAAGAAATAGAAAACAGGCATTAACCCTTTACCACAGGAAAAAAATTTAGACCAATTTAAAAACATTTGCAGACAATAACTGAATTTGGCTAAAATGATGGAATTCGCCTGTGAAAAGGTAGAAAACATTATGCTGGTTACCAGGATTTTCTCCTTTTTCCAAAATGTTTTTAAAAGCCTTCCCTGACAGGGTCATTAAAAGTTGTCAATGTGTGGTGAAGGCTTGATGTTAATTGGTTTGGTGGGATACTGTGCTATACCCACTGTCAAGGGTGAAATGTTAGTTGACCACATTCCTTTAACTGTGGAGCTAATAGTCTTACACTTTTCATGTATATAGGGGCTCTGGTAGCTCAGTCGGTAGCATACAGGACTTGAGAATAGGAGGTCACTGGTTCGATCCCTGGCTCGCCCAATTTTTTTCCAAGGATTGATGATAGTCTTTGCGACAGGATTCATTCCCCTCTCACCCCTGACAATTGTATCAACAATGGTTGTGTGGGAAAGCAGCCAGTGGCTTGGAAAGAATACTGTGAGGAGTACTGGTAAAAGAAATGCAAGGAAAGCATTAAGAGGTGTACTGGCAGCTGTGCTACATCTAAAATAATGTTGAAAATGGCGCTAAACACCATACATTTAATCAATCATTATACATGTATATGAAATTCTCTAACCCTTAATACACTGACTTCCCTAATTTAACAGCCAAAAGAAAATGCAAGAATCAGTTTAACACAGAGAAAATATGCATATTTTCAGGATTTCTCCTCTTGTCAAACTGTTTTCAAACCTCTGTCTAGAGGCCCTTGTATAGGAGAAAAGATTAGAAATAATCAAAGTATGTACATATTTTTTGCACCTGCTAGTGGTTTAAGTATTACACTCTCTTGATTTATAGATTTATCTTTCACCAGAGTACTGCTGAGTTGATGGTGTTTAACTTCTTACTAAACAATCATGTTACATTGCCCCTGATTTGTTTGTACTTTTTAATGTTTAATGCTGCTTTCAATGTCAATCCAGCTATATTTTGTGGTGGCCAGTACACCTATCCATGCTTTCCTAGACTTTATTTTAGAATATTCTTTTCAAGCCAGTGGCTGCTTTCTCAAGTATAACCACTGTCGAAACAATGATCTGCCATGAGAGAGAAGTGAGTTCTGTTGCAATGACTATCATCAATCCTTGGAAAAACATTCATTTGGCAAAGCTTGGGATTCATACCAATGACTCCCTGGTCTGTTGCCAAGTGAGCTACCAAGCTCAGCCCTTTGACCCTGAGAAAAACTGCTTTTGAAAACTTTTGAAATTTTTGTAAGAAAAGAAGAAAATGCTGGTAACCAGAATTTTTCCATTTTCAAACATGTTTTCTACCCTGTCAAAGACAAAAACCATCAGTTAAGCTGCACTTAATTTGTCGTCTACAGATGCTTTCAATAAGGGCACAAGCCTAAAACCTTGTTTTCTAGTGAAAAGTTACCAAATGGAATTTTTAACCCTTTACCACACAATCCCGAGTTTTAACGACCCTAAGAAAGAAGGCTTTTGAAAACATTGTGGGAAAAGGAGAAAATGCTGGTAACCAGCATTTTCTCCTTTTCTCACAATGTTTTCTACCCTATCAAGAACAAATTTCATCATTTTGGCCTCTTTTTAACTTGTTGCCTGCAAATGCTTTTAATTTGGACGAGTCTAAAATTTTATCGTTTGGTAAAGAGTTAATAATATTTTATTCATTACGTTGGAAAAAATTTAAATTACTTTTCTTGACCCTTCACCAGACAATTCTGAGTTTTAATGACCCTGAGGAAGAAACTTTTGGAGAATATTGTGGGGAAAAGAGAAAATGATTGGTTACCAGTATTTTCTCAATTTCCCACAATGTTTTATACTTTATCAGAGAGGTTCAGGTCACTTGTGTCAATTTCAAAATTGTCGTCAAAATTGTCATCTGCAGAATGCGTTCAATTTAGAGGAGCCTAATATTTGTTGTTTGGGAAAGGGCTAAGGTTCCTCTTTGGGGTATTGGTTCAAGTTTGGAAGTTGTAACTCTGTTTTCCAGATTTCAATCTCTACTGAAGCAAGTTATGGTAAAAATGCCCTTGGAAAAGGCATAATTGTTTGCCCTTGTACTTGTAGGTAACCAAGAAGCCATGTTCAGGCTAGATGAGGACGGCAGCATGTTAGCCCTTAACCTGCTAAATTAATGAAATGAAACTCTCAAGCTGATTGTAAAAAACTAAATTTTACTATGTAATAAATTTTTTTGGGGGAAAAATATCTCCTTATAGGACAGTGTGGATCCAAGATCAGACTGCACATTCTGTGCAGTCTGATCTTGATCAACACTGTCCACAAAAGGTCCTTGAGTTGTTCTTAGCAGCCAAAGTCATAAAATGAAAGAGTGAAAAATTGCCATGAAATCAAAGAATCTCTACAGTAAATATTATGTTCCTGTGACTATAAGACTAAAAAAGTTCAGTGTGACCTTTGTAACTATTTTGTGGTATATTACTCAAATAAAGGACAAGAAAATACAAACAGAATCATGTGGCAGGTTACCTGAGTAAGTTTAACATTTTCTGCTTCTATTTCCACAATATTTCCTTCATGAGTTCGAATAACTCCTTCTAGGTAGCTGATCTGTAAAAGAAATAAATTAACGGATTTATCTTTGGACTGATTTATCAAATAAGAGATTCTCTCTGTAACTACGTTGTATAAATATACATGTATAAATATGTATGTAAGTGAGGAGAAATTTGTAAAGGTAGAAAATTACTCTGAGTGAAAGCTTGATAAGGCCAAAACAAAATACATATGTATGTGGTTCCAGTTACCTGACCCTGTCTAATTTTTGCATCTGACCCTAAACATTTTTTTCACATGTTGATCTTTTAATATTTTATCACACCATTAGCTATCATTGTCCTTGGAAAATTCTATGCTGTTTTACCTCTATCAATTGCCGGGGGTGTGTTTGGAAAATAATAATAATGAAAAAAAAAAATAGTTTTCCAACATAATTAACCGTAATTCTCAAAAGCATGTAACTGGAACCACACACATATTTTGTTTTGGCCTTACTTCAATACAAATTGGACCATGATTCCATTTCAATGCTGTAAATTTGCATTTACTCACATTCAGCATTTTAAATGTCCAACATAGTTAAATTTACAAAAGCAAACAAAAACAAGTTCTCATTTGTTCTTATATGTGAGTGATTTCTTTATCAGTAAGAACATTATTTTAGTTATATGCATGATAATTTGTGTAGTAACAGGTTAATACAATTGAGCCATGCTCTGTGAAAAGGGCTTTGATGCATTTGCAAGAAGTATCAACTCAGGTCAGCCTGCGCACTCTGTGCAGGCTGACCTGGGTCTAAACTTTTTGCTATGGAACAATTTTTTGTATGTCAAAGAACCATTCTACCTCAGGATTTAGCCAGTTGATACGCAATTGGATTTTATGGTTCCATAATTATATGATGACTTGCTAGGTATATCACATCAAAGAGATCCATTAAAACCCCTTTTGCCAGAGAGCCACTCATTTGATAAAAGTACCTGCTGTTGAAGTTTTGTGATGTGTCTTCTATGTTTCAGCTCCTCCAGTCGTAAGTTGTCCATCTTGCTATGCCATTCCCTGACCTTTGCAGCTCCTTTTCCATCCTTAAGAGTTGCTATAAGGTCCTGCAAACTTTTATGCTGTAGTTCTAAAGCTGCAACTTTATCTTCCATTTCTTCCTTTCTTTTTTTTACCTGTTCAGTTAATATAACAACACTTTAGATTTCCATTTAGTCTAGCAGCAATGAAGCAAAATCTTACCATGAGCAACACATGCAGGTGCCAACACTTGGCTGCAGTTGCTTGATTTCAGTGAAAATTTTTAGTAAAAAAAGTGGCCAAGCTGTGTAAAAAATATTTTGGTAGTTACCTGCCCTTAATGTATAGGCTCCCCTTGTGATAGTTAACAACTTGTCAAAGTTTGAAGTAAATATCTTCAGTAATAACAGGGATATTTTAATGTCAAAGTTTTTGCATGACAAAGATACAAGGGCTATGACAATACCTAGGCCCTTTTCTCTGACAACAGCCAAGCTTAAAACCAAGATATGTGTACATATAGGAAATAGATATCAGTTAACTCTTTAAAGCACGACAAAATTTTAGATTGATCCCATTTGAAAGCATTTGCATAAAACAAATAAAATGTGTTTTAAATGGTAAGTGTATGAAGATTTTCAGAAAAAAAATTGAGACTTTCATCTATATAATTACAAAGATAAATGTAGTTTTTCATTTATTTTTTTTTTTTAAATTCTAGGGCCTGCAAAAAAGTATAAACATTTCTTACGTTGGGACTGTTTGTTTTGTTGTTTGAGTGTTTTGCATTATTTTCAATATCATTTCAGTTATCATGGTTGCAAGTGTATGTGTCTTCATGCTCCTAAATTTTCTTTATGCCAGTAATTTACAAAACACTCTTTCCTACCCAACAGCTGCTTTCCCTCATAGCCATCATGCAAACAATGTTCAGCAGTAAGGGAGGAATAAATCATAACACCGTGACTATCAGCTATCCTTAAAAGAGAGTTCTGATGAACTAGGATATGAAACCGCAAGCCCTGGATAAATAGCTCTGGATATTAGTGCCTGGGCTACCAAAGCTACCCAGCTCAGCTTCTTGACACACAGTTCAACAGCATTTTGGTTCAGGCTTAAGTTCTAGTAAACTGTAAGACGTTACCTCATTCAGTTCTTGCTCCAGTTTTGTCTTGTCTTGCTGAAGTTGCATCAGGTTTTTAGAAAATTTCTCCTGTTTGGAAAGTGGAATGGCACCAGCAAACTGCAACCTGAGGTCCTGGAAAACATTGAAAGATAATTTAATTAATGCATGCACATATAAGTTATGATTTTTCCTGATTTTGTACTTTATTCTTCAGTTTTACTAGCGATAGGCTCAAGGAATTAATAGTATAAGCTTTTAATTAATAATTATAATTCTGCTATTTCACCTATGTAATATCAACTGACTTTAATTGCTACACTGTTGAAAAAATTGTGGGAAAAGGAGAAAAAGCTGGTAACTAGACTTTCAAATTGCCTGTTTTTTAATGATTTACACTGCAAAAAGGACTGACTGTACTTTTAACTTACATGAAGGTTTCTCTTCAAATAGTGTGACTTTTTCTGAGCCTCTTGTTTATTGTGGTAGATGGAGCTGTCTTTATCATCGATCTTCTGTTCCAGCCTCAGGACCATGGCTTCTAATTTGGTGACTCTTTTACGTGACTCTTCCAGTTTGCGTATCGCAGTGCCCTCGCTGACTTGCAGCTGTACCACATGACGATGCAGTTTTCCTGTAAATAAGAGAAGTCAGATAGTGGAGCACTTGTCTAATGGTACTTTCCAAAACAATCCTTGTTTAGGGATCTTAAGGAGGAAAGCTTTTGTACACATGATACTTAGCATTTTCTCCTTTTCGCACCATGTTTTCTACCACTTAAAAATCAAATTTCCCCATCAGTTAAGCCACATTTTATCTGTCATCTGCACATACATGTACAAATTAAGTAAAAAAAAAATTGTTTCCTAGTGAAAGTTTCAACAATAAATTATAAGAAATATAAAACAACTTTTGATACTTCTACAAACAGAAGAATTTTTCATCATAATGAACAAATCTTCCTTTTGAAATGATGCCTTTTAAAATTCTTTTGCATAGTGAACATATTTCTGACAGAAGTTGCCAGGCTAGCTAGGTACATGAATCCTTACTGTGCTAAATGAATCGCTGACTTTTTTCAGCAGGAAATATACCTAATTATTGCAATTAAGATGGTGTTTTTGCCACACTAATCAAACACTGTAGTTGGCAGTTAACCCTTTACCACAAAATCCCCCGAGTCTGGATGACCTTGAGAGAGAAGCATTGTCAAAAAAGGAGGAAAGGCTGGTAACCAGCATTTTCTCCTTTTCTCACTATGCTTTCTACTATTTAGGAATGCAAAAATTAATGCTTCTAATTTGACAGGTTTAAATTTTGTTGGTTGGTAAAGACTCGAGATAAAAAATCAGACTTCATTTTCTGTCCAGTGAGATTTTGATCTACACTGTCAGCAAAAGACAGTCCGATCGTAAACAGAGCTTAAGATGCCTCTAGCTTCCTAAGTCTTCAGAAAGTGAAAGAAAGCATCTTACCAATGATAGTCTTTTCATCACTTTGAACCTGGAAATCTAGGAGCTGTTGTCTCAGTGACTTGACCTCCTTCTCTTTGGATATATGCTGCATCTCTAAAGCTTTTACTTGTGAGCTGGCAACATCTGTCACTTCCTACAACAAAAATAAGAGCACTGCATACTGGTGTCTACACTTGGGTACAGTTGTTTGATTTTTAATGAAAATTTTAAGTCCAAAAAGGGGCATAACTGTGTCAAAAATATTTTGATGGTTACCTGCCCTTTTTGTGTACATTTCTCTTTAGATAGTTAACAAGTAGTCCAAGTTTGATGTAAATAAATCAGTAATAAGAAGTTTTCTGCACAAAAACGACGCAGACCACACCAGGGCTACAACAATACCTTGATATTTTCTTCAAAAACAGTCATGCTAAAAAGCAACAAATAAAATATTGATGAATGCTTCTTTTGAAAGAATATAGGCATTTCTTGATCTACAATTTGGAGGAAAATATTGTGCAAGGATGAGCTTTGCCTATTTGCATGCTGTACCATCATTTTTTCCTCCCTTAATCCTTTCTCAAACGACAAGTTTTAGACCCTTCCAAATTGGAAGCATCTGTAGATCATTAATCTGAAAGTGGTACAAATAAACTAAAGTTCTTTGACAGGCTAGAAAACATTGTGGGAAAAGAAGAAAATGCTGAACCAGCATTTTCTCCTTTTCCCACAATGTTTTCAAAAGACCTCTACCTCAGGGTCGTTAAAACTCCAGATTGTTTGGTAAGGGGTTAACTAGCCCATCAACTCTAGAAATTATACACAGGATCCTTAGAATACTTTTACCTCCAGCTTGGAATAATTCAAAGATGCAACCTTTTTTTTTTTAACATTATCAATATTGTAAAGGAATGTATAACAAAACATTCATTATGCTCTAACGAACCTGACAAAGGAGACTTTTGAAAACATCTTGGATTAAGGAGAAAAAAGTGGTAACTTACTAACAATGTTTTCTACCTATTCAAGGAGAGACCCTATCCTTTGAGCAACATTAAATTTATTATCTGCAAATAGTTTAAATATGATTAAGTCTATAATTTGCCCATCTAATAAAGAGTTAACTCTTTAACATACGACAAAATTTTAGACTGGTCCAAATTTAAAGCATTTGCAGACAACAAACTAAATGCTGCACAAATTAGGAAATATTTGTTTGAAAGGGTAAAAAAATTGTGGGGAAAGGAGAAAATGCTGGTTACCAGCTTTTTCTCCTTTTCCCACAATGTTTTCGAAAGTATTTTTTTTTCCTTGAGGCGGTTAAAACTTGTGATTGTGTGTAAAGGGTTAAATCTTTACCAAACGATCCCGACTTTTATCGACCCTGTGAAAAAAGCCTTCCGAAAACATTGTAAGGAAAGGAGAAAATGCTGGTAATCTACTTTATCAAGGACAGATTCTACCATTTGAACCACCATTATTTTGTTGTCTGCAAATGCTTTGAATTTTGGAAATTCTAAAACTTTGTTGTTTGGTAAAGAGGCCATAATTTTGCAACACTTACCTTGAGTTTGGAAATTTCATGTTGTGAGTTCAGGATTTGAGATTCCAGGGATTCTATTTTTTTTCTATCAGCATCACTGACTGCTTTTGTAACAGAATCTGTACAAAAAAATTTAAACTCTGAGACTTTAATCAAGCCTATACATGTATATGAATACTTTAAAGTAAAAAAAGCTGCCAAAAGTAAAAGAAACAGGTGTTAAAATGCATTTAAATTTAAATTATACCATTTCAAAGTATGAAAATTATTGCGAAGATAACAATCTGTTATTGTACGGTTGATCCCAATGTTAGTTGCTGGCAGAGAAGATAACTTCAAAACTAGGTTAAACCCTGCCAGGTCACTCTATCTTTTGTTTCTTTTGCCTGATTTCAAAATTAATTTTCCTGCCAGCAACTAACACTTGGACCGATCACATAATAACAGACTGTCATCTTCACAATATTTTCCATACTTTTAAATGGTATGATTTAACCCTTTACCAAACAATCCCTGGTTTTCATGGCCCTGGGAAAGAAGGCTTTTGAAAACATTGAGGGAAAAGGAGAAAATGCTGGTAACCAGCATTTTCTCCTTTTCCCACAATCTTTTCTACCCTATCAAAGACCTAAAGCTTATGTGTACTAATTCTGAATTTGTTATCTGTGGATGCTCTCGGTTTTGGAAGAGTCTAAAATTTGTCGTTTGGGAAAGGGTTAAAGTTAAATGCATTTTAACACCTGCATTCTTTTCTTGGCCACTAACGGGTCTTTAACACATTACCATCAAAGATATGAGGCAGTTTACATTTACCATTTACCACACTGTAAAATCTTAAACTTGTCCTTATTGAAGGAATTTACAGAAGACAAGTCAAATGTTTTCTTGAATGATAGTATTTGTCCTTGAATAGGTAGAAAACATTGTGGGAAAAGGAGAAAAATTCTGGTTACCAGCATTTTCTCCTTTTCCCACAATGTTTTCGAAAGACTACTTTGTCTCAGGGTCTTAAAACTTAGGATTGTTTGGTAAAGGGTAAAACCACTTTTTACTAAGACAATGATGATGGTTACTGACATTTATTTTCCTTTCACACACGGTTTTTATTCATACAAATATACAAATAAACTTGAGTGTTTTGAAAGGGTAGAAAACATTGTGGGAAAATGAGGAAATGCTGGTCTTTTTCGATCTTTCAGCTGTTTAAACATGGGATTGTTCAGTAAAGGGTAAAATAATGCTAATAGTCTCTGATAGTCCACTGTATACTGAAGAACATATAGAATACCATTTATCCTGTCACTTCCGGGTTTACCTGACGGATAACAGGGTGCCGTATATTTTTTTTGTTATCCGTCAGTTGGTCACATGACCGCTAAGTGCGCACCTGCTGACTGGGACTATTTTCAACCAAGCGTCTTACTGCCGTAATGAATGAATCAATCGCTAGCGAATACTTTTGCTCGTTTAATTAATAGTCTGTTATGTTAAAACACATTGTCTTCTCCGCCACAATATTTTTCTGCGGAGATACGTCACGTTTGATAATTATGACGTAGCCAATATCATTCATGACGTCATTATTACAGCTGCATATCCAGAGGGTTATGTAAACACGGTTCTTCATTTCAAGTTTCTCATAGATCTAGTGAGAAAGATGTCAATATGTGTCTTATTTCGAGCGAAATGTTCAATTTAGTCGGATTTTTGGATTATAATTCAGAAAAAGGATAAATAAAATAGATGGTTGGTGTCTTGGATTAAGAAAGTCGATCAGGCTCGGTTCCGGAAATTTATTGAAGGTACGGTCTTTATCAATGTTTTTTTTCCGTTTGTTTGTTTTGTTTTGTTCCGTTACAGTGAGTGACAGGATAAATAGAATAGATGGTTGGTGTCTTGGATGGGTTAAGTTTATCAGGCTCGGCTCCGAAATTTATCCGGTTCGCCTTCGGCTCACCGGATAAATTCCTCCGCCTTGCCCGATAAACTTAACCCATCCAAGACACCAACCATCTATTCTCTATATAACTGATTTACTAACTAGATAGTTCATCCCTCAGTTCCCTTTCAATCTTCTGTAACTCCAGATTGGAATGTGTAACCTGAAATAAACAGAGATGTTGTTTCATCTATGAGCCATGCTCTGTGAAAAGGGGGCTTAATGTATCTGCTTAAAGTATCAACCCATGTCTGCCTGCGCAGTCCATGACATGCTGAGATTGTTCAAAACTTTTTGCTACTTGCAACTTTTCTGCATGTCATAGGACCAATTTATCACCAAATCCAGTTGACTGTTCGATAAAATGGATAACATGGATCCATAATTATGTGATGTCTTGCCTAGTATAATGCATCACCAAGATGCATTAAGCACCCTTTTGCCAGAGCATGGCTCATATGTGATTTAACCATTACAGTATTATTACAACTATGTGACATAGGGAACTGCATTTTCTGGTATTTTCCCCAACTCTCTATTATCCTAACCTTTAGCATGCTATGGGTAACTTCAAATGCTTTTGCTTACAGTGTAGATCAAGATCAGACAATGCAGAAGATGCGGTCTGATCTTTGATCTAAACTGATCTAAACTGTCCCATATTTGCAAGGTATCCTGGCCTAAACAGTCTTGACACTGTAACATTTGGTCTGAAACTATCTGCTTCATTCATCATGCAATCTTAACTTTTTACCAGGTGACAAAATTTGCAGACGACAATATAAAATTTGCTCAAAAGACAGAATTTGTCAAGGAAAGGGTAGAAAACATTTTGGAAAGAGGAGAAAGAGCTGGATACCAGCATTTTCTCCTTTTCTCAAAATGTTTTTAAGTCTTCTATCTCAGAAATGTTAAAAATCAGGATTCTGTGATGAAGAGTTGAGGTAAACAAATTGTGTAATACAAATGAGCCTTGCTCTGGGAAAAGGGGGCTTAATGCATCTGCGTGATGCATGATACCAAGTAAGCCATCACAAAATCATAGATCCATAAGATTCATTTTCTCTGACAACCAATGGAATTATTAGGTAAAGTGGTCCTTTGACACACAGAAAATTGACCAAATAGCGGAAAGTTTCGGCCCAGGTCAGCCTGCGCGGACTGCGCAGGCTGACCTGGGGCGATACTTTTTGCAGATGCATTAAGCCCCCTTTTCAGAGAGCATGACTCAAATGAAATTACAATCTATGTCCAAAATTAACCCTTATCCTGCTATATAAGTGAAATGAAACTTTAAAGCCGATAGTAAAAATTGAAATTTTGCTATTTCAAAAGTTTTTCTTTTTTTTTTGAAAGATATCTCATTATCTGAAAGTGCAGATCCAAGATCAGACTGCACTTCCTGTGCAGTCTGATCTTGATCTTCACTGTCTGCAAAAGGTCCTTGAGTCAAGCTTAGCAGCATAATGGTTAAAGCCCCAGTAAAGGCCAAAATATCAAAGCAGGTATCATAATACATTTGAAATTAAATCATACCATTTAGAAGTATGAAAAATATTATGGAGATGACAGTCTGTCTGTTATCGTGTGGTCGGGCCATACGTTAGTCGCTGGCAGAAAAAAAGAATTTTAAAATCAGGCAAAAAGTAAACAAAAGACACAGCTACCTGGCAGGTTTTAACCTAGTTTTGAAATTAATTTCTCTGTCAGCAACTAACACTTGGACCGACCATACAATGACAGATTGTCATCTTCAAAATAATTTCCATACTTTTAAATGGTATGATATAAATTCACATGCATTTAAACACCCAGCCTGTTTACTTTTGGGCTTTATTATTACTTTAAGAAAAAAGTCTTTCACCTCTGCAAATTTATCTTCTAGCTCTTTATTTCTACCCTCCATGTTATGTAGAAGAGATTTCTGCTGCTCGTACATGTTGACAGCGTGTTCCGCTCTCTGTCTCTCATTTAACTCTTTCATTTCTAGAGTGGTGATCTTCTTGGATACGGAGATAACATCAGTGCTTGTTAAATCCCTGATCTCTGTGCCATCTGTTACTCCTGTTTACAAGTACAGTGTAAATAATAAAATTATGTAGATGAAAGTACAATCAGCATTTATGAAACTTCATTTCACTCTTTAACATACAATAGAATTTTGATTGAAACCTTTGATCAAACTGAAAGTATTTGCAGACAATAAAATCAATGACTTGAAAATTGAAATTTGGTCTTTGATTTTCAGAATTAGCATTTTCTCCTTCTTCAACAATAACTTCAAAAGGCTTCTTTCTCTGGGTCTTTAAATCTCAGGATTGTGTGGTAAAGGAGTACACCTACAATATCAGATGGCTAGCTTTGGAATTTCAAATTCAAATTAGATTCGCAGCTGTTGGTGTATATTGCGTAAGTATATTTTTGCATCCATTACATAAAAAGCAGTTTTAGGCAGTATTATGGTATGTTGCTTCTGAGATGGTATGTGCTCATTAAAGGCAAATAACAATAACTTCATCAATTATATCACACATCAATATATGGGTTTATATCTACTAAATCTAACCATTGCAAAATGGTAGGGTGAAAAATGATGGGCAAGAACCATTTAAGGAATCTGCCTTTCATAAAAACTAACAATTTCATGGGCATAATTTATGATAAATTCTGGAGGTTGTATCAACTATTGCCATTAATACTCTTTTCTTGCCATGATCAAGCATTTAAAAAATGCCTGACACAAAAAGGAAACATTTCACAAAAAGGAAATACTTTCTTTAACTACATGAAAAACAATGAGGGAAAAGCAGAAAGTGCTTCTTACAAAAAATGGCTCCATTTCCCTATATGTTTATCTATTTTTATGTAGCTCATTGAACCAATAGTCTCTTCTTTACAGTTAACCCATAGGCTGCTAAGAGCAACTCAAGGACCTTTTGTGGACAGTGGTTATTAAAGAACATGCAGTCTGATCTTGTTTCTAAATTGTCTAATTATGAATATATTTTTTCCAAAGATAACTTTACAATAGCAAAGCTATGGGTTTCTACTATTGGATTAAAAGTTTCATTTAACTTACTTAGCAGCGCAAGGGTTAATTATTGATGTTATAAACAAAATGTCTACATTTTTCCACCTTAATGCAATATTCGTAACATAAACAACTTTTTTCTCCCATACAGATCATTATGTTATATGAACCAAGTATCTACCTTTTCTATGTAGCTCATCAATCGCTGCCTCTAATGAATGCAATCTTTCCTTATCCAAGGTCATCTGCTTCTTCAGTTCATCATTTTCTACTGTCATTCTCTTTACTTCTTCCTATTGTGTTCAATCAAATCAAGACAATCAATGCACCAACCAATCTACACTGAATTAGTACACATTCAATCCTTTCCTTAACAGTGCACAAAAATACTTTCAAGAAAAACTTTGTTTTACTCTTTACTAGATGCCTAAATTTTGGACTTGTCCAAATCGACAGCATTTGCAGAAAACAAATAAAATGTGATTCAAATGGGGAAAGTTAAGTGAGAAAGGATATAAAACGTTGTGGGAAAAAGAGAAAATGCTGGTTACCAGCATTTTCTCCTTTTCTGACAATGCTTTCAAAGGTCCCTAAAACTCCAGATTGTGAGGTGAAGGGTTGAACCCTAGGACACAACAGATTTATTGTTGCCTTTGCAATAAGCAGGTAATGAAGATCTACTCGTAGATCAAACTACACAGAAAACACAGTTTGATCTTGTTCCTTATTTGCCCATGAAGATACAAAATATCTTTCTTTCTTACTGTCAAACTGAAAATGTCCATTTCATCAAGTTGAAAATGGAAGATTGATTGATTGATTGTATGGTGTTTAACGCTGTTTTCAACATTATTTCAATTATATCGCGGCGGCCAGTGCACCTATCCATGCTTTCCTGGAGTTCATTTACCAGTACTCCACACAATATTCTTTCCAAGCCACTTGCTGCTTTCCCACATAACCATCGTCGAACCAACGGTCAGCGGTGAGAGATGAATGAATCCTGTCGCAATGACGATCATCAATCCTCAGAAAGAAATTGGCCAAGCCGGGGATCGAACTCACGACCCCCCTGTTCTCAAGTCCTGTACGCTACCGACTGAGTGAAAATGGAAGAATGAGCTTGTCAAATTAATTATGGTGATCATGATATGTTCCGAATTCCACGATAGAATTTTTCTTTTCAAAGATATCTTAATTTTCCACAAAATTATTGGATAAACACACACTTGACTTTTCCAGTTTTGTCTTGATTAACACTGTCTATAAATGCAAGAATCATTGTCCTAAGCATTCTATGTGCTTAAAAAAGTGTGTTTAAAGATACAACTATACTCGTTTTCAGCCAGTTTTTGACCCATTTCATCTTTATTTTATCAAACTGTAATCATTCTTGTATCTTCATGCCAAAAGTTGCCCCTGACGGTTGCAAGGTTGCATAGATTAAAAAAGATAGAAAATGCATTTTATTTTCTACAGGCCATCGAAGAAATCACTGTTGTGATGTTTCATGTTTTAAATCGAAGATTTCTAATATATGTATTTATCCCTTACACCATATCATATCAGTAATTTATCTATATTTACACAGCTGGCTAACTTTTGAACCATTCCAGAGTCTATCAAATCTTTACAGCATTTTCTCTCTCTGGCTGTAAGGATGTATCTTTAACCTCAATACAAAGAACTGATATAATGTCCAGGTACCTCTAATCCAGTCAGCAGCTCTGCTTTAAGGACCAAGCTGTTGCCCCTTTCTAGCAGATCCCTGTATTTCTCTGTAAGTTCATGATACTTCTTGTTTGCATCATCCAAGTCTGTCTGTGGTACAGACTCTTCTAAAGCTTTCTGTAAACCGGCAATTTTAAAGGCAGCCACATCCTGAATTCAAATATACAATATACTGTATGAGTGTCAGTAGACTGAATGGCAATGAAAAAATAATTCTAAATTTCAGAGCATTCTTTGAGGAAAAAACTATCAACAGTAACTTATGTAAACCCTTAGGCAGCTAAGCGTGACTCAAGGACCTTTTGCAGACAGTGTAGATCAACATCAGACTGCCCAGAACATGCAGTCTGATCTTGGATCTACACTGTCCTATAATAAGATACTTTTCCCTAAAAAATGACCTTGAGATAGCAATATTTGGGTTTTTACTACTAGCTTGAAATGTTTCAATTAACTTATTTAGCAGGTGAAGGGTTAAATCCTATGGTTTGTTTGGACTTTAACACCTTACCAAACAATCCCATATTTTACTGAATCTGACGAGGTAAGATTTTGAAAACATTGTAGGAAAAGGAGAATTGCTTGTAACTAGAATTGTCTATCCTTTCCCCAATATTTTTTATCCTTTTAAAAAACATATCATCATTAACTACTTTTCCTATGTCAACATGCATGAACTTTTGTCCTGCCTAAGATTGTATTTGGTGTTTTTAGAGTTAAATCTGTTTTCAAGAGTATTTACATGAGGTTTTACATCAGGGTTTACCTATAGATTCCTAGATTTTCTGTTCTTGCACTGAAGATATAAGCAATGTCAATACTTATTCCATTCAATAACATACTTAACATGATAATATCCTAGAAAGACAAATTTTCAAGAAATAAAGCTCTAACTCTTTACCAAACTATACTGTGTTTTTACAATCTAAGCAAGAAGGCTTTTGACAAGCATTGCAAGAAAAGGAGATAATGCTGGTAACTAGCAATACTCCTTTTTAAACAATGTTTTTGACCCTTTTAAAAAATGAATTTCGCCATTTCATCCCCGTCTAATTTATGTGTGCAATACAAAGGAGTCTAAACTTTTGTCCTTTGGTAAAGAGGTGAATAAAAAAAAGAAAAAAATAGTCACAACAACAAAAGACAAATACAAAAACAAACCTTATATCTCTGTAGATATCCCATTCTTTCTACCACAGCCTGTTCCATAGCAACCATTTCATTTTTCAGCCTATTAATTTCCTGAAAATTTCAAAATAAACAGAAATGTATGACGAAAGTTAAAACTTTCAAGTATGCTTTTATACATGAAGCACCATGTTTAAAGGGGACTATTCACTTTTTGTTCTGTAAGTCAAAATTTCTTGCAAAAAAAACCCCCCATAAATACAAGTAGATATTTTTTCTCTGCAATCATATGAACTGCACAGTTACATTCAGTAAAACCATGTAGTTATGAGTGTTTAAATAATGGGGTGGTGGGTTGAAAGTTGGTAAAGTTCTCAATCTATCTTTATCACATAAGATATGACATTATCATAATGATTTGAATACAAATCCTAAAAAGGCATAAATGATGCGTGTATTGGTGATGTGACATTCACACACGTCTTTGCAAAATTCTGAAGCTAAAAAAACCTTAAGAACCTACATTGCCATAAACAATATGCCACTTAAAAATATCTTTTTCTTGCTTTTGTCTTTCTTCTTTACTGATCATTTGCTAGCTATCTACTTACTTAACTCATTCCCTCACGGCTAATTTTAGACTCTCCCGATTTCAAAACATCTGCAGACGATAGATTCAAAATTAATACATTTAAGCTAAAGTTCTCTCATAGGATAGAAAACATTGTGAGAAAAGGAGGAAATGCTGGTTACCAGCATTTCCTCCTTTTGCCACAATGTTTTCAAAAGTTTTCTTACTTGGGGTCGTTAAAATTTGGGATTGTGTGGTAAAAGAGTTAACTCAGTGATAACTAACTTTTTGAGTTAGAATACAAAAATCTGAATAGCTCCCTTTAAACTAACAGAACCCTTACAGCTCATGTACTCATACTTTCCTAAAAAATACTGCAGCAGAATACTTTGAAAATATCCATACAAATTAAGAAGAATCAATTTAGAATTACTATTAGGACTTAACCTTTTACCAGACAACAAAATTTTAGTAGAGTCCATATGGAAAGCATTTGCACACGACAAATTAAACATGTCTAAAATGATGAAAATTGTCTTTGAAAGGTTAGAAAACATTGTGGTAAAAGGAGAAAATGCTGATTATCAGCATTTTCTCCTTTTCCCACAAAGTTTTCAAAGGACTTCTTTCCACAGGGTTGTTAAAATGGTGGATTGTTTGCTACAGGGATAAACCTAACATGCATCACACACGAAAATATCCAAGCTCCAGGTCAGATAGCAGATATCTGTATCGGCTCCATTTCAATACCTTTCTGTGTTGACCATCCATCTCCTCCATGATTTGGTACCTGCGAGTAAGTGCTTTTTCATTCACTCTGTAGACAGTGATCCTTCTTGTCAACTCAGAGAGACGACGTTTGATTTCAGAATCATCACGGTTCAAAGTGTCCATTAGTTTCTGCAGAAATAGAAGATTAGGTTCAAAATAAATACAGCACTATTTCATCTCTTAACAACATTTAGCTTTCTACCAAAACTTGTTTTGTCTGGTAATGGAACATTTGTCAAAACCTTGTTGCAAGAAGGAAGATTGCTTTTTAAGAGTGTTTACTCTTTTGACGCAATGTTTTGCACATTTTAATTATCATAACCATGTTGAGCACCCATATTTTACAAGAATGTACTAAAAGCTGTCTACTGCAAAGTTGTTGTAGACAGTAATAACACACAATAAAAACGATAGCAAAAATAACAAATTATAATGCTTTTGATTATTTCTTTAACTCTTTACCACTAGACAAAATTTTAGACTGGTCCAATCTGAAAGCATTGCAAATGAAAAAAAAAAAAAATGTGGCTCAAATGATGGGACTTGACTTTGAAAGGTTGTGCAAAGAGGAGAAAATGCTGCTTACCAGCATTTTCTTTTTTTCCCTAAATGTTTTAAAAAAGTCTTTTTCTTATTTGGTACATGTAGTCAGCATCACATGTGCAGGTGAAAAAACAGGGTCTTTTGCATATGACATACACCAGGGGGCATTGAGTTCATAGCATGTACTACTCTGGCATATCTCAAGTATACCATTACAGATACCTTTTCCTAAAAATTCTTAAAAGTAAGGTGAGTGGCAGAAATTTGTCACTTACATCAAACTCATGAATTCTAACTTGATCCTCTTCTCTCTGTCCGTCTATTTTTCTCATTTCCTCTTTCAACTTCTTGGCTTCATTTTCCCATGCCTTAAAAACGGAGAAAGTTCATTCATTACAAATAACCAACTTTTCAAGTTCCTGGTTTCGAGTACTTTTTAAATTCATTGTGGGAAAAGGAGCAATAGAAAAGTTAAATCAAATTCATGTTAATTAGTAATATCCGTATTTTACATTCATGTTTTTTACATCATTAACTGCCATTGTGGGAAAAAAAGCAATTGAAAAGTTAGCAGTGTCCCTATTTCACAAAGATGTTTTTTATATCATTTGCTGCAAATCTGCTACAGAGGTGAAGGCTAAACTCTTTACCAAATGACAAAATTTTGGACCAGACCAAACTGACAAATTAAAAGCAGCTAAAACGATGATTTCTGTCTTTGTAATGGGATAAAATATTGTGGGAAAAGGAGAAAATGCTGCTTAGCAATATTTTCAAAAGCATATCTACTCAGGGTCATCTAAACTTGGGATTTTGCTGTTTAGGTTTAATGCAGCAGTCTCAGAGCTTACACACATAGAAATTGAATTTCAAAACCAATCACAGACATCTTTCTGTCACAGAACTATCCTTCCTTTTACAGCAACTGTGTTTACAAATTTTTTTATCTTACATTATATCACATGAAAATTTCATACAAATATTACACAAGATGAGCTTTACTTGACACCCTATAAATTTTGCTATCTTACATAATTATGTTACAGAAGATAAGCTTTATCTGACACCATATTATAAGCATTATGTGACATCAAGGGGTTAAAAAAAGTGTTTCTATGCTTTATTTCCAAAACTTGGAGGAACCACATTTTCCTGCTTAGCTGGATTCTTTTTGAATTCAAAATCATATAGTATATGCTAGTATCTTTAGAACCCTTTTCATCTAAAATATACAAGCCTAAGATTTAAGTAAGGCCAATTCATTCAAGAATTCAAATTTTTGCAAGTAAACATGTATTTTTCTTGAATTCAATAATTTATTGACTTTTGAAATACAATGATGTGATAATATAGAATCCAAACCCCAACAGTTTTTCATACTGCTTTACAAAGCTTGTCTAGTAGAAGATATAATTTCACTTGCTACATTAACTTTTTTAAAACTCTTTTACTGAAATTTTCTCTCAGGGACCAATTTCTGTCAGATCCTGCATATCACTCAAGTAAGCAGACTCAATTCAAAAACAGACTTTCAATTTGATTGGCTGGTGGATAAATGGAGTCTTACCTCTTTATCATTGAGATATTCTTGATACAGTAATCCTTGTTGATGACGAACCACTGCAAATTTTCGCTTGTAGTCTTCAAGTTTTGTCTCTGCTGTATCTAACATCTGCTCCTTGTTGTGGAGTTCCTGTTTAAAAAATATGAGTCATGTTCTGTGAATAAGTGTTTAATGCATATGCAAAAAGTATCAACCCATGTCAGCCTGTGCAATCCGCACAGGCTGACATGGGTCGAAAGTGTTTGCTATTTTCTAAATTTTCTGCCTGTCAAAGGACCAAACAACCACAAGATCTAGTCGGATTGTACAGGCTGACATGGGTCAAAAGTTTTTGCTATTTTCTAAATTTTCTGCCTGTCAAAGGACTAAACAACCACAAGATCTAGTCAGTTGTCACACAAAATGGATTTTATGGATTCATAATAATATGATGACCTGCTAAGGATAATGCATCATGGATATGCATTAAGCCCCTTGTCCAGGAGAATGATAATCAATGGTCATGTGATAAGGGGAACATATTTATCATATAGCTTTCCCTTATCAAGGCCCAATGGTTATTTTTTTGAGCTTCTTGACCACATAGTATGCAAATAAACTATTCTTAGTCTAATCTTGATCTACATCAATAGGTTCTCCACTAACAGTTTCAGGCATATATTATCTGCATGCATTTAACTCTAATAATATTTTGTAAAAGTCAAAAAATTCTACTAAGCAAAATTAGGGTGAATACTAAAATGCATGCAACAAAATCTTTCAAAAGCATTTAGTTCAAGGCCTTAGAAGATAATTTAATGAATGAAACAGGAGTTGCTCATTGGAACTTATTTTCCTCTATGAAAAACTTACCCAGTTGTTTTCTGTATAGTGCCATATAGTGCCAGTTTTACCACTATTCAATTCATTTTAGAATAACCAGTAATCCTACTCATGCATTCCTTCTGTTTCTTAACATTTCTCTGTATTGGAGTTTAACATCATTTTAACTGCTTAGGTCATATCATGGCGGCCAGTGCACCTATGCATGTGTTTCCTGGCTTTCTTACACCACTGCTGACACAACCTTCTTTTCAAGCCACTGACTACCTTTCTCACGTGCATCAGAGGTGAGAGGCAAAAAATCACAAGCCTTCCAACACTGTCAGTTTCTAAAAATCAACAAGAGCGGCAAATTGTCGCAAGATACGCCCGTCCCATCGACAGTTGTCAAGGGGGTATGATAATCGTAAAGGGCAGGTAATGCAACAAACGTGTTTACCAAGTCTCAAGTCAATTTGACTTGAGGTGACAAAGTTCCGTTCCAGACAAGCAAGAAATACTGTAAAAATGAAGATCAAAGTGGAATTACTCGAAATCCGCACTAGGTAGAGTTATTGTTCTTGCGCACTGTACTCCGTAATATTGCAACAAACATGCATACCAAGTTTCAAGTCAATCGGACTGGAGATGACAAAATTATGCTCTAGACAAGCAGAAAATGCTGTAAAAATGACGATCAAAGGGAAATAACTCAAAGACAGCATGAGGTAGAGTTATGGTTCTTTTGCACTGCACTCCATATTATTGCAACTAACACACATGCCAAGTTTCAAGTCAATCGGACTGGAGATGACAAAGTTATGCTCCGGACAAGCAGAAAATGCTGTAAAAATGACGATCAAAGGGAAATAACTCAAAGACAGCACGAGGTAGAGTTATGGTTCTTTTGCACTGCACTCCGTATTATTGCAACAAACACACATGCCAAGTTTCAAGTCAATCAGACTGGAGATGACAAAGTTATGCTCTGGACAAGCAGAAAATGCTGTAAAAATGATGATCAAAGGGAAATAACTCAAAGACAGCACGAGGTAGAGTTATGATTCTTTCGCACTGCACTCAGTATTATTGCAACAAACACACATGCCAAGTTTCAAGTCAGTCGGACTGGAAATGACAAAGTTATGCTCCGGACAAGCAGAAAATGCTGTAAAAATGACGATCAAAGGGAAATAACTCAAAGACAGCACGAGGTAGAGTTATGGTTCTTTCACACTGCACTCCCCCTTAATGAGATCTATCCACCCATGAAGTTTCATAACCGTAGCTAGCATAGTTTTGGAGATATGCTTTGGACAAAATTCAAGTATGAATATAAACAAAGGGAAATAACTCAAAAATTAAGGAAGCAAGAGTTATGATTCCTGTGCACTGCACTCCCCCTTGATAAGATCTATCCACCCATGAAGTTTCATAACCTTAGCTAGTATAGTCTTGGAGATATGCTCCGGACAAAATTCAAGTATGAAAAACAACAAAGGGCAATAACTCAAAAATTTAGAAAGCAAGAGTTATGATTCCTGTGCACTGCACTCCCCCTTGATAAGATCTATCCACCCATGAAGTTTCATAACCTTAGCTAGTATAGTCTTGGAGATATGCTCCGGACAAAATTCAAGTATGAAAAACAACAAAGGGCAATAACTCAAAAATTAAGGAAGCAACAGTTATGATTCCTGTGCACTGCACTCCCCTTTGATGAGATCTATCCACCCATGAAGTTTCATAACCGTAGCTAGTATAGTCTTGGAGATATGCTCCGTACAAAATTCAAGTATGAAAAACAACAAAGGGCAATAACTCAAAAATTAAGGAAGCAAGAGTTATGATTCCTGTGCACTGCACTCCCCCTTGATGAGATCTATCCACCCATGAAGTTTCATAACCGTAGCTAGTATAGTTTTGGAGATATGCTCCGTACAAAATTCAAGTATGAAAAACAACAAAGGGCAATAACTCAAAAATTAAGCAACCGAGAGTTATGATTCCTGTGCACTGCACTCCGCCTTGATGAGATCTATCCACCCATGAAATTTCATAACCGTAGCTAGCATAGTTTTGGAGATATGCTCCGAACAAAGAATGGGGACACCGCCCGCCCGTCCGCCACGGGTGATCCCATGATACGTCCCGTCTTCGACGGGCGTATAAAAACCACATTTAGCAATAATAGAGGAGTTACTTGTACAGCACACAATGATCATCATACCCTGATCTTTATTGGATTTGAACTTGCAACCCCTTGATAATCAATCCTCAGCCTAAAGAACTAAACACCTTACCTGTAAGACTGTCACTAAATGTTCATTAAGACTGGCAATAACTTCAGCACTTGTTGTAGCCATGTTTTCAGGCAGATTCATTGGTTTGAAGAAACCAGCCACAGCAGCTCCCGGCCCTTTAACTGATTTAAGCTCTTCCTCCATTTGTTTACACTGGAAGAGATGTTTATAATAGATATCAAATGCTCAGGTTGTCTATTTTTCTTAACCCATTACCACACAATCCTTAGTTTTAACAATCTTTACAGAAAATACTTCTGAAAACATTGTGGGAAAGAAGAAAATGCTGGTAACCAGCATTTTCTCCTTTTCCTATGATGTTTTCTTAACTTTCAGAGACAAAGTCTACTACTTACATTTAAATTTTGTCTACAAATGCTTTCAAACTGGACAAGTCTAAAATTTTGTCACTTGGTACAGGGTTAACTGCAAAGAAGTCATATTCTTTTACTTGTATTCAGGTATCAAACTCTTTTCTTGTAGTTATTATCAAATTCATTTGCCCGGTTTCTAACAATGTTTTCCTCACCATCCAGAAATATTCCCTTCTTTTCAATAACATATTTCCTTTGCATTACCTTCATCATATCAAACAAGGATGCATTCTGCCTAGTTGACACTGAGTCACCAAACAAGAGCACAGCATACAGGTGCCATGCTTGGCTGTAAGTGCTTGATTTTCAGTGAAAATTCTAAGTTGAAAAGGGGGCATAATTGTGTCAAAAATAGTTTGACCGTTATCTGCCTTTGTTATATAGCTTCCCATTTTGATAGCAAACAACTTGTCCACGTTTGAAGTGAAATTATCTTCAGTAATGACAGAGGTATTACAAATATAAAAGTTTTTGCATGACAACAACATCGCCATGGCTATGACAATAACCCTTTGCTCTCTTCCACAACAGCCAAGGTAATAAATGTGCATTTCTCTAAAGAATTCTAAATTTACCAAACAGTGAAAACAAAATAAACTTTGACAATTTGCATGAACTTGTAAAATTGTATATAAAGTAAAAGTCAAAGATGAAAGATAGAAAACGCAGTTGGAAAAAGAGGGAATGCTGTATACCATCGTTTTCCCCATTTCAAAAAAAGTTTTCAAAAGTCTTCTCCTTAAGGATTATTAACCCTTAGGATACTAAGCCGACACAAAGACCCTTTGCAGATAGTGTAGATCAAGATCAGACTGATCTTGGATCTACATTTTCCGAGAAGAAGATAAATATTTGAGCCGCGCTCTGTGAAAAGGGGGCTTAATGCATCTGCGAAAAGTTTCGACCAAGGTCAGCCTGCGCAGTCCACGCAGGCTGACCTGGGCCGAAACTTTTCGCTATTGGTCGATTTTCTGCATGTCAAAGGATCAGTCTACCTCATGATTGAGTCGGTTGTTAAAAAAAAGTGGCTATTATGGATCCATAAGTATGTGATGGCTTGCTTGGTATGATGGATTACGGAGATGCATTAAGCGCCCTTTTGCCAGAGCACGGCTCATTTAAAAAAAAATAAATAAAAATACCTTTGAAAATTGCAATATTTGGGGGTTTACTATCAACTCAAACATTTCATTTTTTCAGCAGGATGACGGTTAAAACTTTTTTCTGTGATAAAGGGTTTTTAACAACAAAATGAGCCGTGCTCTGTGAAAAGGGGGCTTAATGCATCTGCGAAAAGTTTCGACCCAGGTCAGCCTGCGCAGTCCGCGCAGGCTGACCTGGGCCGAAACTTTTCGCTATTGGTAGATTTTCTGCATGTCAAACGATCAGTCTACCTCATGATTGGGTCGGTTGTTAAAAAAAGTGGCTATTATGGATCCATAAGTATGTGATGGCTTTCTTGGTATGATGGATTACGGAGATGCATTAAGCCCCCTTTTGCCAGAGCATGGTTCAAATATTAGTGAACAAATATATCAGAGTTGGTCACTTCTCACCTTTTCCAGTGACTTCTCCAGCTCTAGATTTGCCTTGTTGGCCTCATGCCTCACTTCTCTCATAGCCTGTCTCAGCTCCTCGTTCCTACCCTGAAGGTTGTCCATCTGGGCTTTTAGGAAAAGGGAAGTGTCATGTCGACCGATCACAGATTTAGCTTCTATTGCCTATTGAGGTGAAAATAGTAAATATAGGGCCAGCAACAACAACAACAAAAAAAACAATTTAAAGACAATTAGTGGCAAAACGTAAATAATGGGTGTGGTAAAATGCATTTAAATGCAAAATATACAATTTAAAACTACAGAAATTTTTGAGAAGAAGACAGTCTATTATTGTACAGTTGGTCAAAATGTTAGTCTCTGCCAGTAAAATGAATAGTAAAACTCGGTCAAAAGTTCCCTGGTCACCCTATCTTTTGTTAACTTTTACCTGGTTTTGAAATTCATTTTCCTGCCAGCAACTAACACTTGTACCAATTGTACAATAATAAATTGTCATCTTCACAATGATTTCCATACTTTTTTTTATATGATATGAATTGAATTTTGATGCATGATAACACCCCATTCTTTACTTTTGGCAACAGCTGTGACTTTGGAAGTCCAACACTTCTAAAAACTGTTCTTATTCTACATGCCACTCTGTCTCAGACAATAAAGAAAGTTTTGGTTACTTAACTTGAATTTCAAATAGACTATAGTTGGTGCATACGTCCCTGTTTTGAATCCTACGATAACGACTTGCAGTGCTATATAAAAGGAAATTTTCTACCAGAAAAATGTATATCAAGGCTGTTTTGGCATCAAAAGAATGAACAAGATCACTGCATGTGAGTGCCAATGCTCTGCTGCTTGTTTTTAAGTGAAAATTATAATTCCAAAAAGTGGCATAACTGTGTCATAAATACTTTGATAGTTACCTGCCCTTGTTGTAAAGGTTTCCCCTTGAATAGTTCACAACTGGTCCAAGATTGAAGCAAATATCTTTAGTAATAATAGAGATGATACAAAATGTCAAAGTTTTTGCATGACAATGATACATGAGAAAACCTCAATGTTTTCTTCAAAAATAGCTGAGCTAAAAATATTGGACTCTGTAGATCAAAGATCAGAGTGCATGTTTTGTAGTCTGATCTGTCAACAAAAGAGCCATAATGCAAATCTATTTCTTTAATCCATTGGTCTAGATTAGTGAACATTAGACAGAATTTGTTACAGCTATTACACAATGACCCTCTTCAGCTAAACCCTCAGTGAATAGAAACTGAGAAGCCAAAAAAACAGGACAAAAAGAAAGAAAATCGAGAAGTTAAATACAAAATACCTTTACCAAACAACAGAAACTTTGGACTGGCCAAAACTGAAAGCACTTACAGACAACAAATTATATGTAGCTAAAATGATCACTTTGTCTTTGATGGAGTAGAAAACATGGTGCGAAAAGAAGAAAATACTGGTTATCAGCATTTTCTCCTTTTCCCACAATGTTTTTAAAGACCTTCTCAATCAGGGTCATTAAAGTTTGTGGTAAAAGGTTAAATAGCTTCATACTGCAAGCATTCTCTCTAAAGTTGGAAACTGCATGGCTGCCACTTCTCTCTCCCCTTTCTCCATCTCCTCCCCATCTCCCAGGGGTGGAGCACCACCATATTTTTTCATAGCTTCCATCACTTCTTTCAGACCCTGTTCAAGGTTTTTATTTTCTTCTTCAAGATTTTCATTCTTGGCCTTCAGCTGTGCATTCTCGCTGTACAGCCTGTCCATTTCTCGGAAGTTCTCGCGCATGTCTTGGTCAAATTCGTTTCTCTGAAAAAGATATACAGTCAAATCTGAGTTAGCGGTCATACCTAAACAGCGGCCGATCTATCGACAACGGCCACTCGAATTCCCCCCGTGCAATTTCCTTCTTTAATTGCACTGTGTAGCGTGATATTGTGAAATGCAGCCAGCGGTCACATTAATTGGTCGGGATCAACAGTATATCACACCTAAACAAAGGTCAGCTGACACAACACACGACCAAATTTGTCGGGATACGGAAAATCGATAATTAACACTATACTGTAGTTATTGACGAAGTCGACTACACAATGTAAAACGTGCAAACAGACAATTACAGATTATACAACCCCTAATTATGGGTAAATGACCGACAATTGTTGTTTATTTTCATGTTTCATCTTTAAAGGATGAATGGCAATGAAAGTTTATCGGTATTTTTGCAGATGGGTAATTTGTTGTAATAATATGAAATTGAACATCACGTCAATCGAAGTTGTTTACACATTTAACTAAACTGCGAACTCTGTGATTTTAAAAATGGGTGGAAATTTTCTATTGCATTCTTGCTATCATGTCGCTCTCGAAACGTAAATTCCTCTCTCTAGAGGACAGTGTGAAAGTTGTTCAAATGCTTGAATCTGGACGTTCTTCACGGATTATTGCTACTGAGTTTGGTGTAGGCCGCACACTACTCCCGATTCGGGGTCTAGCTCCGATGTTATTTTTGTGATTGTTTCTCCAGAGAAACAATCACAAAAATAACATCGGAGCTAGACCCCGAATCGGGAGTAGCCGCACACAAATTCAGAGTGTTGCAAAACGCAAACGAGAAATTCTCGAGGAGTACGAAAGTGGTGACCCTTGTTCTAAACGAATCCAAAGGAATGTCTCTTATGAAAACATTGACGCTCTGTGCTATAAATGGTTTCTGGATGCCACATCTCGGCAAATTAATGTGTCTGATCCTCTAATCAAAGAGAAAGCTCTCAAATTCGCTGCAGACTTAAATGACTCAGATTTCAAGTCATCACATGGTTGGTACCCACTGTCTGTATGAATGATGCCATGGATTATTTAAGTAAACTGAGAGAATTTGCTCTGCAGATTGGAAATGAGTCAATGTTCAAATGTGTCAATGACTTTGAAGAGCTTTTGATAGATATGAGGGTTGCAAAAACTTCCAAGCAGACAACAATTGATAATTTTTTCCAAAAAAGACAGTAACAGAGTGCATGTTTCTTTGCAGAACAAATCATTGTGTTTCTGTATTTTTTTTAACAAAAGCTGCAATGTTTTGATTAAGCAACATTTAATTTTTTAAAGTTTTTACATGCTTTCTTGCAAACCATGCTTTCTTGCAAACACTTTAGATGAACATAGTATAACACATGAAACTTGTGAGCACTATTATTGTTAAATATGATGGAAAAGGAATGAAAAGGAAAATAAATCTTTTAAATAAAATCCTTTTATTCAAGTCTTTTTTTTGTACATAATGTGAGGCAGAAGTTCATTGTGACATACAATAGATGATTCAACAAGCTAGAACATCATACAATACTGCAAAGTACCAACTATAGTATGATAATAATGTGCGAGAAATAAGTACTGTGAACAGCAGCCAATCTGTGTACAGCAGCCAATTTGGGCACATCCCTTGACTGGCTGCTGTACACAGATTTGACTGTACATGTAAGTGTAATACATCTTTCCTATCAAAAAAAAAAACATATCCCTTTGTTTGTTTTATCGTTTTCACTGATCAAATCAAAGCTGTATTTTCCCTGATACTTGTTATAATTGAATGCAGTTGGTTCTAAGTGCACCATCAAAATGGAAGGGTGAAATAGATTTTGGTTTTGATTATATTGGGGTTTAACACCTTCTAACAGCTTATGTCATATCACAGGAGCCAGTGCACTTATGCATGTGTTTCCTGGCTTTCTCACACCAGTAGTGACACAAATTTCCAAGCCACTGACTACCTTCTCACGAACATCAGAGATGAGAGGCAGGAAATCTTCAGAAAGAAAGTTTGCTGCAACTGAGCATCAAAGTTCCAACCACCACGTCAAAAGTCGGATACGCTAACCACTGAGCTACCCGGCCAGGCCAAGATTTCTGGTTTAATATCTATTTTAGTATATTAGATAGAAACAAGAGCACTGAAGGCTGGGGCAAACACTCAGCTGCAGTAATTTAAGTTGAAAAACCTTGTCAGAATATTTTGATGGTTACCTGCCCCTGTTGTATTGTTCCCCTTTTGACAGTTCACAGTTAGTTCAAGTTTGAAGTAAATCTCTTCAGAAATGACAGTGGTATTATAAAATACTGTCAGACAATGATATCATAAAATGTCAATGTTTTTGCACTACGACGACAAGAAAAGGATGACAGGGATACAACAATACCTTGATGTCTTCTTTGAAAACAGACGAGCAAAAAAACCCATAAAACTAATACAGAACACTTTACCCTCATTTGAGATTCCTCCAGAGCAACCTCTCTTTTGATGATGGTAGCCACAGATTCTGGCTGACGCTTTGTTTTCAGAGTTTCCTGAAATTCCTGTACCGCCATCATATCCTCTGCTGTTAGACCAAGTGCTACTGCTCTGTTTGTGAAACAAAGAAAGATATTTGAGCCATGCCATGTGAAAAGGGAGCCTTATTCATCTGCAAAAGGTATCGACCCAGGTCAGCATGTGCAGTTTGCTCCAACTGACCTGAGTCCAATCTTTTTTGGTCAATTCTCTGCAGCTCAAAGGACCAGTTAACTTCATTCAGTTGGTTGTTAGTCAAAATGGATTTTATAGATTCATAGTTATATGACAAGCTCCTTGGTATAATGCATCACAGAGATGCTTTAAACCCCCTTTGCCATAGCATGGCTCATAACATTATGACCACTCTATAAATTATGTGCCAATGATCCTATGTTTGTTTAATCCCAAGGATTGCTTTTGTAAACATTGTTGACATAGCGAAAAATGCTGGTAATGAGCTGTTTCTCCTTTAACAAGGTACACCCAAAAGTTTGAGCTGTATTTACTTTTGCTAAAAGCCTTTGAAAACAAAATGACAATTGTAGAACTAGCTCAAATTGAGCAATTTCTCCAATATTTGTGATGTTTTCTGAATTGTCACAACATTCAAGTTTCATCAATATGTTTTTCATTACAATTATGTTCTAAAACATTCTTTAAATAAGAGTTATCCAAAATATTTCATATGAAATGAATGGGTAAGCTAGAATGATCATTACCTCTGACCCATATGTTGAGCCATTTTTCTGATTTTTTGTTTCAGCTCTATTCTTTCTTCTTCTAGTCTCTCCACCTTAAATCATATAAAAGTACAAAAGTTCATTCAGTTCAAAAAAGATAAGGCATACAACAACTCTAAGTTTATAAAAACAGCATTATTTTCAGATCTGATGAAGACCAATACACCTATCCACATGTTTCCCTTCTTTCCTTATCAGTTCTAAGCATTACATACTCCATAAACAACTGGCTACTTTCTAAATACATGTAACAAATTTTTGAAACAATAATTAAGCATGAGAGATGAAACAAGAGGGCCATGATGGCCCTGTATCGCTCCACTGGCTATTAAGTAAAAACACAACAAGCCAAACGTTTTTTGACGGATCAAAATTTTACGAACAGTTTTTGAAAAGGGTCACCCAAGGAACAATCCTGTGAAATTATTTCGAAATCTGACCAGCGGTTTCAGAGAAGAAGAATTTTGAAGAATTCCTTCATTTCTATATGGTGCAAGAAGCCCCCATTCACCAGAGCCACATTTTTTGACGGATCAAAATTTTACAAACAATTTTTAAAAAGGGTCACCCAAGGAGCATATCTGTGAAATTATTTCAAAATCTGACCCGTGGTTTCAGAGGAGAAGATATTTAAAGAATTCCCTAAAAAATTCCATTTGGTTGCAATGGCAACCAGAGTTTTTGATGGAATCAAATTCTGTGAACAATTTTTAAAGAGGACCTTCCAAGGAACATTCCAGCCAAGTTTGGTCCAAATCCGCCCAGTGGTTTAGGAGGAGTTGATGTTTAAAGAATTGTTGACGACACACGACGCACGACGGACACCAGGTGATCCTAAAAGCTCCCCTTGAGCACGTTGTGCTCAAGTGAGCTAAAAAGTTAACATACGGATGGACGCACAACGGACAACGGGCCATAACATAAGCCTGCTGGCCTTTGGCCAGTGGAGCTAAAAAACTTGTCTAGCACCAATCATGTATCACTGCAGCTTGATAATCAAGGGAGGTAAATAGTAACGAACTTTATCTTTCATAAAAAGAGTAATTTCCCTTGATTAATGTTTAAATTGAAGTGACAATATTTTGAAGCCCATGTTAAACTTGCGATCCCTGGAATGAAGGCAATTTTGACCCCAGACCTACAATATGAAACTAGAATGTGTGGTTATAAACAAAAAGATTTTTTAATCTTGCCCAATAAAAAGTCATGTAAAACAAGTTTGCTGAATAAAAGGCCCTGTAAAATATGTGATCCATGACACAGGTTTATCAAGTTTTCACTATAAAAGCCAATGTAAAACTTGTGACCCCTGGTGTGGAGTCAAACTTGACCCCCAAAGTTAAAATTTGGGCCCTCTTGGTAGAGGCCCATTATATAAAGTTACATGCAAAATTTGGTAGCCCTAGGCCTAAATATGGCTATGTACAAGTAGATTATTAAAGTTTCCTTATATAAGACCATGTAGAACTTGTGACCCCCTGGGGTGGGGCTACATTTGACCCCCTGGGCTATAATTTGGGCACCCTTGATAGAGACACCCTAGATAAAGCTAAATGCAAAATTTGATAGCCCTAGCCCTTATAGCTAGATGCGAAAGATTTTCCTATATAAGCCCGCCCATGTAAAACATGTTACCCCCCGGGGCGAAGTCAAATTTGACCCTTGGCTATAATTTGGACACCCTTGGTACAGGTCCACTAGATAAAGCTACATGCCAAATTTGGTCGCCCTAGGCCCCATGGCTAGGTCAAAGAAGAATTTTAAAGTTCTCCCTATATAAGCCCATGTAAAACTTGTTATATAAGCCCATGTAAAACTTGTTACCCCCGGGCAGGGCCTAATTTGACCCCAGGGCTATAATTTGAACAATCTTGGCAGAGGTCCACTAGATAAAGCTACATGCCAAATTTGGTAGCTCTAGGCCCTATGGCTAGGTAGAAGAGGAATTTTAAAGTTCTCCCTAAATAAGCCCATGTAAAACTTGTGACCCCCGGGGCGGGGCCAATTTTGACCCCAGGGCTATAAATTGAAGAAACTTGGTAGAGGTCCACTAGATAAAGCTACATGCCAAATTTGGTAGCCCTTGGCCTTACGGTTTCAGACAAGAAGATTTTCAAAGATTTTCAAAATTTTTCAGTTTTGTTGCCATGGCAACCAGAGTTTTTGAAGGAATTAAATTCTTTCAAGAATTCTGAAGAGGACCATGGCAGGATCATTTCTGTGAAGTTTCATCAAAATTGGATGGGTAGTTTCAGAGAAGAAGACGTTTTAAAAAAAAGTTAACGCACGGACGGACGGACGCACGGACGGACGGACGGACGGACGGACGCACGACGGACAACAGGCCATGACATAAGCCCGCTGGCCTTCGGCCAGTGGAGCTAAAAACTCTGTTGCAATGCCTTCTATCATTGTGAAGAACTTCAACTGGCCTGTGATTCAAACTACCAAACCCTGGATTTATAGCTTTACGCTTTACCACCCAGCAACCTAGGCTGAGCTCACCATGTTTTCAAATGCTTTAAGCAGCAAGATGAAATAATCATATTCATATGACCATGGATTAACATTATGAATTCCTAAAACAAATATGCAGGAGATATTTTTTAAATCTTTACTAAACATGTTTTTAAGACCAAAAAACGAAAGCTTTTAAAAAAATTGTGGAAAAAGGACAAAATGCCAGTAACCAGCATTTTCTTCTTTTCCCACATTTTTTTCTCCATTTTAAGCACAATTTCTTTTTCTTTTTTTTTCCCCCCAGATTCAACCTGTCTTCCGCAAATGCTTTCAACTTGGGTTGGTCTGCAATTAAGTTGTCTTGAATAGAGTTAAAACATCCTTGTGAAAGAAGTACTATCAAGACAACTTGAGGTTCAATCCAGAAAACTTGTGAAAACAATGGACTAGGGAAACAAGAGTACCACATGCAGGTGCCAGCACTCGGCTGCGGTCGTTTTCGAAAAAGATTGACTCTCAGCGAAAATTCTAAGTTACAAAAAGGAGCATAACTATGTCAAAATGTTTCGATGGTTACCTGCCCCTATTGTATGGTTCCCCTTTTAATAGTTAAAACTAGTTTGAGTTTTAAGTAAATAACTTCAGTAATGTGTTAAAGGAGATCACTCCGTCCTTTTCGCATAGCTTCTTCCCATGTAAAATCAATACCTTGTAACTGCGTTTGGGAGAATTCTCTTTAGCTCAGTGGTTAGTGTATTTGTTTTCTAAACCTCAAAAAACGAGGATCTTTACCGCATGGGTTCAAATCTCAGCCGGGGTGGTTTGTATTTCAGCTATGCATTTTTGCAAACTTTCGTGTTCGTCAAAAATGACAGAGATACTATAAAATGTCAAAGTCTTTGCACCACCATGACAACAACTCAAGGGCTATGAGAATATCTGGATGTTTTCTTCAGTTGAACTAAAAAGGTCAATGGGTGGTATGTTCTCACTTGGAGAAAAGTTATAAACTTCACCTAGTATGAAAGAATGAAAAATACAAAAGATAAACTCTACCTCTTTTTGAAGAATGTAGTTCATAGCTTTTTCTTCCTCTTTTCTGACGGCCTTGTCTGACTTAAACTTTGTGAGGTCCAGGGGTTTACGAGGGTCAAGCCCCAGTCGTCCTCGCAAGTCTTCATTTTCATCGCACAGATCATTGATGGCCATCTCTGATTTGTTGATGTGCCTAGTAAGCTCTTCTATTTGTCTGTAGAAACACGAAATAAATTTATGCAAATCTGTATTAACCCTTTCTCAAACGGCAAATTTTGGACCAGACCAAATTGAAAGCATTTTGCAGATGACAAATTAACAGTTGCTAAAAAGATGATTTTTCTATATGATAGGGTAGAAAACATTGTGGGAAAAGGAGAAAATGCTGGTTACCAGCATTTTCTCCTTTTCCCACAATGTTTTCAAAAGGCTTCTATTCCTGACCCGTAAAAACCAGGGACTGTTTGGGAAAGGGTTAAGCCTTTACAAAACAATCCTGAGTTTAAATGAACATGATGGGAAAGACTTGAAAACATTTTGGGAAAAGAAGAAAACGCTGGTGACTAGCATTTTCTCCATTTTCAACATTTTCTACCTTTCCAAGTACAAATAAAATAATTTGAGCCTCATTTTATTTTTTTCTCTACAAATACTTTAACTTACTTTATTGATTGAATGAATGGTGGATTACACCACTTTCAACATTATTTCAGTCATATCACATCCTGGGTTTCACCAGTACCAAGCAGGGGCCCTGAAGTGTCTTGTTTAGGGACACTACAATGAAAAACCCAGTCCTTTGAGTCAGGATCAAACCCCTCCAGGTTACAAATCCTACATGCTGCCACTAAGCCATGCAGGTGTCCAGCATTTTCTCCTTTTTCCACAATGCTTTCAAAGGTTTTCTTTCTCAGGGTCATCAAAAGTCAGTACAGTTAAGTAGAAGGTCAAAGGAAATACTGCAGTGCCCCAGTGTAGACATCCCATGGAGATTGTCTGCTTCCTTTATATTATATAAAGTGCTAAGTCTTAAAGACAGCTGTGATCAATTTGTACATTTCATGTTCACTGACCTGTCCCTTGTCTTGATCTGTTTCTTCCCTTCTTTTATTTCTGCCACTGCCTCTGCTAGACCATATTCTCCCTGAAAAAACATCATACCCTTCAGCCCCTTAAGTAAAAACAGGCTTTTGCAGATGGAAAAGATTATTATATGGTGCTTAACACCATTTTCAACATTATTTCAGTTACATTGCGGTGGCCAAAGTGCCTATCCATGCTTCCTGGAGTTTCTGTTACCAGTACTTTGCACAATATTCTTTCCAAGCTGCTTGTTACTTTTCCACATAACCAGCGCCCCTTTTCTCAAGTTCTGTACGCTACTGACTGAGCTACCAGTGCTTGACGCAGATGGAATAGAGAAAGATAAGATGGCACAGATATGTGTAGTCTGATCTTGGATCTATACAATCTGCTTGTTTAGTCAAGTCTATAGGATAAAAATCTTTTGCAGTTTCAGTGGATTGTATTTTCAACTGTCAAGAGGGTTATGTTTATGCATTTGACACCAAAAGTACATAATTTAAAAGTAACTTTGTTTTTCCAGTTGTCCATGACTACATCATTGACATGATACTGAAATAAACTGTAGAGCGCTGTATTAACCCCTTACTACACAATCACAACTTTCAACACACCTCAAAAAGAAGGCTTTTGAAAAATTGCTGTTTACCAGCATTTTCTCCTTTTCCCACAATATTTCTACCTATTCTAATACATTTGAATTATCATCTGAAATTCTTTTTAACCCATTACCACACAATTCCGAGTTTTGACACCCCTGTAGGAGAAGGCTTTTGAAAACATTGTGGGAAAAGGAGAAAATGCTGGTAACCAGCATTTTCTCCTTTTCCCACAATGTTTTCTTCCCCATCCAAACCAAAAATCATCATTTCAGTTACATTTAATGTGTCGTCTGCAAATCCTTTCAATTTGGACCAGTCTAATTTTATGTCGTTTGGTAAAGAGTTAATATTGACAACCTTGAAATTTTGAAATGTGGTAATAGACACTCTCTGTCAGGAAAATGGCTTTATTATTGTGATTCCATGGTTGTTTTGGTCAGAAAGTTTAACTCTTTACCAAATAATCCAGTGTTTCAATGAAGCTGGATATGTAATAAGACTACGAAAGGTAAATAGGGTATTGTCAAAAAGCTGACATGAAGAATAATTAAGTTTAAACTTACTGCTTCATACTGTCTCATTCTTTCTAAGGCCTCAGTGAGTTCCTTGTCTTTGGAACTGGCATCATCTTCTGCCTGTGTAGAGTTGAAAATAACTAGTTATACTTCTATATCACTCACTAACAAATGCAGATTGATCATGGCAGAAAAATCAGGAAACTTCCAGACCAAGAGGTTGAATAGAAACCTCTAAGATAAAGTAAAACCAAGCTTATTATTCAGATGTATGGATCACCAAAAAATTATTACATATGAACCATGCTCTGTGAAAAATGGGATTAATGTATCTTCGTGATGCATGATACCAAGCAAGTCATCACATAATTGTGGATCCATAATATCCATTTTGTATAACAACCCACTGAATCATGACATGCAGAAAATTGGCAAGAGCAAAAAGCATCTACCCAGGTCAGCCTGCGACGACTGCGCAGGCTGACCTGGGTAGATACTTTTTGCAGACGTATTAAGGCCCCTTTTCGCAGAGCATGGCTCAATTATATACATCAGAAGAAACAGGGTGTCTTACAGGAGAACTGTTTTTATCTATAGAAAGTACTGAAAAAAAAAAAAAAATCAGAAAGAGGAAAAAAAGCATGTGAGTTATATACTGGCAAACAATGTTAAGGGCAATCTCTCTTGTTCCAATAATGTTTTCAAAAGAACTTCAAACCCTAGTACAAACACAAAAAAGTTTGAAGGGCAATAAAAGACTGTTTTAGATATATTAAAATAACTGTGCAAGACAACAAGCAATGATCTGTGACAAGCCTGTAATTATGACAGAATCGCATGAACAGTGATGAGTTAATCTTTGGACATACAGCATAATCCTAGACAAAGTACATGTACTATCTAGTAAAACAATCCAGAGAAATACTGGCAGACAAGGATACAACACTCAGTGAAATGAAAAACATTGTCTGAATGGGAGCTATTGCTTGGCATAAGCAGCTATTCCTTCACCCACAATATTTTTTGTAAGCTTTCCTCTGCACAAACATAAAATGCTGTATTTGTACGGACATGAATTAAGTACCTGTTTCACATCCTTTTCAATGTCTTTATTTTTCTCCTGCTCATACTTGAGTTTGTCTTTCAACTCTCGAATAATCTGCTGCTGACGATCTCCTGGTCCTTTCCCAGCTGTTCAAAAAATAAATACAGGATAATTGTCTATTTCCGTTTATGATCAAAATTTCTTTCACTGAGTGAAAAGTGGAGGCTATATTTTCATGAGTGGCAAAGCAACAAGTGAAAATATGGCCTTTGCTTTTCACGAGATGAAAGGAATTTCAATCATACCCTGAAACAAACAATTATCCAATTTCTTTTATGCTCTTCACTTTAAATTGTCTATCTATGTCTAATTTTTGCTAAAGCGAAATAGATCTATTCAATATAGTCGGATATGGACTAGCTGTAATAATGACGTCATGAGTGATGCTGACTACGTCATAAAACGTTCAACGGCTAAAAGTTCATTCACGTTCTATAAATATCCGTGGTATGTCAAAAATAAAATTTACAACAATCACCAGTGAATTATTAAATTAGCCTGTGAATTATAAGGATATATTCACTGTTAGATTTCAAAAATCTACTGAAAAGCATAAAAAAAACATTTGCATTGGTGTCACTTATCTCTTTATTACATGACCATATGTTAGACTGGTCCAATTTTAAAAGCATTTGCAAACAACAAATTTAATTTTGGAAAATTTAAAAAAAAAAAAAAAAGAAAAAAAAAAAAAAAAAAAAAAAAAAAAAAAAATCTTTGAATGGTGTAAAACAGTGTGGGAAAAGCAGAAAATGCTGGTAACCATTTTCTGCTGGTAACCAGCATTTCCTCCTTTTCCAGCAGGGTTTTCAAAAGTTCTTTTCCTTGCGGGGGGGGGGCATTAAAACTTTGGATTGTGCCATAAAGGGTTAACTATTCCTTTCTACCGTTACTTGGGAAAGCAAGTATAATTGGTAATGTATTATTTGTTTGCAACCCTTTTCATGTTGCAGAAATAAACATTTTAATAGGTAATTACCTACTTATTTCTACTTCTGTTCACTGACTTAAAACTGTATAGTTTTCTATCTAAATTCAAGTGTATGTAAATTGAAAATTGTGTTTTTCATACCATGTAAAAATTTCACTTTAAAGCCCCATTAGCAGCCAAAGGTAAACAATGCCAGTGTTAAAGTGCATTCAAAGTTGCTAGGATGATCTATCTTTTGTTTTCTTTTGACCTGCTTTCAAAATGGACAAGTATAAAATTTTGTTTGTTGTCTGATAAAGGATTAAAAATGAACTTACTTCTCTGAATTTCCGCTCTTAAGTCTTCGATAATGGCTGCATTGTTGTCTAAGTCATCAGCATAAATCTTTATCTGTTCAGATAGTTCTTCAATCTGTCTATCTTTCTCTTTAATGACCTTTGTCAGGGCTGCAACTGAGGCTTTGTCTGTATCCATATTCGTAGCAATAACTTGCTCACGGAGCCGGAAAATCTGATCTTGTTGTTCCAAGATTGTCTGATCTTTATCTTGAAGAATCAGCTGTTAAATAACATGCATGATATTCAACTATTTAATATTTCATCAGTGCTTTTGAAAGAGAAAGTTAAAGGAAAAGGATTTATAATTGCTTGTAAAAAGTAATTTACCCTATTTCCCACAAGTTTTTAATAATTGGAGACCAATGTTTTCCCTTCCTCCGTAATGTTTGTCTTTCCTGAGGTTTGTAGTAAAATTTGTTTGGTAAAATGAGTGAAATTTTGGCTTTTGAAAAATCTTAAAATCCTACAAATTTATCAATTTTAATGAAAATTAGGTATAAGTATGGTAAGGTTTTTGTTGTTGTCTAAAAATCCTGAAAATTCCTGAAAACTTTATGCCATAAAGCTATATATTAAGATTGAAAATAAGTAATGAATTTTCAAAAACTTATTCTTGGAAAAGGTGAAAATCTTGAATGAGATATGACAAGCAGTGGTGTCTGCTTTATATTGTTGACAAACATCTTAAAGATGCATCTTTACTCGTTTTCATCCAGTTTTGTAACCAATTTTATCTTTATTTTATGAAATTATAATCATTCTTGTACCTTTGTGCCAAATGTTGCCCCTGATGGTTGCAAGGTTGCACAGATTATGACAGAAAGAAAATGCAGTTCATTCTATTGCGGCTAGCCATAGACATAACAACCAGAGTTTCCAGTTTAAATCAAAGACAAATCCCTGGCGTCTCTTTATCCCATACACCTTAAATCGATTTTTTATCTGCGTTTACACGGCTATCTAGGTTCTACACATTGTAAAGTTGTAACAGCATTTGTTTACTCTCTGGCTGTAAGGGTGCATCTTTAACAGTAGTTCTGCCATTTAAACATGACAGATGACATTTGAAATTCATGCCTTTTAAGAGCTTCGTCTACAGACACTCCCATAGTTATGACTAGTATTGCAAGCTAGGATCAAACATGGGTTTCCTGAAACCTTATCAACTCATAAACAAACTAAAGTTGTCCTTGGAAGAGAAACAAGATCACTGCCTTGTGAAAAGAAAATAAGCTATGCTCTGGCAAAAAGGGGCTTAATGTATCTCTGTGATGCATGTCACCAAGAAAGTCCTCACATGATCAAGGTTCCATAAAAATCCATTCAGTCTAACATCTGACTAAATCATGAGGTAAATAGGTCCTTGGACATGCAGACAATTGACCAAGAGCAAAAAAGTTTTGGCCCAGGTCAGCCTGTGCAGACTGCGCAGGCTGACCTGGGTCAATACTTTTTGCAGATGCATTAAACCCTGTTTTCAAAAAGCATGGGTTATTAATGTTTCAAACTCACCTTCCATTCTTCAATTTTATTGTCAACTGCTACCATAATAGCATCATCAGCATCTGTCTTACTTGCTAACTGTTCTGTCAGATCTGCAACCTGGCAATAGGTAGAAAAAAAAAAAACATAGTATTTGAACATCAAGGTAATTTTACAGTTTACATCAGACATAAACCTGACAAATAATGTTTAAGATAGGCATAACTGATCATGTAGATTTGAGCCATGCTCTGGTAAAAGGGGGCTAAATGAATCACCGTGATGCATGCAAGCCATGATATAATCATGGATCAATATAGTCAATTTTCTTATTGACTGAATCATGACGTAAACAGGTCCTTGGATATGCAGAAAAATGACCAATACCAAAATGTTTTGGCCCAGGTCAGCCTGCAGGTTCAAACTATTTGCAGATACACTAAGCCCCTTTTTGCAGAGCATCGCTCATTTTTTTTGATGGCGATTATCTTGCTACCCTCTGTGATGAAATCCCAGGAGAAGCCTTGAAAAAGTTTTAATCAGGTATGGATTATAAACATAGTTTAATGTCTATTAGCTGAGAAAATAATGGAGTAAAAGGATACATTGCTCAGTGCAATGGTCAGCTGATAAGCAAACAACTCATCTGTATAGAGTTATGAGTTTATACTATATTTAACCCTTTACCAAACAACAAAATTTTAGGCTCCAAATTGAAGTACTTGAAGAGGACAATATATACCTAATTCAAAAACTGAAATTTGTTTCTTGAAGGGTAGAAAACATTGTGCAAAAAGGAGAAAATTCTGGTTACCAGCATTTTCTTCTTTCCCACAATGTTTTCAAAAGGCTTCTATCTCAGGGTCATAAAAACCAGGGATCATTTGGTTAAGGGTTAACAGAACCTAAGTCATATTGCTATGCTATCACAGAAGACACGTTGATGCTCCCTGGATCATCTATAATTATGGAAGGCAAGGGAAAAAGCCTTGCTCAAGGGCTATTGCATCATATCCATCTAAAATACATAATAAAGCTTTGGACAACCATGATGCTAATATCTCTATCTCTCTCTCTGTCTCTCTCTCTGTCTCTCTCTCTCATAAAGGAATGCAACCTTGCTAAAGGACTTTTCGATTATGTCCATCTTGGAAAGAAACCAAATTTGGTTTTCTCTCTTTCTAAAAAGTACAAAATTACTGTCTTTAAAGTTTGGAATTCACCTTTGCTTTCAGAATCTCATTATCTTCCCTCAGTTTATCTTGCACAGAGTCACTCTGCTGAAGTACAATCTGAAATGAATCAAGAAAAATTTAAAAAGGCATTTTACATAAAAGGTAAATTATTCTGCTGAAAAAGTATTAGAAAACTGTAACACTGAGTTTCTCATTACAAAAACAATTCATAAATATATAAAAGCCTACCACATAATTATGTAACCTATGATTTTTATAATTTGCTATTACTTGCCAAGAAAATGAAACATACATTTTCAGCCAGAGATAAAACCCACGTATAATAACTCTATGGTTATTTTAACAAGTATATCTCTCAAAATATCTGACAGCTTAGATCGATTATCTGAATCAGACTGAATCACATGCACAGTCTGATTTTCATCTATCTGTAGCAATTTAAGAGCTAAAAAAGACATACACTAGGAACGATTCAAGTTTTAAAATTTTTCAAGTTTGTTTACCTTCAATTTGGCATAATCCTCTGTGGTTCTGTCCATCTGAGTGATTGCCTCCTCCAGCTGCTTATTTAGATTGTCAACTTGTTTTTGAAGCATGTCATTAGCATCAGTTAAATTCTGAAATCAGGGAAAAAGTTTCATTTCAGAGAAACTTCTGCAAATTGTCAAAAAATGAATTAGAACTGCATTGGGAAAGTTTCATTTCAGAGAAACTTTTGCAAATTGTCAAAAAATGAATTAGAATGCATTGGAAAGTGTAAAATGGTATGTATTAGAAATTATGCAACAAATGTATGAATTGGTCTTTCCCTTCCCAAACAATGGCTCATCTTCCTCATTATTTTCCAGGCTGTTCAAAACAGTGTACTTTTCATACTTTTTTTTCCTACAAATATAGCTCAGTAAGACAATTCTGTTGAACTGCTTGAAAATCACTTAACCCTGTACCACACAATCCCAACATTGTGGGAAAAGGAGAAAATGATGGTAACCGGCATTTCCTCTTTTTCCAAAGACAGATCCCATCAGTTTAACTACATTCAGAATGCCACCAACAAATTAATGCTTTAAATATTGACATTGTAACATTTTGTCATTTGGTACAGAGATGACAAAGAAAGAAAGACAATGATAGGTGAACTCTTCATCATGCAGTATAAGGTCTTACCTGCAATTCTTCCATAGCCTCAGCTAAGTCTTTGTTCTTCTTCATCAGTTTAGCTGTGATATCAGAGTCTTCCTGTCTAGCAATCATGGTATTTCTCTGTGACTGAAGCTGTAATTTGTACTCTGTAATATCCTGCCTCATCTGGTCATTCTAGGTAACAGATAATTCAAGAATGATTTGGATGCTGTGAATAATCTTAATGTTATTGAAAAATGTTGATAATGTGAATAATCAAGTATAAGAGATCAAGCTCAATTTTTGTGTTTAAATTTCACAAGTGTTTCTTTGATACATCCATTAAAGCTAAAAGGTCTGGAAACAAAACAATGCTCAAGTAGTCAAAGTTTTTAAATATTTGCTTGGGGTATTGAACGGCCTTAATTTAAATACATTTGAAAAGGCAGAAGTCTATTCAGACTGTCAGTGTAATAACTGCTACTCAAAACTTAAATATTCATACATAAAAAGACAAATAAATGGACAAACTATGTCTTTAAGTGTCATATATAAATAACTTTTTTTTCCCATTGACAAATCGAGCAGTAATTTGTATGATTGGTGTTTTACAATAGTTACGGTCATATCAAAGTGAAAGATAACTTATAATTTTTTTTTCCTATGTCACAGCAGTACCAGACTGCAGATCTGCCAATTTTGCCCAAAGACAGTTTAAAATGACCAAAGAAGCAACTAGTTTGGATTATACCAGGATTTCTTAATCCTTTACTACATAGCAAAAATTGAGACATGGTCATATTGCAGATAACAAATCAATTGCTTCTAAATCATGAAAGGGCAGAAAACATTGTGGAAACAGGAGAAAATGCTGATAACTGGCATTTTCTTCTTTTTCGACATTTTTAAAACTTTTTTTTCCCTCCTTAACCCTTAACCACACAATATTGAATTTCAATATCAATAGGAAATATTTTACTTGGAGTTGTCTACGTCAGTTAGATAATGCCTGTATTTTACCCAGATCATATGGTTTGCAACATGCAAAAAGGGGCATTCCAACATTTGTGTCAAGTGTCATTTCAGATCAGCCTGTGCAGTCCATGCAGGCTGGTCAGAGATGGCACTTTGACTACATTAAATTTTGTTCTTCAGTAGAAAGTTACATAAAAACGGAAAATGTCATTTTGGATTAGCCTGTGCAGACTGTGCAAGCTGATCTGAGACGAAACTTTATGCAAATGTCCAAATGCCCCTTTTCATGTGTTACAGGCTATCTGTTTAAGCGGAGAAAAATATACTCAATCTACTCATCTCATTTTAGTTTATATCTTAACCCTTTACCAAACAATCCCTGGTTTTTACGACCCTGAGATAGAAGCCTTTTGAAACCATGGGAAAAGGAGAAAATGCTTGTAACCAGTATTTTCTCCTTTTACCCACAATGTTTTCTACCCTGATGGAAACAAATTTCAATTTTTGAGTTACGTTTATTTTGTCATCTGCAAGTGCTTTCAATTTGGACCAGTGTAAAATTTTGTCCTTTGGTAAAGAGTTAACTTACATCTTCTCTTAAATCCTTCAACTCCTTTTCCAGGGTGCTGATCCTTTCACTGTACTGTAAGAAAAATAAGATGTTACATGTAAATTTGTATTATTATACAATTACTGCAGAAACACCACATTTTGCACCTGTATGGTAGACTAATTTTGAAAACAGTGTGGATAAAAAAATACTCATAACAGTCAACTAGTATTTGTTTTCCATTTATAACAAAAAGGACTGCACATTCCTTCAAAATTATGTTTCATCTTTTTGTTAAGCTAAATATTTATCTGTATGTCTATGAAGAGTCTAAAATAGTCAGTACATAGCTGAGTGTATGATACATATTCTTACATACAGTATGTCACAAAGACTTATCTGCAGAAATCTCTCTCTCTCTTTCTTGCTCGCTCGCTCTTTTTTTCCCTTCCCCTCCTCCCTTCCCCATTCTCTCTTATATCAATAGGAAATTATGACATAAAAAAACTATGCCTTGAAATAAAGTATACTGGTAGATATACTAGTGAGATTAGAAACCTTACAAAAATTTGTCATAAGGATTCAATCTTTGTAAAACAATAAATACCTTTTCAGCTGTTCGGCGTTCTGAGCTCAACTCCTGTTTTAAGTCTCTCACTTCAGCCTTAAGTTCTTCATTTTCCTTGTCCAATTCTTGGAGGTCATCGCGCATTTTTCTGGCTGTTCCTGCAACCTTTCCTGATCCTACGTCACCACCATATTTCTGACAAAAAAAGGGGGAAGATACCCTCTATGTATCAATATAACCTTTGAGCCATGCTCTCACAAAAAGGGGGTTAATGCATCTCTGTGATGGAATGTACCAAGTAAGTCATCACATCGTCATGGATCCATAAAACCCATTTTGTCTAACAACCGATTGAATCATGAGGTAAACTGGTCCTTCAACACACAGAAAATTGACCAATAGCACAAAGTTTCGGCCCATGTCAGCCTGCACGAAGTGCGCAGGCTGACATGGGTTTATACTTTTTCGCATATGCATCAAGCCCCCTTTTCATAGAGCATGGCTCATTTCATTTCTTCACCTTGCAAAATCTAGCACATAAAATAAAAAGAAGAAACAATGCATAGAAGATACCTATAATTGATTTCAGTCTTTATTGGATGAGAAAATTTTATGCAACACTCATGTTAAGCCTGTACCACACAATTCCAAGTTTTGACAATTGTGGAAGAAGGCTACTGAAACAATGTTAGTAAAGAGGAAGAAGCTAAAAGTGAGCATTTTCTCCTTCTGCCAAAACATTGTTTTAAAGCTTTATATTGCAAGGTTGTCATAACTCGGGATTGTGTGGCAAAGAATTAATGAAATGAAACAAATATAAGTTGATGGGGGATGAAACAACAACAAAATAGCATACATGAATTATGAAATGCTTTTCAATTCTCAAACATAAAACAAAATCTGCAAAAAATTAACATTTTTCTGTAACTAATCTCTGCTCAAACCATATAAAATCATCACTGCAATGAGCCTGGTAGCTCACTGGTAAAGGTACAGGAATTCTAATCTTAGGGTCTTGAGTTGGATCCAAGCTCAGCCTGGCTCTTTTTCAGGAATAATAATAATTAAGAAAATTCCAAAAGGGTTTATTCTTATACCTCTGAACATTGATCATGTTTATATGGACAAGCAGCCAGTGACTTGAAAAAATGTTGTGCTACGTGGTGGTACAAGAAACTCCAGGCATGGACAGGAGCATTGACTATTGTGATATGACTGAAATCATGTTTATATATATTTGGTCTGCAACTTGCAAAATGGGCCTTTCAGATATTTGCATACAGTGTTGTCTAAGATCAGCCTCCACAGTCCATACAGGCTAATCTGTGGCAGCACTTTACATCAACAGTACATTTTGTCCTACAGCAGACTCGCGTGAAACAGAAAATCACACATGATCTGACAGTGCCATCTCAAATCATCCGGGACGGCACTTAACACGAATGTCCGAATGACCCTTTTCGCTTGTTTCAAGCCAATTATAGCAATGGGTATAAACATAAATCCTGCATTGGCTTGCAACACCCAAAAAGGGACATTCGGACATTTGCCCAATGTGTTGTCTCGGATTACGCTGCACAGTCCACACAGGCTAATCCGAGACAGCATGTTACGACTACATTAGATTTTGTCCTACAGTAGACTTGTATGAAACAGAAAATTGCATAAAAACAGTATCGTTTCGGATTGGCCTGTGTGGACTGTACAGGCTGATCCGAGACGAAACATAACGAAAATGTCCCAATGCCCCTTTTCGCGTGTTGCAGGCCCATTAATGTCACTTCAGATGATCACATACAGTATTGTGGTTGATTTATTAAATGGTGTCTTACACCACATTCGATATCATTTCAGTCACATCATGGCAACAGCTTACATATACATGTGATTTCCTGGATTTCACCAGTACTAAGCAGGGGCTCTGAAGTGCCTTGCCCAAGGACACACCCACGAAAAACCTAATGGATCCAATGCGGATCAAACCCAGAGCCTCCAAGTCACAAGTCTGACACTTTACCACTGAGCCACGCAGGGCCCCAGAGTATTATGGTCAGACAGTAAAATTATTCAAAATCTAATCAAGTCAGTCACAGATTTTCACTTTCAATGGTAAAAAGTTGTAAAATACATGCAAATGTTTTCTTTACCTCTAGTTCCTGAACTTTCTTCTCTAATGCTTTCTGTTCTGACAACAACTCTTGCTCTGAAAAGATCAACCATCATAATTATAGAGATAACTGATTGATAAAAAATGAGCAATGCTCTATCAAAAGGGGGCTTAATGCATTGTACCAAGCAAGTCATCACAAAAACAGTGTCTATACTGGAAACTGAAAATGAGGGAAGGGGGGATAGAAAACATTATTGGAAAAGGAGAACGTGCAGGTTACCAGCATTTTCTCCTTTTCATACAATATTCAATATTTTCAAAAGCTTTCTTTATATGGGTTGTTAAAATCTTGGGATTAAAGCAATATTATTGCTCAAAATTCAACTGTATTTTACCCCGCGAAACTGATGTATGATGAAAGTATATACAATATTAAAGCTCTTAACTTAGTCACCAGTAATTGGAAGACTTACACAAGGGAAAAAATCTTCTAAATGTGTGATGGTCATCTCAACATCATTAGTTTCTGACACGGCTTCATGTATTTTCATCTGCAGTTATAGACAGTCTTTGAGCATGCGGAAAAAGTTGCAACGATCCTTTTTTTTTTTTTTTTATTGTCCACGTCTTTATGGTACTTGAGGGTTGTGGCCATCCCTCAATGCACCTTACAGATCGTTGTTAGTATTCTGTGTTAGTAATTGAACATTAAAATACAAACAAAAGTCATAATTACAGATTCTTTACAGCTACTATTGTACTACTATATTGATATGGCTACTAAAATATGAAGATTTTAACAATAATGACTAATAACAGGTTTAATTTTCTTATTTGTTACAGTTTCTTTTTTTTAAATATGTGGACAAAAAAGCTTATTTTTATATATAAATGTGTAAAAAAAACAAATTGTGTGAGAGTTGCATGACTGTGAAAGTGACTGTGTTGATAAAGTGTTACTTTGATCTTGGTTCAACGTAAAGTACTGAAACGTCAAAAGCAAAAAGGAAACGTAACATAAGGTAGGTACTCTTTTGAGGCTTCAGCACTGCAGCATTGTTCGTGTGCATGGAAAAAAAATGCTTTTGGTTTATGGGAGGTTTTGACTGATGTATTCTACAACTGTCGTAAGCCTTCGTCCATTTTCATAATTTTGTGAGCTTCTAATGATGCTAAGATTATAGAAAATTATAGAAGATTATAGAAGTTGCAACGATCGATGTAAGTTGCTAAGGACGCTGGATTCCTCGTTACATTTTTCAACTGTTTAAGGATTTACAGCAATCAATGTCAATAAAATAAGTTAAGAACTAACAAAATGGATAAACTAATGAGAAATTCGAAACCTTACCTGCGAAGTCGCTCATTGTTTTGCTTGGACACGATTTTCGAGAGAGTGCAGACGAGGTGACAGATGTTTTGGTAACAGACAAGTTCAGTAAATTGGACTTGCATAGTAAATCTATGGCTTGGTAACATAGTAATTATTCATGGTTTGTGCACTTTGACGTTTTTTATATCCGATACTTAAAATCAATTTGTTAAACTATTTTGTCTTTTTTTTATTTCCACACATTTTCAGTCATATTTTTTCTGATGCTCCACACTTGGTATGCTAAATAGTACCCGGAATTAATAATTTTTGTCCACCATATCTCATTTTTGCTTAATTTTTCCCCCCAAAAGCTTGGTATACAGCGTGTAACCATCAGTCTTTTATGAACTATCAAAAACTCTTAAGTTACATTAGACTTGGGAGATCCAGGATCAGGCTGCACAGTCTCTGTGTCTGCTAAAACACCAGTTGTTATGCGGAGCAGTTTGGGGTTAACGGTATTACTTAAAGTAAGATATTGGTGTAAGTACATGGATCTTTCAATTTAATTCTTCTATACCTATTCTGAGTTAAAAAAGAAAATCAATTTTAAGTCTTTTTTACCCTCATGAATCAAATGATTTTAACCTGTGCCACACTTTCGGTGATTTCATAATCTGCAACCATTTCAAGCTGTTGTGAGAGATCTGCCTGTTATATCAATCTTGCTGTCGATATATAAATGTTAATCTTTTTAATTTAGTAACTTTAGATTTTACGTGTGTTAACATGTTGTTTTGATTATACGATGCAACTGGTTACTGAGGGCTCAACAAATGTCATGTAACATCTATGACAAGCTGTGAAAAGAAGTTGTACCTCTAGGCTTATTACAAAGGACCCAATTTTAAAAATAAAGCAGATTTGTAGGAATATTCGTTATCCTTTATGTAACTAGGGGTGTGAAAACTGGCTATTAAAGACACACGTCCATACAGATTCTTTTCAGCTGTGTTGGTATGAACAGGAACCATATGATTTTTCACCCAAAGAAGTCTGTCATATATTGACTAACGCATTATATAATCTGCTGACGATCGTTTGTCTTGCACCGACCAAATTTGAAAAACAGTTGGAAAGAGGAAAGGGACAGAACATATATTTCATAATACAAGTACAAATGTACAAAATCACAATTACAAGACCTATGCAACAAAGTTTTTGTCAAGGTTTTTCCTCTATCTCTCTCACTTCATCTCTTCATTTGTAGCAATATTTTCACCAGTATACTTTCATGTGAATTTCGGCTCTCAAGCTGATCATTCATAACTTTTAGCCTCGAAGTGCCACATAAATCCAATGGCCGTTTTCACCATACAAATAGAACCCTAATATAAGCGATTTCAACGTTGACCTTGCTCAGAATGTCTCAGAAAAGTGGGCAGTATAGGTAAAAGATCAAATTGTGTGTTTTGTGCTATTTAATCATAATCAGCTCTGGTTGCACGCAACAAAAGTTGCTCTATGAATTCAAGGATTTGTTTAGAAGTCAGGCAGTTTATTTCCGAAAGAAACTATGTTAACACTAATGTCCCTAAAATGGCCTAAAACATGTTATTTCTTGGTCCCTTAGGGAACAAGAGTAGGACTGTGTAATTAGTATTGAGTTCATTAACTGTGGTTGAAAATCGAAAATATGTAATGGTGATAAAAAAATCACAAATTTCAGTTCATTCAACATGGAAGGAGCAACAGAACAAAAATATTATACCTGAAAACCAATAGAAATGACACATTTATAAAGAAAGAAATAAAGTTACTGAGTCAAGTATTGGGTGTGGAAAACGTCATGTTAACACTACGTATTTTACCTTGTAACCTAAATATCCAATAGATTTACTACATCAGTCTACATTTGTAATTTACCGAACTTGTCCGTTACCGAAAGGTGCGTAGATCTTTAGACAACATGGGGGCTCCATTGGGGTTGGTTGGTTGGTTGTATTGGGGTTTAACGCCACTTTAACAGCTAATGTCATATCATGGCGGTCGGTGACGGAAATGTGTTTCCTGGCTTTCTCACACCAGTACTAACACAACTTTCTTTCCAAAGCCACCAACTACTTTTCTCACATGCTTCAGCAGAGGTGAGAGGCGAAAATACGCCAGAAAGAAAGTTCGCCTCAACCGGGTATCGAACTCACAACCACCAGGTCATGAGTCCGACACGCTCACCACTGAGCCACCCGGGCGGGGGGCTCCATTGGGGAATTTGTGTATTATCCCTGAATGATCCTAAATGAGGATTCATTTTAAGCATCTCACAAAGCTAAGTTTCTTTCCCAATTGAAATCAATCAAAATTGCTTTTTGTCTGTTTACTTTTTTTACAGACCGAATAACTGATTTCATTTTCAGTCCAATAGGGGAAGGAGTAGTTCTACGGGCGATATTGAAGCGAGAGTTTATGAAGATCTTGAAGCCAAAAGTGTTAACGAATGAGAGCTTTGTAGTGGAGAATAGGTTATAGGATCTACGTGATGCATTAGTTGGAGTAAGACTTCATCTGAATAGAGAAGAAATCACACCCCTGTAACTTACTATTTATTTACTACCAATTAAACCTAATCTGAAAGCCTGAATGCCATTGCAGATTTAAAATGAAGGCAGATGCACGCAAATAAGAGGTTGCTGGTTCAAATACCTGTCTTGGCATATAGCTTTTTGAGGATTAATGAAAGTCATTCAGACAGGATTCATTCCTCTGTAACGCGTGATCATTGTTTTGAAGATTATGAGGAAAATGGTAAAAGAAACTGCGGAAAAGCATGAATGGGTTCTGGCTGCTGCAGTATAACTGAAATAATGTTGAAAATTGTGTTTAATACCAGTAAAACAATTTACTCACAAGACAGGGAACAAAATATTCATACTAATGTTTTAATTTTCACATGCATACTTTTAATGAGTCTTTTAACTTCTATAATCTATGCAGTAAGGAACTTTGCAGTTAACTGATACTTTATCAGATGACAAAATTCTAAAATTGTCCAAAAAAAAAAACCCAAATGTTACTTCGCCCTTTACCAGAAAATCAAAATTGAAAATAGTTGCAGATAACAAATCAAGTAAAGCTACAATGATGGTATTTGTCTTACAAAGGATGGAAAACATTGTTGGAAAAGGAAAAGAGCTAATTACCAGCAATTTTTTCTTTTGTCCACATCATTTTCATAAGATTTCTTCCTCATAGTCTTGAAAATATGTGATTGTTTAAGAAGGAGTTAATTGATTAGGTTTGTTATTTTTCAAGTTTGAATAGAAGGGTTTAAAAAATAAGCTTTATAGACATTTCCTCTTTTTTTTGCCCATCTTATATCAAAAGCTTTCTACCCTAGGTTTATAGGGCTTGACAAAAATTAATCTTTGAGGTTAATGCAAATATTGAGGCTCTGCAACAAGCATGGATTTCGACCAGTTCTTGCAACACACCAATTTAAAAAAAAAATGACATGTCATCTGTAAGTTGAGAGTTTATCCCTAAATTCAGCAAAGGTATCCCATAAAATATAACTTGAATACATAAAATAAATAATTAACAGCAAATTCTGATGCCAAAAAATATGTTGTCAGATCATATTCTACATAATTTCAAGTTTACAAAGAATTACCCTCTTGTCAAAAATCAATAGATACTGTGTAAGTAATCCTTTTGAAACTCAGAAGCAGAAAGGCCCCCTTGGCATTAATTTCATAGGTTGACCATACAAGTGGAGTTGTTCTTCCAACATATTTGATGCAAAGGCAGTCAGAATAAGAAGCTGAATATCTACAGAGAAAACCATTTTATAACACAAATAGGTATTTATCTGGTTTGGAACAATACTAATACATTAGGTTTCAGTTGGCCAATCTATTTTAGCAAAGTCCGTAACAAATGCTCATTTTTGTTTGCTGAAAAACATGTATAGTTTTTGCAGAAGTTGTCCATGTTTATCGTAAATGTTTTTGGAACTGCTGTGTTGAAATCACAATATGAACTTGCTGTCTTTACAACTATGGCAATCCTCAGATTTGGCCTTTGTTCACTTGGCAGGTTCTTGTGTGGTTTTCATGCTTTCATGGGCCATAAGAGATGAGCATGCAGATCCTCTATCCAAACAAGTGAAAATGGATTTCTGCCTAATATACTTGGATAATAAACTACATGTACTTTCAAAAGCGTTGTGGTAAAATGACAAATTACTCATACTGAACAGTTCCTTCTGTCAAAATGCCTTTGCTTTTATTTATGAAATAAAGCTGCTGATTACTAATATTTTATAAAAAATGCTTTCAAAGTTGTTTGCTATAAATTTGTCTCATGGTTTTATAGGCTGATTGCAGAAAATAAAAGTCTAGTTTTAAACTCTTTATTTTTTTCCAAGAAAAATAACTGGATAGAATAGGAGACAGACATTGACCAACAATGGGAGAAAATATTCTTGGATCACAGGCTTCATCAAATACTTCCTCTTCATCCTCACTCTATCTTCAATCTGCCAATGAGCACACTTTTCCTGTTGTGGTAGATGTGGTATTTGAGACAAACTTTTAAGTGTCTTGCGGGTATAGGCTGTGCACCTCTGTCTCTTTCTATTATTCAATCACCAGAAGGTCTATTTATAAACAAAAAAGTACAGTAATCTACATGTAACTGATTGACTTATTACAAAATGAAAAAAAAAAAAAAAAATACCAACTAGGAAAATAAAAGCAATTTCAGATAACTCAAGAATGAAATTTATCTAAGATAAATTGAATAAAAAAGCATCACATGAGATGGAGAAAATGCTTGTTTTTACCTTATATTTCTTTTCCCACCATGTTTTCACTTTTCTATTAGGACTGTTAAGTCCCTGGATTGTGTGGTAAAGGTATGTAACTGAAACTAAAAAGTTAGATCCTCAAAAATTGCTGATAATCTGGATATAATGTACATGTCAGTTAGAGACCCAAATAACACTGCTGTTTAAAAACTTGAATTTGGCTAGGAATTTCGTTTGTAAATCAACATCTCAAAGATCTGATCCTAGAGCAATTGCTATTGAGAAACTTTTATTTAAAAGCCACTAACCAAACTAAGAATCATTGATAATGGGTTTAATGCTGTAACAAAATGTAAGCATTTCTGCCAGCTGACCATCCGCATTGATGATCTTACTCTATTCTTTTTTCTATAAAAATGAATTTATCAAACAATTTTACCTTTCTTTGATCAGCAGCGGCTCATTGTGGTCAAAACAAGCCGAAAGGATCCTAGCTCTGTACACTGGTGGGGTAAAAGAAAACCTCCTAGAAGCATACACCAATATAGACTAGAAGCATTCTAGCTCTTATGTTATTCTGAAAGAAAGAAAAGAGACTGTTGATATTTCACTCCTGCAGAATGAAATAAATGTAATCTACCACTCTATATCATGTTTTAACGACCATTAAAACGAGATTATATGCAGCAGTCTTGCAAGTAGATGCTACATTGTGAATACCCCTTATGGGGCCCCACAAAATGCAGACAATATTGTTCATGTATATTTGTGTCGATTATCACAATCGAAAAACACCAAATGAACAACACTACCCAACTTAATATATCAAGTATACAAAATCAATAATCTGTTTGTGCAAAAACGCGTGCAAAAACCGACATACATGAGATCCAGACATCATATTCAAAACGCTCACCTGAGACCTGTAAGTGACAGTCCAGCTCATTGTTGCAGCGTCTTTCCTTTCTCCTTTCGTGTGATCTTTGAAAACATTCCATGTATTTACTTTGTTGCCAACGTAGCTTCTTGGTCAAGGTGTATCACACAGCTATTTCCCCAAAATAACTTCGTTCGAGAAAGGTGTAATTATGGTCGTTCGCTTGACAAATTTCGTGGACTCCATTGATGTTTACGTTCATGTAATGTTAATGCGCATGTGCAATACAGAGGTTGCGGTCCAGGTCATCTGAATATTCTAATTTCCCGAAGATTTTTACTCGGGGCTCTATAAAACTACTTCTTTTCAGACACTGTTTTCCAGCGATATCCTCACGGATTTTATCTTGGGTGAACAGGAAATAAAAGAAGTTTTCGATTGAACTGTATCAAAACAATATTTAAGCTGAAAAAGTTCAGTTTTGAGCAATAATACTACTTTAAGTTGTGAAGAGCTAATTACCAATTCAGGAATCAAAACAATTCTATGATGTTAACCCTTTACCGCACAATGCCGACTATTAATGACCCTGGAAAAGAAGCCTTTAGAAAACATTGTGGGAAAAGGAGAAAATGCTGGTAACCTCCTTTTTACACAATGTTTTCTACCCTAGCAAAGAAAAATGGCACCATTTGAGCCACAGTGACATTGTTGTCTGCAAATGCTTTCAAGTTAAGAAATTTTTCTTTACATGAGTAGAAAACATTGTGGGAAAAGGAGAAATTGCTGGTAACCAACATTTTCACCTTTTCCCACAACGTTTTCTATCCTTGTAAAGAAAAATTGCACCATTTGAGCCACACTAAGACTGTTGTCTGCAAATGCTTTCAATTTGAACAAGACTAAAATTTTGTTGTCCGGTAAAGGGTTAAATGATTCTGTCAGTCACCCTAGCCAGTGGAACTAAAGAATACACTTGTGTGTGAGGTTAAACATAATCACATTTTGTGACCAATCATATGCTTTATACCTCTTCAATGTGAACCAGTCAATTATTTTACACTTTATCACACGCCTAGATTTAACAACACTGAGGAAGAAGGCTTTGAAAATATTGTGGGAAAAGGAGAAAATGCTGGTAACCAGCATTTTCTCCTTTTCCCACAATGTTTTCTATGCTTGCAAAGAAAAATTTCCTAAATTGTGCAACATTTCGACTGCAAATGCTTTCAGTTTGGACCAGTATTGCATTTATTTGCCTGGTAAAGAGTTTGGTTAATCTTAATCACAATGCCTGTGTTTTATCTGTGCTAATATATAGAGGATATTTGTTTTTTACGGTGAAAGATTGAAATTTATTTCATCGGGTGAACATTATTGGTAATATTTTCACGAGTGGTACAGCCACAAATGAAAATAATACCGATGATGTTCATGAGATGATATAAATTTCGATCTTTCACCATAAAAAACAAACATTCTATTTATTTCATGCTTTTAACACTTTTTAGGGGGAACTTACATCAAAATCCAGTACAGTTCCTTTTGGTTATTCCCCTTGGTGTACCCCCTCCACATAGCAACGTATTACAATATTATGTCAAGCACGAGAACTATAGGGTAAATTATGTCATATTTCCATCTGTTGAGAGGCACGCGCATTTTACCTTGGTAACTAGTAGTGGTGGGCTGATGATCGACTATAGTCGAAAGTCAGTTGGTTTTGGCTTCCGATTCCGATAATTGATTGAGAAATCCCAGAATCGATTGTAGTTGGTTCCTGAACTCGCTCGGTCCCGAAACTTGAATACTGGTTTTTAGCGCTTGGTTTTGTGACTAACATTAATCACACTCTTGGATTCAACATAGTGGATAACAAACACGAAAATTGGCCGGAAAAATGAGAAAGAAATTTTTGTCCATGGATGTCTTGACAAAACTTGAAAACCCGGCAAGCTTCTCATTTGATCCCTGAGCCCGGGTTTTGACGCTTGGAAATTTGAAATGACCTGTCTTTGACGCTGAAAAATATCTGCCTAAATGTCAATCTGACGCATGAAATTATCATCTAGAGTTTCATATAACCTAGCGTGCCTGCATCCGGCAGAAATATGGGCTAAACACAATCAGTATAAAATGCGAAGGACACGCGCATGCTAATGAAGCTGGCGAGTCATTTATGGAAACGTAATAAAGGTGTTAATCCTCTTATCTAGTGTAAAGTGACAGATTTTAAAGTTACCTGCTATTCAGAATGATAAACTGATGTCAAATCATGTGGTAATACTTCCCCAAAAATTAATTGACACGAAAAATAGATCGTCAAAAAAACGTGAAAACCCATGACACTACAATGATCAGCGTGGCATCGTCCGATCAGAGGGACTTCAAACTACCTTCTCATCTTTAACAATGAATTTAAACATTGAATTTACACAAATCTTTGAATAAAACAATAAGTGGAACCTAAAATTTTGTTCATGGGTGAAAAAAAATGTTGTTTTATGAAATAAAAATATAGATCTATAGCACTGGGGGGGGGGTCGTCTGCAAATGCTTGAAGGGGGGGGGGTCGTCTGCAAATGCTTGAAATATGGCTTAATTTTTTTTAACTGGTTTGTAAATTAAAATATAAGGACCAAAATGAATGATATTAGATAAAGCAAAGAATTTAATGGTAATGCATTTCCATTGATTTTTAAAGTGCAAAACACAACATCTTTATAAACTTAATATCATGTAGACAAATTGTCACAGTATTTAAAGCAAAAAGGCATTCTCAGTTAAATGGAGAAACCGATTGTACAACCGATAGCTAGTTGGTTTGCTCTCCCGATTACAAAGCGATAATCGATTGAGATTTTAAACCGATTGCCCAACACTAGTAACTAGTGCAAGGAAACAACTGTTTCCGCCTTCAATTGAAGAGTTAACATATAAAAATCGGTATTTTCACTGGATGTAACCATGAAATATTGAAAAATATTTCACTGTTATTCTCGACAGCCTACCGGAAAGCAACAAATAAACCATAATGTGGCAAAAAATTGACAAACCCAAATCAAATCTTGGGTCACTTTAGGGTGTTGTTTCGTGCCCCATGGCTGGTCATCCAAAATTACTAATAGTCTTTCAGATTAGACATATAACTGAGGTGCAGTGTGACAGTGCTAAACACCAGGCATGCTAAAAAACCAGATGTAACTTAAGAATGGTTTCATCCTGCATCTTGCAATATCCCTTATAAAATAACTAATAGCCGTCTGGGATGCCGCCTATATGGGCAGCCGGTGGTGGTGGTAATGAAACAGAATACCAATAAATGGATGTCAAACAAGAGCTTCGCAAAGCCTTGCATATATGCCCAAAGGGGCTTGTCAGTGAAATGGGTTAAAATCTAGTAGGCCTGCAAATATCCAAATTCTAAAAAGCACCTACACAACTACACATCATAGAGATTCCTTGTGGTTAGTTTGAACTTATTCCAATGAAAACTGTAGGAGGAGTTGCGGGCACAAGAAATTGCTAACGGACGGACTGACAGACAGACAGATGGATGACCGGGGCCATAACGTAATACAACCCTTCGGGCATAATAATAAAAAGAAAACAAACCTTTCTTCTTAGTGGCTTTGGCTTCTTTTTCCATTTCATCCATAATCTCTTCCACTTGTTCATGGCGAGATTTCATCACAGCTTGAGTTACCTTAAATAACTGTTTGAGTTTGGGAACATCATCTTCTTTCCCGTCAAACTGAAATTGTAATGTATCAGCTACCTTTTTACCCTTTTAGGTTGCTTATTGCAACTCAAGGACCTTTTGCAGACAGTGTAGATCAAGATCAGACTGCACAGAACATGCAGTCTGATCTTGGCTCTACACTGTCTGATAAGGAGATATTTTTTGAAATAACTTTGAAATTACAAGGTATGGATTTTGACTATCAACATGAAAGTTTCATTTATCTTATGTAGTAGTTTAAGGGTTAGCTCTTTACCACACATAAATTTTTTAGACTAGGCAAAATTGAAAGCCTTTTGCACAATACAGATTAAATGTAGCTCCAATGAGACATCTGTCTTGGAAAGCCGAGGAAACATGGTAAGAAAAAGGAGAAAACGACTCTTTCCACCATTTTCTTCTTTTCAGCAATACTTCCTAAAGGTTACTCCTGAACTCTTCACCAAAGTGACAAAACTTTAGACTTTTTGATTTTTAAAGCATTTGCAGACTGGAAACCAGCATTTTCTTCTTTTTCCCACAATACTTTTTACCCTTTCAATGACAAATTTAATATTTTAAGAATCATGCAATTTCTCGTCTGCAAATACTTTTAATTTGGACCAGGCTAAAATTTTGTTGTGTGGTAAATGGTTAACAAAATCTGTTTTTTGGTAGTACAGTTAGTGGTCATAAATATTTCATCAAAGTCCAAGTCCCCATTGACTTATGTGTAATTTTACAACTCTACTTCTAAATTTATCATAGATTAAAAACTAAAGTTACAGTCATCAAACTTATATGAAAATAAAGGGACAGTGATATATGAGCCATATTCTGTGCAAGCCTACGCAGGCTGACATGGGCCAAAACTTCGGTATCTTCAAACTTTGTGCATAAAAAAGGACCATTCTATTCAGTCGGTTATTTGACAAAATTGATTTTATGAATCCAATAATCAACTCTTTACCAAACGACAAAATTTTAGTCTTGTCCAAATTGATAGCAGTTGCAGACGCCAATTTCAGTGTAGCTCAAATAGTGCAAATTTTCTTTGATAGGGTAGAAAACATTGTGGAAAAGGGAGAAAATGCTGGTTACCAGCATTTTCTCCTTTTCCCACAATGTTTTCAAAAGGCTTCTTTTCCAGGGTCGTCTAAAGTCGGCATTGCGTGATAAAGGGCCAAGTCATGTCTTGCTTGGTATAATGCATCATGAAAATGCATTAAGCCCCCTTTTGCCAAAGCGTGTCTCATATATTGTTTTCAAACTCAATACAACGTAATATAAATACAGCTCTTACAGAAGTGATCAACATTTCAGAAAAAACATTTTACATTGGTCTCAGTGGTTATGTCGCCAAAATTTAGCAGAAAAATAATACCAAGATGTTTTAGAGAGCTACAGCTTTGATGTCAGATAACAAACACTAACAGCCCATTAATTTCGATAGCTTCTGTAACCTCACTTTCTACCAATATTGTTTTCCTTGTGATCCAATGATCAGATGCAGCCTAATTTCCAAAATGGAAATAAGGGATCCTTTTCCTTTTTTGTGATATCTTTGGTGCTGATGTGCCTGATATGGTTCTATGCAATTCCATCATATTTGACTTTTTATTTGAATATGTTGTGTGCTACTGTTAAAACCACATTATGTACACTCAGTACTAAACAAAATAAATAAATAAATAAATTGATTTTCTTGCACACCAGAAAATACAATGGGTATTCGGAACTGATGAAATACCTCTGGCCACTTACTGTACACTTTGGTAAAAATCTGAAAGAGACGAGAGTTCAGAAAGATACGTACTGAAACAAGAGAATCATAGAATTCATCTACTTGATCGTCAGACAGCTTGGAAGGTGTAGCTGCCATCAGCTTTTCCCAATCAAGGGGAGCCATCTTTTCTGTTTTACTAGCTTAACCCAGTCAGTTTACCCAGTTAGTTTTACCCAGTCAGTCACAGGTGTATCTGAGAGATAACAATGTAATGCTGATAACAGAAAGGAAAATTTTGTTTAACAATTTTAATATTAAGAATACTGAGGCTAAGCAAAGTTTTAACTGTTTTTTAGAATAGTGTAGATCAAAGATCAAGCTATGAGTGTCTGTGTGTGCGTTTTAATCTTGGATCTACACTATCTTATTTATTCTGAGAGATTTTTGCAAAAAAAGAATCTGGAAATTGCAATGTATCAGTAATTTTCATTACTAAAAGTGTCATTACACGTATACTGTGTTCTGTAGATTAACTCTACCAACCGACAAAATTTTAGACTCATCCAAATTAAAAGCTTTTGCAGACGACAAATTAAATGTGGTTTAGTGGAAAGAAATTTCTTTCAAAGTTTAGAAAACATTGTGAGAAAAGTAGAAAAGACTTCCTCCTCAGGTTGTTAAAAAAAGAAATTGTTTGGTAAAGAGTTCAAATTTTAATAGTATGCAATAATAAAACCAGCTACTCAGGTTTCTTAGAGTGTTATGTTGGATATACCCATTTCTTAACAATCCAATCTAGCCTGCCTGTCACAAAATATGGCCTGCATTACGCAAACATGGGGCATTCTGACATTTGCATAATGTGTCGTCGTAAAGTGCACAGTCCGCGTAGGCTAATCCGAAACGAAACTTTCAATTTTTATGTAATTTTCTGTTTTGCATAATTTCTTCTGTAGCACAAAATCTAATGTAGTCTTAAAGTGCCGTCTCAGATTAGCCTGCACAGACAGCTCAGGCTGATCTGAGATGACACTTTCTGCAAATGTCTGAATGCTCAAATACAGTTTCCAGCGGTCCAATGTATCATCGAAACACCAAAATACCCCTAATTTATTACTATTGAAGTACAACATATTTTGTCTTTTTTGTGGTATTTGACCAAAATAATGTCTATAGAGATGAAGAGCTGTAGGCTTAAATCATAATGACAAAAAAAACAACATTATCATTGAGGTCTGCCATAAACAATGCACTGGGATAGCCGTATTAAAGTCCATCGAAATACAGTACCTGCTCGAAGTTGTAAATATTTGTTAATTAAGGGATTCTACCTCCGCAAGATTTGTTTTTTTTATTTTTTTCGCAGAAAACACGATTAATTAAAGTAATGATCACTATAGAGAAGATTAATGTTGAAGCAAATGTCGTTAGTATACATTGATCATTGATTCATGTAGAGAACAATCGCCGAAATACTCGCGTGTGAAGTCCTGACACACCGAAATACTTGATCTTTATTACACAAAATACAGACTTATCAGAGTTATCAGATGGCATTGTCACCTATATTTTATTTCTTTAGATTATAAACACAGATGTACTCCACAGAGAATGCAAGTGCATTCCATTTGAGAACGAAGTACCTAAATAAAGCATTGCGTGATGTATCCATCGTAACGCGCGTGTCGCCTTAGACTAACATTTTCTGCTTTTTCCACTATGTTAACCGACCTATAGAATGAACTGCAGTTATATCTATATTACATAGATCTATATCAATATTTAATTTATCGTCAGCAGATGTGGAAGTTAGACAAGTCTAAAAATTAAGGCCGGGTAACATGTTTACCCGATTCAAAATGGCGGCCTCTTTTCTTTCTAGATACGTTAATTTTTAATTCATTATTCAAATACCATGAAAGAAAACCATTCTTTTCCAAGCATATTTATGGATATAAATCAGACACATCAACCTTGTAACACAGCTACTATACTAAGAACGTAAACTCCCTAAATCCACGAATTTTACTACGTCGTGCGGGTATTTTGGTGGACAACGGGTATTTCGGTGAACATTCATTATGGCGGACATCAATGGTATGTTGTTATTTTATCATTTTGTGTTAATCTAACCACCTTTCATCAATATAAACATAAGTTTGTGTTAAAAACAAAGACAAATCTTTCGTACTTATATTAGTAATTTATACTAATTGTAGAAAAAAATGGGGTGTTTCGGTGGTATTTCGGTGATTTGTCGGACCCCAGTTTCCAGCAAAAAAATTGAAGGACAAAATACATTGTTACCATTGCACAATGCAGGCCTCATGAAGAATTCAGGGTTAAGGCATTTAAAATTGATTTTTTTGGTTATGAAATGTTATCCGTACTTCATTGAAATGTGTCTATACTAAAATTGTTCAGTAAGTCCCACAAAAACTGGTCGGTCTACCACAGCTGATATCAAGTTGCAACAAAAAATTCAAATACTGTACTGGTACAGGTTTCCAGCTGAAATATCATTTGATGCATCAAACTATGTGTATTTAGTGTTGTAAGTTATATTCCCCTGTTTAAGGAAACCCAAGGAAAAAGAACACTTGACTAATATGCTTCCCTCAAGTTGACTTAAGCCTTAACATTGGTTTTTGTGGTTACATGAACATTTTAGTTTTTCCACATCTATATCCCCGCTTATTTTCAATTGTCACAGAGCAGAATGCCATGTGAATTCTCTGAAAAAAAAAATGGTTTGAATTGTTGATAAGGAATATGACAAGAGTTAGATAAAAAAAAAAATATGCCTTAAATTCGTAAGAACTAAAAAGTCATGTTCATTCTTGATTCGGCGAAATTTGTCTATACTTTGTATACATTCATACATTTCAAGATTCGAAATATAGCATTGCAATCAATTTGTCCTACGTATGTATTTCTAGGCCTTTTCTATCAAGCACGATCGAAGTTACTAAGAAGGACTGGACAGTTACCCTCAAATTTTGTCAAAACTAAGGAAAATCCGCCATTTTTTGTCAACAAACCGTTCGGCATATTTCGGTTTTAAACGCGAAAAATTGCCGAAATGTATATTTATTGACAGCAACGAATTGAATGCAATCGACCGAAAACCCTTGTGTAAACGCGAACCTATATAGGAGTTCCAAGTCTGAAAGTAATATGGATGAAGTAGAAAAGGAAGTAACCAGCATTTTTCTCCTTTTCCAAACTGATGAGGCGCAGTTTTGTTACGTAGATTCACTCCATTGTAAAAACAGCCTACGCCAAGAAAAAATGAAAAGGAGTCAGAGACTTGTGAGTGCATTAACAAGCAGCATCGCATCGATGTTTTTACAATTGTTTTAACCCTTTACCTCACAATATCGAGTTTTAACGGCCCAGGAGAATAAGGCCTTCGAAAACATTGTGGGAAAAGGAGAAAATGCTGGTGACCAGCATTTTCTCCTTTTCCTACAACGTTTTCTACCCTCTCAAAGACAGTAATCATCATATGAGCTACCTTTATTTGTCGTCTGCAAATGATTTCAGTTTGGTTGAGGACAAAATTTTGTCGTTTGATCAGTAAAGCGTTTTTACAAGTCCTGCCTTGAAATATGAGTAAAAGAGAATTTATTAATAGCATATTCAAGTTCGCAAATCAGATCGTCATAAATCCACAAAACTTCAAAAATGATCTATCACTGAATTAAGTAAGCCGATATCTAGCTGGCAAAAAGATCGGTGAAAAAGGAAGTCATGACGAAAGTACAAGAACAAAAAAATCCAATTATATATACCCCCTATGTATCAATGATAACTGTTATATTCCCTCAAATGGGTTACGTTATAAGTTGTAAGGTCAGGTGGCAGGGGACTTGGAAACTTGTTCACGGCTGTGGTAAATTATGTCGCTCCGAGCCGAAGGCGAGGTGGTGACATGATTCACCACAGCTGTGAACAAGTTTCCAAGTCCCCAGCCACCTGACCGTACAACGAATTTATTATACTGCAAAGTCACAAGTTTACCATTCCAACGTTTGTTAAGCGAATTTTACCATTTTTTTGGTTTAAAAAATTGAGTACGCTGACGAAGTAGAATTTTTCTTCTGCGTGCCCCCAATTCAATGAAAACTGACGTCACTGGGAACTGACGTCACTTAAACCTTGGTAATACCTGCTAAAACGTGCAGCTTGGCGCATAATCTTGATGTTAATCTTGATCGACGCCGCCATTTTGGATGTTGTGTTGATAGTGTAGTCATGTATAAGGGGCTCCCGGAAGGGAAACTGCTTTTACGTTGGTTTTGCCAGTGTACATGACATACATGTTCGGGGCATATTATCCAATCAGATCACGAGAGACTTCTTTGCAGTATAATAAAGTTTTAGGTATCTTCCAGCTAGAACTTGCTGGAATGTCACTTGATTAACCCTTACGCTGCTATGCGCGACTCAAAGATCTTTTGCGGACTGTGTAGATCAAGATCAGATAACACAGAACGTGGATCTACACAGCTCGACGAGGAGATATTTTTCCTCCAAAAATGCCTTTGAAATTTTGTGGTTTCACTATCAGTTTGAAAGTTTCATTTTATTAATTAAGCAAGATAAGGGTTAAAACTTAGCACGCGTCGATTACGAATATCCGCGATGTCTGCGCATGTCATATCCTGCATAGATTGACCCGTCTGCTATGGCGCATGCATAACTATACTGTACAGGAAAAAAGTGCTAATGTACGCAGTGCATTTATTAAAAACTCTGCTATAAATTATGGTGGCATATTTCTGCCACGAGATACGAGATAGCTATCATGATAATTTTGGTAAATTATCGCGATAAATTAAAAGTTTCCTGGAAATCTTATCAAGATCGTGAAAAGCTTCATGATAAAAATATCACGATAAGCTTAATATTTTATCGCAAAATTTCTCCACCGTGCTCGAAGCTGACATGCGAGATAAAATTATTGTGATAGTTTTATCCGTTTCTCGATATCTATAAATAGAAAATTCATCATTTGGATGAACTCGGTAGCTTTGACTTAAAGGGCAACTACAGCCAAAATCTCTTTTTTGGACATATGAATCCTTAAATGAAAACCATCTTAAAATAGAAAAACTGCATTTCAATGTCTATCGTAGAAAGAGAGTTTTAAGCGAAGATGTGGTTTGCACACCTGTGTGAGTTTGTGAAATGTTCGATAAACCGGATGTGATGCCACTCTTATTTCGGCTTCTGTGTACTGTTAATTTGATCTGATGCTGACTTTTTTTCTCTCAGCCTTATCCTCCCTCATGTCAGGAGACGACTTTTTTCGTCACAAAAATCCCTATCGTATGCCGGGTGCCGAGTTTAAGCACTATTTCGAGCCAGGAGATGACTATTTATTTGTCAGTCTGCTGTCTGTCTGTCTGTCTGTCTGAACTAAATGACATGGCTTAATATCAGATCTACCATTAATCCTCAAAAGGTTAAATAAACCTTCATGCCGATTACAAAATTTTGAATAGTGCTAGTTTTTGGAGAAACAAAAATAGATGTTTCCGCATTGGACACGGTACATAAGATCAGATTGCATGTTCTTTGCAGTCTGATCTTAATATACACTGTTCGCAAAAGGTCATTGAGTCGCGCTCAGCAGCCTTGGGGCCCCACAGAAATTTAAATGAGGCAAGCAATAAATGGTAAATTCACTGTTGATTATCCATCTCTTTTTTTTTAAATTTAAGATCGTATGAATGAGGAAAATACAAAAGTTATGACGTTCGACTTACCCATTTAACCTGTGTAAAATTCCAAATTCCATTTACATTATTTACGAAAAAGGGTTCAATATGGTCGTGAAAACAAAAGAGTAACTTTGTACATGACATGTTTATGACAAGTGCTTGTTAACCTCAAGCTGCAAGCCGGGTAAAAAAAAATGTCAGACCACAACGGTGCGATATCATCACAAAAGAGACACCGAATTAACCCTTTGTCCTTGTACATGGATGGAACACACAATTCTTTTCTAAAAATAAAAGGTTGGCGCACTAAAATTTTGTGTAAAGTTTGTACGCAGTTATAAATTTTTAATTTACGCTGCTTTTATGGTCAGCATCTCTTATCTCGTATATGATTACGGGGAGAAACACGGGAGAAGACAGTTAAACAATTTTTGTCCACGTTGGTTTTTCCTTTTAAATTGTACGCCTTACACGTCTCAGTATTTAGGAAATGGACTGACCCTGTATTTTGCAGACGAACAAAAATGTTTACTGCATGATATGGAGGACAGGAAGGCAGGAGGCAATTCAGACAATCTTTTAACGTTGTTGTTGATGAAAGAAACAAATTTGAGATTATGAAAAAAAAGCACGTAGGGAAATAAATGAAGATCGAGTGAAAAAATTTTTTTTAACTTTAACAGCAAATTCAGGATATGTGCTGGATTTCATGTTGTTCGTGAATGTTAAAGAGAGGATAAGATTTCTAAGGCAGATCAAGGCTATTAATTCTTTCCAAGCTGAAGGAGACATGTAAAATGCTGACACTGATGGTGTAGATCAAGATCAGACTGCGCAGGATTTGTAGACCGTTAAATGATCGACGGTGTCCTATATTTGGTAGAAACAGCCTTAGAAATTAACTCGAATGATTTCCTTTTCACATTGCAACGTTCCTTCTTCCTTCTACGACCTAGTAGAAGAGAATTTTGGCATGATTCAATTATCTTGATTTATTATTTCTTTTTTTATATTTATCTATTACAACTCGTTGATTAGGTAGTGGTACAATTGAAATAACATCAAGAAATAAATTTCAAAATATTTATGTTCGTTACCAGAAGAATAACTATTCCTTTTTATAAGTACTTTCTCCACTAAGCTAATTCATTCAAAATGTCTTTCCTTTGATTGTAGATGTAAGAGCGATATACCCCCGTCACGCCAAACTCGTTCTCACTCTGTTCCGAATTTTTTTGCTGATCGGACTGAAACTGTCTTTAGACGAAGTGGGCGTATTAGTATCCTTTTACGAAGGGTGCTCCAGAACTTTGAGCCTGCTCAAATTTTTTTTGCCATCCATCCCGTCCTGTGCTTAGACGGAGTAACAACGTACTTAAAGCGAGATGGACGTACTACGAACGGAACTGCTGTACTTCGATCCTATTAGAGACGCAGTGCGGTCGGGCAATAACCTGCAGTGCGTTTGCATTTTACCGACCGAAATTACATGTCCTATCCCAGCCAGTTTTTCGATTTTGTTGACCGGGTTAAGACTTTCTGGGAATAGGTTTGGTGAGATAGGGGGCTTCAGCCATTATCAGGCCAAAATTATACGTTCATCCCCGACCGTAACCCGTTTTCCGATTATGTCAGGACGGGTTAAGACGTTGTAAGACCTAGTTTGGTGTGACGGGGGCTATAGAGATTGAAACTCTGCAGTACACAAGTGATTGAAACATGAAATAGCGATTTATATCTTTATAAATATCATGCAGTTTTCTCAATTTTCTGTGTTAGTTCATATATAGTGACTATAATTATCTTCTCACACTTGTGAGATCACGGCAAACTACCGGAAGTCACGGTTTTTTCAATTAGCGACTTTCACACAGGTGAAAATCCGAAAGTTTAAACCTCTATATCTCGTGGAGTAAGCATCACAGAACGTTAACAAGATTTTTGTTAACATACTCTAGTGTCGTTTTATCCGATTTTGAAATGAAAATTTTGGTGTGGAGTTACCCTTTAATAAGATTGCAGTCAGTAAAATTTCGAATCATTAATTAACAATTGTAGCTTAATTGGTAAATTTTGACAATGCCCGAACGATAGAGGTCTGTAAAATCACAAAGACGACTCGAAATGCCTCCTACGAATAACTTTGAAACCGTACAGGGGTAAGGAGAATTCATAAGGTTGTATACGAAGGTATTCCGAAACCGTATCTAATTATAGGTACCATGAATGTCAGTTGTGGGCACGAAAGCAGAAAAAATCATGATAAGAGTTAGCATTATTGCGATATTTTTATCGTGATTTTTTTTGTTTTATCACGATAATTCTCTTAAATTATCATGATAGCTATCTCGTATCTCGCGGCAGAAATATGCCACCATAATAAATGGCTAAATATAATAACGAGCGAAGCTCGTTTTGCGGTAACACTGTTCTAGATTTTTAAAGATAAAATTCCGACTTCGTTCTGGGTTTTAGTCTAAATCTAAATGGGGATGACTAAAAATTGAGTGTCTTTCGGTTAGTCGCATAGCGTCACACGTATGACTCATTCGGCATACTCGGGTGATGGGAGCCATCAAATCCCTCGGCTGTATCTGGTGGATTGATATGCACCAGATCGGTACATACCCGGAAATACGCCGGTTTACCGTTCTGAAAATTGTAAGGCTCCTCTTACAAAAGAAAACTTGAGTTTCAATTTTCTATCGAAATCTTTCTAACTATATTTCAGTTTAGTTGACAAACAGTTCCTATATTCATTACTTAACGTGGTTTATCAATTCCCGTTGAAGTTTTCACCGACAGATAAACAAATGTGAATAACTTCATCGAGGTTGTTTATGTCGTTGCTAAACGACTGACTGTGGCGCGCCATGTATAAGATTACGTGATTCGCAGTTCAAATGGAAACGACCGTTATACGGACGAGGTTAGATGTAGGTACGGAATCGGCCGAGTTGTGACGAGTGACGTATGACTATCTTTCGCACAAGTACCTGATTGGTCAAAAATGACAATAATTATCTACAGATCGAATGATTACTTATCAGCTTAATGAGTATAGATTATTTAATTCCTTACTTGCTTTCAGCGTATTAAACGTATTTTTTGTATAAACATACGCAATGATCTATGCTGGCAAATAATGACGTCATTAATCATACTATTCTTACGTCATGCACGAGCCGTTTTTTCGCGGAAAACATTGTGTCGAAGACATCAAGACTAAACTAGTTTTTTGACTGTTTCAAAATACCATTTTCAGAGAAAGCCGGATTTATGCAGCTAACCTGGATCAAAACTCTTTGCTTGATCTATTTTTCTACGTTCTACATATCAAAGGACCAGTATGCATGCCTTTTGATTCAGTCAGTTATCATAACGAGCGACAGCGAGTGACAGCGAGTTACGGTCGAAGCCTGTAACGAGCGAAGCTCGTTTTGCGGTAACACCGTTCTAGATTTTTAAAAAATAAAATTCCGACTTCGTTCTGGGATTTAGTCTAAATCTAGAAGGGGATGACTAAAAAATGAGTGTCTTCCGGTTGGTCGCATAGCGTCACACTTATCACAATCTTTCGCACAATTACCTGATTGGTCAAAAATGACAATAATTATCTACCGATCGGATGATTACTTAAAATTCATCGTCAGTTTAATGAGTACACATTATCTAATTTCCTCCTTACTTTCAGCGTATTAAACGTCTATTTTTGTATAAATATACGCAATGATCTATGCTAGCAAATGATGACGTCATTAATCATACTATTTTTGTGTCATGCACGAGCCGGTTTTTCGCGGAAAATGGTATGTCGAAGAAATCATGACTAAACTAGTTTTCTGATTGATTGATTGATTGTATGGTGTTTAATGCCGTTTTCAACATTATTTCAGGTATATCACGGCGGCCAATGCACATATCCATGCTTTTCTGGAGTTTCTTTTACTAGTACTCCGCACAATTTTCTTTCCAAACTACTGGCTGCTTTCCCACATAACCATCGTCGAAATAAGGATCAGAGATGAGAGAGGAATGAATCCTGTCGCAATGACTATCATCAATCCTCGGAAAGAAATTGGCCAGGCTGGGTATCGAACCAGCGATCCCCTGTTCTTGAGTCCTATACGCTACCGACTCTGCTACTGGGGCTCGGCAACTAGTTTCTGATTTTCAAAATACCATTTACTGAGAAAGTCGGAGTTATGACTGGTGAAAAGGGGGCTTAATGCATCTGCAAAAACTATCGACCCAGGTCTGCCTGTTCTGACCTGAATTAAAACTCTATGCTAAATCTATTGATCAATTGTATGCATGTCAAAGAACCAGTATGCATGCCTCGTGATTCAGTCAGTTATGGCCTGCAACACGCGAAAAGGGGCATTCGGACATTTGCGTAAAGTGTCGTCTCGGATCAGCCTGCGCAGTCCGCGCAGGCTAATCCGAGACGGTACTTTACGACTACATTGGACTTTGTCCTTCAGTAGACATGCGCAAAACAGAAAATTACATAAAAACGGAAAGTGTCGTTTCGGATTAGCCTGCGCGGACTGCGCAGGCTGATCCGAGACGACACTTTACGCAAATGTCCAAATGCCCCTTTTTGCGTGTTGCAGGCCTTATCATACAATACGGATTATATGGATCTATAATTATGTGATGACTTGCTTGGTATCATACATCACGGAGATGCATTAAACCCCCTTTTGCCAGAATATGACTTAAATATGAGCCGTGCTCTGGCAAAAGGGGGCTTAATGCATCTCCGTAATCCATCATACCAAGAAAGCCATCACATACTTATGGATCCATAATAGCCACTTTTTTTAACAACCGACTCAATCATGAGGTAGACTGATCCTTTGACATGCAGAAAATCGACCAATAGCGAAAAGTTTCGGCCCAGGTCAGCCTGCGCGGACTGCGCAGGCTGACCTGGGTCGAAACTTTTCGCAGATGCATTAAGCCCCCTTTTCACAGAGCGCGGCTCATATATTTATTCAAATGTTATAACGTTAAAAGCTTGTTGATAGATCTAAAGATTTGGGTTTTTTTTACCGTAAGTTGGATATCTATCCGATAACTCAGCAAATTTCTGTCCTAGGATTGGTGATAGATCTAGTCATTGCGACAGAATTCATTCCTCTCTCTACACTGATCACTGTTTCAATGATGGACGCGTAGGAAAGCAGATTGGATGAAAAAGGAAAGCTTCAAATAATCTGATTTTGGCGATCTACGCACTTTCATTTTAAAGACACTCAAGGAAAAACATGCCATCATTGACAGATCCACAAGTGAAATAATATCGAAGTGTTAAAGTGTTAAAAATCATAGTCGAAAAAAAAAAATTCTTCAAAAATGGAGAGTTCATGATGTAAATCAGCAGGTCTGAGAATGATCAGATGTCGCTGCAGTAGCGCCGGGTAGGGGTGGTAACAATCCAGTCGACCTTAATCACCAACTAAACCCTTTAAAAAGTGGCGGTCACATGATTCTCTGGCGATCAAAGCTACATGTGGTATTGCAGAAAGACAGCAGCGTTCCATGGAACTATACAGTATAGATCTATAAAAAGTGAAGGGTTTTTCCCTTCTTCTATTTACTTGTAATGTGAAAATGTGACCGTGAATTTCTTCCGTTCTGTCTTTTCTTTTTTTCTCTCTCTTACAGATCTAGATCTACAAGCAGTGAGGAAATGTCCCTGTAAAATGTTCTTTAAAAGTGCGTTAACCAATAATCACTTCAAGTTATTTTTTTCTGGATATAGATTAAAATATTAAAGAGGAACTGTCTTAATTTTGTTAAGGGAATCCGAGACCGTTCGACCTTTTTCATATACATCCACGAAAGAAACATGCTTTCTACTTTTAACAACGCTCAAAATTAGTTTTGGCAAATCCGGAATTCCAACTCAAAACCCCTTGATTTCAAGATCTAGGTCGTCATTCCAATTAACAGGTATTTGTTCCACAAATCATTCATGTCGCTCGTATTGAGGCTTTGTCTTTTTCATATTACAATATGGATATATAATTATGTGATGACTTGCTTGGTATCATACATCACGGAGATGCAGTAAACCCTCTTTTACCGCAACATGGCTCAAATATAATTTATTTAATGCTACGAAAGCTTGTTGATAGATCTAAAAGTTTGGCGGTTTTTTTGCCATAAGTTGGATAGATCTATCTATCCGATAAATCGGCAAATTTCTTTCCTAGGATTGATGATAGATCTAGATCTAGTCATTGCGACAGATTTCATTCCTTTCTCTGCACTGATCAGTGTTTCAGTGATGGACGTGTAGGAAAGCAGATGGGATGAAAAAGGAAAGCTACATATAATCTTATTTTAAACAGCGATCTACACACTCTGATTTTAAAGAAAGTCCAGGTAAAATATGGGTAGACCTGTGCACTAAAGAAGAAATGAAAGAAAGATTCTGTTTTTGTTTGTTTTGTTTTTTTTCCTTTTGTGTGTATATTCATTGCGGCGGCAAGTGCACCTACCACGCGTTCCTGAAGTTCCTTTTACCAGTACTCTGCTCAACATTCTTCCCAACCTACTGACCGATTCCTCGTAAAAATCAAAGTCTCTCTGATATAGATCTCGATCTACATGCAGTGAGGAAATGTTCCCGTAAAATGGTCTTTACAAGTGTGTGAACCAATAATCATTCTAAGTTATTTTTCTTGACATAAATTAACGAAATTGTCCAAGAACTGTTTTTCTTTTGTTAAGGAAATCAGGGACAGTTCGCCCTATTTCACATGTATAAATCTACGAAAGAAAAATGCTCAACGCTCAAAGTTAGTTTTGGCAAAGCCGGAATTCGAACTTAAAACCCTTTGATTTCAAGATGTAGAATATAGCTCGTCATTCGATTTTTGTACCAGAAATCATTCACGTCGCTCGTATTGAGGCTTTTTCATATTACTTCTGTAGAAAAAACAAACCTTTTTTTTCCTCCCCAAATCTCTTAAAAGTAGGTCAATAATCATTTCAAACTGGATAAATAATTTTACAAAATATCATCTTTTACTGCAAGACTTTGTTTACATTTTCTAAACATAGACATGGGAAAAACCGGGATTTGTGTAGGGTCTTTCAGACATTGACTTCAAAACAATTGGGCATCCCCGCCATTCTGGGCTTATACCGTGGCTTTTTCCCAGGCCTATAGGGACTATATTCATAAATGACTAAAACGACCATCCCTACATTTAAACGCCCCAAAATTACACCTTTTTATTGAATATAATCGTCAAGTTTATAAGATTGCAAACAAAAACATGTCTAATCGTATTCCTACACCCTTTTACAAGAAATTCTTTTATAATGTATTAAAAAGATCTAACCCCCTTTAAAATAAATTATTAAATGTTTTGAAAAAAATGCGTGTAGAAACCAAATATTTTATAAAGTCGTCACTTAATGTATAAAGTCATCTTTTTTTCGAAGGTTAAACTTTTATGGCGCCAAAACTAGTTAACCTTTACAGATGTCTCGAGCCTAGAAATGAGACCAAAATAGAACAGTTTATGTCTTGCTTTCCGATAGTTTATCCAGAAATAACGGTTAAATATTTTTCGATATTTCATGGTTACTACTAGTGAAAAATACAGATTTTATGTTCTAACTCTTCAACTGAAGGCGGAAAGAGTAGTTCCCGCGCACTAGTTACCTAGATAAAATGCGCGTGCGGTGAAAGATCGAAAATTATTTCATGTCGTGAACACCTTCGGTAATGTTTTCACGAGTTGCACAGCCCTCCTGGCTGCGCCACTAGTAAAAAAAAGTGATGTTCACTCGAAGAAATAATTTTCGATCTTTCACACACAAAAAAAATCCTCTATAGACTTCCAAGGTTCCTTTTTGTTTTAAATGTCTTGGCAAAGCGGGCTGTGTAGATCAAAGATCTGATAGCAAGTTTTATGCAGCCTGATGGTGCTCTAGATTAGTCACAAAGGCGGATAAAGTTATGAAAGACAATTAAAACCCTTTACCACACAATCCCGGCATTTTACGACCCAGAGGAAGAAGTCTTTTTTCATTGGATATCCTTTTCCCACGATGTTTTCTGCCCAATCAAAGACGAATTTTGCCTTTATGCCATCTTTTATTTGTCGCCTGCAAATAATTTGAACTTGGACCAGTCGAATTTTTTGTCGTTTGCTAAAGAGTAAACGCTTTACCTCACATAGCATAAATTGTTATTGTGGAAATTCAAGAAAGTAGTTATAAAAAAAATCTTCTTTCTATCGTTGTTTATCGTTCAATAAACCACGGTTGTGAGTTATGAGGCACAATGAATTTATATACATATTAGAAAGCACAAGTGGTTTATTCATTGCGATTCATAACTCACAACCGTGGTTTATAGAACGATAAACCACGATAGAAAGATTATCTCGATTCTAACATGACCATCTCTTGATCAAAGGAAAATAGATTCATGCTTAATATACAAAAGTGAATGCCGATTAATTGCAATGAATAAATCGTGGCTGTACAGAAATGGTGGTACTAGGCCAGTTTGTCTATGAAACGGCAAAAAGAGAAAAATGCTGTTTACCAGCATTTTGTTTATTTCCCACAATGCTTTCAACGGCCTTCTTATTCAAGGTAGTGTAACTTGGGATTTATTGGGTAAGTGATAAAGGGCTGTTTAAGTGAAACAGCAAACAAAAACTCGCACATACACGTTTGAATGTTACATTATGAAGATCATTTTTGGTTAAAGACGATCGCTACAGTTTCACCATTTTTTGAAAACATTCAGAATTTCATGAAACTTTGTTAGGTGATACTTTAATATCTGTTTTTCAAAAATAAGAGTTAAAAAACGGGGTCACCAGCTTTGGGAAAATTCTATGAATATTTTGTTTTGGCACACCTGCATTGCGGCAGTTCAGGATGAAATTTCACCTATGAAAACTAAGTGTATGTATATTTTTTACAATGACAACAGTTATAAGCTAATGTTATGTCATTGTATTGGTAAAACATTAAATATAAAAAAGGGGGAAAAAAAAAACAGTATACTGAGTATCATTCTTAAAAAAACCCCCTTAACTTATGGCTAAAACACCTTTATTTTGGAAAAAAAAAACCGAAAAAAAAAAAAAAACCAAACATTATATTTCAAAGTTTCTTTTTTAATGTTCTAACATTCAGATTTTTCTTATTTTTTCTGTAAATGATATTCAGGTACGAAACTAAAAGAATCGGGCTTAAAATAGTAGGTCACCAGCCTTATTTGTTAAGAAAATACAATTTAAGTTTGTGGGTGGGGCACTAACTAATGAGTAAATGTAGGGTTTGTCCAAGAAAAAGACATTATATGAAGTTAACAATACATCAATGCTTGTAAGAATCAGGTTTGTTGGTCATCATAAACCAATCCGATGTTAGCATTTTGTGGTAATTTCACTGGTTGGACTTTAGCCAGTCCCGCACGTGCATAATAAGCGCCTGAGAACCCCGTGCAATAAAGCTAGCATCAGACGACATCGAGAAGCCGAACTGAAAAGACGTATATTTGTTACCTTTTCAGAGCTCCAGATAAAAGGGTGTGATGGTATTCTAAAATCATTATTTCTCTTCAAAACCCTATGTTGTGGGTAATCATTAGAATCGTCTCGATGAGACAATTCTAATGGGTACCCACAACAAAGGGTTAAGTGGAAAATAGTTAATATTCTAAATTTTGAAATCAAAATCACTCCCTCTAGCTGGAGCTCTGCTTGTATTTGTTGTTGTGCGGCATCTGCCTGTAGAAAAGACGACTACCAGTTTTTGTGACCCTCGGAGGCGGACCAGTTACAAATAGGCAAGTCTGATTTTACAACAATTTAACCCATTACCAAACGACTGATTTTAGACTCTTCAAAATTTGACGCGTTTGCAGACGCTAAACCAAAACCTGGTATTTATGTATCTCAGTTCTTTAATGAGTCAGAAATCATTGTGCAAAAAGGAGAAATCAATCATTAGGTGCAGTTTCTCTTTTCGACATAAATGTTTTCTGATGCTGTCTGCTGCAGAATCGTCAAGCCAAAGGACAACCTGGTAAAGGAGAAAGAGTAATGTACAGACCCTCGTTTTCTGAAAGTCTTTACCAAGTGACATAATTTTGGACTAGACCAAACTGAAAGCATCTGCATCTGAAAAGATGTTTTAGCTCGACGATACGTCTACCAGATAGAGCGCTAGTGGTAGCATCTGTGTCCATATTTCAGTTGTTAGGTGACGTAGTTGGGTGATTCACTTTGACTTTCACTCCGATCTTTTGAAAGCGTATTTTTGGATTCTTGCCTCCCATATTATTAGTTGGCTTGATTCAAATATTTTTTAGCTCTACTGGCTGAAAGCCAGCAGAGCTAATGTCATGGTATGGTTTCCGTCGTCCGTCCGTCCTTTCGCCCGTCCGTCTGTCTGTCCGCCCGTTAGTATTTTTCTTGTTTACGCGATAAAGTCTGCATTTGTTGTCAGATTTTCACGAAACTTGCATAGTTTGTTTATCTCATCAATAGCTTGAACCCTATTGATTTTGAAAAAAATCCAACAAACAGTATGGGAAAAGTAGCCATTTGAAGTTGAAAATAGCAATATCTTGTTTACGCGATAAAGTCTGCATTTGTTGTCAGATTTTCGTGAAACTTGCACAGTTTGTTTATCTCATCAATAGCTTGAACCCTATTGATTTTGAAAAAAATCCAACAAACAGTATGGGAAAAGTAGCCATTTGAAGTTGAAAATAGCAATTTCTTGTTTACGCGATAAAGTCTGCATTTGTTGTCAGATCTTCATTAAACTTGCACAGTTTGTTTATCTCATCAATAGCTTGAACCCTATTGATTTTAAAAAAAATCCAAGAAACATTCGGGAAAAGTAGCCATTTGAAATTGAAAATTTCCATTTCTTGTTTACGCAGTAAAGTCTGCATTTGTTGTCAGATTTTCATGAAATTTGCACAGTTTGTTTATCTCATCAATAGCTTGAACCCTATTGATTTTGAAAAAAAATCCAACAAACAGTTTGGGAAAAGTAGCCATTTGAAGTTGAAAATTGCAATTTCTTGTTTACGCGATAAAGTTAGCATTTGTGGTCAGATTTTCGTGAAACTTGCACAGTTTGTTAATCTTATCAATAGCTTGAACCCTAATGATTTAAAAAAAAAAAAATCCAACAAACAGTATGGGAAAAGTAGCCATTTGAAGTTGAAAATTGCAATTTATTGTTTACATGATAAAGTCTCTATTTATTACCAGATTTTCGTGAAACTTGCACAGTTTGCTTATCTCATCAATAGCTTGAACCCTATTGATTTTGAAAAAAATCCAACAAACACTATAGGAAAAGTAGCCATTTAAAGTTGAAAATTTCCATTTCTTGTTTAGGCAATGAAGTCCACAGTCTTGATCCAATTCTTTTGAAACTTTCAAAGATTATTTGGTTCATCAAAGGATTGAACTCTAGTACAAGTGAAGAAAATCTAGTAATCAGTTCAGGAAAAGTAGCCATTTGATAACTTGGTACTATTTACTCAAAATCCACATTTTTTGTCACATTTCTTTGAAATTTGCTGGGATTGTAAAGTACAAGGTGTACTGAAACCCTATCAAATTTGGAATTTCACTGTTCAATTCACCATGCCTTGGCTTACACTGTCTTAGTGGGCTCATGCCCAGTTGTAAGAACACCCACCTTTTTTTGTGGTTTTTTTTTTGTGTGTTTTTTTCTTTTCGCATCATAATTCATAATGTATGCTAGCAAAAAAGCAAAATCACTGCCAGTAGAGCGATTTCAGGCCCTCAAGGGCCTCTAGTTTTTTTCTTCATTTTGCTGACATGAAACGGTCCGTTTTAGTTCTTTGTTTATTCATTTTGAAGACACTGACAAGTGTGGCAAGATCAAATTTTATTAGGTGCTCACCGTTTCGAGTAAAAAATGAACGTGATAGTTACACCAAGCGTGATAATGGAAACTGTCGCGACCGTCGTTAATCGGTTAAATCCGGCAAAAGGGTGTAAGATCGAAGTTATTGCTGTACATAAGCTATGCTCTGTAAAAAAGGGGGCTTAATACATCTGCAAGAAGTATCGACCATGTCAGCTTGCATGGGACCAATCTTCTTGCTATTTGTCAATATCTGCATGTCAAAGGACCATTCTACAACATGATTCAGCTGTCTGCAAGCCAATACTGATTTTATAGATCTATGATTATTTTAAAATTCGCCAAGTATAATTCATCAACGATATGCATTAAGGCCCCTTTAGCCAGGGCATGGGTCACATTGATTGTGATCTGTGATCTTGCAATCTGTTTTCGATGTAGGCTACGTCAAAAGCTGTATTTCGTTCAGCTGTACATGTTGCTTTCTTTTATGTTTTAGAGTAGATCCAAAATATTCATCACAGGTCTACAAAATGTCTGTCTGTCTGTCTAAGCGTTTGTCTGTCTGCTCGCGTGTCTGTCTGTCTGCCGTGTGTGTGTGTCTGTGTCTGTCTGTCTGTCTACGTGTCTTTCTGCGTGTCTGTCTGGCTGTTTGCGTGTCTATCTGTGTGTCTGTCTGCGTGTCTGTCTGTAATCCTGCCTGGCTGTCTGTCTGTCTGGTTGTCCACCTGCCCTTTCGTCTATCTGTAGATCTATATATGTCAGTCTTTCTGATGACAATTTCGCTGTTTGGGAGAGAGTACGTGATAAATTGTTTGAAATTTTACTTGTGTCGCTCGCGTTGATCCAAAAAAAAGAAATACATCTTACGATGTTGAATCAGCATACTTGAATTACGGAATTTTGCGTTATTTATGGTTATAATTTTTTACTTTTTCGCATTATAAAAGACACGATTGTATTCGTTTCAAAAACTGCTCTTTTTTGGTTACATTTTAGTATAGTATATCATCTACAGGTAAACATGATATATTATAATATATTCCTGTTTCAGTTTCAAGGTGATGATTGCTTGCACTGGATATAAAACTTGTATCACAAAACGCAAGGGGAATTTTAGGACTTGCAAACCCTCCAACATAAATAACGCTTGTATTCAAATATTGCATAATTATAGCTCAGACATAGATATCTGACCTGAATATGTTTGCATTTAAAATAGTTTTATAAACCAGTCTGGAATCAAAGCGTTGAAAGCACTTGTGTGGCATTTGTCACGAGAGCCATTGTAAGGAATTAATAATTTGAAAATAAAAAGAAAGAGAGAAATATTATCCAAATATTTGTTTGAATGCTAACCTACTAATCAAGTTAAAACCTTTTTCAGAAAGCAGCTGTAAATAATGTTAACTCTAATTCTGCTCATCTTGACCTAGGATTGCTCATCTTGACCTAGGATGTCCTTTGCAACAAGTGATGACCAAAATAAGCTCATCCGCGGAGTCTTATCTGCACTGTTCGCTTTTAATATACAACATAAGGCCAACAACCTTGTAAATATAAAAGTTTCGGCTATGGTCAGCCCGCGCTGACTGTGCAAACTGACTTGTTTGATACTATTTGCTGATTAATTAGAAAAGCTTTTCTCAGAGCTGGCTCATTTGTATAAATTTATAGTGCATAATTTTCGGTGTTCATTGTTGTAATTCACAGAGCATGGCTTTTATTTGTAAACTAACAGTACATGGTTCCCGATGTAGAGGACGTTCTGTAGCTTTTTTTTTCCGCAGCGTCGTGCGCATGCATGAGAACGGGCTTTTTCGTCCGGGTTTGTTCGCCCGGGCGTGTTCCTCTCGTTACAACTCGAATCGTACCTACATCTAAAGTCGCCTGTATCAAGGGGGGGTTTCCACATTGAAGTACTGTTAGTCAGATGATCTTAAACAAGGCGGCACCCTATAAATCGATTAGCAACAGCAACGACAGACACAGTGATAAGCAACCTATCGCTGAAAAAAGCTTAGGTAATTGATAGACCGAGTAAGAAAATAAATGCACAATGTTTGCCATCGGAAATGTATTTGAGTGGATAAATGTACAAACTGCTTGTCATCGGAACTGTATTTGAGTGGACTATTTTGTGTCAGTGGAGGAACAAAAAAGTCGGGTCATGGCCGCAAAGAGATGTTTTTGAGAGGACAGATTCTAGGGTGCCCTTGTTTGTTGATATTTAGCGAAAAACGCAATCGGTTACCATGTTCCTTTCAATGCATCTTTTTGAAGGACTAAAGACATACTTCAGAAAGCAAGAGACAGAAAAGCCAAAGGTTTGTCAAGCGATCTGTGAAACTTCGAAGATAGTCAATTTTACTCTGTTTTCAATGTGGCAAAAAACCAGTGGTGTAAGACACCCATGATACAGCCGAGTGACTTGATCGCCCGAGGTTTTCCATTCCAGTTCCCCACCCACTTCTTCTAATGCTAAGTGTGCAGAAACGTACTCTCGCGATGAGAAATCAACATCATCAAACGAGCCATGGAAAATTAGAGAGCGAATTATTTATGTACGTCGAATTGTGTGTTTTCGTATCATTTTGCCATCTTATCACCGAGTTTGGTTTAGTTCTGATGACCTTGCGCAAATTTTATATGCTCTCAAAGAGAGTTATTACCATGAACCCGGGGCACGTCAACTGGGTTCCTACACATTAACGGCAAAAGTCCTGTTTTAAAGAAGTTCATTGCATCGCTTTGGCCGCTGTATCAATTGCTTGGACACGTCCTTGTATCATTCCTGATCATACTGGGAAACGATGCTGGTAGTCACATACTGTAGTTCTTGTAGAGATCTGGCAGCGCCCTTAGTCAACAACCATTCTTAAGAACGTTCTTGATCTCAGTCTCCAGTATTTTCTAAATTTGAAAATAACACAACTTCTGATTGGCTAAACCAAATGGTTCAGCCAATCAGAAGTTGTTTTACTTTCAAATTTAGAAACTCTTGGAGAATAAGACTAAGAGTATTCTTCAGAATGGTTGGTGAATACGGGCCTTAACCTGTGACCTTTGAGTTGATTCATAATGAAGGAGAATGTAGCAAAGTCGAACGGGGCGAGATCAGACGAGAAAAGCGTGTAACTGATTGTTTCAATACCTAGTAGAATGATCTCAGACTATGTCCATTTGTCTCGTGTAAAATGTGTTAACTTTAGATCTAGATTAGTTTAGATCTTTATTATATACTTTGATATTGTCCCCATGTATTTGCACTGGATAAAAGTATGCAATATTATAGGTTATTGCACTTGTATGGGAATATATTGTGTTGAACGAGTTCTTTTGGCAGAGTTGCCCGAGCTTGCGAGGTATGAAAAATTTGTCTATCGAACATGTTTATCGACGATGAAATTATTAAGCGATGAAAAAAGATCCTCGGTCGCCATCTTGTTTGTTTACGTACCTTTAGCAACGGTGACGTCATCAAATGTCAATGTTGAAAAGTCCACGAAACCACGATAGGTCGACAAAACGGATTTCTTATCGCTTTTGGAATTTTAAAATAAACAAAATAAGTTGAGGAATTTGATGAAAACACTGTTAAATCAGGTGAAATTATGTAAACAATATCAAAGTATATAATAAAGAGGTTATTGCACTTGTATGGAAATATATTGTCGAACTCGTTCGTTTAGCATAGTTGCCCTCGCAAGCTCGGGTAACTTTGCCAAAAGAACTCGTTCAACACAATATATTCCCATACAAGTGCAATAACCTATAGTATAGAATGACGTCACTCTACATAAAATAACGTATCCACGTTCTGTGCAGTCTGATCTTGATCTACACTGTCCGCAAAAGGTCAGTGAGTCGCGCTAAGCAGCTTAAGGGCTGAACGAGAACAGATTAATGTCTAAGACCTAAATTTTCACAAAGTAAAGTTGAACAAAATTGCATTATAATGCAATCATGTAATATTAGAGGTATCTTGTAACATTAAAATAACCGCACGGGTTTTCTTCTCTTCTTCAAAATAAGATATATCCGGATGAAACCTGATCGTATGGCGTTTTTGGTCTGCAACATACGAAAAGGGGCTTTCGGACATTTGCGTAAAAGTGTCGGCTCGGATCAACCTGTGCAGTCCGCGCAGGCCAATCCGAGACGGCACTTTACGTCAACATTAGATTTTGTCCTCCAGTAGACTTGCGTAAAACAGAAAATCACACATGATCGGAATGTGTCGTCTCGGATCAATCTACGCGGACTGCACAGGCTGATCCGAGACGACATTTAACGCAGATGTCCGAATGCCCCTTTTCGCGTGTTGCAGGCCAATTATAGCAGCCTAAAGGTTAACACTTTACCAAACAATCCCTGGTTTCTACGACCCTGAGATAGAAGCCTTTTGAAAACATTGTGAGAAAATGCTGGTAACCAGCATTTTCTCCTTTTCCCACAATGTTTTCTATCCTGCTGGAAACAAATTTCAATTTTTGAGTGACGTTTACTTTGTCGTCTGCAAGTACTTTCAATTTGGGCCAGTCTAAAATTTTGTTGTTTGGTAAAGAGTTAAAGCGTTTCACTAAGTATACGTCTCGCTACAAGAACCTAACCAACTTGTTTATCACCTTCGATTTGTCATCTTCTAAGAAGAGAAGACTGCGACAATTGGAAGACGGGAGACGATTTCAAACCGAATGGCGATTGCTCTCTTCTTCTTCCGGAATTGGAGAGTTGTAAATCGAATTCGACTGAAGACGGAAGTAAACAAAAAACATGGCGGACACGGGTATGTTGATGCAATGTGTTATAACATACGAGTTTCTTTTTGCGGATTTCGAGGATGCGGCTGTTTCTGAAGCATGTCTTATGTCACCAAGGCTGTCTCCATTAGCATTATTGTAAGCATAATGTTGGGAATAGTTTACTTCATAGTTAAACCACCTTGTATATACGTATACGGGATGCGGTCAAAACGTACCCAAACCAAAACGTACCCAAAAACTAAGTCAAAACGTACCCAAAAATAAAGTTAAAACGTACCCAAAATTTAAGTCAAAACGTACCCAAAGTACAATTTTCATTTTACCGATTTCAATGTAAGGTATGAATTGAAAATATCATGTTTTTTTACCTTTTTAGGGTGTTTTATGTCCAAACTCACTTTATTCATGTATGTTTTTAATTCTTTAATAAGAAGCATGTTTTCAGTCCCAAGGTTCATTCAATTACGGTGATGTGTTTTTGTAGGGACTAATTAGGTGTGACAAACTAGTCATCATTTGACAGTTAAGAAGATAGTATTATGTATATTCAAACCCCTCACTTGGGTACGTTTTGACTCCACTTGGGTACATTTTGATTCCACTTGGGTACGTTTTGACTTGGGTACGTTTTGACTTGGGTACGTTTTGGTTTGGGTACGTTTTGACTGTAAACCTATACAATAAATGAATAATACAATATTATTTTCAAAGTGCACGACCGTGGGGCACCTAATAAGTTTTCCTTCATTGAGTACACAACAGTCGTCCTCGCAGTATGAACTTTCTTCAGTGCGTACACAACGGTCGGATAAATATCATCGGCCTATTATTTTACTATGTATCTGTCATAACCACTTGGAATCTTCCTTAAAGTCACACTTGCAAAACATGTCGTCTTTTTTCTTTGTTTTTATAAGACTCCTGGCATTAGCACAGGTGTAACTGGGGCAAAAATTTTGTAGCCCGACCGAGATTTGAACCGCAGACCTCTCGCTTAACCCTTTACCCCATAAGGCATACCTATGGTATCTCTACTTGACTCTAAATGAAGCCGTTTCTTATATGTATATGACACCTTTTGAAAGTATAGAAAACATTGTGGCAAAAGGTGAAATTGCTCGTCATGAGCAGTTTCACCTTTTGCCACAGTGTTTTCCAAAGGCTCCTACAAGCAGGACGTAGATATGAGTATCTATGGAGTAAAGGGTTAAAGAGCAAGTGCTCTTCAGGCCACTTCCAAACCTATCATCTGTTTAAATCTATTAAAGGAATAGATGATCCTGCTACATAGGTTAAGGTTCATTTAGTGACTTTTAATGGTACTTTTAAAGTATATCGAAAATTGTTGGAATACAATTGTCTACTTATTTAATCAATTACCAAATAATCCCTACTTTTGACGACCCTGAGAAGAAGCCTATAGATAACATTGTGGGAAAAGGAGAAAATGCTGGTAACCAGCATTTTCTCCTTTTCCCACAATGTTTTCTACCCTTCACAAAACAAATTTCAAAATTTCAGTCACTTTTATTTTGTCGTCTGCAAATGCTTTCGATTTTGACAAGCCTAAAATATTGTCATTTGGTAATGAGTTCAGGAAATCATCATTATAGCGTTTGGGTAGCTTCCAAGTTAGCGGTCCCTAACCATTTGTTTTACAAGGTCAGGGCAATGCTATTGAAAAAAGACGAATTTAACAATTCAAAGAGGGCTTTTGTAGGTATCTGTGCAGTATGAAAGAAGTTATGACCAATGTTACAGTTTTTCAAGATGACAAAGTCACCGAGGCTATGAAAATAACTGTATTTCTCTAAAACAGAGGAGCTAAAAATGGGACATGTTAATAATTCGATCGTTTTTTTTTTTTTTCAGGCATAGGGAAGACAGACAGAAGGTTGAGAACTATGTTGAAGATGTTGTACCTCTTTATCTTCTTGACGACTTTAAACTTTTCTTTCGTGTGAGCAGACAGACAATGGAGATTTTGTGTCAACATTTATCAGGTAATAATATTCAAACAATAGAATTACGTCATTGAGAAGTTCAAAGTGAAGAAATATAGAAAAATAATTAGAAACTGGTTCAACTGTATTGTATAAAAGGCACTATAAACCACGGTGTATATCCTGTTAAGTAACAGTTTATTTCTGTTTCCACATTACACACGATTTTATTTCCGACATAGCAGTGTAATTCGGAGACGGAAATAACATACCGCATCACGATTAACACTGGGTGCGTGGTATTACTAATAAAATCGCTTGTGATGCGGAGATGGACATGAAATACTACGTAACGGTAAATACACCTTCTAAACACACAGTATATTTTCTCAGAAGCATTACATTTCCCGCAACTAAATATACATGCACATGTAATTGAATTACTTAGCATCTTATTTGGACGACATTAATAGTATTATTCCACATGTCTTGCCCTCATTTGTGCATTTTCCTGTAGCATAAGTTGTTTTTCTTTTCTAGGAGAGCAGAAACTTAGACGTAGAGAACCTGCTGCAGGACGTCCACAGACAACCCTGGAGAAAGATGTTCTTATGACTTTATGGTTCATTGGAAGTCAGGAAACTATGAAATCAGTGGCTGATCGCTTTAATGTCAGCATTTCTACATTTGACAACCACTTTAAGCGAATGGTAACTGTAATATGTGATTCGTTGCTAAAGAGACTAATAAAGTGGCCATCTGAAGCTGAAAAACCAATTGTTATAAATGCTTTCCAGGTTAAAAAGAATTTTCCAGGAGTACTTGGAAGTATTGATGGATGTCATATCAAGATAGGAAAACCTACTGAAAGAGCGAACGATTATTATAATCGAAAGGGATTTTATTCTGTTGTTCTTCAGGCAGTTTGCAGGGAAGATCGAAGATTTACAGACATTTACTGTGGATGGCCCGGAAAAGTACATGATGCTAGGGTGTTCAGAAACTCTCCATTATCTGAGAGACTACAGGTACTCTGTGGATGTAATCATTTGTTGGGAGATGGTGCTTACCCACTTAGTGGAAATCTTTTAACGCCATACAGAGATAATGGGCATTTAAACAGAGCACAAAAGAACTACAATACATGCTTATCAAGTACAAGAGTCCTCATTGAGAATGCATTTGGAACACTTAAGAATCGATTTCGAAGACTGAAGTGTATAGAGCTTAAAGATATCACATATATTGTCAAGACTATTGTATCTGCATGTATAATACATAATCTCTGTATTTTGAACCAGGATGAAATGCCAGATGAAGAAGATGACCAGGAAAACTGTGATGACGGAAATGTAAATTTAGATGTGAATGCAAATGCTCAAGGTATTATGAAAAGACAGATAATAACACAGAATCTTGCACTTCAGAACAACTAGCAACATGAAATTTAGCCATTCCTCTGTGATAAAGGAAACGACAGTCATCTGACATGAGTATTTGTTCTTTAACTCATTACCAAACAACAAGATTTTAGGTATGTCAAAATCAAAAGCATTTGCGGACGACAAAATAAAAGTGACTGAAATTTGGAAATTTGTTGTGTGAAGGGTAGAAAACATTGTGGGAAAAGGAGAAAATGCTGGTTACCAGCATTTTCTCCTTCTCCCACAATGTTTTCTAAAGGCTTCTTTCTCAGGTGCGTTAAAAGTAGGGATTGTGTGGCAATGGGTTTATGCTTTTCGGTAGATTATCGAGATTTGTCAATGGATTATCATTTAATAATTTCATCGACAAAGGAGTGAAATTATCTAAATGATAAACTCACTATTATGATAGATTTAGCCCTGCTTTCGTTCATTTCGCGCTACGGAATGTCATCTCACTGGGACCAAAGATACTGCTGACGTCATCATGATGTCAAGTAATTCACATGCAGAATAATGAGCATTTACACACTTTGTCCGAAATTTTTTTACATTTTTTCATTTTTTGCATTAAAGAAATAGGGTTATTGTTGTTTTCAGCTCACCTGAGCACAACATGCTCAAGGGGAGCTGTAAGGGTGGTCCGGTGTCCGTCATCAACAATTTTTTTACACATCTGCTCCCAAACCGCTGGGTCGATTTGGACCAAACTTGGCAGGAATGTTCCTTAGGAGGTCCTCTTCAAAAAGTGTTCACAGAATTTGATTCCATCAAAAAATCTGGTTGCCATGGCAACGAAATGGAATTTTTAAGCAATTCTTTAAAAATCTCCTCCTCTGGAACCACTGGTCAGATTTTGAAATAATTTCATAGGATTGTTCCTTTGGTTGCCCTTTTCAAAGTGTTCGCGAAATTTTGATCCTTTCAAAAACATGGCTCTGGTGAATGGGGGCTACTTGCACTATACGGGCATGAAGAAATTCTTTAAAAATCTTCTGAAACTACTGGTCAGATTTTGAAATAATTTCACAGAAATGTTTCTTGGGTGACCCTTTTTTAAAATTGTTCACGAAACTTTGATCCGTCAGTAAACATGGCTCTGGTGAATAGGGGCTACTACTACGCAAAAAAAAATGCCAAGGTCGTCTGAAAAATTCAGATGAGCGATCCAGGGCCACCTTGGCCCTCTTGTTTATGTTTTTTCATGCAAGATCGATTAATCTTTTCATTCTATGAAAAACAAAAGCTATATTTTCACTTGACTCGTGAAAATATAGCTTTCGTTGTTCACTCAATGAAAGATAAATTGATCCTGACTGAAACAAACAGTTCTCCTCTATATCTTCCCCTACCTCCTGTGGAATTAATCCCGTCTCCAGAAAACGGACCATCTTGGAACTGCAAAAGGTATTAATCCTGGTCAGACTGCAAGGATTTTGCCTTAATGTAGAATGGTCTATCTGTCTTGCTATATACTTATACTCGAATAAGCAAACCTGATTGACCTGTGCTCGCTCAAATCATTTTGTTGTTGTTTTTTTCAAACATTTGTGGAACGGAATTTTTGGATTGTCTGTTTTCGTGTGACATCTTTTGATTACTTTGCAGATAGATTTCATCTTTGACCTTATGGGGCATGATGTTTGACCTAATGTCTTTACTGTTTTAAAGCTGCCTTACATCACATTTTGGACTGAAGTATTTGTTCTTCAACACTTAACCCTTTACCAAACGACAAAATTTTAGACTGGTCTAAATTAAAAGCACTTGCAGACGACAAAATAAACATAACTCATAAACTGAAATTGTTTCCAGCAGGGTAGAAAACATTGTGGGAAAAGGAGAAAATGCTGGTTTAATACCAGCATTTCTCCTTTCTCCACAATGTTCTCTAAAGGCTTCTTTCTCAGGGTCGTCAAAAGTAGGGATTGTGTGGTAATGGGTTAAACTAGCAACTGCGCATGGAGGTCAATGAGCTAATCTTTAGGATTATGGCATAATCAATATGCAGAATTATAATACTTTATTAAAGGCTGAAAAATACACATACCACTGTTATCTATTCTGTCTAATAAAGGCTGGTCGACAGTTACCATTCTGACAACATTGTCTACTTCTACTTGCAAATCGAATCTAAAAAATAAAGAAGAGTAATTAACTTTCATTATACCTTTGTAAGTGCAATAGTCATGTGTGTATGCAATTCTAAATGGGCATGAAGCTCCTCAAACAAGCAGGCCAATTTCTTAAGGTACAAACTGTTTCATGTCGCCTTGACAATCAAATGCATACATGTTTTAACTCATTACCAAACGACGAAATTTTAGACTGATCCAAACTGAAAGCATTTGCAGACGACAAAATAATAGTGACTGAAAATTCAAAATTTGTTCTCTGAAGAGTAGAAAACATTATGGGAAAAGGAGAAAATGCTGGTTACCAGCATTTTCTCCTTTTCCCACAATGTTTTCTAAAGGCTTCTTTCTTAGGGGCGTCAAAAGTAGGGATTGTGTGGTAATGGGTTAAATCCCAATGAAAGATAGTTCTTACTTACATTAGAATTTTATGAAAATCTGTAAGCTAGCCACAAAAGCAACAATGCTCAAAATTGACTCACTCAGTATTGAAAATATCAATGCTTTATATCAACCATTTTTATGTAAGTCCTCACCAATATCAAACGTGTACCAAATGTCTGTATTTGTACACTACTGCAGTTGAAACTTTACATCCATCCGTAAATTCAAACGTCCGGTTACCCTTCCGTATCAATCACATTTGGGTTTCTTTGAACCAGTGCAATTAGATAAGTATTTTTTTGTATTCTGATGTGTTATTGTTTGTTATGCATGTACACAACATAAATCAATTCCTTTCCGAAAATTAATCAAGTAAGTGAGGTAAATTCAACTTACGCTTTTCTACTTTCACTTCTTGCCGCCATCTTGTCTTCCGCCGTCTTCCAAATATCGAGTGGAATACGCGGCAGACCTGCCGAAAACGGAAATGGTTCAAATCGAATGGAAAAAGTACCCACTTCCAAAAGTAGGAGATCTGCCAAAGTGCAAATCGAAGGTGCTATCTCTACCTTGTTTAATTGAGGAGGCATGGCCTTCAGGCCTGTTCAAGGCTTGATCCCAGGCCAAGAAAAAAGACCGGCCTGCGACAGACGGCCAGATAGGACCAAAACAATATTTCTATGATCTGCCGGAGAGATAAAAAAGGAGGAAGTCTATGATTGGGCGGGGGAATAGATGAATACTTAGATCCTATCACAAACTGACAAGTGTATAGATCTTGATTCTTAATCTCTTATCCCAGATCATTTGGAAGGAATGATAAATTCTTCTCGGTTTTTAGATTGATTGACACCCCCTGTTTTGAGTGTCATCCTATAAACTGATATAAAAACATGAAACAATTGATGCACTTAATATAGTCAATAAAATGCAAACATGTTACAAAATGTTTATTGACTCTGAAAACGTTAGGTCAGCACCACAGGCGATCGTTTTATGACGAAGTTCGCCACCTATAATTACATTATAGGTGGCGAACTACATCATAAAACGATCGCCTGTGGTCAGCACACCGAAAGGCGGAATTTCTGGTGGTTCACGGGTAGGAAACTTCATATTCAGAGCCAATGGCTCAGACGAGAAAATGTTGTGTTGGTCTTCCGTTTCTGAAGATGTCGGCTGAAAAACAACCAAAAAACAGGAAAGTTTATCATTATTTGTAATCATGTGTTCTTATGTCTTTGAAATTCCAAAAAAGGAGAATGTCATGCAATGCTCTGGGCTTTCAACGTGTTTTCTACACTACGGAAAGTTGTAACAAGTGTACGATGTTGTCTGAATCATTTGTGGCGTGGCTAGACCTTAGCTAAAATAATACGTCACGGACCTAAATTCGGTCTATTATTGCCATATAATTGGCAATTAAAAATGAGTCTTGCTGTCCCAAAAGCGTGAATTAATGTCTTGAAATGTTACATTCACTGCTGGTAAAGAATTGAAAAGAAATAGCACAAAAATGATGAAAATAAAGAAGGGCTCTGATTATGTGGACCGGCTCTGAATTTGTAAGTCGGCACCGACTGATGAGGGCTTCCTTTCAAATTTAGTTTTCTGTAAAAATTTACTTAGGAAGTAGGCTTTGTTTTTCCGTTAATACCTTTTAGTCCAAAATGTAGTACTTTTGTTGGATGGAACATGACCAAATTTATGAAAATACAAAGGACTGGTATTGTCACGATTGAAAAATCCTGTTGAACATTAGTCTGTCTGACTTTTGAAAATGCTTTTGTAGTAATAGCTACAAATAGCTTTTGATTAACAGAATGGTCTATACATGTATATAGCATATAGCATTTGTCATGCTTTCGTCGTAAGTGCAGCCCACATGTAAGCTAAAAAAGAAAAAGAAAAATATTTGGCATTTTCGGAAGACTATCTGGTCTTGAAACAGTCATTAAAAAGCTAAATGGAAAATGTACCGACCGCAGCAGAGATACTGAATAGAAAAAGAAAACTTCTACAAAACGTGAGAAATATGATTGAGCTATTAGCATTACACGCCTAGGGTACATGTGTGAACACTTTTAACTCTGTTCAACACCTAACACGACACAACCATAGGGGTCCGTAGTTTGATTCCTGGCACCCATAGACTATATACTATAAACAAGGGATTTAACTGTATGCAGTCCGTTACTCGCCCCCGGTTACAAAAAACAACGTATCTTTTCTACCCCATCAGTTATTCTCCTATTTTTTTCTACAGCTGAGAGCTAAAACATTTTACTACCAGAAAAACACAACTGTTTGTCAGTGGCTAATGCAGTCTGGCTGATACATTCGCTCGAACGTGTAAACTCGCTCAAAATTCTGCGCCATTGACACGGGTTCGTACATCCGTTTTCAAGATATAAAATGCACTTTAGATCCAATGAAACGCAGCATTAGCGGCACCCACCCTTTAAACATGTTTAAAAATACTACTGACCTATAGTCTTTATCTTCAATAACGACGAAACGCCTCAGAATTCGTTGAATTTGTAATCCACGTTCTTATTTCGAACAGCTGCAGCCATCTTCTGTCATGTGACATTGTTTGGAACGAGAAATTTCATCGGTTGATATGTACTAACAGTCGTGAATTCAACCAGTGAAATTACGTACAGCTGCTCACACCTTTTTGTCACGTGACAGTACGCTGACACTGTTTGGAACGAGAAATTTCATTGGTTTATATGCGCCAACGTCAGTGTCGAATGTACGAACCCGTGTCAATGGCGAAGATTTTTGAGCGAGTTTACAAGTTCAAGCGAATGTATCAGCCAGACTGCATTAGCCACTGACAAACAGTTGTGTTTTTCTGGTAGAAAAATGTTTTAGCTCTCAGCTGTAGAAAAAAATAGGAGAATAACTGATGGGGTAGAAAAGATACGTTGTTTTTTTGTAACCGGGGGCGAGTAACGGGCTGCATACAGTTAAATCCCTTGTTTTAGTCTATGGGTGACAGGAGTCAAACTACGGACCCCTATGGACACAACAGTATGTCAGGTGGGTGGGGTATATACAAGTCTTTAACAAAAAAAAAAAAAAAAAAAATCAAATTCACAAGTACGTCAAGACCAAAAAATGTTCATACATCCCTGATTTTGATTGTACTCACTCAGATCTTTCAATTCTCAATTAACCAAACGCATATTAGATCAGAATATGTCATATATTAGTTATTTTCTAAGCCGATGATAAACAAACATCCATCCAAGCGAACGATCACGTTTTGTGCAGTCTAATATTGATCTACACTGACTGCAGAAGCAACTTAAGTTGTGACAGGCACTTTAAGGGTTCATAATGAATAGCTTCGAGTTATTTATTTTTCTTTTTTCGTCCTAGATTTTTGTATGAATGTCCTAAACATTGTCGTCTGCACTTGTTTCAGAAATGTCGCGCCGACCCCTCCCCATTTCTGATGTAGAAATCATTTACTTTACGCCGTAATTAGATTGAGGTTCTAGCTCCAATATCATGATATATTGAGTGTGTATGCAAATTAGCTGGTTTGAGTCATTATTTAGGAGAAAAAGGCAGTTTAAAGGGTCTTTGAGCGTATTATGTAAACTTGGCACCTGTTTTGTCGTGGGTTTTCGTGTTTTGCCGTGCCGAGTAATTCTGATTAAGTAAAAAGTAAAATTCTGAAGAAAAAAAAGAAAAAAAAAAAAACCTGCATATCGTCATTTTTTCGAACAGTTTAGGGAATTTTCATGGTGTATTTTACGTGTACTTCTACTTAAAGAAAGCATTAAAAGTCTTAAAGTTTGTAAAACCTTGCTCCGAAAAGAAATCCGATGTCCGAAATCCTTTTAAGCATGTGCAGACGAAATGGATACGAATAAAACGGGACAATACGCAGTTTTTTTGTTGTTAAAGACTTGTACATGTATATACCCCACCCACCTGACATACTGTTGTGTAGTGTTAAGTATTAAAAAGAGTAAAGAGTGTTCACACATATACCCTGAGGCGTGTATTGCGAATAGGTCAATTGTATTTCTCACGTTTTGTAAAAGTTTTTTTTTTTTGGTTCATCATTTCTGCTACGGTCGGTACATTTTCCATTAACTTTTTAATGACTGTTTCAAGACCAAAGAGCCTTCCGAAGATGCCAAATATTTTTCATGATTTTTGCTTACTTGTGGGCTGCACTTACGACGAAAGCATGACAAATGCTATTTAGATAGACTAATTTTCGACAGGATTTTTCAATCGTGACAATACCAGTCCTTTGTATTTTCATAAATTCAGTCATGTTCCATCCAACAATAGTACTACCATTTGGACTGAAAGGTGTTAACGGAAAAACAAAGCCTACTTCCTAAGTAAATTTTTATAGAAAACTAAATTTTTGAAAGATAGCCCTCATCAATCGGTGCCGACTTACAAATTCAGAGCCGGTCCACATAATCAGAGCCCTTCTTTATTTTCATCATTTTTGTGCTATTTCTTTTCAATTCTTTACCAGCAGTGGATGTAACATTTCAAGACATTAATTCACGCTTTTGGGACAGCAAGATTCTCTTTTAATTGCCAATTATATGGCAATAATAGACTGAATTTAGGTCCGTGACGTATTATTTTAGCTAAGGTCTAGCCACGCCACAAATGATTCAGACAACATCGTACACTTGTTACAACTTTCCGTAGTGTAGAAAACACGTTGAAAGCCCAGAGCATTGCATGACATTCTCCTTTTTTGGAATTTCAAAGACATAAGAACACATGATTACAAATAATGACAAGCTTACCTGTTTTTTGGTTGTTTTTCAGCCGACATCTTCAGAAACGGAAGACCAACACAACATTTTCTCGTCAGAGCCATTGGCTCTGAATATGAAGTTTCCTACCCGTGTGGTTGGGTGGATTTGGCAGAGTACCAAATTTAGCCATACTCACCCAATATAGATGGGGGGGGGGGGGTGTGTGTGTGTGTGTCAGTCTCAAGTTGTGACAACAGTTTTCTGAAATGAAACTACACGTGTGCTTTGGGTCACGTTTAACTTTTCACATGCTATCAATTTACATATATTGTCTGAAACAGCTGGCTTTAATCTAACGCTTACTGTTCTAAATAAGCAAATGAAACTTTCAAGCCGATAGTATGAAGCTGAATTTTACTATTTCAAAGTTTTTTTTTTTCTTTATTGCGATATCTCCTTATCAGACAATGTGGATCTAAGATCAGACTGCACGTTTTGTGCAGTCTGATCTTGATCTACATTGGCCGCAAAAGTGCATTGATTCGCGTTTAATAGCCGAAGGGCTAAAGAGAATAATAAACATGGCGAAGACAGAGGAGGATTCACCAGTGCTTCAATGACCCTTTGGACAAAAGCTGTCGAAAACATTGCAGGAAAAGGAGAAACTGCTGGGAAATATACATTTTCTCCTTTTTTCACAATGTTTCAAACCTCATTCTAGACAGATGCCATCATTTGAGTCGCAGACTTATGTGCACCCAATACGGAAGATTAAAATTTTCTCGTCTGATAAAGAGTTAACTCGTTCTGAAAACTGTTGGTAGTACATGTATTTGGATTCAGGTGTTATCGTCTTATTCTTAAAGAACATCTTTACTCATTTTCTTCCGGTTTTTAACCAGTTTCATCTTTATTTTATGAAACTATAATCATTCTTGTATCTTCATGCCAAATGTTGCCCCTGACGGATGTGAGGTTGCACAGATTACGACAGATAGAAAATACATTGCATCCTTTGGAGGCTGTCCAAGACATCGCTGTGGCTGTTTCCGGTTTTAAATCGGAGACAAATCTCTTGAGTTTCTTTATCTCATATACCTCATGTAATGATTATTTTTCTATGTTTTACACATCTGACTAGATTCTACACACTACCAAGTTTTAACAGCGTTTATTCTCACTTGCTGTAAAGATGTATTTTTAACGCTTTATCATCAAGACACCGCCAGATCTCATGCTGCAAGATTCATTAATTACTTTCTTGGAGGAAAAAAACTGCAAGTATTACCCTGGCCTGCTTTCTGACCTGATTTGAGCCACCGAAAACATCGATGACTTCGAAGACTTGCAGGTCAGTGTTGTATATTATAGCCTCCCCCTCCCCTGCTGTCAAATATATTCCTCATTCAGTGACCCCAGCAATAGGTATCTTTTTGTATGAAGCCTCTGAAACGGTAACAACTTCTTAGAAGGACGAAACCACAAGCATATGACAGTTACACATGTCCACTCAGCAAAACTTCTCACCGGCTACTTTTGTTTCTGTCTTAGTATGCAGAAAGTCGACTGATAGAAAAAAGTGTCGGCCCAGGACCTGTGCAGACCTGGGTCGATACTTTTTGTAGATTCATTAAGTCCCCTTTTCACAGAGCATGGCTCATACGAGGGTGATCATAAAGATCCTCCCTAGAATTCATTCCTGACCCCATGTGACCTTTAGCTAGTTCCTGTTTTGAAAGATTCTCTACGTGGCACGTACAACGAGAGAAGAGAGAAACTAACCCTCACTTTGACCTGGTCCTAAAGAGTAATGTCACGTGGCGCGCTCGCACACGTGTTTCGCGCATGGGAATCAAGAATAAATTAGTGGATAGATTTCGAAGGAGGTTATTTTAAAAAAAAGTAGATATTTCAAGCTGTTTTTTTTATAACAATGTTCCAATACAGGCACTATTCCACGTTCTTCCTGATCAACCGTCGTACGTATAAAATAGCATTTGTGACAGAGCAATGTTCTAGTAGTATGTCTTTGAGAAGTTTTGGTTTGGTGTCAGCTGTGTCTGATGTTTGCACATAGAGAACGTACCTAAGGCCCACCTCAATATGTATGTAAGTCTGATTAAGACAAGTTCAAATGCTGCTCGTGAGACGTATGATTAAGTAGGTGAGGAAAAAGTACTTATTCTAGTCAGTAATTTCGAGCGCGTTAGAATTCAAAATCTATTTCGCCATTATTCTTTTTCCTTAAAGATACATCCCTACAGTTAGAGAGAGAGCGAGAACGCTGTTAAACCTGAAAGTCTGCAGAATGGCTCAGCTGTGAAAACATAGATAAATTACCAATATATATGAAATAAGGGATAAAAAACACAAGGTATTTGTCTGCATTTGAAATCGGAAATGACAACAACGATTTCTTGGAAGGCCTCAAAATCATGAAATACATTCGTCGTAATCTGTACAACCTTGCAGTCGTCAGGGGCAACACTTTGCATGAAGTTACAAGAATTATTATAGTTTCAGAAAACAAGGATGAAATGCGATGAAAACTGGATGAAAACTGGCTGGAAATCAGTATAGGTGTTTGATTGGTGCTTATCGGTAGTTAATCGAGAAATAACGGTGAAATATACTTCGATATTTCATGGTTACGACCAGTGAATAATACCGATTTTATTTTCTAACTCTTCAAAAGAAGGCGGAAACACTAGTTCCCGCCTACAATTTACCTAGGTAAGCAGCGCGTGCTGACGTAATTTACCTATTCGGCATACCTCACGTGATGGGAGCCATCAAATCCCTCGGCTGTATCTGGTGGATTGATATGCACCAGATCGCTACATTTCATCGCCTGGAAATACGCCGGTTTACCGCTCTGAAAATTGTAAGGCTCCTCTTAAAAAAGATAAGTTGAGTTTCAATTTTCTATCGAAATCTTTCTAACCATATTTCAGTTGACAAACAGTTCATACATTCATTTTTAAACGTGGTTTATCAATTCCGATTGAAGTTTTCACCGACTGATAGATAGATTTAAATTACTTTATCGAAGTTGTTTTTGTCGTTGCTTAACGACTTGCAGTGGCGCCGCCATGTATAAGATCACGTAATTAGCTGCTCAAATGGGACGACCGTTGTACAGACGAGGTTAGGTGTAGGTACGGAATCGGGTTTTCGAGGAGTGGTAATTTACCCCCATATTTCTTGCGCATTACGTAATATTGTAATGCGTTGTTGTGCAAATGGGGAACGCCACGGGAAATAACCGAAAACAATTGTACTGGATTTAGATGTAAGATCTTTACAGCTAGTTAGGTGTTCATACTGTGTTTTCGTTATGGCTATCGTAATCTTCGCGCTCAGCTATCAGCAAATGTCGCAATTTAGGGACTGGGCAAACCGCCTACTTTGACGAGGGAAAACGCCGTTTTGCCCCAAGGCAAAGTGCGTTTTGCCCCATACATGTACGTTGGGCAAAAAAGGCACTCGATAACAATTTAAACCAAAGATAAGTAAACTTTTATCTTGGAAGACCCATCTTATAGAAGTATTTTGCTTTGATAGACATGCAATTGGAGACTGTGTTAATACCAAAATCCTTCTGGTACGGAATATACTTATCCCAAAAGGCGATATTACTTTTTGACTGGTCGCCTCTGGGTACAGAGACGCTCAAGACAAAATCAGTTGAAAGCGCCGCACAGATTTTGTGCGCAAGTTTGAACTTTAACAATTTCAGAGCACAAAACTAGGATTTGAACATACGGTACCTGTTGCTTGCGTATTCAATAATCCTTCGTTTGAAATACAAATATTTTCAACTTACACGCTGAACATAGGAAAAAAATAGTTCATTTCATCTACACAAAATGGCCGCCACACACGATAGATTTCGTCAGTTCTTTTCCGAGATTTACATGTTATAAATGACTTCTACAAGCTCTTAAAGTAAAAGGAAGGCATAATAATCTGTCTTTGGTCACGTTTGGTACTGAAAGTCAATTGCATTTCGCTGAATACAGATGAAACCGACGAATCAGAAAGTCAGTAGTGCACTCTATCTTTGCAATCCGTAAATTTACGATGGACTTGAGACGGTACGTTGTACAGTAAGTGTCAAAAAAAAAAAAAACCACCGTAGCGTCTCATTATTGAGACTAGGAACATGCTTTGCCAGCTACGCGATTTTCTGCTTAAGGATGACGTTTTGCACATACTTACCTGGCCGATATTTTGTCTTTCATAGAAGCTAATATCACTTTTCTAGCCCAAATTAAGTCTTTTACTGTGATGGTAAATCAAAACGAATTTTGAATTGCACAAGTAGATGGGAGCCAATCGGACAGCGTGCAGAACCACTAACCATGCGCCTTGCTTTATACTGTAACATGCAACGGCCTGGTCACCCATCCGGGCACTAACCTGACGCACGTTGCTCAGCGTCCACGGAGAGAAATGTACCAAAACGCATCGCTGTAAAAGCTAGCTCAACAGCAAGGTAGGTTTGAAATGCTTATTTATCTAACCTCTCTCCGTGACAATACACATATTCTGTAGAAGCTATACTTATATATGATGATATTCAGGGAGTATGATAATGCGTACTTCATACAAATACTCAACCTGGTATACGTAGAAGCTAAACGGGTCAATTGATTGATTGATTGTATGGTGTTTAACGCCGTTTTCAACATTATATCATTTAAATCGCAGTGGCCAGTGCATCTCTTCATGCTTTCTTGGAGATCCTTTCCCACATTACAATTGTCGAGACAATGGTCAGCGATTGGAGAGGAATGAATCTTGTCGCAATAACTATTGTCAATCCTTGTAAAGAAATTGGCCGAGCCGGGGGTCGTGCTTACGATGCCCTGTTCTCAAGTCCTGCACGCTACCGACTGAGCTACTGGAGCTCGGCTAAACGGACGAAAGAATTCTGCATACAAAAGCCGAGCCCCGGTAGCTCAGTCGGTAGCGTACAGGACTTGAGAGCAGGGGATCGTGGGTTCGATTCCCGGCTCGGCGAATTTCTTTCCGAGGACTGATGATAGTCATTGCGACAGGATTCATTTCTCTCCCACCGCTGACCATTGTTTCGATGGTGTTTATGTGGAAAAGAAGCCAGTGGTTTGGAAAGAAAATTGTGCGGAGTACTGGTAAAAGAGACTCCTGGAAAGCATGGTCAGGTGCACTGGCCGCCGCGATATAACTAAAATGATTTTTAAAACGGCATTAAATACTATACAATGAATGAATGAATGAATCAATCAATCAATATGCTTACAAAAAAGAGTCATTTTGAAAATAATTTGTTGTAAATGTATTTAGATCTCTTTTTCGAAATGGGAAAAGGTTTCTGAAGCATTCTATGCATTTGCATTGCAAACTTCCGGGTCTGCCAGGGGTTATTTAACCCTTTACCACACAATACAGAATTTTAACGACCCTGATATCAATAGAAGGCTTTATAAAACAGAGAAAAAACAAAAAACGCTAAACAGCATTTTCTACCATTTCTACAATGTTTTCTTCCTTTTTTAAAGACAAATCCCGAATGGGATCCAATTCAACCTGCAAATACCTTCAATACGACGGTTCTAATGTTTCTTTTTTGTTTAATAACGAGTTGAACAATCCCTGGTATACCCGGAAGATTGGAATGCATAATAAGTCAGCTAGTAGGGCAGAGAACGTCACAGCTCTTGAACCTACAATTATGCGGGTAGTGTAAAACTATCAAAGATATGTCTAGCAAGATAAACGTAACTGAAGCAAGAAAGAGTAACTGAAGAAATAGACACAAGAAAAAAAAAAAACAATTATTATAGAAGTGACGAACAAATTATGTTTTGGTGTACAGCAGTTCTGCTGGTGCTGGTTGTCGGCGTTTGGGAAATTGATGCATCCCATTTCCGTGGTGCTCTCATAACCTGGGCACCGACTGGAAACGGAACAGAGGTATGTTGATATATTTCATGCTCTTTGGTAATTTATCGGGAAATAATGATAGATTATAGAGTTTGATAATTCATGTTTAGACCAGTGAAATTTACTGTAAATGTTTCCGCAACTCTTCCATTGAAGAGGGAAACAGTAGTTCCCGCGCACTATTTACCGTGGGTAAAAATGTCGTGCCATTCAACTAGACGGAAATATGACGTAATTTACGTGCATTTATCCTATATTTCTCACGCTTTACGTAATATTGTACTGCGTTGTTACGTGACGGGGTACGCCACTGGGAATTACCGAAACAGCTGTAGTGCATTAAGATGAAAGTCCCAACAATAAAAGGGGTAGAAGCATGAAATAAATAGAATATATATATATATTATTTTTTTCGGTGAAAGATAGAATTTTTTTATTTCAACGAGTCAACATCATCGGTAATATTTTCACGAGTGGCTTAGTGACAGATCGAAATTCATTTCATCCAGTAAACATCATTGGTAACATTTTCATGAGGGGCTGCGCCACCCGTTAAAATATTATCGATGATGTTCACTCGATGAAATAAATTTTCATTTTTCACAAAAAAAAAAAAAAAAAAAAAAAAAAAAAATAACTTCTATATAATTGTCTTTTGAGTTTTAAATCACTTTTAAAGAAATGAGCGATGAAAATGTACCAGTTGTCCGCTGAATGCACAAGTACATACACTTATTACGTCAGCAATCAAAGCAGAAATTGAACGTGAAAACATTTTGAACCCACACTATCTGATATGTGGTAGCAAATTCTGTTCAATCGTTAATTGCCCAATATGTTATTGTACATTAATTACGTCGAAATTCACCTTTGTCAACTATTATCTCGCAATGGGGGAGGGGAAAGATTGATGGAATGGTGTTTTACGCCTCTTTAAACATTTCATCAGTAATATCAAGATGAAAGTTCGCTTATTTAAGTATGTCCTGGGTTTTACAAGTACTAGGGTTTGGCTCTGAGCTGTCTCGCCCAAGGACACTCTCCCGAAAAACCCAGTGCTACCAGTGCGGCTCAAACCTGGGGCCATTAGGTACGAGTCTTAACACTTTTCTACGGAGCCACGCAGAACCCAGAATCGAAACGGAAAGAAATAGATCTACAACATATTTGGCCAAATTACTTGAAATCTTAGTATGCATCTATATTGGGTATGTCTGTGTATTTATCAGGACATGTTGGTTACTCTGAAGCATCAACTCGTTTCCCTTCATCTGACGTTGAAATAAGATATTTTTCTATTCCTTCGATTCTTTATTCTTCATGTTTTGTACTGAAATTAGCTTGAATGTTATTGTATTGTATCGATTAATGACATTTGTTTGATAACCTGTGACAATTCATGTAAATTTTACCTACGAGGAAGTCACTGACGAATATTTCAGCTGTGAAAGACTTTAAAAAGGTAATATACATGAACCCGCTTATTTCTGAAGATAGTGGATGTCTGTTGTAAGATGAAGTTTTACAAAAGACTAAATCGAGTTTTTTCCCAAATATAAAGAATTCTGTCATAATGTGTAGTGCTAAAAAATAGGAAACGTTTGATAGGTGCACTGCCCGACGCGATTTGACTGACAGAATGTTTACTTTAAGGACATATCCCACGGGATTTTCCTACGGACAGATTTTTTTTTTTTCATTTTCGCTATGATGATAATATTATGTATGCAGAGTAAAGAAATGAAATGAAAACCATATGCTGCTGAGCAAAATACAAAGATACAGTTCTTGAAAGGGGATAACTCTTGTTAAAATTACCAAAAAAGGCTTTAATTTCAAAATAAAAAAGGTTCTTAATGTAACATATATCGCTCAAATAAATAACTAGTCTTAGAAATGAGATGTATGTCAATAGTAAAAAGGAAGAATCCAAAGAATTAGGGCACTAGACAGATCACAGTCGCAATTAGAAATGTTTTAACGTCTTAATAAAATTACTTTTTTTTTTTTTTATAATTTTCTGAAAAAAAAAAAAAAAAAACGGAGAGATCATTCTTAAATTTTACACAGGAATAGTGCTTTCTAATAACGTTTAGAAAAGAGGTGTTCCAAAAGTGCCCACGCATGGATTTTCTTGATACTTTGCAGTTATAAACTACCCAGTAAAAAAACTGTAGAATAAGATTTATTTTTTCCCAAATCCCAAGAGGAGTCAAAGTAGCCCTCCTTGTCGTACTCCACTATGCAGCCCCTGAGTGAGAAAACATAAATCTATGTCAATTGTAGGATTTTCTAAATTTTCACGGATGGTCTTGTGCATTTTGAAGGAGACGCAATATGTGTTAATTACATTGGAAGAATGTTAATGTTTTTGCTTTTTAAGACAGATTTTCAGGCCTTCAAAAATGAAATTTGACAAAAAAGTCAGCAAAATTTCAAGTGACGTCAAACTTTCGCACTTTTTGTTTTACACCTTCTGATGCTAGGCTAGTTTTAAAAATCATTAATAAATAGACTATGTTTTTTTTTCTTTGAGAGAGAAAAAATTGAATAAATTTGAAAACCGGTAAAACAGATTTTTATGGGGGTTAAGTGCTCAATAATTATTCCAAAATTTGAATACTACATGAATGTTGGCAAATGTATGGATAATTTCAATATCTCCTATGCCTCAATCCCTCTTATTTGCATAACAATTTACATTAACATGGCAAACCTGATATAAATTAGAATAATGAACCTATATAAAACATAACTAACTCTCAACAAGAGGGCCATTGGCCCTAAAGCGCTCACCTGAGTAAAGTCATCTCTGGTTGATAAAGCTGGAGAGATCTTGGTTTAAATCATGTAAAACGCATGCGTTTAAGTAGCCTACTATTTAACCATCTTGACCTACTTTTGAACTTGTCAGATATATCGTCAAGACAAATTTTATGATAATGTTTCATGACTATCAGACTGAAAAATTGATTTTTAGACAGCACACAAGTTTTTTCAAAGATTTGGCCCGGTGACATATTTTTTAATGTGTTGTGATTCAATTGCAAAGTAATCTGAGATTTCAAAAAGACAAACTTTCTGATTAAGTTTCATGAGTGTCAGGCTGAAAACGAGGCCTTTAGAGTGCATACAGTGATTTTCTGATTTGAACCAGTGACCTACTTTTTGGCCAAACGTGACCCATTTTCAAACTTTATCAAGATATAATCAAGACAAACATTCTGACTGAGATTCAAGAGTACCAGGCTGACAATGTGGCCTTTAGAGTGCAAACAAGCTTTTTCTAAGATTTAGCCGTGTGACCGACTTTTTGACATAGCGTGACCCAATTATAAACGTGTCTAACATATTATCAAGACAAACATTCTGACCAATTTTGAAGCGCATCAGGCCAAATATGTGGCCTTAGAGTGCACACAAGTTTTTTTTTCTAAGATTCAAGGCTGTGACATTTGTTTTTTCTGGCCCACATGACCCATTTTCAAACATATTCAAGATACATTCTAGACAAATATCCTGACCAGTTTTCAAGAGCATTGATAATCAAGTTTCATGAGTATCAGGCTAAAATGTGGCCTCTAGAGTGCCCACAAGGTAAATGTCAACGCTTGGACGACGCATGATGGACGACGGACACAACACGATCATAAAAGCTCACCTTGAAGACTTTGTGCTCAGATGAGCTAAAAATTACATTCAAGGTAGAAGCACCCTAATGGAAAACAGCTATTTCCGCTATAATATTATCCTACAAAATTTGCTTTGATTAAAAATGAGTATTATTGTACTACTTGAACAGAGCCACTTTTTCCATATTTTCCTTCCTAGAAGTATCATTTATAAATCTAAAACCACTATATTCTCATTGCAAAGGGAGATAATAATAACCCTCTTTTCAGGAACCTTACAAAAGTACCTGTATCAACAAATCATTTCAAGATAGACATGAAAGGAATTTCTGGTCGGTTGACAATGTGCAAAAGTAATTTATCAGTATAAATCCTTATTTATCAACTAACAAGAAATTCTATTTCATGTTGCACTAGAAGTAATAGGGGTCTACTACCTTAAGTACACAAATACAGCTCAAATACTCTTTTATTTATTGACCAAATTTTTTTCAACCTTGATGATCCAATCAATAATTACTTTTGCTCTGGTAAAAGAACAGTAGGAATGTGCACTCACACAGCAAATATAGTTTACTTTCTTGGCTTTGTCACACAAAGTATTTAAGGAGCCTTTACCTAGAGTGAAAAAGTTTAAATAACAGATGTTTTCAAAGAAATAGCTCGAAATCATCGTCAGTACTGCATTGTTATGACTTCAATTAGATTTCAATGCGACATTGACTTTGGCAGATAACTTTGACAACAGATAAAAGGTTTTACCATAAATCTGCACATGTAAAATATGAAAGTGTTTTCATTTACACATACCAATACCAGTATTCACTTTTTTTTTCACCCTTGCTTTGACCTTGATATTTGACATTGATCTTGTCAGATGACCTTAATACCAGATGAAAGGTGTTGCCACACAAAATACACATGTGAAATATCACCTACCATTAAATAGTTATGCTCAACATTAAATCATTTTGTAGAAATGTAACCTGATATTTTACCTTGACCTTGTCAGATGACCTTGACCTTTGTACCAGATAAAAGTTGTTACCACAAACAATGTACGTATCAAATATGAAAATCTTATCACTTACTGTTAAAAAGTTATGCCAAATGTTAAAGTATTTTGCAGAATGTGACCTTGATATTTGACCTTGACCACGTCTGGTGACCTTGTCATTGGTACCAGATGAATGTGATATCACAAAGAGTATATTTTTTATGAAAGCCTTATCACGTGCAATTATAGAAGCTAAAAATGTTATGTTATTTTATGTCCATTGTTGTTTCAAGAAAAACAAACAACAGACAAACAGATAGTGTGAAAAACTATATGCCCCCTCTATTGATGCGGGGGCATAGAAAATCATTTTACCGGTTTCTGAATTTTACTATACTTTTTGAACACAAAGAAGACTTATGCAACTTAATTTTCAGAAAATATAAAAACTAGCCTAGACTTCTAAGGTTCGGTTCTGAACCCTTGATTTAATTTCATTTTTATCACTTTTTGGGAATTTTTGGGTAATAAATTGATTCTAAATTGAAAAATAAATCAAGATTTCGATTCAAAATTGTATCAAAGTAAATACCAATAATTCCTCTTTCGAATCCTAGACAACTTTGTATGAGTAAAGCCATATATGAAAAATCTGATCCTTGTTTTATTGATAACCCTTTTTTCTAGACATGGTACGATACAAGGGTCTGTAATGTCTCCTCCTATTCAGTATTTGGGTTAAAATCTCCTTTTTCCTAACTGCGTTATCCATGGCAACAAATAAACACAATATGAGGAAAATCTAAACGTGGGCACATTTGAGCATACTTTTGGAACACCACCTTAAAAAAAAACGTATCAAGCAGGGCAATTTCAAGAGATACTGTGTACTCTTTGGAATTATAGACAGATAGATAGATAGATAGAAAGATAGATCCTTTATTTAAGACTTGACCTTTACAGATTTTCATCATCAAATTCTCTCAAACATATATTTGTAATTATGGTGTTAGTACAGTTGAAGTAAGGTAAGGTGAGTAGAATAGAAGTAGCCTCCATGGTTTTTGATTATTATATGGTAAACCGTCATTTAAGTGAATGTTTATAGGTTTAGCTTTAAGAAAATATTGGAGTGATATAACAGAAAGGGACGATTTCTGTAGTAATATCTTCACTCATTGTCACAGCATTCTACATATTCATTTTATTAAAACTAAAACTTTTTTTAAAAAATACTTTTTAGTAAAGTGTTTTTATATAAATGTATGTATTGGGTGAACCCAAAATACGATGCTTTCTACCAGAAAATTGAGTGCATTCTGTGACAAATATCTAATAATAATGCAATATCAGCTTAACCCTTTATCACACAATTCCGAGTTTTAACTACCTTAAAAAGGGAAGCTTTTGGAAACATTGTGGAAGAAGGAGAAAATGCTGGTAACCAGCATTTTTTCTTTGTCCGCAATGTTTTCGACCCTGTCAAAGAACTTCGATTCATTTGTATCACTTTCAAATTTGTGGACTATAGAAGCTTTCAATTTCAAAACGTCTAGGATATGTCGTTTGGTAAAGAGCTAAATAACCACGGTGCTTAAAGGCTTCTACGACATACTTACTAAGGCTCTTAAGTACAGGGTGTCCATAAAGAAAGTTTACAGTTTTAATGTCTATCTGTTATATCTTTATGTTCTGCTAGACCAACGAAAACTTGCACATTATAGACAATAGATATAAGTTTTACCCTGTATCAGTTTAAATATTTACACTCGTATACTTTTTCAGAAAAATGTTAATTTATTGCAATTGCCATATTTTATCCATGACGTAAATTCAGTAGATTATGACGTTTTTAAGATGTCTGCCTTTTTGAAGCTTGCCTTCTCACACTCACTCTTTAAAACTGTTGATTACAAAAATTGTCCACACTCATCTTCCTTACTTCTCTCTTAAAGTTTCTGTGGAGCATAGATATATCCGTTGGCTTTGGTTTGTTTGTGCACTAATGACTTCAGATAGCCCCAGGGAAAGAAATCACAAGAAATGAGATCCGGGCTGTGGGCGGGCCATGTTACACAACAGCGCTTCACCGGGTATTTCCTGGAAATAACGCTATCACAACACTTTTCATATAATGCATCTAGCACCTCATTTGCAGTGTGCCGGGTTGCAAGATGAACCAGCCATTATTCACACAGCCTGGCCACTCCCTCGATATCAGTTTTTGTGATTTCTTTCTCTGGGACTATCTTAAGTCGTTAGTGTACAAACCAAAGCCAATGGACATATCGATGCTGCACAGAAACATCAGCAGAGAAATGAGGAAGATCGGTGTGGACAGTTGTTGCAATGTAATCAACAGTTTAAAAGAGGAAGTGCGGAAAGGCAAGATTAAAAATGGCAGACATCTTGAAAATGTCATAATCTACTGGATTGACGACCTGGACAAAATATGTAATTTTAAGTAAATTGACATTTTTCTGAAAAGTATACGAGTACAAATCTTAAAACTAATAAAGGATAAAACTTACATCTTTTGTCCATGCATAGTCAAATTTTCGTTGATCTAGCAGAACGTAAAGATATAATAAATAGACATTAAAACTGTAAACTTTCTTTTTAGACACCCTGTACAGAGTGACCCCCAAAAAACAGAACTCATAATCTTCCTAATTACTCCTACAAAACATAAGTGTTAAAACATATCGATAACCCTTTCTTTAAAAGTTGTATGAAAACTTTTAAGATTAAAGCTAAATGGATTGTTGAAAACATACGAAATGCTATAACTGTCTAAAAAAGATTTAATATTAGTAAGCAAGTTTTGTTGTCGACGTGAACACTGCGTCAACATATCCGTATATATATATATAGATAAAACCTGGACAATAAAATACAGGGTGTTTCATAAAATATGTCCTTATTCTAAATATTAATATTGTCTACATATGTGAGTTTAAGGTGAATGGAAAGCTACCACGCTTTTGCAGACACAACAAAATTTCATTTGATATATAATACATTTAAATCAGCGGTGGGAGAGGAATGAATCTTGTCGCAATAACTATTGTCAATCCTTGTAAAGAAATTGGCCAAGCCGGGGGTCGAGCTTACGATGCCCTGTTCTCAAGTCCTGCACGCTACCGACTAAGCTACTGGAGCTCGGCTAAACGGACGAAAGAATCTCTGCATACAAAAGCCGAGCCCCGGTAGCTCAGTCGGTAGCGTACAGGACTTGAGAACAGGGGATCGTGGGTTCGATTCCCGGCTCGGCGAATTTCTTTCCGAGGACTGATGATAGTCATTGCGACAGGATTCATTTCTCTCCCACCGCTGACCATTGTTTCGATGGTGGTTATGTGAGAAAGCAGCCAGTTGCTTGAAAAAAAAATTGTGATTTTAAAAAACGGCGTTAAACACCATACAATGAATGAATGAATCAATCAATATGCTTACAAAAAAGAGGCATTTTGAAAAGAATTTGTTGTAAATGTATTTAGATCTCTTTTTCGAAATGGGAAAAGGTTTCTGAAGCATTCCATGCATTTGCATTGCAAACTTCCGGGTCTGCCAGGGGTTATTTAACCCTTTACCACACAATACAGGATTTTAACGACCCTGATATCAATAGAAGGCTTTATAAAACAGAGAAAAAACAAAAAAACAAAAAACGCTAAACAGCATTTTCTACCATTTCTACAATGTTTTCTTCCATTTTTAAAGACAAATCCCGAATGGGATCCAATTCAACCTGCATATAACTTCAATACGACGGTTCTATTTCTTTTTTGTTTAATAAAGAGTTGAACAATCCCTGGTATACCCGGAAGATTGGAATGCATAATAAGTCAGCTAGTAGGGCAGAGAACGTCACAGCTCTTGAACCTACAATTATGCGGGTACTGTAAAACTATCAAAGATATGTCTAGCAAGATAGACATAACTGAAGCAAGAAAGAGTAACTGAAGAAATAGACACAAGAAAAAAAAAGTAAAAACAATTATTGTAAAAGTGACGAACAAATTATGTTTTGGTGTCCAGCAGTTCTGCTGGTGCTGGTTGTCGGCGTTTGGGAAATTGATGCATCCCATTTCCGTGGTGCTCTCATAACCTGGGCACCGACTGGAAACGGAACAGAGGTATGTTGATATATTTCATGCTCTTTGGTAATTTATCGGGAAATAATAATAGATTATAAGGTTTAATAATTCATGTTTAGACCAGTGAAATTTACTGTAAATGTTTCCGCAACTCTTCCATTGAAGAGGGAAACAGTAGTTCCCGCGCGCTATTTACCATGGGTTAAAAATTGCGTGCCATTCAACTAGAAGGAAATATGACGTAATTTACGTGCATTTATCCTATATTTCTCACGCTTTACATAATATTGTACTGCGTTGTTACGTGACGGGATAAGCCACTGGGAATTACCGAAACAGCTGTAGTGGATTAAGATGAAAGTCCCAACAATAAAAGGGGTAGAAGCACACACACACACACACACACACACACACACACACACACACACACACACACACACGGTGAAAGATAGAATTTTTTTTATTTCAACGAGTCAACATCATCGGTAATATTTTCACGTGTGGCTTAGTGACAGATCGAAATTCATTTCATCCAGTAAATATCATCGGTAATATTTTCATGAGGGGCTGCGCCACTCGTTAGAATATTACCGATGATGTTCACTCGATGAAATAAATTTTCATCTTTCACCACAAAAAATAACTTCCATATAATTGTCTTTTGAGTTTAAAATCGCTTTTGAAGAAATGAGCGATGAAAATGTACCAGTTGTCCGCTGAATGCACAAGTACATACACTTATTACGTCAGCAATCAAAGCAGAAATTGAACGTGAAAACATTTTGAACCCACACTATCTGATATGTGGTAGCAAATTCTGTTCAATCGTTAATTGCCCAATATGTTATTGTACATTAATTACGTCGAAATTCACCGTTGTCAACTATTATCTCGCAATGGGGGGGCGGGGAAAGATTGATGGAATGGTGTTTTACACCTCTTTCAACATTTTATCAGTAATATCACAATGAAAGCTCGCTTATTCAAATATGTCCTGGGTTTTACAAGTACTAGGGTTTGGCTCTGAGCTGTCTCGCCCAAGGACACTCTCCCGAAAAACCCAGTGCTACCAGTGCGGCTCAAACCCGGGGCCATTAGGTACTAGTCTTAACACTTTTCTACGGAGCCACGCAGAACCCAGAATCGAAACGGAAAGAAATAGATCTACAACATATTTGGCCAAATTACTTGAAATCTTAGTATGCATCTATATTGGGTATGTCTGTGTATTTATCAGGACATATTGGTTACTCTGAAGCATCAACTCGTTTCCCTTCATCTGACGTTGAAATAAGATATTTTTCTATTCCTTCGATTCTTTATTCTTCATGTTTTGTACTGAAATTAGCTTGAATGTTATTGTATTGTATCGATTAATGACATTTGTTTGATAACCTGTGACAATTCATGTAAATATTACCTACACGGAAGTCACTGACGAATATTTCAGCTGTGAAAGACATTAAAGAGGTAATATTTCTTAAAATTCATATGTCTGCAAAAAGTTTGCAGCTTTCAATTTAGGTTAAACTGAATTTAGTAGAAAATACTGACTCTAAGAATAAGGACAGACAATATGAAACACCATGACTTTGTTGGTATTACTTTGCTTCAATACTCTATGATACGTATATAACGATTTACATACATAGGATAACGCCCTAAACCTGCCTCGATGTGTAATTCATAGTTGAAAAAATCAGTGGTGCTCACTTCTAGCAGTCCACTAAATTATGAGTGTTCGTTAAAATGCTTGGATACAATACTGATTTGAAACAGTGTCGTTCCAATCGCCCGATAGCGCGCGCCAAATGTAAACAATTCTGTGTATAAAGTACACGTCAATTTCATAATACGACATAAAGGTATTGTGATCACTAGACGTCTGACGATGAGTAAAAGTATGGTAGTTCAAAGTCCCCGTGGCGTCACGGGCAGACCAACGTAGTCACTGGCAGATCAATCTAGTCACTGGCAGAAAAAAGAGTAGTGAAACTATAATTAATGTTGCTAACATCAATTCTGCTTCTGACAGTGAATGGATGCTTTATCAACCGTACTTTTGACTAAAAATCAGCCTTACAATAATGACCATACTTTTGAATGGTATCAATGCAAATTACCTGGTTTTTTTTGGGATAGAATTGTTTACTTTTGGCCACTAATGGGCCTTTACGCACAATAAATGTGCTTTTTATCTCATACCGCTGACGTATAAATTTAACAGATATATGATCGCTATTCATCTTGATTAGCATTTGAAACAAAATCAGAGCAAAAACCGAGGGGCTTAGAAATATAAAGATAATTTATAACAACGGATCTTCGAAACTTGTGCAAATTCCTTTTCGAGAAAAAAGGTACTTATGGATCAATGAGCAGACGCATCTGTATCATTTGATATGTGTGAATGGGATGCAGATTGGAAAACTGTGTAAACCAAATCCATTAACTTCAGATGTCATAGAGTTAGCTCTAGATTTGAAATTGGCGTCTCTTCTCAGCTTTAACATGACGTACCTTACAAAGTCTTCATCGCAGATAAATAAGTAAGAGAAACATTACAGAATACCCTCGACTACTCGAAAAAGAGTCCAAACCACTGTCATTAAACCCCCAAACAATGTCCTAAAACCGCATGCAAAACGCTTAGATACACGACTTTATGAAAAATAGTCATTGTATGAAAAATAGTCATTGTATAAAGCTATCAAGCTATGAGAAAAATGTTGTCAGATGAATGAATTGTTTAATGAAATAGTCTACTATTAAAACCTATTTGCTAGCCAATTTCTATCAACAACTTTCAGTGCTTACATTTCTGTTTGCAAATTACTGTTATTCATTCGCTACTAATACAAAGACCTATGTCAAAAGCTAGCTTCTTAGATAATTGTTGATCAGCATTTATATTGTAATGTTTTCAGATTGAAGTCAGTTTCAGAATATCATGGCGGCGAGGAACTGCGTTTTGTGACGAAGATACAATTGCATCTGGTTCTTTGATCGGCAGCGGTTCTATATCTTGTTTCTCGAACTGTGGCGGATCGACGAGTTCTGTTGGTTCCCTCAGCTTTTACTGCACAGACTACAGTGTCATTGACGACTGGACAACAGGTCGTAACAGCTTCACATACACCCACACTACAACGGGAGTTTTTACATTTGGGTATTAAATGATTTTGATTCAAGTATTTCAAAGGCCAACACATTTCACGGAGTACGAAATACCAATGAGTCGTCCGCTGCGAAAACATGGTTTAAAGGTTCTTCACAATGTACCGATCCATCTCAGCCTGTTCACTCCGAGCAAGCTGACATCGGTCGGAACTTTTTGGTATTGGTTATTTTTTCTGCAGGTAAAAGGACCGTTCTATTTAATGATTTAGCCTTTAGTTCAGATGAACTGGAGTCATACTATGAGGCGACTTACTTGGTGTGATAAATTATGAAGATGCATTAAACCGTTCTCGTACAGCGCAGCTCGAAATTTTAGTATTTAGCATTTTATTGTATACCTTGTAGTGATAGACTAGGATTTATCAATTAGGTAACTTTTGAAACCACTACAGTTAATGTTTTCACCGAAGTGGAAAGGACACTTCTACCGAAAGCCATGAACTAAATTTTTGCACTTTCGTAATCCCCAGCAAATGTACAGAGTAGAAAATCTTGTTTATCACAGAATCACAGATTTAGAACTGTAGGCAAATATTGTCAACAAAGGGATTTTTTTTCCTGAAATATGCATCCAAACATATGCATTTCCAGTATATCAACATTTCACTAACTGTTAAAGTTACACGTATATAGTTGACAAATGAAGTGAATCGCAGATTCACCGATTGCAGATTTTTTTAATGTTTATTTTTCAAGGCTTCATCTACTCACTTCTATAGATTATTTAAACTCTGTCTCTATCTATCTTACGCGTCCATCATCATCATCATCATCATCATCATCATCATCAACAACAACAACTTGCTGACTAAACTGAATCATATTGATATCAGGACACGGTATATGCATCATTGTTCAGTTTAAAGAAATTCAAGCACTGTTCAAAATACTGTTTTCCAGCTACGTAGGGGGCAACTGGATAAGGAATATGAACTATGGCTCAAACGGAAACTGGCGACTGGCTGCCACGGCAGATTTATCCTTGCGAGCCGATACCGGAACAATAAACTCGTCGCCAACTGTGGAAGTAGTGCCAATTGTGGAGTTGAAATATGGTTGCTCACATCAAATTGTTTTTCCTGGTATGCTAGTCTTTGATTTTGTGCGTTGTATTTTTTGCATTATTTTCTTTACAAATTGCATTTTATCACATAACGTCCCTTGTTTTCAATGTAATATACCCATTACGAATTTTCTTATCTCATACACGTTTAATATCACAATTGTGTGACGTCATTTTTGACGTCGTTTTGTATGTATTTTGTAAAAGTGAATGGGTTTTATGGATGTTACCGCGTGTGCATCTATAGATGGTTTTGCATCTTTTTACCTACGATTTGTGAACTATCGTTATGTGATAAAAAGAATCTGACATACGATGGCGTATGAGATAAAAATTTCATTAAACTCCTCAAGAAAAAATGTTATCAAGCTCGCCAAAGGCTCGCTTAATAACATTTTCCCTAGACTCGTTTAATAAAATTTTATCTCAACGTCAACTCGTGTCAGATCCTATATATTTGAATTAGCCTTATCGAGAGTGATTTGTATAGATTGTAAATCTTTCTCAATCGATGTAAAACCGTTTAATATAAGCTAAAAACGTTTCTTAAGAATACATAGAATTTACAACCACGCGTCTTTACTTTTTTACCTGTAAATCTTATATGTAAAAGTGTTCTGAATGCCATTCCCTATTTACAGATGCACATAGTTTACTACTGTGCGTATTTCGCTATAATTTGCAGACTAAATATACACACGTTTCAGGTGCTATCAGAATCCCCTTAACTCTTTACCAAACAATCCCTGGTTTTAACGACCCTGAGAAAGAAGCCTTCTGAAAACATTGTTGGAAAAGGAGAACATGCTGGTAACCAGCATTTTCTCCTTTTCCCAAAATATTTTCTTCTCTGTCAAAATCAAGTTTCAATTTTTGAGTCACGTTTATTTTTGTCTTCTGCAAATGCTTTCAATTTGGACAAGTCTAAAATTTTGTCGTTTGGTAACGAGTTAAGTTCCGGTATTTGCGTTTGTTATGAACTAGTTTGTATTAGATCATAATTGCTCATAATAGCATTAACGCATTATCGACAGCAGACATGTTAAGGTCTAGAGTTTCCATCTTAAAATGAAGAAACATTCCAAATCTTTTTCAGTTAACGTTTAAAGCCGTTTAAGGCTTAGTGTCTATACCTGCACTGCTTTAAGTTTTTTTCAAGCATCTCGGAAAATGCAAAGGTACTTATTATGCAAGGTATGTTATGTGAACAGACCCTAGCTTCACGCATATACGATGACTGATGTTTATCCTCTTACGAACATGAAAGTTCGAAACAAATGCACAACTTAAGTACAAACCGCATCTGGCGGGATTCGAACCCATGCGGACAAGATCCTCGTTTTTTTTCTAGGTTAAAAAGACCAACGGCATAACCACTGAGCTAAAGAGATATCTCTCTAACGCAGTTGTTAGGTATTGTATTTAAATCGGGACGAAGCCATGCATGAAGGAGTGGTCACCCGTAACACACCCCCTGTTAAAGTCATCATTTATTTATGACTCAAAGTCTTATTAGGCAGAAAGTCCGTTTTTGGACAACAAATGGGATTAATGGCTCAATGGTCAATCCTGGACGAGCCCCCCATCTTACGAACATGAAAGTTCGCAACAAATTCACAGCTGAAATACAAACCGCATCTGTCGGGATTCGAACCCATGCGGACAAGATCCTCGTTTTTTTCGAGGTTTGAAAGCCCAACATCATAACCACTGAGCTTAAGAGCTATCTCCCTAACGCAGTTTTTAGGTATTGTATTTAAATCGGGACGAAGACATCCATGAAGGAGTGGTTACCCGTATCAATCCACCACTAAGATGCTGTATGAATTCATGAACATTATATTAACAAAATAACATCATAATGATCATCATAAATTCACAAGCCTTTCATAGGGGTTCATGAGTGGTCTAGAAAACCAGCGCAGTAGTCCACAAATCTTTTCTTCTGAAATATTTAGGCGAAGTATTTAATGTATCTTGCCTAATAACATGTTTTCTCGAAAGCAGAAATTAATTTGCAAGTGGTTTTGGTCAATATTATATTCTTTTTAAGTGTTTGACGCAGACGGAGATGTGATACGATGTAGATTTTCTACAAGTGCAAAAGGCGAGTGTGCTGATATTTGTGATGGATTTCCAGGATCGACAATGGACAAGGTATCTTCCTCTCCATTCTCCTCCTCTTCGTGCTCCTTTTCCTCGCAGTACCTTAACATAATTAACACCACATTTCTCGTCATCATTAATAGTGTAAATACCGTATACGGATTTGGAACTTTACCACAGGTTCAGTTGGTTAGTAGGATAACTTCGCATGCACACGTGTTTTATTTTTACGATACTAAAGGAAAAGCACATTTATTAATGTATTTGTCTAATTCCTATACATGAACCTTTTTCGTTTTTTAATGTTATATAGAATACTTAATCATTAGACTAAATCGATCACTGATATATTGCCGCGTTTAAATATCAGAGTGATGCAATTATTGTAAATTAATCAGCACTCGCTTGTACATGTATAACCTGTCCAGGAGATACATGTAAATTAAACTCCCTTTGCCAGAACGCGGCTCATACAGATTTATTGCCTGGCCATGATAAACTGATAAGATGATGCATAGGCTTGGGAAAGTTTTCAAAACGGGAGGGATGAACCAGACGACAACATTCCAACACTTGTCCACATTGAAAGCATGTGTAGACACTAAATTAAACGTGTTTTGAATGGTGAGATTAGTCTTTGATGAGGTTGAAAACCTTGTAGAAACAGAAAATACTGGGTACTGGACATATTTAAGATTCTAATGTGAACGCTATTCAATGATCGCGATGCCTTGCAGGACACCATGCGAGTGATCGTGCAACACTTCTAAAAAATTGTTGAAGGCGGTCACGAATTCGTTGTAAAGTAATTGTAAATGGGACTAGAGAGATTACTTGGGTACGCATGTTTTTTAAATATTTTTAGCACCATTGATGGCTTTACCCATCGTGTTTCCTTTGCATTTCTATCTATACCATATTACTGTTCAACGAGGACAAAAAAGTATCACAGTATTACAAATAATAAAATCATTTGAGATAACAACTAAAGTAAAGAAAGAGAAACATAGTCTGACTTTTTTCATTAAGTACCTGATGTTAAATAATTTACAGGACCATTGTATACTAAGCTATACAGCAAATGATAGCCTTGGGTACTACCCAGTGGCATTACAAGTAGAGGACTTTGACTCGCCAACATCGACAAGCGCGCTCAGTAGTGTGCCAGTCCAGTTTTTAGTGTACGTCTACTCGTCCTCTGATAGCTGTGGTTCTGTGCCTGAGTTTGCTCCACCAACACCAGCTAATGGTGAAAAAATTTGTTTGGAGACTGGATTTCCTTTCGAATTGAACATAACTGCAACAGGGTCAAACAGGTATGTTAAATCCAACACTTTAAGTTAAAGGGATAGAAATTAGTCCGTTGGCACCCTCCCTTTCCCTCTTTATGAATTTTGTTGTATACAGAAATAATTTTCTGTCAGTTTGTAACTGAAAAGCAATTGACGAAAAACAAACTACTCGCCACAAACAAGTCACTGTAAAGGTTTAACCAATTTCCCACAAAGCGTGTCAAAGTTGTCTAATGTCCATAGATCAAAACAAAAGTCAACAGGAAATGCAGTCTGACGGTGATCTAGATTAACATCTTCTAAGTTGGCAAGCTTCTCATTTTGAGAATAAGTGTATTTATGTATTAGTTCATAGGGTACTAAGACCAACACAAAGATATTCATGTAGTATTTTCTGAGGCCAAGACATATTTAATCATGTGCATGTATAGGGTATTCAACAGCATCTATTGTATTTTCAGTCTAAGTGAAATTCAAAGCATTTCACCTATAGGATTACAAAGAACGTCACCAGTCACTTGGACTAATCAGACAGCCAATTTCATGTCTATCATCTTGTCCTGGACACCCGGTGTGGAAAACCTGGGAGAGCATACTCTTTGTCTCATTCCAAAGGACAGTGACGGGTAAATTCGATATCTAAAATTCTATTAAAAGTGGACACAGTTTTCAATCCTCCTCTTATGTTTTTGACAGCTCAACTGCCGCACCTTTATGAACATGTAATGGACAAACGGTTCATGTTGATCATCTCTCATCGTCATTCATAATCAGCCCATTCTAAATTCAATTTTCGTGTTGAGTAGCATACTTTTTGGACAAAACAAAAGCAAACGCAAAAAAAGTCATTCAAGAATCGGGTGAAGTCATTTTTACCTACGCCCGTTTTACCTTGGATCGATCGTGGAACAAACTTTATGAATTTCTAGCAAACAGACTCGGTTTTGTTTTGTATAGAAGTTAGCGTTTAAGTTGGACAGAAGTTTTAAGATAAGGTCCTCTTGTTTTCTTCCTTTAAGCATATAGATGACAAGCAACAATGAAAAAAAGCATTCGTGCACTTTCTTTGGCAGTTGTTGCACAAATGAGACATTGGCCCTAACCACGAGTTTATTTATTTGACACAGTGTTTTTTCTTATTCCTATTACATATATGCCGTTCTCATTTTGCTTTCTTTCTTTGACGTCAAGAGATTTTTTTTTAAAAAAATCTTGAAGAGCTGTGTGTTTGGATTTTCTCTTTCAAGAAGAAGAACAAGAAGAAGAAGTCTTCGGACAAATTCATAGAACTTATTGATTATGTCGGACGCAAGGGACTTTTGGTCACTTTATAAACACACATTTTCCTCAAAATTATGAAAGTGTGGGGCCAGCCTTTGCCGTCATTCTCAATTTCTTACGTTTATGCATCAATTTTTTTTTTCAGTTTGACAGGAGGGCAGATATGTGTGTTCCTGTTTGTGTACTTCAGAGGTAATACTTACGATCCACGTACATTTAGGGCATTTATTCTCCTAAAAAGATCCAGTGATTACATATACGTGGCCCTGTAATACGGCGGAAAATCTATAATTATTCTCGTGATATTTTTTTTTGTTCGATCGTCGCTCGTGGCGCTGTTTGCGTTGTTGTGATTTTGGGTAGATAGTGTAGTGCCAAAAACCAATAATACTTAGGCAACACACGAATACGTGAGTCACCTGATTCAAACGGCTTTGCCAAACCATCTGTAGATAAACAAAGATATTCAGAAGTTTAATTTTCACTTTTCTGTATGTTTAATATGCGCTTGAAGATATGCTGACGGAATCTCTCAAACGAACGGATTTCTCAATTCACTAAATAAAGTGTTTCTTCACTGGGTGTATATACATCAACACATTTTGACTGAAATTCTTTTCTCATTAATTTGCCCGGCCGGGTGGCTGAGTAGTTAGCATATCTGATTCGTGATCTGGAGATTACGGGTTCGATGAACGGTTGCGGCGAACCTTCTTTCCGACGTTTTTTTGCCTCTCACCTCTGATACATGTGAGAAAAGTAGTCAGTGGCTTTGGAAAGAAAGTTGTGTTAGTACTGGTGTGAGAAAGCCAGAAAACACATGAGTGCGTCACTGACCGCCATGATATGACCTAAGCTGTTAAAATGGCGTTAAACTCCAATACAAACAAACAAACTCATTAATTGTTGATAGTTATATGATAATTTTTATTATCGTGAAAATGATAATCGGAGGCCCGTTTTCTAAAATTTGCACAAGAATTTTCGTATCTTTTCATTTACGAAAAAGTTACGAAATTCTCACGAAATTCTTACGTGCGTTTTACAAAGCTCGCGTATGTGTTTTCGTAAACAATTTTCGTAGCTCTCCAGTTTGAGGTATTTAAATGAGACACTCTGATTCTGGCGTAGCTAGTAATAGAATTTTATCTGAAGCTAAATGCACGGTGTTTTGATTTGACTTGAAAATGGAATTAACAACATTTCATTCATGATATACCTGTAGATGCATATATAAATTTACTGCAAAGAAAGTTCCTTTTCGCGTTGCTGGTCCCGTTTTTCTCTTTTTGTCCGGGTATTGTTCGCTCTTTTAGGTAATGATATGTAAATACAGCAGCCCAAAGGCCTTTTGAAAAGAGGTGTGTGTTTCAAGGGAGTGTCCTTTGGCAACACATTTTAGACCCTTAGCCTATTACTGGTGAAAGCCAGATTATACATAGATATGCTATGACTGAAATAATGTTGAAGCCTTGTGGAACACCGTTCAATCAATATAAATATGTTCTATATACTTACTGCGACATGTATGTTAATACGTTAAGATAATTCCAGAATAACGAATAGCCTTCTGCATCGCTGGCCTTTTCTGTAATCCAAGGCCAATGTGGTCTTGTCTAGTTCGTGATATAAAGAAATAGGGCACAAATGTTACGTAAAAAATATTTGTTAACTTATAAAATGATGTGATTATTGACCAGCAGCACTGACAGGCCCATTGCTTATATATTGTTCGATTCCTTTTTTTAACCCAGAGTTTCTGGTTCTATCCTGAGTGGAATTGCCGTTAACTTAATATTTCCTTTCGCAAGGCATTGTTTGGCTCTTGCCTAGTGCTGACAAAATACTTGAAACACTGAAACACCTGCAACAGATTCCCGTGACCTTCATTCAACAGTGAGAAAATAGAGTTCAAAAGCTGCATATAACGCCTTATTTAGAGTTAGATGTCATCCAAGACGATTTTATTCAACCAAATTCTGTACTCCGCCAAACCTAATTTTCATTTTAATTGTTCAGCTTTATAATTTAACCGTTCTGCAAAAGTTACTGCAGTTGTTTTCTTCGTTAAGTTAAGCAAACACTTAGGCGCGAATGAGTTACGAACTTTTTTGGTAAAACGCATTTGCACATTTTCTCTTGAGTTACGTAAAAGCTTACGAAAATTTTGTTCTTAACTACCTTAGTTAAAGACGATTTCTACAATTAGATTCGTCCCATAGAAATCCTTCATTTTTTCATATCTCACAGATGAAAGTATGCTAAATCCAAATATGCAAAGAAAACAGGGGGTCAACGAATCGGATTTTGAGTTAAACCACGCCGACTATCATAGTTGTCCGGCCATTTTTTACCTATTTTCTGACATTATCTAAATTTTCTGGTTTTTTTTTAAATTTAAAAGTGAAATACAAATGAAATAAACAATTTTTTTCCCCTCCCTTTATCTGTTTTAATACATCCATAGCAATACACTTACACATTAAAACAATATTTTATGCATTTTGAAATGCTTAAAACATTTTTTTTTTTGTTTGTTTTTATCCCTAAAATTAAAAAGAAAAATAATTGACCAAAGATTTTCGACAAAAAATTACATTTTTGCAATTTTATGAAAGACCCTACCATAGGACCTCATACTCTTTTTTACATTATACAGGTCAATATATGTTTAAAAGATATGAATTTTAAAAAAATCCGGTGGTTATCGTGTAAGTTTTTGAGAAAAGGTATTTTCGATCCAACAATTATTGAAAAATTTGTCAAATTATTACAATCAACAAGTGCAACTTTTAAAATAAGTAGAATAATATTATAATTAATAACACTGTTTTACTTTATTTGTTTTCAATACAACCATAGCAATACACTAATGAATAAAATAACATACTATACATTTTGAAATGCATAAACCCATGACAACATTAGGTCCTGTAAACCTTCATTGAGAAAAAAATTACGGCAAAAAATGACATCTTTTGCAATTTTCTTAAAAAATAGTTAAATAGGAAACCCACAAATTTCGTTTATTATACTGTTGAATACATGTTTAATGGAATAAAATGAAAGAAAATTGGTGGTCGTCATGTACAGTCTGGAGAAAGTTTGTCATTTTCTATCTCAGAGGTAACCAGATTTTGTCCCAAAGTTTCAATCACAAAATGCAGCCTTCAAATTAAGCCCTGCCTGGCTCAGTGGTAAAGTGCAGGACTTGTTACTGGAGGCCCTGGGTTTCAGCCTTGATAGATCCACAGGTTTTTTCTTCGGAGTGACCTTGGGCAAGATTCGAAAAGATGTGACTAAAATAATGTCAAAAGATGTGTTTAAGAACCCCATTCAATCAATTCAATTAAATTTGCTCTTTACCAAACGACAAGATTTCAGACTTGTCAAAATTGAAAGAATTTGCATATGACACAATGAAGATTGATTAATCCTTAACTACATGACCCCGAGTTTTAACGACCCTGTGAGAGAAGGCTTTGAAAACATTGTCGAAAAAAGAGAAAATGCTGCTCTTTTTTTCCCACAATGGTTTCAGCAGCTTTTTTCCCCATGGTCGTTACAAGTCAAGATTTTGTGGCAAAGGGTTCATCAAATAATGTAGTAATCAATAACAATCCTTTACAACGTATTTCAAGTCAAACTACATATTTCAACAACACAACAAAAGAGACTTCACTGTTTGATCAGAAAATCTGTAATACTCTGAATGACACCTTTGTTTGAGGGTTACTCTGACCTTTCCTTTCCATAAAATGTTTTCTCAGGCAGTACTTTTGATAAACCACCACGACTTAGTGCAATTTTCAAGTTACCAAACTTAAAGCCACTCCGAGCATTTTTTTACACGTGTTCTTGGTAATACATTTTGTATCATCAAAACTGTTAAGGTTACCAAATTTAAATGTTTTATGATTAACATGGACCACGTCTACCATAGATGACATTGATGCAATATGCCGAGACAGTTGAATAATTGATTGATTGTGTTGTGTTTTGTGCTGCGTTCAACATTTATTTAGTCATATCACGGCGACACCTCACATATTCGTGTATTTCCTGGGCTTTACTAGAACTAGGCTAGGACTCTGAAGTGTCTTACCTAATAACACTCCCACGAAAGACCAAGTGGGTCCAGTGCGGCTCGAACCCGGGGCCTCCAGGTTACACGTCTTAACCTCTGAGCCACGCAGGACCCCATACCAAGAAAGTACATTGCTGTCTGGATTTGCATGGTTTATCAGTTTCTGAAGACTAGAGATATCTTCCTCAACATTATGTGCAGAATATGTTTCATTGAATGCTTGTGAAGTAAGATACCTTTGACTATATTAGTCATAACCAGGGTAAAGTTCTTTCAATATAAGTAGTGTATCCACAATGCCTATCACACACTGTTTGAAGGGAGATAAAATATGACACTTTTCTAATGCTCTCAATATTCCTGGGAAATCAAAAGTTCTAAAGTGCAATCAAAACTGAAGGTTTTATTACGTCAAGCCAGTCAAGAAAAACAGTCAAAACATTGACACACAGGTCGGCCGGCCTTGTTTACTCTGTCTGTCTTGCCATTGGTAAAATTGTTCAAGACCCTACATTTACACTCTATGATGAAAATGGATCCAAATCAACATGTCTCTTTTCATTCACAACCTTTGACAAATGAAGAATCCCAATAAGACATCTGTCTGGAAAGGTGATCAATTTCGACAATGTGCCTAATTATGTTTTCATGTTTCCAGCTTCCACTAGTCTCGGGACATCTGAAAACAGTAACATCAGCATTAAAAATAAAATAATAAGTAAAAAGTTCAAGTCTTTCAGGAAAATATCAAATATGATATACAACATAAATCCTTACAATACTAAGAAAATGCAATGGGTAAAAGAAACCACATGAAACACATAATTTTATGGCATCTGCTTTCAGAATTGATCAGTACTTAAGGCATACATGCGATTCCTACCAAAACATACCTGAAGTGCAGTAATCAAAACATACAAAAACCAAATTACATTTTTTTTAAACAAGTAGTCTTAATCAAGTAATATTCTTTTACCATTGTCAATATACACATGTACACTAGAGATCATTACCTAGTTACCGTTTTTGGTCAATCGTCGAATGGAATGTGTGTATTAGAGGTCACAATTTTCTGTGTAGAAAGCTCCAGTAAACATATTTAAGCCCCTTAACCTGCTAAACAAGACAAATGAAACGTTCAAGCCTTTTGTAAAACTCTAATGTTGCTATTTCAAAGTTAATTTAGAGGAAAAATATCTCTTTATAGGAAAGTGGAGATCAAAGATCATACTGCACAATTTGATCTACACTATTCACAAAAAGGTCCTTGAGTCACATTTAGCAGCATAAGGGTTAACAAGAAACTGGAAGGAGTTTAAATTCAATGATTTTCTGTATTCACAATGTATAAGGTCTCCAAATTAACGATGAAAACACAAGGGGAAATCGCCGAAAATTCGTTACAACGACTAACACCTATTACTCAACTATAGAAAATGAGATTAAGTGATGCGTAACAGGAATATCTGGTGTTAAAAATAATAATTGATTTCATGTCTGCAAGAAAATAACAACAGGTAATGCTTAACTATTGATTTATTTTTGTTCTGAATGAACAATAAACATAAATATTAACTAACGCTTCGTATATTATTCAGTGGGCGGGGTAACGGCCCGCCGTCATCATTGGTCAACGACTGGTTAACCGGGTCACTGGGACGCGATCTATTCGCTTGCCATCTTTCCTAAAACTCTATTAACTCTGTCTATTTTGGTGTTCTTTACAAGTTTACCGAGAAAACGACACTGTTGTAGCTTTTCTGCGACTCAGTTATTACTATTAAGGTTGCATCCCAAATATATGCAAGTTAAGTTTTGTACCTCCGATTTGAAAAACTAGATGCGCGAAAGTGCCTGCGCAAAAACGAAATCTTGAAATCGTCTTTAAACGGGCCCAGATGATTTTGCCGTACATAAACTGTTATTTATGACCTCTAGAGTTATAATGCAACGTAGTAAGTGTAAGGAAAAGGTGCATATGTCCAAAAGAAGAAACGATATATATAGAATATTATCACAGTCTGAATTTCAGCGTGGTCATGTCGAGTTGCGAGTGTAAAGAGGTGCAAATCGGATGAGATCGAAGGTCGAATCCGATGTTCACCTCTTTACACACGCAACGAGACATGATCCGACCACATCGAAATGCATACTGTTGTAATATTCCTTTTATTATATACCTAACCACAATAACTATAAATAAACATCACAAATTCACTACAAATAACAAAAAATTCAGAGAACAGCATTTCACTGCACATATATGCACAATATTTATGAATGGCGGATGAATATACATAGATAACGGCAAGCCTGCATAGATCACTATGCATTTAAAAATGACGATTGCAACCCTCGAGCAGCTACAAGAAAAAGGACAATTATGGCTTAAGAATTATTTCTTAAGCACTGAAAAGGTATTCAGTGTTTGTTATTCACTATCACTGCCAAGAATAGTGCATTTCTTTTCGTTTAAACGCAGGAGGCAAGTCAAACTTTTGATAATGAATCGCGATTCTCAACGACGTATATGACGAATTTTTCAAACGGACAATTTTTTTTTAAAACTTTGCACATACAAAGCTCATCATGTCTCTAGGAGATTACAGTAAAAAAGATAAGGGTCACCGTAATCGTCTCTGAGGAATTTGCCTTTAAAAGCTATATACATTTCCAAAATTCAGCTTATATTGGATTTAAAGCGCCTTTCCTTAATAGTCTGTTAAGCAGGAAAATTACAGAAAAAAAAAAAATATATATATATATACGAGGGGTGATCAGAAAGAACGCGGACCAGTGCCTTTATCGGAATATTGTTATAAAAATCAACTTGGAATGTTTACTGTTTTTCAAAGTAACCTCCTTTGTGTTCTATGCACTTATTCATTCTTGATTCCCATGCGCGAAACACGTGCGCGAGCCCGTCACGTGACATCACTCTCAACGACCCGGTCATGGCATGGGTTAGCTCCTCTCTGCTCTCGTAGCGCGTGCCACGTAGAGAATCTTTCAAAACAGGAAATAGCCAAAAGTCACATGGGGCCAGGTCTGGACTATAGGCAGGATGGTCTAATGTTTCTATGTTTAGTTTTTTCAAAACTTCCTGTACAAGTTTGGCTTTGTGAGCGGGAGCATTATCTTGATGTAAAATGACGCCTCTCCATAGAAGTTCCGGCTGTTTTTTTCGGATGGCCTGTATTAAATTCATTCGAATAATGCTGTCATAATACTCAGCATTGACTGTAGTATGTATAGGTACAACATGATTTAGAAGAAAACGTTGAGAAGAGAAAAACATGATGCACATAACTTTACCAACAGACTTAGAAAGTTTGGCTTTAACAGGGGACGGCGATGTTGGATGTTTCCATACACTGCTTTGTTGTTTAGATTCGGGCTCGTAAAAGTGTACCCATGTTTCATCGCATGTCACAATACGATCAGTAAAGTTTGATCCTTCTTTCCTAATGCGTTCTAAAATTTCAGAACAAATTTCGACCCTAACCCCCATTTGCTCGGGCGTCAGTAGCCGAGGCACCCACCTTGCACAAACACGCGACATTCCAAGTTTGTCAGTTAAAATCTCCTGTGCACTTCCATAGGAAATGCTAAATGTGTCAGCTATTTCCCTGACAGTAACTCGACGATCTTGCTTTACATGCTGCTGCACATCCGCGATAGTTTTGTCCGTTACTGATGTTGATGGACGGCCAGATTTAGGGTCATTTTCAACGGTTTCGCGTCCTTCTCTAAATCGTCCAATCCATTTACAAATACTGGTTTTCTTAAGTGCTGAGTCCCCATAAACTTTATCTAAATCGGCCTTAATTTCCGATGAAGACTTTCCGAGTTTAACGTAAAACTTTATAATTACTCTCTGCTCAAATAAAACGTCATCCGACATTGTGAACCGCTAACGCAGTATGTGATGTCATTGAAATGACGTCACTCTTTTCTTATTTGCCTATGACGTCATTTAAACGCTTGAGTAAGTAACCAGGTAATTAATGTTCATCTGTGCAAATTTTTGTTATCTTAAGTAAAGTAGTTTTTGAAATAATCGCGTGGTCCGCGTTCTTTCTGATCACCCCACGTATATATATATATATATATACCTTTTTAATGAAATTCGTATATTTTTGCACAAAAAATCTATATCGCCTGGTTTTTAGCATGGTAAATGTACAAATATGCATGTTATATATAGACCATTGAGCTAAAAATAGAGATAATTTGATCGAATTAAGGATTAATCTTGAAAAATACATACTTTTTAACGGACAGATTTTTCTTAAACTTTCCACACTTATAGTATTTATAATTTTAAACAATAAGAAAAAATAAAAATGGTACCTAACCGTGCTTATTTCGTCAGAAAACAAGGTTGAAGGTCACTATGGAAGTTATTTTTCCAAGGATAAAAGAAGGATGAAAGCTCAGCAGACATGGTGGGAAAAGGAGAAATTGCTCAATAGGAGCGATTTCTTCTTTTCCAACAATAATTTTCAAAGTGGAAACAGCTATACTTCCACAGCTTTAAATTTCCTGCCTTTGTTTCCTTGTTTGGTGTGTAACGCCGTGTCAGCAGCATTTTAATTATTCAATTATTCACGGTGACAGTTCAAAGATCCATTTTTATACGCCCGAAGGGTCGCATTATGTTATGACCCCGATCGTCCGTCCGTCCGTCTGTCCGTCCGTCCGTCTGTCCGTCTGCCCATCCGTCCGTTAGCAATTTCTTGTGCATGCAACTCCTACAGTTTCCATCGGAATAATTTGAAACTTACCACAATGAATCTCTATGATGTGTAGTTGTGCATATGACTTTTAAAACTTGGATCTCTTTTTAGGCGTTCTCGATTTTAACCCATTTCACTAACAAGCCCCTTAGGGGATATATGCGCCGCTCTGCGAAGCTCTTGTTTTTCTCTTCACCAGTACTACCCGAATTAAGTGCTACATGTTTCAGTGAACCAATAGTAGTACCATTATGTGCAAAAAACACATAGGTGCATTTTTGATTCAGTATCTGCGACAAAAATACATGCGCAGTAGGATGTGCGCTAACATTTGTCATATACGTCGTTAAGTTAACGGGTGTATCGTAGAGTGATATGGAAATACCCTTTCCAAACAACACATGTTTATGCGATGGGCATTGATATCGGACGAAATAAAAATCTGCACAGAAACAATTTTTTTAAAAAAGTAGATGACAAATAATAGGTGAAATAGCTATAAATGGGTTTTCGTGCTTCGTCATGCGGACCGTACGTGTTAGAAATTTGGCGAAAAGACCCGAACGTCAATACACAGACGTAGTCAGTGTACACAACTATACTCTTCACACTGTTCTAGGCTGATACGGAAAAAAATTCTGTCGAATTGTTTTGGCGACTTAGGTAACATCCATATTTTACTCAGATCATAGATAGGTATATAATAAATGTTTATATATCGTTATGCAATTTCTTTTTCGGTTCAGATGAAATTACATGATAAAAAGTTCAAAGGTGTCTTTAATGAGGTCGGATAACTATAAATATGGCTGCGCCACTTTTGAAAATATTACCGATTTTGTTCACTCGATGAAATAAATTTATATCTTTCACCGAAAAAAAGTATCCTCTATATCACCAAGTTTATTTACATGGTTTATCTTAGACAGGGTTCCCACGCTTCCTTGAAATCGGGAAAAGTCCTTATTTTTTTTTACCGAGCTTACAAACCCTTGAAAAGTCCTGGAATTTTCTGAAAACTGTCCTAAACCGGGAAAAAGTCGGGAATTTAAGTGTTGCATCCAGACCGCGCGATTGCTGGAATTTCTCCCTTTTTTATTCTGTCGCACAAGTTCCCGAACTTGATGGGGGGTGGGGGGGGATCGCGCAAAAACGTTGTAACTCGCGCTCAAAAAAAAAAAAATCACTGCGCGCAAAAAAAATAATTGGGCCCTAATCAGTCAAATTGAAACAGAGGGAAAGTCCGACAGAGCTTCCCAACACTCGATCGATATTATACTCACTGCTATTTTTAAACAGTAATGGTGTCCAATCTCGATATTGAATTCATTTTAATAAGCAAGGAACCACTATTCTCTACGCATGCACAGTGAAAGTGCAGTTACACGTGTTTCCGGATTACAAAAAAAAATCACAGTACATTCCCGCGGCGACTTTTAAGTGTGTTCAACTTTCTGAATGGTGTGCTAAAGCAGGATTGAATATGCCACTGAAACAAATTACGAACTTAATAAAGGGGTTTGTTTGATCAAAAATCGACACAATATGCCGGCTTTGATAGATCAAGTGAAAACTGCGAAGAACATATTGAAGGTCATGTGGGAACTACCACGGTCAAGTAAGAGCGATTCGTCAGAACTATTCAAATTGAGGAACCATCATCACCATTGTTTGATTTTGAAACTTGTGTTATAGATCGAGATCTAGTTTGGAAGGAAAAAACATCGTTCCCACCCACGCAAATTATAGCATGAATCACGTTACAGAATTGAAATTCACGTTAACAAATTTTGGTTACACGCGAGACCTCTAGAAAGAACAATGTTAAAAGAAAAAACATAAGCCGCTTATCTTGAGTAAAATTACAGGGTTTGAAGTTACTTGTTACCTTTATTGGCAACTTTTAGTCAAGTCATGCAGAAATTCTTATCCATAAGTTAACGGACATGAAAAATTGATCGGTCCATAAAACGCGGAAACCCATGACACAACAAAATGTTCCTTTTGACATTGTCCGATCAGAGTCACTTCAGACTTTCTTTTCCGATCAGAGTCACTTCAGACTGTCTTTTCAGCTTTTTAATGACTTTAAGCTTTAAATTTCCACAAATGTCTTGATATAACAGAATTTTTTGCTGCAAATCATCAATATGGATTGCTTTACCTTTAGTTGAGAACCATTATTGTCATACCCTCAAATATGAAATCTTGCCCTCAGATATACAGCTCAGGGGGTAAGTGTACCCTTGAAATTAAAAGGTAGTGGGAACTCTGATTTTAGAAAGGAATGGCATTTTTTTTTCATCAGATCTATCACACCAGTTCTTAAAACCCAGGAATTTTTTTTTTTTAATGATTAAAGTTTTGGCACCCCCCTTTTGCTAATTCCATGGGGGAGCTCCCCCTTTTTGCAGAAATCCTGGATGCATTATTTTCTTTTAGAATTATTCAAGTAGCAGTTGTCCGGAAATCAGCAAATAAACAAAGGAGAATTTGCTGGTTTTGACAGTAATTCTACCAAATACTAGCACATTGGCCATTTTTACGATTCCGTTCACAAAAAACAATTTGTCGGAATTCCCAATACTGTCTATATTAAGATAATTTTCTGAAAATTAAACAACATATTGACATTAGAAATCATCACTATTAAACAAGTTTGCCAAATATACCGTAGATCGCTGAAACTCCCAATCTGAAAAACTTAGCGTTAAAAAGTTGTTGATCTACACAAGCATATTATTTGATGTTTTCGGACTCCAACTAGTCAATACTTGATACATGTCACTTGTGGAAAAAATTGAGTTCTTCTTGCAACAAGTTTTTTTTTTTTTCACTGCACTGTTCATCTGCTGCTAAAATTCTAAATCCTTAGAATGTTAAGCTAGGTTGATGTTTGAGAAATAAGTTGTAATTTTTGTTTAATATTTTAAACTGATTTTGAAAATAAAAGTCATGAGCAAGTAATAAAATGTCCTTAATCGGACACGTCACAGGGCCCTGACTAGAAACATGGTGACCTTCGGCCAGTGAAGCTAACAAGACCACCACATTTTTTGATATATTGACTCTTTCCCTGATATATATTCATTTTAACTCATTAGAAGGAGACTCCTTTGGAAAACATTGTGAGAAAAGGTTAAATTGCTCTTAGCAATGTTTTCCTTTTCCCACAATGTTTTCTACGCTACCAGTATTTGAAAATCTAATTTAAACCAGTTTTGAATTGTCATCTGCAGCCTCCCTCAATTTGGAACAGTCTCAAAATTGCATATCAGGGAAAGGGATAATATTATAATTGGCGTTAAAAGACATTCCAGTTTCGATCCTTGAAAATCAGTAGATAATCCTTGAAAAGTCCTTGAAAAGTCCTGGAATTTTATCCTGATGGAGAGTGGGAACCCTGCTTAGAGGTTATAACCTAGCATCTGATTTTGTGGAAGAACTGTATCTACCTTGCATGTTCATAGTCATCCAACACTTTGTTATTGTTATTTAAGGTCAGGATTTGTATACTTGCTTATGCCGAAATGTTTTGAGGGTCACGTATTCACCAACCATTCTTAAGAAAAGTCTTAGTCTTATTCTCCAAGATTTTCTACATTTGAACGTAACACAAATTCTGATTGGCTAAACCAAATGGTTGCGTTACTTTTAAATTAAGAAATGTCTGGACAATAAGACTGAGAACGTTCTTAGGAAAGGTTGGTGAATACGAGCCCTGAGGCTGTTCTTTGTATTACTTTCCAGGCTCAGGTCCTACAGTGACGTCCTTGACTAAAACAGAGACAGGTGATAGCCAGTCAGACTTTGTAATAAATGTGCAGTATAATCAAGAGGTATTTTTTATTGTATTTTGGGCTCATTAACCTTGATAAAATGATTTTAGAAAAGAACGCTCATGACTGAAAAATACAATTTCAAAGGGAAAACAACCCAATCATTGAAAGGTAGGGACAACCTTTGTTTGTGAAAATTAAATGTCCTTCAAAATGTTGGCAAAAGTCACTACTCCAGATAAGTAAGAGATAAAAAAAAAAAAACACCGACAACTTTATTTTCTTTTTGAAGAAGATGTAGATTCAAACAAGACTGCACTCAGTTTTTCTTTTGCTCCGCACCACTGACTGTTTTGTCAAATATTCCGTGGAAATGCACAAAACGTGCAACTGAAACACCCATATCATATTTTCACATGAATCGAATAAGTGTTATATTTGCTCAATTAATGATTTTTTTTCTGATAGATAAAGCTTCCACTAACACCGCTTATAACTTTGTTCACTATTTCCATAGCAGACATATTTCATTTTAAAATTCTGTTCATTTTTGTACTGTTGTGTAGCAGTGTTATAACTGAAAAGTTTGATCAGAAAAAGAATCGATCGGTTAAAATACACTTATATGTCTTTTATTTCAAAATACTAAGAGCGGGTAAGTTCGTTTGTTATCATTCCTGTGAAACATATTTTTAACAAATTTATAACCTATTTATAAATGTTCGGATTTTATGTTATGAAATATACTTTAAAGTTTTGATATGTTTACCGTGACTATATACACGACGATTCATGAGAGGTCAAGTCTGTTTTATTAGAAGGACATATAAGCTACTCATTGATTTGGATTGATTTATTGGTATAAAAAAGTAATATCACTAGCATTCCTATTTATGCATCGATTGATTTGGAAAAACATGAAAATGGTCCGTATGAGCGGAAATGGAAAATGGAATCTTTATAAACTAAAAAAAAAAAAAAAAAAAGAAAAAAGTATTCAAAATAACATTGAATTTGTAAAATAATTAATTCATTGACTTTACCCAATACATGGCATTGTTCGAAAAGAGCACGAAAGGGAATGAACACATCATACAGTCTGCGGATGTCATAAAAAATAGCGAGTTACCAGGCCTTTTTTCTGTTAAACTTTATTGGCCACGTATATTGGATCGGGGAGGTCGTTGCCATCCTCCCTCTATCCTGACAATAGCCGCTATTTTCATCATTCATGGAGTTCTAATCCTGTTGACTAAAAGTCAAAAACAGGTCTTTTTTGTGCAATCTTGTTTCACTTCTCTCTCCACCTAGATTATTGCCGCAAAAGCATTACTTAACTCCGAAAAATTGCAGTCTCGCATTTTTGGTCCTTCACTTTGAAACAAAGGAGGAAAGATCATTAATTCAAAACTGACAAAGCAGACTGCATATTCCTTTTCAATAATCATATTTCATTTTATTGGGTGCTTAAACCAATCTTTATACGAAAATTACATATAAAACCTAAATTTCCCAATTATTTCTGATTTTCACCATGAATAATTCGATACAAAAACTAGGAGCACTGTGTAAACTAGCCTAGGTTACCAGCTTCATGAAATTCAAGTTTCTGGTCACTGCTTCATCTGAGCCAAATGTTGAGTCTTAATGAATATGACGAATGAGAATTTTACTTTTTTATGACACAGTTAATCATGATTTACATTTTCTAATAAGAATTGTATTAAGTAATAGAATTTGGTTTGAAATTAACAAAGAATTTACAGTAAACACCAACAAACCGAAAGAAATGACAAAAGGAAACGCATACTATTGATAGTGAGTGTTCTCCTTTTTCTCCTCACATCTAAGAGACTCTAGTTTCGTTTTCCTAATTGACACGGATGATCATGGAGAGGGAAAATGCAAACAAAGGCATGAATAAATCATCAGTAGCAAAATAATGAACTTATGTATACTGTTTAAGTTTACAGACCTTCGTAATATCTGAAACACACAAAACAAAAGTAAAGCTTATGCAAGTGTTCATGGACTTCATTGTTTCGTGCGCAAAAATGGTAAATTGGGTAAAAATGGGTAAATTCAAATTTTGATGAGAAGAACATCAATTAAAAATGTGATGAATGGAGAAACTGCGTGATTTGAAACGTTTATCCATTCTTAATAAGTCATCGTAGGACTTAGGGAATTAGAGATGTAAAAGGAATGCAAGTGAAAAAGGGCTTTGTGAGATTATATTGTACTATACTGTATCTCCTAACAGATAATAAAACCCACTAACGTTTCCTACATCTATATATATTACGAAAATGGTACTTTGCTGAGCCTACATGATGCATCTTCAAATGATACGGTCTTCCAAGCAACACAATTTTCTGTTTCTGTCGACATCCCAGATGAAGAATTGAGATACTATATACTTATGGATTCAGGTATTTCAAAGTTACTTAATATTCTTTAGAGCTAGGACGACTTTGCCACATTTTAAAAAATCATTTCATCTAATAAACAATAAATTTGAAAAAAAAAATGTGAATACGTAAAACTTTAAGTCTGACCAGTACGATAAAGTGGCTGTGACAAGAATTCAGTTAGGGTTCTTACGTAAACCTAGGTTTTGGAAAACTGGTTAGAGATTGACTGAACAGAAATCATTTTTAACAAAGTCTTCCTAATTCTATTCAGAAAATATCATGTTTGACAATGGGCTGTAAAACAAAAAGTTTTAGTTCTAGTCAAGAAGTCAAAAATTTTGAGAAGTAGTTGACTTTAGTTAACACAGTGTAGGACTGGAATAATGCAGTTTATGCGACTTAGGATTCTGTGGGCGGCTAATAGATTCCAGACGACTGTACAACCACTTACAAGAGCTGTACAAGTCGTTATTTTCTTACTGTGCCATTTTAAACGAAGAAAAAGGAAGATTATAGTCGATTTTGTTACCAAACCTTTACATGCAAACAAATAAATGGATATGAATACTTAACAGTTACTATCAACTTAAATGAAAAAACGCCAGCTTGACTTATTGTGTGAGCACAATTTTTTTAACACCCAAGTGACAGACCGTCACTGTACAGAATCCCAAGTCACATACAATCCCAAACACTGTACACTTCCAGTCCTACACTGTAGTTAAGGAAACTGATTAAAACCTTTATTCTAGGAAACTTGAACGCTAGCTGCATTTTTCTACTTTTGAACCATCCTTTAGAAATCGTAATTACGACTCCGTCCATATTCAGACCACCCCGCAATTGATTAAATCGTTTATAACAATACTCCCATTTTCTTCTTCTTCACTTCTGAGTTTGATTTTAATTTATCTGTTTTCACACTCACTGTGGTATTTTTAAATTCAGGCACAGTTTTAGGAAGCGATGAATGCAACATACCATCTGGGTCCGTCACTAACAAATCTGAAATCATTATTCAAGGTAATAACTAGTCTTTATTTTTGTAAACTTAAATGAAGGCAATCATTCCTTCATATTTGGTAAGTTACAGCGAGATGAAATTGGACTATGAAAACAAAACAAAACAAAGAACTTTTTTTTTCAAAGGTGAATCTCGTAACACAATGATTTGAACAAGTGCTAACTGAAAGCTGGCAAATATAGGTTTGAACAGTCTCAATCTGGACAATAGGCCCTGTGAAAAGTTGGGGGCCGTCACACCTTTACAAATCTATTTGAGCCATACTCTGTGAAAAGATGGCTTAATACATCTGCAAAAAGTATAGCCCAAGGTCCTGCCCAGTCCGCGCAGTCTGACCTTGGCAGAAAATGTTTGCTGTTTGTCATTTTTTTTTCAGCATCTCAAATAACAAGCGTACCTTATAATTTAGTCGATTTTATACAAAATGTATTTTATGGATCCATTATTATGTGATAACTTGCTTGATATTATCGATCACGGGGATGTATTAAATCCCTTTTTGCTAGAGCTTGGCTCATTGGCTTGCAACACGCGAAAAGGGGCATTCGGACATTTGCGTAAAGTGTCGTCACGGATCAGCCTGCGCAGTCCGCGCAGGCTAATCCGAGACGGCACTTTACGACTACATTAGATTTTGTGCTACATTAGACTTGCGCAAAACAGAAAATTACATAAAAACGGAAAGTGTCGTCTCGGATTAGCCTGCGCGGACTGCGCAGGCTGATCCGAGACTACACTTTACGCAAAGGTCCGAATGCCCCTTTTCGTGTGTTGCAGGCCATATGTATTCGATGGCCCGGTTTTGGATACCCAGAGGGAGATTTTGAAATAGTAACGCCTGTTTCCCCTTCCTGCACATTGCAACGGACACAGCATCAGTACTGTATCACCAGTGATAATTTAGTTGAATGAAATCTATGACGAGTGACACATAAACCATGGATCGATGAACTACTTTTGTTAGATAGATGAAAACAAGAAGAGTCGAAACAGCTATTTTAATCGGGTTTCTTTCCTAATATTGTCTAAATTTGCACGATAAAAGTTCTTCCGTTCCTCACTGAGCTATTAATATGAAAATATGAGATCCCCATCCGTGGCACTGGTGTTTTCGTCAAAGCGTTTTTGGCAAAGCACATTGGAACCCAAATGTAGTAGCAGTGAAATCCAGGTTATACGTTATTCAGTGAGCTGCCGCCGTCATATGACCGAAATAATTTTGAAAGTTGTGTAAAGCAGCATTCAATCAACTATGTCAGTCACAAGAGCCATAAACTATTCAAAGTCGAGTTTTGTCTTTCGAAAAATGTTTTGAAATCGATTTGAAAATCGGGTATGCTTTATATAACTTTTACGTACTAATAAAAAAAAGGGTCGACCACTTATTTTCTGCATACCACCAAAAGATTTTTACTGAAGCCATTGCATACGTAACATTCCTAGCTTCAATTACTGGTTCGCTTTGAACCTGATACTTTTTTCGTCCGATTTTCTTTAATACTGTGTGTTTTGTTTAAAAAGGTTGTTTCGTTGACTTTACTTTTGACTCTTTTGTCTCTGCCTTCAGCCTGTGGACCTGCGCCGCTCCCAAATACAAATAGTGACTACAACACAACACAAACAAATTACTCACTTGGTGGCAGTGCTTTCTACTGGTGCCCCGTGGAATATAACTTGATTGGATCACAAACACTAGAATGTTCACTAAATGGAAGTTGGTTGGGGTTTCCTCCAACATGTGAGCTTATAGGTGAGTTTGATTCAATCTAGAATTTCTAAAAAATGTCTGCGACACGGGGCTGTGACATCCATAAGATAAAATTTACCAATATGTATTTTGCACAAGTTTATAGATCTGTAGATAGCCTTGTTCATGTATACATAGCTCACCTGACCACAGAATTGCTCATGGTGGGCTTTCGTGATCGTGCTGTGTGCGTCGTCCGTCGTGTGTCGTGCGTCGTGCGTCATCCGTCGTCAACTTTTACCTTGTGTACGCTGTAGAGGCCACATTTTTTGTCCGATACTCATGTAACTTAATTTGGTTGTTTTTCTTGATGATATCTTGGTCGAGTTCGAAAATGGGTCGTGTCGGGTCAAAAACTAGGTCAGTAGGTCAAATGTTAGAAAAACCTTGTATACGCTCTAGAAGCCACATTTTCAATCCAAAACTCTTGAAAGCTGGTCATAATATTTGTTTAGATGATATCTCAAACGAGTTTGAAAATGGGTCATATCGGGTCAAAAACTAGGTAACTAGGTCAAATCTTAGAAAAAATATTGTGTAAGCTCTGGAGCCATTATTTCAGTCCAAAACTCTTGAAAGTTGGTCAGAATGTTTGTCTTGATGATATCTCAAAAGACTCTGAAAATGGGTCATGTCAGGTCAAAAACTAGGTCACTTGGTCATAAACTAGGTCACTGGGTCAGATCTTACAAATACCTGTCTACCCTCTAGAGGCCACATTTTCAGTCGAATATTCATAAAAGTTGGTCAGAATGTTAGTCAGAATGGTATCTTGAATGAGTTTGAAAATGGGTCACATTGGGTCAAAAACTAGGTCACCAGGTCAAATCTTTAAGGTAGCTTGAGTAACTCTAGAGTCATCATTTTCTGTCCAGTACTTATTAAAATTAGTCAGAATGGTTTTCTTGATGATCAATATAATGAAATCGAGAATGGGTCACATTGGGTAAAAAACTCGGTCGCCATGTCAAATCTTGGAAATTTAGAGGCCACATTTTCTGTCCAATACTTACATGTATGGAAGGTGGTCAGAATCTTTGTTTTGATAACATCTACAATGGGAAAATCGGCTATGTTCGGCTAAAAATAGGTCACTGAAAGAAATTCTAGAATAAGCTTGTGTACAAGCTCGAGGCCAAATTTTCAGTCCAGTAATTATGAAAGTTTGATAGAATATTTGTCATAATACCTCGAAAGAGATTGAAAATGGGTCATGTTTGGTCAAAAGACTCAGGTGAGCGACTTAAGGAACATCATGGCCCTCTTGTTTTCAGACTGTGGGCCACCGCCACTAGCTGATGTCAATGGTTTTGCGAATGGAACAAATCACACAAATTACCAGGCCGTTGTCGAATATGGATGCAATACAGGATACGCACCTGTAACAAAGAGTGTAGTTAGATGCGAAGTGTCAGGAATATGGAATGGAACAGCACCGAATTGTCAGCTTTTAGGTTATCTTGTCGCCTCATCATGCCAAATTTTTTATTATTTGTTACACAGCTTATTTATTACAAATGAATCTTCTTTAATTCTTAAATGGTCCGGACATGAATTTAGCTTAGTGAGAATTGATATCAATGCAAGCTTTAAATATATTGCCTTGAAAAAAATAAAAAAGCTTTTAGGTAGAGCGTTTAAATAATGTAATTCCAAGAAAACTGATACACAATATCATTTGCACCCTGAATCCATATTAACAACACTTTTTTGTATTAAATTCAGACTGTGGGCCACCGCCAGTAGCGGATGTCAATGGTTTTGCGAATGGAACAAACCACACAAATTACCAGGCCGTTGTCGAATATGGATGCAACACAGGATACGCTCCTGAAACAAAGAGTGTAGTTAGATGCGAAGCGTCAGGAATATGGAATGGAACAGCACCAAGCTGTCAGCTTATAGGCTAGTCCCGTTGCCTTCTTACCATGTCTCCCATTTCATAAGCAGACGGGATTCCTTTTCGACAGGGAAGAAACTGAAAGTCTTGTAAAAATATAGATGTAGTTTTAAAGGACCTATAGAGCATTTTATAAATCTGATTTCCATAAGTGATAAACGAACGAATTTCTTTATAGCGGTTAAAGTAAAAAGCAGCTAAGAAGACAAGCAAAACCTTGTTGTATCTATAAAGACATGTATGTTGGCTTGATAAAGTTGGCAATTTCATTCCATAAATCATGTCATTTTGTTCATTCTTTCTTTCGTTTTGATTACATGCGACATCATGATAATGAAGGTTCTGGACCTCAGGTGAGTCATACAAGACAACATAGGTCTTTTGCAATAATTCATTTTCACTATCTATGTATTATTTCAGATTGCGGTCCTCCTGCTGGTAATCCATATTTGAGTTTGAATTATACAACCACAACATTTGAATCATTAGCAATTTATACATGCAAAGATGGCTACCAACTTGTCGGTGATAGGAATATTGTTTGTTCGCTAGATGGACAATGGAATGGAACCTTCCCTGAGTGTATACCAATAGGTAGTTACCTAAAATTGCTAAAATCACGCAAAAGGAATTTAAGGAAAGAAAATATTACCAAGCTAAAATTTTAGATCAACATTTCACAAAATGCACTCAGTTTCATAGGTGTAAGATGTTCTTTAGATAATTATGTAAGTATAATTTTGGTCCTTTGAACAGTATGCTCAACTGGACATATTTGAACGCTACGTAACACATGACTCAATACATATATGTATGCAATTATGAAATATCAAAGTCTGAGTCAGGGAAGCAAGACTTGCAAAAGCTTCATTGAAATCTCAACTGATGCTTGTCTATCCTTGCATCCTGGTCTTCACACATTAAGTTTAGATTTTGGTCCTTAGTATACAGTAAACTACCCACCCCGCTTTTTCAATAACAATGTCAGCAATAATGATAGTTGTAAAAGATATTTCATCAAAAGTGGAAAATATCAGTTAGCCAATCTACGTGCAAACTTACACTTAGAAAATCAAAAGCTGTAATGTTGACAAAACATAATGTTGATTGCAAATATGCTTCACTTTAAGACGAAAGGACATAACAAAATATATTCGACAGATGCAAAAGTACGGTGGCACAAAGTGACATGGAAGATATATTTTATACTACGTGCGCACGCAGTAGCTAATACGTGCGCACGTAATAAGTAATACGTGCGCACGTATTAGCTACTGCGTGCGCACGTAGTATAAAATATATCTTCCATGTCACTTTTGTGCCACCGTACAAAAGCTATACCTTTGTTGATTAGTAACTATGAATCGGCCAAACAAAACCAACTAAAACAAGATGGCAGTCTGAAGGGGAGCTACATCCCCCGCCACAGTGACCATGGACAGCCAGTGATGAAGGTTAAGAAAAATCTTCAAACGGTGAAGGAGATATGGAACGGATACAAAGTTAAAGTCTCATACTTGTGACCTTCAATGGTGACCTTGACGTTGAGCCGGCATGGTAAAGCCAAGGGTAAATACTACATGTACATAGAGCAGACAGCCGTAAAGGCCCCAAATTGTATATGTAAATCGTCACCTGACCTTAGTTAACCAAGACTGAGTCATGGATACTGTATACGTGTCAATTGGGTGATTATTAGACCAAAGTTAAGTGAATTTTATGAGACTTGGTACGGACAGTTGAGTGGAAAATCAGGCAGACGAACGTACGGACAAAGGCCCTCTCATTTATCCCGCTCCGCTTTTTGGCGGGGAATTCAAGGCAGCCTACGTCTTGCATTTGAATTTAATTTACTCTTATCACCGGTTATCGTTTATGTTGTTCCTTATACACTTTTCTTTTCAGACATGTGTGAAAATTCCCGTGACCTAGATATTATTTTCATCAATGATGCCTCAGGCAGCATTGGTGCAACAAATTTCAAAACATCATTGCTGTTCATCAATGATATAATAAGTAGGCTATACACGATAACAACCCGATTTGGACTGATGACATTTGATGATTTTACATATCTGCAGTTTCATCTTAACGAGTTTACAGGCCGGTTATCTGATATGAAAGCAAAAGTTGAGTCGACAAGGTAAGTACGAGCATCAACAGTAGTAACACAAGAGCAAAACTATAAGATTTTGTCTTTTGCATTTTTCTTCCATCCAAATATGTGTACAAATTGCATGATGTCCTGTTTTAAACTCGAGGTATCAAGCGATTGTTTCAACCGTATAGGATGTATTTTTCAAATTCTTCATATTTCTTTCCATTGCTGGAAAACAGTGACTGATCATGCACAAAGGCCTAGTAGCGGCCAAAGGTAATTAATGCTTATGTTAAAATGCATTTAAATTTAAATAATACCTTTAAATTTAAAAGTATGGAAATTGTGTATATGATGACCTATTATTGTACGGTCGGTCCAAGTGTTAGTAGCTGGTGAAAAATTAATCTTAAAGAAAGATGAAAAGAAAACAACAGAAAGAGCGATTTGACGATTTTTTACCTAGTTTTCTTCACAATGGTGTCCATACTATTAACTGTTATGGTTTAGATTCAAATGCATTTTAACTTTCATATTGTTTAGCCTTGGCCGACACTGGATATTTGATTTATAAAATGTTTTTAGCTCCACTGGCCGAAGACCAGCGGGCTTATGTCATGGCCCGGTGTCCGTCGTGCGTCCGTTTGTCCGTCCGTGCTTCCGTGCGTGCGTTTACTATTATTTGAAACATCTTCTTCTCTGAAACTACTCATCCAATTTTGATGAAACTTCACAGAAATGATCCTGCCATCGTCCTCTTTAGAATTTTTGAAAGAATTTGATTCCTTCAAAAACTGCCATGGCAACAAAACTGTAAAATATTGAAAATCTTGGAAAATCTTCTTGTCTGAAACCGTAAGGCCTGGGGCTACAAAATTTGGCATGTAGCTTTATCTAGTGGACCTCTACCAAGTGTCTTTAAATTACAGCCCTGGGGTCAAAATTGGCCCCGCCCCGGGGGTCACAAGTTTTAAATGGGCTTATATAGGGAGAAATTTAAAATTCTTCTTCTACCTAGCCATAGGGCCTAGGGCTACCAATTTGGCATGTAGCTTTATCTAGTGGACCTCTACCAAGGGTGCCCAAATTATAGCCCTGGGGTCAAATTTGTCCCCGCCCCTGGGGTCGCAAGTTTTACATGGGCTTATATAGTGAAAACTTTAAAAATCTCCTCCTACCTAGCCATAAGGCCTAGGGCTACCAAATTTTGCATATAGCTTTATTTAGTGGGTCTCTACTAAGGGTGCCCAAATTATAGCCCTCGTGTCAAATTTGGCCCCGCCCTGGGGTCACAAGGTTTACATAGGCTTATATAGGGAAAACTTTAAAAATCTACTCGTACCTAGCCATAAGGCCTAAGGCTACCAAATTTTGCATTTTGTAGCTTAATCTAGTGGGCCTATAGCCAAGAGGGCCCAAATTATAACCTTGGGGTCAAGTTTGGCCCCAACCCAGGAGTCACAAGTTTTACATGGCTTTTTATTGTGAAAACTTTATGAATCTTCTTGTGACTAACCATAAGACATAGGGCTAACCTGTCTCATGGGTCTCATGTTTTACAGGGCCTTTTATTGAGCAAACTTTGAAAATCTTCTTGTTTATAAAAGCACATTCTAGACCTGTTTTATTTGGTATGGGGCTGTATCTTCTGGACCTCCACCAGGATTCAAGTAATTGTAGCTTTATGGCCAAAAATGGCTTTGCCCTGTGGTCATTACTTTCTCGTAGGATTTTGTAGAAGAACATTTTGTATGTCTTCTACTTTAAAACCAGTTGGCCAAGTATTGTAATGTTTGGCTTGTAGTGTTTTGACTTATTAGCCAGTGGAGCGATACAGGGCCATCATGGCCCTCTTGTTTCGTTTAGTGTTAAACGCTGTTTTCAACTTTTTTTGTCAATTATACGGCGGCCGTCACTTTACATGTCCATGCTTTCCTGTACTTTGTTTCACCAGTATTTCGCATAATATTTTCCCAAACCACTAGCTGCTTTTCCATGTTACCGTCGTCGAAATGATGATAAGCGACTGGAGAAGAATGAATCCTGTCGCAAGGACTGTCATCAATCCTCGCAAAGAAATTGGCTGAGCTGTTAATTCAAACCATCTACCCTATGGTCCCAAGTCCTGTACGCTACCGGCTGCCACAACGGGCTCGGCGTTCTAACATACAAATATCGGAGCAAAGTCATTTGTTCTAATTGATTATTATCAGTGTAAACACACAACGTTGAGTGAAATAGTATATCGGTTCACTTTGATTCATTGCTACATCCAATATAATGAATAATAAATTTCTTGTACCGGTAAATCACAAGTTAAATAGATAAGTGCACTGGCTGTCTAAACGTAAATAAAATCCAGTTGTATACAAAGTTTTGATCGTTCCGAAAATTGTGAATAATACTTTCTGGATTTTCAGAGGTTGTCTATAAAAGAGCCGTCCAATCGGTGTGGAGAAACTTGAAACCTCGAGTAAATAAGATACTCGCATTAGGGACGCTTTTTTAATGCTGAAGCTGTTGAGACTGCAACTTCCATCCTTAGATCCATCATCGTACATGGCTTTATACGGATTCACAGTCCTTATATTAAAGGAACATTCTATCAGTGATTGATTTCTTTGAAGGAATGATAATTTATTTTAATGAATAAGGTCAAAGTAAAACTTCAGCGGCCTTGATCGAACATGGAGGGGTATCAGGAATTTTGTCTTCAAATGTTGCACCCGTGTTTAGATTTTTGTCTAGATGTCGTTCAAAGCGAACGCAAGGTTAAGCAATAGTATTTGACTGTCATGCAAAAATAATTTCGTTTACGACAAATCCTTTCAAATACCAATAGATTTTTTTTTCTGAACAAGGTGGATATTGACCTTTCGCTAAAAAATTCTCAAGTTATTTCATGGATGATAAACTCGTAGGTAGCTTGCTGCTTGGGTCAGATAAACTTTCCCTAGCTTTGGAAAAGGGATTACCAAGCTTTCTTCTCAGGGGAGGCATTTCACCGGATTGGCCTCGTATACTAGTTATGAAAGTGACACCTAATTGCTTTACGAATTGTTTTTATTTGAAACTGGATTTACGAGTGAATATTATTCACATGTATATAAATGTTAGGTTCCGCAATAATCTTTTAATGACTATGGGGATGCTTGTATTAGTCAATCTTATATTTGTAGCTACACAGGAGGAGGCACTAATACCAACCAAGCATTGGCTTTTGCGAGAGTTCATATGTTCTCTGACAAAAATGGAGAGAGGAACAATGCAACAAGTGTTGCAGTCGTCATAACAGATGGTATTGGATTTTTGTTATAAACATATTATTCAAAATGATGCTCGTTGGAACTTCTCGTGGTATTGCATGCACAATTCAGAAGAATATACTTAAACAACTGGAAAAATCAAATTTGACAGAGAATTGCGAGAACAATTACCCCTAACATAAAATGAGATATATTTGTATATGTTTTCTTTTTTGATCTACAGCCTGACTTTAGCATAGGTCTATAACTATATGGATGAAAACTAGTATGAAATGTTAATTTTTACTTTAGAATGTCATTCATGCATAAAAACCATTGTCTCATCTGTGAACTTCCGTCTATTTCTTTCTTATATAGACCCACATGAAGGATGTATTGTTCGAAAATACTGTTATAATAGGAAGGTGTTGACCCCTTATTCTTTTGTTTCCATTCAAGACAACATTTTCTCGTATTTCTTAATAATAAGCTTCAAGGTCTGCAAATCTCTACGTTTTGGTCGTAAGAAACCTCCAATTCAAAACCTAGATTTTTATTTGAGGTAATGTGATAGTGAAATGCATGCACTTTACTCTCACGTTAAGTGGAAAATGGCATCTTTTATCTTGGTTGACTCATTAATTATGGCGAAATTGAAGAAAATGAAGCTGGAATATTCAATTAGAGTTATAAAGGTGGGTGATTTCTGAATATAGATAGAATAAAATTTTCTGCCTACAAATCAAAATTATGACATATTATATCTATAAAAAACATGATATAGATTATATAACCATTAAGTAAGTTACTTTAATCTTACATTTTGATCTTACTGAAATGGTACGATGATTAGATGAATGATTTAATTTCAAGTCTGAATTTGATTTAACAGGACACAGCAGCAACTCACAGTCAACGGCAACTGAAGCGAAACAGTTACGTGATGCTGGTGTGACTGTTTTCTCGGTTGGAATTGGAAACGCAGATTCAATTGAACTGGCAGAAATTTCATCTTCTCCAGACTATGTGTTTGAGGTTACCGATTACAATGACATTTTGAGTGTTTCAAGTCCATTGTCGGATAAAACATGCACAGGTATAATTGCAAGTTGTTATTTTAATTAAGTTAAATAGATATCTTTGTCAGAAATCTTCTAGAACCTTTATACTATCCTTATGTCGGATGAATTCGCAAAACTGTTGCATTTTTTACACGCCCGTCGAAGACGGGACGTATTATGGGATCACCCATGGCGTACGGTCGGACGTCCGGGTGGGCGGGCGGGCGGGCGGCGTCCACTTCTTTGTCCGGAGCATAACTTTGTCATCTCCAGTCCGATTGACTTGAAACTTGGCATATGTGTTTGTTGCAATTATACGGAGTGCAGTGCGAAAGAACCATAACTCTACCTCGTGCTGTCTTTGAGTTTTTTCCCTTTGATCGTCATTTTTACAGCATTTTCTGCTTGTCCGGAGCATAACTTTGTCATCTCCAGTCTGATTGACTTGAAACTTGGCATGTGTATTTGTTGCAATAATACGGAGTGCAGTGCAAAAGAACAATAACTCTACCTGGTGGTGTCTTTTAATTATTTCCCTTTGATCGTCATTTTACAGCATTTTCTGCTTGTCCGGAGCATAACTTGGTCATCTCCAGTCCGATTGACTTGAAACTTGGCATTTGTGTTTGTTGCAATAATACAGAGTGCAGTGCGAAAAAACCATAACTCCACCTGGTGGTGTCTTTGAGTTATTTCCCTTTGATCATCATTTTTACAGCATTTTCTGCTTGTCTGGAGCATAACTCTGTCATCTCCGGTCCGATTGACTTGAAACTTGGTATTTGTGTTTGTTGTAACAATATGGAGTGCAGTGCTAAAGAACCATAACGCTACCTGGTGGTGTCTTTGAGTTATTTCCCTTTGATCGTCATTTTTACAGCATTTTCTGCTTGTCCGGAATATAACTTTGTCATCTCTAGTCTGAACATCTTTAAATTTGGTATGCATGATTGTTGAAAATTTACGGAGTGCAGTGCACAAGAACCATAACTCTTCCTAGCACGAATTTTGAGTTATTTCCCTTTGATCGTCATTTTTACAGCACTTAGTGCTTGTCCAGAATATAACTTTGTCATCTCAAGTCAGAGTGACTTCAAACTTGGCATGCAGGTTTGTTGCAATATTACGGAGTACAGTGCGCAAGAACAATTACTCTACCTAGTGCGGATTTTGAGTAATTCCACTTTGATCTTCATTTTTACAGTATTTCTTGCTTGTCTGGAATGGAACTTTGTCACCTCAAGTCAAATTGACTTGAGAATTTGGTAAACATGTTTGTTGCATTACCTGCCCTTTACAATTATTATAACCCCTCGACAACTGGTAGTGGGACGGGCATATCTTGCGACAATTTGCCGCTCTTGTCTATCTTATGATCTGCTCACTATAGCGAATCCAGAATATACTGAATATTTCTTTATACTTTTGAGTATTACTGTGGTAGGTTGAAGAATTATTTCTGCTGGATAATTTACTATACTTTCAATATCTCACGTAAGAATTAAGCAAGTGTGGTGGATTATTATTCGATAGAACACCATCTTAGGTGGTTGAATTTCACATGCACGTGTATTCCAAGTTGTGATAGTAATATACAGTAATTACTTTGTTTTGTTTTTCAGTTCTTTGCAAATCGTGGGCAAATATGTTTAAAGGTTTGACTACTTCTAACAAATAAAAGTAATTTGACATAATCTCAAATAAGTACCGTATGTTTGTCAGTTCTTTTGCAAATCTTGGGCTAATTTATTTGTTGTGAACAAGTCTGAGTACTTCTGACAAATCAAAGTAATTCGCAAATATACACACATGTTTGGATAGGGAGCTTGAACTAGCATGCATATTATGACTACCATACAAAGGGATATGTCTTTTTGTATTTTTTTCTAGTATGCAATGACCCGCGATTGCCACACATTATTTCCAGCTCTGAAGATTTTAGAATAAATACTACTGTAAGCCTCAGTTGTGAAGTAGGGTATATCCTTGTTGGAGACGCTGTGATAAGCTGTGACAACAGCAGAATTTGGAATGGGTCAGCAAGATGTGCGCCCTTAGGTATATTCCTTTATACCATTATTGTTCATCTATAATCCAACGCCAAGTCTTACAATATAAGCTTGAAGTGTTAAGTAAGAAGGATTTACAGTGACCTGTTTTCAGAATATTCTAGAAACATAAAGAACATTTATTGGTTTTTCCATTGTGGTTATTTTTATAAACAGGTTGTTAGTAAACAGGCTGTTTACCAATCCATGTTGTCATCTTTCTAGAAAAGACTAATCTAGAATTTTCCAAGCTGATATAAATAGGAGTGACTTACGTGGTGATTTTGGACTTGAACTTAGACTTGTGGCTTGGAGGATACAGAATTAGTGAAAAGTGTTGGATTTAAATTAGGATATAGATCTGTAAGTTGGAATAATTTATTTATTAAACACAGGTTGCTCATATCTATTTCCAAGTTAAACTATTGGGAATATAGGTTTTAGGAACCAGAAATTTCATACTTTTTGTAGTCTAAACCTAATTCTTAAGTTTGAGGGACTTATTCTATTTTTTGTTCTAAGATTAAAAATCGTCAAAATGTCATTCAAACTTAACTCTTATTGTACTCTTTTGTCTTTATTCATTAATAAATATTGTTGATTGTTAAAGGCTTGTTGCTGGTGTTTCTTTCTTGTTACGCTTGGCTTGTAACAGAAATTGGGGGCTCGTCCGGGATTGATCATCTAGTCGTTATGGATATACTTTGAAATTATTTTGAACTTGTTACAGTATTAAAGTTTATTAGATAATAAATAATAATAAAAAAATAGAATTTGAATTTTATTCTACTGAACCAGCAAAAAGCAATCATGTCTTTCGATCTTGAAAAATTTATTCCTGAGCCTTCACAGGAGTTTTTAAATTTGACAAAAAAGTCTGATTTGTTAGATCTTGCTTCTCATTATAAACTGACTGCCATTAAAAGTACTGTGTTAAAGCATGAAATTAAGATTTCCATTGTTCAGTTTTTAGTTGATGAAGAAATACTTGACTCGTCTGCTTTGTCTCTTATTCTTGTGTCTCAGACAGACGTTAAGACTAATATTGATTTAGAAAAATTAAAACTACAGATGCACAAAGAAGAGAGATTACAGGAGAAAAAATTAAAATTAGAGCAAGAAGAAAGGATGAAAGAAAAAGAATTAGAACTAGAAGAAAGGATGAAAGAAAAAGAATTAAAATTAGACTTAGAAAAAATGCATGCTGAATTAGAAGAAAGAGAGAAGGAAAGGCAGTTTCAGTTGAGAATGAAAGAATTAGAAATAGAAAATGAAGAAAAAACATCTTTGCATATGAGTAATGATTTTGACGTTACAAAACACCTCAGACTTGTTCCACCATTTCAAGAATAGGAAATTGATAAATACTTTTCACATTTTGAAAGGTTTGCCGAAAATTTGAAGTCGCCAAAAGAGCACTGGACCTTACCCTTGCAAAGCGTTGTAACTGGAAAGTCTCGCGATATTTTTTCTCAACTAAGTAATGAACAGCTCTCTAATTATGATAATGTTAAAGAATTGATTCTAAAAGCTTATGAATTGGTACCTGAAGCATATAGACAAACATTTAGGAGTCGCAGAAAAGAAAATGGTCAAACCCATGTTGAATTTGCTAGAACTAAAGAACAATTATTGATAGGTGGTGCCATTCAAAGAAAATAGATTCAGATCATGGAAAACTTAGACAACTATTGTTAGTTGAAGAATTTAAAAGGTGCATTAATTTAGATGTGAAAATTTCTTAGATGAGAAAGCAGTTGAAACTTTAGAAGAAGCTGCTTGCTTAGCAGACAACTTTGCCTTGACGCATAAGGTCTCTTTCATGAATAAACCAAACCCTCGAAAACCTTTTTATTCATCTACTGGTCCTAAACCAAATTTTAATCAACATATTGAAAATTCCAACCAGAATAGTCCCAAACCCAAGTCTCCTTATGAAGCCAAAGGTCGAAATCCCTTATCTCGACCCACTTGTAATTACTGCAAAGAATCAGGTCATATTATTTCTGAATGTCCTGTTTTAAAAAGAAAACTGAAAAAACAAGAAAGTTTTAAGCCTACACGCTTTACTTCATTGAAGTCTACACCTCAGTCATGTTTTAAGAACAAAACCCTTGTCCAGGCCAAAGCACCTGAGACTGATACTGTTATGGAGATTTATGAACCATTCTTATCAGATGGTTTTGTGTCACTAGAAAGTGATTTTGCCCAGTCTACCCCTATTAAAATTTTACCTGATACTGGAGCTTCTCAATCTCTTATTTTAGTAGATGTCCTGCCTTTTTCTGAGAAGACTTCTTCTGGGAAAAGTGTCCTTATTCAGGGTGTAGAATGTGGATTTGTTAATGTTCCGCTTCATAACATTTATTTGTCTTCAGACTTAATTAACGGTCCAGTGACTTTGGTATTAGAAAAAATTTACCCTTTAAAGGTGTTCATTTGTTATTAGGCAATGATTTAGCCGGAGATAAGGTAATTGTTAATCCACTTGTAACTGACAAACCTTGCATGGATCAATCACCCGATCCGATTGAGGAAGAAATTCCTGACCTTTACCCTTCATGTGCAGTTATTAGAGCTATGGCAAAGAAAGCCATTTTGACTGAAAATCAGTCTGATACTGACTTATCTGATTCTTTGCTGGGTCATCTATTTAAAAATGAAATTAACAGATCTATTTCACAAAATCCTTCTGAAAGTCAGACAAATTCTAAACATAATTCATCAGAATTGGATTACACATCTTCACCTTTGGTTAAAGAAGGTCATGATACAAGGTAAAGGTCAAAACTAAGTGAAGACCAACACAATGATCCAGAAATAGAACCTTTATTTCAAACAGCTGTTAGTGAAACTGATCTTTCACAGGAACCTGTCTGTTTTTATATAAAAAATGGAATATTAATGAGAAAGTGGCACCCTCCTGAAGTCTCTGTTGATGACGAGTGGGCTGTCAATCATCAAGTCATCATTCCTAAATCTTATAGATCAGAAATACTAAGCTTAGCTCATAAAACACCAATATCAGGTCATTTAGATATCAACAAAACCTATCACAAAATTTTTAATCATTGAGAGAAAGTTCAATGTAAAATGAAAGAAAGATATGACAAGAATACTAAAGAAAGAAATTTTAAACCTGGAGATAAAGTTTTAGCTCTTCTATCACTTCCTGGTAGGCCTCTACAAGCAAGATATTTTGGTCCTTATTCTGTAGAGAAAAAGGTCAGTGACTTGAATTATGTGAAAACAACTCCTGACTGGCGAAAGCAAAAGCAATTATGTCATAATAATATGTTAAAAGAATATGTTGATAGGGATAATTCAAATGTTTCACCGATAAATGTAGTTTCCTCAGTCCCTCAAAGTCAAAATCAAATTAACAATGAAGACATACGTGGGGTGATCAGAAAGAACGCGAACCACCCGATTATTTCAAAAACTACTTTACTTAAGATAACAAAAATTTGCACAGATGAACATTAATTACCTGGTTACTTACTCAAGCGTTTAAATGACGTCATAGGCAAATAAGAAAAGAGTGACGTCATTTCAATGACATCACATACTGCGTTAGCGGTTCACAATGTCGGATGACGTTTTATTTGAGCAGAGAGTAATTATAAAGTTTCACGTTAAACTCGGAAAGTCTTCATCGGAAATTAAGGCCGATTTAGATAAAGTTTATGGGGACTCAGCACTTAAGAAAACCAGTATTTGTAAATGGATTGGACGATTTAGAGAAGGACGCGAAACCGTTGAAAATGACCCTAAATCTGGCCGTCCATCAACATCAGTAACGGACAAAACTATCGCGGATGTGCAGCAGCATGTAAAGCAAGATCGTCGAGTTACTGTCAGGGAAATAGCTGACACATTTAGCATTTCCTATGGAAGTGCACAGGAGATTTTAACTGACAAACTTGGAATGTCGCATGTTTGTGCAAGGTGGGTGCCTCGGCTACTGACGTCCGAGCAAATGGGGGTTAGGGTCGAAATTTGTTCTGAAATTTTAGAACGCATTAGGAAAGAAGGATCAAACTTTACTGATCGTATTGTGACATGCGATGAAACATGGGTACACTTTTACGAGCCCGAATCTAAACAACAAAGCAGTGTATGGAAACATCCAACATCGCCGTCCCCTGTTAAAGCCAAACTTTCTAAGTCTGTTGGTAAAGTTATGTGCATCATGTTTTTCTCTTCTCAACGTTTTCTTCTAAATCATGTTGTACCTATACATACTACAGTCAATGCTGAGTATAATGCCAGCATTATTCGAATGAATTTAATACAGGCCATCCGAAAAAAACAGCCGGAACTTCTATGGAGAGGCGTCATTTTACATCGAGATAATGCTCCCGCTCACAAAGCCAAACTTGTACAGGAAGTTTTGAAAAAACTAAACATAGAAACATTAGACCATCCTGCCTATAGTCCAGACCTGGCCCCATGTGACTTTTGGCTATTTCCTGTTTTGAAAGATTCTCTACGTGGCACGCGCTACGAGAGCAGAGAGGAGCTAACCTATGCCATGACCGGGTCGTTGAGAGTGATGTCACGTGACGGGCTCGCGCACGTGTTTCGCGCATGGGAATCAAGAATGAATAAGTGCATAGAACACAAAGGAGGTTACTTTGAAAAACAGTAAACATTCCAAGTTGATTTTTATAACAATATTCCGATAAAGGCACTGGTCCGCGTTCTTTCTGATCACCCCTCGTAAATTGTGAAGAAATGCACTTTGATAAGTCTAACCCTATTTGTTCAAAACTTCAGAGCTCTGACATTTTAAGAAATTTAGATAGAAAAAAATCACATTTAGATAATAATCAAAAAGATGCATTAAAAAAGTTAATTTCTGAATATGAGCACCTGTTCCCTGATATCTCAACACGGACAGATACAATATACCATGATGTGGACATTGAAAATTCAAAACCAGTGAAACAACATCCATATCGAATGAATCCCAAGAAATTGGAGCATCTTAGAGAGGAAATCAAGTATCTATTGGACAATGACTTTATTGAACCTAGTCAAAGTGAATGGAGTTCTCCCTGTATTCTTGTACCAAAGCCAGATGGAACTTTTCGTATGTGCACTGACTATAGAAAAGTTAATACTGTGACCAAGACTGATTCGTTTCCAGTGCCAAGGGTAGATGACTGCATTGACAATATTGGTCATGCAAAATATGTAAGCAACTTCGATCTTCTAAAAGGATTTTGGAAAATTCCTCTCACTGAAAGAACTAAAGAGATTTCTGCGTTTGTAACCCCTGATGGACTTTAACAGTACATACTTGTAGTTATGCTGTTTTGGATGAAAAACCAACCAACAACATTTCAATGTCTTATCAACATGATACTATCTGGATTGGATGACTGTAGGGCCTACATTGATGACATCATCATTCACAGCGATGATTGGGATGAACATCTAAAGACTATCAGAGAATTTCTTTTGACAAACTGACTAAAGCCAAATTAACAATCTTGTTAAAAGTGGATTTTGTCTAGAGTTAAACTTGTAACATTTGTCTTTATGTATAATATCTTTTCATGTACATTTGTAATGATATTATCTATCTTCAAACAAAAGAAAGTTTTACTTCTTAAAACTTTCTTTTCCTTTAGGAGGGAAAGTGTTAAGTAAATAGGATTTACAGTGACCTGTTTTCAGAATATTCTAGAAACATAAAGAACATTTATTGGTTTTTCTATTGTGGTTATTTTTAGAAACAGGTTTTTAGTAAACAAGCTGTTTACGAATCCATGTTGTCATCTTTCTAGAAAAGACTAATCTAGAATTTTCCAAGCTGATATAAATAGGAGTGACTTACTTGGTGATTTTGGACTTGAACTTAGACTTGTGGCTTGGAGGATACAGAATTAGTGAAAACTGTTGGATTTAAATTGGGATATAGATCTGTAAGTTGGAATAATTTATTTATTAAACACAGGTTGCTCATATCTATTTCCAAGTTAAACTATTGTTGATTTAGGTTTTAGGAACCAGAAATTTCATACTTTTTGTAGTCTAAACCTAATTCTTAATTTTGAGGGACTTATTCTACTTCTTGTTCTAAGATTAAAAATTGTCAAAATGTCACTCAAACTTAACTCTTATTGTACTCTTTTGTCTTTATTCATTAATAAATATTGTTGATTGTTAAAGGCTTGTTGCTGGTGTTTCTTTCTCGTTACGCTTGGCTCGTAACATGAAGCACTTCGGCTATGTTGGTTAAACCAAGTGATGTAGAAGACAAGAAATGAAACTAATTTTGTTTCGAGCTTGGCAATGATGTCCATTTAATCAATGCACGAATGAGCCTATGTATCAGAAATAACTTTCTAATGACTACTGTGTGAATTTGTACAAAAGATGTTCATGTATGTCATAATACACCGACAAACGATGGTTTGTGGGAGTAAACTGTCACCCTTTCAGTCCAACTATCTGTGTGTCCACCTGTCCGCTGAAATCTTGCCTGAAACATAACTTTCAAAGAAAAAGAAATATATCGACTTTAAATTTTATTCTCAGATAAATCGATTAAAAGACAAGTGTAGTGCAAAAGATCCGTAACTGTGTCTTTATTTACTTTCGGAGCATTTTCCCTTTGATATTTTACACATTGGATTTTTGTCGGGAGCATAACTTCCAAAGTATAAAAGCTATCGGTTTCAAACTTCGTTTGCAGATAGGTCTCATTTAGAACAAGTGCAGTGCACAAGATGTATAACTCAGTCCTCATTATTTTTGGAGTAATTGCCCTTTGTTATTCTAAAAAAATGAATTGTTTGTACGGAGCATAACTTTTAAATAATAAAAAATACTCTGTACAATCTGCATATGCAGATAGATCGAATTGGGGACAGGTACGTAAGATCATCAATTCTTTCCTCATTATTTTTCGAGGCGTTGTCATTTGTTATTTTACAAACAGGATTTTTTGTCCGGAGCATAACTCCCAAAGTGTAAATGCTATTGAATTCAGACTTCATATAGAAATTGATCTTATAGAGGACAAGTATAGAACACAAGATCCATTACTCAGTTATCATTATTTCGAGTTATTGTCCTTTTTTTTAATTTGGAATTTGATAGGGATCATAACTTCCAAAGTACAAATGGTATTGACCTTAAATTACGTGTGCATACAGAACACATTTTGGCCAAGTGCAGTGCGCAAGAACAATAACTATGTCTTCATTATTTTTATTTTCCTTTGTTTTTTACAGTTTTTTTTTTTCAGATCTTTCGAGGTATAAAAGCTATCGATTTTAAACTTCATAGAAAGATAGATCACATTTAAAATAATGCAGTGCACATGATCCTTTTTTTGGAGTAATTGCTCTTTGATTTTAGTTTTCTTTTTACTTCACACCTCAGATACAGATAAAGCACATTGAAAGCGAATGCAGTACGTCAATTACAGATAAATCGCACTTCGCTGCACTCTACAGTATCTTAAACTCCTTCTTCATATTTTTTATTTATTTCACTTTTTTATTCTACATTTAGTCTTATTTCAGGAGCAAATTGTCCAAAGTATCAAAGCTATTGACTTCATATACAGATCTTAGATCACAATGAGGACAAGTGCAGTGCACAAGATGCGTAGCTCTTTCTTTATCCGTTTTGAAGTAATTGCCCTGAGTTTTTTTTATTTTTCGTTGACAGCCTATTTCCCAGAGTATACAAGTTATTCAATCGACCCTGCAACTTTAAATAGATTACATTTAGGACAAGAGCAGCGCACAAGATCTCTGTCTCTCCGATTTTTTTAAAGTTCCTGCCCTTTGTTGTTTGACATTTTGGGTTTGGAAAGGGGCAGTCATTCAGTGACGAGGCACAATGTGGATGTTTTTGTCCGCCTGCTACAGTTTTATTTTATGTCATCTTGTCTAACTTTCTGTCAAGGAAGTCGATATACAGGTAAATGAAATGAATTTCTGATGATATCATTATCTTGTCTTTCCTGAAGATTGTGGACCTCCACCCCCTCCACCTATTCATGGGAGCTTGCAAATAGCCAACACAACATTCGAGGAGTATGTCCAATATCGTTGTGATTCTGGATACAACGTAAAGGGCCTACACATTTTACAGTGTCAAGCAGATGGATATTGGAACGGAACACATCCATATTGCATACCCGTTGGGGTGGAAGGTAAGTCCACAAAATTGTCTTTACGTTGATTAGAATGATTGATATAAACGACTTAACGCTTAACTTTGTTCTTTTGTTAAGTTTAAGTGATTTTTAACAGGGTAAACAATTCTTATAAAGGAAGCTGGCAAAACACATGTTGAGTTTGCAAGAGAGAAAGAACGTCTGTTTGATATGTGGTGTATAAGCGAAAGGGTAGATGGAAATTTCGAAAATTCGACAGAAATGACTTTACTTGAAGAGCTCAAAAATTGTGTTAATCCATCGATTAAAAATCACATTACAGAACATAAAGCACAGACGTTACTAAAGGCGTCAGAAATAGCTGATGAGTTCTTTCTCTCTCACAAACATAATTCTTAGAAGAGTTTCAAAAGTTCCACTTCCAAAACGAATAATTCCTATCAAAATAAAAATACTTCTCGTTTCAATCCTTCTACTTCAGATACTAAGAAGAAAAGCCTTCATGCTTCGCAACAAATACACACAAACCGCACCTGGCGGGATTCGAACGCGTGCAGTAAAGATCCTCGTTTATCGAGGTTTAAATCGTTGCCACAGAGCTAAAGAGAATTCTCACTAAGGCATTTGTTAGGTATTGATTTTGAATAAGAAGAAGCTTTGCAGTAAGGAAGGAGTTACCTCCCGTAACACAACCCTTCCTAAATGTCATCATTTTTGATGATAGAAAGCCTTATTAGGCAGTAGTACTTTTTTTTGATAACAAATGTTTCAATTGTCGATCCCAGACGAGCCCCCATCTTACGATTATGTAAGTTCGCAACAAATGCATAGCTGAAATGCAAATCGCACCTGTCGAGATTCGAACCGTGCGAAAAAGATCCTCGTTTATCAAGGTTTAGAAGACCAAAACGTTAACAACTGAGCTAAAGAGAATTCTCCCTAACGCAGTTGTTAGGTATTGATTTTATACGGGAAGAAGCTTTGCAACAAGGAAGGAGCTGTGTCCCGTAACAGTGAAAAATGAAATACAAGTACAAATACAGCATATAACTAGGAAAAAGTGTTCTGTTGGGTTCGATAAAAGAGCTTCTGTAAAAAAAACAATAATTGTACTTACACGTTAACGCAGGATTTTTGAGATCTACGGCTTAGGAGAGGGGTTAAAAACATGAGATTACCTGAATTTCAATATGGAAATGGCATTTTTACCTTACCATTTGTATAATTTTGAAAATTCAATAAAGTGCTTGAAAAGGAGATATCAATTTCATTTGAAAACAAACGAGTGCAATAGATGCATTTAAACCTGTTATGCCTAAAGCCTGTAATAAACACAACTGATTTTAGCGATTGAGATTATGCCTTTCCTACAAACAAGCTTACTGTATATTTCAAGTTTGACCATATTCTGATGTAAACTAGGGCTATTAACATCCATCTAACCTATCAGATAATATTGTAGATGATGAGCTGCAGCTAAAAATCAAATTCAATCCAAGAAATAGTTAAAAAGAAACTTTTTTCACTTTTTTCCCAGAGTTTTTTTCAATTGGAGAAGTGAACAGGACTTATTTCTGCACAATGCATAAGAAAGATTATTAGCGTTTTTTTTCCACCGAATGCTTCAAGACCTTTTCGACAAAACCTCGATTTCAGGGCGGACTTCAAGTTTCTAAATAATTTCACTCAATTGAAAATAATCTACTTAAAAAAAAGCCATACTAGACTATGAGCCAGCAAGGGGGAATTTTAGGGACTATTATTTTCCTGAAGCCCAAGGCCTCCAGAGCAAATTTCCAAAGTCTGCCACTTGGCTAGTGAGGCTTTTGGAAGTAATAGGGGTCAAAGATCACCAGGTGCACCTCTAACCCTAACCTTATTAATTGATCATCAATTGACACTTCTTTGGAAATTTTATACCTTTTGAACGTCCCAAATGATCTCAGGTAAAGCTTATATTTAGATAATTCTATGCATTTCTAACAAAAAAAAAAAAAAAAGAAAATTTAATGTAATCAAAGCACTGACAGCACTATTTTTTCATTTAAGCTTCCAAAATATTATAATCTGAGAAACTACAGGGATATTTTTCAGATGAAGCACAGTTTCCTGATCGCAAATGCCCAGAATGCATCCCAGTAGCAACCCAAACGGCATTTTTAGAGTTATTGTATATCAATTTGTCATATCCATGGATAAAATAGAAGCGCTTATAACCAAAGTTCATTAATATACTTTTTAATTTTTTATATCAGTTGCTGAGAATTCAACAACTATCTGCTTCATTTCTTTATTTTATATAAAAAAGTATATATAAAATTTATTGGTATGCTTATTTTCATGGTCCTAATAGTTATATTCATTACAATGAACACAAACTTTTATTGTAAATCAAAATACTGAAGTTACTGATATATTGTGTACCGTTTAACTCTTTCATTTAATAAACGGACAAAAAAGTGTAAATGTAAGATATATCTTGATCTTATTTACTAAGAAGATATTTCATATGCTATCTACAGTGCCTTTTCTTGTTATTTTATCAATTTAGTTCTCTCAGACAATGATATCAAAGTACTTGAATTTGAACTTACCATGACAAAGTAGTAATGGTGTCACCTACAGCCATATTCACGTTTTTTGATAAATATAGGATATATATGCATGAATCTAACCGTTTCAGCGCTATAGGCGAAAACAGAGGCCTTTGCGGACGACATAGATCAAGATCAAACTCCATATAACATGCAGTCTGATCTTGAATCTCTGTCTTCCGTTTGTTTGTTAAGCCTAATAATTAAGATAAAACTCTAACTGAGTTTCAGTGGAGTCTTTTTCCAGGCATCGAAAGAGGTGGACATTAAAATATATGACGCCAAAAGAGTTAACTGCCCAAAATCAGAGATATATTATCCCTAGTTAATCTTGTGCCTCTTTTTACACACATCAATTAAGTGATCAGATGATTTACTAGCAATGTGAGTTAGCAAGATGAATTTTTCATTTGGATTTTATATTTCAATTGGGCAGATTTACCTGTTATCTCACATTTACAGAGGACCATAATGTTATAGTGAATGAGAGCTCATTCATGCTTGTATTTGCTCAGAACACCTTTCACCGTTCTTATGCTTACCAGCCATATTTGTGGTTTTATGTTTTTGTTATAAAAAACTGTGGCTGTTGTTTTTCCGTTCTTACCTCTTCAAAATTATGTCAGGTTAACGTCTTGGCATTAAGAAGCAAGGAAATAATACGAAACATCGTGACATGACTATAAAAGAATATGCTTAAGTCTTAAATCATGCAATTAAGAGTCCAGGGCCCGGTTTCACGAAACAGCTTAAGTCCGTTATTTTGCTCAAATCCGCTAACGGACTCAGTTTCTGACTTAAGTTGAGTTCATTATTTAAGTTGCGTTTCACGAAAGTTAACAGACTCAGTAACGATCTCAAAACCTTGAGTTGAGTCTGTTAATTTGAGTCTACCCCTATGCTGGCTTAAATTGCTTGTTGTCGACTCAAATATGGCGGACATGTAGCCGCTGGAGAGATGTAAACCAACAGAACGTCTATTTAGAGACAGAATTTCTCTATGTCAAATCTTAAACATGGAGGAAATTTTTCAAGGATCGTCTCTGTTCGAAATATACATGACAGATGTTGTGTAGATCATTTCTAAGCTGCTAGAGAAATCGTCCCTTGGAGAAATCGACCCTAAACTCAGAAATCGTCCCTAAACACGGCTTTCAAAGACAAATACGATGACAACAAACAAGAATATGTCATAGGTAAGAATTGAGTATTTTATATATTGTAATGAGGCTTTCTATCGCAATATTTCGTAGCGAAAATACAAATTCTGGACACTTTCAATGACCCATAAGTTGTGTCATCGGTAACTAATCAGTAAAAGGTTTGTTTATGACGACAGTCTTTTTGTACGTTGTCTGCCAAAATTTGAAAAGAAAATTGAAAAATCAGAGCATAAATTCACTCTTTCCACTGAATACGATTCTACATTTATGGAATTAATCGTGTATCAGGACAATGTTTTGATTTAATGATTCAGAACAACGTATCGGTTGTCATGGGTGAAAAACTACCCAACTTTTGAAAATAAACTTGGTGCAGAATCCAGTGTTGTAAATGTAGATATATAGATCTACTATGAGTCCGATAATTATTCCGGTAATGGCAACAATCTTAAATTTGAAACAGAAAACTAACAATCTGTATAGATCTACTGTATGTGTGTTGGCCTATATTTTTGTATTAAGGTTTTGGTTATTTATTACAAAGGCAGATATTGAAGTGAAATTGTGTTTTGCATCTCTTGTTATATTGGCTTAAAACTAAATGAAAGTGTAATAGGATGAACATGTTAGCTGCTGAAAGTTATCACTATTTGCCTATTTATCAATTATCACCTGGCTTCAGTTAGGCTTCAAATTAACTAGGTAAACAATCAGGCATATAGGTAGTAACAATCATTGTCAAGTAACTTGACAGAGGATCAAATATCAGGTTGCTTTCAGATTATCAGATGGAGATTGGAATTCTAAAACCTGTATGGTAGATATCCATCTGTAATTCCTATGAGCACCCACAACATAGGTTTCATCTTGTTTTTATTTGTTTTGTAGTTTTATTTATTTAAATACAGAACTTTCATTTCTGTTACTCTCATCTTAGGTAAATAAACACATATTTGAGTGACGACGGTGAAGTGATTAATAAAGGGATGGTGAACTTAGTACTGCACAACATTTCTGATTCAGGACCTGGAGGTCAGCATTCTAAGAAATTGACAGGTATGTCTTGTTCAACAATCTTGCAAATTGATTGTTTCTTTGAACTCTGTTGCTGCCAAAATAAATAAATTTAACTTATTTCATAGTCTGAAAGTAGATAACTAGCACACTGTAAGATGGTTTTGGTAAAATATTAGCATAAGGTAGCAGACTGCACTCTCTGATCATGACCTACAGTCTCCAAAAGCTATGTTAGTCCCCACTGGCAGAGAGAGGTAAAAGAAATTAGGTATACTGGAAAAATATCTGTCATGTCCATAGAGTAATGAAGTTGCTCACAGATCATCTTCAAATATATACATGTAAAGGGAACTTTTTCTCTCTCATAGATGATTTTATCCTGTCATGCACACTTGTGTTCTATGATTATGCTCTATCTTTCACACAGATATTTTTGCACCAAATTCAGATTATGATTGCAAGTGATAGAGAAACAATTGTTTTACAGACTTCAAGCAATTTTCTAGCTGTACTGCTAGCTTACTTATATCTTTTCTGAAACTGACATACATCAATAAAACTTGAGCATCAAAATCCATAGTCTGTGAAACAGTGCTGCATCAGTGGTTATAAAAAAAAATAGTGAAATCTTTTTCATATCCACTGTGGTAAATAGATCTACTATCAACAGAAAAAAATGTTTTAAAATCTACTTCATTGTTGATAGTTTTAACAGGTTTGTGTATTTTCTTGTCAAAGATATATTCTTTGTGGAAATGAGAAAGTGAGCAGTGTGAGAAAACATGGTTATTGTTGCTTTCATTTGCTGTGGGTATCAGACTTTGTAAACATTACTAGTTACTGCATAGTCAAGTTAAAAACAGAAATCTGTGGCAGTCATAATACACTTTAAAAGGATATCTCAGTACTTTATCCATAACTTTGACTGGCACATCTATAGAGTTTTCTATATGATTTTCAATTAATCATTTTCAATAGACTTCTTTGTGATAAATTTCTCAAAGGAATGAAAGGTTGAGACTAAAGCTTGAAAGCTTGTAGAAAGATTGCATGCACAAGCAGACTGATTTTGGTGTACAAAGGCAAAATTTCACACATGGTAGATAGCATCAGAGTTACAAAAGTGAGCTGGATAGATCTTTGCAATTTTCATTTTAAGATGAAATCCATCTCTGAACTCTATACCAAACAAAAAAGTGTAGGACTGGTCCAGATTGAAAAGATTTTCAGACAACACATTAAAGTGTAACTCAAACGATGAAAATAATCTTATAAGGTATAAAACATTGTGGTTTATGGAGAAAATGTTGATTACTAGCATTTTCTCCTTTTCTCACAATGTTTATAAAGTCCTTCTTAGGGGTGCTTATACAAAATTGTTTGGTAACAATTTTCACCCTTTAAATATTTATTTTTTATTTTAAATAGGTAAAACCAAAGGCATTCAGTACAGTATGATGATGCCTAGACAGTACCAGACCAATTTTTCTCCAGACTGGTCCGTTGGTGTCATGAGGGGTTCAAATGCAGAGCCATTGCAAAATTTACATTAAATCAATTAAACTTTTGTGTAATGATGTGTAATGGTCAACTGTGTGTCGTAATTGGTAAAAGATCCTTGAACATGTCATTTGTGCAATAAACCACTTAAGTATATATATGAAAACATACCACCATATCCTATCAAATACTCGGCAAGTGAAAAAGTAGTTTATTCAAAAGTTGCAAAGGTACAGTCAGCTAGATATCCCTTCTTTAAAGGACAATTAGCTCAAGACCAGACTCCATCAGACAGTGTAGACCATGATCAGAGAGCAAAGAATATGCTAACTGATCTTTGATCTATACTGTTCTTTTGTCTTTTGTATTATGGCACATACCTTGGAAATAATATTGCTATTGGCCTTTTTATCCTAGACTGGAAGAAGTCCATTTGATTTAAAACTTGACCAAAAGACAAAATTTTAGACTGAACCAAAACTAAAAAACATTTGCAGATGACAAATTAACTGTGATAAAAAGATGATTACTCTTGTTGATGGGTAAAAAATATTATGGGAAAAGGAGAAAAGGCTAATTATGAATTTTCTCCTTTTCCAACAACGTTTTCTGGATTTTTTGATAAAGGGTTAAATTGCATTCTAGGGGTACCATTAAACCAATTTGTATGTTTCAGTGCATGTATTTTTGACAAATTTGGATATTTGCTCAGTTTAGTACAAAAGTTACATGTATACCTATAATCATTAGTAATGGCATGTTACAGAAATAATGATGCTGCTAAAAATAATATTTTCCTCCGCTATAAGTATATGCACTATGCAAGTTCCAGAGTCATGAGAAATGTTCAACTATCAATGTGCCGTAACTAATGTGTCATTTGTATGTATGTGAACACATGGAGGCTCTCATTTTTCTGATTGACTGTTCCAAACTGCTACTTCATAAAAGCTCAAAAACTTATACCTAGATTGGCTCGAGTCACTTCTGCAAAGCTAGTCAGTCATAATCTGTCATCCAAATAATATTTTAGCTTTTGAAACATTTTTGTGAAATATATACTCAAAATCAATAAAACTCTCACTTCTTTTTAACTCACAGTTTATTTAAAAGCTTAGTTACAAATGTCCAATCAGCTGGATATTCCATTTTCATGGACAATTAGCTCAAGATCAAACTACCTTTTACAGACAATGTAGATCAAGATCAGACTGCAAGGAGTGTACAGGCTGATATTTTATCTATACTGTTTTTTGTCTGTATAATATTATACTTAAGATACTTGTACAGTGTTTCCGTTTGAATAAAATTTTACTGAGTCCCTGGGACCCAGTGCCACTGAAAAAGTTGAGTCCCATTGAGTTTTTTCTGAGTCCCAGTTTTTCTTCCATAAATCATATTTTTAATGAAGACCGCTTGGTTGGGAGATAGAATGAAGAAGGGGAAAAACCTTGCACTTCACAAGATTGTTCCTCTGTTTCCACATTGTCATTTGGTCTTCCTTTTATAAGGTTAACAAGCCAATCCATTTAACTCTTTACAAAACAGTAAAATTTTAGACTTGTCCAAACTGAAAGCATTTGAACACGACAAAAGAAAAGTGACTCTAACACTGAAATTTGTTTAAAGAAGGGTAGAAAACATTGAAGGAAAAGGAGAAAATGCTTGTTACAAATATTTTCTTCTTTTCCCACACTATTTTCAAAGGCCTTCGTACTCGCTGTTGTTAAAAGTCAGGATTGTGTGGACTCGTAAAGGGTTTCGCAGACTTAATTTGCTGAGAACATAGGTGCCTGTCGTTCGAAATATACCGTACGATTGAACTTCTGTGAAAGTCTGTACAACCTGTTGTGAAAATATTTTTTTGCTTGGTTTCACAGCAAATCTGAATCATCAGTGTATTTCACTAACCAATCTTTAAAGGCAGGATCTTTCAGGAATTGGTCTTGGAAAGATCGAAAAAAGTTTTCTTTTTTTGCCGGGGACGCCATCTTCTGTTTCAGCATACAAGGGCTAAGCAACAGCTGTTGTCCCGCTCAGTTCGCCAGGAAATTCAGTATAGACGAAACGCGGGTAACCAGTTGTAGGAAAGTATGGTGGCATATTTCTGCCGCGAGATACGAGATAGCTATCATGATAATTTAAGAGAAGTATCGTGATAAAACAAAAATTTTCATGATAAAAATATCGCGATAATTCTAACTCTTATCATGATTTTTTCTGCTTTCGTGCCTACAACTGACATTCATGGTACCTATAATTAGATACGGTTTCGGAACACTTTCGTCTACAACCTTATGAATTCTCCTTTTCCATGGATGGTTTTAAAGTTGTTCGTAGGAGGCATTTCGAGTCGTCTTTGTGATTTTACAGACCTCTGTTCATTTCGAGTATTGTCAAAATTTACCAATTAAGGTACAAAAAAAAAATGTTAATGATTCGAAATTTTACTTACTGCAATCTTATTAAAGGGTAACTCCAGACCAAAGTTTTCATTTCCAAATCGGATAAAACTGTACTAGAGTTATGTTAACAAATTTTTTTTTTAGCGATCTGTGATGCTTACTTCACGAGATATAGAGGTTTAAACTTCGGATTTTCACCTGTCTGACAGTCGCTAATTGAAAAAATCGTGACTTCCGGCAGTTTGCCGTGACGTTACAAGTGTCACGGAGAAGATATGGTCGCTATATATGAACTAACGCAGAAAACTGAAAAAACTGCATGCAATTCGTAAAGATATAAATCGCTTTATCACGTTTAAATCACTTGTGCACTGCAGAATTTTCACCTCTATCGCTCTTACATCTTACTACAATCATAGGAAAGAAATTTTGAATGAATTAGCCTAGTGGAGATAGTACTTATGAAAAGGAAAAGTTATTCTTCTGGTGGGAAACAAAACTATTTTGAAATTTATTTCTTGAAGTTATTTCAATTATACCACTGCCTAATCAACAAATTTTAATAGATAAAAATAAAAAAGAAATAATAACTCAAGATAGTTGAAACATGCCAAAATTCTCTTCTACTAGGTGGTAGAAGGAAGAAGGAACGTTGCAATGTGTAAAGTAAGTCATTCGAGTACAGTTCTAAGGCTGTTTCTACCAAATATAGGACACCGTCGATCATTGAACGGTCTACAAATCCTGCGCAGTCTGATCTTGATCTACACCATCAGTGTCAGCATTTTACATGTCTCCTTCAGCTTGGGAAGAATTAAAAGCCTTAATCTACCTCAGAAATCGTATCCTTTCTTTAACATTCACGAACAATGTCAAATCCAGCACACATCCTGAATTTGCTATTAAAGTTAAATCCATTTTTTATTTTTTCACTTGATCTTCATTTATTTTCCTACGTGTTTTTTTTTTTTTTCACAATTTCAAATTTGTTTCTTTCATCAACAACAACGTTAAAAGATTGTCTGAATTGCCTCCTGCCTTCCTGCCCTCCATATCATGCAGTAAACGTTTTTGATCGTCTGTAAAATACAGGGTCAGTCCATTTCCTACATACTGAGACATGAAAGGAGTAAAATTTAAGTGGAAATACCAACGTGGACAAAAATTATTTAACTCTCGTCTTCCGTATTTCTCGCTGTAATCATGTACCAGATAACACATGCAGATTGCTGACCATAAAAATGCAGCGTAAATTAAAAATTTATAACTGCATACAAACTTTACACAAGATTTTAGTGCGCCAACTTTTTATTTTGCGAAAAGAATTGTGTGTTCCATCAATGCAAAGGGTTAATTCGGCGCCTCTTTGATGTTGGTATCGCACCATTGTGGTCTCACATATTTTTTATGCCCGGCTTGCAGCTAGGGGTTAACAAGCACTTGTCCTAAACATGTCATGTACAAAGTTACTCTTTTGTTTTCACGACCATATTGAGCCCTTTTTCTTATAAAATGTGAATGGAATTTGGAATTTTACACAGGTTAAATGGGTAAGTCTAACGTCATAACTTTTGTATTTTCCTCATTCATACGATCTTAAATAAAAAAAAAAAAAAAAAAAAATCCCATAATCTGCTTGTCGAATTTCTATTCTAACTACCCTCCAACTCTCTCTCTCTCTCTCTCTCTCTCTCTCTCTCTCTCTCTTTTTTTCTCTCTCTCTCTCTCTCTCGCGCGCGCGCTCGCTCGCTCGCTCGCTCTCATATGAAAGAGATGGATAATCAACAGTGAATTCACCATTGATTTCTTGCCTCATTTAAATTTCTGTGGGGCCCCAAGGCTGCTGAGCGCGACTCAGTGACCTTTTCCGAACAGTGTATATTAAGATCAGACTGCACAGAACGTGTAATCTGATCTTATGTACAGTGTCCAATACGGAGATATCTATTTTTGTATCTCCAACTAGCACTATTCGAAATTTTGCAATCGGCATGAAGGTTTATTTAACCTGTTGAGGATTAATGGTAAATCTGATATTAAGCCACGTCATTCGGTTCAGACAGACAGACAGCAAACTGGCGAATAAATAGTCATCTCCTGGCTCGAAATAGTGCTTAAACTCGGCACGCGGCATACGACAGTCGTCTCCCGACATGAGGGAAGATAAGGCTGTGAGAAAAAAAGTCAGTATCAGAGCAAATTAATAGTACACAGAAGCCGAAATAAGTGTGGCGTCACATCCGGTTTATTGCAGATTTCACAAACTCGCACAGGTGTGCAACCACATTTTCGCTTATAACATTGAAATACGGTTTTCAATTTTAAGATTGTTTTCATTAAAGGATTCATATATCCAAAATGAGATTTTGGCTGTAGTTGCCCTTTAAGTCAAAACTACCGAGTTTATCCAAATGATGCATTTTCTATTTATAGATATCACAATAGTTTTATCTCGCATGTCAGCTTCGAGCACGGTTGAGAAATTTTGCGATAAAATATTAGTTTATCGTGATACTTTTATCAAGAAACTTTTCACTTTCTTGATAAGATTTCCAGGAAACTTTTAATTTATCGCGATAGTTTACTAAAATTATCATGATAGCTATCTCGTATCTCGTGGCAGAAATATGCCACCAGAGGAAAGAGATTAGTTTTAGAGTTTACATGTTGGTGTACCAAGTTCTATTTATAGACATTTTGGAATTCCGATGGTCAGTTTGTACAGGCAAAGTTAAATCTTCGTATTTCGAATTGCTTTCATTGTTGTTGTAGTCTACTTAAATTAATGTTTTGACCCAATTTTGACTGCGTCCCAGGGACGCGATCAGCTTACTTATTTTGCGTCCGAGCTGATTTTCATGCGTATATAGATACTTTTACGTCGTAAACGGAAACCCTGATTGTATAAATATTGCTATTTTCCCTTTTTCCCAGACTGAAAAAATCCATTTAACTCTTCACCAAACAACAATATTCTAGACTGGACCAAATTGAGAGGTTGAAAAAAATAGATTCAGATGACAAATTATCTGTTGATGAAATGATAATTTCTCTTTTTGATCAGATAGAAAACATTTAGACAAAAAGAGAAAATACTGCTCACCAACATTTTCTATTTTTCCAACCATGTTTTCAAAAGCTTTTTTTTTTTTCCTTGGGGGTATTTAAAACTCTGGATTGTGTAGTAAAGGGTTATACTGCACTCTAAGAATTAATCCACTGACCATTGCTTCGACGATGATTATGTGGGAAAGCAGGCAGTGGCTTGGAAAGAAAACTGTGTGGAGTACTGATAAAAGAGACTCCAGGAAAGCATGGATAGATGCACTGGTCGTCACAATATAACTGTAGAATAATATAATGTAGAAAACGGCGTAAAACACCATTAAATCAATCAATTTCACGTAAGATCAACAATTGTATAGAGTCGCTGTCCATGGGGCTGTGTTGTTATAAGGGGGGGGGGGACTTAAGCACTGGTGCAAAGTCAGAGCTGTGCGGTGTATGTTCAAGATCAAATCTAGAAGTTTCCGGCTACTAATAATGAAGTCATGTTTAAACTGTGGTCTCAAATCTATTCAGGTGTGCATCTCCTTCAGCTGCATGATAGCCTATTACAGAATGAGATGCTTGGCGATCTTTCTCTTAGAACTGCTGCTGATTTGTTGAACCTTACTAGCTTTGATTAATTGACTGTATTGGAGTTTAAGGCCGTTTCACCAGCTTAGGTCATATCACGGCGGTCAGTGCATCTGAGCATGTGTTTCCTGGCTTTCTCACACCAGTTCTGACACAGCTTTCTTTCCAAGTCACTGACTACTTTTCCCACATGCATCAGAGGTGAGAGGCGAAAAATCGCCGGAAAGAAAGTTTGCCTCAACCGGGTATCAAACTCACAACCACCAGTCACGAGTCAGACATGCTAACTACTGAGCTACCGGGCAGGCGAACCTCACAGGCACTTTGACATCCCCGCCTATGTATTTAGTGCATTGTGGACAGTTTAACAAGACATTTTATTCATGTGAAATAGACCTCACTATCATAAAGTGAATCAGTGCGAATCATGGTTGTCCATATCCCTTTTAATTTCCTCGTTTTTTGGCCTCGAATATGAATCAATTTCAATAAATGTTGACTACTACCACAGCGAACCAGTTTATTTACGATGGTGACGTGCATACCGATGCATGAATACACGGCTAGAATTCCGTAAAATGGCTTTTTACGACTCTATACACTTCTTTAATGCAAGAAAATCGGCCTTGTTTATTTCAGACGACATCGATATTGACAGTTGTTCCCGAACTTTTACACTTTATTACCTCCGTTTTCGAAGAGTAGCAAAATACCGCTTAAGACGTTTGAAAAATCAACGAAATAAGCGAACTCAGCTGAGAACGCGTTCGTGAAATGCACTCAACGTTTCAGACTCAACTCAGCAATTTAACGGACTTAAGCCTGTAAACTCAGTTGAGTTGAGTACGGACATAAGTTTTTTTTTGTGAAACCGGGCCCTGGTTTTTCTCTATTGTATTATTAATTTTATTTCCCTTTTATGTTAACTTTGAAATGAAGGTAATTTTATGCGTTATCATTTACTGTTAATTTTCTTGTCATTAACATATTTTTTGGCGTAAGTTCATGCAAATTATTATCATTCATATGGCAATCCTTTTATTGCTCAGATTATCTTGTTCTTCCAAATGTATAACTTCTCGGATAAAATCAAGCGTTCTCCCAATAAGCTTTTCCCAATAAGAACAATAACGGTAACTCTGCATGAACTGTAACTGGACAAATCGGCCCATACTCATTTCGACCCACAACAAAATCGGCGCGTACTGCTTTCGGCATACAATTTCATGAAAACAATGGTATGATTACTATTTCTGCATATTATTTGTCAAGCTGTTCGTTAAGGTTGTAAGCCCGCAGTTAAACACAAAATCTAGGATTATTTTGTTTAATTTAGTCTGAAACTGTGTGTCCGGGTGGGGGGGGGGAAATACATGGGTATTACGACACTTACCCATATCGCCCATAACTACCCATAAAGTGCAAATTTTGCAGTAGTTATCGTATTTAACTCTGCCTAGAAGCTTCAGAGGGACAAAACCTTCTGTCATAGGTATGTTTATTATTACTATTATTATTTCTATCTGTGATGCAACATTACAAATAATTGAACTGACCCTCTAAGGCTCCTATATGCGGATTATATCACTTACCATAATAGCCCAAAATTCACAATACCGCCTGTCACTGGAAAATCACTTTTTCTTACTGTCAGTGATGCAATATTAAAATACATAGATTGGCATAAAACAATCTCCGGTAGGACTTTTTCAGAGGAGTACTGACATCTACCCTTATAGCCCAATATTAACTGTAGTTTGCATGGTTAAGTATTAGAATAAAGTTAAGTGAGGCATTACCACTTGACAAATTGTTGCATGGTTAATCAAAACAATAAGCTTCAGTTGGACAGTACCTTGAGACACAAGAAATTTTGTTTTCTATTGCTTTATTTTTCCCCATACAACATGACAAATATGACGTTATAATTGAACGACCCTCTGGAGCCCCTTTATTGGTATTGTGACACCTTAGCCTACAGGCTATTATTTACAGTGGTTACCAGGGATAATAAAAACAATAAGACTCGGTGGGGAAGTACCAACAGGTACAATTTTTTTTTTTTTGCCCTGAAAGAAATATTTACATATTTAACGTAATTATTGACCAACCCCTCTGGGGTCCGTTCTTTTGGATTGTGACACCTACCCCTGTGGCCCATTATGTACAGTTGATATTAGGGATAATAAGCTTCAGTGGGGCAATAAGCTTCAGTGGGGCAGTACCACCAGGCACTAGAATTTGTTATGTTTTTATGTTGATGAGGCAAAATTACTAATACCTGTATAAGGTAATCATTGACCGACCACTCTAGGGCCCCTTCATTAGGATTATGACACATTACCATATAGCTTATGATTTACACTGAATATCAGGGAAAGTAAAAAACAATAAGCTTCAGTGGGGCAGTACCACCAGACACAATATTTTTTTCTTCTCTTTCAATCCCTGTGGTAAAATCACAAATAAAACGTAAATATTGACCGACCCCTCTGAAGCCCCTTTTAAGGGATTGTGACACCTACCCACACAGTTTTTTATTTACAGTGTATATCAGGGATAAGAAATATAATAAGCTTCAGTGGGGCAGCACCCCCAAACACAGGATTTTTTTTCTTTTGTTTTTCCATTCCTGAGGCAAGATGACAAATTTAATGTACTTATTGACCAGCCCTTCTAGGGCCCCTTCATTGGGATTGTGACACCTACTCCTATACCCCATTAATTAGAGGGGATATCAGGGATAACAAAAGCAATAAGATTGAGTGGGGCAGTACCACCACACAGGATTTTTCTTAGACCCTTTTATCCTTGAGACAAAAATAACTAATTTGATGTTATTATTGACTGACCCCTCTTTGGTCCATTTATTGGGACTGTGACACCTACCCCTTAAGTCCATTATGTACAGTGGATATTGGGGATAATAAAAACAATAAGCTTCAGTGGGGCAGTACCACCAGACACAATATTTTTTTCTTCTCTTTTTATCCCTGTAGTAAAGTCACAAATAAAACGTAATTATTGACAGATCCCTCTGAAGCCCCTTGTAAGGGATTGTGACACCTACCCATACAGCTTTTCATTTATAGTGTATATCAGGGATAAGAAATATAATAAGCTTCAGTGGGGCAGTACCACCAGACACAAGAATTTTTTTCATTTGTTTTTCTATTCCTGAGGCAAGATAACAAATTAAACGTACTTATTGACCAGCCCCTCAAGGGCCCCTTTTATTGGGATTGTGACACCTACTCCTATACCCCATTATTTACAGTGGATATCAGGGATAACAAAAGCAAGAAGATTGAGTGGGGCAGTACCACCAGACACAGGATTTTTCTAGATCTTTTTATCCTTGAGACAAAAATTAGAAATTTGATATTATTGACTGACCCCTCTTTGGCCCATTTACTGGGATTGTGACACCCACCCCTTAAGTCCATTATGTACAGTGGATATTGGGGATAATAAAAACAATAAGCTTCAGTGGGGCACTACCATCAGACACAATATTTTTTTCTTCTCTTTCAATCCCTGTGGTAAAATCACAAATAAAACGTAATTATTGACCGACCCCTCTGAAGCCCCTTTTAAGGGATTGTGACACCTACCCACACAGTTTTTTATTTACAGTGTATATCAGGGATAAGAAATATAATAAGCTTCAGTGGGGCAGTACCACCAGACACAGGATTTTTTTTTCTTTTGTTTTTTCATTCCTGAGGCAACATTACAAATTTAATGTACTTATTGACCAGGCCCTCTAGTGCCCCTTCATTGGGATTGTGACACCTACTCCTATACCCCATTATTTACAGTGGATATCAGGGATAACAAAAGCAATAAGATTGTGTGGGGCAGTACCACCAGACACAGGATTTTTCTTGTATCTTTTTATACTCTAGACAAAAATAACTAATTTGATGTTATTATTGACTGACCCCTCTTTGGCCCATTTATTGGGATTGTGACACCTACCCCTTAAGTCCATTATGTACAGTGGATATTGGGGATAATAAAAACAATAAGCTTCAGTGGGGCAGTACCACCAGACACAATATTTTTTTTTCTTCTCTTTCAATCCCTGTGGTAAAATCACTAATAAAACATAATTATTGACCGACCCCTCTGAAGCCCCTTTTAAGGGATTGTGACACCTACCCATACAGTTTTTAATTTTCAGTGTATATCAGGGATAAAAAATATAATAAGCTTCAGTGGGGCAGTACTACCAGACACAAGAAATTTTTTCTTTTGTTTTTCTATTCCTGCGGCAAAATTACAAATTTTACGTACTTAATGACCAGCCCCTCAAGGGCCCCTTTATTGGGATTGTGATACCTACTCCTATACCCCATTACTTAGAGGGGATATCAGGGATAACAAAAGCAATAAGATTGAGTGGGGCAGTACCACCAGACACAGGATTTTTTTTTTTTTTTTTGTTTTTCCATTCCTGAGGCAACATTACAAATTTAACGTACTTATTGACCAGCCCCTCTAGGGCCCCTTCATTGGGATTGTGACACCTACTCCAATACCTCATTACTTACAGTGGATATCAGGGATAACAAAAGCAATGAGATTGAGTGCGGCAGTACCACCAGACACATGATTTTTCTTAGATCTTTTTATACTCTAGACAAAAATAACACATTTGATGTTATTATTGACTGACCCCTCTTTGGCCCATTTATTGGGATTGTGACACCTACCCCTGTAGTCCATTATGTACAGTGGATATTGGGGATAATAAAAACAATAGGCTTCAGTGGGGCACTACCACCAGACACAATTTTTTTTTCTTCTCTTTCAATCCTTGCGGTAAAATCACAAATAAAACGTAATTATTGATCGACCCTTCTGAAGCCCCTTTGAAGGGATTGTGACACCTACCCATACAGTTTTTAATTTTCATTGTATATCAGGGATAAGAAATATAATAAGCTTCAATGGGGCAGTACTACCAGACACAAGAAATTTTTTGTTTCCTTTTTCTATTCCTGAGGCAAAATTACAAATTTTACGTACTTAATGACCAGCCCCTCAAGGGCCCCTTTATTGGGATTGTGACACCTACTCCTATACCCCATTTTTTAGAGGGGATATCAGGGATAACAAAGCCAATAAGATTGAGTGGGCAGTACCACCAGACACAGGATTTTTTTTTTTTTTTTCTTTTGTTTTTCCAGTCCTGAGGCAACATTACAAATTTAACGTACTTATTGACCAGCCCTTCTAGGGCCCCTTCATTGGGATTGTGACACCTACTCCTATACCCCATTATTTACACTGGATATCAGGGATAACAAAAGCAATAAGATTGAATGGGGCAGTACCACCAGACACAGGATTTTTCTTAGATCTTTTTATCCTTGAGACAAAAATAATAATTTGATGTTATTATTGACTGACCCCTCTTTGGCCCATTTATTGGGATTGTGACACCCATCCCTTAAGTCCATTATGTACAATGGAAATTGGGGGTAATAAAAACAATAAGCTTCAGTGGGGCATTACCACCAGGCACAATATTTTTATCTTCACTTTCAATCCCTGTGGTAAAATCACAAATAAAACGTAATTATTGACCGACCCCTCTGAAGCCCCTTTTAAGGGATTGTGACACCTTCCCATACAGTTTTTTATTTACTGTGTATATCAGGGATAAAATATATAATAAGCTTCAGTGGGGCAGTACCACCAGATACAGGATTTTTTTTTTCTTTTGTTTTTCCATTCCTTAGGCAACAATACAAATTTAACATAATTATTGACCAGACCTTCTAGGGCCCCTTCATTGGGATTGTGACACCTACTCCTATACCCCATTACTTAGAGGGGATATCAGGGATAACAAAAGCAATAAGATTGTGTGGGGCAGTACCACCAGACACAGGATTTTTCTTAGATCTTTTTATACTCTAGACAAAAATAACAAATCTGATGTTATTATTAACTGACCCCTCTTTGGCCCATTTATTGGGATTGTGACACCTACCCCTGTAGTCCATTATGTACAGTGGATATTGGGGATAATAAAAACAATAAGCTTCAGTGGGGCAGTACCACCAGACACAATATTTTTTTTTCTTCTCTTTCAATCCTTGCGGTAAAATCACAAATAAAACGTAATTATTGACCGACCCCTCTGAAGCCCCTTTTAAGGGATTGTGACACCTACCCATACAGCTTTTTATTTACAGTGCATATTAAGGATAATAAAAATTATAAGCCTCATTGGGGCAGTACCACCAGAGACATTTTTTTTTTTATGTTTTTGCTGAGGCAAAATTACAAATTTTACGTACTTATTGACCAGCCCCTCTAGGGCCCCTTCAATGGGATTGTTACACCTACCCCTATACCCCATTATTTACAGTGGATATCAGGGATAATAAAAGCAATAAGATTGAGTGGGGCAGTACCACCAGACACAGGATTTTTCTTAATTTTTTTTTATCTCTCAGAAAAAAATACAAAAATTTGATGGTATTATTGAGTGACCCCTCTGGGGCCCATTTATTGGGATTGTGACACCTACACCAGTAGTGCATTATGTACAGGGGATATTGGGGATGATAAAAACAATAAGCTTTAGTAGGGCAGTAGCACCAGACCCAAAAATTTATTCTTTTCTTTTTATTCCTGTGGTAAAATAACAAAAAAAAAAAAAAAAACGTAATTATTGACCGACCCCTCTGCAGCCCCTTTTAAGGGATTGTGACAACTACCCATACAGCTTTTTATTTGCAGTGCATATCAAAGATAATAAAAATAATAGGCTTCAGTGGGGCAGTACCACTAGACACAAGATTTTTTTTTTCCTGAGGCAAAATTACACATTGAACATTCTTATTGACAAGTCCCTCTAGGGCCCCTTCAATGGGATTGTGACACCTACCCCTATACCCCATTATTTACAGTTGATATCAGGGATAATAAAAGCAATAAGATTGAGTGGGGCAGTACCACAAGACACAGGAGTTTTCTTAAATTTCTGTTATCTTTCAGAAAAAAAAAACCACATTTGATTGTATTAATGAGTGACCCCTCTGGGGCCCATTTATTGGGATTGTGACACCTACCCTAGTAGGGTATTATGTACAGGGGATATTGGGAATAATAAAAACAACAAGCTTCAGTGGGGCAGTACCACCAGACCCAAAAATTTATTCTTCTCTTTTCATTCCTGCGGTAAAATCACATAGAAAACGTCATTATTGACCGACCCCTCTGCAGCCCCTTTTAAGGGATTGTGACACCTACCCATACAGCTTTTTTTTTACAGTGCATATCAAGGATAATAAAAATTATAAGCCTCATTGGGGTAGTACCACTAGACACAAGATTTTTATTTTTTTCCTGAGGCAAAATTTAAATTTAACGTTGTTATTGACCAGCCCCTATAGGGCCCCTTCAGTGGGATTGTGACACCTACTCCTATACCCCATTATTTACAGTGGATATCAGGGATAATAAAAGCAATAAGATTGAGTGGGGCAGTACCACCAGACACAGGATTTTTCTTAAATTTCTTTTATCCTTCAGACAAAAATACCAAATTGATGGTATTATTGAGTGACCCCTCTAGTGACCATTATTTGGGATTGTGACACCTACCCCATAGTGCATTATGTACAGGGGATATTGGGGATAATATAAACAATAAGCTTAAGTGGGGCAGTACCACAAGACCCAAGAAATTTTTTTTCTCTTTTTATCCACGTGGTAAAATCACAAAAAAACATAATCATTGACCGACCCCTCTGCAGCCCCTTTTAAGGGATTGTGACACCTACGTGTATAGTTTTTTATTTACAGTGCATATCAAGGATAATAAAAATAATAGGCTTCACTGGGGCAGTTCCACTAGACACAAGATTTTTTCTGTTTTTGTTTTTTGTTTTTTCCTGAGGCAAAATTACAAATTTAACATTCTTATTGAAGGGGCCCCTCTAGGGCACCTTCAATGGGATTGTGACACCTACCCCTATATCCCATTATTTACAGTGGGTATCAGGGATAATAAAAGCAATAACATTGAGTGGGGCAGTACTGCAAGACACAGGATTATTCTTAAATTTCTTTTATCCTTCAGAAAAAAAATACAAAAATTTGATGGTATTATTGAGTGACCCCTCTGGGGCCCATTTATTGGGATTGTGACACCTACCCTAGTAGTGCATTATGTACAGTGGATACTGGGAATAATAAAATCAATAAGCTTCAGTGGGGCAGTACCACCAGACCCAAAAATTTATTCTTCTCTTTTTATTCCTGTGGTAAAATCACAAAGAAAACGTCATTATTGACCGATCCCTCTGCAGCCCCTTTTAATGGATTGTGACACCTACCCATACAGCTTTTTATTTACAGTGCATATCAAGGATTATAAGAATTATAAGACTCATTGGGACAGTACCACCAGACACATTTTTTATTTTTGTTTTTCCTGAGGCAAAATTACAAATTTTACGTACTTATTGACCAGCCCCTCTAGGGCCCCTTCATTGGGATTGTGACACCTACCCCTATACCCCATTATTTACAGTGGATATCTGGGATAACAAAACAAATAAGACTGAGTGGGGCAGTACCACCAGACACAGGATTTTTCTGCTATCTTTTTATGCTTGACACAAAAGAACAACTTTGATGTTGTTATTGACTGACCCCTCTGGGGCCCATTTATTGGGATTGTGACACCTACCCCTGTAGCCCATTATGTACAGTTGATATTAGGGATAACAAAAACAACAAGCTTTAGTGGGGCAGTACCACCAGACCCAGGAATTTTTTCTTCTCTTTCTATCCCTGTAATAAAATCAGAAATAAAATGTAAATATTGACCCACACCTCTGCAGCCCTTTTCGAGGGATTGTGACACCTACCCATACAGCTTTTTATGCACAATGCCTATCAGGGATAATAAAGACAGTAAGCTTTAGTGGGGCAGTACCACTGGACAATAGATTTTTTTTTTTGTTTTTGTTTTCTATTCCCAAAGCAAAATTACAAATTTAACATACTTATTGACCAGCCCCTCTAGGGCCCCTTCATTGGGATTGTGACAAAAACCCCTATACCCCATTACTTACAGTGGATATCAGGGATAACAAAACAAATAAGATTGAGTGGGGCAGTACCACCAGACAAAGGATTTTTCTGCTTTCTTCTTATCCTTAAGACAAAATAACAACTTTGATGTTGTTATTGACTGACCCCTCTGGGGCCCATTTATTGGGATTGTGACACCTACCCCTGTAGCCCATTATGTACAGTGGATATTAGTGATAATAAAAACAACTAGCTTTAGTGGGGCAGTACCACAAGACCCAAGAATTTTTTTTCTCTTTCTATCCCTATGGTAAAATCACAAATAAAACATAATTATTGACCGAACCTCTGCAGCCCTTTTCAAGGGATTGAGAAACCTACCCATACAGCTTTTTTTCTTATAGTGCATATCAGGGATAATTAAAATGATAAGCTTTAGTGGGGCACTACCACAACACACAATATTTTTTTGTTTGGTTTTTCTAATCCTGAGGCAAATTACAAATTTAATGTACTTATTGACCAGCCCCTCTAGGGCCCCTTCATTGATATTGTGAGACCTACCCTTATACCCTATCATTTACCGTGGATATCAGGGATAACAACAGCAATAAGACTGAGTGGGGCAGTACCACCAGACACAGGAATATCTTTTATTGTTCTATTCTAGAGGCAAAATTACAAATATCGCATAATTATTGACTAACCCCTATCAGGTCCTTTGATTGGGATTGTGACACCTGTCACTATAGCCTATTATTTTTAGTTGATATAAGTGATAACAAAAACATAGGCTTCAATGGGGCAGTACCACAACAAACAAGAATTTTGTTTTTGTTTTGGTTTTCCATCCCTAAACCAAAATTACAAGTATGCCATAAGTATTGACAGACCCCTCTGGAGCCCTTTTATCGGGATTGTGACACCTAAGCCTATAGCCCATTATTTACAGTGGTTATCAGGGATAATAAAAACAATAAGCTTCAGTGGGGCAGTACCACCAGACACAAGATTTTTTTTTGTTTGTTTCCTGTTATTTTTCAATTCCAGAGGCAAAATTACAAATATGATGTACTTATTGACCAGCCCCTCTGGAGGCCCTTTATTGGGATTGTGGCACCTACCCCTAAAACCCATTGTTTACAGTGAATATCAGGGATAATTAAAACAATAAGATTGAGTGGGGCATTACCACCAGACACAGGATTTTTCTTATTTTCTTTTATCTTTGAGACAAAAATAACAAATGTTATGTTATTATTGAACGACCCAATCAGGGACCCATAAATTGGGATTGTGACACCTACCCCTGTAGCCCATTATTTACATGGGATATCAGGGATAATAAAAACAATGAGTTTCAGTGGGGCAGTACCACCAGACACATGAATTTGTTTTGAATTCTATCCCTGAGGAAAATTTACAAATACATGTATAACGTAATCATTCACTAACCCCTCAGGAGCCCCTTTACAGGGATTGTGACACCTTACCCTATAGTTTATTATATACAGTAGATATTAGTGATAATCAAAACAATAATATTCAGTGGGACAGTACCACCAGACACATGGAATTTCGTTTGTTTTTATATACCTGAGAAAAAAATCACAAATATGGCCCTATTATTGACAGACCCCTCAGGAACCCATTCATTGGGATTGTGACACCTACCCCTGTAGCCCATTATTTACATGGGATGTCAGGGATAATAAAAACAATGAGCTTCATTGGGGCAGTACCACCAGACACAATTTTTTTTTTAGTTTCTTTCTCTGAAGGAAATATTACAAATTCAATAAAAACATTTACTGACCCCTCTGGAGCCCCTTTATTGAGATTGTGACACTAACCCCTTAAGCTTATTATATACAGTAGATATTAGGGATGATCAAAACAATAAGCATCAATGGGGCAGTAAAAGCAGACACATGAAATTTCTTTTTATTCTATGCCTGAGAGAAAGTGACAAGTATGACATTATTATTGACCTTCCCCATAGGGGCCAATTATAGGGATTGTGACACCTATCCTTGTAGCCCATTATTTACATGGGATATCAAGCATAAAAAAAAAAAACAATAAGCTTAAGTGGGGCAGTACCACCAGACACAAGAATTTGTTTTGATTTCTATCCCTGAGGAAAATTTACAAATACATGTATAATGTAATCATTCACTAACCCCTCAGGAGCCCCTTTACAGGGATTGTGACACCTTACCCTATAGTTTATTATATACAGTAGATATTAGTGATAATCAAAACAATAATATTCAGTGGGGCAGTACCACCAGACACATGGAATTTCATTTGTTTTTATATACCTGAGAAAAAAATCACAAATATGACCCTAATTTTGACGGACCCCTCAGGAACCCATTCCTTGGGACTGTGACACTTACCCCTGTAGCCCATTTTTTACATGGGATATCAGGGATAATAAAAACAATGAGCTTCAGTGGGGCAGTACCACCAGACACAAGATTTTTTTTTTGAGTTTCTTTCTCTGAAGGGAAAATTACAAATTCAAAGTAAACATTAATCACCCCCTCTGCAGTCCCTTTACAGGGATTGTGACTTCAACCCATACAGTCAGTTATTTAAATTGGATATTAGAAATAATGAAGAAAATAAGTTTAAAAGGGGCAGTACTACTAGACACAGATTTTTTGTTTGTTTGTTATTCTTTCCCTTAGGCATAATTACAAGTATGACATTATTATTGACCAGCCCCTATAGGGCCCAATTATTGGGATTGTGACACATATCCCTATAGCCCATTATTTACAGTGGATATCAGGGATGATAAAAACAAGAAGCTTCAGTGGGGCAGTACCACCAGACACAGGATTTTTTTTTTTTTCTGTTTTTCTTTTCCCGGGGCAAAATTACAAATATAACATTATTATTGACCATCCCTCTTAAGGCCCATTTATTGGGCAGTCACACACATACCCTTTAGGCCATTATTTACACTGGGTATCAGAGATAATATACAATAAGCTTCAATGGAGCAATCCCACCAGACCACACAGGATTTTTTATTTTTTTTCATGTATTACGCAAAATTAGAAATACCTGTATTCATGACATAATTATTGCCCAACCTTTCTTCAGCCCCTTTATTTGGGTAGTGACACCAACCCTATAATTTTTATTTCTATAGTGCATATCAGGGAAAAAACAAGCTGTAGTGGGGCAGTACCAGCTATCACAGGAATAATTTTGTCTTTTTACCTCTTAGGCAATATTACCTTTATTAGAAAATGAGGTACATGCAGGTGGTGTGGTCAGGTAGGAAGGAAGCATGGGTCTAATCCGGTCTGTATGTACAAAGGTAGTTAGGAATGCAGGCAGGCATGCAAAAAGCAAGCAGGCAGGAAGGCAGATAAGTGAGTTATAGGTCAGTTAGTTGGTAGGTAGGCAGGCAGGCAGGCAGGCAGGCAGGTGTGTCGGTAGGTAGTAGACAGATTGGTAGGAAGGTAGGTTGGTTGGTAGGTTGTTGGATAGGTATGTTAGTAGGTAGGTTGGTCGTTTGATAGGTAGGTAGGTTGTTGGTTGGTATATCAGTCAATAGGTCATAGGTAGGTAGGTAGGTTGGTAGGCATGTTGTCGGATTGGTATGTCAGTAGGTTTGTCGGTAGGTAGGTATGTCAGTAGGTAGGTTGGTCGGTTGATAGATAGGTAGGTTGGTAGGTAGGTTTTAGGTTGGTAGATCGGTTGAGAGTTCATAGGTAAGTAGGTTGTCAGTTGGTTAGTCTTTTGATAGGTCTTTAGTTAGGTAGGTAGATGGGTAGTTAGGTAATTTTATGTTTTTCTATTTTATTGATTGAAACAACCTGTCCAGGACCACCCAATGTGTTTTGTGACACCTATCTTAATGCCCAATTTTCATAGTATAGGTATTATGACAGGTATTATGAATTACGTTTGATGGGGCAATGCCTCCAGTCATCAATGTTTTCTCTTTCTAAGGTATTACATTAATCTACAAGTAGCAATTAATAGGCCTGCATTTAACCAACCCTCTGGAACTTCCTATTTATGCTCATTACAAACACAATCAATGGGGCAATACCTCATGTCAATAATTTAGCAGATTTACAATGAACTGACTCAGGTTGAGCCCATTCTTGGGGATTGTGACACATACCCTTGTAGCCCAGTACATAAAGTAGGTATCCTGCATAATTGTGCTAATAACCTTAGGTGTGACAGTACCTACAATGATAGATTCTTTGTTCTTTCTTTGGTGCAAAATTAAAACCAACCCTTTACCACCCAACAAAATTTTAGACTCATCCATATTGAAAGCATCTGAAGAGGAGAAACTATGAATTAAATGCTGAGATTTGTTTTTCAAAACGTAGAAAACAATGTGTGAAAAGGAGAAAACTATGGTTACTAGAATTTTCTCCTTTTCACACATTGTTTTCAAAAGCCTCTTTTCTTCCGGTATTTAAAACTTGGGATTGTGTAGGTAAAAGGTTAACATAACGATATCAAGCTAACAGTTCTTGGGCCTCTCTATTATAATTGTGACATTAAATCTCTTGAAGATGACGTCATGACAACGTCACGCGCTCCTAATGTAGGGAAAGAATTTATTTGAAATGTGATTAACATAATAATTGTGTATTCAGAGGTTCGTGTTTTATACTTTTTTCGACAACATATATTTCACCTAATTTCGATATGGCAATGGGCATAAGTGCAAAGGAAGGAGCCTATTTACCGGTATTCTTATCTCTGTTCCCTGTCTACGATTTTTAAAAGATAAGATTTACTGCAGTACTTAGATCTATCTTCAATTAAATTCATTCAATCATTCTCTTCAATAAATAAGTTTGCGTAAAGCATGGTACTGCAGAAGCAGATAAATTATAGGCAAATTTACTTATTATAGCATTCTTACCTTCTCAAAGTTGTGATCAAAGTCGCTATTTGCCGATTTTATTTAGTGTCGAACTGATCATGGGTCGAATAGTCCACTGATTGTCAATGCAGAGTTACCGTTACTGTTCTTATTGGGAAAAGCTTATTGGGAGAACGCTTGATTTCGGTAACTTCTCGCTTTCTGCTTGCTCAGCTTTAAGTCTATGTTTTCTTTTACTCAATTACATTGTATTCTAGTGATTTATCCGTGTAAATTCAAAACTTGCTTTTTTAGTTTTTTGTTCGATATTGTACACATTTAACCAAGACAGAAGCTTTTTTTCATATTTTAGCGTGTCAGATATCATTTACCTTGTTTAATAGATGATCAGTGACTCTCCTTATTCCTGCTATGGGGAAAAGGCCTGGGCATGAGTTTTGTTGTTTTACCTCGTTCTACCAAACATGTAAATAAAGGTATCTGTCGTATATCAAAAAGAAAACGCCTGCTGCAATATATTTAGACGATGCTTAGCTTCACCCCATCCAATATTAGCATAATTGTATTATTGAAAGGGATGCACCAATCATTGCCCATCTGTAGGAAGAAATGATCAGTGATATAATGGGGAGAGAGTCTTTTCTTTTCTGACCCGATTTCTCATTCGCCAAGTCTATGCTGTTGAGGAAAGTCTCTGTAGTTCGACAAAAGTAAATCCTGTTTTGCAAAATGCTACCTTGGAATCATTTACAGAAAAAACAAACACAGAGTTTTAAAAAAGGTTTTATGCAAACGCTCTATGCTTACATTTTGATGTTTTTCAGTTGTGGCTAAAATATCATATTGTAACAGAACAGAAACTTATTGAATTTTCAAAATATTTATTGGGTAGTTCTCCAGATCATAGTCATGCAATACGAAACATGATATCCTCTTCTTGAGAAATGTAAATTTTAATTATAATAATCTACACGAGCTTTCGGCGGTACAACCGACTTCTTCAAGTGTGATCCTGTGATACAATGCCTGCAATTGTTTACGCAACGTCAAGGTTACGTTGACGTCACGTAAACAATACCATTCCTGTGGGCTTGATCTTTTGCCGATTGATGTGTATGAGCTATGCTTTGTGGGAAAGGGGGGGCCTTATGCATCTGCAAAAGGTATCAGACTTTTTGTTATCTTCCAATTTTCTGCTTGTCCAAATAATGATTCTGTCGGTTGTTAGACAAAGTGGATTTCATGGATCCATATTTATGTAGTGATTTGCTTGGTACTCTGTATCACGGAGATGCATTAGGCCCCCTTTTGCCGGGGCGTGGCTCATATGCATTTTTGGACTAGGTTCAGGCCCATTTGGCGGGATGGAAGCTGCAATGACTTCATCCCGGGACTTGGTATTAATTATTTACGTGACGTCAAGGTTACCTTGACCTTGCGTAAACAACTGCGGGCATTGTATCACAGGATCACACTTGAAGAAGGCGGTTGTACCGCCGAAAGCTCGTGTAGATTATTATAATTAAAATCAGCAATGCGTGTATAAAATGATATAGAATATAAATCATAGCAAAAATTTAGTTGACATATTTAAATATATTCTAACCAAGCGATGAGGAAGAAGATAACAATGTAGACTTTATGAATGTTGTCCATGGGTGATAGTGGATATACTTTCACAAAACATGGAATGGTATGCTGTAAACATCATTGTTATCATTTCAATGAAAGGCAACTTCATATTAGTCTCAAACTCTATGAAGAGCTACCACGAGGAAAAAGATCTAAACAACTTTATTCACTGGGTTTAATACAATACCAATCACCGTTGCAAATTACTATTTGAATATAGAAGTGATAAATATAATCCTGACATTCTTATGGGTCAACAGCAAGGAATATCTTTAATTTCAGCAAATGTCTTAAGATTTTAGGAAAAAGCTCAACATTTGTCAATATTATATTCTGATTTCCTTCGCTGACACAGCTTATACATAGGATAATTTATAATAGTAAGGCACATTGTTTGTAATGGAATGTATTCTGTATTAATAGGACCAGAATTGATAATTTCGTATGCTATGGATACGTTTTTGGGTACCAGCCGTTTTACACTCCAAACATGGCCAAGAACACTTCTCTCAGTACTTTGATTCAAACAAGATTGCTTCTTTTTCTACAAACCAGCTGTTTTGACCTTAGATAAGAGTGTATAATCTAATGTGAACATGTTTCTGACACATTAAATGTAGAAAATGAAATGAAAATTTCACCTGAACTGCTATTCATTGATATATCTGGTTTGCAACAGTGCTTTTGATGAACTTTGACCTCTATAACTTGCAAAAGTCCCGCTCCTCAGGTGGCAGACTTTGACAAAGTGCTCAGGAGACTTTGGGGTTTCAGAAATAATAGTGCCAAAAATTCCCCCGGGTGTGGGGGGGAAAGGGGGCCCATTGGTGGCTCAAGGTCTATACATAATGAATCTTGGGTCCTGCGTGGCTCGGTGGTCAAGTGTAGGACTCTTGACCCTGAGGCCCCAGGTTAGAGCCTCACTGGATCCGCTACGTTTTGCTAGTGAGTGTCCTTATGCAAGGCACTTTAGGGCCATAGCCTAGTTCTGGTGAAACCCAAGGAAATTCATGAATACGTGAGCCGTCGCAATGATATAACTGAAATAATGTTGAAAGTGGCGTGTAACACCAACCATTCAATCCGTCAACATAATAAACCTGATGAAAAAAGCAGTTCATGTAAAAAATATCTATTTTACCCGAGCTCTCTTACTCTTTATTCATAGTGGATTTGAATGTTTAAAACACGATATAATTAAAGCATGAATATTAGTATTTCAATCACATAACAAATGTTCTAGACAAATCACTTTTTTACATCCTTTAACAAATAAGGGAGTATACTAGAATCAGGTTTTCTGTCTGTCTGTGTCAATTTGATTGCTCAGCCTTTACAGGAGTAAATGCCTTTCTATTTTTCGCTATTCCGATGATAAAGCAACTGTTGAGTTATTCGCCCACCAAGGACAAGTCCAATAACTAAATGTTTTCAAATGGTAAAAACAAAGTATGCAAGCTTTTGAGTTGTGGCATGTAACTAACACGACTTGCCAGATAACAACAGCAGCAATGTTCACGATAGTTATGTCGGATTTCACATTTTTTTTTCTCTTTCAATTTTTGATGACAATTTTTTTGTCATGACACTATAACGATAGCTCAACATCATTATACCCCTGTGAGGAACCTATACTACCACCGCTACTGAGCAGGAATCATGTAGATAAATGTTTTCGTCTTCATTGTGTGAGTCAAAAAAATATCGAAACTAAAACAACAAATATTTTCGGGGAGAAAAAAAGAATGAATCCGAGGAATTACGTGTTTGTTAGGGTCGAAATATTTACAAAAGGATTCCAAATTGGTTGCAGTTAATGGGAAGTGATATAAACAGAAAAGACGCGCCACCATCCTTCTGAATGGTTGTTTCATGCCAATCTCATGAAAATGCACACTCTAGGAAGGATGTATCTTTTTTAATTGGCCAGAAAGTACTCTTTGACGAACAATGTAGAAGATATACAAGTTAGTGTTTTACATTAGTCTATTTTTTAGCAAAGTGCATAGAAACGTTTTGTTATGAATCGTCTTTAACACAAAAACAGTCAAATACGGCCAAATAATCACGTTCTCTTTAGGTCAGTCCTGAAGTTTCTTTAGAAATATAATGATCAAACTAAGGGTGGGAATTGAATTAAATGTTTGTGATATTCGAATGCTTACAGATTGTGGACTCCCTCCTCCTGCAAACCCTTATGGCAGTGTAACTTTTACTACCATTTATCTTGGATCAATAGCCGTATACAACTGTAACACTGGGTACAAGTTGATCGGAGATGTGATCGTTCAGTGCCAGTCTGATGGTAATTGGAATGGCACAACGCCAGATTGTTATCCTACAGGTAAGCTATTTCACTTCGGTTGTCTTTTGAGAAAATGAGCCCAATGACATAAACACTGCTTTAGTTTTGTGTTATTTAGCAAACTAATTTTCATTTTCCTCAGAGACAAACTCTCACAGCTACATAATTCGTGAAACAAAATCCACAGAATTATCTTCTGCTGCTATAAGTCAAATGTTAGGAGAAAAAACGTATTTCATACAGTGCTCAAAATTGAAGCGAGGAAAGGCTTGAAAATTATACTCACTTTTGATAACTATGATTTTTGATTATTGTTTATTGATTTTTTATCTTGATTTCATCATACTGTTAATCTGTACATTAAGGTCAGAGGTATTTTACATTTTGCAGACATATGTAGTAGCTCACGCGGCCTTGACATTATTTTCATCAATGATGCCTCGGGAAGTATTGGTGTCGGTAACTTCCAAACTTCGTTATTGTTCATCAATGATATAGTCAATAGATTTGATCCACTGTCTACACGCTATGGATTGTTGACTTACAGTACTTTCCCAAGTGTACAGTTTCATTTGAATACTTTCATCAACAAACCTCAAGATGTGAGATCAAGCGTTCTGTCTACAAGGTAAAAGATCAAGAAACTTTGTTCGTTGGATAATATTCAGATTATTTCGCCAACACGGATGTGTTTAAGTAACGCAACCAATCAGCCTGAAAGCTGGAGAATTGACCTTTCTGTCAATTTTGATTGACAGGTCATATCAGCCAATTGAAATATGTTATAGCGAGTCATGTAAACATAAATGTTTTACAAAGTGTTAGATTTTACTATTGTAAATTACTATGAAATGTTTTATTCATTTAAGCCAAAAAGATTGAAATATAAAGTAATTATTTCAAACGGGATTTAAGTTGCAGATAAAATCACGTGGTAATGTAATGTTTACATTTAACACCCTGAAAGGAAAACTAAATTCATCCATTCCAAAAACCTAGACCTGCGTAAAACGTCGCCGGTAGGATAAACCAGGATCCGGAAAAAAGCAGAGAAAAGCAGGCCTTTTGAAGATTTCGGGAAAGAAGGAACGACTATGCCAAAGTGCATTGTTAAACTATCTTTATTGAAATCTATCTGAACGAACATCTTTCAAATTCCAAACCATAACTCGTAGACAGTCTTAATCGTTGAAAGAAAGGCGAAACAGGAAGAAGTACATTAATTGATAGCCGCTCGTCATCCTTTTTCATAAATAAATTGACATTGCAAACATCATCCTAAGGTTCTTGTTGTTATTCTCTGGGAAGCATTCATATTTCAATCCTGTTTCATTAAGACGATTACATATAACTGTAAATGGCACCTCCACCTGGTTCGAATGATTATCTGTGTCCCCACGATCGTCGCATGATTGATAAATGCACGTCCATTCTAAATTAGAAGCCCATAATCCTGATGCTTAAAAATACGGCAAACCAGTTAGTTGATAACGTACAATATAACTTACGGATTTTCACTCAAACAGGGATACTGCTTAAACAAAGGGCTTATATACTTCCTTATCAGACAACAAAAGGCTCGATTCGTTTATTTTGAAAACCTTTGCAATCTACAAATTTACCGTTGCTCCGATGATGAGATTTGTCTGTGGAAGGGTAGAAAACAACTTAGTAAAAAGAGGAAAGTTTTCTCAAGTCTCCTCTTTCAAGGTCGTCAAAAAACGGGGTTGTGTGGTAAAAGGTTAAATTGTAAATCCTTTTATTATCTTGTTTACTGTCATACTGACATGTCATACTTACGAAACGTATAAAAACATTTATTCTCCTTTCCTCAAATAATAATTATAGATGTTGCAGACAGCAAGCTACTCACAACGTATTTTTATTTTAAATGCTGTGATCGAACATGGAATCACGATCAAATTTGCGCTATTGTAATTTCTCAATTTCTCATAAGTACTGCATTATTCAAAGTATTTTTTTCCTTTTTTTCCTCTGTTTCTTTGTATATTAAGTTTGAATTGGTAAGAAATGATATGAATTAAAAAAAAAAAAAAAAAAAACACACACACACACACATATACACACACTGACACACACCCCCACCGAAACATCAACTAGAATACAAATGAAATAAACTGTCTTTCTCTTTGTGTTTGACGCCATTTTCTGTCAGACGTAGCAACCAAAATACCGCCTCTTGACGTGTTTATTTGTTTGACTGATACAGATTTTGTAGAGCAAATGCTTCTAGAAAAGAGCGAAAGTTGAAATGAAGGTTGTTCAGTATACTGTGTACTATTCATATCCAGACCTAGTTAGGCTTTTTTTGTTGTTGTATTTTTATTGATGATTTATTGCAGGTTTTGTTGTTGTAATAACAATATTTTCAATAACAATATTTTTAGCAAAAATAATGAATTTTGCAACAAAAACGGTATTCCGTTTTTTCTTTTTTTTAAACTATACTTGTTTTTCTTTTTTAATTTGAAATCGGTTTTGTTTCACTTTTATTTTTTTACACTGTCTTTTATGAACAGTCTTAAAAGGAGCGGTCATATCAATCTGTCGCAAGCTGTGATAGATTACATCATTAATCTTAAATTCTTCCAGGGTAATATTTTCTCTTTTTAATGAATTAGGTACACGGGTGGAGGAACTTCAACACACCTTGCACTGGCGTATGCAAGAGTCCACATGTTTCAAACCAGTAATGGAATGCGGGGAAATGCAACAGCAATTGCGATTGTCATCACAGATGGTAAATAATTCAGTCATTTATCGAAATATTCACAAATACCAATGAGCTTTGATACTTTAAGGGGCTGTTACCGGTTCAAGGTACACATAAGGCTTTGTTATTAAATATGACTAGATTCGATTTGTCCCGTTTGACACAGATCACGCAAGTGTGTATCTCGGTTAAGATAATATATGATTTGTTGCTAATTCTATAAATGTATTCATAAGAATGATTTTTAACTGTAACAGGACATAGCAGCAACTCACGAGCAACGATCAATGAGGCCCAACAGCTTCATCAAGATGGTATAACTGTCTTTTCTGTTGGTGTTGGAAATGCCGATGAAAATGAACTCCAATCAATGGCATCATCGCAAGAATATGTGTTTGAAGTCACGGATTACGATGATATTTATACTGTGTCAAGTCCACTGTCAAATAAAACATGTTCAGGTATGATTATGTAAAGTATTTTATTACCAACAACAACAACAACAACAACAACAACAACAACATTGTTTTGTAAGTAATACAAAGGCATTGGCCCAAAATGCCGTAAATTTGTACTGTTGTGATTTTTAAATGTTTTCCTAGATAAAGGAGATGAGACAGACGTGTAAAATTGTTTTTAAATCGTTTACTTTAGCAGTATCTGCTTGCTGACAGTTTTGTAAAACTAATCAGAGCTTCCAGTCTGGGGGTCAAGCTAGCTGGTACATATCCAAATTCAGACAAGAAGCACCTTAATGGCCTATTTAGAACCATGGAACCATTTCTCAACAGTAAAATATAATTCTGAAATTGTTCTCTAGCCGTTGGAAACGCATTATTCATAAACAACCTATTTAACATGGTAATGGTGTGTTATCAATGGAGAGACATAACAACTAGTGAATCAAATGTAAGCTGTATGTATACATATCTAACGAAAAAAACGTGTATTCTACAGTATGCAGTGACCCCAGACCTTCCAATGGAATTTCTGATACTACCAGCTTTGCTGTGAACTCCACGGTGACTCTTACCTGTGCTGAAGGATATATATTGACAGGAAGTTCCATAATACATTGTGATGTGAATGGAAAATGGAACTCATCTGGATCCTGTGAGCCTATAGGTAATAGAGAAAGTGCTAATTTTATAATCACAAGTAGATTTCAATTTGAGCAAATAAAAAGAAACCAGAGGTATCTGTTTTGGTCTTCTTTAAATTAAAAAAAAAAAAAAAAAAAAGCAACTGAGAAACGATAATATGTACAATCTTGCAAATGATGAAAATCTAAAACTTTGGCATGTCATTCATTGCAGATTGCGGATTACCTCCAATACACCCGTCTAATGGAACATCTCGGATCACTGGGACAACGTTTGGTCTTCAAGTCCATTATACATGTAACATTGGACATATACCAATAGGAAATACCGTTTTGTATTGTCAAGCAAACGGAACTTGGAATGGAAGCACTCCTACCTGTCAACCCACAGGAGTTCCTGGTAAGAAAATATCAATTAACTGGTTTAGTATTTAATCGTTTCAATTAGTGAGTGGTTCCTGTTATTTAGTCCATATATTGCAGTACACAAAACGATGTTATAAAGGTTGTGGATGAGCTGAATACCAATCGTAGCAACTTCAATGACTTTAATGATTTTCCATATGATGCAATATTGTTTGAACAAAATGCATGAATTACGTTTTAAATAGTTAATGCATATGAATCGAGTTGAATATGCTTTACAAATAAGGGCTTTATTGACCTCTTTAAGATTTGAACACAATGAAGCAGTTCGATCAACAGGTTGAGAGAGGCTGCTGAATCAATTCTTATTGGTGTGATGAAAGCTTACCAGTTAACAATAGGAATGTATTGAATTATGGATACGAAGACTCGATTGTACTTTGTTACTCGATTGAACTACAAAGTAAGACTTTAAAGACTCCAGAATGAAATTCATTGTCTTTGGTATTCTATAGACTGTGGTCCGCCACCTGTTGCAAGTCCGTATGGCAGTGTCAGCTTTACATCTACACTTGTTGGGTCAATGGCTTTATACAGCTGCTATGATAATTACGTTCTTGTTGGAGCTATTCTTACAGAGTGTGATTCAAGCGGTAACTGGAATGGAACTGCACCAGATTGTATTCCAGACTGTGAGTAAATAATTAATTCTTTTGTTCTAAACGAGAATATCTTGCAGAAAAAACTTCTAAATGTTCTCTTCGAATATGCACCATGCATTGAGTTTTCTTAACTTAAGGGGTTCATTTGTAAAATTTTGAGAAAATTTAAATCAATTATTTGCTTAAATTGAATGAATGAATTTGATAACTGTACACTGATATTGTTTTTTTTTTTTTTAATTTCCTTTTAAGATACATGTCACAGTGGCCGTGAATTCGATATTGTATTCATAAATGATGCTTCTGGAAGTATTGGTGCCTCAAGTTTCCAAACATCATTGTATTTCATAAATGACATGGTAAATCGATTTGATGCATCAACAACAAGATTTGGGCTAGTGACATTTAATCAGGGTGTCTTGCTACAGTTTCATCTGGATACCTTTATTAACAGACCTGATGACATTAAAACAGCAGTATTGTCAACGAGGTAGGTGTAGAGTGAAACAAGTATTTTAAGTTTATGTCTGAGGTAGGTATTAGCGGTAGACTAGGCTTAACTTATAACCAAGAGGGAAGTAGACTGACTGAGAACTGGGACCTGCTATTGTAGTGCGTTAGGAAACAAATTGTAAAGTTAGTATTCAGATAAAAACAAGGTGAATGATTACAATCAGGAACACGTTTTCCGTTTTTCAACTGTACCTTTAGTTGCACGGTACAATTGTTTTGTATTTTGTCAGCATTGAAATTTTAACTGACTGTAGAATTTAGTATTCGTTTATTTCAATAATATTTACTTACTTACAAAATGTATTGGCCTGACAGGCACTTTTGTCCACTGTATGAGAGGAGTTATTCCTTTTCACTCCATCTCTTTCTCAGCTATACAGGCGGCGGTACATCTACACATATTGCTTTGGAGTATGCAAGAATACACATGTTTGAAACACGTCATGGAAATCGGAATAATGCGACTTCTGTAGCAATTGTGATAACCGACGGTAAGAATTTCGAGATTTCGTGATGTTTATTTTTTCTTTGAACTAAGGAGAATGTCCTTTACTCATGATCCCTGGTATTTGTTGTACTATTGGGCATTATTGTTTTATACGTGACCTTTCAACACATTTTCTAATATTTCATGATAGAAGAAATGATAACACCTTCTCAGCTACACTGAGCCAGCCTTATGAGGAAAATTGGCGAATGAAATTGTTTTCGTTAACTTATTTTTCCGTTTGTTATCCTCATAGGATATAGTAGTGACTCAATGGCAACGGTGAATGAAGCAGAGAATCTGCGACAATCTGGTGTAACCATATTTTCGATTGGAGTTGGAAATACAGACAAAAATGAACTAGAACAAATGGCATCGAGCACGGAATATGTATTTGAAGTTACAAACTATGCGGACATATTTTCAGTATCCAGTCCATTTATTGAAAAAGCCTGTTCAGGTATATACTGGTTCTGACTTTTAACAACCCAAATCGACATGCAATGTATTTTACATAGAAATCGTATAATACAACATCTCTTAAAAAAATCTTGTCACTGTGGGAATGATTGTTGAAAAGTTGGTGTCTAGGTGACACACTTATGAGGGAGAGTCTAGAGTAAAAGCATATTTTGTATTATTTCTTTGTATTCTCACATTACGAGGAGCTATCCAGAAGTTCGTGGTAAAAAAATTAAATTAAAACAAATCATTTGATTCAGCTGAAAATTTTTATGAGTATTTATTTTGATATCACATTGAATGGTATTCAAAATTTCATTTAGAAATAGAATCTTACATGCAATCGATTGATGACATGAACAACGATATGCCGAAGTCAAAATTTTAAGTTGGTGGCGACGTTTGTTTTTCTCAAAGTATGCACCTTTTGACCGGTCGATTTATCTCATAATCATTCAATAACCGTGAAACCCAATGGGCACTAACTCTACTCATGTGCATCTCTTAGTATCTGAAGTACTCTCCCGTAACCTAATTCTGATAGTCGAATTCACTGCAAAGTGCATGCACAGATACGCTTCGGTCCATAATCAGACGATCCTTAGATACGCTCCGGTCCATAATCAGACGATCCTTAACTAATTTAACGACACTTATTGTAGATTTTGACACTGGGTGGCAGCATCTGTCATCGTCCATTGTCGTTTCCCATCCTTCACAGTACAGTCTATGCCATCTTTGCTCTAAAGACCGTGCAACTAATTGGTCCTCTGTTCATCTATTTAACATATCTATGGTTTGAACTGGCGTATTTCCATAAATCGAAGCAAAATTGAAAAATGCTTGTTGTTTAAACTTTTCTTCAGATGAAATGTTTACGTAAAAGCGCGTTTACCCCGCTTGAAATCAGTACTCCCTACTCTTAGAATGGATGCATGTAATAATCATCTCAAATGACGTTTGCAACCGTAAATGATGTTACGTCAATTTCATATTTTCCCTGGTCTCTAAAGAAAATTGGTGAAATCAGTTAAGATGAAAACCAATAATATTGTTTAAAATTTTGTGGCGTGGCACTATCCTTATATGCACATTGCTATGGTGAATGTAACTTCTTTCTGGTCGTTACAAATTATCTGATTTATCAAATCTTGATGCGCTATATATAAACGTTTAAGACGTGAAGTTTTCGATAAAATGCGATAGTAAATGAAAAGCATATTCAATTTGTCCAGGAATTTCTGGATAGCCTCTGGTATATCACTTCACAATATGTCATTTATGTGCAGCTATTTAAACTATCAGAGGTAAATTATACACACAGAACAACTTGTCCGGGAGGCATTATCTGTTTAACTTTTTATGAAATTGGATATTAGGGTTAAATAGGTTTTATGAACATCGAATATGCTAAAAGACGCCTTGTCTTTTGTTGACAGTGTGAACTTGTGATTATGTTACAGCCTGCTTAGACCCTAGACCAACAAATGGTTTCTCGAGTTCACCAAATTATAGAGTTAATGGTACAATTGAACTGGGATGTAATGATGGTTATGTTTTGCAAGGAGATTCTGTGATAAGCTGTGACAGCAGTGGAAAATGGAATGGATCTGGAACGTGTTATCCTATAGGTATTTCATTAAAATTATTATTTCACCAGGTATTCCTCAGATACCAAAACATATTTAGCGACTTAAAGCCTAAATATTTGCATTTTATATAAAAAACAATAGAATCTTCCATACACGGTACAAAAGCTCTTTACAATTATCGTTATTTCTGTTGGATTTTGCTCCTTAGATTGTGGTCTTCCGCCTGTGGCCAATGCACTTGGAAGTATAAACTATTCAACCACCACCTTTGGATCATCAGCCGCATACAACTGCAACGATGGCTACCAAGCTGTAGGTGATCAGTTAATATCCTGTCAGTCAAATGGAACCTGGAACGGAACTTCACCAGACTGTACTCCTACAGGTAACAACCAGGCACTTTAGATTTTAAAAAGTTTCCAATGCACACTGAATTCGCTGTTTATGTTTTGTGTATTGTGGACGTCAAAGATTCTCTCTGTATTTCTGTTTCAGATTCATGTGAAATTGACCGAAAACTTGATATTGTTTTTATCAACGATGCCTCTGGAAGTATTCATGTGAATGATTTCTACAAGTCATTATTGTTGATTAATGATATTGTAAGTCGGTTTGATTCTGCATCAACAAGATTTGGATTAATGACCTACGACTGGTTTCCATATCAACAGTTTTACCTGAATGATTACTTGAATAGGCCTGCTGATGTAAAAGCTAAAGTTTTAACAACGAGGTAAGAGAAACATAATTAAAAATGAACTTTAAAAAAAAAAAAGGAAAAAAATAAAAAAAGGGTAAGCATTTTATGCAATAATTGTTGAACTTTTGAACTACTTGGCTATATTTAGAGTACGGACTGTAATCGTAAATTGTGGACATTTTGTTAAAAAAAAATTATGTTCTGTCATACACCATATACATATGGAATATTACGACAGTCTGTATTTCTGCGTGGTCGGATCATGTCGAGTAAGATGTGTAAAGAGGTGCATATCAGATGAGACACGAACGTCAATACACAGAGGTAGTCCGTGTACGCGATGATGCTCTACATATGATACTAGATTGATACGGAAAAAAAAAATCTGTCGAGTTGTATTGGCGAGTTAGATAACGCCAGTATTTTACCGACATCATATAAAGGTATATAATAAATGTATGTATTGAATCAAAAGAAATAATGATTTTCATATTAGTGTTAAAACTCTTTACCCGGCGCGTCGTAAAATTAATTCCAGTTACACTTTTTTCAGGAGAATAATAAAAAGACTCTTGCGTTTTGCAAAAATTGTCTAAGTATCGGGATTTCACAAACAATACAAAAAGCTGTCTGGAAGGACAAGTGTCAGCTTTTAAAATGCCAGACTTTAAACAGCGTTTTATATTTTGTCCTGTTTTTTAATGTATTTTTTTAATGTAAACATTGCAGCTATGAGAAGTTTTTCAGTGTATATCTGGACTTTTCTTCAGTTAAAACATTCTACTTTTTTAAAGATACACTGGGGGTGCGACAAACACACACTTGGCACTGGAATATGCAAGAATCCATATGTTCTCCAGTGTAAATGGAAAGAGGGCAAATGCTACAAGTGTTGCAGTTTTAATCACAGATGGTATATATAAACTTGTTTTACTTGATATTTTTAGAGATATATGTACAAGAAATTCCAGGTCTTGAAATACTGTATCATACCATTGTGATCAGTCAGTGGGTGACACTGATTTAAAGGTAAAGAAATATTCTAATTTTTCGTACAGTATGGGAATACACTTAAGTTGACTTCCAAGTGCAAGCGTTCTTGAAAATGTATCATTTGATTTTACGGCTAGTCTGTTTTAGTTTATATAGGATTTCTCGTTTTGTCATCGTTTACAACATAATATATCCTAGTTTTCACCTCCCAGCCGATTTTGAAGTAATAGATTTCGTATGGGATGATGTAGTGACTCGATTGTTTTGAAAAAAATATAATCTTAAATGTGTTTATCATTTTTTTTTTATGTACAATCAGGGCACAGTAGCAACTCACTGTCAACAGCGACTGAGGCCAAGCTGTTACGTGAAAATGGTGTAACTATTTTTACCATTGGAGTTGGAAATGCTGACGAAACGGAACTAAATAAAATTGCGTCTTCATCAGACTTTGTGTTTCAAGTGTCAGATTATAACGAGATCTTTACAGCATCAAGTCCATTATCGAATAAAACATGCACAGGTTAGCAAATTTCTTGAGAATAAAGTATGTTTGATTTAAATTGCTGTTCAGGGATTGTAAGAGCATTTTTCAATTTCAAAAGCTTGTTTGCTTTTGTCATCAGGTAGACTCCATTTATTACGATATTTTTCTACCATGGCGCTTCAGGATACATCGATAATATTCGAAGCGTGTTTTTGCTTATAATATATATTAGATTAAAGTAATGAAAGGCAGTTCTAGAACATTATCCTGTTTTTCAGTATGTGTTGACCCAAGATTGGCACACGTTCTATCTGATTCGAACGACTTTTCGGTGAACTCTACAGTGAAACTCAGTTGTGAAAGTGGGTACCTTTTGACTGGAGACGGGACAATCACGTGTGACAATAGTGGACTTTGGAATGGATCAGCAACTTGCGAGCCAATAGGTATTGCATGTAACAGACTTTAGGCTATATCGAATTTTTTAGAAATACAGTTCACATATACTTTCTGCTGCAAGTAACTTGAGTGGGCGTGTCATTCAAAAACATAAAACCAATACGAAAAGGCTTGGTTAATATCAGACTCAAAACAACCTTCATTGCGTATTGGCACATAAGCTTTACAACTTTTTACCGAAACAATAAATCTGAAAAGGGCGATGACTTGAATAGAAATTACTTCTTTTGTAGACTGTGGAGACCCACCACTTTCACCAGTCCATGGGAATATACATGTACTTGGTACAAGGTTTCAGGAAACCGTTCAATATCAGTGTGTTTCTGGGTTCAATTTGATGGGAGCTACAGTTTTACAATGTCAAGCAGATAGATCTTGGAATGGAACAGCCCCATATTGTGTACCTGTCGGAGTCACAGGTAAATATTTTGCAACTTACAAAGTTAACGCTTTCATATGGAAGATTTTCATAAGATATAGATGGTACAATGATTTAACTAAATGGTTTGATATGCTCAAAACTAGATGTATGAAATTAACAGGGAGAAATACTTTCTTTGTTTCTTGCTGACTTTAACAAATATGTGGCTGAAAATAATTAGTAATAGTTCAAACTAAATATGTAATGGAATTTCTACAGATTGTGGACTCCCTCCTCCTGCAAACCCTTATGGCAGTGTAAGTTTTACTACCATTTATCTTGGATCATTAGCCGTATACAACTGTAACACTGGGTACAAGCTGATCGGAGATGTGATCGTTCAGTGCCAGTCTGATGGTAATTGGAATGGCACAACACCAGATTGTTCTCCTTCAGGTAAGCTATTTCACTTCGGTTGTTTTTTGTTATTTTTGTTTTAAGAAAATGAGAGAAACGACATAGTGCTTTAAGCTTTTGTGTTATTTAGGAAACATAATTTTCATTGTCCACAAAGACACACTCTTACAGTCACATAATTCGAGAAACAAAATTCACAAAACTATTTTCCTCTGCAATACGTCATATGTTAAGAGAGAAAAGAAAAAAGTATTTCATACACTGCTCGAATTTGAAGTGAGAAAAGGCTTGATAACCATACTCACTTATAATAATTGTGATTTTTGAATGCTGTATACTGAATTTTTGATCTTGCGTTCATTATACGGTTAATCTGTACATTAAGGTCAGAGGTAATGTAAATTTTGCAGAAACATGTAGCAGTTCACGTGGCCTCGACATTGTTTTCATCAATGATGCCTCGGGAAGTATTGGTGTCGGTAACTTCCAAACTTCGTTATTGTTCATCAATGATATAGTCAATAGATTTGATCCACTGTCTACACGCTATGGATTGTTGACTTACAGTACTTTCCCAAGTGTACAGTTTCATTTGAATACTTTCATCAACAAACCTCAAGATGTGAGATCAAGCGTTCTGTCTACAAGGTAAAAGATCAAGAAACTTTGTTCGTTAGATAATATTCAGATTATTTCGCCAACACGGATGTGTTTAAGTAACGCAACCAATCAGCCTGAAAGCTGGAGAATTGACCTTTCTGTCAATTTTGATTGACAGGTCATATCAGCCAATTGAAATATGTTATAGCGAGTCATGTAAACATAAATGTTTTACAAAGTGTTAGATTTTACTATTGTAAATTACTATGAAATGTTTTATTCATTTAAGCCAAAAAGATTGAAATATAAAGTAATTATTTCAAACGGGATTTAAGTTGCAGATAAAAATCACGTGGTAAGGTAATGTTTACATTTAACACCCTGAAAGGAAAACTAAATTCATCCATTCCAAAAACCTAGACCTGCGTAAAACGTCGCCGGTAGGATAAACCAGGATCCGGAAAAAAGCAGAGAAAAGCAGGCCTTTTGAAGATTTCGGGAAAGAAGGAACGACTATGCCAAAGTGCATTGTTAAACTATCTTTATTGAAATCTATCTGAACGAACATCTTTCAAATTCCAAACCATAACTCGTAGACAGTCTTAATCGTTGAAAGAAAGGCGAAACAGGAAGAAGTACATTAATTGATAGCTGCTCGTCATCCTTTTTCATAAATAAATTGACATTGCAAACATCATCCTAAGGTTCTTGTTGTTATTCTCTGGGAAGCATTCATATTTCAATCCTGTTTCATTAAGACGATTACATATAACTGTAAATGGCACCTCCACCTGGTTCGAATGATTATCTGTATCCCCACGATCGTCGCATGATTGATAAATGCACGTCCATTCTAAATTAGAAGCCCATAATCCTGATGCTTAAAAATACGGCAAACCAGTTAGTTGATAACGTACAATATAACTTACTGATTTTCACTCAAACAGTGATACTGCTTAAACAGAGGGCTTATATACTTCCTTATCAGACAACAAAAGGCTCGATTCGTTTATTTTGAAAACCTTTGCAATCGACAAATTTACCGTTGCTCCGATGATGAGATTTGTCTGTGGAAGGGTAGAAAACAACTTAGTAAAAAGAGGAAAGTTTTCTCAAGTCTCCTCTTTCAAGGTCGTCAAAAAACGGGGTTGTGTGGTAAAAGGTTAAATTGTAAATCCTTTTATTATCTTGTTTACTGTCATACTGACATGTCATACTTACGAAACGTATAAAAACATTTATTCTCCTTTCCTCAAATAATAATTATAGATGTTGCCGACAGCAAGCTACTCACAACGTATTTTTATTTTAAATGCTGTGATCGATCAAATTTGCGCTATTTTAATTTCTCAATTTCTCATAAGTACTGCATTATTCAAAGTATTTTTTTCCTTTTTTGCCTCTGTTTCTTTGTAGATTAAGTTCGAATTGATAAATGATATGAATTAAAACACACATACACACACACACACACACACACACACACACACACCCGAAACATCAACTAGAATACAAATGAAATAAACTGTCTTTCTCTCTGTGTTTGACGCCATTTTCTGTCAGACGTAGCAACCAAAATACCGCCTCTTGACGTGTTTTTTTGTTTGACTGATACAGATTTTGTAGAGCAAATGCTTCTAGAAAAGAGCGAAAGTTGAAATGAAGGTTGTTCAGTATACTGTGTACTATTCATATCCAGACCTAGTTAGACTTTTTTTTTTGTTGTATTTTTATTGATGATTTATTGCAGGTTTTGTTGTTGTAATAACAATATTTTCAATAACAATATTTTTAGCAAAAATAATGAGTTTTGCAACAAAAACGGTATTCCGTTTTTTCTTTTTTTTAAACTATACTTGTTTTTCTTTTTTAATTTGAAATCGGTTTTGTTTCACTTTTATTTTTTTACACTGTCTTTTATGAACAGTCTTAAAAGGAGCGGTCATATCAATCTGTCGCAAGCTGTGATAGATTACATCATTAATCTTAAATTCTTCCAGGGTAATATTTTCTCTTTTTAATGAATTAGGTACACGGGTGGAGGAACTTCAACACACCTTGCACTGGCGTATGCAAGAGTCCACATGTTTCAAACCAGTAATGGAATGCGGGGAAATGCAACAGCAATTGCGATTGTCATCACAGATGGTAAATAATTCAGTCATTTATCGAAATATTCACAAATACCAATGAGCTTTGATACTTTAAGGGGCTGTTACCGGTTCAAGGTACACATAAGGCTTTGTTATTAAATATGACTAGATTCGATTTGCCCCGTTTGACACAGATCACGCAAGTGTGTATCTCGGGCAAGATAATATATGATTTGTTGCAAATTCTGTAAATGTATTCATAAGAATGATTTTTAACTGTAACAGGACATAGCAGCAACTCACGAGCAACGATCAATGAGGCCCAACAGCTTCATCAAGATGGTATAACTGTCTTTTCTGTTGGTGTTGGAAATGCCGATGAAAATGAACTCCAATCAATGGCATCATCGCAAGAATATGTGTTTGAAGTCACGGATTACGATGATATTTATACTGTGTCAAGTCCACTGTCAAATAAAACATGTTCAGGTATGATTATGTAAAGTATTTTATTACTAACAACAACAACAACAACAACAACAACAACAACAACAACAACATTGTTTTGTAAGTAATACAAAGGCATTGGCCCAAAATGCCGTAAATTTGTACTGTTGTGATTTTTAAATGTTTTCCTAGATAAAGGAGATGAGACAGACGTGTAAAATTGTTTTTAAATCGTTTACTTTAGCAGTATCTGCTTGCTGACAGTTTTGTAAAACTAATCAGCGCTTCCAGTCTGGGGGTCAAGCTAGCTGGTACATATCCAAATTCAGACAAGAAGCACCTTAATGGCCTATTTAGAACCATGGAACCATTTCTCAACAGTAAAATATAATTCTGAAATTGTTCTCTAGCCGTTGGAAACGCATTATTCATAAACAACCTATTTAACATGGTAATGGTGTGTTATTAACGGAGAGACATAACAACTAGTGAATCAAATGTAAGCTGTATGTGTACATATCTAACGAAAAAAACGTGTATTCTACAGTATGTAGTGACCCCAGACCATCCAATGGAATTTCTGATACTACCAGCTTTGCTGTGAACTCCACGGTGACTCTTACCTGTGCTGAAGGATATATATTGACAGGAAGTTCCATAATACATTGTGATGTGAATGGAAAATGGAACTCATCTGGATCCTGTGAGCCTATAGGTAATAGAGAAAGTGCTAATTTCATAATCACAAGTAGATTTCAATTTGAACAAATAAAAAGAAACCAGAGGTATCTGTTTTGGTCTTCTTTAAATTAAAAAAAAAAAAAAAAAAAAAAAAAAAGCAACTGAGAAACGATAATATGTACAATCTTGCAAATGATGAAAATCTAAAGCTTTGGCATGTCATTCATTGCAGATTGCGGATTACCTCCAATACACCCGTCTAATGGAACATCTCGGATCACTGGGACAACATTTGGCCTTCAAGTCCATTATACATGTAACATTGGACATATACCAATAGGAAATACCGTTTTGTATTGTCAAGCAAACGGAACTTGGAATGGAAGCGCTCCTACCTGTCAACCCACAGGAGTTCCTGGTAAGAAAATATCAATTAACTGGTTTAGTATTTAATCGTTTCAATTAGTGAGTGGTTCCTGTTATTTAGTCCATATATTGCAGTACACAAAACGATGTTATAAAGGTTGTGGATGAGCTGAATACCAATCGTAGCAACTTCAATGACTTTAATGATTTTCCATATGATGCAATATTGTTTGAACAAAATGCATGAATTACGTTTTAAATAGTTAATGCATATGAATCGAGTTGAATATGCTTTACAAATAAGGGCTTTATTGACCTCTTTAAGATTTGAACAAAATGAAGCAGTTCGATCAACAGGTTGAGAGAGGCTGCTGAATCAATTCTTATTGGTGTGATGAAAGCTTACCAGTTAACAATAGGAATGTATTGAATTATGGATACGAAGACTCGATTGTACTTTGTTACTCGATTGAACTACAAAGTAAGACTTTAAAGACTCCAGAATGAAATTCATTGTCTTTGGTATTCTATAGACTGTGGTCCGCCACCTGTTGCAAGTCCGTATGGCAGTGTCAGCTTTACATCTACACTTGTTGGGTCAATGGCTTTATACAGCTGCTATGATAATTACGTTCTTGTTGGAGCTATTCTTACAGAGTGTGATTCAAGCGGTAACTGGAATGGAACTGCACCAGATTGTATTCCAGACTGTGAGTAAATAATTAATTCTTTTGTTCTAAACGAGAATATCTTGCAGAAAAAACTTCTAAATGTTCTCTTCGAATATGCACCATGCATTGAGTTTTCTTAACTTAAGGGGTTCATTTGTAAAATTTTGAGAAAATTTAAATCAATTATTTGCTTAAATTGAATGAATGAATTTGATAACTGTACACTGATATTGTTTTTTTTTTTTTTAATTTCCTTTTAAGATACATGTCACAGTGGCCGTGAATTCGATATTGTATTCATAAATGATGCTTCTGGAAGTATTGGTGCCTCAAGTTTCCAAACATCATTGTATTTCATAAATGACATGGTAAATCGATTTGATGCATCAACAACAAGATTTGGGCTAGTGACATTTAATCAGGGTGTCTTGCTACAGTTTCATCTGGATACCTTTATTAACAGACCTGATGACATTAAAACAGCAGTATTGTCAACGAGGTAGGTGTAGAGTGAAACAAGTATTTTAAGTTTATGTCTGAGGTAGGTATTAGCGGTAGACTAGGCTTAACTTATAACCAAGAGGGAAGTAGACTGACTGAGAACTGGGACCTGCTATTGTAGTGCGTTAGGAAACAAATTGTAAAGTTAGTATTCAGATAAAAACAAGGTGAATGATTACAATCAGGAACACGTTTTCCGTTTTTCAACTGTACCTTTAGTTGCACGGTACAATTGTTTTGTATTTTGTCAGCATTGAAATTTTAACTGACTGTAGAATTTAGTATTCGTTTATTTCAATAATATTTACTTACTTACAAAATGTATTGGCCTGACAGGCACTTTTGTCCACTGTATGAGAGGAGTTATTCCTTTTCACTCCATCTCTTTCTCAGCTATACAGGCGGCGGTACATCTACACATATTGCTTTGGAGTATGCAAGAATACACATGTTTGAAACACGTCATGGAAATCGGAATAATGCGACTTCTGTAGCAATTGTGATAACCGACGGTAAGAATTTCGAGATTTCGTGATGTTTATTTTTTCTTTGAACTAAGGAGAATGTCCTTTACTCATGATCCCTGGTATTTGTTGTACTATTGGGCATTATTGTTTTATACGTGACCTTTCAACACATTTTCTAATATTTCATGATAGAAGAAATGATAACACCTTCTCAGCTACACTGAGCCAGCCTTATGAGGAAAATTGGCGAATGAAATTGTTTTCGTTAACTTATTTTTCCGTTTGTTATCCTCATAGGATATAGTAGTGACTCAATGGCAACGGTGAATGAAGCAGAGAATCTGCGACAATCTGGTGTAACCATATTTTCGATTGGAGTTGGAAATACAGACAAAAATGAACTAGAACAAATGGCATCGAGCACGGAATATGTATTTGAAGTTACAAACTATGCGGACATATTTTCAGTATCCAGTCCATTTATTGAAAAAGCCTGTTCAGGTATATACTGGTTCTGACTTTTAACAACCCAAATCGACATGCAATGTATTTTACATAGAAATCGTATAATACAACATCTCTTAAAAAAATCTTGTCACTGTGGGAATGATTGTTGAAAAGTTGGTGTCTAGGTGACACACTTATGAGGGAGAGTCTAGAGTAAAAGCATATTTTGTATTATTTCTTTGTATTCTCACATTACGAGGAGCTATCCAGAAGTTCGTGGTAAAAAAATTAAATTAAAACAAATCATTTGATTCAGCTGAAAATTTTTATGAGTATTTATTTTGATATCACATTGAATGGTATTCAAAATTTCATTTAGAAATAGAATCTTACATGCAATCGATTGATGACATGAACAACGATATGCCGAAGTCAAAATTTTAAGTTGGTGGCGACGTTTGTTTTTCTCAAAGTATGCACCTTTTGACCGGTCGATTTATCTCATAATCATTCAATAACCGTGAAACCCAATGGGCACTAACTCTACTCATGTGCATCTCTTAGTATCTGAAGTACTCTCCCGTAACCTAATTCTGATAGTCGAATTCACTGCAAAGTGCATGCACAGATACGCTTCGGTCCATAATCAGACGATCCTTAGATACGCTCCGGTCCATAATCAGACGATCCTTAACTAATTTAACGACACTTATTGTAGATTTTGACACTGGGTGGCAGCATCTGTCATCGTCCATTGTCGTTTCCCATCCTTCACAGTACAGTCTATGCCATCTTTGCTCTAAAGACCGTGCAACTAATTGGTCCTCTGTTCATCTATTTAACATATCTATGGTTTGAACTGGCGTATTTCCATAAATCGAAGCAAAATTGAAAAATGCTTGTTGTTTAAACTTTTCTTCAGATGAAATGTTTACGTAAAAGCGCGTTTACCCCGCTTGAAATCAGTACTCCCTACTCTTAGAATGGATGCATGTAATAATCATCTCAAATGACGTTTGCAACCGTAAATGATGTTACGTCAATTTCATATTTTCCCTGGTCTCTAAAGAAAATTGGTGAAATCAGTTAAGATGAAAACCAATAATATTGTTTAAAATTTTGTGGCGTGGCACTATCCTTATATGCACATTGCTATGGTGAATGTAACTTCTTTCTGGTCGTTACAAATTATCTGATTTATCAAATCTTGATGCGCTATATATAAACGTTTAAGACGTGAAGTTTTCGATAAAATGCGATAGTAAATGAAAAGCATATTCAATTTGTCCAGGAATTTCTGGATAGCCTCTGGTATATCACTTCACAATATGTCATTTATGTGCAGCTATTTAAACTATCAGAGGTAAATTATACACACAGAACAACTTGTCCGGGAGGCATTATCTGTTTAACTTTTTATGAAATTGGATATTAGGGTTAAATAGGTTTTATGAACATCGAATATGCTAAAAGACGCCTTGTCTTTTGTTGACAGTGTGAACTTGTGATTATGTTACAGCCTGCTTAGACCCTAGACCAACAAATGGTTTCTCGAGTTCACCAAATTATAGAGTTAATGGTACAATTGAACTGGGATGTAATGATGGTTATGTTTTGCAAGGAGATTCTGTGATAAGCTGTGACAGCAGTGGAAAATGGAATGGATCTGGAACGTGTTATCCTATAGGTATTTCATTAAAATTATTATTTCACCAGGTATTCCTCAGATACCAAAACATATTTAGCGACTTAAAGCCTAAATATTTGCATTTTATATAAAAAACAATAGAATCTTCCATACACGGTACAAAAGCTCTTTACAATTATCGTTATTTCTGTTGGATTTTGCTCCTTAGATTGTGGTCTTCCGCCTGTGGCCAATGCACTTGGAAGTATAAACTATTCAACCACCACCTTTGGATCATCAGCCGCATACAACTGCAACGATGGCTACCAAGCTGTAGGTGATCACTTAATATCCTGTCAGTCAAATGGAACCTGGAACGGAACTTCACCAGACTGTACTCCTACAGGTAACAACCAGGCACTTTAGATTTTAAAAAGTTTCCAATGCACACTGAATTCGCTGTTTATGTTTTGTGTATTGTAGACGTCAAAGATTCTCTCTGTATTTCTGTTTCAGATTCATGTGAAATTGACCGAAAACTTGATATTGTTTTTATCAACGATGCCTCTGGAAGTATTCATGTGAATGATTTCTACAAGTCATTATTGTTGATTAATGATATTGTAAGTCGGTTTGATTCTGCATCAACAAGATTTGGATTAATGACCTACGACTGGTTTCCATATCAACAGTTTTACCTGAATGATTACTTGAATAGGCCTGCTGATGTAAAAGCTAAAGTTTTAACAACGAGGTAAGAGAAACATAATTAAAAATGAACTTTAAAAAAAAAAAAGGAAAAAAATAAAAAAAGGGTAAGCATTTTATGCAATAATTGTTGAACTTTTGAACTACTTGGCTATATTTAGAGTACGGACTGTAATCGTAAATTGTGGACATTTTGTTAAAAAAAAATTATGTTCTGTCATACACCATATACATATGGAATATTACGACAGTCTGTATTTCTGCGTGGTCGGATCATGTCGAGTAAGATGTGTAAAGAGGTGCATATCAGATGAGACACGAACGTCAATACACAGAGGTAGTCCGTGTACGCGATGATGCTCTACATATGATACTAGATTGATACGGAAAAAAAAAATCTGTCGAGTTGTATTGGCGAGTTAGATAACGCCAGTATTTTACCGACATCATATAAAGGTATATAATAAATGTATGTATTGAATCAAAAGAAATAATGATTTTCATATTAGTGTTAAAACTCTTTACCCGGCGCGTCGTAAAATTAATTCCAGTTACACTTTTTTCAGGAGAATAATAAAAAGACTCTTGCGTTTTGCAAAAATTGTCTAAGTATCGGGATTTCACAAACAATACAAAAAGCTGTCTGGAAGGACAAGTGTCAGCTTTTAAAATGCCAGACTTTAAACAGCGTTTTATATTTTGTCCTGTTTTTTAATGTATTTTTTTAATGTAAACATTGCAGCTATGAGAAGTTTTTCAGTGTATATCTGGACTTTTCTTCAGTTAAAACATTCTACTTTTTTAAAGATACACTGGGGGTGCGACAAACACACACTTGGCACTGGAATATGCAAGAATCCATATGTTCTCCAGTGTAAATGGAAAGAGGGCAAATGCTACAAGTGTTGCAGTTTTAATCACAGATGGTATATATAAACTTGTTTTACTTGATATTTTTAGAGATATATGTACAAGAAATTCCAGGTCTTGAAATACTGTATCATACCATTGTGATCAGTCAGTGGGTGACACTGATTTAAAGGTAAAGAAATATTCTAATTTTTCGTACAGTATGGGAATACACTTAAGTTGACTTCCAAGTGCAAGCGTTCTTGAAAATGTATCATTTGATTTTACGGCTAGTCTGTTTTAGTTTATATAGGATTTCTCGTTTTGTCATCGTTTACAACATAATATATCCTAGTTTTCACCTCCCAGCCGATTTTGAAGTAATAGATTTCGTATGGGATGATGTAGTGACTCGATTGTTTTGAAAAAAATATAATCTTAAATGTGTTTATCATTTTTTTTTTATGTACAATCAGGGCACAGTAGCAACTCACTGTCAACAGCGACTGAGGCCAAGCTGTTACGTGAAAATGGTGTAACTATTTTTACCATTGGAGTTGGAAATGCTGACGAAACGGAACTAAATAAAATTGCGTCTTCATCAGACTTTGTGTTTCAAGTGTCAGATTATAACGAGATCTTTACAGCATCAAGTCCATTATCGAATAAAACATGCACAGGTTAGCAAATTTCTTGAGAATAAAGTATGTTTGATTTAAATTGCTGTTCAGGGATTGTAAGAGCATTTTTCAATTTCAAAAGCTTGTTTGCTTTTGTCATCAGGTAGACTCCATTTATTACGATATTTTTCTACCATGGCGCTTCAGGATACATCGATAATATTCGAAGCGTGTTTTTGCTTATAATATATATTAGATTAAAGTAATGAAAGGCAGTTCTAGAACATTATCCTGTTTTTCAGTATGTGTTGACCCAAGATTGGCACACGTTCTATCTGATTCGAACGACTTTTCGGTGAACTCTACAGTGAAACTCAGTTGTGAAAGTGGGTACCTTTTGACTGGAGACGGGACAATCACGTGTGACAATAGTGGACTTTGGAATGGATCAGCAACTTGCGAGCCAATAGGTATTGCATGTAACAGACTTTAGGCTATATCGAATTTTTTAGAAATACAGTTCACATATACTTTCTGCTGCAAGTAACTTGAGTGGGCGTGTCATTCAAAAACATAAAACCAATACGAAAAGGCTTGGTTAATATCAGACTCAAAACAACCTTCATTGCGTATTGGCACATAAGCTTTACAACTTTTTACCGAAACAATAAATCTGAAAAGGGCGATGACTTGAATAGAAATTACTTCTTTTGTAGACTGTGGAGACCCACCACTTTCACCAGTCCATGGGAATATACATGTACTTGGTACAAGGTTTCAGGAAACCGTTCAATATCAGTGTGTTTCTGGGTTCAATTTGATGGGAGCTACAGTTTTACAATGTCAAGCAGATAGATCTTGGAATGGAACAGCCCCATATTGTGTACCTGTCGGAGTCACAGGTAAATATTTTGCAACTTACAAAGTTAACGCTTTCATATGGAAGATTTTCATAAGATATAGATGGTACAATGATTTAACTAAATGGTTTGATATGCTCAAAACTAGATGTATGAAATTAACAGGGAGAAATACTTTCTTTGTTTCTTGCTGACTTTAACAAATATGTGGCTGAAAATAATTAGTAATAGTTCAAACTAAATATGTAATGGAATTTCTACAGATTGTGGACTCCCTCCTCCTGCAAACCCTTATGGCAGTGTAAGTTTTACTACCATTTATCTTGGATCATTAGCCGTATACAACTGTAACACTGGGTACAAGCTGATCGGAGATGTGATCGTTCAGTGCCAGTCTGATGGTAATTGGAATGGCACAACACCAGATTGTTCTCCTTCAGGTAAGCTATTTCACTTCGGTTGTTTTTTGTTATTTTTGTTTTAAGAAAATGAGAGAAACGACATAGTGCTTTAAGCTTTTGTGTTATTTAGGAAACATAATTTTCATTGTCCACAAAGACACACTCTTACAGTCACATAATTCGAGAAACAAAATTCACAAAACTATTTTCCTCTGCAATACGTCATATGTTAAGAGAGAAAAGAAAAAAGTATTTCATACACTGCTCGAATTTGAAGTGAGAAAAGGCTTGATAACCATACTCACTTATAATAATTGTGATTTTTGAATGCTGTATACTGAATTTTTGATCTTGCGTTCATTATACGGTTAATCTGTACATTAAGGTCAGAGGTAATGTAAATTTTGCAGAAACATGTAGCAGTTCACGTGGCCTCGACATTGTTTTCATCAATGATGCCTCGGGAAGTATTGGTGTCGGTAACTTCCAAACTTCGTTATTGTTCATCAATGATATAGTCAATAGATTTGATCCACTGTCTACACGCTATGGATTGTTGACTTACAGTACTTTCCCAAGTGTACAGTTTCATTTGAATACTTTCATCAACAAACCTCAAGATGTGAGATCAAGCGTTCTGTCTACAAGGTAAAAGATCAAGAAACTTTGTTCGTTAGATAATATTCAGATTATTTCGCCAACACGGATGTGTTTAAGTAACGCAACCAATCAGCCTGAAAGCTGGAGAATTGACCTTTCTGTCAATTTTGATTGACAGGTCATATCAGCCAATTGAAATATGTTATAGCGAGTCATGTAAACATAAATGTTTTACAAAGTGTTAGATTTTACTATTGTAAATTACTATGAAATGTTTTATTCATTTAAGCCAAAAAGATTGAAATATAAAGTAATTATTTCAAACGGGATTTAAGTTGCAGATAAAAATCACGTGGTAAGGTAATGTTTACATTTAACACCCTGAAAGGAAAACTAAATTCATCCATTCCAAAAACCTAGACCTGCGTAAAACGTCGCCGGTAGGATAAACCAGGATCCGGAAAAAAGCAGAGAAAAGCAGGCCTTTTGAAGATTTCGGGAAAGAAGGAACGACTATGCCAAAGTGCATTGTTAAACTATCTTTATTGAAATCTATCTGAACGAACATCTTTCAAATTCCAAACCATAACTCGTAGACAGTCTTAATCGTTGAAAGAAAGGCGAAACAGGAAGAAGTACATTAATTGATAGCTGCTCGTCATCCTTTTTCATAAATAAATTGACATTGCAAACATCATCCTAAGGTTCTTGTTGTTATTCTCTGGGAAGCATTCATATTTCAATCCTGTTTCATTAAGACGATTACATATAACTGTAAATGGCACCTCCACCTGGTTCGAATGATTATCTGTATCCCCACGATCGTCGCATGATTGATAAATGCACGTCCATTCTAAATTAGAAGCCCATAATCCTGATGCTTAAAAATACGGCAAACCAGTTAGTTGATAACGTACAATATAACTTACTGATTTTCACTCAAACAGTGATACTGCTTAAACAGAGGGCTTATATACTTCCTTATCAGACAACAAAAGGCTCGATTCGTTTATTTTGAAAACCTTTGCAATCGACAAATTTACCGTTGCTCCGATGATGAGATTTGTCTGTGGAAGGGTAGAAAACAACTTAGTAAAAAGAGGAAAGTTTTCTCAAGTCTCCTCTTTCAAGGTCGTCAAAAAACGGGGTTGTGTGGTAAAAGGTTAAATTGTAAATCCTTTTATTATCTTGTTTACTGTCATACTGACATGTCATACTTACGAAACGTATAAAAACATTTATTCTCCTTTCCTCAAATAATAATTATAGATGTTGCCGACAGCAAGCTACTCACAACGTATTTTTATTTTAAATGCTGTGATCGATCAAATTTGCGCTATTTTAATTTCTCAATTTCTCATAAGTACTGCATTATTCAAAGTATTTTTTTCCTTTTTTGCCTCTGTTTCTTTGTAGATTAAGTTCGAATTGATAAATGATATGAATTAAAACACACATACACACACACACACACACACACACACACACACACCCGAAACATCAACTAGAATACAAATGAAATAAACTGTCTTTCTCTCTGTGTTTGACGCCATTTTCTGTCAGACGTAGCAACCAAAATACCGCCTCTTGACGTGTTTTTTTGTTTGACTGATACAGATTTTGTAGAGCAAATGCTTCTAGAAAAGAGCGAAAGTTGAAATGAAGGTTGTTCAGTATACTGTGTACTATTCATATCCAGACCTAGTTAGGCTTTTTTTTTTGTTGTATTTTTATTGATGATTTATTGCAGGTTTTGTTGTTGTAATAACAATATTTTCAATAACAATATTTTTAGCAAAAATAATGAGTTTTGCAACAAAAACGGTATTCCGTTTTTTCTTTTTTTTAAACTATACTTGTTTTTCTTTTTTAATTTGAAATCGGTTTTGTTTCACTTTTATTTTTTTACACTGTCTTTTATGAACAGTCTTAAAAGGAGCGGTCATATCAATCTGTCGCAAGCTGTGATAGATTACATCATTAATCTTAAATTCTTCCAGGGTAATATTTTCTCTTTTTAATGAATTAGGTACACGGGTGGAGGAACTTCAACACACCTTGCACTGGCGTATGCAAGAGTCCACATGTTTCAAACCAGTAATGGAATGCGGGGAAATGCAACAGCAATTGCGATTGTCATCACAGATGGTAAATAATTCAGTCATTTATCGAAATATTCACAAATACCAATGAGCTTTGATACTTTAAGGGGCTGTTACCGGTTCAAGGTACACATAAGGCTTTGTTATTAAATATGACTAGATTCGATTTGCCCCGTTTGACACAGATCACGCAAGTGTGTATCTCGGGCAAGATAATATATGATTTGTTGCAAATTCTGTAAATGTATTCATAAGAATGATTTTTAACTGTAACAGGACATAGCAGCAACTCACGAGCAACGATCAATGAGGCCCAACAGCTTCATCAAGATGGTATAACTGTCTTTTCTGTTGGTGTTGGAAATGCCGATGAAAATGAACTCCAATCAATGGCATCATCGCAAGAATATGTGTTTGAAGTCACGGATTACGATGATATTTATACTGTGTCAAGTCCACTGTCAAATAAAACATGTTCAGGTATGATTATGTAAAGTATTTTATTACTAACAACAACAACAACAACAACAACAACAACAACAACATTGTTTTGTAAGTAATACAAAGGCATTGGCCCAAAATGCCGTAAATTTGTACTGTTGTGATTTTTAAATGTTTTCCTAGATAAAGGAGATGAGACAGACGTGTAAAATTGTTTTTAAATCGTTTACTTTAGCAGTATCTGCTTGCTGACAGTTTTGTAAAACTAATCAGCGCTTCCAGTCTGGGGGTCAAGCTAGCTGGTACATATCCAAATTCAGACAAGAAGCACCTTAATGGCCTATTTAGAACCATGGAACCATTTCTCAACAGTAAAATATAATTCTGAAATTGTTCTCTAGCCGTTGGAAACGCATTATTCATAAACAACCTATTTAACATGGTAATGGTGTGTTATTAACGGAGAGACATAACAACTAGTGAATCAAATGTAAGCTGTATGTGTACATATCTAACGAAAAAAACGTGTATTCTACAGTATGTAGTGACCCCAGACCTTCCAATGGAATTTCTGATACTACCAGCTTTGCTGTGAACTCCACGGTGACTCTTACCTGTGCTGAAGGATATATATTGACAGGAAGTTCCATAATACATTGTGATGTGAATGGAAAATGGAACTCATCTGGATCCTGTGAGCCTATAGGTAATAGAGAAAGTGCTAATTTCATAATCACAAGTAGATTTCAATTTGAACAAATAAAAAGAAACCAGAGGTATCTGTTTTGGTCTTCTTTAAATTAAAAAAAAAAAAAAAAAAAAAAAAAAAAAGCAACTGAGAAACGATAATATGTACAATCTTGCAAATGATGAAAATCTAAAGCTTTGGCATGTCATTCATTGCAGATTGCGGATTACCTCCAATACACCCGTCTAATGGAACATCTCGGATCACTGGGACAACATTTGGCCTTCAAGTCCATTATACATGTAACATTGGACATATACCAATAGGAAATACCGTTTTGTATTGTCAAGCAAACGGAACTTGGAATGGAAGCGCTCCTACCTGTCAACCCACAGGAGTTCCTGGTAAGAAAATATCAATTAACTGGTTTAGTATTTAATCGTTTCAATTAGTGAGTGGTTCCTGTTATTTAGTCCATATATTGCAGTACACAAAACGATGTTATAAAGGTTGTGGATGAGCTGAATACCAATCGTAGCAACTTCAATGACTTTAATGATTTTCCATATGATGCAATATTGTTTGAACAAAATGCATGAATTACGTTTTAAATAGTTAATGCATATGAATCGAGTTGAATATGCTTTACAAATAAGGGCTTTATTGACCTCTTTAAGATTTGAACAAAATGAAGCAGTTCGATCAACAGGTTGAGAGAGGCTGCTGAATCAATTCTTATTGGTGTGATGAAAGCTTACCAGTTAACAATAGGAATGTATTGAATTATGGATACGAAGACTCGATTGTACTTTGTTACTCGATTGAACTACAAAGTAAGACTTTAAAGACTCCAGAATGAAATTCATTGTCTTTGGTATTCTATAGACTGTGGTCCGCCACCTGTTGCAAGTCCGTATGGCAGTGTCAGCTTTACATCTACACTTGTTGGGTCAATGGCTTTATACAGCTGCTATGATAATTACGTTCTTGTTGGAGCTATTCTTACAGAGTGTGATTCAAGCGGTAACTGGAATGGAACTGCACCAGATTGTATTCCAGACTGTGAGTAAATAATTAATTCTTTTGTTCTAAACGAGAATATCTTGCAGAAAAAACTTCTAAATGTTCTCTTCGAATATGCACCATGCATTGAGTTTTCTTAACTTAAGGGGTTCATTTGTAAAATTTTGAGAAAATTTAAATCAATTATTTGCTTAAATTGAATGAATGAATTTGATAACTGTACACTGATATTGTTTTTTTTTTTTTTAATTTCCTTTTAAGATACATGTCACAGTGGCCGTGAATTCGATATTGTATTCATAAATGATGCTTCTGGAAGTATTGGTGCCTCAAGTTTCCAAACATCATTGTATTTCATAAATGACATGGTAAATCGATTTGATGCATCAACAACAAGATTTGGGCTAGTGACATTTAATCAGGGTGTCTTGCTACAGTTTCATCTGGATACCTTTATTAACAGACCTGATGACATTAAAACAGCAGTATTGTCAACGAGGTAGGTGTAGAGTGAAACAAGTATTTTAAGTTTATGTCTGAGGTAGGTATTAGCGGTAGACTAGGCTTAACTTCTAACCAAGAGGGAAGTAGACTGACTGAGAACTGGGACCTGCTATTGTAGTGCGTTAGGAAACAAATTGTAAAGATAAAAACAAGGTGAATGATTACAATCAGGAACACGTTTTCCGTTTTTCAACTGTACTTTTAGTTGCACGGTACAATTGTTTTGTATTTTGTCAGCATTGAAATTTTAACTGACCGTAGAATTTAGTATTCGTTTATTTTAATAATATTTACTTACTTACAAAATGTATTGGCCTGACAGGCACTTTTGTCCACTGTATGAGAGGAGTTATTCCTTCTCACTCCATCTCTTTCTCAGCTATACAGGCGGCGGTACATCTACACATATTGCTTTGGAGTATGCAAGAATACACATGTTTGAAACACGTCATGGAAATCGGAATAATGCGACTTCTGTAGCAATTGTGATAACCGACGGTAAGAATTTCGAGATTTCGTGATGTTTATTTTTTCTTTGAACTAAGGAGAATGTCCTTTACTCATGATCCCTGGTATTTGTTGTACTATTGGGCATTATTGTTTTATACGTGACCTTTCAACACATTTTCTAATATTTCATGATAGAAGAAATGATAACACCTTCTCAGCTACATTGAGCCAGCCTCATGAGGAAAATTGGCGAATGAAATTGTTTTCGTTAACTTATTTTTCCGTTTGTTATCCTCACAGGATATAGTAGTGACTCCATGGCAACGGTGAATGAAGCAGAGAATCTGCGACAATCTGGTGTAACCATATTTTCGATTGGAGTTGGAAATACAGACAAAAATGAACTAGAACAAATGGCATCGAGCACGGAATATGTATTTGAAGTTACAAACTATGCGGACATATTTTCAGTATCCAGTCCATTTACTGAAAAAGCCTGTTCAGGTATATACTGGTTCTGACTTTTAACAACCCAAATCGACATGCAATGTATTTTACATAGAAATCGTATAATACAACATCTCTTAAAAAATTCTTGTCACTGAGGGAATGACTGTTGAAAAGTTGGTGTCTAGGTGACACACTTATGAGGGAGAGTCTAGAGTAAAAGCATATTTTGTATTATTTCTTTGTATTCTTACATTACGAGGAGCTATCCAGAAGTTCGTGGTAAAAAAATTAAATTAAAACAAATCATTGGATTCAGCTGAAAATTTTTATGAGTATTTATTTTGATATCACATTGAATGGTATTCAAAATTTCATTTAGAAATAGAATCTTACATGCAATCGATTGATGACATGAACAACGATGTGCCAAAGTCAAAATTTTAAGTTGGTGGCGACGTTTGTTTTTCTCAAAGTATGCACCTTTTGACCCGTCGATTTATCTCATAATCATTCAATAACCGTGAAACCCAATGGGCACTAACTCTACTCATGTGCATCTCTTAGTATCTGAAGTACTCTCCCGTAACCTAATTCTGATAGTCGAATTCACTGCAAAGTGCATGCACAGATACGCTTCGGTCCATAATCAGACGATCCTCAGATACGCTCCGGTCCATAATCAGACGATCCTTAACTAATTTAACGACACTTATTGTAGATTTTGACACTGGGTGGCAGCATCTGTCATCGTCCATTGTCGTTTTCCATCCTTCACAGTACAGTCTATGCCATCTTTGCTCTAAAGACCGTGCAACTAATTGGTCCTCTGTTCATCTATTTAACATATCTATGGTTTGAACTGGCGTATTTCCATAAATCGAAGCAAAATTGAAAAATGCTTGTTGTTTAAACTTTTCTTCAGATGAAATGTTTACGTAAAAGCGCGTTTACCCCGCTTGAAATCAGTACTCCCTACTCTTAGAATGGATGCATGTAATAATCATCTCAAATGACGTTTGCAACCGTAAATGATGTTACGTCAATTTCATATTTTCCCTGGTCTCTAAAGAAAATTGGTGAAATCAGTTAAGATGAAAACCAATAATATTGTTTAAAATTTTGTGGCGTGGCACTATCCTTATATGCACATTGCTATGGTGAATGTAACTTCTTTCTGATCGTTACAAATTATCTGATTTATCAAATCTTGATGCGCTATATATAAACGTTTAAGACGTGAAGTTTTCGATAAAATGCGATAGTAAATGAAAAGCATATTCAATTTGTCCAGGAATTTCTGGATAGCCTCTGGTATATCACTTCACAATACGTCATTTATGTGCAGCTATTTAAACTATCAGAGGTAAATTATACACACAGAACAACTTGTCCGGGAGGCATTATCTGTTTAACTTTTTATGAAATTGGATATTAGGGTTAAATAGGTTTTATGAACATCGAATATGCTAAAAGACGCCTTGTCTTTTGTTGACAGTGTGAACTTGTGATTATGTTACAGCCTGCTTAGACCCTAGACCAACAAATGGTTTCTCGAGTTCACCAAATTATAGAGTTAATGGTACAATTGAACTGGGATGTAATGATGGTTATGTTTTGCAAGGAGATTCTGTGATAAGCTGTGACAGCAGTGGAAAATGGAATGGATCTGGAACGTGTTATCCTATAGGTATTTCATTAAAATTATTATTTCACCAGGTATTCCTCAGATACCAAAACATATTTAGCGACTTAAAGCCTAAATATTTGCATTTTATATAAAAAACAATAGAATCTTCCATACACGGTACAAAAGCTCTTTACAATTATCGTTATTTCTGTTGGATTTTGCTCCTTAGATTGTGGTCTTCCGCCTGTGGCCAATGCACTTGGAAGTATAAACTATTCAACCACCACCTTTGGATCATCAGCCGCATACAACTGCAACGATGGCTACCAAGCTGTAGGTGATCAGTTAATATCCTGTCAGTCAAATGGAACCTGGGACGGAACTTCACCAGACTGTACTCCTATAGGTAACAACCAGGCACTTTAGATTTTAAAAAGTTTCCAATGCACACTGAATTCGCTGTTTATATGTTTTGTGTATTGTGGACGTCAAAGATTCTCTCTGTATTTCTGTTTCAGATTCATGTGAAATTGACCGAAAACTTGATATTGTTTTTATCAACGATGCCTCTGGAAGTATTCATGTGAATGATTTCTACAAGTCATTATTGTTGATTAATGATATTGTAAGTCGGTTTGATTCTGAATCAACAAGATTTGGATTAATGACCTACGACTGGTTTCCATATCAACAGTTTTACCTGAATGATTACTTGAATAGGCCTGCTGATGTAAAAGCTAAAGTTTTAACAACGAGGTAAGAGAAACATAATTAAAAATGAACTTTAAAAAAAAAAGGAAAAAATAAAAAAAGGGTAAGCATTTTATGCAATAATTGTTGAACTTTTGAACTACTTGGCTATATTTAGAGTACGGACTGTAATCGTAAATTGTGGACATTTTGTTAAAAAAAAATTATGTTCTGTTATACACCATATACATATGGAATATTACGACAGTCTGTATTTCTGCGTGGTCGGATCATGTCGAGTAAGATGTGTAAAGAGGTGCATATCAGATGAGACACGAACGTCAATACACAGAGGTAGTCCGTGTACGCGATGATGCTCTACATATGATACTAGATTGATACGGAAAAAAAAATCTGTCGAGTTGTATTGGCGAGTTAGATAACGCCAGTATTTTACCGACATCATATAAAGGTATATAATAAATGTATGTATTGAATCAAAAGAAATAATGATTTTCATATTAGTGTTAAAACTCTTTACCCGGCGCGTCGTAAAATTAATTCCAGTTACACTTTTTTCAGGAGAATAATAAAAAGACTCTTGCGTTTTGCAAAAATTGTCTAAGTATCGGGATTTCACAAACAATACAAAAAGCTGTCTGGAAGGACAAGTGTCAGCTTTTAAAATGCCAGACTTTAAACAGCGTTTTATATTTTGTCCTGTTTTTTAATGTATTTTTTTAATGTAAACATTGCAGCTATGAGAAGTTTTTCAGTGTATATCTGGACTTTTCTTCAGTTAAAACATTCTACTTTTTTAAAGATACACTGGGGGTGCGACAAACACACACTTGGCACTGGAATATGCAAGAATCCATATGTTCTCCAGTGTAAATGGAAAGAGGGCAAATGCTACAAGTGTTGCAGTGTTAATCACAGATGGTATATATAAACTTGTTTTACTTGATATTTTTAGAGATATATGTACAAGATATTCCAGGTCTTGAAATACTGTATCATACCATTGTGATCAGTCAGTGGGTGACACTGATTTAAAGGTAAAGAAATATTCTAATTTTTCGTACAGTATGGGAATACACTTAAGTTGACTTCCAAGTGCAAGCGTTCTTGAAAATGTATCATTTGATTTTACGGCTAGTCTGTTTTAGTTTATATAGGATTTCTCGTTTTGTCATCGTTTACAACATAATATATCCTAGTTTTCACCTCCCAGCCGATTTTGAAGTAATAGATTTCGTATGGGATGATGTAGTGACTCGATTGTTTTGAAAAAAATATAATCTTAAATGCGTTTATCATTTTTTTTATGTACAATCAGGGCACAGTAGCAACTCACAGTCAACAGCGACTGAGGCCAAGCTGTTACGTGAAAATGGTGTAACTACGTTTACCATTGGAGTTGGAAATGCTGACGAAACGGAACTAAATGAAATTGCGTCTTCATCAGACTTTGTGTTTCAAGTGTCAGATTATAACGAGATCTTTACAGCATCAAGTCCATTATCGAATAAAACATGCACAGGTTAGCAAATTTCTTGAGAATAAAGTATGTTTGATTTAAATTGCTGTTCAGGGATTGTAAGAGCATTTTTCAATTTCAAGAGCTTGTTTGCTTTTGTCATCAGGTAGACTCCATTTATTACGATATTTTTCTACCATGGCGCTTCAGGATACATCGATAATATTCGAAGCGTGTTTTTGCTTATAATATATATTAGATTAAAGTAATGAAAGGCAGTTCTAGAACATTATCCTGTTTTTCAGTATGTGTTGACCCAAGATTGGCACACGTTCTATCTGATTCGAACGACTTTTCGGTGAACTCTACAGTGAAACTCAGTTGTGAAAGTGGGTACCTTTTGACTGGAGACGGGACAATCACGTGTGACAATAGTGGACTTTGGAATGGATCAGCAACTTGCGAACCAATAGGTATTGCATGTAACAGACTTTAGGCTATATCGAATTTTTTAGAAATACAGTTCACATATACTTTCTGCTGCAATTAACTTGAGTGGGCGTGTCATTCAAAAACATAAAACCAATACGAAAAGGCTTGGTTAATATCAGACTCAAAACAACCTTCATTGCGTATTGGCACATAAGCTTTACAACTTTTTACCGAAACAATAAATCTGAAAAGGGCGATGACTTGAATAGAAATGACTTCTTTTGTAGACTGTGGAGACCCACCGCTTTCACCAGTCCATGGGAATATACATGTACTTGGTACAAGGTTTCAGGAAACCGTTCAATATCAGTGTGTTTCTGGGTTCAATTTGATGGGAGCTACAGTTTTACAATGTCAAGCAGATAGATCTTGGAATGGAACAGCCCCATATTGTGTACCTGTCGGAGTCACAGGTAAATATTTTGCAACTTACAAAGTTAACGCTTTCATATGGAAGATTTTCATAAGATATAGATGGTACAATGATTTAACTAAATGGTTTGATATGCTCAAAACTAGATGTATGAAATTAAAAGGGAGAAATACTTTCTTTGTTTCTTGCTGACTTTAACAAATATGTGGCTGAAAATAATTAGTAATAGTTCAAACTAAATATGTAATGGAATTTCTACAGATTGTGGACTCCCTCCTCCTGCAAACCCTTATGGCAGTGTAAGTTTTACTACCATTTATCTTGGATCATTAGCCGTATACAACTGTAACATGGGGTACAAGCTGATTGGAGATGTGATCGTTCAGTGCCAGTCTGATGGTAATTGGAATGGCACAACACCAGATTGTTCTCCTTCAGGTAAGCTATTTCACTTCGGTTGTTTTTTGTTATTTTTGTTTTAAGAAAATGAGAGAAACGACATAGTGCTTTAAGCTTTTGTGTTATTTAGGAAACATAATTTTCATTGTCCACAAAGACACACTCTTACAGTCACATAATTCGAGAAACAAAATTCACAAAACTATTTTCCTCTGCAATACGTCATATGTTAAGAGAGAAAAGAAAAAAGTATTTCATACACTGCTCGAATTTGAAGTGAGAAAAGGCTTGATAACCATACTCACTTATAATAATTGTGATTTTTGAATGCTGTATACTGAATTTTTGATCTTGCGTTCATTATACGGTTAATCTGTACATTAAGGTCAGAGGTAATGTAAATTTTACAGAAACATGTAGCAGTTCACGTGGCCTCGACATTGTTTTCATCAATGATGCCTCGGGAAGTATTGGTGTCGGTAACTTCCAAACTTCGTTATTGTTCATCAATGATATAGTCAATAGATTTGATCCACTGTCTACACGCTATGGATTGTTGACTTACAGTACTTTCCCAAGTGTACAGTTTCATTTGAATGCTTTCATCAACAAACCTCAAGATGTGAGATCAAGCGTTCTGTCTACAAGGTAAAAGATCAAGAAACTTTGTTCGTTAGATAATATTCAGATTATTTCGCCAACACGGATGTGTTTAAGTAACGCAACCAATCAGCCTGAAAGCTGGAGAATTGACCTTTCTGTCGATTTTGATTGACAGGTCATATCAGCCAATTGAAATATGTTATAGCGAGTCATGTAAACATAAATGTTTTACAAAGTGTTAGATTTTACTATTGTAAATTACTATGAAATGTTTTATTCATTTAAGCCAAAAAGATTGAAATATAAAGTAATTATTTCAAACGGGATTTAAGTTGCAGATAAAAATCACGTGGTAAGGTAATGTTTACATTTAACACCCTGAAAGGAAAACTAAATTCATCCATTCCAAAAACCTAGACCTGCGTAAAACGTCGCCGGTAGGATAAACCAGGATCCGGAAAAAAGCAGAGAAAAGCAGGCCTTTTGAAGATTTCGGGAAAGAAGGAACGACTATGCCAAAGTGCATTGTTAAACTATCTTTATTGAAATCTATCTGAACGAACATCTTTCAAATTCCAAACCATAACTCGTAGACAGTCTTAATCGTTGAAAGAAAGGCGAAACAGGAAGAAGTACATTAATTGATAGCCGCTCGTCATCCTTTTTCATAAATAAATTGACATTGCAAACATCATCCTAAGGTTCTTGTTGTTATTCTCTGGGAAGCATTCATATTTCAATCCTGTTTCATTAAGACGATTACATATAACTGTAAATGGCACCTCCACCTGGTTCGAATGATTATCTGTATCCCCACGATCGTCGCATGATTGATAAATGCACGTCCATTCTAAATTAGAAGCCCATAATCCTGATGCTTAAAAATACGGCAAACCAGTTAGTTGATAACGTACAATATAACTTACTGATTTTCACTCAAACAGTGATACTGCTTAAACAGAGGGCTTATATACTTCCTTATCAGACAACAAAAGGCTCGATTCGTTTATTTTGAAAACCTTTGCAATCGACAAATTTACCGTTGCTCCGATGATGAGATTTGTCTGTGGAAGGGTAGAAAACAACTTAGTAAAAAGAGGAAAGTTTTCTCAAGTCTCCTCTTTCAAGGTCGTCAAAAAACGGGGTTGTGTGGTAAAAGGTTAAATTGTAAATCCTTTTATTATCTTGTTTACTGTCATACTGACATGTCATACTTACGAAACGTATAAAAACATTTATTCTCCTTTCCTCAAATAATAATTATAGATGTTGCCGACAGCAAGCTACTCACAACGTATTTTTATTTTAAATGCTGTGATCGATCAAATTTGCGCTATTTTAATTTCTCAATTTCTCATAAGTACTGCATTATTCAAAGTATTTTTTTCCTTTTTTGCCTCTGTTTCTTTGTAGATTAAGTTCGAATTGATCAATGATATGAATTAAAACACACACACACACACACACACACCCGAAACATCAACTAGAATACAAATGAAATAAACTGTCTTTCTCTTTGTGTTTGACGCCATTTTCTGTCAGACGTAGCAACCAAAATACCGCCTCTTGACGTGTTTATTTGTTTGACTGATACAGATTTTGTAGAGCAAATGCTTCTAGAAAAGAGCGAAAGTTGAAATGAAGGTTGTTCAGTATACTGTGTACTATTCATATCCAGACCTAGTTAGGCTTTTTTTTTTGTTGTATTTTTATTGATGATTTATTGCAGGTTTTGTTGTTGTAATAACAATATTTTCAATAACAATATTTTTAGCAAAAATAATGAGTTTTGCAACAAAAACGGTATTCCGTTTTTTCTTTTTTTTAAACTATACTTGTTTTTCTTTTTTAATTTGAAATCGGTTTTGTTTCACTTTTATTTTTTTACACTGTCATTTATGAACAGTCTTAAAAGGAGCGGTCATATCAATCTGTCGCAAGCTGTGATAGATTACATCATTAATCTTAAATTCTTCCAGGGTAATATTTTCTCTTTTTAATGAATTAGGTACACGGGTGGAGGAACTTCAACACACCTTGCACTGGCGTATGCAAGAGTCCACATGTTTCAAACCAGTAATGGAATGCGGGGAAATGCAACAGCAATTGCGATTGTCATCACAGATGGTAAATAATTCAGTCATTTATCGAAATATTCACAAATACCAATGAGCTTTGATACTTTAAGGGGCTGTTACCGGTTCAAGGTACACATAAGGCTTTGTTATTAAATATGACTAGATTCGATTTGTCCCGTTTGACACAGATCACGCAAGTGTGTATCTCGGGCAAGATAATATATGATTTGTTGCAAATTCTATAAATGTATTCATAAGAATGATTTTTAACTGTAACAGGACATAGCAGCAACTCACGAGCAACGATCAATGAGGCCCAACAGCTTCATCAAGATGGTATAACTGTCTTTTCTGTTGGTGTTGGAAATGCCGATGAAAATGAACTCCAATCAATGGCATCATTGCAAGAATATGTGTTTGAAGTCACGGATTACGATGATATTTATACTGTGTCAAGTCCACTGTCAAATAAAACATGTTCAGGTATGATTATGTAAAGTATTTTATTACTAACAACAACAACAACAACAACAACATTGTTTTGTAAGTAATACAAAGGCATTGGCCCAAAATGCCGTAAATTTGTACTGTTGTGATTTTTAAATGTTTTCCTAGATAAAGGAGATGAGACAGACGTGTAAAATTGTTTTTAAATCGTTTACTTTAGCAGTATCTGCTTCCTGACAGTTTTGTAAAACTAATCAGCGCTTCCAGTCTGGGGGTCAAGCTAGCTGGTACATATCCAATTTCAGACAAGAAGCACCTTAATGGCCTATTTAGAACCATGGAACCATTTCTCAACAGTAAAATATAATTCTGAAATTGTTCTCTAGCCGTTGGAAACGCATTATTCATAAACAGCCTATTTAACATGGTAATGGTGTGTTATTAATGGAGAGACATAACAACTAGTGAATCAAATGTAAGCTGTATGTATACATATCTAACGAAAAAAACGTGTATTCTACAGTATGTAGTGACCCCAGACCTTCCAATGGAATTTCTGATACTACCAGCTTTGCTGTGAACTCCACGGTGACTCTTACCTGTGCTGAAGGATATATATTGACAGGAAGTTCCATAATACATTGTGATGTGAATGGAAAATGGAACTCATCTGGATCCTGTGAGCCTATAGGTAATAGAGAAAGTGCTAATTTCATAATCACAAGTAGATTTCAATTTGAACAAATAAAAAGAAACCAGAGGTATCTGTTTTGGTCTTCCTTAAATTAAAAAAAAAAAAAAAAAAAACAACTGAGAAACGATAATATGTACAATCTTGCAAATGATGAAAATCTAAAGCTTTGGCATGTTATTCATTGCAGATTGCGGATTACCTCCAATACACCCGTCTAATGGAATATCTCGGATCACTGGGACAACGTTTGGTCTTCAAGTCCATTATACATGTAACATTGGACATATACCAATAGGAAATACCGTTTTGTATTGTCAAGCAAACGGAACTTGGAATGGAAGCGCTCCTACCTGTCAACCCACAGGAGTTCCTGGTAAGAAAATATCAATTAACTGGTTTAGTATTTAATCGTTTCAATTAGTGAGTGGTTCCTGTTATTTAGTCCATATATTGCAGTACACAAAACGATGTTATAAAGGTTGTGGATGAGCTGAATACCAATCGTAGCAACTTCAATGACTTTAATGATTTTCCATATGATGCAATATTGTTTGAACAAAATGCATGAATTACGTTTTAAATAGTTAATGCATATGAATCGAGTTGAATATGCTTTACAAATAAGGGCTTTATTGACCTCTTTAAGATTTGAACAAAATGAAGCAGTTCGATCAACAGGTTGAGAGAGGCTGCTGAATCAATTCTTATTGGTGTGATGAAAGCTTACCAGTTAACAATAGGAATGTATTGAATTATGGATACGAAGACTCGATTGTACTTTGTTACTCGATTGAACTACAAAGTAAGACTTTAAAGACTCCAGAATGAAATTCATTGTCTTTGGTATTCTATAGACTGTGGTCCGCCACCTGTTGCAAGTCCGTATGGCAGTGTCAGCTTTACATCTACACTTGTTGGGTCAATGGCTTTATACAGCTGCTATGATAATTACGTTCTTGTTGGAGCTATTCTTACAGAGTGTGATTCAAGCGGTAACTGGAATGGAACTGCACCAGACTGTATTCCAGACTGTGAGTAAATAATTAATTCTTTTTTTCTAAACGAGAATATCTTGCAGAAAAAACTTCTAAATGTTCTCTTCGAATATGCACCATGCATTGAGTTTTCTTAACTTAAGGGGTTCATTTGTAAAATTTTGAGAAAATTTAAATCAATTATTTGCTTAAATTGAATGAATGAATTTGATAACTGTACACTGATATTGTTTTTTTTTTTTTTTAATTTCCTTTTAAGATACATGTCACAGTGGCCGTGAATTCGATATTGTATTCATAAATGATGCTTCTGGAAGTATTGGTGCCTCAAGTTTCCAAACATCATTGTATTTCATAAATGACATGGTAAATCGATTTGATGCATCAACAACAAGATTTGGGCTAGTGACATTTAATCAGGGTGTCTTGCTACAGTTTCATCTGGATACCTTTATTAACAGACCTGATGACATTAAAACAGCAGTATTGTCAACGAGGTAGGTGTAGAGTGAAACAAGTATTTTAAGTTTATGTCTGAGGTAGGTATTAGCGGTAGACTAGGCTTAACTTCTAACCAAGAGGGAAGTAGACTGACTGAGAACTGGGACCTGCTATTGTAGTGCGTTAGGAAACAAATTGTAAAGATAAAAACAAGGTGAATGATTACAATCAGGAACACGTTTTCCGTTTTTCAACTGTACTTTTAGTTGCACGGTACAATTGTTTTGTATTTTGTCAGCATTGAAATTTTAACTGACCGTAGAATTTAGTATTCGTTTATTTTAATAATATTTACTTACTTACAAAATGTATTGGCCTGACAGGCACTTTTGTCCACTGTATGAGAGGAGTTATTCCTTCTCACTCCATCTCTTTCTCAGCTATACAGGCGGCGGTACATCTACACATATTGCTTTGGAGTATGCAAGAATATACATGTTTGAAACACGTCATGGAAATCGGAATAATGCGACTTCTGTAGCAATGGTGATAACCGACGGTAAGAATTTCGAGATTTCGTGATGTTTATTTTTTCTTTGAACTAAGGAGAATGTCCTTTACTCATGATCCCTGGTATTTGTTGTACTATTGGGCATTATTGTTTTATACGTGACCTTTCAACACATTTTCTAATATTTCATGATAGAAGAAATGATAACACCTTCTCAGCTACATTGAGCCAGCCTCATGAGGAAAATTGGCGAATGAAATTGTTTTCGTTAACTTATTTTTCCGTTTGTTATCCTCATAGGATATAGTAGTGACTCCATGGCAACGGTGAATGAAGCAGAGAATCTGCGACAATCTGGTGTAACCATATTTTCGATTGGAGTTGGAAATACAGACAAAAATGAACTAGAACAAATGGCATCGAGCACGGAATATGTATTTGAAGTTACAAACTATGCGGACATATTTTCAGTATCCAGTCCATTTACTGAAAAAGCCTGTTCAGGTATATACTGGTTCTGACTTTTAACAACCCAAATCGACATGCAATGTATTTTACATAGAAATCGTATAATACAACATCTCTTAAAAAATTCTTGTCACTGAGGGAATGACTGTTGAAAAGTTGGTGTCTAGGTGACACACTTATGAGGGAGAGTCTAGAGTAAAAGCATATTTTGTATTATTTCTTTGTATTCTTACATTACGAGGAGCTATCCAGAAGTTCGTGGTAAAAAAATTAAATTAAAACAAATCATTGGATTCAGCTGAAAATTTTTATGAGTATTTATTTTGATATCACATTGAATGGTATTCAAAATTTCATTTAGAAATAGAATCTTACATGCAATCGATTGATGACATGAACAACGATGTGCCAAAGTCAAAATTTTAAGTTGGTGGCGACGTTTGTTTTTCTCAAAGTATGCACCTTTTGACCCGTCGATTTATCTCATAATCATTCAATAACCGTGAAACCCAATGGGCACTAACTCTACTCATGTGCATCTCTTAGTATCTGAAGTACTCTCCCGTAACCTAATTCTGATAGTCGAATTCACTGCAAAGTGCATGCACAGATACGCTTCGGTCCATAATCAGACGATCCTCAGATACGCTCCGGTCCATAATCAGACGATCCTTAACTAATTTAACGACACTTATTGTAGATTTTGACACTGGGTGGCAGCATCTGTCATCGTCCATTGTCGTTTTCCATCCTTCACAGTACAGTCTATGCCATCTTTGCTCTAAAGACCGTGCAACTAATTGGTCCTCTGTTCATCTATTTAACATATCTATGGTTTGAACTGGCGTATTTCCATAAATCGAAGCAAAATTGAAAAATGCTTGTTGTTTAAACTTTTCTTCAGATGAAATGTTTACGTAAAAGCGCGTTTACCCCGCTTGAAATCAGTACTCCCTACTCTTAGAATGGATGCATGTAATAATCATCTCAAATGACGTTTGCAACCGTAAATGATGTTACGTCAATTTCATATTTTCCCTGGTCTCTAAAGAAAATTGGTGAAATCAGTTAAGATGAAAACCAATAATATTGTTTAAAATTTTGTGGCGTGGCACTATCCTTATATGCACATTGCTATGGTGAATGTAACTTCTTTCTGATCGTTACAAATTATCTGATTTATCAAATCTTGATGCGCTATATATAAACGTTTAAGACGTGAAGTTTTCGATAAAATGCGATAGTAAATGAAAAGCATATTCAATTTGTCCAGGAATTTCTGGATAGCCTCTGGTATATCACTTCACAATACGTCATTTATGTGCAGCTATTTAAACTATCAGAGGTAAATTATACACACAGAACAACTTGTCCGGGAGGCATTATCTGTTTAACTTTTTATGAAATTGGATATTAGGGTTAAATAGGTTTTATGAACATCGAATATGCTAAAAGACGCCTTGTCTTTTGTTGACAGTGTGAACTTGTGATTATGTTACAGCCTGCTTAGACCCTAGACCAACAAATGGTTTCTCGAGTTCACCAAATTATAGAGTTAATGGTACAATTGAACTGGGATGTAATGATGGTTATGTTTTGCAAGGAGATTCTGTGATAAGCTGTGACAGCAGTGGAAAATGGAATGGATCTGGAACGTGTTATCCTATAGGTATTTCATTAAAATTATTATTTCACCAGGTATTCCTCAGATACCAAAACATATTTAGCGACTTAAAGCCTAAATATTTGCATTTTATATAAAAAACAATAGAATCTTCCATACACGGTACAAAAGCTCTTTACAATTATCGTTATTTCTGTTGGATTTTGCTCCTTAGATTGTGGTCTTCCGCCTGTGGCCAATGCACTTGGAAGTATAAACTATTCAACCACCACCTTTGGATCATCAGCCGCATACAACTGCAACGATGGCTACCAAGCTGTAGGTGATCAGTTAATATCCTGTCAGTCAAATGGAACCTGGGACGGAACTTCACCAGACTGTACTCCTATAGGTAACAACCAGGCACTTTAGATTTTAAAAAGTTTCCAATGCACACTGAATTCGCTGTTTATATGTTTTGTGTATTGTGGACGTCAAAGATTCTCTCTGTATTTCTGTTTCAGATTCATGTGAAATTGACCGAAAACTTGATATTGTTTTTATCAACGATGCCTCTGGAAGTATTCATGTGAATGATTTCTACAAGTCATTATTGTTGATTAATGATATTGTAAGTCGGTTTGATTCTGCATCAACAAGATTTGGATTAATGACCTACGACTGGTTTCCATATCAACAGTTTTACCTGAATGATTACTTGAATAGGCCTGCTGATGTAAAAGCTAAAGTTTTAACAACGAGGTAAGAGAAACATAATTAAAAATGAACTTTAAAAAAAAAAGGAAAAAATAAAAAAAGGGTAAGCATTTTATGCAATAATTGTTGAACTTTTGAACTACTTGGCTATATTTAGAGTACGGACTGTAATCGTAAATTGTGGACATTTTGTTAAAAAAAAATTATGTTCTGTTATACACCATATACATATGGAATATTACGACAGTCTGTATTTCTGCGTGGTCGGATCATGTCGAGTAAGATGTGTAAAGAGGTGCATATCAGATGAGACACGAACGTCAATACACAGAGGTAGTCCGTGTACGCGATGATGCTCTACATATGATACTAGATTGATACGGAAAAAAAAATCTGTCGAGTTGTATTGGCGAGTTAGATAACGCCAGTATTTTACCGACATCATATAAAGGTATATAATAAATGTATGTATTGAATCAAAAGAAATAATGATTTTCATATTAGTGTTAAAACTCTTTACCCGGCGCGTCGTAAAATTAATTCCAGTTACACTTTTTTCAGGAGAATAATAAAAAGACTCTTGCGTTTTGCAAAATTGTCTAAGTATCGGGATTTCACAAACAATACAAAAAGCTGTCTGGAAGGACAAGTGTCAGCTTTTAAAATGCCAGACTTTAAACAGCGTTTTATATTTTGTCCTGTTTTTTAATGTATTTTTTTAATGTAAACATTGCAGCTATGAGAAGTTTTTCAGTGTATATCTGGACTTTTCTTCAGTTAAAACATTCTACTTTTTTAAAGATACACTGGGGGTGCGACAAACACACACTTGGCACTGGAATATGCAAGAATCCATATGTTCTCCAGTGTAAATGGAAAGAGGGCAAATGCTACAAGTGTTGCAGTGTTAATCACAGATGGTATATATAAACTTGTTTTACTTGATATTTTTAGAGATATATGTACAAGATATTCCAGGTCTTGAAATACTGTATCATACCATTGTGATCAGTCAGTGGGTGACACTGATTTAAAGGTAAAGAAATATTCTAATTTTTCGTACAGTATGGGAATACACTTAAGTTGACTTCCAAGTGCAAGCGTTCTTGAAAATGTATCATTTGATTTTACGGCTAGTCTGTTTTAGTTTATATAGGATTTCTCGTTTTGTCATCGTTTACAACATAATATATCCTAGTTTTCACCTCCCAGCCGATTTTGAAGTAATAGATTTCGTATGGGATGATGTAGTGACTCGATTGTTTTGAAAAAAATATAATCTTAAATGCGTTTATCATTTTTTTTATGTACAATCAGGGCACAGTAGCAACTCACAGTCAACAGCGACTGAGGCCAAGCTGTTACGTGAAAATGGTGTAACTACGTTTACCATTGGAGTTGGAAATGCTGACGAAACGGAACTAAATGAAATTGCGTCTTCATCAGACTTTGTGTTTCAAGTGTCAGATTATAACGAGATCTTTACAGCATCAAGTCCATTATCGAATAAAACATGCACAGGTTAGCAAATTTCTTGAGAATAAAGTATGTTTGATTTAAATTGCTGTTCAGGGATTGTAAGAGCATTTTTCAATTTCAAGAGCTTGTTTGCTTTTGTCATCAGGTAGACTCCATTTATTACGATATTTTTCTACCATGGCGCTTCAGGATACATCGATAATATTCGAAGCGTGTTTTTGCTTATAATATATATTAGATTAAAGTAATGAAAGGCAGTTCTAGAACATTATCCTGTTTTTCAGTATGTGTTGACCCAAGATTGGCACACGTTCTATCTGATTCGAACGACTTTTCGGTGAACTCTACAGTGAAACTCAGTTGTGAAAGTGGGTACCTTTTGACTGGAGACGGGACAATCACGTGTGACAATAGTGGACTTTGGAATGGATCAGCAACTTGCGAACCAATAGGTATTGCATGTAACAGACTTTAGGCTATATCGAATTTTTTAGAAATACAGTTCACATATACTTTCTGCTGCAATTAACTTGAGTGGGCGTGTCATTCAAAAACATAAAACCAATACGAAAAGGCTTGGTTAATATCAGACTCAAAACAACCTTCATTGCGTATTGGCACATAAGCTTTACAACTTTTTACCGAAACAATAAATCTGAAAAGGGCGATGACTTGAATAGAAATGACTTCTTTTGTAGACTGTGGAGACCCACCGCTTTCACCAGTCCATGGGAATATACATGTACTTGGTACAAGGTTTCAGGAAACCGTTCAATATCAGTGTGTTTCTGGGTTCAATTTGATGGGAGCTACAGTTTTACAATGTCAAGCAGATAGATCTTGGAATGGAACAGCCCCATATTGTGTACCTGTCGGAGTCACAGGTAAATATTTTGCAACTTACAAAGTTAACGCTTTCATATGGAAGATTTTCATAAGATATAGATGGTACAATGATTTAACTAAATGGTTTGATATGCTCAAAACTAGATGTATGAAATTAAAAGGGAGAAATACTTTCTTTGTTTCTTGCTGACTTTAACAAATATGTGGCTGAAAATAATTAGTAATAGTTCAAACTAAATATGTAATGGAATTTCTACAGATTGTGGACTCCCTCCTCCTGCAAACCCTTATGGCAGTGTAAGTTTTACTACCATTTATCTTGGATCATTAGCCGTATACAACTGTAACATGGGGTACAAGCTGATCGGAGATGTGATCGTTCAGTGCCAGTCTGATGGTAATTGGAATGGCACAACACCAGATTGTTCTCCTTCAGGTAAGCTATTTCACTTCGGTTGTTTTTTGTTATTTTTGTTTTAAGAAAATGAGAGAAACGACATAGTGCTTTAAGCTTTTGTGTTATTTAGGAAACATAATTTTCATTGTCCACAAAGACACACTCTTACAGTCACATAATTCGAGAAACAAAATTCACAAAACTATTTTCCTCTGCAATACGTCATATGTTAAGAGAGAAAAGAAAAAAGTATTTCATACACTGCTCGAATTTGAAGTGAGAAAAGGCTTGATAACCATACTCACTTATAATAATTGTGATTTTTGAATGCTGTATACTGAATTTTTGATCTTGCGTTCATTATACGGTTAATCTGTACATTAAGGTCAGAGGTAATGTAAATTTTACAGAAACATGTAGCAGTTCACGTGGCCTCGACATTGTTTTCATCAATGATGCCTCGGGAAGTATTGGTGTCGGTAACTTCCAAACTTCGTTATTGTTCATCAATGATATAGTCAATAGATTTGATCCACTGTCTACACGCTATGGATTGTTGACTTACAGTACTTTCCCAAGTGTACAGTTTCATTTGAATACTTTCATCAACAAACCTCAAGATGTGAGATCAAGCGTTCTGTCTACAAGGTAAAAGATCAAGAAACTTTGTTCGTTAGATAATATTCAGATTATTTCGCCAACACGGATGTGTTTAAGTAACGCAACCAATCAGCCTGAAAGCTGGAGAATTGACCTTTCTGTCGATTTTGATTGACAGGTCATATCAGCCAATTGAAATATGTTATAGCGAGTCATGTAAACATAAATGTTTTACAAAGTGTTAGATTTTACTATTGTAAATTACTATGAAATGTTTTATTCATTTAAGCCAAAAAGATTGAAATATAAAGTAATTATTTCAAACGGGATTTAAGTTGCAGATAAAAATCACGTGGTAAGGTAATGTTTACATTTAACACCCTGAAAGGAAAACTAAATTCATCCATTCCAAAAACCTAGACCTGCGTAAAACGTCGCCGGTAGGATAAACCAGGATCCGGAAAAAAGCAGAGAAAAGCAGGCCTTTTGAAGATTTCGGGAAAGAAGGAACGACTATGCCAAAGTGCATTGTTAAACTATCTTTATTGAAATCTATCTGAACGAACATCTTTCAAATTCCAAACCATAACTCGTAGACAGTCTTAATCGTTGAAAGAAAGGCGAAACAGGAAGAAGTACATTAATTGATAGCCGCTCGTCATCCTTTTTCATAAATAAATTGACATTGCAAACATCATCCTAAGGTTCTTGTTGTTATTCTCTGGGAAGCATTCATATTTCAATCCTGTTTCATTAAGACGATTACATATAACTGTAAATGGCACCTCCACCTGGTTCGAATGATTATCTGTATCCCCACGATCGTCGCATGATTGATAAATGCACGTCCATTCTAAATTAGAAGCCCATAATCCTGATGCTTAAAAATACGGCAAACCAGTTAGTTGATAACGTACAATATAACTTACGGATTTTCACTCAAACAGTGATACTGCTTAAACAGAGGGCTTATATACTTCCTTATCAGACAACAAAAGGCTCGATTCGTTTATTTTGAAAACCTTTGCAATCGACAAATTTACCGTTGCTCCGATGATGAGATTTGTCTGTGGAAGGGTAGAAAACAACTTAGTAAAAAGAGGAAAGTTTTCTCAAGTCTCCTCTTTCAAGGTCGTCAAAAAACGGGGTTGTGTGGTAAAAGGTTAAATTGTAAATCCTTTTATTATCTTGTTTACTGTCATACTGACATGTCATACTTACGAAACGTATAAAAACATTTATTCTCCTTTCCTCAAATAATAATTATAGATGTTGCCGACAGCAAGCTACTCACAACGTATTTTTATTTTAAATGCTGTGATCGATCAAATTTGCGCTATTTTAATTTCTCAATTTCTCATAAGTACTGCATTATTCAAAGTATTTTTTTCCTTTTTTGCCTCTGTTTCTTTGTAGATTAAGTTCGAATTGATCAATGATATGAATTAAAACACACACACACACACACACACCCGAAACATCAACTAGAATACAAATGAAATAAACTGTCTTTCTCTTTGTGTTTGACGCCATTTTCTGTCAGACGTAGCAACCAAAATACCGCCTCTTGACGTGTTTATTTGTTTGACTGATACAGATTTTGTAGAGCAAATGCTTCTAGAAAAGAGCGAAAGTTGAAATGAAGGTTGTTCAGTATACTGTGTACTATTCATATCCAGACCTAGTTAGGCTTTTTTTTTTGTTGTATTTTTATTGATGATTTATTGCAGGTTTTGTTGTTGTAATAACAATATTTTCAATAACAATATTTTTAGCAAAAATAATGAGTTTTGCAACAAAAACGGTATTCCGTTTTTTCTTTTTTTTAAACTATACTTGTTTTTCTTTTTTAATTTGAAATCGGTTTTGTTTCACTTTTATTTTTTTACACTGTCATTTATGAACAGTCTTAAAAGGAGCGGTCATATCAATCTGTCGCAAGCTGTGATAGATTACATCATTAATCTTAAATTCTTCCAGGGTAATATTTTCTCTTTTTAATGAATTAGGTACACGGGTGGAGGAACTTCAACACACCTTGCACTGGCGTATGCAAGAGTCCACATGTTTCAAACCAGTAATGGAATGCGGGGAAATGCAACAGCAATTGCGATTGTCATCACAGATGGTAAATAATTCAGTCATTTATCGAAATATTCACAAATACCAATGAGCTTTGATACTTTAAGGGGCTGTTACCGGTTCAAGGTACACATAAGGCTTTGTTATTAAATATGACTAGATTCGATTTGTCCCGTTTGACACAGATCACGCAAGTGTGTATCTCGGGCAAGATAATATATGATTTGTTGCAAATTCTATAAATGTATTCATAAGAATGATTTTTAACTGTAACAGGACATAGCAGCAACTCACGAGCAACGATCAATGAGGCCCAACAGCTTCATCAAGATGGTATAACTGTCTTTTCTGTTGGTGTTGGAAATGCCGATGAAAATGAACTCCAATCAATGGCATCATTGCAAGAATATGTGTTTGAAGTCACGGATTACGATGATATTTATACTGTGTCAAGTCCACTGTCAAATAAAACATGTTCAGGTATGATTATGTAAAGTATTTTATTACTAACAACAACAACAACAACAACAACATTGTTTTGTAAGTAATACAAAGGCATTGGCCCAAAATGCCGTAAATTTGTACTGTTGTGATTTTTAAATGTTTTCCTAGATAAAGGAGATGAGACAGACGTGTAAAATTGTTTTTAAATCGTTTACTTTAGCAGTATCTGCTTCCTGACAGTTTTGTAAAACTAATCAGCGCTTCCAGTCTGGGGGTCAAGCTAGCTGGTACATATCCAATTTCAGACAAGAAGCACCTTAATGGCCTATTTAGAACCATGGAACCATTTCTCAACAGTAAAATATAATTCTGAAATTGTTCTCTAGCCGTTGGAAACGCATTATTCATAAACAGCCTATTTAACATGGTAATGGTGTGTTATTAATGGAGAGACATAACAACTAGTGAATCAAATGTAAGCTGTATGTATACATATCTAACGAAAAAAACGTGTATTCTACAGTATGTAGTGACCCCAGACCTTCCAATGGAATTTCTGATACTACCAGCTTTGCTGTGAACTCCACGGTGACTCTTACCTGTGCTGAAGGATATATATTGACAGGAAGTTCCATAATACATTGTGATGTGAATGGAAAATGGAACTCATCTGGATCCTGTGAGCCTATAGGTAATAGAGAAAGTGCTAATTTCATAATCACAAGTAGATTTCAATTTGAACAAATAAAAAGAAACCAGAGGTATCTGTTTTGGTCTTCCTTAAATTAAAAAAAAAAAAAAAAAAAACAACTGAGAAACGATAATATGTACAATCTTGCAAATGATGAAAATCTAAAGCTTTGGCATGTTAATCATTGCAGATTGCGGATTACCTCCAATACACCCGTCTAATGGAATATCTCGGATCACTGGGACAACGTTTGGTCTTCAAGTCCATTATACATGTAACATTGGACATATACCAATAGGAAATACCGTTTTGTATTGTCAAGCAAACGGAACTTGGAATGGAAGCGCTCCTACCTGTCAACCCACAGGAGTTCCTGGTAAGAAAATATCAATTAACTGGTTTAGTATTTAATCGTTTCAATTAGTGAGTGGTTCCTGTTATTTAGTCCATATATTGCAGTACACAAAACGATGTTATAAAGGTTGTGGATGAGCTGAATACCAATCGTAGCAACTTCAATGACTTTAATGATTTTCCATATGATGCAATATTGTTTGAACAAAATGCATGAATTACGTTTTAAATAGTTAATGCATATGAATCGAGTTGAATATGCTTTACAAATAAGGGCTTTATTGACCTCTTTAAGATTTGAACAAAATGAAGCAGTTCGATCAACAGGTTGAGAGAGGCTGCTGAATCAATTCTTATTGGTGTGATGAAAGCTTACCAGTTAACAATAGGAATGTATTGAATTATGGATACGAAGACTCGATTGTACTTTGTTACTCGATTGAACTACAAAGTAAGACTTTAAAGACTCCAGAATGAAATTCATTGTCTTTGGTATTCTATAGACTGTGGTCCGCCACCTGTTGCAAGTCCGTATGGCAGTGTCAGCTTTACATCTACACTTGTTGGGTCAATGGCTTTATACAGCTGCTATGATAATTACGTTCTTGTTGGAGCTATTCTTACAGAGTGTGATTCAAGCGGTAACTGGAATGGAACTGCACCAGACTGTATTCCAGACTGTGAGTAAATAATTAATTCTTTTTTTCTAAACGAGAATATCTTGCAGAAAAAACTTCTAAATGTTCTCTTCGAATATGCACCATGCATTGAGTTTTCTTAACTTAAGGGGTTCATTTGTAAAATTTTGAGAAAATTTAAATCAATTATTTGCTTAAATTGAATGAATGAATTTGATAACTGTACACTGATATTGTTTTTTTTTTTTTTTAATTTCCTTTTAAGATACATGTCACAGTGGCCGTGAATTCGATATTGTATTCATAAATGATGCTTCTGGAAGTATTGGTGCCTCAAGTTTCCAAACATCATTGTATTTCATAAATGACATGGTAAATCGATTTGATGCATCAACAACAAGATTTGGGCTAGTGACATTTAATCAGGGTGTCTTGCTACAGTTTCATCTGGATACCTTTATTAACAGACCTGATGACATTAAAACAGCAGTATTGTCAACGAGGTAGGTGTAGAGTGAAACAAGTATTTTAAGTTTATGTCTGAGGTAGGTATTAGCGGTAGACTAGGCTTAACTTCTAACCAAGAGGGAAGTAGACTGACTGAGAACTGGGACCTGCTATTGTAGTGCGTTAGGAAACAAATTGTAAAGATAAAAACAAGGTGAATGATTACAATCAGGAACACGTTTTCCGTTTTTCAACTGTACTTTTAGTTGCACGGTACAATTGTTTTGTATTTTGTCAGCATTGAAATTTTAACTGACCGTAGAATTTAGTATTCGTTTATTTTAATAATATTTACTTACTTACAAAATGTATTGGCCTGACAGGCACTTTTGTCCACTGTATGAGAGGAGTTATTCCTTCTCACTCCATCTCTTTCTCAGCTATACAGGCGGCGGTACATCTACACATATTGCTTTGGAGTATGCAAGAATATACATGTTTGAAACACGTCATGGAAATCGGAATAATGCGACTTCTGTAGCAATGGTGATAACCGACGGTAAGAATTTCGAGATTTCGTGATGTTTATTTTTTCTTTGAACTAAGGAGAATGTCCTTTACTCATGATCCCTGGTATTTGTTGTACTATTGGGCATTATTGTTTTATACGTGACCTTTCAACACATTTTCTAATATTTCATGATAGAAGAAATGATAACACCTTCTCAGCTACATTGAGCCAGCCTCATGAGGAAAATTGGCGAATGAAATTGTTTTCGTTAACTTATTTTTCCGTTTGTTATCCTCATAGGATATAGTAGTGACTCCATGGCAACGGTGAATGAAGCAGAGAATCTGCGACAATCTGGTGTAACCATATTTTCGATTGGAGTTGGAAATACAGACAAAAATGAACTAGAACAAATGGCATCGAGCACGGAATATGTATTTGAAGTTACAAACTATGCGGACATATTTTCAGTATCCAGTCCATTTACTGAAAAAGCCTGTTCAGGTATATACTGGTTCTGACTTTTAACAACCCAAATCGACATGCAATGTATTTTACATAGAAATCGTATAATACAACATCTCTTAAAAAATTCTTGTCACTGAGGGAATGACTGTTGAAAAGTTGGTGTCTAGGTGACACACTTATGAGGGAGAGTCTAGAGTAAAAGCATATTTTGTATTATTTCTTTGTATTCTTACATTACGAGGAGCTATCCAGAAGTTCGTGGTAAAAAAATTAAATTAAAACAAATCATTGGATTCAGCTGAAAATTTTTATGAGTATTTATTTTGATATCACATTGAATGGTATTCAAAATTTCATTTAGAAATAGAATCTTACATGCAATCGATTGATGACATGAACAACGATGTGCCAAAGTCAAAATTTTAAGTTGGTGGCGACGTTTGTTTTTCTCAAAGTATGCACCTTTTGACCCGTCGATTTATCTCATAATCATTCAATAACCGTGAAACCCAATGGGCACTAACTCTACTCATGTGCATCTCTTAGTATCTGAAGTACTCTCCCGTAACCTAATTCTGATAGTCGAATTCACTGCAAAGTGCATGCACAGATACGCTTCGGTCCATAATCAGACGATCCTCAGATACGCTCCGGTCCATAATCAGACGATCCTTAACTAATTTAACGACACTTATTGTAGATTTTGACACTGGGTGGCAGCATCTGTCATCGTCCATTGTCGTTTTCCATCCTTCACAGTACAGTCTATGCCATCTTTGCTCTAAAGACCGTGCAACTAATTGGTCCTCTGTTCATCTATTTAACATATCTATGGTTTGAACTGGCGTATTTCCATAAATCGAAGCAAAATTGAAAAATGCTTGTTGTTTAAACTTTTCTTCAGATGAAATGTTTACGTAAAAGCGCGTTTACCCCGCTTGAAATCAGTACTCCCTACTCTTAGAATGGATGCATGTAATAATCATCTCAAATGACGTTTGCAACCGTAAATGATGTTACGTCAATTTCATATTTTCCCTGGTCTCTAAAGAAAATTGGTGAAATCAGTTAAGATGAAAACCAATAATATTGTTTAAAATTTTGTGGCGTGGCACTATCCTTATATGCATATTGCTATGGTGAATGTAACTTCTTTCTGATCGTTACAAATTATCTGATTTATCAAATCTTGATGCGCTATATATAAACGTTTAAGACGTGAAGTTTTCGATAAAATGCGATAGTAAATGAAAAGCATATTCAATTTGTCCAGGAATTTCTGGATAGCCTCTGGTATATCACTTCACAATACGTCATTTATGTGCAGCTATTTAAACTATCAGAGGTAAATTATACACACAGAACAACTTGTCCGGGAGGCATTATCTGTTTAACTTTTTATGAAATTGGATATTAGGGTTAAATAGGTTTTATGAACATCGAATATGCTAAAAGACGCCTTGTCTTTTGTTGACAGTGTGAACTTGTGATTATGTTACAGCCTGCTTAGACCCTAGACCAACAAATGGTTTCTCGAGTTCACCAAATTATAGAGTTAATGGTACAATTGAACTGGGATGTAATGATGGTTATGTTTTGCAAGGAGATTCTGTGATAAGCTGTGACAGCAGTGGAAAATGGAATGGATCTGGAACGTGTTATCCTATAGGTATTTCATTAAAATTATTATTTCACCAGGTATTCCTCAGATACCAAAACATATTTAGCGACTTAAAGCCTAAATATTTGCATTTTATATAAAAAACAATAGAATCTTCCATACACGGTACAAAAGCTCTTTACAATTATCGTTATTTCTGTTGGATTTTGCTCCTTAGATTGTGGTCTTCCGCCTGTGGCCAATGCACTTGGAAGTATAAACTATTCAACCACCACCTTTGGATCATCAGCCGCATACAACTGCAACGATGGCTACCAAGCTGTAGGTGATCAGTTAATATCCTGTCAGTCAAATGGAACCTGGGACGGAACTTCACCAGACTGTACTCCTATAGGTAACAACCAGGCACTTTAGATTTTAAAAAGTTTCCAATGCACACTGAATTCGCTGTTTATATGTTTTGTGTATTGTGGACGTCAAAGATTCTCTCTGTATTTCTGTTTCAGATTCATGTGAAATTGACCGAAAACTTGATATTGTTTTTATCAACGATGCCTCTGGAAGTATTCATGTGAATGATTTCTACAAGTCATTATTGTTGATTAATGATATTGTAAGTCGGTTTGATTCTGCATCAACAAGATTTGGATTAATGACCTACGACTGGTTTCCATATCAACAGTTTTACCTGAATGATTACTTGAATAGGCCTGCTGATGTAAAAGCTAAAGTTTTAACAACGAGGTAAGAGAAACATAATTAAAAATGAACTTTAAAAAAAAAAGGAAAAAATAAAAAAAGGGTAAGCATTTTATGCAATAATTGTTGAACTTTTGAACTACTTGGCTATATTTAGAGTACGGACTGTAATCGTAAATTGTGGACATTTTGTTAAAAAAAAATTATGTTCTGTTATACACCATATACATATGGAATATTACGACAGTCTGTATTTCTGCGTGGTCGGATCATGTCGAGTAAGATGTGTAAAGAGGTGCATATCAGATGAGACACGAACGTCAATACACAGAGGTAGTCCGTGTACGCGATGATGCTCTACATATGATACTAGATTGATACGGAAAAAAAAATCTGTCGAGTTGTATTGGCGAGTTAGATAACGCCAGTATTTTACCGACATCATATAAAGGTATATAATAAATGTATGTATTGAATCAAAAGAAATAATGATTTTCATATTAGTGTTAAAACTCTTTACCCGGCGCGTCGTAAAATTAATTCCAGTTACACTTTTTTCAGGAGAATAATAAAAAGACTCTTGCGTTTTGCAAAATTGTCTAAGTATCGGGATTTCACAAACAATACAAAAAGCTGTCTGGAAGGACAAGTGTCAGCTTTTAAAATGCCAGACTTTAAACAGCGTTTTATATTTTGTCCTGTTTTTTAATGTATTTTTTTAATGTAAACATTGCAGCTATGAGAAGTTTTTCAGTGTATATCTGGACTTTTCTTCAGTTAAAACATTCTACTTTTTTAAAGATACACTGGGGGTGCGACAAACACACACTTGGCACTGGAATATGCAAGAATCCATATGTTCTCCAGTGTAAATGGAAAGAGGGCAAATGCTACAAGTGTTGCAGTGTTAATCACAGATGGTATATATAAACTTGTTTTACTTGATATTTTTAGAGATATATGTACAAGATATTCCAGGTCTTGAAATACTGTATCATACCATTGTGATCAGTCAGTGGGTGACACTGATTTAAAGGTAAAGAAATATTCTAATTTTTCGTACAGTATGGGAATACACTTAAGTTGACTTCCAAGTGCAAGCGTTCTTGAAAATGTATCATTTGATTTTACGGCTAGTCTGTTTTAGTTTATATAGGATTTCTCGTTTTGTCATCGTTTACAACATAATATATCCTAGTTTTCACCTCCCAGCCGATTTTGAAGTAATAGATTTCGTATGGGATGATGTAGTGACTCGATTGTTTTGAAAAAAATATAATCTTAAATGCGTTTATCATTTTTTTTATGTACAATCAGGGCACAGTAGCAACTCACAGTCAACAGCGACTGAGGCCAAGCTGTTACGTGAAAATGGTGTAACTACGTTTACCATTGGAGTTGGAAATGCTGACGAAACGGAACTAAATGAAATTGCGTCTTCATCAGACTTTGTGTTTCAAGTGTCAGATTATAACGAGATCTTTACAGCATCAAGTCCATTATCGAATAAAACATGCACAGGTTAGCAAATTTCTTGAGAATAAAGTATGTTTGATTTAAATTGCTGTTCAGGGATTGTAAGAGCATTTTTCAATTTCAAGAGCTTGTTTGCTTTTGTCATCAGGTAGATTCCATTTATTACGATATTTTTCTACCATGGCGCTTCAGGATACATCGATAATATTCGAAGCGTGTTTTTGCTTATAATATATATTAGATTAAAGTAATGAAAGGCAGTTCTAGAACATTATCCTGTTTTTCAGTATGTGTTGACCCAAGATTGGCACACGTTCTATCTGATTCGAACGACTTTTCGGTGAACTCTACAGTGAAACTCAGTTGTGAAAGTGGGTACCTTTTGACTGGAGACGGGACAATCACGTGTGACAATAGTGGACTTTGGAATGGATCAGCAACTTGCGAACCAATAGGTATTGCATGTAACAGACTTTAGGCTATATCGAATTTTTTAGAAATACAGTTCACATATACTTTCTGCTGCAATTAACTTGAGTGGGCGTGTCATTCAAAAACATAAAACCAATACGAAAAGGCTTGGTTAATATCAGACTCAAAACAACCTTCATTGCGTATTGGCACATAAGCTTTACAACTTTTTACCGAAACAATAAATCTGAAAAGGGCGATGACTTGAATAGAAATGACTTCTTTTGTAGACTGTGGAGACCCACCGCTTTCACCAGTCCATGGGAATATACATGTACTTGGTACAAGGTTTCAGGAAACCGTTCAATATCAGTGTGTTTCTGGGTTCAATTTGATGGGAGCTACAGTTTTACAATGTCAAGCAGATAGATCTTGGAATGGAACAGCCCCATATTGTGTACCTGTCGGAGTCACAGGTAAATATTTTGCAACTTACAAAGTTAACGCTTTCATATGGAAGATTTTCATAAGATATAGATGGTACAATGATTTAACTAAATGGTTTGATATGCTCAAAACTAGATGTATGAAATTAAAAGGGAGAAATACTTTCTTTGTTTCTTGCTGACTTTAACAAATATGTGGCTGAAAATAATTAGTAATAGTTCAAACTAAATATGTAATGGAATTTCTACAGATTGTGGACTCCCTCCTCCTGCAAACCCTTATGGCAGTGTAAGTTTTACTACCATTTATCTTGGATCATTAGCCGTATACAACTGTAACATGGGGTACAAGCTGATCGGAGATGTGATCGTTCAGTGCCAGTCTGATGGTAATTGGAATGGCACAACACCAGATTGTTCTCCTTCAGGTAAGCTATTTCACTTCGGTTGTTTTTTGTTATTTTTGTTTTAAGAAAATGAGAGAAACGACATAGTGCTTTAAGCTTTTGTGTTATTTAGGAAACATAATTTTCATTGTCCACAAAGACACACTCTTACAGTCACATAATTCGAGAAACAAAATTCACAAAACTATTTTCCTCTGCAATACGTCATATGTTAAGAGAGAAAAGAAAAAAGTATTTCATACACTGCTCGAATTTGAAGTGAGAAAAGGCTTGATAACCATACTCACTTATAATAATTGTGATTTTTGAATGCTGTATACTGAATTTTTGATCTTGCGTTCATTATACGGTTAATCTGTACATTAAGGTCAGAGGTAATGTAAATTTTACAGAAACATGTAGCAGTTCACGTGGCCTCGACATTGTTTTCATCAATGATGCCTCGGGAAGTATTGGTGTCGGTAACTTCCAAACTTCGTTATTGTTCATCAATGATATAGTCAATAGATTTGATCCACTGTCTACACGCTATGGATTGTTGACTTACAGTACTTTCCCAAGTGTACAGTTTCATTTGAATACTTTCATCAACAAACCTCAAGATGTGAGATCAAGCGTTCTGTCTACAAGGTAAAAGATCAAGAAACTTTGTTCGTTAGATAATATTCAGATTATTTCGCCAACACGGATGTGTTTAAGTAACGCAACCAATCAGCCTGAAAGCTGGAGAATTGACCTTTCTGTCGATTTTGATTGACAGGTCATATCAGCCAATTGAAATATGTTATAGCGAGTCATGTAAACATAAATGTTTTACAAAGTGTTAGATTTTACTATTGTAAATTACTATGAAATGTTTTATTCATTTAAGCCAAAAAGATTGAAATATAAAGTAATTATTTCAAACGGGATTTAAGTTGCAGATAAAAATCACGTGGTAAGGTAATGTTTACATTTAACACCCTGAAAGGAAAACTAAATTCATCCATTCCAAAAACCTAGACCTGCGTAAAACGTCGCCGGTAGGATAAACCAGGATCCGGAAAAAAGCAGAGAAAAGCAGGCCTTTTGAAGATTTCGGGAAAGAAGGAACGACTATGCCAAAGTGCATTGTTAAACTATCTTTATTGAAATCTATCTGAACGAACATCTTTCAAATTCCAAACCATAACTCGTAGACAGTCTTAATCGTTGAAAGAAAGGCGAAACAGGAAGAAGTACATTAATTGATAGCCGCTCGTCATCCTTTTTCATAAATAAATTGACATTGCAAACATCATCCTAAGGTTCTTGTTGTTATTCTCTGGGAAGCATTCATATTTCAATCCTGTTTCATTAAGACGATTACATATAACTGTAAATGGCACCTCCACCTGGTTCGAATGATTATCTGTATCCCCACGATCGTCGCATGATTGATAAATGCACGTCCATTCTAAATTAGAAGCCCATAATCCTGATGCTTAAAAATACGGCAAACCAGTTAGTTGATAACGTACAATATAACTTACGGATTTTCACTCAAACAGTGATACTGCTTAAACAGAGGGCTTATATACTTCCTTATCAGACAACAAAAGGCTCGATTCGTTTATTTTGAAAACCTTTGCAATCGACAAATTTACCGTTGCTCCGATGATGAGATTTGTCTGTGGAAGGGTAGAAAACAACTTAGTAAAAAGAGGAAAGTTTTCTCAAGTCTCCTCTTTCAAGGTCGTCAAAAAACGGGGTTGTGTGGTAAAAGGTTAAATTGTAAATCCTTTTATTATCTTGTTTACTGTCATACTGACATGTCATACTTACGAAACGTATAAAAACATTTATTCTCCTTTCCTCAAATAATAATTATAGATGTTGCCGACAGCAAGCTACTCACAACGTATTTTTATTTTAAATGCTGTGATCGATCAAATTTGCGCTATTTTAATTTCTCAATTTCTCATAAGTACTGCATTATTCAAAGTATTTTTTTCCTTTTTTGCCTCTGTTTCTTTGTAGATTAAGTTCGAATTGATCAATGATATGAATTAAAACACACACACACACACACACACACACACACACACACACCCGAAACATCAACTAGAATACAAATGAAATAAACTGTCTTTCTCTTTGTGTTTGACGCCATTTTCTGTCAGACGTAGCAACCAAAATACCGCCTCTTGACGTGTTTATTTGTTTGACTGATACAGATTTTGTAGAGCAAATGCTTCTAGAAAAGAGCGAAAGTTGAAATGAAGGTTGTTCAGTATACTGTATACTATTCGTATCCAGACCTAGTTAGGCTTTTTTTTTGTTGTATTTTTATTGATGATTTATTGCAGGTTTTGTTGTTGTAATAACAATATTTTCAATAACAATATTTTTAGCAAAAATAATGAGTTTTGCAACAAAAACGGTATTCCGTTTTTTCTTTTTTTTAAACTATACTTGTTTTTCTTTTTTAATTTGAAATCGGTTTTGTTTCACTTTTATTTTTTTACACTGTCTTTTATGAACAGTCTTAAAAGGAGCGGTCATATCAATCTGTCGCAAGCTGTGATAGATTACATCATTAATCTTAAATTCTTCCAGGGTAATATTTTCTCTTTTTAATGAATTAGGTACACGGGTGGAGGAACTTCAACACACCTTGCACTGGCGTATGCAAGAGTCCACATGTTTCAAACCAGTAATGGAATGCGGGGAAATGCAACAGCAATTGCGATTGTCATCACAGATGGTAAATAATTCAGTCATTTATCGAAATATTCACAAATACCAATGAGCTTTGATACTTTAAGGGGCTGTTACCGGTTCAAGGTACACATAAGGCTTTGTTATTAAATATGACTAGATTCGATTTGTCCCGTTTGACACAGATCACGCAAGTGTGTATCTCGGGCAAGATAATATATGATTTGTTGCAAATTCTATAAATGTATTCATAAGAATGATTTTTAACTGTAACAGGACATAGCAGCAACTCACGAGCAACGATCAATGAGGCCCAACAGCTTCATCAAGATGGTATAACTGTCTTTTCTGTTGGTGTTGGAAATGCCGATGAAAATGAACTCCAATCAATGGCATCATTGCAAGAATATGTGTTTGAAGTCACGGATTACGATGATATTTATACTGTGTCAAGTCCACTGTCAAATAAAACATGTTCAGGTATGATTATGTAAAGTATTTTATTACTAACAACAACAACAACAACAACAACATTGTTTTGTAAGTAATACAAAGGCATTGGCCCAAAATGCCGTAAATTTGTACTGTTGTGATTTTTAAATGTTTTCCTAGATAAAGGAGATGAGACAGACGTGTAAAATTGTTTTTAAATCGTTTACTTTAGCAGTATCTGCTTCCTGACAGTTTTGTAAAACTAATCAGCGCTTCCAGTCTGGGGGTCAAGCTAGCTGGTACATATCCAAATTCAGACAAGAAGCACCTTAATGGCCTATTTAGAACCATGGAACCATTTCTCAACAGTAAAATATAATTCTGAAATTGTTCTCTAGCTGTTGGAAACGCATTATTCATAAACAACCTATTTAACATGGTAATGGTGTGTTATTAACGGAGAGACATAACAACTAGTGAATCAAATGTAAGCTGTATGTATACATATCTAACGAGAAAAACGTGTATTCTACAGTATGTAGTGACCCCAGACCTTCCAATGGAATTTCTGATACTACCAGCTTTGCTGTGAACTCCACGGTGACTCTTACCTGTGCTGAAGGATATATATTGACAGGAAGTTCCATAATACATTGTGATGTGAATGGAAAATAGAACTCATCTGGATCCTGTGAGCCTATAGGTAATAGAGAAAGTGCTAATTTCATAATCACAAGTAGATTTCAATTTGAACAAATAAAAAGAAACCAGAGGTATCTGTTTTTGGTCTTCCTTAAATTAAAAAAAAAAAAAAAAAAAAAAAAAAACAACTGAGAAACGATAATATGTACAATCTTGCAAATGATGAAAATCTAAAGCTTTGGCATGTCATTCATTGCAGATTGCGGATTACCTCCAATACACCCGTCTAATGGAACATCTCGGATCACTGGGACAACGTTTGGTCTTCAAGTCCATTATACATGTAACATTGGACATATACCAATAGGAAATACCGTTTTGTATTGTCAAGCAAACGGAACTTGGAATGGAAGCGCTCCTACCTGTCAACCCACAGGAGTTCCTGGTAAGAAAATATCAATTAACTGGTTTAGTATTTAATCGTTTCAATTAGTGAGTGGTTCCTGTTATTTAGTCCATATATTGCAGTACACAAAACGATGTTATAAAGGTTGTGGATGAGCTGAATACCAATCGTAGCAACTTCAATGACTTTAATGATTTTCCATATGATGCAATATTGTTTGAACAAAATGCATGAATTACGTTTTAAATAGTTAATGCATATGAATCGAGTTGAATATGCTTTACAAATAAGGGCTTTATTGACCTCTTTAAGATTTGAACACAATGAAGCAGTTCGATCAACAGGTTGAGAGAGGCTGCTGAATCAATTCTTATTGGTGTGATGAAAGCTTACCAGTTAACAATAGGAATGTATTGAATTATGGATACGAAGACTCGATTGTACTTTGTTACTCGATTGAACTACAAAGTAAGACTTTAAAGACTCCAGAATGAAATTCATTGTCTTTGGTATTCTATAGACTGTGGTCCGCCACCTGTTGCAAGTCCGTATGGCAGTGTCAGCTTTACATCTACACTTGTTGGGTCAATGGCTTTATACAGCTGCTATGATAATTACGTTCTTGTTGGAGCTATTCTTACAGAGTGTGATTCAAGCGGTAACTGGAATGGAACTGCACCAGACTGTATTCCAGACTGTGAGTAAATATTTAATTCTTTTTTTCTAAACGAGAATATCTTGCAGAAAAAACTTCTAAATGTTCTCTTCGAATATGCACCATGCATTGAGTTTTCTTAACTTAAGGGGTTCATTTGTAAAATTTTGAGAAAATTTAAATCAATTATTTGCTTAAATTGAATGAATGAATTTGATAACTGTACACTGATATTGTTTTTTTTTTTTTTAATTTCCTTTTAAGATACATGTCACAGTGGCCGTGAATTCGATATTGTATTCATAAATGATGCTTCTGGAAGTATTGGTGCCTCAAGTTTCCAAACATCATTGTATTTCATAAATGACATGGTAAATCGATTTGATGCATCAACAACAAGATTTGGGCTAGTGACATTTAATCAGGGTGTCTTGCTACAGTTTCATCTGGATACCTTTATTAACAGACCTGATGACATTAAAACAGCAGTATTGTCAACGAGGTAGGTGTAGAGTGAAACAAGTATTTTAAGTTTATGTCTGAGGTAGGTATTAGCGGTAGACTAGGCTTAACTTCTAACCAAGAGGGAAGTAGACTGACTGAGAACTGGGACCTGCTATTGTAGTGCGTTAGGAAACAAATTGTAAAGATAAAAACAAGGTGAATGATTACAATCAGGAACACGTTTTCCGTTTTTCAACTGTACTTTTAGTTGCACGGTACAATTGTTTTGTATTTTGTCAGCATTGAAATTTTAACTGACCGTAGAATTTAGTATTCGTTTATTTTAATAATATTTACTTACTTACAAAATGTATTGGCCTGACAGGCACTTTTGTCCACTGTATGAGAGGAGTTATTCCTTCTCACTCCATCTCTTTCTCAGCTATACAGGCGGCGGTACATCTACACATATTGCTTTGGAGTATGCAAGAATACACATGTTTGAAACACGTCATGGAAATCGGAATAATGCGACTTCTGTAGCAATTGTGATAACCGACGGTAAGAATTTCGAGATTTCGTGATGTTTATTTTTTCTTTGAACTAAGGAGAATGTCCTTTACTCATGATCCCTGGTATTTGTTGTACTATTGGGCATTATTGTTTTATACGTGACCTTTCAACACATTTTCTAATATTTCATGATAGAAGAAATGATAACACCTTCTCAGCTACATTGAGCCAGCCTCATGAGGAAAATTGGCGAATGAAATTGTTTTCGTTAACTTATTTTTCCGTTTGTTATCCTCATAGGATATAGTAGTGACTCCATGGCAACGGTGAATGAAGCAGAGAATCTGCGACAATCTGGTGTAACCATATTTTCGATTGGAGTTGGAAATACAGACAAAAATGAACTAGAACAAATGGCATCGAGCACGGAATATGTATTTGAAGTTACAAACTATGCGGACATATTTTCAGTATCCAGTCCATTTACTGAAAAAGCCTGTTCAGGTATATACTGGTTCTGACTTTTAACAACCCAAATCGACATGCAATGTATTTTACATAGAAATCGTATAATACAACATCTCTTAAAAAATTCTTGTCACTGAGGGAATGACTGTTGAAAAGTTGGTGTCTAGGTGACACACTTATGAGGGAGAGTCTAGAGTAAAAGCATATTTTGTATTATTTCTTTGTATTCTTACATTACGAGGAGCTATCCAGAAGTTCGTGGTAAAAAAATTAAATTAAAACAAATCATTGGATTCAGCTGAAAATTTTTATGAGTATTTATTTTGATATCACATTGAATGGTATTCAAAATTTCATTTAGAAATAGAATCTTACATGCAATCGATTGATGACATGAACAACGATGTGCCAAAGTCAAAATTTTAAGTTGGTGGCGACGTTTGTTTTTCTCAAAGTATGCACCTTTTGACCCGTCGATTTATCTCATAATCATTCAATAACCGTGAAACCCAATGGGCACTAACTCTACTCATGTGCATCTCTTAGTATCTGAAGTACTCTCCCGTAACCTAATTCTGATAGTCGAATTCACTGCAAAGTGCATGCACAGATACGCTTCCGTCCATAATCAGACGATCCTCAGATACACTCCGGTCCATAATCAGACGATCCTTAACTAATTTAACGACACTTATTGTAGATTTTGACACTGGGTGGCAGCATCTGTCATCGTCCATTGTCGTTTTCCATCCTTCACAGTACAGTCTATGCCATCTTTGCTCTAAAGACCGCGCAACTAATTGGTCCTCTGTTCATCTATTTAACATATCTATGGTTTGAACTGGCGTATTTCCATAAATCGAAGCAAAATTGAAAAATGCTTGTTGTTTAAACTTTTCTTCAGATGAAATGTTTACGTAAAAGCGCGTTTACCCCGCTTGAAATCAGTACTCCCTACTCTTAGAATGGATGCATGTAATAATCATCTCAAATGACGTTTGCAACCGTAAATGATGTTACGTCAATTTCATATTTTCCCTGGTCTCTAAAGAAAATTGGTGAAATCAGTTAAGATGAAAACCAATAATATTGTTTAAAATTTTGTGGCGTGGCACTATCCTTATATGCACATTGCTATGGTGAATGTAACTTCTTTCTGATTGTTACAAATTATCTGATTTATCAAATCTTGATGCGCTATATATAAACGTTTAAGACGTGAAGTTTTCGATAAAATGCGATAGTAAATGAAAAGCATATTCAATTTGTCCAGGAATTTCTGGATAGCCTCTGGTATATCACTTCACAATACGTCATTTATGTGCAGCTATTTAAACTATCAGAGGTAAATTATACACACAGAACAACTTGTCCGGGAGGCATTATCTGTTTAACTTTTTATGAAATTGGATATTAGGGTTAAATAGGTTTTATGAACATCGAATATGCTAAAAGACGCCTTGTCTTTTGTTGACAGTGTGAACTTGTGATTATGTTACAGCCTGCTTAGACCCTAGACCAACAAATGGTTTCTCGAGTTCACCAAATTATAGAGTTAATGGTACAATTGAACTGGGATGTAATGATGGTTATGTTTTGCAAGGAGATTCTGTGATAAGCTGTGACAGCAGTGGAAAATGGAATGGATCTGGAACGTGTTATCCTATAGGTATTTCATTAAAATTATTATTTCACCAGGTATTCCTCAGATACCAAAACATATTTAGCGACTTAAAGCCTAAATATTTGCATTTTATATAAAAAACAATAGAATCTTCCATACACGGTACAAAAGCTCTTTACAATTATCGTTATTTCTGTTGGATTTTGCTCCTTAGATTGTGGTCTTCCGCCTGTGGCCAATGCACTTGGAAGTATAAACTATTCAACCACCACCTTTGGATCATCAGCCGCATACAACTGCAAAGATGGCTACCAAGCTGTAGGTGATCAGTTAATATCCTGTCAGTCAAATGGAACCTGGGACGGAACTTCACCAGACTGTACTCCTACAGGTAACAACCAGGCACTTTAGATTTTAAAAAGTTTCCAATGCACACTGAATTCGCTGTTTATATGTTTTGTGTATTGTGGACGTCAAAGATTCTCTCTGTATTTCTGTTTCAGATTCATGTGAAATTGACCGAAAACTTGATATTGTTTTTATCAACGATGCCTCTGGAAGTATTCATGTGAATGATTTCTACAAGTCATTATTGTTGATTAATGATATTGTAAGTCGGTTTGATTCTGCATCAACAAGATTTGGATTAATGACCTACGACTGGTTTCCATATCAACAGTTTTACCTGAATGATTACTTGAATAGGCCTGCTGATGTAAAAGCTAAAGTTTTAACAACGAGGTAAGAGAAACATAATTAAAAATGAACTTTAAAAAAAAAAGGAAAAAATAAAAAAAGGGTAAGCATTTTATGCAATAATTGTTGAACTTTTGAACTACTTGGCTATATTTAGAGTACGGACTGTAATCGTAAATTGTGGACATTTTGTTAAAAAAAAATTATGTTCTGTTATACACCATATACATATGGAATATTACGACAGTCTGTATTTCTGCGTGGTCGGATCATGTCGAGTAAGATGTGTAAAGAGGTGCATATCAGATGAGACACGAACGTCAATACACAGAGGTAGTCCGTGTACGCGATGATGCTCTACATATGATACTAGATTGATACGGAAAAAAAAATCTGTCGAGTTGTATTGGCGAGTTAGATAACGCCAGTATTTTACCGACATCATATAAAGGTATATAATAAATGTATGTATTGAATCAAAAGAAATAATGATTTTCATATTAGTGTTAAAACTCTTTACCCGGCGCGTCGTAAAATTAATTCCAGTTACACTTTTTTCAGGAGAATAATAAAAAGACTCTTGCGTTTTGCAAAAATTGTCTAAGTATCGGGATTTCACAAACAATACAAAAAGCTGTCTGGAAGGACAAGTGTCAGCTTTTAAAATGCTAGATTTTAAACAGCGTTTTATATTTTGTCCTGTTTTTTAATGTATTTTTTTAATGTAAACATTGCAGCTATGAGAAGTTTTTCAGTGTATATCTGGACTTTTCCTCAGTTAAAACATTCTACTTTTTTAAAGATACACTGGGGGTGCGACAAACACACACTTGGCACTGGAATATGCAAGAATCCATATGTTCTCCAGTGTAAATGGAAAGAGGGCAAATGCTACAAGTGTTGCAGTGTTAATCACAGATGGTATATATAAACTTGTTTTACTTGATATTTTTAGAGATATATGTACAAGATATTCCAGGTCTTGAAATACTGTATCATACCATTGTGATCAGTCAGTGGGTGACACTGATTTAAAGGTAAAGAAATATTCTAATTTTTCGTACAGTATGGGAATACACTTAAGTTGACTTCCAAGTGCAAGCGTTCTTGAAAATGTATCATTTGATTTTACGGCTAGTCTGTTTTAGTTTATATAGGATTTCTCGTTTTGTCATCGTTTACAACATAATATATCCTAGTTTTCACCTCCCAGCCGATTTTGAAGTAATAGATTTCGTATGGGATGATGTAGTGACTCGATTGTTTTGAAAAAAATATAATCTTAAATGCGTTTATCATTTTTTTTATGTACAATCAGGGCACAGTAGCAACTCACAGTCAACAGCGACTGAGGCCAAGCTGTTACGTGAAAATGGTGTAACTACGTTTACCATTGGAGTTGGAAATGCTGACGAAACGGAACTAAATGAAATTGCGTCTTCATCAGACTTTGTGTTTCAAGTGTCAGATTATAACGAGATCTTTACAGCATCAAGTCCATTATCGAATAAAACATGCACAGGTTAGCAAATTTCTTGAGAATAAAGTATGTTTGATTTAAATTGCTGTTCAGGGATTGTAAGAGCATTTTTCAATTTCAAGAGCTTGTTTGCTTTTGTCATCAGGTAGACTCCATTTATTACGATATTTTTCTACCATGGCGCTTCAGGATACATCGATAATATTCGAAGCGTGTTTTTGCTTATAATATATATTAGATTAAAGTAATGAAAGGCAGTTCTAGAACATTATCCTGTTTTTCAGTATGTGTTGACCCAAGATTGGCACACGTTCTATCTGATTCGAACGACTTTTCGGTGAACTCTACAGTGAAACTCAGTTGTGAAAGTGGGTACCTTTTGACTGGAGACGGGACAATCACGTGTGACAATAGTGGACTTTGGAATGGATCAGCAACTTGCGAACCAATAGGTATTGCATGTAACAGACTTTAGGCTATATCGAATTTTTTAGAAATACAGTTCACATATACTTTCTGCTGCAATTAACTTGAGTGGGCGTGTCATTCAAAAACATAAAACCAATACGAAAAGGCTTGGTTAATATCAGACTCAAAACAACCTTCATTGCGTATTGGCACATAAGCTTTACAACTTTTTACCGAAACAATAAATCTGAAAAGGGCGATGACTTGAATAGAAATGACTTCTTTTGTAGACTGTGGAGACCCACCACTTTCACCAGTCCATGGGAATATACATGTACTTGGTACAAGGTTTCAGGAAACCGTTCAATATCAGTGTGTTTCTGGGTTCAATTTGATGGGAGCTACAGTTTTACAATGTCAAGCAGATAGATCTTGGAATGGAACAGCCCCATATTGTGTACCTGTCGGAGTCACAGGTAAATATTTTGCAACTTACAAAGTTAACGCTTTCATATGGAAGATTTTCATAAGATATAGATGGTACAATGATTTAACTAAATGGTTTGATATGCTCAAAACTAGATGTATGAAATTAAAAGGGAGAAATACTTTCTTTGTTTCTTGCTGACTTTAACAAATATGTGGCTGAAAATAATTAGTAATAGTTCAAACTAAATATGTAATGGAATTTCTACAGATTGTGGACTCCCTCCTCCTGCAAACCCTTATGGCAGTGTAAGTTTTACTACCATTTATCTTGGATCATTAGCCGTATACAACTGTAACATGGGGTACAAGCTGATCGGAGATGTGATCGTTCAGTGCCAGTCTGATGGTAATTGGAATGGCACAACACCAGATTGTTCTCCTTCAGGTAAGCTATTTCACTTCGGTTGTTTTTTGTTATTTTTGTTTTAAGAAAATGAGAGAAACGACATAGTGCTTTAAGCTTTTGTGTTATTTAGGAAACATAATTTTCATTGTCCACAAAGACACACTCTTACAGTCACATAATTCGAGAAACAAAATTCACAAAACTATTTTCCTCTGCAATACGTCATATGTTAAGAGAGAAAAGAAAAAAGTATTTCATACACTGCTCGAATTTGAAGTGAGAAAAGGCTTGATAACCATACTCACTTATAATAATTGTGATTTTTGAATGCTGTATACTGAATTTTTGATCTTGCGTTCATTATACGGTTAATCTGTACATTAAGGTCAGAGGTAATGTAAATTTTACAGAAACATGTAGCAGTTCACGTGGCCTCGACATTGTTTTCATCAATGATGCCTCGGGAAGTATTGGTGTCGGTAACTTCCAAACTTCGTTATTGTTCATCAATGATATAGTCAATAGATTTGATCCACTGTCTACACGCTATGGATTGTTGACTTACAGTACTTTCCCAAGTGTACAGTTTCATTTGAATGCTTTCATCAACAAACCTCAAGATGTGAGATCAAGCGTTCTGTCTACAAGGTAAAAGATCAAGAAACTTTGTTCGTTAGATAATATTCAGATTATTTCGCCAACACGGATGTGTTTAAGTAACGCAACCAATCAGCCTGAAAGCTGGAGAATTGACCTTTCTGTCGATTTTGATTGACAGGTCATATCAGCCAATTGAAATATGTTATAGCGAGTCATGTAAACATAAATGTTTTACAAAGTGTTAGATTTTACTATTGTAAATTACTATGAAATGTTTTATTCATTTAAGCCAAAAAGATTGAAATATAAAGTAATTATTTCAAACGGGATTTAAGTTGCAGATAAAAATCACGTGGTAAGGTAATGTTTACATTTAACACCCTGAAAGGAAAACTAAATTCATCCATTCCAAAAACCTAGACCTGCGTAAAACGTCGCCGGTAGGATAAACCAGGATCCGGAAAAAAGCAGAGAAAAGCAGGCCTTTTGAAGATTTCGGGAAAGAAGGAACGACTATGCCAAAGTGCATTGTTAAACTATCTTTATTGAAATCTATCTGAACGAACATCTTTCAAATTCCAAACCATAACTCGTAGACAGTCTTAATCGTTGAAAGAAAGGCGAAACAGGAAGAAGTACATTAATTGATAGCCGCTCGTCATCCTTTTTCATAAATAAATTGACATTGCAAACATCATCCTAAGGTTCTTGTTGTTATTCTCTGGGAAGCATTCATATTTCAATCCTGTTTCATTAAGACGATTACATATAACTGTAAATGGCACCTCCACCTGGTTCGAATGATTATCTGTATCCCCACGATCGTCGCATGATTGATAAATGCACGTCCATTCTAAATTAGAAGCCCATAATCCTGATGCTTAAAAATACGGCAAACCAGTTAGTTGATAACGTACAATATAACTTACTGATTTTCACTCAAACAGTGATACTGCTTAAACAGAGGGCTTATATACTTCCTTATCAGACAACAAAAGGCTCGATTCGTTTATTTTGAAAACCTTTGCAATCGACAAATTTACCGTTGCTCCGATGATGAGATTTGTCTGTGGAAGGGTAGAAAACAACTTAGTAAAAAGAGGAAAGTTTTCTCAAGTCTCCTCTTTCAAGGTCGTCAAAAAACGGGGTTGTGTGGTAAAAGGTTAAATTGTAAATCCTTTTATTATCTTGTTTACTGTCATACTGACATGTCATACTTACGAAACGTATAAAAACATTTATTCTCCTTTCCTCAAATAATAATTATAGATGTTGCCGACAGCAAGCTACTCACAACGTATTTTTATTTTAAATGCTGTGATCGATCAAATTTGCGCTATTTTAATTTCTCAATTTCTCATAAGTACTGCATTATTCAAAGTATTTTTTTCCTTTTTTGCCTCTGTTTCTTTGTAGATTAAGTTCGAATTGATCAATGATATGAATTAAAACACACACACACACACACACACACACCCGAAACATCAACTAGAATACAAATGAAATAAACTGTCTTTCTCTTTGTGTTTGACGCCATTTTCTGTCAGACGTAGCAACCAAAATACCGCCTCTTGACGTGTTTATTTGTTTGACTGATACAGATTTTGTAGAGCAAATGCTTCTAGAAAAGAGCGAAAGTTGAAATGAAGGTTGTTCAGTATACTGTGTACTATTCATATCCAGACCTAGTTAGGCTTTTTTTTTTGTTGTATTTTTATTGATGATTTATTGCAGGTTTTGTTGTTGTAATAACAATATTTTCAATAACAATATTTTTAGCAAAAATAATGAGTTTTGCAACAAAAACGGTATTCCGTTTTTTCTTTTTTTTAAACTATACTTGTTTTTCTTTTTTAATTTGAAATCGGTTTTGTTTCACTTTTATTTTTTTACACTGTCTTTTATGAACAGTCTTAAAAGGAGCGGTCATATCAATCTGTCGCAAGCTGTGATAGATTACATCATTAATCTTAAATTCTTCCAGGGTAATATTTTCTCTTTTTAATGAATTAGGTACACGGGTGGAGGAACTTCAACACACCTTGCACTGGCGTATGCAAGAGTCCACATGTTTCAAACCAGTAATGGAATGCGGGGAAATGCAACAGCAATTGCGATTGTCATCACAGATGGTAAATAATTCAGTCATTTATCGAAATATTCACAAATACCAATGAGCTTTGATACTTTAAGGGGCTGTTACCGGTTCAAGGTACACATAAGGCTTTGTTATTAAATATGACTAGATTCGATTTGTCCCGTTTGACACAGATCACGCAAGTGTGTATCTCGGGCAAGATAATATATGATTTGTTGCAAATTCTATAAATGTATTCATAAGAATGATTTTTAACTGTAACAGGACATAGCAGCAACTCACGAGCAACGATCAATGAGGCCCAACAGCTTCATCAAGATGGTATAACTGTCTTTTCTGTTGGTGTTGGAAATGCCGATGAAAATGAACTCCAATCAATGGCATCATTGCAAGAATATGTGTTTGAAGTCACGGATTACGATGATATTTATACTGTGTCAAGTCCACTGTCAAATAAAACATGTTCAGGTATGATTATGTAAAGTATTTTATTACTAACAACAACAACAACAACAACAACATTGTTTTGTAAGTAATACAAAGGCATTGGCCCAAAATGCCGTAAATTTGTACTGTTGTGATTTTTAAATGTTTTCCTAGATAAAGGAGATGAGACAGACGTGTAAAATTGTTTTTAAATCGTTTACTTTAGCAGTATCTGCTTCCTGACAGTTTTGTAAAACTAATCAGCGCTTCCAGTCTGGGGGTCAAGCTAGCTGGTACATATCCAAATTCAGACAAGAAGCACCTTAATGGCCTATTTAGAACCATGGAACCATTTCTCAACAGTAAAATATAATTCTGAAATTGTTCTCTAGCTGTTGGAAACGCATTATTCATAAACAACCTATTTAACATGGTAATGGTGTGTTATTAACGGAGAGACATAACAACTAGTGAATCAAATGTAAGCTGTATGTATACATATCTAACGAGAAAAACGTGTATTCTACAGTATGTAGTGACCCCAGACCTTCCAATGGAATTTCTGATACTACCAGCTTTGCTGTGAACTCCACGGTGACTCTTACCTGTGCTGAAGGATATATATTGACAGGAAGTTCCATAATACATTGTGATGTGAATGGAAAATGGAACTCATCTGGATCCTGTGAGCCTATAGGTAATAGAGAAAGTGCTAATTTCATAATCACAAGTAGATTTCAATTTGAACAAATAAAAAGAAACCAGAGGTATCTGTTTTTGGTCTTCCTTAAATTAAAAAAAAAAAAAAAAAAAAAAAAAAAAAAAACTGAGAAACGATAATATGTACAATCTTGCAAATGATGAAAATCTAAAGCTTTGGCATGTTATTCATTGCAGATTGCGGATTACCTCCAATACACCCGTCTAATGGAATATCTCGGATCACTGGGACAACGTTTGGTCTTCAAGTCCATTATACATGTAACATTGGACATATACCAATAGGAAATACCGTTTTGTATTGTCAAGCAAACGGAACTTGGAATGGAAGCGCTCCTACCTGTCAACCCACAGGAGTTCCTGGTAAGAAAATATCAATTAACTGGTTTAGTATTTAATCGTTTCAATTAGTGAGTGGTTCCTGTTATTTAGTCCATATATTGCAGTACACAAAACGATGTTATAAAGGTTGTGGATGAGCTGAATACCAATCGTAGCAACTTCAATGACTTTAATGATTTTCCATATGATGCAATATTGTTTGAACAAAATGCATGAATTACGTTTTAAATAGTTAATGCATATGAATCGAGTTGAATATGCTTTACAAATAAGGGCTTTATTGACCTCTTTAAGATTTGAACACAATGAAGCAGTTCGATCAACAGGTTGAGAGAGGCTGCTGAATCAATTCTTATTGGTGTGATGAAAGCTTACCAGTTAACAATAGGAATGTATTGAATTATGGATACGAAGACTCGATTGTACTTTGTTACTCGATTGAACTACAAAGTAAGACTTTAAAGACTCCAGAATGAAATTCATTGTCTTTGGTATTCTATAGACTGTGGTCCGCCACCTGTTGCAAGTCCGTATGGCAGTGTCAGCTTTACATCTACACTTGTTGGGTCAATGGCTTTATACAGCTGCTATGATAATTACGTTCTTGTTGGAGCTATTCTTACAGAGTGTGATTCAAGCGGTAACTGGAATGGAACTGCACCAGACTGTATTCCAGACTGTGAGTAAATAATTAATTCTTTTTTTCTAAACGAGAATATCTTGCAGAAAAAACTTCTAAATGTTCTCTTCGAATATGCACCATGCATTGAGTTTTCTTAACTTAAGGGGTTCATTTGTAAAATTTTGAGAAAATTTAAATCAATTATTTGCTTAAATTGAATGAATGAATTTGATAACTGTACACTGATATTGTTTTTTTTTTTTTTAATTTCCTTTTAAGATACATGTCACAGTGGCCGTGAATTCGATATTGTATTCATAAATGATGCTTCTGGAAGTATTGGTGCCTCAAGTTTCCAAACATCATTGTATTTCATAAATGACATGGTAAATCGATTTGATGCATCAACAACAAGATTTGGGCTAGTGACATTTAATCAGGGTGTCTTGCTACAGTTTCATCTGGATACCTTTATTAACAGACCTGATGACATTAAAACAGCAGTATTGTCAACGAGGTAGGTGTAGAGTGAAACAAGTATTTTAAGTTTATGTCTGAGGTAGGTATTAGCGGTAGACTAGGCTTAACTTCTAACCAAGAGGGAAGTAGACTGACTGAGAACTGGGACCTGCTATTGTAGTGCGTTAGGAAACAAATTGTAAAGATAAAAACAAGGTGAATGATTACAATCAGGAACACGTTTTCCGTTTTTCAACTGTACTTTTAGTTGCACGGTACAATTGTTTTGTATTTTGTCAGCATTGAAATTTTAACTGACCGTAGAATTTAGTATTCGTTTATTTTAATAATATTTACTTACTTACAAAATGTATTGGCCTGACAGGCACTTTTGTCCACTGTATGAGAGGAGTTATTCCTTCTCACTCCATCTCTTTCTCAGCTATACAGGCGGCGGTACATCTACACATATTGCTTTGGAGTATGCAAGAATACACATGTTTGAAACACGTCATGGAAATCGGAATAATGCGACTTCTGTAGCAATTGTGATAACCGACGGTAAGAATTTCGAGATTTCGTGATGTTTATTTTTTCTTTGAACTAAGGAGAATGTCCTTTACTCATGATCCCTGGTATTTGTTGTACTATTGGGCATTATTGTTTTATACGTGACCTTTCAACACATTTTCTAATATTTCATGATAGAAGAAATGATAACACCTTCTCAGCTACATTGAGCCAGCCTCATGAGGAAAATTGGCGAATGAAATTGTTTTCGTTAACTTATTTTTCCGTTTGTTATCCTCATAGGATATAGTAGTGACTCCATGGCAACGGTGAATGAAGCAGAGAATCTGCGACAATCTGGTGTAACCATATTTTCGATTGGAGTTGGAAATACAGACAAAAATGAACTAGAACAAATGGCATCGAGCACGGAATATGTATTTGAAGTTACAAACTATGCGGACATATTTTCAGTATCCAGTCCATTTACTGAAAAAGCCTGTTCAGGTATATACTGGTTCTGACTTTTAACAACCCAAATCGACATGCAATGTATTTTACATAGAAATCGTATAATACAACATCTCTTAAAAAATTCTTGTCACTGAGGGAATGACTGTTGAAAAGTTGGTGTCTAGGTGACACACTTATGAGGGAGAGTCTAGAGTAAAAGCATATTTTGTATTATTTCTTTGTATTCTTACATTACGAGGAGCTATCCAGAAGTTCGTGGTAAAAAAATTAAATTAAAACAAATCATTGGATTCAGCTGAAAATTTTTATGAGTATTTATTTTGATATCACATTGAATGGTATTCAAAATTTCATTTAGAAATAGAATCTTACATGCAATCGATTGATGACATGAACAACGATGTGCCAAAGTCAAAATTTTAAGTTGGTGGCGACGTTTGTTTTTCTCAAAGTATGCACCTTTTGACCCGTCGATTTATCTCATAATCATTCAATAACCGTGAAACCCAATGGGCACTAACTCTACTCATGTGCATCTCTTAGTATCTGAAGTACTCTCCCGTAACCTAATTCTGATAGTCGAATTCACTGCAAAGTGCATGCACAGATACGCTTCGGTCCATAATCAGACGATCCTCAGATACACTCCGGTCCATAATCAGACGATCCTTAACTAATTTAACGACACTTATTGTAGATTTTGACACTGGGTGGCAGCATCTGTCATCGTCCATTGTCGTTTTCCATCCTTCACAGTACAGTCTATGCCATCTTTGCTCTAAAGACCGCGCAACTAATTGGTCCTCTGTTCATCTATTTAACATATCTATGGTTTGAACTGGCGTATTTCCATAAATCGAAGCAAAATTGAAAAATGCTTGTTGTCTAAACTTTTCTTCAGATGAAATGTTTACGTAAAAGCGCGTTTACCCCGCTTGAAATCAGTACTCCCTACTCTTAGAATGGATGCATGTAATAATCATCTCAAATGACGTTTGCAACCGTAAATGATGTTACGTCAATTTCATATTTTCCCTGGTCTCTAAAGAAAATTGGTGAAATCAGTTAAGATGAAAACCAATAATATTGTTTAAAATTTTGTGGCGTGGCACTATCCTTATATGCACATTGCTATGGTGAATGTAACTTCTTTCTGATTGTTACAAATTATCTGATTTATCAAATCTTGATGCGCTATATATAAACGTTTAAGACGTGAAGTTTTCGATAAAATGCGATAGTAAATGAAAAGCATATTCAATTTGTCCAGGAATTTCTGGATAGCCTCTGGTATATCACTTCACAATACGTCATTTATGTGCAGCTATTTAAACTATCAGAGGTAAATTATACACACAGAACAACTTGTCCGGGAGGCATTATCTGTTTAACTTTTTATGAAATTGGATATTAGGGTTAAATAGGTTTTATGAACATCGAATATGCTAAAAGACGCCTTGTCTTTTGTTGACAGTGTGAACTTGTGATTATGTTACAGCCTGCTTAGACCCTAGACCAACAAATGGTTTCTCGAGTTCACCAAATTATAGAGTTAATGGTACAATTGAACTGGGATGTAATGATGGTTATGTTTTGCAAGGAGATTCTGTGATAAGCTGTGACAGCAGTGGAAAATGGAATGGATCTGGAACGTGTTATCCTATAGGTATTTCATTAAAATTATTATTTCACCAGGTATTCCTCAGATACCAAAACATATTTAGCGACTTAAAGCCTAAATATTTGCATTTTATATAAAAAACAATAGAATCTTCCATACACGGTACAAAAGCTCTTTACAATTATCGTTATTTCTGTTGGATTTTGCTCCTTAGATTGTGGTCTTCCGCCTGTGGCCAATGCACTTGGAAGTATAAACTATTCAACCACCACCTTTGGATCATCAGCCGCATACAACTGCAACGATGGCTACCAAGCTGTAGGTGATCAGTTAATATCCTGTCAGTCAAATGGAACCTGGGACGGAACTTCACCAGACTGTACTCCTACAGGTAACAACCAGGCACTTTAGATTTTAAAAAGTTTCCAATGCACACTGAATTCGCTGTTTATATGTTTTGTGTATTGTGGACGTCAAAGATTCTCTCTGTATTTCTGTTTCAGATTCATGTGAAATTGACCGAAAACTTGATATTGTTTTTATCAACGATGCCTCTGGAAGTATTCATGTGAATGATTTCTACAAGTCATTATTGTTGATTAATGATATTGTAAGTCGGTTTGATTCTGCATCAACAAGATTTGGATTAATGACCTACGACTGGTTTCCATATCAACAGTTTTACCTGAATGATTACTTGAATAGGCCTGCTGATGTAAAAGCTAAAGTTTTAACAACGAGGTAAGAGAAACATAATTAAAAATGAACTTTAAAAAAAAAAGGAAAAAATAAAAAAAGGGTAAGCATTTTATGCAATAATTGTTGAACTTTTGAACTACTTGGCTATATTTAGAGTACGGACTGTAATCGTAAATTGTGGACATTTTGTTAAAAAAAAATTATGTTCTGTTATACACCATATACATATGGAATATTACGACAGTCTGTATTTCTGCGTGGTCGGATCATGTCGAGTAAGATGTGTAAAGAGGTGCATATCAGATGAGACACGAACGTCAATACACAGAGGTAGTCCGTGTACGCGATGATGCTCTACATATGATACTAGATTGATACGGAAAAAAAAATCTGTCGAGTTGTATTGGCGAGTTAGATAACGCCAGTATTTTACCGACATCATATAAAGGTATATAATAAATGTATGTATTGAATCAAAAGAAATAATGATTTTCATATTAGTGTTAAAACTCTTTACCCGGCGCGTCGTAAAATTAATTCCAGTTACACTTTTTTCAGGAGAATAATAAAAAGACTCTTGCGTTTTGCAAAAATTGTCTAAGTATCGGGATTTCACAAACAATACAAAAAGCTGTCTGGAAGGACAAGTGTCAGCTTTTAAAATGCTAGATTTTAAACAGCGTTTTATATTTTGTCCTGTTTTTTAATGTATTTTTTTAATGTAAACATTGCAGCTATGAGAAGTTTTTCAGTGTATATCTGGACTTTTCTTCAGTTAAAACATTCTACTTTTTTAAAGATACACTGGGGGTGCGACAAACACACACTTGGCACTGGAATATGCAAGAATCCATATGTTCTCCAGTGTAAATGGAAAGAGGGCAAATGCTACAAGTGTTGCAGTGTTAATCACAGATGGTATATATAAACTTGTTTTACTTGATATTTTTAGAGATATATGTACAAGATATTCCAGGTCTTGAAATACTGTATCATACCATTGTGATCAGTCAGTGGGTGACACTGATTTAAAGGTAAAGAAATATTCTAATTTTTCGTACAGTATGGGAATACACTTAAGTTGACTTCCAAGTGCAAGCGTTCTTGAAAATGTATCATTTGATTTTACGGCTAGTCTGTTTTAGTTTATATAGGATTTCTCGTTTTGTCATCGTTTACAACATAATATATCCTAGTTTTCACCTCCCAGCCGATTTTGAAGTAATAGATTTCGTATGGGATGATGTAGTGACTCGATTGTTTTGAAAAAAATATAATCTTAAATGCGTTTATCATTTTTTTTATGTACAATCAGGGCACAGTAGCAACTCACAGTCAACAGCGACTGAGGCCAAGCTGTTACGTGAAAATGGTGTAACTACGTTTACCATTGGAGTTGGAAATGCTGACGAAACGGAACTAAATGAAATTGCGTCTTCATCAGACTTTGTGTTTCAAGTGTCAGATTATAACGAGATCTTTACAGCATCAAGTCCATTATCGAATAAAACATGCACAGGTTAGCAAATTTCTTGAGAATAAAGTATGTTTGATTTAAATTGCTGTTCAGGGATTGTAAGAGCATTTTTCAATTTCAAGAGCTTGTTTGCTTTTGTCATCAGGTAGACTCCATTTATTACGATATTTTTCTACCATGGCGCTTCAGGATACATCGATAATATTCGAAGCGTGTTTTTGCTTATAATATATATTAGATTAAAGTAATGAAAGGCAGTTCTAGAACATTATCCTGTTTTTCAGTATGTGTTGACCCAAGATTGGCACACGTTCTATCTGATTCGAACGACTTTTCGGTGAACTCTACAGTGAAACTCAGTTGTGAAAGTGGGTACCTTTTGACTGGAGACGGGACAATCACGTGTGACAATAGTGGACTTTGGAATGGATCAGCAACTTGCGAACCAATAGGTATTGCATGTAACAGACTTTAGGCTTTATCGAATTTTTTAGAAATACAGTTCACATATACTTTCTGCTGCAATTAACTTGAGTGGGCGTGTCATTCAAAAACATAAAACCAATACGAAAAGGCTTGGTTAATATCAGACTCAAAACAACCTTCATTGCGTATTGGCACATAAGCTTTACAACTTTTTACCGAAACAATAAATCTGAAAAGGGCGATGACTTGAATAGAAATGACTTCTTTTGTAGACTGTGGAGACCCACCACTTTCACCAGTCCATGGGAATATACATGTACTTGGTACAAGGTTTCAGGAAACCGTTCAATATCAGTGTGTTTCTGGGTTCAATTTGATGGGAGCTACAGTTTTACAATGTCAAGCAGATAGATCTTGGAATGGAACAGCCCCATATTGTGTACCTGTCGGAGTCACAGGTAAATATTTTGCAACTTACAAAGTTAACGCTTTCATATGGAAGATTTTCATAAGATATAGATGGTACAATGATTTAACTAAATGGTTTGATATGCTCAAAACTAGATGTATGAAATTAAAAGGGAGAAATACTTTCTTTGTTTCTTGCTGACTTTAACAAATATGTGGCTGAAAATAATTAGTAATAGTTCAAACTAAATATGTAATGGAATTTCTACAGATTGTGGACTCCCTCCTCCTGCAAACCCTTATGGCAGTGTAAGTTTTACTACCATTTATCTTGGATCATTAGCCGTATACAACTGTAACATGGGGTACAAGCTGATCGGAGATGTGATCGTTCAGTGCCAGTCTGATGGTAATTGGAATGGCACAACACCAGATTGTTCTCCTTCAGGTAAGCTATTTCACTTCGGTTGTTTTTTGTTATTTTTGTTTTAAGAAAATGAGAGAAACGACATAGTGCTTTAAGCTTTTGTGTTATTTAGGAAACATAATTTTCATTGTCCACAAAGACACACTCTTACAGTCACATAATTCGAGAAACAAAATTCACAAAACTATTTTCCTCTGCAATACGTCATATGTTAAGAGAGAAAAGAAAAAAGTATTTCATACACTGCTCGAATTTGAAGTGAGAAAAGGCTTGATAACCATACTCACTTATAATAATTGTGATTTTTGAATGCTGTATACTGAATTTTTGATCTTGCGTTCATTATACGGTTAATCTGTACATTAAGGTCAGAGGTAATGTAAATTTTACAGAAACATGTAGCAGTTCACGTGGCCTCGACATTGTTTTCATCAATGATGCCTCGGGAAGTATTGGTGTCGGTAACTTCCAAACTTCGTTATTGTTCATCAATGATATAGTCAATAGATTTGATCCACTGTCTACACGCTATGGATTGTTGACTTACAGTACTTTCCCAAGTGTACAGTTTCATTTGAATGCTTTCATCAACAAACCTCAAGATGTGAGATCAAGCGTTCTGTCTACAAGGTAAAAGATCAAGAAACTTTGTTCGTTAGATAATATTCAGATTATTTCGCCAACACGGATGTGTTTAAGTAACGCAACCAATCAGCCTGAAAGCTGGAGAATTGACCTTTCTGTCGATTTTGATTGACAGGTCATATCAGCCAATTGAAATATGTTATAGCGAGTCATGTAAACATAAATGTTTTACAAAGTGTTAGATTTTACTATTGTAAATTACTATGAAATGTTTTATTCATTTAAGCCAAAAAGATTGAAATATAAAGTAATTATTTCAAACGGGATTTAAGTTGCAGATAAAAATCACGTGGTAAGGTAATGTTTACATTTAACACCCTGAAAGGAAAACTAAATTCATCCATTCCAAAAACCTAGACCTGCGTAAAACGTCGCCGATAGGATAAACCAGGATCCGGAAAAAAGCAGAGAAAAGCAGGCCTTTTGAAGATTTCGGGAAAGAAGGAACGACTATGCCAAAGTGCATTGTTAAACTATCTTTATTGAAATCTATCTGAACGAACATCTTTCAAATTCCAAACCATAACTCGTAGACAGTCTTAATCGTTGAAAGAAAGGCGAAACAGGAAGAAGTACATTAATTGATAGCCGCTCGTCATCCTTTTTCATAAATAAATTGACATTGCAAACATCATCCTAAGGTTCTTGTTGTTATTCTCTGGGAAGCATTCATATTTCAATCCTGTTTCATTAAGACGATTACATATAACTGTAAATGGCACCTCCACCTGGTTCGAATGATTATCTGTATCCCCACGATCGTCGCATGATTGATAAATGCACGTCCATTCTAAATTAGAAGCCCATAATCCTGATGCTTAAAAATACGGCAAACCAGTTAGTTGATAACGTACAATATAACTTACTGATTTTCACTCAAACAGTGATACTGCTTAAACAGAGGGCTTATATACTTCCTTATCAGACAACAAAAGGCTCGATTCGTTTATTTTGAAAACCTTTGCAATCGACAAATTTACCGTTGCTCCGATGATGAGATTTGTCTGTGGAAGGGTAGAAAACAACTTAGTAAAAAGAGGAAAGTTTTCTCAAGTCTCCTCTTTCAAGGTCGTCAAAAAACGGGGTTGTGTGGTAAAAGGTTAAATTGTAAATCCTTTTATTATCTTGTTTACTGTCATACTGACATGTCATACTTACGAAACGTATAAAAACATTTATTCTCCTTTCCTCAAATAATAATTATAGATGTTGCCGACAGCAAGCTACTCACAACGTATTTTTATTTTAAATGCTGTGATCGATCAAATTTGCGCTATTTTAATTTCTCAATTTCTCATAAGTACTGCATTATTCAAAGTATTTTTTTCCTTTTTTGCCTCTGTTTCTTTGTAGATTAAGTTCGAATTGATCAATGATATGAATTAAAACACACACACACACACACACACACACACCCGAAACATCAACTAGAATACAAATGAAATAAACTGTCTTTCTCTTTGTGTTTGACGCCATTTTCTGTCAGACGTAGCAACCAAAATACCGCCTCTTGACGTGTTTATTTGTTTGACTGATACAGATTTTGTAGAGCAAATGCTTCTAGAAAAGAGCGAAAGTTGAAATGAAGGTTGTTCAGTATACTGTGTACTATTCATATCCAGACCTAGTTAGGCTTTTTTTTTTTGTTGTATTTTTATTGATGATTTATTGCAGGTTTTGTTGCTGTAATAACAATATTTTCATTAACAATATTTTTAGCAAAAATAATGAGTTTTGCAACAAAAACGGTATTCCGTTTTTTCTTTTTTTTAAACTATACTTGTTTTTCTTTTTTAATTTGAAATCGGTTTTGTTTCACTTTTATTTTTTTACACTGTCTTTTATGAACAGTCTTAAAAGGAGCGGTCATATCAATCTGTCGCAAGCTGTGATAGATTACATCATTAATCTTAAATTCTTCCAGGGTAATATTTTCTCTTTTTAATGAATTAGGTACACGGGTGGAGGAACTTCAACACACCTTGCACTGGCGTATGCAAGAGTCCACATGTTTCAAACCAGTAATGGAATGCGGGGAAATGCAACAGCAATTGCGATTGTCATCACAGATGGTAAATAATTCAGTCATTTATCGAAATATTCACAAATACCAATGAGCTTTGATACTTTAAGGGGCTGTTACCGGTTCAAGGTACACATAAGGCTTTGTTATTAAATATGACTAGATTCGATTTGTCCCGTTTGACACAGATCACGCAAGTGTGTATCTCGGGCAAGATAATATATGATTTGTTGCAAATTCTATAAATGTATTCATAAGAATGATTTTTAACTGTTACAGGACATAGCAGCAACTCACGAGCAACGATGAATGAGGCCCAACAGCTTCATCAAGATGGTATAACTGTCTTTTCTGTTGGTGTTGGAAATGCCGATGAAAATGAACTCCAATCAATGGCATCATTGCAAGAATATGTGTTTGAAGTCACGGATTACGATGATATTTATACTGTGTCAAGTCCACTGTCAAATAAAACATGTTCAGGTATGATTATGTACAGTATTTTATTACTAACAACAACAACAACAACAACAACAACAACAACATTGTTTTGTAAGTAATACAAAGGCATTGGCCCAAAATGCCGTAAATTTGTACTGTTGTGATTTTTAAATGTTTTCCTAGATAAAGGAGATGAGACAGACGTGTAAAATTGTTTTTAAATCGTTTACTTTAGCAGTATCTGCTTCCTGACAGTTTTGTAAAACTAATCAGCGCTTCCAGTCTGGGGGTCAAGCTAGCTGGTACATATCCAATTTCAGACAAGAAGCACCTTAATGGCCTATTTAGAACCATGGAACCATTTCTCAACAGTAAAATATAATTCTGAAATTGTTCTCTAGCCGTTGGAAACGCATTATTCATAAACAACCTATTTAACATGGTAATGGTGTGTTATTAATGGAGAGACATAACAACTAGTGAATCAAATGTAAGCTGTATGTATACATATCTAACGAAAAAAACGTGTATTCTACAGTATGTAGTGACCCCAGACCTTCCAATGGAATTTCTGATACTACCAGCTTTGCTGTGAACTCCGCGGTGACTCTTACCTGTGCTGAAGGATATATATTGACAGGAAGTTCCATAATACATTGTGATGTGAATGGAAAATGGAACTCATCTGGATCCTGTGAGCCTATAGGTAATAGAGAAAGTGCTAATTTCATAATCACAAGTAGATTTCAATTTGAACAAATAAAAAGAAACCAGAGGTATCTGTTTTGGTCTTCCTTAAATTAAAAAAAAAAAAAAAACAACTGAGAAACGATAATATGTACAATCTTGCAAATGATGAAAATCTAAAGCTTTGGCATGTCATTCATTGCAGATTGCGGATTACCTCCAATACACCCGTCTAATGGAACATCTCGGATCACTGGGACAACGTTTGGTCTTCAAGTCCATTATACATGTAACATTGGACATATACCAATAGGAAATACCGTTTTGTATTGTCAAGCAAACGGAACTTGGAATGGAAGCGCTCCTACCTGTCAACCCACAGGAGTTCCTGGTAAGAAAATATCAATTAACTGGTTTAGTATTTAATCGTTTCAATTAGTGAGTGGTTCCTGTTATTTAGTCCATATATTGCAGTACACAAAACGATGTTATAAAGGTTGTGGATGAGCTGAATACCAATCGTAGCAACTTCAATGACTTTAATGATTTTCCATATGATGCAATATTGTTTGAACAAAATGCATGAATTACGTTTTAAATAGTTAATGCACCTGAATCGAGTTGAATATGCTTTACAAATAAGGACTTTATTGACCTCTTTAAGATTTGAACACAATGAAGTAGTTCGATCAACAGGTTGAGAGAGGCTGCTGAATCAATTCTTATTGGTGTGATGAAAGCTTACCAGTTAACAATAGGAATGTATTGAATTATGGATACGAAGACTCGATTGTACTTTGTTACTCGATTAAACTACAAAGTAAGACTTTAAAGACTCCAGAATGAAATTCATTGTCTTTGGTATTCTATAGACTGTGGTCCGCCACCTGTTGCAAGTCCGTATGGCAGTGTCAGCTTTACATCTACACTTGTTGGGTCAATGGCTTTATACAGCTGCTATGATAATTACGTTCTTGTTGGAGCTATTCTTACAGAGTGTGATTCAAGCGGTAACTGGAATGGAACTGCACCAGACTGTATTCCAGACTGTGAGTAAATAATTAATTCTTTTGTTCTAAACGAGAATATCTTGCAGAAAAAACTTCTAAATGTTCTCTTCGAATATGCACCATGCATTGAGTTTTCTTAACTTAAGGGGTTCATTTGTAAAATTTTGAGAAAATTTAAATCAATTATTTGCTTAAATTGAATGAATGAATTTGATAACTGTACACTGATATTGTTTTTTTTTTTTTAATTTCCTTTTAAGATACATGTCACAGTGGCCGTGAATTCGATATTGTATTCATAAATGATGCTTCTGGAAGTATTGGTGCCTCAAGTTTCCAAACATCATTGTATTTCATAAATGACATGGTAAATCGATTTGATGCATCAACAACAAGATTTGGGCTAGTGACATTTAATCAGGGTGTCTTGCTACAGTTTCACCTGGATACCTTTATTAACAGACCTGATGACATTAAAACAGCAGTATTGTCAACGAGGTAGGTGTAGAGTGAAACAAGTATTTTAAGTTTATGTCTGAGGTAGGTATTAGCGGTAGACTAGGCTTAACTTATAACCAAGAGGGAAGTAGACTGACTGAGAACTGGGACCTGCTATTGTAGTGCGTTAGGAAACAAATTGTAAAGATAAAAACAAGGTGAATGATTACAATCAGGAACACGTTTTCCGTTTTTCAACTGTACTTTTAGTTGCACGGTACAATTGTTTTGTATTTTGTCAGCATTGAAATTTTAACTAACCGTAGAATTTAGTATTCGTTTATTTTAATAATATTTACTTACTTACAAAATGTATTGGCCTGACAGGCACTTTTGTCCACTGTATGAGAGGAGTTATTCCTTCTCACTCCATCTCTTTCTCAGCTATACAGGCGGCGGTACATCTACACATATTGCTTTGGAGTATGCAAGAATACACATGTTTGAAACACGTCATGGAAATCGGAATAATGCGACTTCTGTAGCAATTGTGATAACCGACGGTAAGAATTTCGAGATTTCGTGATGTTTATTTTTTCTTTGAACTAAGGAGAATGTCCTTTACTCATGATCCCTGGTATTTGTTGTACTATTGGGCATTATTGTTTTATACGTGACCTTTCAACACATTTTCTAATATTTCATGATAGAAGAAATGATAACACCTTCTCAGCTACATTGAGCCAGCCTTATGAGGAAAATTGGCGAATGAAATTGTTTTCGTTAACTTATTTTTCCGTTTGTTATCCTCATAGGATATAGTAGTGACTCCATGGCAACGGTGAATGAAGCAGAGAATCTGCGACAATCTGGTGTAACCATATTTTCGATTGGAGTTGGAAATACAGACAAAAATGAACTAGAACAAATGGCATCGAGCACGGAATATGTATTTGAAGTTACAAACTATGCGGACATATTTTCAGTATCCAGTCCATTTACTGAAAAAGCCTGTTCAGGTATATACTGGTTCTGACTTTTAACAACCCAAATCGACATGCAATGTATTTTACATAGAAATCGTATAATACAACATCTCTTAAAAAATTCTTGTCACTGAGGGAATGACTGTTGAAAAGTTGGTGTCTAGGTGACACACTTATGAGGGAGAGTCTAGAGTAAAAGCATATTTTGTATTATTTCTTTGTATTCTCACATTACGAGGAGCTATCCAGAAGTTCGTGGTAAAAAAATTAAATTAAAACAAATCATTGGATTCAGCTGAAAATTTTTATGAGTATTTATTTTGATATCACATTGAATGGTATTCAAAATTTCATTTAGAAATAGAATCTTACATGCAATCGATTGATGACATGAACAACGATGTGCCAAAGTCAAAATTTTAAGTTGGTGGCGACGTTTGTTTTTCTCAAAGTATGCACCTTTTGACCCGTCGATTTATCTCATAATCATTCAATAACCGTGAAACCCAATGGGCACTAACTCTACTCATGTGCATCTCTTAGTATCTGAAGTACTCTCCCGTAACCTAATTCTGATAGTCGAATTCACTGCAAAGTGCATGCACAGATACGCTTCCGTCCATAATCAGACGATCCTCAGATACACTCCGGTCCATAATCAGACGATCCTTAACTAATTTAACGACACTTATTGTAGATTTTGACACTGGGTGGCAGCATCTGTCATCGTCCATTGTCGTTTTCCATCCTTCACAGTACAGTCTATGCCATCTTTGCTCTAAAGACCGCGCAACTAATTGGTCCTCTGTTCATCTATTTAACATATCTATGGTTTGAACTGGCGTATTTCCATAAATCGAAGCAAAATTGAAAAATGCTTGTTGTTTAAACTTTTCTTCAGATGAAATGTTTACGTAAAAGCGCGTTTACCCCGCTTGAAATCAGTACTCCCTACTCTTAGAATGGATGCATGTAATAATCATCTCAAATGACGTTTGCAACCGTAAATGATGTTACGTCAATTTCATATTTTCCCTGGTCTCTAAAGAAAATTGGTGAAATCAGTTAAGATGAAAACCAATAATATTGTTTAAAATTTTGTGGCGTGGCACTATCCTTATATGCACATTGCTATGGTGAATGTAACTTCTTTCTGATTGTTACAAATTATCTGATTTATCAAATCTTGATGCGCTATATATAAACGTTTAAGACGTGAAGTTTTCGATAAAATGCGATAGTAAATGAAAAGCATATTCAATTTGTCCAGGAATTTCTGGATAGCCTCTGGTATATCACTTCACAATACGTCATTTATGTGCAGCTATTTAAACTATCAGAGGTAAATTATACACACAGAACAACTTGTCTTTTAACTTTTTATGAAATTGGATATTAGGGTTAAATAGGTTTTATGAACATCGAATATGCTAAAAGACGCCTTGTCTTTTGTTGACAGTGTGAACTTGTGATTATGTTACAGCCTGCTTAGACCCTAGACCAACAAATGGTTTCTCGAGTTCACCAAATTATAGAGTTAATGGTACAATTGAACTGGGATGTAATGATGGTTATGTTTTGCAAGGAGATTCTGTGATAAGCTGTGACAGCAGTGGAAAATGGAATGGATCTGGAACGTGTTATCCTATAGGTATTTCATTAAAATTATTATTTCACCAGGTATTCCTCAGATACCAAAACATATTTAGCGACTTAAAGCCTAAATATTTGCATTTTATATAAAAAACAATAGAATCTTCCATACACGGTACAAAAGCTCTTTACAATTATCGTTATTTCTGTTGGATTTTGCTCCTTAGATTGTGGTCTTCCGCCTGTGGCCAATGCACTTGGAAGTATAAACTATTCAACCACCACCTTTGGATCATCAGCCGCATACAACTGCAACGATGGCTACCAAGCTGTAGGTGATCAGTTAATATCCTGTCAGTCAAATGGAACCTGGGACGGAACTTCACCAGACTGTACTCCTACAGGTAACAACCAGGCACTTTAGATTTTAAAAAGTTTCCAATGCACACTGAATTCGCTGTTTATATGTTTTGTGTATTGTGGACGTCAAAGATTCTCTCTGTATTTCTGTTTCAGATTCATGTGAAATTGACCGAAAACTTGATATTGTTTTTATCAACGATGCCTCTGGAAGTATTCATGTGAATGATTTCTACAAGTCATTATTGTTGATTAATGATATTGTAAGTCGGTTTGATTCTGCATCAACAAGATTTGGATTAATGACCTACGACTGGTTTCCATATCAACAGTTTTACCTGAATGATTACTTGAATAGGCCTGCTGATGTAAAAGCTAAAGTTTTAACAACGAGGTAAGAGAAACATAATTAAAAATGAACTTTAAAAAAAAAAGGAAAAAATAAAAAAAGGGTAAGCATTTTATGCAATAATTGTTGAACTTTTGAACTACTTGGCTATATTTAGAGTACGGACTGTAATCGTAAATTGTGGACATTTTGTTAAAAAAAAATTATGTTCTGTTATACACCATATACATATGGAATATTACGACAGTCTGTATTTCTGCGTGGTCGGATCATGTCGAGTAAGATGTGTAAAGAGGTGCATATCAGATGAGACACGAACGTCAATACACAGAGGTAGTCCGTGTACGCGATGATGCTCTACATATGATACTAGATTGATACGGAAAAAAAAATCTGTCGAGTTGTATTGGCGAGTTAGATAACGCCAGTATTTTACCGACATCATATAAAGGTATATAATAAATGTATGTATGGAATCAAAAGAAATAATGATTTTCATATTAGTGTTAAAACTCTTTACCCGGCGCGTCGTAAAATTAATTCCAGTTACACTTTTTTCAGGAGAATAATAAAAAGACTCTTGCGTTTTGCAAAAATTGTCTAAGTATCGGGATTTCACAAACAATACAAAAAGCTGTCTGGAAGGACAAGTGTCAGCTTTTAAAATGCTAGATTTTAAACAGCGTTTTATATTTTGTCCTGTTTTTTAATGTATTTTTTTAATGTAAACATTGCAGCTATGAGAAGTTTTTCAGTGTATATCTGGACTTTTCTTCAGTTAAAACATTCTACTTTTTTAAAGATACACTGGGGGTGCGACAAACACACACTTGGCACTGGAATATGCAAGAATCCATATGTTCTCCAGTGTAAATGGAAAGAGGGCAAATGCTACAAGTGTTGCAGTGTTAATCACAGATGGTATATATAAACTTGTTTTACTTGATATTTTTAGAGATATATGTACAAGATATTCCAGGTCTTGAAATACTGTATCATACCATTGTGATCAGTCAGTGGGTGACACTGATTTAAAGGTAAAGAAATATTCTAATTTTTCGTACAGTATGGGAATACACTTAAGTTGACTTCCAAGTGCAAGCGTTCTTGAAAATGTATCATTTGATTTTACGGCTAGTCTGTTTTAGTTTATATAGGATTTCTCGTTTTGTCATCGTTTACAACATAATATATCCTAGTTTTCACCTCCCAGCCGATTTTGAAGTAATAGATTTCGTATGGGATGATGTAGTGACTCGATTGTTTTGAAAAAAATATAATCTTAAATGCGTTTATCATTTTTTTTATGTACAATCAGGGCACAGTAGCAACTCACAGTCAACAGCGACTGAGGCCAAGCTGTTACGTGAAAATGGTGTAACTACGTTTACCATTGGAGTTGGAAATGCTGACGAAACGGAACTAAATGAAATTGCGTCTTCATCAGACTTTGTGTTTCAAGTGTCAGATTATAACGAGATCTTTACAGCATCAAGTCCATTATCGAATAAAACATGCACAGGTTAGCAAATTTCTTGAGAATAAAGTATGTTTGATTTAAATTGCTGTTCAGGGATTGTAAGAGCATTTTTCAATTTCAAGAGCTTGTTTGCTTTTGTCATCAGGTAGACTCCATTTATTACGATATTTTTCTACCATGGCGCTTCAGGATACATCGATAATATTCGAAGCGTGTTTTTGCTTATAATATATATTAGATTAAAGTAATGAAAGGCAGTTCTAGAACATTATCCTGTTTTTCAGTATGTGTTGACCCAAGATTGGCACACGTTCTATCTGATTCGAACGACTTTTCGGTGAACTCTACAGTGAAACTCAGTTGTGAAAGTGGGTACCTTTTGACTGGAGACGGGACAATCACGTGTGACAATAGTGGACTTTGGAATGGATCAGCAACTTGCGAACCAATAGGTATTGCATGTAACAGACTTTAGGCTATATCGAATTTTTTAGAAATACAGTTCACATATACTTTCTGCTGCAATTAACTTGAGTGGGCGTGTCATTCAAAAACATAAAACCAATACGAAAAGGCTTGGTTAATATCAGACTCAAAACAACCTTCATTGCGTATTGGCACATAAGCTTTACAACTTTTTACCGAAACAATAAATCTGAAAAGGGCGATGACTTGAATAGAAATGACTTCTTTTGTAGACTGTGGAGACCCACCACTTTCACCAGTCCATGGGAATATACATGTACTTGGTACAAGGTTTCAGGAAACCGTTCAATATCAGTGTGTTTCTGGGTTCAATTTGATGGGAGCTACAGTTTTACAATGTCAAGCAGATAGATCTTGGAATGGAACAGCCCCATATTGTGTACCTGTCGGAGTCACAGGTAAATATTTTGCAACTTACAAAGTTAACGCTTTCATATGGAAGATTTTCATAAGATATAGATGGTACAATGATTTAACTAAATGGTTTGATATGCTCAAAACTAGATGTATGAAATTAAAAGGGAGAAATACTTTCTTTGTTTCTTGCTGACTTTAACAAATATGTGGCTGAAAATAATTAGTAATAGTTCAAACTAAATATGTAATGGAATTTCTACAGATTGTGGACTCCCTCCTCCTGCAAACCCTTATGGCAGTGTAAGTTTTACTACCATTTATCTTGGATCATTAGCCGTATACAACTGTAACATGGGGTACAAGCTGATCGGAGATGTGATCGTTCAGTGCCAGTCTGATGGTAATTGGAATGGCACAACACCAGATTGTTCTCCTTCAGGTAAGCTATTTCACTTCGGTTGTTTTTTGTTATTTTTGTTTTAAGAAAATGAGAGAAACGACATAGTGCTTTAAGCTTTTGTGTTATTTAGGAAACATAATTTTCATTGTCCACAAAGACACACTCTTACAGTCACATAATTCGAGAAACAAAATTCACAAAACTATTTTCCTCTGCAATACGTCATATGTTAAGAGAGAAAAGAAAAAAGTATTTCATACACTGCTCGAATTTGAAGTGAGAAAAGGCTTGATAACCATACTCACTTATAATAATTGTGATTTTTGAATGCTGTATACTGAATTTTTGATCTTGCGTTCATTATACGGTTAATCTGTACATTAAGGTCAGAGGTAATGTAAATTTTACAGAAACATGTAGCAGTTCACGTGGCCTCGACATTGTTTTCATCAATGATGCCTCGGGAAGTATTGGTGTCGGTAACTTCCAAACTTCGTTATTGTTCATCAATGATATAGTCAATAGATTTGATCCACTGTCTACACGCTATGGATTGTTGACTTACAGTACTTTCCCAAGTGTACAGTTTCATTTGAATGCTTTCATCAACAAACCTCAAGATGTGAGATCAAGCGTTCTGTCTACAAGGTAAAAGATCAAGAAACTTTGTTCGTTAGATAATATTCAGATTATTTCGCCAACACGGATGTGTTTAAGTAACGCAACCAATCAGCCTGAAAGCTGGAGAATTGACCTTTCTGTCGATTTTGATTGACAGGTCATATCAGCCAATTGAAATATGTTATAGCGAGTCATGTAAACATAAATGTTTTACAAAGTGTTAGATTTTACTATTGTAAATTACTATGAAATGTTTTATTCATTTAAGCCAAAAAGATTGAAATATAAAGTAATTATTTCAAACGGGATTTAAGTTGCAGATAAAAATCACGTGGTAAGGTAATGTTTACATTTAACACCCTGAAAGGAAAACTAAATTCATCCATTCCAAAAACCTAGACCTGCGTAAAACGTCGCCGGTAGGATAAACCAGGATCCGGAAAAAAGCAGAGAAAAGCAGGCCTTTTGAAGATTTCGGGAAAGAAGGAACGACTATGCCAAAGTGCATTGTTAAACTATCTTTATTGAAATCTATCTGAACGAACATCTTTCAAATTCCAAACCATAACTCGTAGACAGTCTTAATCGTTGAAAGAAAGGCGAAACAGGAAGAAGTACATTAATTGATAGCCGCTCGTCATCCTTTTTCATAAATAAATTGACATTGCAAACATCATCCTAAGGTTCTTGTTGTTATTCTCTGGGAAGCATTCATATTTCAATCCTGTTTCATTAAGACGATTACATATAACTGTAAATGGCACCTCCACCTGGTTCGAATGATTATCTGTATCCCCACGATCGTCGCATGATTGATAAATGCACGTCCATTCTAAATTAGAAGCCCATAATCCTGATGCTTAAAAATACGGCAAACCAGTTAGTTGATAACGTACAATATAACTTACTGATTTTCACTCAAACAGTGATACTGCTTAAACAGAGGGCTTATATACTTCCTTATCAGACAACAAAAGGCTCGATTCGTTTATTTTGAAAACCTTTGCAATCGACAAATTTACCGTTGCTCCGATGATGAGATTTGTCTGTGGAAGGGTAGAAAACAACTTAGTAAAAAGAGGAAAGTTTTCTCAAGTCTCCTCTTTCAAGGTCGTCAAAAAACGGGGTTGTGTGGTAAAAGGTTAAATTGTAAATCCTTTTATTATCTTGTTTACTGTCATACTGACATGTCATACTTACGAAACGTATAAAAACATTTATTCTCCTTTCCTCAAATAATAATTATAGATGTTGCCGACAGCAAGCTACTCACAACGTATTTTTATTTTAAATGCTGTGATCGATCAAATTTGCGCTATTTTAATTTCTCAATTTCTCATAAGTACTGCATTATTCAAAGTATTTTTTTCCTTTTTTGCCTCTGTTTCTTTGTAGATTAAGTTCGAATTGATCAATGATATGAATTAAAACACACACACACACACACACACCCGAAACATCAACTAGAATACAAATGAAATAAACTGTCTTTCTCTTTGTGTTTGACGCCATTTTCTGTCAGACGTAGCAACCAAAATACCGCCTCTTGACGTGTTTATTTGTTTGACTGATACAGATTTTGTAGAGCAAATGCTTCTAGAAAAGAGCGAAAGTTGAAATGAAGGTTGTTCAGTATACTGTGTACTATTCATATCCAGACCTAGTTAGGCTTTTTTTTTTGTTGTATTTTTATTGATGATTTATTGCAGGTTTTGTTGTTGTAATAACAATATTTTCAATAACAATATTTTTAGCAAAAATAATGAGTTTTGCAACAAAAACGGTATTCCGTTTTTTCTTTTTTTTAAACTATACTTGTTTTTCTTTTTTAATTTGAAATCGGTTTTGTTTCACTTTTATTTTTTTACACTGTCTTTTATGAACAGTCTTAAAAGGAGCGGTCATATCAATCTGTCGCAAGCTGTGATAGATTACATCATTAATCTTAAATTCTTCCAGGGTAATATTTTCTCTTTTTAATGAATTAGGTACACGGGTGGAGGAACTTCAACACACCTTGCACTGGCGTATGCAAGAGTCCACATGTTTCAAACCAGTAATGGAATGCGGGGAAATGCAACAGCAATTGCGATTGTCATCACAGATGGTAAATAATTCAGTCATTTATCGAAATATTCACAAATACCAATGAGCTTTGATACTTTAAGGGGCTGTTACCGGTTCAAGGTACACATAAGGCTTTGTTATTAAATATGACTAGATTCGATTTGTCCCGTTTGACACAGATCACGCAAGTGTGTATCTCGGGCAAGATAATATATGATTTGTTGCAAATTCTATAAATGTATTCATAAGAATGATTTTTAACTGTAACAGGACATAGCAGCAACTCACGAGCAACGATCAATGAGGCCCAACAGCTTCATCAAGATGGTATAACTGTCTTTTCTGTTGGTGTTGGAAATGCCGATGAAAATGAACTCCAATCAATGGCATCATTGCAAGAATATGTGTTTGAAGTCACGGATTACGATGATATTTATACTGTGTCAAGTCCACTGTCAAATAAAACATGTTCAGGTATGATTATGTAAAGTATTTTATTACTAACAACAACAACAACAACAACAACATTGTTTTGTAAGTAATACAAAGGCATTGGCCCAAAATGCCGTAAATTTGTACTGTTGTGATTTTTAAATGTTTTCCTAGATAAAGGAGATGAGACAGACGTGTAAAATTGTTTTTAAATCGTTTACTTTAGCAGTATCTGCTTCCTGACAGTTTTGTAAAACTAATCAGCGCTTCCAGTCTGGGGGTCAAGCTAGCTGGTACATATCCAAATTCAGACAAGAAGCACCTTAATGGCCTATTTAGAACCATGGAACCATTTCTCAACAGTAAAATATAATTCTGAAATTGTTCTCTAGCTGTTGGAAACGCATTATTCATAAACAACCTATTTAACATGGTAATGGTGTGTTATTAACGGAGAGACATAACAACTAGTGAATCAAATGTAAGCTGTATGTATACATATCTAACGAGAAAAACGTGTATTCTACAGTATGTAGTGACCCCAGACCTTCCAATGGAATTTCTGATACTACCAGCTTTGCTGTGAACTCCACGGTGACTCTTACCTGTGCTGAAGGATATATATTGACAGGAAGTTCCATAATACATTGTGATGTGAATGGAAAATGGAACTCATCTGGATCCTGTGAGCCTATAGGTAATAGAGAAAGTGCTAATTTCATAATCACAAGTAGATTTCAATTTGAACAAATAAAAAGAAACCAGAGGTATCTGTTTTTGGTCTTCCTTAAATTAAAAAAAAAAAAAAAAAAAAAAACAACTGAGAAACGATAATATGTACAATCTTGCAAATGATGAAAATCTAAAGCTTTGGCATGTCATTCATTGCAGATTGCGGATTACCTCCAATACACCCGTCTAATGGAACATCTCGGATCACTGGGACAACGTTTGGTCTTCAAGTCCATTATACATGTAACATTGGACATATACCAATAGGAAATACCGTTTTGTATTGTCAAGCAAACGGAACTTGGAATGGAAGCGCTCCTACCTGTCAACCCACAGGAGTTCCTGGTAAGAAAATATCAATTAACTGGTTTAGTATTTAATCGTTTCAATTAGTGAGTGGTTCCTGTTATTTAGTCCATATATTGCAGTACACAAAACGATGTTATAAAGGTTGTGGATGAGCTGAATACCAATCGTAGCAACTTCAATGACTTTAATGATTTTCCATATGATGCAATATTGTTTGAACAAAATGCATGAATTACGTTTTAAATAGTTAATGCACCTGAATCGAGTTGAATATGCTTTACAAATAAGGACTTTATTGACCTCTTTAAGATTTGAACACAATGAAGTAGTTCGATCAACAGGTTGAGAGAGGCTGCTGAATCAATTCTTATTGGTGTGATGAAAGCTTACCAGTTAACAATAGGAATGTATTGAATTATGGATACGAAGACTCGATTGTACTTTGTTACTCGATTGAACTACAAAGTAAGACTTTAAAGACTCCAGAATGAAATTCATTGTCTTTGGTATTCTATAGACTGTGGTCCGCCACCTGTTGCAAGTCCGTATGGCAGTGTCAGCTTTACATCTACACTTGTTGGGTCAATGGCTTTATACAGCTGCTATGATAATTACGTTCTTGTTGGAGCTATTCTTACAGAGTGTGATTCAAGCGGTAACTGGAATGGAACTGCACCAGACTGTATTCCAGACTGTGAGTAAATAATTAATTCTTTTGTTCTAAACGAGAATATCTTGCAGAAAAAACTTCTAAATGTTCTCTTCGAATATGCACCATGCATTGAGTTTTCTTAACTTAAGGGGTTCATTTGTAAAATTTTGAGAAAATTTAAATCAATTATTTGCTTAAATTGAATGAATGAATTTGATAACTGTACACTGATATTGTTTTTTTTTTTTTAATTTCCTTTTAAGATACATGTCACAGTGGCCGTGAATTCGATATTGTATTCATAAATGATGCTTCTGGAAGTATTGGTGCCTCAAGTTTCCAAACATCATTGTATTTCATAAATGACATGGTAAATCGATTTGATGCATCAACAACAAGATTTGGGCTAGTGACATTTAATCAGGGTGTCTTGCTACAGTTTCATCTGGATACCTTTATTAACAGACCTGATGACATTAAAACAGCAGTATTGTCAACGAGGTAGGTGTAGAGTGAAACAAGTATTTTAAGTTTATGTCTGAGGTAGGTATTAGCGGTAGACTAGGCTTAACTTATAACCAAGAGGGAAGTAGACTGACTGAGAACTGGGACCTGCTATTGTAGTGCGTTAGGAAACAAATTGTAAAGATAAAAACAAGGTGAATGATTACAATCAGGAACACGTTTTCCGTTTTTCAACTGTACTTTTAGTTGCACGGTACAATTGTTTTGTATTTTGTCAGCATTGAAATTTTAACTAACCGTAGAATTTAGTATTCGTTTATTTTAATAATATTTACTTACTTACAAAATGTATTGGCCTGACAGGCACTTTTGTCCACTGTATGAGAGGAGTTATTCCTTCTCACTCCATCTCTTTCTCAGCTATACAGGCGGCGGTACATCTACACATATTGCTTTGGAGTATGCAAGAATACACGTGTTTGAAACACGTCATGGAAATCGGAATAATGCGACTTCTGTAGCAATTGTGATAACCGACGGTAAGAATTTCGAGATTTCGTGATGTTTATTTTTTCTTTGAACTAAGGAGAATGTCCTTTACTCATGATCCCTGGTATTTGTTGTACTATTGGGCATTATTGTTTTATACGTGACCTTTCAACACATTTTCTAATATTTCATGATAGAAGAAATGATAACACCTTCTCAGCTACATTGAGCCAGCCTTATGAGGAAAATTGGCGAATGAAATTGTTTTCGTTAACTTATTTTTCCGTTTGTTATCCTCATAGGATATAGTAGTGACTCCATGGCAACGGTGAATGAAGCAGAGAATCTGCGACAATCTGGTGTAACCATATTTTCGATTGGAGTTGGAAATACAGACAAAAATGAACTAGAACAAATGGCATCGAGCACGGAATATGTATTTGAAGTTACAAACTATGCGGACATATTTTCAGTATCCAGTCCATTTACTGAAAAAGCCTGTTCAGGTATATACTGGTTCTGACTTTTAACAACCCAAATCGACATGCAATGTATTTTACATAGAAATCGTATAATACAACATCTCTTAAAAAATTCTTGTCACTGAGGGAATGACTGTTGAAAAGTTGGTGTCTAGGTGACACACTTATGAGGGAGAGTCTAGAGTAAAAGCATATTTTGTATTATTTCTTTGTATTCTCACATTACGAGGAGCTATCCAGAAGTTCGTGGTAAAAAAATTAAATTAAAACAAATCATTGGATTCAGCTGAAAATTTTTATGAGTATTTATTTTGATATCACATTGAATGGTATTCAAAATTTCATTTAGAAATAGAATCTTACATGCAATCGATTGATGACATGAACAACGATGTGCCAAAGTCAAAATTTTAAGTTGGTGGCGACGTTTGTTTTTCTCAAAGTATGCACCTTTTGACCCGTCGATTTATCTCATAATCATTCAATAACCGTGAAACCCAATGGGCACTAACTCTACTCATGTGCATCTCTTAGTATCTGAAGTACTCTCCCGTAACCTAATTCTGATAGTCGAATTCACTGCAAAGTGCATGCACAGATACGCTTCGGTCCATAATCAGACGATCCTCAGATACACTCCGGTCCATAATCAGACGATCCTTAACTAATTTAACGACACTTATTGTAGATTTTGACACTGGGTGGCAGCATCTGTCATCGTCCATTGTCGTTTTCCATCCTTCACAGTACAGTCTATGCCATCTTTGCTCTAAAGACCGCGCAACTAATTGGTCCTCTGTTCATCTATTTAACATATCTATGGTTTGAACTGGCGTATTTCCATAAATCGAAGCAAAATTGAAAAATGCTTGTTGTTTAAACTTTTCTTCAGATGAAATGTTTACGTAAAAGCGCGTTTACCCCGCTTGAAATCAGTACTCCCTACTCTTAGAATGGATGCATGTAATAATCATCTCAAATGACGTTTGCAACCGTAAATGATGTTACGTCAATTTCATATTTTCCCTGGTCTCTAAAGAAAATTGGTGAAATCAGTTAAGATGAAAACCAATAATATTGTTTAAAATTTTGTGGCGTGGCACTATCCTTATATGCACATTGCTATGGTGAATGTAACTTCTTTCTGATTGTTACAAATTATCTGATTTATCAAATCTTGATGCGCTATATATAAACGTTTAAGACGTGAAGTTTTCGATAAAATGCGATAGTAAATGAAAAGCATATTCAATTTGTCCAGGAATTTCTGGATAGCCTCTGGTATATCACTTCACAATACGTCATTTATGTGCAGCTATTTAAACTATCAGAGGTAAATTATACACACAGAACAACTTGTCTTTTAACTTTTTATGAAATTGGATATTAGGGTTAAATAGGTTTTATGAACATCGAATATGCTAAAAGACGCCTTGTCTTTTGTTGACAGTGTGAACTTGTGATTATGTTACAGCCTGCTTAGACCCTAGACCAACAAATGGTTTCTCGAGTTCACCAAATTATAGAGTTAATGGTACAATTGAACTGGGATGTAATGATGGTTATGTTTTGCAAGGAGATTCTGTGATAAGCTGTGACAGCAGTGGAAAATGGAATGGATCTGGAACGTGTTATCCTATAGGTATTTCATTAAAATTATTATTTTACCAGGTATTCCTCAGATACCAAAACATATTTAGCGACTTAAAGCCTAAATATTTGCATTTTATATAAAAAACAATAGAATCTTCCATACACGGTACAAAAGCTCTTTACAATTATCGTTATTTCTGTTGGATTTTGCTCCTTAGATTGTGGTCTTCCGCCTGTGGCCAATGCACTTGGAAGTATAAACTATTCAACCACCACCTTTGGATCATCAGCCGCATACAACTGCAACGATGGCTACCAAGCTGTAGGTGATCAGTTAATATCCTGTCAGTCAAATGGAACCTGGAACGGAACTTCACCAGACTGTACTCCTACAGGTAACAACCAGGCACTTTAGATTTTAAAAAGTTTCCAATGCACACTGAATTCGCTGTTTATATGTTTTGTGTATTGTGGACGTCAAAGATTCTCTCTGTATTTCTGTTTCAGATTCATGTGAAATTGACCGAAAACTTGATATTGTTTTTATCAACGATGCCTCTGGAAGTATTCATGTGAATGATTTCTACAAGTCATTATTGTTGATTAATGATATTGTAAGTCGGTTTGATTCTGCATCAACAAGATTTGGATTAATGACCTACGACTGGTTTCCATATCAACAGTTTTACCTGAATGATTACTTGAATAGGCCTGCTGATGTAAAAGCTAAAGTTTTAACAACGAGGTAAGAGAAACATAATTAAAAATGAACTTTAAAAAAAAAGGAAAAAATAAAAAAAGGGTAAGCATTTTATGCAATAATTGTTGAACTTTTGAACTACTTGGCTATATTTAGAGTACGGACTGTAATCGTAAATTGTGGACATTTTGTTAAAAAAAAATTATGTTCTGTCATACACCATATACATATGGAATATTACGACAGTCTGTATTTCTGCGTGGTCGGATCATGTCGAGTAAGATGTGTAAAGAGGTGCATATCAGATGAGACACGAACGTCAATACACAGAGGTAGTCCGTGTAAGCGATGATGCTCTACATATGATACTAGATTTATACGGAAAAAAAAAATCTGTCGAGTTGTATTGGCGAGTTAGATAACGCCAGTATTTTACCGACATCATATAAAGGTATATAATAAATGTATGTATCGAATCAAAAGAAATAATGATTTTCATATTAGTGTTAAAACTCTTTACCCGGCGCGTCGTAAAATTAATTCCAGTTACACTTTTTTCAGGAGAATAATAAAAAGACTCTTGCGTTTTGCAAAATTGTCTAAGTATCGGGATTTCACAAACAATACAAAAAGCTGTCTGGAAGGACAAGTGTCAGCTTTTAAAATGCCAGACTTTAAACAGCGTTTTATATTTTGTCCTGTTTTTTAATGTATTTTTTTAATGTAAACATTGCAGCTATGAGAAGTTTTTCAGTGTATATCTGGACTTTTCTTCAGTTAAAACATTCTACTTTTTTAAAGATACACTGGGGGTGCGACAAACACACACTTGGCACTGGAATATGCAAGAATCCATATGTTCTCCAGTGTAAATGGAAAGAGGGCAAATGCTACAAGTGTTGCAGTGTTAATCACAGATGGTATATATAAACTTGTTTTACTTGATATTTTTAGAGATATATGTACAAGATATTCCAGGTCTTGAAATACTGTATCATACCATTGTGATCAGTCAGTGGGTGACACTGATTTAAAGGTAAAGAAATATTCTAATTTTTCGTACAGTATGGGAATACACTTAAGTTGACTTCCAAGTGCAAGCGTTCTTGAAAATGTATCATTTGATTTTACGGCTAGTCTGTTTTAGTTTATATAGGATTTCTCGTTTTGTCATCGTTTACAACATAATATATCCTAGTTTTCACCTCCCAGCCGATTTTGAAGTAATAGATTTCGTATGGGATGATGTAGTGACTCGAGTGTTTTAAAAAAAAATATAATCTTAAATGCGTTTATCATTTTTTTTATGTACAATCAGGGCACAGTAGCAACTCACAGTCAACAGCGACTGAGGCCAAGCTGTTACGTGAAAATGGTGTAACTATTTTTACCATTGGAGTTGGAAATGCTGACGAAACGGAACTAAATGAAATTGCGTCTTCATCAGACTTTGTGTTTCAAGTGTCAGATTATAACGAGATCTTTACAGCATCAAGTCCATTATCGAATAAAACATGCACAGGTTAGCAAATTTCTTGAGAATAAAGTATGTTTGATTTAAATTGCTGTTCAGGGATTGTAAGAGCATTTTTCAATTTCAAGAGCTTGTTTGCTTTTGTCATCAGGTAGACTCCATTTATTACGATATTTTTCTACCATGGCGCTTCAGGATACATCGATAATATTCGAAGCTTGTTTTTGCTTATAATATATATTAGATTAAAGTAATGAAAGGCAGTTCTAGAACATTATCCTGTTTTTCAGTATGTGTTGACCCAAGATTGGCACACGTTCTATCTGATTCGAACGACTTTTCGGTGAACTCTACAGTGAAACTCAGTTGTGAAAGTGGGTACCTTTTGACTGGAGACGGGACAATCACGTGTGACAATAGTGGACTTTGGAATGGATCAGCAACTTGCGAGCCAATAGGTATTGCATGTAACAGACTTTAGGCTATATCGAATTTTTTAGAAATACAGTTCACATATACTTTCTGCTGCAATTAACTTGAGTGGGCGTGTCATTCAAAAACATAAAACCAATACGAAAAGGCTTGGTTAATATCAGACTCAAAACAACCTTCATTGCGTATTGGCACATAAGCTTTACAACTTTTTACCGAAACAATAAATCTGAAAAGGGCGATGACTTGAATAGAAATGACTTCTTTTGTAGACTGTGGAGACCCACCACTTTCACCAGTCCATGGGAATATACATGTACTTGGTACAAGGTTTCAGGAAACCGTTCAGTATCAGTGTGTTTCTGGGTTCAATTTGATGGGAGCTACAGTTTTACAATGTCAAGCAGATAGATCTTGGAATGGAACAGCCCCATATTGTGTACCTGTCGGAGTCACAGGTAAATATTTTGCAACTTACAAAGTTAACGCTTTCATATGGAAGATTTTCATAAGATATAGATGGTACAATGATTTAACTAAATGGTTTGATATGCTCAAAACTAGATGTATGAAATTAAAAGGGAGAAATACTTTCTTTGTTTCTTGCTGACTTTAACAAATATGTGGCTGAAAATAATTAGTAATAGTTCAAACTAAATATGTAATGGAATTTCTACAGATTGTGGACTCCCTCCTCCTGCAAACCCTTATGGCAGTGTAAGTTTTACTACCATTTATCTTGGATCATTAGCCGTATACAACTGTAACACTGGGTACAAGCTGATCGGAGATGTGATCGTTCAGTGCCAGTCTGATGGTAATTGGAATGGCACAACACCAGATTGTTCTCCTTCAGGTAAGCTATTTCACTTCGGTTGTTTTTTGTTATTTTTGTTTTAAGAAAATGAGAGAAACGACATAGTGCTTTAAGCTTTTGTGTTATTTAGGAAACATAATTTTCATTGTCCACAAAGACACACTCTTACAGTCACATAATTCGAGAAACAAAATTCACAAAACTATTTTCCTCTGCAATACGTCATATGTTAAGAGAGAAAAGAAAAAAGTATTTCATACACTGCTCGAATTTGAAGTGAGAAAAGGCTTGATAACCATACTCACTTATAATAATTGTGATTTTTGAATGCTGTATACTGAATTTTTGATCTTGCGTTCATTATACGGTTAATCTGTACATTAAGGTCAGAGGTAATGTAAATTTTGCAGAAACATGTAGCAGTTCACGTGGCCTCGACATTGTTTTCATCAGTGATGCCTCGGGAAGTATTGGTGTCGGTAACTTCCAAACTTCGTTATTGTTCATCAATGATATAGTCAATAGATTTGATCCACTGTCTACACGCTATGGATTGTTGACTTACAGTACTTTCCCAAGTGTACAGTTTCATTTGAATGCTTTCATCAACAAACTTCAAGATGTGAGATCAAGCGTTCTGTCTACAAGGTAAAAGATCAAGAAACTTTGTTCGTTAGATAATATTCAGATTATTTCGCCAACACGGATGTGTTTAAGTAACGCAACCAATCAGCCTGAAAGCTGGAGAATTGACCTTTCTGTCGATTTTGATTGACAGGTCATATCAGCCAATTGAAATATGTTATAGCGAGTCATGTAAACATAAATGTTTTACAAAGTGTTAGATTTTACTATTGTAAATTACTATGAAATGTTTTATTCATTTAAGCCAAAAAGATTGAAATATAAAGTAATTATTTCAAACGGGATTTAAGTTGCAGATAAAAATCACGTGGTAAGGTAATGTTTACATTTAACACCCTGAAAGGAAAACTAAATTCATCCATTCCAAAAACCTAGACCTGCGTAAAACGTCGCCGGTAGGATAAACCAGGATCCGGAAAAAAGCAGAGAAAAGCAGGCCTTTTGAAGATTTCGGGAAAGAAGGAACGACTATGCCAAAGTGCATTGTTAAACTATCTTTATTGAAATCTATCTGAACGAACATCTTTCAAATTCCAAACCATAACTCGTAGACAGTCTTAATCGTTGAAAGAAAGGCGAAACAGGAAGAAGTACATTAATTGATAGCCGCTCGTCATCCTTTTTCATAAATAAATTGACATTGCAAACATCATCCTAAGGTTCTTGTTGTTATTCTCTGGGAAGCATTCATATTTCAATCCTGTTTCATTAAGACGATTACATATAACTGTAAATGGCACCTCCACCTGGTTCGAATGATTATCTGTATCCCCACGATCGTCGCATGATTGATAAATGCGCGTCCATTCTAAATTAGAAGCCCATAATCCTGATGCTTAAAAATACGGCAAACCAGTTAGTTGATAACTTACAATATAACTTACTGATTTTCACTCAAACAGTGATACTGCTTAAACAGAGGGCTTATATACTTCCTTATCAGACAACAAAAGGCTCGATTCGTTTATTTTGAAAACCTTTGCAATCGACAAATTTACCGTTGCTCCGATGATGAGATTTGTCTGTGGAAGGGTAGAAAACAACTTAGTAAAAAGAGGAAAGTTTTCTCAAGTCTCCTCTTTCAAGGTCGTCAAAAAACGGGGTTGTGTGGTAAAAGGTTAAATTGTAAATCCTTTTATTATCTTGTTTACTGTCATACTGACATGTCATAATTACGAAACGTATAAAAACATTTATTCTCCTTTCCTCAAATAATAATTATAGATGTTGCCGAAAGCAAGCTACTCACAACGTATTTTTATTTTAAATGCTGTGATCGATCAAATTTGCGCTATTTTAATTTCTCAATTTCTCATAAGTACTGCATTATTCAAAGTATTTTTTTCCTTTTTTGCCTCTGTTTCTTTGTAGATTAAGTTCGAATTGATAAATGATATGAATTAAAACACACACACACACACACACACACACACACACACACACCCGAAACATCAACTAGAATACAAATGAAATAAACTGTCTTTCTCTTTGTGTTTGACGCCATTTTCTGTCAGACGTAGCAACCAAAATACCGCCTCTTGACGTGTTTATTTGTTTGACTGATACAGATTTTGTAGAGCAAATGCTTCTAGAAAAGAGCGAAAGTTGAAATGAAGGTTGTTCAGTATACTGTATACTATTCGTATCCAGACCTAGTTAGGCTTTTTTTTTGTTGTATTTTTATTGATGATTTATTGCAGGTTTTGTTGTTGTAATAACAATATTTTCAATAACAATATTTTTAGCAAAAATAATGAATTTTGCAACAAAAACGGTATTCCGTTTTTTCTTTTTTTTAAACTATACTTGTTTTTCTTTTTTAATTTGAAATCGGTTTTGTTTCACTTTTATTTTTTTACACTGTCTTTTATGAACAGTCTTAAAAGGAGCGGTCATATCAATCTGTCGCAAGCTGTGATAGATTACATCATTAATCTTAAATTCTTCCAGGGTAATATTTTCTCTTTTTAATGAATTAGGTACACGGGTGGAGGAACTTCAACACACCTTGCACTGGCGTATGCAAGAGTCCACATGTTTCAAACCAGTAATGGAATGCGGGGAAATGCAACAGCAATTGCGATTGTCATCACAGATGGTAAATAATTCAGTCATTTATCGAAATATTCACAAATACCAATGAGCTTTGATACTTTAAGGGGCTGTTACCGGTTCAAGGTACACATAAGGCTTTGTTATTAAATATGACTAGATTCGATTTGTCCCGTTTGACACAGATCACGCAAGTGTGTATCTCGGGCAAGATAATATATGATTTGTTGCAAATTCTATAAATGTATTCATAAGAATGATTTTTAACTGTTACAGGACATAACAGCAACTCACGAGCAACGATCAATGAGGCCCAACAGCTTCATCAAGATGGTATAACTGTCTTTTCTGTTGGTGTTGGAAATGCCGATGAAAATGAACTCCAATCAATGGCATCATTGCAAGAATATGTGTTTGAAGTCACGGATTACGATGATATTTATACTGTGTCAAGTCCACTGTCAAATAAAACATGTTCAGGTATGATTATGTACAGTATTTTATTACTAACAACAACAACAACAACAACAACAACATTGTTTTGTAAGTAATACAAAGGCATTGGCCCAAAATGCCGTAAATTTGTACTGTTGTGATTTTTAAATGTTTTCCTAGATAAAGGAGATGAGACAGACGTGTAAAATTGTTTTTAAATCGTTTACTTTAGCAGTATCTGCTTCCTGACAGTTTTGTAAAACTAATCAGCGCTTCCAGTCTGGGGGTCAAGCTAGCTGGTACATATCCAAATTCAGACAAGAAGCACCTTAATGGCCTATTTAGAACCATGGAACCATTTCTCAACAGTACAATATAATTCTGAAATTGTTCTCTAGCCGTTGGAAACGCATTATTCATAAACAGCCTATTTAACATGGTAATGGTGTGTTATTAACGGAGAGACATAACAACTAGTGAATCAAATGTAAGCTGTATGTATACATATCTAACGAAAAAAACGTGTATTCTACAGTATGTAGTGACCCCAGACCTTCCAATGGAATTTCTGATACTACCAGCTTTGCTGTGAACTCCACGGTGACTCTTACCTGTGCTGAAGGATATATATTGACAGGAAGTTCCATAATACATTGTGATGTGAATGGAAAATGGAACTCATCTGGATCCTGCGAGCCTATAGGTAATAGAGAAAGTGCTAATTTCATAATCACAAGTAGATTTCAATTTGAACAAATAAAAAGAAACCAGAGGTATCTGTTTTTGGTCTTCCTTAAATTAAAAAAAAAAAAAAAAAAAAAAAAAAAAACAACTGAGAAACGATAATATGTACAATCTTGCAAATGATGAAAATCTAAAGCTTTGGCATGTCATTCATTGCAGATTGCGGATTACCTCCAATACACCCGTCTAATGGAACATCTCGGATCACTGGGACAACGTTTGGTCTTCAAGTCCATTATACATGTAACATTGGACATATACCAATAGGAAATACCGTTTTGTATTGTCAAGCAAACGGAACTTGGAATGGAAGCGCTCCTACCTGTCAACCCACAGGAGTTCCTGGTAAGAAAATATCAATTAACTGGTTTAGTATTTAATCGTTTCAATTAGTGAGTGGTTCCTGTTATTTAGTCCATATATTGCAGTACACAAAACGATGTTATAAAGGTTGTGGATGAGCTGAATACCAATCGTAGCAACTTCAATGACTTTAATGATTTTCCATATGATGCAATATTGTTTGAACAAAATGCATGAATTACGTTTTAAATAGTTAATGCACCTGAATCGAGTTGAATATGCTTTACAGATAAGGGCTTTATTGACCTCTTTAAGATTTGAACACAATGAAGTAGTTCGATCAACAGGTTGAGAGAGGCTGCTGAATCAATTCTTATTGGTGTGATGAAAGCTTACCAGTTAACAATAGGAATGTATTGAATTATGGATACGAAGACTCGATTGTACTTTGTTACTCGATTGAACTACAAAGTAAGACTTTAAAGACTCCAGAATGAAATTCATTGTCTTTGGTATTCTATAGACTGTGGTCCGCCACCTGTTGCAAGTCCGTATGGCAGTGTCAGCTTTACATCTACACTTGTTGGGTCAATGGCTTTATACAGCTGCTATGATAATTACGTTCTTGTTGGAGCTATTCTTACAGAGTGTGATTCAAGCGGTAACTGGAATGGAACTGCACCAGACTGTATTCCAGACTGTGAGTAAATAATTAATTCTTTTGTTCTAAACGAGAATATCTTGCAGAAAAAACTTCTAAATGTTCTCTTCGAATATGCACCATGCATTGAGTTTTCTTAACTTAAGGGGTTCATTTGTAAAATTTTGAGAAAATTTAAATCAATTATTTGCTTAAATTGAATGAATGAATTTGATAACTGTACACTGATATTGTTTTTTTTTTTTTAATTTCCTTTTAAGATACATGTCACAGTGGCCGTGAATTCGATATTGTATTCATAAATGATGCTTCTGGAAGTATTGGTGCCTCAAGTTTCCAAACATCATTGTATTTCATAAATGACATGGTAAATCGATTTGATGCATCAACAACAAGATTTGGGCTAGTGACATTTAATCAGGGTGTCTTGCTACAGTTTCATCTGGATACCTTTATTAACAGACCTGATGACATTAAAACAGCAGTATTGTCAACGAGGTAGGTGTAGAGTGAAACAAGTATTTTAAGTTTATGTCTGAGGTAGGTATTAGCGGTAGACTAGGCTTAACTTATAACCAAGAGGGAAGTAGACTGACTGAGAACTGGGACCTGCTATTGTAGTGCGTTAGGAAACAAATTGTAAAGATAAAAACAAGGTGAATGATTACAATCAGGAACACGTTTTCCGTTTTTCAACTGTACTTTTAGTTGCACGGTACAATTGTTTTGTATTTTGTCAGCATTGAAATTTTAACTAACCGTAGAATTTAGTATTCGTTTATTTTAATAATATTTACTTACTTACAAAATGTATTGGCCTGACAGGCACTTTTGTCCACTGTATGAGAGGAGTTATTCCTTCTCACTCCATCTCTTTCTCAGCTATACAGGCGGCGGTACATCTACACATATTGCTTTGGAGTATGCAAGAATACACGTGTTTGAAACACGTCATGGAAATCGGAATAATGCGACTTCTGTAGCAATTGTGATAACCGACGGTAAGAATTTCGAGATTTCGTGATGTTTATTTTTTCTTTGAACTAAGGAGAATGTCCTTTACTCATGATCCCTGGTATTTGTTGTACTATTGGGCATTATTGTTTTATACGTGACCTTTCAACACATTTTCTAATATTTCATGATAGAAGAAATGATAACACCTTCTCAGCTACATTGAGCCAGCCTTATGAGGAAAATTGGCGAATGAAATTGTTTTCGTTAACTTATTTTTCCGTTTGTTATCCTCATAGGATATAGTAGTGACTCCATGGCAACGGTGAATGAAGCAGAGAATCTGCGACAATCTGGTGTAACCATATTTTCGATTGGAGTTGGAAATACAGACAAAAATGAACTAGAACAAATGGCATCGAGCACGGAATATGTATTTGAAGTTACAAACTATGCGGACATATTTTCAGTATCCAGTCCATTTACTGAAAAAGCCTGTTCAGGTATATACTGGTTCTGACTTTTAACAACCCAAATCGACATGCAATGTATTTTACATAGAAATCGTATAATACAACATCTCTTAAAAAATTCTTGTCACTGAGGGAATGACTGTTGAAAAGTTGGTGTCTAGGTGACACACTTATGAGGGAGAGTCTAGAGTAAAAGCATATTTTGTATTATTTCTTTGTATTCTCACATTACGAGGAGCTATCCAGAAGTTCGTGGTAAAAAAATTAAATTAAAACAAATCATTGGATTCAGCTGAAAATTTTTATGAGTATTTATTTTGATATCACATTGAATGGTATTCAAAATTTCATTTAGAAATAGAATCTTACATGCAATCGATTGATGACATGAACAACGATGTGCCAAAGTCAAAATTTTAAGTTGGTGGCGACGTTTGTTTTTCTCAAAGTATGCACCTTTTGACCGGTCGATTTATCTCATAATCATTCAATAACCGTGAAACCCAATGGGCACTAACTCTACTCATGTGCATCTCTTAGTATCTGAAGTACTCTCCCGTAACCTAATTCTGATAGTCGAATTCACTGCAAAGTGCATGCACAGATACGCTTCGGTCCATAATCAGACGATCCTCAGATACACTCCGGTCCATAATCAGACGATCCTTAACTAATTTAACGACACTTATTGTAGATTTTGACACTGGGTGGCAGCATCTGTCATCGTCCATTGTCGTTTCCCATCCTTCACAGTACAGTAAATGCCATCTTTGCTCTAAAGACCGCGCAACTAATTGGTCCTCTGTTCATCTATTTAACATATCTATGGTTTGAACTGGCGTATTTCCATAAATCGAAGCAAAATTGAAAAATGCTTGTTGTTTAAACTTTTCTTCAGATGAAATGTTTACGTAAAAGCGCGTTTACCCCGCTTGAAATCAGTACTCCCTACTCTTAGAATGGATGCATGTAATAATCATCTCAAATGACGTTTGCAACCGTAAATGATGTTACGTCAATTTCATATTTTCCCTGGTCTCTAAAGAAAATTGGTGAAATCAGTTAAGATGAAAACCAATAATATTGTTTAAAATTTTGTGGCGTGGCACTATCCTTATATGCACATTGCTATGGTGAATGTAACTTCTTTCTGATTGTTACAAATTATCTGATTTATCAAATCTTGATGCGCTATATATAAACGTTTAAGACGTGAAGTTTTCGATAAAATGCGATAGTAAATGAAAAGCATATTCAATTTGTCCAGGAATTTCTGGATAGCCTCTGGTATATCACTTCACAATACGTCATTTATGTGCAGCTATTTAAACTATCAGAGGTAAATTATACACACAGAACAACTTGTCTTTTAACTTTTTATGAAATTGGATATTAGGGTTAAATAGGTTTTATGAACATCGAATATGCTAAAAGACGCCTTGTCTTTTGTTGACAGTGTGAACTTGTGATTATGTTACAGCCTGCTTAGACCCTAGACCAACAAATGGTTTCTCGAGTTCACCAAATTATAGAGTTAATGGTACAATTGAACTGGGATGTAATGATGGTTATGTTTTGCAAGGAGATTCTGTGATAAGCTGTGACAGCAGTGGAAAATGGAATGGATCTGGAACGTGTTATCCTATAGGTATTTCATTAAAATTATTATTTCACCAGGTATTCCTCAGATACCAAAACATATTTAGCGACTTAAAGCCTAAATATTTGCATTTTATATAAAAAACAATAGAATCTTCCATACACGGTACAAAAGCTCTTTACAATTATCGTTATTTCTGTTGGATTTTGCTCCTTAGATTGTGGTCTTCCGCCTGTGGCCAATGCACTTGGAAGTATAAACTATTCAACCACCACCTTTGGATCATCAGCCGCATACAACTGCAACGATGGCTACCAAGCTGTAGGTGATCAGTTAATATCCTGTCAGTCAAATGGAACCTGGAACGGAACTTCACCAGACTGTACTCCTACAGGTAACAACCAGGCACTTTAGATTTTAAAAAGTTTCCAATGCACACTGAATTCGCTGTTTATATGTTTTGTGTATTGTGGACGTCAAAGATTCTCTCTGTATTTCTGTTTCAGATTCATGTGAAATTGACCGAAAACTTGATATTGTTTTTATCAACGATGCCTCTGGAAGTATTCATGTGAATGATTTCTACAAGTCATTATTGTTGATTAATGATATTGTAAGTCGGTTTGATTCTGCATCAACAAGATTTGGATTAATGACCTACGACTGGTTTCCATATCAACAGTTTTACCTGAATGATTACTTGAATAGGCCTGCTGATGTAAAAGCTAAAGTCTTAACAACGAGGTAAGAGAAACATAATTAAAAATGAACTTTAAAAAAAAAGGAAAAAATAAAAAAAGGGTAAGCATTTTATGCAATAATTGTTGAACTTTTGAACTACTTGGCTATATTTAGAGTACGGACTGTAATCGTAAATTGTGGACATTTTGTTAAAAAAAAATTATGTTCTGTCATACACCATATACATATGGAATATTACGACAGTCTGTATTTCTGCGTGGTCGGATCATGTCGAGTAAGATGTGTAAAGAGGTGCATATCAGATGAGACACGAACGTCAATACACAGAGGTAGTCCGTGTAAGCGATGATGCTCTACATATGATACTAGATTTATACGGAAAAAAAAAAATCTGTCGAGTTGTATTGGCGAGTTAGATAACGCCAGTATTTTACCGACATCATATAAAGGTATATAATAAATGTATGTATCGAATCAAAAGAAATAATGATTTTCATATTAGTGTTAAAACTCTTTACCCGGCGCGTCGTAAAATTAATTCCAGTTACACTTTTTTCAGGAGAATAATAAAAAGACTCTTGCGTTTTGCAAAATTGTCTAAGTATCGGGATTTCACAAACAATACAAAAAGCTGTCTGGAAGGACAAGTGTCAGCTTTTAAAATGCCAGACTTTAAACAGCGTTTTATATTTTGTCCTGTTTTTTAATGTATTTTTTTAATGTAAACATTGCAGCTATGAGAAGTTTTTCAGTGTATATCTGGACTTTTCTTCAGTTAAAACATTCTACTTTTTTAAAGATACACTGGGGGTGCGACAAACACACACTTGGCACTGGAATATGCAAGAATCCATATGTTCTCCAGTGTAAATGGAAAGAGGGCAAATGCTACAAGTGTTGCAGTGTTAATCACAGATGGTATATATAAACTTGTTTTACTTGATATTTTTAGAGATATATGTACAAGATATTCCAGGTCTTGAAATACTGTATCATACCATTGTGATCAGTCAGTGGGTGACACTGATTTAAAGGTAAAGAAATATTCTAATTTTTCGTACAGTATGGGAATACACTTAAGTTGACTTCCAAGTGCAAGCGTTCTTGAAAATGTATCATTTGATTTTACGGCTAGTCTGTTTTAGTTTATATAGGATTTCTCGTTTTGTCATCGTTTACAACATAATATATCCTAGTTTTCACCTCCCAGCCGATTTTGAAGTAATAGATTTCGTATGGGATGATGTAGTGACTCGAGTGTTTTAAAAAAAAATATAATCTTAAATGCGTTTATCATTTTTTTTATGTACAATCAGGGCACAGTAGCAACTCACAGTCAACAGCGACTGAGGCCAAGCTGTTACGTGAAAATGGTGTAACTATTTTTACCATTGGAGTTGGAAATGCTGACGAAACGGAACTAAATGAAATTGCGTCTTCATCAGACTTTGTGTTTCAAGTGTCAGATTATAACGAGATCTTTACAGCATCAAGTCCATTATCGAATAAAACATGCACAGGTTAGCAAATTTCTTGAGAATAAAGTATGTTTGATTTAAATTGCTGTTCAGGGATTGTAAGAGCATTTTTCAATTTCAAGAGCTTGTTTGCTTTTGTCATCAGGTAGACTCCATTTATTACGATATTTTTCTACCATGGCGCTTCAGGATACATCGATAATATTCGAAGCGTGTTTTTGCTTATAATATATATTAGATTAAAGTAATGAAAGGCAGTTCTAGAACATTATCCTGTTTTTCAGTATGTGTTGACCCAAGATTGGCACACGTTCTATCTGATTCGAACGACTTTTCGGTGAACTCTACAGTGAAACTCAGTTGTGAAAGTGGGTACCTTTTGACTGGAGACGGGACAATCACGTGTGACAATAGTGGACTTTGGAATGGATCAGCAACTTGCGAGCCAATAGGTATTGCATGTAACAGACTTTAGGCTATATCGAATTTTTTAGAAATACAGTTCACATATACTTTCTGCTGCAATTAACTTGAGTGGGCGTGTCATTCAAAAACATAAAACCAATACGAAAAGGCTTGGTTAATATCAGACTCAAAACAACCTTCATTGCGTATTGGCACATAAGCTTTACAACTTTTTACCGAAACAATAAATCTGAAAAGGGCGATGACTTGAATAGAAATGACTTCTTTTGTAGACTGTGGAGACCCACCACTTTCACCAGTCCATGGGAATATACATGTACTTGGTACAAGGTTTCAGGAAACCGTTCAGTATCAGTGTGTTTCTGGGTTCAATTTGATGGGAGCTACAGTTTTACAATGTCAAGCAGATAGATCTTGGAATGGAACAGCCCCATATTGTGTACCTGTCGGAGTCACAGGTAAATATTTTGCAACTTACAAAGTTAACGCTTTCATATGGAAGATTTTCATAAGATATAGATGGTACAATGATTTAACTAAATGGTTTGATATGCTCAAAACTAGATGTATGAAATTAAAAGGGAGAAATACTTTCTTTGTTTCTTGCTGACTTTAACAAATATGTGGCTGAAAATAATTAGTAATAGTTCAAACTAAATATGTAATGGAATTTCTACAGATTGTGGACTCCCTCCTCCTGCAAACCCTTATGGCAGTGTAAGTTTTACTACCATTTATCTTGGATCATTAGCCGTATACAACTGTAACACTGGGTACAAGCTGATCGGAGATGTGATCGTTCAGTGCCAGTCTGATGGTAATTGGAATGGCACAACACCAGATTGTTCTCCTTCAGGTAAGCTATTTCACTTCGGTTGTTTTTTGTTATTTTTGTTTTAAGAAAATGAGAGAAACGACATAGTGCTTTAAGCTTTTGTGTTATTTAGGAAACATAATTTTCATTGTCCACAAAGACACACTCTTACAGTCACATAATTCGAGAAACAAAATTCACAAAACTATTTTCCTCTGCAATACGTCATATGTTAAGAGAGAAAAGAAAAAAGTATTTCATACACTGCTCGAATTTGAAGTGAGAAAAGGCTTGATAACCATACTCACTTATAATAATTGTGATTTTTGAATGCTGTATACTGAATTTTTGATCTTGCGTTCATTATACGGTTAATCTGTACATTAAGGTCAGAGGTAATGTAAATTTTGCAGAAACATGTAGCAGTTCACGTGGCCTCGACATTGTTTTCATCAATGATGCCTCGGGAAGTATTGGTGTCGGTAACTTCCAAACTTCGTTATTGTTCATCAATGATATAGTCAATAGATTTGATCCACTGTCTACACGCTATGGATTGTTGACTTACAGTACTTTCCCAAGTGTACAGTTTCATTTGAATGCTTTCATCAACAAACTTCAAGATGTGAGATCAAGCGTTCTGTCTACAAGGTAAAAGATCAAGAAACTTTGTTCGTTAGATAATATTCAGATTATTTCGCCAACACGGATGTGTTTAAGTAACGCAACCAATCAGCCTGAAAGCTGGAGAATTGACCTTTCTGTCGATTTTGATTGACAGGTCATATCAGCCAATTGAAATATGTTATAGCGAGTCATGTAAACATAAATGTTTTACAAAGTGTTAGATTTTACTATTGTAAATTACTATGAAATGTTTTATTCATTTAAGCCAAAAAGATTGAAATATAAAGTAATTATTTCAAACGGGATTTAAGTTGCAGATAAAAATCACGTGGTAAGGTAATGTTTACATTTAACACCCTGAAAGGAAAACTAAATTCATCCATTCCAAAAACCTAGACCTGCGTAAAACGTCGCCGGTAGGATAAACCAGGATCCGGAAAAAAGCAGAGAAAAGCAGGCCTTTTGAAGATTTCGGGAAAGAAGGAACGACTATGCCAAAGTGCATTGTTAAACTATCTTTATTGAAATCTATCTGAACGAACATCTTTCAAATTCCAAACCATAACTCGTAGACAGTCTTAATCGTTGAAAGAAAGGCGAAACAGGAAGAAGTACATTAATTGATAGCCGCTCGTCATCCTTTTTCATAAATAAATTGACATTGCAAACATCATCCTAAGGTTCTTGTTGTTATTCTCTGGGAAGCATTCATATTTCAATCCTGTTTCATTAAGACGATTACATATAACTGTAAATGGCACCTCCACCTGGTTCGAATGATTATCTGTATCCCCACGATCGTCGCATGATTGATAAATGCACGTCCATTCTAAATTAGAAGCCCATAATCCTGATGCTTAAAAATACGGCAAACCAGTTAGTTGATAACTTACAATATAACTTACTGATTTTCACTCAAACAGTGATACTGCTTAAACAGAGGGCTTATATACTTCCTTATCAGACAACAAAAGGCTCGATTCGTTTATTTTGAAAACCTTTGCAATCGACAAATTTACCGTTGCTCCGATGATGAGATTTGTCTGTGGAAGGGTAGAAAACAACTTAGTAAAAAGAGGAAAGTTTTCTCAAGTCTCCTCTTTCAAGGTCGTCAAAAAACGGGGTTGTGTGGTAAAAGGTTAAATTGTAAATCCTTTTATTATCTTGTTTACTGTCATACTGACATGTCATAATTACGAAACGTATAAAAACATTTATTCTCCTTTCCTCAAATAATAATTATAGATGTTGCCGAAAGCAAGCTACTCACAACGTATTTTTATTTTAAATGCTGTGATCGATCAAATTTGCGCTATTTTAATTTCTCAATTTCTCATAAGTACTGCATTATTCAAAGTATTTTTTTCCTTTTTTGCCTCTATTTCTTTGTAGATTAAGTTCGAATTGATAAATGATATGAATTAAAACACACACACACACACACACACACACACACACACACACACACACACACCCGAAACATCAACTAGAATACAAATGAAATAAACTGTCTTTCTCTTTGTGTTTGACGGAATTTTCTGTCAGACGTAGCAACCAAAATACCGCCTCTTGACGTGTTTATTTGTTTGACTGATACAGATTTTGTAGAGCAAATGCTTCTAGAAAAGAGCGAAAGTTGAAATGAAGGTTGTTCAGTATACTGTATACTATTCGTATCCAGACCTAGTTAGGCTTTTTTTTTGTTGTATTTTTATTGATGATTTATTGCAGGTTTTGTTGTTGTAATAACAATATTTTCAATAACAATATTTTTAGCAAAAATAATGAATTTTGCAACAAAAACGGTATTCCGTTTTTTCTTTTTTTTAAACTATACTTGTTTTTCTTTTTTAATTTGAAATCGGTTTTGTTTCACTTTTATTTTTTTACACTGTCTTTTATGAACAGTCTTAAAAGGAGCGGTCATATCAATCTGTCGCAAGCTGTGATAGATTACATCATTAATCTTAAATTCTTCCAGGGTAATATTTTCTCTTTTTAATGAATTAGGTACACGGGTGGAGGAACTTCAACACACCTTGCACTGGCGTATGCAAGAGTCCACATGTTTCAAACCAGTAATGGAATGCGGGGAAATGCAACAGCAATTGCGATTGTCATCACAGATGGTAAATAATTCAGTCATTTATCGAAATATTCACAAATACCAATGAGCTTTGATACTTTAAGGGGCTGTTACCGGTTCAAGGTACACATAAGGCTTTGTTATTAAATATGACTAGATTCGATTTGTCCCGTTTGACACAGATCACGCAAGTGTGTATCTCGGGCAAGATAATATATGATTTGTTGCAAATTCTATAAATGTATTCATAAGAATGATTTTTAACTGTTACAGGACATAACAGCAACTCACGAGCAACGATCAATGAGGCCCAACAGCTTCATCAAGATGGTATAACTGTCTTTTCTGTTGGTGTTGGAAATGCCGATGAAAATGAACTCCAATCAATGGCATCATTGCAAGAATATGTGTTTGAAGTCACGGATTACGATGATATTTATACTGTGTCAAGTCCACTGTCAAATAAAACATGTTCAGGTATGATTATGTACAGTATTTTATTACTAACAACAACAACAACAACAACAACAACAACATTGTTTTGTAAGTAATACAAAGGCATTGGCCCAAAATGCCGTAAATTTGTACTGTTGTGATTTTTAAATGTTTTCCTAGATAAAGGAGATGAGACAGACGTGTAAAATTGTTTTTAAATCGTTTACTTTAGCAGTATCTGCTTCCTGACAGTTTTGTAAAACTAATCAGCGCTTCCAGTCTGGGGGTCAAGCTAGCTGGTACATATCCAAATTCAGACAAGAAGCACCTTAATGGCCTATTTAGAACCATGGAACCATTTCTCAACAGTAAAATATAATTCTGAAATTGTTCTCTAGCCGTTGGAAACGCATTATTCATAAACAACCTATTTAACATGGTAATGGTGTGTTATTAACGGAGAGACATAACAACTAGTGAATCAAATGTAAGCTGTATGTATACATATCTAACGAAAAAAACGTGTATTCTACAGTATGTAGTGACCCCAGACCTTCCAATGGAATTTCTGATACTACCAGCTTTGCTGTGAACTCCACGGTGACTCTTACCTGTGCTGAAGGATATATATTGACAGGAAGTTCCATAATACATTGTGATGTGAATGGAAAATGGAACTCATCTGGATCCTGCGAGCCTATAGGTAATAGAGAAAGTGCTAATTTCATAATCACAAGTAGATTTCAATTTGAACAAATAAAAAGAAACCAGAGGTATCTGTTTTTGGTCTTCTTTAAATTAAAAAAAAAAAAAAAAAAAAAAAAAAAACAACTGAGAAACGATAATATGTACAATCTTGCAAATGATGAAAATCTAAAGCTTTGGCATGTCATTCATTGCAGATTGCGGATTACCTCCAATACACCCGTCTAATGGAACATCTCGGATCACTGGGACAACGTTTGGTCTTCAAGTCCATTATACATGTAACATTGGACATATACCAATAGGAAATACCGTTTTGTATTGTCAAGCAAACGGAACTTGGAATGGAAGCGCTCCTACCTGTCAACCCACAGGAGTTCCTGGTAAGAAAATATCAATTAACTGGTTTAGTATTTAATCGTTTCAATTAGTGAGTGGTTCCTGTTATTTAGTCCATATATTGCAGTACACAAAACGATGTTATAAAGGTTGTGGATGAGCTGAATACCAATCGTAGCAACTTCAATGACTTTAATGATTTTCCATATGATGCAATATTGTTTGAACAAAATGCATGAATTACGTTTTAAATAGTTAATGCACCTGAATCGAGTTGAATATGCTTTACAAATAAGGGCTTTATTGACCTCTTTAAGATTTGAACACAATGAAGTAGTTCGATCAACAGGTTGAGAGAGGCTGCTGAATCAATTCTTATTGGTGTGATGAAAGCTTACCAGTTAACAATAGGAATGTATTGAATTATGGATACGAAGACTCGATTGTACTTTGTTACTCGATTGAACTACAAAGTAAGACTTTAAAGACTCCAGAATGAAATTCATTGTCTTTGGTATTCTATAGACTGTGGTCCGCCACCTGTTGCAAGTCCGTATGGCAGTGTCAGCTTTACATCTACACTTGTTGGGTCAATGGCTTTATACAGCTGCTATGATAATTACGTTCTTGTTGGAGCTATTCTTACAGAGTGTGATTCAAGCGGTAACTGGAATGGAACTGCACCAGACTGTATTCCAGACTGTGAGTAAATAATTAATTCTTTTGTTCTAAACGAGAATATCTTGCAGAAAAAACTTCTACATGTTCTCTTCGAATATGCACCATGCATTGAGTTTTCTTAACTTAAGGGGTTCATTTGTAAAATTTTGAGAAAATTTAAATCAATTATTTGCTTAAATTGAATGAATGAATTTGATAACTGTACACTGATATTGTTTTTTTTTTTTTAATTTCCTTTTAAGATACATGTCACAGTGGCCGTGAATTCGATATTGTATTCATAAATGATGCTTCTGGAAGTATTGGTGCCTCAAGTTTCCAAACATCATTGTATTTCATAAATGACATGGTAAATCGATTTGATGCATCAACAACAAGATTTGGGCTAGTGACATTTAATCAGGGTGTCTTGCTACAGTTTCATCTGGATACCTTTATTAACAGACCTGATGACATTAAAACAGCAGTATTGTCAACGAGGTAGGTGTAGAGTGAAACAAGTATTTTAAGTTTATGTCTGAGGTAGGTATTAGCGGTAGACTAGGCTTAACTTATAACCAAGAGGGAAGTAGACTGACTGAGAACTGGGACCTGCTATTGTAGTGCGTTAGGAAACAAATTGTAAAGATAAAAACAAGGTGAATGATTACAATCAGGAACACGTTTTCCGTTTTTCAACTGTACTTTTAGTTGCACGGTACAATTGTTTTGTATTTTGTCAGCATTGAAATTTTAACTGACCGTAGAATTTAGTATTCGTTTATTTTAATAATATTTACTTACTTACAAAATGTATTGGCCTGACAGGCACTTTTGTCCACTGTATGAGAGGAGTTATTCCTTCTCACTTCATCTCTTTCTCAGCTATACAGGCGGCGGTACATCTACACATATTGCTTTGGAGTATGCAAGAATACACATGTTTGAAACACGTCATGGAAATCGGAATAATGCGACTTCTGTAGCAATTGTGATAACCGACGGTAAGAATTTCGAGATTTCGTGATGTTTATTTTTTCTTTGAACTAAGGAGAATGTCCTTTACTCATGATCCCTGGTATTTGTTGTACTATTGGGCATTATTGTTTTATACGTGACCTTTCAACACATTTTCTAATATTTCATGATAGAAGAAATGATAACACCTTCTCAGCTACATTGAGCCAGCCTTATGAGGAAAATTGGCGAATGAAATTGTTTTCGTTAACTTATTTTTCCGTTTGTTATCCTCATAGGATATAGTAGTGACTCCATGGCAACGGTGAATGAAGCAGAGAATCTGCGACAATCTGGTGTAACCATATTTTCGATTGGAGTTGGAAATACAGACAAAAATGAACTAGAACAAATGGCATCGAGCACGGAATATGTATTTGAAGTTACAAACTATGCGGACATATTTTCAGTATCCAGTCCATTTACTGAAAAAGCCTGTTCAGGTATATACTGGTTCTGACTTAACAACCCAAATCGACATGCAATGTATTTTACATAGAAATCGTATAATACAACATCTCTTAAAAAATTCTTGTCACTGAGGGAATGACTGTTGAAAAGTTGGTGTCTAGGTGACACACTTATGAGGGAGAGTCTAGAGTAAAAGCATATTTTGTATTATTTCTTTGTATTCTTACATTACGAGGAGCTATCCAGAAGTTCGTGGTAAAAAAATTAAAACAAATCATTGGATTCAGCTGAAAATTTTTATGAGTATTTATTTTGATATCACATTGAATGGTATTCAAAATTTCATTTAGAAATAGAATCTTACATGCAATCGATTGATGACATGAACAACGATGTGCCAAAGTCAAAATTTTAAGTTGGTGGCGACGTTTGTTTTTCTCAAAGTATGCACCTTTTGACCCGTCGATTTATCTCATAATCATTCAATAACCGTGAAACCCAATGGGCACTAACTCTACTCATGTGCATCTCTTAGTATCTGAAGTACTCTCCCGTAACCTAATTCTGATAGTCGAATTCACTGCAAAGTGCATGCACAGATACGCTTCGGTCCATAATCAGACGATCCTCAGATACGCTCCGGTCCATAATCAGACGATCCTTAACTAATTTAACGACACTTATTGTAGATTTTGACACTGGGTGGCAGCATCTGTCATCGTCCATTGTCGTTTCCCATCCTTCACAGTACAGTCTATGCCATCTTTGCTCTAAAGACCGCGCAACTAATTGGTCCTCTGTTCATCTATTTAACATATCTATGGTTTGAACTGGCGTATTTCCATAAATCGAAGCAAAATTGAAAAATGCTTGTTGTTTAAACTTTTCTTCAGATGAAATGTTTACGTAAAAGCGCGTTTACCCCGCTTGAAATCAGTACTCCCTACTCTTAGAATGGATGCATGTAATAATCATCTCAAATGACGTTTGCAACCGTAAATGATGTTACGTCAATTTCATATTTTCCCTGGTCTCTAAAGAAAATTGGTGAAATCAGTTAAGATGAAAACCAATAATATTGTTTAAAATTTTGTGGCGTGGCACTATCCTTATATGCACATTGCTATGGTGAATGTAACTTCTTTCTGATCGTTACAAATTATCTGATTTATCAAATCTTGATGCGCTATATATAAACGTTTAAGACGTGAAGTTTTCGATAAAATGCGATAGTAAATGAAAAGCATATTCAATTTGTCCAGGAATTTCTGGATAGCCTCTGGTATATCACTTCACAATACGTCATTTATGTGCAGCTATTTAAACTATCAGAGGTAAATTATACACACAGAACAACTTGTCTTTTAACTTTTTATGAAATTGGATATTAGGGTTAAATAGGTTTTATGAACATCGAATATGCTAAAAGACGCCTTGTCTTTTGTTGACAGTGTGAACTTGTGATTATGTTACAGCCTGCTTAGACCCTAGACCAACAAATGGTTTCTCGAGTTCACCAAATTATAGAGTTAATGGTACAATTGAACTGGGATGTAATGATGGTTATGTTTTGCAAGGAGATTCTGTGATAAGCTGTGACAGCAGTGGAAAATGGAATGGATCTGGAACGTGTTATCCTATAGGTATTTCATTAAAATTATTATTTCACCAGGTATTCCTCAGATACCAAAACATATTTAGCGACTTAAAGCCTAAATATTTGCATTTTATATAAAAAACAATAGAATCTTCCATACACGGTACAAAAGCTCTTTACAATTATCGTTATTTCTGTTGGATTTTGCTCCTTAGATTGTGGTCTTCCGCCTGTGGCCAATGCACTTGGAAGTATAAACTATTCAACCACCACCTTCGGATCATCAGCCGCATACAACTGCAACGATGGCTACCAAGCTGTAGGTGATCAGTTAATATCCTGTCAGTCAAATGGAACCTGGAACGGAACTGCACCAGACTGTACTCCTACAGGTAACAACCAGGCACTTTAGATTTTAAAAAGTTTCCAATGCACACTGAATTCGCTGTTTATATGTTTTGTGTATTGTGGACGGCAAAGATTTTCTCTGTATTTCTGTTTCAGATTCATGTGAAATCGACCGAAAACTTGATATTGTTTTTATCAACGGTGCCTCTGGAAGTATTCATGTGAATGATTTCTACAAGTCATTATTGTTGATTAATGATATTGTAAGTCGGTTTGATTCTGCATCAACAAGATTTGGATTAATGACCTACGATTGGTTTCCATATCAACAGTTTTACCTGAATGATTACTTGAATAGGCCTGCTGATGTAAAAGCTAAAGTTTTAACAACGAGGTAAGAGAAACATAATTAAAAATGAACTTAAAAAAAAAAAGGAAAAAAGAAAAAACGGGTAAGCATTTTATGCAGTAATTGTTGAACTTTTGAACTACTTGGCTATATTTAGAGTACGGACTGTAATCGTAAATTGTGGACATTTTGTTAAAAAAAAATTATGTTCTGTCATACACCATATACATATGGAATATTACGACAGTCTGTATTTCTGCGTGGTCGGATCATGTCGAGTAAGATGTGTAAAGAGGTGCATATCAGATGAGACACGAACGTCAATACACAGAGGTAGTCCGTGTACGCGATGATGCTCTACATATGATACTAGATTGATACGGAAAAAAAAAATCTGTCGAGTTGTATTGGCGAGTTAGATAACGCCAGTATTTTACCGACATCATATAAAGGTATATAATAAATGTATGTATTGAATCAAAAGAAATAATGATTTTCATATTAGTGTTAAAACTCTTTACCCGGCGCGTCGTAAAATTAATTCCAGTTACACTTTTTTCAGGAGAATAATAAAAAGACTCTTGCGTTTTGCAAAAATTGTCTAAGTATCGGGATTTCACAAACAATACAAGAAGCTGTCTGGAAGGACAAGTGTCAGCTTTTAAAATGCCAGACTTTAAACAGCGTTTTATATTTTGTCCTGTTTTTTAATGTTTTTTTTAATGTAAACATTGCAGCTATGAGAAGTTTTTCAGTGTATATCTGGACTTTTCTTCAGTTAAAACATTCTACTTTTTAAAGATACACTGGGGGTGCGACAAACACACACTTGGCACTGGAATATGCAAGAATCCATATGTTCTCCAGTGTAAATGGAAAGAGGGCAAATGCTACAAGTGTTGCAGTTTTAATCACAGATGGTATATATAAACTTGTTTTACTTGATATTTTTAGAGATATATGTACAAGATATTCCAGGTCTTGAAATACTGTATCATACCATTGTGATCAGTCAGTGGGTGACACTGATTTAAAGGTAAAGAAATATTCTAATTTTTCGTACAGTATGGGAATACACTTAAGTTGACTTCCAAGTGCAAGCGTTCTTGAAAATGTATCATTTGATTTTACGGCTAGTCTGTTTTAGTTTATATAGGATTTCTCGTTTTGTCATCGTTTACAACATAATATATCCTAGTTTTAACCTTTCAGCCGATTTTGAAGTAATAAATTTCGTAGGGGATGATGTAGTGATTCAAATGTTTTGAAAAAAATATAATCTTAAATGCGTTTATCATTTTTTGTATGTACAATCAGGGCTCAGTAGCAACTCACAGTCAACAGCGACTGAGGCCAAGCTGTTACGTGAAAATGGTGTAACTATTTTTACCATTGGAGTTGGAAATGCTGACGAAACGGAACTAAATGAAATTGCGTCTTCATCAGACTTTGTGTTTCAAGTGTCAGATTATAACGAGATCTTTACAGCATCAAGTCCATTATCGAATAAAACATGCACAGGTTAGAAAATTTCTTGAGAATGAAATATGTTTGATTTAAATTGCTGTTCAGGGATTGTAAGAGCATTTTTCAATTTCAAGAGCTTGTTTGCTTTTGTCATCAGGTAGACTCCATTTATTACGATATTTTTCTACCATGGCGCTTCAGGATACATCGATAATATTCGAAGCGTGTTTTTGCTTATAATATATATTAGATTAAAGTAATGAAAGGCAGTTCTAGAACATTATCCTGTTTTTCAGTATGTGTTGACCCAAGATTGGCACACGTTCTATCTGATTCGAACGACTTTTCGGTGAACTCTACAGTGAAACTCAGTTGTGAAAGTGGGTACCTTTTGACTGGAGACGGGACAATCACGTGTGACAATAGTGGACTTTGGAATGGATCAGCAACTTGCGAGCCAATAGGTATTGCATGTAACGGACTGCAGGCTATATCGAATTTTTTAGAAACACAGTTCACATACACTTTCTGCTGCAAGTAACTTGAGTGGGCGCATCATTCAAAAACATAAAATCAATGCGAAAAGTCTTGGTTATTATCAGACTCAAAACAACCTTCATTGCGTATTGGCACATAAGCTTTACAACTTTTTACCAAAACAATAAATCTGAAAAGGGCGATGACTTGAATAGAAATGACTTCTTTTGTAGACTGTGGAGACCCACCACTTTCACCAGTCCATGGGAATATACATGTACTTGGTACAAGGTTTCAGGAAACCGTTCAATATCAGTGTGTTTCTGGGTTCAATTTGATGGGAGCTACAGTTTTACAATGTCAAGCAGATAGATCTTGGAATGGAACAGCCCCATATTGTGTACCTGTCGGAGTCACAGGTAAATACTTTGCAACTTACAAAGTTAACGCTTTCATAGGGAAGATTTTCATAAGATATAGATGGTACAATGATTTAACTAAATGGTTTGATATGCTCAATGCTATATGTATGAAATTAAAAGGGAGAAATACTTTCTTTGTTTCTTGCTGACTTTAACAAATATGTGTCTGAAAATAATTTATGATAGTTCTAACTAAATATGTGATGGAATTTCTACAGATTGTGGCTTCCCTCCTGCTGCAAGCCCTTATGGCAGTGTAAGGTTTACTACCATTTATCTTGGATCATTAGCCGTATACAACTGTAACACTGGGTACAAGTTGATCGGAGATATGATCGTTCAATGCCAGTCTGATGGTAATTGGAATGGCACAACACCAGATTGTTATCCTTCAGGTAAGCTCTTTCACTTCAGTTTTATTTTTTAGAAAACGAGAGCAATGACATAGTGCTTTCAGCTTCTTGTCTTATTCAGGAAACTAATTTCCTTTGTCCGTAAAGATACTCTCTCACAGCCACATAATTCTTGAAAAAAAAACCACAAAAGTATTTTCTGCTGCAATAATGCATATGTAAAGAGGAAAAAATATTTCTTCTAGTGTTCAAATTTAAAGCGAGGAAAGGCTTGAAAACCATATTCACTTTTAATAATTGCGATTTCTTAATATTGTCTATTGAACTTTTTACCGTATGCTGTCATCATACGGTTAATACATTAAGATGAGAGGTATTGTACATTTTTCAGACACATGCAATAGCTCACGTGACCTCGACATTGTTTTCATCAATGATGCCTCGAGAAGTATTGGTTTAAGTAACTTCCAAACTTCGTTACTATTCATCAATGATATAGTCAATAGATTTGATCCACTGTCTACACGCTATGGATTATTGACCTACAGTACTTTCCCAAGTGTACAGTTTTATTTGAATGCTTTCATCAACAGACCTCAAGATGTGAGATCAAGCGTTCTGTCTACAAGGTAAAAGTTCAAGAAAGTTTGTTTGTTTGATAAGGTAAAGTCGTGAAACCAATCAGCCTGAAAGCTGGAGAATTGACCTTTCTGCCGATTTTGATTGACATGTCATATTATCCAATCAAAATGCAGTATAGACCTTCATGGAAACAAAAAGCTTTTACAAAGGGCTAGCCTTTACTGTTGTAAATTACTATGTTTTGTTTTATTCGTTTAACCAAAAAAGATAGAAATATAAAGTAATTATTTCAAAATGGATTAAAACTGGAGATATGAATCATGTGGTAAGGTAATGTTTACATTACATACTCTGAAAGGAAACTAAATTTATCAATTTCAAAAACCTAGACCTACGTAAAGTGTCGACGGTAGGATTAACCGGGATTCCGAAAAAAAAACTAGCTAGTCTACCAAACAAGAGATGCTGATGATGCTACATTCCTTACGGACGGATCAAAAAATATTTTGAATCATTAATCAACGTTTTAACAGAGTTTGGTAAAATTTCTGGTTTGAAACTTAATACAAAAAATCAACTATTCTAAGAGTAGGTAGCCTAAAGGATACGCAATTACAGTTCTGCAAAGGTAAGCGATTCGTCTGGACATCGAATTCAGCAAAAACGTCTTCACAAACTATGTTGATGTCATCATAGAGAAAAATATCATTCCAAAAGTTCAAGAATTTAAAAACGTTTTAAAGCAGTGGCAACATAAAAAACTTACACTATTTGGAAAAAGTTATAGTTATAAAAACCTTTGCACTACCCAAGATCATTAACCCCCTTACAGAATTACAAAATTCACCAGAAAACATATTGCACGATATAAATAAAGGTATTTTTCACTTCTTCTGGGACAACAAACCAGATAAACTGAAACGACCAATAGTAACACTTTCAGTTGAAAATGGTAGAATAGCAGTTCCAAATATATATGCACTAGTAGTAATCACCGAAAGAAAATTGGATTAAAAGATATTTGGATGAAAACAACACAGGACAATGGAAAATATTCTTCTCTAAACTCCTAAAACATTTTGGAGGTGATTTGATTTTTGAGTTTAATCTAAAGGAAACGGATATTAAAAGATCTGCTCCAACCATGTTTTTCTTACAGATGTGTTAAAAGCATGGAATAAAATTAAGAACAATTAAGCCAACAATAACGTTAAGAAAGAAATGATTTGGAATAATACAAATATAAAATGTAATGGCGAAACATTCTTTTGCAACAAATGGTATGTTAGAGGAATCAATTTTTTAGAACAATTGTTTGATTTCCGAAGAAAAACATTTTATGACTTTGAAACATTCAAAAATCTTTATGACATTAAACTGGAAGACTTTTTAAAATATCACAACTTGATTGGAAGCATACCCAATAGAATGAAAAATGAAATAAAACAACAACTATCGGTGAACGTAGAAAATATGCAATTGCTTAGTAAAATTTGGGGAATAAACAAAGCAAACAAATTATTATATAAAATCCAATTAAAAAGAAATAATTCATCAAAAAATCCCAAGAAAAGTGGAAAAAATTACTTGGTCAGAAAGTTGATTGGAAAATTGCATACACAATACCTTATGAAATAACGGTAGATACAACTTTAAGATGTTTCCAATACAAACTTTTGACAAGAATCCTTCCAACAAAGAAACTGCTATTCAGAAAAAAGATTAAACCTTCCAATTTATGTAATTTTTGTGCAAATAATGTTGAAACTATAGAACATTTACTCTGGGAGTATGCATGCTCAAACAATTTGGAATAGTGTTACTAATTTTCTTACAAGTAAACAAATAAAGGTGAAATTTCAATTAAAATATATAATTCTTGAAATTGCAGGTACTACAGTAAATAATTTTGTCTTGAACTATATAATTATACTTGCTAAATATTTCATATTTAAAATGAAGTGACAAATCAGGTACCAGACTGTCATATGTTTATTAATTACTTTTACAAACATCTGAAAATAGAACAGGCAGTAGCATTATCAAAAGATCAGTTAAGCCAATTCAACAATAAATGGGAATTTTTTTGTAATTTACAATTTTTCTATACCTAAAACTAAAAGTGAATGAACCTCTTAGTCACTCTTAGTCACAGTTCTCTCTCTCTCTCTCTCTCTCTACTGTACCTTATTTTTTTTAATTAAAGAGAGAAAAAAAAAAAAAAAAGAAATAGCATGTATATAAATATTGTATAATGAAACAACCTATCATTTTCAAATGTATTGAAATAGAAAAAAAAATATACCAATGTTTCGAATGTTGTATTGCAGTAGGCACTATGTATGTATTTTGTGGAAAATAAATAATAACAAAAAGAGAAAATCGGACCTTTTTCGCTAACTGAACGAACATCTTTAAATGTTCAAACTATCACTCGTACACAGGCATAAACTTTGAACAAAAGGAGCAGCAGGAATACGTACATTCATTGATATCTACTCGTCACCTTGTTTTATACATACAGTAGGTTGACATTGCGAACATCAAGTTGTAATAGAACTTGAGCACCAATAGACCCCCCTTCCCCCACCCCCAGGGGGAATTTTCGGCACTAGTATTTTCTGAAACCCCAAGGATTCCTGAGTACTTTGTCAAAGTCTGCCACCTAGCGAGCGAGGCTTTTGCGAGTTGTAGAGGTCAAAGGTCATCAAGTGCACTGTTGAATATGAGATATCAATGAATAGCAGTCCAGGTTAAATTTTCATTTCATTTTCTACATTTTCTATGTCAGAAACATGTTCAGATGGGATTATACACTAATATATAATGTCAAAACAGCTGTTTTATAGAAAAATAAGCAATTTTGGTTGAATCAAAGTACTGAGAGAACTGTTCTTGTTCACGTAAAATGGCTTGGACCCAAAAACATATTCATACTTTATAAAGTCATCAATTATGATCTTAGTGATACAGAATAGATTCCATGACAAACATTGTGCCTTATTATTATAATTTGTCCTATCTATAAGTTGTGTCAGCAAAGGAAATCAGACTATTAATGAAGACACGTGTTGAGCTTTTTTCAAAATCTAATGACATTTGCTGGAATTAAAAATATTTCTTGCTGTTGACCCATGAGAACTCATTGACCTCAGGATTGTATTTATCACTTCTGTAATCAGCAGTAATTTGCTACAATGATTGGTATTGTATTAAAACCAGTGAATAAAGTTCTGTAGATCTTTTTCTACATGGTGCCCCTTCATAGAGTTCCAGACTAATATGAAGTTGCCTTTCATTGAAATGATAACAACGATGTTTACAACATATCATTCAATGCTATATGAAAGTCTTTTCACTATCACCCATGGACCACATGTATGAAGTCAACATTTTTATTGTCCTCCTTATGGCATGGTTAGAATATATTTCACTTTGTTAACTACAGTACAGTTCTCGCGTTTTTTGGTCAAGTCCGCGAGACGCGGCGGACCAATTTGTCCGCGGCAAATCTGCTGCAAAAGTAAAAGTAGGCGAAACGCGGTGGATTGTCACCGCGGCCTGAAAAAATATCGAGCAGCTTCACAGCAGGAGGTAATCGCGGTGGATCGCGGCGACTTGCGAGAGATCACGGGGGAATACATCGCCGGATGACGGTAAGTTTTTATACATAAATATTTGTATTTTTCCCCACTGTTTTAGAGAACCACTGTTTTCGGGAACCAAGAATTAATTCTTCCATTACGACCGCAACATTTTCGTGCCTTTAAATACTGATATAAGCCTTGCCTACAGGGATTACTTTAGTTAAGATGCCACAAAACGTTAAATATATCATTTAATTCAGCTATTCGCTAAGTTACAAACTTGTAGGCCTATCGCACATTTAGTTTTAGCGATATAAAATTTCGAATTTCGGATTAAAAGTGCAATATCATGCTTGATTCCAAAAACCGAAAACCAAAGTTACTACTTCCTGATTGTTTGTGACTCAGCAGCGTGTACTTGAGAAGTGGAAAAACTCTGGAATCCCAATTAATAACTTAACCCATAGAGAGCCGAAAACTCCTAACATACTCTACAATTTAATTAAGAAAAAAAAAGACCCAAGAACCAGCATTTTTTTCAATGTTGTTTTCGTCAGTGTCCTACACGAGCACAAAGTGTAAATCCAAAATCAGACTGTACATTTCGTGCAGCCTGAACTTGATTTATATAAGTCGCAAAGGCAATTATTGAATGCCGTTTAATGGGTTAAAGTGCAAAAACGTGTAATGTAGCATTATCGAAAATTTACCACTACACCCGCGGTCTAAAACTGCACAATCCATGTACAACAGGCTTAAGGTATATTTTCATCACACACTCATTGTAATCCTTCATCAGATGAAACAGATATAGCAGTTATTAGCCATTTGATTTTTATTCTATTGATAAATAAAAACTGAAAGACAATTTAAAAAATATATGCTACCTTGTATATTATCACACTGTTTATCCTCATCTTCTTAGTCTCTTGATGTAAGGAAATTAAAGGGTAACGAATAAAACTGTTATATATATTTAGCCTTTTCAAAATACAGGTTGGATCAACAAAAATCCGTTCTTTTCATTTCTTTTTAAATAACATATGTCCAAACTTAACACAAAGGAGAGGCAAGGGTTGACTCGGTATTCCTTTGATGTTGGTATGGCACTCCGGCAGTGTGAAGTACTGTCCCAGTTGTTGGTTCCACACGCACGTGTCATACTAAACTGACTGACACTTCTTTTTATACGACCCTTTCTAACCCTTCTTGGATATTTACGACTTAGATTCCATTGATGGATTACCCGTTCATTTAGTAAGTCAAAACAACTATAGATTTGTATAGCACCGAATGTCTAGAAATATGTCGCTTAAAAATGTTTGGAATATTTTCTCCTTTTTCAGCAAAGTTATTTTTAAAACGGAAAAAGTTACATCTCTCTCTCTCTCTCTCTCTCTCTCTCTCGTCATCCTGCTGCAATTAGACCTAGATATTGGCGGATCCTATTCCATCAACATTGCTAAACGTAATGTAATCTTTTGGACTTGAAGGTTATCTCGGCTAGAATATCTCACCAAATATCAGGGTGTATCGTACCATACCGGAATGGATTTAACTTTCGGTAGAATCTTGATCTTCATAGTTTTCGAAAACGTGACTGGAGTTGTCTTCAGCATCTCAAACCTTACAGCATAAAGTTGCTTTTGCAGAGCAGACCAAGATCAGAATACGTCATGCATTCACATCTTGGATCTAAACTGTTCGAGATTATGAAAGACTTTTTTGTTATATTCAAACAGCCCAAAAATTGTCTTGAAGCCTTTTTCTCTATTTAGGCGCACAACACAACACATATGTCATTCATGCAAGGAAAAGTGATTAAATAGGCATTTAAAGAAGGAAATGGGTTAATATGTTTACTAAAAGGAGTGAACTGAATTGGATACACAATATTGTTTCTATTTCATCGTCATTTTTGGAAAAGTCGATATCGATATGAAATTTCAATGTCAATAGAAATTGTTATAACAAAAGAAAGAAAATCACCATTACACTGAATAAAGCCGCTTTCCTTCGAACTGGCAATCGGCTGACCTACTAAAACAACCAAACAGTCATTTCCTCGTTGAGTGCAAAATAAATGAGCCATGCTCTGTGAAAAAGGGTTCTAATGCATATCCGCGACGCATTATAGCGAGCAAACCATCACAAAACATAGATCGGTAAAATCTATTATATCTAACAATCGACCGAGTCATGAGGTAGAATGACATGCTGAAAATTGACCAAAAAGCAAAATGTTTCGACACACGTCAGCCTGTACGGTCTGCGCAGGCTGACCGGAGTCGATACTTTTTGTAGATTCACCAAACCACTTTTTCACGGAGCATGGCTCAAATGGAATCGACATTAACGGTAGGAAAGAGTTACAAAAATAAAATGTAGAATCAGGCTGATCGGGTAACTCTGACACTAGTATGCGGACAGTGAATATTAAAGATCAGACTTTGCGTGATGCGTAGTCTGATCTCAATCCACGATGTCTGTAAAAATCCTAACAGACACTCTAAATTTAGTACCAGTTGCGTTTGACTGCATTCGAATGCCTTAAGTAATAATGGTTGCCGAAGTAAACAAAGCGGGTGTTAAGATGCATTTAAAAGAGTGGAAATTATTGTGAAGATGACAATCCGTTATCGCATGGTTAGGCCAACTGTTTGTCGCTGGAAGAGAAATTAATACAAAAATTAGGTTAAAAGCTGGCAAGTCATTGTATCTTAAGTTTACTTTTTGCCTGATTTTGACATGATTTTTTCTGCCTGCAACTTAATATGGACAGAATACACAGATTGTCATCCTCGGAATATTTTCCATACTTTTAAGTGAAATGGTTTAAATGAATGTTAACACCTGCAATGTTTTTTTTTTTCGCTGTTGGGCTTTTAATACTGACTTTGTAAAAGACAGCATAAGGTCATGCAACAGCCGTCTGATGACATGAATTTCTTTATATAGAAAATAGCATTGGAAAATATCATTATCCCCAACCCCCCCACTCTCTCTCTCTCCCTATCTCGGCATTGGTACTATCAATGCCACAAGTAACTTGGATGAATACTGTGTGGAGTAACGTTATTGTTAAAAGAAATTCCTGGAAAACATGAATAGGTTCACCGGCCGCTGCCATGTAACTGAAATATGTTGAAACGGCATTATACATCCTACAAACAAATCTTGCCGCGGAGCCTATGCTATCCGTATCCTACATCTGAATAAGGCGACACATTTCTAGACTTGTTCAATTTGTATTCATTTGCAGACGACAAATTTAGTGTGTCTCAAATGATTGGGTTTCTCTTTGAAAAGTAGACAATATCGTGGAACTAGGATGGTATATTGCTTAACAGCATTTTCTCCTTTCCCAACGGTGTTTTAAAAACCTTTTTACTCGGGCTCTTTTTAACGCTCTTTTCAACCCTAGATCGCTGGTACAGGCTTTACCCTAGTTTATCCTAAAAACACTACAAAAATAACTCCTCCATACAAAGAACCAAGAATTTAAAGATCTCAATCTTGCCTCGGCTAGAATATCTCACAGTACATATAGTTGTAAAAGATTGCTTTTAACATGCAGCATGATCTTGATCTACGTTGTCTGCAAACGAGACTGAAAGGAATTTAAGCTGCACTCGGTGTGTTAAGCGTTTACCAAATAATAATTCGGCTTTCGAAAACATTGAGGAAAAAGGAGAATACAGGTAACAAGCAATTTATCTTTTTACTCTGGTATTCTGAGACATGTTCTAACTCATAACAATTGTGAAAAGTTCATAATCTTCGTCTTCTTCACAGACGTGTCAGCTCCATTTGTTTAATGCTGTACGGATTAAGGGTTAAAGCTTATCTACACCCCGACAACCAAATTTGGCAATAAAAACAGGCGGGGGTTGTCCGTATATTGTTAACCCTTTACCAAATAATCCCAAGTTTAAAGAGCCTAGAGAAACCAGTGTGGGAGAAGAAAATGTGCTGATTATCAGCAGTTGCTTCTCTTTCGACAACGTTTTCAACCACTGGAAAGACAAATTTCGTTGTTTGAATAACATTTAGTCATCTGCAAATGTTATAAAATTGGATATGGCTAAGATTTGGAGGTCTGGTAAAGAGTTAACACGTGTCATTTGTGTATAAAACCCTAATCCTGTATTCTTTAGAAAATGACGGAATGTTGTCTCGTAGATAAAAAAAGAAAAAGATAATAGGTCGTAATCATAGATATACCAGTGTTTAGGAACGAAAAAAATCATCACATGCTCTTCTTCATTTTATCACATGTAGATGGAGACAAACACATCCAGTTACATGGCACAAACAGATATCATTTTTCCCAACTGGTTAACCCATTACAACACAATTACGAGTCTAAACGACCCCAAGACAGAAAGCTTTGGAAAACATTGTGGGTAAAGGAAAAAATGTTGCTAACATTTTCCCACAACGTATCCCAACCTTTTTAAGGCAACTTTTCTCATTTGAGCCAAAATGCTTTCAATATGGATGAGTTTAAAATTTTGTCGTCGATTGAAGGGTTAAAGGTCAAGTTTACCTGTATTCAAACTTTAGAACAAGATCAGCCAAATCTGGAGGTTGATAATCTTTAATTTGCAAATTACACGCGTCTTTTGTTAATCAAACCCTTATATCCCTTCACACTTTGGAAAGTTTAACACGCTAAGATTTAGTTTAAAAACCGAACCCTTTCTCCACTGGTCTTCAAATCCTCCCATGATATTTTAGAACGTGATATCCGATCTTGAATCGGTATCTTCCGATTGCGTCTACTTCCCATTTCGTCTACTCCCATTTCGTCTACTCCCATTTCGTCTACTATTTCTGCAATTGTTCCCATTTCCTATACTCCTAATTTTACATCCATTTTGTCTACTTCCCATTTCGTCTACTCTAACTTTGGGGTAAAATTTAAATGCAATAATTTAATTATTACTACTTTTTTTTTACTTTTATTTACTAAATGACATTTTTTGACAATAATTTAGTGAATTTTACTACTTTTTTTTCAAAATAGTCTTTTTCAAAGTCTTGTTCAAAAGTACCCTGACAACCATTACCAATCTCAAAATGCATCATCATCATTATCATCGTCATTACCTTTAAAATCAATCATATCAAATAAATATTGATATTTATTTCAACATAAGAGAATTGGGAATTTAAATTTAATTGAATAAGAAAAGGAAAAGTGAAAAAGATCTATACATGATTTTGAAAAAAAAAAAAGCAATAATTATTTGCTTTCTTGAATTGAAATGGGTGTATATCATGATAAAGGGGGAAGGAATGTAATGTTCTTTAATCTATAACTATGGACACAGTCAAGCAATTACTTTTTACAAAAGTGTGAAAAACCTGGATAAAACCTATTCATATATGTTTCCTGTGATCTAGACAGTGGGACTCTTAATTAAAGGATTCAAAAGATAACAGCTTTGATGATATCTTTAAAACTATAACAGTAGACGAAATGGGAACTGAGTAAAATTTTAGAGTAGACGAAATGGGAATGAAATACAGTAGACGAAATGGAAAGTAGACGAAATGGGAATAAACCCTTGAATCTGCCGAGCACGTTAGCTGGCTAGTAATGCAAGTTTGTGACGCGGAATCCCAGCTCAGAAAAACTCGTTTCGAGGATTGATATTGATCATTAAGACAAGATTCATTCTTCTCTGACAACTGAGCATTGTTTCTACGATTTGTGTATAGGACAGTAATCAGTGTCTTCATTGTCTTGAAAATATAATTTTATAAAGTACTGGAAAAGAGATGCAGATGCACTAGCTGGCAGCCTTGAGATGACTGGAATCATGTTGAGAATAGTGCTCAACACTATACATGTACAGAAACATGCTGACAGTGTGTGAAATGTTCTGACCCATATCAGGCCTTACTTTGCAATATTTTGTCGTTTTTGTATTCCCTGCAAAAACCTTTTTTATTAATGTAAAGCGCCTGCAAGTGTAATAGTCGACTTACAGAGATTTGCTTACACTTATGTACAGCTGAGTTATTACGATCCTAAAAATGATAAAAGTTGTGTTTAACTTGGAGTGGTGCGGACATTCTAGATAGCGACACTGATTACTTATAAACCTCGCCGGGAAATAAAACCAAATCGAATTTCAAATTGTTCTGAACATCGACAAAAACTTTGCCATAATAACGGTAAAAAAACAAGCATCTAGGATGGCCAGGTTTAATGGAAGGGTAAAGTTTGACCGGCATTTCTTTGATGTCAACGTCTTAGAAACATTGTGCTCAAAACGTCTGTGTGACGTACTTTGAAATTCATGCTGCCAAGTCGTGTAAACTTAACACCCTTTCTTCCTCGATTTCCTAGCATATTGTGATTTTCAGTCTTGATTTAAGTCCTAACCGCACAATCCTGATTTTTATCTACCCTGGGGAAGAAGTCTTTTGAAAACAGTGTGAGGAAAGGAGAAAATAATAGTAGCCAGCATTTCCTCCTTGTCCAAGAATGTTTTCTATCATATTAAAAACAAATGCCACGTTTGCTACATTTAGTTGTCGTCTGCATATGCTTTCAATTTGGACAAGAATACATTTTTGTGCCTTTGTAAAGAGTTAATTTTTAACCAAAACCCTTGCGTAAGTACCAGGGTTATAGATTTTATCCATTCGGTCCTGCGAGATTCATTAATCTTATTTTCTAATGAACATGTGCAGATATATCAATGTGTAAAAATTAACATTTTGTATGCTAGTGAGCGTCATGATTAGTAGGAAAAAGGTAAGCTCAAGAGTCGAGACCTAATAGGCGGCTCGGTGTGCGGTAAAAATGTCAGAGGTAAAAATGCCATAGGTAAAAATGTCATAGGTAAAAATGTCAGAGTCAAAGTGGTAAATATGCCATAGGTAATAATGTCATAGGTAAAAATGTCAGAGGTACTAAGTATATGATATGAAAAAAACATGTGGCTCTGGCCTCTCACCAGATCCATTTGGAATTGGTTTTGTGAAAGGTAGAAAACATTGTGGGAAAAGGAGAAAATGGTGGTTACCAACATTTTCTCCTTTTCCCACAATGTTTTCAGAGGCTTCTTTCTTAGGGTCATCAAAGGTAGGGATTGTGTGGTAATGGGTTAATCAGATCCATTGAAGTAAAGCCACTCTTTGTAGATTTGATAATTATACCCGTCCTATACATTTATTTATTATTTATCTACATTTACTTTGAAGACTAGTTGACAATTTGTTTGCTAAAAATGTGAGAAAGTGAGGGTGGCATTATTAATTGTATACTTTGTTAAAATAATTATTGACTAAACAATTTGTATCAACCTGCATTGGAACCTTTTTATTTTTCTGTTGGCTGAATGTGTGAATAATTAAGAAAGTAATTTAAAGTCAAACAAACTTTATAAGTATCAGCCTGTCTTTAATACAGAAACATCAAAAGAGGACTTTAAACAGCAAACTTCTAACTGCAAAATTCTTTTGACTTGAACATAAGTATAAATAATGGATATGATACCACTTCACTATTTATCATGTGATCTTTGTCTAGGATTATATATGTTGGATTTTAAGTGCAGATAATGGAAATAATAGCCAATCAGGAGTTATGTCACTTACAAATTTAAAAAATCTTAGAGAATAATACTAAGAATAATCTCAAGAATGGTTGGTGATTACAGACCCTGTTAGTCCATATACCAATCTTGATTTTGACTGACTGCTATCTTAGATGATTCAGAGGCCAGAAATAAGTGAACCCTGACAAGATTTCGAACTTGCTAAGCCTTGACCAACTGAGCTAACCCCACATATTTATACCATGATAAATACCTCTGACATTTTTACCTATGACATTATTACCTATGGCATATTTACCACTTTGACTCTGACATTTTTACCTATGACATTTTTACCTATGACATTTTTACCTATGGCATTTTTACCTCTGACATTTTTACCTACATTCAGGCAGCTCATGAAATATTTTTCCGTGACAATACATGTCGGCGCTGTCATTATGACTCATACCGGCATTTTCTTCTTTTTCCCACAATGTTCCCACCTTATAAAATCAAGTTTTATATTTTGAGTAAGATTCAAAATTTCGTCAGCAAATGTTTTTTTTTTTTCAAATTGGACAAGTCGTTAGTTTTGTCGTTTGGTAAAGAGTTAAGGAAAAATGAACATCACTCGTAATTATCGAAGAGTGTGTGACAGGGTACATAAACATTGCATAAGAGGAGAAAATGCTGGTTGCCAGCGTGTTCTCTTTTTCCTACAATGTTTTCGAAACCCTTGTTCTTCACGGCACTTATAACTCGGGATGTGTGGTTAAAGGTTTAAGTGTTTTGATTTTATAACCAATTAAATCAAGGCACATTTAATAATTCGCTTGGCAATGATGAATACTTATCATGTTTTCTTTTTGATATAAAAAATTCTCATGTAGATACATATCTGTAATACGACTATGTAAAAGAGTAAAATGGTGCGTAATTTCGGTTCATTCTTGAATCATCTGCTACACTGAACAGAAACTTACCTGTCTGATCGCGGGGACTCATCGCGTCGTTTTTATTGCGTAACCAGACCGCTGTGGTCCGCCAGGGATCGTCGCGTTTAAAAGCAGTCCGCGTTAGTCCGCGTTCACCTGTATTCCAAAATCGCCGCGTTGGGTCCGCGCTAAGTCTACCGCGGAGAGCGAAAATAGCAAAAAACGCGCGAACTGTACTGTAAATCATTGCTATGATTTATACCTTATGCTATTTTATAGACGTATTGCATGTCTATGACATGTGGAAGTACCCAGTAAACATTGTGAAAATTCAAAAAAGTTTCTATTCTGTGTACAATATGACATTTTACCAAAATTGAAAAACATTAAAATGTACGCAGAGGGCTTGATTAAAACCATTTTTGAACACTCCAGGTTTGTTATTCTCTAAATGATTTCAAGGTAGCGTTTTGCAAAACAGGATTTACTTTTGTCGAACTACAGAGACTTCCCTTCAGAGCATAGACTTTGCAAATGGGAAATCGGGTCAGGAAAGAAGAAACTGTCTCCACATCAGGTCACTGATCATTTCTTCCTACATTCGGGCAATCATCGGTGCATAACTTATATGGAATAGCACAGTAAAATGAAAACTATAATTTTTAATATGGGAAATTATATCCCGGAAATAACAATAAGCCCGTGATCGTGATACCAGATGGAAAAAAAAATGTTCATCTGTTCATGCACAATAATACAAATATGCTGACATTGGATGAGGTGGAGCTAATCATAGCCTAAGTGTAATGCAGCAGGCATTTTCTTTTTGACATACGAGGGGTACCTTTATATACATGCTTGATAGAAAAGGGTAAAAAACAAAACTCATGCATAGGCCTTTTACCCATAGCAGAAATATGGAGAGTCACTTATCATCTGTCAAACAAGGTAAATGATAACTGGCCAGCTAAAATATCCAAAAAGCTTCTGTCTCTGTTAAATGTGTACAATATCAAACAAAGAACTGCAAAAAGCAAGTTTTGAATTTACACAGATGATAAATCACTGGAATACAATGTAATTGAGTAAAAGAGGACATAGCCTTGAAGCTATGCAAGCGGTATGCAAGAATTTATACATATGTAGGAACAAGATAATCTAAGCAATAAAAGGATTGCCAAGTGAATGATGATAATTTGCATGACCTTTATGCCAAAAAAATATGTTAATGACAAGAAAATTAACAGGACATTGTAACACACAAAATGACATTTATTTCAAAGTCAACATAAAAGAGAAAATAATAGATAAAAGAATTAAAAAAAGCAAGAGCTCTTCATTGCATAGTTAAAGACTTAAGCATATTATATAAAACTCAATGCATCTCGTTTCCAACATTTCTACTTAGCCTTCTTTTAAAGTCATGGCATGGTGCTTCATAATATTTCCTTGTTTCTTAATGCCAAGCACTCAACCTGGCAGAATTCTTAACAGGTAAGAAGGGAAATGCAACAACCAAAGTTCTCATAACAAAAACATAAAGCCACAAATATGTCTGGTAAGCATGAGAATGATGATGGTGAAAGTTTTACGGAACAAATACAAGCGTGAATGAGCTCTCATTCACTATAACACTATGGTCCTCTGTAAATGAATACTGACCAACAATGGGAGATAACAGGTGCATCTGCCCTATTGAAATACCAAATCCAAATGAAGAATTAAATTCATCTTGGTAACTCACATTGCCAGTAAATCACCTGATTACTTAATTGATGTGTGTAAAAAGTGGCACAAGATTAACTAGGAATAATATATCTCTGATTTTGGGCAGTAAACTCTTTCGGCACCAAATATTTTATGCCCACCTCTTTCGATGCCTGGAAATAGACTCCACTGAAACTCAGAAAGAGTTTTATAATGTTAGGCTTGACTAAACAAGCGGACGACAGAGATCCGAAATCAGTCTGCATATTTTGTGCAGTCTGATCTTGATTTATGTCGTCTGCAAAAGCCTCTGTTTTAGCTTATAGCGCTGACAGGGTTAAATTCATGCATACAAGGGCTGTTTGCTATGTAACGTGTATTGTACCACAGCGCGATAAGGCTTTGCACGATTTCGTGGATAATGATACGCTTGAATAGCTCTATTCAATACCTTTCCAACGGTATAAACACGAGCCTTCAGCTCCACATAGTTTTAAACTTAGAGTCATTTCAATTGAGCTAGTCGTTGACCACTGTTGTAAAAATGGTTGGGAAACGGATTAAGAATATTAAAGAAATTAGAGCTTATATAAAAGTTCGCACAGAACTCGGTCATTCGGTGATGCAGATTTTTACTGAATTGGGGGAAGTTTATGGGTCTGATAAGGTATCTTATGAGACAGTTCGTAGGTGGAGAAAGAAATTTCTGAGTGGCACAGAGTCCGTCAAAGATGCAGCAAAATCTGGCCGACCTGGACTGTAACAGGCAAGGCAAACGTCTCAAAAGTCAGGGAAATAATTGAAAGTGATGGCAGATACACGATTCGTGATATTGCCAACGCTGTTGGCATTTCGCTATCGCGGGTGCATTTCATTTTTAAGCGTATTTTGAAAGTACGAAATATTTCTGCCAGATGGATACCGCATATAATGACAGATGACCAAAAACGGGTACGAATACAAACCGCTAAGCAATTGCTCAAAATGTTTTCCAAATTCAATCAAAGACAATTTGCAAACATTGTTACTGGTGACGAAACATGGGTTCACTATTTCGAACCAGTAAGAAAAATTGGAATCAAAATATAGCTAACTAAACACGGTAGAAGGCCTGTAGTTGCCCAAAGAAGCATATAAGCACAAAGAAGGTTCTTTATTGCATATTCTTCTCATGTGATGGTATAGCCGTACAAATTCCGGTGCCGAAGGACCAAAGTGTTACAGGTCGGTATTACCGAGATGTTATACTAAAAAAGGTCAAGAAATATTATCTTAAACGACGCCCTTTGTCAGGATTTAGGCATGTCCGTCTACTTTATGATAATGCTCCATCAGATACATCTGAGCTTGTGAAGCAATTTTTGAAGTCAGAGAAGGTTACCGTCTTGACACACCCACCATACTCTCCAGATCTAGCCGCATGCGACTTTTTCCTTTTTCCAAAACTTAAAAAGTTCTTATCTGGTAGTCGTTACAAGTCCCGACAAGCCCTTGGCTCAGCCATCAGTCAGTGCCTCAGAGGTCTACCTAAATCAGCGTAGCGTGACGCATTTCAGAAATGAAATTTCAGAGATTGAAATTATGTATTTCAAACCGCGGAGAATACTTTGAAGGGATGTAATGTTCATTTCACTATTTGAGTCGGATGCTTTTGAGATATCGTACAATACACATTACATATCGAACAATCCTCGTATGTATCCTGTATTTAACTAAAAAGGTGAATATGGCTGTAGGTCATACCTTAACTACTACATCATGGCAAGTTCAAATTTTTGTACTTTGATATCATATTCTGAGAGATGAAATAACAAGAGAAGGCACTGTACATAGCATATACAATGTCTTCTTAGTAAATAAGATCAAAATATATCGTATTGTACTTTTAAACTTCTGTGTCCTTTTTTGGATGCAAGAGTTAAATGGTACACAATGTATCAGTAACTTCAGTACTTCTATTTGCGCTGAAAGTTTCTGTTTACTGTAATGAATATAATAAAGAAATGAACCAGATAGTTGTTGAATTTTCAGCAATTGATACAAAAAATTAAAAAGTATATTAATGAACTTTGGTTATAAGTGCTTCCATTTTATCAATGAATATGACAAATTGATACACAATAAATCTGAAAATGCCATTTGGGTTGCTTCTAGGATGCATTCAAGGCATTTTGTGGTCAAGAAAATGTGCTTTATCTGAAAAATATCCCTGTAGCTTCTCAGATTATGATTTTTTTGGAAGCTTGAATCATAAAAAATGGTGCTGTCAGTGCTTTGATTTGTATTCAATGTTCTTTTGTTGTGTTAGAAATGCATAGAATTATCTAATTATAAGCTTATTACATTACCTGAGATAATTTTGGACTTCACAAGGTATAAAATTTCCAAAGAAATGTCAGTTGAGGATCAATTAATAACGTTAGGGTTAGAGGTGTGCTTGATGACCTTTGACCTCTATAACTTCCAAAAGCCGAACTCGCCAAGTGGCAGACTTTGGGAATGTGCTCAGGAGACCTTTGGGCTCAAGAAAATCATAGTCCCGAAAATTCCCCCGGGGGAGGCAAACACCCTGCTGGCTCATAGTCTATTCATATTTCATTCTTGTTTCATTCAGATGGTAACATATGATTGTAAATGACACTTCCGCCTGGTTCGAGTGATTATTTGTATCCCAACGATTGTAGCATGATTGATAAACATACGTCCAATATGGACGTAAAATATAAATATTGATACGGGAAACCACTCCTTCATGCATGGCTTTATCCCGGTTTAAATACAATACCTAACAACTGCGTCAGGGAGAATTCTCTTTAGCTCAGTGGTTATGGTGTTGGCCTCTCGTCTGGGCGTTTTAGGTTCGAATCCTGCCCGGTCCCTGTATTTCTGCTATGCATTTGTTCATTTGTTTCTTTGTTAGTAACTTAATTCGTAAGATGAGGGCTCGTCCGGGATTGGCCATTGAGCTATTAATCCCATTTGTTGTCCAAAAACGGACTTCCTGCCTAAAAAGGCTATGAGTCATCAATAAATAATGACTTTAAGAGGGGCTGTGTTACGGGAGACCACTCTTTCATGCATTGCTTCATCCCGGTTTAAATACAATAGCTAACAACTGCGTTAGGGAGAATCCTCTTTAGCTCAGTGGTTATGGTGTTGGCCTTCGTCCGGGAGTTCCAGGTTCGGTCCCTTTATTTCTGCTATACATTTGTTAATTTGTTTCTTTGTTACGGACTTTATTCGTTAGAATATAAAAATTATATCATTGCACAGAAGAAATGTTTGAAAACGGCTTAAAACCGACAGGAAAAGATTTCTTGATGACTGCTTTGTCTTTTGGAAAAAATCCAGAAAATATTTAAACCTCTTTTTTGACCTTCTGAATAACCTTCACAAAGACATTAAATTCACCATGGAAATAAGTGAAAAATTTCTCCCGTTCCTTGATATTCTGATAATAAAAGAACATACTGAAATGATAAGAGACACATATTTCATAGAAATAGACACTAAACAATATCTTAACTATTTTTCCTGTCATCCTAAACATACAAAGATTAGTATGCCGTATAATTTAGCCCGTAGAATATGCACAATTGTCCCGAATTTAGATATCAAAATGAAACGACTAGAAGAATTTAAACATACACTAATACCAAGAAAATACCCGATATCGCTAATTGAATCGGGTGTAAAAAAAGCTTTGAGTGTTCTAATATAGGGGGTTACCTTTTATGCAAAGTCTACCCCAAATAAAAACACTAACCCTTATGTTTCAATCTGCAACCCAATTAATGCAGAAATGTTTGGTATATTCACAAATAACTTACACATACTTTATTCTGATGATAAAATAAAAGACGTTTTGAATGGAACCAAATTTATTAAAATTAAAAGACAACCGCCCAAATTAACAACGTATATAACAATGTTCATGCCAATCCTACTGCGCATATGTATTCGTCGTTGGTAGTGAATTAAAAGTGCACTTGTGTATTTTTCGTTATATGGTAATACTATTGGTGCACTGAAACACGTAGCACTCTGTTCGGATAGTATTGGTAAAGACAAAGAAAAGAAGTGGATATGTGAACTGTCACCATGAAATAATTAAAATACTGCTGACATGGCGTTACACACAAAACAAGCGAACAAAAGCATGAAATTTAAATGTGGAAGTATAACTGTTTTCACTTTGAAAATTATTGTGGCAAATGAAGAAATCACTCCTAATGAACAATTCCTTCTTTCCCACTATGTTTGCTGAGCTCTTATCCTATTTTTTCCTTGAAAGAATAAATTGCCACAGTGACCTTCATGACAGTTTTTTGACTGAATAAGCACGAAAAGGTACCATTTTTATTTTTTCTTATTGTTTAGAATTAAAAAATTCTGTAAGTGTGGAAATTTTAAGAAAACTCTGTCCATTAGAAAGTATGTATTTATTAAAGATTAAGCCTTACTTCGGTCAAATTATCTCCTTTTTTCACTCAATGGTCTATATATAACTTGCTTATTTGTACATTTACCATCCACAAAACCAGGCTTTATTCATATATTTTGTGTAAAACTGAATGAACTTTCATTAAAAGGATATATATTTGTATATTCTTCCGGTAATTTTACTGTTTAACTGATTATTAAAGAAAAGCGTGTTAAATCCAATATAAGCTGAATTTTGTAACTATATGTTCCTTATTCAAAGGCAAATTTCTCAGAAAAAAGCTCGATGAGCCATAAGTTTTTTACTGTAATTTCCCAGAGATATAATAAACTTTGAATGAGCAAAGTTTTAAGAAAATCTGCCCGTTAGAAAAACTTGTCATACACGTCGTTAAAGAACCTTTTCACACGTGCAAGATTCACAAAAAATGGTAAAGACAAAAGAAAAGTCACGAACTGCGGACATCATAATTGCAGTCTATGTTTATATATGCCAAATGATACTTCGTACAACTTCACCAGAAAAATCTTCCGAGTAAACGCAGACATGAACTGTGGTGTCAAAAATGTGATCTTTTTTATTATGTGCAGCGGTTGTGGAGAATGCTACATTGGCCAAACAGGTGACAAACTGATAATTTGCAGAGCAATAATACACGCACAACAAATAACAGACCCAACAACTAGAAAAATTCCTCTCAGCCAACATTTAGACTTGTGTAGCAAAGACAAATTAAAGTTTAAAATATATCCATTTTATAAAGTAAATTCCGATAATATTTCAGGCAGGTTAGCCAAAGAGAAACATTTCATTAACTGCTTCGTACCGACATTAAACCGTCTTCGTTAAGACGTTTAATTACATCCCCTGAATACTGGTCAATAACGTCTCTAACCTTAAGTAATTACCTCCCTTCTGATTACATGACGTCACTCCATAGTGACCACTGATGATGCGTTAGCCGAAACATGTTTGGTTTTATATACATGTATATTATGACGTTCCACCCACTTAACCTTTTGTCACCAAATTTTTCGTTTCCCCATGTATGTATATTTTATTTCTTACACTGTCTTTCATGAACAATCTGAGAAGGAGCGGTCATATCTGTTGCAAGCGGTGATGGTTGTTTAAATACCCCGTTCATGTGACGATAAGTGTAGTTTATGATTACATGTTTACCCGACAGTAAAAAGCTCAAGGCTGTAGGTCTTAATTTGTTATTGGTTGGGAAAGACAGTAAACCCTGGAAACACGGTATGTTGAGATGAAATCAAAAGTAGAGTAAAGCATGAAACAAGTATTTGACAACTAGGGGGCATCGTAATACAGTAGGATTACCTGGAATAGAAGTTGTCAGTTCTGAGACTATATTACCACCTGCAGACGCCTTTTTTGGCAAAAATTAGACATCTTTCAAAAATAATGTGGCAAAATATGAAACTGCTCATGGAAAGCAACGTTTGTTTTCTGCAGAATGTTTCAATGGATGATAGTTTTCAAGAGAAATGAGTAAGAAAAATGAGTAAGAAGAACCAATTATAAATCTAAAATTATTTCAGGGTAATATTCTCTCTCTTTGATGTATTAGGTACACGGGAGGAAGAACTTCATCACACCTTGCTCTGGCGTATGCAAGAGTCCATATGTTTCAAACCAGTAATGGAATGCGGAAAAATGCAACAGCAATTGCGATTATCATCACAGGCGGTAAATAATTTAATTATTTATTGAAATGTTAAAAAAAAAAAAGAAAAAAAAAATTAGGGAGCTTCCACATTTTAAGGAGTTGTTTCCTGTTTAAGGTACAATTAAGAATTTGTTACCAAAAATGTCTAGGTAGATTTCTCCCTTTTGACACAGATCACGTGGGTGTGCTTCTTGGAGAAGACACCATAGGATGCTATGCACTTACTTATATAATCTGGGATGCACTTTAGGAAAGATGTTATTGGCGCAATATCAACAAAACAATATTGAAAGCGACAGAGAAAAAAATAAAGCATTTCTTTATAAAATTACCTTAAAAAGATTCTGGAATCTAACAGATTATGAAAGATCTGATTCAAACTCTGTAAATGTATTCATAAGAATGTTTTTCCGCTGTCACAGGACACAGCAACAACTCACAAGCAATAATCAGTGAGGCCCAACAGCTTCATCAAGATGGTATAACTGTCTTTTCTGTTGGTGTTGGAAATGCCGATGAACATGAACTCCAAGGAATGGCATCATCACAAGAATACGCGTTCGAATTTTCAGATTACGATGATATTTATACCTTGTCAAGTCCATTGTCAAATAGAATATGTACAGGTAAGATTATATAAAGTTTGTATTGTCAACAACAACAACAACATCAATTTAGAGGTAATACAATGGCATCAACCCAAAAATATCGCAAATTTCTACCTACGTGCCTTTTTTTTTTTTTTTTTTTTTTGAGGGGTGGGGTATGAGAGATTAGACAGACCGGTAAAATTGTTTTGTGCACAACGTTTACTGTAGCAGTATCTCTTTATTCATAGGTTGGAAATCTATTCAGTGGTTCCAGTCTTGTGCCAAGCTAGCTGATTTATATCCAAATTCAAGCAAGAAGCATTTTAATGGCCTATTTAGAAGCATTGAACCATTTCTCAACAGTAAAATATATTTCTGAAGTGGTTCTCTAGCCGTTGGAAACGCGTTATTCATCAACAACTTTTTTTAACATAGAAATGGTGTGTTATTAATGGAGAGACATAAAAAACTATTGAATCAAGTGTAAGCTGTATGTATAATTATCTAACGAAAAAAAGCGTATATTCTACAGTATGCACTGACCCCAGACCTTCCAATGGAATTTCTGATACTACCAGCTTTGCTGTGAAATCCACTGTGACGCTTTCCTGTGACGAAGGATACATATTGACAGGAAGTTCTATAATACATTGTGATGTGAATGGAAAATGGAACTCATCTGGATCCTGTGAGCCTATAGGTAATAGAGAAAAAAGTTACTTTCATAATCCCAAGGAGATTTCATTTTTAACAAGTAAAGAAATGGGAGGTATACGTTCTTGTTTTCTTTGAATTTCGGTTTCCTTGATGAAGGTGGAATAGATGAAAAAGAACAGAAGAGTTCCACTATGTTTTAAAAATCAATAATTCAAAGTTATTTACAAAAGAAAAAAAAAAGGGGGAAAAAAAATAATAATAATACAAGTTCGTACTCACACTTTACAGAGTCTAAACAATTCAAACTGTCCTAAAATATTACAATTTCATTAATCCAGAATCTGAGAAAGTCACAAAGGACACGTAAACTCCTAATCTCAATAAAACAAAAACAAACAAACAAACCAAAACAAAAAAATTGAGAATCAAAGGATTTCAGCATATAAGTTAACAGTGATGCCAAGTTGAATATGTAATCTTTAAGTCCTTTCCAATCTTCAGTCGAAAACATCACTCAAAACTTTTCTACTTCCTCCAACCCTCCGGTGTTTCAGCCTTTATGAATCTTAACAGAAGAATCGAGTACACACGGAAGCTATCGGAAGTACTTACGAGAAAACACAGGGGATTCTCAATAAATATGTATGTTTGATTATAGCAATAATAACATTAACTTTTCTTTGAGACCAGGACACGGACCTGTCATTCAAATAGTTAATCACTTATGTTACTATCGATTAAATCATTCACTAATTACAAGGTAGTTATGAAAAAATGACATTTTTTTAAGACTTTTATGCGTACATCTTGTTTCCAAACATAACAGCGAAAGTATTAGAATAGTCATGAACATTCCGTTACGAAGACAAACATGAGACAGGATAATATGTACAATCTTGCAAATGCTGGAAATCTAAAGCTTTGGCATATTATTTATTGTAGATTGCGGATTACCTCCAATACACTCGTCTAATGGAACATCTCGGATCACTGGGACAACGTTTGGTCTTCAAGTACATTATACATGTAACATTGGACATATACCAATAGGAAATATCGTTTTGTATTGTCAAGCGAACGGAACTTGGAATGGAAGCGCTCCTACCTGTCAACCCACAGAAGTTCCTGGTGAGAGAATATCACTCAACTGGTTTATTATTCAGTCGTTTCATTTCATGAGGAATTCTTGTCATTTAGTCCTTATAACTGTAATACATATTACGATTTTATAAAACTTATGGAAAAGTCGAAAACAAACCCTAGAACATCAATGAGGTTAATGACGTTCCGTACGCTGTAATATTGTTTAAACAAAAAGCATAAATTTGGTATAAGTTAATGCACTTGAACCGAGTCGAATGTGCTTTTACAAACCAAGGTTTTATTAATATCTTAAAGGGTAACTCTAGACCAAAATTTTTATTTCAAAATCGGATAAAACTAGTCTAGAGTATGTTAACAAAAAAAAAAAAAAAAAAAAAAAAAAAAAAAAATAGCGTTCTGTGATGCTTACTTCACGAGAAATAGAGGTTTAAGCTTCGGATTTTCACCTGTCTGAAAGTCGCTTATTGAAAAAATTATGACTTCCGATACTTTGCCGTGACGTCACAAGTGAGAGAAGATATGGTCGCTATATATGAGATAACCCAGAAAACTGAGAAAACTGCATGGTATTTGTAAAGATATAAATCGCTTTATCACATGTCAATCACTTGTGTACTGCAGAATTTTAATCTCTATCGCTTTTACATCTAACTACAATCATAGGAAAGAAATTTTGAATGAAGCAGCGTAGTGGAGATAGTACTTATGAAAAAGGGGAAGTTATTCTTCTAGTGGGGAACAAAACTATTTTGAAATTTATTTTTTGAAGTTATGTCAATTTTACTACTGCCTAATCAACGAATTTTAATAGATAAATATAAAAAAAGAAATAATAGCTCAAGATAGTTAAAACATGCCAAAAGTTTCTTCTACTAAGTGGAAGAACAGGGATTCTATATAACATTTTATGTACGATCCCTGAGTAGAAGGAAGAAGGATCGTTGCAATGTGTAAATGAAATCATTCGAGTACAGTTCAAAGGCTGTTTCTACCAAATACAGGACACCGTCATTCATTGAGCGGTCTACAAATCCTGCGCAGTCTGATCTTGATCTACACCATCAGTGTCAGTATTTTGCATGTCTCTTTCACCTTTGGAAGAATAAAAAGCCTTGATCTACCTTAGAAATCGTATCCTCGCTTTAACATTAAACAAACAACATTAAATCCAGCACACATCCTAAATTTGCCGTTAAAGTTAAATCCATTTTTTTTCACTTGATCTTAATTTATTTTCCTTCGTGTTATTTTCACAATTTCTAACTTGTTTCTTTCATCAACAACAACGTTAAAAGATTGTCTGAATTGCCTCCTGCTTTCCTGCCCTCCATATCATGCAGTAAACGTTTTTGATCGTCTGCAAAATACAGGGTCAGTTTATTTCCTAAATACTAAGACATGTTAGGCGTAAAATTTAAAAGGAAATACCAACGTGGACAAAAATTATTTAACTTTCTTCTTACGTATTTCTCGCTGTTATCATTTCCGAGATAACAGATGCTGACCATAACAATGCAGCGTAAATTAAAAATTTATAACTGCGTATAAACTTTACACAAAAGTTAAATGCGCCAACCTTTTGTTTTGAAAAAAATAGTGTGTTCCATCAATGTAAAGAAGCAAAGGGTTAGTTCGGCGTCTCGTTGATGTTGGTATCAAACCGTCGTGGTCTCACATATTATTTTTTACCCGACTTGCAGCTGGAGGTTAACAAGCACGTGTCATAGGCATGTCATGTACAAAGTTACTATTTTGTTTTCACGACGATATTGAACCCTTTTTTTAAAAAATATAAATGGAATTTTACCCAGTTTAAATGGGTAAGTTGAACATCATAACTTTTGTATTTTCCTCATTCATACGATCTAAATCAAAAGAAAAAAAAAATCATAATCAGTTTGTCGAATTTCTATTCTATCTACCGTCCAACTCTCTCTCTCTCTCTCTCTCTCTCAGTAATATGAAAGAGATGGATAATCAACAGTGAATTTACCATTGATTTCTCCCCTCATTTTAAAATTCGGTGTGGCCCAAAGGCTGCTGAGCGCGACTCAATGACATTTTGCGAACAGTGTATATTAAAATCAGACTGCTCAGAACGTGCAATCTGATCTTATGTACAGTGTCCGATACGGAAATATATATTTTTGTATTTTCAAAAACTAGCAATATTCGAAATTTTGCAATTGGCATGAAGGTTTATTTAACCTGTTGAGGATTAATGGTAAATCTGATATTAAGCTACGTCAATCGGTTCAGAAAGACAGACAGCAGACTGACAAACAAATAGTCATCTCCTGGCTCGAAGTAGTGCTTAAACTCGGCACCCGGCATACGATAGGGATTTTCGTGACGAAAAAAAATCGTCTCCCGACATGAGGGAGGATAAGGCTATGAGAAAAAATGTCAGTATCAGAGCAAATTAACAGTACACAGAAGCCGAAACAAATGTGTGGGTCACACTTCCTACATCACATTCGGTTTATCGAAGATTTCACAAACTCGCACAGGTGTGCAAACCACATTTTCGCTTATAACTCACTTTTTACGAAAGACATTGAAATACGGTTTTCAATTTTTAAGATTGTTTTCATTTAAGGATTCATATATCCAAAAATAACTTTTGGCTGTAGTTACCTTTAAACCTTTGGATACGTTGAAGCAATTCGGCAAATAGGTTGAGATAGGCCGCTGTGTTGTTTGTTATCAGTAGGATGAAAGCTTACCATTTTAACAGTAGGAATGCATAGAATTATTGATACGAAGACGTAATTAGATAATAAAGTAAGAATTAAAGCCTTCAGAAACCAATTGATTTTTCAATATTCTATAGACTGTGGTCCACCACCTGTTGCAAGTCCGTATGGCAGTGTCAGCTTTACATCTACACTTGTTGGGTCAATGGCTTTATACAGCTGCTATGATAATTACGTTCTTGTTGGAGCTATTCTTACAGAGTGTGATTCAAACGGTAACTGGAATGGAACTGCACCAGATTGTATTCCAGACTGTGAGTAAATAATTAATTCATTTGTTTTTAACGAGAATAACTTGCAGAATAAATTTCTAAATGTTCTGTTGGGACTTGCACTGTGCAATGTATTTTCCTAACTTAAGAAGTGGTTGCGGTACCTTTTGAAATGCCCTCGGCATTCATTTCTTTTATGCAAAGCTTCATTTTTAGAACTGCATTTTGGAAAAATTTAGGTCCATTATTTGGTTAAGAGAAATGAATGAATTTGATAACTGTAAATTACTATATATCTTTTTCCTTTTAAGATACATGTCAAAGTAGTCGTGAATTCGACATCGTATTCATAAATGATGCTTCTGGAAGTGCCACAAGTTTCCAAACATCATTATATTTCATAATTGACATGGTAAATCGATTTGATGCATCGACAACAAGATTTGGGCTTGTGACGTTTAACCAGGGTGTCGTGCTAGAGTTTCATCTTGATACCTATATTAACAGAGCCGATGAGCTTAAAGCAGCTGTATTATCGACGAGGTAAGTGTAGGTTTAAATTAGTATTTTTGTTTTGTTTCTAAGGTAGGTGTTATCGGTAGACTAAGCTAAAGTTACGACATGAGCCAGACAGACAGCCTGAAACTTGGGGCCAGCCACTGTAGCTCGTTACCAAATATATAATGTTCTTGTTCAATTTAAACAGATCAATGATTAAAAATAGGAAAGCGTTAACGGTTTTACATCCATCTGTAGTTTCAGTTACCCAGTACCATTGTTTTTTATTTTGTAAAATTGGCCTGGCAGGCACTTTTGATAACTATATGAGAGGACTTATTTTTTCTCTCTCAGTCTTTTCACTAGCTATACAGGCGGCGGTAAATCTACACATGTTGCTTTGGAGTATGCAAGAATACACATGTTTGAGACCAGTCATGGAAACCGGAATAATGCAACTTCTGTTGCAATTGTGATAACTGATGGTAAGAATTACGAAATTTTATAACAAGCTTGATGCTTAAAGAAAAAAAAAGCTTTCCTTGTTAAATTTCTATGACTTTATTCTGAACGACTTAGTCGGCTACGGAGCACTGTGAACGATACTGTAGCGACGTCTGCTCATGACGTTGTGTCTGTCGATAAATGTCCGAGATACAGATTAGTTATCGCAACGTTCAAATTTTATTTCAAAATATTGACCAGCTGTCGCCACGCATTTGTAATGCATTTCCATCCACTTTAGATAGATATTCCGTACTGGGATGCTGGATATCTTTTTAAAGCGGTTCTTACTGCCAGTCTTAGTTCATGAAAATACTTCAAACAGGTCCCATGGCGAACGCTCTACTAAGTCGCTACAAAAGCTACCTCTGTAGAAAAGCGGTATAACTGTCCCCTTATACAAACAGCTTTACATTTACATCAATGGTGGGACAGACCCGTATACTAAATAAGGTCTACGCTCCTGTACATCTATCATTCGAGAAAAAACAAAAGTCCATAAGGGCAAGATCATGGTTGTACGGGGGAAGGGGTGGATAAGTCTGTCGTACAAAATCAATTGTTGCCGATGTCCCTACAGCTCAATGAGATGGAATATCAAGTTCAATTTATTTTTGGGTCACTTTTTCTGGATCGCTATATAGCGGGTCGTTTTCTGTTCTACAACACGCATCTTAATCTAGCCCTTCAAAATGGAATAAACAGTCCCATGGCTAAATCCAACATCATCTGCTATGCTATCAATGGATTTACGCCTTTCCGAAAAATGACGTAGAGCACTTTTTGATGTTTTCACGCATGTTCAATAGCAGCCTGGGTCTCTTTTCACCTGTAAGGTCTACTGCTTTCCTTAATTCTTTTGTGTCATTCAAAAACTTATGTTTTCGACCAAACAGAGCCCAACAGAGCCCTCACTTTGTCTGTTCATAAACTTTCACGTTTCTGTAGGAGTCCCCAAGCGTTTACACAGAATTTGATCACAGATCTATGCTCCCTACGTTTGTCTGACGTCAACATTTTACGCTCATTTTCTCTGATTCCTTAGCATATCTTTTGAATTGTAATGTTGTTTACTTAAGGACGTATATGACATTTTTTTTTTTCTAACGGAAAGATTTCTTTAAAACTTTGCACATACAAAGCTCACCATGTTTTTAGGATATTACAGTAAAAAAAGAAGATGTGGGTCAGCGTGCTCGTTTCTGAGAAATTTGCCTTTGAAAAAGGTTTATACAGTTCCAAAATTCAGCTTATATTGGATTTTAAGCGCCTTTCTTTAATAGTCAGTTAAACAGGAAAATTAAAAGAAAAATATACAAATATAAATCAGTTTAATGAAAATTCATATATTTTTGCACAAAAAATATATAAAAGCCTGGTTTTAAGCACAATAAATGTACAAATATGCATGTTATATAAGGACCATACAGTTAGAAAGGGAGATAATTTGATCGAATTAAGGGTAAATTGTTAAAAAATACACATACTTTGTAACGGATAGATTTTTCTTAAACTTTCCACACTTATAGAATTTATAATTCTAAACATTAAGAAAAGATAAAAATGGCACCTATCCGTGCTTATTTCGTCAGAAAACAAGGCTGCAGGTCACTGTGAAAGTTATTTTTTCAAGGCAAAAAATAGGATAAATATGGTATATTTCTGCCACGAGATACGAGATAGCTATCATGATAATTTAAGTAAACTATCGCGAAAAATTAAAAGTTTCCTGGAAATCTTATCAAGATAGTGAAAAATTTCCTGATAAATGTATTACGATAAACTTAATATTTTAACGCAAAATTTCTCAACCGTGCTCGAAGCTGACATTTGAGATAAAATTATTGTGATAGTTCTATCCGTTTCTCGATATCTATAAATAAAAAATTCATCATTTGGATGAACTCGGTAGTTTTGACTTAAAGGGCAACTACAGCCCAAAGCTCTTTTTAGATATATGAATCCTTAAATGAAAACAATCTTAAAATTGAAAACCGTATTTCAATGTCTATCGTAAAAAGAGAGTTATAAAAGAAAATGTGGTTTGCACACCTGTGCGAGTTAATGAAATCTTCGATAAACAATGTGAAGCCACGCTTATTTCGGCTTCTGTGTACTGTTAATTTGCTCTGATACTGACTTTTTTCTCACAGCCTTATCCTCCCTCATGTCGGGAGACGACTTTTTTCGTCACAAAAATCCCTATCGTATGCGGGTGCCGAGTTTAAGCACTATTGCGAGCCAGGAGATGACTATTTATTCGTCAATCTGCTGTCTGTCTGTCTGCCTGACCGAACCGAACGACGTGGCTTAATATCAGATTTAACATTAATTCTCAACAGGTTAAATAAACCATCATGCTGACTGCAAAATTTCGAATATTGCTAGTTTTGGGAGATACAAAAATAGATACCTCCGTATCGGACACTGTACATAAGATCAGATTGTACGTTCTGTACAGTTTTATCTTAATATACACCGTTCGCAAAAGGTCATTGAGTCTCGCTCAGCAGCCTTGGGGCCACACAGAAGTTTAAATGAGGCAAGAAATCAATGGTAAAATCAATGTTGAATATCCATCTCTTTTATATGATTAAGAGAGAGAGAGAGAGAGAGAGAGAGAGAGAGAGAGAGTTGGAGGGTAGTTAGAATAGAAATTCGACAAGCAGATTATACGATTTTTTTTATTAAAGATCGTATGGATGAGAAAAATACAAAAGTTATGACGTTCGACTTACTCATTTAATCTGTGTAAAATTCCAAATTCCATTTACATTTTATAAGAAAAAGAGTTCAATATGGTCTTGAAAACAAAAGAGTAACTTTGTTCATGACATGTTTATGACAAGTACTTGTTAACCTCCAGCTGCAAGCCGGGTAAAAAAAAAAATATGTGAGACCACAACGGTGCGATACCAATATCAAAGAGACCCCGAATTAATCCTTTGCTCCTTTACATTGATGGAACACACCAATTCTTTTCTCATAATAAAAGGTTTGCGCACTAAAATTTTGTGTAAAGTTTGTACGCAGTTATAAAATTTTAATTTACGCTGCATTTTCATGGTCAGCATCTATTAACTCGTACATGATTACAGCGAGGAATATGGAAGAAGAAAGTTAAATAAATTTGTCCACATTGGTATTTCCTTTAAATTTTACGCCTTACGTGTCTTAGTATTTACGAAATGGACTGATCCTGTATTTTGCAGACGATCAAATACGTTTACTGCATGATATGGAGGGCAGGAAGGCAGGAGGCAATTCAGACAATCTTTTAAAGTTGTTGTTGATGAAAGAAACTACTTTAAAAGTGTTAAAAAAAAAACACGTAGGAAAATAAATGAAGATCAAGTGAAAAAAAATGGATTTAACTTTAACGGCAAATTCAGGATGTGTGCTGGATTTAATGTTGTTCGTGAATGTTAAAGAGAAGATACGATTTCTAAGGTAGATCAAGGCTTTTAATTCTTCCTAAGCTGAAGGAGACATGTAAAATGCTGCCATTGATGGTGTAGATCAAAATCTGACTGCGCAGGATTTGTAGACCGTTCAATGATCGACGGTGTCCTATATTTGGTAGAAACAGCCTTAGAACTGTACTCGAACGATTTCATTTACACACTGCAACGGTCCTTCTTCCTTCTACCACCTAATAGAAGAGACTTTTGGCATGTTTCAACTATCTTGAGTTATTTATTTTTTTATATTTATCTATCAAAATTCGTTGAACAGGCAGTGGTATAATTGAAATAACTTCAAGAAATAAATTTAAAAATAGTTTTGTTCCCCACCAGAAGAATAACTTTTCCTTTTCATTAGTACTATCTCCACTGGGATAATTCATTCAAAATTTCTTTCCAATGATACATAGTAAGATGTAAAAGTGATACAGATTGAAATTCTGCAGTACACAAGTGATTGAAACGTGATAAAGCGATTTATATCTTTACAAATATCATGCAGTTTTCTCAGTTTTCTGCGTTAGTTCATATATAGCGACCATATCTTCTCACACTAGTGACGTCACGGCAAACTACCGGAAGTCACGATTTTTTCATTTAATGACTTTCAGACAGGTGAAAATCCAAAGTTTAAACCTCTATATCTCGTGAAGTAAGCATCACAGAACTCTAAAAAAATGTTAACATACTCTAGAGTAGTTTTATCCGATTTTGAAATAAAGAATTTGGTCTGGTGTTACCCTTTAATAAGATTGCAGTAAGTAAGATTTTGAATCATTAACAATTGTAGCTTAATTGTTAAATTTTGATAATACTCGAAATGAACAGAGGTCTTTAAAATCACAAAGACGACTCGAAATGCCTCCTACGAACAACTTTAAAACCATTCAGGGAAAAGGAGAATTCATAATGTTCCGAAACCGTATCTAATTATAGGTACCGTGAATGTCAGTTGTGGGAACGAAAGAAAAAAATAAAAACTCTTTATAAGAGATAGAAATATTGCGATATCTTTATCGTGAATTATTTTGTTTTGTCACGACACTTTTCTTAAATTGTCGCGATAGCTATCTTGTATCTCGCGGCAGAAATATGCCACCATAGATAAAAGCTCAGCAGCCATTGTTGGAGGAGAAATTGCTCAATAAGGGCGATTTCTCCTTTTCCAACAATAATTTTCAAAGTGGAAACAACTATACTTCCATAGCTTTAAAATTCCTGCCTGGGTTTCCTTGTTTGGTGTGTAACGCCGTGACAGCAGCATTTTAATTACTTCACGTTTACAGTTCAAAGATCCATTTTTCAAAATCTTCACCAATACTACCCGAAGAAAGTGCTACTTGTTTCAGTGCACCAATGGTGTAACCATTATGTGCCAAAAATACAAAGGTGCACTTTTGATGCAATGCAATATCCGCAACAAAAATAAAAGCGCAGTAGTATGCGCGCTAACATTTGTCATATACGTCGTTAACAAATGACATCAACATTGCTCTATTTTCTAACATCTCTAATAAAAAGGACGTGACGTCTTTCTCGCGAACTTGCTACAAATAAAATCCGCACGCCAGTCGAATATTAGAAGATACATGATTTTGAAAACGACAGTAATTCAAAATGCTCCGTAAAGCATCCCTAAGAAGTGGAATTTGATCGCTGTTAACTTGGCTACAGAAGGAATTGTGCACAAGTTTACAAAGATGTGCACCTTGTAACAAAGCTCTTATGCACAAAATTATAGGAGCGTCGAATGTTTGCTTTATTTTTAAATTTGACAGTCCGGGAATTCATTTATCCATACTATTCGGCATCATTGTATTATATGTATTTTCAATGTATTTTCTAATATTTCATGACAGCAGAAATGATAGCACGTTTTTAGATACATCAAGCCATCCCGATGAGGAAGATCGATATATGTAATTAATTTTGTAAATACATTGTTTTATTTGTTATCCTCGAAGGATATAGTAGCGACTCCATGGCAACAGTGGATGAAGCAGAGAACCTGCGACAATCTGGTGTAATCATATTTTCGATTGGAGTTGGAAATACAGACAAAAATGAACTAGAACAAATGGCATCAAGAACGGAATATGTATTTGAGGTTACAGACTATGCGGGCATATTTTCAATATCAAGTCTATTTACTGAGACAATATGTTCAGGTAAACACGTAAATAAACTGTTTGACTCAACTTTACATGACCCAAACCCTTCCGTAACTCTATTTACCAAGTTCTAAGATTTGTTTCATAGAAGCAATAATACTATTAAGGCAATGTGCCAGATATAAATTCTCAAAGTCATGGTCTATACTAGAACCTGTCTTCGACTAAAATGTACAGATTAATTTTATCTCGTATGGATTGAAAAACAAAATGTGTGTCACCGATGAACTGATTCTTTCATCTATTAGAAATTGCTTTTCCCAAGCTACTTATCGATTCCTGATCGAACTGTTAGGCACGAAGCAGTGATTTTTTGTCTGATATATATGTGTGTATGTGTGTTTGTGTGTGAAGTGTCGTTTTTAACATCATTCCAATCATATCACCTCAATCAATGTACCTATTCATACTTTCTTAAAATTCCTTGTACCAGTTTTTTTCTTTCCAAGTCACTGGCTGCTTTTCACAAAGACATCTCCTACACGACATTATTAGTGGTGAAAGATTAGTGACTTCTTCAAAAAGTTGAATTTGTAATTATGTTACAGCGTGCTTAGATCCCAGACCAACAAATGGTTCCTCGAGTTCAACAAATTACAGAGTGAACAGTACACTTTTTTTGACGTGTAATGATGGTTATGTTTTGGAAGGCGATCCTGTAATTAGCTGTGACATAGATGGAAAGTGGAATGGATCTGGAACGTGTTACCCTATCGGTAAATTCATAACGGGAATGTTATTTTTTCAGATAAATGTACTGTCAGTTCCACGTATAAATCTACATGTATTTTCTAGATTAATCTGAAATATTGTTTCCATTTCGGAAATTACATCGATGATCTTCGTTATAAAAGTCTTAGAGTGGATATAAAGTAGATTATTCATTCTGTTGATATTGACAATATTGAAATTTAATTTATATTGAAAAAATGAGAAATGTGACAGAATTGGTTGGATGGCTTGGGTTAGATGTGAGTGTGTGTTTGTGATGTATGTTGTAAATTATAGGCCCAATAGCGGTCAAAAGCATAATGCATTTAAAATTTAAATTACACTGTTTAAAAGTATGGAAAATATTGTGAAGATGGGAATCTGCTCTTGTATGGTTGGTCCAAGTGTTAGTCGCAGGGGAAAAAAATCAATAATAATGCACATATTTAAATGCCTTTACACTTAAATTATACCATTCAAAGTATGTCAAATATTGTGAAGATGAAAATTGCCCCTGTATGGTTTGTGTAAGTGTTAGTCACTGGCAAAAAAAACATAATGCATGTATTTAAATGCATTAAAATTTAAATCATACCGTTTAAATGTAAGGAAAATATTGTGAAGATGACAATCTGCTCTTGAATGGTTGGTCAAAGTGCTAGTCGCTGGCAAGATGATTATAATGATAATAATAATAATAATAATTTCAAAATCAGACAAAACAAGTGAGCTGGCAACATTAATCTAGTTTCAAAATTGATTTCTCCGCCTGCGACAACCAACCGTACATTTACAGATTCAGATGCCGTTGTTTTCTTTTGGCGGCTATTCTTACTTTAAATTTTAAGAAATCATTAGCTTTCGACTAATAAATTTACAATCTCCACCAACTTTGTACTTTTAAAACAGTAATCACGTGAATTAGTGAGATTGTCGCTGTGAAACATGTATTTTTGAATGCAGTGTAAATCGCCACCAATCAAACACAAACATCTATACTTACGAAGGAGGATAAAAAAAATCGTAGATAACTCGAATAATTCGCAAATGAAAAGTCTTAGAAAAACGAAACTCTGTATGCTGCTTTAGAAATACTTTTCAAGCTTTCTTGCGACATTATCTTATGATGACGTCACAAATGTTGACGTCATGTCACGTTTATGACTTCACATAGAATGCGTGTTTTTAACATGCTGGACAACGTTATTAGCGAGCAGCGCACTATCACACAGTTCTATGTAAAGCTCGGAAAGTGTTTCACCGAATTCATGGGGACTTGCAGAAAGTATATTGGGACAAGTGCGATTTGCAAATCGTTTTAATGAAGGTAGAGAGACGGTCAAAGACGATAAAAGAAAAGGTCGTCCGGTGTCGGTAACCTCTGAGAAAAGTTAAATGCCATGAAAGTGTTTGTGAAAGAAGATCGCCGAGTATCTATTCGGGATATAGAGGTCAAATTTGACACTTCATATGGAAGTGCCCAGAACATTATAAGTTAACAAGTTAGGAATACGGCGTGCTTCAGCGCAGCAGGTGCCTTGGATTCTGAGTTCCGACCAGATGGGGGATAAGGTAAGAAAGTGTCTAAAGTATCGTAAACGTTATGCAGAGGAGGGTCGATAGATTTTTTTAACAAAATAGTCACGTGTGATAAAACATGGGTAAACATGTTCGAGCCTGAAACAAAGCGGCAGAATTCAGTATGAAAGCGTCCTTCCTCTCCTTCCCCTACAAAAGCCATTCTACCCAAATCTTTAGCCAAGGTTATGCGCATTGTGTTTTGTGATATACAATGAATTACTTTAACTCACTTGGAAACATCGTACCAGGCCATCAAAAGAAAGCACCCATATACAGTAAAACTCCTCCATTAAGAGCGCCCGTGGTACTTTTAAGATTTGGTCTCATTGGTGGGGTGGTCTGATTTCCGGGTTTCACACACCTACATGATGAAATAAACCCTGGCTCTGAGTAGACTTGTGCAGGGCTAAATAAAGTAAATAGTAAAGGCATTTCATTTAGGGAAGCCTAAATACACAAATGAAAATGACAAGAATACTTTCATTTTCATTGAAAAGATACGTTTCTTGAATTTATTGAATAAATCCACCTGTAAAAGCATGTCAGTTCAAAATTGCCTATTTAAAAAAATCACAACCAGGTATGTTCACAAACTAACTAAATGATTCTGATGACTAAAAAATCTAGTGTAACTGATATAGAACTTGTCATATTCTCATTTTTGAACTGCTTTTTCAATTCGTGTTGAACTGATATTCCAAGTGCCGGTTTTCATTTTAAAACAAAGATTTTCGAACACGTGCTGATCTTTGAACGTTTGACTTCTACGGAAAATCCCCCCCTTTTTTTTCATTTTCATCCGAGTTGATTAATCGAACAGTCCTGATAATAGTCGATGTCACAGTCGTCGTGTTCAGTTGTTTACAATCACATATTCGTTACGGTATAATTACAGTATATAAAGTGTCAAAAACAAAATGATAATTCCATCTTGATCACCACTAAACCCAAGCGTCTTAAATTACATCAGCTGGCTATAAACAAATAAATCGTAATCACCCGGATGTAGACATGTTTGTCATATGGGTCAGCGATGTGTGATCAACGCTTGAATACCGCGTGAAAGCCGAATCGACAGTTTAAAAATATCAATTCACAGGTTGTTTGGTTATGTTACGTAACATACTTATCACTTGACACAATCATGTTACAATTAATGGTCGGTAGACAAACAAAAGATCGATAATTGATTGTCAATTCCATCGGACCCAAGAATATTCGTACATGTGGCACAGTCTTTGGTTCGCCATTACGGACGCGTGAAAATTATCTGGTCGTAAAGAAGTTATGGAAATCGAGAGGTTGTTTCACAGGGTTGAAATCCATAGGTAAATTCATATTGGTACTGAAAATGGTGGTCGTATTGTCGGAGTAGCTGGGTGCTCGTATTTCCGGGTTCGCGATTATTGATCTTTAATACCGCCTTCACACTTACGGATTTTTCTTATGAGTCCTTACGGATTGCCAACTCGTAGTCAATTGCAAGCATCTGTACATAACTCGTTCGCATCCGTTAATAACTCGTCACAACTCGTAGACACTCGTGAGGATCCGTGAAAGTAGAGACAAAATTTTTGACATGTCAAAAATTTTCTTACGAGTGTCCATGGATAAAATTTCATGTAATTAACTCGTAAATAACTTTTAACAATCCATAAGTATCGTAAACCGGTTGTAACCCTCCGTAAACTACTCGCAAGAACCCGTAAATGTCTCGTAACAATTTGTTTTACGATTTGTTACAGTTAGTTTACGATTCTTTTACGGAATATTACGAGTGCTTAAGTGATGTTACCGATTTTAATTGCGTTCAGTTACGACTGCTTTACGGATTGATAAGACTTAATTACGAGCAATTCATGGATATGTACGAGTACTTTACGAATACATACGTATACTTTACGATTTAGAAATGGAATAAAAGCGTGCAAAATTGAACAGTTCCTTTCAGTTTTTATCAAGACGTCACAGAGGCCTGATCTCTTCGATATACACTATTGATAGACACTATCTACAAGCATGGCTCCAAAGAAAGCAAAAATGGCAGCCATCAGAAAAAAGCAGACGCCTTCACCTTCCTTAGAACCACCACCGCCACAGCTAGAGCCCGCTGAGGTAGAAGACGCCTTCCACTGAACCACCGCAGATGCATCTTTCTAATACAGAAGACATGGAACGTGATGTTGATCGTGACTCCTCAATCTCCAGAAGTGAGGCTTCGGACGATGGTGCATCTTCTGCCAAGACCACTGACACGCTGGATGTCAGCTTTTGAATGATGATACACAGAGAATTGCATGCTTTTTGCACAGAAAGAAACAGGACTCGTAAATACTCCTAACTTACTCGCAACTACACGTAACAACACGTTAACATGTCGTAATTTACACGTAAATGACTAGATTAATCGTAACCATCCGTAATATACTCGTAACCATCTGTAAACAGCTCTTAAAATGTCGTAACATGCTCGTAATTGTCCGTTATAACTCGGAACAAATCGTAGATATTTGCCGTAAATACATCATAACAACCCTTATACCCCCTTCACACTTACGGATTTTTCTTACGAGTCCTTACGGATGTCACATATCCGTAAAAGTACACGGATTGTTACGATCTGGCCGCTTTTACGAGCGGTTTACGAGTAATTAATGTCCATTTACGATTTATTACGGGTTGTTACGATGTATTTACGGCAAATATCTACGATTTGTTCCGAGTTATTACGGACAAATACGAGCATGTTACGACATTTTAAGAGCTGTTTACGGAATGTTACGAGTATAGTACGGATGGTTACGATTAATCTAGTGATTTACGTGTAAATTACGACATGTTAACGTGTTGTTACGAATAGTTGCGAGTAAGTTAGGAGTATTTACGAGTCCTGTTTCTTTCTGTGCAAAAAGCATGCAATTCTCTGTGTATCATCATTCAACAGCTGACATCCAGCGAGACAACATGGCATACGAGAGAAACAGACTGCAATTATATCAACACTTTCTACAACTGCTCCTTCAACTAGCAGAACGGGAAGATGCCCAGCAGCAAGTAGATATTCCTAGGCAGAAGAGAAGATTTTGGTGCAGGACCTGGCTAACACGCAGGTCTTCTGCCTCAGCGGGCTCTAGCTGTGGCGGTGGTGGTTCTAAGGAGGGTGAACGCGTCCGCTTTTTTCTGATGGCTGCCATTTTTGCTTTCTTTGGACCCATGCTTGTAGATAATGTATATCAATAGTGTATATCGAAGAGATCAGGCCTCTGTGACGTCTTGATAACAACTGAAAGGAACTGTTCAATTTTGCACGCTTTTATACCATTTCTAAATCGTAAAGTATACGTATGTATTCGTAAAGTACTCGTACATATCCATAAATTGCTCGTAATTAAGTCTTGTCAATCCGTAAAGCAATCGTAACTGAACGCAATTAAAATCGGTAACGTCACTTAAGCACTCGTAATATTCCGTAAAAGAATCGTAAACTAACTGTAACAAATCGTAAAACAAATTGTTTACGAGACATTTACGGATTCTTGCGAGTAGTTTACGGAGGGTTACAACCGGTTTACGATACTTACGTATTGTAACAAGTTATTTACGAGTTAATTACGGAAAATTTTATCCGTGGACACTCGTAAGAAAATTTTTGACATGTCAAAAATTTTGTCTCTACTTTCACGGATCCTCACGAGTGTCTGCGAGTTGTGACAAGTTATTAACGGATGCGAACGAGTTATGTACGGATGCTTGCGATTGACTACGAGCTGGCAATCCGTAAGGACTCGTAAGAAAAATCCGTAAGTGTGAAGGTGGTATTAATAAAATGTAAATGGACATTAACTACTCGTAAAACGCTCGTAAAAGCGGCCAAATCGTAACAATCCGTGTACTTTTACGGATATGTGACATCCGTAAGGACTCGTAAGAAAAATCCGTAAGTGTGAAGGGGGCATTAGGAGGAAAAATTCCTATCTGACAAATTCATTCGTAATAGTGGGTTGCTCGTACTGTCCGGGTGGTCTTGAGAAGAGGTTTTACTTTATATGATTCAGTCGGGAATCATTTTTCATCAGGATAACACGCCTTATCACGTTAGCCATGTTGTAGAGGAAAATGTGGAGGCGCTGTCCATAGAAATACTGGCGCACCCTCCCTTTAGCCCTGACCTGACTATTTGTGATTTCTAGGTCTTTCCCCCATTCAGGAAAGAATACAAGGACACAGATTTGAAAGCATAGAGGAGCTCGGTATGGCTGTGAAAAAACAATTACGGGAGAAGTCACGTGCGGGCTTATACCACGTGTTCCGCGCGTTAACGGAAAAGTGGGACAGATGCATTCGAGCAAAGGGTCGTTATTTTGAAAAGGAGTAATCATTAAATGTATGTATCTCTACGGTTTTGTAGTTATTTGAGTTGTCTACGAATGTTTTGATCCCCCTCATATATATATATATATATATATATATGTGTGTGTGTGTGTGTGTGTGTGTGTGTGTGTGTGTGTGTGTGTGTGTGTGTGTGTGTGTGAGAGCCATGCTCTGTGAAAAGGGGACTTAATGCATCTGCGAAAAGTATTGACCCAGGTCAGCCTGCGCAGTCCGTGCAGGCTGACCTGGCCCGAAACTTTTTCGCTATCGGTCAATTTTCTGTTTGTCAAAGGACAAGTCTACCTCATGATTAAGTCTGTTATTAAAAAAAGTAGCTTTTATGGATCCATAATTAGGTGATGATTGGGCCGGTATCTTGTATCACGGTGATGCATTAAGCCCCCTTTTGCCAGAGCATGGCTCATTTTATATATAAATATGTGTGTGTGTGTGTGGGTGGGTGGGTGGGTGGGTGGGTGTGTGTGTGTGTGTGTGTGTGTGTGTGCGTGCGTGCGTGCGTGCGTGCGTGCGTGCGTGCGTGTGTGTGTGTGCTGCTCAGTCATGAGTGTCCTATATCAAGTACTTTATGGCCATCTCAGCTATTGAAATTTTATTTTTTGCACTTACAGAAGAATTTGTTTCTGCATGGATTGAGCATTATTTTATTGAACTTGTTTGAGTTGCTTGTTCTTGTTGTTTGTTTTATGCTATCATATTTTTTCTTGTGCGTTTCGGGAAATTACAGAATGCCCTGATCCTACCCCGAAAAATGGTTCAGTCGTTCGTCAAACCTTCCAAGTAAATTCTACCATACACATTGAATGCGATACGGGATTTGAGCGAATTGGAGCAGACAATGTGACCTGTTTACCGAATGGAACGTGGACGGACACTGCTAACTGCATAGAGCTTGGTTTGATCTTATCATAAATTATTGAATAAAAATTGCAAAATATGAAACGATACAAATATTGTATATACTACAGAAAGTATTTCTTTTCTTATAAATTTTTTATTCATCAAAGGTTCACTTCAATTTTTAGCCTGTTTACATGTATTAATATTATGTTGGTTGAATTGATACGATTTCAGTTTCTGTGATTTCTTTATGACATTTAGAACTTGGATTTCGTTTCTATGTATAAAACGCTTAATTTTCGTTCTGAATTATTCAATCAATACATATAAAGACCTTATATTATAAAAAGATAACTGTGAACTTGTGACATGAAATTTCACTTTCAGTGGTTGGTTGTATGGTATTTTCCTCCTCTGGAAGCTCCGTAAGAGATAAAAATTTCCCAGCAAATTCAACAATATTTATTGAGAGTGATGATGGTAATAATACAATCACTTGTTCTCCTAGTGGGTTCTGGAAAACAGATATGTCATATTTTTCAAGAAGTAAGTGCATTTGAACCTCATCTGCATTTGTGTTTAGGGATTTGAGGGTGCAAGCGTGTGTTTAAGTGATATTTCATTTCTTGTAACAAATGACATGTTATTTGAATTCAATGAGCAATTTGACTTTTGCTTTTCAAGCACAAACTATACTCTGTGCCCTCTACCTGCAGAAACCTATTTCTATTAAAAGGCTTTAAGCTTGATTACTACTTTCATAAACGGATCCTTAGAGTATCATAAAAGACTTCTTTCAATTCAAACTTTGAGCTTTTCAGCCACATTGTGCTGCATTTTGTTTTTCTTTGTTCTTTTGCCGTATGATAAAATCTAAATTTTAAAAGGCGTAGTATTGATATAAAAAGGTATAAATCTAATGTCAAATGCTCTTTTTAAAAGGATGGTTTGTTTACTTTCTTACGAACAAAGTCCGTAACAAAGAAACAAATGAACAAATGCATAGCAGAAATACAGGGACCGGACAGGAGTCGAACCTAAAACGCCCGGACGAAAGGTCAACACCATAACCACTGAGTTAAAAAGAATTCTCCCTAACGCAGTTGTTAGGTATTTGACTTAAACCGGGATGAAGCCATGCATGAAGGAGTGGTCTTCAGTAACAATTTAGTTGAAACGTTACAGATTGTCCTGATCCGTCCCCTAAAAATGGCTATACCACTTGTCACGACTTCTCAGCTAACTCAACCGTCCAGATCAAGTGCAAGAACGGCTTTCAACTACTTGGAGATGAAACAGTCACGTGTTTACCGAATGGAATATGGACAGATAACGTTACCTGTGTAGAAATAAGTAAGCGTTTATGATTGGAGAAATAGGACTGTAATACTTGACTATTTGAAAGGAAAAGTGTTTATTTATATAGAAAAAAACTTAATCGATAACTGCAGAGCTTTTTATATTTTATTAAATCTATCAGTCATACTAATATAGATGGACAAATTGAAACATAATAGAGCTTACGAAGTCAAAAAAAAAAAAAAATTCCTGACAGAAGATTTATTATTCATACACTTCTTGAATTATGTAAATATTGAGCAGTGTCTGTTTCTTTACATCTGTATCAATTTTTCCGTTAACGTGTAGAACTTGGAACTGAACCCTGGATATTCAATGTTATCTGCTTGAGAATTTGGACTTTTTGCATTTCGTTAACAACAACTCAATTGCTTTTTTTTTTAAAGTTGTGTCACAACATATTTGCTATTTACCATTTGTAACTGTATTTTCATGAAATTTTGGGCAGGATGACTCGATAATTTTGAGTTAAAAGCAGAACTCATGAGCTGCATTATATAGGAATGCACTTGAAGAGAAATAACCGATAACCATGGTGCGTTTACCTACAAGTGCAACAGTTGGTTTGTACAAATAGGTGTTAATTCAAATATTGCGCCTTTTCTTTTCTATTGAAAGAATGTTCAAATCCTACCCCACTGAATAATTCCATAAACACACAGGATTTCTCAGTAAATTCTTTGTTGAGTGTGCAATGTGACGATGGATTTTTACTAAATGGGGTTGATCCTGTTACTTGTTTACCGAATAGAACTTGGACCAGCAACGTAACATGCGCTTAAATCCGTAATGTTTGCTTTATTGCATTGATCCAAATGACCAGGAAAAAGATACAACCTATTTTATTAGCTTGTTTTATTTGGATGTAGATCTCCCCCCCCCCTTTAAGTTATTTTAATATTAGATAAACCATTAATCTTGCAAGGACCGATCATTTGAGAATTATTAATACACAACAGATAAGTACACGTACATTTTTAAGTCATTACTTGCTACATAGCTGTTTACAAAAAATTGAAAGAAAATACTTGCTTTTCAATTATCACTCTTTAAATGTTTTTTTCTATATCTTTCTTTTAAAAAGCTAGCGTAGAGGCGTTAGAACCCGGTAACAAAGGGATAAATTTAATATCATTTCTAATTATTACAAACATATCGGGAGAATCTCTGTAATCACCCGAAGGAATCATTTGATTTCACAACGATTAAGTTTTCCTTTCATACTTACAGAATGTCTTGATCCCACACCTATGGATAGTTTTGTAAACACTGAAGATTTCTCAATAAATTCAACTGTGATTATCCAGTGTAATGATGGATTTTCTTTGAATGGAAATGACAGTGTGACTTGTTTACCAAATGGGACTTGGACACATACTTTAACATGTACCAAAATAGGTAAACCCTTCTGACAATGCAATAATTAGAAATCAGAATTGAATTTTTAATGCTAGTGGTGGCAGATGGTACGGTAAATGGAAGCAATGTTAGCGGATACAAACATCAGCTTTATCAAAGCCGTGAATATGAATTCAGCATATCCTTGAAAACTTTTGACCGCCGAAAATTAAAAAAAAAAAACAAAAAACAAACAACTAACCGCTCTTTCACATTAATTTTAGAATGATGAATACTGTTAAAAATATGTGTGGCAATACCGTTTTATTGCATCAGCCTTTTAAGCTGTTTTTAAAAATATGCATATATGAATATCCTGATACACTTAAGGCAAAAATGTTGTAGTAACTGTGACATCCTTAAAGAATTACTTTAACCTTAATGATACCGTGTGGGGTCCATATCGACCCACATGGTTCTCTGTTTGTCTGTGATACAAAAGTTGAAGCTGCAGGAAACTGTCATATTAGGAGTTTGTTGCCAAACCTATTGTTAATCTGAATTTACATAGAAACTTGGGTGGCTTCAGAGTAAGTGGAATATAAAACCAAAAATCTGTTAGAGTCCGGGCGGACCCCAAGCAATATCATTATTATACCATATATCACGCATGTTATACTCATCGCAATCTCACATATTTCAGTTGTTTTCCCTTGACAGAAAAGTCAATAAATAATTCCAGGAGTAGTTGATTTTCAGTTACTGAACTTACACATTTAATGTTCTGAACATTTGTACACAAGAAATCGAGAATGATACAAGGACCCCACTTGGTATGATTAAGTTGGGAAATGTGTCGGTAGCATGAAAGTTGAAATCGGGAAAAAAGACGAACATTAAAAAAAGATCGTCTACATTTAACAGTTTGCTCTGATCCCATACCAATAAGTGGCTCTTTTTTGTCACATTTCTCTACCAATTCGACTGTGACTATCTAGTATTATCATCCGGTCGTCTGCGGACGTACACGCTGCCGACATTCCCAATCTTTTCAGTCTTTTATGCACATAGTCAATTTTCTGGGTTCGCTGCTCCATTGTCTTTCAATCCTTCTTGGTTGGAAAGCGGAAAATGACGATTTGTTTACGTCAATTGAGTTTCATTTACTTCCACAGTAAAAATAGCAATCGACTCATAAACAAAAATATAATATGAAAAAGGCAAAGCCTCAATACGAGCGACATGAATGATTTGTGGAACAAACATCTAATAATTGGATAACGACCTAAATTCTAAATCTTGAAATCATTTTGTTAAGTGAATCTGGTTTTGAGTTCGAATTCTGGCTTTGCCAGAACTAATTATGAGCGTTGTCAAAAGTAGAAAGCATGTTTCTTTCTTGGATGTATACATGTGAAAAGGGCGAACGGTCCCAGATTCACTTAACAAAATGAAGGCTTCCTCTGCAATTTTGTTAATTCATATTCAGAAGAAAATAAATTGGAGTGATAATTCGTTCACCTACTTTTAAAGAACATTTTACAGGGACATTTCCTTATTGCATGTAGATCTAGATAAGAAAGAAAGAGAGCGAGAGAGAGAGAGAGAGAGAGAGAGAGAGAGAGAGAGAGAGAGAGAAGAAAAGACAAAGAGGAAGAGATCCACCGTCACATTTTCACACTGCATGTAATAAAAGAGAAGAGGAAAAAAATAAACCCTTCAATTTTTATAGATCTTTATACATGAAGTTCCATGGAACGCCGCTGTATTTTTGCAATATCGCCAGTGGCTGTGATCACCACATTTTGAAGGGTTTACTTTTTTATTAAGGTCGACTGGATTGTTTCCACCGCTATCCGGGCGCTACAGCAGCGACATGATCATTCTCTGACCTGATTCACATCATGATCTCTCCATCTTTGGAAAATTATGATGTTTTTTTTTTTACTATAATTTTGAACACTTTAACACCTCGACATTATTTCTCTTGAAGATCTGTCAATGGCGGCATGTTTTTCCTCGAGTTTCATTAAAATAAAAGTGCGTAGATCGCCAAAATCAGACTGTTTGTAGCTTTCTTTTTTCGTCCCATCTGCTTTCCTACACGCCCATCGTTGAAAAAGTGATGAGTTTAGAGAAGGGATTCTGTCGCAAAGACTAGATCTGTCATCAATCCTATGACAGAAATTTGCTGAGTTATCGGATAGATATCTAACTTATAGTAAAAAAAATACTTTTAAATCTATCAACAAGCTTCTAACCTTATAACATTTGAATAAATATATTTGAGCCACGTTGCGGTAAAAGAGGTTTTAATGCTTCTTCGTGATGCATGATACCAAGAAGTCAACACATAATTATAGATCAGTACATTTTGTATGATAAGCGACTGAACCACGAAGCATGTATTCTGGTCCTTTGACATGCAGAAAATTTATCAATACATCTAGCATAGAGATTTGATCCAGGTCAGCTTGCGCGGACTGCACAGACAGACCTGGTCGATAGTTTTTGCAGATGCATTAACGCCCCTTTCTCTGTAAATGGTATTTTGAAACAGTCAACACACTAGTTGCCGAGCCCAGGTACCGCAGTCGGTAGCATATAGGACTCAAAAACAGGGGGTTGCTGGTCGTTGGTCGCCGGCCAGTTTGTTTCCGAGGATTGATGATAGTCATTGCGACAGGATTCATTCCTTTCTCACCCCTGATCATTGTTTCGACGATGATTATGTGGGAAAGTAGCCAGTGGCTTGGAAAGAAACTTGTGCAGAGTGCTGGTAAAAGAAACTCAAGGAAAGCATGGATAGGTGCACTGGCCGCCGTGATATAACTGAAATAATATTGAAAACGGCGTTAAACACCTTACGACTAGAGACATAGATATGTGTACTGTATGTCTCTAGATCTTTGCGTATATTTATTTTTTAAAAAAGTAGACGTTAGTAGTATAGGGAGGTAGCCTGGGACGCGGGCGAACCCGCCGCGTCCCAGGCTACCTACCCTGAGGGGCCCAGGCTGCCTACCCTGAGGGGGAAAAGTGTCCCAGGCTGCCTACCCTGAGGGGGAATTTGTCCCTATATCACTGAGTTGGACTTAGTTTTTTCTTCACCTATGGATGATTTCTCTCTCTAAAAGCCTGAGCACTGAGTTGGACTTAGACTTTTTTCTGAGTGTTTTACTCTTTGGAGTGTAACTCTTCTGAGAGAAAGAAGATTGACAATTTGAAGAAAGATAGAACTTTCGTGGTAAATGGTTAGTCCTAAAAAAGGACTGTTGGGTTAGCTCTGAAAAGAGCTGTGACAATTTGAAGATAGAACTTTCGTCTGACAATTTGAAGAAAAGATAGAACTTTCGTCTGACAATTTGAAGAAATGACAATTTGAAGAAAGATAGAACTTTCGTCTGACAATTTGAAGAAAGATAGATCTTTCATGGTAGATGGCTAGCCCTGAAAAGGGCTGTTGGGGTAGACCTGAAAAGGGCTGTTTTGGAGGTTGTGTTTTTAAGCACAACCTCCAACTTTCCCACAAGCTGGACAGCTGCTCGCTGCCCGCCTTCTGATTCTTGCCATCGCCTGCCTGTCCAAGTTAAACTTCAACGAGAATGGTGGCTCGTCGTCGTCATCCCAGCATTCAGTTTCTGGGATGACGAACTCCTTCTTGGCTGGTGTCTGTAGTGGGGTTTGGGCAAAGTCCCAAAAGTCCCACCGGGTGAATAGTAGTTTCTCCTCGAAGACAGGACGTTTCTGTCTCCTCGCTGTCTCAGCTTCAAGCTTTTCTAGCTGCCGATTTGTCTTCTCAATTTTTAATTAGAGGGTCTCAGCTGCTCTCATGAGGTTTCTCATCATCTTTTTTAGCTCTTCCATCGTGAAATGAAAATGAACAATGTATGGAAAATATCGCCGGGTTTTATAGCTTTACAGGAGGATTGACCTACTTGACTCATGACGTCATTTTCTCCTATTTTTTCCCGCGTCGGCGTTTCATGCTGTTTTGGCTCTGAATTAATGTTGTCCAATCAGAATTATCGTTGTATTTCTAATGGTAAATGTTTATTGTTGACCAATCCATAGTTTTGTTACATTTTTCTTGTTCTGGTCAGAAAAACTAGAGTTTGACTATCCTATGACTTTTTTTTGATTGTGAGTCTTCTGACAATTTGAAAAGAAAGATGTTTCATTGAAGACGGTTAGCCCTGAAAAGGGCTGTTTTTGTGCAGAATACACTTTTTTATCCTCCTCTCTTTCTTTCGATTGTTTCCATTGTATCTAGCATTTGTAGCAGATGCTCAATTTCATATCTGATATATCTGAAACGTTCTCTTTCTTCTTACCAGCAGAGCAATGAGAGGAAAAATGTCAATCCAAACATTGTGGGATACTGACTCAGCTTTACGATAGTTAATGGTGAATGAGAAAAAATAATCGGAGTTTAGTGTTTATATGTTTATGTGCAATGGGACACTTTTTTAGGCTTTTGATTGTAAGTCTTTTGAGTTTTGACAATTTTGAAGAAAGAAAGATCTTTTCTTGAAGAGGACTGTTGGGTTAGCCCTGAAAAGGGCTGTTTTTCGTCTCACGTTGTTCTCCGCTTCTAATGACAACATCCGAAATTCGCCTGGCAAATGGGGCATGCTTCAACTCTTTTTGTGATTATCATTGCTCCATTATCGAAAGTAATCTTCCTCCCAAATTTGACATCAACCAAAATGACATCAGGCGTTGTCTTTAGAAATAGCTGAACTAATCTTTCGCCGAGATCTTTGTATGGCTGTGTTATACGTTGTAGTTGGCTTTGTTCCTCCTCTCCTACGAAATGAGGGTTTAGTAGCAATATCTGCTGACCGGCATTCAGATAGTCTCGGAGAGCCTCACGCAGTTGATAATTTATCTCCTCCATATTGATACTGCTTCCGATTATTGATACTGCTTCTGAACTGCTCGAGAACTGAGAGTAAAAATGGTGAATGTATGGAAATATCGCTGGGTTTTTATACGTTTACAGGAGGATTGAAATTTTTTAAAGAGCTCGGACCTGGCGGAAAGCACATACATTTTTTCCCATCCTACGTTTCATGCTAATATAGCAAAAAGTTATGACCTGATGTATGGGAAAAATGTAGACAGAACAAGTCTTGGGGAAAAACAGAATGAAGAACTCTATTGGTTTTTTGAACTTTTTTTTATTGAACAGAACTGAACAATGAACATATTTACAATGAACATATTTTACAATGAACTGTAAAAAAGACAAAAAATGAAATATTCACAATGAACTCTTAACAAAAAGAAGATCATTTTTTCACTGTTTGTGGGGATTGAGTCTCTGAAATTTTCTTGTATAGAATTCCGTAGTGTTGATTAAACCACAATGATACATCTCGATCGTTTCGATGGTGTTCCGTTGAGAGGAATATCTGTTGAAGATATTTCTGTATATTGTATCCTCTAGCAACAGCATCCAATACAAAGATACAGTAAAGTCCGCAAACTTTACCCTGTAGACTCTGAAGAGTTTGTCGATTGTATCTCCACGTTGAAGAATGATTGTCTAAAAAGTTAATGGTTTCTGGCTCAAGTGGTGGTAGTCCATACGGATCAAAGTATAGCACATTGTCATTATTATCAAATATCACTGCCACCCAGTGTTCTCCTGGTCTATTTGATCTCTCTGTATTCACAATGTAAGCTTTCACATGTTTGGGTTTTTGTCGAGGTAACTGGTCTTTTGCACAGACTTTCGCCTGTAGATTTTTTTATCCAGGTTCCGTGATCCAATATGTATTGAATTTCAGAAGTATACATCAGTTTTTCTATTCACTTTTTTCTTCCCAGGATTGTTTTACTTTGTCACACCAGTATTGTAAGCACGACTCCGTGATTTCAGATAAAATGTTTTGTTTTATATTTTGCCATAATCTGTAGGCTTCCACATAGTCACTGTCATCGGGTTTCATCTCCATTAGTTCAGGATACCATTTTTCCATGATTTTGTATGGGTTTATTCCCGTCATGGCTCTTTCTATGAACATATCTATATGATCTTGTCTGTCCATGAATAAACATATGTCGTGCTGTATTTGACTGGGGTGATCCACTTGACATCCGAAACCCTGTTTATGAACTTCGCTGGCTATAAATTCTTTTAATTCATTAATCATATGTTTTTCAAAGCTATTGTGAATGTCGTTTTTCCGAGTAGAAAGACACTTTGAAGTGTGATATTGCACTTTTTCTGCTTTTCTTCTCAGTGCTCTAGCGAAGTTGAGTCCCTGCATTGTTTTTTACTTCTCTTAGCTCTGAAAAGGGCTGTTTTTCTGATGTAATTTTTCCGAAGTTAGTAATCTGTGATGATTTCTCTCAAACTGTTGATCTCGATCTGATTGTCAAATTCAGCAAAAACAATAACGTTGATCACTGTTGCCAAGGCTTGGGCGAATTGAAGCTCAATTCGAAGACTTCCAGTTTTTATAGGATGAAGTTGACCTTCTTCACTGCCTTGATCAGCTGTCAAATCGTAGCCCCACAAACAGTATCCACCAGCATAATCTTCTTTGGCAATATCAAATGATTTATTGAGTCCGAAGGCTGAGACAGCCTGATACATTGACAAATATGATTTCAAATACAAGCCATTTTCAAAGTCAGGCTCAAAGGGTCTGTTATGAATACTGTGACCATTACATGATACATCTATTTTTGACAGATTGAAATGTTGGAAGAAAAATGGATTGGTATCATAACCTCCATTATAACTAGCATTTGTTACCATTGCAATGAAAACACGTTTCGGAAGCTGTCCTTGAAACAAATGATCTTCAACTTTAGACTGAAGTCCATTGCCGATGGTAAAAGTCTTTACTTCTACTCTGCGGATAGGAATTTTCATGTTTTGCTGAGAAATAATTCGATTTAGATCATTCGCAACAACAGGCAACAATTCAACATTTCGCATATGCAGACTGACTGTTTCCAGTACAATTTTTGCAGCTGGTGCACCAGTACCTCCCGTAAGACTAAAGTTTGATGAGGTTCTGTTTAATCTAAGTCTGATTTCAACTCCGTTAGGTAAATATTTTTCTTGCTGAAATAGATCAAGATGCAATCGTCCGAAAAGCTCTGCAGTTTTGCTTAGTGTGATTACACCGATTCTTTCTCGTAATCCTTCATTATTCCCATCATGGTTGAGTGCTCCGAATTGGCCACTGGTGTCTTCGACCCAAAGTACACCAGCTTTCAAAAACGTAGTCTTGCAGTCGGCATTATATGACAGAAGATTTTCGATATATGCTCTGTATGGATAGGTGTCTGAATTACTGTTGATTAGTTTATTATTTAGATACAAATCGACACTGCTAAACATACTGTGCATGAAATTGTTTACAGGGGCTACATTTGAACCGGCATCTAAATTGCTACCATCTGCTTTAACGATTTTGAATTTGATATACAAATACGATTGTGACAAATCTGTCCAATGTTCGGTTTGAGGTGGTATGATGAATTCTATCGGTGAATTGTTTGTCAAAGATGCTATTGGAAAATGTTCAAACCATTGACTTTCTTGCATCGTTGTCAATGTAGGTGGTACAGAAAGAACATCGAGTTCTGATTTACTGCATTCGCAAGATCCGTTTTGCATCATTTTCAAAAAAGATTTTTTCAAAAGATTTTTTTCTCAATCAAATATATCAAGAGGTCTTGGTCTAGTGTAATGATTTCTTTGTCTTTTATTAATGATCTTGCCTCTTCGAGATCGAGAAGATAAATGACGTGTCTTTTGTGATTTTCGTTTATTTATCCCAGGTATTAACTGTTGCGCTAAATTATGAACAGATTGTTTTCCCCGCGAGACTGCAACTTTTTTGGGGGTTTTACCACGTAAAAAGATATCTTCTGCTGCACGTATTCCTTGTTTGATTCCTTCTTTTTTTATAGCATTAAAACCAGATTTGAGCAAGGGTTTAAGCAATGGAGTCACTGTTTTAAGTGCTGATCTAAAAAGGGAACCTAATCCATACCCATACTGATGTTTTACGCCACGATAAAGTGGTAGCATTTTTTGTCAATGTATCAGTTTAATTATTTCAAAATATCAAATATTTTTATTTTTCTGTCTGAAATGTAACTTGACGATTGTCTTACCAGTAATGAAATGAAACGATATGCCAGAATCCCCTGTTATTTGAATGTGAATAGTATCGAAATCAGATTTCGAAACGGGGATATAATGCGGTAATGTAATTTCATGGTTGATATGTTGGGCTTCATAATTATTTTCAACTGATTCGGTTGGTTTGAACGGTAAAACACGAAGTATGGGAGCAAATGTATCACCCACTATAGTGTGTTCAGCAATATCTGAATAAACAAACAGATGGTTGTAGCCAGCATCAATGTTAGGAGTGTATTTAAATGCATTTAAAAATCTTCTACCCGGATAAATCACCTCGTGTTGAAATTCTGGCGATCCTCCCAGTTTTAAAAACAGCGATGGATGGAATTTGAATCCGGTTTTTGTAATATTTCTGATTGCAAGTTTCGGACGTTTGGATGAGGTTGAATAGGTAATAGACAGTAGCATTGAATGCTTTTGAGGGATACCCGATAGGTTATTTTGAATCAAATCATCGACCACCTCTATAATATGCTTTGGTGTAGTGTAACTACCCGGTGGAAAAGTAAATAGAATTGACCATTTTTCTGCTTTACCTTTATCGTCTCGCCTTAATACAGATATCTGCATATTATCTTTTTTTTTATCTACCGCTGCTATTGCATTGTATAAACTGGTATCTGTAGTTATAATTTCGAGCTCTGCTTCTTGTTCACTTACGTTTAAAAACTGAGAGGGGGTAATAAGTTGAACTAATGCAACTTCCCGAATTTTCCCTATCAATATGAACTGTCTTTGGTAAATGAACTTTAAAACAGCACTGTGTGTTGTTCGGATAAAGGTTTATGGAAATATCGCTAGGTAGAGTAACATAAAACGAATTCATTTTTTAATATTTTATTTTTTACTGGCAATGATATCAAACCCTGGTTGTTTTTGTTCTGTCTTTGTGAATTTTAACCCCGGAGATGGGAGAATATATCCGAGTGAACTACTTAACAGTATCAACCACAATTCACGATCCTGACTTTGAATACTTAAATGTACTATGGAGGTTGCAATAATTGCGTAAATGACTAATATCTGTGCAATATATGTAAACTGATTCTTTGGAACACGATTTCCACAGCAGCTGTAATTTTTAGTACTGACACTATCGACACTTTCTGTCGCGCACTCAATGTTTGACTGTGAATTCATCATAAATGTACTGTCTTTTTATAAGATTTTTATCTATAAGATTTTTTCCTTCAAAGACACCAAATGGGATTCTGGTATCCAACTTTGAAATTTTTTTGGATAGCCTTTCCAATTGACTTTTATTTCTTTGATTAATTTTTTGCCCTCACGCCTTGTACGTCTATCAAGAACTGAATCAATTTCATAGACTTCATCATCTTTTATTAATTGAAGTTCGTATTCATAATAAGTTCCCAAAATTTGTTCACCCTGTAAATCTTTTATTTTATAGGTGATAGGTGAAAATGTCTTGTTAACATGAGTGATTTCAAATATTTCTTGCGTCCAATTTGGTAAATAGCCCTTATCAAATGTACGTTTTGTTTTATTGATCCGAACACGATCTCCAATTTTGAATTTTGGCTTTTTCGTCATTGCGATTGTCGATAATCGAGGATACAGATTTTTCGAAACCTCTGCCTCATTTGATTTTGTTACCATTGCAGGAGATGTTTTAATACTTCTGTGAAAAGTATGATTGTAATTCTGAACTAAAGAATTCAATACGTCAATGTAACGTCTTGTTTTCTTGTACGTAAAGTATTTCAACATTCTCGTTTTTAAAGTTCGTTGAAATCTTTCAACGAGGCTTACTTTTGTCTCTGGATTTTCGGTGGTGAAAAAATGAATCTGACTCTTTTTCAAGTATTGTTGAAACAGTTTGTTTTTGAATTCCGAACCTTTATCTGTTTGAAGTGATAAAGGTTTTCGTTTTGATTTCTGAACAATAGATTGAAATGCTCGAATCAAAGTTTTTCCCATTTTATTTGGAATAGGGATAACCCATGAAAATCTTGAAAACACGTCAATTACACAAAGTAAATATTTCTTGTTATCATTTTGTTTTGCTAAATGTTGCATGTCGGCCAAATCAGCTTGCCATTGATAATCTATACCACTTACAATAGTTTTTCGTCTTTTGAAACGTCGACGAATTGGTTTGTGTAAGGTATAGGTGGATTCACCTCGTAACCACTCTTGAACATCTTTGTATCTTATTCCTTTCAAAACAGATTTTGCAGCGTGATACAATTGCTTTATTCCAGTAAATGCGACAGTACTTTTGGGATCATAAAACAACTTTCTTAACACATAATCAAGTTTAGGCTTTACCAGGGCTCCCATGACTGAAGCGTTTTACGACTAGGGGTCTTTTTGATAGATTTTGGGGGAGTTAACAACTCTTTAGTATAGAATTGTTTCAGTCTTTCTTTTTCTTCAGGTTTCATGTATGGAGTTTTCATCGTAGATTTTTTAACACTTTTTGCACCCGATTTCCTTGCACTTTTTTGTGCACTTTTTGGCGTGTGAAATAAGTAATCGGGTTCACCATGGGATTCTTCATCTTCGCTCAGTGACTTATCATAAGATTTAACATAAGTTTTATGCATCCACCTCCATCTACTTGAGTTGCCAATAACTTCTTGCGGAATATTACTTTCATGTAATGCCTTTGAAAAAGTTTTCCAGCCTTTGGGTTCAACACCTTTTCTTTGACGTATTGCATCATTGATAAGATCGATGATATTGGAACCATGAATGCGTGCCCCTTTATATGACACAACTCCTTGTTCATCCCAAGTTAAATTATTGTTATCTTTTATCATATTCAAAAGTAACTCGGCTTTTCTTTTCATGGTTTTTGGTACACTTTGCAAAATTTGATCATGCAAGGCAACAGATGCTGATTTCTGTACACTATCATCACTTTTTGTCGTTGAAAGTAAATTGTTCAAAGTTGGCCTTGCTTTTTGAAGAGAATTTTGTAACTTAAACAAAGTTTCACCATACTTTTGAGCCTTTTCTGATTCTGATAAATTGGTGTTTTGTAAAATATGGCCCATGTCCTGTTGAAGATGTGTTACATCTACAACTTGCGGGTTGGGTGGTAAACGAGGCCTTTGAGCATGTTCGACTTTCCAACGTTTCATATTTTCTAAGGTTTGGTAAGGCACAATAACCATTTTTTTAACAGACATAATACGATTTTTTTTAAAATTTAAAAATTATAAAATTACAAGACCTTAAGAGCTCCTCCTATTCCTCCGATAACGGCTTTTCCTAACAATGGTAATAATGCAGGACCAAGCAATTGAAGAAATCCACCTTTTTGATTTAATATTTGTTTTTTATTTTTTACTGAGACTGATTTCGAAGCTAAACGTCTGAGATGCTGCCTACTTGAATACAATTTCTTCTTCTGAGATGATGATAAATGTACATTGCCTTTTAAAACATTATGACAGCATTCCGATATGCATTTTATCACTTCGGGTGACGAATCTTTTACAAGTTTTTTAGGTGTTTTTGGTTTAGCCTGTATCATAGCCATAACCATTGAACCATGTTTTTTTATCAGAGGTGTTTTCTTCTTCATGTTGACTTGATCTCGATTTCGGATTAAATGATAATACAAGTTCCATGTCACTAACATTTATAGCTAATGTAATGTTTTTTTGTAGACAAAATTTGTTGTTAAAATTTCTTAAGAAAACTGTGAATAGAGATCGTCGGCTAATGTAGTGGCGGTAGATATAGATGAATCCACGGGAACGGATCTTCCTTTCCCAAGGTAGAGCACCTTATTTTTGTCGTCAAGATTATATCTCCCTGTATCAAGGTTATGTTTCAACATATCGTAAAACATTCGTTTATATTTTTTAAACCCTTTTTTATGTTTGGCTAATGTCTTTGGAGACCACGCGACGGAGGGGGTTTTTTGAAACGATAATTTTTGGCCTGGTAATATGAATCTTGAATACTTTCTTTCGTAATCCCGCAGTTTTTTTCTTATTCTTTCCTCTCTGAATTTCGGATACTGTTGATGTTCTGAAATGTTACTTCCTACAGGCCTTCGTTTTCGGGTAGTAACAAATCTTTCATCAATCGTAATTGGGGCATGCTTCTTCGGTGATGATTTCTTCTTTGGAGATTTTTTCTTTGGTGGAGCACGCTTTCTTGGAGTACGCTTTTTCGGAGATTTCTTCTTTCTTGGAGATTTTTTCTTTTTTGGACACTTCTTCTTTTGCGGAGCACGCTTTCGTGGAACACGTTTTCGAGTTTGTCTTTCAGCTCCAAATTTTCTGATGGTTTTTGTTCCATCCCATCTCAGCAAACTTCTGATAATAACACCACCTAGAAAGCCACCCCCTCCAGGTTTTAAAATGATTTTACGTTTACTTTCCTCATCTATGGACGGATCTGCTAGCTGTTCAATATCTGCTCTATGTCATGTACGTTATGGTTTGTTTTGGTAATTTGATTTTATTTTCGATGATGTTTTGCGCAGCCAATGTAAACCATTTTAAAATTTCTTTTAATCCTGCTTTTAACACAGCTTCTCTTTCATGTTTATCGGTTTGTTGACTTAAATTTCGCAAAGCAGCTAAAACCGAACTTGTTGTAGCTGGTAAGGCCATGTTTACTCACGGATGGGTATCATAAAAATGATTTATATTCAAAATGTAATTCTCTTTTAAAGCAAGAACTTTTGCATAAAAACTTTCTTAAAGAAACTTTTTTAAGCAGAAGAATAAATAACAGGTCCTCTTTCATTACCTTGTGTATACCAACGGTAAAATATATCTGTTCGGAGTCTTAATTCTTTGTTTGTTTGTGAATGAAAATCTACGACTAGATATCCATGGTCCGACAATGTATCATCTTCATAAGCAGGTACCAAATGTGGGGCTTGCATTTGACGAGCTAATGTTTTAATCTGATTCTTATCTCGTTCATTTCGAAATAAAATCATATATCTAGAATTAAGGCTAATGGTTCGACTCGATTTCGATTGCTGAAACATATTTTGCGTGATGTAAATCACACTTGCATTACGATGATGACCTTTTCTTGTAAACCAAAGTTTAATTTTTTCCTCATCTTTTTCACCCAACATGTCATCAAAGACGATTAAATGTGGAATGGATACATCACTGACAATTTCGTTTTCGTCGTCAGGAATCCCCTCCACGAATTTTATCAATTCAAATTGTGAATTAAACTTTTCCTGCATAACACTGTAGGCATGTTGCCATTCTTTGTAACACCAAACAACTCTTTCAGGAACGATGTTGAACAAGTCTTCTCGATAGTCTATTAATTTATGAACGAACTCTGTTTTTCCACAGCCGCTCGGCCCTGTGATGAAAATATTACAAGGATGTTGAAATAATATGGATTGTACATCCATATTTTTTTACTTTACTCTTTAAAGGCTAATGATAAAATGATAACATCATTGAAAATGAAAGCATTTTTATTGAACAGAACTGAACAATGAAACATTTTTTGCAATACAGCATAAAAAATTTTCTTGACAATGAAAAAATTCACAATGAAACATTATTTTACAACACAGCATAAAAAACATTTTCTTGACAATGAAAAAATTCACACTGAAATATTTTTTCACAATGAATTATTCACAATGAATTATTTACAATACAGCATATAACAAATTTTTTACAATGCAAATTCGCAAATACCACGAGTTTCACATTTGTCTTCATATTCCGTAATGTCTTTGTGCAATTGCTCATAACCCAAAAACATTGTATATTCACTGTCCATATCGTTGAAATCTCGTAGTCCTATGAATGGAGAAACATGTCTATAAGCGTCTTTTGTTGAAAGAGCTGAATATACTACTTCTTCTGTAACATCTCTATCAAATAGAATATACCCTGCCATGGTTTCCATTGATTCTCCGTAGGAATGAACAGATCCTTTTTTGTAGCGTAAGTAAAAGTCAAATAGAACTGATTTCATTTTCAGAACGTTAAGAAAACTTTCTTCTGTTGTTCCTATGATAAAAAATGTCCATCGACTTGTGGATCGAAACAGCTTACTAATAACATTGTCTTTCAAACAGTTATCTGCTAAATAAGTTTTGAGAACGAGATCCATATTCGAATCGTCCACCATCATCGCAATAAAGTTGATTATACCATACACTTTGTAGGACTTTTCTCCTTTTGCAACCCACTTAAACAAATTTCCGATCCAAATTTTCACACAGAAAAATTTAATGTTAAGCTGTGTTCGTTCATCAAGCGTATGCTGTCGAACAAATTCTCCATAAATTTTTTCACGTAGTTCTATTGGTAACGGCAACATGATTGTTATTTTTTTGACCAATGGCTAATATTTTTTCCCGACTTACTTTGACTGATCGCCACACAACAATGTGATATAGAATTATTTTCTCAAACTTTTATAACCATAGGGTACAGTGTCAGCACCATTTACAATAACTCTCTTGGTGTATACAGAGCGAAACGTTTTTGTTTGAGGTTCACTGGTAACCGTTCTATCTCTGTGTCTTTTAATTCTACAATCATACTGAATTTTGATTTCTATTGTGCGATCCAAAGCACATTTTGAATATGTATCGAAATTCACCACCTGGTTTGTATTGTAATCCAGAGTAATCCCCTTTACTTTACATTTGCTTATCTCTTCTCCATCTTTTGTTTTCATTTTGTAAGCATAATTCTTAGGCCCAAGCCCTCTGAATTGAGTAATTTTACAAGCAGGCTCTTCATCAGTCCATTTTCCTAGCCGGCTGTTAATAATGGGAGGGTTCCATAATTCAGGGTCATGAATGTACATACAACTATCTGTATCGAAATACAGAACTCTATCTTTTAACTTTTCAAGAACGCTGTACAATTCCAACCTTGCATAAGCTGTTACGTAAGACCCTACTACCACATTGGCTGTAGCGTGGGTATCAATATGTTCCAACTTTGATTCATAGTTAACCAAGATGAATGGACAGTCCTCGTCAAAGATTTCTACATGCTTTACAATGAAATTGGGATTGGTGACTAATTCAAAATATTTAGACGGATCACTGATGTATTCCGTCTGGGACATTTTTTCACGCTGAGCTAATTTTCCCCAAAGACAGTTCAACATAATCTTAGCAAATGACCTTCTCCCAGGATTTTTTTGAATACAACTTGGATCAAGACGAACACCTTCCGCCTTCTCATATTCACAAACGAACTGATCTTTTTCTGAGTCTGATTGACACCAATCTGGATAACCACTGGCTTCTTGCTTAATTTTCAAGAAATTGTCCACATAACGTTTAAAGAACTGATCTGACACAGAATTGAAATGCCAAATTTCATACACTTGCAATAATCGATAACCGCAGTCAAGAGCCTTGAATAATTCAAAAGTAACCCAAGTTCCGACCAAAGCCCTCTCTTCTTCACCATGGCTACAAATGCTTGAACTTTCTTCTGCACATTTCATACAGAGTGGAAACATCATTTTGTTGTTACAGTGAACTGGGAGAACGGGGTGAAACAAATCAGTTGGAGGCAAAACTTTGCATTTGATTAAGCCCTCATATTGTCGAATATTGTTCATGTCAATATTCTCAGCAGACAAAATTTCTGGCTGACCTACAGGATAGGATTTGTGTTTACAAACATAAGGGTACAGAGAACAGATATCAATGTACTTGATTTCCTTCTTGCTTTTTTCATCAACATCATAGCCAATTTTTATTGCATTACATCTTCCCCCAGACAAACCATCCCTCGGATCGATAGGGTCCCAATGTGGATATAACTTTTCAATGAGTTTTTTGTACTCTTTATCCTTCATCTTAGCACCGAAATCGTGCTCCCAAATGTACACTACATTATAACCCATTTTTTCGATATCTGCTATACGTTCAAAAGTACGTTCGTACAATTCAGACATGGGTTTCCCATTAATAGGATTGATCTGTTTTCGATCTGTATAGCATACAGGACAACCATGATACAAATCCCCAAGAAATTCATAAACAGTGTTTGATTGACGGTGAAAACCATCTACACTATATCTCCCGATTTGAACTTCCCCACCATTTTTTGCATGCTGAATATTAATACCTTTTTCCTGAGCTACGCTTTGAACCCAGCGTATCGCTTTCATAGAAAAGCGACGTCTGGATGAGTCTTTGCTTGAAATGATAGCTATTTGATTTTCTGGCAAATATTTGCTTCGCCAGACCTTGTTACAGGCATCTGCAATGGTAATCGCCTCTAAAAATGGACAAATACCACCCTGTTCGATAAACAGCTTTCGGAATTCAGCACACCCTCGTCTAAGGATATCAACATCTGACCTACAGTACAATTCCATCTCCTTCTGAAAATTGAATTCCTCACCCTTTTGAACTTTGTCATTATACCAAACTATGAATTTTGACCTAACCTCTTCAGGCATTGAGTCGGGCTTGTAATAAGACATATCCAAGTAAGGTCCAATGTAACTCCAAAATTCATCTGTATTTGCCCAGTGAGGAAAGTAACCCTTTTTCATTTCTTGAAGACCAAATGTGGCTGGAAATTTTGCCAAACGAAAGCTCATGAAATTGAAAGAATCGATCAGACGCACACAATTCACTTCTAACTTCATAATATTGTTTCCATTCATGATCAATTTTGGAAGTTTTAACCCAACTTTGACAATATAGTAAAGAATGAACTGCCCGTCATAACCTTTGAAATTATGGGCAATAGCCGTGACTCCTTTATGATGTTTTGAAAAGAGCCACTTGCAAAACTGACTCAAAGTTTCTTCACCTTGAAAAATAACTTCCCTACCCTCTTCAAATTCACTGCATGTAGAACAATGAAAATCAAGTGATTTATCGATACATTCATCACATGCTCTGTGTGCAATACAATAATTCGGGATGTGTACCCCCGTGTCTTGTTTGCATTCAAAATCAAAGAAAATGAACTGTGGTTTTTTGACTACAGAAGAACTCGTCTCGTCATCGCTGTCATGGTTCAACTTACTTTGGTAAGGCTGAATATAGCATCGATGAGAAAAGTTAACAATTCTCTTACAGATATGACACCTTTTCTTTCCATTGCAAACATGATTTTTCTTTCTGACAAGATATTGCACACCACATTTCGAACAGAGTTTCACTAATTCACAAATGGATTTCTTTTCTTTACCTTGAACAATTCTGTGATTTCCAAAGCATACAGCACTAAAAAATCGTCTACGGCAATAACTGCAAACATATTCTTTGAATTCTGATGGACATTTTCCTTTGCGGTAACAACCTTTGCAGATATTTGAACAAACATGACTTTCCCGCTGAGAGTAACCCACATCACAGAACTCACAATAATATGCACAACAAAAAAAACCTTCGATAGATTTGATGTAGTCATAATGGTTTTGATGAAAGTACAAATGTATGATCTTACTATTGGTTTTCACTTCTGGATGTTCAAATATCTTTCCCGTTTTGGAATGTTGATCGTGAACTTTAATGACATAGCCTTTTTCATACAAGAATGCTTGAATTTTTTTGTATTCGTCAATTCCTACAGGCTGTGTTGGTGAAACTCCAGCTTCATTCAACAATTTCTCAGCTTCAGTCTTTTGAAGAGGGCGGTTTGAATGACGAATACGATCCCATTTCCTATTCCATGCTTCGTTGTTTTCACGTTTATTGTAGCAAATTCCCACAACAACGGCTCTTGCAAAACATAGTTGGTCATGATTGTCAATTTGAATAATGGATTGTTTCTTCTTGGCAAAAACCTTTGAATCTAATTCTGATACTTTGTATTTCTTTTTTCCGCTACCACATGGAGGTATTGTATGTGTAATGTCAAATGTCATTCATCCATCGTTTAAGACGAAATCTGTATTCGATGGTAAAACTCGTTTAATTTCATTCAACATAGATTCACCTTGCAACTGTTCTGTAGTTAAAAAGGGGATATGGATCCCCATTTCCAACGAAGGATGATTGATGCTAATTCTAATCATGTCCGTCGGGTTAGCATTTAACTTTCGAATGATTTCATGGGGAACATCGTCAAATAATCCAAGCAGTCTCTGAGGTGATAATTCTTCAAATTTCTTAAAACTCACCGTCAGCACATGTGATTCTGTTCTAAATTTTCTTGACTTCTTATTACCCCTTTCTGTTAAGTCATATAGACTTTTCATGTCTAAGGTAGAGTTGATACTTTCATCGTCACTGTCACTTTCTTCTTTCAACGGTCTAGATTTTTTCTTTTTTGTTGGTGGAAATACCTCATCGTCACTTTCGCTGTCTGAATAGGTTACTATTCTTTTTCTTTTACCCATCGTTTTAGCTCTGAGTGAAAAGACAATAATGCAGGAAGTGAGAAAAAACTAACAATTTATAGAACCTCTTCGTTGCAACAGTGTATAAATAGAGACGACCGTTGTGAAAATCTAATCATTCTTCTGCTCAATCTCAGACAGTACAGTTGATAAAAGAATATGAGCGAGTTCAAGCTGCAAAATACATCACCGCTTAGAAAGGGGGTATATCTGTATGTTAATCCATACAGCCACGATTATGAGGTCAGCAATATTCCGTCAAAGTATCATGTTAAACATATCGGAAACTACGTGGGATCATTTTTATCCCACCAACATTTAGAAGAAAAAGATGTTTACCGTACTACCAGCTACAGAGTTTTGGATCAAGCGACGGTCGACAAACGATATGGGGTGAATGGCGAGAGAACAAATATTTGTTTTACGTGCAACGAAGCAGGACATTAGGCCAAAAAATGTCCAAAAAAAGAAAATCAGACAGGAACAATTGTTTTTGTCTACGTGAATCCACACAGTCATGACATCGAAATTTCACCATCGTTTTATAATGGTGTCGGTCTCCAACATATGAAATTCGTCGGGACACTAAATTCATTCTGCAGTGAAAATACATGGAAAAAAGTTCACCCCAAGCTACATCATCCATTGAAACTCAGACCGTAGACATACAGTCCGACACAACGGATATCAGCGATTCAGAAATCTGTAAAATAGCAGATGATTTAGAGACATTACGAAAAAATCTGCACAAACAAAATCTCATAGATTCCAAAAAAAACGAATTTTCTGCAGAACCGGGTTGTTCGTACGGAGAGGAAAAACAGCAAAACAACGAAAAGAAGAAAAAACGAGTAACAAAGAACTGTTTCTTTTGCAAATCAACAAAACACGAGGATACAATCTGTCCAGATATGGTATTAAAAACCAATGAAAGGGGAAGAAAACGTAAAACCAAATGTGAATCTGACATTCCGAAGAAAAAAAGAAAACATACTGAGTGAAAAAAGATTTCAACACAATATTGAATTTAAACAAAAAAGACTGACTTGATTTTTTCATTCATTTTTGTCTTTACAGTTCATTCATTTTTGCCTTTACAGTTCATGACTTGATTTTTCATTGTACATAAGTTCTTTTGAAAATAAAAACATAAAATAATTACTTCTTACTTTTGACTTTTTCTAGTTTTAACTTTTTTTTACTTTTGACAATTTTGAAGAAAGAAAGATCTTTTCTTGGAGATGGTTAGCCCTGAAAAGGGCTTTTTTTGAAGGATATCACAATGACATCAAGCTCTACGACTCTTCTACCCGATCCACTGGGGTGATTTCACACCCACAGTATTCACAGCAAATCGTTGAACCTTCATCATCATCGTAAAATCCTTCATCTGGATCTGGACAGTTATGTTTCTGACCAAGATACTCCAGGATAGCGAAACATTTCCCACACTCTATATGACACCTGCTTGCGCAGTGAGGACAGACAAGAATTCGAACCATCCTGAGCAAATATGTTTTTTATGTAAAAAGATTGTCTTTTTATAATTCACAGTGTGGATTGACCTGCTTGACTCATGACGTCATTTTCTCCTACGTTTTCCCGCGGCGGCGTTTCATGCTGTTTTGACTCTGAATTAACATTGTCCAATTGAATCGACAGTTATATCGGTGTTTTTTCACCACTCCTAATTCAGTGTCACGCAGTACAATCCTGGTGTTCCCCGCCAGGTCCGCGCTCTTAAATTTTCAATCCTCTGTAAACGTATAAAACCCAGCGTTATTTCCATACATTCATCATTTCTTCGACTCTCAGCTAACGATCACTTCGAAAGCAGTATCAATATTCGGAAGCAGTATCAATATTCGGAAGCAGTTTTAATATGGAGCACAACTTAGATGAATTCAACTTGGACGATTTCCTACCAGTGGAAAACAATGGAGACGTTCTTTCATCAGTTATAAATTCGACAATCATCAATCCGTCGACGGTGTTGGACAACATTTATGAAGAGGTGAAACAGTTAAATTCAAAACAAGATTCCGTGATGACTCGGATCTTAGAACAACTGGAGACTTTAAACAAACATTTGGAGGAGATTAAAACTTTAAACACAAACACCAAACAGCTCAGTAGAAATATCGAGACACTATGCCAACAGAGTCAGCGCATTTCACCAGTTCCTGTGAAGATCCCTGTAGAGTTTGACTTTGATAAAGCCAATCTTCACAAGTTAGTGGACTCTATCGTAGCTGTTGTGAAGGAAAATCAGCCAAAGGAAAAACAACCAAGAATAACAAACCCAAGAAAAACAACAAAACGGAAATCAGAGGAAGACGATAGCCATCTCCACAAGAAACAGCGAGTTGATCAAAAGAGACCTACACCGATAATGACAGGCCAGGGCAAATACGGGAAAAACATTGATAATCTCGATGACTTCATAATCCCGAAAAAGCCAAAGAAAAGCTGTCGGTAGAGAAAAACACAACCTCCAAAACAAAACAGCCCTTTTCAGGGCTAACCCAACAGTCCTTTTCAGGACTAACCATTTAGCACGAAAGTTCTATCTTTTCTTCAAATTGTCAATCTTCTTTCTTTTAGAAGAGTTACACTCCAAAGAGTAAAAAAACTCAGAAAAAAGTCTAAGTCCAACTCAGTGCTCAGACTTTTAGAGAGAGAAATCATCCATAGGTGAAGAAAAACTAAGTCCAACTCAGTGATATACGGACAAATTCCCCCTCAGGGTAGGCAGCCTGGGACACTTTTCCCCTCAGGGTAGGCAGCCTGGGCCCCTCAGGGTAGGTAGCCTGGGACGCGGCGGGTTCGCCCGCGTCCCAGGCTACCTCCCTATACTACTGGCGTTTAATACGCTGAAAGTAAGGAGGAAATTAGATAATCTGTACTCATTAAACTGACGATTATTTTTAAGTTATCATCCGATCGGTAAATAATTACTGTCATTTTTGACCAATCAGGTAATTGTGCGAAAAATTATGATACGTGTGACGCTGTGCGACCAACCTGAAGACATTCAGTTTTTAGTCATCCCCTTCTAGATTTAGACTAAAACCAAGAACGAAGTCGGAATTTTATTTTTAAAAATCTAGAACGATGTTACCGCAAAACGATCTTTGCTCGTTACGGGCTTCGCACGTGACTCGCTGTCGCTCGTTAATATTAAGGACAAGTGCTGTGCACAATATCTCCAACCCTCTTCTCATTTCTTTTGGGGTTATTGACCTTATTATCCCCAGCCGAAGGCGGATGGATACAGTTTTAGCGTTGTCCGCTAGAATTTCGTGAAAATTTACATGTGTGTACAATAACCCATTCCGCCGGGTCACTTTTTTTTTTTTTTTTTTTATTTTTTGATTAGATGCAAAATGGCCGACTGGGAGCGATTTTAAGTTACGCGGTTGAGTAAATTTTTAATGTTTCAGTCTTATCTTGAAAACTATACAGAGATTTTACATCGAACTTCTCTCATCTATCAACCACCATTTGGAAATGTAGTACAACAACTTTCACCCAGATTGACCATGCAACACCACAGTTATATACGCTTTTTTAATGCTGTGTCATGGAAAAAGGGGGCTTGATTTATATTTTCAACATGGACCAGGATCTCTTTCACTACAGAACAAATAGTAATGAAACCTCACTTTTATATTGTTTATCACAAGCCACACACAATACTTATTTGCTTCTCTTTCATGAAATGCCACGTCATGAAAAAAGGGGGCTAAATGTATAATTTCATTACGGACCACTGACCATTGGGCGGGCGGGTGGCGTCCAGTTCTTTGTCCGGAGCATAACTTTGTCATCTCCGGTCAGATTGACTTGAAACTCGGCATTTGTGTTTGTTGCAATAATACGGAGTGCAGTGCGAAAAAACCATAACTCTAACTCGTGCTATCTTTGAGGTATTTCCCTTTGATCGTCAATTTTACAGCATTTTCTGCTTGTCCGGAATATAACTTTGTCATCTCTAGTCTGAACATCTTCAAATTTGGTTACCATGATTGTTGAAAAATTACGGAGTGCAGTGCACAAGAACCATAACTCTTCCTAGCACGAATTTTGAGTTATTCCCCCTTTGATCTTCATTTTTATAGCATTTCTTGCTTGTCCGGAGCATTACTTTGTCATCTTAAGTAGGAATGACTTGAAATATGGTATGCTAATTTGTTGCAATATTTGGAAGTGCAGTGCGCAAGAAATGTAACTCTACCTCGTGCTGTCTTTGAGTTATTTCCCTTTGATTGTCATTTTTACAGCATTCAGTGCTTGTCCGGAATATAACTTTGTCATCTCAAGTCAGAATGACTTCAAACTTGGTGTGCATGTACGGCAATATTACGGAGTACAGTGCGCAAGAACGATAACTCTACCTAGCACGGATTTTGAGTAATTTTACTTTGATCTTCATTTTTACAGTATTTCTTGCTTGTCCGGAACGGAACTTTGTCACCTCAAGTCAAATTGACTTGAGACTTGGTAAACATGTTTGTTGCATTACCTGCCCTTTACGATTATTATCCCCCCTCAACAACTGGCGGTAGAACGGGCGTATCTTGGGAAAATTTTCCGCTCTTGTTTGCTTTTTTTTTTTTTTTATATAATACAGTGTTATAGAAAAAAGGGGGCTTAATGTATATTTCCATTATGGATCAGTATCTCTAACTCAAAAGCCTTGACGAAAATTGATGAAACTTCATATGTGTGTTCCTTATGATAGTCCACCAATATTGTTATTTTAGCTTTTTGCATTAAATGTGTCATGGAAAATTTAGGGCAATGGGTGTATTTTTCCATTATGGACAATATCTTTAACTACTGGACAAAATGTTATAAAACTTCATAGTTATATTATTTACCACAAGCCACAAACAATAGTTATTTGCTTTTATTTCATAAAATGCCATGTCATGAAAAAAGGGGGCTAAATGTATAATTTCATTATGTACCAATAACAGTCAGTTTGCTCATCCGTCCGCCTGGACAGATATCTTCTAAAGTCCTTGACGAACATTTATGAAACTTCATGCATGTCTTCCTAAGGTAGTCCGTTGATACAATTTTCTTTTATATATAATGACGTGTCATGGAAAAAGGGGGCTTGATGTATATTTTCATTATTTGTTTTCATTTAATGAAATGCCATGTTATGGTAAAAGGGGACTTAATGTTTAATCTCATTATGGACCGCTTATATATTTTCTATTTAATAAAATGCTGTGCCATTTAAAAAGGGGGCTTAATGTGTAATTTTATCATGGACCATTAACAAAAAGGCCACATGTACATGCAACGCACAATACCTCTAATATTTGTATCAAAAAAGGTCTTTTTCGGCGGGGGATATCATTTCAACGAAATTGCTTGTTTATTTTACAAATTGGATTTTAGTCAGGGGCAGTACTTCCAAAGTATAAAAGCTAATGACTGAAAACTTCATATACAATTAGATTATGTTGATGACAAATACAGTGCACAAGGCCCGGAACTCTGTCCTCGTTATTTTTGGAGTTATTACCCTTTTCTTTTTCACCTATTTGGGCATAACTGCCAAGGCATATAAGCAATTGACTTCAAACTTTATTTAGAGATAGATCACATTGAGGAAAAGTGCACTGCATACATCTTTCTTCATTTTTAGGAGTTATTGCTCTGAGACTTTTTTCTTTTTTTGTCTGTAGCATATGCACTTATTTTTTGTCGAGAGCATATTCTCAAAGTATAAAAGGTATTGACTCGAAATTGCTAATTGAGATGGATCACAATGAGGACAAATGCAGTGCACAAAATCCATAACGATGTTTTTATTATGTTTGAGATTTTTTTTTTAATGTTAATTAACATTTTAGGTTTGGAAAGGTGCAGACGTTCAGAGACAAGGCACCGGATGGGGATATTCGTCCTCCTGCGGCAGTTCTAATTTTTCTCCTGAACTTACTCCAATATAATGAACAGCAAAGCAGTGAAATCCAGCTGTAGTTAATACGTCAGTTTCTTTTTCTTTTTCATATTTTCTTGCTTTCAACATCTACCAAACAGAGTGTTTGCGATTTTCTTAAATCTGTCCTTGTTGACCCTCTGATATCCACTTTTCTCATACATTTTCAGACTGTCCAAATCCTACTCCTCCAAATGGAACAACAGACGGACTAGATTTCTTTATTAATTCAACAATCACCATAACTTGCAATCCAGGATTTATACATATTGGGGAAACTACAATTACATGTCAGAAAAATGGTACATGGACTGATGACCCAACCTGTTTTGCCCTTGGTGAGTCTTTCCTGTATTCTATCCAGTAACAAACAATTCCACGGTAGAACGACCCTATGAAGAGCAGTTATTTTTCCTTTGGCCCAGTTAATATATTTTCTACTAATTCTTTCAACACGTTCGAATGTAGTTGTTTCGTCTTGTAAAGAACTGACCCTTTACTTAGGCAATATAAGTAGCATTTGTGGACCCTTTAGATCACGATGTTAGAATGCAAAGCGTGTGCAGTATGAGCTTGATCGACAGTTGTCCTAGGACGAGTTTTGTGGTCTTGGATAAACAGTGATAGACATCTAATCCTATACCATGACTAAAAAAGCATTTTCTATGCAGCGGGATTGTACAATAAGACCTCAAAGAGATGTAAAAAAATATTGCGGAAAAATGATAACGAACTAATTCCTTTCTGATGGCCCAAAAATTATACTGCTGCAAATCCAAATTAACCATGCTCTGTGAAAGGGGGTTTAATGCATGTTCAATAAAAGTATCGACCAGGTCAGCCTGCGCAGGCTGCGCAGGCTGACCTGGGTCGAACCTTAATGCTATTGGTCAATTTTCTACTTGTCATAAGACGAGGATATTTACGGATTTATTCAGGCATTTGAAAATGGTTTTTGTACAGTCTCAATAATGCGATGACTAGCTTGGTTAAATGCACAAGGAAATTTGCCAGAGCACGGCTCAGATGCCTTTTGGTCATATTATAGAATAAAAACAACAGAGTACCGTATCAACAATTCGTAAGTTTTTGCGTGAGAATTTTCGTAACTCTACGCCTACGTTCAGGTTTACGAAATTCGTAAATCCGTTTAACTAGACTTTCGTGACGTTGTGAATTTGCGCAAGTTAATATTTTCATAACTCTTCATTTTAGAGCAGAAACAGCACTTCCCACGCACTTGATACCTAAGTATACAGTGCGTGTCACTCAGACGCGACGCAATTTACGCGCATTTTCCCTATTTTTCTCGCACTTTCTGTCATCTAATATGTCAGCCGCTTCTGTCAAAATATGGATACTGCACGTGTGAAGAAAAAAACCCTCATCAAGTAATGAAATGTATGACGACTGCGGATAGATGTGAGGACACCCATAATGTTTTTTTTTTTTTTCCCAAATTTACTCTTCTCTGACAACGACATACAAAAAAGAAACATGCGTCCAGATATCGGCCCATGTTCTTACTTTCGACATATATTTTTTTTTACGTAAAGATTTTCAAAAGATTACATCCATAACTCATTTCGCAAAGTTTAGTAAAGCGCAAAACTTGGACTTACGCTTAATCTTATGATTTTTTCTTACCTATGTTTACGTAAGTTCTTTAGTAAAACGGTCCCCGGTTAATGAAGTCCCAGATCATTGTGTTTGGTTTGTGAAGTCTGATTTCAATGTATGCCGGTCGAAAAAGCTTCTTATGTCACCCATGTCTGCGGACATTTTAACAATTAACATTTCCTTTTTGCTCACAAAGATATATTTATATCGTGCCTACAACATTTTGAAAATATTGTCACCTTTTGAAAACTTTGCAAATACTATTTAACTTTAATAGTTCAACAAACATAGATACTTGGAGTAAAAACCTAAGATCCATCTGGCTATAGTTTTGAATCAAGTTCCGGACGATGAAGATCAAAGATCAGACAAGACCGTCTGTAACAGTTTTTTTCTTCCCCTGACAACACCAGTAATGAGGTTTACCGTCAGAATGCTAAATAAGAGGACATTTTACCCATGCAAAAACCCAGAAAAAGCACGACTTAGAATGCTTCACTTTATCGAGCAGCATATATTGGACATTAGACTGCATCTTTTGAGCAGTCTCATTTTGAACCCGCGTTCTGTTAAAAAACAAAAGTAGCACTTAGAATTTCAGTGTAAGCATTTTGTTATTTTATGCGTTATCCTTTTCCTGCGTTTTGGTTTTGAAAAGATAGTTGGTTAAAGAAGAAAGCATGCTGAGTGCTTGTGTATTTTCTAATGCCGATTTTGTAGTATAATTCTATTAATTTTGTGTAAGAAACAAGTTGCTTCAATATTTTCTATTTTTCTCTATCTGTTTCCATTCGACTATAAATAAATTGTCTTAGAGAGAGAAAGAGAGAGAGAGAGAGAATGATATTTTTTTCTTTTTTTCAGCATAATGTATTTATTTATGCTGTCGAAAATTTTATTTAGGGGCATATTGTTTTCATTTTGTCCGTCCCTTTGCCCATCAATCTGTCCATCTGTCCGTCTGTCTTTTTTTGTGTCCGTGCCATAAAATTTTTCCCTGTTGCTTAATTTCCAAATAACTAGGCAAAAATTTAGACAATGTATCATGCACAAGAATCACGTCTATAGGTTAAAGTTCAAAGTCACATCAAGGTCAAATGTGCTTGGAGGTGTAGTATTCATGCCCGGCTTGTAATATTTTTGATTTTGAAAGAATTTCAATATAACTTTGCAGAATTGCTAACCACATACAGACAATGTATCGCGCAAAAGGACCATGTCATTAGGTCGACGGTCAAGGTCACAGCCAGGTCAAATACGTTTAAAAAGAGAAATTTTGAGGACTCATGTTCGTATCCGGCGCTAACTTTTTTTTTAAATTATGAATGAGATTCAATGAAACTATGTAGAGTCAACCACATAAAGACAATGTGTCGCGCACAAGAATCGTGTCCGTCGGTCAAAGGTCATAGCAAAGCAAGGTTAAACGTTTATTTCTGGTCTGGCCCATAACCTTTTTCTATAGGCCCTATTTCTTTACTTCAGAATGACCTTGCACAAATGTTTACTACATCAATTTGATTTTGTCCTGCGTAGGAATCATGTCTGTAGGTTAAAGGTCAAGGTCACATCAATTTGAATATGTTTTGGGGGATAATATTTGTGTCGGGGTTGTAACTTTTTAAATTGTTAATGAATCTCAGTGTAACTTTGTACAACTATCAACCAACTGTGAATGATGTGTTGCGCTTAAGAACCAAATGTCAAAGGTCAAGGTCATTATAAGTTCAAATATGATCAAAAAGAAAAATTTGGTGGTGTTGTTGGTGTCCAGCCTGTTTCTGTGCTTTTAATTATGAATGAATGTAGATATAAATGTGCAGAATGGGCAACTACATACAAACAATGTGTTGCGTGCAAGAACCATGTTCGTAGGTCAAAGGTCATGGTTTGGTCAAATTTCCATTTTCGTACATGGGCATAACTCTTTATATATAATGACTTAATAATTGTCAAAATAACTTTGCATAAATGTGTCACGCACTAGTCATGTAAATATGTTAAAGGTCAAGATCATAGCAAGGTTAAATGTTTTTTAGTGGAAGTGTTTGAGTCCAGCCTGTAACTTCTGATAATTATGAATGAATTTTATAATACGTTTGCAGAATTGTTAACCACAGGTAAATGATGTGTCACGTGCAATTTATTCATAGGTCAAAAGTCAAGGTCAAGACAAGGTCAGAAGTGTTTGTAAGTGTTGTGTAATAGGCAATGTTAATGTGAACTGTTCACAGGAAAAGAGTACTATTTTCGGGAGCTTCAGTCACTTTTCAGTGACACATCTTGTTTCTCCAGTTTTAGGGGTTAATCCTTTATTTTCTATACAAATGTAAAAAAAATTCAAATTAGCATGTGTATTGCAGTGAATTTTTACCAAGCGACAAAATTTTAAATTTGCCCAAATATAGGGCGACCCCCAAAAAATGCCACCCATGAAATCGTTATATTATTTCACAAGCTTTTCTGTAATCCAACCATATTTGGTACAAATAAACTTCAGTCTATGCCCGACTTGTCCACCAAGTTTCAACCTTTAATGTCCAACGGTCTGTGTTTTATATCTGTTCCATGATATGCCCCAAATGTGCACATCTGAGATGCAAGCACACCGCGATACGACATGCAAAATTGTCAATAACTCTGACACATACTCCTCCCTCAGTATTGCCCTGGTTTTTGGCGATGATGGCCCTCTTCAGTCAAGGAAACTAGGGGTTGTTCTGATAGACATTATCTTTAAGATAACCCGACAGGAATAAATCTGGGGGAGGAAGGTCTGGTGAATGTGAAGCCCATTCAAGATCACACCTCCTACTGATGAGACGATCACCAAAGTGTCCCAGCAGCCATCCCAACAAGTCATTTGAAGTCAAGGTGTTGCTCTATCCTGTTGAAACAACTGTTCATCCCTAACAAACCTCTTTGTCTACCCCAAACCGCTTAACAATCACTATTTAGAGCTCAGTATTGATCTTGCTTAACCGTTCATTCTGATCTTCAAACCAGTAGCGACCAATGATCTCATGTTTTGATATTGCAACCCATGCAGTGTTCTTGATGGAGGGCACCCAGGCCTCTGCAAACAATCTTCTGGTGCGGTTGTCCCCAAGAAGATATTATTCTTTGAGTTCATACAAAGCAATCAATATTGAGGCTTTGAGTTCACTCAAAGCAATCAATACTGAGGGATAAGTGTATCAGAGTTATTGTCAATTTTGCATGTCGCTTGCAATGCAAAGATGCACATTTGGAGCATACCTTAGAATGGAGATAAAACAAAAATGTTGGACATTCATGGCTGAAACTTTTTGGACAAGTCAGGCATAGACTGAAGTTCATTTGTACCAAATATGGCTGGATTGCAGAAAGGCTTGTGAATTCTATTAACAATTTTATGAGTGGCATTTTTGTTTTTTTTTTTTTTGGTGTCATCCTGTAGAAAGCATTTGAAAGCAATTAAATGTTGCTCAAACGAAAAGAATTGTTTATGAAAGGGTGGAAAATATTGTGGGAGAAGGAGAAAGCACTGCTTCACAGCATTTTCTCCTTTTACCCACAATGTTTGTGAAGCCTCTTTCTATACGGTCGTGAGATTTCCCCATTGTGTGGTAAAATATTAGAATACTTTGCAGCAGGCGGTCGCGAAAAAATCTTTGAAAAATGTAAATAATCTGTATGATTTCGGAATTAATACCAAACAGTACTGCAAACATTGCGGCTAAAAGGAACCATTATTGTTCGTCAGGAGTAAATTCTCCTTTTGCGACATTTTAATTATTGTTTTAATAATTGCACTGAAAGCTGTAAAAAATCGACTGCAGAAGGTAAACTGTTATCTAACATATTTCAGAATGTCCTGACCCAACCCCTATGAACGGTTCCATTGATGCGCGGACTTTCAATCTAAACTCAACAATTACCATTAATTGTAAACAGGGGTTTACCCGTTTAGGAGATGTCAGTGTGACTTGCTTGCCTAATGGACAATGGACAGATACCGTGTTTTGTCTTGAAGAAGGTGCGTATGCATTTCAGTATTATTTGATTACCTTTCAAAACAAATTGAAGCAGAAGTTATTGGGAGAAAAAGCCTTAAAAATGTGGATAACCAATGATATTATTTTTCGTGAATGGTTACAAAATCAATGAAAATATTAAATGCAGTTTAAGATTTTGGAATAACACTGTCCGATAATGTGAATTTTTTAACCGTAAAAAGAGCTATAGAATTGTAAAATGTTGCTTTTCACTGCATTGTATGGCCGTGACTGACAGGGGTCGAAACTCTTTGCTAATTGTAATTTTTCAGCATGCCCGAGAACCATTTTAACTCAGGAGTTAGTCGGTTGTATACAAAATAAAATTTTGGATCCATAATCGTGTGATAATCTGGTTGGTATATTGCATCACGGAGATGTATTAAACCCCCTTTTCACAGATCATGGCTCATATGTATGTCTAAAACTGGTTTTCAGGGAAAGCTTAACCCACTACCAATTAAGTCTGCGTTTACATACCTTGCAAAAGAGGGCTTTTGAAAACAAAGCTGTATCTTTTGAAGAACATAAGAATATCTTCCCATTTACTTTTTACACCACTCGTTATTTAAGTCATACCTCGTCGACTCTTTCACTTTATGTTTTTAAAAACAGACTTAATTGGTGATTGTTGCGCCAGGTGTAGGCTGCGGACTTTTGTGCTCTTTAAAACCAGTTAATTGTGTGAAAATTGCTGACAGTAGGGATATGGTTAAATGACACATGGTCAACAAGATGGTGTGTTTCTTTTATGGATTTTCGTTGAATTTTTAGATATTATCGATTTGATACGCGGTTTCATACAGTGTGATTAGGTTTTTTTTTCATACCTCCATGAAAACAAAAAAAAAAAAAAAAAAAAAAATTCTCTTCATTCCTTAAATAAAATTAGCATATCATCGCGTAATTGATCAAACGACAGCTTTTAAAAAAAATCTATCAGCAATCATTATTTTCTCTGTTCAGAGCGCAACCCGTCTCTTCGCTATTTACCCAGAACTTTCTGAATGATTAACATTACGAGTATATATGAATATAAAAAAAAGCTTACGCATAACATTAAAATTAATATCTGTCATTTATATTTACAGAGGCGATTTCAAGATAAGGAGTTATACCTCTTGAAAATTTTGGTGAACAAGACAAATTTAGATTTAAAAAAAAAGAAAGACTATTGTAAACATGTTAATTATATCTTTATAAATTTTCCGGAGTTTCAACTCTATCAGTTATAAATACCCGTTCCCTTACAAAAAATATTATATATGATCATAATTTAGACAATTGATTGTATTTTTTCAAGTTCAGTTTTCCGTTTATTATATCTTATCTTTTTATTAAATATTTACTTCTTACTTTTTTTCTTTCCCAATTGAGTTGACTTGTTATATTAAATACTGATTAGATAACTCTTCCGTGGGACTTTTTCAAATAATTCTTGAAAGAAATGTGGATCTACAACATTCGTGTTAAAAAAAAACATCAATGTCCTAGGAATTGTTATTCATAAAGCCTTCTTGAAAAGTCAACCGTACACAGTTCCCCGTTTCTTTAACACCCCCCCCCCCCCCCCCCCGCGGAAAAACAAAATGCTATGTGGGCACAACTTTGACGTTTGTTTAAGTAATGTCATCTCCCATCATTTGTAGAACTTTAAAAGAGTTGTCTCTCTTTGGTCTCTGTATTTAAACATTATTAATAAAAACTCAAAGTCAGTTTAAAACGATATGCCACCCTATATATTACCACCTTTATCCCGCCCCCTCTTATTATGAATCTTGTTAATCTCTCTTTAAAATTATTTATATATTGAATATAACAGAAAAAAAACCTTTATTGTCTTCCTATTTAAATGACAAATATTGTACATATCGCCAACTTTTACGCAAAAAATGGAGAAAGGTTTTATGACGTATGCCTTTGGTATCGGTATATCACGTCAGAAAGGTCAGGTACTGTCGCACTTGTAAAATTACACACACGTGTCATAATAGTTTGACTTAGTATGTGACCATCTATACCCGTTTTATCGTAAGTGATTGAGGTTTGGATTAATCATGTTCATTTGGTAGGTCAGGTTTTTTTTTCTTTGATTCTCTTTCAGATTAGCACTAGCATCGAATGCTTAGAAATATGTATCTATTCTGTTTGTTGTTTTCCTTGTTTTTTCCAAACTTTAAAAGGTCAGTTGTTAATTGATTATTTATTTTTGTATCATTTTACGTCTATTCAAACATCTGGTAATCATTTTATCCTGCTATATACACGTATATTTTACATGGTAAATGATGTCTCGTGAATCTGGTAACAATATTGAAGCACATGCTGGGGACAGAATAATAAAAATATCTCTGTAAGGGTAAGTTAAACATTGAAAAAAAAGTACTTATTTTTGTCCTGTAAAAGATAGATTGTAGTAGCAGACCGATAGTTTTAATACATGTTCAACAAGTTCAATTTTAATGTGTAAGATTATCAACTGTAAGAGTGTGTAAAGCGGCTTTTTTAACTTACTTTGAAATAAACCGGCCTCTATTTTAATCGTTACCTACATTGTTATATATTACTTTGAAAGACGTAAATCAAAACGACGTAAGCGCCTTTCTTATTTTTTCTCCATGCTTACTTTATCAAAAATAATCATTTCATTGTCAAAACATCTTCTGGTAACTTGCACAGATCTTCTATCTATGCCTTTATGGTATATAATATGTCATAGATTTTTTTTCTCTACGGACCACTTGACATCAGTGGGAGGAGTAGTCTATCGACTTTCGTTTAGTCAGATCCACAAATCCATTTTGTTTAACAACTGACTGAATCCTGAAGTAAAATGGTCCTTGGACATGCAGATAAGTTACATAAAGCAAAAAAAAGTTTCGACTAAGGCTGTGCAGGCTGATCTGGTTCTAAAATTTTTGCAGATGCATAAAACCCCTTTTCACAAAGCAAGGCTAAAAAATATCCGAGATGCTTACCCCCACCTACCCCTTGATAAAACCCACAGCGTGCACATCCTCCAATCAAAAGTCTTAGTTAGCCAACTTGAGATTTGCAAGAGTATGGAAATGAACGCTTATTCATAATGAGTTTTTCATTTTCCGTGTCTGTTAAATCTAAATCACTATAAAGGGAAGTGTTAAGATTTTTTCACTAGACTTGGATTTGCAGTATACGAAATTATATTTATCTTTTTCCAGTCCAAATGACAAAAACAATAATCCCCAAAACTTCTCTGTCTGTGTATTCTTTTAGCCATGTATAAAATCTTTTAGAATCAAAGGAAAGCAGGCCATGACAATGTCTTCTTAAAAATGTCAACACGTAAAATGTAACTTCTTACCACTTTTAAGATACCTATTCTGTGTGAAAATTATGCTCTGGTTTTTTGCAGATCACAAGTTTGCAACAAACACTGAAAAACAGGAAATTTATATTCAAATTAAGTAGCATGTATGGAGAAATATAATTTACAAAATACTATGAAGACTCACATGCTTAAAAAAAAACATCCTTTCTTATTTACGTAAAAAAAGAAGGTCCTCGCATATTCTTACTTTAATGTAGCAAACATTTTAAGAGCATAAGAAACGTCCGAATTCAGTTTTATTTTCAGACAGGTAACATCTAGATCAAAATCAAACTTTATTTCATGCTTTCCGGTAGGTTATCGAGAAATATTGGTGAAATATTTTTCGATATTTCATGGTTACGACCAGTGAAAATACCGATTTTTATATTCTAGTTACCTAGGTAAAATGCGCGTGACTCACAACCAGATGGAAATATGACGTCATTTACCTTGCATTTCTCCCGCTTGAGGTAATATTGTAATACGTTGCTATGCGGAAGGGGTACGCCACGGGGAATAACTGAAAAGAACTGTACTGGATTTTGATAAAGTTCCTCCCAGAAAGGGTTAAAAACATGAAATAAATAGAATTTTTTTTTTTTTTCCGGTTAAAGATCGAAATTTATTTCATCTCGTGAACACCATCGGTATTGTTTCCGATAGTCATGAAACTTGGTCAGAATGTTTTCCTTAATAACGTCTTCGACGACATAAAAAAATGTCATGTCGGATCAAAAACTAGGTCACTAGGTTAAAAGTTAGAAAAAGCTTGTGTACACTCTAGAGGCCACGTTTTTGGTACAATACTCTTAAAAGTTTGTCAGAAGGTTTTTCTTGATGATATCTCGGACGACAATGAAAAAGGGTCATATAGGGTCAAAAACAAGGTCAGTAAGTCAAATCTTAGAAAAACCTTTGGTACACACTAGAGGCCACATTTTGGTTCAGATTTCTTTAAAGTTTGTTAGAATGTTTGCTTTGATGATATCTGTGATGAGAGTGAAAATGGGTCATGTTGAGTAAAAATCTAAGTCACTGGGTCAAATCTCAGGGAAACCTTGTGTACACTTTAGAGGTCACTTTTTTTTGTACGGTACTCATTAAACCTGGTCTAAATCTTTGTCCTGATGATATCTTGGATGAGTTCCAAAATGGATCATGTGGGGTCAAAAACTACGGCACTTGGTAAAATGTTAGAAAAACAGGCCACGTTTTAGTCAAATATTATTGAAAGATGGATAATAATATCTCTGACAAGTTTGAAAATGGGTTATGTCTGATCAAAAACTAGGTCAGCAGGTCAAATCTTTGAAGATCCATGTATACTCTGTTGAGGGCGCTTTTTCAGTTCAGTACCCCTGAAAGTTGGTTGGATTCTTTGTCTTAATGAATTTTTGAAGAGTTTGCAAATGGGTCACATCTGGGCAAAAACAAGGTCAAATCTTTGAAAAAAAACATTTAAACACTCTAGAAGCCACATTCAAGTCCAATACTCATGGAGGTTGATCAGAACGTTCGTTTTTATTATGTCTAGATCCAGTATGAAAATTAGTCACATCGGGTCAAAAAATAGGTCACGAAGTCAAATCTTTGATAATCCTTGTGTATCCTCTTGAATATTTGTTATAATATTTTGGATTAATATTGGAAATGGGTCAATTATGGTCAAATGGCTCAGTAGAGCTACTTCAGGGCCATCGTGGCCCTTTTTTTAAAAAAATGGCATAGATCAGGATCATGATCGATATGCCTGATGCCAATAGAACCTCTCAAGATCAGGCTTTACTTAAGGTCAGGAGTAGTAATTAAGTAATCTGTATCGATTCTGTATTGAGTGTAAAGATGAATATCTCAGTAAATTTGATTAAAAGAAAATCTGTTTTGAATGAAAAGCGTCGAATTGCCCAGACCCACTCATACACGAACCATTAGCCACTGAAAGTCCATTTGCCTATCACGGACCACGAAAAGTTTCAGAGCTTGATCATCAAATACCCTTACTAATAGTAGAACACTGGCGCATCGTCTATGTATCGTGAATACTATATACAGTGTAGAGGCGTTGCACAAATGTGCTATTTTCAGTAACAGCGCCCAATGGTCGAGCAATGAAAATTTCGGTGTTTCTTGATAGAGCAATAGACTTTCAAAAATCTGTGTTTGAAACAGATTTTATTGAGATAGAATGAAAGGAATGTTTGTTTTTTCGAACAGGAGTGTTCCAAAAGCTGTCTTGTGAAGAATATCAAACCTTCTATGGAGGATGCTCGGAAGGAAAAACCTGCTTCAAAAATGAGTCAGAGGGACCCAGTTGCAGGTATATATTATATTCTAACCCGTTACTGTAAGATTATTTAAATAGACCTACCAAAAACTGTTGCCAACTCCACAAAGGAGAACCTCATGAATGACTGGGTTTTTTAAAATTGTATTTAAGAATTTACTATGAGCAACTTTTGCTTCTTCCACCATCTTTTCAAGAAGTGGACAACTGCAAAGGCGTTTAAAGCTATTCTTTATCAGAAACTTGGGGAAAACATCTAATGAAATACTTGTTAAACGTTGTGTTTCATCTGATTTTGATCAAAACCAGACCAAAAAAGGGCTATATTAGTGTTTCATAAAGCTGTCAAAAGATGATACGAGCGTGTTGTTTTATATCGATTGCAAAAATGTCAATAGCTAAACTTGTAATAGATGACTTCTATCTTGTGCTACTTATCGATATTAACGCCTTATAAATGAATATATCACAGACTATTGACATGTTTTCGAATTCACCGTATTTATCAGCTGTATATTTTTTCGCCGTCGACTGCAGAACAACCGAAATGATAAAACAAATAAATGTCTGAAGTTTTGACGAAATTTACGTTTCAGTCCTAATCTCCAAATTAGTTGACCCGTAGCAGTTACGCTGATATTTATTACCAGAATAAAGGTTGCCAGTCTGTTGGCATCGAAAGCGACCAAGATCCAAATGTAAAAAAAAGAAACACACACACACACACCCACACCCACACACACACACACACACAGAGTCGCCAAATACTGCCTTACAGAAACTAATTATTTCAATTAGAAATCGTGATTCTATAGAATAAGGCAGTGTTGACATTAATACAAAATCTTTGCCTCCCCATTTAAACTATGTCTACATACACTGAATAAGATCTCATCAATACGGTAACAGATGTTTGTTTATATGTAAATTAAGTTAGTGACCTTTACATATCGGGCTCATTTTTATTTTTTCCAACGTGTTCGTCACGGGTGCTATAGGTCTAGTCTAGCTACGGGTTCGTTCAACCAGTTAGAAAGTGAAAAAAGTAGGCCTTTGGTGGTTTTTATATAAGACAGTCATCAGTGTGATAATTCAACCATAATTTATGTAAATTTTAAATTTTTGATTATAACTGTGCCTAGTTTAACTTGTTATGCTTTTTTTCTTTTTTATTTGTTGTGGTCATAGTTGTATGGTTATGATTGCTATGGAAACAAGAGTTTTTCATTGAAGCTTTTCCAAAGCCAAACTCTTACATATTGTATACTTCAAAAAAAAAATTTGCAAAATTTCTTACCACAGCCCCATTAACGAGGAGATTTCTTTCTGAAAGGGATGTTAATAAGAGACCATAATGCAACAGGATCTGGCAGCCTTTCAAAATCTAATTATGTGACAGCTTGCACAAAGAACAGCAAATGATAAACAAAACTTTCCAATATTTTGTTAGGCATGGTATGATTTATAGAAGGTTTCGTATTTTTAGCTCACTTGAGCACAACGTGCTCAAGGGGACCTTTTAGGATCACCCTGTGTCCGTCGTGCGTCGTCCGTCGTGCGTCGTCCGTCGTCAACAATTCTTTAAACATCTTCTCCTCCTAAACCGCTGGGCCAATTTGGACCAAACTTGGCTGAAATGTTCCTTGGGAGATCCTCTTTAAAATTTGTTCACAGAATTTAATTCCATCAAAAACTCCGGTTGACATGGCAACCAAATGGAATTTTCTAAGAAATTCTTTAAAAAATTTTCTCCTCTGAAACCGCTGGTCAGATTTTGAAATAATTTCACAGAAATATTCCTTGGGTGACCCTTTTTAAACGTTGTTCACAAAATTTTGATCCGTCGAAAAACATGGCAGTGGTGGGGGGGGGGGCTCTTTGCACTCGTGTGGTGTCAACAATTCTTTAAACATCTTCTCCTTCTTAACCGCTGGGCCAATTGGGACCAAACTTGGCTGGAATGTTCCTTTGGACGTCCTCTTTAGAAACTGTTCACAGAATTTGATTCCATCAAAAACACTAGTTGCCATGGCAACCAAATGAAATTTTCTTAGAAATTCTTTAAAAATCTTCTCCTCTGAAACTGCTGGTCAGATTTTTAAATAATTTCACAGAAAAGTTGCATGGGTGACCCTTTTCAAAATGTGTTTGCGAAATTTTGATCCGTTGATAAACATGGCCGTGGTGGGGGGGGAGGGCTTATTGCACTCGTGTGATGTCAAAATTCTTTAAACATCTTCTCCTTCTAAACCGCTGGGCCAATTGGGACCAACCTTGGCTGGAAGGTTCCTTTTGGAGGTCCTCTTTAAAACTTGTTCACAGAATTTGATTCCATTTAAAACTGGTTGCCATGGCAACCAAATGGAATTTTCCAAGAAATTCTTTGAAAAATGTTCTTCTCTGAAACCCCTGGTCAGATTTCCAAATAATTTCACGGAAATGTTCCTTGGGTGACCCTTTTCAAAATTTGTTCTCGAAATTTTAATCTGTCAAAAAACATGGCCATGGTGGGGGGGGGTCTTTGCACTTGTGTGGTGGCAACAATTATTTCAACATCTTCTCCTCCTAAACCGCTGGGCCAATTGGGACCAAACTTGGATGGAATGTTCCTTGGGAGGTCCTCTTTAAAAATTGTTCACAGAATTTGATTCCATCAAAAACTCTGGTTGACATGGCAACCAAATGAAATTTTCTAAGAAATTCTTTAACAATCTTCTCCTCTGAAACCGCTGGTCAGATTTTTAAATAATTTCATAGAAATGTTGCTGTGGTGACCCTTTTCAAAATTGTTCGCGAAATTTTAATCCATTGAAAAACATGGCCATGGTGGAGGGGGATCTTTGCACTCATGCGGTGTCAACAATTCTTTAAACATCTTCTTCTCCTAAACCGCTGGGCCAATTGGGACCAAACTTGGCTGGAATGTTCCTTGGGAGGTCCTCTTTAAAAGATGTTCACAGAATTTAATTCCATCAAAAACTCTGGTTGCCATGGCAACCAAATGGAATTTTTTTATGGAATTCTATAAAAATCTTCTCCTCTGAAACCGCTGGTCAGATTTGAAAATAATTTCACAGAAATGTTTCTTGGGTGACCCTTTCCAAAATTTGTTCCCGAAATTTTGATCCATCGAAAAACATGACCGTTGTGGATGGGGGGGGGAGGCTCTTTGCACTGTGTAGACTTAAAGAAATTCTTTGAAATTCTTCTTCTCTTAGACTACTTGTCAGATTTTGAAAATATTTCACAGAAATGTTCCTTGGGTGCCCCTTTTGAAAAATTGTTTGCGAAATTTTTATCCCTCAAGAAACATGGCTGTGGTGGTAGGGGGCTATTTGGACTATACGCACATAAAGAAATTCTTAGAAATTCTTCTTCTCTGAAACCACTTGTCAGATTTCCAAATAATTTCACAGAAATGAATCTTATATTATGCCCCTTTTTTAGCTTGGCTGTTTTTGAAGAAAACGTCAAGGTATTGTCATAGCCCCTGCGTTGTTGTCGTTGTGCAAAATAGTTGACATGTTGTTATATCTCGGCTTCCACTCAACACATGTACTTGAACTTGGAATAATTGTTCACTAGTAAAAGAGCAACCCATACAACAAGCGCAGGTAACTCTAAAATCATTTTTTCCAAATTATGCCCCTTTTTCGACTTAGAATTTACACTTACTATCCAGCATCCAACAGCCAATCTTTGGCACCCGCATGCGGTGCTCTTGTTCGACTTAATATTTTTAGCCACTATTTGGCATGTGTTCTTGTTCAAGAAATGGTACTTGGGTGACCTATCCCAAAATTTATTTGCAGAATTCTGATTCGTCAAAAACATGGCTGTGGTGAGGATTGTAGGGGTGGTGACAGATTTTGAAATATTTTTTACAGGTGACCTTTTCAAAAATTGCTTGGCAAAATAATGATTTTTCCAAAATTTCAATACTTCAAAAAAATTAGTTAAGGTCCTTTCAAAAAATCAGGTGAGCTATCCAGGGCCATCTTGGCCCTCTTGTCTTATTCTTCCTGATAAATGCTCTGTTTACATTATGTCGTTCGTTAATAGGTTGGTAAGGAAATCAGATCCCATCGCCCCAGATGATACACTTGAAGTAAATGTGTGTGCATGATGAAAAATCATTGGTTGTGGTCCCGTTTTTTCTACTTTTTCAAATAATTGAATATTTAGTGGAAGCAGCCTTACATTCATGTCCAAGTTACACTTCTTTTGTGTTTCTGTCTTTTCTTTCATGTCTTTGTCCATATAGTAGTATTCAGTCTATCTTGATGATTATGGTTATTACCCGCTTTGTGATTGAATGTTATAATTAAATCAATGCGTCTGTTAAAGGTGGGTATTTAGATTTTTCACATCTCACCAAATTAAAAAATATATATATCACTGAAATTTATATAAAAAAACAATACAAATCATCAATAATTAAGAATCATAAAATTGCAAAATATTTTTTTTTTTTTTGATGGTGTTCCCTTAAAAGGCTACGTAGCCTCTTAAGGTTTTTTTAGATTTCGCGCCAAAAATCAAAAAAGCATTGTGGGAATGTCAAGTGACTGGCACGTGACTAATGACGCTTAAATTCCATAACATAACAAACATGTAATTATTTTCCACTATAATGTCTTCTTTGGACGCTATGTTTGAAGCTTCGTCTGTGTATTTCCGGTATGTAAATGAGCGAGTTGCTCATGTAAAAATAGACCGTGTTTCCCGTCGGTGTCGACCTGGGCCGTAGTAAATCTCTAATTTCTCTTGTTGTCGGACGGTTTTCGACTACTGGGGTTTTATGAATGAAAATTAAAAGGCTTTGGGAGTATAAGGATGATTTTTTTGTATTTTTGTAAAATTTTCCTCCCAAAATCTGAAGGGCCACCTTCAGAGTTCATAGTTGGTAAATTTGTCCTATAATTCTACATATGGGTTGATTGTATGGTGTTTAACCGAGTTTTACATATTATCTCAATTTTTTCGAAGCAGCCAGTGGATATATGCATGAGTTTTTTTTTTTTTTTTTGGGGGGGGGGGGGGGGAATGGGTAATCAGTGTTATCACATAACCATCGTCGAAACAATTACCAGAGGTAAAAAGGGAAATGATCTTGTCGCAGTGACTATCATCAACCTTCAAAAAGCAATTGGCCGAGGTGGTGATTCAACTCCCTGTTCTGTACTTTACGCTATCGACTGCATTATCGGGGCTCGGTGATTGGAAAAGTGCACTGCATCTAAACAAAGGTTGTAGAGTGAACCATTCGTTAATGTGGTATATGTTTCATGACTTGTGTCTTAACAAAGGCTGCTTATTCAATATTCGTCGGTCTATAAGTACTTTCAGTACTCTGATTAATAATCTCTTTAAAATTAGTTGTGGAAGACATCTGAACATTGGTTATTTTGCATGTCACCGGATGACTGGTCTCGGATGTTATTGTTTCTGCATTTTAACTTGATATGCCTCGGGTTTTATGGTTTCTGCATTTTAAGATGAAACCATAAAACCTGGGACCAATCATCCGGTCACAAATACATACCGGGTCTATGAACATCTCAGTTGATCATCTGTTGATATTTTTATCCCCCGCCGAAGGCGGAGGGATATAGTTTTAGCGTTGTCCGTCCGTCCGTCCGTGTGTCCGTCCGGGAGAATATCTCCAATACCACTGGACAGAATTTCGTGTGTACAATAACCCATTCCGCCGAGACACTTTTTTTGTTTTTTGGATTCGATGCAAAATGGCCGACTGGGAACGATTTTAAGTTACGCGGTTGAGTGAATTTTTGTTGTTTTCAGTCTTATCTTGAAAACTATACAGAGTTTTTACATCAAACTTGTCACATCTATCAACCACCATTTTCAAATGCAGGACAAAAACTTTCACCCAGATTGACTGTGCAACACCACAGTTAAATACGCTTTTTTGATGCCGTGTCATGGAAAAAGGGGGCTTGATGTATATTTTCATCATGGACCAGGATCGCTTTAACTGCAGGATAAAATGTTACGAAACCTCACTTTTATATTTTTTATTACAAGCCACAAACAATAGATATTTGTTTCTATTTTATGAAATGCCACGCCATGGAAAAAGGGGGCTTAATGTGTAATTTTATCATGGACCATTAACAAAAAGGCCACATGTTCATGCAACACACAAAACCTCTAATATGTTTGTATCAAAAAAGGTCTTTTTCGGCGGGGGATATCATTTCAACGAAATTGCTTGTTAAATTGTCAATTCAGTGCAAAAGGAAACAATTCTATAGCGCTCAAGGATATGATAAGTGACAAATTATTCCTTAATCTAATTTACTACTATTTCTTATTTTCAGAGTCAGCACTAAGGACAGTGGTATGTATATATCAAACGACTTACAGTTACATGTACCAGTAATCACTACATTCCCTTTTCCAGTATCTATGCTGTCCCACCTACAATTATCCGCTTTCGCCCTGCCCAGCCTTTATATATACCATCTGTATAAGCACACAGTGTGTGTTGTATGTCATGTTTCAGCCTGAACTAAAATTTTAGTGAATGTCGATCATGAGACTTTTTAAAAAAAACATCCCTTGATTTTCAAAAAAAGTCTGACTGAAACAGACATTTCTTTCTAGGATATTAGCAGCGACAGACCTGTATTTAATTTAACAAGTCAGAGATGTAATTGTACTGATTTCTACCGAAAGAAATATTGTGGCATTTATAACTATCTGATAAACATGCATAGTTATTACTTCTATCAACATAAACGACTTTTTAGAGAGACCCAAAACTACCTGTATCTGAATTCTCCAGACTTTGCCGAATCTGACAGCTCTGCTTTGCCTTTCAGAAAGTAAATCAACACCAACATATGTATACGGAATCGCAACAGCAGCAGGGGTTCTCGGAATCGCAGGTGTATCGCTTGCTGTGATCAAATATCTGAGATACAAGACAAACATAAAAAAAAATTCATTGGATGGGTAACTATAATTTTATAGACGTTATGAGAAATGAAGTTCTCCTATAAAAAAAAAAAAAACAACAACAACAACATTTACAGTGTTTAGATTTGCGACTTTTACGCCATCATTTATCCATCGTCTAAAAAGGCTAAGTTCCGTTAAGTATGCTAGGTTAATAGATCTGTTTGTTGTAAAAATTTCCTGTCTATTACTTATAATGAGTCTGTCACTCATTAGTATTAAGCTGCCATTTACATAAATAGCCATGGACAGTCTGCCTTCTATTTCTTCATATACATGTAAAGTCTCTCTCTCTCTCTCTCTCTCTCTCTCTCTCTCTCTCTCTCTCTCTCTCTCTCTCTCTCTCTCTCTCTCTCTCTCTCTCTCTCTCTCTCTCTCTCTCTCTCTCCAGAGGAGGAAACTTGAAAAAAGTAAGCCTGAACTATACAGCATAGGCTAAGCCCCAGTAGCGCAGTCGGTAGCGTACAAGACTTGAGACCACGGGTTTGCTTGTTCAAATCCCCAGCTCGGCCATTTTCTTCGAGGATTGATGATGTTACGGGAGACCACTCCTTCATGCATGGCTTCATCCCGGTTTAAATACGACACCTAACAACTGCGTTAGGAAGAATTCTCTTTAGCTCAGTGATTATGGTGTTGGCCTTACATCCGGCCGTTCTAGGTTCGAATCCTGTCCGGTCCTTGTATTTGTGCTATGCATTTGTTCATTAGTTTCTTTGTTACGGACCTTGTTCATAAGATGATATTTCAGCTATTGCCTTTTTCAGGCGTTCTACTTTTTCTTCTAAAACATTTCAGTGTTGAAAGTTAAAACAAAGCAGAGAATCAGATTCCGACGCTCCTTTCAAGCTGCAAAAAAAATATAACCTCACTTTATAACCTGATTTAATTCTCAAAACAGGTTAAAGGTAGTATCGTCCTAATGGAAAACAGTTATTTTTACTATAATATTATCCTAAAAAATTTGCTATGATTAGAAATGAGTATTATTGTACTACTTTAACCGAGCCACTTTTTCCTTTTTTTTTCTCCCTTCTTAGAATTATCATTTATAAATCTAAAACCACTATATTCTCATTACCAAGGGAGATAATAATAACCTCCCTTTCCAGAGAACTAACAAAAGTATCGACAAATAATTTCAAGATAGACATCAAAGGAATTTCTGGTTCGGTTAGAAATGTGCAAAAGTATTGTATCAGTATAAATACTTATTTATCAACTAATAAGAAATTTTATTCCATGTTGCTGAAGAAGCGTTAGGATGGAAATACCTTAAATTGCAACTCATATTAATTTTCACTAAGTCAAAATCCATTTTAACTGTAAATAACCGAAAACGTAGTATTGGTTATTAATAGTGAACTGTTTTAACGTTTTGTAGGTCAATAAGATTTAACTGTAAAAAGCTAGTTCTGCGTTTTTAAGCTGTTTATATTTTCTGGTAAAATTAACTCTGATTAGAGCGTCGTTAACAGTGCATAATGTCTATGATACTGCTTTACATTTATTAGACTGCGACTTTTTGGAAAAAGTAAAAGCCGAAATATTAAACGGAATCATTCTGTAGATAGTGTTATCGTTTTAAAGTTTTTCAAAAAGTAGAATGAAAAATGGCCACCAATAAATAAGACATGCTCTGTAAAAAAGGAGCTTTATGCATCTACAAAATGTATTTAACCATGTTAGCCTGCACAGTCTGCGCAGACTGACATGAATCGAAACGTTCTGCTACTTGCAAATTTTCTACATGGAAAAGGACCATTATACCGATAGATCCAGTCAATTGTTAGTCTAAACTGATTTATGGATCCATAAAAAATGTGGTATTTTGCTTGGTTTAATTCATCACGAAAATGAAGCCCCATTTTGCCAGAGCATGGCTCATATTGTTTCTAGCAGAAGTAGAACTATTTCTTTGTGGCTAGGCCACGGACATTTATACCTTACAGTATTTACTTTTATACTTTTCTTATGATCGCTTGCATGGACACGTACCGGTTTAACAAACTATCAACACACAAGTCCATAATTAATCGGGCGTCTTAAGTACACATATGCTGACTATAGACATATTTGTGTTGTTTTGTAAATTTTTAAAATTTTGATAGCATAATTATTTTCAGAGGCCTCAATGAGACACGTCAACCACCTTTGCAGAGACAATTCTTTCCGAATGTACAGTGTAAGTATTCTTCTCTAGCGAAATTGGTCATAACAATGGTTGTCTTGATTATCTTAAGGATAGGGCACTTTAATGTAGATTTCTATAACATCGCCTTTCATCGCCGAAAAATGTACGGATTCGGCTAAGACTCGGGTATCCCGAAATCGATCGGCCGATAGATGCTGGTTACCCGCATCGATTATGAAATACCCGAGTCTTAGCCGAACCTGTACGATGAAAGGCGATGTTACACGAATCACATTAGGGTGCCCTATCCTGAAAGAGGCATTAAACCATGGCCTGTATTCACCAACCGTTCTTAAGAGCATTTTAAGTCTTATTCTCAAGATCTTTCTAAGTTTGAAAGTAACACAACTTCTGATTGGCTAAATTTGGTTTAGCCAATCAGAAGTTGTGTTACTTTCAAAATCAAAATCCATAATTAGACCAAGAACATGCAAGAATACGGACCCAGACAATCTTTATAGAGACGGCTAATGTTTAATTGGATGCAAAAATTACTGATGTTTGACATGGTAGGTGCACGTAGCTAAAATCTCGCAATTAGGCGGCCGAATATCTCCTAAATCACAACACTTTGTTGTGAACGGAAAAATATTCAGGGAACATCCGGCTGGACTTCAGGGGACCATAAGTCGGGTGAAACAAAAGTGAGTGTAACGGTTTAAACGGGATTTTATCCTGTTCCAGGGTCAAATTTAAAAAAAAAAAACAACAGTATTTCTATTTGTAGCGGATGGCCACCCGAGAATATCTTCTAAAGAGAGATGTTTGAAACCATTTCACAGATTGGCGCGTAGCATCAAAGTCGGCGCGAATTCTAAGGCTGAAAAACTTGACAAACCTAATTAGAATTGTCTATTACGGCCTAAAAATGTTATCAGCTAAGATGGTTAATTGCGTCAAATGAATATTTACGATTCCTTTGTCTTTCATTGATTAATTAATCATGCGATCACTTGTTTCCTACATTTCTTTTGGTTTTTATCGTTTAATTAAGTCCTAGGATCGCTTGTTATTTTTTTCGTTCTAAGTTAAATAAGGAAACAACATGACATGCTACAAACAGACTTATGTATCCTCGGACCTACCCGTTCACTCGAATGGGACTGACAAATATTGTTTGGCATTGGTAACTGAAAACGGATCGTCCAGGACTACAAAACAGATCTAGTTACTTTTTACTTCAAGTTTTAAATACTCTTACCCTAAAAAAAAAAGACAAATAGCTGTCACTCAGAAACCCATAGGCATAATTCCCAGGCGAATGAAATATACTATCGCTGCTCTTCTGTGGCGACTAATTACTCCCTTTTCGCTGTGATATCCGGTGGTAAAGTTTGTGGAAATTGCATCTGTCGAATTATGACACAAAATGTACCATGCTGATAGTGTAAATATAGCATCATCATAGTTACATAATCATCATAATTATGCAAAGAATAACAAAGACTCAGCCTACTTATCGTCGTGTTCGAGTTTATGGTTGAAAGCCACACCGTGGGTTTTAATTGACTTGCATTTACGCATATAGCTGTCACAAGATAACCGTAAACGCTGCAAAACATTATATGATCTACAACAGGGGGTCAGAATGATGCACGAGTTCAGTTGGAAAGTCATTGAACGACCATATTGCCCCCTGCAAACAGCTTCTTTTGTCTTGCAGACCATTTGTTAAAACATTTGGTAAAGAGAGATATTGTTCGTGACGAGCGATTTCTTTCTTTGCAGTGTGTGATATTAATCGAAACGCTAGTTACAAGCGTTTTGTTTTAATAATATTTGTGTATAATGCTCCTTTTCATAAACTTATCTAGGTCACACTATACTTGATTTTACTGTTCTGATGCTTTTTGATTGTTTTTGGTGTAGCCAAGTTAAAAAAAGAAATACAATATTTTTCCTGCTAGTGAAGTAAAATTTTTTTCTTCTCCCGTATATTTGTGCACAATGGTTCCTGTTTGTTCTCTGTTTCTGTTATGAAGTTTGGACTGATGAATTAGTGTTTTGCTGTCTATTTCTACTTGTATATGACACGAACCCTAGTTATTTTTGCTTTGCTTATAATGTTTTACAGTTCCATGTGGTTTATATGGGGGTCTAGGATTTAATAACACTGTCTGGAAAGGTAGCTTTTTTTCTGTCGATACTTTGTGTTATTCAGTATTCATGTAATAATGTTTCAGCGGCCTCGATGGGTCACGACAACCGCCTCTGCAGGCAGGAATCTTTCAACTTTAACACTGTACGTATTCTTATTGACCCTTATCCTGCAAAATAACTTGAAACTTTGAAGCCAACCTCTGACACAATTTTTGCTATTTTCAGTTATATTTTGGGAAAGATATCTCTTTATCGGACAGTGTAGATCCAAGATCAGACTCCACGTTCTGTGCAGTCTGGTCTTGATCTGCACTGTCCGCAAATGGTCAGTGAGTCGCGCTTAGCAGGCTAAGGATTAAGTGATCAGTTCATTTTGTTACATATTTATAAATTAACCTCGTAAACATTTTTTTTCGGTAAAAATCTCTAATCGCAGCATTCTATTTGCACTGATAATTCTACTTCTTATCATGTAAAGAATTTTGTTCTTAAAAATCCGGAAATGTGTTATAACTTTCTTGGTAATATAAGTTATCCTATAAAACTTTGACGAAAGTTGCTATTTTCATTAAAAGAAATAAATAGGTTATAATAAGAAAAAGATTCTGCAGAGTTTTTTTTTTCCTTTGAGTGTTTCCCATCTTAACACTATCTGCCGTTACAATATAGTTTAGGGACTTCGCATCAGTGTACATAGCCTAAGTTTGTCTTTTGCATCATATTTACTCCTTTTCCTGCTAAATAAGTCAAATGAAAACTTTCAAGCAGATAGTGAAAAAATGCTACATGTATAAAAGCCATGCTCTAGCAAAAGGAGGCTTAATGCATCTCTATAATATATTATACCAAGCGATTCATTACATAATTACAGATCCATATATTCCATTTTTGTCGAACAACCGACTTAATCATAGGGCAGAATGGTCCTTGGACATGCAGAAAATTGGAAGATAGCGAAAAGTTTCGGTCCATGTCAGCCTGCGCGGACTGCGCAGGCTGACATGGGTCGATACTTTTCGCAAATGCACTAAGCCCCCTTTTCACAGAGCATGGCTCATATCGAAGTTATTTCTGAGGAAAATACCTCCTTATCGGACAATGTGGATCCAAGATCAAACTGCAAGGTCTGTGCAGTCTGATCTTGATCTACACTTTCCGCAAAAGGTCATTGTGTCGCGCTCAGCAGCCCAAGTGTTCAAACTATATATCAAAGTATTTTTTGGTCGAAGTTAGATAGGGAAAACTTATATTATCAAAAAAAAAATTATGACACTTCTCCGGTTAGTTTTTGAACACCCCTCAAATAAACAGATTTTTTCCAGGATATACCAAGTAGGTATTCAGTCGAACCGCTTTACTGAAAATATCACAGCGACTACCTACAAATTATAATATCTATCTAGATGAAGATTTAGTCTAAATGCGCTTGTCTGTTCGTTACACGATTTGACTGAATAATACGCACGTTTATTGCTTAAACTGCGTGTAATTGAGAAAGAAAAGTTTTTAGTTCTACTGGCTGAAAGCCAGCAAAGCTTGTGTCGTGACGTGGTTTCCGTCCTCCGTCCGTCTGTCTGTCCCTCCGTCTGTCCCTTTGTTTTTTTCTTGTTTACACGATAAAATCTGAATTTATGATCGGATTTCGTGAAACTTGCACAGTTTGTTTATATCATCAACAACTTGAGCTCAATTGATTTTGAACAAAAAAGGTTAGATTCATTAAAGGAAAGCAGCCATTTAAAGTTTAAAATCTACATTTCTTGTTTCCCGATGAAGTCTACATTTGTATTTAGATGTACGCGAAAATTCACCAATAGCCTGAACCATATTGATTTAGAAAACAATCCGAACATGATCCATAGAAAAAAAGCCATTTAAAGTTGAAAGTGTACAAAAAAGGGGAAGAGTAGCCATTTAAAGTTGAAAATTTACTTTTCTTGTTTACGCGACTAAGTTCGCGTTTTCATACCCCCCTCTACGAAGCAGAGGGTGGTACGCTGTTTTCACCATGTCAGTCTGTACGTCCGTCCATCCGTCCGTCAAGCCGTCCGTCTGTAGACTTTTTCCTTTCCGTGCTCTAACTCAAAAGCCTTTTGAACTAGGACCCTGATACTTTATGCGAGTCCGTTCATGACTAAAACATGCGCCCGATTGCTTTTGGATCACATTTGGTCAAAAGTCAAGGTCACAAGTGACTTTGAAGATCGTTTACGCCCCCTAACTCAATAGCTGTTTGATCTGGAACCCTGACTTTTATCTAAGTCTTGCTCATGACCTAAGGAGTTGCCCTATTGTTTTTGATCACATAGGTGAAAGGTCAAGGTCAAGATCACAGGTTAACTTTGGTTAGAAAACATTTCTGTTCCCTGATCGTGCTGCTTCAGTGACCAGGTGTTGGTGGGGGTATTAGTCCGCTATGTGACAGTGTGATCCAGTTCTTTTGAAACTTACACATATTACCTGCATTATCAAAGGATTGATTGGATCCCACCAAAAATGAAAAAAAAAAGAAAAAAAATCAAGCAATCAGGGTAGGAAAACCAGTCATTTGATGACTTAGTCCACATTATCGGCCACATTTCTTTAAAACTTGCAAGGATTGTTTAATACATTGAATACTGAAATTTGGATTCCACACAATTTGTTTAAAAAAAATGTACTCTGGTTATTTTACTATTTGCTCAATTCACTACGTTTACTCGTTGCCTTATTGGGTTCAAGCAGAATTGCAACAAAATTCTCCCCCTCTCTCTTTGTGTGTGTGTGCTTGTCATTTTCCTTTTTTCATCGTGGATTAATGATGTATGCTAGAAAATAAGCAAAACCAGTACCAGTAGAGCAATTCAGGCCCCTGTCAATAGAGCAATTCAGGTCCTTGTCAGTCGAGCAATTCAGGACCTTGTAAGGGCCTCCTTTTTCCTTAGTTTTACCAGATGAAATCATATTCAAAACAATGTTTTGGCTGCGTTACAAGATTACATATGTATGTTCTTATACTCGTACATACACTTTGCTCAAGAAAGTGTCTATCATTAAGTTTGGACTGTTGTATACCCTGAGAAGGTGGAGGTCCCGACTCTCAAATAGGCTCAGTATGAGATTTCTTTGAGTCTCTAATAAAAGCCTTTTGAACCACCTTTATTGTAAAGAGTTATAATGCCATAGGTAGGTGAGTTACATGCATTAGTTTGATTCTAATTCATTCCAATTTTATCTTAATTACGATCTTGCTGAATATACTGTTGACTTCCAACGGAAAGTTAGATTTCATTGCGTTATTCAAGTTTACTAGAGTCTCACTGACTAAACTAGAGGAGCGAGGAGTGTTAATCAAGATCAGAGTGGATGTGCGTGCACGTTTATCTTTGTTTACATTGGCTGCAAAACACATGAACCGTGCTCCGAGAAATGGGGGTTGAATTTATCTGCAATAAAAATCGACTCAGGTCAGCCTGCGCAGTCCGCGCAGGCTGACCTGAGTTGAGTAGTTTTGCTTTTGATAAATTTTCTGCATGTCCAAGGACCAGCCTTCATAACTCAGCCGGTTGTTATACAAAATATGTTTCATGGATCCATTATCACATAATAACTTCATGTAATACATCACGATAACGCATTACAACCCCGTCTGCCAGAGCATGGCTAATGAATATTCATTTGCAGAATACGCCGTTGATGAATATTTTTTGATTTTCAGCAGTCTGATGATCGTGACGACGTTAGTAATCAGTATGATTCTTAAATGTGAAGAATCAGAATTTGAAGATTGGCTTCTAAAGAACATTATGAGCAGTAGTGAGAAGTTTCCATGCGTCAAAGTTTCTACTTCTGAACAAGAGAACGAACGTTCCTTGACCTGTTTTCCTCATTTTTCATACGTTCAGTTTAGAACATGCTTCGCTAATGAATAATCAAAGTACTATGGGTACTAATAGAATGTAATGACAGAAATTTGCCATCAAGGTTATTTTAACAGCGGAAAATTTCATTAAAAAATCATTTACTTGAGGGTTGATAATATTTTTTCTTGGATTTATCAAAAGTTTTGGATGCGGATTTTGCTGTTAGGAAAGTGATTTGGGGTGTACTGACAGTGGTTTGTGGTGTTTTTCGAGTGTTTTTTCTTTTGTTTGTTTGTTTGGGGTGTTCCTTACTTATTCATCCACATTGTAGACTTCTAAAACTAGGTCATGTCAAAGCTGCGAAACAAGTGCGATTTAAAATGTAGAGGCTTATTCTATGATATTTAACTCTAAAATTCACTGCTTGTGTGATTAGCTTGCACAGTTTTTCAATCCGCATGTTATTTTCACATATCAAATATCACAGATGCGTCTGTTCATTGTTCTACGAGCACTTATTTTTCTCATAACAGAGGAGTGATTCGTCGACACAGCACTTCAGGTTAATGATTGACATAAGATGGTAAGACCTAATAGGTCGTCACCTTCTAAAAACTGTTTTGTTGTTTTTGTTTACATAATACTTTGGTGTAAATTAGCTTTAATTGGTTTAATAGTGGAACTGTATTCAATAACTTGAAAGCTGCTTAAGAATAATTATTGTAAATATACATGGAAGAGCCTTGTGCAAACATTCCTCATGTTACGTATTTGAAACCGGCTCGGCAAACAAAACAATGTTTTGTACCACATCTGTTTTATAACCATTTGGTGTAAATGACCCATGAAATTTAAAGAAACCAGCTGCTTTTGAAAAGGTGAATGTGTTATCATCAACAATGTGAGCCATAAGTATCGAAATATTATTCGTCGAAAATATTCTGGAAGAGATGAATGACAAAATTTAAACTTCGGTCGATTTAACCTTCTTACTTAAAGTATGTGCATGTACTCTGAAAATTTTGTTAGTGTGTGCAAACTCTGATTCGAAAAAGGAAAGAAAAGGAAATGTAGTAAAGTTACTCTTCAGTATTCATTTTTAGTCAAATATAACCAAGTTTACAGAATTCGATTTTTGTGAATAAATAAAAAAAATAGCTATATTCATTACCTCAAAGAATAAATGAAAAAAAATCAGACTTGTGCCGAAAAGGAATCCTCATTAAGCAAAAATTACTTCTGGTAAAAATGTAAGAATAGTAGGAAACTGCGATAGTTAGTTTCTAGAATCTACTCACAGTTATTTGCATACTTACGAACAAGAAGAGTTTCCGCCAGTGGTTTTGAAATGGAAATGGCGAAGTCGCCTTTTTTATAGTATCATGTCTTTTTCCTGTTTTTAGTAATCTTACTCAGAACGTTAAATATTTATGCACATATTCTGAATTTAAATTTCTGTTGTCTTTCACTGCATTCTCATTAAAAAATTCCGGCATCGGCGACAATCTTGCGATAGCTGTACCATTTTCTTGCTTGCCTTATTACTATCCAAGACGAAGGTAAAAAATACATGTGACAAGTATCATGTGATATCCTGAATTCAACATGCGGAGTAAAGCATTATTCAAAATTGCATTTTCTATCATTCGTAATCTACATAAAATCGTAACCGCCCGTATGGTATTTGACAAGAAGCCACAAAGATGACTGTGGTTTGATGAAGACGAAATAAGTAGTAATTGACTGAAAATGCATACTTTAGTAACTTTAAAATTGAATGTATTAAGTATTATTCAGCGGATAAGATACCTTTCTATGAAGTTAAGATTTGATTATAACTTTTTTGTGTTATACATAAATATTTGGCATCCAAGCGCTATTGATTAGAACTTATTTTCCGATAAGTACTTTCAAACTAACTTCAAAAGATTCCCCAATTTCTTTGTACAGAGACCGCATGCATATACATTGCGTATACAGTAGAAAATCCGCATTGTAATGCCTATTGAAATGCTTTTCAGGACAGAATACTTTAGGTCTAGTTCTGTTTCTACGCTGTCCAGTATGTAAGAATATATTGGCATAAACAGCTGTGAATTTTGTTAATATTTTCAATTACAAATAATGTCGATTTATTCACCGTTTTAAGACTTAAGGGGCGAGATGAAGTTTCTTTTTCCAACGTTTAATTAAAATAATGTTTGAAAGGAAACATACGGAATGTATATTTCCACTCGTTTGTCTCTAAATGCGTACTTGACTACATAGATATTCCAAAGGAAACAATTCATCCATGTACTATTGAAGTAGTGTTATTGTTGCACATGACTTTTTTTTATGTATTTACTTGTATATAGAAATAAAAGCAGTGTAATTTCCATGTTCACAACTTCATTTTACTTTCTGCACATTTTCTATCAAAAGAATAATCTACAATGCTTAGGGTCTACGGCCCCCAACTCTCATATTAAAAGACGGAATAGCCTTTACGAAGATGTCGATGTTACACGACATTAACCGATGAGTGAGTCTACACTCGTATTAAAAGACGGAAGCTGCCGAGGTTGGCCGAATAGCCTTTACGAAAACGTCGATGTTACACGACATTTACCGATGAGTTAGTGAGTATACGCTCATATCAAAAGACGGAGCTGCCGAGATTGGCCGAATAGCCTTACGAAAACGTCGATATGTACCGATGAGTTCGGGGCTGTAGACCTTAAAGGTTTTGTACTAGAACAGAATTGTTATTTTCATCCATTTGTTTATTCTCTTACCTTTGTTACGTGTTGACACCCGAATAAAAGTATATCAGGCTTACATTTTTCCTTTGTATTTCTTTTTTGAAAATATGTGCAATACGTGTGTATCAGATAGCAGTGTCTTTAATGTTACTTCTGACATATACAATTTTTGCAAACAGTGAATATGAAATTCTTGCACATATATTTTAGGTTTCATAATTCTTTAAATATACTTTTTCTTCAGATCAGACATAAGACAGACTTTTGAAGGTATAGAGAGAAAGGGAGAGAGATCTTTAAAGTAAAGACTGGTGTGATAGAATGGAGCATAAAATAAGATACCATCACATTTTGTCAACGAAAGTTCGCGAATTACGTTTTGGGCATATCATCATTTCATTTAAAGGATGTATATTATTTTAAGTAAGACAAATTCGCATATCCTGACTTTTCAGTTTGAAAATTTTACAAATTCTCAATAATAATAAATAGGTTATAACTTTAAGACAAGTACGGATTACATTACCCCAACCAAACCCCACCCCCTCCTTCGCACACAAAATAGTCCAGCAAAGCTATAATAAGTCATATTAAAAGTTTTTTTTTTTTTCAAATTGCAACATAGAAGTGGCTGTTGTCAGATAGACTTTAACCCTAATCCTGCCGCACGCGACCATAGATGACATTTGCGGAAAATGTAGAGCAAGATCAGCCTGCACATACGTGCAGTCTGATCTTCCTCTACACACTCCGCTGCTTTATCGGTAGTTTGGGTCATATAAATCGAGCCCAATGCACGTGCATTTAGCAAAGTATTCTTGTGTTATCAAACATATTTTTTTACGGCAAGATAAGGGTTAAGGAGATCGCTTGCCTTCAAAAGTTGATTGGTAATATCCACTATTCTCCGACAGATAAAACAACGAGGAACGTTGTCGTAACAATAGATGTTATCAAGAAAAACAACACAAAGAAGATCTTGTCTAGAATGTTCGCTAAATCCTTATACTCATACGGGTAGATGTCACGTGTCGTGAGAACTAATAGCTCACTTCCGGGTCGTTTTGGCTTTGGTACTACTTTATTTTGCTTTACTGAACCTTTCGATACTGTTGAGGACTCTTTGCTGTCATTTTGTGTGGTTCCTCCTGGACTGTTTACCCTGGTTTTATATATAATATACTGTTAAAACAGATACGTGGAGCGTGCAATAGTTCAAATGCATACATATAATTTAGCAATGATTTGTGAAAAGAGGGCTTAAATGTAATTGCGAAACGTATCGGCCAGGTCAGCCTGCACAACTCGCGCAGGCTGACCTGGGCCGAACTTTTTCGCTATTGGTTAATTTTGTGCATGTCAAGGCACCAGTCTACCTCATGATTAAGGCGGTTCTTTAAAAACAGGCTATTATGGATCCATTATTATCTGATAGCTCGCTTGGTATAATGCATCACGGAGATGCACCAAGCCCCTTTGGCAAAACTTTATTTCATACAAATGGCTTAATGAAATCTTACGAGCAAACGAGCCATCGGAGATGATGCTCTTTTTTTCATTTCTTTCTCTGGAAGAACTTGGAAAGGATTCACATAACTGAAATACTGACTGAAAAGGTATTTAACATAAAAAAAGCAAATAAAAATCAACTGTGTACAGTAGGGTGGAGCAGAGGGGTTGTTTATTATCGTATCTGAGCTGTTGAAAGACCCAGACACTTCCTGATTAATGAGACACTTAACCTTGCACCCTTCATATATCAAGCCACAAGGCAGGAATGTATTCTGTAAAAGTTACTTAACACACTAGGCTGCTAAGTGCGACTAACGGACCTTTTTCTGACAGTACAGATCAAGATCAGACGGAACAGAACGTGCATCCTGACCTTGGATCTACACTGTCCAATAAGGAGATATTTCTCCGACCATAATAACTTTGAAATAGCTACCTTTGGGCTCTCACTACCGACTTGAGGGTATAATTTAATTTATGAAAAGATCAGACAATACCTGACTAGTGAGACACATTAACCTGGTACATTTTTTATCAAGCCACAAAGCAGAACGGCATTTAGTAAAGATCACTTAACCCTAAGACTGCTAAGCGCAACTCACGGGCCCTTTTCAAACAATATAGATCAAGATCAGACCGCACAGAACGAAAATAACTTTGATATGGCAACATTTGGGCTTTCAATATTAAATAGAAGGCATCATTAAATTATTCCGCAGGATAAGAGTTAATTAGCGACGGCTCACAAACCAACCATATTGGAACGATTTCTCCCCACCCCCCCCCCCCCACCCCCATCCATGAGACTCGTACCCTTTGCGGACAACTGAAACCTTAATCTGCCAAATAAATAGTATGAAGATTTCCAGCCAATAGTTATAATACCAAAACATTGCGATTACCCTTCGGCATCGATCGGACAGTGTAGATCGAGATCAGACTGCACGTTCCGTGCAGTCTGATCTCATCTACACTGTCTGCAAAAGGACTTGAGTCGCGATGAGCAGGCTAAGTGTAAACCACCAAAATAAAGAGACAGTGCTATGGTTTCACCCGACAAGTGTTTCAACTTTTTCACTGCCACTCGCGAATCAACCATCTTTCTTGACGGTGTGGATCCACGATCAAACGGCACATTTCATGCAGATCCACAACGTCCGCTACGTCATGCTGGCTTATTGGCTTCCAATTTTGGTCGGTTTGATAATGAAACCCAAGATCTTGGTCTATTCTATTCGTAAAGGGTTGTGGTAAGATTGGGCGAAATTATCATGGTACGAAACTGCCAGTTCCCTGGACCGGAAATGAGGAGAACCTTTCCATATCAAGTTAGTATGATTTCCGCCATCTTAGAACTTGGTGTACATAGACTAGAGAAAACGATCGGACCTCATCCTCACTAAAACAGATGATTGTAAAATCTCGTGACTGAAGCCGAAGGCGTAAGATGTAAATTTTTGGTTTTACAACAGGATATTTTTTGTCGATGGCCCAGCTTACCTGTAGCAGGCCACTTTTGCGAAGATGTTAGCAAGTGTTGTCATGTGACCGTTCAGTTTCAGACCATGTTCTGTTTTCACATGTATCCGCTGTATTATTACCGTGACCAGGACTTCAAGGGCAGATATCATCACCGTGCAGATAAGATACACACCTGAAATATTCACAAGAATTAACTCTCAGGCAGCTAAGCTCGACACACTGACCTTTTGAGGACGGTGCAGATCAAGATCAGACTGCACAAACGTGCAGTCTGATTTTTGATCTACACTGTCCATAAAGGACATGTTTCTCCCAAATACCTTTGAAATAGCAAGATTTGGGTTTTTAGTATCGGGTTAAAAGTTTTATTTCGCTTGTTCAACAGGTTAAAGGTTGACAAGATTAAAAAAAAAAAAAGTACACCTAAAACAAGATACATGTATTAGCAGCACAATAACGAATAAACTTTCACTGATAAATAAAATTTTCAAATTTGTGGGTTGTGTACCCTTGCATTTTCAGTTAATTTTAATATCATGCTTTCAAAATTGTCTTTTTTGTTTTTGTGTGTTCAAACGAGCAAAATTCTACATGATAAGAATGAGGTCCAGAAAAGCTGTTTGTATTTGTAAAACTTTTCCATTTATTCTGACACTTACTTAGAATGCAGAGATTAATAGATGTAGTGGGTATTTTATCGGAGACAATAGTGAGGACGACTGTTAACGACAGCAGAATGGTAAGCGAAAATCCATTTTTCTCCCCGCTCTCTACAGGTAACACAAACACAAGGCAACCGAGAAAGGAAATAAACACGACCGGTAGTATGACGTTGAGAATGTAGTAGGAGTTTTTCCGCTCGAGATACAATGTGAAGGTCACCTGACTCATAGCATGGCCATGCATCTGTCTGTGAAATATAAATACGAAATTATGAAAAACACGGCTAAAAGAATATTTTGCTGGTAACCAGCACTTTCTACTTAGCCCACAATGTTTATACCCTTCCAAAAACAACCCACTTTTTTGAGTCATATTCATTTGATCGTCTGCAAAAGCTTTCAATGTGGGCTCGGTACGCACAGTAAGATTAAGCTCAGTGATTTCTGTATCTGAGGCAAAGCTTACTGTCCGTACATCCCTAATACACGTATTATGAGATTTTCTGGGGTTTTCATGAATTTTTACTAGGTTTAGAGCAATGCTGTCTTTCCTAAGATTTGTATTACAGTATTATCCAATTACAGCTAAGCATTTCCTGGAAGGTGAGTTACCTGTAGATTTGTTGATGCTGTAAAGTACATACACATTGAGTAAGCCACTTCCTGATACACAAAAAATGGCAAAACAATGTATTTTCCGAGTACTGGTCCAACATCTTCGCACCAAGAACGGTATGCCCAAGTTTTTCAACGCAGTAGCAATAATTATCATGCATAATGCCATGATCACCTCATCTTGCTCTAATCTTGCTCTGTAAGCACCATTTTGACACTAGATCTACACATTATCATAATTCTGGCGGGGAAACATGACAGGTAAGAAGAGTATCATAATATTTGTGTTTGTGTGTGTACCGGCCTTTAGAATGGTTGAGGGTAACAGACCCTTACACAAGTTTTAAGTATGTCAAGTCAAAACAGCGCGTGCCTGAAGTCGAAACGAATGAAATTTAAAGTTTCATAGATATTAAAAAAAGAATAATCCGAACATGCAGAACAATGTAATCGAGACATTATCTCAACGTGCAACGGTGACCCCTATGCCCCCCGAGTTCGAATAAGAAAATGCACTTCCTTAGATATAAGGTCAATCAATGACAAATGAAAATCAAGAGATAGATTTAATGATGACTTTTTTGTCTGAATATGAGATTCCTTTTAATGTAACTGCCTATGGGAGTGGGGCTTAACCCTTTACCAAACGATAAAATGTTGGAACTGAAAGCATTTGCAGTCAGTAATTTAAATGTAGCTTAAAAGATGATTTCTGTCTTTGATAGGGTATAAAACACTGCGGGAAAAGGAAACAATGCTGGTTACCAGCATTTTCTCATTTCCCACTATGTTTTCAAAAGCCTTCCTTCACACAGTCATGGAAATCAGGGATTGCTTGGTAAAGGGCTAACTAGTTATGTCTTACTCTTTAAATTGTTGATTTCTATATTTTTCTTGTATCAAGTCCACATAACAAAATGTTAATTTCCCTAACTTCTCTTTGGCCAATTATATGCTTCCGTACAGAGCTATATGAAGACTATACTGAATCTACAATGCATGCGTCACCTTATACAATATCTTATGTAAATTAAAGCAAAAAAGGTTTTTCCAATTTATCATAGATAAAATTGTGGTTATACAGATTAGAAGCCTACTTAAGAATGGAAATTAGAATTTGAGAAGTTGTTCGGTCAGTTCTTACTGTTATACTATATAAGCCATTCACTGTGACAAGATGGCTTAATGCATATGCATAAAAATATCAACACAGGTCAGCCTGCGAAGGGTCGATACTTTTTGCTACTTATAAATTTTCTACATTTCCAAAGACAACTGTGGCCCATGATTCAATCAGTTGTTAGAAAAAGTCGATTTTATGGATCCATAATTACGAGGGTTGTTCGATATGTAATGTGTATTGTACGATATCTCAAAAGCATTCGACTCAAATAGTGAAATGAACATTACATCCCTTCAAAGTATTCTCCGCGGTTTGAAATACATAATTTCAATCTCTGAACCCATTTCTGAAATGCGTCACGGTACGCTGATTTAGGTAGACCTCTGAAGCACTGACTGATGGCTGAGCCAAGGGCTTGTCGGGACTTGTAACGACGACCAGATAAGAACTTTTTAAGTTTTGGAAAAAGGAAAAAGTCGCATGGGGTTAGATCTGGAGAAAACGGTTGGTGTGGCAAGACGGTAACCTTCTCCGACTTCAAAAATTGCTTCACAAGCTCAGATGTATGTGATGGAGCATTATCATGAAGTAGACGGACATGCCTAAATCCTGACACAGGGTGTCGTTTAAGATAATATTTCTTGACCTTTTTTAGTATAACATCTCGGTAATACCGACCTGTAACACTTTAGCCCTTCGGCACCGGAATTATTACGGCTATACCATCACATGAGAAGAATATGCAATAAAGAACCTTCTTTGTGCTTGTGCTTCTTTGGGCAACTACAGGCCTTCTACCGTGTTTAGTTAGCCATATTTTGTTTCCAATTTTTCTTACTGGTTCGAAATAGTGAACCCATGTTTTGTCACCAGTAACAATGTTTGCAAATTGTCTTTGACTGAATTTGGGAAACATTTTGAGCAATTGCTTAGCGGTTTGTACTCGTACCCGTTTTTGGTCATCTGTCAATATATGAGTTATCCATCTAGCAGAAATATTTCGTACTTTCAAAATACGCTTCAAAATGAAATGCACCCGCGATAGCGATATGCCAACAGCGTTGGCAATATCACGAATCGTGTATCTGCCATCACTTTCAATTGTTTCCCTAAATTTTGAGACATTTGCCTTGCCTGTTAAAGTCACAGGTCGGCCAGATTTTGCTGCATCTTTGTCGGACTCTGTGCCAGTCAGAAATTTCTTTCTCCAACTACGAACTGTCCCATAAGATACCTTATCAGACCCATAAACTTCCCCCAATTCAGTAAAAATCTGCATTACCAAATGACCGAGTTTTTTGCGAACTTTTATATAAGCTCTAATTCCTTCAATATTCTTAATCCGTTTCCCAACCATTTTTACAACAGTGGTCAACGACTAGCTCTATTGAAATGACTAAAAGTTTAAAACTATGTGGAGCTGAAGGCTCGTGTTCATACCGTTGGAAAGGTATTGAATAGAGCTATTCAAGCGTATCATCATCCACGAAATCGTGCTAAGCGTTATCGAGCTGTGGTACAATACAGATTACATATCGAACAGCCCTCGTATGTAAAGACTTGCTTGGCATGACGTATTCACGGAGATGCATTAAATACCCTTTTGCTATTGCACAGACGTAGCATAAAAGTAAATCAAAGAACACAATTACAGTATGAATTTTCAGTAATGGGGATAGAACATGGAACTTTGCGACTTAAAACCCCTAGAAACCCTAGGACCAAAAGGTAAGGTGCCCATGCAGAGCTAAATAACTGAAATAATGTTGAAAATGATGTAAAGGCTTTCAAAGATCCATTGGTCTATCACGGAACACTAAAACTTTCATTGGTCGATCACTAAAATTTTAAAAGCTCGATTATCGGGCGCCGTTACTTAAAAGAAGATCACATTGGTGCATCCCATCTTCGTTGTATATAATACGACAAACAGATGTAATTGAATATTTTTAGTAACCGCGCGCGATGATCGAGCAACCGAAATTGAGGTAGTTCGTGAGAAACAAGTGGAAGTTCAGTGGCCTATGGTTAAAGCAGAGCAGTATTATTGCTTAGAACTCGATTTTTGGAGAGTTAGTATTTTATTTGTCAGGGTTAGATTGAAACTCCTTTTTAATCCCTTTTCACCAAAGATTAAATCCGTACTACATAGGATATTGCCGTAAAATAGTGTCTGAATTATTTTCGTTTTCCCGTTTAAAGTTTTTGGGAAATCAGTATATTCAGTTGACCTGGACCGTGACTACTAAAATACAGTATTTATAACTGCAGACGAAACAAACAAAGCTATGTCGGAGATAAATTACGTTGAGATGACCACGACACATTTGTAAGCTTTCTTCGCCTGGGATAAGTCTTTCGAACTCCGATAACTAAATTAAGAGTTCTAATTTTGTATATACTTTCGTCATACATCAGTTTCACCGGGTAAAATATCGTTCATATTTTGAGCAATTATTCTGCTTTAAACATAATGCAAACATTTCAGTACATAGTCTATAATACCTTGTTCCTGTCTCAGTTGCAGTTTTACTCACGTCCCATTCTCCATTTTCTTCGTAAAGCTCAAAGTTGACATGTGCATCAGATTTTTGTATTGCGACTTCATCAGCATTGTACATCCAGGTAGAAACCTATAGTAGAATGTTGACACACACAATGACACGCACGCAACAGCCGCAAGAATTTTTTGTTACCTTCGCTGTGATTGGCACAGGGACGACTATCTGTCATCATGGTCATCATTTTCTTTTCCTATCGGTTAGTTAATGGTTCGGCTACGTTACGAACACCGGGTAGGTTCTATCGGACTGGCGATGGTAATTATACCATCCATTCCATGTTTTATATTGTACCTATGTTTTAAATGCAAGTAACACTACCTTATTCTGCTATCCTCTCCCAAAAGGTTTTTTTTTTTTTTAATCTCCGTGATGGATGCCATCATACCAAGCAAGTCGTTACATAGTGCATCCACAAAATCCATTTTGTTTGAAAACCAACTGAATCACGATGAACACCGGTCCATGGGCATACAAAAAAAAAAAAATTACAGCTAGCAAAAAAGTAAAAGGTTCCGACCCAGGTTAGCGTGTGCAGACTGCGCAGGCTGACCTAGGTCCAAATTTTTTGCAAATGCATTTCATCCCTTTTCACAGAGCATAGCTCAATTGCTTCAGCATACAATAAAAATATAGAATTAGATTAAATCTTAGCGTTTACCTGTATTTCACATTTTTGTTTATCAAATGGATAGTAGGTTATATCAACTGTACAGGCCACGAGATAGTTGGCAGCAGCCAGCCAGTACACCTCGCCGTTGGAACCGATATATAATGGTATACTTTTTGTATCCGAATCGTCACTCAGAATCTTTATATCTTCTGCTCTGCATTACAGTAGAATTGGAATTATTTGCTGTATAAGCAAATCAGATCATGTTTTTACTTTCTTTTTTAATGAAATGCGGAAAACTTTTTACAAAGGCGTAATTTTCTTGAAATATTTTTGATAACTACAGAATATTTCGAGATTAATCCTCCCCAACCCTGACCCTAAACTGTTCCATTTTCTTGTTTAACTTGTACGGATAAAAAGCTTTTAGGATTCAGATCTTGAATAAAAACAAATTATACAATAACAACAATATCAGTTAACTGTCTGGGAACGCAGACCAAAATCTGTTAACAAGGACGGCCACAAATTTATGAGTTATAGGGCACCACTGTGACAGTCCCTCCTTAAGTCTAGACATCAGCAATCGACCAACTGACATGAATACGGCAATTTTACACTGGTTCTGTGCCGGGGCATTTTAACCAAGTGGGCTTTGATTGTAAGTAATTGTACTGGAGTTTAACGCCGTTTAAATAGCTTAGGTCATATCACGTTGCTCAGTGCGCCTATGCATGTGTTTCCTGGATTTCTCACACCATTTCTGACACAACTTTCTTCCTAAGTCACTGACTACTTTTCTCACATAAAGAGGTGAGAGGCGAAAAATCGCCGGAAAGCAAGTTTGCCTCAACCGAATATCGAACTCACAATCACCAGGTCACGAGTAGGATACGCTAACCACTGATCTACCCGGCCGGGCAAAATGGGCTTTGAAGATCACGGTCAGATCACACTCAGCCTGATCTTAATCTACAAGGTACGCAAAGGTGACTTTATTTTGTACTCGGGGTCCTGTGATTTTAAGTTTGTTTGTCTGTTTATCTCGTCATTTCTAAGAACATAATGTTATTAGACTGGCTAGACTGGAATAATTGTATTAAACAACAAATGTGCTATATTTATAGCTTGGATCTCTCTCTCTCTCTCTCTCTCTCTCTCTCTCTCTCTCTCTCTCTCTCTCTCTCTCTGCATACTTACGAATTAGCCAGAGTAAGGGGAGGAACCCATATTTGGTCATCTCGTAGGTAGGTACTCGTCATTCCCCCATAAGTTGCAGCTGACCAGTTCAGTCGATCGTCATTCCAATTCTGGTGAATGGTGAAATTGCAAGACAATTATTTTTTATGATTTTATGATTCTGATTTTTTTTTTTTTTCTTTTGTCCCAGCGTTCCCTAATTGGACAAAGCATTTTACTCAAAATTTAATTAAGTTTTATCTAGATGCGTTAAGCCTTATGCTGCTAACCGCAACTCACTGACCGCTTTCGGACAGTGTAGATCAAGATCAGACTGCACAGAACGTGCAGTCTGAACTTGGATCTACACTGTCCGTCAAGGAGATAACTTTCTCGACAAAAAAAACCCTTTAAAACAGAAAAAAAAAAAAAAATGGGTTTCTACTGTCGGCTTTAAAGTTTCATTTGAAAGTTCCTAGGTTCCAGGAAAACGGTTAAAGAGAGTAGGAGAGAGACAGAGAGGACAGACGATATAAATTTGTTGAAGGAAGTGTCTTAACTGACCAGATATTAACTAAATAGATATAACAGCGCAGCAAGGAATGTAATTTTACCGATGATGTTCTCGAGAAGAAATAAATTTCGATATTTTCTTTTAAAAAGAAAAAAATATATATACATATTCTATCTATTTCATGTTTCTAACCCCTCTTTTGTACGGATTTCCATCAAAACCCAGCACAATTGTTTTTGGTTATTCCCCGTGGCGTACCTCCCTCCACAAAACAACACATTATGTGCAAATGTTACGTAAAGCGCGAGAAATGTAGGGTAAATTACGTCATATTTCTATTTGGTTGAATGGCACGCACTGTTTACCGACGCACTACTGTTTTCGCCTTCAACTGAAGAGTTTGAAAATATGAAATCAGTTTTTTCTACTGGTCGTAACCATGAAATATCAAACTATAATTCACCATTATTTCTCGATAAACTAAAGAAAAGCATAAAATAAGAATGCACTTTAGAATAGTTGGTGATGGGCCCAGACGTTTGAAACTTGTTTCCTTCGCAAGTTTCTCGTTAAATACTTACCACCAGAAGAAATCCAACCAGAGAAAGTGTTTGATCCACATTATTCTGCAATGAAACAGAATTTAATTGTTTCTTACATGCTCTTCGACAAAGTATGAATATTTCCCACTGAATTATAATACGACACAATTTCTCTGCAAAAGTTACAATTTCACAAGCAAAAGTTTAGAGTGATATGTACACTGCTCGTGCAGTTTTGCATTAATATACGTTAGTAATTTAAGTAAGTAAATAAAAAGTTCATTGTTGTGCCATTATGTACGAAATCAATTACAAGCGAAAATAAATGAGCTATGATCCTAAAAAAGGGGGCTTAATGCATCTGCGAAAAGTGTCGACCTAGGGCGAAAACTTTTCGGTATTGGTCAATTTTCTGTATGTCTAAAGGCCAGTTTACCTCAGGATTAAGTCGGCTCTTGAAAAAGGCGGCTTTTATGGATCGATGGTACCATGGATCACGGAGATGTATTAAGCCCCCTTTTTCCAGAGCATTACCATTGGGTTTAGCCAATCGGAAATTGTGTTATTTTCAAATATATAAGTAGATAGTAAAATGGGTATCCTAGGCACTTTTGATCGCATTCCAAAATGGCCCAGACACTCAACGAAATGGCCCAGCTAATTTCTTAATCAAACCCACACAAATTCCTTAACCAACTAACTAGTTAACCAGACAAACCGATTAACTAGTTAACCAGGCAAACCAACTAACTAGTTAACCAGACAAACCGACTAACTAGTTAACCACGAATCTAAGGCTAACTTAAACTTTAAAAATTTTTAATTTTAATTTTTGAAACTTTTTTTTGTCTCGAAATTTTTTTTCAATTTTTTTTTTTTTTTTTTTTTTTTTTTTTTTTTCGATCAATCACATATGTCAGTCCAAAAAATGTTTGAAATTTTTTCTATTTCTACAGGAAAATCATCATATTGTAATCATGAGTGTTAAAACAATGATATCTACCTTTGGTGATAAATTAACCAACATATTAAACTATAAATTTAACTACACACCCGAACGATTTCCTTCAAAAGCTTTTAAATGTAGAGAATTAATTGAATTTAGAAGAACACAAAACAAAAATTTACATTGAATTACTCGAAAACTTTAAACCTGCTCTATACTATGAATGTAGTAAAATATTACTCAAACAAAAGACTGTTTCCCTCATCGTTAGCATCAATATACTAGAATTATTACACAGTATTATGGAGGAACAATGGCAGGACCTTTACTCATATGATTCAATGGAAGGAGATGTAAATTCAATTCTAAATGATTTTAACAAATATCTCATGCTAGAAAAAATAATAACAATTAATAAAAACGATGTTGTTGCTGATGCATATAACAATAATTTATCTTTCTCATTAGATCTTTTGATTGGTAACCCTCATATTCTAAATGATTATAATAATCGTGATGAAGATGGTGAACTTATAGATTTTGATGAAGATGAATATGCGAAATTAGAAAGTATCCAAAATCAAACCACAAACAGAGTTACTTTATCTGATTTAGAGGTTACCGAAGTAATAGAAGTTGTTAAAATAGAATTACCAACCACAACCAACCAGGAACAAACATTTAAATCTGAAACATGCATCATATGCTTAGAAAAAGATCCTAATATATTATTTTGTAATTGTGGTCATATATGTGTTTGTGATGGTTGTAACACAAATGGAAACTTTACCAGTTGCCCAATTTGTTAAACAGAAGACACCATTAAACGTAAAATATAACTTCTCTTTGGAAGTTATATTTTTACAAGTCTAATTCTATCAAAATAGATATATAAGCGTGTGTTACATTACGGTTGTCTGATCTTGAGATAAAGTTTACAATGTCGCATTGTTTTACCTCCAACGCCCTCGGAAAAATCGTACAGCTACAAATTTCATCCGCTTTTTTAATAATAGCATAATCAACCTGTTCTATTCCATTTACTACAGTATTAACTTGCACCTCTTCTGGTACATTAAGATCCTTCTTAACAATCGTTAAACTTCCTCTTATAATTCTACCCGATACACTCATACACTAACCCCCTAAACCATGCTTTTTACCTGAATTACCATTACCAAAAGAGAACTCATAATTACCGTCTCCAATTGGCCCTTGTTCTTCAGCCCACACAGTTATAATAGATTTAGGACCTATGAGAGAAGGAAGGGATACTTTTCTATCCACGTAGGATTTTGTTGCTAAATCTCTCTCTTCTACCGGGGCTGCAGCGTTTTTTAGAGAAAAACCTTGGAGATCTATGTCAGCCACCACAGTGAAACTTCCATCCGGATTTTTTACGATAGCTCCACCATTATCAACATAATTTTTATTAGCAGCAGCATCACGTGATGTAGGATTAGGTAATCCAGTAATTGGGTTATCATTCATAACTATTCCACCAGCTATTGAATAGGATCCATCTTGTTTTTTAGTCAAAGCTTTTTCACCTGCAGTAGCCACCTCAACAACGGTATCCACGTAAAACTTATTTACAGCTTGATCATTTTCTAAAGGACTTCCAACATTGTTAATTCTTCGTCCTCCCATAGAAACGTCAGAAACTGCCATATACCTACCAGCTCCATAAACGAAGGCTTTATTTGCGCTATCTACGTATCTTTTAGTTGCTACATCTTGAGCATCTGCGGGATCCAAAACATTAGTTAAACTATATCCTTTCATATCTATATTTGCAACAGCGGAAAAGGTACCATCTCGATTTTCTACTATAGCTTTACCACTCCTATCCACATATTTTTTAGTAGCAGCTTCGTTAGGTTCTGTAGGCTCCTTAACATTTCTTATTTCATTGAAACCCATATTTATAAATCCAAGGGCCTGGTATCCACCATTTTCTTTTAATAACCCACCAGAATTTCCATCAACGTAATGTTTCGTAGCAACATCTTGAGGATTTACTGGATTACTAACCCTCGTTAATGTATTACCATTCATGTCTATAGAACCAGAAACAACAGTTGTTCCATCTTTACGTAAAAAAATATTATTTATGTAAGCGAGTGACACACCATCACCGCTTGTTTTATCATCTTTCATTCGACCAAATTTGTCAACCGGCATTTTTTTATTATAAAAAAAGTTTATTTATCACTGTTTGAAACTTTTTACCTAAGCTTAACTCCTTTAGAATGTACAAACATAAATGCCCACAAAATACTTGCCCAGATTGTTGTAAGTGATCAGTTTTGTACTGTATTGGACTTTTTAGGTACTCTCGAATTTCAATAGGTGGTTGTATACCATAACTGTCAAAATAAATTTTAGTTTTGTCGTTTTCATACCAAGCAACCCAATGCGTACCAGGTCCACCACTTTTATCAAAGTTTACTATACCACATTCTTTTTTATTTGGTTTTTTCGGTAATGTATCTAGTAAAAAAACTCCTCTAAAAGAAGGAATCTTTAATCTTTTTGCAGCATCTTCTAACTCGAAATTGCTCAATGGTTTATTTGGTAAAATTACGTTTTCAATTGAAATATCTAACATTTTTTATAGTTAAATATTTCTAATATCTTTATTATCAACCCATGAATTAAATTCGTTGGGATAACCTTTCCACTTTACTAGAGATTTCTTTTTTCCTTTTTTAATAACTTTTTCTATCCTATACAGCTCTTGACTGGTTTTCTGCAATTCAAGTTCATAAAAGGTACCTTGTATTTCTTCTCCATTAAGATCTTTGATTTTATATGTTACAGGTGATGTATGTTTTACTTCAGAAACTGTAAAATCCTCCTCAGTCCATCTTGTTGTATAACCTTTCTCAAAAGTCTTTTTCTTTTTAGTTATCCTTACTTTGTCTCCAACAGAAAACATAGGTTTTATATCTTTTATTTCGAGATGATCAGGGTAAAGATTTCTCCAAACTTTGGTTTCATTTTCTTTTTTACTAGCATTTACTGGAGTCATCTTAATAGATGAATGCCTCGTGTTATTATATTCTTTAACGAAATCTGGTAACACATTGATGTAAACATTTGTGGAATGAGCAGAAAAATACTCCCACATTTTTTCTTTCATTGTTCTAATCCATCTCTCAACAACACTAGATTTTTCCTCATTTTCAGTGGAATACAATTCAACCAAGTCTTTTACATCTTTGTTATAAAACTCTTTACCCTTATCCACCCACATTTTTTTCAGGTTTTCTCTCCTTAAAAATACTTTTTAGTGCTATAGCAACAGATTTTCCAGTTTTATCTTTTAATGGTATCAACCATCCGTATTTAGAAAAGATATCAATGACAGCGAGAAGGTATTTTACACCACGATTAAACTTAGAAAATGCTTACATATCTACTAAATCCACAGCCCATATCCTATCTATACCGTTTACTCTAACTCTCCTTTTCTTAAATTTTCTTTTTACAGGTTTATGTAATTCTTCCGCTAAATTTATCATACCGAAATTTTTTTTTTAACTCCCATTCCAAATTTCCTCTTTGTTCCAATGAGTTTACTTACCAACCCCCTTTCCATTTTTTCTCTAATAGTAGGATTGTAAATACCTTCTAATTCTGTTAACATATTTTTATCACACACCGCGTTTCTTGTGGCAGTATCATTATGTTTAAGATAGCAAACATCATGATGGTAAGCAGCTTTATCAACACGATTCATTGGTTTGCTCCATTTCTTTGGTGTTAAATCTGGATTGAGTCTTTTTTTTAATTTAGTGCCAGGACCTGTGAAATTGTGACCAGGGAGATGCATTTCAAAAGGAAAATTATTTATAGCTTTATTTAGCAACGATCCGCCCTTTGTTCCCCTAACAAACTGATTTTTAGTTATTCCACAAACTACACATTTTCCCCGTTTCATATTTCTTCCATTTTTAGAAACAGCATATTCTATATTACTTGTATCAGTAACTTTTTTACATTTAACACAATACATTTTTTATATATATAAATTAAAAAAGTTATATAAAATGGATATTGTAAACTTATCATGGAACGAAAAAGTATCAAAGAGATTTAATCACTGCCTTTTACCAAAAAGTATCAGAGGAATAATTATAGGTAAATCAGGATGTGGTAAAACTACTCTATTGTTAAACCTTTTACTTAGACCGGGATGGCTCGACTACAATGATCTAAGTGTTTTTGGAAAAAGTCTTTTTCAACCAGAATACCGAATACTAAAAAAAGCTTTTGAAGAAAAACTACCAAAAGAATATATCTTAAAGTTGTTTAACATGCGAGATGAAATACAGGATGCAGATGTTTCCCCTATAGCTTTAATTGAGGAATGGAAGAAGTCGTTTAAAAACAAATCGGATATAAATTGTAACTTTTTTGAAAATGCGAGTGATGTGCCTGATCCGAGAGATTTAAACCCAGGAAATAAAAATTTAATGACTTTTGATGATTTACTTTTAGAAAGACAGAAAAAATGTGAGTGTTACTACATTCGGGGAAGACATAGTAATGTAGATTGTTTTTACCTCTCACAAAATTATTTCAGACTACCAAGGCAAACTATTAGAGAAAACGCTAATTTTATTTGTCTTTTCCAGCAAGACCTAAAAAACATTAACCATATTTATAGTGATCATGTAGGTGATGATATGCCAAAGGATGAATTTAGGGAATTTTGTAAAAAAGCATGGGAAAGACCGCATGGTTTTGCTATCATTGATCTAACCAGTAAAAAACATGATGGAAAGTATATAAACGGTTTTGACAATTTTTACATACCTAGATCAGTATAAAAAATATTTTTGCTTTTTTAAAAATGGAAAAACTTTTAGAACAAATTGTAAAAAATACGGAACACAAAACATCATTTCAAATCATAGTAAGCGACAACAAAACACGCTTTAGAACAAGGTTTAATCCTCCTATTCAACTGGAAAAGGATAAAGTATATGAAATAGCTTTAGTAAACCCTGAAACTTACTACTCTTTCCCAAATATTGATGCAACAAACAACATATTCGTTTATTCTCCAGACAATGGTACCACATGGATTAAAATAAAAATACCTGAAGGAAGTTATGACCTTGTTGACATTAATGATACCATTCACCAGGAAATGAGAAAAAAGGGTCATTACGATGAAGTTAATGAAGGGTATTATATTAACATTTCTCCAAACACCAATACCCTAAAGTCTGTTCTTACTCTGGAAAATGGTTATCAAGTAGATTTTAATCAACCTTACTCTATTGCTAAAGTATTAGGATTTACTCACGCTAAATATACACAAGGATTTTACGAGTCGGAGAATGTAGTGAACATTCTTAGTATAAATAGTTTGCTTGTTAACATAGATATTATTTCAGGAAGTTACGTTAATGGTTCAACAAAAAACACTGTTTACTCTTTTTTCCCAGATGTTGCACCTGGATATAAGATAATTGAGTCGCCATTTAATTTAGTATACTTACCAATAACATTACATGAAATACATAACTTAGAGGTAAATATTACGGACCAAGATGGTAATTTACTAAATCTTAGAGGCGAAAATTTAACAATTAGATTTCATATTAGAGAAGCGAGATAAAATAAAAAAAAGAATTATATATAAAAATGACAAGTTACACTAATGTTAAAGTAAATATATCTGAAGGGCAAAAGGAAAAGCTTCAACATGCTGTTAAAGCTAGGTGTCCGGTAAGTATTCGTTTAGGTCATGAAGATTTACAAGGTAATGATGTTTTAGCATTAACCAATTCACAAGCAAAGAAAATAGCTAAAGCCTATGAGAGTGGTAAAGGTACAACTATTAGAATGTCTGCGAAACAACTTAAACATAATATGAAAATAGAGGGAGGTTTTCTCGGAATGTTAGCTGGGTTGGCTGCTAGAGCTTTACCGATGTTAGCAAGAACTGTTTTACCAGCTTTAGGTGTTGGTGCTCTCTCTGGATTAGCTCAAACAGGAGTACAAAAAGCAATGGGGTCAGGTCTCTATCTTAAAAAAGGTGGATGTGTCTTCCAAGTGGAAACTGATGGATCTGGATTATACTTAAAACCATACAAAGGTAAAGGATTAGAGTCTGTTGGTGATGGTTTGTATTTAAAGCAAGGAGGAAAGATGTATGATGGAAAAGGACTTTTACTTGCACCTAATAGTCCATTTGCTAATATACCTATCTTAGGAGCTATATTGTAATGTTACAAATAATATTTAAATATTATTTATAACAAAATAAAAGATGAATGTACACAAATTTGGTATAAAACCTAATATTACTAATCAACATAAAACTATATTTTGGAAACCTCATTTAGATGGAGTAAGATATCCTCCCTTAAATCAAGATCCTCTAAAGTGGAAAATGTACTCACAAGTAGATATTAAAATTCCTCCTCGTGATGGTATAAGACTTTCGCTAAGATTTGGTTATATAACTACACGAGGAGTTGTAGTAGCATCTGTCAGTAATAAATGGAAAGGTAGTTTAACCATTCTTAATGGAATACATCTTGATAATGAGACTAATGATATCTTAGTCTACATTTATAATTTCTCACAAAACCCAATTAAAATACCTGAGGGTGAGTTATTCTGCTATCTAAAGTATCTACAATCTTGATATAAAAAATTATCATTTTAATAAAAAATGGCAGATACAGATCAAGAACATCCTAATAAAGTTTATCCTTCACTACCTAAAGAAAGAAATACTGCAAGCGCTCCACCTATTGAGATGCGCATAATAGGGGATGACAAAGGGCATTCCTACCGTTTACAAAAGATATCCGAAGTACAAAAGTTTCTTGAGAACGAAATTCAAAAAAGAGAAGCCTTAACTAAGAAATATTTTAGAGTCGCAAGAATTGTTGATGGTATTGATACAGCATTGATTGGGTTAACAATGGCTTCTGGTGTTGGAGGAGCTGTATCATTGGGTACAGTTGTAGCGGTACCAATAGCATTAGGTTTAGAAATTACAAGTGCAACAACTGGATTACTCTCAATGGTAGGTAAGTATGTAGTAAGGAATTCAAAAACAAAGGGAGAAAAACATCAAAAGATTAGAATGATAGCTGATGCTAAGCTTGATACAATTGCTTCACATATATCTAAAGCTTTAGTTGACGATTGTATATCAGATGAAGAGTTTAAACTTATCATGGAAGAACTAGAGAAGTATAAGAAGATGAAGGATGAGATAAGAACAAAGACTAAGAAAAAGATATCTACCGAAAATGAAGAAAGTTTAATTGAGAGAGGGAGGCGTGAGCAAAGGGAGTCCTTTCGGAGGTTGGTTGAGAAAAATCACGGGGGGCCGCTTGCATATTAAAAGACCAAAAATAAAGTTTTCATGCAGTTTTAGTTATGAAACGCGTTAAGAAACTATGATAAAAACTAGGATAAAGACTAGGATAAAAAATTATTTTAGTAATTTAAAAAATGTCTTTTAAAAATCACTGATCCTGCAAAAAGGGACTTAATTGTAAAAGAATATCTTGAAACAAAAAAGAGGATTCGGGATAATCTACTAGCAGAGAGAACAGGTGAACAGCAACTCCAAACAGATCTTTCAAAGTTTTTTAAACCTATTACAGAAACACAAAAAGCTACAACAAAGGAGATTACAGAAGGGCTTAAACCTATTAAGGAAGGTGTAGAAAAATTACCAGAAGCTATTACTTTTCCAGCATTTCCATCTATCAAAGCTTATGAAAAACCAGAAAATCAGAAGGACTGACAGATGAAGAAGTTGCTGAGATTTGGCGGTATATGAATGAAATGGAAAAAGAAGAAGAGAACTATCCAGTTTTTGTTGGACCACTCGCGGAGAAGTACCTAAGAAAGTTTGCTACTAAGTCTGAAGCTGATACAACGTATGGGTTATATGACAAAAATGGTAAATTTTATATTGGCAACACACCAGTTGGCATTTTAGACGATCATATTTTAGTTGGTGATGATTTCTATAAAGGTACACCTGGTTTATGGGAATTAATCATGTCTAGAATACCAGACAAAAATATTTATGATGATGAGGATTTTAAAAATTACAAGGAGATAATGACAAACAGCAATACCCTCTATCGTAATAATGACCCAAAAACTAATTCTCCAAAAAGTGGTAAATCATATAAATGGAAAAACATTCTTTCCCATGTTTGGTTTGATAGAAAATTCCTTGGAAAAGGAATTGTTATCCCATGTGACCCTAACGCATTAATAAAAAGACTAGACCTGTTGATGGCAAGCAAAAAAGCAGGTAACACAGGTGTAAGAAACGAGTTGGTGAGCATTTGTGATGAACTAAAAAGGCAAGGTGTTTTAAATACAAACACTTATAAAAATTTAATGTCTATACTATAAAAAATGATTATCAATAAGAAACACGGATTTAAAAGAAGGTATTCATATGGTGGTGCTGGAATCTTTGATAGCATTGCTAACTTTTTAGATAGGCTTTTTACAAGTAGTGCAGCTAAACAAATTGCATCTTCTGCCCTTGATGTGGGAAAGAGTGTAGCAAAGGAAGGAGCAAAGAAAGCTTTAGAAGTTGGTAAAAGTGCTGCTGTAGAAACAGGGAAAAAATTTGTTACAAAAGCTTTGACACCAAAATCAAAGAAAATTTTACAAAAATATAGCACACCACCAAAACCCGTTAATACACCTAAAACGCAAGACATTAGTACCTTAATAGAAGGAAGTGCTATTGCTATTCAAGATTTAGTTAAAAAATTAAACAGTGGAGCAGGTATTAAAGTAGTATGAAGAAAAAAACAAAATAAGTTAAGGAGAAAAACATTACTTAAAAAAAGAAGATGTTAAAATTAAAATTTGATCGTCTATATTATAAAAAATACAATACTAGTTCTATTACTATAGTAGGTGCATTGTTAGAACTAGAAGATTGTGAAATCCTTGAAATTAATGACACAGGATATGGTTATAAAAAAGCTACTGTGAAGTTATCTCCTGAAAAAGTAATTGAAATGAAAGAGATTGAGGAAAAGGTGAATGAACGTTTACAAGAGTGGAATATACCCCAAATAACACTTGTATACGGTAATAGAGTTTATTCTAAAACTAAAATAGATACTGCAAAAAGCATTAAGCTTAAAGGTGTGTTTGTTAATGATGAAAATAAGTCTTTCGCTCAGCTTTGGTTAGATGATGAAAATAAGTCTTTCACTCAGCTTTGGCCAAAGTAAAGTATACAATTATAATTTTTATTTAAAAAATTATAATTGCAATTATAAAATGGACATTTTAAAAGTAACCGAACCAGTTTTAAAAGATACTAGTATTGATGAGTATGAACACCATGAGTATGAACCGATCACAGGTACACATCTCAACAACTCTGGAGGAGAAATTAGGATTAACATTGAAACTCAAGATATTTTTACACATCCTAGTGAAAGTTATTTGCTTATTATAGGCGAATTAGTAAGAAGTGATGATGGAGCAGCTTACGATGCAAACACCAATATTTCTTTAACAAACAATGGTCTCATGTATCTTTTTAAAAATATTAAGTATCAACTTTCAGGTATGGAGATTGAATCCATATTGAATCCTGGTCAGGCTACTACAATGCTTGGGTTGTTAAAATACCCGGATGACTTCTCAAAATCACAAGGGTTAAACCAATTGTGGTATAAGGATACAACAAATGCTGCAGCTGTTGGAAACACTGGTTTTGAAGTAAGAAGAAGGTATATTATTAGGGATGCCCTTCCAAGAGGCACCTTTGGCTTTAGAGTTCCATTAAAACATATATTTGGTTTTTGTGATGATTATAATAGAATATTGTATGGAATGAAGCAAACTCTCACCTTAACAAGAAATGATGATAATGATGCAATCTTTCGAGATGGTGCTGCCCCTGCTGATGGTAGAATTAATTTAATTAAAGTATCTTGGTTTATGCCACACGTGCTACCTGCAGATGGAGAAAAGATGGTACTTTATAACATTATCGAGAAAAAAGAAAAATTACCGGTTGGATATAGAATGAGACAGTGTGACTCTATCGCAGTTCCTCAGACAACATCATTTACTTGGAGACTTTCTACCAAATCATCACCTGAGGTGCCACGTTTTATCATTGTTGGCTTTCAGACTGGTAAAAGTGGTGATCAACAGCAAAATCCAGCAACATTTAATCATGTAAACGTTAACAATATCTATGTTACACTAAATACTGTTAGATATCCTGCGGTTGACTATAATCTTTCATTCACTGCGCATCAATTTAGTAGAGTGTACGGTGATGCTGCTCTATTTAGATCTAAGTATTATAACATGGATGAAATGGTGTCAAACCCTAACATTACTCCCCCAGATTATAAAACCCTTTATCCTTTGTTTGTGTTTGACGTTTCCAAACAGAGTGAGAGATTAAAATACTCAGTCAACGATATCCATATCAAGGCAAATGTTAGTGAAAATGTACCTGTAAACACAGAGGCATATGCTGTTGTTATTAGTGATAAGCTAATTAACTTCCAGTCTGATGGTAATAAAATGAGTGTGGTGTATTAAAATATTTCTTTCTTATATAAAAATGATAAAGACTACAGATTTAAAGAAATTTTCAAAGAGAATAATATAAATTTCTGCTCTTACTGGGATAAAGAGCGGTTAGTTAGGTTGGTGAAAGAACATGGTTTGTTACCAGAGGAGTCTCCCATGTTGCCTAAAAAAGAAAAAAGTAAAGACCCTAGGTTTGATAGATTAAAAACTATTATGCATAATCCTAAAGAGGTTAGTTTAGAGGATGTTGAAACTGGTGAAATAAAAACCTTTCCATCAATTTATAAGGCAGGTAATTTTATAGATCATTGTCCTCAAACAATTATGAACTGGAATGGAAGGGTTTGGAAAAATAAATACAAAATTTGCATACAGTAATTTTATTATGACATTATTGTTATAATAAAATTTTTTGAAACAAATAAAAAAATTGTAGTTGCTTAAGGAATTGTGTCTGTTATATAAAAATGAGTTTGTTTAATAGATATATGAACATTGGTAGACGTTTTGCGTCTAATGTTTATTCTGGAACAAGACGACTAGCCTCAGCTGTCGTACCAGAACCCATACAAAGGGGATTATATGATTTTACTAATTGGTTAACCGGTAATGTGGAGACAGCACAAATACCACAAGTATTAGATAAAATTGTTGAACATGTTAGACAAAATTACCCTCCAAGGCAACCGTTTGAGATTAGAGCTTCTCAATCCGCATTTAGAGGGTATGCTACACAACATGTTATAAAGGGTAGAGAAAATTACGACCCACAAAGATTTTTCGCAGAAACGTGGATGTCTCTTATAAATACTCTTCAAAATAATTTACAAACAAAGGTAAAACTTGTACTTAGGTGTAAATTATGGTAATCTTAACCAAGGTCCTGTTGAACGCGCTTTCCATAGTAATCAACATTTAAATTTAAACAGAGGAGAAATAGAGGATTTGTTGAATAGAATGATAGGTGAAGTTTTAGAAAATTTAGCTAATTTTCAAAGAGAAGGTAGTGGTTGGACATTTGGAAGTATAGTGCGGTTAGAACTACATACAGCTGTTTATGTTCCTTTAAGAGCTAATGGTCACTTACCTTTGCCAAAATGGATTGCTAACAAAAAAGCAGTTATCAATATGAAAAATAAAGATGACAAATGCTTTTTATGGTGTGTTTTAAGAGCGCTAAACCGTAAAGGCAACCACCCAGAAAGAATTGACAAGGATTTGTAAGCAAAGGAAAGTAGTGTGAACATGGAGGGAATAAAGTATCCTGTTTCGTTTAAAAATATAGATAAGTTTGAAAAACAAAATTCAGAAATTAGTGTAAACGTGTATGGATATGAGGAAATAAAGAAATATATTTATCCCCTTAGGCTTACAAAAGATGAAAAAAATAAACATGTTGATCTTCTTTTTACTAAAAATGAGGAAAACATGCACTACGCTCTCATAAAAAAATTTAATAGTTTAGTGAAAAAACAAATAACAAATACTCATAATGGAAATATAGAATGTTGTAAACGATGCATGAATCATTTTGGTAGTATAGAACTTTTGGAAAAACATAAGCAATACTGTAATGAACATGAACCTATTACTTTAGAAATGCCAAAACCAGGTACTATGCTAGCATTTGAAAACCACGCTAGAAAACTTGGGTTTCCCTTTGTTGTATACGCTGATTTTGAAAGTGTTTTAGAACCAATACACACATGTCAACCAAACCCGGAAAAAAGTTATACTATACAACATCAAAAGCATATACCTTGCAGTTTTTATTATATTATAAAATGTTTTAACAATATTGTGTATGCTCCTATAGAAAGAAGTTATGTTGGAGAAAATGCTGAGGAAGTTTTTATAAACCAGTTAAAGGGTGATATACAAGAAATTCATCAACGGTACCACCAAAACCCAAAACCTATTGAAATTACAATAGAGGAAGAGATGAAATATAAACAACAAACACACTGTTGGATTTGTGGTGAGAAATTTAATCATGCTAATTATAGAGTAAGAGATCATTGTCATTTTACAGGTAAATATAGAGGCACCGCACATAATAAATGCAACCTAAAAGCTAAAAATCCTAACTTCACACCTGTATACCTTCATAATCTTAGTGGATATGATGCTCATTTTTTTATTAAATGCCTTGGTAAATTTGATGGAAAGATTGACTGTATTCCAAATAATGAAGAAAAATATATTAGTTTTAGTAAAGACATTTGGGTTGGAGAAAATATAAACCATAAAATTAGATTTCTTGATAGCTTTAAGTTTATGAGTTCTAGTTTGGATAAACTTTCAAGCAACTTAGAGGAAAGTCAATTAAAAATTTTATCAAAATATTTCACTAAAGAACAACTACCTTTGATTAGGAGAAAAGGAGTTTTTCCTTATGAGTACCTAGATTCATTTGATAAACTTAAAGAAGAGAAATTACCACCCAAAGAAGCATTTTACTCTAGTTTAAACAAAGAAGGAATTACAGATGAAGATTATGCTCATGCGCAAAAGGTTTGGAAAGCTTTTAATATGAAAACGTTTAAGGATTACTTAGAACTTTACAATAAAATAGATGTACTGCTTTTAGCAGATGTTTTCGAAAACTTTAGAGATGTTTGCTGTGAAAACTATTACTTAGATCCTAGTTGGTATTATACTGCTCCTGGTTTAGCTTGGGATGCAGCATTGAAAATAACAAAAGTAAACCTACAGCTTTTATCTGATCCTGATATGCTTTTGATGGTAGAATCAGGTATTAGAGGAGGTGTTAGTATGTGTAGTAAAAGACATGCAAAAGCAAATAATGAGGATATGGATGAATTATACGATCCTAGTAAACCATCGAAATATTTATTATATGTAGATGCAAACAGCCTTTACCCTTGGGCAATGAGTCGTCCTCTTCCTACACATGGTTTTAAATGGATGAAAAATAAAGAATTAGAAATTTGGCAAAAAATCCCATGTATATTAGAAGTAGATTTAGAATATCCTAAAGAATTACATGAATTACACAATGACTTTCCTTTAGCACCTGAACGTTTAAAGATAGAAAAAGTAGAAAAACTTATTCCAAACTTAAATAATAAAAAGAATTATGTTATTCATCATGAAGCTTTAAAAACATGTGTTGATTTAGGTTTAAGGATTACTAAAATACATCGAGGAATTAAGTTTGAGGAAAGTGCATGGCTTAAGTCATACATTAATACAAACTTGAACTAAGAAAAGCAGCTAAAAATAATTTTGAGAAAGATTTTTTTAAGTTGATGAATAATTCAGTCTTTGGTAAGACTATGGAAAACCTGAGAAATAGAGTAACGATACACCTGGTTTCTAGTGAGGAGCATTATAGGAAATTGGTAGCAAAACCAAACTATAACCACACAACAATATTCGATGAAAACCTAACAGCGGTACACATGAAAAACACTAATTTAAAATATATTAAACCTATTTACTCAGGATTAAGCATCTTAGACATTAGTAAAACACATATGCAAAGAACTTATTATAATTACTTTAAAGCTAAGTATGGTGAAAAGGTTAGATTGTGTTATACTGATACAGATAGTTTTATTCTTGAAATAGAAACTAAAAATTTGTATAAGGATATGGAAAAAGATGTGTTTGAAATGTTTGATACAAGCAATTATCCTAAAGATCATTTCTTAAAAAATGCTTGTAATGCAAGAGTAGTTGGAAAGTTTAAAGATGAGTTAGGTGGTAAGACTATGACTGAGTTTGTTGGTTTAGGAGCAAAAATGTATGCTTATAAAACTTTAGATGGTGAGGAAGATAAAAGATGTAAAGGTGTTAAAAAAGCGGTTATCAAGAAAGAGATAAATTTTGATAATTACAAAGAGTGCTTGCTTACAGAAAAGGATCAGTATAGAAAGATGACTGTTTTAAGAAGTAGGGGCCATAATATGTATACTGAAGAGTTAAACAAAAAAGCGTTAGCATCAAGTGATGATAAAAGGTTTGTCTTGAAAAACAAGATTGATACACTAGCTTGGGGGCATTATAAAATATAACTTTAAAAATAAATTTATGGGAATGTTAAGTTGTAATATATAACTTATCATTGTAAGTTATATATCTGAAATGTTGTTTACTATATTATTTGATACTTTCCTTGTTAGATTTATAGGTTTAGCACAATAATTTCTTAATCCTCTTGTCTTTTTGATGTTTGATAAATAATTATTTTCATCTATTAATGAAAAATCTTCTACCATTTCAAATATTATATAATTTCTTGTCTTTCCCTTCTTTTCTATTTTTATTCCAAGATGTTTATTCGCCTGAGATACTATCTCTTTCTTAGATACATTACTAAACGTATATAAATGTTTCCATAATGCTGCTCTAATTGGTAAATGTTGCCTTATTCTTTCATCTATACTATCTAAAATGGAGTTTATGTAGTTACCTAAAAGTTTAGCATATGTAGCTGAATATAGTTTTTGAAATTTCCCTGGAAAATCTAAAATCAAAATTTTGAATTTATCTTTAGCTATATCAACATTTACTAAATTTTCTTTCATGTTTTCTATTGACTTTAGTAAGTCTTCATCGTTTAAATTTATATCTTTGAGAAACTCTTTTAATAGTTCCATGTTTATTGTTTGACAAATTTGTTTATGTAAAAATAGAAAAATTTCAAAAAATTTTTGGACTGACATATGCGATTGATCGAAAAAAAAATTGAAAAAAATTTTGATTTAAAAAAAAGTTTCAAAAATAAAAATTAAAAATTTTTTAAAGTTTAAGTTAGCCTTAGATTCGTGGTTAACTAGTTAGTCGGTTTGTCTGGTTAACTAGTTAGTTGGTTTGCCTGGTTAACTAGTTAATCGGTTTGTCTGGTTAACTAGTTAGTTGGTTAAGGAATTTGTGTTGGTTTGATTAATAAAATTAGCTGGGCCATTTTATTAAGTGTCTGGGCCATTTTGGAATGCGATCAAAAGTGCCTAGGATACCCATTTTACTATCTACTTATATAAAATTCTTCAGCATAAGACTAAGAATGATCTTAAGAATAGTAGATATCGTAGCTGAAAACGGACCTGATGCTGGTGCCTATGGAATACTGTTAGGGCCATCGCCTATGAATATGTTGGTTTTAAACGCGATGCTCGATACTACGATAGTGATAACGCGATAGCACGATGATGATAGTGCGATATAATATCGTGTTTTTATCATCGTACTATCGCTTTATCGTCATCGTGCTATCGGGTTATCATCATCGTACTATCGCGTTATCATCATCGTACTATCGCTTTATCACCATCGTACTATCGCGTTATCATAATCGTACTATCGCGTTATCGTCATCGTACTATCGCCTTTTCACCATCGTTCTATCGAGCATCGCGTTTAAAATCAACAAATTCATAGGCGATGGCCCTACCGGTATTCCGTAGGTGCCTATTATTTCTTCTCTTCCTTTCCTTGGAAGGCACCTTTCGCTGAATTGTGACAGCTGTGTTGGCAGGAAAGCATGGATAAATGTACTGATTGCACTGAAATTAATAAGATAACCATTTTTGCTTTCAATTTTAGACAGTCCAATAAAGATTCATGTAATATCTTACCAATGACGTAATATGATATATTCCAAACGCTATGGTCACATTGGTGGTGTCGCTTGGTCTTACCATGGTGTGATATCCATTAGTCAGATAGTCCTCTAGTGTGCTGGCATCCGTGTGGCTGTAGGTGGCGGTACACAGTTTTATCAGCTGAACTGTGACAGCTGCAACGATAATAAAAATTCTTGCTCTGTGAAAAGGGGGCTTAATGCATCTCCGTAATGCATTATACCAAGCAAGTTATCACATAATGATGAATCCATAAAGTCTATTTTCTCAAACAAGCGACTGAATCATGAGATGAACTGGTCCTTGGACCGATATCAAAAAGTTTCGGCACAGGTAAGCCTGCGCGGACTGCGCAGGCTGACCCGGGTCGATACTTTTTGCAGATACATTAACCCCATCTTTTCACAGGGCACGAATCATTTAAAAGTTAATGAAAAACAGTAGAACCTGCTCAAAATGACATAGTGATATCCTCGTTATTCTGAAATATCAAAACCAACGACTTCCATATTCAACTGAGAAGTTACAGATGATGTTTCTCATGAAAACCCTGTCACGATGTTTCAATTCACACCGATGACCTAAGACTGTGCCATGAAAGGTATAGAGCTTTATTTGCTGCAGAAAAAAAATGGGTATCGGTAACAGTTAAGTGTAGTGCGGCCTGGATCCAGGCGGTAATAGTTGAGCCACGCTCTGTGAAAAATGGGCTTATTGCATCTCCATGATACATGATACCAAACAACAGATCAAATAATTATTGATCCATGAAAACCTCTTTTTTCAAATAACCGACTTAATCATGAGGTAGACTGGTCCTTTAGGTAATCAGAAAATTGACCTATATCGAAAATTTTCGGTCAAGGTCAGCCGGCGCGGACTGCGCAGGCTGACCTGGGTCGATACTTTTGGCAGATGCATTAAGCCCCATTTTCACAGAGCATAGCTGAGTTTTTTATCACCCCCCCCCCCCCCCTTATCACGGTTTCCCTTCACGAGTTATACATGCACATATCTATGGCAATGCACTTACATTTACAGACTTGAGTAACTTTCTCAGTTCCTGGGTTGATAGAACGTTACAAACTCAACTTAACAAAGGAATAGACTGAACCTTTTTAAATGAGTTAAGTCCGTTTATTTTGCTGAGTTCAGTCTCAAAGGTTGTGTCAATTCAGAATTTAGAGTGTTACATAAGTCTGTTAATGTTAGTGGAATACATCTCAAATAACGAACTCAGCTTAAGTCAGAAACTAAGTCTCTTAGCATATTTGAGCAGATTAAGAGACTTAAGTTTTTTCGTGAAGCTGGGCCAAGACACTGAAATTGGTCATGTGTCTTAGTCAATCAGATTGCTTGCTTTCGAATCAAAAGAAAAGTTATGCTCTGGCACAAGGGGGGGGGGGGAGTTAATGTATCTACGTGATACATGATACCAAGAAAGGTGTCACATCATAAAGGATCCATTATGTCTAAAGACCGACTGAAGCATGAGGTAGACTAGTCCTTTGACATGCAGAAAATTGACTAATAGCAAGAAACTTCGACTCAGGTCAGGGGACCTGAGTCGAGATACTTTTCATTAAATATGCATTAAACCCCCTTTTCGCAGACGATTTCTCAGAAATAAAGAAGGATGAAAAAAAGGACCTTGACATTTCGTCATAAGTGTTCACAAAACGCTGTAAGTCGCCCTAGACATTGACAGCTTCAGAGAAAACGTACCAAAATCAAACAAAACGAAGAAGAAATAAACTTACCTATATATAATACAATAGACATCCAAGTCATGCTTTGAGCATTATATGAAAATACCAAACTATTTATTACTAGTCTTTTAGAGAGAGAGACAGACAAAAAAAAGACAGTATTTTCTGTATTAAAAATGAAGTTCAAGAGGTTTTATTGTGTCCAATAGATCAAGTCCAAAATATTTCGGTTACCTTTAAAAAGAAAGATACATGTAAGAGAAGTCACTGATCCGAATACCAACCCTTAACGAGGTAAATTAGTAAAATTAACAATTCGAGCAAGTAAACAGGACTGACGCACATATAAAAAGATAGCATCTAACTACTGCAGTGTACTAATGCATGATTCAAACATGTCGAACCTGGCAGGTTCAAGGTCAGACTGCAAGATCCCTTTAGTTTGATCTTAACCTACACTGTCCACAAATGAAGTTAACCCTTATGCTGCTAAGCGCGACTCACTGACCTTTTGCGAACAACGTAGATCAAGATCAGACTGCACAGAACGTGCAGTCTGATCTTGATCTACACAGTCCGATAAGGAGATATTATTCCCCAAAACATAACTTCAAAATAGCAATATTTGGGTTTTTACTATGGAATTGAAATTTCCATTTTAGTTATTCACCAGGATAAGGATTAATGTAATGGTGCCAGGCCTTATAAGGTTCAATAACGTTTAAATTTACGGCTGTCAAGGCATGTCATGGTTTTGTCAATTAACGTTTATCTTACTGATTAAAATGTAATTGACAGGAACAGTCATTATTCGAGATTGCTTACGATCCACCTTTAATTTACTTTAGTCTAAGCATATTTATTTTACATCGATCCAGAAACAAGTTCTTGCAACTTATACTAGCTAATCTCTCTCGATTCTGCTTCCTGGGAACTACACCAGTACGCGCGCCGAATGTGTGCTTCAATGAATAGTCCAAAAGTTGACACCCGCTCCGGGTATCGAACTCGGGACTTCATGGTTACCCAGTAATATCATAAACTTTAATTCTTTAACATACGTTAAAGTTTAAAACTTGTCAAAATTCGAAGTATTTGCACTCGACACGCCAAAAGTGGCTCAAATGATTGAACTTGTCTCAAATTGAGCAGAAAACATCGTGGGAAAAGGAGAAAATGCTGGTTACCAGCATTTTCTCCTTTTCCCACAATGTTTTCAAAAGCATTCTCTCTCACGAACGTTAAAAATCGGAATACTGTTGTGAAGGATTAAGCAATGCAATTTAACATCGAAGTAAGCAGATGAAGATCAAACTTCAAGAATTTGCAGGCTAATCTTGGTTTAATCTTCTCTCAAAGGATAGCAGAGGTCGTGATAAGTCGGATATGGGCTAAATCATTTCCAAATGACAAGATTTTCGACTTGTACAATAAAGCATTTGCAGATGACAAATCACATATGGATTGATTGATGAAATTTGTCTTTGAAATCAAAGGAAAAAAAAAAAAAACATTGTGGAACAAGTAGAAAATAGTGGTATTCCTGCTTCGTGTGAAGAGATACTAAGATTCAAAGTCTTCATTACACGAAATTGCTCGGTAATGGGTTAGGGTTAAAACAAAACAAATTATGCTCAGTTGGTTTTGAATATGGTCACGTGAAATCTGATATATTTGAACGATAATGGGAAAGAACAGCTTTTTGCGTCAAAGCACCGTCGCAACGGAGAATATTTAGGGTGCTTTAATTAACCCGCCAGGCTGCTTATCGCGCCTCAAAGAGCTCTTGCGGACAGCGTAGATCAAGATCAGACCGCACAAAACGTGCGGTCTGATCTTGGATCTACACTGTCCGTTACAATATTATTTTCCCAGTGATATCATTATAGTAAGGTTTTTAGTATTGAGTGGAAACTGGTTTCATTCACATGTATTTAGCAGATTAAGGGTTGATTGTTTTACTCTAGAGTCACAGATTTCTTTACTGTTTCAACAACGTTATATTTCTTGAAATAGTTCTCCTGTCCTCAGTGCTCGAAGCATGGTTGCATGAAATGGACCTTGGAAAGACAGAATAAGGTACAAAGGAGAACAATCAAGATACACGAGCACCTCTTCGAAAAGAGAGTTTTTTTGTTACGTGCCTGATGTTAAGCACCGTTGCTTCCTAAACAAATCTCATATGGATTGATTGATGAAATTTGCCTTTGAAATTAAAGGGAAAAAAAAAAATCAAAAACAATCAAGATACACGAGTACCTCTTCGAAAAGAAAGTCTTGTTGTTCACGTGCCTGATGTTAAGCAAGGTTGCTCTCTAAATAGTTCACCTAAAGGACCTTTTATTATGCTGCAAAGAAATTTCTCGTGATCTGATTGGATAATATGCCCCGAACATATATATCATGTACTGGCAAAACCAACGCAAAAGCAGTTTCCCTTTCGGGAGCCCCGTATACATGACTACACTGTCAACGCAACTTCCAAAATGGCGGCGTCGATCAAAGTTGACATCAAGATTATGCGCCAAGCTGCACGTTTTAGCACGTATTACCAAGGTTTCAGTGACGTCATTTCCCAGTGACGTCAGTTTTCATTGAATTGGGGCACTCAGAAGGGAAATTCTACTTCGTCAGCGTACTCAATTTTTTAAACCAAAAAACAGGTAAAATGCCATTAACAAACGTTGGAATGGTAAAATTTTGCAGTATAATAAATTCGTTGTACGGTCAGGTGGCAGGGGACTTGGAAACTTGTTCACGGCTGTGGTAAATCATGTCGCCACCTCGGCTTCAGCTCGGGGCGACGTGATTCACCACAGCCGTGAACAAGTTTCCAAGTCCCCTGCCACCTGACCGTACAACTAATAAAGTACCACAGGAAACAGAACCTGTCTCTGAAGTTCTCTCGCCAACTAGGGTCTAATCTAGGATTCATCTGTGTCTTTGTTAGCATAAGTTGTTCGCATGTATGTTGTTTAACGCTGTTTTCAACGCTGTACTTCTGTTATCTGGAGGAGGCCAATGTACCAACCCATGCTTTCCTAGACTGTTTTATACTAGCACTTCCCACAAAATTTCTTTCCAAGAAGCTGGCCCCTTTCCCACTTATTAACTACCATAAAAAAAAAAAAAAAAAAAATCATCAGCGATGACAGAGAAATGAATCATGTCGCATTAATCCTTGGAAAGAAATTGGCCTAGCCGGTGGTTCGAAGCAGCGATCCTCTTTTTTCAAAGCCTGTACGCTGCCGACTGCACAACCAGGGTTGGTTTATTAACGTGAATTTATTCAATAATGAGCCACGCTCTGTCAATTGGGGGTTCAATGCATCTCAATGATCCATTTGTAGACTGAGTCTAAAGGTAGACTGGTCCTTTGAAATGCAGAGCATTTACAAATAGCAAAATCTTTAGATCAATGTCAGCCTGCGTGGACTGCTAAAATTATGTGGACCAAAATACATGTATAACGAGGGGTATAAAAGGTAAGGGGTGTACTTCGAAAAAGCATCGGTATTTTTTTTTTTTTTTTTTTTATTATTTTATTATTATTTCCTTATTAATAACATTTTTGACTGGATATTTTATTTTATTTATACAACAATTTAACCCTTTACCAGACGGTCCCGTCTTTCAACGAACATGAGGATGAAGACTTTTAAAAACATTGTGGGAAAAGAGAGAAAATGCTGGTAACCAGCATTTTCTCTCTTTTCCCACAATGTTTTGTACCCTACCAATGAAATAAACGATCGATAGGGTTTTATTTAATATCATCTTACAGTACTTTCAATTAGGACAAGTCTAACTTGTTTTCGTGAGGTAAAGAATTAAGGATAAAAGCACAATTGCAGCAATCGACTTTGAAAATGGCAAAATAAAAACTGATTAAAATTATAAAAACGTTTCAAAACACTGTGGCAAAGTGAGATATAGAGGATATTTGTTTTTTTACGGTGAAAGATCGAAATTTATTTCATCTCGTGAACATCATCGGTAATGATGTTCACTCGATGAAATAAATTTCAATCTTTCACCGAAAAAAACAAATATTCTATTTATTTCATGTTTTTAACCCTTTGGGGGGGGGGGGGAAACTTAATCAAAATCTAGTATAGTTCTTTTCGTTAATTCCCCGTGGCGTACCCCCTCCGCATAGCAACGCATTACAATATTAAGTCAAGCGCGAGAAATGCGAGGTAAATTAAGTCATATTTCCATCTGGTTGTGAGCCACGCGCATTTTACCTAGGTAACTAGTGCGCGGGAACAACTGTTTCCGCCTTCAATTGAAGAGTTAGAATATAAAAAGTCGGTATTTTAACTGGTCGTTACCATGAAATATCGAAAGATCTTTCACCGATATTTCTCGATAACCTACAGGAAAGCATGAAATAAATGACTCTGCTTGAAACAAGGAAACTGTACTTTTACCACATTGTTTACAAAAAGTGGCCCGCCGAAAGGCGAAATAAGTCATCCATGTTGATTATCGCAATCGTTCCTTCATTCCTCCTCTCCCTTAGCAATAACAAGTAGAAAAGCTACAGTCAGTATAAGAGTGAACAAAAAGAACACATAGAAACAAATCTTGTCCAGGCAAACACTGATGTCTTTATAGTCGTATATGGCCTCTAATTTCGTGCTGTCGGCTTTCTTATCATTTGTCGTTTTCCCGATTTTATCCAAATCTTCGCTTACTGTGAGCTCTAGGATGTTATGTTTCATATACGATCGTTGTGGGATATCTTTTGGGAATATCTTTGTGTTTTTCCGTGATTTTGGCGTTGAGAAGTTGTCGTCAGCTGTCTCGGATTCGTCTTTGTTATTTCTGGGTCAAAAAGCAAAGTAAAACAAAAGTAAATTTAGACTGTAAATTTCTATAAAATTCTGTTAGTACTAAAAGAAAACCACGAATTTGGGTTATATGAATACAAGTTTATTCAGTCTTTTTTCTCTGATTCTAAAAGCCATTTTTAAGGTCTCAAACGCAAATGGCAATAAACATACATATAAACATCACAACTATACCGAATATGTAGTTATATATCGGTGCAGAATTAACAAATTTACAAGGCAATATATAAAACACCGAAAATTGGTAAGCATGATCATAGTGGCAAAATGACTCGGCACAGCCGTGAACAATCTTATATACATGAAAGTTCGCATCAAATGCATAGCTGAAATACAAACCGCATCTGGCGGGGTTGGAACGCATACGGACAAGATCCTCATTTTCTTTCGAGGTTAAAAGACCAACACCATAACCACTGAGGTAAAGAGATATCTCCCTAACGCAGTTGTTAGGTATTGTATTTAAATAGGGATGAAGCCATGCATGAAGGAGTGGTCTCCCGTTGTACAACCCCTCTTAAAGTCATCATTTATTGATGACTCAAAGCCTTATCAGCCAGAAAGTCCGTTTTTGGACAACAAATGGGATATATGGCTCATTTCCCGGACGAGCCCCATCTTACGAACATGAAAGTTCGCAACAAATGCATAGCTGAAATACAAACGGCATCTGGCGGGATTCGAACCCATGCCGACAAATATCCTCGTTTTTCGAGGTTTAAAAGACCAATACCGTAACCACTGAACTAAAGAGATATCTCCCTAACGCAGCTGTTAGGCATTGTATTTGAATCGGGACGAAACCATGCATGAAGGAGTGGTCTCCCGTAACATCAAGTTTCCAAGTCCCCTACCACCTGACCGTACGCCTTCGACTCGGTGCGAAATTATTCGCCACAGCCGTGAACAAGTTTCCAGTTCCCCTGACCCCTGACCGTGCAACGAATTTATAATACTGCAAAGTTTTACCAGTCCAAATTGTATTTAGCGAAATGTCCTTGTTTTATGGTCTCACGATTTGAGTACGCTGACGAAATAGAATTTCCCTTCTGAGTGTCCCAAGTCCATGAAAACTGGCGTCACTGAGAACTGTTGTCACAGAAACCTTGGTAAAATGTGCAGACTTTGGTGCATGAACTGAATGATAGACATTCAGCGTATTTCTAAATAAACATGGATTTAAACAACTTTAAGTTAATTAATAATGTATCTTAATAATTTGTTGACAAAAGTAAAAGACAAGACCATTAGTTGCCTCAAATGACCATTAGGTTATCCCCTTAACGTTACAATGTATGAGTTTCGACACTTCACAATTTGCTTACCTGACGAAGGGCTGGCTCTGTTTAACCCTGTATATTTATTTAAGAATGATAGTATATATAACTGCATTCATTCATTTTTTTTAAAAGATAATCCATATCTCCGCTTTAATGACAAGCATCAGGGGAAACTAGTAATAATATAGTGCAGTCTACTCAGCACGTTATAAATCTTGTGGACGGATCGTATCGATCGACGCCGCTATTTTGGATGATGCGTTGAAGGTGTACTTATGTCTACGGGGCTCCCGATAGGGAAACTGCTTTTATATGTATTATATATGTTTGGGACATATTATCAAATCAAATTGTGAGAAATTTCTTTGCAGTATAATAAGGAAAAATTTCCCTTGACACGTATTGGATGACAAGGATAAAGAATGGAAAATGAAAGCGAACAGCACCTATAAACTTTTCATTCAAATTCAAATGCAACTTGTGAAAAAATTATTGGGTGCATGCTGAAATACATACGTGTACATGGCTATCTTTGCAAGAAATCGGGCAAAGGACTGTAGCTTTGTGTTGTTCGATCTCGTGTCATATGTCTTGGAATGAATTCGTTGAATAAACACCGTGACAAGTACCTCGGTCACTGACACAGATAGCGCACACAGCAAGTACACACCTGAAATGGTCCAGTACAGTCAGTTTAACAGTTTGTTGGAATACATATATGGACCTAAGAATATGCAGATGTCTCAGCTAAATCTTGTCAGATAACAGCAAAGGACAAAATTACTATTTTTAAGATTACAAGAATCCGATTAATCAATGCATGTTTTGAAGTATTTTCAATTTAACTAACGAACTTATCCCGAGAAAAAAAAATTAAAGAAGACCTCAATGATTCTCATAACACGAGGGCTAAAGATAATTTGAATAATTGGCCGAGAGAGAATACCAATACTCATGGGTCCTTAGAACATTTAAAGTCCTAATCTTCTCTGAGATTTTCTAAAAGGCCCAGTCGGTAGCCTGTAGTTCTTGAGAACAGGGGGTCGCTGGTTCGATTTCCGGCTCGGCCAATTTCTTTCCGAGGATTGATGATATTCATTGTGACAAGATTCATTTCTCTCGCATCGCTAACGATTGTTTCGACGATGGTTAAGTGGAAAAGCAGCCAGTGGCTTGAAAAGAAGGTTTTTCGGAGTGCTGGTAAAAAAAACTCCAGGAAAGCATGGATAGGTGCACCGGCCGCCGCGATAAACATATAATGTGGAAAACACCATGTAATCAATCAATCAATCAATCAATCAATCAATCAATCACCCCTTTACTGCTACTAATATCTACTTTAAACTTCATAAAGACATCTATATTCTGTACAAATGACCTGGTATGGACAAAGATCAAACGCTGGAAGAAAACGCTGATCTGGATTGACAGTGATTGCCATTTTCTAACTTTTCTAGACCATTGGTATTAATAGATGATTGATTTTATCGGTACTCTTTACGGGTTTACGGGTCGCCGTGGTATGAATGAAGAACTGTTGACCAGCATTACTCAACAAACAAACAAACAAACTTACTCAGAATACAGACATGTGTCGATGTGGGCGGTATCTTGTCCGAGACAATTGTCATGATCACGGACAATGACAGCAGTATTGTCAGGGCGAATCCGTTCTTCTCCCCGCTCTCTATGGGTAAGAGGAACACCAAACACCCCAGTATTGAAGTAAATACCACAGGGAGTATCATGTTTAAAATATAGTAGGAGTGTTTCCGACTCAGCTGTAGGGTGAATTCTGCCATAGACATGCCATGGCCGTGCAAACGCCTGAAAAGGAAAACACATGGATTTGGAGATTAACAAGCCCGTCTTAACTTCAGGGTGAATTCCGCCATTGACATGCCATGGCCATATGTTTTACAATTACCAAAGTATCATGTTTTAAATAAAGTAGGGATGTTTCCGTCTCAGCTGTAGGGTGAATTCCGCCATTGACATACCATGGCCGTGTAAACGCCTGAAAATGAATACACATGGATTTTGAAATTAACATGTATTATGTTTAATATATAGTAGGGATGTTTCCGTCTCAACTATAGGGTGAATTCCGCCATTGACATGCCATGGCTGTGCATACGTATGAAAAGGAAAACGCGTGGATTTTGAGATTTAAAAGCCCGTCTCAGCTTCAAAGAGAATTCCGCCATTGACATGCCATAGCCGTGTAAACGCCTGAAAAGGAAAATACGTAGATTTTGAGATTAACAAGTCCGTTTCTGATATAAATGATGTAAATGAGTCATGCTCTGCGAAAAGGATGCTTAATGCATCTGCAAAAAGTATCGACCCATGTCAGCCTGCGCAGTCTGCGCAGGCTGACATGGGTTGAAACTTTTTGTTATTTGTATTTTTTCTGTATGTCCTAGGACCATTCTACCTCATGGTGCTGGGTGAATTCCGCCTTAAATAGGCCATGGCCGAGTACACGCCTTGAAAAGGGAAACAAGTGGATTTTGAGATTCACAAGCCCGTCTCTTGTTTTCAATGTAAATGAGTCATGCTCTATGAAAAGAGGGTTTAACGCATCTGGAATAAGTATCGACCCATGTCAGCCTGTGTAGTTCGAACAGGCTGGCATGGGTCGATACTTTTTGTTATTTGCAGCTTTTCTGCATGTCCAAGGACCATCCCATCTCATTGAGCTACGCGTTGCGCCCAGGCTGACATGGGTCGAAACTTTTTACTACTTTTAAATTTTCTGCATGTCCAAGGAGAATTCTACCTCACGATTCCTTTGATGTTTGTAATAAAAGGATCTTTGGGGTCCGTAATTATCTGTTTACTTGCTTGCTATAATGTATCAAAGAGATGGATTTAACCCCCTTCTGTCAGACCATGGCTCAAATGTATTACTTTGTTGAAGTTTTGAACGAACGACACAATTTAAGACTATTATAATTATACTGAGAGCTTTTGCAAATGACAAACGAAAAGTCACAGAATTGATGGACATTATTTTGAAAGGACAGAAAACACTGTGAGAAAAGAAGAAAATGCTGGTAACCAGCATTTCCACGATGTTTTCAAAAGCCATCTTTCTCAGGGTCGTTACAAATCCGGATTGTCACGAAAAGAGTTGAATTTTGCCCAGTTTTCAACAGTATTTCAACAATGCCACAGTTACATTTCACTTGAATCTTTATCAAACGACGAAATTATAGACTAGTTCATTCTAAAATAGTTTGCGGTAGACAAATCATACGCATTAAATGATGTGATTTGTCATTTCAAAAGGCTGAAAACATTGTGGGAAAAGTAGAAAATGTTGATTTCGTACAGTGTTTTTGTAACCCGTTTTCTCCAGAGTCGTTAAAACACGAGATTGTTTGATGAAGGTTTTTACAAATAATTTAAAAACACGTATATATGAAACTTTTGATATTGGTAGTGTCACTCTGTATATACTTAAATCGATTTTTATGAAATATACATGTACAGAAAGCGTAAGGACTGTTGCATTCTAATATTACCGTTTTTCTCGTGCGAAGCGCGTGCTGGTTTGATACTGCTTCGCTTCAAAAAAGGCATGGATTTATACATTGGCGTTTATAGTGTTTTGATTACAATGTTGTTAACGAAGAGGAAAGGGTCTATGTTAAAATGCGGTCGTCACTTAACTGTTCAGCACAGGAAGTAAAGGTGGATTCGGAGAAATTATATGGAAATGATGCTCTGCCATTTACTACTTTTGCTCGATGGTGAGCTCGAAATAAAGGTTGCAGAGAAACGGTCAGAGATGACCAACGTACAAGATTTCCGTCAATGGCATTTAGAAAGCTTTGGCATATTGGATTCCCCATTTGTTCACCGATCACAAAAACAGGAGTGCATCTGAATTTTGCCACGGAATTACTGGCAGTTTACAAGATCTGTGATGAAAAACTTTTATGATCCATTGTAACGGGTGATGAAACATGGGTATCGTTTTTCGAGCCGGACGGAAAGGAGAATAACAAAGTTTGGATTGGACAAAATGGAGAACGAACCCAACTTGCCCGGCGTTCCTAGAAGTGCTATGCGGGTATTGTACGCATTATTTTTTTATGCTTGTGGTGTGGTTCTCCAGCTTCCAGTTCCAGAACACACCTCTGTTACCGGAAAGGTTTTTGCTGAAAAAAAAACTTTCCTACTGTTGTGCACCAGTATACAGAGGCCCGCCAACGCATCGGAGTGTGAGGATTTAAACTGTTCAATGATAACACCCCCACACAAGTCCGCTCTCGTTACTATTTTTTTATTTTTGAATGCCAATGGACTTTGCCATATCAACAGTCCAGATCTGGCAGCTTGAGATATCTGGCAGAACCAATATATTAAATAGTGTCTAAGTGGATGGAGGTTCGAGACGTGCACCGCTGTTGGAGGCGCGTTATATCAATGAACTAGAACTCTGCCCAAATCGGACTATAAAACGCCATTTTTGGATTGGATCAAACGTTTAAAAAAGTGCGAAAAGGTCACGGGAGAGTACTTCAAAGGACTGGAATAGGCAGTTTTGAGTAGGTAAGAGCAGTTTTACTAGCCTGCACCCATTATTAGAACTTTCAAAATGGCCCTCGTATCATACCTACATCAGCACCTGAACCAAGAGATTAAAAAATCTTTGATCTAAGTGCCGACTCTCGAATGCCTCTTATATGATTTGGTTTTAAACTTACATTTGCCAAATAACTAAAATGAAAATTTCCATCCTGTGGTTAAAATCTCAGAAATTGCAAACTGCAGTTTCGAAATTCTTTTCGCGAAACCATCACTTTATTTATGCGCTCGTATGAGAATGAAAAGGGTTGAGATATGTCAGTATGAATGATGCAGGTCAAGATACGTCCGTAAGATTATGATATGGGTCGACATGCGTCCATATTACTATGAAATGGCTCGAGATGCATCCGTTTGACTATGATATAACTCGAGATGTGTCCATATACATAAAACTATGATTCGGGTCGAGACACGATCATAAGACTACGAGATTGGTCGAGATGCGTCCATATGACTATAATATTGGTCGGGATGTGCTATATGACAATGATTTAGGTGAAGATGCGTCTGTATGACCGTAACATTGGGCGAATTTCGTCCATATCACTACGAAATTGGTCAAGATGCGTCAGAATGACGATTAATTGGGTCAATATACTATGATATGAGTCGGGATAGGTCCATATGACTAAATTTGGATCGAGATGCGTCCTTATGGTGGTGATTTGGGTCGCGATACGTTTATACGACTACCATATGGGTCGGCGTCCATATGACTATGGTTTGTGTCGAGATTCGTCCATTTGACTGTAGTACTTGTGGAGTTGCGTCCCTAGACCATGATATGGGTCGTCTTTCGTCCATACGACTATCATCTTGGTAGAAATGCGTCCATATGACAATGGTATGGGTCAAGATGCGCCCATTTGACTTTAATATTGGTCGAGTTGCGTCCCTTTGACTATGATATTCCAACGATATTACAGGTCATGTCAATTAAGACTTTACCTTTCTCCTAAACTGACGCTGGTGCCGGTCAGGTCCCACTCCCCGTTTTCCTCGTAGAGCTGTAAGTTCACGTCATCAGACATTTTGGTCATATTGACTTCATGTGTCCCGTACATCCACGTGGAAACCTAATGTAAAATAAAACTAGACCAAGTAGAAATAACCTCTCGTTTTTACAATCCTAAGGAATGAGGCTGCTATCCATAAGGCTGCTGAGCGCGACTCAAGGACCTTACAAGATCATACTGCACAGAATATGCAGTTTTGTGGTTGCCTTTTCGGCTTGTTTAGGTCAAGATCAGGCTGCACAAAACTACCGTAAAAGGACTTCCCAAAACAAAGATGATGTGGTGTTTGCTTTATCAAGCGAGAGAGATAACTTACATTGACCGTGAATTCCTGGCAGGGGCATAGTATTACGGGATACCACTCCTTCATGCATGGCTTCGTCCCGATTTAAAAAATACAATACCTAAAAACTGCGTTAGGGAGATATCTCTACCTCAGTGGTTATGGTGTTGGTCTTTTAAACCTCAAAAAAACGAGGATATTTGTCCGTCATAGGTTCGAATCCTGCCAGATGCGGTTTGTATTTCAGCCATGCATTTGTTGCGAACTTTCATGTTCGTAAGAATAGTGTTAACAAAATTTATGACACATGCTCTGTGAAAAAAGCGGTTTTATTGCATCTGCAAAAAAGTAGGCTGACCTGGGTCGAATCTTTTTGCTTTTGGCCAATTTTCTGCATGTCAAAGAATCAGTGTATCTCATGATCCAGTCTGTTGTTATACAAAATGGATTTTCTTGACCCATAATTATGTAATAACTTGCTCGGTATAATGCATTACGGGGTTGCTTTCAACCCCCCCTTTTCCAAGAGCGTTGCTTCTATCAACCAGCCGTGGCATGGATATGACTGAAATCTTTTTTGAAAGCGATGTCAAACAATCCTCACACAGCAGAAAATGAGAAGACACCCAATGTATTTTTAATTGCATAAATAATACATGCTGGTATTACTCTCACTCGATGAACGTTTCATTATCAGTTTATATTATTGTTTGTGTTTGGGATAACCAGTTTAAAATTACGTACCTTGACGAGAAAATTCAAAATCCGAACACAATAATGTTAATATTATCTTAGGGTCCTATGTGGCTCAGCGGTAAAGTGTAGGACTCGTGACCTGGAGGTCCCGGGTTCGAGCCTCACTGGCTTCACTGGGTTTTTCACAGTAGTGTCCCTCGGCAAGACATTTCAGAGCCAAGCCTAGTAGTGATGAAACCCAGGAAAACATGAATATGTGAGCTATCGCCGTGATATGACTGAAATAATGTTGAAAACGGCGTAAACTTTGTGACACCATTCAAACAAACAAACTAATATTATCTTATCATGGTTCTTGGTTTTTGACCTGTATTCCAAAAAACTAACAAAAATATAAAGTGTTAATGAATGGTTTATCAAGTTAAGATTTATTACTCTCATAATAATCATAGCCTTTGTTGACATACTACAGGTATAAATCTTACTCGATAAACCTTTCATGAATACTTTATATTATTGCTTGTTTTTGGGAATACAGGTTAAAAACCTGGAACCGTGATGATTTAATATAAACATTATTGTGCTGGGTTTTTCAACTATGTTGTCACGGTAGTAGTATAGGGTACTCACTTGGGGTAAAATAGGCGATTTTGCCCCAAGTGACTACCCTTTAGTGCCCCATTCTGCTACCCTGACAGTAAATGGGGCACTGGGATAGCGAATGGGGCACTTTTGGAGACAAACCGGAAGTAAATATCGCCAAAAGTCCGCCATTTTGAATTCTGACGGATAAGCAGATGGGGCACTGTGACTTCACTTCCGGTTGCCCTATCCGACTTACCCTGAGTGCCCCATTCTGCCACCCTGATAGTAAATGGGGCCCCGGGGTAGCAGAATAGGGCATGTGACGTCACTTCCGGCTGACGTGACCTTCCGGTACCTACTCTCCTTACCCTGAGAGGGGGAAAGATGGGTGTGTCTTAGGAAAGTTATGTGACGTCATGGTTACAGGGCAAAGACCATTTCCGGTTGATCTTAGACTGTACATGTTGCAGAGATTGCACAGTCCCTATCTGACTTACCCTGAGTGCCCCATTCTGCTTACCCTGAGTGGGGCTGTACTGACTGAAAGTCTTGAAAATTGACAATTTGAAAGATCACTCTTTCGTGTGGAATGGTAGCCCTGAAAAGGGCTGTTTGTGGAGGCTGTGTTTTTAGGCACAGCCTCCAACTTTTCTGCAGGCTGCACAGCTGCTTGCTGTCCGCCTCCTTAGCCTCTTTATCTGTTGCTCGTCCAGATCAAAGTTTAGCGTGAACGCCGGCTCATTGTCATCATCCCAGCATTCCGTCACTGGGATGACAAACTCCTTCTTTTCCTTAGCTATCGCCAATGGTGGTGATGGTAGTCTTTTATCCTCACCCATTATCTTCTCTATTTGACCGTTTACTCTCTCTAATTTTAATGAGAGGGTGGATACCGCTCTCATTAAGTTTTGAACTGATTTTCGGAGATCTTCCATCGTTCAATTGAATAGTGAAAAAATCGTCGGCTTTTATAAGCTGGTGGGAGGATTGACCTACTTTGGTTCAGAATTAACGGTGACCAATCAAAATGTGTAATGATATAACGAACGAATCGATTGGACGCCGTTATTTCTATGTCAAAGTAGGTCAATCCTCTCGTCAGAACTAGGATTGACCTACTTTGATTCAGAATTAAGAGCGCGTTCCCGGGCGAAAGCACCCTCGATGAAGAGGGGTTTAAACGCTATATGTTATTAAGTGTAACTCTTTAGAGGTAGAAATACCAAAATTTGAAAAGAATAATCTTTTAGAATTAACGTTTTTTTGACCAATCAAAAGCTTCGTTGGTTTAATGTTGACCAATCAGAAGCTTCGTTATATTTCTTTGTGTGCGTAAAAACTAGAAGGAGAAGATTCGTGTTATGCACAGGAGTTTGGACTTCGTCTTTTTTTTTTTTTTTTGATATGGAATACAGTGTGAACAATGTCCACACTGTCTCTGGTCAAGAGGGTTGGGAATAGACTTTTTTTGTCTCGTTGGAGTAAAAAAATTTGCAGTGGGACTGTGGTCTTAGGCTTTTTTTTGGAGTATAACTCTTAGGGTGTAACTCATTGACTGAAAGTCTTTTGACTGAAAATTGACAATTTGAAAAGAAAGATCTTTTCGTGGTGTTGGGTTAGCCCTGAAAAGGGCTGTTTTTCTGTGTTGGAATGTTTTCCAGCTTTAATGACAACATTTAAAATTTGCATGGCAGATTGGACATGCTCCGACTCTTTTCGTGATTGTCATTGCTCCATTATTAAAAGTAATCCGTCTCCCGAGTTCCACATCAACCAAGATAACGTCAGGTGTTGTCTCTAGAACTAGTTCGACTATTTTCTCACCAAGATCTACGTATGTGCGTGATATTTGTTCTAGTTGTATTCTATTCTCTTCAATCCTCTTCTTTAGTATCAGTACTTGATCACCACCAATCAGAAAGATTCGGAGAGCCTCAATAAGTTGATGATTCATTTGGTCCATTTTTTCGTTAACATTTAACCGTGCTATTCGAGAGCTGAGTGTCGAATGATTTATTATTTGGAAAAATCGACGACTTTTATACGTTTACAGGGGATTGACCTACTTTGACTTAGAATTAAGAGCGCGAACCTGGTAGAAAGCATCCTGAGCAAAGTTCTGAGAAAAAAGCTTAATGCATACATATGTGGAAAAATCTCTTTAGAACAGATCTATTTTGAATGAAGTAGAAAAACATTCATTCGACCTAGACAAAAAAGTGAAAATTAGAAGGCTTTTTTGATTGTAACTCTTAGAGTGTAACTCTTTGACTGAAAGTCTTTTGACTGAAAATTGACAAAATTTGATGAAAGATGGATATTTTCGTGGTGTTGGGTAGCCCTGAAAACGGCTGTTTGTACAGGTTCACTTTTTTTATCCTCCTCTCCTTTTTTCGCTATTTTCCATTGCATTTAGCACTTGGAATAGATGCTCAACTTCACGCCTTATACGTCTATGGCGTTCTCTTTCTTCTATCCAGTACAGCATTGTAAGTAAAATTGTCAGTCCAAACATTGTGCTGATTTGGTTTTAACTCTACAACAGCCAAGTTCCGAATGAATGTGTTTTGCGATTGTCTTTTATAGTCTACAGAGCTATAAAATAGTGACTACAAAGTATTTTAACTATGATCACTGAGAATAGTGTTTTGCATAGAGGAAAATGCAGTTGGGTTAACGTTGTCCAATCAAAATGTGTAATGATATAACGGACGATTCGATTGGACAAACGTTAATTCTGAGTCAAAGTAGGTCAATCCCCCCTGCAAACGTATAAAAAACGAACTTTTTTATTATCGGGTTATTTCACAATGAAAGCCAACAAGTTCTTTTGTGGGGTATTTGGAAAGCCAAAGGTTGAGGAGGAGAAAAAGAAAGAGATGGAGGAGAAAAGAGAAGAAGAAGAAAGAAAGAGGATGAAGTTCAAAGCCCTGTGTGCTTTTTTTGAGAGGAGGGGGTACGAGTTTTATACTCGTACGCCGAAGGTCAAGATGGGGAATATTTACCCCGATCTGAAAGACTTCATGCCACCCACCGAGCATCGTGGATGGCAAAAGAAGCTGCAGAAACTGTATCCTTCACTGGTATGGAATTAATTTATCCAGCCAGTGAATGGAGAAAAAACAGCCCTTTTCAGGGCTACCATTCGCCAAGAAAGAGCTTTTCTTTCGAATTGTCAATTTTTTCTCTCAAAAGACTTACAGTCAAAAGACTTACAGTCAAAAGACTTACAGTCAGAAGAAAAAAAAGTCAAGTCCAGAATTATTTCATAGGTTTTTTATTCAAACAATTTTGTACAATGAAACAAGACATGAACTGTGAAAAAACAATGGAATGAAAAAACAACATCTGTTAAAAACATTGGAATGAAAACATTTAAACAAGACATCCTTTTTTTTTTTGTTAAAACATTTTTTTAAAAAACTTAAAACAATATTTTGCAACAGTTTTTCAACAACCACTTTTTTATTGAAACTTTTTCAGTGTGTTTTTATTTTTTTCTTTGGAATGTCAGATTCACATTCACTCTTTCGTTTTCTTCCCCTTTCATTATTTTTTAATACCATTTCTGGACAGATTTTATCCCCATGTTTTTTTGATTTGCAAAAGAAATACTTCTTTTTTTTTTTCGCTTTCTCTTTTTTCGTTGTTTTGCTTTTTCTCCTGTTTTGGTGAAAGAGTCTCCTCTGAAGAAAGTTCATTGTTTTTTAGTTCCAAAGTTGGTTGTTTTCTTAGCTTATCGTTTGTAGATATTTTTTTCTCTATCTGTTCTGTTATTTTACAGATCTCTGTATCGCTGATAGTCGTGTTGTCGATCTGCATATTTTCGATCTGATTTTCACTCGATGATGTTGTAGTCTATAGTGAGCTTGTTTTCCATTTATTTTCGTTGCAGAATGATTTCTGAAATTCACCACAAAATCCCATTGTTGGTGAAATTTTGATATCGTGACTGCGTGGGTTCACATAGACAAAAACGACTGTTTCTGTCTGCTTTTCTTTTTCTGGACAATTTCTAGCCCAGTGTCCTGGTTTGTTGCATGTAAAACAAATATCTTTTCTCTTTCCATCCGGTTCATATCGTTTTTTGATCGTTGATTGATCCAAAACTCTGTATCTGGTAATACGGTAAACGTCTTTTTCTGTTACATGTTGATGGGATAAAAATGATCCCACGTAATTCCCGATATGTTGAAGTTGATACTTTAACGGAACATTGCTGATCTCGTAATCGTGGGGCCCCGCCCGGGTGGCTCAGTGGTGAGCGTGTCGGACTCATGACCTGGTGGTTGTGAGTTTGATACTAGGTTGAGGCGAACTTTCTTTCCGGCGTATTTTCGCCTCTCACCTCTGCTGAAGCATGTGAGAAAAGTAGTCGGTGGCTTTGGAAAGAAAGTTGTGTTAGTACTGGTGTGAGAAAGCCAGGAAACACATGTGCGTCACCGACCGCCATGATATGACCTTAGCTGTTAAAGTGGCGTTAAACCCCAATACAACCAACCAACCATCGTAATCGTGGGTGTATGGGTTAACGTACAGATACATCATCTTTCCTATCAGTGATGTATTTTGTAGCTTAAACTCACTCATTATTTTTTATCAACTGTACTGTCTGAAGTTGATCAGAAGAATGATATAGATTCCGTAGCTATCGTCTCTATTTATACACTATCGAGCTGAAAGGCTCTATAAAATGCCGAGTTTTCTGACTTACCGTATCATTGTCTTACATTCAGACATAAACGATGGGTAAAAGAAAAAGAATAGTACCCTATTCAGACAGCGAAAGTGACGATGAGTCATTTTCACCACCAAAAAAAATGAAAAAAGAAGAAAGTGACAGTGAAGACGATTTCTCTTCACCCAAGAAAAAACCTGTAAAAATGATCGTAGAAAGTGACAGTGAAGATAATATCTCCTCGAAAAAAATGAACGTGAAAAGTGAAAGTGAAGATGAAACACCTAAGAAAAAAACGATCATAAAAAGTGAAAGTGAAGATAATATCTCCTCGAAAAAAATGTACATGAAAAGTGAAAGTGAAGATGAAACACCTAAGAAAAAAACAATCATAAAAAGTGAAAGTGAAGATGATATCTCCTCGAAAAAATTGATTGAGGATCCAAAAGAAGAAAGTAACAACACTACTTTAAACATGAAAAGTCTGTATGACTTAACGGAGAAGGGAAAAAAGAAATCTAGGAAATTTAGAACAGAATCACATCTGTTGATGGCGTCTTTTAAGAAATTTGAAGAATTACCACCCCATCAACTGATCGGATTATTTGATGAAGTTACCCATCAAATCATTCAAAAGTTAAATGCTGAGCCGACGGATATGATTAGAATTAGTATCAACCATCCTTCATTGAAAATAGGGATTCATATTCCCTTTCTACCTACAGAACAGCTGAAAGGCGAAACTATGTTAAATGAGATTGAACGAGTTTTACAATCGAATACAGATTTCGTCTTGAACGATGGATTCATGACATTTGACATTACACATACAATACCTCCAAGCGGTAACGGGAGAAAAAGATCATCAGAATTGGATTCAAAGGTTTTTTCCCGGAAGAAAAAATCAATTATTCAAATTAACAATCCTGATCACCTATGTTTTGCAAGAGCAGTTGTGGTGGGCATTTGCTACAGTGAACGTGAAAACCCCAAAGCATGGGATAGAAGATGGTCATGCATCAGAAAATCAGACAGAATACTTCAAAAGACTGAAGCTGAGAAACTGTTGAATGAAGCTGGAGTTTCGCCAACCCGGTCTGTAGGAATTCACGAATACAAAAAAATCCAATCTTTCTTGTATGAAAAGGGCTATGTCATTAAAGTTCATCAACAGCATTCAAAAGTGGAAAAAGTATTTGAACACCCAAAAGTGAAAGACGATAGTAAAATCATACATTTGTACTTTCATCAAAACCACTATGATTACATCAAATCCATTGCAGGTTTTCTTAGTTGTGGATATTATTGTGATTTCTGTGATGTGGGATACTCGGGACGGGAAAGTCATACATGTTCAAATATCTGTACAGGTTGTTTTCGCAAAGGAAAATGTCCATCAGAATCAAAAGAATATGTTTGCAGTGATTGTCATAAACGATTTTTCAGTGCTGCATGTTTGGCAAATCATAGAATTGTTCAAGGTAAAGAAAAGAAATCCATTTGTGAATTAGTAAAACTCTGTTTAAAATGTGGTCAACAATATTATCTCAGAAAGAAAAATCATATCTGCCATGGAAAGAAAAAGTGTCATATCTGCAAGAAAATTGTTGACTTTTCTCATCGATGTTATATTCAGCCTTACCAAAGTAAGACAAACACCGATGACAAGACGAGTTCTTCTGTAGTCAAAAAACCATTGTTCATTTTCTTTGATTTTGAATGCAAACAAGACACAGGGATACATATCCCGAATTACTGTATTGCGCACAGAGCATGTGATGAATGTATCGATAAACCACTTGATTTTCATTGTTCCACATGCAGTGAATTTGAAGAAGGAAGAGAAGTTATTTTTCAACGTGAGGAAACTTTGAGTCAATTTTGCAACTGGCTCTTTTCAGAACACCTTAAAGGAGTCACGGCTATTGCGCATAATTTCAAAGGCTATGACGGACAGTTTATTCTTGACTATGTTATCAAAATTGGGTTAAAACTTCCAAATTTGATCATGAATGGCAATAACATTATGAAGTTAGAACTGAATGGAGTGCGTTTGATCGATTCTTTTAATTTCATGAACTTCGGTTTGGCAAAATTTCCAGCTACATTTGGTCTTCAAGAAATGAAAAAAAGGTTACTTCCCTCACTGGGCAAATACAGATGAATTCTGGGGTTACATTGGTCCCTACTTGGACATGTCTTATTACAAGCCCGATTCAATGTCTGAAGAGGTCAGGTCAAATTTCATAGTCTGGTATAATGATAAAGTTCAAAGGGATGAGGAATTCAATTTTCAAAAAGAGATGGAAATGTACTGTAGGTCAGATGTTGATATCCTAAGACGAGGTTGTGGTGAATTCAGAAAAGTGTTTATTGAACAGGGTGGCATTTGCCCATTTCTAGAGGCGGTTACCATTGCCGATGCGTGTAACAAGGTTTGGCGAAGCAAATATTTGCCTGAAAATCAAATAGCTATCATTTCAAGTAAAGATTCATCCAGACGTCGCTTTTCCATGAAAGCAATACGCTGGATCCAGAGCGTAGCTATGGAAAAAGGAATCAATAGTCGCCATGCAAAAAATGGTGGTGAAGTTGAAATCGAGAGATACAGTGTAGACGGATTTCACCGTCAATCAAATACTGTCTACGAATTCCTTGGGGATTTGTTTCATGGCTGTCCCGTATGTTATACAGATCGAAAACAGATCAATCCCATCAATGGAAGACCGATGTCTGAATTGTACGAACGTACTTTTGAACGTTTAGGAGCTATCCAAAAAATGGGATATAACGTAGAGTTCATATGGGAACATGAATTCGATGCTAAGATGAAGAAGGATAAAGAGTACAAAAAACTCATTGAAAACCTGTATCCAAATTGGGATCCCATCGATCCAAGGGAGGGGTTGTCTGGAGGAAGGTGTAATGCAATAAAAATTGCCTATGATGTCGAGGAAAAAAGTAAAAAGGAAATCAAATACATTGATATTTGTTCTCTGTACCCTTATGTTTGCAAACACAAATCTTATCCTGTAGGGCAACCAAAAATCTTAACTGCTGAGAATATTGACGTGAAGAATATTCGTCAGTATGAAGGAATAATTAAATGCAAAGTTTTACCTCCAGATGATTTGTTTCAGCCCGTTCTCCCAGTTCACTGTAACAACAAAATGATGTTTCCACTCTGTATGAAATGCGCAGAAGAAAATTTGTAGACATAACAAAGAAGAGAGGGCTTTGGTAGGAACTTGGGTTACTTTTGAACTGTTCAAAGCTCTTGACTGTGGTTATCGGCTATTGCAAGTGTATGAAATTTGGCAATTCGATTCTGTGTCGGATCAGTTCTTTAAAGGCTATGTGGATAATTTCTTGAAAATTAAGCAAGAAGCTAGCGGATATCCCAGTTGGTGTCAATCAGATTCAGAAAAAGAACAGTTTATTCGTGAATATGAGGAGGCAGAAGGTATTCATCTTGATCCAAGTTGTACTCAAAAAAATCCTGGGAGAAGATCCTTTGCTAAGATTATGTTGAACTGTCTTTGGGGAAAATTAGCCCAGCGTGAAAAAATGACCCAGACGGAATACATCAACGATCCGTCTAAATATTTTGAATTGGTCACCAATCCAAATTTCATTGTGAAGCATGTAGAAATCTTTGACGATGACTGTCCATTCATCTTGGTCAACTACGAAACAAAGTTGAAACATATTGATACTCACGCTACAGCCAATGTTATTGTAGGAGCCTACGTAACAGCTTATGCAAGGCTGGAATTGTACAGCGTTCTTGAAAAGTTAAAGGATAGAGTTCTGTATTTCGATACAGATAGTTGCATGTACATTCATGATCCTGAATTATGGAACCCTCCCATTATTAACAGCAGACTAGGAAAATGGACTGATGAAGAGCCTGATTGTAAAATCACTCATTTCAGAGGACTAGGACCTAAGAATTATGCTTACAAAATGAAAACAAAAGATGGAAAAGTGAAAAGCAAATGTAAAGTGAAGGGAATTACTTTGGATTACAATACAAGTCAGGTGGTGAATTTCGATACATATTCAAAATGTGCTTTGAGTCGCACTACAAAAATCAAAATTGAATATGATTGTAGAATCAAAAGACATAGAGATAGAACGGTCACCAGTGAATCGCAAACAAAAACGTTTCGTTCTGTATACAAAAAGAGATGATACTGACACTGTACCCTATGGCTATAAAACGTTGAGAAGATAATTCCATGTTACATTGTTTTGAACTGAACGGTCCGAGTAAGACGCAAAATAATATCACTGAAAAAATTATGCTACCTTTACCAATAGAACTACGTGAAAAGATTTATGGAGAATTCGTTCAACAGCATACGCTCGATGAACAAACGCAACTTCACATATAATTCGGTTGTGTGAAACTTTGGATAGATAAATTGCACAAAGGTTTTGCAAAAGGAGATTCGTCCTGCAAGTTGTATGCTATACACAACTTTATTGCTATGATGGTAGACGATTCGGATTTAGATCTCGTTCTCAAAGCTTATTTAGCATCTTGTTGGTGGAAAGACGGTGCTATCGGTAAACAAATTCGATCCACAAGTCGCTGGTGCTTTATTATCATAGGAAGAACAGAAGAAAGCTTTCTGAACGTTCTGAAAATGAAATCAGTTTTATTTAACTTTTACGTACGCTACAAAAGAGGATTTATTCAAAACGATGAGGAAATAGTGGATACCTTGGAAGGCTATATTTTATTTGATAGAGATGTTACAGAAGAAAGTGTATATTCATCCCTTTCAACAAAAGGCGTTTTAAAACATGTTTTTCCATTTAGAGGAATACGTGAATTCAGAGATATGGACAGTGAATATCAATTGTATTTGGGTAATGAGCAGTTGCATGCAGTTATTATGGAACATGAAGACAAATGGAAAACTCGGGGCATTTGTGAATTTGCACTGTGAATTTGCATTGTAAAAGGTTATATTGTATGAAATGTTATATTGAACGAAATGTTTTTATGCTAAATTGTTTTTGCACAGATATATATATATTTTTTTTCATTTTCAAAGTTTTTAACAGATATTGTTTTTTCCATTCCATTGTTTTTTCACAGTTGATGTCTTGTTTCATTGTACAAAATTGTTTGAATAAAAAACATGAAATAATTCTGGACTTGACTTTTTTTCTTCTGACTGTAAGTCTTTTGACTGTAAGTCTTTTGAGAGAAAAAAATTGACAATTCGAAAGAAAAGCTCTTTCTTGGCGAATGGTAGCCCTGAAAAGGGCTGTTTTTTCTCCATTCACTGGATGGTTAAAATTAATTCCATACCAGTGACATGAAGTCGGGCGAAAACTCAAGCCCTTGCCTCTTTAAAAACTCGCAGAGAGTTTTCATCTTCGCTGCCTCTTCTCTTCTTGCTTCTTTTTCTCTTTTCTCCCGATCTAGCTTCTCCTCCATCTCTCTCTTCATCATTTCGCCCTTTCTCCTTCCAAAACACCTGCGAAATGTTTTATTGTCTTTCATTGTGAAATGAAAAATAATCCGATCATAAAAAAAGTTCGTTTTTATGGTTGACGGGAGGATTGACCTACTTTGACTCAGAATTTACGTTGACCAATCTCAGAATTAAAGTTATCCAATCAAAATGTGTAATGATATAACGAACGATTCGATTGGGCGACATTAATTCTATGTCGAAGTAGGTCAATCCACCCTGCAAGCTATAAAATTCCAATGTTTTATAATCAAATCATTATCGTTCCATCATGGTACAGATACTTCTCTGTTTGATGTGCGGTAGCAGATGCTATATAGAATGCGGAAAATGCCTTACTATTCTGGACTACCTTGGCCAGAAGCATAATTGTCCTGATCCTGATGAGGGATTCTATGGCTATGATGAAAGCTCGGCAGTATGCTGTGAATACTGTGGCTGTGAAATCATCCCAGTAAATCGTTTAGAAGAGCAGTAGTCTTGATAGATGAATACTCGAAAAACAGCCCTTTTCAGGGCTAACCAATACCACGAAAAGATCTTTCTTTTCAAATTTGTCAATTTTCAGTCAAAGGACTTTAACCCAATGAGTTACACTCCTAAGAGTTATACTCCAAAAAAGCCTAAGGCCACAGCCACTGCATTTTTTTGCTCTAACCAGACAAAAAAAGTCTATTCCCAACCCTTTTTGAGCAAAGACAGTGTGGGTATCAAAAAAATCACACTGTATTCCATACCAAAGAAGTCAAAAGCGTAAATCCTATCTTCTGTCATTTCAGATTTATCAATTGTTTTTTGGATAAAAAAATGTAACGAACGTTCTGATTGGCCAACGTTAAACCAACGAATCTTCTGATTGGTCAAAAAACGTTAATTCTGAATCAAAACTAGGACTGATGGGAGGATTGACCTACTTTGGTATAGAATTAACGTTATCCAGTTGAATCGTTCGTTATATCATTACACATTTTGATTGGTTAACGTTAATTCTAAGTCAAAGTAGGTCAATCCCTATGCAAGAATATATAAAGTCCGGACTCAATTTTAAAAAATTATTATCAAGTAGATAACCAAATCATCAACATGCCTTCAAGAATAAGAACTCTTGACAAACGTTTCACTTTAAATGATGCTAAACGACGATTTAGAAAAGCCTTTAATCAGATCGTCTTGCTAAAGCAACGTTTAGACCAGGTGAAGAAACGATACAAGATGGCAGAACGTACAAACAACAGAGCGTTCCGCTATAACCTTCGAATGAAGCTTACAGTTATTGAAGGGACACTTGAACTGTTTTATGAATATGCCTTTTCCAAAGCTGACCAGATTATCGAACTTCACCGAGAGCTGTTCAACGATTCGTCTGATTCTGAATAATTATTCAACTTGATTTTCTTCAAAACAGCCCTTTTCAGGGCTACCCAACACCACGAAAAGATCTTTCTTTTCGAATTGTCAATTTTCAGTCAAAAGACTTTCAGTCAAAGAGATACACTCAAAAAAGCCTATTTTTGACATTTCTACCTCTATGAGTTACACTTAATAACACATAGCGTTTAAACCCACTTTATCGAGGGTGCTTTCGCCCGGGAACGCGCTCTTAATTCTGAGTCAAAGTAGGTCAATCCTAGTTCTAACGAGAGGATTGACCTACTTTGACATAGAATTAACGTTATCCAATCGATTCGTTCGTTATATCATTACACATTTTGATTCGCCAACGTTAATTCTAAGTCAAAGTAGGTCAATCCCTATGCAAGAATATATAAAGTCCGGACTCAATTGTAAAAAATTATTATCAATTAGATAACCAATTCGAATCATCATGTTTACAAGAAAACTGACTTCGAGTGAACGCAAGATACAACGCAAAATGGATGTTGCCAAACGAGAATTTATGGAAGCCTACAAACAGATCGACTTGCTAGAACATCGTCAAGATGTGGTAGAGAAAGCATACAACATGTCAGAACGTACAAATAACAGATTGTACTGCTGTTACTTTGGGATAAAATTATGGGTTATTGAAGAAACACTCGATATGTACAGAGACTATACCCGCTGTAAGCGTGAACAGATGGATGAACTTCACCGGGAGTTTTTCGACGAATAGGTCCAACTCTGAATATTTTGAGTTGATTTCTTTTAAAAACAGCCCTTTTCAGGGCTACCCAACACCAAGAAAGAGTGATCTTTCTTCAAATTTGTCAATTTTCAGTCAAAAGACTTTCAGTCAAAGAGTTATACTCTAAGAGTTACAGTCAAAAAAGAGGTCCTTTGCATCAACTCTCTAGCTAAATCTTTCCCCATAGAACAAAATCGTTCCTCAGACTAAGTCCAACAGTAAGTTTTGAGTAAGAAAAAGCCATCTCTCCAATAAAACTAAAGATATAACGAGCTTTTTGATTGGACAACGTTAATTCTGAGTCAAAAGTAGGTCAATCCATCCAGCAAAACTATAAAAAGTCAATGTTTTATAATCAAATCATATTCGTTCCACTATGGTTCAGATACTTATTTGCCCTTTGTGTGCTCAAGCATGCGACATAGAGTGTGGGAAATGTACATTTCCCCTACAATATCTTGGACAAAAGCACAACTGTCCAAATCCTGATGAGGGATTTTATGATGAAGACGATGACCCAGGGGTCTGGTGCGAATATTGCTGGCGAGAGATCAGGCCTGTAGTTTATACAGTCGATGAATAGCCTTGCCAGACAACAAGACTCAAAACAGCCCTTTTCAGGGCTACCATTCAGCAAGAAAGAGTGATCTTTCGAATTGTCAATTTTCAGTCAAAAGACTTTCAGTCAAAGAGCTATACTCAAAAAAGTCTAAGTCCAATACAGATCTAGTTTTCTCTTTCAAAATCACACTGTATTCCATACCAAAAAAAGACTAAGTCCAAATTTCTGTGCATAACACAAATCTTTTCCTTCTAGTTTTTACTCACACAAAGAAAGAAATATAACGAAGCTTCTGATTGGTCAACATTAAACCAACGAAGCTTCTGATTGGTCAAAAAACGATAATTCTAAAAGATTATTCTTTTCAATTTTTTAGTATTTCTACCTCTATGAGTTACACTTAATAACACATAGCGTTTAACCCTCTTCAACGAGGGTGCTTTCGCCCGGGAACGCGCTCTTAATTCTGAATCAAAGTAGGTCAATCCTAGTTCTGACGAGAGGATTGACCTACTTTGACATAGAATTAACGTTGTCCAATCGATTCGTTCGTTATATCATTACACATTTTGATTGGTCAACGTTAATTCTGAACCAAAGTAGGTCAATCCTCCCACCAGCTTATAAAAGCCGACGATATTTTTCTAAATAATAAATTATTCGACTCTCAGCTCTCGAATAAAACGCTAACGGAAAAATGGATTTCAACTTAGATGGATTCAACTTGGACGGTTTCGACATAGACGAATTCCTACCAAAAAAAACACTGGAGATATTTTATCATCAGCAATGAATTCAACACTCATCAACCCATCGACAGCGATGAATTCAACACTCGTCAACCCAACGACTGCGATAAATTCAACACTCATCAACCCAAAGACCATATTGGACGACATTTTTGAAGAAGTAAGACAGCTGAATTCAAAACAAGATTCTGTATTGACTCAGCTTTTAGAAGAACTGAAGACTTTCAACAAGCATTTGGAGGAGATAAAGACTTTAAACACAAACACTGAACAGCTGAGCAGAAATATTGAGACACTATGTCAACAGAGTAAGCGTGTTTCACCTGTTCCTGTGCAGATTCCGGTGAAAATCCCGATGGAGTTTGACTTTGATAAAACCAGTCTTCATAAACTAGTAGAGTCAATCGCAACGGTTGTAAAGAAAGAAAAACAACAGCCAAAGGAAAAACAGCGAAGAGCAACAAAAAGAAAATCAGAGGAAAGCAATGGGGAACTTCACAAAAAGCAAGGAGTTCTCAACAACTGGGCAATCACGACAATGACAGGACAGGGCAAATACGGAAAAAAGATTGATGATTTCGATGATTTCAAGATCCCGAAAAAACCAAAGAAAAGCTGTCAGTAAAGGCGAAAAAAAAACATTCCAACACAGAAAAACAGCCCTTTTCAGGGCTAACCCAACACCACGAAAAGATCTTTCTTTTCAAATTGTCAATTTTCAGTCAAAAGACTTTCAGTCAATGAGTTACACTCTAAGAGTTATACTCCAAAAAAAAAAAAACCTAAGACCACAGTCCCACTGCAAATTATTTTACTCTAACCAGACAAAAAAAGTCTATTCCCAACCCTCTTGACCAGAGACAGTGTGGACATTAAATTCACACTGTATTCCATATAAAAAAAAAGACTAAGTCCAAACTCCTGTGCATAACACGAATCTTCTCCTTCTAGTTTTTACGCACACAAAGAAATTTAACGAAGCTTCTGATTGGTCAACATTAAACCAACGAAGCTTTTGATTGGTCAAAAAAACGTTAATTCTAAAAGATTATTCTTTTCAAATTTTGGTATTTCTACCTCTAAAGAGTTACACTTAATAACATATAGCGTTTAAACCCCTCTTCATCGAGGGTGTTTTCGCCCGGGAACGCGCTCTTAATTCTGAATCAAAGTAGGTCAATCCTAGTTCTGACGAGAGGATTGACCTACTTTGACATAGAAATAACGGCGTCCAATCGATTCGTTCGTTATATCATTACACATTTTGATTGGTCACCGTTAATTCTGAACCAAAGTAGGTCAATCCTCCCACCAGCTTATAAAAGCCGACGATTTTTTCACTATTCAATTGAACGATGGAAGATCTCCGAAAATCAGTTCAAAACTTAATGAGAGCGGTATCCACCCTCTCATTAAAATTAGAGAGAGTAAACGGTCAAATAGAGAAGATAATGGGTGAGGATAAAAGACTACCATCACCACCATTGGCGATAGCTAAGGAAAAGAAGGAGTTTGTCATCCCAGTGACGGAATGCTGGGATGATGACAATGAGCCGGCGTTCACGCTAAACTTTGATCTGGACGAGCAACAGATAAAGAGGCTAAGGAGGCGGACAGCAAGCAGCTGTGCAGCCTGCAGAAAAGTTGGAGGCTGTGCCTAAAAACACAGCCTCCACAAACAGCCCTTTTCAGGGCTACCATTCCACACGAAAGAGTGATCTTTCAAATTGTCAATTTTCAAGACTTTCAGTCAGTACAGCCCCACTCAGGGTAAGCAGAATGGGGCACTCAGGGTAAGTCAGATAGGGACTGTCCAATCTCTGCAACATGTACAGTCTAAGATCAACTGGAAATGGTCTTTGCCCTGTAACCATGACGTCACATAACTTTCCTAAGACACACCCATCTTTCCCCCTCTCAGGGTAAGGAGAGTAGGTACCGGAAGGTCACGTCAGCCGGAAGTGACGTCACATGCCCTATTCTGCTACCCCGGGGCCCCATTTACTATCAGGGTGGCAGAATGGGGCACTCAGGGTAAGTCAGATAGTGCAACCGGAAGTGACGTCACAGTGCCCCATCTGCTTATCCGTCAGAATTCAAAATGGCGGACTTTTGGCGATATCTACTTCCGGTTTGTCTCCAAAAGTGCCCCATTTGCTATCCCAGTGCCCCATTTACTGTCAGGGTAGCAGAATGGGGCACTAAAGGGTAGTCACTTGGGGCAAAATCGCCTATTTTGCCCCAAGTGAGTACCCTATACTACTCACGGTACGTGAATTTAACCTTGTTATCACAAACACAAACAATAATATAAACTGATAATGAAACGTTGATCGAGTAAGAGTAATAAGACTGGTTAAACGCATTGCTTCATTACATATACAGTACAACGGGCATTTCAGAAGAGAACAATACTGGTTTCCCCTATCATTATGAAATCGGCCAACCGTAAAAAGACATTGTTTTCACCTGAGAGTAATAAAAAGAATGATGCTGGTGGTAATAATAATAATAATAATAATGATAATAATAACGACGACAACAAGAACAACAACAACAGCAATGATGATGATGATAACAAAAATAACACCAACCTTCATGCTACAAGTCTGGCTATCGAAGGGATAGAACGTGATGTCCACATTACATTTAACAAGGTAGTTAGCCGCAGCGAGCCAAGCCACTATTCCGGTAGCGTCCACGTACAGTGGAATGCGCTCTGTATCCGAATCGTCGCTTAGCAACCGAATCCCATCAGCTCTAAAGGAAATTAACTGAATATAAAAACCTTCTCAGGAAAAGAGAATTTGATTAACTACTAAACGCTCCCTTTTCCACATTCGTTTCAATACAAATAGAAAACGGTGTTTCCGATTCCTTCAAATATAGTTTGTAATAGTTTTTGGTCTGGTTTAACAACAACAACAACAGGTTGTCGTCTTCACAATCATTTCCATACTTTTAGACGGTATGATTTCAATCGAACAGCATGCTAATACCTGCACTGTTTACATTTGGCCGCTACTGGGCCTTCAAACAGCCAGATATTCCGGCAAAATTTCCAGGGAGATCCTACAACTCCGCAACCCTAATTATTAAGAACTAGGCGATGAATGTAACAGCAACTGAATAATGTTTTTGATTTGTTTCCTAAGAGTTAATTATATAATACTACCAACAAATTTAGTTGGAATATTTTGGTCACTCTTGACTCAGTGGTAAGATGTAAAGTTTGTTTTCTTGAAGTTCCAGTTCAAACTCTGCCAGAGCCGCTTGTTACTTAGAAAGTTCATGGGACAAAAATAAATCCTAAAATAGTCGTGAAGTATAGGAACATATGAGACATGCTCTATGAAAACGGTGCTTAATGCCCATCTGCAAATAGAATCGACCTAGGCCAGCCTTTGCAGTCCTCGGAGGCTGACCTTGGTCGAACTTCTTGCAACTGGTCAATTTTCTGCATGTCAAAGGACCAGTTTGCCTCATGATTCAGTCGGTTTTTAAACAGAATTGATTTCATGGTGACATATTTATGTGAGGACTTGCTTGTTATCATGCATCACTGAGATGTGCTTAACCCCCTTTTCTCCGCTCATATCTATAAGCTGTTTGTGGCATTGGTGTAGTTGAAATGAGCCGCGCTCTGTGAAAAGGGGGCTTAATGCATCTGCGAAAAGTTTCGACCCAGGTCAGCCTGCGCAGTCTGCGCAGGCTGACCTGGGCCGAAACTTTTCCCTATTAGTCGATTTTCTGCATGTCAAAGGATCAGTCTACCTCATAATTGAGTCGGTTGATAAAAAAAGTGGCTATTATGGAACCCTATATATGTGATGGCTTGCTTGGTATGATGCATCACGGAGTTGCATTAAGCCCCCTTTTGCCAGAGCATGGCTCAAATGTTTTTTGCAAGCGCCCTCAAACATTCCTCATAGAGAAGAAAACGAGAAGACATCCATTGTATTTCAAAAGATGAAATACTGGTATGTTAACCTTTTACTGCTGAATAACTTAGAGCAAAATTTTCAATTCGAGGGCAAAAACCCAAATATTGCAATTCCAAAGTTATGTTTAGCGGAATAGTATCTCTTTATCGGACAGTGTAGATCTAAGATCAGACTGCTCGTTCTGTGCAGTCTGATCTTGATCTACACTGTCCGCAAAAGGCCAGTGAGTCGCGCTTAGCAGCCAAAGTGTTAAGATATTACGGAAATGTCAAAATGGAACTTACGAATTAGCGAGTGTTACTGGAGGTACCCAAATCTGAGAACTCTTCAAATATGTTGAAGATATATTTCCATAACTGGGTGGTCTCCATGTCAAACGGTCATCATGCCATACCTGTTTAAAAAAAGACATTTAACCCTGTACTAAAAACTTATAAAGAAAAAAAAAAAAAAAAAAATTGGCATGTGCAGTTTAAATGAATTTGTAGATGACAAATTTACTGCTGTATTTATGCTATGATTCATTTTTTGAAGGTAACCAGTATTTTTTTTTTTTTTCTCCTTTTTCCACTGTGTTTCCAAAAGCTTACTCTGTCAGGGTAGTTAAAATTCGGGATCGTAAGGTAAATGAAATTTAACTCTTATCTTTCTGTATATTATCGTAATCTTGGGCCCGTAGTCAAGCACCATTCTTGATTTCATGCTTAGTCTTAATGTATGCATAAATTTAGAACGTAACACATGGTCTGATTGTTCAGACCTTGTGTTACTTTAAGATTTAGAAAAAATGTTGAGAATAAACTTAAGAATGGTCTTGAGTGAGGTCGGTGAATACGGACCTAGATTATTATCTAGATCTGACAGAGACAGGTCAGAATTCTAATCTGGTGTAGTCAAGATTAAAAAAAGGATTGTTAAGATTGTGCACACCCGAATCTACTTTGAATAAATTTGATGGCACGAAACTTGAAACACGAATTGGAAACATCATATTCGGAGCCATTGACTCTGATAAGAATATGTTGTGTTGGTTTTCCGGCTACGAAACTATCGGCTCAAGAAACATCTCAAGAAACCGGTAAGCTTGTCATTCTTTGTACTTATAGCTGGTTATGCTAGCCATAACTCTTTCACATTTCAAAGGTTTTAACCTGTTATTGACGTAAACTGTTTTCCGGCATTGTTTTAACACCTAAATGAAGCACTGTCTTGTCAAAATGTTTCCAAAAGCGTTTATCTCAATAGTTTTAGTAATAGGTTTAGAAATGGATATTGTTATTTGTATCATGTTTTCATGGTAATCATAGATTGAGTCCTGTTTTATTTATCACAATGTTCGGACCATTGACACAGTACTGGTTTAATAGAACCTGGGTTCAGGCGGTAATGATTTGAATACTCCGTACCATGCTTCCCTTAGAAACGCGGTCTACCATCGATCTTTGGCAGCTATAAGTTTATTGTTTTCGATATTATTACCGCCAGGGTCTCCCCATGGTTATATTAAAATAATATATATAATAAACCAACCTCTGTGAAAAGGGATTTAATGCATTTGAAAAAGGTATCGGCCGAATTCAGCCTGCATAGTCCGCACAAGCTGACCTGGGTCGACACTTTTTGCTATAGATCAGTTTTCTTTTTGTAATAGGATGAATCTACCATATGATTCAGTCGGGTGTTAGACAAAATGGATTTTAATGATCTATATTAGCTACTTCATTTAACCTGACCCAGGTCAAAATGATTTACATAAATCAATATTCTATTTTTACTTTTTGGGAGAAATATCTCCTCATCGGTCAGTTTAGATCCAAGATCAGAGTGCACGTTATGTGCAGTCTGATCTTGATCTACACTGGCCGCAAAAGCGCCTTAAGTCGCGCTTTGTAGGCTGAAGGTTAAATTGCTTACCTGTGTATATAAGTACCTTTCCGTGTATATGTAACTTTCTGAAGAATAGTCGAAGTTCTATTTATATGCCGACTTATATATTCAGCATAAAGGTCAGGATCAGGTTAAATGAAGTAGGCAATAATTACATGTATATGATGACTTGCTTGAATTAATTCATCACAGAGATGCATTAAACCCCCTTTTGCCAAGCGTGGCATAAATGTGTAGGTGTGATACATACCAAAATAAGAAATCCAACGAGGGAAAGTTCTTGATCAATATTGCTCTGAAATGGTATAAATTAACCTTCAAGATGTTAACCACTAGGCTGCTGAGCGCGATTCGCTGACCTTTTGCGGACAGTGTAAATCTAAGATCAGACTGCACAAAACGTGCAGTCTGACCTTGGATCTACACTGTCCGATAAGTAGATATTTTTGCCCCAAAAATAACTTTGAAAAGCAACTTTTGGGAAAAGGAGAAAATTATGGTAACCAATTTCTTCTTTTCCAGGATGTTTCCTACCATATCAAAGAAATGAAGCTCACTTATACTAATTCAAATTTTTCGTCTGCAGCTATTTTGAATTTGGAAGAGTATTAAGTTTGTCTGTATGTAAAAGATTAACCCCTTAACTGCTAATCGCGGTTCTCCGACCTTTTGCGGACAGTGTAGATCACGATCAGACTGCACAGAACGTGCAGTCTGATCTTGGCTCTACACAGTCCGATTATGAGATGCTTATCCAGAAAAATACATAAACAAATAAATAAATGGTTGAAAAACCATTATTCCGGTTTTTACTATAAGTTTGAAAGTTTCATTTCACTTATTTAGCAGGAGAAGGGTTAAAATGGATTTATAGCAGTCGACGTCAGGAAAATCATTTATTTTTCTATTATTGGTTTATTTATTTTCATTGGTAATCTGTCACTTGGAAATAGATCTTCCATTTTGGTACAAGTAAAGAAATGGAAGCTGTTTGTTCTTTTCGGTGAAAGATCGAAATTTATTTCAACGAGTGAAAATCATCGGTGATACTTTCTCGAAAAGCGCAGCCTCGGATAATATTCGATGTTTCACTGAAAAAAATCTTTCTATTTCATGCTTCATACCCCTTTTTTGTTTGGATTTTCATCAAAATTTTGTACAGATGTATTCGTTAATTCCCCGTGGCGTACCTCTCCGACATAAGAACGCATTACATATTACGTAAAGCTCGAGAAATGTAATGTAGATTTTTATGCGTGTAAGTTATGTCATATTTCCATCTTGTTGAATGGCACCCACTGTTTACCTAGGTAACTAGTGCGCGGGAACTTCTGTTCCTCCCTTCAATTGAAGAGTCACGGAAACATAAATTTACGTTAAATTTCACTGGTCGTAACCATGAACTATCAAATCTTATAATCCACAATAATTTCCAGATAAGGTACCGTGAAACATGAAATAAACTCGGATTCACTGATCAACGCATGATAAATGAAATGCAAATTATCTTACCAAAGAACTGATATGGTATAGTCCAACATCTATTTGCACTTGCACAGATTCACTTGGTCTTACCGTCGTGTGATAGTTCGATAGAATTGCGTCTTGTATATTACTAGCATCCGTTGTATTGTACATGCAAGTCACTGTGTGTAACAGACAGCTTGTCACGGCTGCAATATAATATAATATAATATAATATTGATTGATTAATTGATTGATTGATTGAATGAATGAATGAATGAATGAATGAATGAATGAATGAATGGACGGACGGACGAACGGACGGACCGACGGACAAACGAACGATCGATCGAACGATGGATGGATGGCGGATTGATGGATAGATGGATGGATGGATGGACGGATGGATGGACGGATGGATAGGCCGGAATAGATGGATCTGCATGGATGGATGGATGGGTGGATCGAATCGAACTTAATTAATTGGCGAAAGCTGAATCATTAGTTGGTTGGAAGGTGGACATATGGGTAGATTTCAATCTTGATGATTGAGGTTGATTCATTCCATGATTAATCGATAAATGAAGAGATTGATGGACATTTAGATTGGTGGTAATAGTTATGCATATCATAACTGACGGTAAATTGTACCCTCAGGTACACTTACTTCCCTTTTTTTTTTTAGTTTTCAAGCTGATTTGAATTCATGACCAAAACTGTGACCAGCTACTACCTTATTCAACAGTAATCTAAATCTCCTTCTTGTAAACCCTTAGGCTGCTAGGCGCGACTAAATGACCTTTTGCGGACAGTGTAGATCAAGATCAGACTGCACAGAAAGTGCAGTCTGATCTTGGATCTACACTGTCAGATAATGAGATATTTTTTCCCCGAAAATTCCTTTGAAATGGCAAAAATTGGGTTTGTACGATCGGCCTGAAAGTTTGAATTTCACTTATTTAGCAGGATAAGGGTTGAAAATGGAATAGTACCATGAGTAAGACTCGTTACATTTATTTTTACTAATTCATTTTTTGTTTTGTTTTGTTTATTTTGTCCATAAATTGATATGTAAAATTATAGTAGATAAATAATTATACCATACTGTACATTTCAATGCATGTACCAACTTCTATTCTATTGTATTCGCAATAAACCTCTATGCCTTATGTAAAAAATTTATGTTATGTTATGTTATGGTGTACTTATTGAAGTTCGTCATATCAATTAATTAAATGTGTTTTATTATATTTTCATTTTTTCCCCAACTGACACCGCTAGCTGTTTATCTACATGTTAAACTACTTGTGAAGTATTGTGAAAATAATCATACGATACAATTTTTGCATTAAGAACCATTTAAACAAATCAGTTTACAAAAACTATAACACCATTTTACATGAAACATCTTTATCAAAAAATAGTTAGTGTTTTTCTGGTTTATCATGTCATTATTACATGTATGCTATGTTGGCTTTTGTATGGAACGATGAACTGCTATGTTGTTCAAGTTGAAGCAATAAATGATCTGTTTTGTTCTGTTCAATAATCTTACAGGGTTTTTCGTTAGCCAGACACGGTCGGGGGTTGCACTTTTTTCTGTTAAAACAAAAACGAATCGCGATATATTGACATGTTTAGTTACATTTACATGTAAAAATATTGAAGAAAACAACCTATCTTACCTAAATATACAGAGATCGTAAAGCACTGAGTTGGCGACATTACTAATCCATTGAATAAATGATAGAAAATTGATAGTTCCTTTTTTTTGATAAATGACCACAATTTGCCTACCTTAACACTCTGCACGGAGGCATTCGGCATTTGTTCAAAACTTTTGATGATGATGACTCAAAACCTGGCTCAGATTATAAAGTTCTTTCAAAATTTACAATTATTGTGGAAAAAAGAGGTGTTGGTAACCATTATTTCTCCTTGTCTGACTACGCTTTCAAAATCAATGACCTTCAGAGTTGTAAAAAGAAGACCCCGATCGTTTAGTAAATGGTTAAGTTACAAAGATTTTCGTATATTCTATGGTAAATTTATGCCATGGGTTGAGACCTTGAAATAATATCGAGAGTATTCTAAATCTTTCGGGGTTTATTAATTAACCCGATCCTTTCGGACAGCTAACCCGGCCGGGTAGCCCGGTGGTTAGCGTATCTGACTTGTGACCTGGTGGTTGCAGGTTCGATACCGGTTGCGGAAAACTTTTTTTTTTTCCGTCGATTTTTCTCCTCTCGCCTCTGATGCATGTGAAAATGTAGTCAGTGATTTAGAAGAAGAGTTGTGTCAGCGCTGGTGTAAAAAAGCCAGGAAACTTGTGTATGAAATATATAGGTGCACTGACCACCGTGATATGACCTGAACTGTTAAAAGACCAAGATCAGACTCTACGTTCTTGATCTATGCCGTCTGCAAAAGCCTCGATTTTGGCCTATAACGCTGAAATGGTTAAAAAATCATCACGATATTCATTCTACTATGACGCTTTGAGTTAGACAACTTTAAGAACACAAAAGTTCAAAACCTACCTAGAAACTGCAGAAACGCGCAATATGGCTTAGACACCATTGCTATAGTCCAAATGTTCAATCAGTGATAGAAAATCATAGAAAATTGATTTTCCTTTTATTATGCACTGACAATGTTGATTCGTTCTAGTCACATTACCCAACATTTTCAGTGGAGATTATCATCTTTAATCTCATCGTACCGATGGGGATAAAAAGTGACGAGGGATGTTGCAAAAGTTCACAGAGAATTACGAGATCTTTTTTTATCAGGTTTTATCATTGGTTTTGGGGTCAGTGCAATTCTGTTCATGAAAATTGTAGAATAAACTATTGAACAGAGAGATAAATTGATAGTGCGTTAGCTGGTTAGTCTGTAGGTCGGTCGGTCGTCACATACATACATACATACATACATACATACATACATACAAACATATCAAGTGTTGTAGGTACGAATGGACAGACACACATTTATACAAATAGGCAAATGAAAAGGCAGACTGATGGACAGGCAGATAGACAATTACGCTACGTAAAGTCATTTACCATTGAAAAAACATCTATATTAGAGTTATTCCATCAGCGTCGTGGAACAGTTTAAACGGCCCTTGTGTCCGGAAAAAAAAACCGTTCATTAAGCAATATTGATTCATCAATTAATGGACCAATGTTTGAGAGAGGTGTTTATAATTTCACTACATTTCAATGAATTAATATTCCCTATATCAATACAGCAATCATTTTCCATTATTCTTGAACCGTTCATCAAACAGAAAATACGTGTTTACAGTGTGTAAAAACGTTGATTTCTTTACAGTTGTCTCCTTTCTTTAATTGTTTGACAGATTCTCTTAGACAAAAAAAGTCATTCCTCTACAAAATCTATAATGATAGAACATTCAGTCTGATCTTAGATCCACACTATCTGGTAAGATGTAAAATTCTGATCAAACTATGTAAATATGAGCCATTATTTGGGAAAAGGGGGTTTAAAAGCATCTCTGCTATGCATTATACCAAGCAGTTCATCATATAATTATGGATCCACAAAATTCATTCCGTTCAACAACCTGAATCATAAGGTAGAAAGATCCTTGGACATGCAGAAAATTGATCTGTAGAAAAAAGGATCGATACATGTCACCCTGCGCGGGCTGCGCAGGCTGACAACTGTCGATACTTTTCGCAGATGCATCAAGTCCCCTTTTCACAGAGCAAAGCCTAAATTAAATTGAGCCGTGCTTAAGGGGGCTTAATGTATCTGCGAAAAGTATCGACTCAGGTCAATTTTCTGTATGTACAAGGACTAGTTTACTTCATAATTAACTCGATTTTTAAAAGAAGTGGCTATTATGGATCCATAAGTATTTCATGGCTTGCTTTAAGCCCCCTTTTGTAAGATCATGGTTCAATTGTATTATTTGCTCAGCTGTAATCGGAGAAAACAACGAGTTTTAGACATAGCCACGGCGTCGTCGTTTAGCACCGTTGTCTTCATCGTTGTCTCGTGCAAAATTTTTGATATTTTGCCATGTCTCTGTTATTACTGAAGATATTTACTTCAAACTTGGCTATTTATCAGCATTTTCTCCTTTTCCAACGCTGTTTTCTATGGCCAATTTCCTCGTAGTTGCGACACACAAAGAAATGTATAGTAAGGGATTTTAACTGCATCACGGTCATGGCGGTTTCTTGTGTCCCTTGTGGAACATTGTGTACATACTTCTATCGGCCTGATTTCTTTCTTACCGAGTAATTTTTTTATCCTCCCCCCCTTTTCCTCAAAACTAATACTCTTTTGTCGTTTAGATGTTCGTCCTTTTACTTGATATGTATCTGCTTTCGTGGACGTTAAAATTAGCAACGCAAACGAAGGGAAAATGATTAATCAGTGACTAAACAAAGGAGTCGTCATTTGATTGCTGTTGATTAAGTCTGATTTCCGGCGTTTGTCAATGTAAATATTGACTTCTTTTTATCTTTTCTACAATATAATCAATATGATATATTTTCTGTTATCTTTAAAGACGCATTGAAATGTAAAAAAAAAGGGATGTAACACTTACATACAGCGAATGCCTTAATTTTTAACTTTATTCTGCTTTCATAGGATTAGGGATCCTGTAGCCTGGCATTCGGGCCGTGTATTTAAGTCATTGTAATAAACAAGGTATACAACTATAGTAAACTCACAGAACTATGTGTTGTTATTTGCCCTTCATCTGATATACAGGCGTTAAATCAGACATTCAGAACATTGAGAACACAGAGTATTTGTTTTGCAGTTTTACTTGAAGATGATTTTTTTTTTATGGAAATGCTCCATTTAACGCACTGATACCAGTCTAGGGATCCTGTAATAGAACATGTTGATATATTCTCAAAGCAAAAAAGAAGCTTGAATGCTCAAAATAGGCTTTGGCATTAGTAGGTGTTTGACATGAACTTTTATTAAACCAGTCAAAAAATGTTATTATTATAATCTTTTGTCGAGCTTGAAACCATTTTTGTAGAAGAGTTCAATAAAAGTTTTATCTCAAAAGCCAACGAAAGTCAGATTCTTTTTATCACATAACTGTATCCAAAAAATTATAGTTCAAGGCTTGTCAAATCATAGGCCTAAAAGTGTATGTAAATGTATATTGAAATTTACATGAAGCCTATATGTTTCGTTGACAGGTTTGTACATCACAAGCAAAAAATAGTCCTAAAGAAACTTGCATATAACGATTTTGTTTTACATCTGCAGATACTAAAATTTGCAGCTTTGTCACGACAGTCACTTTTGACAGTCAATTTAACACAGAAATCTCGGTCGGCTATGTTTTAGAAAAGAGGTATACAGTTACAGCTCGTTGACCAAAAAAGGCACTATTTTTTTTTAGTTCACACGTGTGTAAGACAAGAAACTTCGTTATGGCTGCCTTACACTGAAAACAAGGGAATTATGTAATAAATTAATATTGAAATAAGTTTGTAGAAATAATTTCTAAATGATTTTTTTCTACAAACAGTCTCGGGTGATCATTTATCGGTTAGTCTGTCTATTCATCAATCGGCTAGTTTTAAGTCGGTTTATCCGCATCTTTCTTTGTCGTTTGGTTGGTTATGATACCATGTTTTAACGACCGTGGGAAATGAAACATTTTTGGGGGGAGGGGACGGGGTGAAAAACAAAAATGTGCTGGTAACTAGCATTTTCTACATTTCTCTAAATGTTTTCTTTCATTTCAAAGGAACACTCAATCATTTCAGACACACCCAATTTGTCGTCAAATGCTAAAGTTTGTAAAAAGCTAGTTTCGTCGTTTGGTATAGATTTATTTTGCTGATTGGTCGTTCAGTTTGTTGGTTTAGTCTAGCCTACGCCCAGACAGTAATTCCTTAATTTTTACGCCGTGTCACGCAATCGCAATAGCTGTCTGTTTACCCTTAAGCGGGACTCACTGACCTGTTGTGGACACTGTAGATCAAAAGATCAAGATCAGACTGCACAAAATAGTCTGATTTTCGAACTGCACTGTCCTAAGAAGATATAACCCCCCTCCCCCCCCCCCTCCCCCCCCAAAAAAAATGAAAAAACAAAATTTGTTTTTTTACTATCGGCCTAAAAGTTTTTTTTTTTTTTTCACGTATTTAACAGGATATGGGTGCATCTATTGTACCTATCTATTTAGCGCTTCCGTTATTATTATAATAACCCGTCATTTCTTCACAAAGTAACGTCCAAATGTTGGAAAAAAAGGGGGACTGGAACCCAGGCCAGGTTACGTCAAGTGTGTTTATATCTGTCAGTTGCTATGTAAGTTAGCAATATGGTAGACCGGTCAGTTTATCATTTTATGCTGGAATATTCAATCGACTGTCCTGAGGTCAGGCAAATAACCATTTACCACAAAATCCCAACTTTTAACGGACCTGAGGAAGAGGGCTTTTGAAAGGACAAATCAAATATTGCCTAAGACAGACTTTCGTTTTAAATAACTAAAAAAAAAAGCAATCTCTGTGAGAAAAGGAGAAAAAGCTGGTTATCAGAGTTTTCTCCTTTATCTCCGATATTTTCGAAGCCATCTTATTTCGTGTTGTGAACTAACGGGATTGTTTGAGAAAGTGTAACAGTTTACACGATCAGTATAACAAATATAGACATAATATTTGGTCAAGGTCACGGCAATCATGTAGGCCATAGATTTATGAACTCCTGTTATTCTGTTCTGTTCACTGATCAGGAGACCGAATTTTGTTGGTTTACTTCGATTGATTGATTGATTAGTTGGTTGGTCGGTTGGTATGGCTGGCTCGCTGGCTGATAGAGATACAGAGAGATAGACCGACAGACAGATAGATAGATAGGGTATAGATAGATAGATAAATAGATAGATAGATAGATAGACAGACAGACTGCTGGCTGGCTCGCTGGTTTTCTGATCGATTGATTTGGTTTGTTGACTGTACTAATTTACTCGAATACCCTAAGATAGATACATGTACAGGAATTTTATAGAAAGTACAACTAGGAGACAGTGGTGTAAATAATGTGGACAAAAAGTTCACGACATAGAATCGTTCAGTTTTTCACAGTATTTTGTCTATCATTTAAATGGAGCATTTCCTTTTCTCACAATAATTTCTCCTTTATGTCACTTGACAATCTACAAGTCCATTGGCGTACAGATACGACTATTCGCACGACTTGACGCTGGATATCAACTTTAAAAAAGCATTTGACTCGTCCGTCTTGACACCATTTTGTAGACCACAAAAAAACACTATTTATATTCATAGAATTTGTCCTTGACAGGTAGAAAAACATAGTTGGAAAAGGAGAAAAAACATTTATTCTAATGATCGTTTAAACTTGCTGTTGTCTGGTAGATTTGGACAGCTGTAAATAGTTTTTAATTATTTTTCGACATGCAAACCCGTCTTTTTCTTGAGATTTTTAACATACGAAAACAATAGAGCTTCTGTCATCCTTCGTTTTTCCTTCATAAAACGTCACTTTCATGGCGTGAGTAATGTCATCCATGACAAATGGCTTGCAACACGCGGAAAGGGGCATTCAGACATTTGCGTAAAGTGTAGCTTCGGATCAGCCTGCGTTATCCGCGCAGGCCAATCCGAAACAAAACTCTCCTTTTTTTCTGTAATTTTCTGTAAATTGCGCAAGTCTACTGAAGAACAAAATCAAATGTAGTCGTAAAGAACCGTCTCAGATCAACCAGTGCGGTCTGCGAAGGCTGGTCTGATCCGAATGCCCTTTTTCGCGTGTTGCAAGCCATATTATCATGTCGCGACCAAAGTTTGTTCTTAAAACTACCTGTTATGGAAAAGAACAGTATATTCACAATTTGTAATGAAGTCTATCTATATTATTCGTAAACGCATTAAAAAAAACTTTACACATTAGCTATGCTCTGGTAAAAAGGGGTTAAATGCATCTCCGTGCCATATAATACCGTGCAAGTCACATTAATATGGATCCCAAAAATGCATTTCGTCAAACAATCGGCTAAATCAGGTGGTAGAAAGTTCATGGACATGCAGAAATGTTGACAATAGCAAAACGTTTCGACCCATGTCAGCCTGCGCAGTCCGCGCAGACTGAAATGGATCGAAAGTTTTGCGGATGCATTAGGCCACATTTTCCAAGAGAACGGCTCTCGTCATTCCCTCACTTCCGTTTTTAAATCTTTGCTTTCACAACTTTTTTCCCGCAAAGCGCGTTGGTTTTATTTTATCACACTCATTTCGAACGAGGCGGTATTGTAATATAGGCCTACATCGTAGACGAAGATCTGTGTTGATCTAGGCCAGACAGTACGTAAATGTAAATAATAGCAAAGATGAACTGATATAAATAGAATTATATGTCGTCATCAACAGTTTTTATAAACAATTTATGTTGCAACTTTCATCCAGAAATCTTCGAGTAAAATATTGATGTGTGCATTTTCCACATGTGTTAAGCCAGTTGCAGTTGTAGGTTCAAAATCTAGCTTAAGGACGTAAAGGCAGACAATCGATATTAGATAAAGCAATAATGATTGCTGTAGGAGTTAACTCCCTTCTCAAAAACTGGTGAGATCTTAACCGCAGGCTGCTGAGCGCGAATCACTGAACTTTTGCGGACAGTGTAGATCAAGATCAGACTGCATAGAACGTGCAGTCGATCTTGGATATACACTATCCGATAACGAGATATTATTCCACGAAACATAGCTTTGAAGTAGCTATATTTGGGTTTTTTTTATTATGGAATTAAACATTTTGTTTTATTTATTTAGCAGGATAGGGGTTAAGATAAAATATATGAGCAGAGAAATGCATGCAATGCTCTGGTCTTTCAACGTGTTTCCTATACTATGGAAATTCGGACCATGTGTACAGTACTGTCTAAATCATGTGTGCCGTGACATGACCGTTACCGAATTATTACATCAAGGACATAATACAGGTTGATACTATCATTAAATTAGCATACGGCTTGCAACACCCGAAAAGGGACATTCGGACATTTGCGTAAAGTGTCGTCTCGTATTAGCCTGCGCAGTCCGCGCAGGCTAATTCAAGACGGTACTTTACGACTACATTAGATTTTGTTCTTCAGTAGACTTGTGCAAAACAGGAAATCACATGAAAACGGAAAGTGTCGTTTCGATTAAGCCTGCGCGGACTGCCTAGGCTGATCCGAGACGACACTTTATGCAAATGTCTGAATGCCCCTTTTGCGCGTGTTGCAGGCTATGTAAGAGAGAGTTTTGCAGTCCTAAAAGCGTAAATTATTGTTTTGAATTTTTCCATTCGCTGCTGACAAAGAACTGAACAGAAATTTCAGAAAACTGACTTCAACAAAGGCTCTGATTATGTGAACCGGCTCTGAATATAGCGTTCGGCACCGATAGATGAGTTTTTTCGAAAATTTATTTGTCGGTAACTTACTTTAGACATAAGCTCTTTATGTCTTGTTTTCCCATTAATACTCGTCACTCCAATAATTAAAGTATGCGTTTGTATGATGAAAAGTGAAAGAATTTCGGAAAATACAAAATACATTGTCACAAAATAATCGTCAAAAAAACGTGGGAAAAGTTCACGGTTAATATTTAATAAGATCTTAAGGTAATGGAAATCACATATTTCCACAGATATTGTAAAAAAAATACTCGCAATAATCAACTTTTTCTCCATTACATCTCTCTCTCTCTCACACAGAGGGCTGGGGGTCGGGGAGGGGCTGGGGCCATTGGTCAAAGTAAAGGAGCACCCGTTTTGCGGAGCTCAACTTTCTGCCGTCTGTAGGGCTTATTTGTTTGCGAGATATGCAGGTTTTATTCACAAACACAATTTACAAAACTTGTCTACGGGTTTGTCTATTTTGAATATGAAACAGAGCTTCATCGATATTTCAGAAGTTTTCTAAGTATAATAAATCTTTCACTTAACTTCATGTTATCTTTAGTCGTTGTAGCAAAATAATTACATTAAATTATCATTTACAATAAGTTACATTTGCTTGTCTGTCTCTGAAACTAAACAAACACCTAGATTCTGTTTTAAAAAATGAAACGTAAAAGTATTTCATCCCCACATCTATATATAGAATCAAAAACGCTAATCCCTGGGAACGGGAGCTCATATTGGTATGTTGATAGACGTAGCCCAGGGGTACTAACTGTTTAAACCAACAATACAAAAGAATGACCATCATGGTTACGTAATATCGAATATTAACATCTTCTTTGAGCAGCCTATTTTCTCAAATCAATGATCTATTTATCCATTCTTTTATTCTTTCTGCTATCAATTTCTCTCTATTCATTAGTTTACCCCTTAAAAGCGCGCTCTCTCTGTCTGTTTGTCTGTCTCTTCCTCTCTCCTTTCTATATCTCTGGCTATGTCTGTCTCTGTCTCTTTCTGTCTCTCTCCGTTCACCAGGCTCTAATGTCAGACAAGGTCTTGTGGCTTGGAAAGGACCTTATGCAAACATTGATGAAGAGAAACAACATGATAGGTATACTGGTCGCCTCTTTGTAACTGAAATTAAAACGGCATTTAACGGCGTTTAAAACGACATTAAGCAGCATTTTCTCTTTTCTTCACAATGCTTTCCATGCTGTTTAAGACAGAAACCATCCTTTGAGCTACATTTATTTTGCCGTCCACATATGCTTTCACTTTGGTCGAGCCCAAAAATGTTACCAGTAGATAAAAAAGGAGAGAGCTAGAAAATCTCTTAAATCCGTCCTATTTCTTAAATCCGTCCTATTTCTTAACCCCGTCCTATTTCTTAAATCCGTCCTATTTCTTAAATCCGTCCTATTTCTTAACCCCGTCCTATTTCTTAAATCCGTCCTATTTCTTAAATCCGTCCTATTTCTTAACCCCGTCCTATTTCTTAACCCGTCCTATTTCTTAAATCCGTCCTATTTCTTAACCCCGTCCCATTTCTTAACCCCATCCTAGTTTCTTAACCCCTAAAAATCACTTTTTTCAGGATGCTTTGCATCCCGGGTGCTTGGCTTTGACAAAGTGTCCGGGGGCATGCTTCGCATGATTCATATTTTTTTACTCCATATACCTATATGAGCAAAATCCAATCTAGGTCTTTATCTTAGCGTTTCCCCATGCTAACGTATCGATATTATTCTCTAGGATATAACGTTTATCATCATCTCCGCTTAATGCGATTTTATTAACCTCTTCAGTATACAACTCATGCTTATGACTCCTAATAACTACCATTTTCCTTAATTGCGTCTTCTTTTCAAACAAACACTCTTTATAGTGATCATGTTTAATAAATGCTTCTACTACACCCTTTTTAATTCCCTTACATTTCTTACTTTCCTCATCACACATTTTATAAGAGTATAGTTTAGACCTAAGTCCTACAAACTCCTCAATATTCTCACCATTTGTCTCATCTTTAAACATGCCTACAACTTTCTTATTTAATCCTGTGGGAATACCTGAAGGATGATCAGGTGGATATTCGCTCGTATCAAACCAATCTTTAACATCACCACTAATATCTTTATAAAAATCTTCCGTTTCTATTTCATACATTAAGCTATCTGTATCAGTGAAAAGAAGTTTAACTTTTTCGTCATATTTATCTTTAATATAATTATAATGGAAGTTATACATCAATGTCTTACTTAAATCTAAAATACTGTAACACTTTGTCGTTTCGTAAAAGAGTTAAATAGACGTGTTAACTTTTTACCAAACGGGAAAAATTTTGGACTCAACGACATTGAAAACATGTGCGGACGACAAAACAAATGAGCCATGCTCTGTGAAAAGGGGGTTTAATGCATCTGCGAAAAGTTTCGGCCCAGGTCAGCCTGCGCGGACTGCGCAAAATTGGTCAATTTTGCTATTGCCCAAGGACCAGTCTCTCCCATGATTAAGTTGGTTGTTAAAAAAAGTTTATATTATGGATCCACAAGTATGTAATGGCTTACTTGGTTCTATGGATCACGGAGGTGCATAATAGCCCTTTTGTCGGAGCATAGCTCAAATACAGCTCGAAGGATGATTCTATCTTTGATGGAAGTAAAGCATTATGGAACAAGGATAAATTTTTTTAATACTGTTTTAAACGTCATTTCGGTTACATAGTGGCTACCAATAATCCTGTCTCTTGTAGTTTCTCTTCACCAATGCCTTGCATAAAATCCTTTCAATACCACTAGACCCTGTCTGACAAAAGAGCCTTGCCGGATAAAAAGCAAACAGACCCTATCGGACATAAGAGCCTGGTGAAAAGAGACAGTCAGGCAGACAGACAGACAGACAGACAGCTTTTAAGGGCTGAACTAATAAATAAAGACAGAATGATAGGATAGCAGAGTGAATAAAAGAATGGATAAACAGATAATTGATTTGACGGAATAAGTTGGTTAAAGAAGATTTTTATATTCGATTTCATGTACGCATAGAGGTCATTCTTTTGTTTTGATAGGTTTAACAGTTAGTACCCCTGGGCTACGTCTATCAACATACCAATAAAGGTTTCCAGGGCTTAACGACTGGATTCTATATATAGATGTAGGGATAAAATACTTTTACGTTTCATTTTCAAAACAGAATTATGTGTTTGTTTGGTTTCAGGGACTGACAAGCATCTGCAACTTTTTCTAGAGTCGTTTAATGCAATCAATTTGCTACAACGAATAAAGACAACGTAAATGTAAGTGAAACATTTATTATACTTAGAAAACTTCTGAGGTATCGATAAACCTCTGTTTCGTTTTCAGATCGACAAACCCGTAGAGAAGTTTTGTAAATAATGAATAAAGCCTGCGTTTCTAGCACACAAGTAAGCCTTATAAATGGCAGAAAGGTGAGCTCCACAAAAATGGTGCTCTTTTTCTTTGACCAATGTCCCCTGAACCCCACCCTGAGAGAGAAGGGAAGGAGGGAGAGAGAGAGAGTGTCCTTTTTCTGCTGACACTATTTTATGTTGTGATTTCTTCAGTCTTGTGCATTTTTAGGGATTTGGTAACGGTTCATCGCACGAATGCATACTTTAATTATAGGATAGAGAAAGCAATGTTTATATACTGAACCAAATAAGAAACTTCCCCTGTGTTTAAGTGCAGATATACACAAATATGAAAATCAGGATTAAACTAGATTTATATGCATTGAAAGAGTATTTTATTGCGACTTTGTGTGAAAAAAATTATTGCTGAGGGTTTATCCAAAAGTAGTGAAATGGTAGTTGAAATGCGGAAGGGGTCGCTCACCAAAATCACAAATTAATACCGGGTATGACCACCTTCAGCATGAAGGACTGCCTGGCATCGTTGGCGCATAGAACGGATAAGTGTATTGATTTCGGCTTGTGGAATGTTGTTCCATTCCTGAATTAAGGCTTGTCTTAGCTGAATGACGTTTGACGGTGGAATAGGGCGACGTCTAACACGCTGGTCCAAATTATCCGAAAGGTGTTCAATGGGATTCAGATCAGGGCTTTTGGCAGGCCAGTCATTAATAAATGCAATGTTATTCGCCCTGAGGAAATTCACATTGTCCCTAGCTGTATGGCTTGTGGCATTATCATGCTGAAAAAGAGTGATATTGGCATTATTTTGAAACAGTGGGATAACGTGCCTCGCAAGAATTTCATCTCGGTAGCGTTGGGCATTCAAATTCCCTTCGATAACGACGAGATTAGTGCGAAAGCCATTTGCAGTGCCCGCCCAGACCAAGACAGAACCCCCACCCCCAAAACGATCTCGTTCAAGTACGCAACAGTCGGCATAACGTTCATTTCTCCTACGGTATACTCGAACCCTGCCATCACCTCGATAAATGGAAAACGTGGACTCGTCAGAGAAAAGCACGCTATTCCATTGTTGTCTAAGCCAGCGTTGGTGTGTACGTGCCCAATTAACATGATTTACGCGGTGACATCGTGTCAAAACACAACCAACGTATGGACGACGTGCACGTAGCCCACCCTCGCGCAAGCGATTCCGCACAGTTTGGGCAGATATACGGTTGTTATGTGTACCAGGGGTGTTAGCAGCAGTGGCTGTGTCAGTTTGGAAGCGATTGCGCAGGTGGGTGTTCCGAATATAGCGGTCTTGGCCGCGCCTCGTGACGAGAGGACGTCCACTACGTGGTCGATCTTCCGTACGCCCTGTTGCTTGAAAACGTTGCCTAAGGTGTCGAATAGCACGAGTAGAACATCCAATATTCATAGCAACAGCATTCATCGCCATACCAGCATTAAGCATGCCAATGGCACGTTCGCGTAAATTTTGCGGAATTCTGGGCATATCAAAAATAAAGAAAACTAAAAAGAATTTAATTTTTTTCAACGTCTTTTTCTTATTGACATGAAAGTCTATAAAATTAGACTGAAAGGTTTCAAAAAATATACACGAATTATACTGGTCCATGCATGCACGTGAAAATCGCTTTCAGCGGGTTTCTTCTGCAAAATGCTTTCAATCGAGTTAAAATTTGTTTTATCGGACACATAATCGTTCGCCCGAATATATGTAGGTCATCTGATATTTTGATTTTTTTAAATAACATTGCATTTGCACTTAAACACAGGGGAAGTTTCTTTTTTGGTTCAGTATATGTCTAAAGAACGTTACCGACAACTAAATGTTTTAAGAGCCTTCATCCATTGGTGCCGACCGACATAATAAGAACCGGTACACATGAATGCAGCCTTTGTTCATTTATCAATTTTATGTCATTTCTTTTCAATTCTTTGCCAGCAGCAAATGCAAAAGGTACAGACAATCATGTACGCTTTTAGGGCTGCAAAACTATCTCTATTTTGCTACTTTAATGGCTGTATCAGCCTGGAATTAGATCATTGAGCTAAAATTTCGACTACGGTAAATCCGTGGCACAAATGATTCAGACAGTACTGCACGCAAGCTATAACTTTTCCTAGTAGAGAAAATACGATGAAAGCCATTCTCCTTTTTTTTTTTCGAATTTCAAAGAGGACAGAACACATAAGAACAAAGAATGACAAGCTTGTCATTTTCCTGAGTTGTTTTGAGCCGATATCATCGGAGCCGGAAGACCAACACATTTTCTTTTCAGAGCCGTTGGCTTCGATTATGAAGTTTCCCATTATCTTCCGCTAGATGGCATTCTGCAAATACACATCTATCTGATTTAGGCATTCTAGGTACAGAGCCGGACTACTTTTCAAAACGACAACCGTTACTTTGAAATAAAGGAAACTGTTACTCAATAAAACGCTATATGGTGCGATTCATTCAACTATGATCAGCTAGCATGTAACCTATGCACCGGCCATTTATTAAAACAGCCCCCTACAGGCTTGGGTAATAGGTTCGGTATAAGCCCTACTTTTCCCATGTATATGGGATGGGTGATGCGTCATAGCAGACAGGTCCAATCTTCGAAGAATACGACATGCGCAAACAACGTAAAGTTTCCTATCCGTGATTGTAGAGCACGGACCCACGAGAGGCTTTCCCTGGATTTCTTACAACTCACCTTGCACAGTCAATGTCATGTAGTACAAAGCTTAGTTTTAAAGGCACCTGTAAACAGTTTACTTCGAATTGGCCATGTTCAAAATTAGAAATAATTAATAAAGGTAGGTTTTCAATGCAATTTTGATAAGAAGAGTAGTTATTACACCCATGAATTGTGTTAGATTAAAGATGCACCCTTACAGCCAGAGAATAAACAAACGCTGTTAAAACTTTACAATGTGTAGAATCTTATGGTGGTATATTTCTGCCACGAGATACGAGATAGCTATCATGATAATTTTAGTAAACTATCGCGATAAATTAAAAGTTTCCTGGAAATCTTATCAAGAAAGTGAAAAGTTTCTTGATGAAAGTATCACGATAAACTAATATTTTATCGCAAAATTTCTCAACCGTGCTCGAAGCTGACATGCGAGATAAAACTATTGTGATATCTATAAATAGAAAATGCATCATTTGGATGAACTCGGTAGTTTTGATTTAAGGGCAACTACAGCCAAAATCTCATTTTGGATATATGAATCCTTTACTGAAAACAATCTTAAAATTGAAAACCCTATTTCAATGTTATAAGCGAAAATGTGGTTGCACACCTGTGGGAATTTGTGAAATCTGCGATAAACCTGATGTGACGCCACACTTATTTCGGCTTCTGTGTACTATTAATTTGCTCTGATACTGACTTTTTTTCCCACAGCCTTATCTTCCCTCATGTCGGGAGACGACTGTCGTATGCCGGGTGCCGAGTTTAAGCACTATTTCGAGCCAGGAGATGACTATTTATTCGCCAGTTTGCTGTCTGTCTGTCTGAACCGAATGACGTGGCTTAATATCAGATTTACCATTAATCCTCAACAGGTTAAATAAACCTTCATGCCGATTGCAAAATTTCGAATAGTGCTAGTTTTTGGAGATACAAAAATAGATATCTCCGTATTGGACACTGTACATAAGATCAGATTGCACGTTCTGTGCAGTCTGATCTTAAATTACACTATTCGGAAAAGATCACTGAGTCGCGCTCAGCAGCCTTGGGGCCCCACAGAAATTTTAATGAGGCAAGAAATCAATGATGAATTCACTGTTGATTATCCATCTCTTTCATATGAGAGCGAGCGAGCGAGCGCGTGCGCGCGCGCAAGAGAGAGAGAGAGAGAGAGAGAGAGAGAGGGAGAGTGAGAGTTGGAGGGTAGTTAGAATAGAAATTCGACAAGCAGATTATGGGATTTTTTTTTTTTTTTTTATTTAAGATCGTATGAATGAGGAAAATACAAAAGTTATGACGTTAGACTTACCCATTTAACGTGTGTAAAATTCCAAATTCCATTCACATTTTATAAGAAAAAGGGCTCAATATGGTCGTGAAAACAAAAGAGTAACTTTGTACATGACATGTTTAGGACAAGTGCTTGTTAACCCCCAGCTGCAAACCGGGCAAAAAAAATATGTGAGACCACAACCGTGCGATACCAACATCAAAGAGGCGCCGAATTAACCTTTTGCATTGATGGAACACACAATTCTTTTCGCAAAATAAAAAGTTGGCGCACTAAAATCTTGTGTAAAGTTTGTATGCAGTTATAAATTTTTAATTTACGCTGCATTTTTATAGTCAGCAATCTGCACCTGTTATCTGGTACATGATTACAGCGAGAAATACGGAAGAAGAGAGTTAAACAATTTTTGTCCACGTTGGTATTTCCACTTAAATTTTACGCCTTTCACGTCTCAGTATGTAGGAAATGGACTGACCCTGTATTTTATAGACGATCAAAAACGTTTACTGCATGATATGGAGGGCAGGAAGGCAGGAGGCAATTCAGACAATCTTTTAACGTTGTTGTTGATGAAAGAAACAAATTTGAAATTGTGAAAAAAAAAAACCACGTAGGAAAATAAATGAAGATCAAGTGAAAAAATAAAAAATGGATTTAACTTTAATAGCAAATTCAGGATGTGTGCTGGATTTGACATTGTTCGTGAATGTTAAAGAGAAGATACGATTTCTGAGGTAGATTAAGGCTTTTAATTCTTCCCAAGCTGAAGGAGACATGTAAAATGCTGACACTGATGGTGTAGATCAAGATCAGACTGCGCAGGATTTGTAGACCGTTCAATGATCGACGGTGTCCTATATTTGGTAGAAACAGCCTTAGAACTGTACTCGAATGACTTACTTTACACATTGCAACGTTCCTTCTTCCTTCTACCACCTAGTAGAAGAGAATTTTGGCATGTTTCAACTATCTTGAGTCATTATTTCTTTTTTATTTTTATCTATTAAAATTCGTTGATTAGGCAGTGGTTTAATTGAAATAACGTCAAAAAATAAATTTCAAAATAGTTTTGTTTCCCACCAGAAGAATAACTTTTCCTTTTCATAAGTACTATCTCCACTAGCCTAATTCATTCAAAATTTCTTTCCTGTGATTGTAGTAAGATGTAAGAGCGATAGAGGTGAAAATTCTGCAGTGCACAAGTGATTTAAACGTGATAAAGCGATTTATATCTGTACGAATTTCATGCAGTTTTTTCAGTTTTCTGCGTTAGTTCATATATAGCGACCATATCTTCTCCGTGACACTTGTAACGTCACGGCAAACTGCCGGAAGTCACGATTTTTTCAATTAGCGACTGTCAGACAGGTGAAAATCCGAAGTTTAAACCTCTATATCTCGTGAAGTAAGCATCACAGAACGCTAAAAAAAAAAAAAAAAAATGTTAACATACTCTAGTATAGTTTTATCCGATTTCGAAATAAAAACTTTGGTCTGGAGTTACCCTTTAATAAGATTGCAGTAAGTAAAATTTCGAATCATTAACAATTTTTTTTTTTTACCTTAATTGGTAAATTTTGACAATACTCGAAATGAACAGAGGTCTGTAAAATCACAAAGACGACTCGAAATGCCTCCTACGAACAACTTTAAAACCATCCATGGAAAAGGAGAATTCATAAGGTTGTAGACGAAGTGTTCCGAAACTGTATCTAATTATAGGTACCATGAATGTTAGTTGTAGGCACGAAAGCAGAAAAAATCATGATAAGAGTTAGAATTATCGCGATATTTTTATCATGACAATTTTTGTTTTAACACGATACTTCTCTTAAATTATCATGATAGCTATCTCGTATCTCGCGGCAGAAATATGCCACCATAGAATCTAGATAGCCGTGTGAACGTAGATAAAAAATCGAAATAAGGTGTATGGGATAAAGAGACGCCTGGGATTAGTCTTCGATTTAAACCGGAAACTGTGGTTGTTATGTCTATGGCTAGCCGCAATAGAATAAAATGCATTTTCTATACGTCGTAATCTATGCAACCTTGCAACCGTCAGCGGCAACATTTGGCACGAAGGTACAAGAATGATTATAAGTTCATAAAATTAAGATAAAATTGGTTATAAAACTGGATGAAAACGAGTAAAGATGCACCTTTAAGGAAAAGAAGCATTTGGTTTGTCTATGAAACAGGAGGTCATGACCTTTCCTTCTCTGTTCTATAGCTTTGACCCCAAATGCGAAAGTGAGGGGTCATGGAGCTAGCGGCCGTTTTTAGCCGCGAAAATAATGGTAGGGTCAGGGCGCGAAAGATTGCGAAAAAACGACATGGTAATGTATTATTTTGGATTTTATCCCCAGATAATGTGTTGTTTTGAGTTTCAATTTAGCTTGGCATTTTCAGGCTAGCTTCCTGGGTTTGCATTTTGTGAATTTTAGAATATAGGCTAAAAGGGCATATTTTGTCAGTTTTCTTCCGACCATGCCACTTGCTTGTATTGATCAGTTATTTAACTGTTTCACCAGTTGAACATGATTTATTGATAAAATATAAAGAATTAGGATTGTGCTGTTGCATTTAAGTGCTGTTTATAATTTTAGGGTGATTATATAGACCTTTGTTTGAGGAAGTTCTGTTCGGAGTGCTGTCGACAGAGACCATTTTAGCTGAAAACCGTGATCTGCTACCTTAAGGTAATTTTGCGATTTATGAAGTTGGTGTTTTGACCACAAATTGCATTTAGTCTCGTTGTTCCATCAATTTCTAGTCTGCAAATAATACTTGAACTGATGCTAAGACTAAATTTTGGCTGATATTGATTTTAAGAAGATCGCCGATAACAAACAATATGCAAACGCGTAATGTAAAAAGGGGAGAAATGAGGCATTTTTCATAAAACAATATAATGTCATTCACAATGATAAATCTGTACCAAGCAATTGCATTTTCTAAAGACTTTGTTGCAGAGGACCTTGAAAACACTGTTGGAAAAGGAGAAAATGCAGGTAACCGCCGTTTTCTCCTTTTCCCACAGCGGTTTGTATTCTTTGAAAGACAAATGTTATTTTTTGTGCTACTTTTAATTTGGCCTCTGCAGATGCTTTCCTAAAGGACATTTCTATAATTTTGTTAAACAGAAGACATCATTCGGAGAACGTGACGATTCTTTAAACTGGCTCCTGAAAACGTAATGTGGAACGGGAGATATTGCTTGTTGTATTTTTTTTCCACAATATTAAGAACGTACTTTTGAGCCATGCACTGACAAAAGGGGGTTTAATAATTATTCCTGTCCGTGATCGATTATACCAAGAAAGTAATCACACAATTATGGATCCATAAAATTGATTTTGTCTGACAATTGACCGAAGAATTAGGTAGACCGTTGATTTGACACGCCCAAAATTTACAAATAGCAAAAAGTTTCTACGCGTTTCCGTGTGCACGTGTATGAGTGTCCTTGGGCAAGGCACTTCAGAGCCTAAGCCTACTGGTGAAACCTGAAATATACAAGAATATGTGAGCTGTTACTTCAATATGACTGAACTAATTTTGAAAGTGACGTAAAACACCATTTACATCTTGATCAAATGACATAATTTCAGACTAGTCCACATTGAAAGCTTTTGCAGACGACGAATTCAACATGACACAAAAACTGAAATGTGTTTTGGAAGGGAGGAAAACATTGTGGGGAAAGAAGAAAATGCTGGTTACCACATTTTCCCCCACAATTTGTTCTAAGGCCTTTTTCCTTTAGGTCGTTAACACTCTGGATTGAGCGGTAAAGGGCTAACATAGGCTTTTTGCTGAAGGCATAGATAAAGACCAGACAGCACAGAACGTGCAGTCTGAACTTTTATAGATACCGTCGGCATGTTTATTCGAGCATAAATTTTTCGTTAAATCGTATGTTTCCAGAGCTAAAAGAAATAAATACAGCACATTTTGTTTCTTACTGGTGTTGATATTATGCATAGTAAACCTTTTTCACACGGTCCCAAGTTTTAAGATGAGTCCTTTTGAAAATATGGTGGAAAAGGGAGAAAATACTATTATTATTTTGTGGGTTTAAATTGGTAGTACTAGTACGTGGCGGGTGACACAGATGTAAGACTCAATTTCTGATGCAGTCTGATCTTGATCTATGCCATCCGCAAAAACTTCTTATTTTGACTATGGCAGAGTAAGGGTCAAACCCGACATTTATCGTCAACAGAATTTCCGTACCGTCCGATTATACCCGATGATATAAATATTCACTCTTTAATTATTCTTTGCATAAAGGTCAATTTCAGGTCAATTTATTGAAGTAATACCTTTATGGGATATCGAGGCTGGGTGTTTTGATCCTATATATAGATGTAGGGATAAAATACTTTCACGTTTCATTTTTAAAACAAAGTTAATGTGTTTGTTTCGTTTCAGAGACTGAGGAGCGTATTCAACTTTTTCTATATGATCGTTTAATTTAATCAATATTCGACAAAGAATACAGACAACATGAAATAAAGTAAAACATTTATTATTCTTAAAAAATCTCTGAGGTGTTGATGAAGCTCTGTCTCATTTTCAAATGAACAAGCCCGTAGGGCTGTTTTGTAAATTGTGAATAAATTCTGCATACCTAGCTTACAAAAAAGACCAACAGACGGCAGAAAGATGAGATCTGCAATATGGGTGCTCCTTTCCTTTGTTCAGTGCCCCCCCCCCCCCCCCCGCACCCCACCACATCCTACCATACCCGGCCTCCGAGTCATGGGGGGGGGATTATGTAGACCATAAAATACATTATGATCAAATGATTGATTTCATCATTGACAAGGAAGAAAACATTGCAGGAAAAGGAGAAATGCTGGTTATCGACATTTTCTTCTTTTTCTACAATGTTTTCATTAGTCTTCTTTCTAAGGATCAATTAAACTCGTGTATGGTTTGTAAAAGGTTGAAATAGTTGACTACGGACAAAGCAAATCTTACCGTGACAAAGTAAAAATATCAGACTGGGGAATATTGCATCGTGAATGATGATTATGATATGAGCCTTTTTTCCTAGAGCAAGGGTCATATCATGGTCCGCCGATCAGCCGGCTTATATGAGCTGTCCGATCTTGTTCCACACTTTTTGTTACTTTTGCTATTTTCGGTATATAACTTTTGTGTTTGCACAGATACACAATCTGTTATTATTTCACAGTTTCGTTATTTTCGCTATTTAACTTCTGCACTTTGAAGAAAGGTATGAACGAAGACAGGTCTGCCACATCATATGCACAGTCCGATCTTGTTACACACTGTTCTCTATTTTTGATATTTTCGCAGTTTTCGATATTTAACTTTTGTTTTTGCACATATGCACTGTCTGATCTTGTGTCACACTTCTGGTTTTTTTCGCTACTGAATTTACGCTCTTACAAGGAAGGTGTGGAAAAGGACAGGCATGCACATATGTGCAGTCTAATTTTGTTTCATACTTTTCGTTATTTTCGCTGTTTTTGGTATTCAACTTTTGTTTTTGCAAATATGCACAGTCTGATCTTATTCCACACCCTTGGTCATTTTCGCTATTTTCATAATTTAACTTTGGCACTTTTGGTGAAGGTGTGGAAGAGGATCGGTCTGCACATATTTGCAGTCTGATCTTGTTCCTTTCCTTTCGCTATTTTCGTTATCTATCGTTTGAGTTTGCACATATGCACAGTCTGATCTTATTTCATAATATTTCATGAGGGTTATTTTCGCTATTTTCGCTATTTAACTTCTTTTATGTTTTAAAAAAGTTTCTGCTGTTTTTAAAACAGTATAACGGCTATTTTGTAAATAATTATGTAATATGCTATTGTCAATTTGATTGGTTGATTAAGTATAGCTGTTAAACTAAAATGTTTCTGAACATGATATTCTCTGTCAATCCCTTTGGATATTTTCTTCTTTGGACACATATGGAGTGATGGTGAATTATTAAACAAATAAAAAGGTTGCACAATCGTTTGCAGATTATTCCCCTCAATCCAGTTGTCTATCTTACTTTTTCGTTTCGAACGAGGTAGACACTGATGGAATGACGGGGAGTTATGACTGAAAAGTATAAATGAATTACTTTTTATAATATTTGATTAGGTTCGCCATATTGTATTATATTGTATTATACATGTTTTATATACCTCATGGGTCTATGGCCTTCTGGCTTTTCATTAGTAAAGATATTTGATATGAGCCCTTTTCCATGAGCAAGGGTCATACTGTGGTCCCTATTCACGATATGAATTCTGAAGTCTGAAGATAAACCCTCTCAGCCACTCAAATGACTACTTTTAGAACGTAAATTCACACAACATTTAGAATATTTGGTAAATTCTCCTCCCTCGTATGGGTTTTATTGATCCTAAATGACCTTTAGGAAAAGGACATTTCAAAAACACTGTGGGAAAAGGAGAAAATGCTGGTAACCAGAGTCCTTTCAATTTTTTTTTTCTTTTTTTTTTTTCAGAGTCACGTTTAATTTGTCGTCTAAACTAAAATTTTGTCATCTGGTATAGAATTAAATGGTATTTTACGCTACTTTCAACATTATTTCAGATATATCGAAGCAACAGTTCATACTTCCATGTATGTATTGAGTTTTACCAGTAAGCTTAGGCTCTAAAGTGTATTGTATACATGTAACTGGGCCTGATAGGAAAACATCTTAAATTTTGGCATATAGTTCACCCTTAACCATAAGACAAATTTTTAGACTGGACCATTTCAAAAGTACTTGCACATAGTAAACTCAGTTTTGATAAAATAGTGGGATTTGTCTATGAAAAGGTGAAAAATATTGTGGAAAAGGAGAAACCGGCAACGCCTCTGAAAGACTTTTAGTCATGTTACAAGGGATAGCACAGGATACATGATTAAACCCATCCTAAGTTCAACCTGGCTTTTTAACGTGATCGGTGTATAGCACTGTCACACGAGAGCTGGGCTTAAAATCTCATTCAAAAACACTTTTAGTAATTTGGATGGCCAGTCGTGGGGATTGAACTCAAACCTTCAAGTGGCCTGTGAATTGATGTTCACAAGTTTATGCTTTAACACCTGAGCTATTGGGGATGCTTTCCTCTGAAATGCAATAACGTGTGTTTTTACTATACTTCACTGATAAAGTAGAGCATACATGGGCATATCGCCCATACCGAAGTAAATGCAAATGCAGAAAAGAACATTACTTTTACCATCTTTGACAGGAATGGTAGAAAACGCAACTGCGTAGCACCCATAACGCAGGCTTATTTGTGTATTTATAATTTTTGACCGAACTGTAGAAAACGCGAAGGCGTATTTACCCATACAATGCACAATACGCAAGCCCCAGCAAAAGCTTCTACTATACAATATTTTGTGCTTCTATTTTTACTTTATTTTTGCGGTAGCATGAAAATATAGAAAACGCAAGGGTAGACCACCGATAACAAACAATATGCAAATGCGTAATGTAAAAAAGGGGACACATGAGGCTCTTTTTTTTTTTATAGAATAATATAATGTCATTCAAAATGATAAATCTTTACAGAACAAATTGCATTTTCTTAAGACTGTGGGACAGAGGATCTTTGAAAACACTGTTGGAAAAGGAGAAAATGCTGGTAACCAGCATTTTCTCCTTTTACCACAGCGTTTTCTATTATTTCACAGACAAATATCATTATTTGTGCTACTTTTAATTTGTCCTCTGCAGATGCTTTCCTGAAGGACATGTCTATAACTTTGTTGAATAGAGAGACTTCATTCGGAGGACCTCACGATTCTTTAAAAATGCCCAGGACCCTGAAAACGTAATGTGTAAAGGGAGATATTGGTTGTTGTCTTTTTGTCTGCACTGTTAACCCTTATACTGCTAAATAACTAAAATTGAATTTTCTATTCGATAGTTAAAACCCGAATAATGCTATTTCAAACTTATGTTTGGAGGAATAATATCTCCTTATCGTATAGTGTAGATCCAAGATCAGACTGCACGTTCTGTGCAGTCTGAACTTGAACTACACTGTCTCCAAAAGGTTCTCGAGTCGCGCTTAGCAGCCTAAGGGTTAAGAACAAACTTTTGAGCCAGGCTTTGACAAAAGGGGGTTTAATGATTTTTCCTCTCCGTGATCGATTATACCAAATAAGTCATCACACAATAACGAATCCATAAAATCTATTTTGTCTGACATCTGACTGAACCATAAGGTAAACAGTTTATTTGACCCGCCAAAAATTTACAAACAGCAAACAGTTTCTACCTATTTCCATGTGCACTGAGTAGGAGTGTCCTTGGGCAAGACACTTCGGAGCCTTAGCTTACTGGTGAAACCTGGAATATACAAGGATATGTCAGCTGTTGCTTCGATATGGATGAAATAATGTTGAATGCAGCGTACATCACCATTTAACGAAGTACATTGTATATGACAAATGTTTGGGCGCATCCTACTGCGCATGTATTTTTGTCGTGGATATTGAATCAAAAGTGCATCTATATATTTTTTGCACATAATGGTAATACTATTTGTGCTCTTAAACAAGTACCACTTTCCTTCGGATGGTATTGGTGAAGAGAAAAAAATGGATTTTTGAACTGTCACCGTGAAATAATTAAAATGCTGCTAACACGGAGTTACGCACCAAACAAGGAAACAAAGGCATGAAATTTAAAGCTGTGGAAGTATAGCTGTTTCCACTTTGAAAATTATTGTTGGAAAAGGAGAAATCGCTCCTATTGAGCAATTTCTTCTTTTCCCAGCATGTCTGCTGAGTTTTTATCCTATTTTTTTCCTTGAAGAAATAACTTCCATAGTGGCCTTCAACTTTGCTTTTTGGCGAAATAAGCACGGATAGGTGCCATTTTCATTTTTTCTTATTGTTTAGAATTATAAATACTATAAGTGGGGGAAGTTTAAGAAAAATCTGTCAGTTAGAAAGTATGTATTATTTAAGATTAACACTTAATTCGATCAAATTATCTCTCTTTTAAACACAATGGTGTATATATACTATGCATATTTGTACACTTACCATGCTCAAATCCAGGCTTTTATATATTTCTTGTGCAAAAATATATGAATTTTCATTAAAATGTGTATATTTGTATGTTTTCCTGTAATTTTCCTGTTTAACTGACTATTAAAGAAAGGCCTTTTAATCCAATGTAAGCTGAATTTTGGAACTGTATATACCTTTTTCTAAGGAAAGTTTCTCAGAAATGAGCACGGCTACCCACATCCTTTTTACTGTAATCTCCTAGAGACATGATGAGCTTTGTATGTGCAAAGTTTGAAAAAAAAAAAAATCTGTCCGTTAGAAAAATTTGTCATATACATGGTTAACTCTTTATCAAACGACAAAATTTCAGGCTGGTCCACATTGAAAGCTTTTGCAGACGACGAATTCAACATGACACAAAAACTGAAATGTGTTTTTGGAAGGGAGGAAAACATTGTGGGGAAAGAAGAAAATGCTGGTTACCACTTTTTTTTCCCACAATTTGTTCTAAGATCTTTTTCCTTTAGATTGTTAACACTCAGGATTGTGTGGTCAAAGGGTTAACAAGGTCTTTTTGTTGAAGGCATAGTTAAAGACCAGACAGCACAGAACTTGCAGTCTGAACTTGGATAGATACCGTCTGCATGTTTATTCCAGCATAAATCTTTCATTAAATCTTATGTTTCCAGAGTTAACCCTTATCCTGCTAAATAACTAAAATGAAACTTTCAAGCCGCCAGTAAAACCAAAAATGATGCTATTTCAAAGATATATTTTAGGGAAAATATCTCTGTATCGGACAGTGTAGATCCAAGATCAGACTGCACATTCTGTGCAGTCTGATTATGATCTACACTATCCGCAAAAGGTCAGTGAGTCACGCTTAGCAGCCTAAGGGTTAATAGAAATGTCTGCAGCATGTTTTCTTTCTTACTGGTGATGATATTATGCATATTAACCCCTTTTTCACACGGTCCCAAGTTTTAACGAGCCTGAAGGAGAGTCCTTTTGAAAATATGGTGGGAAAAGGAGAAAATACTTCATGTTGTAATCGGCATTTTCTCTTTTTCCTACAATGGTTACCACCTTTTATAACATAAATTAGAATTTCTGAGAAACAGTAGTTTTTCGACTGCAAATACTCTTAACTGGAACAAAAAATTTATTGTAACACTTTGTCGTTTGGCAGAGAGTTAAATAGACGTGTTAACTTTTTACCAAACGGTAACATTTTGGACTCAACGACATTGAAAACATGTGCGGACGACAAACAAATGAGCCATGCTCCGTGAAAAGGGGGCTTAATGCATCTGCGAAAAGTTTCGACCCAGGTCAGCCTGCGCGGACTGCGCAAAATTGGTCAATTTTGCTATTGCCCAAGGACCAGTCTCTCCCATGATTAAGTTGGTTGTTAAAAAAAGTTTATATTATGGATCCACAAGTATGTAATAGCTTACTTGGTTCTATGGATCACGGAGGTGCATAATAGCCCTTTTGTCGGAGCATAGCTCAAATACAGCTTGAAGGATGATTCTATCTTTGATGGAATTAAAGCATTATGGAACAAGGATAAATTTTTTTTAATACTGTTTTAAACGTCATTTCGGTTACATAGTGGCTACCAATACACCTGTCTCTTGTAGTTTCTCTTCACCAATGCCTTGCATAAAATCCTTTCAATACCACTAGACCCTGTCTGACAAAAGAGCCTTGCCGGATAAAAAGCGAACAGACCCTATCTGACATAAGAGCCTGGTGAAAAGAGACAATCAGGCAGACAGACAGACAGACAGACAGACAGCTTTTAATCGCTGAACTAATAAATAAAGACAGAATGATAGGATAGCAGAGTGAATAAAAGAATGGATAAACAGATAATTGATTTGACGGAATAAGTTGGTTAAAGAACATTTTTATATTCGATTTCATGTGCGCATAGAGGTCATTCTTTTGTTTTGATAGGTTTAACAGTTAGTACCCCTAGGCTACGTCTATCAACATACCAATAAGGGTTTCCAGGGCTTAACGACTGGATTCTATATATAGATGTAGGAATAAAATACTTTTACGTTTCATTTTCAAAACAGAATTATGTGTTTGTTTGGTTTCAGGGACTGACAAGCATCTGCAACTTTTTCTAGAGTCGTTTAATGCAATCAATTTGCTACAACGAATAAAGACAACGTAGATGTAAGTGAAACATTTATTATACTTAGAAAACTTCTGAGGTATCGATAAACCTCTGTTTCGTTTTCAGATCGACAAACCCGTAGAGAAGTTTTGTAAATAATGAATAAAGCCTGCGTTTCTAGCACACAAGTAAGCCTTATTAATGGCAGAAAGGTGAGCTCCACAAAAATGGTGCTCTTTTTCTTTGACCAATGTCCCCTGAACCCCACCCTGAGAGAGAGAGAAGGAAAGAAGAGAGAAGGGAAGGAGAGAAAGAGCGTGTCCTTTTTTTGCTGGCACTATTTTATGTTGTGATTTCTTCAGTCTTGTGCATTTTTAGGGATTCGGTCACGGTTCATCGCACGAATGCATACTTTAATTATAGGAGAGAGAAAGCAATGTTTATATGTCTAAAGAACGTTACCGACAACTAAAAGTTTTAAGAGCCTTCATCCATTGGTGCCGACCGACATAATCAGAGCCGGTACACATGAATGGAGCCTTTGTTCATTTATCAATTTTGTGTCATTTCTTTTCAATTCTTTGCCAGCAGCAAATGCAAAAGGTACAGACAATCATCTACGCTTTTAGGGCTGCAAAACTATCTCTATTTTGCTACTTTAATGGCTGTATCAGCCTGAAATTAGATCATTGAGCTAAAATTTCGGCTGCGGTAAATCCGTGGCACAAATGATTCAGACAGTACTGCACGCAAGTGTAACATAGTGGCAGTCTTTACTACCTCGGAATAATCAATGTGATCGTATAGTGGAATATTATAATTTGGAGGAAAGAAACAGAGTCTGAAGGTGACGAACAACGTTTATTAACAACATAAATCCATTCTCTATAATTCTACGGGGTAAATATAACTACCCACAATATACGAGAGAACATATCCAGGGGAAAGTCATCCCTGTTAAACAGAGACCGCTGACGCGGGTCTACAACTCAATAACCAATCTATCTCCTCCTCCCTCTTTTTCCGGCAGAGCGTCTGCTTTTTAAATAGCCAAATTCTCTGTGGACGTCCCACCAAGACATTATTGTTGGTTATGGGAACATCCTAACCGCCCATTATCTGCCGCTGCATCAATATTCATGATACTCATTAATTAAATATGATGATGACTTAGACGTGTATAATGTTACACACCCCCCTTACTTGAGGATGTATGTCTATATAGACAGACAACCAATAAAACCAGTAACATACACGCTGAACCATCATATCTCATAATGTCTAAATAGAAATTACAGATTTAATACACCTACAACAGGAATATACATGTATATAAGAGAAACATGGAATAACAATAAAAGATGAATCAATAATTGGAAAAAACATTGAGAGTCATATATATAAACACTGCCATCTCTTAAAGTTCAGGCAATTCACTTTAATGAATAATACGTGAAACTTCATTAATCTCACTATCTCTGTTTATATCAATAAACACTTTAACCACTGAAAAATATCTAAATATACAACACACATGTATCAGTAATATAAGAAAAAGAGTTAAGAGTATAGATCTATTCATGGCGACTTCTATTTTCACCATCTCCCTCACTGGAAAGGTCGATTTGTGGATACAGATGTACCACCTGTGTTTCCTCTCCTCTATGTTGTTGGTTGGAAGTGGACGGGTTTCCCGTGATCCCAGGTGATGAGTTTCTTTCACCCTTCATCTCGTGAAGCTCCCAACTTTCAGTAATATTCTTCCGCCCTGAACCTTGCATTCTACCAACCAAGTACCCTTTTATTTTCTTACGATTCTTTACCAATATAACAATTATTATTATAACCAAAACGATAAAGATCAGACCAGGGAGGCCCCAAAAGCCATATTGTTCCAAAAACGTAAAATGTGTGGATTGTACATTTCTTAGTTCCGTGAGTAATTTATTCATGGGAATTTTATCCACGGTATCCAGAATGGGTGGGAGCGAAAGAGAACTATTCATGAATTTCGGTAATTCTTGATTAACTTCCCTGTACAAAGAAATACCAGTGAAATTAATTTTCCGTAGGAGTCGTATGAATGGGTCGTCAATCTTAAAAGTAATACTCGTATCTGATCCCGCGATTAATGATACAAAATCATTGTTGGCACTACAAGACGAATTTAGATAGAGAACTCCCAAAGGGGGATTTATAATTATCTCTTTAGTCACAGCCTTCTTGTCATAACAAACTACGGAAAATTGTAACGGGCTCTTTGTTGTCACCGCCCAAAGTTGTGGATTAATTTCGGTAATTAACGGCAACCTCGCATTCACATTTATCATTTTGACACATAACTTCTCGATGTTCTCCGTTTGATTCAAAAACAACGCTACCAGGCATTGTTGTCTTGAAACAACATTATAAATTGGATTCGATACTTCACAAAACTTCAGCAATGGGCGATTACATTGCCTTTCATTTTCTTCCTCCAATAACATGTATTTGGTACGTTCTAAATTGATAGCCAGGTATTGACTTGGCAGAGCAATGTATGCCGTCATATCTCGAGGGGTATAATTCAATGCCATTTCTAAGTTCAACACTTTATATAACTCGAATTGAAACCTACTGTCCCTCAAAGGAATCTTTAGTACAATAACTATTTGATCAGTATCCATAAACGTACTTGCCTCTAAGATTTCATAATATTGCCATAGACGACGCTCCGGGTTAAAAGGTAATTTTGCTAAGCGTGGTATTTGCGATTTAATGCTCAAAAGCAAACCTCTAAGTTGTTTTGGAGATATTATTTCAGGAGATATTTTCCCTGTACCGAGAACATTTAATTTAGACTTTAAGTGATCATTGAATACATACGCATTCTGAATCATTTGTCTTAAAACACTGACAGTATGAAGTAACTGAGTGTAACATTCCAGGAAATCATTAAGGTCAAAAATCTGGTGGATGAGATATTGAGTTATATTATTCATTTTAATATCAAGATCCCTAAGCTTTAGATTAATTTGGTTTATAGCCAACCTGTTTTCCGATATTAGCTCCCTTGAGCGATTCATAACCGTTATTTGTTCTTGGACAACATGAACTAAATTGGATTGCTGCCGTCCCAACTGATTGATGGCTACTTTTAATCCCCGTAGTTGATCTTCGTTTACCGTACCAAATAAAAATGTGCTTAACTTTCCTACAAACGGGAGAATACTTCTTTTTGACCGTGTCATGAGAATTTGATACTCCCTGGGCAAAATATTTAAATTTTCATGCCCCAATTCCAGTTCTCTCACTTCTTTCCCTAAAAACTCAAATTGTTTGATAAAACTACTATTTTGTACTGTACTCCTGAATTTCATTTGAGTGTTAGCAATCAACCTTTGTGTATATGCACAGTTATTTCCTACATCGTTTAGAAAACCCACGTATGGTTTTAAATCCAATATAATACTAACAAACCATGTTGATCGTACAATGTTAAATGTTTTCCTCTTTTGAAAGAACACAGAATTCTTCAAATCTGTGGCAATAACACACATGCCACACAATACTAACAAGCCTACGAACTTCATCGTTAAGGAGTAAATGGTGGTATTGCAAATATATTGGTTCGCGGAAGAACACTTTACTCTCTCTGTAAAATACAAATAATAATACAAATTTTCCTCATTATATAAAGCCTTTTTCATAAAGTACATAAAGTTAACGCAATAACTCAGAGAAAAGATTAACCTTACTCTATTTAAGGTCAATTTCTTTCTCCATTGGACTTATCTCTGTCCCTACAGACTCTTTCTTCTGATCACCCTTTTCCAACAAGTTTAATCCTGGGTTTTTATTCTGTCTGTCAACTAGGTCAATGTCCATTTTCATGTCATCTTGCTCTTCTGAAGTAAAATATTGATTTTCACTCTCGTCCATGGACTGATCTGATTCTAATTTATTCAGAGATTCATTTCTCTCCTTCCTAGCCTGTAACCTTTGTTTTAGCTCATACAAGGGGATATTTTCTTCGTCGTCAGAACTTGACCGCATCATCCGATAACGCCTAGTAAATTTTCCCTTTTCTCTCTGCAACTCACGTTCGGAGTCAGACGTTTCCGAATCACTTAAAGATTGCTCTGGGGGCATTGATAATTGTGCTTTTCTGAGTGGTCTCCCTGTCGGGTTGTAAATATTTCCTTGCCTTAACTCACCCCAATCTAAATTAGCTAACCGGAGTTGATCAGCAGTTGCCTTTGTAGTCGTGCCGTCCAATTGAGATTTTATTATGAACGTTACTGGCCCTTTTTGCTCAATAATTCTATAATACGGAAGGAACTTGGGCGCAAATTTTGAAGTTCTCCTAAAATTCTTATAGTACACCGGCGAACCTATTTTGAATTCTACCCTTTGTGCGTTTTTATCAGCGTATCGTTTTTGTCTTTTCCTAGCCTTCTGTAAATTTCTATGCACGTGCGTGAATGCCTGATGTTGTAATTGCAATATTGAGTGAATGGGATCTTCCCCCTGATATTTGCGTCTAGGTTGCAAAACAGTATCTAACGGAAATATCACGTCTCGGCCAAACAATAGGAAATACGGGCTATAGCCTGTAGACAAATTTACAGCAAATCTCACACTTGCCAAGGCCTGGGGAATCAGTAATTCCCACGATGAATTTTCATTCATAAGTTTGCTTATAACACTTAACAGTGTAGAATGGGATTTTTCGCATAAACCATTTGAACGGGGGCTATAATATGAAGTTTTTACGCTGTTTATCTTCATGTATGATAACAAATCTTGCACTTGCTTTGCTATATTTTCTAACCCATTGTCGTGTAACACCTCTAAACAACACCCATATCTCGGTATTATTTCTTCTACTATTAAATGAGCAATGACAGAGCTGGATTTTTCCGGCGTTGGGAAACACTCTATATAACCGGAGTACATACAAATGAAAGTAACAATGTACTTATTCCCTGACAAGCTCTCTGGATACGGTCCACTGACATCCAAGCTTACCCTACTAAACGGAAACGGAGGTATCTCTGTTTCTTGTAAAGGTGCTCTAATTCGCCTCGCATTGCGAGTTTGGCATGGAATGCAATTATTAATGTAGGCGTGTAAATCTTTGAACAAATTTGGCCAAAAATATTTGCTCTTTATAGTATAAAAACATCTTTCTGTCCCGATATAACCATTCAAATCATGGTATTGTCTAATTACATATTTCCGTAAATGACTGGGTACATACAATCGTAAGACGGGATCGGCGTCTGCATTAGACAGATAATAAACAACATTATCTATATGAATATAATTATTCTGTACGGTGTTCGTTCCGGTATTTTCCTCTAAATGTTTTTTAATTTCTACAATCGATTTATCTTTATTTTGTTCTACCGACATATCAAAATGGCCTAATTTCGGCAAAGGTTCATCCAATAAATCTACGTCCTGTAATTTGCTTGCTACAAATGCTTTTGGATCGATTTTGTCCGAATTAATTACATTTTTCTCTAAATATCTGTCGTCAATTTGTGGTTCCTCATTCCCTGACACATTTTCCGTCAAAATTTGATTTTCTTCGCCAACTTGTACTGGCGTTCTAGACAAGAAATCGGCAACATTATTCATACTGCCTTTAATATATTGAATTTCGCAATCGTACCCAGCAATCGCTAAAGCCCATTGTTGAATTCTTTTATTCCTAATATCCCCTTTTAAAAGGTACTGTAACGGAGCATGATCTGTATAAATTGTGAATTTACTATTGTGCAAGAAATGGTGAAGCTTTTGCAAAGCATAGACGACGGCATATGCCTCCTTTTCGATTACAGAATACCGTTGTTGTGTTTTACTTAATTTGTGAGACAGAAAATAAATTGGTCTTTCTTTACTAAAACCCCTTACCGGAAAATCTTTATCTTCCTCACATTCCTGCGTCAAACATGCCGCAATGGTGTAATTACTACTGTCAGTATATAACTTATAAGGTTTTGAAGGATCTGGGTAAGCCAATAACGGAATGACTGTTAAACGTCTCTTTAACTCTTTAAACGCAAGCTCTTCAGCTTCTCCCCACCGAAATTTCTGATATTTTCTAGTTAATACAATCAGAGGTTCTGCTACTTCCGAAAAATTTGGAATAAGTTTTCTATACCATCCTACACAACCTAAAAATGATCTTACTTGTTTTACAGTAGTAGGTGGGCTGATTTCCCTTATAGCTTTGACTTTTTCTGGATCTGGAGCAATTCCATTTCTATTTACAAGAAAGCCTAAATATTTAATCTCTTCTCTAAAGAAATTACATTTCTTCAATTTCAGTTTCAATTTATGCTCACGCAACCTTTCAAAAACTAATTTTATATGTTCCAAATGTTGCTCTGGTGTTTCTGAAACAATGGCTATATCATCTATATATGGAAAGGCAAACGGTAATCCCTCTAAAACGGTATTCATAAGCTCTTGAAACAATGCACCCGCATTTACCAATCCAAACGGTAAACAACCAAAAGTATAAGTTCCCATGTGACAAGTGAAAGTAGCTTTTTCTTTGGTTTTCGGATCTAGCTTTACGTTCCAATAACCACTGAAAAGATCTAATGTTGAATATATTTTTCCGCGACTTAGTAATGATAAAATGTCCTCTATGACCGGTAAAGGGTATGATATTTTCTTCGTAATCCGGTTTAATTTTCTAAAGTCACAGCAAAATCTAGTAGACCCATCTGGTTTACGTACTAAAACAATCGGAAAAGCCCATGGTGACCTTGATTTTTCAATTATTTTGGCCTTCACCATTTCATCAACAGCATCTTCTACCCGTTGCCTATCACTTAACGGACAACGATAAGGGTTACACTTAATAGGAGGGTGGTCCCCGGTATCTATTGTCATTTGTACAGTATCAGTCCCTGTCAAGTCTTTGAAACTTGTTGCAAAAAGGTCTCTATTCCTTTGAATTAATTTACTAACTTGCCGTCTATATTCGTCTGCGCATTTCAACTCTGACAAATCAAATTCCTGGTCGTTAGTAGCAATTTCTCTATTTAAAGAGACACAACAATGCTCACTAACGGGAGTTGCAACTGCAACCACACATCCCCTACGCAGCTTAATTGTTTTCTGAGTAGTATTCATTATCATTATCGGCAATCTCCTATTTTTACTTTTTGAAACAGACCCCACTAACTTAACGCCTGGTTCGGTATAGATAAACCCTTTTTCTGCTTCCGACAGTTCACATAAAACTTCTTTGTCTAAGCTCAAATTCTTTTGGAGCCTACAATCAACCGCATAACTCGTCAAAGGTTTTAAAACGAGCTTATTTCTCAACCTAACTACGGACGAAATATGTATATCTTCTTGTAATTGAACATACGTTTTGTCGATTCTTAACAAACCCAAATCAAAATACATCCTAACCCCATTTTGTTTTAACCAATCACGTCCTAAAATTAAGTTCCGATTCATATCTTTTACTACCACAAATGTATGGGTCAGGGTTAGTCCTTTAACGAGGAAGGTGAGATTAACACAGCCATCGATTTTCAGTGCTTGGCCGCTGACAGATTGTAAACAAATATTTTTCTTGAACAGCTTAGGTTTATTACTAAGGTTATTATAGACCGAGCGTCGCATTAATGATAATTCTGCTCCAGAATCTACGAGAGCTCTATATTTTTGTTTACCCACATTCAATAAAATCGAGTTTGGACTACCAGATATATTAATGTTATATTTATGTACCTTATGTTTTGCCCGTCCGTCGGCTTCAATCCGAACAGGCCTACCTAGTTTTTTCGATCAAAAGGTCTCTTTTTATACTCCCTTTGACCATGTCCCGGTCGCCTTTCGTTCCAGTTTTGAATTGGCCGTCCGTGACCAAACCCCGGTGGTCGGCTATGATCGACTTCCATTGATTCTGGGTTTTGCCCACTAAAACCATGACCATGTACTCTTAAATTGAACCTATTTATAAGATTTTGCACGGCCGTCGCAATTTTGATAGCTTCTTGAAACGTGTTCGGACTTTCTCTCAAAATTTTCATTTTGATGGCATTTGACACGAGGCCATCGATAAAAAAGCCTATTAACTGTTGTTCCATTACGGGTCCCCCTTGATCTTGGAAAGCTTGCTGTGCTAAGTTAAGCAATCTTTCCGCAAATATCTGCACGTTCTCATTTCTACCTTGTCTTATGCGTCCTAACAAGGTAAGGGCGTGCATTGAGTCCGACACGAGAGCAAACCGTGCACTTAACTCTTGTTTCAAAATGTCCCATTTACAACCTGGGTGAGAGTTCAAATATCTTTGTAGAAAATCAGCTACGAGGCCAGAGGAAGATTGTAAAGCAATGAAGCGTTTTTGATCGTCGGGTAGCCGTGCCAACAAAGCATATTTTTCTATAGCTTTAATCCAATTATGAAATTCTGCCTGTTTTCCGTCAAAATTTGGAACGACATGGGAGATTCCCTGAGCCTGAAAAGCATCTCTCAGACCACCTAATTGTTCGGCAAAACATTTTAATGCCATCCCTAAATCAGGTACTTGGCTGGTCATTTTGCAATAATTCAGGACAAAAAAATATTACTTACAATTTTGGCTTCGGTTGTTAGGTCGAGAGCTCTGGCTTCTCATCCGCACTTCGGCTTCACTAGCAACGGAACAAATATGTATCAATGTTAATCGAACACTGCGCGGCCGCACTTTTGTCCATGACATAGAAAACTTCGACACAAGGGACAAGCAACCCAAGTAATCTTAATGTTTTTGAAAGACGGGTCTGCATTTTTTTTCGTCTGTTGTTTGTCCGTTTGATACTCGGCGTCCCAATCCTCCGTCACCGGAACTTCGAAAGTATTTTTTGATGTTGAGGTTTTCTTCTCCATTTGTGCTTATTGTGAACAAATCCAACTTTTTTTTTTTTTTTTTTAAGTATTATGAAAACGATAGTTCCCTGTTCGCTACTTGGTGGATCACCAATCCTGTCACGGCACCAAAATATTTCTTTCTTCCTTATGTAACATAGTGGCAGTCTTTACTACCTCGGAATAATCAATGTGATCGTATAGTGGAATATTATAATTTGGAGGAAAGAAACAGAGTCTGAAGGTGACGAACAACGTTTATTAACAACATAAATCCATTCTCTATAATTCTACGGGGTAAATATAACTACCCACAATATACGAGAGAACATATCCAGGGGAAAGTCATCCCTGTTAAACAGAGACCGCTGACGCGGGTCTACAACTCAATAACCAATCTATCTCCTCCTCCCTCTTTTTCCGGCAGAGCGTCTGCTTTTTAAATAGCCAAATTCTCTGTGGACGTCCCACCAAGACATTATTGTTGGTTATGGGAACATCCTAACCGCCCATTATCTGCCGCTGCATCAATATTCATGATACTCATTAATTAAATATGATGATGACTTAGACGTGTATAATGTTACACAAGCTATAAATTTTCCTAGTAGAGAAAATACGTTGAAAGCCATTCTCCTTTTTTTTTTTTTTTTTTTCGAATTTCAAAGAGAACAGAACACATAAGAACAAAGAATGACAAGCTTGTCATTTTCCTGAGTTGTTTCGAGCCGATATCATCGGAGCCGGAAGACCAACACATTTTCTTTTCAGAGCCGTTGGCTTCGATTATGAAGTTTCCCATTATCTTCCGCTAGATGGCATTCTGCAAATACACATCTATCTGATATAGGCATTCTAGGTACAGAACCGGACTACTTTTCAAAACGACAACCGTTACTTTGAAATAAAGGAAACTGTTACTCAATAAAACGCTACATGGTGCGATTCATTCAACTATGATCAGCTAGCATGTAACCTATGCACCGGCCATTTATTAAAACAGCCCCCTACAGGCTTGGGTAATAGGTTCGGTATAAGCCCTACTTTTCCCATGTATATGGGATGGGTGATGCGTCATAGCAGACAGGTCGAATCTTCGAAGAATACGACATGCGCAAACAACGTAAAGTTTCCTTCCCGTGATTGTAGAGCACGGACCCACGTGAGGCTTTACCTGGATTTCTTACAACTCACCTTACACAGTCAATGTCATGTAGTACAAAGCTTAGTTTTAAAGGCACCTGTAAACAGTTTACTTCGAATTGGCCATGTTCAAAATTAGAAATAATTAATAAAGGTAGGTTTTCAATGCAATTTTGATAAGAAGAGTAGTTACTACACCCATGAATTGTGTTAGATTAAAGATGCACCCTTACAGCCAGAGAGTAAACAAACGCTGTTAAAACTTTACAATGTGTAGAATCTAGATAGCCGTGTGAACGTAGATAAAAAATCGAAATAAGGTGTATGGGATAAAGAGACGCCTGGGATTAGTCTTCGATTTAAACCGGAAACTGTGGTTGTTATGTCTATGGCTAGCCGCAATAGAATAAAATGCATTTTCTATACGTCGTAATCTATGCAACCTTGCAACCGTCAGCGGCAACATTTGGCACGAAGGTACAAGAATGATTATAATTTCATAAAATAAAGATAAAATTGGTTATAAAACTGGATGAAAACGAGTAAAGATGCACCTTTAAGGAAAAGAAGCATTTGGTTTGTCTATGAAACAGGTGGTCATGACCTTTCCTTCTTTGTTCTATAGCTTTGACCCCAAATGCGAAAGTGAGGGGTCATGGAGCTAGCGGCCGTTTTTAGCCGCGAAAATAAGGGTAGGGTCAGGGCGCGAAAGATTGCGAGAAAACGACATGGTAATGTATTATTTTGGATTTTATCCCCAGATGATGTGTTGTTTTGAGTTTCAATTTAGCTTGGCATTTTCAGGCTAGCTTCCTGGGTTTGCATTTTGTGAATTTTAGAATATAGGCTAAACGGGCATATTTTGTCAATTTTCTTCCGACCATGCCACTTGCTTGTATTGATCAGTTATTTAACTGTTTCACCAGTTGAACATGATTTATTGATAAGATATAAAGAATTAGGATTGTGCTGTTGCATTTAAGTGCTGTTTATAATTTTAGGGTGATTATATAGACCTTTGTTTGAGGAAGTTCTGTTTGGAGTGCTGTCGACAGAGACCATTATAGCTGAAAACCGTGATCTGCTACCTTAAGGTAATTTTGCGATTTATGAAGTTGGTGTTTTGACCACAAATTGCATTTAGTCTTGTTGTTCCATCAATTTCTAGTCTGCAAATAATACTTGAACTGATGCTAAGACTGTAAATTTTGGCTGATATTGATTTTAAGAAGACCGCCGATAACAAACAATATGCAAACGCGTAATGTAAAAAGGGGACAAATGAGGCATTTTTCATAAAACAATATAATGTCATTCACAATGATAAATCTGTACCAAGCAATTGCATTTTCTAAACACTTTGTGGCAGAGGACCTTGAAAACACTGTTGGAAAAGGAGAAAATGCAGGTAACCACCATTTTCTCCTTTTCCCACAGCGGTTTGTATTCTTTGAAAGACAAATGTTATTTTTTTATGCTACTTTTAATTTGGCCTCTGCAGATGCTTTCCTAAAGGACATTTCTATAATTTTGTTAAACAGAAGACATCATTCGGAGAACGTGACGATTCTTTAAACTGGCTCCTGAAAACGTAATGTGGAACGGGAGATATTGCTTGTTGTATTTTTTTTCCACAATATTAAGAACGTACTTTTGAGCCATGCACTGACAAAAGGGGGTTTAATAATTATTCCTGTCCATGATCGATTATACCAAGAAAGTAATCACACAATTATGGATCCATAAAATTGATTTTGTCTGACAATTGACCGAAGAATTAGGTACACCGTTAATTTGACACGCCGAAAATTTACAAATAGCAAAAAGTTTCTACGCGTTTCCGTGTGCACGTGTATGAGTGTCCTTGGGCAAGGCACTTCAGAGCCTAAGCCTACTGGTGAAACCTGAAATATACAAGAATATGTGAGCTGTTACTTCAATATGACTGAACTAATTTTGAAAGTGACGTAAAACACCATTTACCTCTTTATCAAATGACATAATTTCAGACTAGTCCACATTGAAAGCTTTTGCAGACGACGAATTCAACATGACACAAAAACTGAAATGTGTTTTGGAAGGGAGGAAAATATTGTGGGAAAAGAAGAAAATGCTGGTTACCACATTTTCCCCCACAATTTGTTCTAAGGCCTTTTTCCTTTAGGTCGTTAAAACTCTGGATTGAGCGGTAAAGGGCTAACATAGGCTTTTTGCTGGAGGTATAGATAAAGACCAGACAGCACAGAACGTGCAGTCTGAACTTGGATAGATACCGTCGGCATGTTTATTCGAGCTAAAAGAAATAAATGCAGCACATTTTGTTTCTTACTGGTGTTGATATTATGCATAGTAAACCTTTTTCACACGGTCCCAAGTTTTAAGATGAGTCCTTTTGAAAATATGGTGGAAAAGGGAGAAAATACTAGTGATCAGCATTTTCTCTTTTTCCTACAATGGTTACCACCTTTTATAACATAAATTAGAATTTCTGAGAAACAGTAGTTTTTCGACTGCAGATACTCTTAACTGGAACAAAACATTTATTGTAACACTTTGTCGTTTGGCAGAGAGTTAAATAGACGTGTTAACTTTTTACCAAACGGTAACATTTTGGACTCAACGACATTGAAAACATGTGCGGACGACAAAACAAATGAGCCATGCTCCGTGAAAAGGGGGCTTAATGCATCTGCGAAAAGTTTCGGCCCAGGTCAGCCTGCGCGGACTGCGCAAAATTGGTCAATTTTGCTATTGCCCAAGGACCAGTCTCTCCCATGATTAAGTTGGTTGTTAAAAAAAGTTTATATTATGGATCCACAAGTATGTAATAGCTTACTTGGTTCTATGGATCACGGAGGTGCATAATAGCCCTTTTGTCGGAGCATAGCTCAAATACAGCTTGAAGGATGATTCTATCTTTGATGGAATTAAAGCATTATGGAACAAGGATAAATTTTTTTTAATACTGTTTTAAACGTCATTTCGGTTACATAGTGGCTACCAATACACCTGTCTCTTGTAGTTTCTCTTCACCAATGCCTTGCATAAAATCCTTTCAATACCACTAGACCCTGTCTGACAAAAGAGCCTTGCCGGATAAAAAGCAAACAGACCCTATCTGACATAAGAGCCTGGTGAAAAGAGACAATCAGGCAGACAGACAGACAGACAGACAGACAGACAGCTTTTAATCGCTGAACTAATAAATAAAAACAGAATGATAGGATAGCAGAGTGAATAAAAGAATGGATAAACAGATAATTGATTTGACGGAATAAGTTGGTTAAAGAACATTTTTATGTTCGATTTCATGTGCGCATAGAGGTCATTCTTTTGTTTTGATAGGTTTAACAGTTAGTACCCCTGGGCTACGTCTATCAACATACCAATAAGGGTTTCCAGGGCTTAACGACTGGATTCTATATATAGATGTAGGGATAAAATACTTTTACGTTTCATTTTCAAAACAGAATTATGTGTTTGTTTGGTTTCAGGGACTGACAAGCATCTGCAACTTTTTCTAGAGTCGTTTAATGCAATCAATTTGCTACAACGAATAAAGACAACGTAGATGTAAGTGAAACATTTATTATACTTAGAAAACTTCTGAGGTATCGATAAACCTCTGTTTCGTTTTCAGATCGACAAACCCGTAGAGAAGTTTTGTAAATAATGAATAAAGCCTGCGTTTCTAGCACACAAGTAAGCCTTATTAATGGCAGAAAGGTGAGCTCCACAAAAATGGTGCTCTTTTTCTTTGACCAATGTCCCCTGAACCCCACCCTGAGAGAGAGAGAAGGAAAGAAGAGAGAAGGGAAGGAGAGAAAGAGCGTGTCCTTTTTTTGCTGGCACTATTTTATGTTGTGATTTCTTCAGTCTTGTGCATTTTTAGGGATTCGGTCACGGTTCATCGCACGAATGCATACTTTAATTATAGGAGAGAGAAAGCAATGTTTATATGTCTAAAGAACGTTACCGACAACTAAATGTTTTAAGAGCCTTCATCCATTGGTGCCGACCGACATAATCAGAGCCGGTACACATGAATGGAGCCTTTGTTCATTTATCAATTTTGTGTCATTTCTTTTCAATTCTTTGCCAGCAGCAAATGCAAAAGGTACAGAAAATCATCTACGCTTTTAGGGCTGCAAAACTATCTCTATTTTGCTACTTTAATGGCTGTATCAGCCTGGAATTAGATCATTGAGCTAAAATTTCGGCTGCGGTAAATCCGTGGCACAAATGATTCAGACAGTACTGCACGCAAGCTATAACTTTTCCTAGTAGAGAAAATACGTTGAAAGCCATTCTCCTTTTTTTTTTTTTTCGAATTTCAAAGAGAACAGAACACATAAGAACAAAGAATGACAAGCTTGTCATTTTCCTGAGTTGTTTCGAGCCGATATCATCGGAGCCGGAAGACCAACACATTTTCTTTTCAGAGCCGTTGGCTTCGATTATGAAGTTTCCCATTATCTTCCGCTAGATGGCATTCTGCAAATACACATCTATCTGATATAGGCATTCTAGGTACAGAACCGGACTACTTTTCAAAACGACAACCGTTACTTTGAAATAAAGGAAACTGTTACTCAATAAAACGCTACATGGTGCGATTCATTCAACTATGATCAGCTAGCATGTAACCTATGCACCGGCCATTTATTAAAACAGCCCCCTACAGGCTTGGGTAATAGGTTCGGTATAAGCCCTACTTTTCCAATGTATATGGGATGGGTGATGCGTCATAGCAGACAGGTCGAATCTTCGAAGAATACGACATGCGCAAACAACGTAAAGTTTCCTTCCCGTGATTGTAGAGCACGGACCCACGTGAGGCTTTCCCTGAATTTCTTACAACTCACCTTACACAGTCAATGTCATGTAGTACAAAGCTTAGTTTTAAAGGCACCTGTAAACAGTTTACTTCGAATTGGCCATGTTCAAAATTAGAAATAATTAATAAAGGTAGGTTTTCAATGCAATTTTGATAAGAAGAGTAGTTACTACACCCATGAATTGTGTTAGATTAAAGATGCACCCTTACAGCCAGAGAGTAAACAAACGCTGTTAAAACTTTACAATGTGTAGAATCTAGATAGCCGTGTGAACGTAGATAAAAAATCGAAATAAGGTGTATGGGATAAAGAGACGCCTGGGATTAGTCTTCGATTTAAACCGGAAACTGTGGTTGTTATGTCTATGGCTAGCCGCAATAGAATAAAATGCATTTTCTATACGTCGTAATCTATGCAACCTTGCAACCGTCAGCGGCAACATTTGGCACGAAGGTACAAGAATGATTATAATTTCATAAAATAAAGATAAAATTGGTTATAAAACTGGATGAAAACGAGTAAAGAAGCATTTGGTTTGTCTATGAAACAGGTGGTCATGACCTTTCCTTCTTTGTTCTATAGCTTTGACCCCAAATGCGAAAGTGAGGGGTCATGGAGCTAGCGGCCGTTTTTAGCCGCGAAAATAAGGGTAGGGTCAGGGCGCGAAAGATTGCGAGAAAACGACATGGTAATGTATTATTTTGGATTTTATCCCCAGATGATGTGTTGTTTTGAGTTTCAATTTAGCTTGGCATTTTCAGGCTAGCTTCCTGGGTTTGCATTTTGTGAATTTTAGAATATAGGCTAAACGGGCATATTTTGTCAATTTTCTTCCGACCATGCCACTTGCTTGTATTGATCAGTTATTTAACTGTTTCACCAGTTGAACATGATTTATTGATAAAATATAAAGAATTAGGATTGTGCTGTTGCATTTAAGTGCTGTTTATAATTTTAGGGTGATTATATAGACCTTTGTTTGAGGAAGTTCTGTTTGGAGTGCTGTCGACAGAGACCATTTTAGCTGAAAACAGTGATCTGCTACCTTAAGGTAATTTTGCGATTTATGAAGTTGGTGTTTTGACCACAAATTGCATTTAGTCTTGTTGTTCCATCAATTTCTAGTCTGCAAATAATACTTGAACTGATGCTAAGACTGTAAATTTTGGCTGATATTGATTTTAAGAAGACCGCCGATAACAAACAATATGCAAACGCGTAATGTAAAAAGGGGACAAATGAGGCATTTTTCATAAAACAATATAATGTCATTCACAATGATAAATCTGTACCAAGCAATTGCATTTTCTAAACACTTTGTGGCAGAGGACCTTGAAAACACTGTTGGAAAAGGAGAAAATGCAGGTAACCACCATTTTCTCCTTTTCCCACAGCGGTTTGTATTCTTTGAAAGACAAATGTTATTTTTTTGTGCTACTTTTAATTTGGCCTCTGCAGATGCTTTCCTAAAGGACATTTCTATAATTTTGTTAAACAGAAGACATCATTCGGAGAACGTGACGATTCTTTAAACTGGCTCCTGAAAACGTAATGTGGAACGGGAGATATTGCTTGTTGTATTTTTTTTCCACAATATTAAGAACGTACTTTTGAGCCATGCACTGACAAAAGGGGGTTTAATAATTATTCCTGTCCGTGATCGATTATACCAAGAAAGTAATCACACAATTATGGATCCATAAAATTGATTTTGTCTGACAATTGACCAAAGGATTAGGTACACCGTTAATTTGACACGCCGAAAATTTACAAATAGCAAAAAGTTTCTACGCGTTTCAATGTGCACGTGTATGAGTGTCCTTGGGCAAGGCACTTCAGAGCCTAAGCCTACTGGTGAAACCTAAAATATACAAGAATATGTGAGCTGTTACTTCAATATGACTGAACTAATTTTGAAAGTGACGTAAAACACCATTTACCTCTTTATCAAATGACATAATTTCAGACTAGTCCACATTGAAAGCTTTTGCAGACGACGAATTCAACATGACACAAAAACTGAAATGTGTTTTGGAAGGGAGGAAAATATTGTGGGAAAAGAAGAAAATGCTGGTTACCACATTTTCCCCCACTATTTGTTCTAAGGCCTTTTTCCTTTAGGTCGTTAAAACTCTGGATTGAGCGGTAAAGGGCTAACATAGGCTTTTTGCTGGAGGTATAGATAAAGACCAGACAGCACAGAACGTGCAGTCTGAACTTGGATAGATACCGTCGGCATGTTTATTCGAGCTAAAAGAAATAAATGCAGCACATTTTGTTTCTTACTGGTGTTGATATTATGCATAGTAAACCTTTTTCACACGGTCCCAAGTTTTAAGATGAGTCCTTTTGAAAATATGGTGGAAAAGGGAGAAAATACTAGTGATCAGCATTTTCTCTTTTTCCTACAATGGTTACCACCTTTTATAACATAAATTAGAATTTCTGAGAAACAGTAGTTTTTCGACTGCAGATACTCTTAACTGGAACAAAACATTTATTGTAACACTTTGTCGTTTGGCAGAGAGTTAAATAGACGTGTTAACTTTTTACCAAACGGTAACATTTTGGACTCAACGACATTGAAAACATGTGCGGACGACAAAACAAATGAGCCATGCTCCGTGAAAAGGGGGCTTAATGCATCTGCGAAAAGTTTCGGCCCAGGTCAGCCTGCGCGGACTGCGCAAAATTGGTCAATTTTGCTATTGCCCAAGGACCAGTCTCTCCCATGATTAAGTTGGTTGTTAAAAAAAGTTTATATTATGGATCCACAAGTATGTAATAGCTTACTTGGTTCTATGGATCACGGAGGTGCATAATAGCCCTTTTGTCGGAGCATAGCTCAAATACAGCTTGAAGGATGATTCTATCTTTGATGGAATTAAAGCATTATGGAACAAGGATAAATTTTTTTTAATACTGTTTTAAACGTCATTTCGGTTACATAGTGGCTACCAATACACCTGTCTCTTGTAGTTTCTCTTCACCAATGCCTTGCATAAAATCCTTTCAATACCACTAGACCCTGTCTGACAAAAGAGCCTTGCCGGATAAAAAGCAAACAGACCCTATCTGACATAAGAGCCTGGTGAAAAGAGACAATCAGGCAGACAGACAGACAGACAGACAGACAGACAGCTTTTAATCGCTGAACTAATAAATAAAAACAGAATGATAGGATAGCAGAGTGAATAAAAGAATGGATAAACAGATAATTGATTTGACGGAATAAGTTGGTTAAAGAACATTTTTATATTCGATTTCATGTGCGCATAGAGGTCATTCTTTTGTTTTGATAGGTTTAACAGTTAGTACCCCTGGGCTACGTCTATCAACATACCAATAAGGGTTTCCAGGGCTTAACGACTGGATTCTATATATAGATGTAGGGATAAAATACTTTTACGTTTCATTTTCAAAACAGAATTATGTGTTTGTTTGGTTTCAGGGACTGACAAGCATCTGCAACTTTTTCTAGAGTCGTTTAATGCAATCAATTTGCTACAACGAATAAAGACAACGTAGATGTAAGTGAAACATTTATTATACTTAGAAAACTTCTGAGGTATCGATAAACCTCTGTTTCGTTTTCAGATCGACAAACCCGTAGAGAAGTTTTGTAAATAATGAATAAAGCCTGCGTTTCTAGCACACAAGTAAGCCTTATTAATGGCAGAAAGGTGAGCTCCACAAAAATGGTGCTCTTTTTCTTTGACCAATGTCCCCTGAACCCCACCCTGAGAGAGAGAGAAGGAAAGAAGAGAGAAGGGAAGGAGAGAAAGAGCGTGTCCTTTTTTTGCTGGCACTATTTTATGTTGTGATTTCTTCAGTCTTGTGCATTTTTAGGGATTCGGTCACGGTTCATCGCACGAATGCATACTTTAATTATAGGAGAGAGAAAGCAATGTTTATATGTCTAAAGAACGTTACCGACAACTAAATGTTTTAAGAGCCTTCATCCATTGGTGCCGACCGACATAATCAGAGCCGGTACACATGAATGGAGCCTTTGTTCATTTATCAATTTTGTGTCATTTCTTTTCAATTCTTTGCCAGCAGCAAATGCAAAAGGTACAGAAAATCATCTACGCTTTTAGGGCTGCAAAACTATCTCTATTTTGCTACTTTAATGGCTGTATCAGCCTGGAATTAGATCATTGAGCTAAAATTTCGGCTGCGGTAAATCCGTGGCACAAATGATTCAGACAGTACTGCACGCAAGCTATAACTTTTCCTAGTAGAGAAAATACGTTGAAAGCCATTCTCCTTTTTTTTTTTTTTTCGAATTTCAAAGAGAACAGAACACATAAGAACAAAGAATGACAAGCTTGTCATTTTCCTGAGTTGTTTCGAGCCGATATCATCGGAGCCGGAAGACCAACACATTTTCTTTTCAGAGCCGTTGGCTTCGATTATGAAGTTTCCCATTATCTTCCGCTAGATGGCATTCTGCAAATACACATCTATCTGATATAGGCATTCTAGGTACAGAACCGGACTACTTTTCAAAACGACAACCGTTACTTTGAAATAAAGGAAACTGTTACTCAATAAAACGCTACATGGTGCGATTCATTCAACTATGATCAGCTAGCATGTAACCTATGCACCGGCCATTTATTAAAACAGCCCCCTACAGGCTTGGGTAATAGGTTCGGTATAAGCCCTACTTTTCCAATGTATATGGGATGGGTGATGCGTCATAGCAGACAGGTCGAATCTTCGAAGAATACGACATGCGCAAACAACGTAAAGTTTCCTTCCCGTGATTGTAGAGCACGGACCCACGTGAGGCTTTCCCTGAATTTCTTACAACTCACCTTACACAGTCAATGTCATGTAGTACAAAGCTTAGTTTTAAAGGCACCTGTAAACAGTTTACTTCGAATTGGCCATGTTCAAAATTAGAAATAATTAATAAAGGTAGGTTTTCAATGCAATTTTGATAAGAAGAGTAGTTACTACACCCATGAATTGTGTTAGATTAAAGATGCACCCTTACAGCCAGAGAGTAAACAAACGCTGTTAAAACTTTACAATGTGTAGAATCTAGATAGCCGTGTGAACGTAGATAAAAAATCGAAATAAGGTGTATGGGATAAAGAGACGCCTGGGATTAGTCTTCGATTTAAACCGGAAACTGTGGTTGTTATGTCTATGGCTAGCCGCAATAGAATAAAATGCATTTTTCTATACGTCGTAATCTATGCAACCTTGCAACCGTCAGCGGCAACATTTGGCACGAAGGTACAAGAATGATTATAATTTCATAAAATAAAGATAAAATTGGTTATAAAACTGGATGAAAACGAGTAAAGATGCACCTTAAAGGAAAAGAAGCATTTGGTTTGTCTATGAAACAGGTGGTCATGACCTTTCCTTCTTTGTTCTATAGCTTTGACCCCAAATGCGAAAGTGAGGGGTCATGGAGCTAGCGGCCGTTTTTAGCCGCGAAAATAAGGGTAGGGTCAGGGCGCGAAAGATTGCGAGAAAACGACATGGTAATGTATTATTTTGGATTTTATCCCCAGATGATGTGTTGTTTTGAGTTTCAATTTAGCTTGGCATTTTCAGGCTAGCTTCCTGGGTTTGCATTTTGTGAATTTTAGAATATAGGCTAAACGGGCATATTTTGTCAATTTTCTTCCGACCATGCCACTTGCTTGTATTGATCAGTTATTTAACTGTTTCACCAGTTGAACATGATTTATTGATAAGATATAAAGAATTAGGATTGTGCTGTTGCATTTAAGTGCTGTTTATAATTTTAGGGTGATTATATAGACCTTTGTTTGAGGAAGTTCTGTTTGGAGTGCTGTCGACAGAGACCATTTTAGCTGAAAACCGTGATCTGCTACCTTAAGGTAATTTTGCGATTTATGAAGTTGGTGTTTTGACCACAAATTGCATTTAGTCTTGTTGTTCCATCAATTTCTAGTCTGCAAATAATACTTGAACTGATGCTAAGACTGTAAATTTTGGCTGATATTGATTTTAAGAAGACCGCCGATAACAAACAATATGCAAACGCGTAATGTAAAAAGGGGACAAATGAGGCATTTTTCATAAAACAATATAATGTCATTCACAATGATAAATCTGTACCAAGCAATTGCATTTTCTAAACACTTTGTGGCAGAGGACCTTGAAAACACTGTTGGAAAAGGAGAAAATGCAGGTAACCACCATTTTCTCCTTTTCCCACAGCGGTTTGTATTCTTTGAAAGACAAATGTTATTTTTTTGTGCTACTTTTAATTTGGCCTCTGCAGATGCTTTCCTAAAGGACATTTCTATAATTTTGTTAAACAGAAGACATCATTCGGAGAACGTGACGATTCTTTAAACTGGCTCCTGAAAACGTAATGTGGAACGGGAGATATTGCTTGTTGTATTTTTTTTCCACAATATTAAGAACGTACTTTTGAGCCATGCACTGACAAAAGGGGGTTTAATAATTATTCCTGTCCGTGATCGATTATACCAAGAAAGTAATCACACAATTATGGATCCATAAAATTGATTTTGTCTGACAATTGACCAAAGGATTAGGTACACCGTTAATTTGACACGCCGAAAATTTACAAATAGCAAAAAGTTTCTACGCGTTTCAATGTGCACGTGTATGAGTGTCCTTGGGCAAGGCACTTCAGAGCCTAAGCCTACTGGTGAAACCTGAAATATACAAGAATATGTGAGCTGTTACTTCAATATGACTGAACTAATTTTGAAAGTGACGTAAAACACCATTTACCTCTTTATCAAATGACATAATTTCAGACTAGTCCACATTGAAAGCTTTTGCAGACGACGAATCCAACATGACACAAAAACTGAAATGTGTTTTGGAAGGGAGGAAAATATTGTGGGAAAAGAAGAAAATGCTGGTTACCACATTTTCCCCCACAATTTGTTCTAAGGCCTTTTTCCTTTAGGTCGTTAAAACTCTGGATTGAGCGGTAAAGGGCTAACATAGGCTTTTTGCTGGAGGTATAGATAAAGACCAGACAGCACAGAACGTGCAGTCTGAACTTGGATAGATACCGTCGGCATGTTTATTCGAGCTAAAAGAAATAAATGCAGCACATTTTGTTTCTTACTGGTGTTGATATTATGCATAGTAAACCTTTTTCACACGGTCCCAAGTTTTAAGATGAGTCCTTTTGAAAATATGGTGGAAAAGGGAGAAAATACTAGTGATCAGCATTTTCTCTTTTTCCTACAATGGTTACCACCTTTTATAACATAAATTAGAATTTCTGAGAAACAGTAGTTTTTCGACTGCAAATACTCTTAACTGGAACAAAACATTTATTGTAACACTTTGTCGTTTGGCAGAGAGTTAAATAGACGTGTTAACTTTTTACCAAACGGTAACATTTTGGACTCAACGACATTGAAAACATGTGCGGACGACAAAACAAATGAGCCATGCTCCGTGAAAAGGGGGCTTAATGCATCTGCGAAAAGTTTCGGCCCAGGTCAGCCTGCGCGGACTGCGCAAAATTGGTCAATTTTGCTATTGCCCAAGGACCAGTCTCTCCCATGATTAAGTTGGTTGTTAAAAAAAGTTTATATTATGGATCCACAAGTATGTAATAGCTTACTTGGTTCTATGGATCACGGAGGTGCATAATAGCCCTTTTGTCGGAGCATAGCTCAAATACAGCTTGAAGGATGATTCTATCTTTGATGGAATTAAAGCATTATGGAACAAGGATAAATTTTTTTTAATACTGTTTTAAACGTCATTTCGGTTACATAGTGGCTACCAATACACCTGTCTCTTGTAGTTTCTCTTCACCAATGCCTTGCATAAAATCCTTTCAATACCACTAGACCCTGTCTGACAAAAGAGCCTTGCCGGATAAAAAGCAAACAGACCCTATCTGACATAAGAGCCTGGTGAAAAGAGACAATCAGGCAGACAGACAGACAGACAGACAGACAGACAGCTTTTAATCGCTGAACTAATAAATAAAGACAGAATGATAGGATAGCAGAGTGAATAAAAGAATGGATAAACAGATAATTGATTTGACGGAATAAGTTGGTTAAAGAACATTTTTATATTCGATTTCATGTACGCATAGAGGTCATTCTTTTGTTTTGATAGGTTTAACAGTTAGTACCCCTGGGCTACGTCTATCAACATACCAATAAGGGTTTCCAGGGCTTAACGACTGGATTCTATATATAGATGTAGGGATAAAATACTTTTACGTTTCATTTTCAAAACAGAATTATGTGTTTGTTTGGTTTCAGGGACTGACAAGCATCTGCAACTTTTTCTAGAGTCGTTTAATGCAATCAATTTGCTACAACGAATAAAGACAACGTAGATGTAAGTGAAACATTTATTATACTTAGAAAACTTCTGAGGTATCGATAAACCTCTGTTTCGTTTTCAGATCGACAAACCCGTAGAGAAGTTTTGTAAATAATGAATAAAGCCTGCGTTTCTAGCACACAAGTAAGCCTTATTAATGGCAGAAAGGTGAGCTCCACAAAAATGGTGCTCTGTTTCTTTGACCAATGTCCCCTGAACCCCACCCTGAGAGAGAGAGAAGGAAAGAAGAGAGAAGGGAAGGAGAGAAAGAGCGTGTCCTTTTTTTTGCTGGCACTATTTTATGTTGTGATTTCTTCAGTCTTGTGCATTTTTAGGGATTCGGTCACGGTTCATCGCACGAATGCATACTTTAATTATAGGAGAGAGAAAGCAATGTTTATATGTCTAAAGAACGTTACCGACAACTAAATGTTTTAAGAGCCTTCATCCATTGGTGCCGACCGACATAATCAGAGCCGGTACACATGAATGGAGCCTTTGTTCATTTATCAATTTTGTGTCATTTCTTTTCAATTCTTTGCCAGCAGCAAATGCAAAAGGTACAGAAAATCATCTACGCTTTTAGGGCTGCAAAACTATCTCTATTTTGCTACTTTAATGGCTGTATCAGCCTGGAATTAGATCATTGAGCTAAAATTTCGGCTGCGGTAAATCCGTGGCACAAATGATTCAGACAGTACTGCACGCAAGCTATAACTTTTCCTAGTAGAGAAAATACGTTGAAAGCCATTCTCCTTTTTTTTTTTTCGAATTTCAAAGAGAACAGAACACATAAGAACAAAGAATGACAAGCTTGTCATTTTCCTGAGTTGTTTCGAGCCGATATCATCGGAGCCGGAAGACCAACACATTTTCTTTTCAGAGCCGTTGGCTTCGATTATGAAGTTTCCCATTATCTTCCGCTAGATGGCATTCTGCAAATACACATCTATCTGATATAGGCATTCTAGGTACAGAACCGGACTACTTTTCAAAACGACAACCGTTACTTTGAAATAAAGGAAACTGTTACTCAATAAAACGCTACATGGTGCGATTCATTCAACTATGATCAGCTAGCATGTAACCTATGCACCGGCCATTTATTAAAACAGCCCCCTACAGGCTTGGGTAATAGGTTCGGTATAAGCCCTACTTTTCCCATGTATATGGGATGGGTGATGCGTCATAGCAGACAGGTCGAATCTTCGAAGAATACGACATGCGCAAACAACGTAAAGTTTCCTTCCCGTGATTGTAGAGCACGGACCCACGTGAGGCTTTCCCTGAATTTCTTACAACTCACCTTACACAGTCAATGTCATGTAGTACAAAGCTTAGTTTTAAAGGCACCTGTAAACAGTTTACTTCGAATTGGCCATGTTCAAAATTAGAAATAATTAATAAAGGTAGGTTTTCAATGCAATTTTGATAAGAAGAGTAGTTACTACACCCATGAATTGTGTTAGATTAAAGATGCACCCTTACAGCCAGAGAGTAAACAAACGCTGTTAAAACTTTACAATGTGTAGAATCTAGATAGCCGTGTGAACGTAGATAAAAAATCGAAATAAGGTGTATGGGATAAAGAGACGCCTGGGATTAGTCTTCGATTTAAACCGGAAACTGTGGTTGTTATGTCTATGGCTAGCCGCAATAGAATAAAATGCATTTTCTATACGTCGTAATCTATGCAACCTTGCAACCGTCAGCGGCAACATTTGGCACGAAGGTACAAGAATGATTATAATTTCATAAAATAAAGATAAAATTGGTTATAAAACTGGATGAAAACGAGTAAAGATGCACCTTTAAGGAAAAGAAGCATTTGGTTTGTCTATGAAACAGGAGGTCATGACCTTTCCTTCTTTGTTCTATAGCTTTGACCCCAAATGCGAAAGTGAGGGGTCATGGAGCTAGCGGCCGTTTTTAGCCGCGAAAATAAGGGTAGGGTCAGGGCGCGAAAGATTGCGAGAAAACGACATGGTAATGTATTATTTTGGATTTTATCCCCAGATGATGTGTTGTTTTGAGTTTCAATTTAGCTTGGCATTTTCAGGCTAGCTTCCTGGGTTTGCATTTTGTGAATTTTAGAATATAGGCTAAACGGGCATATTTTGTCAATTTTCTTCCGACCATGCCACTTGCTTGTATTGATCAGTTATTTAACTGTTTCACCAGTTGAACATGATTTATTGATAAAATATAAAGAATTAGGATTGTGCTGTTGCATTTAAGTGCTGTTTATAATTTTAGGGTGATTATATAGACCTTTGTTTGAGGAAGTTCTGTTTGGAGTGCTGTCGACAGAGACCATTTTAGCTGAAAACCGTGATCTGCTACCTTAAGGTAATTTTGCGATTTATGAAGTTGGTGTTTTGACCACAAATTGCATTTAGTCTTGTTGTTCCATCTATTTCTAGTCTGCAAATAATACTTGAACTGATGCTAAGACTGTAAATTTTGGCTGATATTGATTTTAAGAAGACCGCCGATAACAAACAATATGCAAACGCGTAATGTAAAAAGGGGACAAATGAGGCATTTTTCATAAAACAATATAATGTCATTCACAATGATAAATCTGTACCAAGCAATTGCATTTTCTAAACACTTTGTGGCAGAGGACCTTGAAAACACTGTTGGAAAAGGAGAAAATGCAGGTAACCACCATTTTCTCCTTTTCCCACAGCGGTTTGTATTCTTTGAAAGACAAATGTTATTTTTTTGTGCTACTTTTAATTTGGCCTCTGCAGATGCTTTCCTAAAGGACATTTCTATAATTTTGTTAAACAGAAGACATCATTCGGAGAACGTGACGATTCTTTAAACTGGCTCCTGAAAACGTAATGTGGAACGGGAGATATTGCTTGTTGTATTTTTTTTCCACAATATTAAGAACGTACTTTTGAGCCATGCACTGACAAAAGGGGGTTTAATAATTATTCCTGTCCGTGATCGATTATACCAAGAAAGTAATCACACAATTATGGATCCATAAAATTGATTTTGTCTGACAATTGACCGAAGAATTAGGTACACCGTTAATTTGACACGCCGAAAATTTACAAATAGCAAAAAGTTTCTACGCGTTTCCGTGTGCACGTGTATGAGTGTCCTTGGGCAAGGCACTTCAGAGCCTAAGCCTACTGGTGAAACCTGAAATATACAAGAATATGTGAGCTGTTACTTCAATATGACTGAACTAATTTTGAAAGTGACGTAAAACACCATTTACCTCTTTATCAAATGACATAATTTCAGACTAGTCCACATTGAAAGCTTTTGCAGACGACGAATTCAACATGACACAAAAACTGAAATGTGTTTTGGAAGGGAGGAAAATATTGTGGGAAAAGAAGAAAATGCTGGTTACCACATTTTCCCCCACAATTTGTTCTAAGGCCTTTTTCCTTTAGGTCGTTAAAACTCTGGATTGAGCGGTAAAGGGCTAACATAGGCTTTTTGCTGGAGGTATAGATAAAGACCAGACAGCACAGAACGTGCAGTCTGAACTTGGATAGATACCGTCGGCATGTTTATTCGAGCTAAAAGAAATAAATGCAGCACATTTTGTTTCTTACTGGTGTTGATATTATGCATAGTAAACCTTTTTCACACGGTCCCAAGTTTTAAGATGAGTCCTTTTGAAAATATGGTGGAAAAGGGAGAAAATACTAGTGATCAGCATTTTCTCTTTTTCCTACAATGGTTACCACCTTTTATAACATAAATTAGAATTTCTGAGAAACAGTAGTTTTTCGACTGCAAATACTCTTAACTGGAACAAAACATTTATTGTAACACTTTGTCGTTTGGCAGAGAGTTAAATAGACGTGTTAACTTTTTACCAAACGGTAACATTTTGGACTCAACGACATTGAAAACATGTGCGGACGACAAAACAAATGAGCCATGCTCCGTGAAAAGGGGGCTTAATGCATCTGCGAAAAGTTTCGGCCCAGGTCAGCCTGCGCGGACTGCGCAAAATTGGTCAATTTTGCTATTGCCCAAGGACCAGTCTCTCCCATGATTAAGTTGGTTGTTAAAAAAAGTTTATATTATGGATCCACAAGTATGTAATAGCTTACTTGGTTCTATGGATCACGGAGGTGCATAATAGCCCTTTTGTCAGAGCATAGCTCAAATACAGCTTGAAGGATGATTCTATCTTTGATGGAATTAAAGCATTATGGAACAAGGATAAATTTTTTTTAATACTGTTTTAAACGTCATTTCGGTTACATAGTGGCTACCAATACACCTGTCTCTTGTAGTTTCTCTTCACCAATGCCTTGCATAAAATCCTTTCAATACCACTAGACCCTGTCTGACAAAAGAGCCTTGCCGGATAAAAAGCAAACAGACCCTATCTGACATAAGAGCCTGGTGAAAAGAGACAATCAGGCAGACAGACAGACAGACAGACAGACAGACAGCTTTTAATCGCTGAACTAATAAATAAAGACAGAATGATAGGATAGCAGAGTGAATAAAAGAATGGATAAACAGATAATTGATTTGACGGAATAAGTTGGTTAAAGAACATTTTTATATTCGATTTCATGTACGCATAGAGGTCATTCTTTTGTTTTGATAGGTTTAACAGTTAGTACCCCTGGGCTACGTCTATCAACATACCAATAAGGGTTTCCAGGGCTTAACGACTGGATTCTATATATAGATGTAGGGATAAAATACTTTTACGTTTCATTTTCAAAACAGAATTATGTGTTTGTTTGGTTTCAGGGACTGACAAGCATCTGCAACTTTTTCTAGAGTCGTTTAATGCAATCAATTTGCTACAACGAATAAAGACAACGTAGATGTAAGTGAAACATTTATTATACTTAGAAAACTTCTGAGGTATCGATAAACCTCTGTTTCGTTTTCAGATCGACAAACCCGTAGAGAAGTTTTGTAAATAATGAATAAAGCCTGCGTTTCTAGCACACAAGTAAGCCTTATTAATGGCAGAAAGGTGAGCTCCACAAAAATGGTGCTCTGTTTCTTTGACCAATGTCCCCTGAACCCCACCCTGAGAGAGAGAGAAGGAAAGAAGAGAGAAGGGAAGGAGAGAAAGAGCGTGTCCTTTTTTTTGCTGGCACTATTTTATGTTGTGATTTCTTCAGTCTTGTGCATTTTTAGGGATTCGGTCACGGTTCATCGCACGAATGCATACTTTAATTATAGGAGAGAGAAAGCAATGTTTATATGTCTAAAGAACGTTACCGACAACTAAATGTTTTAGGAGCCTTCATCCATTGGTGCCGACCGACATAATCAGAGCCGGTACACATGAATGGAGCCTTTGTTCATTTATCAATTTTGTGTCATTTCTTTTCAATTCTTTGCCAGCAGCAAATGCAAAAGGTACAGAAAATCATCTACGCTTTTAGGGCTGCAAAACTATCTCTATTTTGCTACTTTAATGGCTGTATCAGCCTGGAATTAGATCATTGAGCTAAAATTTCGGCTGCGGTAAATCCGTGGCACAAATGATTCAGACAGTACTGCACGCAAGCTATAACTTTTCCTAGTAGAGAAAATACGTTGAAAGCCATTCTCCTTTTTTTTTTTTCGAATTTCAAAGAGAACAGAACACATAAGAACAAAGAATGACAAGCTTGTCATTTTCCTGAGTTGTTTCGAGCCGATATCATCGGAGCCGGAAGACCAACACATTTTCTTTTCAGAGCCGTTGGCTTCGATTATGAAGTTTCCCATTATCTTCCGCTAGATGGCATTCTGCAAATACACATCTATCTGATATAGGCATTCTAGGTACAGAACCGGACTACTTTTCAAAACGACAACCGTTACTTTGAAATAAAGGAAACTGTTACTCAATAAAACGCTACATGGTGCGATTCATTCAACTATGATCAGCTAGCATGTAACCTATGCACCGGCCATTTATTAAAACAGCCCCCTACAGGCTTGGGTAATAGGTTCGGTATAAGCCCTACTTTTCCCATGTATATGGGATGGGTGATGCGTCATAGCAGACAGGTCGAATCTTCGAAGAATACGACATGCGCAAACAACGTAAAGTTTCCTTCCCGTGATTGTAGAGCACGGACCCACGTGAGGCTTTCCCTGAATTTCTTACAACTCACCTTACACAGTCAATGTCATGTAGTACAAAGCTTAGTTTTAAAGGCACCTGTAAACAGTTTACTTCGAATTGGCCATGTTCAAAATTAGAAATAATTAATAAAGGTAGGTTTTCAATGCAATTTTGATAAGAAGAGTAGTTACTACACCCATGAATTGTGTTAGATTAAAGATGCACCCTTACAGCCAGAGAGTAAACAAACGCTGTTAAAACTTTACAATGTGTAGAATCTAGATAGCCGTGTGAACGTAGATAAAAAATCGAAATAAGGTGTATGGGATAAAGAGACGCCTGGGATTAGTCTTCGATTTAAACCGGAAACTGTGGTTGTTATGTCTATGGCTAGCCGCAATAGAATAAAATGCATTTTCTATACGTCGTAATCTATGCAACCTTGCAACCGTCAGCGGCAACATTTGGCACGAAGGTACAAGAATGATTATAATTTCATAAAATAAAGATAAAATTGGTTATAAAACTGGATGAAAACGAGTAAAGATGCACCTTTAAGGAAAAGAAGCATTTGGTTTGTCTATGAAACAGGAGGTCATGACCTTTCCTTCTTTGTTCTATAGCTTTGACCCCAAATGCGAAAGTGAGGGGTCATGGAGCTAGCGGCCGTTTTTAGCCGCGAAAATAAGGGTAGGGTCAGGGCGCGAAAGATTGCGAGAAAACGACATGGTAATGTATTATTTTGGATTTTATCCCCAGATGATGTGTTGTTTTGAGTTTCAATTTAGCTTGGCATTTTCAGGCTAGCTTCCTGGGTTTGCATTTTGTGAATTTTAGAATATAGGCTAAACGGGCATATTTTGTCAATTTTCTTCCGACCATGCCACTTGCTTGTATTGATCAGTTATTTAACTGTTTCACCAGTTGAACATGATTTATTGATAAAATATAAAGAATTAGGATTGTGCTGTTGCATTTAAGTGCTGTTTATAATTTTAGGGTGATTATATAGACCTTTGTTTGAGGAAGTTCTGTTTGGAGTGCTGTCGACAGAGACCATTTTAGCTGAAAACCGTGATCTGCTACCTTAAGGTAATTTTGCGATTTATGAAGTTGGTGTTTTGACCACAAATTGCATTTAGTCTTGTTGTTCCATCTATTTCTAGTCTGCAAATAATACTTGAACTGATGCTAAGACTGTAAATTTTGGCTGATATTGATTTTAAGAAGACCGCCGATAACAAACAATATGCAAACGCGTAATGTAAAAAGGGGACAAATGAGGCATTTTTCATAAAACAATATAATGTCATTCACAATGATAAATCTGTACCAAGCAATTGCATTTTCTAAACACTTTGTGGCAGAGGACCTTGAAAACACTGTTGGAAAAGGAGAAAATGCAGGTAACCACCATTTTCTCCTTTTCCCACAGCGGTTTGTATTCTTTGAAAGACAAATGTTATTTTTTTGTGCTACTTTTAATTTGGCCTCTGCAGATGCTTTCCTAAAGGACATTTCTATAATTTTGTTAAACAGAAGACATCATTCGGAGAACGTGACGATTCTTTAAACTGGCTCCTGAAAACGTAATGTGGAACGGGAGATATTGCTTGTTGTATTTTTTTTCCACAATATTAAGAACGTACTTTTGAGCCATGCACTGACAAAAGGGGGTTTAATAATTATTCCTGTCCGTGATCGATTATACCAAGAAAGTAATCACACAATTATGGATCCATAAAATTGATTTTGTCTGACAATTGACCGAAGAATTAGGTACACCGTTAATTTGACACGCCGAAAATTTACAAATAGCAAAAAGTTTCTACGCGTTTCCGTGTGCACGTGTATGAGTGTCCTTGGGCAAGGCACTTCAGAGCCTAAGCCTACTGGTGAAACCTGAAATATACAAGAATATGTGAGCTGTTACTTCAATATGACTGAACTAATTTTGAAAGTGACGTAAAACACCATTTACTTCTTTATCAAATGACATAATTTCAGACTAGTCCACATTGAAAGCTTTTGCAGACGACGAATTCAACATGACACAAAAACTGAAATGTGTTTTGGAAGGGAGGAAAATATTGTGGGAAAAGAAGAAAATGCTGGTTACCACATTTTCCCCCACAATTTGTTCTAAGGCCTTTTTCCTTTAGGTCGTTAAAACTCTGGATTGAGCGGTAAAGGGCTAACATAGGCTTTTTGCTGGAGGTATAGATAAAGACCAGACAGCACAGAACGTGCAGTCTGAACTTGGATAGATACCGTCGGCATGTTTATTCAAGCTAAAAGAAATAAATACAGCACATTTTGTTTCTTACTGGTGTTGATATTATGCATAGTAAACCTTTTTCACACGGTCCCAAGTTTTAAGATGAGTCCTTTTGAAAATATGGTGGAAAAGGGAGAAAATACTAGTGATCAGCATTTTCTCTTTTTCCTACAATGGTTACCACCTTTTATAACATAAATTAGAATTTCTGAGAAACAGTAGTTTTTCGACTGCAAATACTCTTAACTGGAACAAAACATTTATTGTAACACTTTGTCGTTTGGCAGAGAGTTAAATAGACGTGTTAACTTTTTACCAAACGGTAACATTTTGGACTCAACGACATTGAAAACATGTGCGGACGACAAAACAAATGAGCCATGCTCCGTGAAAAGGGGGCTTAATGCATCTGCGAAAAGTTTCGGCCCAGGTCAGCCTGCGCGGACTGCGCAAAATTGGTCAATTTTGCTATTGCCCAAGGACCAGTCTCTCCCATGATTAAGTTGGTTGTTAAAAAAAGTTTATATTATGGATCCACAAGTATGTAATAGCTTACTTGGTTCTATGGATCACGGAGGTGCATAATAGCCCTTTTGTCGGAGCATAGCTCAAATACAGCTTGAAGGATGATTCTATCTTTGATGGAATTAAAGCATTATGGAACAAGGATAAATTTTTTTTAATACTGTTTTAAACGTCATTTCGGTTACATAGTGGCTACCAATACACCTGTCTCTTGTAGTTTCTCTTCACCAATGCCTTGCATAAAATCCTTTCAATACCACTAGACCCTGTCTGACAAAAGAGCCTTGCCGGATAAAAAGCAAACAGACCCTATCTGACATAAGAGCCTGGTGAAAAGAGACAATCAGGCAGACAGACAGACAGACAGACAGATAGACAGCTTTTAATCGCTGAACTAATAAATAAAGACAGAATGATAGGATAGCAGAGTGAATAAAAGAATGGATAAACAGATAATTGATTTGACGGAATAAGTTGGTTAAAGAACATTTTTATATTCGATTTCATGTACGCATAGAGGTCATTCTTTTGTTTTGATAGGTTTAACAGTTAGTACCCCTGGGCTACGTCTATCAACATACCAATAAGGGTTTCCAGGGCTTAACGACTGGATTCTATATATAGATGTAGGGATAAAATACTTTTACGTTTCATTTTCAAAACAGAATTATGTGTTTGTTTGGTTTCAGGGACTGACAAGCATCTGCAACTTTTTCTAGAGTCGTTTAATGCAATCAATTTGCTACAACGAATAAAGACAACGTAGATGTAAGTGAAACATTTATTATACTTAGAAAACTTCTGAGGTATCGATAAACCTCTGTTTCGTTTTCAGATCGACAAACCCGTAGAGAAGTTTTGTAAATAATGAATAAAGCCTGCGTTTCTAGCACACAAGTAAGCCTTATTAATGGCAGAAAGGTGAGCTCCACAAAAATGGTGCTCTGTTTCTTTGACCAATGTCCCCTGAACCCCACCCTGAGAGAGAGAGAAGGAAAGAAGAGAGAAGGGAAGGAGAGAAAGAGCGTGTCCTTTTTTTTGCTGGCACTATTTTATGTTGTGATTTCTTCAGTCTTGTGCATTTTTAGGGATTCGGTCACGGTTCATCGCACGAATGCATACTTTAATTATAGGAGAGAGAAAGCAATGTTTATATGTCTAAAGAACGTTACCGACAACTAAATGTTTTAAGAGCCTTCATCCATTGGTGCCGACCGACATAATCAGAGCCGGTACACATGAATGGAGCCTTTGTTCATTTATCAATTTTGTGTCATTTCTTTTCAATTCTTTGCCAGCAGCAAATGCAAAAGGTACAGAAAATCATCTACGCTTTTAGGGCTGCAAAACTATCTCTATTTTGCTACTTTAATGGCTGTATCAGCCTGGAATTAGATCATTGAGCTAAAATTTCGGCTGCGGTAAATCCGTGGCACAAATGATTCAGACAGTACTGCACGCAAGCTATAACTTTTCCTAGTAGAGAAAATACGTTGAAAGCCATTCTCCTTTTTTTTTTTTCGAATTTCAAAGAGAACAGAACACATAAGAACAAAGAATGACAAGCTTGTCATTTTCCTGAGTTGTTTCGAGCCGATATCATCGGAGCCGGAAGACCAACACATTTTCTTTTCAGAGCCGTTGGCTTCGATTATGAAGTTTCCCATTATCTTCCGCTAGATGGCATTCTGCAAATACACATCTATCTGATATAGGCATTCTAGGTACAGAACCGGACTACTTTTCAAAACGACAACCGTTACTTTGAAATAAAGGAAACTGTTACTCAATAAAACGCTACATGGTGCGATTCATTCAACTATGATCAGCTAGCATGTAACCTATGCACCGGCCATTTATTAAAACAGCCCCCTACAGGCTTGGGTAATAGGTTCGGTATAAGCCCTAATTTTCCCATGTATATGGGATGGGTGATGCGTCATAGCAGACAGGTCGAATCTTCGAAGAATACGACATGCGCAAACAACGTAAAGTTTCCTTCCCGTGATTGTAGAGCACGGACCCACGTGAGGCTTTCCCTGAATTTCTTACAACTCACCTTACACAGTCAATGTCATGTAGTACAAAGCTTAGTTTTACAGGCACCTGTAAACAGTTTACTTCGAATTGGCCATGTTCAAAATTAGAAATAATTAATAAAGGTAGGTTTTCAATGCAATTTTGATAAGAAGAGTAGTTACTACACCCATGAATTGTGTTAGATTAAAGATGCACCCTTACAGCCAGAGAGTAAACAAACGCTGTTAAAACTTTACAATGTGTAGAATCTAGATAGCCGTGTGAACGTAGATAAAAAATCGAAATAAGGTGTATGGGATAAAGAGACGCCTGGGATTAGTCTTCGATTTAAACCGGAAACTGTGGTTGTTATGTCTATGGCTAGCCGCAATAGAATAAAATGCATTTTCTATACGTCGTAATCTATGCAACCTTGCAACCGTCAGCGGCAACATTTGGCACGAAGGTACAAGAATGATTATAATTTCATAAAATAAAGATAAAATTGGTTATAAAACTGGATGAAAACGAGTAAAGATGCACCTTTAAGGAAAAGAAGCATTTGGTTTGTCTATGAAACAGGAGGTCATGACCTTTCCTTCTTTGTTCTATAGCTTTGACCCCAAATGCGAAAGTGAGGGGTCATGGAGCTAGCGGCCGTTTTTAGCCGCGAAAATAAGGGTAGGGTCAGGGCGCGAAAGATTGCGAGAAAACGACATGGTAATGTATTATTTTGGATTTTATCCCCAGATGATGTGTTGTTTTGAGTTTCAATTTAGCTTGGCATTTTCAGGCTAGCTTCCTGGGTTTGCATTTTGTGAATTTTAGAATATAGGCTAAACGGGCATATTTTGTCAATTTTCTTCCGACCATGCCACTTGCTTGTATTGATCAGTTATTTAACTGTTTCACCAGTTGAACATGATTTATTGATAAAATATAAAGAATTAGGATTGTGCTGTTGCATTTAAGTGCTGTTTATAATTTTAGGGTGATTATATAGACCTTTGTTTGAGGAAGTTCTGTTTGGAGTGCTGTCGACAGAGACCATTTTAGCTGAAAACCGTGATCTGCTACCTTAAGGTAATTTTGCGATTTATGAAGTTGGTGTTTTGACCACAAATTGCATTTAGTCTTGTTGTTCCATCTATTTCTAGTCTGCAAATAATACTTGAACTGATGCTAAGACTGTAAATTTTGGCTGATATTGATTTTAAGAAGACCGCCGATAACAAACAATATGCAAACGCGTAATGTAAAAAGGGGACAAATGAGGCATTTTTCATAAAACAATATAATGTCATTCACAATGATAAATCTGTACCAAGCAATTGCATTTTCTAAACACTTTGTGGCAGAGGACCTTGAAAACACTGTTGGAAAAGGAGAAAATGCAGGTAACCACCATTTTCTCCTTTTCCCACAGCGGTTTGTATTCTTTGAAAGACAAATGTTATTTTTTTGTGCTACTTTTAATTTGGCCTCTGCAGATGCTTTCCTAAAGGACATTTCTATAATTTTGTTAAACAGAAGACATCATTCGGAGAACGTGACGATTCTTTAAACTGGCTCCTGAAAACGTAATGTGGAACGGGAGATATTGCTTGTTGTATTTTTTTTCCACAATATTAAGAACGTACTTTTGAGCCATGCACTGACAAAAGGGGGTTTAATAATTATTCCTGTCCGTGATCGATTATACCAAGAAAGTAATCACACAATTATGGATCCATAAAATTGATTTTGTCTGACAATTGACCGAAGAATTAGGTACACCGTTAATTTGACACGCCGAAAATTTACAAATAGCAAAAAGTTTCTACGCGTTTCCGTGTGCACGTGTATGAGTGTCCTTGGGCAAGGCACTTCAGAGCCTAAGCCTACTGGTGAAACCTGAAATATACAAGAATATGTGAGCTGTTACTTCAATATGACTGAACTAATTTTGAAAGTGACGTAAAACACCATTTACCTCTTTATCAAATGACATAATTTCAGACTAGTCCACATTGAAAGCTTTTGCAGACGACGAATTCAACATGACACAAAAACTGAAATGTGTTTTGGAAGGGAGGAAAATATTGTGGGAAAAGAAGAAAATGCTGGTTACCACATTTTCCCCCACAATTTGTTCTAAGGCCTTTTTCCTTTAGGTCGTTAAAACTCTGGATTGAGCGGTAAAGGGCTAACATAGGCTTTTTGCTGGAGGTATAGATAAAGACCAGACAGCACAGAACGTGCAGTCTGAACTTGGATAGATACCGTCGGCATGTTTATTCGAGCTAAAAGAAATAAATGCAGCACATTTTGTTTCTTACTGGTGTTGATATTATGCATAGTAAACCTTTTTCACACGGTCCCAAGTTTTAAGATGAGTCCTTTTGAAAATATGGTGGAAAAGGGAGAAAATACTAGTGATCAGCATTTTCTCTTTTTCCTACAATGGTTACCACCTTTTATAACATAAATTAGAATTTCTGAGAAACAGTAGTTTTTCGACTGCAAATACTCTTAACTGGAACAAAACATTTATTGTAACACTTTGTCGTTTGGCAGAGAGTTAAATAGACGTGTTAACTTTTTACCAAACGGTAACATTTTGGACTCAACGACATTGAAAACATGTGCGGACGACAAAACAAATGAGCCATGCTCCGTGAAAAGGGGGCTTAATGCATCTGCGAAAAGTTTCGGCCCAGGTCAGCCTGCGCGGACTGCGCAAAATTGGTCAATTTTGCTATTGCCCAAGGACCAGTCTCTCCCATGATTAAGTTGGTTGTTAAAAAAAGTTTATATTATGGATCCACAAGTATGTAATAGCTTACTTGGTTCTATGGATCACGGAGGTGCATAATAGCCCTTTTGTCGGAGCATAGCTCAAATACAGCTTGAAGGATGATTCTATCTTTGATGGAATTAAAGCATTATGGAACAAGGATAAATTTTTTTTAATACTGTTTTAAACGTCATTTCGGTTACATAGTGGCTACCAATACACCTGTCTCTTGTAGTTTCTCTTCACCAATGCCTTGCATAAAATCCTTTCAATACCACTAGACCCTGTCTGACAAAAGAGCCTTGCCGGATAAAAAGCAAACAGACCCTATCTGACATAAGAGCCTGGTGAAAAGAGACAATCAGGCAGACAGACAGACAGACAGACAGACAGACAGCTTTTAATCGCTGAACTAATAAATAAAGACAGAATGATAGGATAGCAGAGTGAATAAAAGAATGGATAAACAGATAATTGATTTGACGGAATAAGTTGGTTAAAGAACATTTTTATATTCGATTTCATGTACGCATAGAGGTCATTCTTTTGTTTTGATAGGTTTAACAGTTAGTACCCCTGGGCTACGTCTATCAACATACCAATAAGGGTTTCCAGGGCTTAACGACTGGATTCTATATATAGATGTAGGGATAAAATACTTTTACGTTTCATTTTCAAAACAGAATTATGTGTTTGTTTGGTTTCAGGGACTGACAAGCATCTGCAACTTTTTCTAGAGTCGTTTAATGCAATCAATTTGCTACAACGAATAAAGACAACGTAGATGTAAGTGAAACATTTATTATACTTAGAAAACTTCTGAGGTATCGATAAACCTCTGTTTCGTTTTCAGATCGACAAACCCGTAGAGAAGTTTTGTAAATAATGAATAAAGCCTGCGTTTCTAGCACACAAGTAAGCCTTATTAATGGCAGAAAGGTGAGCTCCACAAAAATGGTGCTCTGTTTCTTTGACCAATGTCCCCTGAACCCCACCCTGAGAGAGAGAGAAGGAAAGAAGAGAGAAGGGAAGGAGAGAAAGAGCGTGTCCTTTTTTTGCTGGCACTATTTTATGTTGTGATTTCTTCAGTCTTGTGCATTTTTAGGGATTCGGTCACGGTTCATCGCACGAATGCATACTTTAATTATAGGAGAGAGAAAGCAATGCTTATATGTCTAAAGAACGTTACCGACAACTAAATGTTTTAAGAGCCTTCATCCATTGGTGCCGACCGACATAATCAGAGCCGGTACACATGAATGGAGCCTTTGTTCATTTATCAATTTTGTGTCATTTCTTTTCAATTCTTTGCCAGCAGCAAATGCAAAAGGTACAGAAAATCATCTACGCTTTTAGGGCTGCAAAACTATCTCTATTTTGCTACTTTAATGGCTGTATCAGCCTGGAATTAGATCATTGAGCTAAAATTTCGGCTGCGGTAAATCCGTGGCACAAATGATTCAGACAGTACTGCACGCAAGCTATAACTTTTCCTAGTAGAGAAAATACGTTGAAAGCCATTCTCCTTTTTTTTTTTTTCGAATTTCAAAGAGAACAGAACACATAAGAACAAAGAATGACAAGCTTGTCATTTTCCTGAGTTGTTTCGAGCCGATATCATCGGAGCCGGAAGACCAACACATTTTCTTTTCAGAGCCGTTGGCTTCGATTATGAAGTTTCCCATTATCTTCCGCTAGATGGCATTCTGCAAATACACATCTATCTGATATAGGCATTCTAGGTACAGAACCGGACTACTTTTCAAAACGACAACCGTTACTTTGAAATAAAGGAAACTGTTACTCAATAAAACGCTACATGGTGCGATTCATTCAACTATGATCAGCTAGCATGTAACCTATGCACCGGCCATTTATTAAAACAGCCCCCTACAGGCTTGGGTAATAGGTTCGGTATAAGCCCTACTTTTCCAATGTATATGGGATGGGTGATGCGTCATAGCAGACAGGTCGAATCTTCGAAGAATACGACATGCGCAAACAACGTAAAGTTTCCTTCCCGTGATTGTAGAGCACGGACCCACGTGAGGCTTTCCCTGAATTTCTTACAACTCACCTTACACAGTCAATGTCATGTAGTACAAAGCTTAGTTTTAAAGGCACCTGTAAACAGTTTACTTCGAATTGGCCATGTTCAAAATTAGAAATAATTAATAAAGGTAGGTTTTCAATGCAATTTTGATAAGAAGAGTAGTTACTACACCCATGAATTGTGTTAGATTAAAGATGCACCCTTACAGCCAGAGAGTAAACAAACGCTGTTAAAACTTTACAATGTGTAGAATCTAGATAGCCGTGTGAACGTAGATAAAAAATCGAAATAAGGTGTATGGGATAAAGAGACGCCTGGGATTAGTCTTCGATTTAAACCGGAAACTGTGGTTGTTATGTCTATGGCTAGCCGCAATAGAATAAAATGCATTTTCTATACGTCGTAATCTATGCAACCTTGCAACCGTCAGCGGCAACATTTGGCACGAAGGTACAAGAATGATTATAATTTCATAAAATAAAGATAAAATTGGTTATAAAACTGGATGAAAACGAGTAAAGATGCACCTTTAAGGAAAAGAAGCATTTGGTTTGTCTATGAAACAGGAGGTCATGACCTTTCCTTCTTTGTTCTATAGCTTTGACCCCAAATGCGAAAGTGAGGGGTCATGGAGCTAGCGGCCGTTTTTAGCCGCGAAAATAAGGGTAGGGTCAGGGCGCGAAAGATTGCGAGAAAACGACATGGTAATGTATTATTTTGGATTTTATCCCCAGATGATGTGTTGTTTTGAGTTTCAATTTAGCTTGGCATTTTCAGGCTAGCTTCCTGGGTTTGCATTTTGTGAATTTTAGAATATAGGCTAAACGGGCATATTTTGTCAATTTTCTTCCGACCATGCCACTTGCTTGTATTGATCAGTTATTTAACTGTTTCACCAGTTGAACATGATTTATTGATAAAATATAAAGAATTAGGATTGTGCTGTTGCATTTAAGTGCTGTTTATAATTTTAGGGTGATTATATAGACCTTTGTTTGAGGAAGTTCTGTTTGGAGTGCTGTCGACAGAGACCATTTTAGCTGAAAACCGTGATCTGCTACCTTAAGGTAATTTTGCGATTTATGAAGTTGGTGTTTTGACCACAAATTGCATTTAGTCTTGTTGTTCCATCTATTTCTAGTCTGCAAATAATACTTGAACTGATGCTAAGACTGTAAATTTTGGCTGATATTGATTTTAAGAAGACCGCCGATAACAAACAATATGCAAACGCGTAATGTAAAAAGGGGACAAATGAGGCATTTTTCATAAAACAATATAATGTCATTCACAATGATAAATCTGTACCAAGCAATTGCATTTTCTAAACACTTTGTGGCAGAGGACCTTGAAAACACTGTTGGAAAAGGAGAAAATGCAGGTAACCACCATTTTCTCCTTTTCCCACAGCGGTTTGTATTCTTTGAAAGACAAATGTTATTTTTTTGTGCTACTTTTAATTTGGCCTCTGCAGATGCTTTCCTAAAGGACATTTCTATAATTTTGTTAAACAGAAGACATCATTCGGAGAACGTGACGATTCTTTAAACTGGCTCCTGAAAACGTAATGTGGAACGGGAGATATTGCTTGTTGTATTTTTTTTCCACAATATTAAGAACGTACTTTTGAGCCATGCACTGACAAAAGGGGGTTTAATAATTATTCCTGTCCGTGATCGATTATACCAAGAAAGTAATCACACAATTATGGATCCATAAAATTGATTTTGTCTGACAATTGACCGAAGAATTAGGTACACCGTTAATTTGACACGCCGAAAATTTACAAATAGCAAAAAGTTTCTACGCGTTTCCGTGTGCACGTGTATGAGTGTCCTTGGGCAAGGCACTTCAGAGCCTAAGCCTACTGGTGAAACCTGAAATATACAAGAATATGTGAGCTGTTACTTCAATATGACTGAACTAATTTTGAAAGTGACGTAAAACACCATTTACCTCTTTATCAAATGACATAATTTCAGACTAGTCCACATTGAAAGCTTTTGCAGACGACGAATTCAACATGACACAAAAACTGAAATGTGTTTTGGAAGGGAGGAAAATATTGTGGGAAAAGAAGAAAATGCTGGTTACCACATTTTCCCCCACAATTTGTTCTAAGGCCTTTTTCCTTTAGGTCGTTAAAACTCTGGATTGAGCGGTAAAGGGCTAACATAGGCTTTTTGCTGGAGGTATAGATAAAGACCAGACAGCACAGAACGTGCAGTCTGAACTTGGATAGATACCGTCGGCATGTTTATTCGAGCTAAAAGAAATAAATGCAGCACATTTTGTTTCTTACTGGTGTTGATATTATGCATAGTAAACCTTTTTCACACGGTCCCAAGTTTTAAGATGAGTCCTTTTGAAAATATGGTGGAAAAGGGAGAAAATACTAGTGATCAGCATTTTCTCTTTTTCCTACAATGGTTACCACCTTTTATAACATAAATTAGAATTTCTGAGAAACAGTAGTTTTTCGACTGCAAATACTCTTAACTGGAACAAAACATTTATTGTAACACTTTGTCGTTTGGCAGAGAGTTAAATAGACGTGTTAACTTTTTACCAAACGGTAACATTTTGGACTCAACGACATTGAAAACATGTGCGGACGACAAAACAAATGAGCCATGCTCCGTGAAAAGGGGGCTTAATGCATCTGCGAAAAGTTTCGGCCCAGGTCAGCCTGCGCGGACTGCGCAAAATTGGTCAATTTTGCTATTGCCCAAGGACCAGTCTCTCCCATGATTAAGTTGGTTGTTAAAAAAAGTTTATATTATGGATCCACAAGTATGTAATAGCTTACTTGGTTCTATGGATCACGGAGGTGCATAATAGCCCTTTTGTCGGAGCATAGCTCAAATACAGCTTGAAGGATGATTCTATCTTTGATGGAATTAAAGCATTATGGAACAAGGATAAATTTTTTTTAATACTGTTTTAAACGTCATTTCGGTTACATAGTGGCTACCAATACACCTGTCTCTTGTAGTTTCTCTTCACCAATGCCTTGCATAAAATCCTTTCAATACCACTAGACCCTGTCTGACAAAAGAGCCTTGCCGGATAAAAAGCAAACAGACCCTATCTGACATAAGAGCCTGGTGAAAAGAGACAATCAGGCAGACAGACAGACAGACAGACAGACAGACAGCTTTTAATCGCTGAACTAATAAATAAAGACAGAATGATAGGATAGCAGAGTGAATAAAAGAATGGATAAACAGATAATTGATTTGACGGAATAAGTTGGTTAAAGAACATTTTTATATTCGATTTCATGTACGCATAGAGGTCATTCTTTTGTTTTGATAGGTTTAACAGTTAGTACCCCTGGGCTACGTCTATCAACATACCAATAAGGGTTTCCAGGGCTTAACGACTGGATTCTATATATAGATGTAGGGATAAAATACTTTTACGTTTCATTTTCAAAACAGAATTATGTGTTTGTTTGGTTTCAGGGACTGACAAGCATCTGCAACTTTTTCTAGAGTCGTTTAATGCAATCAATTTGCTACAACGAATAAAGACAACGTAGATGTAAGTGAAACATTTATTATACTTAGAAAACTTCTGAGGTATCGATAAACCTCTGTTTCGTTTTCAGATCGACAAACCCGTAGAGAAGTTTTGTAAATAATGAATAAAGCCTGCGTTTCTAGCACACAAGTAAGCCTTATTAATGGCAGAAAGGTGAGCTCCACAAAAATGGTGCTCTGTTTCTTTGACCAATGTCCCCTGAACCCCACCCTGAGAGAGAGAGAAGGAAAGAAGAGAGAAGGGAAGGAGAGAAAGAGCGTGTCCTTTTTTTGCTGGCACTATTTTATGTTGTGATTTCTTCAGTCTTGTGCATTTTTAGGGATTCGGTCACGGTTCATCGCACGAATGCATACTTTAATTATAGGAGAGAGAAAGCAATGCTTATATGTCTAAAGAACGTTACCGACAACTAAATGTTTTAAGAGCCTTCATCCATTGGTGCCGACCGACATAATCAGAGCCGGTACACATGAATGGAGCCTTTGTTCATTTATCAATTTTGTGTCATTTCTTTTCAATTCTTTGCCAGCAGCAAATGCAAAAGGTACAGAAAATCATCTACGCTTTTAGGGCTGCAAAACTATCTCTATTTTGCTACTTTAATGGCTGTATCAGCCTGGAATTAGATCATTGAGCTAAAATTTCGGCTGCGGTAAATCCGTGGCACAAATGATTCAGACAGTACTGCACGCAAGCTATAACTTTTCCTAGTAGAGAAAATACGTTGAAAGCCATTCTCCTTTTTTTTTTTTTCGAATTTCAAAGAGAACAGAACACATAAGAACAAAGAATGACAAGCTTGTCATTTTCCTGAGTTGTTTCGAGCCGATATCATCGGAGCCGGAAGACCAACACATTTTCTTTTCAGAGCCGTTGGCTTCGATTATGAAGTTTCCCATTATCTTCCGCTAGATGGCATTCTGCAAATACACATCTATCTGATATAGGCATTCTAGGTACAGAACCGGACTACTTTTCAAAACGACAACCGTTACTTTGAAATAAAGGAAACTGTTACTCAATAAAACGCTACATGGTGCGATTCATTCAACTATGATCAGCTAGCATGTAACCTATGCACCGGCCATTTATTAAAACAGCCCCCTACAGGCTTGGGTAATAGGTTCGGTATAAGCCCTACTTTTCCAATGTATATGGGATGGGTGATGCGTCATAGCAGACAGGTCGAATCTTCGAAGAATACGACATGCGCAAACAACGTAAAGTTTCCTTCCCGTGATTGTAGAGCACGGACCCACGTGAGGCTTTCCCTGAATTTCTTACAACTCACCTTACACAGTCAATGTCATGTAGTACAAAGCTTAGTTTTAAAGGCACCTGTAAACAGTTTACTTCGAATTGGCCATGTTCAAAATTAGAAATAATTAATAAAGGTAGGTTTTCAATGCAATTTTGATAAGAAGAGTAGTTACTACACCCATGAATTGTGTTAGATTAAAGATGCACCCTTACAGCCAGAGAGTAAACAAACGCTGTTAAAACTTTACAATGTGTAGAATCTAGATAGCCGTGTGAACGTAGATAAAAAATCGAAATAAGGTGTATGGGATAAAGAGACGCCTGGGATTAGTCTTCGATTTAAACCGGAAACTGTGGTTGTTATGTCTATGGCTAGCCGCAATAGAATAAAATGCATTTTCTATACGTCGTAATCTATGCAACCTTGCAACCGTCAGCGGCAACATTTGGCACGAAGGTACAAGAATGATTATAATTTCATAAAATAAAGATAAAATTGGTTATAAAACTGGATGAAAACGAGTAAAGATGCACCTTTAAGGAAAAGAAGCATTTGGTTTGTCTATGAAACAGGAGGTCATGACCTTTCCTTCTTTGTTCTATAGCTTTGACCCCAAATGCGAAAGTGAGGGGTCATGGAGCTAGCGGCCGTTTTTAGCCGCGAAAATAAGGGTAGGGTCAGGGCGCGAAAGATTGCGAGAAAACGACATGGTAATGTATTATTTTGGATTTTATCCCCAGATGATGTGTTGTTTTGAGTTTCAATTTAGCTTGGCATTTTCAGGCTAGCTTCCTGGGTTTGCATTTTGTGAATTTTAGAATATAGGCTAAACGGGCATATTTTGTCAATTTTCTTCCGACCATGCCACTTGCTTGTATTGATCAGTTATTTAACTGTTTCACCAGTTGAACATGATTTATTGATAAAATATAAAGAATTAGGATTGTGCTGTTGCATTTAAGTGCTGTTTATAATTTTAGGGTGATTATATAGACCTTTGTTTGAGGAAGTTCTGTTTGGAGTGCTGTCGACAGAGACCATTTTAGCTGAAAACCGTGATCTGCTACCTTAAGGTAATTTTGCGATTTATGAAGTTGGTGTTTTGACCACAAATTGCATTTAGTCTTGTTGTTCCATCTATTTCTAGTCTGCAAATAATACTTGAACTGATGCTAAGACTGTAAATTTTGGCTGATATTGATTTTAAGAAGACCGCCGATAACAAACAATATGCAAACGCGTAATGTAAAAAGGGGACAAATGAGGCATTTTTCATAAAACAATATAATGTCATTCACAATGATAAATCTGTACCAAGCAATTGCATTTTCTAAACACTTTGTGGCAGAGGACCTTGAAAACACTGTTGGAAAAGGAGAAAATGCAGGTAACCACCATTTTCTCCTTTTCCCACAGCGGTTTGTATTCTTTGAAAGACAAATGTTATTTTTTTGTGCTACTTTTAATTTGGCCTCTGCAGATGCTTTCCTAAAGGACATTTCTATAATTTTGTTAAACAGAAGACATCATTCGGAGAACGTGACGATTCTTTAAACTGGCTCCTGAAAACGTAATGTGGAACGGGAGATATTGCTTGTTGTATTTTTTTTCCACAATATTAAGAACGTACTTTTGAGCCATGCACTGACAAAAGGGGGTTTAATAATTATTCCTGTCCGTGATCGATTATACCAAGAAAGTAATCACACAATTATGGATCCATAAAATTGATTTTGTCTGACAATTGACCGAAGAATTAGGTACACCGTTAATTTGACACGCCGAAAATTTACAAATAGCAAAAAGTTTCTACGCGTTTCCGTGTGCACGTGTATGAGTGTCCTTGGGCAAGGCACTTCAGAGCCTAAGCCTACTGGTGAAACCTGAAATATACAAGAATATGTGAGCTGTTACTTCAATATGACTGAACTAATTTTGAAAGTGACGTAAAACACCATTTACCTCTTTATCAAATGACATAATTTCAGACTAGTCCACATTGAAAGCTTTTGCAGACGACGAATTCAACATGACACAAAAACTGAAATGTGTTTTGGAAGGGAGGATAACATGGTGGGGAAAGAAGAAAATGCTGGTTACCACATTTTCCCCAACAATTTGTTCTAAGGCCTTTTTCCTTTAGGTCGTTAACACTCTGGATTGAGCGGTAAAGGGCTAACATAGGCTTTTTGCTGAAGGCATAGATAAAGACCAGACAGCACAGAACGTGCAGTCTGAACTTGGATAGATACCGTCGGCATGTTTATTCGAGCATAAATTTTTCGTTAAATCGTATGTTTCCAGAGCTAAAAGAAATAAATGCAGCACATTTTGTTTCTTACTGGTGTTGATATTATGCATAGTAAACCTTTTTCACACGGTCCCAAGTTTTAAGATGAGTCCTTTTGAAAATATGGTGGAAAAGGGAGAAAATACTAGTGATCAGCATTTTCTCTTTTTCCTACAATGGTTACCACCTTTTATAACATAAATTAGAATTTCTGAGAAACAGTAGTTTTTCGACTGCAAATACTCTTAACTGGAACAAAAAATTTATTGTAACACTTTGTCGTTTGGCAGAGAGTTAAATAGACGTGTTAACTTTTTACCAAACGGTAACATTTTGGACTCAACGACATTGAAAACATGTGCGGACGACAAAACAAATGAGCCATGCTCCGTGAAAAGGGGGCTTAATGCATCTGCGAAAAGTTTCGGCCCAGGTCAGCCTGCGCGGACTGCGCAAAATTGGTCAATTTTGCTATTGCCCAAGGACCAGTCTCTCCCATGATTAAGTTGGTTGTTAAAAAAAGTTTATATTATGGATCCACAAGTATGTAATAGCTTACTTGGTTCTATGGATCACGGAGGTGCATAATAGCCCCTTTGTCGTAGCATAGCTCAAATACAGCTCAAAGGATGATTCTATCTTTGATGGAAGTAAAGCATTATGGAACAAGGATAATTTTTTTTTAATACTGTTTTAAACGTCATTTCGGTTACATAGTGGCTACCAATACACCTGTCTCTTGTAGTTTCTCTTCACCAATGCCTTGCATAAAATCCGTTCAATACCACTAGACCCTGTCTGACAAAAGAGCCTTGCCGGATAAAAAGCAAACAGACCCTATCTGACATAAAAGCCTGGTGAAAAGAGACAGTCAGGCAGACAGACAGACAGACAGACAGCTTTTTAAGGGCTGAACTAATAAATAAAGACAGAATGATAGGATAGCAGAGTGAATAAAAGAATGGATAAACAGATAACTGATTTGACGGAATAAGTTGGTTAAAGAAGATTTTTATATTCGATTTCATGTACGCATAGAGGTCATTCTTTTGTTTTGATAGGTTTAATGGTTAGTACCCCTGGGCTACGTCTATCAACATACCAATAAGGGTTTCCAGGGCTTAACGACTGGATTCTATATATAGATGTAGGGATAAAATACTTTTACGTTTCATTTTCAATACAGAATTATGTGTTTGTTTGGTTTCAGGGACTGACAAGCATCTACAACTTTTTCTAGAGTCGTTTAATGCAATCAATTTGCTACAACGAATAAAGACAACGTAAATGTAAGTGAAACATTTATTATACTTAGAAAACTTCTGAGGTATCGATAAACCTCTGTTTCGTTTTCAGATCGACAAACCCGTAGAGAGGTTTTGTAAATAATGAATAAAGCCTGCGTTTCTAGCACACAAGTAAGCCTTATTAATGGCAGAAAGGTGAGCTCCACAAAAATGGTGCTCTTTTTCTTTGACCAATGTCCCCTGAACCCAACCCTGAGAGAGAGAGAAGGAAAGAAGAGAGAAGGGAAGGAGAGAGAGAGAGTGTCCTTTTTTTGCTGGCACTATTTTATGTTTTGATTTCTTCAGTCTTGTGCATTTTTAGGGATTCGGTCACGGTTCATCGTACGAATGCATACTTTAATTATAGGAGAGAGAAAGCAATGTTTATATGTCTAAAGAACGTTACCGACAACTAAATGTTTTAAGAGCCTTCATCCATTGGTGCCGACCGACATAATCAGAGCCAGTACACATGAATGGAGCCTTTGTTCATTTATCAATTTTGTATTTTTTTGTTTTTTTTTTTTTAATTCTTTGCCAGCAGCAAATGGAAATGTTCCAGACAATTATCTACGCTTTTAGGGCTGCAAAACTATCTCTATTTTGCTAATTTAATTGCAGTATCAGCCTGAAATTAGATCATTGATCTAAAATTTTGGCTTGGGTCAATCCATGGCACAAATGATTGAGACAATACTGCACACAAGCTACAACTTTTTCTAGAATAGAAAATACGATAAAAGCCATTCTCTTTTTTTTCGAATTTCAAAGACAACAGAACACATAAGAACAAAAAATGACAAGCTTGCCTATTTCCTGAGTTGTTTTAAGCCGATATCATCGGAGCCGGAAGACCAACACATTATTTTCTTTTCAGAGCCGTTGGCTTCGATTATGAAGTTTCCTACTACCCGTGAATGTAGAGCACGGGCACACGTGAGGCTATATCTGGATTTCTTACAACTCACTTTACACAATCAATATCATGTAGTATAAGGCTTAGTTTTAAAGGCTACACCGTTGTCATAGAAATATTAATATTTTCACCTCGAAGGTATAAGTATATTTAACCCGTTAGCTCTTTACCACACAACTCCATGTTATAACGATCCTGAGGAAGAAGTCCTTTGAAAACGTTGTGGGAGAAGGAGAAAATGTTGGTAACCAATAGTTTTTCCTCGTTCTAAAAAATGTTTTCTACCAATTCACAAACAGCTTTCGTCATTTGAGCCACATTTGATTAATTTTATCTTTTGCAAATGCTTTCAAACTGTACATAGGTTACATTTTAAACCTATCTCAACAAATTTCACTCCATCAAATACGTACCATCTTATCGGTAATGATTTGTAAAGAGAGTGGGTTGACATGATGCAATGATACAGTTTATGGGTGGATTATCACAAATACTATTTTATTAAAAACCAGCTAAAATATATGGTTTTAGAAGCAGCTGACTGGCACAACCCATTGCCTCATCACCCACAATGTTTATCCAGTCATATAGAACGAACCGTGTTTCTTGAAGTCTGATCGCTTTCAATTTCAGCATGCTGATACATAAATTAAAAAAAAAAAGACACAAACGGACAGTTATTCAGAATTCAATATTGTCTACTGTATCAGGCAGTGTAGATGCAAGATCGGACTGCTCGTTCTGTGCAGTCTGATTTTGACCTACGCTGTCTGCAAAATGCAACCATATTGGGTTAAACTTAACAACCTGAGGGTCATCAGGTTTAAGTTTATTTTGTAGAAATCTAAACGGCATGCCCTTACGAGTTTATTTACACATTCTGCGTGTTAGAGGGTCAAGTGTTGGTCATTTTTGGTCAGGAATGTGGTATAGCTATGCGGACATTTTAGTCCCACGCTTCTTTACCCGTAGGTTGCTGACCTTTTGCGGACAGTGTAGATCAAGATCAGACTGCACAGAACGTGCAGTCTGATCTTGATCTACACTGTCCGATAAAGAGATACTTTTCCCGAAAATAACTATGACATAGTTGTGGGTTTTACTGTCGACTTGAAAGTTTTTATATAACTTATGTAGCAGTATGAGGTTAATATATATACAAGCCGATTTGACACAAACGAAACTTGAAAAGAAAACCACCATTCCCTGACCCCCAACCCCCCCACCCGGTCCCCTTCCCAACCCAACATTTTCTGTATCATTCACAATAAATCTTGGTCGACCTAGTTTTACAGCTTTTCATCATCAGACTATCATACAGCAAAAGTGAATAAAATGTGCCTACATAGTGAAGGATCAAATCGAATAGACCGCGTTTATGCCATTTATATTCTATTTCAACCCGTATATAAAGGAAATTAGTGTGTTGAAACCCGGTTCTATTGGACGCTTTCATAAAAGAATTTACGCTTTTAAATCGGATTATTTACGACAATAATTACATAATACAGTAGGGCTATATTGTACCGGAACGAGAAAAACGAGAATTACACAATTTGGCTAAAATGAATTCGGAGTCAGAAGGTATGTTGAATGTTGCTGTAAAATTTATGTTTCGAATTGATTTTTTAGCAGACGAATTTCACAACAATCGTTTATAAAACTGGTAAATCAACGTGACAGAGTTTGCAAGTGAAAACATTGTGGCTGAAGGAGAGAAATGTTAGTTACGATTGATGTTCGAATCTTGACAGTATTTTCAAAGGTAGTCTGCTGCGATACTCGTCTTCTAAGGTTAACCCTTAGAGCTGCGAATAAGTCTAATAGGAAATTCAGGGTCGCTTTCGTCAAGATTGTCTCAGCAAAGCGGACAGAGTAGATCAGTGATCAGACTGAACGATTTGTGTAGTCTGATCTTGATCTACACCGGCTGCAAAGTCAAGTGTACTTGTTGAAATGCACTGAAATGGTTAACAGAAACCCGTTCTATTTGTTTAGGTCGGGTTGGACGGAAAGTACACTACGCCCACAAAAAAAACACCACATTTTACTAATTGATATATTATACCAGTATCCTGTTAAATGCTTAACTAGGTCAGTGTGTATTTCAGGACAAATAAGGACTAAAAACCTACCTTGGTAGCTGCAGCAGATGATTTCGGTAACATCATTGTAAACGCGGAAATTCAACGTCAGTTTAGGTTTGACTAGATCTAAGTGAGAAAACATTCTGGCAGAAGGACTATCCTTTCGAGCAACTTAAAAACTCAGCAGAACGATTGCGAAAAAGACATCGTAAAACTGAAGAATCAACATCAATTACGAAAGGTGAAATATCTCGGTAAAGGAAACAAAATACTGTTTACAAGTTATTTTTTTTTCCACAATCTTTCTAGTTGATTGGATGCAAGATGAAATAAGCCGTCTGTAGGTTACTAGTGTTTGTGATAAGTTAGAGCGAAAGCTGCTCTATAAATGAAATGAAAATGTCTCGCACAGAGTAGCCTAAACGCCCAAATGTCCGCTTTCATTTTTTTTAGCCGAAAAAACAAAGTTATAAAAGGATGATCCAAAATGCAGTCATCGTAGATCCAAAATGCAAGCTCTACGAAGTCTTGTCTGGGATTTGCACTGTCCGCAAAAATAGCATTAAATCACACTCAGCCATAGAGAAAATTAAAGTTTTTCAGGCGGTAGAGGGAGGTGAATACTGCAACTTTAAAATTCAGTTAAAAAGTAAACAAAAGATACAGCAACTTGGCAACACCTGTATAAGCCGTCGGCTTGCAAATTGTAGGAAATATGTTATTGTTCAAAATCAGTGTAGGCAGGACGTGCAGTCTAATCTTAGATCCAAACCGGCAGAAGTTTGATGAGATGCTCTATTAGAACCACTCTGGATATAAAACTGTTTTTTTGTTAGTAAAATTTTCAACTTCGCTATATTCCTTCAGTAGTTATCCATATCGTTCAAAATGGGCGTATGTGTATGATTTTATCCCCATTTAAAGATACATCTGTACTCGTTTTCAGCCAGTTTTAACCCATTTCATCATAAGTTTTAAAACTATAATCAGTTTTGTGTCTTCATGCCAAATGTTGACCCTGATGGCTGCAAAATTGCACATATTACGACGGATAGAAAATGCATTTCATGTTTCAAATGAAGGTCTTCAAAGCAATCGCTGTTGTCGTTCCCGGTTTTAAATAAGGATGAATCCATTGTGTTTTTCTTTCCCTTACACCATAAATATAGGTTATTTATCTGTGTTTACACAAGTAAGCCATTTTACACACTTTCAAGTTTCAGCAGCATTTTTTTTCCTCTCTAGCTGTCAGGATGTATCTTTAACATAAACTATCTTGCAAAAAATATAAAGAATAATTTGAAAATACTATTACAAAAGTGGTTGGAAGATACGAACAACGCTAATACAAAAACAGACTTAAAATTTCTGAGGGCGATTGAAAATTATCAGTTTTGTGAAGTTTTGCTAAGATTTTCTTAGAGCTTGCGAAGGTTCATCTAGTTTTATGTCCAGGAACCATCTAACGTTGTTTCATCATCGCAATTAAACCTCTTACCTCACAATCCCGAGTTTTAACAACCCTAACAGAGACGGCTTTTACAAACATTGAGGGAAAAGGAATGCCAGCATTTTCTCCTTTTCCCACAATGTATACCATACTTTACTTTCACAGGCAAATTTCATAATTAGAGAAACGGGAATTTCTTTGGTCGCACGTTAGAGTCTAAAACTTCGTCGTCTTGAAATAGATTAAGATAGTGACAAAAGATCAAACTTAATCGTTCTATTCAGTCCTATCTTTATTAAAATTGTTCGCAAATGTAACTTCACTCTTTACCAAACGATAATATTTTAGACTGGTCTTGATTGAAAGTATTTGCAGACGATAAATTGAATGTAGCTTGTTGCTCACATGATGATTTCTGTCTTTGATAGGTAGAAAACATTGTTGGAAAAGGAGAGAATGCTGTTTTCTGCAATGTTTTTAGAACCCTCCTTCTTAGGGTCGTTTAACTCTTTCCATACCATAGACGACACCAGAAACTTTTGTAAACAGTTGAATCAAGATCAGACTGCACAAAACGTGCAGTCTGATCTCTGATCTGCACTGTCCACTGCTATATTCTCTAATTGTGTAATTGTCTCTTGATTTTGCAGAGGAAATGTATTTTTTGCCTTTATAAAAATGTAATTTATTTATCCAGTAGTGAAAGAGTTAAACTTGGGATTGTGTGATGAAGGGTTAAATATTTTTAGTCTACAGAATGTATCAGTACTAACGGGGTAAAGGAACTTGTACTTAATGACGTAGTTTGACAATCCTCCCTAGTGTATTATAGACATGTTGTCTATTTTTTAGACATTAACTCGTATCCTACCATGTGTATATGTAGTTATTCTGTGAATTTTGCGAAGATCTTTGACCAACACAAACCTGAATATATACGTGCAGACTGATCGCTGTCGACTCATTCGCACCTCTTTTCTAATTGGTTTCGGATGAAGAACCTCCGTATAATATGTACAGTACTTAATGAAATCTATTATTTTTGACTCTAAACGGTACAAATTTCGGTTGTTGAAGTAAAAATTTAAGAAAGGATATCCGATATAGGGTTGAGAAAAGAATTCATTGTACTTCAAAAGCAGGTGAACAAAAATTATGTATAATCACACCTAAATCTACCCACTCGTCACAAGTCGGTCGATTCCGTAACTACATCTCAACGGATTTACCGAGGTTTGCCGAGTGTATATCTACCCTAAATATTGACCTTATCGGAATGCGATGCACTATTTATTCACCTTTACTGGCGAGTGCTATTTCTGTACTGGCCAAGTCTGAATGACTACTAAACTTAACCTCTGTCACTGCCAATGGCGACTTTATATAGCTTTGGCGGGCGGCGTAGATTAAGATTAGACTGCACAGAACGTGCAGTCTGAACTTAGATCTACAACGTCGGCTGCCCGGATGCTAAACTATGGCCAAAATTATGTTCAATTGCAGTGAAAATGCATGAAAAGACTTCGAAAAATTTTGAAGTTATTAAGTTGTCAGAAAAGGATTTCAACTGTTTAACTCTTTACCTATTGAGAAAGATGTAGACATGTCCAAATTGAAAGCATTTGCAAACGATAATTGAGATATGGCTTAAAAGGTGAAATTTGTCTTTACTGTGATAGGAAACATTGTGGGGAAAAGGAGAAAATGCCGGAAGGCTTCTTCTCCTTTTCCTATGATGTTTTCAAAATGCTTCTTCCTCATGGTTGTTGAGTGATAACTCCAAGCAAATGGTAATATCCCAAATTCCAAAAAAAGAAAAATTGATGGAAAAAATTACACTCTTTCGGCAAACGTACATCTGTATCGGTAAAAATAGATCAAAGATCAAATTAAACGTGTTTTGCAGTCTGATCTTGATCTACACTGTCTGCGAAAGCGTCTTGAGTCCCACGTAGTAGTAAATGTGTTATTGTATACCTCAATAAAGTAATCAAAGTTAAATGTAATTTTGCCAATTTGTCTGGGTTTAAAAATGAAAAGGAAATGTTTTCGTAGCAAAAACTGGGACCCAAACATTGCACTTTTTAAGTTGTTTTGGTCAGGGTGTTGCTTTTTTGTTTGTCCCTTGACCAAGTGACACAATTTTAGACTTGTACTGAATTTCAAATATTTGCAGGCTTGATACTGAATATGGCTCTAATGATGGATTTTGCCTCTGAAAGTTACGAAAACTTCATGCGAATAAGAGAAAGTGCTGGTCAACAGCATAATCTCCTTTTCCCACAATGTTTTCAAAAGCCTTCTTTTTTCCACGGTCGTTAAAACTCGGTATTGTTTGATAAAGGGCTGAACGATATATTAGGCAGTATACATGTACGAGAATCCATGAGGAAAATGTACGCATTTTGTCATTGTAATCTTGATCTATACTGTCTCGAAAAACAGTTTTAAGTTTTTCTTGACCCTATCCGCCCTCTCTGCACTATCGGCGATAACCGGGGCTTAAAATGTTACGGACGGCATAGGTCGAGATCAGACTGTATGTTCTGTGCAGTCTGATCTTAGATTTTCACCGCCCGATTTTTTAGTCAATAAAAAAAGAACATGCATTATTCAGAGTTTTTACGGATTGTATCGTCAGCCGTCGAAAGAGTTCGAATTTTAAACATTTGGTGCTGAAAAAATTTAACATGTTGAAGAAAACATTTGAAATCAATATAGTGACCAGCATTTTCTTCTTTTCCAAAAAAATTCTATACCCTATAAGGACCAAAATTCCATTTCTTTATCCATATTAAATTTGTCGTCTGCTGGTGCTTTGAATTTGTAAATGTCAAAGAAATTGTCGCTTCTAAGAAAATGTCGCTAAATGTAGGTAAAGAGACAGAGGACCACATGGTTGTATGGATTGTATTGTGTTTAACGCCGTTTTAAATATTATTACAGTTACATGTATATCGCGGCGGCCAGTGCACCTATCCATTCCTAGAGTTTCTTGTACCAGTGCTTCACACAGTATTCTTTCCAAGCCACTGGCTCCTTTCCCACAAAATCATCGTAGAAAAAATGGTCAGCGGTAAGAGGAATGAATCCTGTCGCAATGATTCTCATCTATCCTCGGAAAGATATTTGCCAAGCTAGGGATCGAACAAGCGACCTCCTGTTCTCAATTCCTATATGCTAACCGACCGAGCTCCCAGGGATCGGTGTCAGCGAACTAATGAGTATTTTTGTAAAAAAAAAAACCAGCTAATTAGTACAAGGCTTGTCGTTTTCACCCATGAGTACTGTCATGTCACTTGCCGATTCTATTATTAGCTGTCATGAAACAGGTTTTCCCTTCATCACACAATCCCGTGTTTTAACGACCCTGAGGGAGAAAGCTTTTGAAAACATTGTGGGAAAAGGAGAAAATGCTGATTAACAGCATTTTCTCCTTTTACCACAATGTTTTCTCCCATTTCAAAGACAAATCTCCTCATTTGAGCCACACTAAATCTGTCGTATGTACACGTATACGGTTCGATTTTGGACAAGTCTAAATTTTGTCGCCTGGTAAAGTGTTTAAGTCTTTACCAAACGACAAACTTTTAGACAGGTCCAAATTGAAAGCACTTGCAGACGACAAAATAAACGTAACTCAAAAATTTAAATTTATTTCCAGCAGGGTAGAAAACATTGTGGGAAAAGCAGCTATTTCTCCTTTTCCCACAATGTTTTCAAAAGGCTTCTATCTCAGGGTCGTAAAAACCAGGGATTGTTTGGTAAAGGGTTTAAAGTGTTCTTATCGATCTTGGAATAGTTCACTTATGGAGCAAATTAACGACAAACAACTTCTCAAATATCCTTGTTTAGTAATGATAATCAAGTTTGGAGGCTTTTATGAATTATTGCATGCGAAAACTGAGTTGCAAAAGGAGAAACTGCTCGTTGCGAGAAATTCGTCTCTTTGCCACAATGCTTTTGCATGAGGTGCTCTTCTGTGAGACGCAGTAAATATGCTGTAATTCTTAACCAGATGAGGGGTCCTTCGTGCCTCAGTGGTAACTGAAGGCCCCCGGCTCGAGCCGCACTAGATCCACCATGTTTTTGTGGGAGTGGCCTTGGGAAAGAGACTTAAGGTAGTGGACCCTTAATAGAAAACAGCTATTTCCACTATAATGTTATCCTACAAAATTTGCTATGATTAAAAATGAGTATTATTGTATTACTTTAACCGAGCCACTTTTTCCTTTTTTTCCTTCTTAGAATTATCATTTATAAATCTAAAACCACTATAGTCTCATTACAAAGGGAGATAATAACTACCTCCCTTTTCTGGAAACTAACAAAAGTATCAACAAATAATTTCAAGATAGACATTAAAGGAATTTCTGGTCGGTTAAAAATGTGCAAAAGTATTATATCTGTATAAATCCGTATTTATCAACTATCAAGAAATTTTATTCCATGTTGTACTAGAAGTGTTACGGTTCTACTACCTTAAGAGCCCTAGCCCAGTACTGGTAAAGCACAGGAAACATGAATATATGAGCTGTCGTCGTGATATGACAGAAATAATGTTGGAAGCGGTGAAAAACACCAATCAATCAATCAATCTTAACCAGACGACAAATTTCAGACCAGACAATATTGGAAGATATTTCCAGAAGACAAATTAGTTGTGGTTCAAATGGGCAAAGCTGTCTTCGTTAAAGATAGCAGAACTTTGTGGGAAAATGAGAAAATGATGGTTACCTGTATTTTCTCCTTTTCCCGTAATGTTTTAAAAAACAACATTATTTCTCAGGGTCGTTAAAACTTATGATTGTGTGGTAAAGGGTTAACGCTTTTCCAGAAGATAAAACTAATCCATAATGAAAGCTTTTTTCAGACGCCACGTTAGATGTGATTCAGAAAATGACTGGTTTTAACTTTGAAAGATAAAAAAAAATGAGGGCAAAGGAAAAAATGCTGGCCAGCAGAAAGCCATCTTTCTCAAGGTCTTTAACCATGTAACACACAATCCCGAGTTTTAACGACCCTGGGAAAAAGGACTTCTGAAAACATTGTGGAAAAAAGAGAAAATGCTGGGAACCAGCATTTTCTCCTTTTCCCACAATTTTTTCTCCCATTTCAAAGACAGCTATTATCTTTTAAGCTACATGTAAGTTGTCGGCTTTAAATGCTTTCAGATTGAATAAGTCTAAAATTTTGTCGGATGGTAAGGGTTTAAACAAGGGATTGTCAGTAAAGCGTTAAACCTGGCCCAGGTTATGAGGAACGAGTTAAACCTTAACTGCAAAAGTTTGAATTCTGAAAAAGAATGCTTACATATTACGTAAAGAACAAAAATTTGAAGAAAGAAACATAGCAGTCTTCAACATTAAGAAAACCATTATGAAAAAAGGAGAAAATTGCATATTACAAACAATACCATCGTCTCCAAAAGGGGTGAAAGGTTGTAGTTGCATAGGTTTGAGTTAACCTGCAAGAATTGCGAAATGTCCTTCCACGCCTATCTTTCTTTTGTTACCTAGTTCGCGTCATCAATGAACCTGCCAGATACGTAAAGATTTGTAATTATTAAATCATTCTTTCTACCACAAGACCTACTCGTATGTCATTGTTACTCGTTAATAAGACAATCCTTATAAGAACCTACAACGAAGTTTTCAGGGAACACCTACAAAGCTGCTATGTCTCTGAACCTGTACTAAAATAAGAACATGCACTCCATTAGCAAAATACCAGCCTTCAACATTAAGAAACACAGTTTGACAAAAGGAGGAAAATAGCATATTTCAAACAATGTCATCGTCTTCAACAATCTTTTCCAAAGCCATAAGCTGAAAACGGCGTGGAAGTTTGTACTTGCATCGGTATGAGTTTATCTGCAAGAAATGCGAAAGGCCCCTCCACGCCTATCTTTCTTTTGTTACCTACTCCACTGCGTCAGAGAACCTTGATATGTCAAGGTTTTGTCATTACAAAACCATTCTTTCTGCTGAAACACCTATGTTGTGGTTACTTATTAATAAAACAATTCTTTTAGGAACCCACAATGAAGGTATTCAGGGCACACCTATAGAGATGCTATCATGTCTCTGAACCTCTTTGAAATAAAAACGTACTGTTTACTCTGCACATCAATACTAAGTTGCTGTTGATACTAAGGCTGCTAAGCGCGAGTCGCGGACCTTCTGCGGACAGTGTAGATCAAGATCAGACTGCACAGAACGTGCAGTCTGATCTTGGATCTACGCTGTCCGATAAGGAGATATTTTTCCCAATAAAAATATCTTTGAAATAGCAAATTTTGGGTTTATAGTATTGGCTTGACAGTTTCATTTTAGTTTTTCAGTAGGATAAGGGTTAGTGTACATAGTAGGGTTCAGCAATAGAAGAAGAGGGAGAGAAAATGTTATGAATGTACGTGCACTCTTTAGATTCTTCGCATTGGATGATTAAACTAAATGTAACCGAGTTCGATACCTTGCTAGGGCCGGTCATGTCCTCACGCAAGTCAATTGCACTCTGCCTTTAGAGCTGGTAGAGGACCAATGAAGGCTGAAAAAGTGTACATACACACGTGCTGGCGCCCAAATATGGCTTGAAAACCTGACAAAACGGTGTTTAACTCTTTCGCTGATAGCTTAATAATTGCGTCTTCTTTGAAGATTGTAAAGTTGGTTTCCATTGCAATTAAAGATGACTTTAGTTATATAATAGTATCAGGAAACGGACGGTGTAGATCTAAGATCAGACTGCACGTTCTGTGCAGGCTGATCTTAATCTACGCCGTCCGCAAAAGCTATCCAAGTCGCCATTGGCAGTATTAAGAGTTGAAAACATTATCTTATAAATTTAGCCTGGTGAGAATCGCGGCATGTGGTGTCTAACTTCAAGGCTTGGTGCACCAAAGGCAACTTTATTACAGTGCACTTTGTACAACTAGATCAGACTGCATAAAACATGTAGTTCGATCGAAGATCCCCACTGTCAGATATGCTGTGATAAAATTCTAGCCAAAGAAAACTTGAACAAACATTCAGTAGGTCATTTTTATAGGAAAGGTAGACAGACAGACAGACAGACAGACACGAATCTTTAATCAACAGACTTGTACAATGTACATCGTCATCAATACAAAATTGTTTTCACTAACAATATAAATGTATTTGCTTTACTAGATCGGATAAAACATAAATAAAATTCAATCCCTATCAGTAAAATGTTACAGAAAGAGAAAAGGTATATTAATATCATCATGTTTATGAGAGAGAGAGAGAGAATTAATGTAACAGGGGAAAAATGTCAATAAATATACTCTAAATAAACAATGATCAATACTAACTTATATATAAACTTATACTTGTAAAATTGATCATTGTCAAATAAGTTCATTTCGGTCTAAAGCAGATGAACTTGCGTAATTGCAGTATATATTCACATTTTCAGATTAAAAGATCAGTTCATATATAGGGCTGCCCCAGGATATTCTATTAAATGTCTGATTTGCACGTTTCATTTATGTTGCGACTAATGGGAATAAAAGGGTCTTCATTATTGATTCCCAAAATTTTCAAGCCATTTATAAGACAGGAATGGCACACAATGAAATAACATAACAACCATCTGATTACCTGATCAAGGCAACTTTGAAATGTCATAGAGAGTAATATCAAAGTACTGGAAGTATTGATAGCGAATGTAGAGTAAGCCGCCTTGATAAAGATAAAATTTCATTGGTTCATACAAAATTCAAGAACAGTGAACATAATAATCCGTATGTACCCAATGCTGGAAGAGTCAAATAAGTATTATATGGTCTTTATGTACTCATTTCATATAGCTTTCTCAATCATTAGAAGTCTAAAGAAGCGTTATCTGTAGAACTCTAACATTGATTGAACGGAAGTGCATATTGTGTAACCCCTTTCTTCGCTAGTATAAGTAAAGATCTGCAAAAGTTTGCTGCAAGGTATAAACAAATATAAATGGTACAAAAGGTAGTCCAGGTAGAGCAGAGCAAATGTTATTAGTCCGCATACTGTATGTCACTTTTATTGATTGTTTCAGCAACGAGGAAGAAGTTCCAGAGAGCTTACGCCGTGATAGCAGGCTGGAGCGGGATTGTTATGATTTGGGCCTGGGTGTCGTTCGGTATAACTAACAGTTTTACTCAGGGAACAGGAATCGGGTATCAGGGTGCCCTAGCGGCTCTTGGTGGCATGGTAATATCATAGTTACTTATGGATTGTGCTGTGAAAGCTTCAGAGAGAGAGAGAGAGAGAGGAAGAGAGGGGGGGGGTGTTACGATCGATAAAATTGGGTTAAATTAAAGACAGAGGGGTCAGAATTTGCCATATTCCAAATGAACTCGTAAATTTACAGACGTGAGGAAGATTGTAACCAACAATTTCTTTTATCCCCGACAAAATTTTCAAGTCTTCCATTCAAATCTCAGTATCTCAGCTATGTCTAGTTTGTCTCCTGCAAATGCGATTAAAATTCATAGGTCTGAAAACTGTCGTGCAGTAAAGAGTTTGAAAAGTGAATCTAATCGACCTAGAATCGACATAGCTTATAGACTCATGTCCAGTGATGACAAACACTGACGGTGTAAAAATACAGTGGACCTGTGAGGCCATCTAGATTGCGTTAAACTGCTGTATTTTTGTTAGGCCTGTAGACTGTATTGTAGCAATATTTACGAACATTCATTGCAATAATTACCAGTTATTTATCCAGTTGTTTTGTTGTTCTTAAACCCTACCAATATCTCTTTGAGCATTACTTTTATTCTTATTAAGCCGTCAGGTCAGTCTCTCTCTCTCTGTCTCTCTCTCTCTCTCACTCTCTCTCGTGTCACCCGATGACTTCTTTAATCTTCAAACATTAAAAAGTGTCAATGTCCTTTCATCACTAATTCCAGATCCCCGGGTTTCTTGGTAACGCTGCGAGTGTAGCCAGCTACATCATGAGGGCACGATACAATCCAAACAAGAAATGCGGCTTTAACGCTACGGTAAGACTGATAGGATGTAATGTAAAACTACCTTAACAGTGTTTAGTAGATTGCATTAACTAGATTGCATTAACTCTTACCCTCCTAAATAAGTTAAACAAAACTATCAAGCTGATGGTAAAACCCGAATTATGTCAACTTAAGTTTTAGAGAAAAATATCTCCTTCTCGGACAGTGTAGATCAAAGATCAGACTGCACGTTCTGTGCAGTCTGATCTTGATCTACACGGTCCGCAAAAGGTCTGTGAGTCTCGTTTAGCAGTTTAAGGGCTTAAGCTGCTTCTATATTCAGCATCCGTTCCAAGTTGTTAATCTAAAACGTTATTTTAGATTTAGAAAGTAACACGAAAGTAATCAGTAGCCAATTAGAAATTGTAATTTTTTGAAGTTTAGAAAATTGTTGAGAGTTATGCAACACAATGGTTGGTGGATATATAACCTTGTCCTCTTTACTTGTTTCCAAAAGTATGGTCGTAGAGCGTAAGGTGGGATTTACGGTTCTCAATACAACGAACAGGTTGTTTTGAATATTCATTAATTCTACATGGCAATCATAGGGTGAAACACGCAGATGAAACAATGCTATAAATGATAGCAGTCAATTTGTGGAATTAACACCTTTCCATTCTCTGTATCACTACTCAGCCACAACAACTCTTTCGTTCTTGTTAGTCAAGACAATACAAAGTTCAGAGTAACAGAGTAATTTTCATGACGTCTATTCTTCCTATGGCAAACCAAAGAAAATCACGTGAACATGTTCCCGGCAAATTCAAATTAAAAGACAGAAACAATAAAACCCGGGACCAATAATTCGGTTACAGCTACGGTTCCTTGAGTTATTTGGTTATAAAACACCACCAAAGCTCGGGGGGAAAAACACATTGTCTGCGCCAAAAGGACACTTCTACTTTGATTTGTACCAGCGGAGATCGAACTGGAAACACCCGGGCTAAAAATCACAAGCCGTAACCTTTCAGCCACAAAGAAACCCAACTTTATAATTCATGGATTTGAATTTACCAACAGTCATCATTCAAAGTTCGTTTGATTACAAGTTCCAAGATCACCCATTTGACTAAACCCTCCACCAAACGACAAAATTTTGGACTAGAGTCCAAATCGAAAGCATTTGCAGACGACAAATTGAATGTGGCTAAAATACTGATAATTGTCTGTGGAGGGTTAAAAAACATTACCAACATTTTCTCCTTTCCCAACAATGTTTTCAAAAGACTTCTTTCACAAGGTCGTTAATACTCGGTATTGTATGGTAAACGATTAACTGTTTTCGAGTGCGAACCAAGGGCCGGGTTCAAATTCAGCAACCATTCTTCGTCACATTCTTAGTCTTGTCTTCAAGAATTTCCTATGATTTTAATGTAACGCAATTTCTGATTGGCTAAACCATTTGGTTGTATTGTATTGTTTTGTATTCCACAGGTCTGTTTTCTCGCCTGGTATCCAGTGATGTTGCTTCTCGTCAGCATCGCAATTATTGTTGTCTCTGCCTTTTTTGGAATTCACTTCGAGGACAGGGTAGACGACGAGGATTTGGATAAGAAGGACAAAAACGTTGCCATTGGAATAAACAACGTAGTGCTCGGGTGTTTTGCTAACATTTTCGCAACCGTGTCCATCTACTATGGGCGGTTACTGATGAAGGAAGTCGAACGCGCGAAAAACAACGAGGGTGCGTTCGCGCCAGAGTACCAAGAAAAAATATAAATAAGCCATGCTCAGTGAAAAGGGGGCTTAATGCATCTGCGAAAAGTATCGACCCAGGTCAGCCTGCGCATTCCGCGCAGGCTGACCTGGGCCGAAACTTTTCGCTATTGGTCAATTTTCTGTATATCCAAGGACCAGTCTTTCTTACGGTTCAGTCAATTACTTAAGAAAGTGGTTATTATGGATCCAAAATTGTTTCATGACTTGCTTGGTACCATGCAAAACGGAGATGCATTAAGCCCCCTGTTGCCAGAGTACGGCTCAAATGTTTGTCAGGCCGTTATTACCCCTTACTTTTGGTAGAGAATACCGAACTTTCGAAACCTTTTACGATTTTGTTGTAGATTTATTTTGACTGTTTTCAGACCATAGTGATTAGGATAATCTTAATTTATATGGGTAAAATAATGGGGTTTGTCATCGGAAGGGTTGAAAACATCGTGGGAAAAGAAGGAAATGATGGTCACCAGTATTTCCTTCTTTTCCTACAGTGTTTTAACGCCTTATTGCTCAGGGCCGTAAAAAATGAGATTTTTGTATTCTTGTACGTCAGGGGCTTAATGCATCTGCGAAAAGTATCGATCCAGGTCAGCCTGCGCGGACTGCGCAGGATGACTCGGGCCGAAACTTTTCGCTATTGGTCAATTTTCCGTATGTCAAAGGACCAGTGTACCTCATGATTAAGTTGGTTGTTTATAAAAAGTGGTCATTATGGATCAATAATTATGTGATGACTTGCCTGGTATCATGTATCACGGAGATGCATTAAGCCCCCTTTTGCCAGAGTATGGCTCAAATGTTTGTCAGGCCGTTATTACCCCTCACTTTTGGTAGAGAATGCCGAACTTTCGAAACCTTTTACGATTTTGTTGTAGATATATATGGACGGTTTTTAACCCATAGTGTTTAGGATAATCTTAATTTATACGGGTGAAATAATGGTGTTTGTCATCGAAAGGGTTCAAAACATCATGGGAAAAGAAGGAAATGCTGTCTACCAGCATTTCCTTGTTTTCCCACAATGTTTTAATGCCTAATTCCTCGGGGTCGTAAAAATTGAGATTTTCTTATTTTTGTTTTTCAGCAATATTGCACTGTGAAAAGAAAGTTTTATGTATTTGGTTCCATAAAATCTATTTTGTCTAACAACTGACTACAGCATGAGGTAGAATGATCCTTGGACATACAAAAAAAAAAAATACAAATAGCATGGAGCGTCGACTAATGTTAGCCTGCGCAGACTGCGTGCATAAGCCCTCTTTTCAGAGAACATGGCTTATTTATATTTTTCAACAAGTATTTAAGACCCAAATATGACACTATCCTAACTCATCAGGGATTTTAAAGCTCTTCAGCTATATTATGAGCTAAGAGACATCAGTGCACTTTGCGAATTGTCTCCTGAAAGGCATAGAATACGACATCCCTTAGAATTGGAAACTCATTTTTTTTTAACCCATTCAAAAGTTAAGATTTTTGTCAAAACATAAAGTTCCTGTTTATTAATGTTTTTGTTAGCTTATTATCTGTACAGACCACAATAAAAACTAATAAACAATTCAAAACTAAGGTCGATATGTAGGTTTATGTAGCGATTTCCAATCATAAAATGTCCTACTTTCTATTAAGCGAATTCTTGGAGAGCTGGGGTATCTTTCTCTGAACATGCGTGCGCACGAAATTTGCAGTTCAGGTAAGCAAGCATTTAGTCTGAAAACAAGTTTCATTAAACTGCATAACTTTATGATTTGATAAAATAGTTGCATAACTCATACCTTTGGATATAGCAGGGATCGTATGTGTTCATGTTCATTCCCCAAAAAATACGTCCATAGAAATAACCTCGCCCTGTCTGCGAATTATTAACACGTTTTTATTACTCATCATGATCTCCTGAATGGAAAGGAAGCATTGCTATGCATTCAAGGCTTTGTTCCTGTACCGATCATTGTTTATGTACTTAACCCATTGTTTAGGAGATCACTCCTTCCTTACTGCATAGCCTTTTCCCGTATAAAACCAATACCTGACAACTGCGTTTGGAAGAATTCTCTTTAGCTCAGGGGTTAGTGTACTGGTCTTTTTGACCTCGAAAAACGAGGATCTTTCTCCGCGCGGGTTCGAATCCTGCCAGGTGCGTTTTGTATTTGAGCTAATGCATTCGTTGCGAACTTTCATGTTCGTAAGACCATAGGCTGCTAGGCAAGACTTAATGACCTTTTGCGGACCGTGTAGATCAAAATCAGACTGCACAGAACGTGCAGTTTGATCTTGGATCTGCGCTGTCCGATAAGTAGATATCCCCCCCCCCAAAAAAAAAAAAAAAAAATAAGTTTGAAAGAGAAACATTTGTGTATTTATTATCACCTTGAAAGTTTCATATAAATTATTTAGCAGGGTTAGTAATTTTCCTCGTTACTTAGAATACAGCAGAGATTTGTTATTTGAGAAGTACATGTACGTAAACAAAACCTTTTTCTTTTTCGGACATAGTCGGATATTAACCCCTACAGCGCCGAATGAACCCAATAGAAATTATCATCCTAGAAAAACGACCCATATAATTGCAATTTTATGGTTGCTTTTGTCTACAGTGTTGCAGAGAAGCGGACAGTATAGATCAAAGATCAGGCTGCACGTTTTGTGCAGCCTGATCTTGATCTACACTGACCGCAAAGGCAACTTAAGTAGTGAAATGTACTTTAAGGGTTAATGGACACTATGTGGTCACTTTTAGCGAGGACTTCTAACGAGTGACATGGTCTTCACGTTGGGAGCAATTCAAAAATTGAATGGAAGCTCGGGGCTGGTTAAGAAATTTGTGGATGAATAGGTCAATGAATGTTTTATCAAACATCAAACTGAATCGTGAAATAGGCATAGAAGCTAATTTCAAAAGAAGAGTTCCAGTGATATTTCTTTGATTTGTAAAGTGCCTTTGTTTAAATCTTGCAATATGAGTCTAAGAAGATGCGCAATGAATAAGTGCGACAATGCTGATATGTCTTTTTAGATTGGTAAGGTTAAGACTGAAGCTGAACTAAACGTTTTTTGATTGTATGTAATACATAAGATAGTTGCACGAAATGAACTTCAGTAGTTCAATAGGTCACTGTCGTTTTAATGTGACATGATACTCATTTTCATTAAATTAAAACGTTATTCACAGATTTTGGTTATTAGTGTTTAATACATTAGCGATGTTTACAGCTCGAAAGAATCAAAAGAATTTTCAGATTTGCCACTGGGAACAAATCTTGATCTGGCAGACACTACATCAGGTCTAGATTGTTAAAAATTGCGGGAAGTAGTGTAATAATTTATTTCAAGAAGCAGTTGCATGTATCAGTCTAAAAATAGAAATTCTTTGAACGTGGGAAACGGTTCGCCTCCTTTCAGCGATCCTTTCCATTTAAACGTTAAATGTTTATGCACATATGGCATACATATATCATCATTTCCATTTTTTTCTTACTGAATTCGCTGCATTTTCGATATAAACTCCGACATAGTCGAGCGTATCAGTGTTGAGTTCCTGTGCCGTGGATTGTTGTGATAGCATACCTGAGTGGAGAATTTGATTCCATTATCTTTCTTATAGCTTTAATATGCAAGGCGAAATTTGTCATGAGTCACATGCTAAGCATCATGCTATATTCTCAGATGAACAAGAGGATCGACGCGAAATCTCATCTGTCCTATCTATGCAGCGTCGCAATCACCAGGGGTAATAATTGTCATGAAGCAACCAAAATGGCCTCTAGGTAAATCTTGTTGCTATCTTCTGCATTGGAGGTTGACTCTATTATCTATAGCAAATGTCACTGTCTATATAGACAGACATTGATAGTGATTTTCTAGGATTAAGTGAACATTACACATGTTAATCTTATTTCGAAGAAGTAATTCATGGTTAATGCAAGTCTACACAGAAGGAACAGATGTAGGTAGTGGTAACTAGTAAACGATCACGTCACATTTCTGTGTTACATTAGTGTCAGTGGTAAGGCATAATTCCAGTAATGATACAAAGGGCACAGTCCCGATTTCTTGTTTTATCATGGGAATTGAAAAATTATTTCAAATTACACAAAACCTTAGACCTAGCATGTGTCTTAGACTGTGACTGTTTCATGCAGTATGGTTAATCTGCTAGAATGTGCGAAGAGACAAAACGAGAGATTTAGGCGAAGTGGTTCGTTTGGAATCAATCAAAGGCATTTAGCCCACTGGCAGTAATATACATGTATGAGTAGTATAAAATTGAGGGTTCTGGGACATTTTGGTCATAACAAGGTTAAAAAGTTGCATCATGGCCTAAAAGGACCAGACCTTTATCAGTTATCTTGTAATGACCGTGCGCTAAGGTGCGCATCTCTCGTCTAGGATGACCCTCTTGTCGTCGTCCGCGCTCAGCGCCTCCTTGTTTACTTCTTCCGTATACACTTTATGACTATGGCTTCTGATGAGGTTCATCCTGTCCAGGTATTTAATGCTTTACTGGGTTATTTTTTTTTTTTTACAAATCTAACTCGATCAATACCGACACAACAGCTCCAAGTGTACCTGGGGACTCAAATATTGACACCAAATTATAAAGTCACACGACTTTAATTCTAGGGGCCCTGGAAACGATTTTTGAGTTTGGATTCGAATTCTCCAGGGGACGATTCTCCAGCAGCCTAGAGTAGATGCTTCAGTATTCCTAAACAAAACATCTGCCATACATATTTCGACAAGAGACGATTCTTTGAAGGATTTCTTCCATGCTTAAGATTTGAAATGGATGAATCTTGTCCCCAAAAAGAAATTCTGTCGGTTTACATCTTTCCAGCGTCTGAGCGTTCGGAAGAAGTCAGCCATATTTTGAGTCTACGACAAGCAACTTAAACCACTATAGAAGAATTCTCAATATAACACACTCAACTCAAGGTCTGGGATCGTTATTTAGTCTGTTAAATTCTGTGAAACGCAACTTAAATAACGGACTCAACTTCAGTCAGAAACTGAGTCCGTTAGCGGATTTGAGCAAAATAACGGACTTCAAGTTATTTCGTGAAACCGGGCCCTGATACTTACCATATTGAAATAAGTAAACTTCAAAGCACAATAGAGGGTCTTAGTTCTAGTTTACAAGAGTTCGTATCTACCAGTCTTCGGTATCGAGGCATAGCAAAACATGATATTGCCACTGTAGGAAATGCGATGGTAATAATAGGAGAAGATGCTATATTTGTCATGTTGAGGGTAATCTGAGACCCAAATGTCCTCAAAGGCAGAGACAATAACAAAACAGAGGTCATCAAAATAACGGTAAAAACAATTAACAGTCGAAACAAGTACCATCCATTTGTTCCTAACTATATTCCCGATGTATGATCAACAATGGTAAGACCAAGTGTTTGATTGATCTTGGTGCAAAGGTATCGCTTATTAACAAACGATTGTGGAGCTCCATGCATGAAAAGGCCATGATATCAGTTGATGAGTCCAAAACAAAATTATATACAGCTTCAGGTGATGAAATTTATGTGTCTAGAAAAATAAGTGTGCTCGTACGATTGATTGCATAGTAGAGTTTCTTGTCGCAGATACTGATAGTGACGTAATCTTGGGTGTCGGCTTCTTACTAAAATATGATTGTAAGTAATACAAAACAAAAAAGGTCTCTTCGCATCAACTGGAAAGTATGCCATCTACGTATGTCTGGTAATATAGGCTGCTGTAGAGTTTTGGCAAAAGAGAAAGTAAGTTTCCATACCGGCTAGATCTAAAATTTGACAAAATGAACTTGGCTATTGTTGAACCTGTGACTAAAGATCATTCCAATAGAACCCTTGTCGGTAGAACCCTCGTATCAACTTCAGAGGCAGTACCTATAAGGTTGATGAATCTAGATGATGATCCATGTACAACTTTTCCACGTACCCATATTGGGGATTTAAATATGGTCTCTGAGGTCAGTAGAATTAAAGCAGAACCTATACCAGATCGAGGTATTGTGGTTCTGGAACACTAATGGGATTTATTTTACCGACCCACTTAAGGTCTCGACAAAAATCAATGCAAAGAAGGTGCAAAATTGTTAAGGAAGTGCTCATCATTTATTTTCAGGAACAAATACCCACCTAGCCAGGACCGATGCGATCAGACACAAGATAGAAACAGGAAATGCTAGGCCGATAACACAGAAGTTTAGAAGAATTCCGAAACATATGCATCAATAGATGAATAAACAGGTCGAAGACAGGTTACACCAAGATGTTATACAGCCATCAAAAAGCCCATGGAATAGTGGCATAAGAATGGTTACGAAAAAAAGGTGGGACCAAACGTTTCTGTTTAGATTACAGAAGACTGAATGATGTACCTGTTAGGGATGCCAATCCGCTCCCAAGGATAGATGACTCATTGGACCGACTTGCTGGGTTAGAAGAAAGACCAGAAGACTGCATTTGGGTTGTATGAGTTTGAAATAATGCCGTTTGGGCTTTGTAATGCTCAAGTAACGTTTGAGAGGTTAATGGAGACAGTTTTTACGGACTTTAACTGACTGATATGTCTCATCTACCTTAACAATGTATTAGTTTTTGGCAAGGAAATGCTCCATAATCTTAACCAAGTACTCGGCAGATTTTAATCAGTTGGTCTAAAACTGAAGCCCTGAAAGTGTTAACTCTTTGCAAAACAAGTAGAGTTTCTTGGTCATATTAAATTAGAAGAGAGTGCGTGTGAGATAAGAAAATAGTGATGTACTTGGTTAACACTCTGTCACTATATGTTTCATTTCTAAAACATTGCTGACTAAGGTTCCTGAGTGAAATTGATGGTCGAAATTCGTAATTATGATAAAGTTGTTAATTCAATCAATTTTGAATTCAAAATAAAATCAATATATGCAAGTTCTTTGGAACTATTTTTCGTTCGTTATGCACTGTCAAAGAAGCAAATAGGCTTCATGTAAATCTCATCACGCATTATACATGTATGCCTATATTGTAACACATTATGGACTACAATTCTTCTTATCCAGTTATGTGATAAAAAGAATCTTACATTTGTTGGCTTTTTAGGTAAAAATTTATTAAACTCATTCACAAAAAATGTAAATAAGTTTGCCAAGGCTCGCTCAATAACATTTTTTGTGGACTTATTAAATAAAGTTTTATTTCAAACACCAACTCATGTCAGATCCTATATATCTCCAATGCTAACTCATGTCAACTCCTGTATATCTGATGTATTTATCAGTAAACTTTTGAAAATTACACGTATTCTGAATCTGAGGAATCCGAGCTTACTCCCAGTTCACGCAGGAGTTTTGGAATCGTTTTCTTTACGAAGCGTTCATAAAGCAGGTGATTCTGACGTATAATTTCAGTCAGAGGACGCTTTTTCCTGTCCAAGAGGTTGTTGATCATGTGTCCCTGGATCTCAACTTCCTGATCCCTTTGTCTTTCGCTATCTGACTCCTGATTTTCATTGTCTGCATCAGCTGCGTCAGTGTTGTCATCAGGATCGTCGGACATAGCTACTGCTAAGTCATCTCGTCGATCCTGGTCGATTTCGAGCGGTGCTTGCCGTTGAAGATTTGGTTCTCCTCAGAAAACGGGATTCCAACTGTTTGATCTGGCGGACAGATCCTCTGCTAATTTAGAAAACAAATGAGTATGAAAAGTAATAGTATAGGGTAGGCCATTTTTTTCTCTCAGTCTCTCTCACAAATCGCCACCTGGGATAAACCGAAATTTAAAACAAATATTGCATGAGAATATAGGGGTTAAATTGATTACAATTACTTTGGCCAAGTGAGTGATGATAAAACTCAAACCGTCGCATTCTTTCGTTATTCTCTCTGGTCAAAGTTGAGCTGGTTCACAAAACTGCCAGGCAGTACTCGGATTGAATCCGATTAGATTTGAGAAATTGTTAAAATTAGAAACTGCTCCTCTTTCATCAGTGATTATGAACACGAATACAGCACTAGATGGGAAAAACCAAACACCAAATGTGTATGGATTGACCTTTTGAACCTAGTCAAATGGATCGATAAACAGACAAGAAAAAGAAATGGATGTGCTGGCAAATACGTTGATTGCCTTTCAAACTGGGAGGAGAAAAGTAGATTCCATAGAAGTTTCCGTTATATCTTCGTCTTCTATATCTTGTACGGTCATCAGTTTTCCCAGTTTCCCAGACATTCTGTTCCGAAGCTGCTTCAAGGACCCGTGTCTGTACATGTCTCTTGCATCGTCCGGCAATTGGTCTAGGTTCTGCCTGATGTTCTCCAATATATCGCCCGATTTTATTTGATGGGCCATGTATGAAGGTAGAGCGGGTAGGGTCTCATTTTTACTTATTTTCACTTCCTTCTTCTTACGCTGGAGTAAGGTCACTGAAAACGAATAACGTTACTTTAATATGTTTCATGTGAACCTTACACAAAGAAAAAAAGTATTGGCCTATTGCAACTCTTATACACAACGATCCAACATATCCACACACGAGCATGGCAGAAAAATACGGTTATTCTTTTATCACGTTCAGTTCAAGTCATATTAAATAATTGGAATACAGGAGTGTCTTAAATCAAACTGTCTAAATTTGTATACTTTTTCAGAAAACTTCACATACCTGCATTTACATTTAAATCCGGTTGGTCCATTTCCAATTTGAGAATCGTTTAGTGCACGTGACATTCGCCAAGGTTTTTGTTAGCAAAACAAATCAGATATTGGAAAGTTTATTGACCTTTCGAAATGAAAACAAAAAAAAAAGGCGAACATACCTTCCCCAAAAACAAAATATTTCCGTAGCTTTATTAAAAGCGGTAAATGACACTTCAACATAACGCGGTGTGTACACTAAAGAACAGTTCGAAAAAAGGGAGAAAGTGATCCTAGCAGACCACTTCTCAGTTTTCCGAAATGTTTTCAAAACTCGTCTGTAGTAGTTTGTTTTAAGAACAGGGTTTGAAATACATTGTTAGGTTTAAGTTTACATAGATTTAATTTGGGCATAAATATTTGGATGAAAATGCTTTCTGTAAACGCTTAGGGAGTATGGTTACTATGAACCGTTGTGCAAAAGTAAAATAGCGTGGACTTAAGGATAGGGCACCTTAATGGGATTCGCATAACATCGCCTTTCATCGCCAAAAAATCGTACGGATTCGGCCAAGACTCGGGTACTCGGTAATCGATCGGCCGATAGACGCTGCTTCCCCGCATTGATTTTCTATTCTTTGGTAGAGACGTGTTCATGTTTTCCGCAAAGATGGTAGATAAAAATATATCAAGATCCAAAAACTGGAATCAAGGTAATATTTTTTAGTTCTTTTCAAGAGCATATATAAAAACATCATATCACTTTAATATGTGACAACAGCTGCTACACAATATGTTAAAACTTTTAGCTAATCTTTTATAGGAAGATTGAAAATCGATAATTTATTGCCTCGGGTAGGACAGACATAGAATTACCCCGCACACTTTCAAAACACAATTAACACCAAATCAAAGATCCGTTCGATTCAATTTTTTCATCAATGCATGTCCTCTTTATGTGGCTCTATGTGCCCAAAAAATTATTAAAATTTTCAACTACCACCAAAACCGCCGTGTCGAAACTGGTCCTTTCATTTTATGTCAATATGAAAAACAACGATGGACAGTGGTTGAGTGAGTGAGTGATTGAGTGGGTGAGTGAGTGAGTGAGCGAGTAAGTGATCACCTAATATATAAGGGAAACATGTTGAAATGGTTAAAATGAAACGTAATATCGTATACATAAACATTTCAGTTAACAACTTTAGGCATAAATTAAAAAAAAAAAAAAAAAAAAATAGCGTCTTTTCAAGATCTTTGGTACGAGCGATACATTTTGTAATTTCGACCACGAATCAATCCCGAAATGTTTATATGTAAGACATTACACTGTGAAGAGTTTTACCACTATCAGCCTGTTTCTATATATGAAATGATAACTCACCCACCCAGCTATCCACCTACTTAATCAACCAACCAACCCCTCACTCACTCGACCACCAATCAACCAACCAACCCACTCACTCACTCACTCCCACCCCCACGCTAATCAAGATAAGAGAGATAAAGAACAAATAATATACAAATGGAAAGTAAACTAAATGACTGAATGAATGCAAAGATGCTTGAATGAATTAATCAATTAATCAATTGTGATAACTTTAATTTGATACATATTGTTATGCTAACTCTCTATTCATGTTACATTATCATGTGTAAACAGCTATGTTGATCAATGCATAATAAATTGCATATTTCAAATTTATGTATGCAGACTATAAAAATATGTGTTATTGGTATCAATTTCTTCTCTTCATTTACTTGTAACAGTACGTGATTTATTCGCAGAATAATTATTGGGCTTCGGTAATATGCATTGTGTAGTTAGGTAAAATTTTGTAGCGTCAAAAACATCAAATTTTCAATGCAGACTCGTTTGTATTTACTGAATATCTCTGCTACGATCGGTATAATTTCCGTCTAGCTTTTTAACGCCTATTTGAAGACTAAATAGTGCTCCGAAGATGCCAAATACTTTTCCTTATAGGTGATATGTGTAGGCTGGCTGCACTTACGACAAAAGCATTACGCATTACAAATGTAACTTATAGCCCATTCGGCTAATCAAAAGCTACCCAAAAGTATTTTCAGCCTTTAGATAGACTAATGTTAGACAACATTTTTCAATTGTGACAATATCAGTCCTTTGTATTTTCATAAATTCGGTCACGTTCCATCAATACAATGCAATACAATACAATACAATACAATATATTTTATTGCTTGTAAAATGCCTCCAGCTCGAAATACATAACATTCTGGATAATATATCCAAATGAACATCATTGTTATGCTCTTGACCATCATGAAAAACAATACAAATATAAGAGATCTGTCCAACGCAGATTTCTAGATAACCCGCTTTTAAAAATGTCATAAGACAATTTTATACAAGTAATCATATCTTCACAGATTGATATTACCTAAACTGTATCAGTTCAGCGCTTACAGCTGACTTGTAAAAGATAAATGGCAGGATACGTATCCACATCAGAACAATTATATTTCCCAGGCATAGGAATACAAAATAATGCCTTGCGTACTTGTATTGAAAGTTTTTCGTGGGTAGATGACCATGACAGTGTCGGTGTAAAGTATATTCCCATGTATTTATACATAGATACAACATTAATTAGAGTGTTTCCAAATACCAATTTTCATAATGTCTTAAATTGCCACCTTTACGAAACACAATAATCTGAGATTTTAGTAAGTTGACTTCCACTCCGGTGTTTTTACAAAAAAGTGCCAATAACATTATTTGTTGCTGTAATTTAAAGGTAGTTTCTGTAAAATTTGAAAAAAAAAAAATCAAATTTTGGACTGAAGGGAAACAGCGCTTTCGCCTGAGAAAAAAATTCTTACAGAAAAGTAAATTTTTGAAAAGGAAGCCTCTCATCAATTGGTACCTACTTACACATTCAGTAGTTCACATAATCGGAACCCTTCTTTCTTTTTATCATTTCTGTGATATCTCAATTATTTACTAGAAGCGAATGTAACAGTTAAAGACATTAATTCACGCTTTCGGGACAACAAAACTCTCTAGTATTTGCTAATAAAATGATAATAACAGACTGATATTAGGTTCTTGATGTGTCCTTTCGGCTGCGGTCAACCCACGGGACAAATAATTCTGACAATACTTTACACATTCTACAATTTTCCGTAGTAAAGAAAACACGTTGAAAGACTAGAGATCAAATATGTGCGTCTATGTAGCAGAGTCAATTTAAACTTGTTTAATATGCTGGAATATTTTAGACTTATGTCGAGCTATCATACATTTCAGTATTTACCCATTGGAATAACTTGATAGAAACTTTGTAGAAATTGCTCAGCCGACATACCGTCCGAACTTCTTCTAGCAAGAAGGCCCAAATTATAGCTCGAGGGTCAAATTTGGCCCCACCCCGGGGATCACAAGTTTTATGTGGACATATAAAGGGAAAACCTTAAAAATTTTCTCTTACCTAGCCATAAGGTCAAGGGCTACCAAAGTTTGCATGTAGCTTTATCGAGTGGGTACCTACTAAGAGGTCCATATTATAGCCCTGGTGTCAAGTTTGGCCCCCGCCCCGGGGTTCATTTTCTCGTATCTAGACCATTAGGCCTATGGCTACCAAATTTTACTTGTGGCTTTATCTATTGATCCTCTACCAAGAGGGCCCAATAATAGCCTCGAGATCAAGCTTGACCCCGTTCAGGAATCACAAGTTTTACGTAGGCTCATATATTGGAACACATTTTGGTTCAATATATTGCTGAATCCAAACAATACTTGCTTCTTTGGTTCAATATAAGGACAAATGCATTACTATAAACACAGTTTGGTTCAATATTTTGATAAATCAAAACAATACCATGCTTCTTTGGTTCAATATAAGGATAAACGCATTAATATAAACACAATATTTGGTTCAATAATTTGATGAATCAAAACCATACCATGCTTCTTTGGTTCAGTATAAGGACAAATGCATTATTGTAAGCACAGTTTGGTTCAATATATTGATGAATGCAAACCATACCATGCTTCTTTGGTTCAATATAAGAACAAATGCATTAACGTAAACACAGATTGGTTCAATATGTTGATGAATCAAAACCATACCATGCTTCTTTGGTTCAATACATGGACAAATGCATTAATGTAAACACAGTTTGGTTCAATATATTGATGAATTCAAACCATGCCATTCTTCTTTGGTTCAATAAATGGACAAATGCATTATTATAAACACAGATTGGTTCAATATACTAATGAATCCGTATCATGAAATGAAAAAGGCAACGCCTCAGTACGAGCGACATCAGTGATTTGTGGAACAAATATCTTAAACTTGTGTAGATCTATATGTTACTCGAATAACGATCTAGATCTTGAAATCATAGGGTTTAGAGTTCTAACCCCGGCTTTGCCAAAACTAATTTTGAGCGTTGTCAAAAGTAGAATGCATTTTTCTTTAGAGATCAACATGTGAAATTGGGCGAACGGTCCCAGATTTTCTAAACAAAATACAGTTCCCCGACAATTTTGTTAACTTAGCTTCAGAGGCAAATAACTTGGAGTGATTATTGGTTAACGTAATTTTAAAGAACATTTACGGAGATATTTCGTCACTGCATGTAGATCTAGATCTATTACAGAGAAAGAAAGAAAAAAAGAAAACGAAGACAGGAAGGAAGAAATTCTCGGTCACATTTTCCCATTGCGTGTAAAAAGGAGAAGGGAAAAAAAGGATTAGTTCTACCGGTTTTAACCTTGTAAGGGATTTTCAAGAAATGTCTTGAACAAAGATTCTACCTTTTTATTTTCGCTTTCTTTTATACCGATCCGTATTTGTGACCATCCACATTTTAAAGATCATTAATTAGATCTATATATGAAATAATGTTGAAATCGACGTCAGGCACCATACAAACACACGATTCTGCATGGATTGTAAGCAGTCGGCTTGATTTGAAAACATTTGAAATATCGATAAAATACCAATGTAAATGTTTAAACCCCAAATTAAATATTGATAATGTGTTCAAAGATGGGAGACAGATTTGAAAAAAATTCCCAGATAATTTAGTTAAAATTCAAATACATCTGACATGCTTCGGAAAATTCAATTCGGTATCCGGAGATATTTCCGGAGACATTAGAGATATTTGGGTTGAAACAGATAACTTGTAGATCTATCGGTGATTGACGAGGACCTATAAATATTCATGTTGAACTTTTACATCTATCAACAAGCTTTCATAACATTTGAATAGATATATTTGAGCCATGTTCTGGTAAAAGGGGGTTTGATGCATCTCCGTGATGCATGATACCATGCAAGTCGTTATGGATCCATATAATCCATTTTGTATGATAGTAGTAAGGGGAAGTGGACCTGGTAATTTCATCCCCGAAATTACCCGGTCCACTTACCTTTTTTCCCGGTTTGCTTACCCGAGGGTAAGCAAACCGGGTAAAAATTGAGAAAATTTGTCATTTTTGGCAGGTACTTAGCCTTTAATTAGTCAGACGTAGGTTATCTCCCTTGATTTTAATTACCCAGTTTACTTACCCTGAGTGGGTTTTTAACCCAGTTTTTACCCACTTTACTTACCCCCGGGTAAGTAAACTGGGTACGAAACACCGAATTTCCCAGACTCCTTATCCAAAAGAAAAACGTGAGTTATCCGCCCCGATTAGTGTTCTATTTTTAGTAACAATGTTTTAAATCATTGTTATCTGCCCCTGATTAATGTTCTGACATATGTTATATGCCCCTGATTAGTGTTCTGACGTATGTTATCTGCCCCTGATTAGTGTTCTATTTTTTAGTAACAATGTCCACCATTTCTGACCGTCATTTTGAATTCTGACGACTAGGTAAACTGGTTACTGACTGGTAATCATGACGTCACGTGACCTTCTGTTATCCACAGATTCCCTACACTGAGAGGGGTTCTTTGACTAGTTTTGCAGAATTAACGTTTTTTGACCAATCAGAAGCTTTGTTGCTTTAACGTTGACCAATCAGAAGCTTCGGCTGAGTGGTGGGCTCTTTCCCATATTACTATAGTAAGACTATAGTCTAACTATAAACGATACAGCTGAATTAGCGATAGTGATATGAAAATAGGGTAGGTGGAATGCTTTGTTGTTTACTTTTATCCACTACTTGGACTTTAATTGACATTAGGATTGATATGGAATACAGTTTGATATGGAATACAGTTTGATCTTGATCTCATTGCACCAGAGCTGAGAAAATGTGTAATGATATAACGAACGAACCGATTGGACGACGTTAATTCTATGTCAAAGTAGGTCAATCCTCCCGTCAGAACTAGTTTTTGATTCAGAATTAACGTTTTCGAGCAATCAGAAGCTTCGTTGCTTTAACGTTGACCAGTTAGAAGGTTCGTTGCTTTAACGTTGACCAATCAGAAGCTTCGTTATATTTTTTATTTGTGTGAGTAAAAAAAAGAAGCTAGAAGGATAAGATCGTGTTACGGACATGAGTTGGACTTAGTCTTTTTTTTTTCGGGTATGGAATACAGTGTGATTTTTGAGAGAAAAAAACTAGGACGAACTGGACTTAGACTTTGAGTGTTTCTCTTAATGAGACATTGACAATTTGAAGAAAGAAAGATCTTTCTTGGTGGTGGAGTAGCCCTGAAAAGGGCTGTTTTTCTGTGTTGATGTGTTTTTTCCTTTACTGACAGCTTTTCTTTGGTTTTTTTCGGGATCTTGAAATCATCGAAGTCATCAATCTTTTTTCCGTATTTGCCCTGACCCGTTATTGTCGAGATTGCCCAGTTGTTGAGAACTCTTTGTTTTTTGTTAAGTTGACTTTTATCTTCCTCTGATTTTCCGTATCTGCCCTGACCCGTCATTGTCGAGATTGCCCAGTTGTTGAGAACTCCTTGTTTATTGTCTTCCTCTGATTTTCGTTTAGTTGCTTTCGGCTGCTTTTCCTTTGGTTGTTGACTTTCCTTCGAGATTGTGCAGTTATTGAGAACTCCTTGTTTTTTGTGAAGTTGCCCATCGTCTTCCTCTGATTTTCGTTTAGTTGCTCTTCACTGGTTTTCCTTTGGTTGATGGTTTTCCTTTGTCTGTTTTTCTTTCCTTAAAACAGTTACGATCGACTCTACTAGTTTGTGAAGACTGCTTTTATCAAACTCAGTCTCCACTGGGATTTTCACCGGAATCTCCACAGGAACTGATGAAATATGCTTTTTCTGGTGGCATAATATCTCAATGTTTTTGCTTAGTTGTTCGGTGATTGTGTTTAAAGTCTTTATCTCCTCCAAATGTTTGTTGAAAGTCTTCAGTTCTTCTAAAATCCGAGTCGATACAGAATCTTGATTTGAATTTAACTGTCTTACTTCTTCAAAAATGCTGTCCAGTATCGTCTTTGGGATGATGAGTGTTGTATTTATCGTTGTCGATGGGTTGACGAGTGTTCTATTCATCGCTGTCGATAGAATATCCTCATTGTTTTCTTTTGCTAGGCAATCGTCTATGTCGAAACCGTCCAAGTTGAATCCGTTTTTTCGTTACCGCTTATCCGTACTACTCGAGAGCTGAGAGTCGAAATATACATTATTTGGAAAATATCGCCGGCTTTTATACACTGCCGGGAGGATTGACCTACTTTGACTCAGAATTAACGTTGACCAGTCAGAAATGTGTAATGATATAACGAACGATTCGATTGGACGACGTTAATTCTATGTCAAAGTAGGTCAATCCTCCCGTCAAAACTAGTTCTGACGGGAGGATTGACCTACTTTGACTCAGAATTAACATTGACCAATAAAAATGTGTAATGATATAACGAACGATTCGATTGGACGACGTTAATTCTATGTCAAAGTAGGTCAATCCACCCATCAGAACTAGTTTTGATTCAGAATTAACGTTTTCGAGCAATCAGAAGCTTTGTTGCTTTAACGTTGACCAATTAGAAGGTTCGTTATATTTTTATTTTGTGTGAGTAAAAAAAAGCAGCTAGAAGGATAAGATCGTGTTATGGACATGAGTTGGACTTAGTTTTTTTTTTTTTTTTTTTTTTGTATGGAATACAGTGTGATTTTTGAGAGAAAAAACTAGGACGAACTGGACTTAGACTTTTTTGAGTGTTTCTCTTTATGAGAAATTGACAATTTTGAAAGAAAGATCTTTTCGTAGTGTTGGATAGCCCTGAAAAGGGCTGTTTTTTCTGCTTCCTCATCTTGGGATATTTTCCAGCTTTAATGATAACATCCAAAATTTGCCTGACAGATTGGACATGGTCCGACTCTTTTTGTGATTGTCATTGTTCCATTATTAAAAGTAATCCTCCTCCCGAATTCCACATCAACCAAGATAATGTCAGGCGTTGTCCCTAGAAATAGTTCGACTAATTTCTCACCGAGATCTATGTATGGGAGTGATATTCGTTCTAGTTGTATTCTATTTTCCTCAATCCTGTTCTTTAGTATCAGTAGTTGTTTACCAGCAATCAGGAAGACTCGGAGAGTCTCATTAAGTCGATTATTCATTTGCTCCATTTTTCCGTTAGCGCTTATCCGTACTACTCGAGAGCTGAGTGTCGAATGATTCATTATTGGAAAAAATTCGTCGGCTTATATACGTTTGCAGGGGATTGACTTACAAGCGCGAAGCTGACAGAAAGCACACTGAGCAAATCTCTGAGAAAAAAGCTTGATGCATGCATATGTGGAAATTCTCTTTAGAGCAGATCTATTTGAATGAAGTAGAAAGCATTCGATCGACTAGATAAAAAAGTGAAATTTAGAAGGCTTTTTTAATACAGAACTGATGGAGAAATTGACAATTTGAAGAAAGATTTATCTTTCTTGGTGGTTGGGTAGCCCTGAAAAGGGCTGTTTGTACAGATTCACTTTTTTTAACCTCCTCTCTTTATTTCCATAGTTTCCATTGCATTTAGTACTTGGATTAGATGCTGGACTTCACGCCTTATACGTCTAATGCGTTCTCTTTCTTCTATCCAGTTAAGCAATGTGAGTAAAATTGTTAGTCCAAACATTATGCTAGTTCGACTTAACTCTACAGCAGTTGAGTGTCGAATAAGATAAATGGAAGGACAACCTGATCTTTATTCCTTACCACGCGTTAGAGTAGAGATCAATAGGACTGGGTTGTACTTAGACTAACATGATGTATAATATTGTGTAGATGTATCGACTTTTCTTTAGTTTGCAAGGATGGATTGAGCTACTATTTGATTCAGAATTAACGCTTTTTTGGCCAATCAGAAGCTTTGTTGCTTTAACGTTGACCAAACGGAAGCTTCGTTATATTTCGTTTATGAGGTAGGATGTGATTCTTTTAATCCCAAATTGTATTGACTTTTCTTGCAAGGATGGATTGAGCTAACTATTGATTCAGAATAAACCTTTTTTATCCAATCGGAAGCTTTGTTGCTTTAACGTTGACCAACTAGAAGGTTCGTTGCTTTAACGTCGACCAACCAGAAGCTTCGTTATATTTTTATTTTGTGTGAGTAAAAAAAAGAAACTGGAAGGATAAGATCGTGTTATGGACATGAGTTGGACTTAGTCTTTTCTTTTGGTATGGAATACAGTGTGATTTTTGAGAAAAAACTAGGACGAACTGCACTTAGACTTTTTTGAGTGTTTCTCTTTATGAGAAATTGACAATTTGAAGAAAGAAAGATCTTTCTTGGTGGTGGGGTAGTCCTGAAAAGGGCTGTTTTTGGGGAGGTTATGTTTTTTAGGCACAACCTCCAACTTTCCTACAGGCTGGACAGCTACTTGCCGTCCGCCTCCTCAGTCTTCCCAACTGTTGCTCATCCAGATCAAAGTTTAGAGAAAACGGTGGTTCATCATCGTCATCCCAGCATTCCATCACTGGGATGACGACCTTCTCGTTGTTGACTGGTGGCAGTGGTGTCGGCTTCAGGGCTACCCCACCATCAAGAAAGAGCAATCTTTCTTCAAAGAATGGACATCTATTTTCGTCTTTTTTCCACTCCATCGCTGGGATGACGAACTCCACCTTGTAGTTTACTAGTGGGAGTAGTGGCGGTTTTTCTTTCTCAGCCATTATCTTCTCGATCTGGTTATTAACCTTCTCTAGTTTTAAAGAGAGGGTGGATGCCGCTCTCATTAAATTGTGGACGGATTTTCTAAGATCTTCCATCGTTCAACTCTATAGGAAAATATTGCCGTCTTTTATACGCTGACGGGAGGATTGACCTAATTTGACGTACAATTAAAGTTGTCCAATCAAAAATGTGTAATGATATAACGAACGATTCGATTGGACGATGTTAATTCAAAGTAGGTCAATCCTCCCGTCAACGTATAAAAAACGAACTTTATGTTATTATCGGGTTATTTCACAATGAAAGGCAGCAAGTTTTTCTGTGGACTAATTGGAAAGAGAAAGGTTGGGGAAAAGAAAAAGAGAGAGATGGAGGAGCAGATAGAGGGGAAGAAAAAAAAAAAAAAAAAAAAAAAAGAACAAGATAGACGAGAAGAGGAGAAGAGAGAAAAGTTCAAAGCTCTTTGCGAGTTTTTTGAGAGGCGGGGTTACGAGTTTTACACTCGTACGCCGAAGATCAAGATGGGCAATACTTACCCTGATCTGAGGGAATTCATCCCACCCACTGAACATCGTGGGTGGCAGAAAAAGCTGATGAAGCTGTATCCTTCACTGGTATGGAATTAATTTATCCAGCCAGTGGATGGAAAAAAACAGCCCTTTTCAGGGCTACCATTCACCAAGAAAGAGTTTTCTTTCGAATTGTCAATTTTCTCTCAAAGACTTAGTCAAAGACTTGCAGTCAAAAGAAAGAAAGTCAAGCCCAGAATTATTTTATATGTTTTTATTCAAACTTTTGTACAATGAAACAAGACATGAACTGTAAAAACAATGGAATGAAAAAACAATATCTGTTAAAAACAATATCTGTTAATTCAATATAGTGTTGAAACACTTTTTCTTAAAAAACTTAAAACAATATTTTTTAACTTAAAGCAATTTTTCAACTAGTTTTTCAAAAAACATTTTTTTGTTGGCACATTTAATCACTGTGTTTTTCTTTTTTTCTTTGGAATGTCAGATTCACATTCACTCTTCCGTTTTCTTCCCCTTTCATTATTTTTTAATACCATATCTGGACAGATTTTATCCCCGTGTTTTTCTGATTTGCAAAAGAAACAGTTCTTTTTTCTCTTTTTTTCGTTGTTTTGTTGTTTTTGCTCTTTGGATGAAAGAACCTCCTCTGACGAAAGTTCGTTGTTTTTTAGATCCAAAGTTGGTTGTTTTCTTTGATTATCGCTTGTAGATATTTTTTTCTTTATCTGTTCTGTTATTTTACAGATCTCTGCATCGCTAGTAGTCGTGTTGTCGAACTGCATATTTTCGATCTGATTTTCAACCGATGATATTGTAGCCTGTGGTGAGCTTTTTTTCCCATTTATTTTCGTTACAAAATGATTTTAGAACACCGACGAAGTTCATGTAGTGAAATTCACCACCCAGTTTCATTGTTGGTGAAATTTTGTTATTATGACTACGTGGATCCACATAGACAAAAACGACTGTTTCTGTCTGCTTTTCTTTTTCTGGACAATTTCTAGCCCAGTGTCCTGCTTTGTTGCACGTAAAACAATTATCTGTTCTCTTTTCACCCACTCCATATCGTTTTTCGATCGTTGCTTGATCCAAAACTCTGTATCTGGTAATACGGTAAACATCTTTTTCTGTTAAATGTTGATGGGATAAAAATGATCCCACGTATTTTCCAATATGATGAACTCGATACTTTGACGGAATATTGCTGATCTCATAGTCGTGGGTGTATGGGTTAACATACAGATACACCCTTTTTCCTAGCAGTGATGTACTTTGCAAGTTAAACTCGCTCATATTTTTTGTCAACTGTACTGTCTGAGGTCGATCAGAGAAATGATATAGATTTCGTAGCTGTTGTCTCTATTTATACACTATTGGGTTGAAATACTCTATAAAATGTCAAGTTTTCTGACTTACCGTGTCATTGTCTTACAAACAGACATAAACGATGGATAAAAGAAAAAGAATAGTACCCTATTCAGACAGTGAAAGTGACACTGAGTCATTTCCACCACCAAAAAATTGAAAAAAGAAGAAAGTGACAGTGAAGAAGATTTTTCTTCACCCAAGAAAAAGCCTATAAAAATGATCGTGGAAAGTGACAGTGAAGATGATTTCTCCTCGAAAAAAACTGTAAAAATGATCGTGAAAAGTGACAGTAAAGACGATACACCAAAAGAAAAAAAACGATCATAAAAAGTGATAGTGAAGATGATACACCAAAGAAAAAATTGCTTGAGGACAGAAAAGAAGAAAGTAACAACACTACTTTAGACGTGAGAAGTCTGTATGACTTAACGGAGAAGGGAAAAAAGAAATCGAGGAAATTTAGAACAGAATCACATCTGCTGATAGCGTCTTTTAAGAAATTTGAAGAATTACCACCACATCAACTGATTGGATTATTTAACGATGTTACCCATCAAATCATTCAAAAGTTAAATGCTTAGCCGACGGATATGATTAGAATTAGTATCAACCATCCTTCATTGGATATGGGGATTCATATTCCCTTCTTATCTACAGAACAACTGAAGGGCGAAACTATGTTGAATGAAATTGAAAAAGTTTTACAATCGAATACAGATTTCGTCTTGAACGATGGATTCATGACAATTGACATTACGCATACAATACCTCCAAAGGGTAGTGGAAAACATAAATATAGATCATCAGAAGTGGATCCAAATGTTTTTGTTCGGAAGAAGCAATCGGTTATTCAAATTAACAATCATGACCACCTATGTTTTGCAAGAGCAGTTGTGGTGGGCATTTGCTACAGTGAACGTGAAAACACCGAAGCATGGAGAAGAAGATGGAATTACATCAGATATTCAACCAATCCTTTCCAGAAGACTAAAGCTGAGAAATTATTGAATGAAATAGGAGTTTCAACAACACAACCTGTAGGAATTGACGAATACAAAAAAATACAATCTTTCTTGTATGAAAAAGGCTATGTCATTAAAGTTCATCAACAGCATTCAAAAGTGGAAAAAGTATTTGAACATCCAGTAGTGAAAGACGAGAGTAAAATCATACATTTGTACTTTCATCAAAACCACTATGATTACATCAAATCCATCACAGGATTTTTTTGTTGTGCATGTTATTGTGAGTTCTGTGACGTGGGATACTCGTCACGGGAAAGTCATGCATGTTCAAAAATCTGTAAAGGCTGTTTTCGCAAAGGAAAATGCACATGAGAATCAAAAGAATATGTTTGCAATGATTGTCATAGACGATTTTTCAGTGTTGCATGTTTGGCAAATCATAGAAATGTTCAAGGTAAAGAACAGAAATCCATTTGTGAATTAGTGAAACTCTGTTCAAAATGTGGTCAACAATATCAAGTCAGAAAGAAAAATCATATCTGCAATGGAAAGAAAAAGTGTCATATCTGCAAGAAAATTGTTGACTTTTCTCATCTATGTTATATTCAGTCTTACCAAAGTAAGACAAACACCGATGACAAAACGAGTTCTTCTGTAGTCAAAAAACCATTGTTCATTTTCTTTGATTTTAAATGCAAACAAGACACAGGAGTACATATTCCGAATTACTGTATTGCACACAGGGCGTGTGATGAATGTATCAATAAACCATTTGATTTTCATTGTTCCACATGCAGTGAATTTAAAGAAGGAAGAGAAGTTATTTTTCAAGGTGGGGAAACTTTGAGTTAATTTTGTAACTGGCTCTTTCCAGAACATCATAAAGGAGTCACGGCTATTGCCCATAATTTCAAAGGCTATGACGGACATTTCATTCTTGACTATGTTGTCAAAGTTGGGTTTAAACTTCCAAATTTGATCATGAATGGAAACAATATTATGAAGTTAGAACGGAATGGAGTGCGTTTGATCGATTCTTTCAATTTCATGAACTTCGGTTTGGCAAAATTTCCAGCTACATTTGGTCTTCAAGAAATGAAAAAAGGTTATTTTCCTCACTGGGCAAATACAGATGAATTCTTGGGTTACATTGGTCCCTACTTGGACATGTACATGTCTTATTACAAACCCGATTCAATGTCTGAAGAGAATAGGTCAAATTTCATAGTCTGGTATAATGATAAAGTTCAAAGGGGCGAGGAATTCAATTTTCAAAAAGAGATGGAAATGTACTGTAGATCAGATGTTGATATCCTAAGACGATGTTGTGGTGAATTCAGAAAGGTGTTTATTGAACAGGGTGGTATTTGCCCATTTTTAGAGGCGATTACCATTGCCGATGCATGTAACAAGGTTTGGCGAAGCAAAATTTTGCCTGAAAATCAAATAGCTATTATTTCAAGTAAAGATTCATCCAGACGTCGCTTTTCCATGAAAGCGATACGCTGGATTCAACGCGTAGCTAAGGGAAAAGTAATCGATATTCGCCACGCAAAAAATGATGGTGAAATTCAAATCGGGAGATACAGTGTGGACGGATTTCACCGTCAGTCAAACACTGTTTATGAATTCCTTGGGGATTTGTATCATGGTTGTCCTGTATGTTATACAGATCGAAAACAGATTAATCCCATCAATGGAAAAACAATGTCTGAATTGTACGAATGTACTTTTAAACGTTTAGGAGCTATCAAAAAAATGGGATATAACGTAGAGTTCATATGGGAACATGAATTCGATGCTAAGATGAAAAAAGATAAAGAGTACAAAAAACTCATTGAAAACCTGTATCCAAATTGTGATCCCATCGACCCAAGGGAGGGGTTGTCTGGAGGAAGATGTAATGCAATAAAAATTGCTTATGATGTCAAGAAAAAAAGTAAAAAGGAAATCAAGTATATTGATATTTGTTCTCTGTACCCTTATGTTTGCAAACACAAATCCTATCCTGTAGGTCAACCAAAAATCTTGTCTGCTGAGAATATTGACATGAAGAATATTCGTCAGTATGAAGGATTAATCAAATGCAAAGTTTTACCCCCAGCTGATTTGTTTAACCCCGTTCTCCCAGTTCACTGTAACAACAAAATGATGTTTCCACTCTGTATGAACTGTGCAGAAGAAAGTTCGAACATTTGTAGGCATAGCAAAGAAGAGAGGGCCTTGGTAGGAACTTGGGTTACTTTTGAATTGTTCAAGGCTCTTGACTGTGGATATAGGCTATTGCAAGTGTATGAAATTTGGCATTTCGATTCTGTGTCGGATCAGTTCTTTAAAGGCAATGTGGATAATTTCTTGAAAATTAAGCAAGAAGCTAGTGGACACCCTAGCTCGTGTCAATCAGATTCAGAAAAAGAACAGTTTATTCGTGAATATGAGGAGGAAGAAGGTATTCGTCATGATCCGAGTTGTAGTAAAAAAAATCCTGGGAAAAGATCCTTTGCTAAGATTATGTTGAATTGTCTTTGGGGAAAATTAGCCCAGCGTGAAAAAATGACCCAGACAGAATACATCAACGATCCGTCTAAATATTTTGAATTGGTCAACAATCCAATTTTCATTGTGAAGCATGTAGAAATCTTTGACAATGACTATCCATTCATCTTGGTCAACTACGAAACAAAGTTGGAACATATTGATACTCATGCTACAGCCAATGTTATTGTAGGAGCCTACGTAACAGCTAATGCAAGGCTTGAATTGTACAGTGTTCTTGAAAAGTTAAAGAATAGAGTTCTGTATTGTGATACAGATAGCTGTATGTACATTCATGATCCTAAATTATGGAACCCACCCATTATTAACAGTAGACTAGGAAAATGGACTGATGAAGAGTCTGATTGTAAAATCACTCATTTCAGAGGACTAGGACCAAAGAATTATGCTAACAAAATGAAAACAAAAGATGGAAAAGTGAAAAGCAAATGTAAAGTAAAGGGGGTTACTTTGGATTACAGTACAAGTCAAGTGGTGAATTTCGATACATATTCAAAATGTGCTTTGGATCGCATGAGAGAAATTAAAATTCAGTATGATTGTAGAATCAAAAGACATAGAGATAGAACGGTCACCAGTGAACCGCAAACAAAAACGTTTCGTTCTGTATACACCAAGAGAGTTATTGTAAATGATACTGACACTGTACCCTATGGTTATAAAAGTCTGAGAAGATAATTCCATGTTACATTGTTTTGAAGTGAGCGGTGCAAGTAAGACGCAAAATATCGTTTGAAAAATTATGCTGCCTTTACCAATAGAACTACGTGAGAAGATTTATGGAGAATTCGTTCAACAGCATACGCTCGATGAACAAACACAATTTAACATTAAACTCCGCTGTGTGGAACTTTGGATAGATAAATTGCACAGAGGGTTTACAAAAGGAGAATTGTCCTGCAAGTTGTATGGTATACAGCACTTTATTGGGATGATGGTAGACGATTCGGAATTGAAACACATTATCAAAACTTCTTTAACAGCTTACTGGTGGAAAGACGGTGTTAATGGTAAACAAATCCGATCCACAAGTCGATGGTGTTTCATGATCATAGGAAGAATCGAAGAAAGTTTTCTGAACGTTCTGAAAATAAAATCAGATTTATTTAACTTTTACTTACGCTACAAATTAGAATCTGTTCAAGACTCTGAGGAAATAGTGGATACTATGAAGGGTTATATTTTATTTGATAGAGATGTTACAGAAAAAAATGTATATTCATCTCTTTCAACGAAAGACGTTTTAAAACATGTTTACCCATTTAGTGGAACACGTGAATTCAATGAAATGGACAGTGTATATCCATTGTATTTGGGTGACGATCAATTGCACAAAGACATTACGGAACATGAAGAAAAATGGAGAACTCGGGGTATTTGTGAATTTGCATTGTAAAATGTTATATCAATACAACATTGTTTTAACAAAGATATTGTTTTTAACAGATATTGTTTTTTTCATTCCATTGTTTTCAATAAACCCTATGGTTATAAAAGTCTGAGAAGATAATTCCATGTTACATTGTTTTGAACTGAGCGGTGCAAGTAAGACGTAAAAAAATATCGATGAAAAAATTATGCTGCCTTTACCAATAGAACTACGTGAGAAGATTTATGGAGAATTCGTTCAGCAGCATACGCTCGATGAACGAACGCAACTTAACATTAAAATCTACTGTGTGAAACTTTGGATAGATAAATTGTACAGAGGTTTTGCAAAAGGAGATTCGTCCAGCAAGTTGTATGGTATACACACCTTTATTGCGATGATGATAGACGAATCGGATTTAGATCACATTCTCAAAGCTTATTTAACAGCTTGTTGGTGGAAAGACGGTGCTATCAGTAATCAAATCCGATCCACAAGTCGATGGTGCTTCATTATCATAGGAAGAACAGAAGAAAGTTTTCTGAACGTTCTGAAAATGAAATCAGTGTTATTTAACTTTTACTCACGCTACAGAAGAGGATTTATTCAAGGCGACGAGGAAATAATGAATACCTTGGAAGGATATATTTTATTTGATAGAGATGTTACAGAAGAAAGTGTATATTCATCTCTTTCAACAAAAGGCGTCACAAAACATGTTTTTCCATTTAGTGTAATACGCGAAATCAGTGAGATGGACGGTGAATATTCAATGTATTTGGGTAATGAGCAATTGCATACAGTTATTACGGAACATGAAGACAAATGGAGAAGACGGGGTATTTGTGAATTTGCATTGTAAAATGTTATATCAATACAACATTGTTTTAACACAGATATTGTTTTTTCATTCCATTGTTTTTAAGAGATATTGTTTTTTTCATTCCATTGTTATTCCATTGTTTTTACAGTTCATGTCTTGTTTCATTGTACAAAAGTTTGAATAAAAACATATAAAATAATTCTGGGCTTGACTTTTTTTCTTTTGACTGTAAGTCTTTGACTCTGTCTTTGAGAGAAAATTGACAATTCGAAAGAAAAGCTCTTTCTTGGTGAATGGTAGCCCTGAAAAGGGCTGTTTTTTTCCATTCACTGGCTGGATAAATTAATTCCATACCAGTGAAGGATACAGCTTCATCAGCTTCTTCTGGACCCCACGATGTTTAGTGGGTGGGATGAATTCCCTCAGTTCGGGGTTGATGTACCCTTGCCTCTCAAAAAACTCGCAAAGAGTTTTCAACCACTTTGCCTCTTCTCTTCTATCTTGTTCTTCTTTTTTCTTCTCCTCCATATTTTCCTCCATCTCTCTCTTTTTCTTCTCTTCAGCCTTTCTCTTTTTCTTTATTTCACCCTTTCTCATTCCAAGCAGTCTACTGTTGATTTTGGTGTCTTTCGTTGTGAAATGAAAATAACCCGATAATAAAATAAAGTTCGTTTTTTATACGTTGACGGGAGGATTGACCTACTTTGACATAGAATTAACGTCGTCCAATCGAATCGTTCGTTATATCATTACACATTTTTGATTGGTCAACGTTAATTCTGATTCAAAAGTAGGTCAATCCGCCCTGAAAGCTGTAAAAAGTCAATGTTTTATACACAAAAAATAGAGTCATCATGGTACAGATTCTTCTCTGTCCGATGTGCGGTAGCAGATGCTATATAGAGTGCGGAAAATGTCTCGCTATTCTTGACTACCTTGGTCAGAAGCACAACTGCCCAAATCCTGATGAGGGGTTCTATGACGATGACAAATCCTCAACAGTATGCTGTGAATATTGTGGTTGTGAAATTATTCCAGTAAATCGCTTAGAAGACCAGTAGACTTGTTAGATAAATAAATATTCAAAAACAGCCCTTTTCAGGGCTATCCAACACTACGAAAAGATCTTTCTTTCTTCAAATTGTCAATTTCTCATAAAAAGAAACACTCAAAAAAGTCTAAGTCCAGTTCGTCCTAGTTTTTTTCTCTCAAAAATCACACTGTATTCCATACCGAAAAAAAAAAAAAAAAGACTAAGTCCAACTCATGTCCATAACACGATCTTATCCTTCTAGCTTCTTTTTTTTACTCACACAAATAAAAAATATAACGAAGCTTCTGATTGGTCAACGTTAAAGCAACGAACCTTCTAATTGGTCAACGTTAAAGCAACGAAGCTTCTGATTGCTCGAAAACGTTAATTCTGAATCAAAAACTAATTCTGACGGGAGGATTGACCTACTTTGACATAGAATTAACGTCGTCCAATCGGTTCGTTCGTTATATCATTACACATTTTTGATTGGTCAACGTTAATTCTGAGTCAAAGTAGGTCAATCCCTATGCAAGACTATATAAAGTTCGGATCCCATTTGTAAAAATTATTATCAACTAGATATCCAATTCATCAACATGCCTTCAAGAATAAGAACTCTTGACAAACGGTTCACTTTAAATGATGCTAAACGACGTTTTAGAAAAGCATACAATCAGATCGTCTTGCTGGAGCAACGTCTAGCCCAGGTGAAGAAACGGTATAAGATGGCAGAACGTACAAACAACAGATCGTTCCGCTATAACCTTCGTCTGAAGATTGCAGTCATTCAAGGAACACTTGAAATGTTTTATGAATATGCCTTTTCCAAAGGTGAACAGATTATCGAACTTCACCTGGAGCTGTTCAACGATTCGTCTGACTCTGAATAATTTTGAGTTGATTTCTTCAAAAAACAGCCCTTTTCAGGGCTACCCAGCACTACGAAAATATCTTTCTTTTCAAATTTGTCAATGTCTCTAAGAGAAACCCTCCAAAAGATTAAGCTTTTCTTTTTTAGAAATTGTCATTTTTAGAAATACAGTCAAAAAAAGACTAGATCCATTTCCATTTTTGACTGAGAAAAATATCCCATCATAGATAACAAGGTAATCATAACCATCAGCATTAACTAAAAAGAACCTTTTGCGACAACTCTCTAGCTAAATCTTCCCCAAAAGAACAAAATCCTTCCCAAAACAGGCTAAGTCCAACAGACTAAGTCCAACGGTAAGTTTGAGTAAGAAAAAACCCATTCTCCAATCAAAACTTTTAAAGATATAACGAACTTTTTGATTGGACGACGTTAATTCTATGTCAAAGTAGGTCAGTCCACCCTGAAAGCTATAAAAAGTCAATGTTTTATACACCAAATCATAATCGTTCCACCATGGTTCAGATTATTCTCTGCCCTCTGTGTGCTCAAGCATGCGATATAGAGTGTGGGAAATGTGCTACACTCCTACAGTATCTTGGACAAAAGCACAATTGTCCAAATCCTGATGAAGGCTTTTATGATGAAGACGATGAATCAGGGGTTTGGTGCGAATATTGCTGGCGAGAGATCAGTCCTGTAGTTTATACAGTCAATGAATAGTCTTGCCAAACATCAAGCCTAAAAAAAGCCCTTTTCAGGGCTACCCCACCACCAAGAAAGATCTTTCTTTCTTCAAATTGTCAATTTCTCATAAAAAGAAACACTCAAAAAAGTCTAAGTCCAGTTCGTCCTAGTTTTTTTCTCTCAAAAATCACACTGTATTCCATACAAAAAAAAAAAAAAAAAAGACAAGTCCAACTCATGTCCATAACACGATCTTATCCTTCTAGCTTCTTTTTTTTACTCACACAAATAAAAAAATATAACGAAGCTTCTGACTGGTCAACGTTAAAGCAACGAACCTTCTAATTGGTCAACGTTAAAGCAACGAAGATTCTGATTGCTCGAAAACGTTAATTCTGAATCAAAAACTAGTTCTGACGGGAGGATTGACCTACTTTGACATAGAATTAACGTCGTCCAATCGGTTCGTTCGTTATATCATTACACATTTTCTCAGCTCTGGTGCAGTGAGATCAAGATCAAACTGTATTCCATATCAAACTGTATTCCATATCAATCCTAATGTCAATTAAAGTCCAAGTAATGGATAAAAGTAAACAATAAAGCATTCCACCTTACCCTATTTTCATATCACTATCGCTAATTCAGCTGTATCGTATATAGTTAGACTATAGTCTTACTATAGCAATATGGGAAAGAACCCACCACTCAGCCGAAGCTTCTGATTGGTCAACGTTAAAGCAACAAAGCTTCTGATTGGTCAAAAAACGTTACTTCTGCAAAACTAGTCAAAGAACCCCTCTCAGTGTAGGGAATCTGTGGATAACAGAAGGTCACGTGACGTCATGATTACCAGTCAGTATCCAGTTTACCTAGTCGTCAGAATTCAAAATGACGGTCAGAAATGGTGGACATTGTTACTAAAAAATAGAACACTAATCAGGGGCAGACAACATACGTCAGAACACTAATCAGGGGCATATAACATATGTCAGAACACTAATCAGGGGCAGATAACAATGATTTAAAACATTGTTACTAAAAATAGAACACTAATCAGGGGCGGATAACTCGCGTTTTGTATTGTTTTTTGGATAAGGAGTCTCGGAAATTCGGTGTTTCGTACCCAGTTTACTTAACCGGGGGTAAGTACATGTAAAGTGGGTAAAAACTGGGTTAAAAACCCACTCAGGGGTAAGTAAAGTGGGTAAAAACTGGGTTAAAAACCCACTCAGGGTAAGTAAACTGGGTAATTAAAATCAAGGGAGATAACCTACGTCTGACTAATTAAAGGCTAAGTACCTGCCAAAAATGACAAATTTTCTCAAATTTTACCCGGTTTGCTTACCCTCGGGTAAGCAAACCGGGTAAAAAGGTAAGTGGACCGGGTAATTTCGGGATGAAATTACCAGGTCCACTTCCCCTTACTACTTATGATATCTGACTTAATCATAAGGCATGCATACTGGTCCTTGACATGCAGAAAATTGATCAATAGCTTAGAGTTTTGACCCAGGTCAGTTTGCGCAAACTGTACAGGCTAACCTAGGCAAATAGTTTTTGCAGATGCATTAAGCCCCCTTTTCACAGATCATGGCGCATTCATCATGAAACAAAAGAAGAAAAAAAAAAAAAAAAAAACTCTTTGAATCCGGCTTTCTCTTATAAGTAGCATTTTGAACCAGTCAAAAAACTAGATTTGTCATGATTTCTTTGACACAATATATTTCGCGAAAAAACGGCTCGTGCATGACGTAAAACCAGTATGATTAATGACGTTATCATATCCAAGGATAGATCATTGCGTATATTTATACAAAATTAGAGGTTTAATACGGTGAAAGTAAGAAGGAAATAAAATAATTTGTACTCATTAAACTGGCGATGCTTTTTAAGTAATAACTCATCGCTAGATAATTATTATCATTTTTGACTAATTGGGTAAATGTGCGAAAGATTGTGATGCGTGTGACGCTGTTCGATCAACCGGAAGACACTCAGTTTTTAGTCATCCCCTTCTAAATTTAGACTAAAACTCAGAACGAAGTCGTATTTCTATTTTTAAAAATCTAGAACGGTGGTACCGCAAAACGACCTTCGCTCGTTGTAAGGGCAGTTGGTTCAATACATGATTTGAATGGTTCCATACACAGGAGTTACCGTTTAATACATTGTTCAAATGATAAAATATAATGCTACTTCAGATTGATACATGGAGTATTCCGATCAATATATTTAAGTTATTGATTAATAATATATATATAGGCAAAGCCTAAAGGCGAGCAGTGCTATCTTCTGATCAAATGCCTATAAATTATAGGGGGTAGATCTAGATCTATTTCAGATTTTCATAATCTCACTAAGTTAGAAAATAATTGATGTACACAAAGCAATTACTGACAAACCACCAAGACAGACGATAAATGTAAAGAAACAGATCCCCCCCCCCAAAAAAAAGCCCTGGGGTATTTCCTTAATGATCGAGCTAGATAGCCCTTTAGAATATTTTAGGTTTCGTGCCATTTGTTTGTATTGGAGTGTAATGTCAGTTTAACAGTTTAGGTCATTTCATGGCAGTCAGTGCACCTACGCACATGTTCCCTGGCTTTAATTCTCATAACAGTACTGGCACAACTATCTTTCCATGCCACTGACAACTTTTTCTCGCATGCATCAGAGATGAGAGGCAGCAAAATATCACTGGAAAGAAAGCTTACCCCAGCCGATTATCAAAGCCACAACCACCAGGTCACAAGTCGGATAAGGTAACCACTGAGCAACCCTGCTAGGTTTCATTCCAGAATTACATAAAGGTATATAAGAATGTGAATTGAGCAATAATGCACATATTTTGTTGGAGATGGTATTCAAATTAGTATGATGATATCATACTTGATAGCATAAAAGTAAACAGAGCATATCCATTATTTGAACACCAAAGTTGCACCTTTTTCTTGCATTTAACATCCAGTGTCTTTTGTTGTATTTATCTTTAACAAAAAAGAAAAATTAATTTAGATAACAAAGCTCTAAAAAAGCCCCTTTATCACATAAAATCTGTTGGTAGTACTGATCAGAAATGCTGGTTACCAACATTTTCTTCCTTTTCCACAATATTGTCCATCCTTTGAGTTCAAGGACACAAGCCATTATGTGAACTATATTTAATCTATCAACTGCAATTGCTTTGAATTTGGACAGGTCTAAAATTTTGCTGTTTGGTAAAAAGTTAATTTATCATTGGACCTGTTTGACAGAGTGGGTGGGCAGACAAACAGACTGGCCAATGGACTGATGAAATTATCTGTACCTGAAGTAATATTGCCATATTGATTTCTAGGGATATGAATTTGTTACAACCATTGATTATCAAAGCAAACAGTTTACTGAAATATTTTCATCTTTTTACTATCAGGGATTTACAAAATTAGACAAAGTCAAAGTACAAATTAAAAAGTTTTATAAACATTTATAGGTTCTGGTCCAAATGGCACCAAGCAAAGAGTTTCAAGTTGTCTTTGGTGTCTAAGTGCTTGAATGAGTAATAAGGTCCTGGATTTGATCCTCACCCAAGATGACGTTTTACTTTTATGAGAGTGTCTTTAGGCAATGCAAGTTGCATCCCAAGCATAGCCTACTTGTAAAAACAATGAAAATAGATTAAAAACTGAGCTGTCAGTCTGATGGTAGGACTGAAATGCTTTGAAAGGAGAGTAGAACACCAATCAATCAATCCTAGTTTCAAAAACGTTAGGGTCAAAAGAGGCTGATTAAAAATTCTGGTCTTTTTTTTTTTTTTTAATCGTTATCTGACATTGGTATTTGAAATGAAATCATGACTTCCTAGTCATAGTTTGATAACATAGAATTTCTTAGTTAAATTTATGAACAACATATACAGTTTACTCGTATGGATCAAGGGAAAAAGCAAAGACTGAGAAGTTTCAGAGATTTAAGTTTGTAAATATTTATTTGAGTGGAGTTTTATGTTACTTTTCACAGCTGTTCAGCTTACTTATTGTTATTGATTATATCTTCTTTTTGAAAGTTTCAACAATTGCTAGCCTGTATTTATGGTGCCTTGCTCAAAGGTACTCCCTCATCACTGACAGTGCAATCAGGGGTTGACATAGGATTTCCTGATAACAAATCCTTCACTTTGAGCATATAAGATGCAGACCACCCCAGGGATACAATACAGTCACCTACAACAAATAAATCTGCAGAAAAAATATTTCAGTGACTTTCAAGTCTTTGTCTTTACTTTACCAAAAATCTGTTTTTAATAATCAATTTATAATATTGGTACTTTTTTATGTTTATGCAGCTAATGCTTTTGCTAGGATCTAACAAAATTAGATTTGCTGAAAGCCTAAGTAAAACAGGAGTGTTAAAAAGGCATTACACCAGATTTTGTTTTGGGAAGTTAAAAATATCTTTTTCAAAATCTAATACACAATATTATTCTGCAAAAAAGGACCAAGATATTATTTCAAGAGAAAATACATAACGGAATATCCCTTTTTATGTCTTTTCATATTTCTTAAATGTCTTAGCTGTTGACTCGTCTTGTGACAGGGTAGTTCTAAATACATTTAGCATTGCATGATAGATACCATACATTGGTTGATTAGGATTAGTTCAGTTGATGGAGATTTTCTTGGTAATCATTTTACAGGGAATGAGTTTGAGCCATGGTGCTTACAATTTTGGTGGTGCCTTTTTCTCTCACATTGGCCACACTGAGAGTATGCAGTCATCTCCTGGTGATGTACCTTACCAACTAGCGATTTAAGCAAACACCTTGAACATTTTTTTTTTTTTTTTTTTTTGCTCAAAATGTAGTTTTACACAGTTATAACCAGAATACAGTGCATAATAGGCTGGGGAAAAACTTTTTCAGTCTGTAGACAGCTGTCCTAAATTTAAGAATGTCTTAGCAATAACATCTGAGAATTTCCACCAGTCCAACAGTGTAGACCCTATTTTAGAACAATATGTGAAATTAACTATAGGCTGAACAAAACTTGATGTTCAATGCAATCAAAATGAAATACAGATTAAAAACAGCAAGTCGTAAAAAACCAACTTTACTGGGTTTTGTAGGATTTACAAGCAGCATAATTTGCAGCTAATTCACGACAGAAAGAAGGAAACATAGTCTAGATCTACCAATATTACGAAAAGGAAGCGAATTCCCTCTGTTAAAGGAAAAAAAATCCCTGCTATAATTGGGCCGCTTATACCTTAACAAAAAAAAAAAAAAAAAAGAAAAAGGAAAAAGAAATCTAACTCTCAATCTAGATCTAGATCAGAATCGACTTTTGTTAAATTCGTTGAGAACAAAACAAAAGGCATGCCAAACAATCCGTCCAATATCTAGATCTACAAAGATAAACAATTTAAGTTTGATCGGGCCGAGTTGATCTGGGGACGAGTTAAATACTGCCCGAGTTTCTTCGCCTTCTTTATAGAATAAAACTTTCCTTAAAATTTTCAGAATACGTCATAGTGAAATATGAACGAAGTTTTTTATCGGCAAGGGCGCGAAAAAAACTTTAAAGAAAAGATCGACTGGCTCACGCTTTATGGTTCAGCTGCTTTATTATTTCCCGTTACGTGTATTTCTGTATTCGGAAAATTCCGTACCTCGGACAGATACGGAAAAGCCGGAGTTCCTTCGTTTTTGACAAGATCTCGCTAGGGTCTCGTTTGTAGACTGGATCACCGTTTCAAATCACGTGATTGTCAAGGGTATCGAAAATCGATGGGAAGAAACGCTCTTTGTGTACCAGTCTTTTACGTCACTTCCGTCCGCCATGTTTGAATTTGTAAAAATGTACTTCCGGTCCAAACAGTTTTTCGATGTCAACAGGTATGTATCATTTTTTTCCAGAATCTCTACCAATAAGCTCTAGCTTACGCAAGGCGTCGCTTCGCGACGCCTCTTGTGCGCTGCTCGCTATAAAGAAGGTTGGTTCCATATAAACATGTTTTCATAAATATATAGTTGTAATGAAGCAATATATTACAACACAAAAGAACGATGTAATACAGCCATGGCTTTCCATATGTGGAGCCATATGTAATGCTTGTGAATGAAACGTACATGTGTTTGGATGATTTCTGTTACCTCTGCATATGGCTTATCAGAAGATTATCGAACACATCAGTGGAAAGGTAACGACCGAGTACTAACCGGTTATAAACATTAATTTCATATCTTCCAGCAAATCAAAGCACAAGATAGTCGAAGCAGTGTTTTTATTTCTTTACCAAACGGCAAAATTCTAAATACGTCCAATTTCAAGCATTTGAAGTCAGTAAGTTAAAATCTGGCTAAATCGATTGGATTTGTCTTTAAAAATAAAGGTAAAAATAAATGCAATAGAGGCGTTCCCAGCATTTTCTCCCTTTTTTCCCCATTTTCCCCTCATAGGCCGTTAAAACTCAGGAGTGTGTGATAAAGGATTAAGCTTTTAAGGCTACGAAAAGTTTTTTCCAATAACAAATTAAACTACTTCATGGACATTCCCTGTGACAGTCTTATCATCTTATCATCAATGCATATATGTAGACTTTCCTTAAGCCAAGGGAAACGAAAGCTATTATAAGAATGCTACATAGTCCTGCTGTCACAGTAGCAACCATAAGTTTGTTCGCTCTAGCGTGCTCAGGTGAGTCAACAGATTTATTTTTACGGTTATAATAAAAGATTCATTCAGATGCCAAACTAGATATATTAAACTTAAAACTACAGTAAAGAAAAAATTACTAGGCTTAAAGTGAGTGAATGTGTTATTATGGTTTCAAGTGTTATTTTATTTTTTCCAAGTCACATACCATGTGACATACAAATGCAGTTGATGCAACAGTGAACATAGTTTTACATGAATGCATGATGATGTAAAATTGATTAGACTATTTTAACCTAGAAGTAAACAATATTATTTCTAAAAATGGCATGTACCCACAGAAAAACATGCTTGTCCATCGTTCTTATTTACTGGACAAGTGTACGGATTACCACATTTGTGAGTTATGAGGCACAATAAATAATTCACGAGAGCGTAAGCCCGAGTGGTTCATTCACTGCGCCTCATAACTCACAACGTGCTTTATTGAACGATAAACCACGATAGAAAGAAGATTATTTCGATTCTAACATGACCAACTCTTAATGAAAGAAAAACAAGTTCATATTTAGAGTAAAAACGCGAATACAGATTATATTCCATTGAATAAATACCGAATGACGTCACTCTATATAGAATGACGTCACTATACATAAAATGACATAGATTTTAGCATGCTTTCGTTGCACTGTCTTTAAAGGGCCGAATTCACGTATTATGTTAGATTAGCTCATTTACCATGCTCAAAATCAGGCTTTTATATGTTTTTTTTTTTTTTAAATGAATTTTTATTAAAATTATGTATATTTGTATATTCTTCTGGTAACTTTCCTGTTTAAATGACTATTTAAGAAAAGCGTCTTAAATCCAGTATAAGCTGAATTTTGGTCCCTTTATATGCCTTTTTTCAGAGGCAAATTTCCCAGAAACGAGCATGGTGACCCGTATTTTCTATACTGTAATCTCCTAGAGACATGGTGAGCTTTGTACGTGCAAAGTTCAAGAAAAATCTGTCCATTAAAAAATTGTGTCATATACGTCTTTAATAACAAAATCTCAAAAAATAGGCAATTTGTTAATCTGATACACTGGAAAAGAAGCGCAGCCTTTTTCACCTAAAACATTTTTAAAGTTAATAACTAGTTGCCAGCGATTTAATTTAATTTCGTGATTCAATTTCAAACTTACTGTTTGGTACTGGCGAAAACATCTGCATAGTATCTGTTGCATGTAAGGCTGTAATGATTGTTTTAATGTGCAACACAGTAAATGTCCAAAATACCTTAACCATAATGACATAGCTGTATTACCTATTTCTCTGGATTTAAATGTCCTGCATTTTTCCCCATACAAGAACAGTGCTATTTCCAAAGCACAAATCGACCGTTAAATTGCGCCCATGACCAGACTTGTGCGTGCGGCACTCAATGCTGACGGATGTGTTTTTGAACTTTGTGAAATGATCATCTGTCTGACAAATCTGATCTGTGTGCCGCACAGATTTCATGATACAGGCATTTGAAAACCTGGATAATGATTAGATGCGGGAATAATCACCCTGTAATGAAACTGACTCGATTATTTTCATAAAAGATTATTTTTCAAAACACATACATTTAAGGTCGTTGGTGTGCTTTTTTTTTTTTATCTTTTTGGTAAAGTAAAGAAGACAACTGTTTCACATGTGTTTAAGCCTCTCAGAAAACTGCAACTCTCTTCAGTCATAACCAATAAACAATACTTTCTTTCAAGTCTACAAAATAGAACTTAGTTTGTATGCTATACTGTGTAACTTTACGTTAAAGCCTGTTATACACCTTAATCGGCTTTTCGACAGTTTGTCAAGTTAATAAAGAAAGCATTGATAATTCAATAATGAGAACACACATTAATTCAAGTCCTCTTTAAGTAAAGATCCGTTTAGTATCCAATCTAGAAGCCGAGCTGTTTACTAACCTAAATGTTTAGAAGTGATATTAAAATATCTTTCTTCAAAAAAAAGAACATTCCTTCCTGTAAGTCAAGCAAAGACATAAAAGCGACTAGTTAACCTTTTAAGGTCTATTTAACAATGAATTGATGATATCCATGCAACCAAATGCAGCTATGATAATCGATAGGGCCTTGGTATAAAGCTATTTGAGTAATTTCTCAACGCAATTATAAATAATTTTTTGAAAACAAACAGACAAAAAAAAAAAAAAAAGAAAACACTGTGTAATGTCTTCTTAAAGACTGTGGTGGACGTTACAAGACACCCATTGGAAATGTAAAAGTTACTGGAACAACATTCGAAGCAACTGCAACCTACGAATGTAAGAATGAATGTGTTATCAATGGCACGTCTAATACGTCACTCAATGTTACATGTGATGCCAAGGGAAACTGTTCTCTTAATCCACCAACCTGTGTGAAAAGAGGTAAGCTGCAGCGTTTTTACTATTGTGTATATTATGTAATAAGGAATCCTGCTTGAATACACTCAAACAGAATTTATCGATCATCAGAAATTAGATGTAAAAATCACAAGACAAGAATTGATATATTTCTTGCGAAGGAAAATACGCTCGTCCTCATATTTTCCATCAACTGAAAAAACAAAACAAAAAAACATCATTAATCCGATGCAAAGCAACTGATAGAGAAAACTGACATCCCTGTGTTTTAATTCTCGAAATTCTGCGACTCTCTGCATTTAATTTAGCCTTATAATTATACGTACATGAATAATTTCTTAAAAATTCTTCTTCTCTGAAACTACTGGTCAGATTTTGAAATAATTTCACAGAAATAATCCTTATATTATGCCCCCTTTTTAGCTTGGCTGTTTTCAAAGAAAATATCGAGGTATTGTCATAGCCATGTTGTCGTCGTCTGCGTTGTTGTCGTTGTCGTTGTGCAAAATGTTTGACATTTTGTCATATCTCGGCTTCCACTCAACACATGTACTTGAAACTTGGAATAATTGTTCACTAGTAAAAGAGAAATCCATACAACAAGGGCAGATAACTCTAAAATCATTTTGTCCAAAGTATGCACCTTTTTCAACTTAGAACTTTATCTTATTATCCAGCACCCAACAGCCACATACGGTACTCTTGTTCGACTTATTATTTTTAGCCACTATCGGGCATGTGCTCTTGTTCAAGAAATGGTCCTTGGGTGCCCTATCCCAAAATTTATTGGTAGAATTCTGATTTGTCAAAAACATGGCTGTGGTTATGATTGTAGGGGTGGTGACAGATTTTGAAATTATCTTTACGGGTGACCTTTTCAAAATTGCTTCGCAAAACAATGATTTTGATTCCAAAATTGCAATACGTCAAAAAATGCTGGTAACCAGCGTTTATTCCTCTTTCCAGAGCGCTTTCCATTTTATCAAAGAAAAACTTCATGCTGCTTTTAGTTTTTCCTATGCAATTGCTTTCAATATAGACATGTCTATAATTTCGTTAACCCTTATCCTGAAAAATAGCTAAAATGATTTTTTCAATTCGATAGTAAAAGCCATATACTGTTATGGGGGAATAATATCTCCTTGTCGGACAGTGTAGATCATAGATCAGACTGCACGTTCTGTGCTGTCTGATCTTGATCTACACAGTCCGCAAAAGATCAGTAAGTCGCGCTTAGCAGCTTAAGGGTTGAACAGAAATCTTTATTCGGAGTGCGTCACGATTCTTTAAATTTGCTCAGGCCCCTGAAAATGTAATGGGGAAAGAGAGAGATACCACTTGTTGCGAGCAGCTTCCTCTTTTTTTTTTTTTTTTTTTTTTCACAATGTTGAAGTAACAATAAAGCCCAAATTAAAAAAAGCGGCTGTTTAAATGCATTTTAATTTATATCATACCATTTAAAAGTATAGAAATCATCGTTAAGATGACAATCTGTGATTGTCCGGTCGGTCCAAGTGTTAGTTGCTGAGAGAGGAATTTATTTCAAAAACTATGTTAAAACCTGCCAGGTAGCTGTATCTTTTGTTTAGTTTTTGCCTGAGGTTAAAATTCTTTTTTTCTGCCAGCGACTAACATATGGCTCGACCACACGATAACAAACTATCATTTCCACAATATTTTCATACTTGTAAATAGTATGATTTAAATTTAAATGTATTGTGACACTTGCTTTGATACGTTGGCCTTTACTTTAATACCAACAAGTGGATTTAATGATTATTCATCTCCATGATCCATTATACCAAGCAGGTCATCACATAATAATTGGTCCATGGAATTTATTTTACCCAACAACTGACTGAATCATAAAATAGACTGGTCTTTTGAAAAACAGACAATTCACAAATAGCGAAAAAGTTTCGACTCATGTCAGCCTACGCCGAGTAGGAGTGTCCTTGGGCAGAACATTTTAGCCTGCTGGTGAAAGCAAGTACGAGTATATACATGAATTTGCCAGTTATTGCTTTGGTATGACTGAAATAATAAGTGACATAAAACATCATTTAATTGCTAATTCAATTCTGATTTTAATACGAATTTTTGTCAAAGCGCATGTTATTGATTATGTTCCATTCCCACAAGCGGGTCCCTATAAAGTAAGAATCGGAACTGAAACGAAACGCAATGAAACGGAACGAAACGAATAAAAAAGAAATGGACTATTTACGACAACGAAACGGAACGAAACTAATCATTCCAGTCGCATTTAAAACATGGTTGTCAGAAATAATCTGTAAGGTACAGGCAGTACCACATGTTGTATATAGTTTAATGACTATCATTGTGAGTACCAGGAGTACTTTGATCATTTGATGCTTTAGTACTATTTTTGGAATACATTGTTTCTTTTGAATAAATCATAGATTTTAATTTCAATCAGTGTTTACGTTTTGTTAAATAATATGCATTTTTGTTTTGTTATATTCTGCAATAGATACATTGTAATTTCACGTTTAAAGTCTTGGTAGATTATCAGGTCAAGAAATCATGACACTTTTAGAAACACAAAATTCTGACCCTGTTTAGTCGACTTATAATTGGTGAATATTAATAGTGCCTTACACGACGCCGTTCCACGTTGTTGCAACATTACACTGCGACAGCAATTTCTCTCCGTAACCCATTACAGAGAAATCACTCTTTTCACGCTGTGGATGTAGGCGACACAAGGTTGAGCAGATCGACCAGCACAGAGCAAGATCGACAGAGGTTCAGCACTCGTCTTCCCATCTACAACACTGAGGAGTAAACGACGCCCGTCTACGCTTCAAACAGCCCAGCTTCAGAGAGGTCTAGACTCGCTTCAAACACGCTAGACTGACTCGGGGAGCTGTTCCGAACGGACCAGCCTCAAACAGCCCAGCTTCAGAGAGGTTCAGGCTCATTCCAAGCACGATAGTAGATAGTATTTTACCCTATCTAGGCCAAAACGCCACTTTTCCCTAGCTTGTCCGATCAGTCAACTTAAACCCCCCATGTGTTTTTTAACCATAAAACAGGCTAAAAACACTATATCCTATAGTGAAATAAGGCTAGCGTGTCAATCGAGTTTTCTAACACAAACCTTTTATCATCATCCGAGCCCAACGCTTTCTTGTTTTTGGTTTTGAATTGAAAAAACCTTCAATTTAAATATATAATATATCATATAATAAAAAAATATCAGTTGTAGAAGAAACATTAAAAGCTAAACTAAAATACTCGGGTGTTGCATACAACACAGAAATGACTTATTTTCCAGCAGCTGTAGGTGAAAATTACAAACAAGCATTAATAAATACACGAGCAGCTCTTTACTATGAATTTAGTAAAGCTAAAATGCATGATTACCCATTTTTTTTTTTTTTTTTTTTTTTTTAGTAGATTTTGATTTTAGCCAACCACCATTAACTCTATATAACAGTGATGATTTTCTAACTCGCTTTAATGAGGTTGTCAAAACACTATATACAGATGATGTGGTACACTTACTAAGTTCATTTGTTTGGCATTCCCCCAAAGGTTTTAAAATATAACTTTTATAAATAAAGTTATATTTTTACACATTTATAGTGGTACCAGGCTAATGTGTTAACCCTATTTTTCTAATAATGTTGAAAAACGTTAAACTAGTTAAAAAATCACCTTCAACTCCGTTTTCCATTCCTTCTCATAAAAGAAGGTATAGATGAAGTAAGGCGAGTAATGACACTACCATGATTAAACTATTTTTTATACTTCCTCATCGAAAACGAAAGAGGAAGTATTATTTAGAACACAGCCCTATAGCTTTTACTTAGCTTTTCACAAAACTGAAAATGGTAGTACATTATAATATCAAAAAAAAATTTACCCTGTTTTTTAAAAAAATGTTTAACGTGTAGAATAATTGTATAAAATACTTATTCTGTTTTTAAACAGCAGCCTTACAACTTTGTGTTTTTAATGTGCAAGAAATATGTACTGATATGGTATTAACTTACAGGCTGTTAGCCCACAGTAGAGGTTACCATTTTATGTTAGTAATTAGTATGAACTTACGGGCTGTTAGGCCTCGCCAGCGGTTCTTATTTTTTGGTATTAACTTACAGGCTGTTAGACCGCGCCAGATGTTACCATTTTGTGTTAGTAATAACATTCTTACAAAAGTTAAAATACAACAAGGAAGTAAGACTAATTATTATAAATAAAAATTATATTTTATACAATTACCATATACATTTTAATTTTTTTAAAAAACAAAGCAAAAAATTATTAATATCATAACATACTGCCATCATCCTCAAAAGTCCAGACTAAACATGGTGTAAACTGATCATTTTTCCAATATTTAACACTTTACAAGTCTAACTCTATCAAAATGGATATGTAAGCGTGACGCACAGTGGGGTTGTCTGATCTTGAAATAAAGTTTATGATGTCGCATTCCTTTATTTCGAGCGGTCTAGGAAAAACTACACAGCTGCCAATCGAGCTTTAATTTGCAATAAGAGAGTAATCAACCTGCTCTGTTCCGTTTACCATAATATTAACTTTTACCTCTTCTGGTACATAAGGGTCTTCGTTAACAAACGTTAAACTACCTCTTATAATTCTACCCGGTGCACTTACACAATAACCACCCAAACCATGGTCATTGCCTGAGTTGCCATTACCAAATGAAAACTCGTAATTGCCGTTTCCTATTTCACCATTTTCTTCAGCCCACACGGTTATAATAGGCTTGTTAAATTTCATCATTCCATCTACGTAAGCTTTGGTTGCCACGTCTTGTGGTTCCCTCGGGTCTGCGATATTTTTTAAAAAGTTGCCATTCATGTCGATATTGCTAACAACAGAAAAGGTTCCTTCTGGGTTTTTTGATATTGCGCCACTCCCCGAATAACTTTTAACTTTTAACAGCTTCTATACTGCTATCTACGTAATACTTATTTACAGCGTGGTGGTGTTCTAAAGGTTGCCCAAGGTTGGAAATCATTCGCCCACCCATAGAAACGTCAGCAACGGCTATATACCCCCACCTCCATAAACGAAGGCTCGATTGGAATTATCTACGTATCTTTAAGTCGCAACGTCTTGCGAGTTCGCAGGATCTATAAGATTTGTTAACGAATGCCCCCGCATATCTATATCTCCTATAGCGTAAAAATCACCTTCTGGGTTTGTTTTTACAGCTCCACCACCTACATTATTTTTAACATCATTTATTCAACATAGTATTTACTTACTGCTGAAGAGTCTTGATCAGGTGTTTTAACACCAAACAAATCATAATTTCTCATATTTATAACTGCTTGAGCTAAATATACGTCATTAGAGCGCCTAAATGGGCTTTTAACATTATCCACATAATTTTTAGTAGCCACCTCTTGTTTTTCTTTTGGCTCTGCAACGTTGCGTATTTTATTAAAACCCATATTTAAATACCATTAACATGATATCCTCCATTTTCTTTTAAAAATCCTTCATCAGAACGGTTATCAACATAATCTTTTGTAACAACATCTTGAGGATTTACTGGATTAGAAACATTGTAAAAAGTATTACCAGCCATATTTATAGAACCGGTAACAGTGGTTGTTCCATCTTTTCGTAAACAATTATTATTTATGTAAGCGAGCGACACACCACCATCACCGCTTGTTTTAACATCTTTCATTCGTCCGAATTTATCAACCGGCATTTTTTATATTGCTAAAAAAGTTTATTTAAAACATTTTGAAATTTATTACCTAAACCCAACTCTTTAAGAATGTACAAACATAAATGACCACAAAATACTTGCCCAGCTTGTTCTATTTGATCAGTATTATAGTGTATCTGATGTTTTAGATACTCTTGAATTTCAATAGGGGGTTGTATACCATAACTATCAAAGTAAATTTTAGTTTTACCGTTTTTATACCAAGCAACCCAATGTGTACCAGACCCACTCGTGTCATCAAGATTTAGTATACCACATTCCTTTCTTCTACACTTTTTCGGTAGAGTGTTTCGTAAAAATACCCCCCTAAAAGAAGGAATCTTTAATCTTTTTGCCGCATTTTCCAATTCGAAATTGTTCAACGGTTTATTTGGTAAAATTACGTTTTTAATTGAATTATCTAACATTTCTTTATAGCGAAATATTTATAATGTTTTTATTATCAACCCATGAATTAAATTCATCAGGATAACCTTTCCACTTTACTAGAGATTTCTTTTTTCCCTTTTTAATAACATTTTCTATCCTATACAACTCTTGACTAGTTTTTTGCTGCTCGGGTTCATAAAAGGTACCTTTTATTTCTTCCCCATTAAGATCTTCAATTTTGTATGTCACAGGAGATGTATGTTTTACTTCAGAAACTGTAAAAACCTCTTCAGTCCATCTTGTTGTATAACCTTTCTCAAAAGTCTTTTTCTTTTTAGTTATCCTTACTTTGTCTCCAACAGAAAACTTAGGTTTTATATCTTTTATTTCAAGATGATCGGGGTAAAGATTTCTCCAAACTTTGGTTTCATTTTCCGTTTTACTCACATTTACTGGTGTCATCTTAATGGATGAATGTCTCGCGTTATTATATTCTTTAACGAGATCTGGTAGCACATCAATGTAAACGTTTGTGGAGTTAGTAGAAAAATACTTCCACATTTTTTCTTTCATTGTTCTAATCCATCTCTCAACCACGCTAGATTTTTCCTCATTTACAGTGGAATACAATTCAATCAAGTCTTTAACTTCCTTGTTGTAAAACTCTTTACCCTTACCAACCCACATTTTATCTGGTTTTCTTTCCTTAAAAATACTCTTTAATGCTATAGCAACAGATTTTCCTGTTTTGTCTTTTATTGGTACCAACCATCCATATTTTGAAAAGATGTCAATAACAGCGAGAAGATATTTAACACCATGATTAAACTTAGAAAATGCTTGCATGTCTACTAAATCCGCAGCCCATATTCTATCTATACCGTTTACTCTAACTCTCCTTTTCTTAAATTTTCTTTTTACGGGTTTATGTAATTCTTTCGCTAAATTTATCATGCTGAAATTTTTTTTAACCCCCATTCAAAATTTCATCTTTGTTCCAATGACTTTACTAACGATGGACTTATCTATTTTTTCTCTAATAGTAGGATTATAGATACCTTCTAACTCTGTTAACATATTTTTATCACACACTGCGTTTCTGACTTCAGTAGTAGGATTTTGTAAATAGCAAACATCGTGATGGTATGCAGCTTTATCAACACGGTTTATTGGCTTGCTCCAATCCTTTGGTGTTAAATCTGGGTTGAGTCTTTTTTTTTAATTTAGTGCCGGGTCCCGTGAAATTGTGCCCAGGGAGATGTATTTCAAAAGGTAAATTATTTATAGCTTTATTTAGCAATGATCCACCCTCTGTTACTCCCTGCGCCTTAACAAACTGAGTTTTAGTTTTTCCGCATACCACACATTTTCCTCGTTTCATATTTCTTACATTTTTAGTAACAACATATTCTATGTTGTTTGTATCAGTAACTTTTCTACATTTAACGCAATACATTTTTTTTGTAAAAAAGATAAAAAAAACTTATATAAAATGGATATTGTAAATTTATCATGGAACGAAGTAGTATCAAAGAGATTTAATCACCCTCTTTTACCAAAAAGTATTAGAGGGATAATTATAGGTAAATCAGGATGTGGTAAAACTACGTTATTGTTAAATCTTTTACTTAGACCAGATTGGTTTGGCAATAATGATTTGAGTGTTTTTGGAAAAAGCCTTTTTCAACCGGAATACCGAATACTAAAAAAGGCTTTTGAAGAAAGACTACCGAAAGAATGCATTTTAAGGTTGTTTAACATGCGAGATGAGATACAAGATTTAAATGTTTCCCCCATAGCTTTGGTTGAAGAATGGGTTAAGTGGTTTAAAAACAAATCAGATATAAAGTGTAGTTTTTTTTAAACTGCGAGTGATGTGCCTGATCCAAGAGAGTTGAGCTCAGAAAACAAAAATTTAATGATATTTGATGATTTACTTTTAGAAAAACAAAACAAGTGTGAGGATTATTATATTCGTGGAAGACATAGTAATGTGGATTGTTTATACCTTTTCACAAAATTATTCTAGGTTGCCAAGGCAAACTATTAGAGAAAACGCAAATTTTATTTGTCTTTTTCCACAAGACCTTAAAAACATTAATCATATTAATAACGATCATGTAGGTGAAGATATGCCTAAGGATGAGTTTAGACAATTTTGCCAAAAGTCATGGGAAAGACCACATGGCTTTGCTATTACTGATCTAACCAGTAAAAAACATGATGGGAAGTACAGAAACGGTTTTGACAACTTTTACATACCTAAGTTAGTATAAAAAATTGAAAATAACTTGAGAAAAATATTTTTTTATATATAAGAATGGAGCAACGATATAAATATTTTATCAGTGTAATCGATGATTGCAATAAAGAATTAGCACCAGAACAATTTAATGATTTGTTAGAAGAAGAATTAAAGGCAAAAATATTTAAATATATTACGGGTTTATCAGATGAAGAACTGTTGCCTCTAGCTAAGCAATACGAAGTCTTACAAAGAGAAAGAAATTTAACAGAGTTACATTTATATGATGCAACAACTAAAAACAGGCAAGTTCTCACAGAATTTAGTGGTGTAGATATTTGGATACCAATAATAGATGATTTTTTAAAGTATAATGATGTAGATTTTGCTATTTGAAAATATTATTTGGTACACACCTAAATAATATTTATACTTTTTAAAAATGGAAGATCTTTTAGAACAAATTGTAAAAAATACGGAACACAAAACATCATTTCGAATTATAGTAAGTGACAATAAAACACGCTTTAGAACTAGGCTTAATCCACCAATTCAGTTGGAAAAGGATAAAAAATACGAGATAGCTTTGGTAAACCTTGAAATTTACTACTCCTTTCCAAACATTGATGCGTCAAACAACATATTCGTTTATTCTCCAGACAATGGTACTTCATGGATTAAATTAAGAATACCTGAAGGAAGTTATGACCTTGTTGACATTAATGATACCATTCACCAGGAGATGAGAAAAAGGGGTCATTATGATGAAGTTAATGAAGAGTATTATATTAACATTTCTGCAAACACCAATACTCTAAAGTCTGTTCTTACTCTAGAAGATGGTTATCAAGTAGATTTTAATCAACCAAACTCTCTTGCTAAAGTATTAGGATTTACTCGTGCTAAATATACACAAGGATTTCATGAGGCTGAGAATGTCGTAAACATTCTTAGTATTAACAGTATACTCGTTAACATAGATATTATTTCAGGAAGTTATGTTAACGGTTCAACAAAAAACACTATTTACTCTTTTTTCCCAGATGTTGCACCTGGATATAAGATAATTGAGTCACCAGTTAATTTAGTATACTTACCAATAACATTAGATGAAATCCATAACCTAGAGGTAAAAATTACAGACCAAGATGGTAATTTACTAGATCTTAGAGGCGAAAATTTAACAATTAGATTTCATATTAGAGAAGCGAGATAAATAAAAAAGAATTATATATATATAAAATGACAAGTTACACTACTGTTAAAGTAATTATATCAGAAGGACAGAAGCAAAAAATTCAATATGCTGCTAAAGCTGGTTGTCCAGTAAGTATTCGTTTAGGTCATGAAGATTTACAAGGTAATGATGTTTTAGCGATTACCAATTCACAAGCAAAAAAAATAGCTCAAGCCTATGAGGATGGTAAAGGTATCACAATCAAAATGACTGCAAAACAACTTAAACATAATATGAAAATAGAGGGAGGTTTTCTTGGAATGTTGGCTGGGTTAGCTGCTAGAGCTTTGCCAATGATCGCAAAAACCGTTTTACCAGCTTTAGGTGTTGGTGCTCTTTCTGGATTAGCCTCATCAGGGGTACAAAAAGCAATGGGTCAGGTTTTTACCTTAAAAAAGGAGGATGTGTTTGTCAAGTGGAAACTGATGGATGTGGATTATACTTAAGCCCATACAAAGGTAAAGGATTAGAGTCTGTTGATGATGGTTTGTATTTACAGCAGGGAGGAAAAATTTATGATGGAAAAGGACTTTTGCTTGGGCCTAACAGTCCATTTGCTGAATTACCTATCTTAGGAGCTATATTATAATGTTATAAATAATAATATTTAAATATTATTTATAACAAAATAAAAATGTATATACATAAATTTGGTATAAAACCTAATATTACTACTCAACATAAAACTATATTTTGGAAACCTCATTTACATGGAGTAAAATATCCTCCCTTAAAGCAAGATCCTCTAAAATGGAAAATCTACTCACAAGTAACTATCAAGATTCCTTCTCGTGATGGTATAAGACTTTTGCTAGGATATGGTTATATAACTACAAAAGGAGTTGTAGTGATATCTGTTAGTAATAAATGGAAAGATAGTTTAACCATTCTTAATGGGACACATCTTGATAATGAGACTAATGATATCTTAGTCTACATTTATAATTTCTCACAAAAACCGATTGAAATACCTGAGGGAGAGTTATTCTGCTATCTAAAATATTTACAATCTTGATATAAAAAAAAATATCATTTTAATAAAAAATGGAGATAAAAGAAACTGATCAAAAACACCCTAATAAAATCTATTCTCCGTTACCTCGAGAAAGAGATACACATTCAGCCCCACCTGTTGAAATGATGCCACTGCATAATGATGAGGGAAATACTTATCGATTACAAAAAATATCTGATCAACAAAAATTTTTAGAAAGTGAGGTAGAAACGAGAAATAAATTAGCAAAGAAATATTTTAGATCTGCAAGAATTGTTGATAATATAGATACAGTATTACTTACCGTTTCCATGGCATCCGGAATTGGAGGAGCAGTTTTACTAGCTACAATTGCTGCGATACCAGCTGCTGTTGCTTTGGAGGCTTCCACAGTTGTTACAGGTTTGGTCTCAACGATAGGAAAATACGTTGTTAGGAGTAATACTGCAAAAGCTGAAAAACACCAAAGGATTAAAATTTTAGCTGATTCCAAATTAGATACAATTTCTTCACATATCTCAAAAGCACTACTTGACAACAAAGTTTCAGATGAAGAGTATAAATTAATTTTGGAAGAAATAAAGAAATATAAGATTATGAAGGAGGAAATAAGATCTAAATCAAAGAAAAAAATATCATCAGAAGATGAAAAAAGTCTTACTGAGAGAGGAAAACGTGGGCAAAGGGAGTCCTTTAGGAAGCTCGTTGAAAAACATCACGGTGGGACGCTTGAATATTAAAAGACCAAAAATAAAGTGTTCATGCAGTTGTAGTTATGAAACGTGTTAAAAACTATTATAAAAACTATGATAAAAACTGAGATAAAAAAAATATTGTAGTAATAAAAAAAATGTCTTTTTTAAAAGTCACTGATCCTGCAAAAAGGGACTTAATTGTAAAAGAATATCTTGAAACAAAAAAAAAAAAAAAATATTCGGGATAATCTACTAACAGAAAGAACAGGCGAGCAAGAATTACAAACTGGTCTTTCAAAGTTTTTTAAACCTATTACGGAAACACAAAAAGCTACAACAAAGGAGATTACAGAAGCACAAAAAATTGCAACAAAGGAGATTACAAAAGGACTTAAACCTATTAAAGAAGGTTTGGAAAACTTACCGCAAGCTATTAATCTACCAGCTTTTCCAACAATAGAAGCTTATTCCTCTGAAGGACAAAAACCAAGTGCAGGAGAAAAGGAATGGTGGAAAGCTGGAGATAAACATTTAATTGGGCCAATCGCAAAGGAGTATTTAACGAAATTTGTTGGTAAAACTGATGTTGATAGAACATATGGATTATATGATAAAGATGGTAAATTTTATATTGGTAACAAAAAAGTCATACTTGATGATGATGATATTTTGGTTGGTGAAGAGATATATAAAGGAACACCTGGTTTATGGGAGTTAATTGTTGCTAAAGAACCAGATGAAAGCATTTATACATTTGAAGATAAAATAAGATACACAGATTTAATGTTGCAAACCAACGCTCGTTATCGTAATTACGATCCATATAGTAAATATCCTTAAGGTTCTAGAGGGGAAAAGTGGAGGACAATACTTGGACCTGTTTGGTATAGTAGAAAAAAAATATGAAGGAAAGGGTATCGTTGTTATCCCATGTGACCCTAACGCATTAATAAAAAGACTAGACCTGTTGTTGGCAAGTAAAGAAGCAGGCAACACAGGTGTAAGAAACGAGTTAGTGAGCATATGTGATGAATTAAAAAGACAAGGTGTTTTAGATTCAAACAGTTATAAAAATTTAATGTCTATACTATAAAAAATGATTATCACTAAAAACTACGGATTTAAAAAAAAGTATTCATATGGTGGTGCCGGAATCTTTGACAGCATTGCTAGCTTTTTATCTAGGCTTTTTACAAGTAGCGCAGCTAAACAAATTGCATCTTCTGCCCTTGGTGTGGGAAAGAGTGTAGCTAAGGAAGGTGCAAAGAAAGCTTTAGAGGTTGGAAAGAGTGCAGCTGTAGACGCAGGAAAAAAATTAGTTACAAAAGCTTTAACACCAAAATCAAAGAAAATTTTACAAAAGTATACCGCTACACCGAAACCCACTGATACACCTACAACACAAAACATTAATACATTAATAGATGGAAGTGCCATTGCTATTCAAGACTTAGTTAAAAAATTAAACAGTGGAGCAGGCATTAAAGTAGTATGAAGAAAAAATGAAAATGAGTTAAGATAATTATATTCATTATAAAAAAAGAGAATGCCAAAATTAACATTTAATCGTGTAGTTTATGAAAAATACAATACTAGTTCTATTACTATACTAGCGGCATCTTTAAAACTAGAAGATTGTGAGATCCTCGAAATTAATAACACGCAATATGGTTATCGGAAAGCCGTTGTAAAGTTGTCTCCTGAAAAAGTAATCGTAATGAAAGAGATTGAGGAAAAGGTAAATGAGCTTTTACAAGAGTGGGGTATACCCCAAATAACACTTGTATATGGTAATAGAGTTTATCCTAAAACTAAAATAGATACCGCAAAAAACATTAAACTTAAAGGTGTGTTTGTTAATAATGAAAAAAAGTCTTTTCCCCAGCTTTGGTTAGAGATTTAGAGTAAAGTAACACAATTATAATTTTATTTTAAATTATAATTGTAATTATAAAAATGGACATTTTAAGAATTACCGAACCAATGTTAAAAGACGATAGTATTGATGAGTATGAGCACTTTGAGTATGAACCAATCACAGGTGCAAATCTCAACAACTCAGGAGGAGATATTAGAATTAGTATCGAAACCCAAGATATTTTTACACATCCTAGTGAGAGCTATTTACTTATAGAAGGGCGATTAACAAAGGCTAATGGAACAACTTACGCAAATGCTGACAACGTTTCTCTAACAAACAACGCCTTGATGCACCTGTTTAAAAATATCAGGTATCAACTTTCCCGTATGGAGATTGAATCCTTAACACATCCTGGCCAGGCTACTACAATGCTTGGGTTGTCAAAATATCCGGATGATTTTTCTAAATCACAGGGGTTAAACCAATTGTGGTATAAGGATACAACGCCCGGAGCACAAGCCCAAAACATAGGTTGGAATATAAGAAAATTATACATCGTTAATAATTCCGATCCAAAAGGAACATTTAGCTTTAGAGTTCCATTAAAACATATATTTGGTTTTTGCGAAGATTATGATAAGATATTGTATGGAATGAAGCAAACTCTCACCTTAACAAGAAATGATGATGAAGATGCGATTTTTAGAGCTGCTGGTGTTGATGCTGGTAAAATTATTTTGAATAAAATATCATGGTTTATGCCTCACGTGCTACCCGCGGATAAAGAGAAGATGGAACTTTATAAACTTATTGAGAAAAAAGAAAAATTTCCAGTTGGATATAGGATGCTACAATGCGACTCCATTTCAGTTCCTCAGTCAACAACATTTACTTAGAGACTTTCCGTTAAATCATCTCCCGAGGTGCCACGTTTTATCATTGTTGGCTTTCAGACTGTTAAAATTGGTAATCAAGAGCAAAATCGATCCATATTCGACAACGTAGACGTTAAAAAAATTTATGTTATGTTAAATGCTACCCGATACCCTGCGGTTGACTACAATCTTTCATTTACTAGACAACAATTTAGTAGAGCATATGTTGATGCTGCGATATTTAGATCTAAGTTTTATAACATGGATGAGTTGGTATCAAATCCTAACTTTACCCCTTCAGAGTATAAAACTCTTTATCCTTTGTTTTTGTTTCATGTTTCCAAGCAGAGTGAAAAGTTAAAATATTCTGTTACTGATATCCAAATTAAGGCAAATTTTAACGCAAATGTGCCTGCAGACACCGAAGCGATAGGCTAATTAACTTTCAATCTGATGGAAATAAAATGAGTGTAGTGTATTAAGATTTTCCTTCTTATATAAAAATGATATATACAGCAGATTTTTAAAAAATTCTTGAAGAAAATAATATAGAATTTTACTCTTACTGGAATAAAAAACGGTTAGTTGAGTTGGTGAAAAAACATGGTTTGTTTCCGGAGGACCCAGATTATTCATATAAGCAAAGTGAACCAGTTATATCAGTAAGGGGGGAAAAAAAGATCCGAATCCGAAGTATGATAGATTAAAAACTATTATGTATAATCCTAGAAAAGTTAGTTTAGAGGATGTTGAAACTGGAGAAATAAAAACCTTCCCATCGATTTACAAGGCGGTTAAATTTATAGATCGTTGCCCTCAAACGATTGTAAACTGGAATAGAAGGGTTTGGAAGAATAAATATAAGATTAGCATACAGTAATTTTGGGGGCGCACAAAACGAAACGGAATGGGACGGACGGACGCGAGTGCAACAGATTGTAGCAATTATCCGATTTTTTAAAAAAAAAGTTCGTGTAGGGTTTTTTTTAAAAATATTTTTTGTGTGAAAATTTGAAAAAACTTTAAGTGGGTTTGTATGTGTATATATATAAGATGGAGGATTTAAAAAAAAATTTATATGAGATTAATATTAATGATTGTAGATTACTTACTACTTTAGCTAATATGCGGGAAAATTTGTTATGACGGATGAAGCTAAAGAAATATTTAAAGATTTAACACGTGATATTCCAGATGATCAAAAAAAATTATATCATGCAAAGTATGCAATATTACTATCGAATTATGTTACTTTAATTTTAAATGAATGTAGCTTTGAATTATGTCAAAATAAAGACTATAAACTGTTATTTTGGAATCTCTCACATATTTATAAAAACATGTCTAAACAAGAAATAAAACTTACAGGAAAACAAAAAAATTTTACTAGAAATCAAATAATATGGGATATTTTAAAAAGATTACATATAGAGGAAATTTTAAAGAGGCCTTCCTATAGAAGATTATTTAAAGATAATAGGATTGGAATAAATTTAGATGATATATTTTCCAAAAAATTGTTTAAAAGCTCAAGATTATGGGAATAATTGTTGATAAATTACAGTAATATTTAAGTATAAAAACTAATGTTTATATAATGATTAATTAATCATTATATAAATTTATGTAAGTAACTCATTTGAAATAAATAGTCTTCTTCTTGCATCATATAAACAAAAAATAAATATAGGATTAACATTTAGTAATTCTATTATAATATTATCATAATAAAATTTTTTGAAATTAGCTTAATAAAAAATTATATTTATTATAAAAAATGGGTTCGTTTCCTCATAATATTAATCTTGTTCGAGATGAGACTGGAAATGTATATAGAAAATACGTTATAGATGGTGGAGTTGGTAATAAACCAAGTGTGTTTTTTGCAGAAACGCGGAATGTTCTTCGTGATACTCTTAAAAACAATTTACAAAGAAAAATAAAACTTGTCCTTATTTATAAAGTATATTTACCCACCCACCCTAACTCGGATAAGGAATGTGCTATTCATTGTAATTTTTTTTTTTTTAACTTGAGTGAAGAAGAAGTAGATGAGGTGCTACAAAGTATGATAAAAGAAAGTTCATGGAAGCTTGATGAATTCCAAAAAACCGAAAATTGGGTACTTTCACGTGTGGTGTGTTTAGAATTACACACAGTTGTTTATGATTTTTAGATACTACAGATTCGGAAAATAAACATAGGATTAACATTTAGTAATTTTATTATGATATGATCATAATAATTTTTTTTTGAAATAAATGAAACAAAAAAATAGCTTAAGAAATTATATCTATTATATAAAAATGAGTTTATTTAATAGATTTACAAATGTAGCTAGACGAGCTGCGTCTAATGTTTACTCTGGAGCAAGACGACTAGCCTCAGCTATCGTTGCGGAATCGATACAAAGAAGAATAACTGATTTTGGTAAGTGGCTAACCGGTAATGTAGAAACAACACAGATACCACAAGTGTTGGATGAAATTGTTGAACATGTTAGAGAAAATTACCCTCCAATTCAGCCGTTTGAGATTAGAGTTGCTCAATCCGCATTTAGAGAGTATGCTACTCAACATGTTATAGAGGGTAGAGAAGGTTATACGCCAAATAGATTTTTTGCAGAAACGTGGATGCCTCTTATAAACACTCTTCAGAGAAACTTACAAACAAAGGTAAAACTTGTACTTAGGTGTAAATTATGGTTAATGACAAATCTTGATCAAGGCCCGGTGGAACGTGCTTTTCATAGTAAACAGCATTTAAATTTAAATGGGGGAGAAGTAGAGGATTTATTGAATAAAATGATAGATGAAGTTTTAGAAAATTTAGCTAATTTCCAAAGAGAAGGTAGTGGTTGGACTTTTGGAAGTATAGTGCGGTTAGAACTACACAAAGTTGTTTATGATCCTTTACATGCTAGAGGATACTTACCTTTACCAAAATGGATTGCGAATAAAAAAGCAGTTATCAATATGAAAAATAAAGATAACAAATGCTTTTTATGGTGTGTTTTAAGAGCGTTAATCCCTAAAGAAAACCATCCTGAAAGAATTGACAAGAATTTGCAAGTGAAGGAAAGTAGTGTAAACATGGAAGGAATAAAGTATCCTGTTTCGTTTAAAGGTATCAATAAGTTTGAAAAACAGAATCCAGAAATTAGTGTAAATGTTTATGGATATACAAATGATCGTAAAATTTATCCTCTTAGGTCTACAAAAAACAAAAAAAAGTAATCATGTAAGACTGCTTTTTATCACAGATGGAGAAAATATGCACTATGCATTCATAAAAAACTTTAATGGTTTATTGAGAAAACAAGTAAATAACAATGGAGGTATAGAATATTGTGAGCGTTGTTTAAATCATTTTGGTAGTAAAAAACTTTTAGAGAACCATATGCGGTACTGTAATGAGCATGAACCTATTACTTTAGAAATGCCAGAAGCAGGTACCATGTTACATTTTGAAAACCATGCTAGAAAACTTCCAATCCCCTTTGCTGTATACGCTGATTTCGAAAGTATTTTAAAACCAATACACACATGCCAACCAAACCCAGAAGAAAGTTACACTATACAACGTCAAAAACACATACCTTGTAGTTTTTACTACATTATAAAACGTTTTGATGATACTGTGTGTGCTCCTATAGAAAAAAGCTATACTGGAGAAAATGCAGAGGAAGTTTTTATAGATATGCTAACACAGGATATAAGAGAAATTCATCAAAACTACTATCAAAACCCAAGACCTATTGAAATGACAGTAGAGGAACGAGTAAAACACTCACAACAAACACATTGTTGGATTTGTGGTGGTAGATTTAATCCTGGTAATCGTAGAGTAAGAGACCATTGTCATTTTACAGGTAAGTATAGGGGTGCCGCGCATAACGAATGTAACCTAAAGGCTAAAACCCCTAACTTTACACCTGTGTACTTCCATAATATAAGTGGGTATGATGCTCATCTTTTTATTAAATGCCTTGGTAAAACTGATGGAAAGATTGATTGTATTCCAAATAATGAGGAGAAATATATTAGTTTTAGTAAAGACATTTGGGTTGGAGAAAATAAATATCATAAAATTAGATTTCTTGATAGTTTTAAATTTATGTCTTCTAGTTTGGATGCACTTTCAAGTAACTTAGAGGAAAGCCAGTTAAAAATTTTATCAAGATCTTTTACGAAAGAACAGCTACCACTAGTTAGGAGAAAAGGAGCTTTTCCTTATGAGTACTTAGATTCTCTAGAAAAACTTGAAGAAACTCAGTTAATATCTAAAGAGTCATTTTACTCTAGTTTAAACAAAGAACATATTAGTGATGAAGACTATGCTTACGCGTTGAAGGTTTGGAAATCTTTTAATATGAAAACGTTAAAGGATTACTTAGAACTTTACAATAGGATAGATGTGTTGCTTTTAGCTGATGTTTTTGAGAACTTTAGAGATGTTTGTTGTAAAAATTATGACTTAGATCCTAGTTGGTATTTTACTGCTCCAGGTTTGGCTTGGGATGCAGCATTAAAAATAACTGGAGTAAACCTAGAACTTTTATCAGACCCTTACATGCTTTTAATGGTAGAAAAGGGTATCAGGGGAGGTGTTACCACATGTGTTAAAAGGTATTCTAAAGCTAATAATAAACATATGGGAGAATTATATGATGCGAGTAAACCTTCAAAATATTTATTATATATAGATGCAAACAGCCTTTACCCTTGGGCAATGAGTCGGTCTCTTCCTACTCATAACTTTGAATGGGTAAAAGAGAATGATTTAAAAAATTGGAGAGATATTCCTTGTATATTAGAAGTTGATTTACACTATCCTAAAGAATTACACGATTTACATAATGACTTTCCTTTAGCACCAGAAAGTTTAAAGATAGAAAAGGTAGAAAAACTTATTCCAAATTAAGGAAATAAAACAAATTATATTTTACATTATGAGGCTTTAAAAACATGCCTTGACTTAGGTTTAAAGCTTACAAAAATACACCGAGGAATTAAGTTTGAGGAAAGTAATTGGTTTAAGTCATATGTTGATACAAACATTAAACTAAGAACAGCGGCTAAAAATAATTTCGAAAAAGAGTTTTTTAAGTTGATGAATAATTCAGTCTTTGGCAAGACTATGGAAAACTTGAGGAATAGAGTAGAGATGCACCTGGTTTCTGGTGGTGATCGTTATAAAAAACTAGTAGCGAAACCAAACTATAGTCACACAACAATATTTAATGAAAATCTAACAGCTGTGCATATGAAAAAGACTGATATAAAATACAACAAACCTGTTTACTCAGGAATGAGTATCTTAGATATTAGTAAAACACATATGCACAAAACTTATTATAATTACTTTAAAGCGAAGTATGGTGAAAAGGTTAAATTGTGTTATACTGATACAGATAGTTTTATTCTTGAAATAGAAACTGATGATTTGTATAAGGATATTGCTCTAGATGTGCCCACAATGTTTGATACAAGTAACTATCCTAATGAACATTTTCTAAAAAATGATTGCAATGCAAAAGTAGTTGGAAAGTTTAAAGATGAGTTAGGTAGTAAGATTATGAGTGAGTTTGTTGGTCTAAGAGCAAAAATGTATGCTTATAAAACCATAGATGGAAAGGAAGATAAAAGATGTAAAGGTATTAAAAGGTCAGTTATTAAGAGTGAGATAAATTTTGACAATTACAAAGAGTGCTTGCTTACAAATAAGGATCAGTATAGAACTATGCGTGTATTGAGAAGTCGCGGCCATGAAATATATACTGAGGAGTTAAACAAGAAAGCGTTGGGCTCGGATGATGATAAAAGGTTTGTGTTAGAAAACTCGATTGACACGCTAGCCTTGTTTCACTATAGGATATAGTGTTTTTAGCCTGTTTTATGGTTAAAAAACACATGGGGTGTTTAAGTTGACTGATCGGACAAGCTAGGGAAAAGTGGCGTTTTGGCCTAGATAGGGTAAAATACTATCTACTCACGATAGGCTGACTCGGGAAGTTGCTTCAACGCGTCCCATACAGACCCAGCCTCAAACGGACCCGTTCCAAGCAGTTTGAAGCTGAGAAGTCGTGTCTCACAGTTCTAGCCTAGGCAGTGAGGGTTGAACAGACCGGTCTGAAACACAGACCGACAGCGTTTCAGCACAACACCGTTCCTGGCCAGCTTCAGACAGACTTGAAGTGCTTCACAGGGACTTGTTTGAAGACGTTTGAAGCCGAATAAGACTGACAAGGTGTTCGAAGCCAAGACACGAACGACAGTCTGAAGCAACGTTCATACTCCGTCCGTGTTAAACCAAAGACAGAAGTTTGAGCTTGGCAGTTTGCTTCCATAGACTGTATAAGAGAGTCGTCTGGCGTCCGACGGATAATCTAGCAAGGCAGTATTTTGATGCTTTTGTGTTTTTAGTTTCAAATCAATTGAGGCCAGAGAGCCTGAGGAAAATTCTATATATCACCAGAACTGTACATATTCCCTGGTAAGACATTGTCACCTGAGAAACAAACCCACTCATTGTCATCATATCTCTTGACAACTTGGGGGCTCTTCCGGGATAGTTTCGAGCGGGTATTTTAGACTTGGGTTTATTGTACTGAAACACTGATATATAGAAATGGACTTCAGCAAGTGTATAGAGGCCGGAGAACGTTTAGGTTTAGAAGGGTCTGAGCTGAGGGAGTATGTAGAGAAGAAAGAGACCGAGTATTTAGAAAGAGAAGAGAGGGCCAGGGATCGCAAGGAAAGACAGGCTGAGATACAGCGTGAAGAAGAAAGCAAACGTCGGTCGTTTGAGATGGAACTACGATCTCGAGAACTAAAAATTCTCAGACTTAGGTCCGAGATGAAGCCTGGAGCCGAGGATTCAACGTCGCTGTTTGAATCCAGCACCAAATCCCCAGACCAAAACTTCCGAAGTTTGAGGAAGGAAAGGACGACATGGACGCTTATATCGAGCGTTTTGAGCGTTTCGCTACAAGCCAGGGCTGGCCACATGAAACTTGGGCCATTAGTTTGAGTTCACTTTTGAGCGGTAAAGGTCTTGAAGTTTACACCAGCATGCCTCCAGAGTTGGCGAATGACTACAGAACTTTGAAGAAAGCTGTACTTAGGGCGCTATCAACTGACTGAAGACGGTTTCAGACAGAAATTTCGAGACAGCAAGCCCGAGCAGGGAGAAACTGTTTTTCAGTTTATTGCCAGACTGTCACGATACTTTGAGCGATGGGTTGACATGGCGGAGGTCGAAAAGTCATTTGAGGGTTTGACAGACTTGCTCGTTCGAGAACAGTTCACCAGGACTTTTCCCCCGAACTTGCACTGTTTTTGAAGGAAAGAATGCCAAGATCCTTGCAAGAGTTCACAACTTTGGCTGAGCAATATGTCGAGGCACATGGAAGTATGGTGTCTTCGAAAGGTTCTAAACCAAAGCAAAACCTGTCTTCAACGAAACAAAAATTAAAGTGTTTCGTGTGTGACAAAGAAGGGCATATCGCAAAGGATTGTAGATCTGGGAAGTCAAAACAGGACTCCAAACAGAAAGGCAAGGCTGACAGCTCTCACAAACAAGGAGAGAAGAAGGTTTCAGCCAGCTGCGTCAGTATGCCGTGCGATAGACAGCCGTTTAAAGAAAACATGAAAGATGGTAGATTGAAGCTAGCGAACGGAGATTCGGTCCCCGTTGTGTCGGGATTGTGCACCATCGAAAATATGGAGGGTGAGAGAAACTTGAAGTTGGAGCAAGACTATGTACGTTCCAACAGAGTCAAGGTTTTGAGGGATACAGGCTGCGAACTAGCTGCCGTGAGGCAACATTTGGTTCGAGACGACCAAATCTTAGACAAAAGGTATCTGATGATTACCATAGACGGCGAAGCAAAGATAGTTCAAGCAGCCCGAATCCATGTAGATACTCCATACTATCACGGGGAGCTTGAAGTCATGGCACCAAAATCATTGATTTGTGACTTGGTGATCGGAAATATACCAGGGGTCTCAGACATTCCGGTCCCAAGCAGGCGTGAAGATTCCCAGTCAAACACAGAAACTTTGGCTGGGGCAGTTTTGACCAGGGCTCAGGTTGAGAAGAAAGAAAAACCGTTAAGCCCATTGAAGGTTTCAAAATTTCAACAAAGTCAGGAAATCAACACCGATGAGCTGAGGTCGGCTCAGAAGGAAGACAAGTCGTTAGAACGACTTTGGAAACATGCCGACAGCAAAACAGTATTCAAAACCAGGGGTGGAAATACGTTTTCATACATGGTTCGAAAAGATATACTGTACAGAGTGTTTCAGCAGAAACGAGGCTCATCGACGTTTGAAGTCAGACAAATTGTGGTTCCAAAACTACAGAGACGTAGAGTCGTGGAACTGGCTCATGAGTCCATAGTAGGTGGACATTTATCTTCAAAAAAGACAGAAGATAGGATTTCAAGCAGTTTTCACTGGCCTGGCATCTCGAGCGATGTAACAAGGTTTTGTCGTTCGTGTGATGTTTGTCAGAAAACTATACCTAGGGGTATGGTTACAAAAGTTCCGCTGGGACAGATGCCTATTATAGACATCCCGTTTCACCGTGTAGCTGTTGATCTCATCGACCCGATAACTCCAGTTTCGGACAGGGGCAACAGATACATTCTCACAGTTGAAGACTACGCTACAAGGTACCCTGAGGCTATAGCATTGCCGAAGATGGAGGCCGAGCGAGTGGCCGAAGCACTGTTTGAAATATTTTCAAGGATAGGGTTTCCTTCTGAAATATTGAGTGACAGAGGAACACAGTTTACCTCAGAGTTGACGCAGAAAGTTTCTAGACTAGTTTCAGTGAAACAGCTTTTCACAACCCCATACAACCCAAAATGCAATGGTTTGTGTGAGCGTATGAACGGAGTTTTGAAGAGCATGCTTAAAAAGATGTGTCAAGAAAAACCCCAAGACTGGGACAGATACCTTCCAGCAGTTTTATTTGCATACAGAGAAGTTCCGCAGGCAAGCACTGGGTTTTCACCGTTCGAGCTTCTCTACGGTCGCACAGTGCGTAGACCGATGCAAGCTTTGAAAGAGCTATGGACGGAACAAGAAACGCCTGAAACAAGAAGCACGTATGAGTATGTGCTTGACTTGAGACAGAGACTTGAAGAAACATGCAAAATTGCCCGGGAGAATTTGAGCGAAGCTCAGAGCTCATTTAAGCATCACTATGACATAACAGCACGAAAACGAAACTTACGGGTTGGAGACAAAGTTTTGGTTTTACTGCCTACAAACCATAACAAAATGCTGTTACACTGGAAATGCCCGTTTGAAGTGGTCGAAATAGTGAACAAGATGGACTACAGAGTTCGGGTAGGAGACAAAATTAACGCTTATCATATTAATTTGTTGAAGAAGTATGAAGACCGAAGCCAAGTAGTTTCAGCCACAGCAGCGGTTATTGAGGCCGAGCACCATTCCGACGTCGGAGCTGTAGACGACGAAACTTTGCTCGAATTAACCAACTTGAAGGGTGCTGAAACTTGGCGTGATGTTCAGATCAGTGATCAATTGTCTCCATGCCAACCGAACGAAGTTACAGAGTTGTTACAAGAGTACAGCTCTATATTCACAGACAGACCGGGCACAACGATGTTGACCCAACACAAAGTAGAACTGACTAGTTCAAGCCCGATTCGTGTGAGACAGTATCCAATACCTTATGCAAAGAGGGAGGAGATTGACTCTGAAGTCGAGACGATGTTGGAGGCTGGAGTCATAGAGCCAGCCAACTCAGAGTATAATTCGCCCATTGTTATGGTGAAAAAGCGCGATGGTACCAGCCGGTTTTGTATAGACTTCAGAAAGATCAACGCCGTGACAAAGTTTGACACCGAACCCATGGGTTGTGTCGACGACAAGTTGAAAGACGATAAGTTTTTCACAGAAATTGACCTTGCGAAGGGGTATTGGCAGATTCCTGTAGAAGAAAGTTCTAGACCTGTGACTGCTTTTTCAACTGCAAAAGGTAGTTACCAATTTAGAAAAATGCCGTTTGGGATGGTAAATTCTGGGGCGACATTCAATCGTATGATGCGAAAACTATTGAAAGGTTGTTCGCAGGCAGACAACTACGTTGATGACATTCTGGGTCATACCCAGTCATGGAAGGAGCACATGGTTATGCTCAGAGACTTGTTTGAGAGAATCAAAAGTGCAGGTTTGACTGTCAGGCCGTCAAAATGTTTGATAGGTTTCGGAAACATAGGTTTCACGGGACACATTGTCGGCAATGGCATAGTTCAAATGGAGGAGGACAAGCTTACAAAAATCAGAGATGCTGAACAACCGGTGACGAAAAAGCAAGTGCGGGCATTTTTAGGCTTAGCTGGATACTACCGTAGGTTCATACCGTTTTTCGCTGAAATATCGGCACCACTGACAGACTTAACGAAGAAAGGCTTGCCTAATATGGTTGTTTGGTGTCCAGAGCATGAACATTCGTTTCAAATACTGAAGTCACAACTTACCCAGAAACCCATTTTAAGATTACCAGACTTCAAAAGGACGTTTGTCCTACAAACAGATGCATCGGATAATGGGATAGGAGCAGCACTGATGCAACAATTCGAGGATGGTATTTTTCCGATAGCATATGCAAGCAAAAAGTTGCTTAAAAGAGAAAAGACTTATTCCGTCGCAGAACGAGAATGTTTGAGTATTGTGTTTGGGATCAAGAAATTCCAAAAGTAACTTTATGGCAGGGAGTTTGTGTTGCAAACAGATCATGCTCCTTTGTCATACATTCAAAAGAGCAAACCTGAGAGTGGAAGGATCATGCGTTGGGCTCTGTTCCTGCAAAATTATAGTTTCAGAGTCGAATCGATCAAAGGTTCAGAAGACGTTTGTGCCGACTATTTGAGTCGACAGTAGTTACAGATTATTTTTCAATGTAAATATAGGATATGTTTTCTTGAGAAGGGGGCCGTTTGTCAGAAATAATCTGTAAGGTACAGGCAGTACCACATGTTGTATATAGTTTAATGACTATCATTGTGAGTACCGGGAGTACTTTGATCATTTGATGCTTTAGTACTATTTTTGGAATACATTGTTTCTTTTGAATAAATCATAGATTTTAATTTCAATCAGTGTTTACGTTTTGTTAAATAATATGCATTTTTGTTTGTTATATTCTGACAAAGATACATTGTAATTTCACGTTTAAAGTCTTGGTAGATTATCAGGTCAAGAAATCATGACACTTTTAGAAACACAAAATTCTGACCCTGTTTAGTCGACTTATAATTGGTGAATATTAATAGTGCCTTATTCAACACCGTTCCACGTTGTTGCAACATTACACTGCGACAGCAATTTCTCTCCGTAACCCATTACAGAGAAATCACTCTTTCTTTTCACGCTGTGGATATAGGCGACACAAGGTTGAGCAGATCGACTAGCACAAGTAGATAGTAAAATGGGTATTCTGGCGCAAAATTGCCCCATGCCAAAAAAATTCCAAATTTGGAGTTCATTTTTGATGACGTGTCAAAAAAATTTGAAATTTGGGGTCAAAATCTAGAACGATTTCAAAATCTAGGACGAGGTCAAAATCTAGGACGAAAAATTTCAAAATTCGAAAAATCAAGTTTTCTCTGCGCGAGGCGGGCTTCGCATCTACTCTAACCGCTCAACACCCTATTCATAGATCGATCCTACCAACCTACAACGTCATGCCTTCATTTCAATTTTTCACACCATCTCTGCGCTTACTACTACGTCTCGTATTTTTAGTCCATATTCTACTCTGGTGAGAGACAGAGAGCTATATGAGCATCTTTATCTTAGTGTGTCCCCAAGCTAATGTATCAATCTTGTTTTCCAAAACAAACCTTTTATCATCACTTGATCCTAACGCTTTGTTGTTTAACTCTTCAGTATACATATTATGGTCCCTACTTCTTAAAACAGTCATCTTTCTATACTGATCCTTTTCTGTAAGCAAACACTCTTTGTGATTATCAAAATTTATCTCTTTCTTGATAACCTCTTTTTTAACACCTTTACATCTTTTATCTTCCTCACCATCTAAGGTTTTATAAGCATACATTTTTGCTCCTAAACCAACAAACTCAGTCATAGTCTTACCACCTAACTCATCTTTAAACTTTCCAACTACTCTTACATTACAAACATTTTTTAAGAAATGATCTTTAGGGTAATTGCTTGTATCAAACATTTCAAACACATCCTTTTCCATATCCTTATACAAATTTTTAGTTTCTATTTCAAGAATAAAACTATCTGTATCAGTATAACACAATCTAACCTTTTCACCATACTTAGCTTTAAAGTAGTTATAATAAGTTTTTTGCATATGTGTTTTACTAATGTCTAAGATGCTTAATCCTGAGTAAATAGGTTTAATATATTTTAAATTAGTGTTTTTCATGTGTACCGCTTTTAGGTTTTCATCGAATATTGTTGTGTGGTTATAGTTTGGTTTTGCTGTCAATTTCCTATAACGCTCTTCACTAGAAACCAAGTGTATCGTTACTCTATTTCTCAAATTTTCCATAGTCTTACCAAAGACTGAATTATTCATCAACTTAAAAAAATCTTTCTCGAAATTATTTTTAGCTGCTTTTCTTAGTTCAATGTTTGTATCAATATATGATTTAAGCCATGAGCTTTCCTCAAACTTAATTCCTCGATGTATTTTAGTAATCTTTAAACCTAAATCAACACATGTTTTTAAGGCTTCATGATGAATAACATAATTCTTTTTGTTATTTAAGTTTGGAATAAGTTTTTCTACTTTTTCTATCTTTAAACGTTCAGGTGCTAAAGGGAAATCATTGTGTAAATCATGCAATTCTTTAGGATATTCTAAATCTACTTCTAATATACATGGGATTTTTTGCCAAATTTCTAATTCTTTATTTTTCATCCATTCAAAACCATGTGTAGGAAGAGAACGACTCATTGCCCAAGGATAAAGGCTGTTTGCGTCTATATATAATAAATATTTTGATGGTTTACTAGGATCATATAATTCACCAATATCCTCATTATTTGCTTTTGCATATCTTTTACTACACATACTAACACCACCTCTGATACCCCTTTCTACCATCAAAAGCATATCAGGATCAGATAAAAGCTCAAGGTTTACTTTTGTTATTTTCAATGCTGCATCCCAAGCTAAACCAGGAGCAGTATAATACCAACTAGGATCTAAGTCATAGTTTTCACAACAAACATCTCTAAAGTTTTCGAAAACATCTGCTAAAAGCAATACATCTATTTCATTGTAAAGTTCTAAGTAATCCTTAAACGTTTTCATATTAAAAGCTTTCCAAACCTTTTGCGCATGAGCATAATCTTCACCCGTAATTCCTTCTTTGTTCAAACTCGAGTAAAATGCTTCTTTGGGTGGTAATTTCTCTTCTTTAAGTTTATCATAAGGAAAAATTCCTTTTCTCCTAACTAGCGGTAGTTGTTCTTTAGTGAAATATTTTGCTCAAATTTTTAACTGACTTTCCTCTAAGTTGTTTGAAAGTTTATCTAAACTAGAACTCATGAACTTAAAGCTATCAAGAAATCTAATTTTATGACTTGTATTTTCTCCAACCCAAATGTCTTTACTAAAACTAATATATTTCTCTTCATTATTTGGAATACAATCAATCTTTCCAACAGATTTGCCAAGGCATTTAATAAAAAGATGAGCATCATATCCACTAAGATTATGAAGGTACACAGGTGTGAAGTTAGGATTTTTAGCTTTTAGGTTGCATTCATTGTGTGCGGCGCCCCTATATTTACCTGTAAAGTACAATGATCTCTTACTCTATAATTAGCATGATTAAATTTTCCACCACAAATCCAACAATGTGTTTGTTGTGTGTTTTATTTTTTCCTCTATTGTTATTTCAATAGGCTTTGGGTTTTGGTGGTACCGTTGATGAATTTTTTGTATGTCATCTTTTAACCAGTTTATAAAAACTTCCTCAACATTTTCTCCAGCATGACTTCTTTCTATAGGAGCACACACAGAATCATCAAAACATTTTATAATATAATAAAAACTGCAAGGTATATGCTTTTGACGTTGTATAGTATAACTTTTTTCCGGGTTTGGTTGACATGCGTGTATTGGTTTTAAAACACTTTCAAAATCAGTGTATACAGCAAAGGGAACCCGAAGTTTTCTAGCGTGGTTTTCAAAAGCTAGCATGGTACCTGGTTTTGGCATTTCTAAAGTAATAGGTTCATGTTCATTACAGTATTGTTTATGTTTTTCCAAAAGTTCTTTACTACCAAAATGATTAATGCATCGTTTACAACATTCAATATTTCCGTTATGAGTATATGTTATTTGTTTTTTCACTAAACTATTAATTTTTTTTATGAGGGCATAGTGCATGTTTTCCTCATCTTTAATAAAAAGAAGATCAACATGTTTACTTTTTTCATCTTTTGTAAGCCTAAGAGGATAAATATATTCCTCATACCCATACACGTTTACACTAATTTCTGGATTTTGTTTTTCAAACTTATCTATATCTTTAAACGAAACAGGATACTTTATTCCCTCCATATTCACACTATTTTCCTTTGCTTGCAAATCCTTGTCAATTCTTTCTGCATCACGCTCTTTAGGGTTTAACGATCTTAAAACACACCATAAAAAGCACTTGTCATCATTATTTTTCATATTGATAACTGCTTTTTTGTTAGCAATCCATTTTGGCAAAGGTAAGTAACCATTAGCTCTTAAAGGAACATAAACAGCTGTATGTAGTTCTAACCGCACTATACTTCCAAATGTCCAACCACTACCTTCTCTTTGAAATTTAGCTAAATTTTCTAAAACTTCATCTATCATTCTATTCAACAAATCCTCTATTTCTTCTCTGTTTAAATTTAAATGTTGTTTACTATGGAAAGCGCGCTCAACAGGACCTTGGTCAATATCTGTTATATTCCATAATTTACACCTAAGTACAAGTTTTACCTTTGTTTGTAAATTATTTCGAAGAATATTTATAAGAAGCATCCACGTTTCTGCGAAAAATCTTTGTGGGCTATAATTTTCTCTACCCTCTATAACATATTGTGTAGCATACCCTCTAAATGCGGATTGAGAAGCTCTAATCTCAAACGGTTGCCTTGGAGGGTAATTTTCTCTAACGTGGGCAACAATTTCATCCAACACTTGTGGTATCTGTGTCGGATTCACATTATCAGTTATCCAGTTACCAAAATCAGTTATTCTTCTTTGTATAGATTCCGGAACGACAGCTGTGGCTAGTCGTCTTGCTCCAGAGTAAACATTAGACGCAGCTCGTCTAGCTACATTTGTAAATCTATTAAATAAACTCATTTTTTTATATATAAAAAAAAACTTAAGTTAAATTTTTTTTGTTTCAAAAAATTTTATTATGACTTCGTAATTGCCATAATAAAATTATTGAATGTCAATCTTATATTTATTATTCCAAGTTCTCCCATTCCAGTTCTCAATCGTTTGTGGACAGCGATCTATAAATTTACCTGCCTTATAAATTGATGGAAAGGTTTTTAGTTCACCAGTTTCAACATCCTCTAAACTAACTTTCTTAGGATTATGCATAATAGTCTTTAATCTATCAAACTTAGGGTCTTTACTTCTTTCTTTTTTAGGTAAGTTAGGTGACTCCTCCTCTAGGAACAATCCATGTTCTTTCACCAACTCAACTAACCGCTTTTTATCCCAGTATGAGTAGAAATTTATATTATTTTCTTTAAGAATTTTTTTTAAATCTGTAACCTTTATCATTTTTATATAGGAAAGAAAAATCTTAATACACTACACTCATTTTATTTCCATCAGACTGGAAGTTAATTAACCTATCACTGATAATAACAGCATATGCCTCTGTGTTCGCAGGTACATTTTCAGTAAAATTTGCCTTGATTTGGATATCGGTGACTGAGTATTTTAATTTCTCACTCTGTTTGGAAACGTCAAACAAAAACAAAGGATAAAGGGTTTTATAATCTGAGGGAGTAATGTTAGGGTTTGACACCAATTCATCCATGTTATAAAACTTAGATCTAAATAAAGCAGCATCACCATACACTCTACTAAATTGGTTCGCAGTGAATGAAAGATTATAGTCAACAGCAGGATATCTAGTAGAATTTAGCGTAACATAAATATTTTTAACGTTTCTATGATCAAATATGGCTGGATTTTGTTCTTGATTACCACTTTTACCAGTCTGAAAGCCAACAATGATAAAACGTGGCACCTCAGGTGATGATTTGACAGAAAGTCTCCAGGTAAATGATGTTGACTGAGGAACCGCGATAGAGTCGCACTGCCTCATTCTATATCCAACTGGTATTTTTTCTTTTTTCTCGATAATTTTATAAAGTTCCATCTTCTCTCCATCTGCGGGTAGCACGTGTGGCATAAACCAAGATATTTTAAGTAAATTAATTCTACCATCAACAGGAGCAGCAACACCACCAACAGCACCAGTTTTAAAGACTGCATCATTATCATCATTTCTTGTTAATGTGAGAGTTTGCTTCATTCCATACAATATCTTATCATAATCATCACAAAAACCAAATATATGTTTTAATGGAACTCTGAAGCTAAAGGTACCTCTTGGAAGAGAATCATTAATAATATAATTTCTTCTTACAATAAAACCAGTGTTTCCAGCAGCTGCATTAGCTGTTGTATCTTTATACCAACATTGATTTAACCCTTGTGATTTAGAAAAATCATCTGGGTATTTTAACAAACCAAGCATTGTAGTAGCCTGACCAGGATGCAATATGGATTCAATCTCCATACCTGAAAGTTGATACTTAATATTTTTAAAAAGATACGTGAGAGCATTGTTTGTTAAAGAAATATTGGTGTTAGCATCGTAAGCTGCTCCAGTATCACTTCTTACTAATTTACCTATAATAAGTAAATAACTCTCACTAGGATGAGTAAAAATATCTTGGGTCTCAATGTTAATCATAATATCTCCTCCTGAGTTGTTGAGGTTTGTACCGGTGATTGGTTCATACTCATGGTGTTCATACTCAAAAAAACATCATCTTTTAAAATTGGTTCGGTGATTTTTAAAATGTCCATTTTATTATTACAATTATAATTTTAAATAAATAGAAATCATAATTGTGTTAAATTTCTAACCAAAGCTGGGGGAAAGACTTATTTTCATCATTAACAAACACACCTTCAAGTTTAATGCTTTTTGCGGTATCTATTTTAGTTTTAGTTTTAGGATAAACTCTATTACCGTATACAAGTGTTATTTGGGGTATATCCCACTTTTGTAAACGTTCATTCACCTTTTCCTCAATCTCTTTCATCTTGATTACTTTTTCAGGAGATAACTTCACAATGGTTTTTTTATAACCATATTTTGTGTTATTAATTTCAAGAATCTCACAATCTTTTAGGTTTAAAATGCACCTACTATAGTAATAGAACTAGTATTATATTTTTTATAATCTACATGATTAAATTTTAATTCTGGCATTATCTTTTTTATAAATAATATAATTTCCTTAACTTATTATTTATTTTTTCTTCATACTGTTTTAATACCTGCTCCACTGTTTAATTTTTTAACTAAATCTTGAATAGCAATGGCGCTTCCATCTATTAGTGTATTAATGTCTTGCGTTTTAGGAGTCGTTGTTGATGTTGGTGTTGGCGTTGGCGCACTATATTTTTGTAAAATTTTCTTTGATTTTGGTGTTAAAGCTTTTGTAACTAATTTTTTCCTACATCTACAGCTGCACTTTTTCCAACCTCTAAAGCTTTCTTGCACCTTCCTGAGCTACACTCTATCCTACATCAAGGGCAGAAGACGCAATTTGTTTAGCTGCTCTACTTGTAAAAAGCCTCGCTAAAAAGTTAGCAACGCTGTCAAAGATTCCGGAACCACCGTATGAATACCTTTTTTTAAATCCGTGTTTTTTAGTGATGATCATTTTTTATAGTATAGACATTAAATTTTTATAAGCGTGTGAATTTAAAACACCTTGTCTTTTTAATTCATCACAAATGCTCACTAGCTCATTTCTTACACCTGTGTTGCCTGCTTCTTTACTTGCCAACAATAGGTCTAGTCTTTCTAGTAATGCGTTAGGGTCAGATGGGATAACGATTCCTTTTCCTTCATACTTTGTCTTATTTGCCCAAATATGTTTGTGTATGTTCTTCCATTTATCACTTTTATTAGCACTAGGTCGGTTTTTGCTTGGATCGTAATTCCGATAAATAGCATTTGTTTTTACCATCATCTTTGCGTAATTACCATAATCATTAGCATCATACATACGCTCATTCGGGTTCTTAGATATGATTAACTCCCATAGACCAGGTGTTCCTTTATATACATCTTTACCAATTACAATATCATTTTCATCAAACATTACCATTTTGTTGCCAATATATAATTTACCACTACTTTCATCATACCTTACTCCAAATGTTGTATCTGTTATTTTCGGGTCGCCAAGCCTTATTAAATAACTCTTCGCTATTTCTCCAAGATCTTTTCCTTCTTTTTCTAATGATTGTTCAATAGCATTTATAGGTGAGCCTGTAAACGTAATAGCTTCTGGTAATTTTTCTACACCTTCTTTAATAGGTATAAGTCCCTCTGTAATCTCCTTTGTTGTAGCTTTTTGTGTTTCCGTTATAGGTTTAAAAAACTTTGAAAGATCAGTTTGTAATTCTTGTTCACCCGTTCTCTCTGCTAGTAGATTATCCCGAATCTTCTTTTTTGTTTCAAGATACTCTTTTACAATTAAGTCCCTTTTTGCAGGATCAGCGATTTTTAAAAAAGACATTTTTTTATTACTAACATAATTTTTTAACATAGTTTTTATCATAGTTTTTAACACGTTTCATAACTACAGTTGCATGAAAAATTTATTTTTCTTGGTTTGTTACTACACCGAGGGAGTGTTATGATTCTTTTCAACCAACCTCCGAAAGGACTCACGCGCTTCTTGCCTCCCTTTCTCAATTAAACTTTCTTCATTTTCGGTAGATATCTTTTTCTTAATTTTTGTTCTTATCTCATCCTTCATATTCTTATACTTCTCTTGTTCTTCCATGATAAGTTTAAACTCTTCATCTGATATGTGATTGTCAGTTAAAGCTTTGGATATATGTGAAGCAATTGTATCAAGCTTAGCATCAGCTATCATTCGAATCTTTTGATGTTTTTCTGCCTTGGTTCTTGAATTTCTTACTACATATTTACCTACTAATGAAAGTAGACCGGTTGCCGCAGCTGATGCTTCTAATGCTATGACAGCTGGAATAGCTACAACAGTAGATAGTAAACCGATTCCACCTACTCCTGAAGCCATGGTTACCGTGATCAAAACCGTGTCAACGTTGTCAACAATTCTTGCGGCTCTAAAATATTTTTTAGCTAAGGCATCTCTTTTTTGAATTTCATTTTCGAGAAACTTTTGTACTTCAGATATTTTTTGTAAACGGTAGGAATGACCTTTGTCATCTAGTGCCATCATTTCAATAGATGGAGCGCTTGCAGTATTTCTTTCTCGAGGTAACGGAGGATAGATTTTTTTAGAGGGATGTTCTTGATCTGTATCTGCCAATTTTTTTATTAAAATGATAATTTTTTATCTCAAGATTGTAAATATTTTAGATAGCAGAATAACTCACCCTCAGGTATTTCAATTGGTTTTTGTGAGAAATTATAAATGTAGACTAAGATATCATTAGCCTCATTATCAAGATGTACCCCATTAAGAATGGTTAAACTATCTTTCCATTTATTACTAACAGATATCACTATAACTCCTCGTGTAGTTATATAACCAAATCCTAGCGAAAGTCTCATGCCATCACGAGGAGGAATCTTGATAGTTACTTGTGAGTATATTTTCCATTTTAGAGATCTTGCTTTAAGGGAGGATATCTTACTCCATGTAAATGAGGTTTCCAAAATATAGTTTTATGTTGAGTTATAATATTAGGTTTTATACCAAATTTATGTATATCCATTTTTATTTTGTTGTAAATAATATTTATAACATTACAATATAGCTCCTAAAATAGGTATATTAGCAAATGGACTATTAGGTCCAAGTAAAAGTCCTTTTCCATCATACATTTTTCCTCCTTGCTTTAAATACAACCCATCACCAACAGACTCTAATCCTTTACCTTTGTATGGATTTAAGTATAATCCACATCCATCAGTTTCAACTTGACAAACACATCCTCCTTTTTTAAGATAAAGACCTGACCCCATTGCTTTTTGTACACCTGTTGAGGCTAATCCAGAAAGAGCACCAACACCTAAAGCTGGTAAAACAGTTTTTGCAAGCATCGGCAAAGCTCTAGCAGCTAACCCAGCCAACATTCCGAGAAAACCTCCTTCTATCTTCATATTATATTTAAGTTGTTTTGCAGACATTTTAATTGTGATACCCTTACCATCCTCATAGGCTTTAGCTATTTTCTTTTCTTGTGAATCGGTAATTGCTAAAACATCATTACCTTTTAAATCTTCATGACCTAAACGTATACTTACCGGGCAACTAGCTTTAACAGCACGTTGAAGCTTTTGCTTTTGTCCTTCAGATATATTTACTTTAACAGTAGTGTAACTCGTCATTTTATATATAACTATTTTTTTTTATTTAGCCCAAACAAGTTAGGTCCCTCATCTCGCTTCTCTAATATGAAACCTAATTGTTAAATTTTCACCTCTAAGATTTAGTAAATTGCCATTTTGATCCGTAATATTTACCTCTAGGTTACGTATTTCATCTAATGTTATTGGTAAGTATACTAAATTAACTGGTGACTCAACTATCTTATATCCAGGTGCAACATCTGGGAAAAAAGAGTAAATAGTGTTTTTTGTTGAACCATTAACATAACTTCCTGAAATAATATCTATGTTAACAAGCAAACTATTTATACTAAGAATGTTCACTACATTCTCTGACTCGTAAAATCCTTGTGTATATTTAGCGCGAGTAAATCCTAATACTTTGGCAATGGAGTTTGGTTGATTAAAATCTACTTGATAATCATCTTCTAAGGTAATAATAGACTTTAGGGTATTGGTGTTTGCAGAAATGTTAATAGGATACCCTTCATTAACTCTATCATAATGACCCTTTTTTCTCATTTCCTGGTGAATGGTGTCATTAATACCAACAAGGTCATAACTTCCTTCAGGGATTCTTATTTTAATCCATGAATTACCATTGTCTGGAGAATAAACGAATACGTTGTTTGTTTCATCAATGTTTGGAAAAGAGTAGTAAGTTTCAAGGTTTACTAAAGCTATCTCATATACTTTATCCTTTTCCAATTGAATTGGGGGATTAAACCTTGTTCTAAAACGTGTTTTGTTGTCGCTTACTATAATTTGAAATGATGTTTTATGGTTTGTATTTTTTACAATTTGTTCTAAAAGATCTTCCATTTTGTAAAGTATGAATATAATATTTAATATATGAATCAAATAGTAATATTATATTCTAAAAAAGAAAATTTTATTTTTCATATACATATTGCGGGAAAAAAATTGGAATGATATTTTTTTCTAATTCAACATAATTATACATAAATTTAGTAGTGTCTGATTCTGTACAAATTGTTGCTATCTTTAAAAAGTGTTTTTGCAAACTTTTAATATCCCTTTTATCCTGACCATAATCTTCATATAGTTCATAACATGAACTATATCCAATCTGATACATTAAATTAAATAACTCTTGTCTGTGATTTAATAATTCTCGAAGTTTAGCTTCATATCCGTCAGAAGACCAAATTTTTTCATAGTTTTCTGTTTGATATTTGCGAATTATAGTATCAACTACATTCATAGCTTTATTTAGATCATCTACTAAATTTGTTATATGCATTTTATTTTTATATAATGAATATAATTTTTGTTAAATTATTTTCACTTTTTTATTCACCGAACGAGTCTTCGACGAGTTATACTGACTTTGGTATGTAAAAATTATCAAACCCGTTTCTATACTTCCCATTATGTTTTTTACTCGTTAGATCAATGATAGCCAAACCATTAGGTCTTTCCCATGCCTTTTGACAAAATTTTCTAAACTCATCCTTAGGCATATCTTCACCTACATGATCGCTATAAATATGATTAATGTTTTTTAAGTCTTGTGGGAAAAGACAAATAAAATTAGCGTTTTCTCTAATAGTTTGTCTCGGTAGTCTAAAATAATTTTGTGAGAGGTAAAAACAATCAACATTACTATGCCTTCCTCGAATGTAGTAACACTCACATTTATTTTGTCTTTCTAAAAGTAAATCATCAAATATCATTAAATTTTTATTTTCTGAGTTTAACTCTCTCGGATCAGGTACATCGCTCGCATTTTCAAATAAGTTACAATTTATATCCGATTTATTTTTAATTGTTTTAATCCATTCTTCAACTAAAGCTGTTGGTACAATGTTTAGTTCTTGTATCTCATCACGCATGTTAAACAACCTTAAGATACATTCTTTTGGTAGTTTTTCTTCAAAAGCCTTTTTTGGTATTCGGTATTCCGGTTGAAAAAGGCTTTTTCCAAAAACACTCAAATCATTGTAATCAAGCCAACCTGGTCTAAGTAAAAGGTTTAACAATAAAGTAGTTTTACCACATCCTGATTTGCCTATAATTAAACCTCTAATACTTTTTGGTAAAAGGGAGCGATTAAATCTCTTTGATACTACTTCATTCCATGATAAGTTTATAATATCCATTTTATATAGCTTTTTTAATTTTATATATATAAAATGTATTGTGTTAAATGTAAAAAACATACTGATACAAACAATATAGAATATGCTGTTTCTAAAAATGGAAGAAATATGATGAGGGGTAAATGTGTGATTTGTGGAATAACTAAAACTCAGTTTGTTAAGGCAACAAAGGGAGGATCATTGCTAAATAAAGCCATAAATAATTTACCTGTTGAAATGCATCTCCCTGGTCACAATTTTATGGGACCAGGCACTAAATTAAAGAAAAGACTCAATCCAGATCTAACCCCAAAGGAATGGAGTAAACCTATAAACCGCGTTGATAAAGCTGCTTATCATCATGATGTTTGCTATCTTCAACATGATGACACTGCCACAAGAAACGCAGTGTGTGATAAAAATATGTTAACAGAGTTAGAAGGTATTTACAATCCTACTATTAGAGAAAAAATGGAAAGGGGTTTGGTAAGTAAACTCGTTGGAACGAAGATGAAATTTGGAATGGGAGTGAAAAAAAAAATTTCGACACGATAAATTTAGCGGAAGCATTACATAAACCTGTAAAAAGAAAATTTAAGAAAAGGAGAGTTAGAGTAAACGGTATATATAAAATATGGGCTGTGGATTTAGTAGACATGCAAGCATTTTCTAAGTTTAATCATGGTGTTAAATACCTTCTCGCTGTCATTGACATCTTTTCTAAATACGGATGGTTAGTGCCATTAAAAGACAAAACAGGAAAATCTGTTGCTATAGCACTGAAGAGTACTTTTAAGGAGAGAAAACCTGAAAAAATGTGGGTGGATAAGGGTAAAGAGTTCTATAACAAAGATGTTAAAAACTTGGTTGAATTGTATTCTACTGAAAATGAGGAAAAATCTAGTGTGGTTGAGAGATGGATTAGAACAATGAAAGAAAAAATGTGGAAGTATTTTTCCGCTAACTCCACAAACGTTTACATCAATGTGCTACAGGATCTCTTTAAAAAATGTAATAACACGAGGCATTCATCTATTAAGATGACTCCAGTAAATGCTAGTAAAAAAGAAAATGAAACAAAAGTTTGGAGAAATCTTTACCCCGATCATCTCGAAATAAAAGATATAAATCCTAAGTTTTCTGTTGGAGACAAAGTAAGGATAACTAACAAGAAAAAGACTTTTGAGAAAGGTTATACAACAAGATGGACTGAAGAGGTTTTTACAGTTTCTGAAGTAAAACTTACATCACCTGTAACATATAAAATTAAGGATCTTAATGGAGAAGAAATACAAGGTACCTTTTATGAACCTGAACTGCAGAAAACCAGTCAAGAGCTGTATAGGATAGAAAAGGTTATTAAAAAAGGAAAAAAGAAATCTCTTGTAAAATGGAAAGGTTATCCCGATGAATTTAATTCATGGGTTGACAATAAAGACATTAGAAATATTTAACTATAAAAAATGTTAAATATTTCGATTGAAAACGTAATTTTACCAAATAAACTGTTGAACAATTTCGAATTGGAAGATGCAGCAAAAAGATTAGAGATTTCTTATTTTAGAGGAGTTTTTTTACTAGATACATTACCGAGAAAACCGAGTAAAAAAGAATGTGGTATAGTAAACTTTGATAAAAGTGGTGGACCTGGTACACATTGGGTCGCTTGGTATAAAAATGGTAAAACTAAAATTTATTTTGATAGTTATGGTATGCAACCACCTGTTGAAATTCGAGAGTATTTAAAAAGCCCAATACAGTACAATACTGATCAGTTACAACAAGCTGGGCAAGTATTTTGTGGTCATTTATGTTTGTACATTTTAAAAGAGTTAGGCTCAGAGAATAAATTTCAAAATGTTTTAAATAAACTTTTTAGTAATATAAAAAAAAGCCTGTTAACAAATTTGGAAGAATGGAAGATGATGAAACAAGCGGTGATGGTGTGTCACTCGCTTACATAAATAATAATTTTTTACGTAAAGATGGAACAACTGTTGTTACTGGTTCTATAAACATGAATGGTAATACATTAACAAGGGTTAGTAATCCAGTAAATTCTCAAGATGTGGCAACTAAGGCTTATGTTGACACCAACTCAGGGTTGTTGGATGAAAACGGAGGATACCACGGTTAAAAATGGTTATTTAAACATGGGTTTTAATCCAATAAAAAACGTTAAGGAGCCAACAGAACCGAGTGAAGCTGCTACTAAAAATTATGTGGATAGGAGTGGTAAAGCAATAGTAGAGGAACAAGATGGCACTTTTTCCGCTGTTGCAAATATAGATATGAAAGGGTATAGTTTAAACAATCTTATAGATCCCACATATCCACAAGACGCTGCGACTAGGGCTTACGTAGATGGTGCCAGACGAGCCTTTGTTTACACATTTGGAGGGTTTTTGGCAGTTTCTGACGTTTCTATGGGTGGGCGAAGGATTAATAATGTTGGAAGTCCCTTAGAAAACCAACAAGCTGCAAATAAGTTTTATGTAGATGTTAGTATAGAAAACGTTAAAGCTCATTTGGGGGGTGGCGCAATATTAAAAAACCCAGATGGAACCTTTTCTGTCGCTAGCAATATCGATATGAATGGTCAGTTCTTAAAAAATATCGCAAACCCAAAGGATCCACATGACGTGGCAAATAAGGTTTACGTAGACAGAATGATGAAATTTAACAAACCCATTATAACCGTTTGGGCTGAGGAAAATGGGCCAATAGGAGATGGTAATTATGAGTTTTCATTTGGTAATGGTAATTCAGGTAAAGAGCATGGTTTGGGTGGTTACTGTATAAGTGCCCCAGGTAGAATTATAAGAGCTAGTTTAACGTTTGTTAACGATGACCCTAATGTACCAGAAGAGGTAAAACTTAATATTGTGGTAAACGGAATAGAACAGGTTGATTACTCTATTATTGCAAAGAAAAGCATGATTGGTAGCTGTGTAGTTTTTCCTAAACCATTTGAAATAAAACAATGCGACATTATAAACTTTATTTCAAGATCAGACAACCTTACGGTGCGTCACTCTTACATATCTATTTTGATAGAGTTAGACTTGTAAAGTGTTAAATATTGGAAAAAGGATTAGTTTACACCACGTGACATAGTATTTCACAACTTTACCTAATATTTCACAACGCTTACTCGTATAATATCAGTTTAGTCTGGACTTTTGAGGATGATGGTAGTATGTTATGATATTGATAATTTTTTTGCTTTGTTTTTTAAAAAATTAAAAATGTATATGATAATTGTATAAAATATGATTTTTATTTACAATAATAAAGCGGTCTTACTTCCTTGTTGTATTTTAACTTTTGTAAGAATGTTATTACTAACACAAATGGTAACCTCTGGCGTGGTCTAACAGCCCGTAGTTAATACCGAAAAATAAGAACCGCTGGCGAGGCCTAACAGCCCGTAAGTTCATACCAATTACTAACACAAAATGGTAACCTCTACTGTGGGCTAACAGCCCGTAAGTTAATACCATATTTCTTACACATTAAAAACACAAAGTCGTAAGGCTGCTGTTTAAAAACAGAATAAGTATTTTATACAATTATTTTACACGTGGAACATTTTTTTAAAAAAACAAGGTAAAATTTTTTGATATTATAATATACTACCATTTTCAGTTTTGTGAAAAGCTAAGTAAAAGCTGTAGGGTTGTTTACTAAATAATACTTCCTCTTTCGTTTTCAATGAGGAAGTATAAAAAATGGTTTAATCATGGTAGTGTCATTACTCACCTTACTTCATCTATACCTTCTTTTATGAGAAGGTATGGAAAACGGGGTTGAAGGTGATTCTTAACTAATTTAACGTTTTTCAACATTATTTTATACTGAGGAGGTAAACAAAAAAGCGTTGAGCTCTGATGATAATAGTCTTGAGTTGGATATATAAAGATTTATTTAATGGTTAAATAAACCATTAAATAAATGTATGCAGTCTTTTTTAGAAATTTCAAAATTTTAATGTTCGAACGATGATAAACGCTATATCCTTGGGAACAATATCGATACATTAGCTTGGGGACACACTAAGATAAAGACGCTCATATAGCTCTCTGTCTCTCACCAGAGTAGAATATGGACTAAAAATACGAGACGTAGTAGTAAGCGCAGAGATGGTGTGAAAAATTGAAATGAAGGCATGACGTTGTAGGTTGGTAGGATCGATCTATGAATAGGGTGTTGAGCGGTTAGAGTAGATGCGAAGCCCGCCTCGCGCAGAGAAAACTTGATTTTTCGAATTTTGAAATTTTTCGTCCTAGATTTTGACCTCGTCCTAGATTTTGAAATCGTCCTAGATTTTGACCCCAAATTTCAAATTTTTTTGACACGTCATCAAAAATGAACTCCAAATTTGGAAATTTTTTGGCATGGGGCAATTTTGCGCCAGAATACCCATTTTACTATCTACTAGCACAGAGCAAGATCGACAGAGGTTCACATTCGTCTTCCCATCTACAACGCTGAGAAGTAAACGACGCCCGTCTACGCTTCAAACAGCCCAGTTTCAGAGAGGTCTAGACTCGCTTCAAACACGCTAGACTGACTCGGGGAGCTGTTCCGAACGGACCAGCCTCAAACAGCCCAGCTTCAGAGAGGTTCAGACTCATTCCAAGCACGATAGGCTGACTCGGGAAGTTGCTTCAACACGTCCTATACAGACCCAGCCTCAAACGGACCCGTTCCAAGCAGTTTGAAGCTGAGAAGTCGTGTCTCACAGTTCTAGCCTAGGCAGTGAGGGTTGAACAGACCGGTCTGAAACACAGACCGACAGCGTTTCAGCACAACACCGTTCCTGGCCAGCTTCAGACAGACTTGAAGTGCTTCACAGGGACTTGTTTGAAGACGTTTGAAGCCGAATAAGACTGACAAGGTGTTCGAAACCAAGACACGAACGACAGTCTGAAGCAACGTTCATACTCCGTCCGTGTTAAACCAAAGACAGAAGTTTGAGCTTGGCAGTTTGCTTCCATAGACTGTATAAGAGAGTCGTTTGGCGTCCGACGGATAATCTAGCAAGGCAGTATTTTGATGCTTTTGTGTTTTAGTTTCAAATCAATTGAGGCCAGATAGCCTGAGGAAAATTCTATATATCACCAGAACTGTACATATTCCCTGGTAAGACATTGTCACCTGAGAAACAAACCCACTCATCGTCATCATATCTCTTGACAATGGTAAACAATAAAATCCGACCACCGTCAGGCGAATGATCATTCTAATTCGTCCGACATAAAATGGATTATTCCTATCCATCTTATTTGAAAATCAAACTTGTTTTATTACAGGAAGTAGATATTATCAAAATGCCGAGCCTCAGTAGCTCAGTCAGTAGCGGACAGGACTTGAGAACAGATGGTCGCTGGTACGATTCCCTGCTCTGGCAATTTCTTTTCGGGGATAGATGATAGTCAATGGTGAAGGATTCATTCCTCTTTCACCGCAGGCCGTTGTCTCGGCGCGGGTTATGTGGGAAAGTAGCCAGTGGCTTTGAAACAATACTGTGTTTAATACTTGTATAAGAAAATCCAGGAAAGTATGGATAGACCTGCACTGGCCGCTACGATATAACTGAAATAATGTTAAAAACGGTGTTTAACACCTTACTCAATCAATCACTATCAATTATCAATGCACTCCACCTTGCTGTATTTGGACATGATTTTTAGTCGCAGTTTTGTGAAAACAATAGGAAAAATATCGACTGGGCTACGACGTATTAGCGGCACAGATGGCTGCCGGAAAGATGAAGAACATTTTATTGGAGATTTATGTCATGATAGAAGTTCATTAAAAAGAACAATAAAATAAAGTGTCTTCATTACAATTATCAAGATTTCACAATAGTGGCACGATCATCGTGCGCAAAGAGGCCAGCCAATTTTAATTTTTACTTTGTTACACTTACTGCAATGAAAAGTAGGGTAATCCAAAATAAAAAAAAATGTAGGTTTTTCTGCGAGATCTACTTGGTTATGAACCAAAAATATCATTCCGCTCGTTTTGTTCTATTTCGTTTTGTTTCATTCCATTTCGTTGTCGTTTTATTCCGTTTCGTTTTCTTTTATTGCGTTTTGCTTAGTATCGTTGCGTTTTATTTCGTATGTTTCGTTTAGTTTCGTTGCGTTTCATTTCTGGTCTGTTTCTTACTTTATAGAGACGCTTTTTGCAAATGATTTTTTGTCAAAGTATTTGTAAAAACCATAGGAAAATATCAGACGGGCTACGAAGTATTAGCGGTACTGATGGCTGCTGGAAACATGAAGAATATTTAATTGATGATTTATGTCATAACAAAGTAAGCAATAAATGTTCATTTAAAAGAACAATGAAATAAAATGTCTTTAACCTAATTATCAAGATTCACATTTTTTGAGTTTGGTGACGGTATTAAAATCTGAATAGTTGGCTTTAATTTGAGTCAGTCATTTTTTTTTCCCTCGTGTAAAAAGTTAAAGAAGAAGGCACAAAATAGCAACATCTTTTATCCAGTTTATTCATGATTGCTGAAACCAATTGACAGTAATTGTAGACCTCAACATTTTTTATTTTTACAGAATTATCATGATATAGTCCCTAAGGCAAAAAATATGTATTTGTAAAGTTTTTTTTTTTTTTTTAATCTTATTCATCAACAACTAAATTGTTCTATATATTTGTCAAATGACTTTCACTGGTATAAATCCATCTTGGTCTATTTCAACATGTTTTGTTCTTTCTGTTATGTTTAGCTACACTGCACCATTCTGCTACGAAAAGAATGTGGATTTTTTTCATTGATTTTGAAAGCATTAGAGAGATCTTAGACGGAATAAGCAAGTGTAAATAAAACATGTCTGTTATATAGAGCCATAATTATCTCTAAAACTTTAGGTTTATGCTGATATTAACCTTAAAAAATATTCTTTTTTCAAGACCGTATAATGTTATCGGTTTGACCTAAAACCAAATACCGTCATGTACATGTATATACACGTTTGCGCAATAACCATCCTACTTAAAGTTTTAGCTAATACACTCCAACTACTCTTTTTTAAACACTGCATATACAGTCCTACGCGTTTTTACAGCCGTTAATCTCATACTAGCTGAAAAACATGTCAGACTGATGGATCAAATTACTATTCCTTAATAAGTAGTAAAATAAGTAGTAAAATAATACTGCACAGCCTACTTAGTAGAACAACTTTGACTCCCATGGCCCTTGCTTACTGTACTTATTACTTACATATTACACATCTATTACGTGCGATCAAAAAATTTGATTTCATTACAACAAATTACGAGGGCTGTTCGGAAATTATTGAGACACATGGTGTTTTTGAAAAAATACTGAACACTCTAGGTTTATATTTGGTACAGCCACAGAACAACTCTTTATAAGGCAAATAGAGACATATTCTATTCAGTTCACATAATGTGTGCTTTGTTACTTCTGTTTTTAATCCATGTATATAGTTCAATCCGGAGCATATCCCTTAAATGATTTTTCCAATTTAAAAAACGTGTATCAGTGCCTCGGTAAATGAGAAATTAGCGGGAGAACGTCATCAAAATTTACGCTACAAAACCGTTAAAATTATGACGTCAACATGTTATTTTTTCAAAACGATTGCTTTGAATACAAACAGCTTACAGGCGAACAGCAGAAGTTGATAGGATTCGGATCTTGACGTCATTATGAATTCACAGATTAAGGCGTAGCAACGAATGTACATAAAGTTTTGTGCTGAGTTGCAGAAGACACCGGTTGAGACTAAGAAAATGCTGGAACAGACGCAAAGTGGAAGTAAAGTGTCTCGGTCATTAGTGTATCGCTGGCATAAGAGATTTTTAGATGATCTGGATAGCTCGTGTAATTCGAAAGGAGCTATTACGTCAGATGTGAGTAACGCTTTACATCGGGACGTGCTACTCACTGTACGAGATATTGCGCAGCAAAACAACATTGGTGTAGCAACAGCCCACAAGATACTAACTGAAACATTGAATATGGAACATGTATGTGTGCGATGGGTACCTCGCTTACTTAAGGACGACGATCGGATAAGAAGAGTTGCGGCATCTCGGCAGTTCTTAAGGAAGTGGAGATCTGGCGGAGATGAATTCCTGAGACTTGGTTATATTATTATGATCCTGAAGCAAAACAACAGTCAAGTGTGTGGTCAGAAAAGGGATCTGCTCCTCCGAAAAAGGCCAGAGTGTGTAAATTTGGGGGCAAACACATGTGTATTGTGTTCATGGACTGGAAAGGAATCCTCCTCACCCACTTCGTACCTATAGGACAGACTGTAAATTCAGCATATTACAGTCAGGTAAGTTAATGATTATTTTCCATCAACAAAATGAATAAGCGTTGCATAAAAACATCCTCATAAAAATATGTACAATTATTACTAAACAATAGCATGTTAAATGAGCGACATGTTTATTTGTGGTTTTCAGGTTGTCATACGAGGCTTGATACAAGCTATTCGAAAGAAGCGCCCCGACCTCTCACAACAGATCGAGAATGTGATATTGCATCAGGATAATGCACCAGCGCATACGGCAGCAGCGACACAACTGGAATTAGGGCTCCTAGGTTTTGATTAGATCGCACATCCCCCCTACAGCCCCGAACTAGCTCTAATGGATTTTGCTGTATTTCCCCACCTTAAGGCCGAGTTGAGAGGCAACAGATTCAGTGACATTAATGAACTTAGATGTGCGACACTAAATGTCATAAGGAAGGAAACTGGAGAGTGAATAGTGTAGAAACGTGTATATTAAGTGGGTTACGCCCCACATGAAATGTGTTCTGTGCGATGGAATTTACTTTGAAAAAGAATAAAATTGTTAATAACGCTTTTGACATGCACAACGTTTGTTTGACGTCGCATAGACGTCGGTGGCGTGCTCCGTTTAAGCTTACCTCATATACTTCAGGGAAACGCTGTGGGCGTTCAGCTAGTCCTAATGCATCATAAGTATGCAATTTTGTAACACTAATTTTGAACTTATTTATGATGAAAAATGAAGATTGCACTCTTTAGTGCATTCATTTTATCGCAAGCGTCTCAGTAATTTCCGAACAACCCTCGTATAGCTTAATGCTGTTTAACAAATCCGCTTTTCAGGACTTTCAGTCCTTTGAATTTCCTCATGGCACTAATATTCAAGGCGAGTGGTACACAATTACGTGACAATCATCATACCAATTTCTTTGTTGAACAAGTGGATTGAAGCAAATATCAAAGTGTGTTTTTATCGATCTAATCTCTGCGGCCTCTCAATCCATACGGTTAAAGATTGTCATAAAGCCACAAGACTTGTATCTATGTAAATCTTGTTGGTGTTGTTTGTGTGCCTACAGAAGTCTGGCTCTATAACCTAGAGCAAACTGCACTGTTTATATAGAGATAAGTATTTTATTTTGATTGTGATTTTCTACTATTAGCTGAATATTACACATTTTAACCTGGTCACGAAAAGAAATCTTCGTAAAGATAATTCACTGGCAATGTAAGTCTACATTGATCTAGAAATTACAGATGAAGGTAGTGATACCTAGTGAGTGATAATGGCACATGTCTTTGTAACTGTAGTGCCATTGGTTAGGCGCAAGACCAGAACTGATGCAACGGGCACAATTACTAATTGGGTTTTTTTTATTTTAGACGTTGAACAATGATCTCATATTTACTCAAAACCTTAGGCCTACTGATCGATTGATTGCATGGTGTTCAACGCCGTTTTCAACATTATTATACCACCCCCCCCCCCAACGAAGTGGAGGGGGGTATACTGGAATCGCCATGGCTGTCTGTGCGTCGGTCCGTCCGTCCGTCTGTCCGTAGACACAAATATGTCCGGCGAAATACACCGACAGTTTTTCAGGTACTGAACACAAATTTACACACAGTGTTCCTATATATATGAAGTTGTGCATGTGCAATTTCCATGACCTTGCTGCGATTTTTTGCGGAATTATCTCTCCTTCAATTTTTTTCAACTCTTGTACTAAACCATTTTGCATTCTATGACAAAGACCTGTTTTGTGACAAGGAGCTGGTGGGGGTATGATCACGTTTAGTGATAGCTCTAGTTTAAGCTATATCGCAGAGGCCAGTGCACCTATTCATCCTTTCCTGGATTTTCTTTTACCATTTCTGCGCACAGCATTCTTTCCAATCCACTGGCTGCTTACCAACATAACCGTCGTCGAAACAAGGATCAGCGGTGAGAGAAGAATGAATCCTGTCGCAATGACTATCATCAATTCTCGGAAAAAAATTGGCCGAGCCGGTGATCGAACCACGACCCCCTGTTCTTGAATCCTGTACTCTACCGGCTGTGCTACCAGGACTCGGCACCTTAGGCCTAACATGTTTGTTAGACTGTTATTATTGCATAAGGAAAAGTAAATCTGCTAGAAATGTGCAAAGAGAAATCGAAAAATTTACAAGTGGTTCGTTCATCAATAGGTTTAAACTCTGTATAAGACATCTAGTCCAGAAGCACTTAAGTGTACATGTGTAACTAATATATGGATTAAATCATTATTATCTTGTTTGGGTAATTATGAACGAGATCTTCAAGATTTTCTTTTTTTTGTGGAGGGGGATGTAAGATAAAATGGTCAGCAATTCTGGGTGTCATTTAATGATCGTTTTGTTTATCCAGTGCCAAAATGCAGTAACTCTGACTGTATGCACTTGTTTAACTCGGCCGATTCCGTAACATCTAACATTGTCCTTGTTTATCCGGTGCCGAAATGTCATATGATCGTAAAGATGGAGATGCCCATGAAAATCAATTTGCAACGTCATCCACAACATTTTGAAGTTAATCACACATTCAATCTGTCGGAGAAAACTGCCGACGAAATTGATAAACCAAATTTGAAATTAGGACTTTACAAAGTGTTTGTCAAGGGTAATGTATTTAAAAAGGTTTGTTAGAAAACTGATTCCTGTTTTATGTTTTTAATTGAGGGTCCTACAATACGGTAAGGCGGTTATTATCTGGTGAAGAAATGCAAATCATTCATCGTAATACAAATCTGACTAACGGATCAACCAAGGTTTGCTGAATGATGCTGTTTATTTATCAATCCAACTTTTCACTCAGATGGCAAATCTCTCTAAAGTTATCGGATGTAGTGGTTAGTTTTTTAAACAGATAATGACAAAAAGTTATAACTCTGGTATTAGAACAGGGGCAGGATACCACTAATTACTAGAACGCTGCAGAATTATTCATTTTTGTGGCAAACACAACTAGGCCTATCTGGTATCTCTCAACAGTTCTTTACAATAATAACCTGTCTTTAAAGACTGCTCAGATGTATACCCTTGTTTTTTTGGGGGGAAAAAACAATTTGTGCATATTTATTTACAATTTTCCTTTCTTACTCGTCAAAAGTTAAATCGTTTTCAGGTATGTTTTCTTTTTTTTTTTTTTTTTTCATCAAATGGGTATCAATTTCACAGATTCATCCCGTTTTTTTTCCCAGCACAATCAGTACTTTTGTGATATTAAGTCTTATAATTTTTAATTGTGTGATACCTGTCATCCATATATAGGTAAACCGTGGTCCTTGTTATTTTCTTTCCAGGCTACAACAAAAACACTTAATACTACCAATGTGTCATCTTATAAGAATCTTGAATACTTATATTTGGTTATAACATTTAGCTATAATAGATCATTTTATTAGGAACCTTGACATAATGGTTCATCTAAAAACACGTCTTTCATTTTCCGACCATATTTCCAAAACGTCTTTAGGTAATGCTAATTGTCTAACTTTAAATTTGTTCTTTTTTTTTTTTTTTTTTTTTCAATACCGTAGAAATATCCAGTGCTTTCAGCGCTTTGATTAAGCTTAGTAATATAAAAAGAACACCTTTTAACCCTTGATCAAATAATTGCTGGTTTTAACGGCCCTACGAAAGCCGTTTGCGAGCAATGTGGGAATAGGGAAAATGCAGGAAACTACTTTTTCCTCTTTTTCCCTCAATGTTTCTATTCTGAAAAAAAAAAAAGCAAACTAATTGTCGTCTGCAGATGCTGTTAATTTGGAAAACTCCACTCCTCAAGTTTGAAAAAGGGTTAACATGATTTTAAAGCAACTTTATAGACATGCCCTGTAAGGCCTTATCACTTTATCAGTGCATATGTTTGCACATTCTTTATGTCAAATTTAGCAACGGGACGCTATAAAAATGTTCTATATTCATGTTTTCATTATGACAGTCCCACTTTTTTTCAGAGTATTGTGCGCGGGTAAGTTAAGGACTCTAGTTTAACGTTTTAATGAATGCATAAGAATTATTTGGATCAAGACGAGATGTATCAATCCTGCGCCTCATTATAAGTTAGTGAGTTATAAAACAAGGCTTGTGCCTAGAACAAGTGACCGAGGTCCGCTAACAGGACTTAACCCATTGTCTCTGAGCCCACGATTCTATTTATTTTTTCCCTAAATATAACAAAATATCAGTGTGCATAGAAGCTTGTTGTTTTTAGGATTGAAACTTTATAGTGCCTGTCATGTGTGGTACGAGAGACGATTTAGGGGAGAGAAAGATTGAGAGAGAAGTTTTAGTTCACTTTACAAAACGTTACATGCTTTAAACACCGATGTATAAATCTTCAAAACTTTTGAAGTTACCCTTGTCCGTAATATTTCTTTCATTTAAACATAGAGGAGTCTACAACGTTTTGTTTGAAATATATTGGTATCTATAAGTAGCATTCCTATCCAAGCATAACCCATTTGTTTTCTTCCTGCATATAAGTAAATAAAATAAAAACTATACTTTTTGGTAGATTATCGACAAAAAAAATATGGTGAATCATGGTTTGATATTTCATGGTTACGACCAGTGAAAAATACCGATTTCATATTGGCTAACTCTCCAGTTGAGGGCTGAAACAGTAGTTCCCGCGCACTATTTACATGTACCTAGGTGAACAGCGCGTGCCATTCAACCAGAGGGAGATATGATGTAATTTATGTGCATTTTCCTTCCATTTCTCACGCTATACGTCACACACACACACACACACACACACACACACACACACACACACACACATATATATATATATATATATATATATATATATATATATATATATATATATATTTTTTTTTTTTTTTTTTTTTTTTTTTTTTTGCCTTGTTATGTGTAGGGGGTACGCCATGGGGAATTACCGTAAAGCACGTACTGAATTTTGACGAAAGTCCGAACAAAAAAGGGGTTAAAGCATGAAATAAATAGATTTTTTTTTTTTAAAGATCAAAATTTATTTCACCGAGCGAACATCATCGGTAATATGTTCCCTCGTTGCACAAAGGACAAAGACTACCGGTCTTCATTGAAGGATAGTAAATGTATTTTTCAGAAGTGCCCCAGAGCTCTCAAATAAACTTAAAACTTATTAACACCAGTCCGATAGAGTTATCTTTCTTATCGTGCTCTTGTGCATATATGGTTAGAAAATGAAAAAGTTTCGTGAGACATCGGTAATTTTTCGGCTCATTTAAATAGGGTAAAATCGCTATCTTCGACTGAATGCTGCTGATTGACTAACAAAGAGGGTGGTAACAAGTTTCACATAGGTTTGTACAGTGAAAACTTTGAAAATCTTGTTCCAACACGAAAGACTTCGAGCTTTAATATCGGCAATAGAATCATCTACTGAACAGCATTCAAGTTTGTAAAAAGATACACCTGAGGTCAAAATTTGTCCTGTCCCGTGGGCCACAAGTTTTACATGGTCTTCAATTGTGAAAACCTTCAAAATATTCTAAGAGTAGTTCAAAACCAAGAGACTGTGATATTTAGTGTATAGCATTATCTAGTTGTCCTCTTAAAATTTGTTCAAATGATACCCCTTAATAATAATCAGCCCCGCCTATGGTATCACAAGTTTTAGCTTTATGTACTGCAAAAACGTTTACATGTACACTCCAGAGGCCACGTCTTTGGTCAAAGACGACAAGAATGGCTCACGTAGGGTCAAAAAGAGGGTCAGCGGGACAAATGTACGAAAAAACGTATACCCGTTTGTGAAAAGTCGGCCCCGTCCAGAAGATTACAAGGTCTAGGTGACCTTATATAAAGCAAAACTGTTTGTACACTCACAGGCCAGATCTATAGTTCGTTACATATGAAAGTTTATCAGAATATCTCGTGTCATACTTCGAAGGCTTTAATAGTGGCTCATGTAGGGTCAAAAAGTAGGCTATCGGGACAAATCAATGAAAACTTATTAAACTTCTCACTACATTCTTTGTGCAATACACATGGAAGTTTATTAGAATAGCTGTCTTTACGATAGGTCGGATGGGTATAAAACTGTGTCACCTTGTGTCCAAAAAATAGTTCAATGGGAAAAATGTAAGAAAAATGTTATATTGATATTTCTCGACGAAAGGGTTTTTATGTCAACATCAGTTGAAAGTTAAAAAGGGGGATTAATGCTAATCGTTACCCGATCAATAAATAACGGGAAAAAATATATCTAAATTGAGAAAATGCTAGTTAATGACTCTTTAAATTCCTCAGGGAATAAATGAATCGGTATGAAAAAAGTCGATATTTACCTTTTTAAGAGTTCTATAACACTCCACCCATCTAGAAGATTTCCAAGCGTGCGTTACTCCAACCAATGTAATTTACAATGTGTCATAGTATGAGAATGACGAAAAACTTGCAACAAATAGGACAAAAAAGTCACTAATTCTAAATACCTCCGACAGCCATCTTTATAGAAAAAAAGGTGACTTATATGAGGTCTTGTTACAATCTAAGTGAGTTGGGATGTAAATCAGAGATCAGGGTTTGCGGCATCACCTACATCTACGCCATTGGTAAAATGGTTAATGACGGATAAAGTGTTATGTACAGTTTGCGTGCTTATTGTTCAGAGAGATTTATTTCTCAGATGAATTTCTTCTTTTCTTAACATGTAACGTATATATAGTAAAATATTAATACATTGACTGATATGAATGTTTTGAATCAACACATTCATTGCTTTAACCGCTATATGACTGCCTTTCACTAAAAGCATATCATTCCAATGAGTCAGCACTCTTTTTTTCGTCATCAGAACATGAATGAATAAGTAATGACGAAGCAGAACAATCTGGGGGAAGTAATTTGGACAATAGCTCTTCACTTGCTATATCATCCACCTCTGAGACAGCAGAAGCAACCACTCAAAATCACACTGCCGCTTCTTAAAAGGTTCTTAAAAAGGCTTCTTAAAAAGATTCCTCTTCCTCTGCTTGCAGACTTTCTACATTATCAACAGCATTTCATATTTTCATATTTGACTTTTAAACATTCCACCGAAAAGGAAAATGCGTTTTTGTTCAGACTGATATTTAACATTGTTATACAGGTATTGAATTTCATTGTTCTATATAAGTAAAGTCTTTCAGGAAATATAAATTTGGACGCAATTCATCTATCTCAAAGCAAAAGTTAAGTGAAGTTTCAGAAGAAAGTCTAAAGTAACAAGTTTTTTATTTTTTTTCTTTTTATTTTTTTTTTATTATTATTTTTTTTTTTTTTTTTTAATAGTGATTTGAAACAATTTTGGGAAGGTGTACAAATTGTCTGTTTGTTTGGCTTTTTTGTCATTTCAAACATTATCGCAGTCATAACGAGGCAACTATTGCTCCAGTCAACCCCTTTCACGAGTTCTGCTAGTAATTTTGAAACAACTCTCATTCTTTACCACTGACTGCTTTTCAAAAATGTCGAAAAACCGTTTGGAATACATTTCGAAAACAGCAAAAACCAAAGTTTGAGCAGGTATTTGTTTTTTACAAGACCTGTTTGTTGGGGGAAATTATTTCACCAGAAGGGAAACTTCGTCGACCAACTTTCATTAGCGTAATTCCTTCTGACAACAAATATTCAATACCCGGATATTTCAATCGATCGGAAAAGAACAATTGTTTTGCAAGCATTCGAATTTCCAATATATTCGAAACAATAATTATTTTTCTTTTTGAAAAAGAGAATATCATGCAATATCTTTATAATACACGGCGAGTTTCTAACAAGCTAAATGACGCAGTTAGTGCTACTGATACAAGAATTGCAATTGGATTGCATTGGAATCATCAGACAAACGCGATACACAGGGTGGTAATGTTGTTGAATTTATTGATGAAAAGAAGAATGGAACCTAAAATTGTTAGTACCAGTAGGGTCTTGAGGATGCCCAACGTTGGTTGTAAGATACTGAAAGATAGCCAATGTTGATTTAAAACATTTCACTTCAGTACCTGAATGATCTTTGGCATGAGAAATTCAATAAGAGAGGTGGTTGCAGTAGTTATACACAAGCATCCTTGGAATTTATGCACAATTATATTGAGGGACGCCTAAAGGACAAAAACCATCAGTCTTCAATGAAGGATAGTAAATGTATTTTTCAGAAGTGCATCAGAGCTCTCAACTAAAATTAATAGTTGTTATCTTAGGATCTTTTCCACACGAGTTCGAATCCCGCCAGATGCGGTTTGTATTTCAGATATGCATTTAGTACAAATTTTCATGTTCGTAAAATGAAGATGTTAATCCTCAAAAACTAATGATGTTTTCCACATAGGTTCGAATCCTATCAGTTATGGTTTGTATACCAGCTACATATTTATTGCAATCTTTCATATTCTCAGGAAGAATCATCTAGTGAACCTCTTTCAAGTTTGTACAAATGTAATACCTTAAGTTAAAATTTGTCCTGCTCCGTGAACCACAAGTTTTACATGGTCTTAAATTGTGAAAACTTTAAAAATCGGCAAGTTCAAAACCGAGAGGCTAAGGCTTGTGATATTTAGTGTGATTTTAGTGTGTTGCATCATCTTGTTGACTTCTTTTAAATTTGTTCAAATGATAAACCTTTGTGAAAAATTGGCCCCGCCCAGGGTATTATACGTTTAAAGTGACCTTATGTAATTCAAAACTGTTGTCACACTCTTTAGTCCATTACATATGAACGTTTATCAAAATAGCTCGGTCATAAATCGAAAGACTTTAACAACGGCCCACGTAGGGTCGCAAGGTAGGTCATAGGGACAAATCTTGGATAAACTGATTGAACTCCTCACTACATCGTTTGTGCAATATACATGGAAGTCTGACAGTGTTGTGTTGATATGTACATGTATCGACTAAAGGGTTTTGATGTTAACATTTTTTAACGTTAAAAGGGGAAAATTTTGCAAATCGTTACCATATCAATAGCGGAAAAATAAAAACGAAATGGAGCTTTAAAATGACTAAGATCCACAGGGAGTGAATGAAACCGCATGACAAAACACTCTTCGGATCAATATTTCGGTTATTATCATTTTCAAAAGTTAAACACTTAATCCAATTTTAAGATTTATATGCGTTTTTACTCAAACATAGTAATTTACACTGTTTTACAATAACAGAATGACGAAAGACTAGCGACAAAATAGCCGAAAAATCACAACTTCTAAATACTTTCAATAGTCAACGATGAATGTACATTAGGTTTTGATACCAAGGTATTGAAAAATACAGATATCAGTTTGATAGCATTTAAATAGCAAAAAATATGGCTGTTCGAAAAGCGTCCCTTTAAACCTTGGCTTTCAAACTGGAAATAAATTTCTACATTAGGCAACAGCGCACTTCGTACTAAAACTTACATTTACTTGTTTGCCGCTAAATACGTGTGTATGATCTGTCGTCACTTTTTCAGGTATTGGCTACAGTTTTGATGCCAATTCCAAAATTTTGGGTTACTGTATTAGTTAGGATGTAAATCAGAGGTCAGACTAAGCCCTCTCTGCAGTATGACCTACATCTAAACCTTTGGTAAAATTAACCTTAGTCACCAATGCCGTGTAACGTATACCATACGTGATATTAATGGTAAAATATTTATACATTGACTGCTATCGATGTTTTGAGTACACATATTCATTGTAACCACTTTGAACGACATTGCCGTTTCTGAAAAAGATTCCTCTACCTCCGCAAGCGGACTTTCAACAGCACCAATACCATCCTACCGTAAGAACTTTTTCATGGTTGACCTATAAACGTTCAACCGAAAAGGAAATGATTTTTTGTTCGAATTGATGTTTAACATACTTATAAAGGTATTGAATTTCACTCAATATAAATGACTTCTTTCAGGAAAAATTAATTTGGATACAACTCTTTTACCCCAAAGCAAAAGATACGTAAAGTTTAAGAAGAAAGTCTAATCTTACAAGGGTTTCTTTTTTTACCTTTTGATAGTGACCCATTTTGTGGTTTGAAACAATTTTGGGAAGGTCTACAAATTTTTTATATGTTTGAATTTGATGCCATTTCAAACATTATCTCAGTCATAACGAGACAACCAGTGCTTCTTTTGATAACTTTTCCGGACTTTCTGGACTTCTGTTACTATTTTTTTGAAACAACTCTATTTCTGAGCCACTGGCTGCTTTTCAAAATGAATAGTATCTAAAAGCGTCTGGCCTTGAGAAAACATTTCGAAAACAGCAATAACCTATGTTTTAGCAGTTTTTTTTTTTTTTTTTTTTTTTGAGAAGACCAGTTTGTTGGAAGAAATTATTTCATCGAGGGTAAATTATTCGTCGAGCAAGTTTAATTAACGTAAATCCTTCTTGCAAATTTATTGCACAAATATTAAAAGACAGGATATTGCAGTCAATCGGAAAACGTCAATGGTTTTGCAAGCATTCCAATTTCCTAATTTATAGGAAAGTGTAATTATCTTTCTGTTACAAAATATACAGTGCAATGCGTTTTTATAAACTGCAAGTTTTCAACAACGTATTTGACGCTGTGAGTGCCAAGAAAAGATTATGGCAGTTGTTACACACAAGCATCCTTAATATAAACGAACAATTATTTTGAGGGACACCTGAAGGACAAAGACTATCAGTGAGGGTGAGAGTGCAGTGATAGAGAGTTTAAAAGTGATTCCGTGCGTATGATGTCAGCGAAGTTCTGTCATAGTTGCCTGAGTGTTGTGATATTTCATTTCTTCGTGCGTGCGTGAGTGAACACTGATCTTTTAGAACCTATAAAAACCCACTATTGTTGTAGATCAGTCAGAGACATTTTTGTTTTCTTTATGGAAGAAACAGAGTGCGTTTGTTTGTGGATAGTTTGATGAATTTCGGTGTAAGACAGTAAATTTTATTTTGTTCTGTAAAAGTTTTCATGGAGTTTTTTGGGTGTATTTTGTTACCCTTTTGTGTTTTACAGTTTACAGTGATGCTTTTCTGGCTTGTTGTTTGCATACTAGAGGATTGCGCCGGTGCTCATTTTCCTTCAATGTAACCGCGTTAACTTCCAAAGTAAAAACGCCAGTAATTTCAAACTTCATATACAGATACGCCACATTCAGGAGAAGTGCAGTGTAGAAGAACCATAACTCTATTCCCGAAATATTTAGAGTTATTGCCCTTTGTAAGTTTTAACTTTGATTTTTTTGCCCAGGCCATAACATTTGGGGTTATTGCCCTTCGTAAATTTTAACTTGAAATTTTTGTCCGGGGCATAACTTCCAAAGGAAAAAAGCTAATATTTTCAAACTTCATATACAGATAGGCCACATTCAGGAGAAGTGCATTGTAGAAGAACCATAACTCTATTCCCAGTATATTTAGAGTTATTGCCCTTTGTAAGTTTTAACTTTAGGTTTTTTTTTAGTCCAGGGCAAACTTTTGGGGTTATTGCCCTTTAAGGAGAAGGGCATTGTACAAGAACCATATTTCTATCCCAACTATTTTTTGGGTTATTGCCCTTCGTAAATCTAACTGTAGATTTTTGTCAGGGGCTTAACTTCCCAAGTATAGAAATTAGTAACTTCAAACCTTATATACAGATAGACTACATTAACGAGAAGTGCAGTGTAAAAAAAATCACTCTTTTCCCACTATTTTTAGAGATATTGCAATTTGTAAATTTTAACTTTAGATTTTTGTTTGTGGCATAACTTCCAAAGTATTAAACCTAGTGACTTCAAACTTCATTATACAGATAGACCACATTAACGAGAAGTGCAGTGTACAATAAACATAACTCTATTCCTACTAGTTTTAGAGTTACTTCACTATGTAAATTTAAATTTTTTTTTTTTTTTTTTTTTTGTCTGGAGCATAACAGTTACTTATAATTGACACCTGTTCTGTGACAAGGCGCTTTGTGGGGGTATGCGGCACTTTTGTGACAGTTCTAGTTTCATTCTTTCCTATTTATACTAAGCTGTGTTATAGAAAAAGAGGGCCTAATGACAAACTCAAACAAGAAGTTTATAAATGTTTAATCTGAATTTTTTTCAGACAATTTTGCCATAACTATAAAATTTGTGTTTGATTTACAGATTGTTCACAATGACAGGAAGTTTTACTCCAGTGTTTCAAGAGTTATGTTCCTTCTTTATTTAATTATTTGAACATTGGCAAATGTAGTTTGGCAGACCAGAGCAAACGCAAGTAGCCTGTTTCACCCCCACCCTCCTCTCTCGTGACCAACCATTTACTGACAGCCTTCACTTTCCTAAAAAGAGACCTGTTCGGGGAGCATAATCCGTTTATGACGGCTCTTTTTTTTTTTTTTTTTTTTTGTTTGTTTGTTCCGTTACTATTTTTTCAAACAACACCCTTTTCATAGCATATGGTTCCTTTTCGAAATGAACAGTGTCGAAAGTCGTTTTGCGTTGAGAAAGGAACGAATTTTGAAAACTGTTTGAGCAGTTGTTTATGGGGAGAACCGTTGGTTGGAAGAAATTATTTCACTGGAAGGAAATTTACTAGTATTCGTCGAGTGACATAAGTTAGTGTAATGCCTTCTAGCAAAATTATTACACGAATATTGAAAGCCCGGATAAAACAGTCGATTGGAAAACGTGAATGGTTTTCAAAGAATTTGAATCGTCTAGCTTCTACGAAAGTGCATTTATCTTTCCTTTAAGGATAGGGCACTTTAATGGGAGTCTTGTAATATCGCCTTTCATCGTCGAAAAAACGTACGGATTCGGCTCAGACTCGGGTAATCCGTATCGTTCGGCCGATACACGCTTATTCCCTGCATCGATTACGGATTACCTGAGTCTTGGCCGAATCCATTCGATTTTGGCGATAAAAGACGATGGTATGCAAATTCCATCAGGTTGCCCTATTCTTAAAAAATATATATCATGCAATATGTTTGTAATATAAACTGTGACTTTCCAGAAATGTAAATGGCACGGTAAGTTCTACTGATATGACAATTGCAATTAGATTGCATTGGAATCATCACTTGTCGAATTTACTGATAGAAAGAACATTTTCATAGTACTAGTACATAGTAGGAACTTGAAGAATCCGCAACGTCAGTTGTATGATACTGAAAGAGAGCCAAGATTGATTAAAAACATTTCACTTCAATACGTGAATGACCTTCGGAATGAGATCTTAAATTTAAAAAGAAAAGATGGTGGCATTAGTTACACACAAGCATCCTTAAAATAAGCGAACAATTACTTTGAGGTCACATAAAGAAAAGGACTAACAGTTTTCATTGAAGAATGGAAATATTTTTTTTTTCCAGAAGTGCATCAGCGCTCTTAAATAAATACTAATACTCGCACGTTCGAAAGACTTATCTGTCTTTGAGTACAGAGGACACAGAGACAAATCTTAGAAAAGTATCGTATTGATATGTCCTACCGAAAGGTTTTTGATGTTAACATCTTTTGAATGTTAAAAAGGGTATAATATGCAAATGGGTTACATATCGATAGAAGAAAAATAAGACACCAGTGAGTGTTATAAATGACATTTTAAATTCCTTAAAGAATGGAAACAGTATGAAAAAAAAAAAAAATCTCTTCTATGCAATATTTCGGCTATCGATTTTTTCAAGACTTCTAGAACTATTCATGCATTTAGAAGATTTTTAAGCGTGTATTACTCAAACCAGTGTAATTTACAATGTTTTTCAGTATTACAATGATGAAATACTAGCAACAAAACACACGAACATTCACAAGTTGTAAATACCACAGACAGCAGTACAAGTATGGTTTTTATATGAGGTCTTCATTAAAATTGTTTTGTAGAATACAGGTGTAAATTTGATGGAATTTATCTAGCAAAAACATGACTCTTAAAACAAGAGGGCCAAGATGGCCCTGGATCGCTCACCTGAGTTTTTGACAAGACCATAGCCAATTTTTTTAAAGTATTGAAATTTTGGAAACAAAATCATTATCTTGACAAGCAATTTTGAAAAGGTCACCTGAAAAAATCATTTCAAAATCTGTCAGCACCCCTACATTCATCACCACAGCCATGTCTTTGACGAATCAGAATTCAGCACATAAAGTTTGTATAGAATTCAGAAAACAATCTATCATAAAGTACAGAAATGGTGAATAACAAGGCGGTTAACACCCAGATAGAGGCCATTTTGATAACTGGTGAAATATTATGCATGTATTCCAAAGATAACAGTTTTATATTACCTCTTGCAATACATAGCTATCAAATACATCAAGTAGAAAGTCTGCATATTAATTAGCTTTTCTCACCAGTGCACTCACATGGTATAGGTTGACGTCTGCAATAGCCCTTTTCATCAAAATACCTACACAGTCTTTTGATGAATATTAAAAGGTCACCAAAGGATCAATTCTGTGAAATTATTACAAAATCTGACCAGTGGTTTCAGAGAAGAAGAATTTTTTAGAATTTCTTCAAGTCCATATAGTGCAAATAGCCCCCCCACCACCACAGCCATGTTTCTTGACGGATCAAAATTTCGCAAACAATTTTTCAAAAGGGGCACCTAAGGAACATTTCTGTGAAATTGTTTCAAAATCTGACAAGTGGTTTAAGAGAAGAAGAATTTCATAGAATTTCTTTAAGTCCATACAGTGCAAAGAGCCCCCCCCCCCGCCATATTTTTTGACAGATCAATATTTCACGAACAATTTTGAAAAGGGTCACCCTTGGAACATTTCTGTGAAATTATTTCAAAATCTGACCTGCAGTTTCAGAGGAGAAGATTTTCAATGAATTTCTTAGAAAAATTAATTTGGTTGCCATGGCAACCAGAGTTTTTGATGGAATCAAATTCTGTGAACAAATTTGAAAGAGGACCTCCCTAAGAACATTCCAGCCAAGTTTTGGTTCTAATTGGCCCAGCAGTTTAGGAGGAGAAGTTGTTTAAAGAATTGTTGACACCGCACGGCGCAAAGCGCCCCCATCACCATCACCACCACAACCACGGCCATGTTTTTCCACGGATCAAAATTTCACGAAGAATTTTTGAAAAAGGTCATCCAAGGAACATTATTGTGAAATTATTTCAAAATCTGACTAACGATTTCAGAGGAGAAGATTTTTAAAGAATGCGAAGACCCCCCCCCCACCACGGCCATGTTTTTCGACCGATCAAAATTTCACGAACAGTTTTTGGAAAGGGTCACCCAAGGAACATTTCTGTGAAATTATTTCAAAATCTGACTAGCGGTTTCAGAGGAGAAGATTTTTAAAAAAATTCTTAGAAAATACCATTTGGTTGCCATGGCAACCAGAGTTTTTGATGGAATCAAATTCTGTGAACAAATTTTAAAGAGGACCTCCCAAGGAACATTCCAGCCAAGTTTGGTTCTAATTGACCCAGCGGTTTAGGAGGAGAAGTTGTTTAAAGAATTGTTGACACCACACGACGCAAAGCGCCCCACCCCACCACCACCACCACCACCAACACCACGGCCATGTTTTTCGACGGATCAAAGTTTCACGAACAATTTATTGAAAAGGGTCACCCAAGGAATATTACCGTGAAATTATTTCAAAATCTGACCAGCGATTTCAGAGGAGAAGATTTTTAAAGAATGCGAAGAGCCCCCCCCCACCGCGGCCATGTTTTTCGACGGATCAAAATTTCGACGCAGGACGGACACAGCGTGATCCTAAAAGCTCCCCTTGAGCACGTTGTGCTCAGGTGAGCTAAAAAGCGTCCCTTCAAGCATTGGCTTCCAATCTGGAAATAATGGGCAAGATTAGGCAAAAGCTGCGATTCGTACTCAAACTAACATTAATTGTTTTGCCGTTAATTACTTATGTAGGGTCTAACGTTACTTTTTGAGGTCTTGCATACAGTTCTTATGCCAATGCCAAAATTTGGAGTTACTGTATTATTTGGATGTAAATCAGAGGTCTAACTTCACGCTTTCTGCAGTATGATCTACTTCTAAAGAGTTGGTAAAATTAGCGTCAGTCAAATATGGCTGATAAGCTGTTATGTACAATGTGCCTGCTTATTGTTCAGAGATTTGCTTCTCAGAGGACTTTTTCTTTTTTATACATGTAACATATATGATTAATTTGTAAAATTTCAAAACATTGACAGTTATAAATGTTTTGAGAAAACGCATTCATTGCTCCAACCACTATATGAGTGCCTTTCACTGAAACTCAATTTCTCAATCTGTCAGCATCCTTTTTTCGCCAACAGAGCCTGAATTATCAAGTACTGGTCAAGCAGCACAATCAACAGCAAGTTATTTTGAAAATATGTCTTCAATTTCTATACCATCCTCTTCTGAAGCACCAGAAGCAACCACTTCAAACGACACTTCCGCTCCTGAAAAAGATTCCACTACCTCTGCTGGCGGACTTTCTACAGCACCAACACCATCCACCCGTAAGAACTGTTTCATGCTTCATCATTAAACGTTCCACCTTAAAGAAATATACGTTTTTGTTAAGATTGATGTTTAACATTGTAAGAAAGGTATTGCATTTCATTGTACAAGCTAAATTACTTCTTTCAGAAAAAGTAAACTTGCATGCCATTTCTCTTCCTCACAGCAAAAGTTACTTGAAAGTTGAAAAGAAAGCCTTAGACGATAAGATTGTCTTTTTTCCCTTCTGATAGTGACCCATTACGTGGTCTGAAAGATTTTGTGAAGGTCTACAAGTCGTGTATCTGTTTGGTTTTTGACGCCATTTCAAACATTTTCTGAGTTATAACTAGACAACAGGTGCTCCTATCAATCATGTCTCTGCTAGTTCTGCTACTTTTTTTAAACAACACTTATTCTTAGCCAGAGGCTTTTTTTTTCACAATGAACTGTTTCGAAAAACCGTCTGGCGTTGAGAAAGGAACACTTTTCGCAAACACCATTAACCTATGTTTGAGCACTTGTTAGAAGACAATTTTTCTCTGGAAGGGAAACTATTCATCGAGCGACTAATTTTGCTTAGAGCCTTCTTTTTAACACGAAAATTGAAAGCCCGGATATTGCAACGGAAAAGGTCAATGGTTTTGCAATCACTTAATTTTCAAATATATCCGAAGTAGTAAATATCTTTTTTTCATTTATTTATTTATTTATTTATTTATTATGCAAAATGTTTGTCATAGACTGCGACTTTTAACGACCTCAATAACATAGTAAGTGCTTCTGATAAAACAATTGCAATTGGATTGCATTAGAATCGTCAGACAAACAGGATCCACACTGTGTCAACTTTGGCGAATTTATTGATGATAAGAAGAATGAAATCTATAATCTTTTAGTACTAATAGAGATGTACAAGCGGTAACCGAATAAAGAATATGAGCACGGAATACTGAATTTCAGACCGGGGGTCGTCTCAGAAGCTACGAAATCATCGATAAAGGTAAATCGCCCTATCTGCGTCTACCGTTTTTCCATTGTATTTGTATGGTTTTTACCAGCCCGGTTTTCAGTCCGATCATTTTACCCATCTTTATATTTGGACGTTCCTTTGTCAAAAATGACATCTCATTATTTACAAAGTAAAGTCCGAATATAAAAGAGGAAAAATGATCGGGCTGGAACACAGGCTAGATTTTTTACTAATAAATCTGTACCAAACTACCAATTATTTACTAGACCAAATAAAAGCAATTGCAGACGATTAATTAAATGTAGCTTAAATGATGATTTCTGTCTTTGAATAGGTACGTGTAGAAAGCATTGTGGGAAATGGAGGAAATGTTGGTTACTAGCATTTACTCCTTTTCCCACACTGTTTTCAAAAGCCCTTCATGATCTTTGCCTTCAAGCATCCGAGGGATAAGTGTGGACCCATATCATCCTTTTTTGAACTACATAGCCTGACCTGGGTTGAAACTTGAGCCTACAGTAGGTTTTCTGAATGGTAAATTGCCATCTAGTCATTGTAAAATTATTATCATGTATCTCACAGCTCAGGCGTCGACGACTCGTGTAATGGGTTAACGAGATTTTATATCGTTCAATTTTGCATAAATTGACAAAGAATTGTTTTGCACACCTTCGCCAGTTTCCCGCTGGCTTTTGACCTATTAATAGAATAAAACAGTAATTTGCAATTGCTTCGAAATGTGGCCATGTTCATTCGGCGGCTCCCTGAAAGCCATTTTCCCGGTACATTTGTGACACAAGTATGCAAGCTCCTGCATATGAAACCAAAAATATAATTGAGGAATGTTCTGATAAAAGGGGCTAAATGCATCTGCTGAGCCTGACCTGGGCCGAATATTTTCGCTATTGATTAGTTTTTTTATGTCAAAAGTAGTTATATGTAACCCAGGGGTTACATATAACTACTGTCAAAGGACAAGTCAACCTCATTATTAAGTAGGTTGTTAAAGAAAAAAGGTAGATGTTATGTACCCATAACTATATGATGACTTGCTTGCATGGTACCATGGATCAAGCAGATGCATTCAGCACTCTTTTTCCAGAGCATTGCTGAATTGTAAGCGTTACCACATGCAACTAATCTGTACCCTGAGGCTCTTTCTGACACCATGGTAGCCCGCCCTGGTAGCTCAGTGATTAGTGTATCTGACTCGTGACCTGATGATTGTGGGTTCGATACCCAGATGAAGCAAACTTTTTTCCCGATGATTTTCACCTCTCTGGTGCATGTGAGTTAGTTATAGGAAGAGAAAGTTATGTCAGTATTGGTTTGAGAAAGCCAGGAATAACATGCGTATGTTTAATAGGTTTCTATGGAATATATGAAAAAGGCCACCTCGCATTTGTGTAAAACAAAAAGGTCAACATCAAACGACTTCATGTAGGCTGGCCGGCCTCGGTCGAAAATCGTTATACTTGAAGAGATCTTTTTCGATCTTTTTCAGTTCTTGGGTGTGATTTTTTTTTTAAATAATTGGCGAAAGTCCAGGGATTTTTTAAATCTAGTAAATATTGTTGGTCTCCAACAATAACATCTTGGACAGAAGGAACAAAAATTTACTTGTTATGATGTGGTTAAGGGTTTACCCTACCTACCTCATGCTGTCAACCATGTTTTGGGTGAGTGTGGCTTACGTCGATACAGAGATACGACGTAGTCTATTTGTGTTCGATGCCACTTTGTCGACGTATATACAATGGCCCTCTATTGCAGAATGGAGGGAAATGCAGGGAAATTGGCATGAAATACATTCTGCTGTTGGGGCCATAAATGCGACAAGCCACGAAATATACCGACCAGTGCAAAACCAACAACAGTTTTATTCTGTCCATAGAAATTATCACTGCCTTCATACGCAAATTATCGTTGATAATGAAGGTATGATTAGATATATTGAGACTGGTTTTCTTGGCTATCAGAATGATGCCCATACTTACAGACTTATGCGTCAAATAGGCACGCAAGACCTACCTTTTCCCGTCGATTGTGTTTTGCTAGCGGACCAAATTTATCCAAATGAACACCCAATCATAACGCCGTACAGCACAGTCCCTCTCCAGAACACAGGGTCAAGGAAGGGTTATGTGTGAGAGGTACAACAGATACCATAGGAGGTACAGAGTGTCTGTTGAACATGCAATTGCTCAGGTAAAGGGGTACCAACGCGTGAGTTCAGTTTGGCGTCACCCCCGACCGTGTCTCGGTGTGACTGTAAGAGTATGCTCTTTTTTGGTATACCGAAAAAGACGCATCGGTCTCATGATGCGAGGGGGATTTAAAAAGTTTTGAGTGAAAACTCAGTAAACAAGAATTCTATGACTTATTTAGAAGTGCATTAATGGAATCTAGTTTTCTTCGATATCTTCGCTATTGATGCCTCCTTCGCCTATCCCACCATATGAATACCGATTTTGATAGTTGGGGTGTTTTGTTACCCTGTAAATGAGGTGTGCGATGCACAACAGGGTTCAGATATGTAAATACTGATTTGGTTAAGATCTGTTGAGAGAATGTTAACATCAGGACAGAATGTTATGGTACCATCGTCCTGAAGTGATTAGATCTCGAATGGAGGAACAATTGGTTTTAGTAACTATGAAGAGTTGTACCAAAATAACTGATTCATGATTTTAGTACTTGTTTGGGTAGTTTACTTGTATTTTAATAGACCAAAGAGTAGTTTTTATGTAATATTGATTAACTAAAATACGATCCAAAACTCGCTGGCAAATGACCCTTTTTCCTCAACGTTTTTCGTAATGTTAACAAGTTTAATATACACATTTATTTCAAGGTTAATCCAAAGAATCTTTGAAAAAGAGTACGAGTTACGTTTCTAAACAAAATGATAATAATCTATAATTTCGTCAAATATCAAAGCATTAATCACGATGCACCACTAGCTGGTACGGAGCATCGTGCATCAAACCCTACTGCTGTGGTACCCTCATTGAATTACACGGTGGCTTTTTAGTGCTTCTATACATATCTACTCTCTATGACACATAAATGCACTCATTTGACAAATTCCGTAATCTTACCAGGTATTCCAAATGATTTTGTGTAGAAATGCTGTACATGAAACGGGTTATTTGGTAACACATTCTTAACTAGTTCAAGAAAAAGGATTATCGTTATCATATTCATTTGCTATGATCTGAACCAAAGCCCAGGGGTATCGATTCGTGGTAGCAGCGTTTGTATATGGGAGTCAGAACAAGAAATATCTTTAAAGATAGATAGACAATATAAATATGCCACTAAACAGGCAGGGACCCTTAGAATAAACATGTCTACATCTTTGACCAATCACAAGTTCCCATTCATCTAGAACTATTTGTTATCAGTATCAAAAAGTAGGTCAATAGCCAGCACATTTAGCCGTGCCGAAAAATGTGCTAGAAAAAAGGCCGACAGAGGCTCGTCGAATAAACATGTGAACTTATTTCAAAAATCGCAAATAACTATCTATCGAATTTGGTATGTAAGTGTCACAGATCAAAGACTAGCTTGTTCTAGGTTAAATACAAGAATATAGTAATGCCAGCAAAATTTGTATATTCCCAATACCTACGCTTTGGGTTTTTACCTAGTTGCGCTTCCAACTCAAAATTTACTCTCTCTATAACGATCGAAGATCGCCATCTTCTCTGAATCGACTTTAGTGCACCGTTTTGATTCTCCGTGAGCTGAGTTTTTAGCGTGGTCTATTAAAAATGTTCCTTGTAAAAGCAGACGATCGGCAGCGAGTATCTCTTATACAGCGGATTACCTTTATCGACAGTCTCGTAGCTTTTGAGACGAACCCCCTGTCTAAATACCGTATTCCTTGTTCATATGCCTTATTCAGTGTTCGCTTGTACATCTCTAATAGGGACTTGAAGAATCTGCAACGGTAGTTTACTGACACTGAAAGCGAGCCAAGATTAATTAAAAAACATTTCACTTTAATACTAAATTGATCTTCGGCTTGAGATCTTAGATTCAATAAGCAATGATAATGGCAGCAGTTATGCACAAGCATCCTCAAAATGAATGAACAACTATTTTGAGGGAAACTTAAAGGACAAAGACTATTAGTTTTTCATTGAAGGATCGTAAATGTATCTTTAGAAGTGCATCGGAGCTCTTAAATAATTACTTATAATCGCCGGTCCGATAAAGAAACATCTCTTTGAGTAAACTTTTACATATATGGTAAGAAAATGCCCTCCAACGGGATCAGAATTGGCCCAACCCAAGGAGCCACAAGTTTTACATGGTTTTGGAGAATGTAAAATCAGAAAATCTTCTTGTTTCATCATGAATCGCTTTGAGATTTCATTTTCGTATATATAATCATGTAGTGGGCCTCTTTCAAGTTTGTGCTAATGTAACACCTCATGTTCATATTCGTCCTGCCCCGTCGCCTCAAGTTTTATATGGTTTTAAATTGTTAAAACTTTGAAAATCTCCTGGCTCAAAACCGGGTAGAAAAGAGCTGTGATATTTAGGGTGTTGCATCATTTTGCTGACCCCTTTCAAATTTGTTCAAACGATACCCATTTGTGAAAAATTGGCCCTGCCCGGGATATTACAAGTTTTAGGTGATCTTATATAATAGGAAAACCGTTTTATCTCTCGGAGACCTCATCCATTGTCCATTGTGCATAAATGTTTATCAGAATAACTCGGTCATAGCTCGAAAACGACTTAAACAATGGTTTACGTGAGGTCAGCAAGAAGGGCACCAGGACAAATCTTGGAAACACTTTTTGACTCCTCACCACATCTTTTGTGCAATACACATGAAAGTTTGTCAGAATTGTTGTCTTTACAATGTCTCGGATGAGTTCCAATATATGTAATCCAAAAATAGGTCACTGAAACAAATCTAGGAAAAGTATCGTGTTCACATGTCCCGCCAAAAGGGTTTTGCCGTTAACATATTTTGAAATTTAAAAAGGGTACGTATCGAAATAGGTTACGATATAAATAGATTGAAAGTGAGCGTTATAAAATGACCTTTTAAATTCCTTAAGGAATGAATCAAATAGTATGAAAAACACCCTACTGTTCAATATTTCGGCTATCGGGTTTTTCAAGACTTCTAGAACATTTCATCCATTTAGAAGATTTTCAAGCGTGTGCTACTTCAACCATAGTAATTTACACTGTTGTATAGTTGTAGAATGACGAAAAATTAACAACAAAACAGAAAAAGGCCACAAATTGTATATTTCTCCGACAGCAATCTCCACTGCAAAAGAATTATTTTATATGAGGTCTTGATTAAAGATGTATTGCAGAATACAGATGTAAATTTGGTGGCATTTATCTAACAAAAAATGACTCTTCAAAAAATCGTCCCTTCAAGCACTTGCTTCCAAACTGGAAATAATGGGCAAGATTAGGCAAAAGCTGCAATTCGTACTCAAACTTGCAATTACTATTTTTTCGCTACATACATGTGTAGGATCTAACGTTACTTTTTGAGGTCTTGCATACAGTTCATATGCCAATGCCAAAATATTGGGTTACAGAGTTATTTGGATATAAATCAGAGGCCAGACTTCACGCTTTCTGCAGTATGACCTACATCTGAACCGTTGGTAATATAAGCGTCAGTCAAAAATAGCTGATAAGGTGTTATGTACAGTGTGCGTGCTTATTGTTCAGAGATTTGCTTCTCAGAGGCTTTTTTTTATCACATGTATTTTAACATGTAACATACATGATTATACAGTAAAGTTTTAATACATTGACTGTTATAGATGTTCTGAGAAAACGCATTCATTGCTCCAACCACTATATGGGTGCCTTTCACTGAAGCTCAATTTCTCAATCTGTCAGCATTCTTTTTTCGCCAACAGGGCCTGAATTATCAAGTACTGATGAAGCAGCACAATCGACAGCAAATAATTTTGACAATATGTCTTCACTTTCTATATCATCCACTTCTGAAGCACCAGACACAACTACTTCAAACGACACTTCCACTCCTGAAAAAGATTCCACTGCCTCCGCTAGCGGACTTTCTACAGCACCAACACCATCCATCCGTAAGAACTGCTTCATGATTCACCTATAAACATTCCACCGAAAAGAAAAATACGTTTCTGTTAAAATTAATCTTTAACATTTTAAGAAAGGCATTGAATTTCACTGTACAATATAAATGACTCCTTTCAAAAAAAGTTTACTTGGATCCACTTCGTCTTCCTCACAGCAAAAGTTAATTGAAATGTGAGAAGAAAGCCTAAGACGATAAGGTTGTCTTTTTTACCTTTTGATAGTGACCCATTTTGTGGTTTGTAAGATTTTGGGAAGGTCTACAAGTCGTGTGTCTGTTTGGTTTTTGACGCCATTTCAAACATTATCTGAGTCATAACGAGACAACCAGTGCTCCTATCATTCCTTCTTCCGCTAGTTCTGCTACGTTTTTTTTTTTTTTTTTTGTGAACAACACTTATTCTTAGCCAGTAGCTGTTTTTCAGAACGAACAGTGTCTAAAACCATTTCGCGTTGAGAAAAGAACACATTTCGAAAACAGCAATAACCTATTTTGAGCACTTGTTTATGAGAAGACAATTTTTTCACTGGAAGGGAAACTATTCATTGAGCGAATTAAGTTAGCGTAGTGCCTTATGACAAATTTATTACACCAATATTGAAAGCCCGGATATTGAAATAAATTAGAAAAGGTCAATGGTTTTGCAATCACTTGAATTTCCAAATATATCCGAAATAGTAATTATTTTTTATTGACATAGATGATGCAAAGAAAAAACCTAATTTTTCTTTCAGGTTTTAGGCTACAACAAGAACAGTTAATACTACCAATGTGTCATCTTATAAGAATCTTGAATACTTATATTGGGTTATAACATTTAGCTATAATAGATCATTTTAATAGGAACCTTGACATGATGGTTCATCTAAAAACATGTCTTTCATTTTCCGACCATATCTCCAAAACGTCTTTAGGTAATGCTAATTGTCTAACTTTAAATTTGTTCTTTTTTTTTTTTTTTTTTTTTTTTCAATACCGTAGAAATATCCATTGCTTTCGGGGCTTTGATTAAGCTTAGTAAAATAAAAAGAACACCTTTTAACCTTTGATCAAATAATTGCTGGTTTTAACGGCCCTAAGAAAGCCGTTTGCGAGCAATGTGGGAATAGGGAAAATGCAGGAAACTACTTTTTCCTCTTTTTCCCTGAATATTTTCTACTCTGAAAAAAAAGCAAACTAATTGTCGTCTGCAGATGCTGTTAATTTGGAAAACTCCACTCCTAAAGTTTGAAAAAGGGTTAACATGATTTTAAAGCAACTTTATAGACATGCCCTGTAAGGCCTTGTCACCTTATCAGTGCATATGTTTGCACATTCTTTATGTCAAATTTAGCAACGGGACGCTATAAAAATGTTCTGTGTTCTCTATATTCATGCTTTCATTATGACAGTCCCACTTTTTTTCCGGACAATTGTGCGCGGGTAAGTTAAGGAATCTAGTTGAACGTTTTAATGAATGCATAAGAATTATTTGGATCAAGACGAGATATATCAATCCTGCGCCCCATTATAAGTTAGTGAGTTATAAAACAAGGCTTGTGCCTAGAACAAGTGACCGAGGTCCGCTAACAGGACTTAACCCATTGTCTCTGAGCCCACAATTCTGTTTATTTTTTCCCTAAATATAACAAAATATCAGTGTGCATAGAAACTTGTTGTTTTTAGGATTGAAACTTTATAGTGCCTGTCATGTGTGGTACGAGAGACGATTTAGGGGAGAGAAAGATTGAGAGAGAAGTTTTAGTTCACCTTACAAAACGTTACATGCTTTAAACACCGATGTATAAATCTTCAAAACTTTTCAAGTTACCCTTGTCTGTAATGTTTCTTTCATTTGAACATAGAGGAGTCTACAACGTTTTGTTTGAAATATATTGGTATCTATAAGTAGCATTCCTATCCAAGCATAACTCATTTGTTTTCTTCCTGCATATAAGTAAATAAAATAAAAATCATGCTTTGTGGTAGATTATCGAGAAAAAAAATGGTGAATCATGGTTTGATATTTCATGGTTACGACCAGTGAAAAAAACCGATTTCATATTTGCTAACTCTCCAGTTGAAGGCGGAAACAGTAGTTCCCGCGCACTATTTACCTAGGTGAACAGCGCGTGCTATTCAACCAGAGGGAGATATGATGTAATTTATGTGCATTTACCTTACATTTCTAACGCTTTACGTAATATTTTTTATGCGTTGTTATGTGTAGGGGGTACGCCATGGGGAATTACCGTAAAGCACGTACTGAATTTTGACGAAAGTCCGAACAAAAAAGGGGTTAAAGCATGAAATAAATAGATTTTTTTTTTTTTTTTTTTTTTAAAGATCAAAATTTATTTCATCGAGCGAACATCATCAGTAATATGTTCCCTCGTTGCGCAAAGGACAAAGACTACCGGTCTTCATTGAAGGATGGTAAATGTTTTTTTCAGAAGTGCTCCAGAGCTCTCAAATAAACTTAAAACTTATTAACACCAGTCCGATAGAGTTATCTTTCTTTGCGTGCTCTTGTGCATATATGGTTAGAAAATGAAAAAGTTTCGTGAGACATCGGTAATTTTTCGGCTCATTTAAATAGGGTAAAATCGCTATCTTCGACTGAATGCTGCTGATTGACTAACAAAGAGGGTGGTAACAAGTTTCACATAGGTTTATACAGTGAAAACTTTGAAAATCTTGTTCCAACACGAAAGACTTCGAGCTTTAATATCGGCAATAGAATCATCTACTGAACAGCATTCAAGTTTGTAAAAAGATACACCTTAGGTCAAAATTCGTCCTGTCCCGTGGGCCACAAGTTTTACATGGTCTTCAATTGTGAAAACCTTCAAAATATTCTAAGAGTAGTTCAGAACCAAGAGACTGTGATATTTAGTGTATAGCATTATCTAGTTGTCCTCTTAAAATTTGTTCAAATGACACCTCTTAATAATAATCAGCCCCGCCTAGGGTATCACAAGTTTTAGCTTTATGTACTGCAAAACCGTTTACATGTACACTCCAGAGGCCACGTCTTTGGTCAAAGACGATAAGAATGGCTGACGTAGATGGTCAGCGGGACAAATCTTGGAAAAAACGTATACCCGTTTGTGAAAAATCGGCCCCGTCAAGGGGATTACAAGGTCTAGGTGACCTTATATAAAGCAAAACTGTTTGTACACTCACAGGCCAGATCTTTAGTTCATTACATATGAAAGTTTATCAGAATATCTCGGGTCATACTTCGAAGGCTTTAACAGTGGCTCACGTAGGGCCAAAAAGTAGGCTATCGGGACAAATCAATGAAAACTTATTAAACTCCTCACTACATCCTTTGTGCAATACACATGGAAGTTTATTAGAATAGCTGTCTTTACGATAGGTCAGATGGGTATAAAACTGTGTCACCTTGTGTCAAAAAAATAGTTCAATGGGAAAATCTAAGAAAAGTGTTATATTGATATTTCTAAACGAAAGGGTTTTGATGTCAACATCAGCTGAAAGTTAAAAAGGGGGATTAATGCTAATCGTTACCCGATCAATAAATAACGGGAAAAAATATATCTAAATTGAGAAAATGCTAGTTAATGACTCTTTAAATTCCTCAGGGAATAAATGAATCGGTATGAAAAAAGTCGATATGTACCTTTTTAAGAGTTCTATAACACTCCACCCATCTAGAAGATTTCCAAGCGTGTGTTACTCCAACTAATGTGATTTACAATGTGTCATAGTATGAGAATGACGATAACTTGCAACTTGAGACAAAAAGTCACTAATTCTAAATACCTCCGACAGCCATCTTTATAGAAAAAAAAGGTGACTTATATGAGGTCTTGTTACAATCTAAGTGAGTTGGGATGTAAATCAGAGATCAGACTTTGCGGCATCACCTACATCTACGCCTTTGGTGAAATGGTCAATGACGGATAAAGTGTTATGTACAGTTTGTGTGCTTATTGTTCAGAGAAATTTGTTTCTCAGATGAATTTCTTATTTTCTTAAAATGTAACGTACATGATATATATATAGTAAAATATTAATATATTGACTGATATGAATGTTTTGAATCAACACATTCATTGCTTTAACCACTATATGACTGCCTTTCACTAAAAGCATACCATTCCAATGAGTCAGCACTCTTTTTTTCGTCATCAGAACATGAATGAATAAGTAATGATGAAGCAGAACAATATGGGGGAAGTAATTTAGACAATAGCTCTTCACTTTCTATATCATCCACCTCTGAGACAGCAGAAGCAACCACTCTAAACCACACTGCCGCTTCTTAAAAGGTTCTTAAAAAGGCTTCTTAAAAAGATTCCTCTTCCTCTGCTTGCAGACTTTCTACAGTATCAACAGCATCCCGCCGTAAGAACTTTTAATATTTGACTTTTAAACGTTCCACCGAAAAGGAAAATGCGTTTTTGTTCAGACTGATATTTAACATTGTTATACAGGTATTGAATTTCATTGTTCTATATAAGTAAAGTCTTTCAGGAAATATAAATTTGGACGCAATTCATCTATCTCAAAGCAAAAGTGAAGTGAAGTTTCAGAAGAAAGTCTAAAGTCACAAGTTTTTTTTTTTTTTTTTTTTTTCCCTTTTGATAGTGATCCATTTTGTGGTTTGAAACAATTTTGGGAAGGTCTACAAATTGTCTGTTTGTTTGGCTTTTTTGCCATTTCAAACATTATTTCAGTCATAACGAGGCAACTATTGCTCCAGTCAACCACTTTCACGAGTTCTGCTAGTAATTTTGAAATTACTCTCATTCTTTACCACTGACTGCTTTTCAAAATTGTCGAAAAACCGTTTGGAATACATTTCGAAAACAGCAAAAACCAAAGTTTGAGCAGGTCTTCGTCGACCAACTTTTATTAGCGTAATTCCTTCTGACAAATTTATTGCACAAATATTCAATACCCGGATATTTCAATCGATCGGAAAAGAACAATTGTTTTGCAAGCATTCGAATTTCCAATATATTCGAAACAATAATTATCTTTCTTTTTGAAAAAAAGAATATCATGCAATATCTTTATAATACACGGCGAGTTTCTAACAAGCTAAATGACGCAGTTAGTGCTACTGATACAAGAATTGCAATTGGATTGCATTGGAATCATCAGACAAACGCAATGCACAGGGTGGTAATGTTGTTGAATTTATTGATGAAAAGAAGAATGGAACCTAAAATTGTTAGTACCAGTAGGGTCTTGAGGATGCCCAACGTTGGTTGTAAGATACTGAAAGATAGCCAATGTTGATTTAAAACATTTCACTTCAGTACTTGAATGATCTTTGGCATGAGAAATTCAATAAGAGAGGTGGTTGCAGTAGTTATACACAAGCATCCTTGGAATTTATGCACAATTATATTGAGGGACGCCTAAAGGACAAAAACCATCAGTCTTCAATGAAGGAAAGTAAATGTATTTTTCAGAAGTGCATCAGAGCTCTCAACTAAAATTAATAGTTGTTATCTTAGGATCTTTTCTACACGGGTTCGAATCCCGCCAAATGCGGTTTGTATTTCAGATATGCATTTAGTACAAATTTTCATGTTCATAAAATGAAGATTTTAAACTTCAAAAACTAATGATGTTTTCCACATAGGTTCGAATCCTATCAGGTGTGGTTTGTATACCAGCTACATATTTATTTCAATCTTTCATATTCTCAGGAAGAATCATCAAGTGAACCTCTTTCAAGTTTGTACAAATGTAATACCTTAGGTTAAAATTTGTCCTGCTCCGTGAACCACAAGTTTTACATGGTCTTAAATTGTGAAAACTTTAAAAATCGGCTAGTTCAAAACCGAGAGGCTAAGGCTTGTGATATTTAGTGTGATTTTAGTGTGTTGCATCATCTTGTTGACTTCTTTTAAATTTGTTCAAATGATAAACCTTTGTGAAAAATTGGCCCCGCCCAGGGTATTATACGTTTAAAGTGACCTTATGTAATTCAAAACTGTTATAACACTCTTTAGTCCATTACATATGAACGTTTATCAAAATAGCTCGGTCATAAATCGAAAGACTTTAACAACGGCCCACGTAGGGTCGCAAGGTAGGTCATAGGGACAAATCTTGGATAAACTGATTGAACTCCTCACTACATCGTTTGTGCAATATACATAGAAGTCTGACAGTGTTGTGTTGATATGTACATGTATCGACTAAAGGGTTTTGATGTTAACATTTTTTAACGTTAAAAGGGGAAAATTTGGCAAATCGTTACCATATCAATAGCGGAAAAATAAAAAAGAAATGGAGCTTTAAAATGACTAAGATCCACAGGGAGGTAATGAAACCGCATGACAAAACACTCTTCGGATCAATATTTCGGTTATTATCTTTTTCAAAGTTAAACACTTAATCCAATTTTAAGATTTATATGCGTTTTTACTCAAACATAGTAATTTACACTGTTTTACAATAACAGAATGACGAAAGACTAGCGACAAAATAGCCGAAAAATCACAACTTCTTAATACTTTCAATAGTCAACGATGGTTGTACATTAGGTTTTGATACCAAGGTATTGAAAAATACAGATATCAGTTTGATAGCATTTAAATAGCAAAAAATATGGCTGTTCGAAAAGCGTCCCTTTAAACCTTGGCTTTCAAACTGGAAATAAATTTCTACATTAGGCAACAGCTGCACTTCGTACTAAAACTTACATTTACTTGTTTGCCGCTAAATACATGTGTATGATCTGTCGTCACTTTTTCAGGTATTGGCTACAGTTTTGATGCCAATTCCAAAATTTTGGGTTACTGTATTAGTTAGGATGTAAATCAGAGGTCAGACTAAGCCCTCTCTGCAGTATGACCTACATCTAAACCGTTGGTAAAATTAACCTCAGTCACCAATGACGTGTAACGTATACCATACGTGATATAAATGGTAAAATATTTATACATTGACTGCTATCGATGTTTTGAGTACACATATTTTTGTTAGAATTGATGTTTAAAATAGTTATAAAGGTATTGAATTTCACTCAATATAAATGACTTCTTTCAGGAAAAATTAATTTGGATACAATTCCTTTACCCCAAAGCAAAAGATACGTAAAGTTTAAGAAGAAAGTCTAATCTTACAAGGGTTTCTTTTTTTACCTTTTGATAGTGACCCATTTTGTGGTTTGAAACAATTTTGGGAAGGTCTACAAATTTTTTATATGTTTGAATTTGATGCCATTTCAATATTATCTCAATCATAACGAGACAACCAGTGCTTCTTTTGATAACTTTTCTGGACTTTCTGGACTTCTGTTACTATTTTTTTGAAACAACTCTATTTCTGAGCCACTGGCTGCTTTTCAAAATGAATAGTATCGAAAAGCGTCTGGCCTTGAGAAAACATTTCGTAAACAGCAATAACCTATGTTTTTGTAGTTTTTTTTTTTTTTTTTTTATTGAGAAGACCCGTTTGTTGGAAGAAATTATTTCATCGAGAGGTAAATTATTCGTCGAGCAAGTTTAATTAACGTAAATCCTTCTTGCAAATTTATTGCACAAATATTAAAAGACCGGATATTGCAGTCAATCGGAAAACGTCAATGGTTTTGCAAGTATTCCAATTTCCTAATTTATGGGAAAGTGTAATTATCTTTCTTTTACAAAATATACCGTGCAATGTGTTTTTATAAACTGCAAGTTTTCAACAACGTATTTGACGCTGTGAGTGCTAAGAAAAGATTATGGCAGTTGTTACACACAAGCATCCTTAATATAAACGAACAATTATTTTGGTGGACACCTGAAGGACAAAGACTATCAGTGAGGGTGAGAGTGCAGTGTTAGAGAGTTTAAAAGTGATTCCGTGCGTATGGTGTCAGCGAAGTTCTGTCATAGTTGCCTGAGTGTTGTGATATTTCATTTCTTCGTGCGTGCGTTTGTTTGTGGATAGTCTGATGAATTTCGGTGTAAGACAGTAAATTTTATTTTGTTCTGTAAAAGTTTTCATGTAGTTTTTTGGATGTATTTTGTTACCCTTTTGTGTTTTGCAGTTTACAGTGATGCTTTTCTGGCTTATTGTTTGCATACTAGGGGATTGCGCCGGTGCTCATTTTCCTTCAATGTAACCGCGTTATGTCGTGGTTTGTATATAAAGGTTTTACTCTGGATTGAACTGCTTTTGTTAATTGGTATTTTGTATAGTAAATTTATTTATATTACGATGTAGAAACATTGTGGGAAAAGCTTCATTCGAAACAATAATGTAGTAATAGAAATTACCCTTAAATTGCTTTTGTATTTATATGTCATTAAGGTTGGTTGAAACGCGTTACCCAGGTTAGTTTTGCAGGCGTATACTATGTTTAGAAAACAATGTCGTGGATGGAAGAAATGTGGGAGAATGTTTAGTTATGTATAGAGGTGATACTACTCATACATTTGTAAATAATATACTGCTTTCGGGTCTGCGGTTACTAGAAAGGCAAAAACTTTATGATGTGCATACGGCTGAGTTGTTGCCGATAGATGTTCATACATGTCGGTATACACTTTGGGCGGGTAATAGGCGTATAGGAGTATAGATATCAGAGTGGCATAGAGAGTTGTGAGCTATGGAAGCTGACATCCGGATAGGCGTAGCTAAACCTGGTGGTGGATAGGTAACACAGAGGTGTCCCAAGAAAGCTATATAGGGTAGTGATATCCGATTCTTAGATGCCACGTTAGTCTATGGGGCGTATATTTCCCGATTTTATCTATGGACATCTGGTGTATGTCGTTGATATTCGTACTTATAGAGTATGCGATGTGAGTGGTTGAGTGATCCTAGTCAAACTATGTCTCCGTTTTAGGTTTGGTATTTGTAACGGAGGACGCTGTTACCTTGAGATTTTTAGTCATGCAGTTTCCTTTGTGCGTTAACTTCGAGTGTTTGTACGTTTTGATTAAGTGCTTTGTGTTTAAATCATTGATTTAGTGCTGGCTTTGTTTTTTAGTCATTAAAAATTAAAAGTTGCATTCTAACAATGTATTTCAGATATATCTAAGCCAGGGCTCGGTCGTCTAGAGGCACCAACACCATCCCACCATAAGAACTTTTGCCTCATGTACATTTTAACTTGAAATTTTTGTCCGGGGCATAACTTCCAAAGTAAAAAAGCCAGTGATTTCAAACTTTAAATACAGATAGGCCACATTCAGGAGAAGTGCAGTGTAGAAGAACCATAACTCTATTCCCACTATATTTAGAGTTATTACCCTTTGTAAGTTTTAACTTTGATTTTTTTTGGCCAGGCCATAACATTTGGGGTTATTGCCCTTCGTAAATTTTAACTTGAAATTTTTGTCCGGGGCATAACTTCCAAAGGAAAAAAGCTAATATTTTCAAACTTCATATACAGATAGGCCACATTCAGGAGAAGTGCATTGTAGAAGAACCATAACCCAATTCCCAGCATATTTAGAGTTATTGCCCTTTGTAAGTTTTAACTTTAGGTCTTTTTAGTCCAAGGCAAACTTTTGGGGTTATTGCCCTTTAAGGAGAAGGGCATTGTACAAGAACCATATTTCTATCCCAACTATTTTTTGGGTTATTGCCCTTCGTAAATCTAACTGTAGATTTTTGTCAGGGGCTTAACTTCCCAAGTATAGAAATTAGTAACTTCAAACCTTATATACAGATAGACTACATTAACGAGAAGTGCAGTGTAAAAAAACATGACTCTTTTCCCACTTTTTTTAGAGATATTGCAATTTGTAAATTTTAACTTTAGATTTTTAGCTCCACTGGCCGAAGGCCAGCGGGCTCATGTCATGGCCCGGTGTCCGTCGTGCGTGCGTGCGTCCGTCCGTCCGTGCGTTAACTTTTATTTCAAACATCTTCTCTGAAACTATTCATCCAATTTTGATGAAACTTCACAGAAATGATCCTGCCATTGTCCTCTTCAGATTTCTTGAAAGAATTAGATTCCTTCAAAAACTCTGGTTCCCATGGCTACAAAACTTAAAAATATTGGAAATCTTTGAAAATCTTTTTGTCTGAAACCATAAGGTCTAGGGCTACCAAATTTGGTGTGTAGCTTTATCTAGTAGACGTCTATCAAGTTTCTTCAAATACTAGCCCTGGGGTCAAAATTGGCCCCGCCCCGGGGGTCACAAGTTTTACATGGGCTTATATTGAGAAAACTTTAAAATTCTCTCTCTGCACCTAGCCACAAGGGCTAGGGCTACCAAATTTTGCATGTGGTTTTATCTAGTGCTCCTCTACCAAGAGTGCCCAAATTATAGCCCTAGGGTCAAATTTGACCCCGCCCCGGGGGTCACAAGTTTTACATGGGCTTATATGGGGAAAACTTTAGAAGTCTCCCTGCACCTAGCCATAAGGCCTAGGGCTACCAAATTTTGCATGTGGCTTTCTCTAGTGGCCCCTACCAAGATTGCCTAAATTATAGCCCTGGGATCAAATTTGGCCCCGCCCCGGGGGTCACAAGTTTTACATGGGCATATATGGTGAAAACTTTAGAAATCTCCCTGTGCTTGGTCATAAAGCCTAGGGTTACCAAATTTTGCATGTAGCTTTATCTAGTGGATCTTTACCAAGAGTGCTCAAATTATAGCCCTGGGGTCGAATTTGATCCCACTCCAGGGGTCTGAAGTTTTATATGGGCTTATATAGTGAAAACTTTAGAAATCTTCTTTTTACTGACCATAAGACTTAGGGCTACCAATTCTAGTCCTGTTTCAGGGGTCTCATGTTCAAAACCAATTTGCCAAGTATTCTAAAGTTTGGCAGGTAGTGGTTTAACTTACTAGCCAATGGAGCGATACAGGGCCATCATGGCCCTCTTGTTGTTTATGGCATAACTTCCAAAGTATTAAACATAGTGACTTCAAACTTCATTATACAGATAGACCACATTAACGAGAAGTGCAGTGTACAATAAACATAACTCTATTCCTACTAGTTTTAGAGTTATTTCACTTTGTAAATTTTAAATTTTGTTTTTTGTCTGGAGCATAACAGTTACTTATAACTGACACCTGTTCTGTGACAAGGCGCTTTGTGGGGGTATGCGGCACTTTTGTGACAGTTCTAGTTTCATTCGTTCCTATTTATACTAAGCTTTGTTATAGAAAAAGAGGGCCTAATGACAAACTCAAGCAAGACATTTATAAATGTTTAATCTGATTTTTTTCAGACAATTTTGCCATTACTATAAAAGTTATGTTTGATTTACAGATTGTTCACAATGACAGGAAGTTTTACTCCACTGTTACAAGAGTTATGCCCCTTCTTTATTTTTTTATTTGAACATTGGCAAATGCAGTTTGGCAGACGGGACCAAACACAAGTAGCCTGTTTCACCCCCACCCTCCTCTCCAATGACCAACCATTTACTGACAGCCTTCACTTTCCTAAAAAGAGACCTGTTCGGGGAGCATAATCCGTTTATGACGACTCATATTTTTCTTTTTTTTTTGTTCCGTTACTATTTTTTCAAACAACACTCTTTTCATAGCACATGGTTCCTATTCGAAATGAACAGTGTCGAAAGTCGTTTTGCGTTGAGAAAGGAACGAATTTTGAAAACTGTTTGAGCAGTTGTTTATGTGAAGAACCGTTGGTTGGAAGAAATTATTTCACTGGAAGGAAATTTACTAGTATTCGTCGAGCGACATAAGTTAGTGTAATGCCTTCTGGCAAAATTATTACACCAATATTGAAAGCCCGGATAAAACAGTCGATTGGAAAACGTGAATGGTTTTCAAAGAATTTGAATCGTCTAGCTTCTACGAAAGTGCATTTATCTTTCCTTTAAGGATAGGGCACTTTAATGGGAGTCTTGTAATATCGCCTTTCATCGTCGAAAAAACGTACGGATTCGGCTCAGACTCGGGTAATCCGTATCGTTCGGCCGATACACGCTTATTCTCTGCATCGATTACGGATTACCTGAGTCTTGGCCGAATCCATTCGATTTTGGCGATAAAAGACGATGGTATGCAAATCCCATCAGGTTGCCCTATTGTTAAAAAAATATATCATGCAATATGTTTGTAATATAAATTGCGACTTTTCAAAAATGTAAATGACAATTGCAATTAGATTGCATTGGAATCATCACTTGTCGAATTTACTGACAGAAAGAACATTTTCATAGTACTAGTACATAGTAGATACTTGAAGAATTCGCAACGTCAGTTGTATGATACTGAAAGAGAGCCAAGATTGGTTAAATACATTTCACTTCAATACGTGAATGACCTTCGGAATGAGATCTTAAATTTAAAAAGAAAAGATGGTGGCATTAGTTACACACAAGCATCCTTAAAATAAGCGAACAATTACTTTGAGGTCACATAAAGAACAAGGACTATCAGTTTCCATTGAAGAATAGTAAATGTTTTTCTTTTTTTCCAGAAGTGCATCAGCGCTCTCAAATAAATACTAATACTCGCAAGTTCGAAAGACATAAATGTATCTCTCTTTGAGTACAGAGGACACAGAGACAAATCTTAGAAAAGTATCGTATTGATATGTCCTACCGAAAGGTTTTTGATGTTAACATCTTTTAAATGTTAAAAAGGGTATAATATGCAAATGGTTTACATATCGATAGAAGAAAAATAAAACACCATTGAGTGTTATAAAATGTTATTTTAAATTCCTTAAAGAATGGAAACAGTATGAGAAAAAAAAAAAAATATCTTCTATTCAATATTTCGGCTATCGATTTTTTCAAGACTTCTAGAACACTTCATGCAATTAGAAGATTTTTAAGCGTATATTACTCAAACCAGTGTAATTTACAATGTTTTACAGTATTAGAATGATGAAAAACTAGCAACAAAACACACGAACATACACAAGTTGTAAATACCACAGACAGCAGTATAAGTATCTATAGCAAAAGAATGGTTTTTATATGAGGTTTTCATTAAAAATGTATAGTAGAATACAGGTGTAAATTTGATGGAATTTATTTAGCAAAAACATGACTCTTCAAAAAAGCGTCCCTTCAAGCATTGGCTTCCAATCTGGAAATAATGGGCAAGATTAGGCAAAAGCTGCGATTCGTACTCAAACTAACATTAATTGTTTTGCCTCTAAATACATGTGTAGGCTCTAACGTTACTTTTTGAGGTCTTGCATACAGTTCTTATGTCAATGCCAAAATTTGGAGTTACTGTATTATTTGGATGTAAATCAGAGGTCTAACTTCACGCTTTCTGCAGTATGATCTACTTCTAAAGAGTTGGTAAAATTAGCGTCAGTCAAATATGGCTGATAAGCTGTTATGTACAATGTGCCTGCTTATTGTTCAGAGATTTGCTTCTCAGAGGACTTTTTCTTTTTTTAACATGGAACATATATGATTAATTTGTAAAATTTTAAAACATTGACTGTTATAAATGTTTTGAGAAAACGCATTCATTGCTCCAACCACTATATGAGTGCCTTTCACTGAAACTCAATTTCTCAATCTGTCAGCATTCTTTTTTCGCCAACGGGGCCTGAATTATCAAGTACTGGTCAAGCAGCACAATCGACAGCAAGTTGTTTTGAAAATATGTCTTCAATTTCTATATCATCCTCTTCTGAAGCACCAGAAGCAACCACTTCAAACGACACTTCCGCTCCTGAAAAAGATTCCACTACCTCTGCTGGCGGACTTTCTACAGCACCAACACCATCCACCCGTAAGAACTGTTTCATGCTTCATCATTAAACGTTCCACCTTAAAGAAATATACGTTTTTGTTAAAATTGATGTTTAACATTGTAAGAAAGGTATTGCATTTCATTGTACAATCTAAATTACTTCTTTCAGAAAAGTAAACTTGCATGCCATTTCTCTTCCTTACAAAAAAAGTTACTTGAAAGTTGATAAGAAAGCCTTAGACGATAAGATTGTCTTTTTTCCCTTCTGATAGTGACCCATTACGTGGTCTGAAAGAATTTGTGAAGGTCTACAAATCGTCTATCTGTTTGGTTTTTGACGCCATTTCAAACATTATCTGAGTCATAACGAGACAACAGGTGCTCCTATCAATCGTTTTTCTGCTAGTTCTGCTACTTTTTTTAACAACACTTATTCTTAGCCAGAAGCTTTTTTTCTTTTTCTTTTTTATTTCACAATGAACTGTTTCGAAAAACCGTCTGGCGTTGAGAGAGGAAAACATTTCGCAAACACCATTAACCTATGTTTGAGCACTTGTGAGAAGACAATTTTTCTCTGGAAGGGAAACTATTCATCGAGCGACTAATTTTGCTTAGAGCCTTCTTTTTAACACGAAAATTGAAAGCCCGGATATTGCAACGGAAAAGGTCAATGGTTTTGCAATCACTTAATTTTCAAATATATCTGAAGTAGTAATTATGATTTTTTCATATATTTATTCATTTATTTATTTATTATGCAACATGTTTGTCATAGACTGCGACTTTTAACGACCTCAATAACATACTAAATGTTTCTGATAAAACAATTGCAATTGGATTGCATTAGAATCGTCAGACAAACAGGATACACACTGTGTCAACTTTGGCGAATTTATTGATGATAAGAAGAATGAAATCTATAATCTTTTAGTACTAAAAGGGACTTGAAGAATCTGCAAGGCAGTTTAATGACACTGAAAGTGAGCCAAGATTAATTAAAAAAACATTTCACTTTAATACTAAATTGATCTTCGGCTTGAGATCTTAGATTCAATAAGCAATAGTAATGGCAGCAGTTATGCACAAGCATCCTCAAAATGAATGAACAACTATTTTGAGGGAAACTTAAAGGACAAAGACTATCAGTTTTTCATTGAAGGATCGTAAATGTATCTTTAGAAGTGCATCGGAGCTCTTAAATAATTACTTATAATCGCCGGTCCGATAAAGAAATATCTCTTTGAGTAAACTTGTACATATATGGTAAGAAAATGCCTCAAGTTTTATGTGGTCTTAAATTGTTAAAACTTTGAAAATCTCTTGGCTCTAAAACGAGTAGAAAAGAGCTTTAGGGTGTTGCATCATTTTGCTGACCCCTTTCAAATTTGTTCAAACGATACCCATTTGTGAAAAATTGGCCCTGCCCGGGATATTACAAGTTTTAGGTGATCTTATATAATAGGAAAACCGTTTTATCTCTCGGAGACCTCATCCATTGTCCATTATGCATAAATGTTTATCAGAATAACTCGGTCATAGCTCGAAAACGACTTAAACAATGGCTTACGTAAGGTCCGCAAGAAGGGCACTAGGATAAATCTTGGAAACACTCTTTGAACTCCTCACCACATCTTTTGTGCAATGCACATGAACGTTTGTCAGAATTGTTGTCTTTACGATGTCTCGGATGAGTTCCAATATATGTAATCCAAAAATAGGTCACTGAAACAAATCTAAGAAAAGTATCGTGTTGATATGTCCCACCAAAAGGGTTTTGCCGTTAACATGTTTTGAAATTTAAAAAGGGTACGTATCAAAAATGGTTACCATATAAATAGATTGAAAGTGAGTGTTATAAAATGACCTTTTAAATTCCTTAAGGAATGAATCAAACAGTATGAAAAACACTCTACTGTTCAATATTTCGGCTATCGCGTTTTTCAAGACTTCAAGACACTGTTTTATAGTTGTAGAATGACGAAAAATTAGCAACAAAACAGAAAAAGGCCACAAATTGTATATTTCTCCGACAGCAATCTCCACTGCAAAAGAATTATTTTATATGAGGTCTTGATTAAAAATGTATTGCAGAATACAGATGTAAATTTGGTGGCATTTATCTAACAAAAAATGACTCTTCAAAAAATCGTCCCTTCAAGCACTGGCTTCCAAACTGGAAATAATGGGCAAGATTAGGCAAAAGCTGCAATTCGTACTCAAACTTGCAATTACTATTTTTTCGCTACATACATGTGTAGGATCTAACGTTACTTTTTGAGGTCTTGCATACAGTTCATATGCCAATGCCAAAATATTGGGTTACAGAGTTATTTGGATATAAATCAGAGGCCAGACTTCACGCTTTCTGCAGTATGACCTACATCTGAACCGTTGGTAATATAAGCGTCAGTCAAAAATAGCTGATAAGGTGTTATGTACAGTGTGCGTGCTTATTGTTCAAAGAGATTTGCTTAACGCAGGATTTTTTTATCACATGTTTTTTAACATGTAACATACATGATTATACAGTAAAATTTTAATATATTGACTGTTATAGATGTTTTGAGAAAACGCATTCATTGCTCCAACCACTATATGGGTGCCTTTCACTGAAGCTCAATTTCTCAATCTGTCAGCATTCTTTTTTTGCCAACAGGGCCTGAATTATCAAGTACTGATGAAGCAGCACAATCGACAGCAAATAATTTTGACAATATGTCTTCACTTTCTATATCATCCACTTCTGAAGCACCAGACACAACTACTTCAAACGACACTGCCGCTCTTGAAAAAGATTCCACTGCTTCCGCTAGCGGACTTTCTACAGCACCAACAACATCCACCCGTAAGAACTGTTTCATGATTCACCTATAAACGTTCAACCGAAAAGAAAAATACGTTTCTGTTAAAATTAATCTTTAACATTTTAAGAAAGGCATTGAATTTCACTGTACAATATAAATGACTCCTTTTAAAAAAAGTTTACTTGGATCCACTTCGTCTTCCTCACAGCAAAAGTTAATTGAAATGTGAGAAGAAAGCCTAAGACGATAAGGTTGTCTTTTTTACCTTTTGATAGTGACCCATTTTGTGGTTTGAAAGATTTTGGGAAGGTCTACAAGTCGTGTGTCTGTTTGGTTTTTGACGCCATTTCAAACATTATCTGAGTCATAACGAGACAACCAGTGCTCCTATCATTCCTTCTTCCGCTAGTTCTGCTACGTTTTTTTTTTTTTTTTTTTGTGAACAACACTTATTCTTAGCCAGTAGCTGTTTTTCAAAACGAACAGTGTCTAAAACCATTTCGCGTTGAGAAAAGAACACATTTCGAAAACAGCAATAACCTATGTTTGAGCACTTGTTTATGAGAAGACAATTTTTTCACTGGAAGGGAAACTATTCATCGAGCAACTTAAGTTAGCGTAGTGCCTTATGACAAATTTATTACACGAATATTGAAAGCCCGAATATTGAAATAAATTGGAAAAGGTCAATGGTTTTGCAATCATTTGAATTTTCAAATATATCGGAAACAGTAATTATTTCTTATTGAAATATATGATGCAAAAAGAAAAAAAATCTAAGACTGCGACTTTTTACAAACTTAATGACACAGTAACTGCTACTGATAAAACAAGGATATTGTGCCGATGTACTGCTCTCGATTTTCCAATTTGAGGCTGTGTCATGGAAAAAGAGGGTTTCTTGTAACATTCCAAATTTTACTAATATCTCCTTCAGTTTTCGTCAAAATTTCATGAAACTTCACTTTTATATTGTTTATTAAAAGTTTCACCATGGGCCCTTGTTTTTGTTTTTTATCGATGCAAAACCATGTTACGGGAAAAGGGTGCTTAATGTCTTATAAGTTATTGTCCTTAGTAAATTCTATTTTTGTTTTACTATGTCCAGAGCATAACTTAAAAAGTATAGAAAGTAGAAACTTCACACACAGATACATTACAAAAAGAAGTACAGTGTACGAGAACCATATTATTTTTGGGTTTATTGCCCTTTTTAAATTTTAACTTTAAATTTTTGTGCAGCGAAATCTTCCAAAGTAAAAAAGCTAGTAACTTCATACTTCATATACAGATAGGCCACATTCAGGAAAAGTGCAGTGTATAAGAACCATAACTCTATTCCCACTCTTTTTAGAGTTATTGCCCTTTGTAAATTTTAACTTTGGATTTTTGTCCGGAGCATAAGTTCGAAAGTATGGAAGCTAGTAATATCAAATTTCACACACAGATAGATCACATAATGGAGAAGTGCAGTGTACAAGAACCATAACTCTATCCCACTTAATTTTTGGATTATTGCCTTCTGAAAATTTTAACTTTAAATTTTTTTCCGGGGCATAACTTCCAAAGTAAAGAAGCTAGTAATTTCAAACTTCATATACAGACAGGCCACATTCAGGAGAAGTGCACTATAGAAGAACCATAACTCTATTCCCCTTTGTAAGTTTTAACTTTTTTTTTTTTTTTTTTTTTGTCCAGGGCATAACTTTTGGGGTTATTGCCCTTTGTAAATTTTAACTTAAAATTTTTATCCGGGGCATAACTTCCAATGGAAAAAAGCTAGTAACTTCAAACTTCATATAGAGATAGCCACATTAAGGAGAAGTGCAGTGTACAAGAACCATGACTCTAGCCCAACTTTTTTGGGGGTTATTGCCCTTTGTAAATCTAACTTTAATTTTTTGTCAGGGGCATAATTTCCCAAGTATAAAAATTTGTAACTTCAAACCTTATACAGATAGACCACATTAACGAGAAGTGCAGTGTAAAAAAACATAACTCTATTCCCACTATTTCTAGTGCCCTTTGTAAATTTTAACTGTAGAATTTTGTTTGTGGCATAACTTCCAAAGTATAAAACCTAGTGACTTCAAACTTCATGTACAGATGGACTACATTAACGAAAAGTGTAGTGTACAAGAAACATAACTCTATTCCCACTAGTTTTAGAGTTTACAGATTGTTCACATTGACGGGAAGTTTTACTCCACTGTTCCAAGAGTTATGTAACATATTTATTTAATTATTTGAACATTGGCAAACGCAGTTTGGCAGACGGGACCAAACACAAGTAGCCTGTTTCACCCCCATCCTCCTCTCCCATAACCAACCATTTACTGACAGCCTTCACTTTCCTAAAAAGAGACCTGTTCGGGGAGCATAATCCGTCTATGAAGGCTCTTGTTGTTATAGGCTTCAGTGGACTTTTAACCAGTATTTGTTTACTAAAACGACTAATAGACCTGTATCTTTTATGTGGAGTTCCGATGTCCGACGTGGACTTCGGTTAAAACAGGGGAAAATCTCAAAATTAGTTTTCATTTACCTGAGTAGGAACACGCACGTGAAAAGAAAGGACTTCGAGGTGTACAGACGATGCTTATTTCTTCTTCCTACAACAGAACCTTAGTTTAATTCGAAATAACAAACCAATGTCCTTTCACCTGCACAAAATGGAAACATAAGTATGCAAAATCTACGAAAGTTAAGTCCTTTCTTATCTCCATTCCGCGATTTCATGGAAAAACTTAAGCTTCTTTTATTGTTGAAAATATAAAACGTTATTTTTTCTCGTTATAGAACGTTCGGTATTTAAGAAGAATTTCCCTAGCATAAGGGCTTTAAGTGATATACTAAAATCCTATTTGTTTGTTTGTTCGTTTTTCACGGCGGTCAGTGCACCTACGCATGTCTTTCCTGTCTTTCTCACACGAGTACTGACAAAACTTTCTCTCCGAGCTTCTGGCTACTTTTTTCAAATGCATCAGAGGTGAGAGTGAAAAATTGCCGCTAGAAAGTTTGCCTCAAGCGGGTATCGAACATGCAACCAATTCAGATACGCTAACCACTGAGTTACACGGCCGGGCTTTTTTTCAAATCTTTAGTTGGCAGAACGTTTCAGACTCAACTAAAAAATAAACAGACTTCAGTTAACACGCAGTTAACAGACATAAAATTCATTAATTTTCGGAGTTGAGTCTGAAACGCTGAACACGAGACCAATTCAACAGACTAGTGCTCGGTTTGGCACACTATGCTCCTGCTCTTTTACCATCGATAAACGTTACACATTAACTTATTTTCATTCAGTGGTGGTTCACGCCGCTTTCAACATTACTAAAGACATGTAACGGCCACACTTCACTTATTTATATATATCATTGGTTTCACCAGCACTAGGCGAGGGCTCCGAAGTGTCTCGCCAGAGGACATTCCCCCGAATAACCCAGTGCTTCCAGTGAAGCTCAAATCCGGGGCGTCCAGAATACCACTGAAATACTTAACCACTACTCTGAGAACATCTTGATTAAACCATAGTATTTGAAAACGTCAAATGGGGGCGTCACCAAGTCTGATAAGGCGGTCCTTTCTGGGAGTGTCTAGGGGTACGGATCCGCACCTCTAGCCTCCGAGTCTAGAGATACGGATCCGTATCCCTAGCCTGTCAGGCTAGGGGTAGGGATCCGTATCTCTAGCAATTTCAACTAGGCCAGACTTGGGGTACAGTTATAACAAAGTTTAACGGAATCTTGGTTTACATACAGTCATCCTGATTATCGTATAGAAATATGACACATAAATAGTTATTGTACAAACATTAGCCCTACCATGTATTCGCCGTTTAAAGCGAATACAAATTCTGATATGGGATATTGCAATTTTATGTCACTTGATTAATATATGAATCAAGCTGTGGCAAACAGGGGCTTAACGCTTCTCTGCAATGCATTCTGATAAGATACTTTTGCAGAAACCATGCACTTATTTTAACACGCTACCCGGATTTGTTTGTTTCTCGTTTTGAACGGTAGCTCCGATCCATTACTAGAAAGACCAGAAAACGCCTTATGGCCGAAAAATGCAGGAAAATGCCGAATAACGCCAAGTAACACCCGCAAAATAGTATAGTACATACCGAACAGAGGGAGAGGGCCGAAAGGTTATATGTTAGGCCTATATGTTAACTTGGAGAATGGAGGAAGGAAGTTATCAAACTATACTCGCCAAAAACATCTTTAATTTGCCGAAAAATACCATCAGTGCCACCTCATCCTTTTCCAATTTTGCCGTAAGTCATCGCACATCACTCATTTTTAAATGCAGAAAAAAAGAAGCATAGCAAATGGGTGGAGTGGTGTAGTTTGGTTGTGATCGGGTCATTACAGGGTGGCTTCCTTCGATTAACACTTTACCATGGTCTCACCGAGAAGGTCTGATGTTTTGTTTTTTTCTCCTTCTCTTCTCTTTTTATTTCTAATAAAGGTATACAAAAAAAGGCCGACCCAGCGTCTTCATCCTTTAGATGCACAGCTTGTTTTTCATTTGCATTTGAACTGGAGAGGATGTGAGGGTGGATTGAGTTTCTTTTTGTTCATCGTTGCCGTCCATGGATGGATCTAGTTGTATCCAAACCGCGGGCAAAACGTAACATTCTCCGTCAAATCGTTTCCAAGCATCGTAGCAGAGCTTAACAGACCTTGATAACTTGAGAGATCTGAACGGAAATTGACAAAGATCGCAATATCTTTCGGGTACCTGAGAGAACGTAATGAAATCGTGGTATACCCGGATCAGAATAATCTGAAATATATTTTGGAAAAAGTCGCTGTCCAAGCTTGGGGGAGCGAACTTAATGCATTTCATCGTCCAGTTCTACAACGATTTTGAAATCGTTGAAATCGTGGACATCGTGATTGTAAATGCAGCATACCGATAAATAAAGTGCGGAACTCGTAAACTTGATGCCCCAGATTTGAGCCACATGAAGCATTAGTTTCTTTTCATGGAAGTGTCATTGCGTGAGAAACTTTCATGGTACTTGTGAATCCCATGAGACACTTAAACATGTGAGCTGTCGCTGTGATATGACTAATATAATGTTGAAAGCTGCGTAAAACGCCGTTTATCCATTAAACAAATACATTATGATGTACGGAGACAATATGGACCTTAACCCTTAGCCTGCATTACGTGTCACTTGAGTTTACCTAGCGAAAAGTGTTAGAAAGGATTAGGGCGCACATACACATGTAGGAGTCTGATCTTAAAATACACTGTTACTGATTCTAATGGTGGTTTAAGTCATACTAATTAATCAAGTGACATGAACTTTAACGAAAATTTCTTTTGTGCTGGTCATAAACAAATGGTCGGCAGAATATAGGTTTAAAAAGCTATATAAACGTTGTATTACATTCAATGACATCGTCGAAAAATGAAACATAAACTATGGCGGATCTCTTAAAAAATATAAGAATAAAACCATACAAGATCGAAGATCTAACAAATGATTTGGACAGATCTAGAATATATAGGAACTTTTCGCGGGAGGGGGGGAGGGGAAGCAGGGAAAGGGGACGTTTTAACCAAAACTTAGACGTAGTGACTGGGGGGCGCTTTAACAGGATACCATTACAATGCATCAGAGATGCATTAAACCTTTTTCCAAAGTATTGCTCAATTCTAAAAAGGATGAAGCATGATATATAAAAGTATTCTACCCTTAATCAGCAGGGTAGCTTTAAACGAGAAACGAAAAAGGGCCACGTATTTGGTGTAAAATCTGTAAAGGTGCTGCACTGCATAATTACCTCGTTACAATGCTTTACAGAGATGTATTAAACCCGCTTTTCCCACAGTTTGACTCATACAGTAATCTAGTCACAAAATATTGTCCTGTCCCATATCAAAAATCGTATTCGCTTTACTGGCTACTCTCCTTTATTATAAAGTTGTTCTACTTTGCAAATAGCGTCAAATACCTGGTAGGTCTTATTTCTGTACAAGAACAAATTGTATCCACCATGTCAGACCACAGCAGAGGCATCAGTATAGGTTACAGTAAACCAAAGAACAGATCTCAGATAGAATGGATAATTGTTAAAACCGATTTATCTTGACCTTCTACTTCTGCAGAGGGAATAAACCTAAGCTAGTAGATCTGCCAGGTCCTATATGGGGGGGGGGGGGGGGGGAAGGGCGGCAAAATGCTAAAGAACAATTTGGTTGGACTCGAATCCACAGCCTTCAATACTAGGATCGGCGGTTTTACCAAATGGACTATGAGACCAATCGATATTTTACCGCATTAGAAATGTATTTATCCCTTGTTAGACGATGACGACTATACCGTTACTAAAGGAATAAGAAACTTTACTATGAATTAAGTTTGTAAGCAGTCTTTGTAAGATTTCCTTTGTAAAAAAAGGAAAACTTGTTACACAAAATCTGGTAAATGCTCATTTTAGAGAACTCGCAGTCAAAGCTGACTCCAGAACGTCAGACGCATAAAAAGAATTATTATTAAGTTACCGCAATTTCCTTCTTTTTTACTTACCTGCCACAGTGGCTTTCTGACCACTTTTGACAGAAAAATGTGGAAAAAGGAAAAAATGTTCATGACGAGCAAGGTCTCCTTTGTTATAATGTTTTTAAAGTATATTGATATATCAAACCTTTAAGGTATAGTAAAGGTCAAATTATCAAAGCAGGTGTCAGAATACAATTGAATTTAAATAATACCATTTAAAAGTATAAAAATATTGTGGAGATGACAGTCTGTTCTCACGTGGTCAAGCCATATGTTAGTCGCTGGCAGAAAAAAGAATTTTAAAATCAGGCAAAATGTAAACAAACGACACAGCTACCTGGCAGGTTTTAACCTAGTTTTGAAATTAATTTCTCTGCCAGGGACTAACTCTTGGACCGACCCTAGAATGACAGACTGTCATCTTCAAAATAATTTCCATACTTTTTAAATAGTATGATATAAATTCAAATGCATTTAAAGACCCGCTTTGTTTACATTTGGCCTTTATTGTTACTTTAAATCATGCTAATTACAACTGCTTGTTTTTTACAACGCCGATTTAAATTTGTTTCAAGGCACGACAAATCACGGAACTCTTAACCGAACAACAATACAACGACCCTGAGGAACAATGTTGTGGGAAAAGAAGAAAATATTGGAAAGCAGCAGTTTCTCCTTCATGCACACTAACTTGTCCTCTACTTTCAAAGACAGATCCCACAAGTTTAACAGCACTTAGCATGTTATCTGAAGATGGTTCAAACACAAACTAAGATTTCTTTTTTTTTTTTGTCTGGTGAAGATTCAAAACTTTAAACTATATATTAGCGATTTGAAATGACTTGATTGGCCATCTTTGAATAAACGTGATTTAGTTTGCTTAGTCTGAACTTCTCGGGTAAACGAAAATTAACTATGAGATGGCCCCTATTTGGCCGAAGTCCACGTTCGATATCGGAGTTCACATAAAAGATACATGTCTAATAGGGCAAATGCACATGTGACAGAGTTATGTTATTAATCTACCAATACTTAGCTGAAAGGCGACTTCAATTATCTTGATCTTTCCGATTAAAAAAAAAAGAAGATTTGAGTTTATATTGATTAATTTTGAGAAGTTCATTGGTGTTAGATACTGCTTCAAGAGGGGCGGGAACGAATTCCGATTCCGATGATTAGCACGTGAGATAAGTCAAAGCCGCTTTTACTAAAGATAGTTAGGAGTGCAGTTAAAAAAACAGCTCAGACTACTCAGACGAAAGTTCAAGAGTGATACTGTAAAATTTTTGACTGGAAACAATTTCATCTCTGTACGTCAAGCGAAAATTACAATCATCAGGTTATTTTTTAAACATACCGTATATTGGTTTTCTTTCGCGTCCCAAAATGTTCGTGAGTTTGGTCAAAATCGATTTTTCACGTTTCTTATTTTCACGAATTCATCGGTATGTTTCTGTTTTTCACGAACCGGAAATATCTGATCGCATCAAATCCACAAAAAATGTCTATCTATTAGTCTGGTATTACAGACGTATTAGTGCAAATGCAAAATGGGAAAAAAAGTTAGAATCACAAGATTTACCTTGGGTGTTTCAAAATCTCGAAATTTCACCTTTTCCCATTGATTCCGATGGTATTCATAAATACGTAAATATGAAATTGATTTATTCAAATCCTAGACTACTGGTATTTCCAGAGACATAGATAAGAATTGTGTATTGTATGTCTCTGGTAATTCCTAGTCGGTTTATTTATTCACAATTCATGGTATTATTTGACTGCAAATGGACACTGGGAAACTACGGAAAACAACTTTGCTAAAACTAAAACCATTATAAATATTACTGGTATCGAACGACAACTCTCCCTATACATAGATCACTGTGTTTAGTGTTGCTTTTTTTTTTTTTTTTTTTCAAGATACCGGCATTTTCAAAATTATTTCCTACCATGGCAGGCTTCTCCTTTACATGAGTGTAAAGATCTGTTAGCCACTTTGCATCGAAAGGTTTAAGTCTGGCGAGAGTAATATCCACTCTGATAAATTCCGTTTCGTATCAAAGAAAGGATTTCCAGATTGAGTGGAATATTTAGCAAATATAGTTTTTACGAGAATGATCCACTCGCGAAAATAGTGAAAATTTCTTTCCCGCGGGAAAAAAAAGCCCGATATACGGTATTCTAAAGTTTTGAATGAGTTTTGATAATCTAATTAAATCAATTATTTGGAATAAGTACTTGATTATTTGTATTTATATTAAAATTCCACCCTGCAGTTATGACTGATTTGAAAATGTGTGTTATGTTTTGTTAAAGACTACCATCGATTTTCCAATATTAAAAATGGCAAAGTAAGCTTTACTGATACCACATTTAAAGCAAATGTAACCTTCACATGTCACAAATGTTATGTTATCATATCAACAACAAACATAGAACATTTAAAGTTACATGTACTGCAGTAGGAAAATGGTCTGGAGGTCCTCTATAATGTATTAAAAGAGGTATATCTTGATATAATTTCTATTCCTATACCTCAAATAGTAACAGGTTGAACACACTCAACATAGAATTTACCAATCATTGGAAGAAACACTGATTACTTTAATACGCACAGCAGTAGTAAGGGAAGGAAGCCTAGGGACATACTCCGGCCTGAGTATGTCCCTAGGCTGCCTTCCCTGAGCGCCCTACATCGACGTCCCTGACAAAAATTTGTCCCTAGTTGCCGTCCCGAAAGATTTTTTTTTTTATTTTGTCCCTAGGCTCCCGTCCCTGAGTGGAATTTTTGCAAAAGGGGGGGGAGGGGAGTTTTTCCTATGCTCATGACCCTGAGAGGGATTTAGCATTCAAAGTGCAGGCCTTATGACTGTCAGGTTGGGTAAAAATGGTCAGATCATTGAGTTGGACTTAGTTTTTTCACCCTATGGATGATTTTCTTTCTAATTGCCTGATCATTGAGTTGGACTTAGACTTTTTTCTGCATCTCTATGAATGATTTTCTTTCTAAAAGGAATTTGTCCCTATATCAGTGAGTTGGACTTAGTTTTTTCTGCACCTATGTATGATTTTTTTCTCTCTAAAAGCCTGACCATTGAGTTGGACTTAGTTTTTTCACCCTATGAATGAATTTTCTTTCTAAATGTCTGGACCTTGAGTTGGACTTAGACTTTTTTTCTATATCTGTGAATGAATTTTCTTTTCTAAATGTCAGAACATTGAGTTGAACTTAGTCTTTTTCTGCATCTATGAATGATTCTTACTCTTTGGAGTGTAACTCTTTGGAGTGTGAGTCTTTGGAACGCGTCTCTTCTAAAAGAAAGATAGAACTTTCGTGGTAGATGGTTAGCCCTGAAAAGGACTGATGGGTTAGCTCTGAAAAGAGCTGTGACAATTTGAAGAAATGACAACTTGAAGATAGAACTTTCGTCTGACAGCTTGAAGATAGAACTTTCGTCTGACATCTTGAAGATAGAACTTTCTTGGTAGATGGTTAGTCCTGAAAAGGACTGTTGGGTTAGCTCTGAAAAGAGCTGTGACAATTTGAAGAAATGACAACTTGAAGATAGAACTTTCGTCTGGCAACTTGAAGATAGAACTTTCGTCTGACATCTTGAAGATAGAACTTTCGTGGTAGATGGTTAGTCCTGAAAAGGACTGTTGGGTTAGCTCTGAAAAGAGCTGTGACAATTTGAAGAAATGACAACTTGAAGATAGAACTTTCGTCTAACAGCTTGAAGGTAGAACTTTCGTCTGACAATTTGAAGAAATGACAATTTGAAGAAAAGATAGAACTTACGTCTGACAATTTGAAGAAAGGTAGATCTTCCGTGGTAGATGGTTAGCCCTGAAAAGGGCTGTTGGGGTGTCCCTAAAAGGGACCTGGTTTTGGAGGTTGTGTTTTTAAGCACAACCTCCAACCTTCCTGCATGCTGGACAGCTACTCGCAGCCCGCCTCCTTATCCTTTTTAGCTGTTGCTCGTCCAAGTTGTATTGAAGTGAGAACGCTGGCTTGTTGTCACTATCCCAGCACTCGGTCTGGGGCACGACAAACTCCTTCTTTTTTCCGTCCATCTTCTTTTCTTTTGACGATAGCTGGGCAAGCCCGCTGAAACTCATGTCTCGAAGTGCACATTCCATTTTTGTTGTAAGTCGGAGAGATGAATGATGTGCGGGAAAATATCGCTGGGTTTTATAGCTTTACAGGAGGATTGAACTAGTTGACCCATGACGTCATTTTCTCCTATGTTTTTCCCGCGTCGGCGTTTCATGCTGTTTTGGCTCCAAATTAATGTTATCCAATCAGATTCAGCGTTGTTTTTCTAATACTAAATGTTTTATTGTTGACCAACCCGTGGGTTTGTTACATTTTCTTGTTCGGAGATTTTATTGTTGACCAACCCGTGGGTTTGTTACATTTTCTTGTTCAGGGATTTTATTGTTGACCAATCCGTCCAGAAGAGCAATAAGAGAAAAATGTTAATCCAAACATTGTGCGATACTGGGTCAGGTTTTACGAAAGTTAATGGTGAATGAGAAAAAATAATCAAGAGCTTGGTGTTTTATACGTGTGATGGATCACTTTTTTTAGTTTTTTTCATCCTATGAATGATTTTTTTCACTCTAAATGGAATTTGTCCCTATATCGCTGAGTTGAACTTAGATTTTTTTACACTTTAAATGATTTCTATATGTCAGAGCACTGAGTTGAACTTAGACTTTTTAAACCTATGTATGATTTTTTCTCTTTCTAAATGTCTGACCATTGAGTTGGACTTAGTCTTTTTTACATCTATAAATGATTTTTTCTCTAAAAGACTGAGCACTGGGTTGGACTTAGCTTTTTTTTATTCTGTGAATGAATTTTCTTTTCTAAATGTCTGGACATTGAGTTGGACTTAGTCTTTTTTCTGCATCTACTCTTTGGAGTGTAACTCTCTTGAGTGTGAGTCTTTGGAGTGTAACTCTTCTAAAAGAAAGAAGTTTGACAATTTGAAGATATGACAATTTGAAGAAAGATAGAACTTTCGTGGTAGATGGGTAGCCCTGAAAAGGGCTGTTTTGAGAAGAGCTGATTTTATGAAAATGTTTATTCAGTATCAGCATCAGTCGATTCACTGTCTGACTCACTCCTTTCAGTGGCGATTTGCGCACGGAAAAGACGGGTCACCTGCTCAGTTTTTAAAATAACATACTGAAAATACATCTCAAGCATGCCCTCAATAATGAGTTCCTTCATCCGAAGGTTATAACAGAACAGCCTGTTATTAGCAAGCTCAGCCCTCTCGTATCGTCTTCTCACTGCAGCTAGGCGTTGTTTAAGGAAGACGATTTGTCTCCTTGCTCTTATTAACTTTCGTTCAGTATCCATCCAAGTGACGACTGGTGATTGTCTTGAAGCCATTGTGAAAAAATGAAATGCATGGAAAATAAATCGCCGAGATTTATAGCTTTTCAGACGGATTGAACTAGTTGACCCATGACGTCATTTTCTCCTATGTTTTTCCCGCGTCGGCGTTTCATGCTGTTTTGCCTCCAAATTAATGTTATCCAATCAGATTCAGCGTTTTATTTCTAATACTAAATGTTTTATTGTTGACCAACCCGTGGGTTTGTTACATTTTCTTGTTCGGGGATTTTATTGTTGACCAATCCGTGGGTTTGTTACATTTTCTTGTTCGGGTTAGAAAAACTAGAGTTTGGCTAATCTATGACTTTTTTTGAGTGTGAGTCTTTGGAGTGTAACTCTTCTAAAAGAAAGACGTTTGACAATTTGAAGAAATGACAATTTGAAGAAAGATAGAACTTTCGTGGTAGATGGGTAGCCCTGAAAAGGGCTGTTTTGTTTTTTTGGAGGTTGTGTTTTTTCCAGTTCTAATGGCAGCACCCGAAATTCGCTTGGCAAATGGGGCATGCTGTAATCTTCCTCCCGAACTCGATATCAACCAAGATGATATCCGGTGTTGTCTTTAATAATAGCTGAACTAATCTTTCGCCGAGATCTTTGTATGGTTGTGTTATACGTCTCAGCTGGTTTTGTTCCTCCTCTCCTACGAGACGAGTGGTTAGTTGTAATAACTGCTGACCGGCATTTAGATACTCTTGGAGAGCCTCACGTAGTTGATGATTTACCTCTTCCATATTGATATTGCTCCCGAATATTAACACTGCTTTCGAAGTGATCGTCAGCTGAGAGTCAAAGAAATGGTGAATGTATGAAAATAACGCGGGGGCTTTATACGTTTACAGAGGATTGAAATTTTTTACAGAGCTCGGACCTGGCAGAAAGCACATACATTTTTTCCATGCTACGTTTCATGCTGTTTTGGCTCCAAATTAATGTTATCCAATCAGAATCAGCGTTTTATTTCTAATACTAAATGTTTTACTGTTGACCAACCCGTGGGTTTGTTACATTTTCTTGTTCTGGGGATTTTATTGTTGACCAATCCGTGGGTTTGTTACATTTTTTCTTGTTCGGGGGATTTTATTGTTGACCAATCCATAGGTTTGTTACATTTTCTTGTTCGGGTAAGAAAAAACTAGAGTTTAACTAACAGTTATGAGACGTTGTATGGGAAAAAATGTAACCAGAACAAAGTCTTTTAGGGGAAAAAACAGAATGAAGAACTCTATTGTTTTTTTGAACTTTTATTTATTGAACTTTTATTTACTGAACAGAACTAAACATTGAAACATTTTTTTTGCAATGCATCATAAAAAAATTTCTTGACAATGAAAAAATTTCTTAACAATAAAAAAAATCACAATGAAACATTTTTTTGCAATGCATCATAAAAAAATTTCTTGACAATGAAAAAAATTTCTTAACAATAAAAAAAATCACAAGCAAACATTTTTTTGCAATGCATCATAAAAAAATTTCTTGACAATGAAAAAAACATTTTCTTAACAATGAAAAAAATCGCACTGAAATATTTTTTCACAATGAATTATTCACAACGAATTAATCGCAATGAATTAATCACAATGAATTATATTTTCGCAACGAATTATTTACAATGAATTATTCGCAAAACAGTATATAACAAAATTTTATAATGCAAATTCGCAAACACCACGAATTTCACGTTTGTTTTCATATTCCGTAATGTCTTTATGCAATTGGTCATACCCTAAAAACATTGTATACTCACTGTCCATATCGTCGAAATCTCGTAGTCCTATGAATGGAGCAACATGTCTATAAGCGTCTTTTGTTGAAAGAGCTGAATTCACTACTTCTTCTGTAACATCTCTATCAAATAGAATATATCCTGACATGGTTTCCACTGTTTCTCCGTAGGAATCATGAACAGATCCTTTTTTATAGCGTAAGTAAAAGTTAAATAGAACTGATTTCATTTTCACAACGTTAAGAAAACTTTCTTCTGTTGGTCCTATGATAAAAAATGTCCATCGACTTGTGGATCTAAACAGTTTACTAATAACATTGTCTTTCATACAGCTATCTGCTAAATAAGTCTTGAGAACGAGATCCATCCCCGAATCGTCCACCATCATCGCAATAAAGTTGAATATAGCATACACTTTGTAGGACTTTTCTCCTTTTGCAACCCATTTAAACATTTTTTTGATCCACATTTTCACACAGAAAAAATTTAATGTTAAGCTGTGTTTGTTCATCAAGCGTATGCTGTCGAACAAATTCTCCATAAATTTTTTCACGTAGTTCTATTGGTAGCGGTAACATGATTGTTATTTTTGAACAGTTGCTAATATTTTTTCCCCGACTTACTTTGAGTGATTGGTACACAACAATGTGATATGAAATTATTTTCTCAAGCTTTTATAACCATAGGGTACAGTGTCAGTACCATTTACAATGACTCTCTTGGTGTATACAGAACGAAACGTTTTTGTTTGTGGTTCACTGGTAACCGTTCTATCTCTGTGTCTTTTAATTTTACAATCATAGTGAATTTTGATTTCTACTGTACGATCCAAAGCACATTTCGAATATGTATCGAAATTTACCACCTGTTTTGTATTGTAATCCAGAGTAATCCCCTTTACTTTACATTTGCTTATCTCTTTTCCATCTTTTGTTTTCATTTTGTAAGCATAATTCTTAGGTCCAAGTCCTCTGAATTGAGTAATTTTACAAGCAGGCTCTTCATCAGTCCATTTTCCTAACCGGCTGTTAATAATAGGGGGATTCCATAATTCGGGGTCGTGAATGTACATACAACTATCTGTATCGAAATACAGAACTCTATCTTTTAACTTTTCAAGAATGCTGTACAATTCCAACCTTGCATAAGCTGTTACGTAAGAACCTACTATCACATTGGCTGTAGCATGAGTGTCAATATGTTCCAACTTTGATTCATAGTTGACCAAGATGAATGAACAGTTCTCATCAAAGATTTCTACATGCTTTACAATGAAATTGGGATTGGTGACTAATTCAAAATATTTAGACGGATCACTGATGTATTCCGTCTGGGTCATTTTTTCACGCTGAGCTAATTTTCCCCAAAGACAGTTCAACATAATCTTAGCAAATGATCTTCTCCCAGGATTTCTTTGAATACAACTTGGATCAAGACGAACACCTTCTGCCTTCTCATATTCACAAACGAACTGATCTTTTTCTGAGTCTGATTGACAGCTATCTGGATAACCACTGGCTTCTTGCTTAATTTTCAAGAAATTGTCCACATAATGTTTAAAGAACTGATCTGACACAGAATTGAAATGCCAAATTTCATACACTTGCAATAATCGATAACCACAGTCAAGAGCCTTGAATAATTCAAAAGTAACCCAAGTTCCGACCAAAGCCCTCTCTTCTTTACCATGTCTACAAATGTTTGAGCTTTCTTCTGCACATTTCATACAGAGGGGAAACATCATTTTGTTGTTACAGTGAACTGGAAGAACGGGGTGAAACAAATCAGTTGGAGGCAAAACTTTGCATTTGATTAATCCCTCATATTGGCGAATATTGTTCATATCAATATTCTCAGTAGACAAAATTTCTGGATGACCTACAGGGTAGGATTTGTGTTTACAAACATAAGGGTATAGAGAACAGATATCGATGTACTTGATTTCCTTTTTGGTTTTTTCATCAACATCATATCCAATTTTTATTGCATTACATCTTCCCCCGGACAAACCATCCCTCGGATCGATAGGGTCCAAATGTGGATATAACTTTTCAATGTGTTTTTTGTACTCTTTATCCTTCATCTTAGCATCAAATTCGTGTTCCCAAATGTACACTACATTATATCCCATGTCTTCGATATCTACTATACGTTCAAAAGTACGTTTGTACAATTCAGACATGGGTTTTCCATTAATAGGATTGATCTGTTTTCGATCTGTATAGCATACAGAACAACCATGATACAAATCCCCAAGAAATTCATAAACAGTGTTTGATTGATGGTGAAAACCATCTACACTATATTTCCCGATTTGAACTTCACCACCATTTTTTGCATGCTGAATATTAATACCTTTTTCCTGAGCAACGCTTTGAAGCCATCGTATCGCTTTCATAGAAAAGCGACGTCTGGATGAGTCTTTACTTGAAATGATAGCTATTTGATTTTCTGGTAAATATTTGCTTCGCCACACCTTGTTACAGGCATCTGCGATGGTAATCGCCTCTAAAAATGGACAAATACCACCCTGTTCGATAAACAGCTTTCTGAATTCAGCACACCCTCGTCTGAGGATATCAACGTCTGACCTACAGTACATTTCCATCTCCTTCTGAAAATTGAATTCCTCACCATTTCGAACTTTGTCATTATACCAAACTATAAATTTTGACCTAGCCTCTTCAGACATTGAGTCGGGTTTGTAATAAGACATATCCAAGTAGGGTCCAATGTAACTCCAAAATTCATCTGTATTCGCCCAGTGAGGAAAGTAACCTTTTTTCATTTCTTGAAGACCAAAGGTGGATGGAAATTTTGCCAAACCAAAACTCATGAAATTGAAAGAATCGATCAGACGTACACCGTTCAGTTCTAACTTCATAATATTGTTTCCATTCATGATCAATTTTGGAAGTTTTAACCCAACTTTGACAATATACTCAAGAATGAACTGCCCGTCATAGCCTTTGAAATTATGGGCAATAGCCGTAACCCCTTTATGATGTTTTGAAAAGAGCCAGTTGCAAAATTGACTCAAAGTTTTTTCACCTTGAAAAATAACTTCCCTACCCTCTTCAAATTCACTGCATGTAGAACAATGAAAATCAAGTGATTTATCGATACATTCATCACAAGCTCTGTGTGCGATACAATAATTTGGGATATGTAAACCTGTGTCTTGTTTGCATTCAAAATCAAAGAAAATAAACTGTGGTTTTTTGACTACAGAAGAACTCGTCTCGTCATTGCTGTCATGGTTCAACTTACTTTGGTAAGGTTGAATATAGCATTGATGAGAAAAGTTAACAATTCTCTTACAGATATGACATCTTTTCTTTCCATTGCAAACATGATTTTTCTTTCTGACATGATATTGTGCACCGCATTTCGAACAGAGTTTCACTAATTCACAAATGGATTTCTTTTCTTTACCTTGAACATTTCTGTGATTTTCAAAGCATTCAGCACTAAAAAATCGTCTACTGCAAACACTGCAAACATATTCTTTTGATTCTGATGCACATTTTCCTTTGCGATAACAACCTTTACAGATATTTGAACAAGTATGACTTTCCCGGTGAGGGTAACCCGCATCACAGAACTCACAATAATATGTACAACTAAGAAAACCTTTGATAGATTTAATGTAGTCATAATGGTTTTGATGAAAGTACAAATGTATGATCTTACTATTGGTTTTCACTTCTGGATGTTTAAATATTTTTTCCACTTTTGAATGCTGCTGGTGAAGTTTAATGACATAGCCTTTTTCATACAAGAATGCTTGAATTTTTTTGTATTCATCAATTCCTATAGGTTGTGTTGGTGAAACTCCAGCTTCATGTAACAATTTCTCAGCTTCAGTCTTTTGAAGAGGGCGGTTTGAACGACGAATACGATCCCATTTTCTATTCCATACTTCGGTGTTTTCACGTTCACTGTAGCAAATTCCCACAACAACAGCTCTTGCAAAACATAGTTGGTCATGATTGTCAATTTGAATAATAGATTGCTTCTTCTGGGCAAAAAACTTTGAATCTAATTCTGACGATCTATATTTTGTTTTTCCGCTACCACTTGGTGGTATTGTATGTGTGATGTCAAATGTCATGAGTCCATCGTTCAAGACGAAATCTGTATTCGATTGTAAAACTCGTTCAATTTCATTCAGCATAGTTTCACCTTGTAACTGGTCTGCAGCTAAAAAAGGAATATGGATTCCTATTTCCAACGAAGGATGATTGATGGTAATTCTAATCATGTCCGTAGGGTTAGCATTTAACTTTCGAATGATTTCACGGGTAACATCGTCAAATAATCCAAGGAGCCTCTGAGGTGTTAATTCTTCAAATTTCTTAAAACTCAGCATCAGCACATGTGATTCTGTTTTAAATTTTCTTGACTTCTTATTACCCTTTTCTGTTAAATCATATAGACTTTTCATGTCTAAGTTAGAGTTGGTACTTTCATCGTCGCTATCATTTTCTTCTTTCAACGGTTTAGTTTTTTTCTTTTTTGTTGGTGGAAACACCTCATCGTCACTTTCTTCTTTCAACGGTTTAGTTTTTTTCTTTTTTGTTGGTGGAAACACCTCATCGTCACTTTCTTCTTTCAACGGTTTAGTTTTTTTCTTTTTTATTGGTGGAAACACCTCATCGTCACTTTCTTCTTTCAAAGGTCTAGTTTTTTTCTTTTTTATTGGTGGAAACACCTCATCGTCACTTTCGCTGTCTGAATAGGTTATTATTCTTTTTCTTTTACCCATTGTTTTAGCTCTGAGTGAAAAGACAATAATGCAGAAGTGAGAAAAAAACTAGCAATTTATATACCCTCTCCGTTGTAACAGTGTATAAATAAGCCGTTAGTTGTGAAAATCTATTCATTCTCCTACTCGATCTCAGTCAGTACAGCTGATAAAAACTATGAGTGAGTTAAAGCTGCAAAATACATCACCACTTAGTAAGAGGGTGTATCTGTATGTTAATCCATACACCCACGATTATGAGATCAGCAATATACCATCAAAGTATAATGTTAAACATATCGGAAACTATGTGGGATCATTTTTATCCCAGCAACATTTAGAAGAAAAAGATGTTTACCGTACTACCAGCTACAGAGTTTTGGATCAAGCGACGATTGACAAACGATATGGTGCGAATGGTGTGAGAACAAATATTTGTTTTACGTGCAACGAAGCAGGACATTGGGCCAAAGAATGTGCAGAAAAAGAAAATCAGCTAGGAACAATTGTTTTTGTCTACGTGAATCCACACAGTCACGACATTGAGATTTTACCATCGTTTTACAACGTTGATGGTCTCAAAGATATAAAATTCGTCGGGACACTAAATTCATTCTGTAGTGAAAATACATGGAAAAAAAGTTCACCACAAGCTACATCCTCATCGGATGAAACTCAGATCGTAGACATGCAGAGCGATACAGCGGCTAACAGTGATTCAGAAATCTGCAAAATAACAGAACAGACAGAGAAAAAAATATCTACAAACGATAATCTAAGAAAACAACAAACTTTGGATCTAAAAAACGAATTTTCTGCAGAACCGGGTTGTTCGTACGGAAAGGAAAAACAGCAAAACATCGAAAAGAAGAAAAAACGAGTAACAAAGAACTATTTCTTTTACAAATCAACAAAACATGAGGACAAAATCTGTCCAGATGTGGAATTAAAAAACAACGATAGGAAAAGAAAACGTAAAAACAAATGTGAATCTGACATCTCAAAGAAAAAGAAAAAACATACTGAGTGAAAAAAAGATTTCAATAAAATATTGATTATAAACAAAAAAGACTGACTTGATTTTTTTCATTCATTTTTTGTCTTTTACAGTTCATTCATTTTTTTGTCTTTACAGTTCATGATTTGATTTTTTCATTGTACATAAGTTCTTTTTGAAATAAAAAATATAAAAATAATTACTTCTTACTTTTGACTTTTTTCTAGTTATGACTGTAAGTCTTTTTTTACTTTTGACAATTTGAGAAGAAAGATCTTTCGTGCTAAATGGTTAGCCCTGAAAAGGGCTTTTTTGAAGGATCTCACATTGACATCCAGCTCTACGATTCTTCCGCCCGATCCACTGGGATGATTTCATATCCACAGTGTTCGTAGCAAATCATCGAACCTTCATCATCATCATAAAATCCTTCATCTGTATCTGGACAGTTATGCTTCTGCCCAAGATACTCGAGTATGGAAAAACATTTCCCACACTCTATCAGACATCTGTTTGCACAGTGAGGACATACAAGAATTCGAACCATTCTGGAACAAATATGATTTTATGTAAAATATCACTGGGCTTTATAGCTTTACAGGAGGATTGAACTAACTGACCTATGACGTCATTTTCTCCTATGTTTTTTCCCGCGTCGGCGTTTCATTAACATTGTGCAATCAAATCGACGGTTATATTGGTGTTTTTTACCACTCCTAATTCGGTGTCACACAGTACAATACCGGTGCTTTCCGCCAGGTCCGCCCTCTTTAAAAATTTCAATCCTCTGTAAACGTATAAAGCCTGCGTTATTTTTCATATATTCACCATTTTCTTTGATTCTCAGCTAACGATCACTTCGGAAGCAGTATCAATATTCAGAGGCAGTTACAATATGAAGCACAACTTAGATGAAATCAGCTTGGACGATTTTCCATCAGTGGAAAACAATGGAGACGTTCTTTCATCAGTTATGAATTCGACAATTATCAATCCACCACCGGAGTTAAATTCGACAACCATCATTCCAGCGATAGTGTTTGACAACATTTATGAAGAGGTAAAGCAGCTAAATTTGAAACAAGATAGCATGATGATCCGAATCATAGATCAGCTGGAGACTTTAAACAGGCATTTGGAGGAAATTAAAACTTTAACCGTAAGTACTGATCACCTCAGTAGAAATATCGAGGTACTACGTCAACAAGATCAGTGCATTTCAACACCTCCTGTGAAGATTCCTGTGGAGTTCGAGTTTGATAAATCCAATCTTCACAACTTAGTGGACTCTATCGTAAGTGTTGTGAAGAAAAATCAATCAAAGAAAAATCAGCCAAAGGAAAAACAACCAAGAAAAGCAACAAAGCGGAAATCTGAGGAAGATGGTAACCATATCCACAAGAAGCAGCGAATTGATCAAAAAACAACTATACCAATATTGACAGGACAGGGCAAATACGGGAAAAACATTGACAATCACGTTGATTTCAAGATACCGAAAAAACCAAAGACAGAACGAAAACAACCAAGAAAAAACAACAAAACGGTAGGAATATGAAAACAAATATGAAACTCGTGGTATTTGCGAATTTACATTGCATAAAATTTGTTATATACTGTTTTTTGGCGATTAATTCATTGTAAAATAATTCAGTGTGTTTTTTCATCGTGATTAATTCGTTGTGAATAATTCATTGTGAAAAAATATTTCAGTGCGATTTTTTTCATTGTTAAGAAAATGTTTTTTTCATTGTCAAGAAATTTTTTTATGCTGTATTGTAAAAATGTTTCCTTGTGATTTTTTTCATTGTTAAGAAAATGTTTTTTCATTGTCAAGAAATTTTTTTATGATGCATTGCAAAAAAAAAATGTTTCATTGTGAATTTTTCATTGTCAAGAAATTTTTTTCATTGTCAAGAAATTTTTTTATGATGCATTGCAAAAAAATGTTTCAATGTTTAGTTCTGTTCAGTAAATAAAAGTTCAGTAAATAAAAGTTCAAAAACAATAGAGCTTTTCATTCTGTTTTTTCCCCAAAAGACTTGTTCTGGTTACATTTTTCCATACAACGTCTCATAACTGTTAGTTAAACTCTAGTTTTTTCTTACCCGAAAAAGAAAATGTAACAAACCTATGGATTGGGTAACAATAAAATCCCCCGAACAAGAAAATGTAACAAACCCACGGGTTGGTCAACAATAAAACATTTAGTATTAGAAATAAAACGCTGATTCTGATTGGATAACATTAATTTGGAGCCAAAACAGCATGAAACGTAGCATGGAAAAATGTATGTGTTTTCTACCCTGGCCAAGCTCTGTAAAAAATTTCAATCCTCCTTAAACGTATTAAACCCCTGCGTTATTTTTTATACATTCACCATTTCTTTGACTCTCAGCTGACGATCACTTCGAAAGCAGTGTCAATATTCGGGAGCAATATCAATATGGAAGAGCTAAATCATTAACTACGTGAGGCTCTCCAAGAGTATCTAAATACCGACCAGCAGTTATTACAACTAACCACTCGTCTCGTAGGAGAGGAGGAACAAAACCAACTGCACTGTATAACACAACCATACAAAGATCTCGGCGAAAGATTAGTTCAGCTATTATTAAAGACAACACCGGATATCATCTTGGTTGATATCGAGTTCGGGAGGAAGATTACAGCATGCCCCATTTGCCAAGCGAATTTCGGGTGCTGCCATTAGAACTGGAAAATACACAACCTCCAAAAAAACAAAACAGCCCTTTTCAGGGCTACCCATCTACCACGAAAGTTCTATCTTTCTTCAAATTGTCATTTCTTCAAATTGTCAAACTTCTTTCTTTTAGAAGAGTTACACTCCAAAGACTCACACTCAAGAGAGTTACACTCCAAAGAGTAAAAAATCATTCATAGATGCAGAAAAAAGACTAAGTCCAACTCAATGTCCAGACATTTAGAAAAGAAAATTCATTCACAGAATAAAAAAAAGCTAAGTCCAACCCAGTGCTCAGTCTTTTAGAGAAAAAATCATTTATAGATGTAAAAAAGACTAAGTCCAACTCAATGGTCAGACATTTAGAAAGAGAAAAAATCATACATAGGTTTAAAAAGTCTAAGTTCAACTCAGTGCTCTGACATATAGAAATCATTTAAAGTGTAAAAAAATCTAAGTTCAACTCAGCGATATAGGGACAAATTCCATTTAGAGTGAAAAAAATCATTCATAGGATGAAAAAACTAAAAAAAGTGATCCATCACACGTATAAAACACCAAGCTCTTGATTATTTTTTCTCATTCACCATTAACTTTCGTAAAACCTGACCCAGTATCGCACAATGTTTGGATTAACATTTTTCTCTTATTGCTCTTCTGGACGGATTGGTCAACAATAAAATCCCTGAACAAGAAAATGTAACAAACCCACGGGTTGGTCAACAATAAAATCTCCGAACAAGAAAATGTAACAAACCCACGGGTTGGTCAACAATAAAACATTTAGTATTAGAAAAACAACGCTGAATCTGATTGGATAACATTAATTTGGAGCCAAAACAGCATGAAACGCCGACGCGGGAAAAACATAGGAGAAAATGACGTCATGGGTCAACTAGTTCAATCCTCCTGTAAAGCTATAAAACCCAGCGATATTTTCCCGCACATCATTCATCTCTCCGACTTACAACAAAAATGGAATGTGCACTTCGAGACATGAGTTTCAGCGGGCTTGCCCAGCTATCGTCAAAAGAAAAGAAGATGGACGGAAAAAAGAAGGAGTTTGTCGTGCCCCAGACCGAGTGCTGGGATAGTGACAACAAGCCAGCGTTCTCACTTCAATACAACTTGGACGAGCAACAGCTAAAAAGGATAAGGAGGCGGGCTGCGAGTAGCTGTCCAGCATGCAGGAAGGTTGGAGGTTGTGCTTAAAAACACAACCTCCAAAACCAGGTCCCTTTTAGGGACACCCCAACAGCCCTTTTCAGGGCTAACCATCTACCACGGAAGATCTACCTTTCTTCAAATTGTCAGACGTAAGTTCTATCTTTTCTTCAAATTGTCATTTCTTCAAATTGTCAGACGAAAGTTCTACCATCAAGCTGTTAGACGAAAGTTCTATCTTCAAGTTGTCATTTCTTCAAATTGTCACAGCTCTTTTCAGAGCTAACCCAACAGTCCTTTTCAGGACTAACTATCTACCACGAAAGTTCTATCTTCAAGATGTCAGACGAAAGTTCTATCTTCAAGTTGCCAGACGAAAGTTCTATCTTCAAGTTGTCATTTCTTCAAATTGTCACAGCTCTTTTCAGAGCTAACCCAACAGTCCTTTTCAGGACTAACCATCTACCACGAAAGTTCTATCTTCAAGATGTCAGACGAAAGTTCTATCTTCAAGCTGTCAGACGAAAGTTCTATCTTCAAGTTGTCATTTCTTCAAATTGTCACAGCTCTTTTCAGAGCTAACCCATCAGTCCTTTTCAGGGCTAACCATCTACCACGAAAGTTCTATCTTTCTTTTAGAAGAGACGCGTTCCAAAGACTCACACTCCAAAGAGTTACACTCCAAAGAGTAAGAATCATTCATAGATGCAGAAAAAGACTAAGTTCAACTCAATGTTCTGACATTTAGAAAAGAAAATTCATTCACAGATATAGAAAAAAAGTCTAAGTCCAACTCAAGGTCCAGACATTTAGAAAGAAAATTCATTCATAGGGTGAAAAAACTAAGTCCAACTCAATGGTCAGGCTTTTAGAGAGAAAAAAATCATACATAGGTGCAGAAAAAACTAAGTCCAACTCACTGATATAGGGACAAATTCCTTTTAGAAAGAAAAGCATTCATAGAGATGCAGAAAAAAGTCTAAGTCCAACTCAATGATCAGGCAATTAGAAAGAAAATCATCCATAGGGTGAAAAAACTAAGTCCAACTCAATGATCTGACCATTTTTACCCAACCTGACAGTCATAAGGCCTGCACTTTGAATGCTAAATCCCTCTCAGGGTCATGAGCATAGGAAAAACTCCCCTCCCCCCCTTTTGCAAAAATTCCACTCAGGGACGGGAGCCTAGGGACAAAATAAAAAAAAAATCTTTCGGGACGGCAACTAGGGACAAATTTTTGTCAGGGACGTCGATGTAGGGCGCTCAGGGAAGGCAGCCTAGGGACATACTCAGGCCGGAGTATGTCCCTAGGCTTCCTTCCCTTACTACTCACAGCAAACGATTTATCTATCGCGAAAGAAAATAGTCTAGTCTGAACAATACTCACAAAAAAGTAACGAATACATATGTTACTAGACTTACGAAGTACAGTTGTAGACATTCGGTACACTTTCGTGCTAAGTCTATCCATTTTCTGTAATTACCTTCATTGGGGACCAAACAAAATGGTACCCTAAAAGTCAACTTTGCGTGTGTTGAAATAAATTGCGTAAAACATTTATTTTCATGTAAACAGTTCGTCAGTTTTCGATACTTTGTCGACTGGAAAACATTTCAGTTTCAATGATTTGAACTCATGGGAATTAAAGTCCTTTTAAATTTAAGATCCAATGAGAACTGAAACAAAAACAGTCTGAGTGCTGAGTGCTTAGTTGAAACTTCAGGAGTTGCACTGCAACTTTTTTTTCTTTTTTCATAGAAAATATATGCATTACACATACGTCAAGCAAAGAAATTTCTTATCTGAAAAATTCAACTGTTAACTTGGACTAAAGGAGAATTGAGTTTCGATAACTTAAATAAAAAGCCCTTGGTCGATGGATATATACTCAACACAAACAGTTAAGGAAATGGTGTTTGAGGGGCTATGACAAAAGATATAGATCATTCTTAGAATATTGAATTTCACAGTATTATAAATCGTTCATTTTTCTTCAAAAGGATGCTTTATTTGAGTTTATAGCACCAATAGCGGCTTTTAATAATCACTGTCAAAGTTGACTGGTCTTCAAGTCATTTTTTGCAACATAGCAATTTTGATAAGCTTGTGTAACGAGTGTCACTGCAGAGTCTCAGTCCCAAAAGCCTTTTTAAAATTGACCCTCAGGCTATTTACTTATCTCAGATAATATGAGCAATACTTTCCAGACTGAGCCGACATTTCAATTTCCAAATTCCTTCAATATCTCCATTGCTATCGTCCAGAAAAATCAAAGATTCTTTCGTCAGAACAATGTTGTGATCATTGACTTGCCAGCGTGCCCACCGAAATGCTCCCTTTGAACATGTGTGGGACATTCTGGGACCGAGAGTTCGGCACAGAATACTAGTGTCTACGCTCTTGCTATGACGCTACAGGAGGAATGAAGACTGGTTCCTTAGCTCCAAATTCGCCAGAATTATTCAGCGTACGCGACGCCAGTGCAAGTCCTTATTTGCCGCTGTAGGGGGGACACACTTGTTACTGCAAGGATATTTTGAACATTCTTATCTTCCATAGATAATACTCGAGGTTATCATGAGAAGGCAGTTACGTAAATTTTATGTGACTGCCAACGGAATTGAATTTTAAGTTAAAAAAACCTATCGCGTAGATTCATGACTGTGTTTTGCATAAAAACAGGGAATACTCTGGAGACACTAATTTTTCGAAAAATGATTTTGATCCCTGGGTTATTTGACACAGCGCCCTATTAGTGCTATTTGTGCTATAAAGCCAAAGGAAACACCTTTTTGAAGCACTAACAAAAGTAATAACAAGAGGGCCAAGATGGCCCTGGATCGGTCACCTGAATATTTGAGTAGACTATAGCCAGTTTTTTTTTTTTTTTTTTTTCTTTTTTTTATTCCTAAACTTTTTCTTCAGTAACTTCAATAAAAAGAACAAGAGCACCGCATGCAAGTGCCAACAATTGGCTGTTGGGTGCTGGATAATAAGTTAAAATTGTAATTCAAAGGAACATTTCTGTGAAATTATTTCAAAATCTGACCAGTGGTTTGATAGAAGAAGAATTTCTAAGAATTTCTTCATGTCCATATAGTGCAAATAGCCCCCACACCACCACAGCCTTGTTTCTTGACGGATCAAAATTTCTCTGACATTTTTTTTCAAAAGGGGCATCTAAGGGACATTTCTGTGAAATTATTTCAAAATCTGACGAATGGTTTAAGAGAAAGAGAATTTCAAAGAATTTCTTTCAGTCAATACAGTTGACACCACTTGACGCAAGGAGCCCCCCCACCACCACACACACTGCCACAGCCATGTTTTTCAACGGATCAAAATTTCGCGAACAGGTTTTGAAAAGGGTCACCCAAGGAACATTTCTGTGAAATTATTTCAAAATCTGACCAGCGGTTTCAGAGGAGAAGATTTTTAAAGAATTTCTTAGAAAATTCCATTTGGTTGCCATGGCAACCAGAGTTTTTAATGGAATCAAATTCTGTGAACAAGAGGACCTCCCAAGGAACATTCCAGTCAAGTTTGGTCCAAATCGGCCCAGTGGTTTAGGAGGAGAAGATGTTTAAAGAAATTGTTGACGACGGACGACGCACAACGCACGACGGACACAGTGTGATCCTAAAAGCTCCCCTTGAGCACGTTGTGCTCAGGTAAGCTAAAAATTGAAAATTGATTGTTTTGGTAATCTTTTGGTCTATGTTTTTTTTTTTTTTTTTTTTTGTTGAGTATATTAACAATTATTTTCAGATTTCTAGCGCCGATCAGAAGCATTGTCTTAAGTTTAAGTACGTGTATTCCCGCACGGTGAAAAAAGCATGTACAAAAGTCAACGAATGGGCATTTGGAATTTCATGAAACACTGAGACTGTTACTCGACCTAGAGCGGGTTAATCAAATTCTGAATATCGTATAATGCCGAATACCTTCATTCAATCAGTCCTACTTCTACAACCATGTACACTTTCACAGGTACATGCTCATGTGCAAAAAAAGTGAGCTTTCTTTTATCTATTCTGGATTTTGAAGTCCGTGAAATTTTATAACTTTGTTTCAAAAGCCGTCTCTTATCTCTTGATAGTTGGACTTTATATATGGGTTCTTTTCATTATATTAGATCTAGATCTATATCCATCTTTCGCTATAAGATAATGGGTATTTACAGATGAAAGAAAATACATTTTCCAAGGTAAATGTTTATTCAAGACATATCGTAAAAGATTAACCACTTTTGTTGTGACAACAAACAACTAAATCTAGGGTCCACTACAACATTTTCTCTATGAAAAATCAGGCAGATATTTCGGAAGACTAGATGGTATCCGAAATTGCCCGGCATCAAGTGATGAATTGTACCCGGTGATTTTAGCTCTACTGGCTGGAAGAAAGCAAAGCTTATGATATGGCGTCGTTTCCGTCGCCCGTCCGTATGTCAGTCCGTCCGTCCATCCGTCTGCATTTTAGGTCAGATTTTCGTAAAACTTGCACAGTTTGTTGATATTATCAATAGCTCGATCGTTATTGATTTAAAAAAAAATCTAACATCCAATACGGGAAAAGCAGCTATTTAAAGTTAAAAAATAACATTTCTTGTTGACGCGATAAAGTCCGCATGTGTGTGTCAACCGTTTTTGTCATATCGTCAAAAGCTTGAACTCTATTGATTTCGAGAAAAATCTGACACTTAGCAAGAGAGAAGTAGCAATTCAAATTTACTTTTATATTTCTTTTTTATGCGAAAGAGTCCGCTTTTGTGGTTCGATTTTTATAAAACATTCATAGCTGCTTAATTTCATCAATAGCTTGAAGCCTATTTATTTTTTTTAAAAAATGCGACAATTTGTGAGGGAAAATTAGCCATTAACAGATGAAAATTTTCATTTCTTGTTTACGCGTCAAATTCCACATTTTTTATCCAATTCTCTTGAAACCTGCGCATGTTTATAGAGACTGAGCCTTATTAAAATGAAGAAAATCCATCGAAAAGTTTAGGAGAAGCATCCGTTTGATGATTAGGTCTGGTTTACTCAACAGACTACATTTTTGGTCCCAATTCGTTGTAACATGCAGGAATTGTTTAATAAAATGAGTACTGAATCCCTATCAAAGTAGGCTATATTCCAAACAATTGGTTTTTAGTAATTAATTTCAAATTATTTCACTTGTTTTTCAATTTAACATGCCTACCTAATGATATATGCTAGAAAATGAACAAATTCACTGCCTGTAGAGCGATTCAAACCCTTAAGCGCCTCTAGTTGTTATTTTCTGAAGTGTTCACTTATCTACACTCGACAGAATCCATGGTAAAAGGTTTAACCAGGTGACAGGCATACGTATTTTCGTCGCATTCGAATTCTTTTAGAATCATTCATTTTTTTTTTTTTTTTTTTTTTTTCTTTCTTGAAGTATCCGGAAAGTGCCCACGGCGCTCTAGGTCTAGTTCGTTTCTCGAGAAGGCAAATTTTGTCTTGTATCCTCACCAGAAATTAATCTAGTAAGAAATTGGCGATATTGCTCATCTTCGTCAGTTAGAGCGTGAAATGAAAACCCATAATCTATGGCGAGGAGAATAGCGACAGCTATTTGTGTATAGTCTGATGTATTTAACCGAAATTACTGATTGAATTAAAATGATTGCGGATTTTTCCAGGATAGACTGTTTCTGTTGTCAAAATATAATGATTTTAAAACCTGAATTTACCAAATGTATGTTTTCATAATGCTTGATTGTCGAGAGAAATAGGGAATTTCCCGTTCTGCAGAATTTATCAGCGAGTGATCTAAAAGATAGAACTTATCGGAGGTAATCTGGATTTCCGGAAGTTTCATTAGTTACGTCCTTTCAGTATTCTCAACACAAGTGTAATCGAACACATATTTTCCTTCGACGTTATAAATGATTTTTTTTTTTTTTTCAGCTTAGCTCAATGTGCTGGCTTGTTGCCTACTTTTTGGTAATGATTACAAATGAAAAGGTAGAAATCTGTGATTGGTAAAAAATAATGCAGGCATGTATATTATAAGGGCTCCTGCCAAATTCACACCATTCATCTTTTTGAAAGATATTTCTTGTCTTCCCTCAACTCTTTTATCATTTAAAAACTTGAGATCCAAATAGAATTGGAAACCAAACGCAAGTCTTATTACTCACTTGAAGAGTCTAGAGAGATATTGCACAATTTTACATTGAAAATATCTGCATCACCTGTACGTCAAGCAAGGAGATGAATTATCTGATTAAATTGTTAACTTAGATTAAAGGTTACATTGTGTCTCGACAACCCAAAATAAATAACTATTCGGGATTAGCCATTGGTTCATAGATATTTCGATTATCATTGATCTCAGCAGTTATTTCAAATTAAAAAAAAAATGCAATGCACTTGTTAAAGACTGTCATGGACTGTCGAACGAAACGAATGGCATAGTGGACTTTATTAATACTACTAATGACTCCAATGAAAGTGAAGGTAGACGATTTACGATTCTTTGTCGAGTGGAAAACAAAATGATTTCTGTTTAAGTCTTTACCAAAGAACAAAATTTTAGACTTGTCCAAATTGAAAGCATTTGCAGACGACAAATGAATGTAACTGAAAAATTGAAATTCGTTTGGAAAGGGTAGAAAACATTGTGGGAAAAGGAGAAAATGCTGGTTACCAGCATTTTCTTCTTTTCCCACAATGTTTTCAAAAGGCTTCTTTCTCATGGTCGTTGAAAGTCAATATTGTGTCGTAAAAGGTTAAATGATTAGAACACACGAGAATTCAATTCCTCTTATAAAACTTAATACTCAATAAAATTGCAGACAAAACGCAAATCTTGTTACCTACTGGAAAAGTCGTGAGTAATATTTCTCTCTGCAGTCACTTTTAATTTTAAAAAATGCAATACATTTCTTACGGACTGTCATGGACTGTCGAACAAAAGAAATGGCAAAGTGAATTTCACTAACGCTACATTTGAATCTAATGCAACCTACACATGTAAAGAAGGTTATGTAATCATGTCCACAACTAATACGACCCTCAATGTTACTTACACTGCATATGGAACATGGTCTGTTGGTCTTCCAGAGAGTGTTGAACGAGGTGTATTTTCTTGATTTAATCGTTATTTCTGTAATTCAGATTGTAGCACAACTTGAACAGTTTTGAATCAAATCTATCTAATTATTTAGGGAAGCAGACCTTTACCTGAAAACTTTAGATGTCTCCTAGTAGTATATAAGGCTTTGAACGATTTATCTCTCAAAAAACAAAACGTGAAAGTTTACATATATATCTCAAAAAAGCATGGAATATATTAGAATTGAAGAAATATAATGGGAGATCGGTACACCTGCAGGTAAAAAGACAGATCAGACTTATCACATAAACGTTTCAGGTTGTCATTGCTAAATTTTGAAGTAAAAACGTTTTGCATATTTGTATTAAAATCGTCTGGTAAACCTTAAACGTACTCTTAACTTTCAAATGAGTTTTGGTAATCTACAAGTATTTAAATTATTATCTTTTCTGCAATTGTTATCGATTTGAAGAACTAAAAGGTGTCTTCGTTACAGACTGCCTTGAACTTTCCAACAACACAAACGACAAAGTAGATTTTACTGATACAACATATGAAGCAAATGCAACTTACACATGTGATAGAGGTTATGTTATAAATGCCACAACTAAAGCATCGCTAAGTGTTACATGCACTGAAGACGGGACATGGTCTGATGATCCTCCAACTTGTGTCAAAAGAGGTGTGTTATCTTTTTTAACTCACTGTGTCAATAATATTGATAAGTAATATGGTGGAATACAATCAAATAGAATCGGGAATGTAAAAAATTACGCCATACCGATCTCAACACCTATGAATTCTCTCACATTACAGAACGTGATAGTTTACATAGATCTATCAAAAAAGCAAGGAATATATTGGAATTGAAGAAATATAATAGGAGATCGGTACACCTGCAGGTAAAAAGACAGATCAGACTTTTCTCACGAACGTTTAATATTGACATTGCCTGATTTTGAAGTAAAAACGTTTTGCATATTTGTATTAAAATCGTCTGGTAAAGCTTTAAACGTACTCTTAACTTTCAAATGAGTTTTGGTAATCTACAGGTATTTAAATTATTATCTTTTCTGCAATTGTTATTGATTTGAAGAACTAAAAGGTGTCTTCGTTACAGACTGCCTTGACCTTTCCAACAACACAAACGGCAAAGTAGATTTTACTGATACAACATATGAAGCAAATGCAACTTACACATGTGATAGAGGTTATGTTATAAATGCCACAACTAAAGCATCGCTAAATGTTACATGCACTGAAGATGGGATATGGTCTGGTGGTCCTCCAACTTGTGTCAAAAGAGGTGTGTTATCTTTTTTAACTCACTGTGTCAATAATATTGATCAGTAATATAGTGGAATACAATCAAATAGAATCTGGAATGCAGAAATTACGCCATCCCGATCTCGACATCTATGAATTCTCTCACATTAAAGAACGTGATAGTTTACATAGATCTATCAAAAAAGCAAGGAATATATTAGAATTGAAGAAATATTATAGAAGATCGGTACACCTGCAGGTAAAAAGACAGATCAGACTTTTCTCACGAACGTTTAAGATTGACATTGTCTGATTTTGAAGTAAAAACGTTTTGCATATTTGTATTAAAATCGTCTGGTAAAGCTTTAAACGTACTCTTAACTTTCAAATGAGTTTTGGTAATCTACAGGTATTTAAATTATTATCTTTTCTGCAATTGTTATTGATTTGAAGAACTAAAAGGTGTCTTCGTTACAGACTGCCTTGAACTTTCCAACAACACAAACGGCAAAGTAGATTTTACTGATACAACATATGAAGCAAATGCAACTTACACATGTGATAGAGGTTATGTTATAAATGCCACAACTAAAGCATCGCTAAATGTTACATGCACTGAAGATGGGACATGGTCTGGTGGTCCTCCAACTTGTTTCAAAAGAGGTGTGTTATCTTTTTTAACTCACTGTGTCAATAATATTGATCACTAATATAGTGGAATACAATCAAATAGAATCTGGAATGCAGAAATTACGCCATCCCGATCTCGACACCTATGAATTCTCTCACATTAAAGAACGTGATAGTTTACATAGATCTATCAAAAAAGCAAGGAATATATTAGAATTGAAGAAATATTATAGAAGATCGGTACACCTGCAGGTAAAAAGACAGATCAGAGTTATTACACGAACGTTTCAGGTTGTCATTGCTAAATTTTGAAGTACAAACGTTTTGCATATTTGTATTAAAATCTTGTAATTAAGCCTTAAACGTACTCTTAACTTTTAAATGAGTCTTGGTAATCTACAGGTATTTAAATTATCATCTTAACTGCCATTGTCATTGATTTGAAGAACTAAAAAGGTGTCTTCGTTATAGACTGCCATGAACTTTCCAACAACACAAACGGCAAAGTAGATTTTACTGATACAACATATGAAGCAAATGCAACTTACACATGTGATAGAGGTTATGTTATAAATGCCACAACTAAAGCATCGCTAAGTGTTACATGCACTGAAGATGGGACATGGTCTGGTGGTCCTCCAACTTGTGTCAAAAGAGGTGTGTTATCTTTTTTAACTCACTGTGTCAATAATATTGATACGTAATATGGTGGAATAAAATCAAATAGAATCGGGAATGCAGAAATTACCCCATCCCGATCTCGACACTTATAAATACTCTCACATTACAGAACGTGATAGTTTATGTAGGTCTCTCAAAAAAGCAAGGTATTTATTAGAATTGAAGAAATAAAATAGGAGATCGGTACACCTGCAGGTAAAAAGACAGATCAGACTTATCACATAAACGTTTCAGGTTGTCATTGCTAAATTTTGAAGTAAAAACGTTTTGCATATTTGTATTAAAATCGTCTGGTTCAGCCTTAAACATACTCTTAACTTTTAAATGAGTCTTGGTATTCTACAGGTATCTAAATTACTTTCTTTACTGCAATTGTTATCGATTTGAAGAACTAAAAGGTGTCTTCGTTACAGACTGCCATGAACTTTCCAACAACACAAACGGCAAAGTAGATTTTACTGATACAACATATGAAGCAAATGCAACTTACACATGTGATAGAGGTTATGTTATAAATGCCACAACTAAAGCATCGCTAAGTGTTACATGCACTGAAGAAGGGACATGGTCTGATGATCCTCCAACTTGTGTCAAAAGAGGTGTGTTATCCTTTTTAACTCACTGTGTCAATAATATTGATAAGTAATATGGTGGAATACAATCAAATAGAATCGGGAATGTAGAAATTACGCCATACCGATCTCAACACCTATGAATTCTCGCACATTACAGAACGTGATAGTTTACATAGATCTATCAAAAAAGCAAGGAATATATTGGAATTGAAGAAATATAATAGGAGATCGGTACACCTGCAGGTAAAAAGACAGATCAGACTTTTCTCACGAACATTTAAGATTGACATTGCCTGATTTTGAAGTAAAAACGTTTTGCATATTTGTATTAAAATCGTCTGGTAAAGCTTTAAAGTACTCTTAACTTTCAAATGAGTTTTGGTAATCTACAGGTATTTAAATTATTATCTTTTCTGCAATTGTTATTGATTTGAAGAACTAAAAGGTGTCTTCGTTACAGACTGCCTTGAACTTTCCAACAACACAAACGACAAAGTAGATTTTACTGATACAACATATGAAGCAAATGCAACTTACACATGTGATAGAGGTTATGTTATAAATGCCACAACTAAAGCATCGCTAAGTGTTACATGCACTGAAGATGGGACATGGTCTGGTGGTCCTCCAACTTGTGTCAAAAGAGGTGTGTTATCTTTTTTAACTCACTGTGTCAATAATATTGATCAGTAATATAGTGGAATACAATCAAATAGAATCTGGAATGCAGAAATTACGCCATCCCGATCTCGACACCTATGAATTCTCTCACATTAAAGAACGTGATAGTTTACATAGATCTATCAAAAAAGCAAGGAATATATTAGAATTGAAGAAATATTATAGGAGATCGGTACACCTGCAGGTAAAAAGACAGATCAGAGTTATTACACGAACGTTTCAGGTTGTCATTCCTAAATTTTGAAGTAAAAACGTTTTGCATATTTGTATTAAAATCTTGTAATTAAGCCTTAAACGTACTCTTAACGTTTAAATGAGTCTTGGTAATCTACAGGTATTTAAATTATTATCTTAACTGCCATTGTCATTGATTTGAAGAACTAAAAAGGTGTCTTCGTTACAGACTGCCATGAACTTTCCAACAACACAAACGGCAAAGTAGATTTTACTGATACAACATATGAAGCAAATGCAACTTACACATGTGATAGAGGTTATGTTATAAATGCCACAACTAAAGCATCGCTAAGTGTTACATGCACTGAAGATGGGACATGGTCTGGTGGTCCTCCAACTTGTGTCAAAAGAGGTGTGTTATCTTTTTTAACTCACTGTGTCAATAATATTGATACGTAATATGGTGGAATAAAATCAAATAAAATCGGGAATGCAGAAATTACCCCATCCCGATCTCGACACTTATAAATACTCTCACATTACAGAACGTGATAGTTTACGTAGGTCTCTCAAAAAAGCAAGGTATTTATTAGAATTGAAGTAATAAAATAGGAGATCGGTACACCTGCAGGTAAAAAGACAGATCAGACTTATCACATAAACGTTTCAGGTTGTCATTGCTAAATTTTGAAGTAAAAACGTTTTGCATATTTCTATTAAAATCGTCTGGTTCAGCCTTAAACGTACTCTTAACTTTTAAATGAGTCTTGGTAATCTACAGGTATCTAAATTACTTTCTTTACTGCAATTGTTATCGATTTGAAGAACTAAAAGGTGTCTTCGTTACAGACTGCCATGAACTTTCCAACAACACAAACGACAAAGTAGATTTTACTGATACAATATATGAAGCAAATGCAACTTACACATGTGATAGAGGTTATGTTATAAATGCCACAACTAAAGCATCGCTAAGTGTTACATGCACTGAAGACGGGACATGGTCTGATGATCCTCCACCTTGTGTCAAAAGAGGTGTGTTATCCTTTTTAACTCACTGTGTCAATAATATTGATAAGTAATATGGTGGAATACAATCAAATAGAATCGGGAATGTAGAAATTATGCCATACCGATCTCAACACCTATGAATTCTCGCACATTACAGAACGTGATAGTTTACATAGATCTATCAAAAAAGCAAGGAATATATTGGAATTGAAGAAATATAATAGGAGATCGGTACACCTGCAGGTAAAAAGACAGATCAGACTTTTCTCACGAACGTTTAAGATTGACATTGCCTGATTTTGAAGTAAAAACGTTTTGCATATTTGTATTAAAATCGTCTGGTAAAGCTTTAAAGTACTCTTAACTTTCAAATGAGTTTTGGTAATCTACAGGTATTTAAATTATTATCTTTTCTGCAATTGTTATTGATTTGAAGAACTAAAAGGTGTCTTCGTTACAGACTGCCATGAACTTTCCAACAACACAAACGGCAAAGTAGATTTCACTGATACAACATATGAAGCAAATGCAACTTACACATGTGATAGAGGTTATGTTATAAATGCCACAACTAAAGCATCGCTAAATGTTACATGCACTGAAGACGGGACATGGTCTGATGGTCCTCCAACTTGTGTCAAAAGAGGTGTGTTATCTTTTTTAACTCACTGTGTCAATAATATTGATAAGTAATATGGTGGAATACAATCAAATAGAATCGGGAATGTAGAAATTACGCCATCCCGATCTCGACACCTATGAATTCTCTCACATTACAGAACGTGATAGTTTACATAGATCTATCAAAAAAGCAAGGAATATATTAGAATTGAAGAAATATTATAGGAGATCGGTACACCTGCAGGTAAAAAGACAGATCAGAGTTATTACACGAACGTTTCAGGTTGTCATTCCTAAATTTTGAAGTAAAAACGTTTTGCATATTTGTATTAAAATCGTCCGGTTCAGCGTTAAACGTACTCTTAACTTTTAAATGAGTCTTGGTAATCTACAGGTATCTAAATTATTATCTTTTCTGCAATTGTTATTGATTTGAAGAACTAAAAGGTGTCTTCGTTACAGACTGCCATGAACTTTCCAACAACACAAACGGCAAAGTAGATTTTACTGATACAACATATGAAGCAAATGCAACTTACACATGTGATAGAGGTTATGTTATAAATGCTACAACTAAAGCATCGCTAAGTGTTACATGCACTGAAGACGGGACATGGTCTGATGATCCTCCAACTTGTGTCAAAAGAGGTGTGTTATCCTTTTTAACTCACTGTGTCAATAATATTGATAAGTAATATGGTGGAATACAATCAAATAGAATCGGGAATGTAGAAATTACGCCATACCGATCTCAACACCTATGAATTCTCGCACATTACAGAACGTGATAGTTTACATAGATCTATCAAAAAAGCAAGGAATATATTGGAATTGAAGAAATATAATAGGAGATCGGTACACCTGCAGGTAAAAAGACAGATCAGACTTTTCTCACGAACATTTAAGATTGACATTGCCTGATTTTGAAGTAAAAACGTTTTGCATATTTGTATTAAAATCGTCTGGTTCAGCCTTAAACGTACTCTTAACTTTTAAATGAGTCTTGGTAATCTACAGGTATTTAAATTATTATCTTTACTGCCATTGTCATTGATTTGAAGAACTAAAAAGGTGTCTTCGTTACAGACTGCCATGAACTTTCCAACAACACAAATGGCAAAGTAGATTTTACTGATACAACATATGAAGCAAATGCAACTTACACATGTGATAGAGGTTATGTTATAAATGCCACAACTAAAGCATCGCTAAGTGTTACATGCACTGAAGATGGGACATGGTCTGGTGGTCCTCCAACTTGTGTCAAAAGAGGTGTGTTATCTTTTTTAACTCACTGTGTCAATAATATTGATACGTAATATTGTGGAATAAAATCAAATAGAATCGGGAACGCAGAAATTACCCAACCCCGATCTCGACACTTATGAATACTCTCCCATTACAGAACGTGATAGTTTACATAGATCTCTCAAAAACGCAAGGTATTTATTAGAATTGAAGAAATATAATGGGAGATCGGTACACCTGCAAGTAAAAAGACAGATCAGACTTATCACATAAACGTTTAAGATTGTTATTCCTAAATTTTGAAGTAAAAACGTTTTGCATATTTGTATTAGAATCATGTAATTAAGCCTTAAACGTACTCTTAACTTTTAAATGAGTCTTGGTAATCTACAGGTATCTAAATTACTTTCTTTACTGCAATTGTTATCGATTTGAAGAACTAAAAGGTGTCTTCGTTACAGACTGCCATGAACTTTCCAACAACACAAACGGCAAAGTAGATTTTACTGATACAATATATGAAGCAAATGCAACTTACACATGTGATAGAGGTTATGTTATAAATGCCACAACTTAAGCATCGCTAACTGTTACATGCACTGAAGACGGGACATGGTCTGATGATCCTCCAACTTGTGTAAAAAGAGGTGTGTTATCTTCCTAAACTCACTGTGTCAGTAATATTGAAAAGTAATATTGTGGAATAAAATCAAATAGAATCTGGAATGCAGAAATTACCCCATCCCGATCTCGACACTTATAAATTCTCTCACATTACAGAACGTGATAGTTTACATAGATCTAACAAAAAAGCAAGGAATATATTAGAATTGAAGAAATATAATAGGAGATCGGTACACCTGCAAGTAAAAAGACAGATCAGACTTTTGTCACGAACGTTCAAAATTGACATTACCAAATTTTGAAGTAAAAACGTTTTGCATATTTGTATTAAAATCGTCTGGTAAAGCTTTAAAATACTGTTAACTTTCAGATGAGTTTTGGTAATCTACAGGTATTTAAATTATTATCTTTTCTGCAATTGTTATCGATTTGAAGAACTAAAAGGTGTCTTCGTTACAGACTGCCATGAACTTTCCAACAACACAAACGGCAAAGTAGATTTTACTGATACAATATATGAAGCAAATGCAACTTACACATGTGATAGAGGTTATGTTATAAATGCCACAACTAAAGCATCGCTAAGTGTTACATGCACTGAAGATGGGATATGGTCTGGTGGTCCTCCAACTTGTGTCAAAAGAGGTGTGTTATCTTTTTTAACTCACTGTGTCAATAATATTGATAAGTAATATTGTGGAATAAAATCAAATAGAATCTGGAATGCAGAAATTACCCCGTCCCTATCTCGACGCTTATAAATTCTTTCACATTACAGAACGTGATCGTTTACATAGATCTATCAAAAAAGCAAGGATTCCATTAGAACTGAAGAAATATAATAGGAGATCGGTACACTTGCAGGTAAAAAAAAAAACAGATCAGACTTATCACACGCACATTTAAGATTGACATTGCCAAATTTTGAAGTAAAAACGTTTTGCATATTTGTATTAAAATCATGTGGTAAAGCTTTAAACGTACTCTTAACTTTTAACTGAGTCATGGTAATCTACAGGTATTTAACTTAATATCTTAACTGCAATTGAAAGGTGTCTTCGTTACAGACTGTCATGAAATTTCCAAAAACACAAACGGCAAAGTATATTTTACTGTTTCAATATCTGAAGCAAATGCAACTTACACATGTGATGTAGGTTATGTTATAAATGCCACAACTGAAACATCGCTAAGTGTTATATGCACTGAAGATGGGACATGGTCTGGTGGTCCTCCAACTTGTGTCAAAAGAGGTGTGTTATCTTTTTTAACTCACTTTGTCAATAATATTGATAAGTAATATGACGGAATAAAATCAAATAGAATCTGGAACGCAGAAATTACCCAACCCCGATCTCGACACTTATGAATTCTCTCACATTACAGAACGTGATCGTTTACATAGATCTATCAAAAAAGCAAGGATTCCATTAGAACTGAAGAAATATAATAGGAGATCGGTACACCTGCAAGTAAAAAGACAGATCAGACTTATCACATAAACGTTTAAGATTGTCATTGCTAAATTTTGAAGTAAAAACGTTTTGCATATTTGTATTAAAATCGTCTGGTTCAGCCTTAAACGTACTCTTAACTTTTAAATCAGTCTTGGTAATCTGCAGGTATCTAAATTACTTTCTTTACTGCATTTGTTATCGATTTGAAGAACTAAAAGGTGTCTTCGTTACAGACTGCCATGAACTTTCCAACAACACAAACGGCAAAGTAGATTTTACTGATACAACATATGAAGCAAATGCAACTTACACATGTGATAGAGGTTATGTTATAAATGCCACAACTAAAGCATCGCTAAGTGTTACATGCACTGAAGATGGGACATGGTCTGATGGTCCTCCAACTTGTGTCAAAAGAGGTGTGTTATCCTTTTTAACTCACTGTGTCAATAAAATTGATCAGTAATATGGTGGAATACAATCAAATAGAGTCGCGAACGCAGAAATTACCCTATCCCGATCTCCACACCTATAAATATGACGATCTTGTCCCTTTATAAAGAAATCCTCCCTATTTGAAGAGAGCAAAAGCATCGTTAGGCCTTCACTGTCCGGACTTCCAACCACAAATTTAAGTATAAGTGACACGACGGAAACATTTTGAAAGAAACAATTTGGTGGAAAAGAAAGTGTTATAATGAACGATGTGGAAAATATGGGTGGAAGCTAATACTTATGCTTAACAAGGACCTTCTTATTTTCCAAATATCAGTTGGTAAGCTTTGCCGAGGTCAATTGCTCTGCTAGAGATAAGCACAACTATAATCCAAGGATCATTTGTGATTGAAGAAGAAAGATAGGTCTAGTGGCCGCCATGAGGTGACTAAAACAGTGTTTAAACAACACAAACAATCAAACAAAGCGATAGAGATGGCCCCTTGTTTTAGCAGATGCGATCATTTTTTTCCCCGAAACATACATAAAGTGACAGACAATTTAAAAAAAGAGAACTATTCATTCCTTAACCTACTTAGCATGACTCAACTCGCGTTTGCAGACGTTAGTTTTTATAGAAAAGGCAGCCTGATCATGGATATAAATTTTCGATTTTCCAACTTTTTGTGTTTAAAAAATATTTTAAATCTTTATATATTGGATATTTCTACTGCCTTGAAATTGTGTGCAATATATTTTGCAGTGTGTTTAAACGTTTTTGTGAGTGAATCTTACCTTTCTTGATATATATGGAATGCATTTCGGAAAAAATGGGGCATTTGCTTATCAAACTGTGTTTTATCGTTTGTTAATTGTTCATGCTCACATTATCTACACTTCAATGCATTTGTACTCAAAAGAATTTTTAACGACAGTAAACTTCTGTTGAAATGGTTGTAATTGTTCGCGATGTTACATGACTTTATGCTTATTACTGTAGTTTTTATTTACAGATTGTCATGCTCCAGAGAATATTTCAAATGGTAAAGCCGAAATCATATCGGGAACAAAATATGGTAGCAGCGCTTTTTACAAATGTAACAAAGGCTTTGAATTTAATGCCAGCTTGGTTAACCAAACTGTCTTATGTTCAGAGAGTGGCGAATGGGGACCTGTAGTTCTTAATTGTACAGGTTGTATTCAGTCATTTTAAAACTTCATCAGAACTAACAAATGCCTGATCATTTTCCGTCCATTTGCGATTGTTTGCTTTCTTCTTAATTGTGTACAGTGTAGATCAAGGTTAGGTTACATTGAAAGAGCAGCGTAATATCAGATCTATACAATCTGCATCTCAATTTTGAATTGTGAACAAAAAGACCACCTTTGAGGTAGAATAGTATTGGTTGAGAGCCCTAAAATGGAGAAATTAATAACGAAAGAATTGCATAACTGTTGTAACTGCAGTCTTGTCATCTTATAACATCAAATTTATCTTGATCAAATATCCGATAATAAGGCCCCGTGTGATCTGAACTTGTAAAATATATGAAACATGAAGTTCTCTTGGCACCGAATGGGTAGATATTTATTACATGTAAAACTGATTTACTTTTAAATACTGTATTTAAGAAAGATGCATGTTGTATAGCATTTGGAAAAATCAGGGCTCAGTTTCTCGAAAAATCTTCTCTTAGTAAGACTTACTTTGCTCAAATCTTCTAACGGACTCATTTTCCGACATAGATGAATTCATCATTTGAGACACAATTCACCAACATTAACATACTTAAGTAAGGTTCTTGTTTACCGAGTTGACTGAAAGTTTCTGACTCAACTCAGCAAAATAAACATACTAAACTCAGTAAGACTTAACCTTATTGTTTTCCAAAGTTGAGTCTGAAACGTTACAACAGACAACTCGGGAATTGGGAACACAACTTAAGTGAGAATATGAGTCCCTTGGCAGACTTTAGCAAAATAAGAGACTTCATCCTTTTCGTGAAACCGGGCTCAGATTCTGTATTCAGCAACCATTGAAAAAAATGCATTCTTAGTCTAATACTTAATTCAGAAATTGACACAATATTTAAACCAAATGGTTGAGCTAATCAGAAAGTGCGTTACTTGGAAATTTAGAAAAGTCTTAAAAATTAGACTAAGAGTTTTACTGGTAATAGTCGATGAATATGGTCCCATGTAAGACTGAGAAAATATTCAGACGAAATAGTCTATTTTTTTGACTGACAGACTGACCGACTGACTCACTCTCTCTCTCTCTCTCTGTCTCTCTCTCTCTCAATCGCTTTTATCAATTATGCTTGTCATTTTCTATAAGAAACTTTGCTGTTAAGCGTTTGGCTAAGTTTCTTAAACATGGGTTGGTGATCAGCTTTTGATTTCGGGTCTTTGTACGATATTCTAACCACAAAACCTTTAAATTGCAAAAGCGAAGCTTTTTCTACGGAATGAAAATGCCTGCTGTATGACCTGCAACATGCGAAAAAGGGCATTCGGACATCTGCGTAAAGTGTTGTCTCGGATTAGCCTGCGCAGTCCGCGCAGGCTAATCCAAGACTGCACTATACGACTACATTAGATTTTGTGCTACAGTAGACTTGCGCAAAACGGGAAATCACATAAAAACGGAAAGTGTCGTTTCGTATTAGCCTGCGCGGATTGCGCAGGCTGATCCGAGACCACACTTTACGCAATTGTCCGAATGCCCCTTTTCGCGTGTTGCAGGCCATATCTATAGGAGCCATGCTATGGCAAAACAGAATTTAATGCTTCTCCTTGATGCATTATACAAAGCAAGTCATCGAGTAATTATGGGTCCACAAAGTTCATTTTTTTCTAACCTAACAACTGACGAAAGGATGAGGTAAAATAGTCCTTTGATATGCAGAAAAATAGACAAGAAGCAAACACGTTTCGACCCGGGAACTGCAAACTGCGCAGGCTGACCTGGGTCGATACTCTTTACGGATACATGTACACTGAACCCCCTTTTCACAGAGCAAGACTCATATTTTTACACAATTATTTGATAATCTTTAATCAAGTTGTACAAGTCAGATGGGATGCGTGCGGTAATAAGAAATACTCGTGTTTTAGATATTGATGAATGCACAAGAAACCTAGACGACTGCCATTTTTGGGCAAATTGTTCCAACACCAATGGAGGTTTTTCATGCAAATGTCGAAAGGGTTTTAAGGACAAGCACTCTTGGAGTCATGGGACGGAATGTGTAGGTTAGTAAACTAAAAAATTTTAGTAAGTCACAACAAAGCTACTTAATCATTATTCAAGATTTGTTGTTCAAGATCTTGATGAAATGGGCAAATTACGTTTGCGAAAAAATGTTACAGGTGGTTTGGTTGTTATCTTAACCATAAACCTAGTGTGCCACTTCAGGTACTTCTGAGGATAGTTCAGCTAAAAAATGGATCAAGTTGGAACATAAAGTGTGTTGCATGGATCTAAAATGGCTAAGACCATGGCTATCTCAAGTATAAAACGGCCTTCTTTAAATAGGCTCTTTCTTGTTACTATTCGAATGGTTTACCAGTTATGAAATTATCCGTGTATACCAGTATTTCTTTCTACAAAACCACTAATATATGTACAATATAACACAAGATTATATGTCCAAAACGGAATATTGAACTGTTAATTAATAACTTATCGTTATTTTTACAAGGGCGCTGATGACAAAACCATGAGGCTTTCCACAAAGTAAACCGGTAATATTTCTTTTGTGACATTATGGTAAAGTCAACGATACAAATCAAAACAAAGTTTTATCTATATTTATGTTTGGCCTGGAAAATGGCTGAGGCCACATTTTAGATTTTGGGCCGCTAAACTATGTAAAAAGAAGGTCCCATTAGGCAAAATTTGGCCATACATAATTTCAAAGCTCAATTTAGGCAGCCCATATTAGGCAAAAAATAAAACCAATCAAGGACAGGCATTTACTAAAGCGCAGATTAGCTACCATGAAATAATCATAATAATGTTACAACTTGAATACAACTTAGCCCGCGTCAGACATTTTTTTTTTTTTTTTTTTTTTTTTTTCTTTTTCAATAAAAGTTAAAAAATGCACGGTAATTAGTTTCCCCAGAAGGAGTCAAAAGGAGAATTAGTTATTCCAGATTCCAGTCAACAATACACTAACCGCCAAACGACCTGTGCACAACCGTGCCGCCAACAACATATATTTGCATTATTTCGTAGCAGTTCCTGGTTTCCCAACATTCTTCAGATGTCCATACATCAAAAGTGTCAGTCTCTTGGAGGCAATTTTATGTTATATAGCTTTTACAAAGAACTAAAGGGACCGATAAGATACAGTTTGGTAGACTTGCTTCTAGGCCGAGTAGCGGCCAAATGTGAATACTGTCGTTGTTAAATAACATTAGATTTAGATCATGTCATTTAAAAGAAGGAAAATAATTGTGAAGATGAAAATCTGTCATTGCACGGTCGGTGCAAGTGTTAGTCGCTTGAGAAAAAATAATTTTAAAACTAGGTAAAAAGTTGCCAGGTCGCTCTATCTATACTTCACTTTTAACTTGAGTTTGAAATACATTTTTCTACAAAGGACTGGCACTTGGACCGTCAGCACAGTTACAGATTGTCGCCTTCATGGTATTTTCGATACTGTTAAAAGCCATGATCTAAATTTAAATACATATCAACATCCGCATTGCTTACTTTTACTGCTATTTTGGCTTTCAAGGTAGACAACTGGAACAAAGCCGGAACTTGAAACGAAATGAAATATCAAAAGAAAATCATACAAGAAAGGAATAATCGCCCCTTAAAATCAATTTTGAACTCCTATTCCTCACGCAGTTTCATATTGTTACGGGAGACCACTCCTTCATGCATGGCTCCGTCCCGATTTAAATACAATACCTAACAACTGCGTTAGGGAGATATCTCTTTAGTTCAGTGGTTATGGTATTGGTCTTTTGAACCTCGAAAAACGAGGATCTTGTCCGCCGTTGGTTCGAATCCCGCCAGATGCGGTTTGTATTTCTGCCATGCATTTGTTCATTTGTTTCTTTGTTACGGACTTTGTTCGTAAGATGGGGGCTCGTTCGGGATTGGCCATTGAGCCATTAATCCCATTTGTTGTCCAAAAACGGACATTTGTTGTCTAAATAATAGACTTACTGCCTAATAAGGCTTTGAGTCATCAATAAATGATGACTTTAAGAGGGGGTGTGTTACGGGAGACCACTCCTTCATGCATGGCTTCGTCCCGATTTAAATACAATACCTAACAACTGCGTTAGGGAGATATCTCTTTAGCTCAGTGGTTATGGTATTGGACTTTTGAACCTCGATAAACGAGGATCTTGTCCGCCGTGGGTTCGAATCCCGCCAGATGTAGTATGTATTTCAGCTATGCATTTGTTCATTTGTTTCTTTGTTACGGACTTTGTTCGTATGAATATTAAAGAATTAAAACTGTGTGTATAAATGGTTTATTATATGCAGTAGATCTCTGAAATGCAAATACTTGTAAGATGAACTATTTTTTTTTACCAAAAGTAAGGATACGCTTATTAGAATTAGATGAATGGGGAATATGTCTAATGGCTCTTCTTTAATTAATTGTATGAAAACACTACAGTAAATTTTCTCTTCAAAGCAAAACAAGAACAATTACAAACGAAAAAGAAGGGAAAAACAGGAGGAGAATTTGATAAAGATAAAATGTATTTGATGAATGAAGTGTTGTCTTCCATTTCAAGGACAAATCTCATCATTTTGGGCTACATCTTAATTTGATTTCTCCAAATGCGTTCAATTTGGACAATTTTAAGTTTGCCGTTTGGTAAAGAATTCAAAACTTATAATAATCTTTTGGCTGCTAAGTTCTGCTCATTCCAATTTCGCGTACGGCTTTGATCGAGAAACGGATTAATGTGGCGTTTGGTATTTAAGATTCCTTGTGTTGGCCGCTTGTACACATAACTAACAAATTAAACTTTGTATTAAAGACATCAATGAATGTGCAAACCCTGATAGTTGCTCGACAAATGGTACACGTCAATGCGTCAATGTGATTGGTCAGTATTTCTGTCTTTGTAAACAAGGGTATACAGGCGAACGCTGTGAGAACGGTAAGTGTCTTGGATTCTTATCATGCGCACTGGGCAACAAAGATTGAACTCATCATCCACACTGTCCAATGCAGACACATCTTATCAGCCTATTACAACGCATACACAAATCTCCATCTTCCTGCTTTCTTCCACCATCCCCCTTTTGCTGCAGAGAGAGAGAGAGAGAATGAGAGAGAGAGATTTATTTTGTAACTTTTAAAAGGAATAAAAAAAAAAAAACATTCATTCTTATTAAGATTTTTTTTCTACATTTCCCACAGTGTTTTCTATGTTCAAATGCGGGCACTAAATGTATTTCTCAGCATTGTGCGGGTTATTGGATGTGCTATTTATTTATTATTGTTTAAGTTCAGACACTGCATATAACGGCCAGATTTGTATGTTTACTTCGTGTTGAACGCCGTTTTCAAGTTTTCAACATTATTCAGTTATTCCACGGCGACCAGAGCACCTATTCATGCTTTCCAATAGTTTCTTTATACCAGTACTTCACACAGTATTCTTTTCCAAGTCACGGGCCAATGATCATTAGTAAAAGAGGAATGAATCCTTTGTCAATGACTATCACCAATCCTTGGAAAGAAATTGGCCAAGACGGGGATTCAAACCCTGTATGTTACTGACTGAGCTACCGCGCTCGGCGAGTTAGCCCTTGACTACAATCGGTTGATTTTAAACATACATGTACCAAACATAATACCAGGGCTTAGATAAGAGATTATCTAGGAAGGGTAATTTTGTTTAATTGGTACAAAAAAAAAAATGTTTGAAAGAAACATCAGTTGGACTAACCCTATATTTCATACAAACCGTGTATACAGCCAATTTTGTCTTTTTACAATTTCTGATCCAACCCCCTTCCTAAAACGAAGTAAAAAAAGCAATTTGGTCATTGTATCAGTAATATTGAGGTAGTGTGTACACAGGACATTTTATTGCACTGAATGCGTCCTTAATTCGTTCACAGAAACGGATGAATGTAAAATTTCTGGTAGCTGTGGAGAGAATGCCATTTGCAACAACACTCCCGGAAGTTATTCCTGTCATTGTAATGACACTTACCCCAGTGGAAATCCTTACATACATTGTTATGGTAAGTTAAGAAAGAGACAGAAAGAGGGGGAGAGAGAGAGAGAGAGAAACAGAGAGAGAGAGAGAGGAAAGAGATAGAGACACACAGAGAGAGGGTGTGTGTGTGTGTGTGTGTGTGTGTGTGCGTGTGCGTCTGTGAGATACAATGCTAGACGGGTTTAAACAGAGGCCGTTGATTTTGGAGTATAAGAGATAAATGCATAGAAAGGGACACTAGGTAGAAGGAGAAGACAAGTGTAAGGAATTAAAGGAACGAATAAAGGGAGATATACAAAAAAATGTATAAAATCCTCGGATATAGGTATAGAACACTGCAGTTGATCAAACTTTTTAGTGTATTTTTTTGTAGAAAACACAATTATTCATTTTGAACCGGACGTGGATCCAGTACGTGGTAACACCGTCAAGATGGCATCCCATGCAGTCCCTTTTAGATACACTTACTTTGGTGTACAGCACTATGTGTTTAGGGTAAATAAACGTTTGTGAATTTCTCTGCCATCTCGCTTTATTTTTATTTTTCTGTTTTCTCATCTTTTCTATCAGTTCTATTTTTGGTACATTCAATCATCAACGAATGTTAAAAGCTTAACCCTGTATACTAGAATGCTTCTTTCAAACAATCTTACACATTTCATGGATGTAATAAGTATCATTTTCAGAAGAACTGCATCGAAAACCTACCGTTCACAATTATCTTTCATTTTCACGATAGCCAATTCGAAAGAAAAGCTGGTCTACTCTAACCTTAAAAAGCTGGAAATCTTTCTCAAAACGGTATGTTAACTGTCCGTCTGTAGAAAGCAATGCAGGCATTTTGTTTGTGATGTATATTATGGGACAAGTGGCTTTAATTATTCAAGAAAAAAAGAAAATCTCTCTCTCTCTCTCTCTCATTCTAATAATAAGCCTGCTTCACTCATTTCATTTTACAGCATTCAATTTGTGCGTCACAACATTTGGTTTGAATGGCAACTTTTACTTTGTTACAATATATATATTTTTTTTTTTTTTTCCATATCTACGTCAGTTAGTGAATCTACTTTCCATTTCGCGCTGTTGTATCTCAGATGTCGTTTTCAACTTGGATAAATTTGGTATTTTCACAACTTTTTTACTATAAAACTATCATCCCATGAAATAGAGCATTAAGGAACCGCTCTTGTACTTCAATCTTTTGCAGGCAGCAATGGACGGATTCATATCCCTTGGTTTTCAACAAGTATTTGATCGCTACGCTCCTGCTGATCCCAGTGAATGGCGCAAAAGTAGCCAGTTTAACTATGCTTATGATCCTGTCGCGATTATAGCCCCACTGTGGTCTGACTTTGACACGACAAACATCACGAACGCTGGTCTCTATGTACATTATTTCTCGGCAGATGAAACAGGAAATGTTACTGATTCGAACGCAGAGTGTGCGTTTGCAAAAGCCAACGATGCATTCAGACCATATATAAACGATAGCAGTTTTGAACCCAAAGTTCTTCTAGAGGCAACTTGGGCAAACGTGACGGTAGCGTTCCAGCCATTACCGCCTCAGAAGTTTGTCAAGCGTGAGGTGACTGTTTTGTTCTTTAATATCTTCCACCCTTTCTGTGCATCTATCTGTCCTTTCACCAATTTATTTATACATCATTCAATCCATACTCATCACCGATACATGTTTTGGTGACCAATGCTTTACAACTGTGTTTGCATGTCCCCACATTCATGAACATATGCACAGAGCTAGTTGGTTTGTGTGTGTGTCTGCAAGGCACAAGATTTCATAGTTGATATTAAGAAAAATTATAAAAAGATTTAGATAATTGAGGTTTCAAGCTGTCTGTCTTTCTCTCGTTTGTGTCCCTGACAAGTCATACCATGTGAAGAATTCAGAAACAAACGAAATATCCTTTATTATGGACAAAACCCATCATTTTTAAACAAGCGTTCACTTCTTTACTTGAATAATGGTAATACAAGTACTAGTTAATGAATTTTGCGTTTTCATTTTCAGAATGCGACAATGCAAGCAATTCTTATATCAGACGGGATTTCTACCTACATCATGTTTAACTATGCTCAGCATGAATGGAACATAAAAGCAGGACATCGTAGGTTTGGCGCAGCAGGGTACAGTGATGCAAATTTTACAGGAAATATTATTGCTGACGATATGACTTTCGTCAATCTATCCAAAACGAAAACAAACTCAGGTATGTTTCAAGCCTTGTCATACGGTCTTTTTTATTCTGTACTAGTAGTATATTAAGGAAAAATACTGTAGCAAAATGAGAAATTGTCTTATATGGTTACTATATTAACTCATCTGTTTTAATACTCACGTTGTCTAGGTCTACAAGCATGTCTTTGGGTATTTGAATAACGACAGTTTTAAGGAGTCACATGCATGTGCTTCAAAGGAATGGCGTGGAAAAATGTTACTTATGTGAGCATTATTTTGCCCGAATGAATCTCTAAACTCTATAGCTGACAGCAAAATTAAAGACTTGTCGAAAAAAAAAATGCATACCAGAAAGTAAGAAAATGTTCTGTTGTCTTTTAAAGTGTAGGAAAATATTACGAAAACAGGAGAAGGTGCTGGTTTCCACTATTTTCTGTGTTTTCTACATTTTTTTCTGTTCCAAAAGCATTTTGCCATAAGGTAGTTAAAGCACCGAATGGCTTAGGTAAGTGATGCAATAGGCGGATGAAAATGTTCCTGGATCCGTATTCACCAACCATTCTGAAGAACACTCTTGGTCTTATTCTCGAGAATTTTCTAAATTTGAAAGTAACCCGACTTCTGATTGGCTGGACCGAATGGTTCATTCTATCAGAAGTTGTGTTACTTTCTATATCTAGAATGTGATTATGAATGTTCTTAAGAACGGTTGGTGAATATGGATCCTGATGTCCGCAGCAGTGATTAAAACAAGAAGATTTTTTTTTTCAAGGATACACGGCGTATGAGGCACTGGAATATAATTATTGGAACTCTCAATAAGTAACTACGCCAGCGATTGCTTTTTCTGTTTTCCTTATTGATTTTCAATTTTGAAAAGTATAATTTTTATTTAGATGTGAGCCGCACTCTGGGAAATGGGGGTTCAGTTTATCTCCGTGATGCATTAAATCAAGCAATTTTTTTAATAACTATGAATCCATAAAATCCATAAAAGTTGTTAAAGAACTAACTGAATCATGAGGTAGAATGGTCTTTTGACCCGCAAAGAGATAACCAAAATTTTGCAAAGAGATAGACCCAGGTCAGCCTGCTTAAACTGCGAACGCTGACCTGTGTCGATGCTTTTTGCAGATGAGTTGAACCCATTTTCACAGAGCATGGCTCATATGTAGATATTAAATAAGTGGGTCTGCAGAATAAACATGGCCACATCTTTAACAATCGTAAATTACTGTTTATTCATTTGAGTCTAATAACCAAGAAGTAGGTCAAACCTCAGTTTATACTTCTATGCCAAAAAAGTAAGCACCATGAGATGTTTTGTTTTGTTAGCTCACCTTGAGCATTTGTGATCATGCTATGTCCGTCGTCCGTCGTGCGCTGTCAACTTTTACCTTGTGTACGCTCTAGAGGTCACATTTTCAGTCCGATACTCATGAAACTTGGTCAGAATGTTTGTCTTGATGATTTATCATGCAACTACACAAATAATTGACCTGATAAAGGCCTGCAGATAACATACAATGATATCAGGTCATTTATTTTTAGAACAATGTTATCATGTCATTTATTTTTAGACAAGGAATTCCCCCGTTTTGCCGGAACTACTTTCGACCCAAAATAAGAAAGGTCAACAATCGTAAATGTAAACAATCCTGACAAAGAGAAAACTGACTTCTTTTTATACTTTACTTTAGAAAACAAAACATATGCTTTAAAAATGGAATCTTTAACAAATAAATATTAACATAATAAATGTAATATTTGGAGCAGTATTTTACATCCCAAGGCCTTATTTATATATGTGTGCACAATGGCCCTATAAGCAGACGATTTTTCTTGGAAAAGGTAAACACAATGGCTGACTTTGACACAGGCGATTTCACCATTTCTGTGGATGATTTATTCAATATTGATGAAAATACAGCTGGGTACGTCGATTTTGACCTAGACCCTTTAATTCATCCCTTACCCCTCCCACTCTTCCATACAATATTCCTCACATGAACATAAGTACAACTAACAACAGCCACATTACTCCTATATTCTATGGTGCTGTGTTAAATATTGGCACTTTGAATGTATTTACAGCACAAAATCTAGCCGACAGACAATAATCGGTACCCCACAAAAAGAAAACTCTGCGACACATCCAACGTTCCGTGTCGGACAAAATTCATATTGACTCAACACGATAACACGTTGAAGCGACGGCAAAACTGAAAACGAGATCTCCTATAAACTTCTTTTTAACAAAATTAGTATTTCAAATTCCAAATCTGTTGGTTTCTCTATAGACATGGGGGTAGAATGAAATAGGAAAAAATATATATAGGTGAATGTCGAACTTCTGTGTATTCTCAGATGTTTGTGTACTTTATTGTATTACTACGCATACACACCAGGATCCCCCCTTAGTAAAATATTGTGTTGACTGTGTATGCACCGGGCCATTCTAAACATGCCTTTTATTTTATCATAATTATTTGCAAATTAAACTTGACCGTGTTGCATGACAGATAGAATAATATGCTAGTGTCTTACGATATCAAGTTTATCTGGCTCGGCTGGGAGAGTTTATCATGACTCGGCAAAGCCTCGTCATGATAAATTCTCCCAACCTTGCCAGATAAACTTGATATCGTAAGACACTAGCATATTATTCTCTATTTCTCTATATCTCGGACGAGGTCTAAAATGGGTCATATCAATCTTAGATAAACCTTGTATACGCTCTAGAGGCCACATTTTGACTCTAAAACTCTTGAAAGTTGGTCAGAATGTTTGGGTAAAAAACTAGGTCATTTGGTCAATTCTTACAAAAACCTTGTGTACTCTCTAGAGGTCACATTTTCAGTCAAATACCCGTGAAGGTTGATCAGAATGTTTGTCATAATGATATCTTAAATGAGATTGATTATGGGTCACATCGGGTCAAAAACTAGGTTACTGGATCAAATCGTTAGAATAGCTTGTGTAGCTCTAGAGTCATCATTTTCTGTCTAATACTTAAGAAAATTATTCAGAATGTTTCCCTTGATGATCAATATAAGGAAATTGAAGATGGGTCACATTGGGTAAAAAAACTAGGTTGCCGTGTCATATCTTGGAAATACTTTGTGAAAGGTGGTCAGATTCTTTGTTTTGATATTGTTTTGGAAATTGTGCTATGTTTGGCTAAAAAGTAGGTCACTGAGAAAAATTCTAGAAAAAAACGTGTGTACAAGCTAGAGACCAAATTTTCAGTCCAATAATTATGAAAGTTTGGTAGAGTATTTGTCATAATATCTCGAAAGAGATTGAAAATGGGTTATGTTTGGTCTAAAGACTCAGGTGAGCGACTCCAGGGCCATCATGTCCCTCTTGTTTTCATGAGTTTGTTTTGTTTTTGCAAGGTGAGCCGTTTACAATGTTGGCAACATATGGTTCTGTTTCAATTTTTATGTATAGACCTAAATGGAAGACACATTTTTAACGTCACAGAAGGCACTGACGAACAAATGGCATTTTTACATACAGAAGAAGATTGTCGCAGATTTTACAACAATAAGTCAGTATGGGAGTGTATCTTAGACAAGAACAAAAAAGCCTATGTCTGCCCTTGCCAGGAAGATTTTGTAAAGTATGACTTGTCTCTACATAAAGTGGAAATCATAGCAACTTTAGGTCATGGTGTTGATTATCCAAACAGAACAGCGTGTTATCAAGAATGGTTCTACAATTTTGATGGCGTCAAGCAAACTTGTTGTTACCAGTAAGTTCTCAGGTTTTTCGCTTGTTTATTATCATATCTAAGTCCTTTATGCTATGTATTTGACTTGAAGGAATACTTTGAATTTACAGGTTTGGTTTAATGATACCTCAAGACACAAACTTACAATCGACGAATGAAAACATCCTTAGTGACTTCCCCTTTTGTTCCTGTTCAATACCTCAGAAATCTGAAAAAAAAAAAGGTATCACAAAGGTCTGAGTTACTCGTACACGCAATAACTCTTTACCAGATGACAACATTTTAGACCTGGTTCAAATGAAAGCATTTGCAGAGGACAATTTAAATGTGGCTTAAATGATGGAATTTTTCTTCGGTAGAGTAGAAAACATTGTTGCAAAAGGAGAAAATGTTGGTTACCAGCGTTAAATATACTTTAAATATACCTCATCCTGTAAAAACTTGGCATATTTTATTTTTTCTGAAACCAAATTAATAATAAAAAAAAAAAAAATTCATTCGAAACTTCAATATTTTTTGTGTAAAACGAGTTCATTGTGCGGGATTTCATGATTTTTATCGGGGTAAAATGGACAATGATTTCAGACTAGTCACCAAAATTTCACCAGAAAAGTCAGTAGCGTGTATGGCCACCACTACTGGCAATCACTGCGGCAAGCCGCCTTCTCATGGAACCACACCAGTTCTGGATCAAGTATCGTGGGAATCTGTCCCACTCTTCGCGGAGGGCCGTAGCCAATTCTTTGACGTTTCTGGGCTGGGGTTGACGTCAACGTAAACGTCGCCCAATGTAATCCCATGCGTGTTCAGTGGGATTACAATCAGGGGAAAGTGCTTGCCATGGCAACACATCAATGTGTCTATTCTGTAGAAAGTCCCTGTAATGCGTGCAACATTTGATCGAGCATTATCATGTTGTAAAACTAATCCTTGACGTTGTCTGAAGAGGGGTACAACTACAGGTTGCAAAATCTGATTAATGTTTGCCTGGCTGTCAGATTTCCTTCAACAATGACTAACTGAGACCTAAATCGACGATTTATGGCTGCCCACACCATAATCCCGCCGCCACCGAAAAGCGATCATACTCCAAAACAGTGTTGATTGAGTAGCGTTCATGGCGTCGTCTATATACCCATATACGTCCATCGGCGTTAGATAAGTTGAAACGCGATTCGTCGGAAAACACTACATTTTGCTAACGCTGTCCTCGGTGATTTGGAGCCCATTCACGACGTCAGTGACGATGACGAGCCGTAAACACTGGACCACGTAATGGTCTACGACAGCGTATCTCACGGGCCAACAGTCGATTTCTTACAGTGAACCGAGTAATAGGCACGCCTCGGTTACCCACCACCAAACGTGACGTTGATTCCGCCGTCAAAAATCTGTCACGTAGGTGACGTTGACGGATATAATAATCCTGTCTCACTGACGTCACACATGGTGAGCCTGACCTCGGCCTATCTGCAGTTGTTCCTGCCACCCTGACCCGTTGAACGAGACGCACAATTGTGGACCTAGCCACGTTAAAACGTCTCGCAACCTGATCTTGAGTAAGACCACACTCCAACATGGCCATACATTGAGCCCTTTCTTCAGCATTTAATCTCGGCATTTTAAGAAAACGACCCTTTTCGAAAAAAATCGCTTGCACTCGGGTTCGTTGAATACATGTACCTCTGTAATTTTGATAAGCAAGACCACGTTGTTCATGACAACGGGGATCACTACCAAAGCGTGCACATAAGCTTTGGCTTAGCTTTTGGATAAAGCAAATCGATCGATTTCATGTTGGCTAGGTTTGTGGGCGAATATATATGTATGCATTATTTGCTTTCTCCAAAATGTTTTCTTATATTCAAATTATCGTCTTTTTCCGATGGAGCGTTTCTTTTTCTCGTCAGCATATATATATCCAAATGAAACGATACTTACTTTGAAATTGTATATTTTCAAAAAGGGTTTACAAATGGTTAAAAGCTTATTAAAAATTGTTCTGTGCGTCGTCTCGCATGGCTGCGCTTGATTTTGATACATATTGGACGATCCGTTCCTCAGTAACGTCGTTTTTAAGGTTTAGACGTGCAACTCGACTTGAACACGACCAACTGCATGTTTAGGAAAAATGCTTAGTGTGTTTTACAGGGCTCATACCCAAACAAAAGAAAAACACACAAACGCGAAGAAAAGATTCGAAGTAGAAATATTGCGGCTAAATCAATGACGGCGATTATAAGCGTAAAAGGTGCATGAATCTGGTCAACGTCATTGTTACGTCACAGCTCACTTTAGTGTGTTGCGTATACCTGTCACACGTTAAGCGGGATGCTACAAAACACTAGGATAATTTGTTGATTGATTCCTCTCAGACATACTTCACTGACTACACGTGCTCAGCAAAACTATTTACGGACGTCACATTTAAGTAAATGGCTCTTGACAGCTTCAGCAACAGCTGCTATGGCGTGAAGTTTCAAGAACAACAGAATTCGTGAATTTGCATTCTTACGAACAAAGTCCGTAACAAAGAAACAAATGAACAAATGCATAGCACAAATACAGGGACCGGGCATGACTCGAACCTAGAACGCCCGGACGAAAGGCCAACACCATAACCACTGAGCTAAAGAGAATTCTCCCTAACGCATTTGTTAGGTGTTGTATTTAAACCAGGATGAAGCCATGCATAAAAGAGTGGTCTCCCGTAACACACCTCTCTTAAAGTCATCATTTATTGATTACTCAAAGCCTTATAAGGCAGGAAGTCCGTTTTTGGACAACAAATGGGATTAATGGCTCAATGGTCAATCCCGGACGAGCCCCCATCTTACGAACAAAGTCCGTAACAAAGAAACAAATGAACAAATGCATAGCAGAAATACAGGGATCGGGCAAGATTCGAAACTAGAACGCCCGAACGAAAGGCCAACACCATAACCACTGAACCAATGACAGTTCTCTCTAACGCAGTTGTTAGGTGTTGTATTTAAACCGGGATGATGCCATGCATGAAGAAGTGGTCTCCCGTAACAGCATTTTGACAGAGAATTCCGCTGAGTAAGGCTTCACGGCAAGACGTCAGTACAACGTGTAAATGTTTATATTACGTCCTCGACCCAATAAGACACAGTATGCCTGGCAACACAATCTTTAGACCCATCAGTGAGTGTTAAAGCTCGAATTAAGTTTTCATTTGGAACGCAAGAATCGACGTAAGTTGGTTCACCAACGACGCGTAAAACCTTTTGCTTACGTAAGTGTCCGTGTAATGGAGACGGAATTGCTATAAATTGGGGTATCAGTCCTTCAACCATCATGCTATGGCTCATTATTGCACGACGAAACCCGACATTGGCTCGTTTTCGGGTAAATTTTCTTTTACCAGTTGATGTTACGTTGATAAGCGCCATGTCACAGCTAACGTCGTTCGATCACGACATCTTCGGATGTCGCACGGTTCAAATTTGGGTGGAACTTCCCCTAAAGCAGCAAAAGATTGTTCCCCTTTGTCGCACAGAACCGCTAGATCTCTCATGTTTAGAGCTTATATAGATGGAACGTTGGTTTGTTACGTTAGAAGTCGTCAGCAAACAAACACTAGTTAGATCAAATTATGGAATAGGATGGACCCCAGTCCCTTAGAATGAAGTTCAAGCACATGCCCAGTAAACGTCGCGTCATTTTTTAGTTGTGAAAGATGCAAATAATGGCCATAAACCATGAAAACAGTCTGTGTGACTTTGTGTTGTGACTCCCACATGATTTCAAAAGTATTACGTCAGCGGGTGCAAGTTTAATTTGACGTAGTGCTAAGAAATTTACCACAGGCTATTACAGGTTCAGGATATGTAACAAATAAGGTTCCTTCTTGCATTTACAGAAAGTTTTCTGCTTTCAAATGTATGTATCGTTTCTTTTGGAAGTAAGTATATATATAACACCAGGAGTTTTGACTCGTGAGTTGGGGGGGGGGGTCTTTTTTCACTCGTCTATAGTAACCATACTCCGGAACCATGTGTATGGGCCCTTTACTGAGGGTTTTTAGAAGTGTTGTTCATTATTGTTATCATTATTGTTAATATTATTATTATACCCCCAACCTACGAAGTAGAGGAGTATACTGGTTTCGCCATGTCTGTCTGTCCATCCATCCGTCCGTCTGTAGATTTTTTCGTTTCCATTTTCTAATTTAAAACCCGTTTGACTTAGGACCCTGAAACTTTATACAAGTGTTGCTCATGACACGGGGAGGTGTCGTATTATTTCTGGGTCACATTGTTCAAAGGTCAAGGTCACTGGTGAAATACTGCTTGAAAATCGTTTACACTCTCTGATGGTGCTGCTTCAGTGATAAGGTGCTTGTGGGAGATATTTTTCCACTTTGCGACAGTTCTAGTTGTTTTTATTATTGTCACCATTATTATTATCGTCATCAGGCATTCACAGATTTTTTTCACAGATTTTCTTAAATAAAAGTAAGGGCTGTAATCTTTCTCTATGCATAGACACAGCAGCAGGGGCATCTTAGTTTTAAGTGTAGAAGCATTCGCTCTTTACAAGCAATCGCTCCTTTTCCACAGAATTTCACAGTATGTTTACTTTGAACGGGAGCTTATAAATGAGCCATGCTCTTTGAAAAAGGTGATTTAATATATCTGTAAAATGTGTCGACCCATGTAACATGTCAGCCTGCGCACATTGTGCAGGCTGACTTGGGTTAAAACGTTCTGCTATTAGTCAGTTTTCTGCATGTAAAAGGACCAGTCTACCTCATGATTCTGTTGGTTTTTAGACCAAACAGATTTTATAGTTCCATATTGATGTGATGATTTGTTTGGATAATACCTAAACCCCCTTTTGTAGGAGTACCGCTAATCTCTATTTTGTACCCTGTTTGAGTTCAATCACAGAGATTTCTAACAGTAGTCACTGAAAGGATATGATTCATGTTCTGTGAAAAGGGGTTAAATGCGTCTGCGAAAACTTTTGACACAGGTCAGCCTGCGCAGTCGACACAGACTGGCTTGGGAGGACACTTTTTCTCATTGGAAAGTTCTCTACATGTTAAAAGACCATTCTACCTCATTTTACATTGTGGTTCAGGTAGTGTTTAGGTAGTGTTTAGGTAGTATGGGTTTAACATACGCGACATTGTGCATTTTAAGTTGCATTAAACCCCCTTTTCACGGAGCATTACTCATTTACATGTATTGGGTTTTGCATAACCCATTAATATGTATGACTAGAGGTTTCACACATCTGAAAAACACTGGGGACCTTCTCAAAGCGCCTAAGAAATTAAGAAGACATTAACCCTTAGGCTGCTAAGCGTGACCAACTGACCTTTTGCGGACAGTGTAGATTAAGATCAGACTGCACAGAACGTGCAGTCTGATCTTTGATCTACACTGTCCGATAAGGAAATATTTTTCCCAAAGAAATACGTTTGAAATAATGTTCGGCTTTATTCTATCGGATTGAAAGTTTTATTTAACTTTTAAACCAGGATAAGAGTTAACAGTTTAAACAAAAAAAAAAAACTTGCGATGTCAGAGCTTTTCAAGAAGTATCACACATTGCAGATTCAACTTTCGACTACACGTGCATCGCATTCTTACCTTGATCTGCACTGTCCTGGAAAATAGCCTAGTGTTGTGCGCTGCATGCTAAGGAAAAATACTGCATCTTTTTTTTTTCAAAACAACAAAATGTTAGACTTGTCGACTTTGAAAGCCTTTAAAGGTGACAAGATAACTGCTGCTTGAATTTTGGACACGTCAGTGATAGGACTGAAAACATTTAGGGAAAAGGAGATAATGCTGGTTTCCAGCATTTTATCTTTTTCCCCCACAATGTTTTCAAAAAGCTAATTTTTCAGGGTTGTTAAAACTCGTAATTACTTGATAAGGGTTTAACTCCTTACCACGCAATGCTGGGTTTTAACGACCCTGAGGAAATAGCCTTTTAAAGACCTTGTGGGAAAAGGAGAAAATGCTGGTAACCGGTATTTTCTCCTTTTCCCACAAGGTTTTTTCACTTTCACAGACAGTTTCAGTTCAATTTCATATGTCGTCTGCAAGTGCTTTCAATTTGGACCGGTCTAAAATTTTGTCGTTTGGTAAAGAGTTAACGACTGTTTAGACAATTTAAAATCGAATGTATCTGCAGACTATGGTTTAAAAAGGGAAATAACTGAGCTGAACTATATATTGGAAAACAGTGAGGGAAAAGGAAGATTTGCTTTCTCAAGCGATTCTCCGTTTTCCAACAATATTTTCTGTAGAAATGTTAAAACGCAGGATTGATTGTTAACACTTTCATGTAGAATGCTAGGCACAACTTTGTGTGCTTTTTTGGACAGCGTAGATCAAGATCAGACAGTACAAAATGTGCAGTCTGATTGTGAATCTACATTGTCCGGCACGGTGAGATTTTTCCGACAAGCATTTTGTTTTAATATTAACTCTTAGGCTGCTAAGCGCGACTCACTGGCCTTTTGCAGACAGCGTAGATCAAGATGAGACTGCACAGATCGTGCAGTCTGATCTTGGATCTACACTGTCCGATAAGGAGATATATTTCCACCAGAAATACCTTTCAAACAGCAATATTTGTATTCTTACTATCGGCTTGAAAGTTTCATCTCTTCTATTTAGCAGGATTAGTATTAAGATACGGGTTTTCCTACAGGCTGGAAATCTTTCGTTTATTTATTTGGCAACTTTACCCTTACGTTGTTAAATAAGTTGAGTGAAACTTTCAAGCCCATAGTAAATCCAAATAATGCTATTTCAAACTTCTTTATTTGGACAAAGAATATCTCCTCATCGGACAGTGTAGATCAAGATCAGACTGCACGTTCTGTGCAGTCTGATCTTGATCTACACTGTCCGCAAAAGGTCTTTGAGTCGCGCTTAGCAGCCTAAGGGTTAAGGGTCAAATGATAAGGGTAGCACTCTATTAACGTTGTGACTTTTTCCACCAGGTTTGGTTCCATTTCGACAAGTCAGTACGCTGGTGGATTTGCACGATTTGAAAATGATGAATGCGGCGCTGATGTTGGGTACCAGAAATGCTGTGTGCAGTCGAAGAGGCTCTGTCATCTTTTCTACAAAATGAATCCACCCAATGATTGCACTGGATACGAGTTCCCGAGTTTCATTGGTTAATTATTTTCAAACTACGAGAACGATGGAATTTTCCCATGATGCATAGCTGATGGAAAAGTATTGTTTATATTATGAACACCTTGAAAATTATAATGAGTATCTTTGATTTTTGTTTTGTCCGAAAACCCTTTTCTTGTTTGTTTTGTTTTCATTAGCTACCGTCAAAAGAATTGCAATATGTATGCTTCCGTGTCATACACCTGTAATTTAACGATGAAAATTAATTCACTGCTACGCAAGAATACACGTCGCTTTATTGATAAACAGAATTTAGCGTGGTTTGTAAATCGTAAGACAGTGCTAGTTTTTCTACCCGTATGGCATTTGACACCAAACGTTGCTCCGTGAAAGCTATGTACAGCCCGGCCGTTTGTGTGTTCAATCTAAAACACCTATCCTCTCAATGCTGTATGTTTTTCCTGTTTTTCCTGAAATGTTGATAGAATTCAGCGACGGTGTTTTAGTCGATGATGCATGGTGTTTTAGTCGCGGCCTAAACTGACACAGCCAGTCCGCTGTGTTGTCAGAGGAACATTCGCGCGGTACACGGATCTACCATTGTAACTTCTACCGGTAATTGACGTATTGTTACGCCTCTCGTCATGTTACCTGCATGACGAGAGGCGTAACAATACGTAAGAAATTACTTTGAGGGGTATTAAAAAGTAAAAACATTATTGCAAATAATGAATTTGATTGCACTAACTTCTAAAAATCCACAAAGAAAATTTAGCTTGACCAGCAGTCAGACTGACAGTTCTTCGATCACAAGCTATGTGAAAAACCCCAGCGCTACAGCAGCGCTACCAGGTCCCTCTGACTATGACTGGGTGAACCGCTTTCAACAGTAATGTGGTCAGATCTTGGCGACACTTCACATGTGGATCCGTGTCCCACCGAAAAGCATCAGTAACGTTACCAGATTGAAGCTTTGCTTTTCCCAACAATAAGTCGCTCTCATTTTACCAGTAGCAGCGGACAATATTGAAACAAGATTGTCTGATTGCTGTTGGCCTGCAACATGCGAAAAGGGACTTTCGGACATTTGCGTAAAGTGTCGTCTCGGATCAGCCTGCGCAATCCGCGCAGGCTAATCCGAGAAGGCACTTTACGTCAACATTAGTTTATGTCCTACATTAGACTTGCGTGAAACAGAAAATCACACACGATCGGAAAATGTCATCTTGGATAAGACTGCGCGGACTGCGCAGGCTGATCCGGGACGACATTTTATGCAAATGTCAGAATGTCCCTTTTCGCGTGCTGCAGGCCTTTTAAACCCAATGTCTTAACTCTTTCAACTAACACTAACACCCAGCAAGATTTTCTATCTTACAAGTTTGACCAAACGAGTGGATGGTAAAGACCAAAGATTAGACAGCACTTTCTTTGCAGTCTGATATTGATCTTTACCGACCACAAAAGCCTTATTTTTGCCTATGGCGCTGGAAGGGTTGATTGAGCCCTAGATCAAGATTAGAATGCATAAACACGCAGCCTGATCTCGATTAACTATGTTTGTAGAGGACGCATTTGGAACACAAAGGACTTTAGTTTGACACTTTACTTAACAAATCCTTTATCGTAACGACCCCCAGGAGGCAAACTTTGGAAAATATTGCGGGAAAAGAAGATAATTATAGTAAGCTGAATTTTCTCCTTTTTTTCCGCAACACTTTCTTTGTCATTATCATTATTATGTCGCTATGATGTTTTCATTTGTAATTTGAAGTTATAAAAAATCAATTCGTTTGCAGACTATAATGTATTACGATGACTCGTTGGTAATTTGGTGCGAAGCCATGTAAACTTGGCTGATTTGTACATAGAGAAAAAAGTGTGACTATCCTTGTTGAATTAGGTCGCAAAGATAGACTGATGAAATTTTGTAAGATGTGCTTTGGTACATGAACCCTTTGTTTTAGTTTGAACGCGGTCCAAATTGTTATCTGTAATCCTTCATCTTCTAAAACAAATTTACAGCAGGCGACTATCGAAAATATCCTTGTAAAATATGGATAACTATTATAATTGAATGATACTCTTTGAAAAGGGGTGGAGTTAATGCATCTGAAAAAGCTATCGACTCCTTTTGCTATGAGTCAATTTTATGTATATAGAAGGACCATTCTAGTTCATAATTCAGGCGGCTATATGACAAAACGGATTTTATGGATCCAAAATTATATGATGACTTGATCGGGGACAATGTATCACGGAGGTGCATTACACTTCCTTTTGCCAGAGCATGCTACGGCTCAAATTTATATTAAATAAATAAATGCAAGTAATAAGTTTGAGTAAGAAGGAGAATTCGCTTGTTGTTGGATTTTTTTTCAACAAAGTTTTCAAATTCAGTCAACAGCAACGCTTTAAAAGTTGTGTACAAGAGGTTGTGAGTTTGATTCCTCTGCTGGACAAACCCGGCATGTTAAAAGGACTTTGACTTAGGATGATTTTGAAAACATAATGGAAAAAGGGAGAAAGTGCTTGGGGCCAGAATTTTCTCCTTTTTCCACTACACATGTATTTCATACCCTTCAAAAGACATACTTCATTAATTGAACAACGTATAATTTGTCATCTGCAAAAGCTTTCAATTCGGACAAGTCCAGATGGTAGTCTGATGAAGACTGTACGCGGATAAAATCGTGAATATTCCTTGTTTAATCCTTTATTTCACGACAAAATATTAGCCTTATCCACATTAAAACCATTTGCCGGCGACAATTTCAATGTGGCTTAAATGATGCAATTTTTCTTTGATAGGGTAGAAAACATTGTGGGAAAAGGAGAAAATGCTGGTTACCAGCATTTTCTCCTTTTCCCACAATGTTTTCAAAAGGTTTCTTTCCCAGGGTCGATAAAAGTCGGCATTGTGTGGTGCAGGGTTAAATATGTCAGCGTGTTATAAAATCATTGATTGTAAAAACATTCAAACCCTATTTCTTAAACTTACAAAACACCACAAATATAAACAAGAGACATATAGGAGTTTTTTTTTCAAATTAGCAATCGGAAAATAGATCATTTGCTTGCTACAAAAGTATTACTGTACAGGCTAATTTTGACAGGTTCAAAAAACCTTATAGGCCCGGTAGCTGCCAAATATAAACAATGAGGGTGTTAAAATGTTTTTAAATTTAAACCTTTTAAAAGTATAAAAACATTACAGTGAAGTTGGCATCTGTTATTTCACGGTCGATCCAAGCGTAAGTCGCTGACAAAAAAAATAATACATTTAAAACGAAGTAAAAAGTAAACAAAAGATTTTTGCAATCGATTTATACGACCGCACAATAACTGGTTGTCAACTTCAGAATGATTTCCATACTTTTTAATGTTACGATTTAAATTAAAATGTATTTTAACACGTGCATTGTTTACTTTTCGCCAGCACTGTACCTTTAATAAATCACTCAAGAGACACATTCGCATTTCAAGGAAAGGAAACTATCATTTTTGAAAATACGAAAACGACTGGAAGAAGATGCCGCAATGGATTGTTGTAAAAATTCATTGCTTTTTTCCACAATGTTTTGAAAAGATGCTGGCTGCGGGGGATTTGCTGGGGGGAAGGGGGGGGAGTCACGATTTGTCATCGGATTAGGTATGTTCATAAGGAGAAAACACGATATGAGGGAAAAATACATTTTAAAATTTACTCAGTAAGCACCTTTAAGATCCTTTAATCCTTTCAACAACATGTCGTTGAAAGACAAAGTTTCAAAAGACGGCGTATGTCAAGATCAGACTGCACAGAACGTGCAGCTGGGTTTCGAATCTTCACTAACCGGGTTTTTTAGCTAAGTCTGTACAAGAAATATCCTAGTTTTTAGTCGATCGTATTTTCAACCGTCGAAACTTAGCAAATTCAACTTATTAATTTTGGTCCGAAAGATACGGTGGCACAAAAGTGACATGGAAGATATATTTTATACTACGTGCGCACGCAGTAGCTAATACGTGCGCACGTAATAAGTAATACGTGCGCACGCAGTAGTATTACGTGCGCACGCAGTAGCTAATACGTGCGCACGTAATAACTAATACGTGCGCACGTAATATTATTGCGTGCGCACGTATTAGCTAATACGTGCGCACGTAATAGTTATTACGTGCGCACGCAGTAGCTAGTACGTGCGCACGCAGTAGCTAATACGTGCGCACGTATTAACTAATACGTGCGCACGTAATAATCGACCAATCAGTTTATCACGAATCAATAAATGTCTATCTTCCACTTCCATCTTGAAACAATGGCTTCCGTTCATGATTCTGATTGGTGGATTATTACGTGCGCACGTAATATGTAATACGTGCGCACGTATTAGCTACTGCGTGCGCACGTATTAGTTATTACGTGCGCACGTATTAGCTACTGCGTGCGCACGTAATACTACTGCGTGCGCACGTATTACTTATTACGTGCGCACGTATTAGCTACTGCGTGCGCACGTAGTATAAAATATATCTTCCATGTCACTTTTGTGCCACCGTAGAAAGAGCTAAATACGCTTGCAATAGACTTGTTTTGTACAGACCGTATAATTCGACATATTTTTCTTCTCTGAACACTGTACTAACATGATTGCTAACCCCTTTATCACACAAGTTTTACCGACCAGGAAAAAGATGGTTTTTGAAAACATTGTTAGAATGTTCTCCTTCTCCAACAATATTTTCTGCACTTTCAAAGACAAATTCCATCACTTGAGCCACACAAAATTTGTCGTCTGCAAATGATTTCAATTTAGATGAGGCTTAAATTTGCCATTTGGTACATGGTAAATACAGGTCGCTTGCTTAGCTTTTATCCCCACACAATTCCGTTTCTTAAAGACAATCATTCGGAAAAAATCTTCGAAAACAATGTGGAAAAAGGAGAAAATGCTGGTTACCAGCATTTTCTCCTTTTCCCACAATGTTTTCTTCCCTTTTCGAAGAAAATTCCAATTATTTAAGACCCTAATAGAGAAACAGCTTTCGTAATATACTTTTATCAAAGAATATACATTGCCAGGAGGTTTGCCTAAAGTGTTTCCTCGGAAAGTCGTAGAGTGACGAATATCAATGTACCTTGGATTGAACGTTTAACTCTTAGGCTGGTAAGGGCGACTCAATACTCTTTAGAGGCCAGTGTAGATGAAGGTCAGGTAGATGGGAGAAAAATGTCATTTGGTCTTGGGTCTACAATGCCCGATGCGAAAATATGTCCACCACAAATACCTTTGAATAGCAAAAACTTGTTTTTTAATATCGGCAAGAAAGTTTCATTTCTTTTTTTTCTTTTGGTAGGTTAAGGGTTAACTTTTATTACCCAACGACAAAAAAATTGGGATCGTCCAAATTGAAAGCATTTGCAGACGACAATTTAAATGTGACTGAAATTGTAATGCTTTTTGGTGGTGAAACGGTAGAAAAATCGTGAGAATAAAAAGGAGAAATTTATTGTGACCAGCATTTTCTCCTTTTCGCCCATTGTTTTCAAAAGCTTTCTTTATCAGGTTCACTAAAATTAGGAATTTGTGTGGTAAAGGGATAACACAATAACGTTAATAACAAATATCATTACTTCCACTACAACTACATCTCTATTTCATTAAAACAATCATGATTTATGGCAGTTACAAAACATACTGTACATGATGGAAGCATTTTATAATGAAAAAAAAAAATATGATTACAAAATCAGTACAGTCGTGGTGATCTGTGAAAATCTAGGTGTGATATAAAATAAATACCCTAACACACATTACGAACGACAAAATTACAAACTGGTCCAAAATTAAAAGCATAGGCAGACACCAACTGATTGGTAAAACGATGATTTCTGTCTTTGACAGGGTAGAAAACATTGTGGAAAGAGGAGAAAATGCTGGTTACCAGCATTTTCTCCTTTTTCCACATTGTTTTCAAGGGCCTTCTCTTTTATGGTCGTTAAAAGTTGAGATCACGAGGTGAAGAGTAAACTTTATTCCTTCTGCAGACGGTAGTTTGTGACTTGATGCAGGCGAGAAAAAAGAAATAATTTGGACAAAAGGTGAAAAAAAAAATACTCGCAATCTATCCTTTTGCCACTGAGATTTCTTTCAGTCGTACTCAATCGGTAAAAGCATTACTCTTGTTAAATATCCTTTTTTTACACGGACGTATTGATCGCGTCCGCTGCAAGTTGGTTTCAAGCAGCTCACAGCCAGCACAGATACAAAGACCACCGTGTCTTCTGCCAAATTTTAATCCTTTGCCAAACAGTCCCGAGATTTAACGACCTCCATTAAGGCGTCTTTTGAAAACAGCGTGGGAAAAGGAAAAAATGCTGGTAATCAGAATTTTCTCTTCTTCCCATAATGTTTTCAAGCCTCTCAGAAACAACTCTAATCATTTGAGCCACACAATCAAACACACACACCACACAATCCTGAGTTTTTAACAACCTTGACGAAGAAGGCTTTTCAAAAACAATGTGAAAAAAAAGGGAAAAAATGCTGGTAACCAGCATGTTTCCTTTTCCCATAATGTTTTCTACCCTAGTTACCAGCTCATTTGTATCAATTCATAAGTTGTTGTCTGCAGTTACTTTGAATTTGGAGGAGCCCACGATTTGTTGTTTGGGAAAGAGTTAAATTTTTCAACTGTATAAGCTGCTAAACCTTTCGCGGACAGTGAAGATCAAGATCAGACTGCACAGGACGTGCAATCTGATCTTGGATCTACACTGTCCGATAGGAAATATCTTTGGCCCACAATGAAACTTTTGAACTAGCAAAATCTTCGTTTTTTACTGTCGGCCTGAAAGTTTTAATTCATTTATTTAGCAGGATAAGGGTTAACGTCTAAAATTGTGTCGTCTGCCAAATATTAATACGATTTTGATAATAGATACAGGTCGAATTATAATAGATATTTGTATGTGAGAACTAGTTGTCAACAGCCACACGGTAAATTAACACCTACCCTGCTCCACAATTTATCTACTGTTCCACTCAGAAGTGTATCGATGAAGTTGACAGATCTATAAGGACGACAAATGAACGGACATTTTCTTGTATTCGTGTTATTGTCTTCACCGGCCCTAGTCGCCAGTCAAGGTATTGTAAGGCTTTTAAAACCGGAATGCGGTGATTCTAATAGTAACATTTTATTACTAAAACAATAATATGTGTTGACTAAAAAACACTTACATATGTGTAAATCAGTTTATTGGTATATTGTTTTCACTTTTCTTGAATCCAGATGTTCAAGGATGGTAGCCACACCTTACGTTGATGCTTTCTTGAACCGATTTATTTTGAACAATCTTTAGCCCATAAAGGCTAAGTAGTGGTCAAGAGTAAAAAAAAAATTGGTGATTAATTGCATTCAGATTTAAATCATAACATTCAAAAGTATGTAAATTATCATGAAGATGAAAATTTGTTATTGTAGGGTCGGTCCAAGAGTAAGTAGCTGGCAGAAAAATGAGTTTTAGGACTAGTTAAAAAGCTGCCAAGTCGCTCTTTTTTTTTCTTAACTAATGCTTTCAAATGCGTTTCAACAACCGTAATTTTTGGCCGCTATCGGACTTTTAATAGAAACCTGGACAAATGTGTTGCCTCAGTGGACCGCGACAACTAATGTCTCAGGGGACCGTATTCACCAACCATTCTGAGCTACGGCATAATTCTGAAGAATTTTCTCAACTTAAAAGTACCACAATGTCTGATCAGTTTAACCAAATGGTTTAGTCAATCAGAAATTGCGTATCTATCTTAATTCAGAAACAGGACATACTCGTATACGGCCCTGGATGTTTTGCCAATGTCCAGGGTGTTTGACCGAGAATAACTTTTTTTTTGCCCGAGGTTCGAGTTTGAACCTTGGCCATAGAATTATTTTCGAGGACTAGTGAAAGGTAAATGTGATTTGAGTCATTGTTTCTTTACCGCGTTACATTATTTCGACTGTAATATCAATAAGTAGCTAGGGAAAATAAAAGAACGTTTTTGCGTAATGCTATAGATTTATATAAATCAACTAATGAATAATTTACTCACTGAAATAACAAAAACATATTTGAGCCATGCTCTGTGAAAAGGGGGCTTAATCCATCTGCGAAAGGTATCGGCCCATGTCAGCCTGCGCATTCCGCGCCCGCTGACATGGGCCGAAACTTTTCGCTATCTTCAAACTTTCTGCATGTGAAAGGATAATTCTACCTCATGATTTAGTCGTTTGTATGACAAAATGGATTTTTTGGATCTGTAATAAGGTGATGACTTGCTTGGTATCATGCATCACGGATATGCATTAAACCCATTTTGCCAGAGCATGGCTCATTTGTAAAATAATACATAAGGTTTTTAGTCAGAACAGAGGCGGTCTTTCCAGCAAAAACGCATGAACTAATTTAGAATGCGGGCGGATTGCTTTAGATATTTTGGCGTTCAGTGCTTCGCGGTTTCATACAGTGTGATTAGGTTTTTTTTTTTTTCATTACTCCATGAAAAAAAGAAAATTCTCTTCATTCCTTATAATTTAATATTACAGACAACGTACACCCATGGAAATAATTCAAATTGCATTTATATTCTTTATTTTTAAATCTAACGTTGCAGTTTCTAAAACCCCTTCTACTCATATTTGTATGGCGCAAGAATACAATAGGGAAGCAGTTTTCAGATCCCCAGTACTGAAAATTAACCAATAGAACGAAAGTAAATGAACAAAACAGTGTGTAGGACCCGCAAAAGTAACCTTCAGCGAAAGTAGTTCCGGCACAACTTGATTTTTTTTTCATGGAGCTATGAGAAAAAGTTTTTACCCAATCAGAACTTGCCAATATTCATGAAAACAACTGATATTAAATTATTCATTTGTGATCTGCCAGTGCTTTCAAAACACACGTAGATCTTCAAAAAATTTGAGGCAAAACAGAATTAGGCTCCTCCACTAAAGTTATTGAGGAACGTGGGCTGACCTTGCTGCATTCACAACGATTGTAGATGGAATTTCTGATAATGCAAACTAACTATGCTTTCCGATTAAGAGTTTCTCTTACCAATAATTTGCATAGTATCCTTCCCAAGCAACTGGCTGCTTCTCACATAATGATCGTCAAAACAATGATCGGCGATGAGAAAGGAATGAATCATGTTACGTTGACTTTCATCATTCCTCGGAAAGAAAATCGCAAAGCTTAGGAACGGAACCTACTAGTTACATGCCCTGTACGTAACTGACCGACCTACTAGTTTCATGCCCTATACGTAACTGACCGACCTCCGAGTTACATGCCCTATACGTAACTGACCGACCTCCTAGTCACATGCTTTGTACGTAACTGACCGACCTCCTCGTTACATGCCCTGTACGTAACTGACCGACCTCCTAGTTAAATGCCCTAAACGTAACTGATCGACCTACTAGTTTCATGCCCCGTACGTAAATGACCGACCTCCTAGTTACATGCCCTATACGTAACTGACCGACCTACTAGTTTCATGCCTATATGTATAACTGACTGAGGTATCGGCATCGATAAATGTACATGTGCATTTGTATTTCAAAGCAATGTAGTTAGGATTAAAATTAGCAAGGATATATAATTTCTTACGTTTGAGGAACCAATTAGGAGGAAATTATTTTCCCCTTTGCCATGACGCTTCGATATGTACGTGTATGGTACGAAGCAAGGGATTTATGATAAGCATGCTGTACATGTAGTTGGTACAAGGTTCAATCAGCTTTGAGAGGGCAACGCGTACAGACGTTTTTTAGCTCACCTGAGCACGAAGTGCTCATGGTGAGCTATTGTGATCGTTCTGTGTCCGACGTCCGTCGTCCGTCGTCCGTCGTGCGTCGTCCGTCGTGTGTCGTCAACTTTTTACCTTGTGTACACTCTAGAGGCCACGTTTTCAGTCCGATACTCATGAAACTTAATCAGAATGTTTGCCTTGATGATATCTCGGACGAATTCGAAAATGGGTCATGTCAGGTTAAAAACTAGGTCACTAGGTCAAATCTTAGAAAAATCTTGTGTATGCTCTAGAGGCTACATTTTCTGTCCAATACTCCTGAAAGTTGGTCAGAATGTTTGCCTTGGTGATATCTTGGACGAGTTTAAAAATGGGTCATGTCGGGTCAAAAACTAGGTCACAAGGACAAATCTTAGAAAAACCTTGTGTACGCTCTAGAGACCACATTTTCAGTCCAATACCCTTGAAAGTTGGTCAGAATGTTTGCCTCAATCATATCTCTGACGAGTTCAAAAATGGGCCATGTTGCATCAAAAACTAGGTCACCAGGTCAAATCTTAGAAAAACCTTGTGTACGCTCTAGAGGCCACATTTTCTGTCAAATACTCTTGAAAGTTGGTCAGAATGTTTGTCTTGATGATATCTGAACTGAGTTTGAAAATGGGCCATGTCGGGTCAAAAACTAGGTCACTAGGTCAAATCTTAGAAAAACCTTGTTTACGCGCCAGTACCCACATTTTCTGTCCAGTACTCTTGAAAGTTGGTCAGAATATTTGTTTTGATAATATTGCAGATGAGTTCGAAAATGGGCCAGGTCGGGTCAAAAACTAGGTCAAACTAAGTCAGATCTTAGAAAAATCTTGTGTACACTCCAGAGGCCACATTGTCAATCCAATGCTCTTCAAAGTTGGTCAGAATGTTTGTAATAATGATAGCTTGGATGAGTGTGAAACTGGGTCATGTCAGGTCAAAAACTAGGTTACTGGGTGAAATCTTAGAAAAACCTTGTGTACGCTCTAGAGGCCACATTTCCTGTCCAATAATCTTTAAATTTCGCCAGGATGTCTGTCTTGATAATATATTAGACTAGTATGAATATGGGTCATGTTGGCTAAAAAACTAGGTCACTAGGTCAAATATCGGAAAAACCTTTTGTACACACTAGAGGTAACATTTTCAGTCCAAAGGTCTTTAAACTTGGTCAGAATGTTTGTCTTGATGATATCTTGCATGAATTTAAAACCGGGTCATGTCAGGTCAAAAACTAGATCACTAGGTGAAATCTTAGAAAAACCTTGTGGGTCATGTTTGATCAAAAGGCTCAGGTGAGCGAATTCAGGGCCATCATGGCCTTCTTGTTTCTTTTGTGAAAGTAAGAGCTCGTGGTTAGCTGTACATGGTAGCACTTTAGCTCTGAAGCACTGTCGCTAATTCCTTGTAAGAGTACCATCGATACAGTAATACCATTTCCGAAAGAAATCGCTTGATTTCCACCGGCGTTGTTATTGTCATATACAATTCATGTTTTCGGTTCATCGAATCAGGCCCAACATTCCATGGCACTCTAGACGTTGACAAATGGGCACAGGTTTCCAGAGTTCTTTCTACATGTAGTTTTTATCTTTGGTTTTTCCTGGGGGAGTCGGCTGTAGAATAATTCATAAATGTAACGAACAAAGCTCATACGGTCAAAATACTGTTGAAAGAGACAGAAATCACCATTTCATTATTAATACATGTGGTATTGCATATAGTCATGTATTGTACATACTGGATTGCGCGGTAAATCGAACAATGTCCACGGGTCATATATACTAGTATTCATATATTTGTGTCGCAGTCATACTAGATTTCTGTTTGCACAACAAAGTTTTTTTGTTGTTGGCTGTTTATGTTGTAGACAATATTTAGGAGGACAGGTTTAGTTCTTCAAGTTCGGTCAGGTTAAACAATAATCGATGTATCAGTACATATATGTGTTTATGGTTGGTTGATGATGTATGTAATGTATCTGTAGGTATATACGCTTGCTCTCTTAAGTGTTCTATACCTCGTTACCATTTCAAATAAAACTATACTATATTTATGTTGGCTTGTGTTGTACTATGAGAAAGTCTAAGGGTTAAGGGAATGCAAATTTCCCCGAGCCTGCTAGTTTAAATAATATATAGTTTGTATTCCAATGACCAGAAACCATATCATTTTGCTGCATGGTTGCGTAGCAACCAGGCTCTCATTATTATCATACTGATGTATGAGGCGACATTAGCATGCTTCCGGCCTTATACTACTTCCAGGACCGTTTCTGGTTTGCGAGACCCAATGTAGTTTTGTATTGTTGCGTTACCCTAAATATCGTACATAAATTAAAGATGCCGAATTTTCTGGTACATGTTTACCTAAGACGTCATTTACTGTTCAAGTATTCAACTCCATGAGTACGTTCTATTCTGTTGCTTGCATACATTTTCTGACACTTTATAGTTGCCAGACATTTCTATATTCTTGCTCTGCATCGTTATGTATGTTATAATAACATTTGGCTAGTATTTTCCTGTTTCAGTGGGTTCCTGCACGGCGACAGCTGACTGTGTGGCCAATTCTGTTTGCATCGGTGTCCCCAGTGGTGAATGTTACTGTCTGAATCCATACGTGACTTCTGATGACGCGATGTCCTGTATCTATAGTAAGTATAGTACAATGTTTCTACTCCGCCTGTTAGTAAATAGAATCTCATTATCTCCTACTAAAGAAAACAAATTTTGCGACAGACAACCTGGAAATCATGGATAATCAACATGTGAGATTAATGAAAATGAGCTGTGCAGTGGCAAAAGGGGCCATGCATCCTCATGATGCACGATACTGAGCAATCCATCAGAAAATCACCGATCCATAAAGTCTATTGTGTATAACAATCATTGTCGTTAAGTATGGGATAGAAAACGAGTGCCGTGGTATATGGGAAATATACACGAGCGTTAGCGAGTGTATATTTTCCATATATCACGGCACGAGATTTTCTATCTTACTTAGACCACATGGCTATTTAGTCGTGCTTTTTATGTCATATGTACATTTTTGTATATGATTAAAAGCTTGTTACAAAACGGAGTCGTCGTGATTGTTAAAATGAGAGTTTTGCACCTGGTTCAAAAGAGGCAAATATAAGGTACAAATTTATATCAAAATGCTAAATTATTCATTATGATTTTTAATCAAAGTAAACCTATTTGTGGAGTGTTAAGATCGAACTTGTATTTGTCAGCAATATTTTGAAAACGTTATGTTTCGATTGATGTAGGGTGTCAAAGACAAAAGGGACGTTCATCGTTTAGAACTTACTATGTGTCTCTTGTAATTTTGACAGAATTGGTTTATTTTATTACGAAAAACGTGGCATGTTGTTGAGAAATATTGTTTAGTTTTTTTTTTCAATTATGTTCAGTACTGGAATTTCGACCAATTTTTGTAAGCAATGTCAAGTCTGTACCTGAAAATTTTGTAAACTTTGTAGAGCCATAGAGCTTAACCTTTAGGCTGCTAAGCGCGACTCAAGGACCTTTACATGAGGACAATGTAGATTCAGATCAGTCTGCACAGAACGTGCACAGTCTGATCTTGGATGTACATTTTCCGATAAGGCGATAATTTTCCCTAAAATATCTTTGAAACAGCAAAATTTGGGTTTTACTATTAGCTAAAAGGTTTCATTTCACTTATTTAGCAGGTTAAGGGTTGAACATTACTAAAAACAACCTATTCATGCGTAGGTGCACTGACCTTCGTGATATGACCTTAGCTATTCAAATGGCGTTAAAGGCCAATGCAAACTAAAAAGCGCTGTCGAATTTGTTGTAATTTTTTAGCCAAAATAAGTGTTTAATCCTTCTCAGATTTAAGAGAAAAATGGTTGTAAAGGCAATGGCATGTTTTGACAAGCCAAAATGTGAACATTACGTTTTTTTTTTTAAACTGGAGCCTTCTTTTTCTACTGCCAAAAAACACTCTCCACTCAAGAGGTTGCTATAGTTAATCGATGGTTGACGGTAAAACTATTTTAAGTACTTGTACATTGTATAGACACTTTGAATAGTTTTGCACTCACACATCGAAATGCTGTATCCGAAACCATATTTCAAAATTGTTTTACCGTGAAGGGTACATTTTGCCTTGACTCGATATTGCAAACAAAAATTGTTGGAATTCACGTGCGCGATATGCTAGCATAGTACACAGGTAGGAAACTTCATATTCAGAGCCAATGGCTCCGACGAGAAAATGTTGTGTTGGTCTTACGTTTCTGAAGATGTCGGCTGAAAAACAACAAAAAAAAAACAGGTAAGCTTGTCGTTATTTGTAATCATGTGTTCTTATATCTTTGAAAGTCCAAAAAAGGAGAATGTCATGCAATGCTCTGGTCATTCAACGTGTTTTCTACACTACGGAAAGTTATAACAAGTGTACGATGTTGTCTGAATCATTTGTGGCGGGGGTTGACCTTAGCTAAATTATGACGTCACGGACCTAAATTCAGTCTATTAATGCCACGTAATTGGCAATTAAAAGAGAGTTTTGCTGTCCCAATAGCGTGAATTAATGTCTTGAAATGTTAAATTTACTGCTGGTAAAGAATTGAAAAGAAATAGCACAAAAATTATGAAAATAAAGAAGGGCTCCGATTATGTGGGCGGGCTCTAAATATGTAAGTCGGCACCGATTGATGAGGGCTTAATTTCAAAACTTTAGTTTTTTGTAAAAAATTACTCAGGAAGTAGGCTTTGTTTTTCCGTTAATACCTTTCAATCCAAAATGTATTACTTTTGTTGGATGGAACATGACCGAATTTATGAACATACAAAGGACTGGTATTGTCACGATTAAAAATATCCTGTCGAACATTAGTCTATCTAAATTTTGAAAATACTTTTATGTATCTTTTTGATTAACAGAATGGTCTATACAAGTATATAGTATTTGTCATGTTTTCGTCGTAAATGCAGTCTACACGTAAGCAAAAATAATGAAAACATATTTGGCATCTTTGGAAGGCGCTTTGGTCTCAAAACAGTCATAAAAAGCTAGATGGAAAATGTACCGACCGTAGCAGAGATGATGAATAGAAAAAAACTTTTACAAAGCGTGAGAAATACGATTGATCTATTCGCAATACACGCCTCAGGGTATATGTGTGATCACTCTTAACTCTTTTTAAGGCTTAACGCTACACAACAGTATGTCAGGTGGGTGGGGTATATACAAGTCTTTAACAACGAAAAAGAATCTATTTCACAAGCTCGTCAAGACCAAAAATGTTCATAGATCCCTGATTCTAATAGTACTTACTCAGATCTTTCAATGTTCAATTAACCAGATGCATATTAGATCAGAAAATGTCACATGTAGTGTATCAGTTATCTTTAAGCCGATGATAAACAAATCCAAACAAACAAACGATCACGTTTTGTACAGTCTAATATTGATCTATACCGGCTGCAGAACCAACTTAAGTTGTGACAGGCACTATAAGGGTTCGTAATGAATAGCTTTGAGTTATTTATTTTTCTTTTTTCGTCCTACATATTTGTATGAATGTCCTAAACATTGTCGTTTGCACTTGTTTCAGAAATCTCACACCGACCCCTCTCCATTTCTAATGTAATCATTAGAAATCATTCACTTTACGCCGTAATTAGATTGAGATTGCAGTTCCAATATCATGATTTACTGATGGTGTATGCAATTAGCTGTTTTGAGTCATTATTTAGGATACAAAGGCTTAGAAAAAAACTAATATATGACATATTCTGCATTGAAAGATATGAGTGAGTACAATCAAAATCAGGGATTTATGAACATTTTTGGTCTTGACGTGCTTGTGAAATTGAGGGGTTTTTTTTGTTAAAGACTTGTATATACCCCATCCACCCGGCATACTGTTGTGTCGTGTTAGGTGTTTAGAAGGGTTAAGAGTGATCACACATATACCCTGAGGCGTGTAATGCGAATAGGTCAGTTGTATTTCTCACGCTTTGTAAAAGTTTTTTTCTATTCATCATCTCTGCTACGGTAGGTACATTTTCCATCTAGCTTTTTAATATGACTGTTTCAAGACCAGATAGTCTTCCGAAGATGCCAGATATTTTTCTTTTTTTTTTTTCTTACACGTGGGCTGCACTTACGACGAAAGCATGACAAATGCTATATACATGTATAGACCATTCTGTTAATCAAACGCTACATAAAAGTAGTTTCAAAATTTAGATAGACTAATGTTCGACAGGATTTTTCAATCGTGACAATACCAGACCTTTGTATGTTCATAAATTCGGTCATGTTCCATCCAACAAAAGTAATACATTTTGGACTAGAAGGTATTAACGGAAAAACAAAGCCTACTTCCTGAGTAATTTTTTACAAAAAACTGAAGTTTTGAAATGAAGCCCTCATCAATCGGTGCCGACTTACATATTTAGAGCCCGCCTACATAATCGGAGCCTTCTTTATTTTCATCATTTTTGTGCTATTTCTTTTCAATTCTTTACCAGCAGTGAATGTAACATTTCAAGACATTAATTCACGCTTTTGGGACAGCAAGACTCTCTTTTGATTGCCACTTATATGGCAATAATAGACTGAATTTAGGTCCGTGACGTCATAATTTAGCTAAGGTCAACCCACGCCACAAATGATTCAGACAACATCGTACACTTGTTACAACTTTCCGTAGTGTAGAAAACACGTTGAAAGACCAGAGCATTACATGACATTCTCCTTTTTTGGAATTTCAAAGATATAAGAACACATGATTACAAATAATGACAAGCTTATCTGTTTTTTGGTTGTTTTTCAGCCGACATCTTCAGAAACGGAAGACCAACACAACATTTTCTCGTCGGAGCCATTGGCTCTGAATATGAAGTTTCCTACCCGTGATAGTATATGCAGATATACAACTGCGAGATATATACTTTTGAAATACTGAACGCTGATTGGTCATCTCGCTACAAACGTGGTCTAACATTGAATACGACATTGTTTGGTAAAGGGGTACGACATTGTTTGGTAAAGGGGTACTTTGAAAATGGCATGAACCATTCACATGTATCAAATTTCTATTGGGTGTTGGCTTATTAAGGATAAGTGTCCTTTGAATTCTGAGAGGAAAGTTAATATGATGATAATGTTTAGCTGAATATTTATCTTTACTTTGAAAAGTGAAAAGAAGTCCTACCAGCCTTCAGGCTGATAAGCCCGACTCATTGCTCTATTGCAAATAAGTAGATTATGACCAGACTGCACAAAACCTACACATATCTTTATCTACACTGTCAGATAAAGTAAGTCCTCTCAGGATCGCAAAGTCTGGACTTTTTTACCATTAGCTAGAATTATCCCTTACCCTTTTGCTGCTAAGCGCGACTCAAGGACCTTTTGCGGACAGTGTAGATCAAGAACGTGCAGTCTAATCTTGGCTCTGCACTGTCCGATAAGTGGATATTTTTCCCAAAAAGATAACTTTGAAATAGCAACATTTGGCTTTTTACCATCGGCTTGGAAGATTCATTTGGCTTATTTAGCAGGATAAGGGTTAAACGTTTAGTGGTTAATTAAGGAGAGTGGCGTACAATGTGCAGTGCAGGTCCACGAATTTAATATGCAAGACCTTCGTACACAGGCTGTCAGGAGACTTTGACTGCGCCCACAAATGGAGGAATCGACACCACTGAGGGTAACACGGTTGGTGCTACAGTTTACTACAGCTGCAATGCTGGCTATAATTTGAATGGTGACGCAACCCGTCAGTGTGATATTGTGAATGGCGGATGGACGGGGTCAGCACCTACTTGTGTCGGTATATAGCTGGTTTTCACTGCATACATAGATCTATATTTCATTTTATCTTTTGGTTTGTTAGAAATATAGGTTCGAGATTGTTGAAAAAGTTTATCTGCATTCATCAACCAAGATAGACGAACAAGCTTAAGTTCAAGTCGCCGAATGATAAACTTTCTGGCTGGCTGAAACATTCTGTCTTAACAAATCGGAGGGGTAGTAATAGAAAATGGCAGTAAGACTTATTCATAATTTTAGTAGGACCCCAGAAAGTATAGTCCTACATGTACCAGCGTCGCTGGAAGTGTAAAAAAAAGCGGTCAATTCAAAATACACAAGTCTTTTTGGTGAACTTTTTGTGTGTTATTGATTAAGTAATACGAAAATCGTCTTTGGGAAAGAAACCCCAAAGCTTGCATTTAAGGAAAAAAAAACATGTAGGCTACTCTTTCAAGACAAGGATGTTATTCTTGATCGGATGCAATAGTCTAACATCTAATACTGCTGCATATAATACCGGTACATATGCCCGTTATTGCGTAACAGGGATCTTATATAGACCTAGATCTAGCACTTACGATCCCTGTGCATGATAAGAATGAATCTTCTCTTTTTTTTTGTAAGCATCTCTCTTTTTTTTTCTCTCAAATTCAGGGTAAACAGTCCTAAGATAACCAACCAGTCAATGTCAATCGCATATTAGATTCATGCACATTTCTGTACATTTTTTATTAGCTCGGCTGTTTTCGAAGAAAAGGCCAGCCTATGGTATTGCCATTTGCAAGCCCTGACGCATTTCTTGTCTGCATCTTGCAAAAACTTTGACATTTTTAACATTTCTGTCATTGCTGAAGACATGTATTACTTAGACAAGTTGTTCACTATTTCAAGATGAAACCATACAACAGGGGCAGACAACAATCAAAATATTCTTTACACATTAATGCCCCTTTTTCAACTTGTAATTTTTCATAGAACTGATTTTTTTTTCATGATTTCATGATATCTCTATTATTAATGAAGTCATTGATTTTTAACTTGAACAAGTTGTGAACTTTCAAATGGGGTCCAGTACAACAAGGGCAGATAACCACCAGAATATTTTTTACATAGTTATGCTCCTTTTTTTCTTGGAAGAATTTTCACTAAAAATCAAGCAACTGCAGCCAAGTGTTGGCATCTGCATGCTGACCTCTTGTTTTTTTCTTTAGTTAATATTTCTAAAGTGACTTATACTCCCTTTGGGTCAGGTATAATTTATGACAATTAATTCTTAAAATACACGTATATTGTTATTTCCTCCTGGTAAAAAGGACTATTTACCAATCCACTTCTATAATGGTGATTTTTTTGTCTTGTATATTTGTAGAAATTGATGAATGCACAAGCTCACCCTGTGACAATGGTGGATTTTGTCAGGATCAAGTCAATGGTTACATCTGTATATGTCCAAATGGTTTCACAGACACTCACTGCGAAACAAGTATGACTTCATTCCTCTTTTTTTGCTTGTCTGCTCAAAATAAAACTTTGGATCAAGCAATGCTGTCTTAACCCTGAGGACGTCTTGAAAACATAGCAACAACAGAGAAAAGGCTTGAAACCAGCATTTTCTCCATTTCCAACAAAAGTTTAACCCTTTACCAAACAATTCCGGGTTTTCACGACCCTGAGAGAAAAGCCTTCTGAAAACATTTTGGGAAAAAGAGAAAATGCTGGTAACCAGCATTTTCGCCTTTTCCTGCAATATTAGTTGTACGGTCAGGTGGCAGGGGACTTGGAAACTTGTTCACGGCTGTGGAGAATCATGTCGCCACCTCGCCTTCGCCTCGCCTTCGGCTCGGGGCGACATTATTCTCCACAGCCGTGAACAAGTTTCCAAGTCCCCTGCCACCTGACCGTACAACGAATTTATTATACTGCAAAGTTTTACCATTCCAACGTGTGTTATGAAAACTGACGTCACTGGGAACTGACGTCACTGAAACCTTGGATATACGTGCTAAAACGTGCAGCTTGGCTCATAATCTTGATGTTAATCTTGATCGACGCCGCCAATTTGGATGTTGTGTTGAAAGTGTAGTCATGTCTACGGGGCTCCCGAAAGGGAAACTGCTTTTACGTGGGTTTTGCCAGTGGACATGATATAGTAACATGGGGCAGGACGCCCACCTTAAGCATCTTTTTGTGATGAAACTATCCACATTTGGTCAATTCAAAGAAAAATTGTATCATTGAAGCATATACTTCAAAAACTTAATATGTAAGCCTTCAAAATCTTGTTACAAGTTAAGTTAGAGAGGCAATGTTAAGATCAATATTTCAAAATTATTGGGTCATCTTGCCCCGTGTCAGGGGTAAGACACCTTTTGGTGGTGGGCAAAACGCCCACCGTGGGCATGTCGCCCCTGCCGAAGGTGGGCGTTTTGCCTAAGTCTGCATATCTTCGAGCAATAATGTTGACCAGGTGAACACAGTCTGAAAATAGTTTAATTTAAGTGCCTGTAAATAAACATTTCAACTGTAAAAAATGTAAAAAAAAAAAAAAGTATGCACACTCTCAAGAACACTGTACACTCAGATCCAGGGTCCGTATTCACCAACCATTCTTGGGAACATTCTTAGTCTTCATCTCCAAAATTTTCTAAATTTGAAAGTAACCCAACTTCTGATTGGCGAAACCGAATAGTTTCTAAAGATTAAAAGTCTGAAGAATAAGACCACGAACGTTCTTAAGAAAGGTTGATGAAATTCATACGGACCATAGTTAGCTTCATTGCATAGGAACGTAACGTCAAACTATGTAACTTCATACAACTTTTGACTAATTACACCGTACACAGCACGTAATAAGCCGTATCAAGACTCAGAGAAGACCTGTGTTGGGACGTGGAAGCACTTTTTTTCACCGGTTTCTCATGGCTAATTCAAGTTTTGTCAGGTTGTGTTGCGTTGCTTCGCGTTTCTCCATGCAAGTTCAGTTATGTCCCAGCCGTTTTGAAGCGTTCTACCTTGGCATATCCTACATGTATGTGCCGGTTTATGGATCAGGGGTGCCATGGAGCACTGTGGTCTACTACGTCCTAATCGGATGTGTACGGTCTCGTAGCAAATAAAAGCTGCGACAGGAAAATTAGTCCAAGAAGTCAAAGTTGGCATTTTGCGATTTACAAAAGAAAAACATGTCCCATCTTCATTGCATCACCACCAATGCCACCAGTGGAGGACCAGAGTCAAGCTGATGATTCTCCAGGGCCTGATGTCTGTCCAACCCCTGAACCGGGCCTCACCATTCATCTGGCTCCACAGGAACAGCGAACACTTCATCAGTGTATGCTTCTACATTGCATTTCACACTTCTTCAACCATATGGCAGATCTGGCTGCTTTACTTCACTGAAATGCACAAGAAAGTGGTGACTTATTGTCTCTTATGGTCAGTGTTGGTCAGATGTCTCAAGGTCAGGAATAATTTCCGACAAGGTTGTAAGGCAAAGCGGTACCTCGTGTTCTGTCGGTCAATGAATGGTGTCTCCCTTTCCAGGACTTTGTCAAAGGAGGTCTGGAGGCATTCTTAGATAGTTCTTGAATGGCTGATATCTTCTGTGCAATACTTTATTGTGAGAATTTTTGAGCAGCGGTTGTTATGCTGCTTCCTTTTTTCTATATCCATTTGCGTACCCACAAGGATATTGGTTTTCTCCCCCTTGTTCTTCTCTTGCATATTGCCTACTGCAGTGTGACATTTTGTCCTTGCTATAATACTATATCTCTTAAAAACAAATATAGTATTCACCAAGCAAATAATACAAAAACAAAAGCTTCATCTTTGCATGTCACGGTGACAAGACGAAGTCTTACACTACAATGGTAACTAACTACTGCTTGGGAGGCCTTCTATTTAAACTGTGGACACAGACGTGCTCCAAAAAACGCGCGACCACCACGTTCCATTCCTGGAAAACCTTGACAAGACGTGAAGAACGTGTTAGACCTTGATAGGAACTTTAGAAACGTGAGAGTGCTGATCAGAACTTCTCGGGCAGGGATGGAACGTACGTGCATCCGTGATAGAATGCAGATCGAACTGTTAGATCTTTGTGAATCGTAGAACTGAGCAACCTCTTCCCTCCACGGCTTCTCACGGATACCGCGAGGCACCGTAAAGAAACTTAGCTAGATCTAACTAAACCTGGTACATGTAGAAAAAACTACCAAAACCTCGCGGCACACTACGCTTCGGACAAACAGGGCTGTCTTGGCTGCCGGGAACATGGTGTTAACGTAGCATTAGCAAAACGCCGAACAGATACATGTATCAATTTAAGAAACAGGTGCTATGGGCAAGACGCCCATTGCTAGGCGTCCTGCCGCAAGCACGAGTAGGCCTTTTACACCTGTCTACATCAACATAGTTATGACGTTTTTTTAAACAATGGACATCAATATAACTAGTTTTCAAGAGTCTGTAGTAAAAGCTGAGTTCTTTCTTAACAGAATGACATATTACACGCCCGAATAACTCTGTGTGCAATGAACTGAACGCTTATCACGTGTTGTCTATTTCTTACATCAAATTTGCAGAAAAAAACGAATATTTGTCATAAAAAAGTTACCTTTGACTATAGTTGTATTCGTTTTTCTGGAGAAATGTCATCACAAGCTTACGTTATCAATAGGAAGTCACGTGGCTTTCTGTTGCTTCTATATTTGAATAAAATGGGCCTGGGCGTCTTACCTCAAGTGGGCGCGGTGCCCCATGTTACCCGATATATGTTCGGGGCATATTATCCAATCAGATCACGAGAAATTTCTTTGCAGTATAATAATGTTTTCTACCCTTTCCAAAACAAATTTTAAATTTGGGAGTCACATAAATTTTGTCATCTGCAAATGCTTCCAATTTGGACTAGTCTAAAATTATGTCGTTTGTTGAAGAGTTAAACCTTGTTATTTTACAATGAATATCGGAAAAGGTATATAGTTTACAAAAATCACTCTTTATGATTGCTATCTGCAAACTATAGGCTAACCAGCACTCCAGCTGTGACAAAATATACCAGGATGTTCCTATCAAATGGGACAGGTTTAACTTTACCAAACGACAAAATTTAAGACTGGTCCAAATTGAAAGCATTCGCAGACGACAAAATAAATGTGACTAAAAAATGAAATTTGTTTTGAGAAGGATAGAAAACATTGTGGAAAAAAGGAGAAAATGCTGGTTACCAACATTTTCTCCTTTTCTCACAATGTTTTCAACAGGCTTTTTCTTCAGGGTCATTAAAACCAGGAATTGTTTGGTAAAGGATTAACTTGTAGTCTGGCCATGTTTAAACTTAAACTAACCTGAAATTTCGTCATCTTGTACAAAGTTAACATATTTGAACATACTTGTTGTTTTCAGATATAGATGAATGTGCCAGTGACCCATGTGACAATGGTGGTACTTGTGTAGACGGTGTAAATGGGTTCACATGTACCTGTGCTGGAGGCTACACTGATACACTCTGTGATGCAGGTAATCTTATTTCTGTAGCAGAATCGAACCTCAGTAACATCTTATTTGAGTAACTCTGCAGTTAGCAAAGTGTGCTTGGGGCTCAATTTTGAATACAACTGGCCAGTTTGATTAATTGGTGGCAATTTTGAAGTTGTTAGTAATGGTAACATAGACAGTTCTTTGCATTTTTCCCCACTGATAGCTAACCACATATATGGTTAAAAATTGTTGTAACTTACCTTATGATTACTTTTAGATATTTTTTCGAAGAATAAGCAGTGGGTAGCAGAAGGAGGAAACATATTTCTGGGCTTTTCAGCTCCACTTGCCAAAGGCCTGTGTTTGTTGTGCGTCCGTCCATGCATTCATCCATGCCTCTGTCTGTTGGTGTGTCAATTTCAAATATTTTCTTTTATTACTACTAGCCATCCGATTTTGCCCAAACTTCACAAAATGATCCTGCCATTTTTGATTTCTTAAAAAAGTTTAATTCCTTTGAAAACTCTGATTGCCACTGCAACAAAACTGAAAAGTATTGAAAATCTGTAAAAATCTTCTTGTCCAAAACCATAAGGCCTAAGGCTGCTAAATTTGGAATGTGGCTTCATCTAACAGACCTCTACCAAACTCTTAAAATTATAGTCCTGGGATCAAAATTGTTTCTGCGGGGGGGTCACAAGATTTTACATGGGCTTATATACATAGAATAAAAACTTAACAAATCTCTTTTGTCCTTATTATAAAGCACAGGGCTACCAAATTTGGCATATAGCTTTGTCTAGTTGACCCCTATAAATAGCATCATCATAATATTTATTATAATAGATATTATTATTCAAATTATAACCCTGTAGTCAAGATTAGGCATGCCCCAGGGGTCACAAGTTTTGCATGGGTGTAATATAGCAAAAAACTTCAAAAAGTTTTCTTGCACTAACTGTAAGACCTTGGGCTACCAAACTGGCATGCAGCTTCATTTAGTAGGTACTACTGAGATAATCCCATTTACACTACTGGGGTCAGATATATGTAGTTTGTTACCAGTTAACTCCCTTGATTATCAAACTGCACCATTAAATGACTGGTGTCGAGCATTGAAGTTTTTTGGAAAGACACAGATCAGCTTTCAGTGAGAATGATTTATTTTGATGGTTATTGCCATGCTCTGATAAGTAAGGTTTGTATGATAATTTTCTTGTTCCAGACCTTTACCATTCTTGCCATTCGAGAATGTTTTCTGCTACTGAAGTTTTGAAAATCACATTGTCAAAACACTGTTTTTCAGAGGCATGGGGGGGCTAGGCTATTCCCTCTTTGAAAGTTTATTGCTATAAAGATTTCTTAGGAATTCATCTCGATTCTATTGCAAATTAAGCACATAATACATTTATTCCAAAGAAAGTGGAGTGATGCAGGGCCATCATGGCCCTCTTGTTTTATGATTGTGACTGGTCTTTTTATACGCCCGAAGGGTCGTATTTTGTTATGGCCTTGGTTGTCCGTCCGTCCGTCTGGCCATCCGTCCATCCATCTGTCTATCCGTCCATCTGTCCATTAACAATTTCTTGTGCGCTCAACTCCTCCTACAGTTTCCATTGGAATAAGTTCAAACTTACCAAAGTGAATCTCTATGGTGTGTAGTTATGCATGTGACTTTTAAGATTTGGATCGCTTTAGGCATAGAGTTATTGCCCTTTGTTATTTTTCATTCTTAAATTTTGTTAGGAGCATAACTCAAAAAGTATTAAAGGTGAATACATGATACTTCCTAGGTGGATAGATCTCATCAAGGAGAAGTGCAGTGCAAAGGAAACATAACTCTTGATTTCATAATTTAGGAGTTATTGCCCTTTGTTATTTTTCTTACTTAAATTTTGTCTAGTGCATAACTTGGACACTACATATAAGATGAAACTTCACAGGTTAATAGATGGCATTAAGGAGAAGTGCAATGTACAAGAACCATAACTTTGGCCCCATAGTTTAGGAGTTATTGCCCTTTGTTATTTTTTATACTTAAATTTTGTCAGGAGCATAACTTAAAACCTATTAGAGGTGTAAACATGATACTTCATAGGTGGATAGATCTTATAAAGGAGAAGTGCAGTGCACAGAAAACATAACTTTTGCTTTCATAATTTAAGAGTTATTGTCCTTTGTTTTTTCTTACTCAAATTTTGTCTAGTACATGAGATACCAGTATAAACCTGAAGCTTCACAGGTTGATAGATGACGTTGAGGAGAAGTGCAGTCTATTAGAGCTTTAAGTCTTGGCCCCATAGTTCAGGAGTTATTGCCCTTTGATTTTTCTTCTTATTTAAATTTTGTCAGGAGCAAAAACTATTAGAGGTGTAAACATGATACTTTGCCGGTGCATAGATCAAATTGAGGTGAAATGGAGGGCACAAGAACAGATAACTCCATGGTCTCATATGTGATCCTGTTCTTTCACAGTACATCCTTCACTTTAACCCATTTCACTGACAAGCCGCTTCGGGCGTATATGCGCTACTCTGCAAAGCTCTTGTTTCTTTGTTTGAATGATATTGATAGGTGTCTATGGGTGTTATTTGTTACAGATATTGATAGACAAGAGAATAATCAATGCGGCATTGGTGTTTGTACCAATACCCTCTGTGCCAACAGTTATGGATGTCGGATATTTTTCACAAACACAAGTTTGTCAAATCATAATGTCTAAGGTATTTCTTTAACCATCAGAGTGCCAAATGAACCCATTACACACCTCAAATCTAGAAAAAGGCCTGAATGCATTCAGTTTCAAGGTTGCTTTTTTCTAGTATATATCAGCAAAGCAGGCACTGGAGATCAAAGATCAGACTGCATGTTTTGCGTAGTCTTATTTGAAGCTATGCTTCAGGAAAAGCAAATCAAGATGTACAATGTGCTTTAAGGGTGAACACAGAAATTATCCATTTTCTGTTTTTTTGTTTCAGATGTTGATGAATGTGCCAGTAATCCATGTGCTAATGGTATTTGCAACAACAACCTCAACTCATACAGCTGTACATGTCAGCCTGGCTACACAGACACTAACTGTAATGTTGGTATGAGACTGAATCATATTTATCCTTTATCTTCTGAGCAAATTGGATTTTGGATGTCACTTTAACTCTTTACCAGACAATGAAATTTTAGACTTGTCTAATTTAGATGCATTTGTAGACAACATATTCACATACCATGGCTCAAAGGTGAAATTTGGGTTTTTTTAAAGGGTAGAAAACATTGTGGAAAAAGGAGAAAATGCTGTTCAATACCATTTTCTCCTTTTCCTACAGTGTTTGCACAGGTTTCCTTCTTCATGATCTTCAGGTTACTGGATTAGGTGAATAAGGAATAGCAAACAGGTACAATGCATGTGAAAGCATGGTTGCAAAAGGAGGAAGTGCTCTACATCAGCAATTTTTCCTCTTGTCCATTTGATTTCAAATATGATTGGCTGTAAGACAAAAAGAGGTCGTCTGCAACAGGTAGATCAAAGAAACAGAGATTGTACAACAAGATGAAAAGACTGATGAGACTTGATCTACGCTCTAAGCAAAATAATTGCACGGTCACATTATGGCGGGATAGGATTTTGACCAATTACCTATCTGATACATATTTTCATAAGCTTATAATGAATCTGGAATTTTCTCTGCTGAATGCCAAAATTTCCGGGCTAATTTTAGACAGGTTAACTGTAGTAGAATGGTTTCCACAAAGCAGGAGCTATCAAAAAAAATGATAGATATTTTACTTGGACTATATAGAAAATGGATGGAAAAAGGAGCAATTTATTTTCAAATGCTCCATTCCCCAAAACAATTTCAAGAGTTTATACTGCCAGACTGTGAAAGGGTATGTTGTATTAGTATGGTGATAGCTTAGAACATACATGTAATTATGTAGAAATATATTTTTACAGAGATTGATGAATGTGCCAGTGATCCATGTGAAAATGGGGGGACATGTTTTGACTTTGTGAACCAGTTCTTCTGCAACTGTGTACCTGGCTATGAACAAGCAACATGTAATGTTGGTAAGAAAAAGAACATTTTTTTTTTTTCATTTTGTGTTGAACAGCATTGGAGCTATGTCTCCTGAGTGCACTTTTCCATTGGTTCTGGTATAATTACAGACTCATTCTCAGACAACCTGGACAATTCATGTTGCCACGTTTTAAAGCGCTCTATATTGAAAATATTAATCAATAGAGGTAATGCAACTAATAGTAAGTTGAGGCCACACATATTTCAATATTCTGAGCTTAAGTTTACCTTTTGCTGACTTCATTTTACTCTATGGTGAGTATTTGAAGTTGCCCGGATGCTTGAAAACACCATGTCGCCAGAACAGTGACTATTACTTAAAAAGTGTGTATTGAAATACAAAAGTGTTTCCTTCCTACAACTTTTTACGTTTTATAAACTAAGACGTCAATACTACGCGGTAGGAGAGTCTGATCTATATGGCTACCATATTTCTGTTATTTTTTGACGTCTATTTCCCTGTCGCCAAAATCGAGTAACATACTGGACAACATTTGGTTGTGCTGTAATCGACTGCATAAAGCATATGACGGTTCTTATATATACAGATTTTGTGACTACCTGTCATGGTAATCAAACAAACATTAGCAGTTTTTCATGTAAACAAGTGAAATTCCCTTACGACCAACATCAACCATTTATCAACGAGCGTAATTTTTAATTATAACATACGGGACAATGACTAACCAGAATTTCATGTTTAAGTTTGCATGCCTATATCAACAGTGCAGTCGTTAAATGATGCCATATAAGTTTGTTATTTCTGTTATAATATGGAATTTCTTAACAATGTAAATCACAGTTATGACAGAAGAATCAATTCGGCACCTTCTGTTGAAAATAACATACGAGTCCCTAACATAAGGGACAAACTAACTCTAACCCTTTTTCAAAAGACCGACAACTACAAAGTTTCTGCCGTTTTCTCTGTCTGGTTGGGTTCCTTCACCTATCTGTTGATACCTGGAGGTGTAAGTATATTGTTTTGCGCCATTTTTTACGAATGAAAGATTGCTTTCAGAATTCGTCAGCTGTTGATCCTATAGGTCTCAAAAGTTATTATTCTCATTTTCTTTTCAAGAGATATGATGGTAGATGTTTATGCTGTAGACAGCAAATAAGTCTGAAATATGGATTCAAGTTCTAATGTTACCATGAACTTGTAGCACAACTTACAAAATACAGAAAACCTCCTGCTTCGTATGTTATGTATTGATGTCTCATATGCTTCTCCTGAAGTTTCATGTTTAATTTCATATCGTTCATGCTGAAATCCATGTTTTATGATCTCTAAGATGTCTCCAACCTCAGAGATTTTTGCTGTTGAAAGCAAGTTTTGACATCATTTTGTTTAATTTATGAATAAGTTTTAAATGAAGATGAGTAACGATGTTGAACTTTTGTTCACTCAATCTGTATCATAGCCGGTCATACATCATAAGGTTGAATGATAATGAGTTTAAAAATCATATTGAACTATTTATTGTGATTTAATACCATTTTAAAAGTTTACTATGAGCAGTGTAAGTAATCATCACATTCAAAATGGGACATGCAAAAGTTAACCTTTAAATTTGTAAGGGTATGAGCTAAATTAGACTAAAGATGTGTTATGGGATTTCAAGCTTTCTATTTCACGTACATGTATTTTTCAAAATTATGTTGTCTTTCCCAGAAGATGCTCGGTAGCTTATGCAAGAATAACTGAATGACACGTCTCAGAAGTCAAAGTTGAAAAATAAGTAAATAAAAAAATCAGTGTGAAAAATGATTTTGTTCTATAAAGTAGTCAGCAAGTCACACATAAATTTTGCCCTGTCATTCTCTTACATATACAAACAAATCTAAAAATTGTAACACCCGCACGATCCAGAACTTTTCAAATTATTGCAGAAACAGTGAGGTTCTCAGGACAAGCATTCTTTCCTTTTCAAGTTATGCGCAAATTTTATTCATGAATTTATTTATGTTATAACTATTATTATTATTATTTTCCTTGCCTTCTTTTCACGTTTATACACGTAGATTAGGAGAGTCCAAATGTTGAATTCTGGGAACAGGTTTAATATGAACATACCAGACGAAGAGTTGATCTACGATTTTCTTGTAAGTTACCAGGATGACATGCTCTTCGCTGAGGACTTCTTAGCTAAGTGTGTGCCTATTAAGTTATAAGTGAAACACAGCTTGGTATTTGCTCAATTGGACTTCAGACTTTAATGATGGTTAACATTCTGCTGGTTATGTATAAAGGCTGCATGTGGGAAAGCATAACATAGCCAAGTATCATTTTTCCATGCCAAGAGCTTTTTTTGCTTCTTTTTCCATGGTATGTGGAATAGTAATATTTTCTTAAACAGTACCCTTTAAACATGTTGCCTTAACTTTGATAGACGATTTCAGTCAGTATTTACGAATACCAAGATATTATTTCTTTGATTCTGAAGCTCTATCAGGAACCTGTGCGCACCTGTCACTTACGGGACATTCGTAAAACAAATCTTCCTCTCTGTATCGTTCCTTTAGTACATACTTTACCCAAGTATTTTATAATATATGCCGAAGAATGTTATGACACAGTTTCAATAATTGTTGCTGGATGGGTTTTGCTTGTCAGAATGCTCGATAAAACAGTTGGGAAAAAATGACTTAATGAAATCTAGAGTCAGCTGGTTATTAAGAGCAGTCATTCTGGAAGTCATACAATTAATGAATATTATGATCGAAGAAAGTTTGTTTTTCTGGTTTTCTGCTTTCAGTTCACGCAGTTTATCAAAAGATTGAATAAAAGCTGCTTTTCCCACCAGTATCGTAAATGAGTCACTTACGGGACACTACGTTTTCTGAATGTCATGATATTTTAGTAAAACCTACCACCGAGGCAGTGTTGGGATATATTTCTGTATTGTAATGGTTGTCTTTTAAAGTTAAAATAAAGTAATGATTCAACCTCTGTAGTGAAATGATGATAGCTTTAAGACAACGGTTGTGAAAAAAGGTAACATGTACATTTTTTTCTCTCTCCTTTGTCCCTATACAGCACCAGAAAATCATGCAAAATGTGACCGATATTGCCATTTTCCTCACAAGCTTTTATCACGTTAATGAATTGTTAGTGTTAGAGAAAGTTGCTGGCAATTTTTGACTACTTCATGGTAAAACCAACACAACTGGTCATTATTTTTAAGAATTTAAAATTGCCAGCACCTTTTACCATATAACAATACATAAAAAGAAAGTTGTTGGCTCTTAGCTGGTGAAACTCCAAAAATAAAGAGTTAACATATATACCGATACAAAGAAAATGATAATGAATTAATTTGGCAATATGAAAAAATTGACTTTTTTCATTGCCATTTGTCCAGGTTATCTGAGAATGAGTCTACAATCTAAAAGGTATTTTGTCGGAATACCTTGCAGAAAAGCAGACCCTATTTAACAACATGCTTATCAAATCATAAAATACTGAACTTTAACTGGTTACCAAACAACAAACTTATGGACTTTTCCAAATTGAAAGCAACTGCAGATGACAAATCAAAGGTGGCAAATTTGACTCAGATTTTCCTTGGTAGAGCAGAAAACATTGTGGGAAAAGGAGAAAATGCTGGTTATCAGCATTTTCTCCTTTTCTCACAGTGTTTTCAAAAGGCTTCTTCCATAGGGTCGTTAAAAGTCAGGACTGTGTGTTAAAAAGTTAATTTACATTAGCACATTGCTTCATTCTCCTGAAGAGACTTAATTTCATAAGAGTTGGCCAGGATGTATCTTCCCTGCATTACAAAAGAAGAATAAAGCTTTCGATTTTTTTTTTCATAACATTCATGATATATGATGCAACATATGTTGCCCTAATTTGATCGTTTATGTGGTGCTTTATGTTGCTTTCAAGACTATTCCAGTTATATGTATATAACAGACTACTCAATTGTTACCTTGATATGAAGCTATTGAGCTTTTCAAACAGTTTACATTTTGGGCAAACAATTCTTGAAATTGATTTTGAGTACTGATATAATCAATACAAAGTTGATAGGTTGCACTCAAGCAAAACTGTTCATTTGCTTAGGGCTTACTAATAGTTTGGATTACCTGCCCCAACACTATGTTGTATTCTTGAAGTGTGGCAGAGTACCAGACTGGCCTACTGATTGGCACTCAAAAGATACAGCCTCTGCTCTGTAACTTTGTTTTCTGTGGAAGGTTTTCTTTGTAAATTGAAATCATTGGATGTATATTTCAGATACTGATGAATGTGCAAGCAATCCATGTGATAATGGTGCTACGTGTAATGATTATGTCAACCAGTACAACTGTACATGTGTTCCAGGATATGAGGGTGTTCATTGTGAGACAGGTGTGTATAAATTTTACCTTTTTTTTGGAGTGTTGGTCTTTTTGGTTGAATATTTTGCTGTTAAATATGTTTTTCTTTTGCAAAATCTTGAATACAATCTCAATAAAGTAAACTAGAAAACTTTTGGGTCATAGTTTCCTAGGGAGCAAGCATTGTAGGTCAAAAATTAGATTGAATGTTACCATCTTTAGAGTTGTCTTATCTTGATCTGTGTTGTCTGTGAAAGCTTCAAAGAATTTCAGAGAGTCGTGAAGTATTTCATTTTCCTAGTATGTTTCCCATCCCTTGTAAGACAAATTCAATCAGTTGAGCAACATGTATATGCTGTCGCAGAGCCCCGGTAGCTCGGCCAGTAGTGTACCTGACTTGTGAACAGGCGGTCATGGGTTCGATCCCCGGCTCGGCCAATTTCTTTCCGAGGATTGATGAGTCATTGCAACAGGATTAATTCCTCTCTCACTGCTGATCATTGGCTCAACCATGGTTATGTGGGAAAGCAGCCAGTGGCTTGGAAAGAATATTGTGGGGAGTACTGGTAAAAGAAACCCCAAGATGGCATGGATAGGTGTGCTGGCCTCCCTGATATAACTGAAATAATGTTGAAAATGGCATTAAACACCATACAGTCAATCAATCAATGTATATGCTGTCTGAAAGTGCTCTCAATTTAGAGATGCTTAAATGATAGAGATTGAAGCAGAGCCTATTTTGCAACAACATTCCTGTTTTGTACCGATTTATGGATGTATTACTTTTTCAGATACCAATGAATGTGCCAGTGATCCTTGTGAGAATGGAGCTACATGCAATGATCAAGTCAACATGTACAGCTGTACATGTGTAGCAGGGTATAACGGTACACATTGTGAAATAGGTAATATGCTACTTTTATTTATTGAAAAATGGACATTGTGACTTAGTGACTTACTGCTATACTGTGTAAATACAACTTTGAACCACCTTTCCTTTGAAGGTTTATATATACTATATATATACATTGTGGCTCTATACAGCAGATTTCACAGGGTGGTGGGCATCAGTATATCATAACTTGACTCTGTGCACAAATGGATCAAACAATACAGTGCCTTTAACTGTGTCTTTTTTGCTTAATCCATTCTCCTTATTTCCTTATGATGAATTAAAAATTCTTCATCTGGAGAATATAAAAGTTTTAAACACCAGTCTAATTGCTTTTCTAATGAGTCTGGTTGTTATTCTCATATATCATCGACTTTTGTGTTTTTTTCAGATATTGATGAATGTGCAAGCAGTCCATGTCGAAATGGGGCCACATGTAACGATCAAGTGAACCAGTATACATGCTCTTGTGCTCCTGGGTACAATGGAACACATTGTGAATTAGGTAATGGTAACCAGTATTTTCTCCTTTTCCAATATGTTTTCTCAATTTCGAAAGGCAAATGCCACCACTTGAGCCACTTTTAATTTTTTGTAAGCAAATACTTTGAGTTTGTCATATGCTAATGGATTAGTATGCCAGATGTCTTCCTCCAAAAGGAAAAAGCTTTTTTGCAGTGATCTAGTGAAACAGTACATATTTACTTGTGTCCCTGGCTACAGAGGTATCTTTTCTGACGTAGGTAACCATCAAAATATTTTTGACACAGTAATGCTTCTTTTTCAACATGCAATTCTCACTAAAAGCAACTGCAGCCAAGTGTTGTTGTTAGTGTTTGAGGTATGCTTTTTGTTTCAGTAAGATCTTGACCAACATTCTAAGAGTTGAAATCTATTGCAGATATTGATGAGTGTGCTAGCAGCCCTTGTCAAAATGGGGCCACGTGTAATGATCAAGTTAACCAGTATAACTGTACTTGTGCACCTGGGTACAATGGAACACATTGTGAAACAGGTAACAGTTTCAATAGACTAAGCATTGCAATTAATATAAATGTTCTATTGAATCATAGGCCAGTGACCTTACTTGCTTAACTCTTTACCACACAAACCTGAGTTCTGCCAAACCGGAGAAAGAAAGCTTTTGAAAATATTGTTGGAAAGAAAGGAAATGCTGATAACAAACTTTTCTCCTTGTCTGACTCTGTTTTCTAAACTTCTAGAGAAAAGAAAAACTATCATTGAGCCCTACCTAATTTGTTGTCTGAAATTCTTTCAATCTAAACAAATTTAAAGTGACAGTATAGCCCAAAAGTAAATAAAGTGGTTGTTTGAATGCATTTGAATTTATATCATACCATTTAAAAGTATGGAAATTATTGTGAAGATGACAATCTGTCACTGTGCGGTCGGTCCAAGTGTTAGTTGCTAACAGAGAAATTAATTTCAACGCTAGGTTAAAACCTGCCAGGTAGCTGTGTCTTTTGTTTACCTTTTGCCTGATTTTAAAATTCTTTTTTCTGCCAGCGTAACTTGTGGCCAGACCACACAATAACAGACTGTCATCTTCACAATATTTTTCATACTTTAAATGGTGTGATTTAAATCTAAATGTATTATGACACCTGCTTTAATATTTTGACCTTTACTGGGCCTTCAAAATTTGTCCTCTGACAAAGAGTAAATTGAATGTCTATGTCTTGGTAAATTGCAGACTTTTCAAGGATAGTAATCTGGTCATTCTGTAAGCCAGTTGTGCAGTATTGGGCCGGTAAGGCTCTGTTTTGCTTAATACAGAGTTTTCTTTTGTGAAATATTTGTTTCATTCAATTTGATTACAACTCCATTAGTACTTGCACTTGCTTTCTTGCTTATACATGAAATATGCTTTGTGAAAGGGGGGTTTAATGCATTGGCAAAAAGTATGTTCCCATATCAGCCTGTACTAGCCACGCTGCTGACATGGGCCAAAACTTTTTGTTTTGCTAGTGGTAAAATGCCCCAGGACTAATCTACATTCAGATTCAGTCAGTTGTTAGACCAAATAAATCTTGCAGATTATGTGATGCCTTCTTGGCAGAGATGCATTTAATCCGCTTTTGCAAGGTATCACTCATACATTTCTGACTCTGGAACATATTCCTTACTTAGAGATCATCACTAGCACTTGATGACTTTCTTTTTTAAAATGAAAAACGAGACTTTTTAATTTTCAATCACTTTTATGGACATCTTTTCTTGATATTTGATGATCCATCAAAGAATGTTCAAACCTTTATTTTTCATTTTAGATATTGATGAATGTGCCAGTGACCCATGTCAAAATGGGGCTACATGCAATGACCAAGTGGATCAGTATAACTGTACTTGTGCTCCTGGATATGAAAGTATTCACTGTGAAATAGGTAAATCAATTGCTATATTTCTTGATTTATTGTAAGTATGCCATGTCAAAAATGGGGCCACATGCAATGACTTAGTCAACCAGTATAACTGTGCATGTGTTACCGGATATGAAAGTACTCATTGTGAAATAGGTATGTCAGTCTTGTTGGTTTTTATATTTCTTATTACTGTAATAACGACCTTCTTTGAAGGAGAGAGTGGGTTTTGTACGGAACTTTCCCTCAGCTTACCAAACCCTACACATTTTCTTTTTTTCTCACAATGTTTTCAGCCCTTTGAAAGACAAATTTCATATTTCGGGTTACAAATTAATTAACAAATTAATATGTTGTCTGCAAATGCTTTTGGTTTAGACAAGGATAAAATTTTGTATTCTGATTAATGTTCAATGAATGACATCTAAACATAAAGAAAAAAGGACAAACATCCTGTTTCATTCTTAGTCTAAGGATCAAGATATTTTTCATTAAAAATACAATACCGAGTTTTAACAAACCTACCGAGTTTTAACAAACTTAATGGAGATACCTTTAGAAAATTTTATGGGAAAAGAAGAAAATGCTCTACTAATATTTTCTCCTTTTCCCAAAAGATTTTCTACCCTTTCAAAGAAAAAGTCAACTATCTGAGTTACATTCAAGTTGTCATCTGGAAATCCTTCCAGTTTGGTCTGGTCTAAAATTCTGTCATTTGGTAGAGAGTATAACATCAAAATTTATTGTTTTGACACTGAGGAAAAATTCTAATTTGGAGCTCATCAACTTCCATTTCCCTGAAAATTGCAATTTTTGTTGCCACTCAGTTATCTTACTTATTAACAAAAACATTAATTTTCTATATCTTACCTACCAGATACCAATGAATGTGCAAGTAATCCATGTGAAAATGGGGCCACATGTAATGATCAAGTTAATCAGTACAACTGTACCTGTGTAGCTGGGTATGAAGGAGTTCATTGTGAAATAGGTAAGGTATTTTCAACATTATTTTTCTATCTCTGTTTTATTTGAAAGCTTAAAGCACCTGATTGATTGATTGATTTGTAGGTTTATAAGGTCCCTCCGTGCACTAGGCATATTTGGTATGGACCCCAGGGTGCAACCCATCATCCCGTTAAAATGTAATTTAGATTATCGAAAAGGGATAATTTTTTTTTTTAATGGGAGTCACATGTATTTTCCCTAAAATCAAGTTCAAAACTCTAAATTTTGGTTCCAAAGATTATGTGCACCAATGGCAATTCCGCCAAAAAATGGCGCATATAAGGAATATTGATTAGTGTGTTTTGATAGTTGAAGTCAGATCCAACTATCAATTGACGATTGACTAAATTGTCTATATATGAGGCTATCACAATGATCCGCATTTACTTTTTTCCCCTTGAAATAGCTTGCGTACTTCTGCTGTTTTGATTCAAGATTCTAACCTTTCCAGATAATGCCATAATGTACACGAGCAAACAAACAAAAAACATTTCACAAGCCTGACAACATAAATATATATACATTTATGTACACCTAGTTCTACAATCCCACCACCTTAACATACTGTACATGTTTTTTATTTATTCATTTTTTACTTTTTTTTTTTTTTAATTTTATTTTTTTTTTATTATTTATTTATTTATTTTTGGGGGATTATTTTTCAATGATTGTGTTTACATTTTAAGATGTTATTTACACAAGTTTTGTTTTCTTACCTCTGTCTAATTTTTGTTGGTATGATTAATGATATTTACACTGCTGACATACATCAAACTGACTCTAGATTTAAATTCCCTTTATATCTTTCTATCTTAGCTTCTTATTTTCGGCATGTTGGTATAGTTTAATGAAAATTACATGACATTGTTAGGCTGTGTACCAGCTACGGCTGACATCAGGGATTGTAAATAAAGATCCCTGCTAATATACAACAGCCCAACTTTCTGAAGTTTCAGTTTGTACTTCATCTCTTAACATATGTTACTTATGTGATAGTTATGTTATGTAAAGCTTTTATCATGAGCATAATGCACCGAAATGGTGTGTATCGTGCATCTCCAGTTTTGCTAAAATACTTTTTTGTTCTTGATAAAAACTTAGCGCAAAGAGTGGGGAGACTTTTTTTGACCCCTAAAGTGTGCCTTTTACTTCTTGAGTTACTTTTGGTGCCATTGTAGATTAACCCTTTACCAAACAATCCCTGGTTATTACAACCCTGGGATAGAAGCCTTTTGAAAACATTGTGGGAAAAGGAGAAAATGCTGGTAACCAGCATTTTCTCCTTTTCCCACAATGTTTTCTACCCTGCTGGAAACAAATTTCAATTTTTGAGTTACGTTTATTTTGTCGTCTGCAAGTGCTTTCAATTTGGACAAGTCTAAAATTTTGTCATTTGGTAAAGAATTAAGATCTGCCAGCACGTTTTGTGCTGTCTGATCATTTATCTACATAATCCACTTTGCAGAGACATTTTGGACAAGAGGAACCTTGATATAGTTCCTATTTCGGTTCTATTTTTAGAATGAGAATGCCAATTGGGATATATGTGCTCTGGAGTTCAACTTTTTACCAAACAATCATGAGTTTTAACAACCCTGAGAAAAAAGCCTTTTGAAAACATTATGGGAAAAGGAGAAAATATTGGTAACCAGCATTTTCTCCTTTTCCCACAATGTTTAGTATCCTATCAAAGACAAATTCCATCATTTTGAGCCACAATTAAATGTTGTCAGCAAGTGCTTTCAAATTTTGGACATGTCCAAGATCTTGTTGTTTCTTTAAAGAGTAATTTTACAATATTAAACCCTTGACTCATATTTTTACAGATACAGATGAATGTGCAAGTGATCCCTGTCAGAATGGGGCTACCTGTAACGATCAAGTAAATGGTTATACCTGCTCATGTGCCCCAGGATATGAGTCAACACATTGTGAGATAGGTGAGTCATTGACATATTTTACATTTTTAGTTTTAACATAACCTCTTCACCACACAAGAAAATTTTAGACTAGTCCATATAAAAGAAACAAGTCAAATGTGTGTCTAATTGTAGTATTTGTTCCTAGAATTAAGGTAGAAAACCTTGTAAATCAAGACACAGGACATTGTGAAATAGGTAAACAATTTACATTTTACATGTTAAGCTTTAACCTTTTACCACACACTAGTAATCCTGAGTTAATAATGACCCCCCCCCCCCCAAGGAAAAGGAATTTTGAAAACGTAGTAGGAAGAGGAAAAATTGCTGGTAACCAGCATTTTCTCCTTTTCCCGCAATGTTTTCTACCCTTTCGAAAATGAATTTCTTTATTTGTGTAACATTTGGGTCGTTAAAACTCATGTGGTAAAAGGCTACATAAAGAGCGTTTCATACCTGACTTGCCTTAGCTGACAGTTTGGAATAAGATCCGACTGCACAAAACTTACAGTCGGATCTTAGATTCACATCGTCTGCAAAGCAGTGACATCGTTACCAAAAACGGCTTGGAATTTCAATACATGTATTTTCAATCTCCATTTAGTTCAATTGGACAGATTATTGATTAAATGGATTATACAAATGTTTCTAACCAATGTTAAAAGCCCAAGTATTGCCATGACAAACTTCTTTTGTGCTAAAGAATTTCACTATAACAGACCGTGTAAATCAACATTAGACAGCTTGTCCTGTGCAATCTGATCTTGACACAGCAAAAATATTACTGAGTTGTGCCTTTAAGGATTACTAGAATGACAGCTTTGTATTGAATTTATTGTGTAACAGATACAGATGAATGTGCCAGTGACCCATGTCAAAATGGAGCTACATGCATTGACCTAGTTAACAGATACAACTGTACATGCGCACCTGGATATACAAGTACTCACTGTGAAATTGGTGAGTAGGTAGTTCATGGCGAGCTTTTCTATATGCAATGTTCAGGAAAGATAGAACATTTTTTGAGACTATTGTCTAATAGGCAGTTAATGGGGATATTTATTAGAAAAAAAAAGGAGATTTTTTAATGCTTTACCAAAAAAAATCTTGAGTTTTAACAACCCTGAGAAAGAACACTTTTGAAAAAGTTGATGATGGAGTAACCAGCATTTTCTCCTTTATCTAAATTGTTTTTTCCCCTTCAAAAAACAAATTTGAATTTTTAAGTCATAGTCAAACAGGCATTGAACTAAGGTATCAATCAAATCTGAAAAATGAGAGATTAAAATTTTATGTAATCTATTACCATTAGATTTTGTCCTTCAGTTGACATGCGCTAAACAGAAAATTACATAAAAACAGAAAGTGTCAGTTCGAATTGCGCAGGCTCATCCAAGACGACACTTTACGCAGATGTCCAAATGCCCCTTTTTGTGTGTTGCAGGCCATATACATGTACTTGTGGTTCATGCTCTGTGACAAGGGGTTTAATGCATCTGTAGAAAATATGGTCATATGTCAACCTGCACATCTGCACAGGCAGACCTGATTTGAATGTCCTGCTACTATTGTGTTTTCTGCTTGTCAGAATACCATTTTACCTCTTGACTTGGCAGAAATTAAGAGAAAACAGATCCACGGACATGCATTGACTCGCTTGGTATAATGCATTGTAGAGCCCCTTTTTCCAGAGTGCAGCTCGTATTTATCATAAGTATAAAGGCCCCATTTATATAACTCTGTATTAATGTTTGTATGTGTCATTGAGAGACGTTCAGAGAGTGTTGGGTCTGTTTATCTGTTTTTTTGATGTTTTCTGCATTCGGGCAATATGCATGTTTTGATTTGAAGACAATGAGCTGACATCTCCTGTAACCTTCCATATGAATATGAAGAATTTCCAATTAAACTGAGAACTGTAATGTTGCTTTTTCTAAGCTCTTTTCACCATCCTTCCCCCCCCCCCTTGAACTCCCCCACCTCACGAAAAAAATCACAAACCACACGGTGGGAATCTGACATCAGGCTGCATAGAAATGCAGTCTGATCTCGATCTACAGAGTTAAAAAATTGCATCAATTGAGTTACACTTACCAGGGTAACTGTTGATATTGTTAGCTTTTGTTTGTGTGTGTGAAAAACAAACAGTTCTTTTATAATTCAAAGTTGGGGCCGTGATCACTAACAAATCTACAAGCATTTCATGATTTTTTTTTTCTTTTTTCCAAGCTCTAAAGCTAATGTCTCAGCCTATCAAAAGACTAGATTTTAGATTGACAATTGACTTTTCACCTAAAGATAAAATTTTAGACTTGACCAAATTGATAGCATTTGCAAACAACAACTTAAATGTAGCTCAAATGGTGGTAATTATCTGAAAGTGTAGAAAACATTATAGTTTTTTCTCCTTTTCCCACAAGGTTTGCTAGAGGCTATTTTCTCAAGGTTGTTGAAACTTGGGATTGTTTGGTAAAGATTTAACCCTTTACCAAACAATCCCTGGTTTTTGTGACCCTGAGATAGAAGCCTTTTGAAAACATTGAGGGAAAAGGAGAAAATGCTTGTAACCAGTATTTTCTCCTTTTCCCACAATGTTTTCTACCCTGCTGGAAACACATTTCAGTTTTTGAGTTATGTTTATTTTGTCATCTGCGAGTGCTTTCAATTTGGACCAGTCTAAAATTTTGTCGTTTCATAAAGGGTTATATGAGCCATGCTCTGACAAAAGGGGGCTTAATGCATCTCCGTGATCCATGGTACCAAGCAAGCCATCACATACTTATGGATCCATAATATCCACTTATTTTTTCAACTACCAACTTAATCATGAGATAGACTGATCCTTGGGCATACAGAAAATTGACCAATAGCAAATAATTTCGGCCCAGGTCAGCCTGAGCGGACTGCGCAGGCTGACCTGGGTTGATACTTTTCGCAGATGCATTAAGCCCCCTTTTCACAGAGCATGACTCAAATGATAAATCAAATCATTGCAAACCAAGTGGAAAAGAATGAGTGAAACAATGGTCAAAATGGATATGAACTATACCCTGGCGAAAGGGGGTTTAATGCATCTCCGTGATGTCATGCAAGTCATCACATAATTTTGGATCCGTAAAGTCCCTCTTATCTAACTGATGACTGAATCATGCAGAAAACTGTTCCTTACACACGCAGAAAATTGACAAAAAAGTTTACGCCCAGGTCAGCCTGTGTGGACAGTGCAGACTGACCTAGGTCAGTACTCAATACTTTTTGCAGACACATCTAGCCTAATTTTCACAGAGCATTGCTTATATATATATTTGAATTTTTAACAGGATCTCTGTGGAAAAAAAGATTTTTATTATCCTTTTTTACTTCCACAGAAATCAACGAGTGTGACAGCAACCCCTGCCAGAATGAAGCGACCTGCAATGACTTCATTGATTACTACAATTGTACCTGTAAACCAGGGTATGCTGACTATAACTGTGATAGAGGTAGGTCCTTTGTATGCTTTGCGAGCCTATATTTAACCCTTTACCACACAGTCCTGACTTTAACGACCTTGAGAGAAAAGACTGTGGAAAACATTGTGGGGAAAAGGGGAAAATGCTGGTAACCAGCATTCTCTTATTTTTCCACAATGTTTTCTACCTTATAAAGTCAACTGCAACAATTTGAGCCATATTTAATTTGTCATCTGCAAATACAGGGTGTCCGAAAAGTAAGGTAACACTTTTGCATATTTATAATATGGCTTTTAGTTTAGGATAAAGATATAAAATCTTTCTACATGCATATAAAATGTGTAAGTTTTTTGTGTGATAATTTCATTTAATTTTCATTACATTAAGCTCTTTTACACAGATTTTAAATAAGGAGAACTTTTTTAGCATTGGCATCATTAAAGTAATAGATAGATAGGTAGATACTTTATTGAAGTAACGTAAACTATACATAGTTTCTAGTTACACAATATGAAAGTAATACAGTTCATACACAAGGTCGTTCAAACAAACAAACAAACAACAACACAGACAAACAAACATTATCACACACACACACCACACACACACACACACACACACACACACACACATACACGCACAGAGATAGTTAAATTCAAAAAGAAACAACAAATACATAAATAGAAAAAACAGAAAAATTATCTTAGAGAATTGGTGTTTGGAAAAAAAGAGAGAAAAACATGTCGGGACTGTAGTATAATTGATGACAGTTATTCAAAGTACTCATAAAAAGGATTATCCATTTTCGAACGTTATTTTGCTCTTAAAGGCCTCTTTCAGAAACTTGGCTAAATTTTTCAAAATTGTTTTATTACTGGATTTTAATAACTGAACTAATTTATACATGCTTGGTCTATTTGTATAGTATGGTCTAATATACTGATTACGTATGTCAGAATGTGCCGGACAAATAAGAATAAAATGGAACTCGTCCTCAACTTCATTTTTATTACATTGATAACAAATTCTTTGATTATAATCGATTCGTTGAGAGCCATATCTTCCCGTTTCTACTTTTAAAATATGAGAGGACAATCGTATTTTTGCAATAAATCTATATAAGTGTTTAGGTAAAAGTGTAATATAATCCTCTATGCAGAAAGTTTCTTTAATATCTTTATAGATCCTGGTAGATTGACTATTATTTATACTATTTGACCAATTATGAATGAACATGTCGATAATTCATCTTTTGAAGATTGGAGGGAACGATTTGAGATTAGCTGTGTATTCCTTATGTCAGAAAAGCCTGTAGTATCTAGGATGGACTTAACATTCGATGCCCAGTTTTTAAAACCATTATTACAATCAATTAACATAGCTTGGTATATTTGCCGTAAAAGTATATTTTCAGATTTTAATATTTTACACCAATACTTAATTATTAAAACATTTCTGGAAATATAAAGCGGGTATCGTCCTAGTTCCCCATAAAGACTTATTGTATATGTTGATTGTTTGACATTAAGTATATATCTCAAGAATTTCAGATGGATCCTTTCTATTTGTTTACTTTTCGAAAAACCAGTTATTTCGCATCAAAGTAGATCCCACAAAGGTGTCAAAAAGCTACAATAAAATTTTCACTTTAAAATCATATTTACTGGTATTTGCTATAAGAGTATGAAGGGCTTTTAAGCCTTTTCCAGTAATGAATTCATTATTTAAAATAAATATGCCAGTATAATTAAAAACTGTTCCTAGATAATTAAAATCATTTACGACCTGTATATAACTATTATTAAAATGCCAGCGCTAGTTTTCTCTTAACAATCCTCTTTTCCTGAATACAACAATTTTGGTCTTCTCTACATTTACAGTTAATCCCCATTCATGACAATACAAGTTTAAACGATCCAAACCTTTCTGGAGATCCTCAGGACTTTTCCCGAGGATAACCATATCATCTGCAAATAAAAGTAGAATGAACATGATTTCATCAGTTGTAATACCAGAATTAACATCGTCTGCTAAAAATAGCTCGAGATCTTCCAAAAATAGAGAAAATAATAATGGTGAAATTACCTCCCCTTGTTTTAAACCAACTGCACATTCTAAAAAGTCTGAGTAATCATTACAGCTTCTAATACGTAGTTTAACTGCCGAATACATATTGCGTATTTCTCTTAAAATTTTACCTTTAAGCCCTATATTATATAATCTAAACCATAATCCGTTTCGATAAACACTATCGAACGCCTTCTTTAGATCGATAAAGGCACAATAAAGTCTAGTTTTTCGATTTAAAATATATTGGATAAGGGAATGAAGTACAAAAACGGCATCCGTAGTAGATCGGTTTTTACGAAATCCAAATTGAGCATCGCTTAAAATACCATTATTTTCAATCCAGTTGGAAATGCGATTATTTAATACGCCGGTAAAAATTTTGGAGAAACAACTTACTAGTGTTATGCCGCAATAATTGTTTACATCTTTCCTGTCATTCTTTTTAAAAATTGGAATAATATTACCTTCGCACCAACTTTCAGGAAAATATCCCGATTTAAATATACTATTAAATATGTCTACTAAGTGTGATGAAAGTATGTCAATAGATTCGATAAAGTATTTGTTTAAAAGATTATTACTGGCATATGATTTATTTCGCTTTAAATCGCGGACAACATTTTCGATTTCTTGATAAGTGATATGTCTGTCGAGTTCCTGGTAATTTGTGTAATCTGAGTTAAAGTCATGCTAAGATACAAAGTTCTCTGCTTCGTGATTGCTGACATTTCCTAAACTTTCATCAAAACTGGAAAAATGTTTGTAAAAATCGTCTAAGCTTATGTCATCACTATCAACTGATTTCTTTTTACTGAATAATTTCCAAAAATTTCTTGGATTTGCATTTTTCAAACATTCAATCTTTTTGAATTTTTTATGTTCGTGATGCCTCTTCTTTTTTGCTACTATCTTTTTATACAGGGCATTTTTATTGCACATGTCAACACGGTTTCGGTTAGTTTTGGATAAATTGTAATTTTGCAACGACTGTCGATATATTTGCTTCGCATTTCTACATTCATCATCAAACCAGTCTGCTTTTTTAACGTTTAAGGAATTATCCATATTATAACTACTAGTGTATATCCTCTTCTCAAAAAGGGGTCTTCCTATCTCATCCAAAATTTGTGTAAATTGCAAAATACAGTTATCAATATCATTGTATGTACAAGACTCAGGCAAAGAATCTACAATATTGTTAAATGATGGCAAATTCGATATAACCCTACTTCGAAATTCATCTCGAAAATTATCATTCCATTTTAATCGACTGAAATTGGCGTTGTGTATGAAATTTGTATCAAAATGTGTATTACATTTTATAACAAAGTTAACAGATAATGATCAGACCATTCACAAAATGGATTTATTCTAAAATTATTTAAAATATGAAAATCTTTTTGTTGCAATAACAGATAATCTATGACGCTAGCGCCATTTTTACTAACATAAGTAAAGTTCCCAACTCCATGATCCGTGAATAATCTACCGTTCGCGATACGCAAACCGGTAGATTTGCACGTGTCAAGAAGCTTAAGTCCGTGCGAATTGCTACCCTTGTCCATAGAATAACGGTATAACGGGACATCAATCATATAATCTGTCTGATCTGAGTCGAGGCTGTTGTCATAAGCAATAAAGTCACATTTTGATCCATTGCCCACTGGTGCATTAAAGTCTCCACATAATAAAACACTACCCAGTGAATCAAAATTATTAATATGTTCTTGCAAGGTCTGAAATAAATCAACATTTACGACATTATAATATGGAGAACTTTCCACCCAAATATATACACCTGCTAAATAAATATCATTTTGTAAATTGAAAAAATGCTTATCCAGTTTCAGCCATATTATAGTATCAAAACAGGACTTAACAACCTTAACTCTGTCACAAATTGACTGCCTAATTAATACTGCGACACCGCCACTATTTCGTCGGGCCTGTTTATTTTGACATTTTCTATAAATATTAAAATTTTTGAAACAATTTATATCAAAATTTGTACTATTATTGGCTCAGGTTTCATACAAAAATACAATATCATGTGAAATTAATTAATCAACAAAATCATCGGGTGACAGTTTATCTGAGAGTCCATGAATGTTCCAGGACAATACACTTAATTCAGTCCCTTCGCACCCCTAGGCTTTTTTGTCGGTAAACGGATGGCCGTCAATGTAGAGAGTATCATAACTAAGCCACGCCTTCTTTCCGTCCTTTTTGGCCGCTATTTCACGTGGAAATTGTTCGGATATATAGTATTTGGTTCCGCGGAGTTGAGCAGCTTGTTTCCTGACTAATTCACGGTCTTTGAAATGGCAAAATTTGGCTACAATTTTGCAGGGGTATTCAGCATCATCCTGCTTATTACCGATCCTATGGACCCGTTCGAATTTGATTTCATCCACTAAGGCCTCAGCCATTTTGAGTTTATCGGTAAAGAAGGATTTTAATAGGGTTTCACATTGAATAGGGTTTCTTGCTGGGGTTCCGTTAAATTTGAAAATATCAGGTTGTTCCTCATGGACTGTGACTGCACATATAACAGTTCATCTTGCATTGTCGATTTTTGCTTTTTTAACTGTGATAACTCATCATTGACCATTCCAAGTGAGAATTCAAGCGTGTGGACTCTTTCATCAACTCTCAGTACCTTTTCATCAATATTCTTCAAATGATCATATATAGACAGTTTTAGCGATTTTAGCTCGTTTTCAAAACTACTGACCTTTCTCTTGAGAGAGTCTAATGTATTCAGTTTTTTCCCCATGTAGTCCATTTTACTATCTAGCTTTTTCAAATACTCAATTATCACAATATTTGAAGATTGATCACTTTGTTTATCGACACTGATCTGGCTGATCAAGCTCGCTCCCTGGCTAATCTGACAGCTACCGCTCGCATCACTAAACTCTGAGGAATCCATTTCTGTAATAGATTCACTGAATAAAACCGAATTTGCTTGTCGTATGCTGTCACTTACATTGACATACTTACTTTTAGTGTTAGTCGGAGATGATTTCTGACCACTGTGTCCGCCATGTTTAGCCGCCTTTGTCTCTGTCGGATCTGAATTTCCACTGTTTTTTCGTTTATTGTAACCAGATCCTTGTTTGCTGTTGTTCCTATGGCGATTGCTCCTTACCATTTTATTGGAAAACAAATGTTCCTTGTTTAAAACTTGCGGATATATTCATATTCCTCAAAATATTCCAATCATTCACGGAGCGAAAAAAAACAATACCGCCATGTTTGAATTGATCTTGACCTAGATTAGTGAGGTCTTCAATGTAGCAGCCTTTCATGCTGTTACCATGCCGAACACACACAATGAAATTGTCAATCACTCTGGTACACATTCCAATATCAATCTTCTTGATTTATGTTTAATGTTCTTTAATAACATATGCGAGCTGTCTGGCATGGGACGGTAGACCATTGACTTCAACTAATCCAAAGAAAGAAGTAGCACAGGTTGAGGTCAGGAATGTGAGCAGGCCAAGATATGCCACAATATTTTTACCTCCTGAAATTGTCTTGACACCACCAAACGTATCATATGAAAAGTCTACGGCAGCATGAGATGTGTCTGCCATAGCACCATCCTGCCTAAACCATGTGTTTTGCAATGTATAGGACTCCTTTTCAAGCTAGGAAAGACATCGTGTCAATTACTGGTGACCTCCCACGTTACAATAAAATGATGTTTACGTTTTACATTGTTGACGTTTTCAGCGTCTGTGTGAAATAAAAAGTAACAGCAATCAGGATATTTTAGTTATGTACCTATCAATGTATTTATCAATGCATTAATGCATTCACTTCTTCTACACATGTAAGAATGCTTATCAGGAATTTCGATATATTGTTTGGAGTCAATCTCTGCACATACAAATATAAGGGAAGCTACAGGTACCACTGTGTATTGGTGATTTAATAGTCTGTATTTCTTTGCGTTTACTTTATCATAGTAGTAGCCAGCAAACATCTCCATCCCTGCAGCTAGAGATGTTCCCCATTGATCACATGTGCAATTTGATGAAGTATGTAGAGCTTCTGTTACTTTCATCAGGTAATAATCGCAACCTGGATCATCAGTATGTAAGGCGATCACATGGCCTGGGGACACCAAATTTTTTAATGGTTCTTGATCTTGTAGAATTTCCTGTTTCAATCTCGGCACTCTTTCACAAATCATCTGATGCTTTGTCGTATTTCCAACGTGATCTAGATTTTCAGTCTTTGTAATTTTTTCTAGAGCACTGATCACATGAAAAACATGACAATTCACTAAGGTACACAAAACCAGGTTCATTGGCATGTGCACGGACGTTGTGCATTCTTCTAATCATGATCACGGTTGATGGAGTCTATGTAACGAAATATGCGAGTTTTGTCCCCTGACTTTGAGTCTTGAAGATGTTTGGTGCCAAAATCATAAAGATGACGCGCATTCTGAATGAGACATAATCCACGGAGTACCGCAATATCTGCCTGTCTCTACAGTAGCCCTCCCGCTGCATCCTGGGCGCCTGTAGATAAATAAACAGCTTACAAAGAAAGTGTTCAGCTCTAGCGAAATGTAAATAGCCCTGAAGAACTCAAACTACGTGTACATACAGTACTGAAACTATGAATGTGGTTCCGGGACGTTTCGCTCCAAAACCATTTCCTCCCTTAGTCGTTTTATAAGAGTCTTAACAGCTGGTGATGTACTCAAATACGTTTCCATGGCAGCCCATCTTTTCTCTGGTGTTTTTGGAAGTGATATTTTTAATTTTCGAACTGCTGTGTGCTTCGCTGTTCTGTTAGTGAATGGAGTTTTGTTTCAGTTAAAATTTTCATTTTCTGCACTATTAAGCTTGCAGCGTCAACGATACTCTCCTTAACTGTCTCTTTCGTATTCTCGTTTATCTTTCATTTTCATGTGCTGCTTTCTTTTTTTGTCAGCATCCTTTGTGTTTTTATAATTGCGCTCTTTCGGTTGTGAATTCTGTTTCAAAAGACATTTTAATTTTTGTTCACGACGACGTTCTCTTCTTTTGTTCTTGTACCACTGAATTTCTTTTGTCAATTTACACAGGAATCTTATATATACGATCCCTGATTTACAGGACGGTCTCTCTATATCTCAAACCTAAGAAAGGGGTAAAATTAGGAGACTTACAGACTGTTACCTTTTGTTTAAGAATATCAGAAGTATCTGTTATGAATTCTAGCCGCATGAATATTTTCTTTTCAATTTTTTTTTTTTTATAAATTTACAATGACTATTCATAAAGAGCATTTCCTTAAGGTAATCAATATCTTTTAACGTCAGCGTTATTGGAAAAATAACGTCCTCGGGACATTTCATGGGAACAACTTAATTTACCGACAAAAACATCAGTAAATAAAAACATACCTTAATTTGTATATCATTACAATCGCAAGAAAAAGCGTATTTTCCCACAGAAAACATTTATTATAACAGAGGGCTACTTTTTCAATTAAAAGCTTAAAAGTGTGTTAAATGAAAAAAATGACGTTATTTTTCTTGATAAGGGACATTTGAGAGAACAAACTATTTTTCGAATTATAGAAATACATGTATGTAACTGGAATTTCCTAAAACGAGACTATATTTCAAAACTAAACAAAAAACCTATTTTCGTGCAAATATAAAAATGTTTGGTGATGATTCTCTCAATTTTAAATATGTTATAAAAAACTTTACTTACAAATTTTTATAGCATGTGGTACACTTTCTCCTCAATAATAAAACTTGCTACAGCGCTCTCAGGTATCGTCGTACAACCAAACAAATTCGAATACAACGTCTGGAAATGACGTCACATTGATATTGCAGACAACAATAGTGAGTTTTCCCGCCTTTATCGTCTGCACAAAGAAAGTCTCGATGAGGTCCTGACGCAAATGTAACATGGGACATGTGAATTTTTACCAATCATTTGGGATATGCACGGACAATTCTACGCAGACAGTCAATATATTCAATCAATAATAACACCACTGAAACCTGCAATCGTATACCTTTGATATATAATAGTAGCATAGCAAAACTTTGCGTTTTATATCGTACGCTAAATGAATGCTCACATTACCAAATTTTAATAGGAGATGCGACCTTTTGACGCGGCGTCAAAACAAATTTGTTTTTCAACAGTGATAAGTAGCACTTGGAATTAATCGTGCTGTTAAAGACATGTAGCCCAATAACACCATGACATGATATTGCACACCCTACAATTTGTTTTTCACTGTGCAGTAGTCTCTCTGTAGGAAAGGGTGGTTATCAATTTATGAAACAGACCTACAATGAATTTCATCCAATCAAAACTGATGCTTTTTTTCAGACATTGATGAGTGTGTATCTCTTCCCTGTGAAAATGGAGGTACTTGTGTAGACTACATTAACTACTTTGGTTGTGAATGCCAAGCAGGCTATACTGATGTCACATGTAGAAAAAGTAGGTAGATTTTTACATTTCTCTTTGATTTTTTAATTTTTGAGTCTTATTTAACTCTTTACCAAATTTTTGTCAATCCTTGAGGAAAAAGCTTTTGAAAACATTGTGGAAAAAGGAGAAATTGCTGGTAACCAGCTTTTTTTCCTTCTCCCACAACGTTTTTTACCCATCCAAAAATAAATTTCAGTTTTTGAGTAATACTGATTTTGTTGTCTGCACATGTTTTCAATTTGGATATGATTCAAAGTTAAGCATTTGGTGAAGAATTAAGAACCATTCTGGCTTTCATTTTATGGTTTTATCCTTTTTGTAGCTCTGATCAGGTGGAAAATTCTTAAGCCTTGAGCACAGCAAAGCTTGAGGTGAACCATGGATCGAGATTATTTAGTAGTTCTTTTCTGTGTTGTGATTGAAATATTGTTGAATGTGGCATATTTCATTCATATATGCAAAATCAAAACTGCAAGAATTCAGAAAATAGAATGACTTTTGTAACAGTTGATAAATACAGCCCATAGGTATTTTCTGGTAATTTTGATACATTTAGTTTGAATATGTGAGGAACCTTGAAAGATAATTGAGCCATTGCTCTGGCAAAAGGGGGCTTAATGCATCTCCATGATGCATGTTACCAAGCAAGTCATTAAATAATTATGGATCCATAATAGCCAATTTTTTAAGTTGCCAACTGAATCATGAGGTAGACTGGTCCTTTGACTTACAGAACAGTGACCAATAGCGAAAAGTTTTGGCCCAGGTCAGCCTGCGTGGAGTGCGCAGGCCAACCTGGGTTGATCCTTTTAGCAGATGTATTAAGCCCCCTTTTCTCTGAGCATGGCTCAATTCTTTGTGCATTGAATAATTAAATGTTCTTTGTGCATTGAATAATTAAATGTGTGTGTAATATACAATATGTAAAAAAAACACACATGTTTATAGAACAATTAACTTTTATTACATGTATTTATTAACCAATGCATTTTGTCATAATATTCTGATATTATTATACAGGCCATACTCTGGCAAAAAGGGATATTATTATACCAGCCATACTCTGGCAAAAGGGGTTTGATGCATTGCTGTGATACATTATACCAGGCAAGTCATCATATATATACATACCATATGCTTGTTATGCCCATGTTTTTCTAGGTGTCCTGTATGACTTATGTCACTTATCGGCTGCTATATGTGATGGTATCTTGAATGCAGAATGTGACGGCTCTAGTTGTGTCTGTGTCACTGGATATAAGGATTATGGCAACGCAACCTGCAATCGTGTTGGTAAGTTTAGTCTTAAATCTTTATCAGACAACAAAGACTTCCAAATTGAAAGCATTTACAGATGATGAATAAAATTTAATGTGGCTCAAATGGTGGGAGTTGTCTGTAAAAGGATAGAAAACATTGTGGGAAAAGGAGATGCTGGTGGGTCATTGAAACTCAGATTACGTATACTGACGTCCATAAAAAACGCCTCATCGAAAAAGTGTGATAGCTTTGTACATACCTAGAATATATATGTCACTTTTTGCCTACCATAGAATTTTTATTTCTCTAATCTACTGTGAGCATGAAATTTCGTGCCAGTCTATTATGTTTTCTTCAACCATGGCTCATGGCACCGTTTTGCCCACGCGCCCAATGCATTTTCCCCACGTGGTTATGTCAGTCAAAATTACGCATGTGTATACAGTAATTGTTTTACAATTAAGTTCTCCAAGCAATATTTTGAACACATCAATTTCGAAAATGCCAAGACAAAATAATGAAGAAAGAGCACGCATTTTGGGCATGCTTGAAAGCGGTCTTTCTCAAAGTCATGTTGCAAGATGCTTTAACAATGCAAGATCAACAATAATGAGTCTTGTTCGACGAGTAAACGAAACAGGGAGCTTGTACTGATAGACCCCGACCAGGTGCTCCGCGTGTGACGTCTGTACGACAAGACAATTTCATCCGTCAACGTCACTTGCGAAACTGTTTTGTCACGGCGCAATCCACAACGTCGATGATTATAGGTAATCGTGGAAGACATGTAAGTCGGAATACAGTAAGGCGACGTCTTCGGGAGCGTGGAATATTGTGGAGGCATTCGTACCATGGTGTTGTGCTAACTGACCGCCACCTTCGAGAACGTCGGCAGTGGGCTCAAAACAACATTGGAAGACGTTGGCATGATGTGGTCTTCAGTGACGAATCCCGTTTTAACCTCTCCTGTACGTTACACCCAAAGTTGTGTTCTGGAGCACAACCGTTTTAGTGGTAGTGGTATAATGGTTTGGGCAGCAATAAACCACACATTGAGAACTGACCTACTGGTAATTAATGGTAATTTAAATGCCAGACGGTATGTAAACCAAGTTCTCCGTCCTGTGGTCGTTCCCATGTTTCAGCAGCGCTGTAGCCTTACATTTCAACATGACAATGCGTGCCTCCACACGGCCAGATTTACCAGAAACTTTCTCATGGCCAATAATATTGCTGTGCTGCCATGGCCTGCTAACTCTCCCGATTGTAACCCAACCGAACACATGTGGGACATCCTTGGACATTGTTTACGTCGACGTAACCCACAGCCGCAAAACGTCCAGGAATTGACAAATGCTCTTCGTGAAGAGTGGGCTCGCATTCCACGCTACCTCCTGCATAATCTATGTGGGTCCATGGGACGGCGACTGCAGGCACTGATAGCAAGTCAAGGAGGCCGTACACGGTATTGATGAATTTAAGGCGGTGAGTTTGTTGAAATAGCTGTTAAATTTGTGTAATATTTAGCTAAACGCTTGTGTCATGTGATGTGTGTAGAAATACTGACAAAGTCCATTTTTAAATTACAAAATCATGCATTCGATATTTAATTCATGAAATATGACGCAACAGAGGGAGATGAGGTGTTTCTTATGGACATCAGTATATTAAAAAGTTGATACAGGCCACACCTCTAACGTAGCTCAGCTAAAACCATTGGCTCGGTCTTTACCATATAGGTCTTGTAATCCAGGAACCATGAACTTAAATCTTAGCAGGGCTAATCTCTTCTAACTCTTTTAACAGGCAACAAAATAAAGCCTTTCAGATGACAAATTAGGTGCTGCTTAATTGCTTTTGATAACTGGCAATAACATTTAACTCTTCATCAAACGACAAGATTTTAGACTGGTCCAAATTGAAAGTATTTGTAGACAACAAAATAAAAGTGACTGAAAATTCAAAATTTGTATTCGGAAATGAAGAGAACATTGTGGAAAAAGGAGAAAATGCTGGTTACCAGCACTTTCTCCTTTTCCCACAATGTTTTCAAAAGGCTTCTTTCTCAGGGTCATTAAAAGTCGGGCTTATGTGGTAAAGGGTTAATATGGGAAAAGAAGAAAATAATGATTCCAGCATTTTCACCTTTTTTTCGCAATTATTTCATACGGTCACTTTCACAGGGTCTTTATATTTGTGTGGTAATGGGTTAAGGATTGATATTTTACATTGCAATAGGATTCATTCCTCCATCACTGATGAGCGTTGCATTCCTCTCTTGCTGCAAAGCATTGTTCTAATTATGTTCATGTGGGAATTAAAAGACAGTTATACAATGCACTGATAAAAGAATGTCCAGTAGGGCATTGATAGGTGCTGTGGTTGCTGTGATACAACTGAAATAATGTTGAAAACATTGTCAAACATTAAAGGAACACACATTGTGTCTCTACTAACTGTATTTTTTTTCTTCTAAGGAAACTAGTGATTTGAAATATGTTGTAGTATTCGTGTGAATGTACAGTTGGGAGTTGCAGTGTCTCTTTTGGCATGTTCTTTGCCTTGAATATAGTACATGGTCTACATCTAGTACTCTAGCTAGTCTTTGCCTTTTTAATTGGCTGGTTGGTTTCTTGAACAATACATATTTTATCAGTGTCAGTCATAAGAACTGATAGCAGTAAGGACATGTTTGAAAGCTTGTTGTCACAAGCTTTCAAACATATCTTCATTGCTGTCAAGTCTAAACTTAAAGTCCCAATAGGCCAAAAGTAAACAATGCAGGTATTGAAATGCATTGAGCCCAGCCCGGGTGGCTCAGTGGCGAGCATGTCGGACTCATGACCTGGTGGTTGTGAGTTCGATACCCTGTTGAGGCGAACTTTCTTTCCGGCGTATTTTCGCCTCTCACCTCTGCTGAAGCATGTGAGAAAAGTAGTGAGTGGCTTTGGAAAGAAAGTTGTGTTAGTACTGGTGTGAGAAAGCCAGGAAACACATGTGCGTCACCGACCGCCATGATATGACCTTAGCTGTTAAAGTGGCGTTAAACCCCAATACAACCAACCAACGAAATGCATTGAAATTTAAATCATACCTATTACAAATTTACAAAAAATTGTGTGAAGATGACAATCTGTGATTGTATGGTAGGTCCAAGTACTAGTCGCTGGCAAATAAATAAATTTTAAAACTGGGTTAAAAGTAACCAAAAGAAAGAGTGACCTTTGACCTACTTTTGAAATTCATTTTTCTGTAAGTGACTAACACTTTGACAGACCTTACAGTAACAGATAATCATCTTCACAATAACTTCTGTATTTTCAAATGGTGTGATTTTAACTCGGACACATTTTTACACTCACAATGTCAATATGACGCCTGTGCAATGTTTTCAGACTGCGGACCTCTCAATTCTCCTTTAAATGGTGAGGTGGACATGAACCAAGGCACACTGTATGAAGCTGTGGCCACATTTGAGTGTGATGTTGGCTATTCCATGGTTGGCTCTACGACTACAACGTGTTTATCCACAGAAAGTTGGAGTGACCCAGAACCAGTCTGTAATATCAAAGGTAGACTGTGTCTATGACATGGTCAAAATGAAGTGTTGACTTTTTTTTCTTGATTCAAATACATTGTGGACCTTGAAAGATTCTTCCAAGGAGCAACACAAAGGTCTTCTGTGATGGCATTTTTTTTTTTTTGTCCATAAAAAATGTATGAAAAGAATTATCTCATTTTAAAAAATAACTGTGTTTCGTTTGTGCCTAATGATTTATTTTAATTGTTTCATTATATAACCAGTCTAATGTTAACAGCAATTCTAACTTGGTTTTTCTAACATTTGTTCCCCATATATTATATCACTTTTGATTTGATATCTCTTACAGTATCGCTATTTGGGTGATTTGAATATGATAAATCAAGACTACAAGATAGTTTTATGCATCATACATAATAACCTTTTGTTTTAATGACCTTCAAGAAGAAACCATTGGAAAATCTTACGGGTAAGGAGAAAATGATGGTTAGGAGCATTTTCTCCTTTTCCAACTGTGTTTTCAAAAGCATTCTTTGTTAAGGTTGTTAAAACAAAACCTGGGATTGTGTGGTAAACAGTTAAACCAGGAGATTGTTTGGTAAAGGGTAAATAGATATTTCAGTTATTTCCTGAGATAAATTTGCCACAGACAACTTTTCAAAATATTCTTTTAGAAACAGATAATCAAAGCTTAAATTAATGAAATGGATTTTTTCAATTAAACAAAAAAACAATCAAAATATTGCAACCTTGAGGTTTTTTCCCAAAATAATTATGTTACAAAGTAGTGGAAAGCATAAATCTAAGATCCTAATCAACACTGTCTGCAAATCAACATATGTTCAGCTTAGCTCTACAGGAATTAAATTTAGGTTATGTCAGATGCCATACCGCTTAATAGTTTGTTTGTTTGTATTGGAGTTTAAGGCTATTTTAACAGCTTAGGTCATATCATGGCAGTCAGTGACGCACCAATGTTTTTCCTGGCTTTCTCACACCAGTACTGACACAACTTTCTTTCCAAAGCCACTGACTACTTTCCTCACATGCATCAGAGGTGACAGGCAAAAAATTGCTGCAAAGAAAGTTTGCCGCAACCAGATATCGAACCCGCAACCTCCAGGTCAGGAGTCAGATATGCTAACTACTAAGCTACCCGGCCGGTTTGTAACAACTCCACACCTAGTTTGCCTATTTCAGACTGTGGTGCACTAGCCAATCCTACTGATGGATCAGTGATCACACCAACTGGAACGGAGTTCGGAGACATTGCTACATATTCGTGTAACACTGGATATACTCTAAACGGTGTAGAGACAGTCACCTGTCAATCTGATGCAACCTGGACTCAAACTGCGCCAACATGTGACATTGTGGGTAAGGGACATTAGCTATGTTAACCCTTTACCAAACAATCCCTGGTTTTTACAACCCTGAGATAGAGCTTTTTTAAAACATGGTGGGAAAAGTAGAAAATGCTGGTAACCAGCATTTTCTCCTTTTCCCACAATGTTTTCTACCCTGCTGGAAACAAATTTCAATTTTTTAGGTATGTTTAATTTGTCGTCTGCAAATGCTTTCAATTTGGACCTGTCTAAAATTTTGTCGTTTGGTAAAGAGTTGAAACTTATTACCAGATGATAAACCTATAGACTAGTTTATAACCAAAGCATTTATAGACAGCAATTTAATGAGACTCAGTGATGCAACCTAACTGTGACTGAGTAACATTGTCTATGACTGAGAAAACATTGTGGGAAAGGAAGAAAATACTGGTTACCACGAATTTACACTATATCTGATTTACTGGCATACTGTGATTGAAATTTATAATGCATGCATGCATTTATCCACTTTTTTTTTTTTTTCTAGTATTTTCAAAAAATGAGAAAGTGTATGTGCATATACTGGCCTATTGCATGAGAGAAAAAAATCTTGAACCTGAGCTGTACCTATCTGGCTTCAAAAAAAAGACTATACTGTTCTTTTTCTGCATCATCAGACTTATAAAATCTAAAATCAACAAGAAAAGAGGTCTCTTGTCATAGAACTAAGGGATTTAGCTTTTAATTCATTGTTACTTTTTCTTCGGTCACACTAATCATGTCTTGAATTGCACAAACTGTCATTTAGGTAATGTTGTCTTACAGGAAAGAATGGGAAAAAAGTTTTTTTTTTAGTGTTTCAGTTTTGAAGAAAGAGAAAATGTAGCTGTTTCAGCTTTAAAGTGGTAATAGATGAATATTTTCCTATTTTTTTGCGTATGTTAATAGAACGCATTCTTAATATTTTCTCTTGATAGTAGTTGGAATTTTCTTTACATATTCATGAGTTTAGATACATGTACCACCAGTGGAATGCATTTATGATGTTTGAATGTGGATTTAGACATTAACTTATGACAGTTATCAATATTTTACAATGCTTTTATTGTGAGTTGTAATAAATTAAGTACATGTACTTTCCCTGCAGTGTTTTTAATGCTATGAACTGCAGTGGTGACAATGTACTACAGACATCACTGTTAATGCCTTACCACACATTCACAAGTTTTAACGACCCCTAGAAAGAAAGCCTTTGAAAACATTGTGGGAAAAAGAGAAAATGCTGGTAACCAAAGACAAACTCATCATTTAAGCCACACTGAAGTTGGCCACCTACAAATGCAGTTATGCACCTCTGCAAATGCTTTCAAGTTGGACAGATCTAAAGTTTTGTCATCTGCTAAAGAGTTAAAAGTTTTGGCTCCAGATAACCAAGTATCAGTGTATGATTAAATTTAATCCTTTCATAAACAACCATTTGTTGTCTCTTTCAAATTAAAAGTAACTGCAGACAAAAAATTAAAACTTGGCTACATGAGAGCATTAAAACTCTATGTTGTGTAGAAAACATTTTAGGAAAGAAGTGCTGGTAAATAGCATTTTCTCCTTTTCTCTTTCACTGTTTTGGAAAGCCCTCTTCCCAAGAGTTGTAATAGCTAGGGATTGTGTGGTAAAGGGCCATGTAAGGATACTTGTATTTAAATGATCATTTTTACTGTATATTTATAGATTGTTTGGTTATAGCCGCCCCAATACAGGGTACTGTCAGCTACAACCCCAATACTCTGTATCAGGGTTACGCAGAATACATGTGTAACACAGGATATACACTCAATGGAAACGTAAGACAACAATGTCAGGCCGATGGCACATGGAGCTTAACTCCACCCACCTGTGTAATCAATGGTAAGTAGAAAACATCTTGCTTATGGAATGTAAAGATTGCCTTCACCACCTCCGTAATCAATAATATGTGTAATCGCCAAATTCTGACTAATTGAACATAAAAATTGCCTTCACTACTTGTGTAATAAATGATACATGTAAGCAGCAAATATCTGACTAATAAAATACAAAGATTGCTTCTATAACCTGTTTAATGAATGATAATTGCAAGTGGCAAACATCTGCCTAAATGAATGTAAAGATTGCTTTCACTACCTGTGTAATTATTGTTACATGATAGTAATGAACATCTGACCAAAGACATATAAACTCTTTCTTCATTTCCTCAGTAAACAGTTTATTTATTGTATCGGTTGTTATTTCTTACCCTGGCCAGGGATCGTATATACGCATAAGATCCCTGCCCTGGCAGAGGATTTCATCCTTTGAAGCTGAAAAATTTTAAACTGTCCCATGTCATTAAGACTTTGCTTAGAACTTACATTTATATTTGAGCCATGGTCTTTAAGAAAGGGGGTTTCAATGCCCAGTAAAGTCCAAAATATCAAAGCAGGTGTCATAATACATTTATATTTAAATCATATTATCTAAAGGTATGGAAAATATTGTGGAACTGACAGTCTGTTAATATGTAGTTGGGCCATATGTTAGTCGCTGGCAGAAAAAGGAATTTTAAAATCAGGCAAAAAGTAAACAAAAGACACAGCTATCTGTGTTAATAATTTCTCTGTCAGCGACTAACACTTGGACCAACCATACAATGACAGGTTGTCATCTTTACAATAATTTTTTTAATGGTATGATATAAATTCAAATGCATTAAAACACCCGCTTTGTTTACATTTGGCCTTTATTGTTACTTTAACACATCTGCAAAAAGTATCAATCTATGTCAGTCTGTGCATTCTATGCAGGCGGACATGAATCAATGTTTTTGCTATTTGTCAATTTTTTACATGCCCAAGGTCAATTTTGCCTTATGATTCAGTCATTTGTTAGACAATATGAAATGCTGACTGGCTTTGTATGATGCATTAAAGCGATGCACTAAACTCCCTTTTTACAGTGTTGCTCATAATTATATGCTAAAATATGTGATGGGGTCAGAACCCTCTCCTCATATTTCATTAACCACATTCCTGCCTCAGCAGATAGAAATGTTCACACATATATCATGATTTCTTTTCTCGATTTCCAAGCAGATTTGTTAGAGTATGTGATAGATGTTTTTTTTTTAATTTTGCTGAGCCTTTGAAATATATATCAGTAGTGGACTGCGGCTTGTAGATATATGCAGGGTACCTACATTAGATGACAATCATTCACGGTCTTTGCAAATTAAGGCTGACTTGTATTATTAGATATTAGAGCAATACATAGCCATTATTGGTATCCTAGTTTTGGTTTGTCAAAAAACTGCTTATACAGTAATAGGTTGGCAAAATTGCAAATTTACCCTTTACCAGACAATTTCGAGTTTTGACGAAAAAAGCAATGGAAAACATTGTAGGAAAAAGGGAAAAACAAGCTGGTCACCATTTCTCTTTAGCAATTGCTTTGAATTTTGACAGTCGTAAAAGCTTGCCATTTTGTCAAGAGTTCACAGATTTTGTTTGTTTTTCAAACTTTAGGAACCATTGTTAGACAATGAGAAAATGCTTGCTACTTGCATCTTCTCCCTTTCCCCCAGTGTTTTCAATGGGTACTTTCCTAAGGGTTGCTAAAACCTAGAACTGTGTGGTAAAGGGTTAAATATGTGTTACAAGGTAAATAACAGATTTAATTTTTTTTTTCTTTACATACTAGATTGTGGAACACTGTCAGCTCCAACAGATGGTAGTGTAACATTGACAGGAACTACGTATGAATCTGTGGCCAACTTTGAGTGTAATGTTGGCTACGATTTAACTGGATCTTCATCTAGAGTGTGTCAGGCCAATACAGCATGGAATGGAACCACCACACTTTGTATTATCAAAGGTGAGGAGCCACTTCTATTTTTACCACCAAAGGTTACTGTACTCTTTGCCCCACAACAAAAATGTAGACTTGTCCAAATTGAAAGCATTTGCACAGGAAGATTCAAATGTGACTCAAATGCTTGAATTTGTCTTTGAAAGGGTAGAAAACATGAGAAAAAGAGAAAATTTTGGTTATCAGCATTTTCTTCTTTTTGCACAATGTTTTCAAAAGGCTTTTTTCAGCATTGTTAACAACACTCTGGACTGTGTGGTAAAGTTTTAACCTTTTCCCAAACAATCCGTGGTTTTCACAACCCTGAGAAAAAAGCCTTCTGAAAACACTGTGGGAATGTTTTCTTCCCTTCCTAAAACAAATTTCAATTTTTGAGTCACATTAATTTTGTCATCTGAAAATGCTTCCAATTTGGACCAGTCTAAAATTATGTCGTTTGGTAAAGAGTTAAACCATGTGCTACCCTCAGCCAGTTGAAAGGAAAACATGAAATATGTCAGAGCCCAATGTATAAACTTGATTTCTCTCAACAACTGAAAGTACAAAGCAACGAAGTTCATAAACATTTTTAAATTATAGTTAAAACAATCAAACAATACAGATCAAAGGTTTGAGCAGTCTGATGTAGGTCTATGTTGTCCAAAAAAACCCTGTTTTCGCCTATGATGCAAATGCAAAAAGGTTAACTCTTTACCACACAATCCTGACTTTTAACGTCCCTGAAAAAGAAAGCTTTTGAAAACATTGTGGGAAAAAGAGAAAATTCTGGTAACCAGCATTTTCTCCTTTACCCACAATGTTTTCTACCCTTCTCAAATCAGATTTCAATTTTTGAGTCATCTATTTTGTCATCTGCAAATGCTTTTAATTTGGACAAGTCTAAAATTTGTCGTTTGGTAAAGAGTTAAAGAAGTCAATTTTCATATTTTAACTCATGAAACTTGGTCAGAATGTTTGTCTAGGTAATGTCTCTGAGGATATTTAATATTGCTCATCCCCAATTAAAAAAAAGTGTTCACATATTCAAATGTTACAAAAACCATAGTTGTTATATAAGAGACATTGATGATATTTACAAAAGAGGTCAGTTTTATTCTTTTTACCATTTACTTAACAACCCTGGTCAACACTTTTTGCAAATGCTTTAACCCTTTACCACACAAATCCGCCTTTTAACTACCCTAAAAAAGAAAGCTTTTAAAGACATTGAAGGAAAAGGAGAAAATGCCGGTAACTGGCATTTTCTCCTTTTCCCTCAATGTTTTCTACCCTTTCCAAAACAAACTATAATTTTTGAGTGACATTATTTTGTTGTCTGCAAATGCTTTCAAATTGGACCAGTCTAAGCTTTTGTCATTTGGTAAAGAGTTAAGTACCCTTTTGACAGAGCATGGCTAATTTATTTTATACAATAATCTGGGCTAGCATGTTGAACTTACAGCAGTAAGCAAGATTCGTCTGATTATCAGCTCAGCTTTTTTATCGAAGAAAATGACAAGTTACTGCTGTAGCCATCACCATCGTCTGCTTCGTCATGCAAAAATTGACACTGTGTGATATCTCTATTGTTACAAAAGGTATTTACTTCAAAATTTAGCCAAGTTTAGAGCTCCAGATAGAGGGACTGATTTTGATTTCAAAACTGAAAATATTAATTATTGTGCACTAAACCCTATCTTGTGGGTACCCATTAGAATTGTCTCATCGAGATGATTCTAATGAATACCTACAACATAGGGTTTTGAAGAGATATAATGACTTTAGAATACCATCACTCCCTCTTATCTGGAGCTCTGGAGTTGTTTGCTATCAAAAGGGGGACTCATAGAACAGGGACAGGTAACCATCAAAGTATTTTTTACAAAGTTATGCTCCTTTTTTTTTGACTTAAAATGTTCACTGAAAACCAAGCACTTGCAGCCATGAATTGGCACTCGCATGCACTGCTCTTTTATTTATAGATTGTGGTGCACCTGTTGCTCCAACCAATGGTGCTGTTGATTATTCTTCGGGTACCAAGTACTTGAACACAGCCACATTCACCTGTGACACAGGCTATGATCTGGATGGTGTTGCCACCCGACAGTGCCAAGCAGATGGAGCCTGGCAAATGCCTTTTCCAACATGTGTTATCAAAGGTAAACAAATCTGTGACCAAGGTGTTAAAAGATATATTAACTCTTAGGTTGCTAAGCACAGCTCACTGACCTTTTGCGGACAGTGTAGATCAAGATCAGACTGCACAGAAAGGGCATTCTGATCTTGGATGTGCACTGTCCACTAAGGAGATACTATTCCCCAAAATATATCTTTGAAATACCAATATTTGGGGTTTTACCACCAAAATGAAAATTTTGTTTTAGTTATTTAGCAGGATAAGGGTTAACTCTTTACCACATGAGCAAAATGAAACTCTCAAGCCAACAGTAAAAACTTAAATTTTACTATATGAGTTATTCGTTGAGGGAATAATATCACCTTATCAGGTAGTGTATATCCAAGATCAGACTGCACAATATGTGCAGTCTGATCTTGAACTATACTCTCTGCAAAAGGTCCTTGGGTTGCACTTAGCAGCCTAATAGTTGAAATTTTCCAATAACCAGTATGTTTATAATATTGACAGATTGTGGAAGCTTAACTGCAGCAGCCAATACCCAAATAGATACCTCTTCTGGTACAACATACGGATCACAAGCTGTTTACTCGTGTGATGCTGGCTATGAGATTTCCTCGGCCACAGATAAGAGAACCTGCACCGCAGATGGGACATGGTCTACTACCATTCCAACTTGTTCAAGGAAAGGTAAGAACTGATTTAGAGTTTTACAAATACATTTGAGCTATGGTCTACAAAAACAATATTTAATGTGTCTCTGTGATGCGTGGTACCAAATAAGTCATTACATAATTATGGATTCATAAAACCCTTTTTGTCAAACAAGTGACTGAATCATGAAGTAGAAGGGTCCTTTGAAAGTCAGAAAACTGAACAGTAGCAAAAACTTTCTATTCAGGTCAGCCTGTGCTTTCTTCAGATAATATAACATGCGCTAAAATGTCTTATACACTTCATAAAATGTGAATTTACTGTCAAAAAATAAATTATTAGTCTCACAGATACTGTCAATAATAAATGTAAGGCATGGAGATTTTTTTTTTGTTTTTTATGGAGGAATAGAAAAAACTCTTAATCACACTAAATGAAATCATGACTTTCATACAAAAGTGTCATTAATTTTTTTTTTTTCTTTTCATACTTCCATGAAAACAAAAGAAAGTCTCTTTATTCATTATAATTCAATTTCACAGACAACAAGTATGCACTTAAATGGTAACCTTACCAACTGCAATTTTTTCTTGTAAATCCAATATTTCAGTTTTCACTTTCTAATGTGCATTAAATTGGTATTTCATAGCCCGGGGCAATGGCTAGTTCATGAAGTCAAAAATGTGTAATTCATTATGTCATCATAGCATTGAACATTGCAAAGTTCGTAGATCTGTTGTTGGAAGTTAAGTGGAACGTTGGATAATTCAATTACCCAGTAAACTGACAATGAGTTAAAAGTTATCTCCTTGACTTATGAATTTGTTTGATATGTTTTTCAATTTATGATATTCAAAGAAAGTCAACTTAGCCAGCATTTGAACTTCGGACTTGGTATAAAGTTAGAAATGAAAAACATTACAAAATTTCATATGCATGTTTGTTTACGTTAGTTTGACATCAAGTGCAGTTGCGGCACCGCATGATTTTTTTTTTTATTTTCATGAAACTATGAAAAAATTTGTTCAACCAGTCAGAACTTGCAGATATTCATGAGAGCAACTAATATTGAATTATTAGTATGTATTTGTTTAAGCAAGGAGCAATGTTACAAAAAATTCAGAATGGTATTGTATTTCTCAAGTTCAAGACTTTATTCCAGATTGTGGAACAGTTCTAACACCTTCAAATGGTGCCGTAGACCTTACAGGTGGGACGCTGTATGAAGCTGTTGCCCTGTTTACATGTAACACTGGCTATACACTGAATGGCGCAGCCTCAACAACTTGTCAGGCTGATGGTACTTGGAGTAACCCTAACCCAACATGTGACATTAAAGGTGAATGTCAATCTCTTGATTACTTTGATGTATGTTGGATTGGAAAAGAGTGGAATAGTGTATTGAGTATTCAAAAACTTTGATTTAAGGTATTAGACCTCTAACACTTCTATTGCAACATGGAATAAAATTTCCTGTTAGTTGATAAATAAGGATTTATACTGATTTAATATTTTTGCACATTTTTAACCAACCGGAAATTCCTTTGATGTCTATCTTGAAATTATTTGTTGATACTTATGTTAGTTTCCTGAAAAGGTAGGTAATTCTTATCTCCCTTTATAATGAAAATATAGTCAATATAGTAGTCATATTTAGATTTATAGATGATAATTCTAGGAAGGAAAAAAAGAAAAAAGTGGCACGGTTAAAGTACTACAATAATAATCATTTTTAATCATGGCAAATTTTGTAGGATAATATTATCTGATTAATGATTATACCCAAAAGTTTCAATAATCTAGGATGCTTTGCACAAAAGACAGACTTGCATCCGTTGTGCAAAATTGTCAATCACTCGCACACACTCCTCTCTAGGGACTTCCCTGATTTTTCCTGCAATTACAGCCTTAAGTTCACCAACTGTTTGAGGATTATTCTGATACATGCATGTTGTCCTTTGGATGTAATTGCAGAAGAAATGAGGGAAATCCCCAAACATGAGTGTGTACGAGCGATTGACAAATTTGCGCAACAGATGCAAGCCTATCTTTGACACTGAGGAGGTCAATTGGCACATATTTTGGGGAGATCATAACTTTTGTGCAAAGCATCCTAGGTTATTGAAACTTTTAGGTATAATTATACACAGACAGAAGTTCAACTACACAAATTTAGAATAATTTTGCTTTATTTTTGTAGGAGTAATTAAGAAGTTTATGGGTTCTGTTTTTTCTGGGGGGTCACCCTGTATGTTCTAAATATGGCTGCTATTATCATAAAGTAAGTGTCATTCCATATGTTATGATTAGTTTATTTTTTCTTTTGACACAGACTGTGGTGTACCCACTGCACCTGCAAATGGGGGTGTTTCTTTACCATCAGGAACAACATATTTAGCAGTGGCCACATTTTCCTGCAGTGTTGGGTACACACAGGCCGGAGTGGCAGACAGGACCTGTCAGGCCACAGGGAGTTGGGAATCACCATTTCCTACATGTCAAATTAATGGTAATAAGTGTTAACTTGCCAATATTGAAAGCATTTGATTAATTTAATTTAATGTTGCTCAAACAATGGGATGAACGAATAGATATGAAAACATTAACCCATTACCACTCCATCATGAGTTTTAATGACCCTGAGAGAGAAGCTTTTTTAAAACATTGTGGGAAAAGGAGAAAATGCTGGTAACCAGCATGGTTTTCTACCCTATCAAAGACAAACTTCATTATTTGAACTACATTGAAGTTGTTGTCTGCAAATACTTTCAGTTTGGACTGGTCTATTTTTATACACCTGAAGGGTCGTATTATGTTATGGCCCCGGTACTCGGTCCGTCTGTCCGTCTGTCTGTCCATCCGTCTGTCTGTCTGTCCATCTGTCCGTTAGCAATTTCTTGTGCGCGCAACTCCTCCCTCAGTTTTCATTGGAATAAGTTCAAACTTACCACAATGAATCTCTGTGATGTGTGGTTGTGCATGTGACTTTAAAAATTTGGATATCTGCAGGCATTCTGGATTTTAACCGATTTCACTGACAAGCCCCTTTGAGCGCATATGCGCCACTTTGCAAAGCTCTTGTTTGTTCTGTCTTAAAGAGTTTATGGGCTTTGGCCAAACTGCCGATTTCGGCAGACATTTTCTTCCATTTGCCACAATGTTTTCAAAAGTGGTCTACAAAATTAGACAGAAAATCTGTAAGTGGTAATTTGTGTGTGTATCTAGAAGCATCAATGAATTAAAAACTCAAATATTTAACACTTATCTTGCTAAGTAAATAAAATGAAACTTTAAAGCCTATTGCAAAAACCTGATTGATGATATTTCGAATTTATTTTTGGAGAAAAATATCTCCTAATCAGACAGTGTAGATTCAAGATCAGGGTCCAGATTCACCAACCATTCTTAAGATTATTCTTGGTCTTTTCCTCCAGAATTTTCTATCGTTGAAAGTAATACAACTTCTGATTGGCTAAACTATGTGGTTTAGCCAATCAGAAGTTGTGTTAAAGGTACTTTCAAATGTTGAAAATCTTTGAGATTAAGACAAAGAATATTCTTAAGAATGTTTGGTGAATACGGACTCAGATTGCCAGTTCTGTGCAGTCTGATCTTGATCTACACTGTCCGCAAAAGGTCAGTGAGTTGTGCTTAGCAGCCCAAGGGTTAATCTAATAGCTCGTTTATTTCAACTCTTTATCAGACATCAAAAATTTAAGCTTTTCCAAATTAAACACGTTTGCAATTGGCTCAAAATATGGTAGATGTCTTTGAAAGGGTCAAAACATTTCTAGAAAAGGAGAAAATACTGGCTGCTAGCATTTTTTCCTTTTCCCACGATGTTTTAAAAAGCCTTCATCCCTAGGCTCTTTAAAATACAAGATTGTGTGGTAGAGAGCCATTAATGTATTGTAAACATTTCCAAAGGATAGCCTTTAATTTTTGTTTCTTTTTTTCAAAGCTTTGGCAAAGACATAAAAGGAAATATTGTGACACAGAGAAATTACTCAAAATTTTTTTCCGGACTGATGTGTCAGAGAAAATTCATTTTTCTTTTGTTTTTCTGTTAATTGAAAATTTTATTTCAATATTTAGTTGGGTTTAATGAAAATTATTTATATTACTGTTTTCAGACTGTGGTATGCTAACTCCACAGGCCAACACCCAAGTTGATACCTCATCAGGGACAACCTACCAGTCTGTTGCCACCTATACTTGTGACACAGGATATGAACTGGCCACTGGAACTGATAAGCGCACATGTCAGAGTGATTCTAGCTGGTCAACCCCAGAGCCTAATTGTACCAAAAAAAGTAATGAAATCTTGTGCCTAATGGCTAATGATTTCTGTCAGTATTATACTTGTCTGCTTAGCTCATATGTCTTGCAGAATTTCCCTTTGGTTGACCCTCTTACGAACAAAGTCCGTAACAAAGAAACAAATGAACAAATGCATGGCAGAAATAAGGGACCGGACAGGATTAGAACCCTAGAACGCCCGGACGAAAGGCCAATACCATAACCACTGAGCTAAAGAGATATCTCCCCAACACAGTTGTTAGGTATTGTATTTAAATCGGGATGAAGCCATGCATGAAGGAGTGGTCTCCTGTAACAGACCCCTTATGAAAATGTTGTGGCAAAAGGAGAAATGGTTTGTAAAGAGCATTTTTCCAACATGTTTCCACCTATTTTCTTGCACAAAATCTTAATTCAAAGGTCAATGTTAGAGACTTGTGCAGATTGAACAGATTTCACTGTCTCAAGTAGTATCTGTTCTATCTGATACATACATTGTAGTGAGAAATTTTAACGAACAAATTAGCATTGAATGTACAATAATCTTACTGTTTTTTTGTATATAGACAATCAGAATACAGCCTAAGTAATGAAAATCGTCTTTGAAAGGTTGAAAAGAGTTGCGGAAAAGAAGAAAATGCTGGTAAACAGCTTTTTCCTTCGAAACCACTAAACAGAACGTCATTTGGTTAAGGGTTAAAACCAATCAAGCCAACAACAAACAAACAAACAGTTGACTGACTGTATTACAGATTGTGGTGCCCTAACAAGCCCAGTAAATGGAGTTGTGACATATGCTGGAAGTCTGTACCAAGATGTTGCTACATATTCCTGCAATGCTGGATATACACTGATTGGAGTAACAACACGGACATGTCAAGATACAGGCATCTGGGATGGGGCTACGCCAGCCTGTAACATCAATGGTAAAGTTCGTAAATAATTCCCTAATAGAAATGGTCTGTGTACCTGAATTATTATCAGAAGTAATGTTTTTTTTTTTTTAAAGCTTAAGCCATTACTGCTTAATCCCGAGTTTTGACACCCCCAACAGAAGAGACTTTAGAAAAAATTGTGGGAAAAGAAGAAAATGCTGGTAACCAGCATTTTCCCATTTCCCAACAATATTTTCTTACCTTTCAGAGACATATTTCATTGTTTGAGCCACATTAAAACGTCGTCTGCAAATACTTTCAGTTTGGACGAGTCTAAAATTTTGTTATATGGTAAAGGGTCAACAGGTAAAGCACAAAGCACATCTTCTTTTCTTTTTGTGAACTATGGTGTAGATCAATATCAGACTGCAGAAAAATTGCAGACTGATCTTTTAGTCATTGTGTCAGTACGGTTTTTTCCAAGACTGAGAATATGAATGTATTAATTTCATGCATTTATTTCATGCATATATTTACATTGTATCATGAAGATTTGTGTACTTTGTTACTACAGATTGTGGATCCTTGTCTTCTCCTACCAATGGAGCTGTGGATACAACATCCGGAACAACCTATCTACAGTTGGCAATTTATACATGTGAAACTGGCTATGATCTTATCGGGGCCACAACAAGAACATGTCAGGCAAATGGAACATGGAGCACAATGGAACCAACATGTCAGATAAAAGGTTAAAGTTTATCTCTTAACATATAATCTAGTGTTCTAATGACTCTGTGTAAGATGGCCTTTGAAAACATAAAAATAAAAATACTGGTAGAGTCCATTTTTATGGGAATGTCTCACAGTAAATTCAACACTTTAGATCTTGGATAAGACTACATTGGCGAAATCTGATTGTGGTGGACAGTATCAGCAAAAGCAATTTGTTTCTGTTATCCTAAGGGCCAACTGATTTGATTTTTCATTAATACACTTTACTTTTCCAAGCAAGTCCTTCCATTTTGTCTTAGTAGAGTTACTGTAATGTGGTTTGTTCCGTTTAAACTCTGCTGTTTTAAAAGTAAACAATGCAGAAATGTCATAGTCCTGTTGTTGTTTGCTTCTTGGTCATGGTGCAAAATCTTGACATTTTATAATAATTCTGTTTGTTAGTGAAGATAGTAACTTCATACTTGGACAAGTTGTTTACTAACAAGAGGTGAACTAATACAGTAAGGGCCGTAGGGGTCCGTAGTTTGACTCCTGGCACTCATAGACTATATAGTATAATCAAGGGATTTAACTGTATGCAGCCCGTTACTCGCCCCGGGTTACAAAAAAACAGCGTATGTTTTCTACCCCATCAGTTATTCTCCTTATTCTTTGGATAACTGATAGCTAAATCATTTGTCTACCAGAAAAACACGACTATTTGTCAGTGGCTAATGCAATCTGGCTGCTACAGTCCTTCGAACTTGTAACCTTGCACAAAAATCTTCGCCATTGACAAGAGTTCGTACATTCGATACTGCTGGTCGCGCATATAAACCAATGAAATTTCTCGTTCCAAAACAGTGTCACATGATAAAAGGTGTGAGCAGCTGTAGGAAATTTCATCGGTTGAATGCACGACTGTCAGTACATATCAACCAATGAAATTTCTCATTCCAAACAATGTCACGTGACACAAGATGTCGGCAGCTGTTTGAAATTTGCATCTTGATAAAAAATCCACGAATTCTGAAGCGATTTGACTTTGTTGAACACAAAGACTACAGGTCAGTGATATTTTGAAACATGTTTAATGGGTGTTTGCCGCTAATACTGTGTTTCATTGGATCTAAAGTGTATTTTATATCTTGAAAGTCGGATGTACGAACCCGTGTCAATGGCCAAGATTTTTGAGGGAGTTTACAAGTTCGAGCGACTGTAGCAGCCAGAGTGCATTAGCAACTGACAATCAGTTGTGTTTATCTGGTAGAAAAATGTTTTAGCTCTCAGTTGTCAAAAGAATAAGGAGAATAACTGTTAGTAAAGAAAAAATACATTGCTTTTTTGCAATCGGGGGCGAGTAACGGGCTGAACAGAGTTAAATCCCTTGATTATACTATATAATCTATGGGTGCCAGGAGTCAAACTACGGACCCCTATGGTAAGGGCAGGTAACCATCAAAGTATTTATGACACAGTTATACCCCTTTTCTTGACTTTGAATTGTCACTGAAATTCAAGCAACTGCAGCTGAGCGTTGGCACTCACTGGAGGTGCTATTAACTTAACCTCCAGGATAATTAAGTGGTTAAACCTTTCCCAAACAATCCTGGGTTTTTATAACTCTAAGATAGATACCTTTTTAAAACATTGTGGGAAAAGGAGAAAATGCTGGTAACCAGCATTTTCTCCTTTTCCCACAATGTTTTCTACCCTTACCAAGACAAATTTCAGATTTTGAGTTGCGTTAATTTTATCGTCTGCAAATGCTTTCAATTTGGATGAGTCAAAAATTTTGTCGTTTGGTAAAGAGTTAATACAGACAAATTAGTCCTTGCATTTTGTCTTGGTTGAGCGACCATGATTGGTTCCATGCTTTTTAGGTAGTTTATTGGGAAATTATGGTAGTTTATAAAACTTGATAATATATTGTTACGACCAGTGAAATTTACTTTAAATATTACAATGACTCTTCAGTTGAAGGTGGAATCAGTGGTTCTCGAGCTCTACTTACCTAGGTAAACAGTGCATGCCATTCAACCAGATTGAAATATGACATAATTTACACACATTTACTCTACATTTGTCGGGCTTTATGTACTATTGTAATGCATTGTTATGTGCGATGAGGGTACGCAACAAGAAAATCTGAAAAACAACTGTACTGGATTTAAAGGAAAGTCCGAACAGAAAAGGGGTAAGAAGCATGAAATAGAAAATTGAAAGATCAAAATTTATTTCATGCTTTCCAGTAGGTTATCGAGAAATATTAGTGAAATATTTTTAAGATATTTCAGGGTTACAACAAGTGAAAATACTAATTTTTACATTCCAACTCTTCAACTGAAGGTGGAAACAGTTGTTCCCGCATACTAGATACCTAGGTAAAATGCGCAGGCCTCACAACCAGATGGAAATATGATGTAATTTACCCTACATTTCTTGCGCTTGATGTAATATTGTAATGCGTTGCTATGCTGAAGGGGTATGCCATTGGGAATAACCTAAAAGAACTGTACTGGATTTTGATTAAGTTCCCCTCCCCCAGAAAGGGTTAAAAGCAATAAATAAATAGCAGCCACTCGTGAATATATTACCAATGATGTTCACTTTATGAAATAAATTTCAATCTTTCACCATAAAAAACAAATATCCTCTATTTATTTCATCTCATGAACATCATTGGTAATATTTTCACCCATGGCTATGCCACTCGTGAAAATATTATAGATAATGTTCACTAGATGAAACAAATTTTGATCTTTTAACAAAAAAAAATATCCTCTATGTCTTTAAGATTGTGGAACCTTAACCTCCCCAACCAATGGAGTTGTCAATACAGACTCTGGAACTACTTACGGACAGACAGCCACATATCAGTGTGTGGTCGGGTATGATCTGGTCGGTGTTGCCACTCGAACATGTTTGTCAACCGGACTTTGGAGTGATAGCATACCAGCTTGCACAATTAAAGGTCAGATTTAACTCTTATATCCTTCAACAAATTCTTAGCTGAAAACTTTAAAAACAATTTTGTTCTAGGTAGGAACAATCAGTTTTGCTGTTGCTTTATAAACATAGATTACAAATTCTCAAGATCATTAGAACAAGAGAAGAAATCTGATTCAAACTTTTGTCTGAATAAAGAAATGAAAAGGAAGCTTATTATGGACTAAAAATAAATATATTGTATTTCTAAATCTGCTTGCAGAGTACACACTTATTAGAAATTTTTGTGGACTTCTTTTTAACCCTTTACAAAACAATCCCTGGTTTTAACAAAAAGAAGCCTTTTGAAAATATTGTGGGAAAAGGAGAAAATGCTGGTACCAGCATTTTCTTCTTTTCCCACAATGTTTACTACTCTTGGAGACAAATTTCATCGTATGACTCAAATTGTATTTGTCGTCTGCAAATGCTTTCAATGTGGACAGGTCTAGAACTTTGCCGTTTGGTAAAGAGTTGATACTTCATCGAACAGTCTCTTTTCTAGCTTTGCTGTTTTCAAAGAAAACATTAGGGTATTGTCACATGCCCTTGCATTGTCTTCGATGTGCAAAATCTGACATTTATAAAACTTAAAGATTTTGCAATATCTCCATAATTACCGAAGATATTTACTTCAAACTCAGACTAGTTGTTAACCATCAAAAAGGAAACCTATACAACAGGGGCAGATAACCATCAAAATATTGACACATTTATGCCCCTTGGCACCCATACGTGATGCTCTTATTTTACTGTACTTGGAGAGGACAAACTTATTGTAAATTCTTTGTTGACTTCTTCCTAACACTTTACAAAGCAGTCTCTTGTTTTCACAAGTTGCAATGATTTTTAAAGGGTGGAAAACATTAAGGGAAAAGGAGTAAATGCTGGTATCAGCATTTTCTCTTTTTTTTAAAGTGTTTTCAAAAGCCTTCAGCCATAGGGTCATTAAAAGTCAAGATTGTTTGATGAAGGGTTAAGCATGTATAAACATATTGGTACTTTCCTTCTGCAAACTTTTACAAAATGGTCTGCTTCAGTTTTCATTTTACAAGGTAAAGCGTTAGTCCTTTACCACACAATACTGAGTGTTGATGACCTGTTAGATAAAGGCCTTGGAAAACATTGTGGAAAAAGGGAAAATTGCTGGTAACCAGCAGGTAACCACAATGCTTACTTCCCTTTCTAAGGAAAATTTCAGTTTTGAGTCACATTTAATTTGGCATGTGTAAAGTCTTTCAATTTGGACCAGTCTAAAATTTGATGGTTTAGTAAAGAGTTATGACAAGAAATAGATGAAATAATGACTGATTTTGTTTTTTAGATCACCCTGAGCATGAAATTTGAAAATAGGCAGTGTTGAGCTTAAAAGTAGGCCACTGAGACAAATTCTAGAAAAAGCTAGTTTACACTCTAGAGGCCATGTTTGTAAGTCCAATACTAATGAGTGTTTGTCAGAATGTTTGTCTTAGTATCTCGGAAGAGATTGGAAATGGGTCATGTTTGATCAAAAGGCTCAGGTGAGCGACTTCAGGGCCATCTTGTCTAATCTTGTCTTATCATTGCTAAGATTGTGGTACACCACCTTCACTGACTAATGGCCAATCAACTGTGTATACAACAACCTACCTGTCTGCGGCCAACTACTCATGTGAGGACAACTATGGACTGGTTGGAACAGCATCTGTCCTCTGCCTTTCAACAGGAAATTGGGCTACCCTTCCGGAATGTGTTCCTGGTAAGATTTCATTAACTCTTTACCAAATGACAAATTTTTGGAAAGGACCAAATTCAAAGCATCTGCAGACAACAAATTGAATCTTGTTAATATGATGATTTCTTACTTTGATAGGGTAGAAAATATTGTGGGAAAAGGAGAAAATGCTGGTTACCAGCATTTTTTCCTTTTCCCTCAATGTTTTCTGTAGGCTTCCTTCTCAGGGTCATTAAAAGTCGGGATTGTGTGGTTAAGATTTAACTTTTTTCTCGGAGAAAAAGAAAAATAAACTTACCCAATTAAAAGCATTTGCAGGTTACAACTTGAATACGACTCACAGTATGAGACTTAAATATGACTCAAAGGATGAAGCTTGACTATAAATCACTTAACAATGTGACTTGCCATTAGAAGAGTAGGACATATTGTGTGAAATGGAGAAAGCCTTCCTCTTCAGGGTGGTAAAAACACAGGATTATTTTGTAAAGGGTTAACCTACTGAATTAAGGCCGTCTTAATTAGTTTAAACATATTTATTTTACATCGATTAAGAAACAAGTTCTTACAACTTATGATAATCTCTCTCGATTCTACTTCCTGGGAACCACACCAGTACTCGCGCCAAATGTGTGGGCCAATGAAAAATCCCAAAGTTGACACCTGCTCCCGGGTATCAAACTCAGGACCTTATGGTTACGAGGCCGACTCTATACCTCACAACCACGGACGCCACTAAAGGTGGTCATAAAGCTAGGACATGTATATGTGACTTTGAATGGGAGGAAAGGAAACTTAAAGTGGCATGCATACTCTTCTCATGCTTTCCTATGAAAATCAGTGTTTGAAAATGTGTATTATTAAATACTATTTCTAAATACTATGAAGCATTTATACTGCTTTATACAGACCAGCACTTTTCTCCTTTTTGGTACTATGTTTTCTTTCTTTTCAAGGATAATACACTATGCACAATTTGTCACCTGCAGATGCTTTTAAATCAAGGCATGTCTGAAATTTTGCCAATATTTAACTCTTTACCAAAAGAACAAAATTTTAGTCGTAGTAGTCTAAATTGAAAGTGTTTTTAGAAGAAAAATTGATAGTGTCTCAAGTGATTAGATATATCTTAGAAAGGGTAGAAAACTTTGTGGGAAGATCAGAAAATGCTGGTTGCCAGCATTTTCTGCTTTTCCCACAATGTTTTCAAGAGGCCTTTTCTTTACAGTCGATAAAACTTAGAACTGTATTGTCTTGGGTTAACTTGTTACATTTATCTAACAGATTGTGGAGTACCTGCAGCTATTGCTGATGGCACAGTGACTTACTCTGCGGGAACTCTAGAAGATGCGGTGGCAACATACACATGTAACGGAGGTTACACCATGAGTGGCGGGGCGACTGTGACTTGTGGTTCTGATGGGTCATGGAGCACTGCTCCAGTCTGCTCAATTAGTAAGTGGTTGTTGTTGGAAAAGAAATCAACTCCTTTGTACAAATTAGCTATCAAAAGTCTGTGTCAGATGATACACAGGTTCATCACATAAAACCTTCTCCGGCAGTGTATTAAACCCATGACTTATTTTCGAAAATACACTAGTGTATTACCGTTTTTTGGGTCCCGGTTCTGATCAGTTTTCAGTAATGAGAAACCAACCACAGTTTGTGCAGGAATTTGTACTGTTACTCCATTTTTGGGAAAAATGACACCACTGTTGCTAAGGCGTATATGCGTGGAAATTATTTCATTCTTCTTTCGGTGTAAATGTCAAAGACCTATCTATTTGTGTATGTTCACATTTGAAACCAAACTACAACTATAAACATGGACCCCTAGATGGTATAGAGGCCAAAGGTAATGACTGGGATATTTTTTGTCTGTCATTCGTTTTATGTGATAAATAGAATCTTGCATTGGTGTTTATGTATTATCATTTTTATCATACTGGTAGACTAAAATGTATTTAACGCTTCCCAAGGCTCGCGTCAAACAATTTTAGTCAACTTGTTTGATAAAAATGATAATACATAAACACTCATGTAAGATCCTCTATATATCAGCCAGCTAGATCAATTAAACCTTCACTACACAATCCGTGGTTTTTACGATCCTGAGATAGAAGGCTTTTGAAAACATTGTGGGAAAAGGAGAAAATGCTGGTAACCAGCATTTTCTCCTTTTCCCACAATGTTTTCTACCTGCTGGAAACAAATTTCAATTTTTGAGTTGCGCTTATTTTGTCGTCTGCAAGTGCTTTCAATTTGGACCAGTCTAAAATTTTGTCGTTTGGTAAAGAGTTAAACCTTCACTACACAATCCCGAGTTTACATTAAAGAAGGTTTTTAAAAACATTTTTGGAAAATGGAGAAATGCTGGTAACAGGCATTTCCTCCCTTTCCCACAATGTTTTCTACCCTATCAAAGAGAGAAATCATCATTTTAGCAACATTTTATTAGTCGTCTGCAAATGCTTTCAATTTGGACAAGTCCAAAATTTTGTTGCCTAGTAAAGAGTTGATAACATATCAACTATAAAAACACATTTAGCCAGTCTAAATCTGATTTTCTGTGTACCTTGTTCAATTAACCCTTAGCTAAGCACAACTCTCTGACTTTTTACGGACAGCGTAGATCAAGATCAGACTGCACAGAATGTGCCATCTGATCTTTGATCTACACTGTCCACTAAGGAGATATTATTCCCCAAAACATGCCTTTGAAAAAGCAATATTTGGGTTTTTACTATCGAATTGAAAATTTCATTTTAGTTATTTACCAGGACAAGGCTTAAATAATTTCATAAACCAGTATTGCAGTGATGATATCAGTCCACTATATTTGTAAATTTGTATTTAAAATTTATTGGTATTTCAGATTTCAAAATTTATTGTCTATCAGAATTGGAATGTTGTTCTATTTCAATTATTTAGAATATTTTTATGCTTAAGACTTGGAATGTTCTTATTTCACTGATTTAGAATGTGTTTATCTTTCAGATTTGGAAGGTTACAACAGCGCATGTTTCACTGTACTGCAGTGTCAGACTGACCGAGCCTCCTGTCTGGATGATGGTACTGGCACCACTCGATGTCTGTGTAATACAGTTGGACAGTTCTACGACTCCACTGTTGACTCCTGTCTCACAGGTTTTGTCGAAAACATACTTCATGTTCTGAATTTCTTTTTCATTTGTTTGCTTTGAGCCATAGAGTCTCAATATTTATCACATAACTTCCCATGTTAATAGTGTAATATACCCATCACAAATTTTTTCATCTTATACGAGAGGTGTTCAACTTATTATGAAACAGATTTAAACAACACCCTAAATAGCTTTCAGCCTATAAAACCTTGTGCAAAGCAATTAATTCATGTAAAGTAGTGCATCATATACATGTTTATCAAATCTTAACTCACAATTCAATATAGGTAGTCCAAAAATAAATGATTTAGTTTAGGACATTATTTCAGGGCTTTTGAAGCAAAAATGTCCTACAGAAATATTCTGAAACAAGTAAAACATTTGGGACATAATGTTTCTGTTGCTACTGTGCAACGCATTCAGCACGGTAAAGGTGTTATTAGAAATAACGAAGCAAAATAGGTAAGAAAGGAACTTTAACCCAACTTCGTATAGCACCTACTATTGACATCGTTCGTGTTGCTACGTTCATTCTAATGAGACAGACCCAAAAAAAACTGAAGTTTATAAAATGAGATGCATTTGGACTTGAGTTTATGGCATTGGGTGGAAAGACATCTTTGATTTTTATCAATAAAGGAGTGAAAGTCAATGCAAAGTATTACATAGACAAGGTTCTGAAGCCGCTTCTGAAAAAAAAAAGAAATTTCCGCACCTGTTTCCTGGAAGAGAAAATGATATGGTGTTCCATCAAGACTCAGCTTCTAGTCACGCTGCTAAAATGTTCATTGTGATTTTCTGAATAAATATAAAATAAATTGTATAACTTCTGCAGAATGGAAGCCAAAAAGCCGAGATGCCGCTCCCATGGACTTTGGTATTTGGGGCATACTGAAACGGAGGCCTCAGAAACGCAAAATCTATAAACATGACTGGTCTTTAAAAGGCTGTTAAAGACAAATGGAAGAAACTTGAGCAGTGATGCATAAACCCGACTTTAGAAAGCTGGCCTACAATGCTCAGAATGATTTACCATTGCCATGGATCCCAGATTGAGCATCTGTTGCAATGAAAAGTGTATAAGCTGTGTTTAAAACTGTTTCATGATAAGTTGAACACCTCTCGTACACATTTGATATCACAATTACGTGACGTCATTTTTGACGTCATTTAGTACATATTTCATAGAGGTGTATGTGTTATGAATATTTCCATAAATCCATGTGCTATGGATATTTCCCAGGGTGCATCTATAGATGGTTTTGCATCGTATGATCTATAATCTATGATATATCATTATGTGAATCTGACATGAGTTAATGTTTGAGATAAAATCTTTTTAAACTTGTTAAGAAAAATTGTTATTAAGCTCATCAAAAGCTTGCTTACTTACATTTTCCCTAGACTTGTTTAATAAAATTTTATCTCAAATATCAACTCATGTCAGATCCTATATTTATCAAATGTTATCAAGGAAAAACATTACTTAGCTGGCTAAAGGCTAGCTTAATAACATTTTCCTTAGACTCATTTAACAAATTTTATCTCAAACACCAACTCATGTCAGATCCTATTTATCATATCTGATAATTCTAGTCAGGAAAATAGATGCAAGGCTCTTTTGTTGAGAATGGAACACAAATCTTCAAATAAACTTTTAAAAGCCAGTATCTCAGCAGTACTCCAAGAGAAAACTACCCTGCAGCAGACATGTTACAGAAAAAAGCCTGAAAAAGTATGTTTCATTGTAGCAGGAACACTTAGAAGAAACTATAAAAAAATTGTTGCAAGACTTTCATAATAACTTGAATTTAACTGCCAGGTGACAATATTTTGGACTCATCTATGTGAAGTGTTTTTAACTCTCTACCACACAATCGCGACTTTTAACGACCCTGAGAAAGAAGCCTGTAGAAAACATTGTGGGAAAAGGAGAAAATGCTGGTAACCAGCATTTTCTCCTTTTCCCACAATATTTTCTACCCTTTCAAAGTCAGAAATCATTATATTACCAAGATTTAATTTGTTGTCTGCAGATGCTTTGAATTTGGTCCAGTCCAAAAATTTGTCGTTTGGTAAAGAGTTAAGACAAAATAGTTGAGCCATGTTCTGGCAAAGGGGAGCTTAATGCATCTCTGTGATGCATTATACTAAGAAAGTCATCACATCAATTATGGATCCATTAAATCCACTTAGTCTAGCATCCAGCTAAATCCTGAGGTAGAATGGTCATTGGATATGCAGAAACTTTGCAAGTAGCAAAAAAGTTTCAAACCATGTCGGCCTATGGGGACAGCACAGGGTGACATGTGTCGATACCTTTTGTAGATGCATTAAGCCCCCTTTTTCACAGAGCATGATTCATTTAGATACGCCTCCCCCTCACCACAAATGATCCGTTTCTCTTCAGGCCGCTAAAGTATATTGTGGGAAATATATAGAGAAAGTGTTGAATTCCTGAACTTTCTTTTTTGTCTATAATGTTTTCAAAACTGTTCATTGTTACAATTGCATAAACTAGGGATCTTTTAGTAAAAAGCTAGTTTTATTTTTTTCCGTATAGATTGTGGTGGATTATCTAATCCTACGAATGGCATTGTTACACTGCCAACTCAGACTGCTGAAGGACAGATAGCCACCTATACATGTAATGCTGGCTTCGCTCTGTCAGGAAACAGTACAAGGATATGTCAGGCTTCCGGAGCCTGGACTGGCATGGCCCCAACTTGTCTTACAGGTGAATACTTCCTCTTTCTTTTGCTAACTCTTTACCAAACTATCCCGAGTTTTAATGATTTAAGCCATATTTGAAATTTCCTCGGGTCTTTTCAATTTGGACCAGTCTTACATTTCTTCTTCTTTTTGTTAATCCTAAACCAAACAGTCCCTAGTTTTAACAACCCTGAGGCTGAAGGCTTTTGAAAACATTGTGGTAAAAGGAGAAAATGCTGGTAACCAGCATTTTCTCCTTTTTCCCTCAATGTTTTCTAATCTTTCACAGACTATTCCCAACATTTGGGCTACAATTAATTTTTTTTCTGCAAATGCAATGAATATGGACAAGTCCAAAGTTTTGCCCTTGGTAAAGAACTTAAATTTTTTCCCATTTTTTATAGAAAAACCAGCATCTCCAAACATCAGCCAGTCAGGGGTCATATTCACATACAAATTTAAATGTTGTTACAATTCTAAATTTGAAAATGTAGCCATCTCATTGGCTGAAACTGAACATCATGGCCAATCAAATAACAAGTCCTGGAATTCAAAATGAGAACTGATTTTTGATTGGTGGGTGAAAAGATGGTTCTTAATATTATTTTTCTTTCTACGTACATATTTTACTGTATAAGCATCTGTATTTTTTTTCCAAATACAAGGCTGTACATTACCAGACCCTCCACTCAATGGAATCGTGGATGATCCTCAGGGCTTATTAGCAGGATCTGCTGTTACATATTCCTGTAATACGGGATATGCACTGGTCGGACAGACTTCCAGAGTGTGTCTTGCAGACTCCACTTTCATGGGAGAAGAACCAGAGTGTAAACGAGGTATGAACGTTAGGTAGTTTTTCATGTGTTGTGTAAGAGTAGTATAGGCTTCCCTAGAATCTAATAAATCATTCCTTTACCATACAATTGAATCCAGAGTTTCAATGATTCTTAGCAATAAGGCTTTTGAAAACATGGTGGGAAAAGGAGAAAATGCTAGTACCAAGCATTTTCTCCCTTTGCATGTTTTTTTTCCCTTTTAAAGACAACTTTAATGATTTGAATCACATTTAATTTGTTGTTTGCAATTGCTTTCATATTGGACAAGTTTAAAATTTTGGTGTTTGGTAAAAGATACATGGAAAAGTCAGCAGCTTCTACTTTTTACCCAATGATATCTAAACTTGTCCATATTGAAAGATGGTAAAGATGATAGTTTTAAATGATTACTCAGCTCAACATAAATTGAAGTATATTACATTTGAAAACATTTTGGCAAAGAAGATATTCGCTTTAACAAGTGATTTCTCATTTTCCAAAACGTTTTCCTTAATCCTTTACCACACAATACCCAGTTTTTACAATTTCGAGGAAAAAGGCTTTTGAAAATATGAGGGAAAAGAAGAAAATGCTGGTAGCCAGCATTTTTTATACGCCCAAAGTGTCATATTATGTTATGGCCCCGGTTGTCCGTCAATCCGTCTGTACGTCGGTCCATCCATCCATTCGTCTGTCCGTCCGGCCGTCCATTAGCAATTTCTTGAGTGCGCAACTCCTACTACAGTTTCCAACGGAATGATTTGAAACTTACCACAATGAATCTCTATGATGTGTAGTTGTGCATGTGACTCTTAAAATTTGGATCTCTGTAGGCATTCTAGATTTTAACCCGTTTCACTGACAAGCCCCTTCAGGCTTACATACACTGCTCTGCCAAGCTCTTGTTTCCTTTTCTTAAATGTTTTCTACCCTATCAATGACAGAAGCTACATTGAAATTGTCCACAGAAGCTGCTTTCAATTTGATTGAGTTAAAGATTTTGTCATGTGGGAAAGAGGTAGGGGTTTTCAGCAGGACAATACATGGTAATTTGTTTGTCTGTTTTACAGAGTGCCCTGAGCTGCCGACTATCAAACATGGAACAGTGGATTTGTCTTTGGGTAACTGGGAGGACTCTTTAGCTACCTACATCTGTGACAGAAACTATGCCTTGGTTGGACAGTCAACGAGGCTTTGTGAATCCACAGGGTCATGGTCAGGAACGGAACCAACCTGTATCTTTTGTAAGCTAGTTTTGATTTATTTTATATACAGTATATAATAAACCATTCTCTGTGAAAAGGGGGCATAATTCATCTGTTAACTCTTTACCACACGACGAAATATTAGACTGGTCTAAATTGAAAGCATTTGCAGACAACAAATTTACTGTGACTTTAAAACTGAAATTTGCTATTGGAAGGCTGGAAAACATTGTGTGAAAAGGAGAAAATGTTGGTCACTAGGATCTTTTTCCTTTTCCTACAAGGTTTTCAAAAGCCCTCTTTTTCAGGGTCATTAAAACTTGGGATTGTGTGGTAAAGGGTTTAAAGAATTGACTCAGATCAGGCTGCGTAGTATGTACAGGCTGACTTGGGTCAAAGCTTTTTGCTTTTTCTAAACTGTTTGCATATCAAAGGACCACTCTACCTCAGGATCCATTCATTGTCAGACAAAATGGATTTCATGAACCCACAATGATGTGATGGCTTGCTTGGTATAGTGCATCACAGAGATGCATTAATGCCCCTTTTCACAGAGTTTGGCTTATATACAATTAGTCAATCCTGTTGTAACTGTTTACCACGCAACCCGGACCTTAAACAACTATGAGAAAAACAGCTTTTGAAAACATTGCGGGAAGAGGAGGAAATGCTGGTAACCAGCATTTTCTCCTTTTCCTACAATGTTTTCTACCCTTCCCAAATCACATTTCAATTTTTGATTCACATAAATTTTGTTGTCTGCAAATGCTTTCAGTTTGGAAAAGTCTACATTTTTGTTTTGTGGTAAAGAGCTAAACAGCCTTCAGAGGAGCAAACCAATCCAGTTTCTTCAGACAAGTGGATGTTTAACACTGTCTCCTTTCAATTTCAGACTGTTAGATTGAAACTTAAAAGGATAGCTGTTTATCCCTGTACTAAACAATCCAGTGTTCTATTGATGCTGAGGCTTTAAAAACACTGTGAGAAAAGGAGAAAATGTCAGTAATGAAATCATAACTGCTTGACCCTTTACCAAACAAGCCCAATTTTTAATGACCCTGACAGAGAAGACATTTGGGATAAAGAAACTAAAGGGATTTGTTCTCCTTTTAAAACCAGAAATAACCACATTCATGTCTATGATAGCCTCCAGAGAATGAAATACATTTTCCATCCGTCGTAATTTGTACAACCTTGTAACCTTCAAGGGCACCACTTGGCACGCAGACACAAAAATGATTATAGTTTCATAAAATAAAGATGAAATTGGTTAAAAATCTGGATGAAAACGAGTACAGAAGTATCTTTAACCCTTTACCAAACAATTCCTGGATTTTACGGCCCAGAGGAAGAAGCCTTCTGAAAATATTGTGGGAAAAGGAGAAAATGCTGGTAACCAGCATTTTCTCCATTTCCCACAATGTTTTCTACCCTGCTGGAAACAAATTTCAATTTTTTGAGTTGTGTTTATTTTGTCGTCTGCAAGTGCTTTCAATTTGGACCAGTCTAAAATTTTGTCGTTTGGTAAAGGGTTAAGCCCTCTTTTGCCTGAGCATGGCTTATATGGCCTACAACACGTGAAAAGGGACATTCGAATATTTGCGTAAAGTGTCGTTTTGGATCAGCCTGTGCAGTCCGCGCTGGCTAATCCGAAACGACACTTTCCGTTTTTATGTAATTTTCTGTTTTGTGCAAGTCTACTGTAGCACAGAATCTAATGTAGTCGTAAAGTGCCGTCTCGGATTAGCCTGCGCGGACTGCGCAGGCTGATCCGAAACGACACTTTACGCAAATGTCCAAATGCCCCTTTTCGCATGTTGCAAGCCATATAGTATGTCTAAAACTAGACTGTTTTTTTTACAGCTGTATTCCCAAACATTGTGCTGGTGTTCGGAATTATCTTGCTTGTCCTTGTCCTGGTAGACCTGATTGTTCTGGCTGTTTTCCTCTACAAAAAGTTCTTCAAGAAACGTCTACAGGTGAGTTCTCATAACACTAGGGTTGATTGATTGTAGTGTTTTACAACGTTTTCAACATTATTTCTGTTATATCTCAGCGGCCAGTACACATATCCATGGATGCTTTAATTTCCTGGGTTTTTTTTTTTACCTGCACTCTGCACAATTTCTCTCCAAGCCACTTGCTGTTTTCCCAAATTTAAATGTATCTGCATTTGCAAAAAGTATGGAACCAGGTCAGCCTGCGCAGGTTTCGCAGGATGACCCAGATAAAAAAGGTTTTGCTTTGGTCAATTTTCTGAATGTTAAAAGTCCAGTATATCTCTTGAATTAACTCTTTACCAAACAACAAAGTTCTCGACCAGTCCAAATTGAAAGCATTTGCAGATGACAAAATAAATTTGGGTGAAAAATTGAAATTTGTAGTTGGAAGGGTAGAAAACATTGTGGGAAAAGGAGAAAATGCTGGTTACCAGCATTTTCTCCTTTTCCCACAGTGTTTTCAAAAGGCTTCTTTCATAGGGTTGTTAAAAGCTGGGATTGTGTGGTAAAGGGTTAATTGGTTGTTAGACAAAAATGAATTTCATTGATCCATAATTATGTGATGACTTGCCTGATATGATGCATTAGGGAGATGAATTAAACCTCCTTTTTACGATAGCGCAGATCATATGTAAAAATTTCTTTCAGAAAATGAAAGATGAAGGAGAGGATGATGACAAAAAGAAGCCAGCATTTTTACCGTTCATGGTGGAGAGACCAGGAAACAAGGCCTTACCTCCCACATCCTATGGACAGGGTCCGAACAAAAGTACGAAATTCTCCAACATTGCACCAGACAGTGTGGATGACCAAGATGTGCGTATGCGTAAGCCAGTTCTCCCGCCGCCACGCAAACCTCTCGCTCCTTTGAGATCTGACAAGCTATCTTTTTTCAAGCATAAGGACAAGAAAAGGCAGGGAAAGATTGAGAAGAATTTTGATGTCGGTACCTATGGTTCGGAGAAAGAGAAGTCGACAACAAGTCATGTGACCACTGTCAACGCCTTCATGTCTCCGGACTCTGGTAAACAGACGCTGTCAACAGCAAGAGAAGATAAAGTAAATCCACAGGTATGGTTAACTTTTTTGCACAACAGAATTTTTGACTTCTCCAAATCAAAATCATTAGCAGACGACAAATACCTTGTTGCTCATAAAGTAATTTCTGTCTTTGAAATGGAAGAAAACATTGTCAGAAAAGGAAAAAAATGCTGGTTACCAGAATTATCTCCTTTTTCCTTGATGTTTTCAATTTTTTCTATTCTATCTGGGTTGTTAAAAATGGGGATAGGGTTACAGTAACTCTTTATCAGATGACGAAATTTTAGACTCATCCATATTGATTGTTGTATTGATTGATTGTATGGTGTATAACACCGTTTTTAACATCATTTTAGTTACATCGCGGCAGCCATTGAACCTATGAATGCTTTCCTGGAGTCTCTTTTACCAGTACTTTGCATGATTTTCTTTCCAAGCAACAAGCTGCTTTCCCACATAATCATTGTCAAAACAATGGTCGGCTATGGGAGAGGAATGAATCCTGTCGCAATGACTATCATCAATCCTTGGAAAGAAACTGGCCGAGCTAAGGATCGAACTCACAACCCCCTGTTCTCAAGTCATACACACTACCGACTGAGCTCCGGTGGCTCGGCTACTCATCCATATTGAAAGCATTTAATGATGACAAAATTATATGTGGCTCAGAGGAAAATCTGTTCTAATTCTTTTTGGAAATTCGATTTTTTTATAAGTGTTGCCTAATAACCCAATATTACTTTTCAACAAAATGAAAAACAGTGAGGAAAAAGAGGCAGTTGCTCCTGAGGTTACTTTTTATTACTTTTCGTCATATTGAGCCACAAAATAGTTTCAATATACATCTTCAATTCCCAGTATGTCTTATACCGTCTATTTTTTTTTAAGATTTTTCTTGATTGTTGTTGCACTTATTATTAGAGAGTGGGAGGTGGAGTTTCTAAGTTTTAGAACACAAGGATACCAGCAAATATGTGTATAATTCAAATGAAACTATTAAGATTGAAATGTCTAATGATATGATGGAAAGTATCTGTATATAGGCCCATAACAAGACATACTTTTATGACAAAGATATACTCCTATTTCATAATCCTTAATACACTTAGTTGCCAGAGGTCGAAAACAAGGATGGTTACAATACCGGCAACAGTGACGAGTCCAATCAAAGACGTGCCCCTTCTGTAGCTGAGGAAGATCAGCTTTCTCTGAATGATTTCGATATCCCAAAACCCAAACCCAACACACCCATGGGGGAGACGGACAAATTCAAAGGTAGACTGAGTATGCCTCCTGGTCATGTGATCTCGGGTGACGCAGGAATGCAGCAAAAACCCTATAAACCGGTATTGGAGGACGGACAGAAGTACTTTAGAACAACTGTTAATGCTTACTCGTCAAGAAATTGAAGACAGTCTGATTTTTGTGTGGATTCTTTTTGTGAAATGATCCTTTCACTTTTTACCAAACAACAAAATCTTAGACCTGCCCAAATTTTGAGCTTTGCAGACGGAAAAATGATTATGACTCAAAAATATAAATACACCTGTAGAAAGGTAGAAATATTGTGAGACAAAGAAATATGACTCAAAAATAGAAAATAGAAATACGACTGTAGAAGGGTAGAAAACATAGTGAGAAAAGGAGAAGGGTAGAACACATTGTGAGAAAAGGAGAAAGTGCTGGAAACCAGTAATTTTTCCTTTTCTCTCAATTTTTTCAAAAGACTACTTCCATAGGGTCATTAAATGTTTGGACTGTTTGGTAAAGGGTTAAATTTGTTAGTTTTCATCTTTTTTGATGTGTTACCCTTGTGCAGAGAATTGTTTAATTAAACTTTGTCTGTCTTCATGTGCATCTCTGTTTGTCATTACAAATACAAGTTTGAAGCAGACAATTTCATAAAGCAAACCTTTGTTAGGTACTGGTAATCAGCATAAATTAAGCTTTGAGAGATCTGCATGAACTGATTGAAAATCAAGAAATAAATAGATCTTGCAGAGGAATTATCTTTATGCCACATTTTAGTTCAGTGTCTGGAGAAAACACAGAGGAATTGTCATAGCCCTGGCCTTATATTTGTCATCGTGCAAAACCTTTTATAATACATGTACAAGTATCTCTGTTATTACTTAAGCCATTTACTTCAAACATGGAATAGTTGTAAACTATCAAAAGGGGAACCTGTGCAACAGGAACAGGTAACCATCACAATATTTTGACACAGTTATAGCCCTTTTTTTTTCCCCATTTGAATTTTTAATAAAAGCAACTGCAGCGGAGCATTGGCACCTGCATGGGCTTCTCTTGTTTTTAGATGTTTTGAATCTTTTAAATTTTTATCGTGCCTGGACAAATGATAAACTCACTGATTTGATCTTAAAGTTTTTTTAGCATGTCAGCGTGTTTCTTGGTATCTTCAAAGTTAAAGCCAAGCTTGCAGGCCCACTGAAATTACTGGGAACAAGACAGTTCCCCGACACAAGTTTTCGAGACAGTTCCCCGACAGATTTGGAGAAAGTTCCCCGACACTTTTGTTTGATGTCAAACAACAAAATAAATCTTATCATGGATAAAAAAAAATGTTTGATAAAGGATTTTATGGATAAATGATCTATTGTGACTAATTGAAGTGTTTGTACATGTGATTGGCGCGTACATTTGGTCATCGTGGTAACGTCTATAAGCTTATTTCGACGGAACAATTTGACGGCCTATCGTCACAAAATATCAATATCATTTCTAATTTCTCATGATTATCAATCATAATTGTGTAAATTCTACAGTATAAAAGGTCATTTGCCATGAAACAAAAGTGTCAGGGAACTGTCTTCAAAAGTGTCGGGGAACTGTCTCCAAATCCGTCGGAGAAGTGTCTCGAAAACTTGTGTCGGGGAACTGTCTTGATACCGAAATTACTTGCTTATAACTATAAAGAGACCTATACAAATGTATTCAGTTACTTTGCAGTACAAGAACTTAGCCTCAGTTGAGGTATCATAGTGGGTTAAATCATATATTCTTTCTAAAGTGTACGATATCTGATCTGCACCATTTAAGGGCAAATCCATAGTATAAGGACTGATGCTCCCTTCAGAAAAATGACTATTTCAGGGTCTCATAGGACAGACTATGTACCAAAATGGGATTATTTATATTAGGGGAGAGAACTCCTTATGCTATCTGTTTATAGATATATTTGGAGTTTTTACCCTGTGTTAAAATAGTCACTGTAAAGAAGAAGTCAAAGAATAAAGAATCACTCGCAATAAGCAGTTGCTAACTCTCTTGTATGTTTTTTTTTTTTAATTTGTTTGTTTCTTGGGTTATTTTTTGTGCTTTATTATCATGAATCAATGAGATTGTTGTGATATAACAGTAAATTTAGGAGCTGAAAAGCTCCCATTTTTTTTAACTCTTTACCAAATGACAAAATTTTAGACTGGTCCAAATTGAAAGCACTTGCAGACAACAAAATAAACGTAACCTAAAAAATTGAAATTTGTTTTCAGCAGGGTAGAAAACATGTTGGGTAAAGGAGAAAATGCTGGTTACCAGCATTTTCTCCTTTTCCCAACATGTTTTCAAAAGGCTTCTTTCTTAGGGTCGTAAAAACCAGGGATTGTTTGGTAAAGGGTTAATAACAGTGTTTGGCTTTTGCTGCATTATAAAACCTTTGATATCTTTGTTGTCAATTGTGTTACCACTAGAGAACCAAACATTTCAGGGATACCTTTCACTAAACTGCCTACATATGAAATTTACATGCGCAGTTTTTTGTAAGCTAGCATTAAGTCTGTAAAGAAGTTTCACTGAAATGCATAACTTTATGATTTGATTAAGTATTTGCATAACTTTATGCCACTTCATATCTGTGGATAGAGCAGGGATCGTACGTGTGTATTTTCAATCCCAAAAAAATTGATGTAAATCGACACAGTTTAGTGAAAGGTACCCCATGTGTTTTGTTACTATATCAAACAAAAGAAAATAAGGATTTGTCCAAGTCCAAAAGACATGCGGATCACAAATGGTGCTGAAATGGTTGGTTTTGTCTAGCAAAGGCTAAAAATGCATTGTGGGAAATTGAGAAAATGCTGTTAACCAGCAATTGTTTCATTTTACTAAAATGATTTCAAAAGCCTTTTTCCTCATTGTCGTTAGAACTTGGGATGTGTGCTAAATGGTTAATTCTTTACCAAAAAACAAACTTTTAGACTCAGTCAAATTTGAAGTACCTGCAAACAAGCAATTCAATAAAGCTCAAACTATGAAATATGTCATTGAACTGGTAGAAAACATTGTGGGAAAAGGAGAAAATGCTGGTTACCAGCATTTTCTCCTTTTTCCACAATGTTTTCAATAGGTATCTTTCTTATGGTCGTTAAAACTAGGAATAGTGTGATAAAGGCTTTATTCATGAACATGTCACATCTGTTACAGCATCCACAATTGTACTGTTTATTTGTAGTTATTTGTAAATGTGACATAATGCCTCGTTTGCCTTTTGGAGCTAAACAGAATCAACATTCTATTAAAATCTATCTAATATATCGAGGATTTTTCTTTTTTTAGTGAAAGATCCAAATTTATTTTATCAAGTGAACAACATTGGTAATATTTTCACTCACGGCAGTGTCACTTTTGAAAATATTACCGATGATGTTCACTCGATGAAAAAAACTTGGATATTTCACTGAAAGAAACAAAAATTCTATTTATTTTCATGCTTCTGCCCCCCCCCCTTTTTTTGGGAGGGGGGGAACTTACATCAATAATCAGGACAGTTGTTTTCGGCAATTCCCCGTGGACTACCCCCACGGCATAACAACGCATTACAGTCTTACGTAAAGCGGGAGAAATTTAGGGTAAATCACGTCATATTTCCATCTGGTTGAATGGCACGCGCTGTTTACCTAGGCCTAACAAAAAATATATCTGTGTTTAGGGTTTCGGTCCGAGATGCTGTATGTAGAGTAGGTAGGGATTTCTTTTTTTTTTCAGAATTTTTTTCAATTGGTCCTTGTACTGAAATCGCCCCCCCCCCCAAAAAAAAAAAAATTTTTTTTTTTTCCAACCGTAGGGTAAAAAGTTTAGGCCGGTCGGAGGCATTTTCTCGGTAGGGTCGGGAAACCCTAAATACAGATAGGTTTTTTTTAGGCCCTAGGTAACTAGTGCGCTGGAACTACTGTTTCCGCCTTCAATTTAAGCGTTAGAAAATAAAATCGGTATTTTTCACTGGCCGTAACCATGAAATCTCAAACAAAATTACACCCTTATTTCTCGATAAACTACTGAAAAACATGAAATAAATCGTGGTGTTTGTGAAGTCTAAGCTTATTATATATATCATGTTTTAGCCATTTGAATATTGCATGTTTACGTGTTGTAATTTGTGTGAAAATATTAAAGAATTTTCTCGATCCATCTATAGATGCAATTTGTGGCTTCTTTTCCTCCTACAGTTTCAAACAAATCAGTTGCGATGTTAATGGAAGTGTACCTACCATAGAACTTCTGCACCTGCAATTTTCTATTATTGTTCGAGTAGATCTATATCAGGAGTTATGACGTTTTGAGTTTTGAGCCCGGCTGTTTTTCCGATAAAGTATATTCATTGCACTGGTTTCGTCGTCTACGTCGTCAGACTTTCGGACACTTTACGGTAATTCCCTTATTACGGAACCAGTATTTTCTCCTTTTCCCACAATGTTTTCAGAAGGCTTCTTCCTCTGGGTCGGGAAAACCAGGGATTGTTTGGTAAAGGGTCAAAGATTTAGCCATGCTCTGTGAAAAGGGGGTTTTATGAGTATTTTTGTTTTGCATTATACCGAGTAGATCATCTGATCATCATTGATACATAAAACCTAGGCAGAAAATTATTATAAAGAAAATTAGCAAAAAAGTATCAGAAAGCTTATAAATATCAGTGTTAACCTGTGCCGGCTGATACGGGTTGTTACACTTAGTTGATGCGTTTAAACCCCCTGTTCGAAGGCCATACGTCAGGCATATCCTAATTTTGTGACTAAGATGATTGTATAGAGAACTGTCCTAGAGTCGTTCTATATTGAAACTCGAAGGACATACATGTACGTCAGGCATGTCCTAATTCTTTGACTTAGATGATTTTATGGAGAACTGTACAAGAGTTGGCGTCAAAAAGTTTAAATTGAAAGGGGCTGTAGAATTTTCGAAAGTATTGTAAGTTCTTTTAAAATCTTTTAAAATGTGTAATGTATAACAGCTACTGCCAGAATCCGGTTGTCCATACATGAAGGTGGCAAAAAGGGGCATGTAGACGTTTCTGCGCAGACTGATCCGAAACGACACTTTCCGTTCTTACATAATGTCCTGTTTCGTGCAAGTCTACTGTAGGACAAAATCTAATATGGTCGTAAAGTACCGTGTCGGATTAGCCTGCACAGACTGCGCAGGCTTGTACGGGACGACACATTAATCAAATGTCCGAATGCCCCTTTTCGCGCGTTGAAGGCTAATATGCTACATATTTATTCTACTATTATAGGGCTCCCATCGTTTTATTCTCGAAAAACAAAAATATCCTTAAATAACCAGAACAAAACAGAAGTTTATTAATGACTTGTATACAGGATACATCGTCAGTTATACAAACTGACATGGCAAATATCTATTTCACATGGAGCAAAATAGGGAAAGGTCAGTCAAAAGAACAGAAAGCGGTAAAAAAAAAAATGCATGATTCCAAGATACCAGTATTCTGAGAAAAACACTGTTCTGTTCTGTTCCAAATCTTGAACCCGTAAAATGCATTTCATAACTTTTGTTGCCTTTACAATCAATGCAGACCAAGATATTACTCACAGTACGTGCGTTCTGATCTTTGATCTACACGGTTTGCTTTGCTTAAACAATAAAGACACAGTCAGACTTGAAATTGCACATTATTAGGTTTTATTTCATGCTTTCAGGCAGGTTATCGAGAAATATCGGTGAAATATTTTTCGATATTTCATGGTTACACCAGTGAAAATACTGATTTTTATACTAGTTACCTAGGTAAGATTTGCGTGACTCACAACCAGATGGAAATATGACGTCATTTACCTTACATTTCTCGCGCTTGACGTAATATTGTAATGCGTTGCTATGCGGAGGGGGTACGCCACGGGGAATAACTGAAAAGAACTGTACTGGATTTTGATTAAAGTTCCTCCCAGAAAGGGTTAAAAGCATGAAATAAATGGAATATTTGGGGTTTATTTGCTACTTTAGAAATGTCCATTGGGTTTATTCGACGCTCTTACACGGGTTAATACAAAAGGTTTCTGTTAACCCCTTTGGCTACTGAGCGGCTTTCATTTACCTTTTGCGGACAGTGTTGATCAAGATCAGACTGCACAGAATGTGCAGTCTGATCTTGGATCTACACCGTCCGATAAGAAGATATTCCTGCACCCCACAAACAAAATTGAAACAGCAAGACTTGCGGGTTTTTTTTTACGTAGTTGTTTTTGTTGAAGGTGTGAAAGTTTCATTTCACTTCATTAGCATGTTCAGTGTAACGTGACGTCTTTACAACCTCCGTCCCCTCCCGTATAAGCACAGAGCTTGATCAAATAGAGCTCTATTTGCTTATTGCAAACGTGTGTAAGACAAGAATATTCGGATTCGGCTGTAACTTTATAATGACACTTTGAATTCCATAGGGAATAATTAAAACACTATGAAAAATAACACTCTAATGTTCATATATATGAACATTAGAGTGTTATTTTTCATAGTGTAACGTAAGAAGTTCGAAAATAAAAGTAATCGTGTGATTAGAAAAAAAACACTGACGCCGCTAAGCGCGACTCTGTAATTTTTTTTCGGGACAGAGTATGATCAAAAAGTGCTGTCTATATATATGGCTTGCAACACGTGAAAAGGGACATTCGGACATTTCCGTAAAATGTCGTTTCGGATCAGCCTGCACAATCCGCGCAGGCTAATCCGAAACGACACTTTCCGTTTTTATGTAATTTTCTGTTTTGCGCAAGTCTACTGTAGCACAAAATCTTACGTAGTCGTAAAGTGCCGTCTCGGATTAGCCTGCGCGGACTGCGCAGGCTGATCCGATACGACACTTTACGCAAATGTCCGAATGCCCCTTTTCGCGTGTTGCAAGCCTTGATTTTCACTCTTTGACCCGGTGAGCCTTTACCAAGAAAAAGAAAAATATTATATCTGCAATATTTATGAAATCTAAAGATTTTTGTAGAGTCCAAAAATAATCATTTAATATGGCTGAGACTGCCTCGTCCTATTCAGGGATCGTATATACATGTATATATAGAATCCCTGTCCTATTCGATCATATGACTTATCTAAAAAGTTCGAATTAGACTGAATTCGGCTCCCGATCGGTTTTGAAATAAGTGGAGAAAACAAAGAGTGTAAAAGCTTTGTAAATCGGCAACGCTAATTATGGAAATAATTATGGGTGGGTATTTAAAATCTTGACTACATGTATATTGTTTTCTTTTCATTCTTTACAACAAATACAGCCGTTTTCAATACAAAATCGCAGTTCCTTATACAATGTGGTATATCAAACTGCTTGTAACTTTTATGATCGGAGTCACTAAAATAGGTATGTATCTATACATGTGCGTTTTCTAGTTAACCGTTTGTGTGCTTATGAGTCAATTATTTGTGACCTGTCACGCAAAAAGAGACAATCTGGCAATTCCATACATCAATTAGATGAAAACTGATCAAAGATATTGCAGGTCAATTTAAACTAATATTTCAAATATGACTGTATAGTAAGGTAAAATGACCACTTTTCATACAGAAAATATCGTAACAGCCAAAGGTGTCGACCCTGGTCAGCTGCGCAGGCGGCGCAGTCTGACAAGGGTCGACACTTTTCGCAGTTCCCAGATGGTCCCTTTTTGCGTGACGGATCACATTTGGCTTCTGGCGAGTCATCCGTAAATCATGAAAACCGTGTGCTCTTATGCGTTGATAAATTTCACTGATTGATTGTTTGGTTTTTAGCACCGTTTTCACGATTATTTCAGTAATATCGCGGCGGCAAGTACAGGTATCCATGTTTTCCTGGAGTTTCTTATACCAGTACGTTGCACAGTATTTTTACCAAGCTACTGTGCACTTTCCGACACAACCTTCGTTGAAACAATGATCAGCGGTGAGAAAGGAATGAATCCTGTCGCAAGGACTGTCATCAATTCTTGATCTTGACTCTGTATCACCTTTACTAAAAATGCCAAATGCCTGATTGGTTTGTCAGAAAAATTCTTAATCTCTATAATTTTTGGCCTATATACATATTGTAAGAAGTGTGGAGCAAGATCGGATTGCATTAATTTGCGATCCGATCTTGACGCTACATTGTTTTTGTATGTCAAACATTACTGGCTGAGAAAAAAAACTCATCAGTCTTTATACATGACTACTGAGTACTTTATAACTGCTTATACCGCTGCATTGTGCGTCCAGTGTGAAGCAAGACCGAGCTACACGAATATGTAACTCTGTCTTGATTCTGCACTGCCTGCTAATTTGAAATTTCTCACCTAGAACCAAATTCCAATATGCCTATAACTGTTTTTCTTTTCTTGATTTTAGATACACCAGTAAAACGTCTAGAAGGTATCATTAAATTATATAGTTTGTGGCCGGTGAGAACCAAGGTTAGACTATACTGAAGGTGCAGTCGAATCTTGATCCCACACTACACGCAATGAAAACATTTCTCTAAAAGTTTTTTTTTTTTCTGTTCTTTCGATACCTCTTTTTGTAAGAGGGGTTGCTTTAAAAGAACAAAAATATTTTCAAAATATCAATTATGTACAAAATAGTTTCTCGCTGTTAATCTTTCACGACTTTATTTTTCATTTATGTTTGCTAAAAGTATTGTTAATTACTTATAGCAATAAAATTCTGTTCTGTTCTGTTCAATTCTCAGAAAGAAATCGACCAAGCTGGGGGATTCGAACCAGCTGTTTGCTCGTGAGTCAATAATTTGTATTCTGACTTGTCAACCGTTTATTTGAACATGAGACACTACCTGTGTGCGTGCGAGTCAGCATTTGTGCCAAGTGGAGATTCGACTCAGAACCCCTGGACTATCTGCACTGTGCAATACCACTGAGCTGTGCCAATGGAAAGGTCCCGTATTCACCAACAATTCTGAATGGCATTCTTGGACTTATTTTAGAGATAGCCAATCAGAAGTTGCCTTACTTTATAGATGTAGAAAATTCTTGAGAATAAGACTAAAAATGATCTAGATATGATGGTGAAAACGGTCTGTGCTGTGTGCACAAAAAAGAGGGCAAAATGGTTAAAGAAAAAAAATCTCTCTTATAAGGAACTCTTTGGTGAAAAAGAAGCATTTAGCTCTATTGCAAAAAAATGGTAAATACTGCTGAACATCCTTGCTCTCGTACCTCTATAATTATAACTGGCCTGCTACACACGAAAAGTGGCTTTCGGACATTTGCGTAAAGTGTCGTCTCGGATCAGCCTTCGCAGTTCGCACAGGCTAATCCGAAACGACACTTTCCGGTTTTGTTTGTGTGTGTGTGTGTGTGTGTGTGTGTGTGTGTGTGTGTGTGTTTTTCTTTTTTGCGCGCAAGTCTAGTGTAGCACAAAATTTAATGTAATCGTAAAGTGTCGTCTCGGATCAGCCTGCGCGGACTGCGCAGGTTAATCCGAGACGACACTTTACGCAAATGTCCGAATGTCTCTTTTCGCGTGTTGCAAGCCATATCAGATGACAAAATTTTGGAGTCGTCCCTATTAAAACTGCACAGGCAACAAAGTAGAATGAACCAAATGACTGGATTCGTCTTGGAAAGGGTAAGAACCATTCAAGATAAAGTAAGAAAATACTGGTTACCATATGGCTTGCAACACGCGAAAAGGGGCATTCGGACATTTGCGTAAAGTGTCGTCTCGGATCAGCCTGTGCAGTCCGCGTAGGCTAATCGGAGACGGCACTTTACGACTACATTAGATTTTGTGCTACAGTAGACTTGCGCAAAACAGAAAATTATATAAAAACAGAAGGTGTCGTATCGGATTAGCCTGCGCGGACTGCCCAGGCTGATCCGAAACGACACTTTATGCAAATGTGCGAATGCTCCTTTCCGCGTGTTGCAGGCCATATTATAGCATGAAAATCATATGTGTTTATAAGTTTTGAAAATGATGAAGTTAGTTCTGAGACCGAATTCCTCTGAAAATCCAGGTTCCCTACCTTTATATTATGTACACCGTGGACCTGTCAGGTCTGTTGGCAAGTCACGTCAGCTTTATTAGAGGTAACTAGCTTTAATCTTGACCTGGTCCGAGGAGAAAACATGGAAAATGCATGGATAGGTGGACTGGCCGCCGGAGACATTGCTAAAGCATGCCAACAAACACAATCTGTAAAATTTTGCAGGTTGTAAACTATGTCCGGAAAACGAGGGTGTGAAAGGTGAGTATGAACATTTATTAATAAAGTAAAAAAATACCCTGAAAGCTCCTCTCACAACTGTAGTTATTTTTGCTGTCTGTGTAGATCAAGATCGGACTGGACAGAATGTGAAGTCTGATCTTTAATCTACTCCGTCCGCTTTATCGAGTCTTTCAAAAAATAAAAGCCACAATGAAATAACAGTTACTGCGATCTTACTTCTTGACTGAAATTGCCTGATCGGTTTAATCAAACCTCTTATGGTTAACCCTTTACTACATGAATTTTTACGACCCTGAAAGAGATGGCATCTGAAAACATTATAATACATCCATACTTGAACCCAGTAACTTCCGAATCAGTTTGCCGCTGAAGATTGCATGATTCAAACATCATTTTAATGTATGGATAGTCAACATGAAATCAGCCTAAATACACAAACACAATGCCAAAACACGGTGACAAAAAAAGAAGGAGTAATAACTCGTCTTTAGCAACCTTTCCATTTGCCGCAATGTTTTCAAGAGTCGCCTGCTGAAGGTGGTGTTGCTTTTTTTTTTTTTTTTTTTTTTTTTTTTAGTTGTACCAGTCTGTGCAACGGGAACAGTTCAAGGGGGCGCTGTTGCCATCTCAACGCAGGACCTCCCAAGCCTACCAGAGCTGAACTGTACCTGCACCATCACTTCCTATGCTGTAGGAGATGAGCCACTGCCCATACTGTATTATTACGGACCTGGATACTCGCCGTGTGGTATTGAGTTCGATGTCGGGGGATACAAATTTTCCTGTTTTCAGGGATTCATTCATTTTGTTCAGACGTCGACGGAAATTCACTTTACGAAGAACTTGCCAAGCAGCTATCCTGAAGCTTGTTTGCTTCTCCTTGCAGGTGAGTCGTATCATCATGTATTTCTTTCTTTTCTGTCTACCTTGTCCTTACATCATTCCTCCAACCTTTCTTTCTTTTTACAACTTCTTCTTTTCCTTGCTCTAAATACTCGTCTATATTAGAGGTTCACATTTTACTTTTACACAGACCTCAACAAATTATCCCGAAGCTCGTGATTTCGGGTGAATCATGACGTCACGGTTTTCTCCTTTTTCTCATACCTTCTATGTCCAACTTTACCTTCCTTTTTCTGTCTTCCTTCTTTCAGTTGTACGAACTGTCTTGTTTTAACCATTCCTCGTCTTACAGGTGGACCAAGTACAGAACTGAGAATCTCATGCTGGAAGCCGAATATGGTAAACACACCATTGACGGCAAGTTCATCTACTAGAAAACCAGTCACAACCAAATCATCCACACTCACGTCTGGAATTTCCCCACGTTTCTCCTCTACGTTTGGGACTAAAAATTCTAGAGGAGACAGTAGAAATACAACGAATTTAACAACACAACCGAACATGTCCGTACCTTCAACAGAAAAAACGACGTTGTCACCCTCTAAGCCTATTTCAACATTTACTAATACAGTTGCTACATCAAAGATACCAAATGTTACAGAAACTTCTTTAACGACAGATGCGTTGAACACTTCATTTGTTACAGATGTGACAAAAACAGGAAGATCTTCCGATGTTACTAAAATTTCTGCAATGATATCTTCATCTGTTACCAATGTTACAGATACGGGAGGATCTTCAGATGTTACAAAAAGTTCCCCGTCGAAATCTTCATCATTTACTAATGTCACAGATTCACATGAATCCCAAGGTGTTACAAAAACATATTTGGTAACAGATGTAATAGATCCTTCTACATCACCAGATGTATCGTACACATCCAAGACAAATCCGAAAACCACTTTACTTCAGTCAGACACAACAGACACGTCAGTGCCATCGACAGCATCAAGTCAACAAAGTTTAGTGACTACAGATGTACCTAGCACTGAATCTCAAACAACTTTTAAAACTTCACCCATGACTTTGTCAAATATGTCAGTAACCACCTTTAGACAAAATTCAAACTCGGGTGAAACTAGTGGTACCACGGGGATTAGATCAACCAATCATTTCTCTTCAAGATCATCTGTTTCAAAGACAACTGAAAGAACTTCATTTCCAACATTAGCTAATTCCACGGGCAATGAACCAGGTTCTACTACAACAGTTGTTCTACTTGGGAAGTCCCGGGATGAAGGGGATCGTACTTACGTCATTGGTAATATGGTTTCAGTTATGCTTTTTGAAAAGTAGGTTTACTAGTCTAAATTTTCAAAGAAAGAAAAACTTGACCAAGGAAGGCTACGAATCCCTTGGTCAAGATTGTCTTCGATAAACTTTCTGCGTGTCAAAGCACCATTCTACGCCAGTCTTCAACGGGTTGTCAAGACAATTTACATTTTATGGATAAATAATTAGGTGATACCTTGCTTTGTTTAATGCATCACAAAGATGCATTTCTTCCCCTTTGTCAAAGCACGGTTCATTTAAATTTGTACACGTTCAAGCAAGTTTTCGACTTTTCGAATCAAATGCATCAAGAGATGGTACACGAAATGGGGAATTCTCTGCTAGAATTGAAAACTTTGAAGGAAACGGGGTGATTTTTTGTTACAACTCTAATCCCAAAGATCTCGCCGTATCGGTCTATGTAGATCAAAGATCAGACTGCACGTTCTGTGCAGTCTGATCTTGATCTGCATTGTCCACAGAAGCACACTGATTAGGCCTGATTTGCCTATGAGTAAAGGTGTATCTCTCTTTATTTACAGTGATTGCTATATGTTGTGGAATACTGGCTGCACTACTTATCGTCGTGTTTGCGTTCCTGTATAATATAAGGTAATGCCTAAATATACATTTCAGTCAAATATCTCGATACTCGAAGATCATCCAAGACGTATTCGAGTTATGGAACTCATGTCCACAAACCATTATTATGTTATGTTTGTTTAAATTGTCATGTTTATGCAAAGTGTCATATTTCTTTTTTTAAATATGATGGCAAATGTCGCATTTAATCCTGCAAAACTATGGAGGTAAACAAAGAAACATCTTGGTAAATGTAGGCAGATGTACAAGTGCTCGTTCTGATCAGTGTTACTGTTTGTCATGATGTTGCCATGTCATGTCTGTGGCCAAAGGTGCCTTCCATTATCAAATCAAACCAAGCTGTAACCGAATACAATAACTTTGTATAAGATCATGTTTTCTTTTTATACATGTCTGCATTTCACCTAATTAAGGTCTACGGCCCCTAGCTCATATTAAAAGACGGAAGATGCGCAGATTGGCCGAATAGTCTTTACGAAAACGTCGATGTTACTCGATATTTACAGGTGAGTTGGTGAGTCTACGTCCCTTAACTCTCATATGATAAGACGGAAGCGACCGAGGTTGGCCGAATAGCCTTTACGAAAACGTCGAGGTTTACCGATGAGTTAGGGGCCGGAGACCTTAACATTTCACCTTTTTTTTGACTGGTATCATGTATAAACTCAAATTCCCCGAAAATCTACGAAATCACCCTCACAGTTTTCCTACCAATTTGTGCTGAGCATCATAATTACGACAACTGATTATTTCTTACCACTGACCATCTTCACTGTCGAGCTCACATCATGACATCAATCATCATTAGTCAGACTGTTGACAAACAGGTTACGAAAACAACCAATGTCCTCAGATATGAAGGCGTTCCTAAGTTTGTGCTGAAGACTGTTACTTTTCTTTGATGATTAACCGTTAAGCTGCTTGGCGCGATTCACTGACCTTCTGCGGACGGTGAAGATCAAAATCAGACTGCACAAAACGTGCAGTCTGATCCTGGATCTACACCGTCCGATAAGGAAGTATTTTTTCAAAAATAAGTCTGAAAATGCATAACTCTTGTTTTTACCGTCGGGCTTGACATTTTTATTGTCTAACTTACTTAGCAGGAAAAGGGTTAATGATTTTCTTATACTTTATTACTATCTAGACGCAGATCTCGGAAAAGAAACAAGTCGATACCGAGAAGGGAACATACAGCTACAACGTACACATATATAGACGCCTTTAAAGGTGACACTATCACTTTACTGAATGAGCCAATATATTTTACCACTACACCGGTTGAAGTACATAGACAAAACGATCAGAGATTTGAGACCAGTTCAATAGCATTGGACACCTCAACAGCACCGTTCAATGATACCACTGTTACCCCAACACAAACGGACATATATGCGGTCGTCACCAGAAGACCCCCGGTATTTCTGCCACAGCCTATGAAGAAAATGATATCTTTTAAAGGAACCGGAAGCGGAAGTGACCAAGGGAAGGAAACACCGTCAGGAGAACAAAGAAAGCCAGTGTCCCAGTACGGGATCTTACAAAGGAGAGAATCTGCAAAGTTAGAGAGGAAAACTTCCCAGGTTCTAGGAGATAGCGACGGGAATCGAAATGTAAGATCGCAATTTGATCACATTGATGTAGATATGCATGCATTTTAATGTTTCTTGATTTTACAGCAGTATTATCCTTAAACTGGTAAATAAATAAGATAAAAATATCTAGCCGATTATAAAAACAAAAATATTTAGATTTTTTTTTAGCGGAAAAAGTCTCATCAAATCGGACAGCGTGGTTTCGAGGTCAGACTACACGTTCTGTCCAGTCTGATATTGAATATACGATATCTGCAAAAGCGTAATTTTTCTCGCTCAGAAGACTGAGGTTGTAGCCTTTCTTTACGATTGATAAAGCACCGCCTAAAACAATTGATACATCACTTAGCCTGCAAGAAGCCCTGCTCTCAACCCGTTTGAGCATTTGTGGGACCATATTGGGCGTCAAGTTCAAGAAAATCTACAGGAATTAGCCAAGGTACACTCCATGACGAATGCCAGAGGATCCCAATTATGCGAATTAGGCGTTTGTTTTCCAGGATGAGGAGGAGAGCTGCAGCAGTTATCAGTGCCAATGCAGGATATACCAGATAATGATGTTACCATTGCTGTTGGCTCAGGCATGACCAGTGAACGTTGTTTGAGAATTTGGTGTACGTCAGACCATTGACCAAGTCTCTGTGACTATAGCTTTGGACATAATCATATTTTGGCATTTTCGGTGTTCCTATCTGACTGTCAATAAGTTACAGCTAAAAGTAGAGGCGGTGTTGGTAGTTGGTTGATTGACACCTTGGAGTGTTCCATTAACCAATTCATAACCAAATCTTAAGTTTCCGTATCATAAGTGACATGTGGATTGTGTTGAACACAACTTTATAACATGAAAATGGGTGGTGCTATATTTATGCTCATGTGTATAAATAGAAATCCACCAGGGCTCATAGTCACCAATGATTCTTTACTGCATTCTTAGTTTTATTCTATGTTTAGAAAGTAGCACAATTTCTGATTGGCTAAAACATTTGATTTCGCCAAACAGATATTACGTTACTGTGAAATTTATAAAATTCTTAAGAATTCGAACAAGAATGGTATTAATAATTAGTATTAGTGATACATGGTAGAATAGTCGTAGGAAAAGAAAATAATTTGAAGTGCATGTTAAGAAAAGACAAAACTGCTTGTAATCCTTAATCGCTGCTTTTTCCTTTGATATTATTATAAGTCGCCCATGTCAAGTGCATACAAACTCATATTTCATTAGGCCCACCACGCTTTGACCCATTACCAGTGTTCACAATTTTGATCATGGCCGGCGATACTTGAAAAAATAATCGGGGTAATAAATATATTATCACCATGACTTTAAGAGACCCAACACTCCTTCTTGTATAGACAAAAGAAGCATTTTCTCCTTTTGCCACTATATGTTCAAACACTGACGAAAAACCTTCAGTATGTGATAAATTGTATAAAAGACTGGATGGATAACTCGTCAAAATTAATGAGAGGAAATGAGAGTTTAAGATTTTTTTATGTACGTTATTTTATCGAACGAACAATTAATGTCAAACAGAGGATTGAATACATATAAAACATTTTTATTATCGTTGACACATGCGTCCGTTCGGCTGTTTTTAACAAGTATTTACCGTGGGGAGTATCAACTCTGTGATGTTTACATGTTTTATCAGCTTTGAAAATATTTCATTTAGACTTTGCTTACTATTGAAATTATAATGTGCAAGTAAAAAGAATTGGGACGCAAGCTGTGAAACTTATAAACTTTTTCAAATACATTTTTGTGCAGTTATTTAATTATGTTTATAAAGTAACTGGATATACTCCGGTGGAACTATAGTATCTAACAAGCATGTGTATGAAGATATGTCTATATAAATATCATACAGATATCTATACTGCTATTTTATTTTTCACTCCGATATTACACTTTTGATTTCTTAAAAAAAAAGAGAAAGAAATAATAATTTAATAAACAATGGCAGGGACAGTTTACTTACGTTCGCGTATATCTGTACTTAAAAGCTATTTGGTGGATTATGAGAAAAAATATTTCAGTAAATTCATTTCGTGCTTGTTAAATAAATCACGTGAAATTTTTCAACCATTAGAAACATTAGAAAAAAAAGTCAAATATTTGGAAATGAAGGTGTTTTGTCGGAAATTAATCCTGCTATATCAGACTGTAGGGACAAAAGACCAAACGGCACGTTCTCTGCAATGTCCACAAAATGTCTAAATCAAACATCTTTAGCATTTTAGTAAGTGAATTCAAATGGAAGTGTAATTTAATTATCGGCTTGCAGAGCTTAAAACCAATAAATTCTATGACACGTAATTCGAGAGAATGAGAAAGAGATCCACTGCAGACAATGGTTTCTTAAATCTCTGGTTAAGTAAATAAAAAACGCCGTCGCTGAAATTTAACATATATATCATTTGGTCTGCAACACGCGAAAAGGGGCATTCGGACATTTGCGTAAAGTGTCGTCTCGGATCAGCCTACGCAGTCCCCGCAGTCTAATCCGAAACGAAACTTTCTGTTTTTATGTAATTTTCTGATTTGCGCAAGTCTATTGTAGGATAAAATGTGATGTAGTCGTAAAGTGCCGTCTCGGATTTGCCTGCACGGACTGCCCAGGCTGATCCGAAACGACACTTTACGCAAATGTCCGAATGCCCATTTTCGCATGTTGCAAGCAATATTAGTTCCTTTGTAAATTTTCTGCATGGCCAAGGACCACATTCTACCTCGAGATCATTTCGATTGTAAGACTGAATTTTATGGATCCCTAATTATGATATAACTTGCTTTGTAAAATACGTCATAGAGATGCATTACACCCTCTTTTCCTAATGAATTGCTCATTTGTTATTATTATCATACTATTTTGAGAGTTTTCTTTGACACAAAATTTGTACTAGTTTTTACAGGGCAGTGTTAGTTTATTAAACAAAGAAAAAAAAGCTATTCATACACTATGGGGTATCTGTTGTTGTTTTTCTGTTTATGTGGTTTATTGACTGTTGGATATAGTCAGTTACCCATGAGGTTGCCGTTACCCATCTTTTGTGGAGAAAGAGCGAGTAAGTAACTGCATGACCTGTTTTTTTTTCTATCTTTGTTTCGATTTTTTTCTTTTTCGTCTCGGGTGAAAAGCTTTGTTTGTGCGTTTGTTTGTGTGTTTGTTTGTGTGTTTGTTCCTTTGTTTGTATTAGTTTAACGCCGTTTTAAAAGCTTAGATCATATCATGGCGGTCAGTGCACCATCTTGTGTCTCGAGGCTTTCCCACACCAGTACTGACAAAACTTTCTTTCCAGGCCATTGACTATACTTTTCTAACATGCAACACAGGTGAGAGGCGAACAACCGCCGGAAAAAAAGTTTACCTCAACAGGGTATTGAACCCACAACCGCCTGATTTAGAGTCAGATACGCTAACCACTGAGCTACCCGGCCGGATAGGGGCAAAGCAACCACTGGCTTAAACAAGTGTTTTGCAAGGTACCCATTGATGGGTGCCCTGGCCGCCGTAATTATTTTCATATTTTTATGATTTCAAGAACATTTTCACTGATAAAACCCCAACTTATCGGACAGTGTAGACTTGTGATCAGGCTGAACTTTCAGTGCGGTCTGATCTTGACCGACACTATCAGCAAACAAAAGTGCATTCAGACCCGTTAAGTAGCCAAGGGGCTGAAAGAATGTCCTTGTCTCTATACTGTCATGGTTTGACTATTTGGTCATCTATTTTTTTATTCTATTTCTCTTCATATAATTTTTTCTTGCTGTGAGGTTTCAGAAATTAAAGGGTTTTTTTTTTTGTCCTGTTATCTATTTCATGCTTTTCGGTAGTTTATCGAGAAATTATTGTGGAATATTGTTCGATATTTCATGGTTACTACCAGTGAAAAATACCGATTTTATTTTCTAACCCTTCAATTAAAGGCGGAAACAGTAGTTCCCGCGCGATAGTTACCTAGGTAAACAGTGCGTGCCATTCAACCAGATGGAAATATGACGTAATTTACCCTAGGATTGGGGTCAAAACGGCCCACTTCCAAAACGGCCCGGTACCAAAACGGCCCTCGCGCTTTGCGTAATATTGTAATGCGTTGTTATGCAGAAGGGGTACGCCACGGGGAATTACCGTAAACAACTGCACTGGATTTTGATGTAGGTCCCTGAAAAAAGGGGTTAGAAGCATGAAATAAATAGAATATTTGTGGGGGGTTTTTTTTCATGAAAGATCGAAATCTATTTCATCAAGTGCACATCATCGGTAATATTTGCACCAGTGGCTCTGACTCGTGCAAATATTACCGATGATGTTCACTTGATGAAATAGATTTCGATCTTTCACATTAGAATTTGTCCTACATTAGACTTGTGTGAAACAGAAAATCACACACGATCGGAAAGTGTCGTTTCGGATCAGACTGCGCGGACTGCTGCGCAGGCTGATCCAAGATGACAGTTTACGCAAATGTCCGAATGTCCCTTTTCGCGTGTTGCAGGCCAATTATAAGTAAAGAAGCGTCTAAATCAATGTTGTAATACACAGGACTACCGCATGCGGGTGCCAATGTTTGGCTGCAGCTGCTTGATTTTCAGTGAAAATTCTAAGTCGAAAACGGGGGAAAACTGTGTCAAAAATATTTTGATGGTGACTTGCTTTTGTAATATGGGTTCCCCATGTGATAGTTAACAACTGGTCCGATTTTGATGTAAATATCTTCATTAATGACAGAGATATACACGTATATAAAAATTCAAAGTTTTTGCACCACGACGACAGGACTACGACAGTACCTCGACGTTTACTACGAAAACAGCCGAGCTAATAATGAGAAACATGCGGCCATTATATTTTCCACAAAACAAGTAAAAACCGGGGGTTTTTCATGGCTATAAATTTAACAAAATACAGGAAGATGCAAATCAAGAGACTTTCTATTAGATTTTAAAATGTTGTGGCGGGAGGTGTAGATCTAAGATCAGAAAGCACGTTTTTCGCTGTCTGTGTAACGACGTGTCATATCGTTTGTATCGGGGAAGGACTGAATAACAATTACTTTGATATTGCATGTTAACATGCGTCTTACACGTGTATCTTATGTAACTAGTTTATGACGATTTTACATAACATTGAAACAGACAAGACACACTGAAAAAACGGTGCAAGCTTAGGTCACACATCCGTTGAATTAGGTATGCATAGCTGGCCGTGCATAGAAATGTTTTGTTCGTAAATATCATTGAACCATCTCCATAAGCAGGGCGTTCCGGGAAAAGGGGGGGGGGGGGTCTAATGCTTTGCCACACAACAAAATTTTGGACTGGTCCAAATTAAGAGCATTGGCAGACCACAAAATAAATGTGACTCAAATACAGAAATTTGTTTTGGGAAGGGTAGAAAATATTGTGGGAAAAGGAGAAAATGCTGGTTACCAGCATTTTCTCCTTTTCCCACAATGTTTTCAAAAAGCTTCTTTATCAGGGTCGTTAAAAGTCGGAACTGTGTGGTAAAGAGTTAATGCTTTTTCTTTATGCATTTAAATGATTATACCATGCAATGCATCTTGTCATTTTAGACTTTAATTTGTAGTCTGCAAATACATTCAATTTGGACTTGTCTATAATTTTGTAAAATTTTTGTTAAAGAGATAGAGGAGACATAACAAATTTCAGAACTATTGTAAATGTATTTTTAGGAATGTAGCTTATCGTTTACAACATTTATTTTAGTTGTATATATTTCTATCGATAAACCATTGGGTTTAACCCTGACCAAAGGTCCTTGAGTCGCGCTTAGCTGTTTAAAGTCTAGAACAAGTCCATCGATCAGGTCACTAGAGAAGATTTTTACTGATTATTCAAATCAGGGACCGATTAGCCTGCGTTCTAAGTCCGTTCATTTTTTTATTTTTTGTCATGCGGACGTTATCATGTCAAAAATGACGGCATGAGGAGATTTGAAAACCGATCGGAGCGACATCTACTTTACCCCATCTCACAGTGGGGTAAAAACAGGTGTCGCTTCAATCGTTTTCGAACATAAATGACTAAAAATAGATACTGAAATTCCAAAAGCCTCAGATTGATCACTTGCTGTTTTTGTTCCATCTTTGAAAATATTGACAACAAAATATCAAACGGGTTATTCACAATGACTTTGGAGGATATTTTAACAACATCAAGTGTTGTTGAGGGTGGCGATGTATGTTTATGGCACCGACCACTACGAAAGAGTAGGCCTAACTCATATATGAAATTACCCCTGTAATAAGCCTACTTGAACTGATCGAAAAAGGCGCGAATCCATCGTTATTAACGCTGTGACGTCACGCGATAAACATTTCTATAATTAGATTGATTTAGTTAAGTTTAAACATATTTTATTGCCAAATACATGGAAACATAAGCGATACATAAACAAAATTTCTAGTACATGGAATGACACATGTACATTGGCAAAGGGGTCTGGCTGCAAGTTCTCACTAAGTAGATTCGGCCATTCCCCTTCTCCAAGTTTATGTTTAAGAAATAAAAGTCTTAATAGCAGCTGAAAAACGTTTAAACGTTACAGTAGTTAAGGAATAATACAGAAAAACAGATAACATAATATCTGAACATACAAAGACTAAAAATAAGATAAGATAAGGGTGATAAAGATAGAAAGATAGATTATCACCCGGGATTCGAGATTGGACAAGTCTGATCAAATGGCGGCTCATACAGGATAGGCTTAAGGTACGTATAATAAGCGAGCATTTAAACCTTCCTGAATCTTTATTAAATCCCTGGACAGAAAAAAATAATTGATTATCATGGGAAGACGCTTAAATGTCCCCAGGCGGTAATAAGAACGGATTTGATAAACAGTTAGCAACCAAAGATTAACAGCAGAAATTTTCATCGGTTGATCATCGGACACCGTTACTGAAAATAGTACAATGGCGACTGCTTCTATATTATATGTTACATTATTTATATCATATATAAGAGATAGAGACAGTCGCCAATGTACTATTTTAGTACATTGTACATTTAGTACATTAGCGACTGTTTCTTTATTATTTATATCTTATATCATACAGGATATAGGGCAGTTGCCAATGTACTATATTTAGTAACGGTGTCTGATGATCGCCCGGTGAAAAATTTGTACCCTGTGACAGACCGATGGAATTTCAGTGGCCTGTGGCTGTGCATTAGCAAGAATTTGATATCAAAATCAAGCGAATGGCACATTCATTTTCGCTCTATTTCAGTACAAGCTGTATGTCGTATGCAACCTAACCCTACCTCGCAAGGTGAGCAGTTCGCCAACATTCATGGTGTAGTGATCCTGACGCAAAGATTGGTGAGTTAAAAATCCTCGATTTTAACCCTTTTGCTGCTTAGTGCGGTCCGGGGCGCTTTTGCGGACAGTGTAGATATTGATCAGACTGCACAAAATGCAATATGGGGGCGGCTTAACTATTGAGTGGAAATTTGTAGTCATTTATTTAGCAGTTTAAAGATTAACCTCTCTATTTCTCTATACAACGACATTCATCACGCCTCCGTTTAGAGTTCCAATAACAGCAAAAGTAAACAATGCAGGTGTTAAAAATGCATCTAAATTTAAATCATACTATTTAAAAGTATGGAAATTATTGTGAAGATGACGGGGTTATTTTTTAATTGTGCGGTTGGTCCAAGTGTTAGTCGTTGGCAGAAAAATGAATTTTAAAAGTAGGTCAAAAGTTTCCAGGTCGCTCAATCTTTTGTTTACTTTTTACCTGGTTTTAAGATTTATTTTCCTGCCAGTGACTCACACTTGGACTGACTTTACAACAACAGACTGTCATCTTCACAATAATTTCCATACTTTTAGAATGTTTGATTTAAATTCAAATGCATTTTAACCCCCGTATTGTTTATTATTGACCATTATTGGGGCTTTAATAAAGACCGTCGTTACACTTTCTACAAATTTTCAATTTTCTATAGATCTATTTTTTTGTTGTAAAGAAAAAACTCTGTGCGGTGATATTCGTTATAAACACCTGCGTAACGTCTACATTCCTCAGTTTGTTACAAAAGCCTTCGTCACAAAGACTTCCTTGGTCACATTCACAGTAATATGCAGACTGGATAAACTCACTGTCAGATTTATATGTTCTGTGCCTGTATTCACCAACCATTCTAAGTTTCATTCTTAGTCTTATTCTAGATTTAGAAAGTAACACAACTTCTGATTGGCTAAACCAAATGGTTTAGCCAATCAGAAGTTGTGTTTCTTTCGGATTTAGAAAATTCTTTAGAACAAGACTAAGAATATTCTTAAGAAGGGTCGGTAATTACTGACCTTGTTTAGTCTGATCTTGATCTATGCCATACGCAAAAGTCTAAAGGCTAAGCTAATTCGAATTACGTTGATCTAATTATTCTTTATTTTCAGACGTGTTTTACATACTACTCCTTACAAATCAAAGTAAATATAGAAGGATTACCTGCCGATGGTAGATGGACCTATCATGGCTTTCATGTTCACGAGACCGGGGACCTGTCAAACGGGTGTGAGTCCATGGGACCGCATTATAACCCCTACGGAACTGTACATGGGGCTCCGAGAGACCCCGTTACGTAGGTACATCTATGTCCTCGGAAACGTAGATGAAATAAATCTTTAGCCAACCTGTAATGGGCTTGGTGAGATGAAATTAGACGTGTTCAGTGAAAAGGGGGTTTAATGCATCTGCAAATAGTTTCGACCATGGTCAGCCTACGCGGACTACTTTTTTGCTTTTGGTAAATTTTCTGCATATCCAAGGACCATTCTACCTCTTGATCCAGTCATTAATCAGACAAAATTTATTTTATGCATCCAAAACTATGTGATACCTTGCTTGGTATAATCCATCACAGAGATGCATTAAACTCTCTTTTTTCCAGAGCACGGGTCAAATATATTGCAATTACTGTTATATATGACTAGAAGCTGTATAAGCTTATTTCAAATAAAAGTTGTTCATGTCTCCTTAGTTATCTTTTTGTCTAAGAATTTAATTAAGAAAATTTACATAAAAAATATTAAATCAATAAATGTAAGATTCTCTTTATCATACAACTGTATCACAAGAATTATAGTACATGATGTGTTAAAACATAAGCCTACATATACATGTGTTTTGAAATATACATGAATCTTACTCGTTATTTTGACAGGTACATCAACGACAAAAAATAGTTCCAAGAAACTTATGTATAATAATGTTGTTTGGACAATAAAATTCACAGCTTTGTTGAGATAATCAATTTTTAAAAGTTAACTTCTCATAAAAATTTGGATCAGCAATATGTTAAAAATGGAGCGTATGATTACACAGCTCTGACCAAATACGACACTATTTGCTTATCTCAAACGTAAGTAACACGTATGTAACATAAGAATATTCGGCTATATTACACTGAAAATAATGGTAGTCATATGGTAAATATGTATTTCTTTCTCAGTCGACGACACGTTGGTGCCCTCGGAAACGTAGTGAAGGACCCGTATGGAAATGTGCAAGGTGCGATGTTTGACAACATTGCCAGTCTGGTCGGGGAACGCTCGGTTGTAGGTCGGGGCATTGTTGTAAGTCACGTTTACCTTCACCTTGACCTTTAAACAAACGGCCCCTTTTTTTACGACCCCAAGGAAGACAGCTTTTGAAAACATTGTGGTAACAGGAGGAAATGCTAATAATCAGCATTTCCTCCCTCTCCCACAATGTTTTATCCCTTCAGAGACAAAGTCCATCATTCGAATAACATTTAATTTGTCGTCTGAAAATAGTGCTGCATAAGGAGAAATCGCTCGTTACGGTCAACTTTTCCTTAAACAAGACTGTTATATAAGATGACTTCATAACGCGCAAGGGCCCGTATTCACCAACTATTCTTAGGAACGTTCTTAATCTTATTCTACAGAATTTTCTAAATTTGAAAGTAACACATCTGATTGGCTAAACCAGTTGATTTGATCCATAAAAAGTTGTGTTACTTTCAAATTTAGCAAATCTTGGGGAATAAGACTATGAACGTTCTGAAGAATGGTTGGTGTATACGGACCAAGGTGTTTTGACAAAAAAAAAATGTTCAAAACTGGTGTGCTTTGAACACACAAACTGATGTCTCAGTTCAAAAATAGATAAATCTTAACTCCATTAATACAAAGAAAGGAGTTTGTGTGACAAATAAGACTGTCTACACACGCAAAGCCAGGCAGGTGGACAAAAAGATGGACCGACTAACGGACGGACGTTAGGACAGGCTGATCTTACTATTCTCCTGGGCTGCATTTCACTAAACTGCGTACGCACGAAATTTGCGTACGCAGTTTAGGTACGCACGCATAAAGTCTGAATACAGGTTTCACTATACAGCATGACTTTATTATTTGAGTAAATATATGCATACCTTTACGTCAACTTATACCTTCGGGTAAAGCAGGAATCGTATGTGTGTATATTCAACCCAGAAAAAAAAGTCCGTAAATCTACGCAGTAAAAGATACCCCTGGTCTGCCTTTCACCAAACTGCGTTCGCAAAAGATTTGCGTAAGCAGTTTAGGTAAGCAAGTATCAAGTCTGAAAACGAGTTTAACTAAACTGTATAACTTTGCAGTTTGAATAAATAGTTGCATAACTTTACGTCAGCTCATGAATACCTTTGGGTAAAGCAGGGATCGTAGGTTATACGTGTATGTACATATTCAATCAAAAAAGTACGTAAATCTACCCGTTGACAGGTACCCTGGGATGCCTTTCACTAAACTGCATTCACACGAAATTTGCGTAGGCAGTTTAGGTAAGCAAGCATCAAGTCTGAAAACGAGTTTCACTGAACTGCACAACTTTACGGTTTGAGCAAATATTAGCATTACTTTCCGCCAGCTCATACCTTTGGTATTACTTTCACTCAATAAACGTTTCATTATCAGTTTATGTTATAGTTTGTATTTGGGATAACAAGTTCAAAATCACGTACCGTGACGAGATCATTTAAAAACCCAAGACAATATTGTTTATATTATCTCATCACGGTTCTAGGTTTTAAACCTGTGTTCCCAAAATCAAGCAATAATATAAAGTGTTAATTAAAGGTTTATCGAGGTTAGAATTATAAAGCAGGGATCGGATATGTGTGTATATACATTCTCATGTAATTTGCGTAAATCTACGCAGTTTATTGAAATTCGGCCCTGGGTTTTTTAGGGAATAACACAGTAAAACCTTGCAGAAGCCTATGTATGCATGTATATGTACAGTGTTTTTGTCTAGCAACATGTTTTGTAAGCGGCTATGTTGACAGTTATATTTTTTAGCAAAACATGCATTTTTTTATGAGACGACTGGTAATTGTTGACAGACGAAGATGACCCTTTACGAAATGATTTTTTCTTGTTGTTATGACCCTTGAGTGAAGGCATATTGTAGGACCATAGAAAGCCTTTTCAAAACAAAGAGGATAACAGAGAAAATATGCATGTTACACAAAATTTCTCATTTTTTCACGTCTTTTGCCCTTTTTTGAGAAAAAAAAACTGTCATTTGACATTAAAAAATATTGTTCGTCTTCTAACGTTTTCATTATGGACAAGACTTCGCATTAACCCATAATTACACAATCCTGTGTTTGAACGGCCGTGGAGAAGAAGACTTTTGAAAATATTGTGGGAAAAGGAGAAAATGCTGGTAACCAGCATTTTCTCCTTCTCCCACAATGTTTTCTATCATATCAAAGAAAGAAATCATCTATTGAGCTTCTTTTAATTTGTCGTCTGCAAATGCTTTCAGTTTGGTCGAATCCACAATTTTGTCGTTTGGTAAAGGGTTAAATTTTATTGTTTGGTAAAGAGTTGACAGATCAAACTTGTGTTATAAGACGGTAGTTATCAATCACAATATTGTAAATTGGACGTAGTGCATACTCGTTCTCAATATGTGTAAACAAAAATGTTAGCATGACGATCTAGCTATCCATCCGTCTGTCCATCCACCCATCCATGCACCCACCCATACATCCACGCACCCACCCATCTATCTATATATCTATCTATCTATCTATCTATCTATCGTCCATCCATCTATCCATCCATCTATCCATTCATCCATCCATCCATCCATCCATCCATCCATCCATCCATCCACCCAACCATCCATCCATCCATCCATTTTATCCATCCATTCATTATTCCGTCATTCCTTAATCATGAGGTAGATTGATCCTTTGATATGCCGAAAAGTTAAAGATATCAAACTTTTTAGGCCCATGTCAGCCTGCGCATGAAGCGCAGGCTATCATGAGTTGATACTTTTTGCAAATGCAGTAGGTCCCCTTATCACATACCGTGTCTCATTATCATTTACCTTATTTCCACAGCTACATGAACAAGAAGACGATCTGGGTCGTGGCGGCAACGAGGAAAGCTTAAGGACGGGTAACTCTGGACGGAGACTGGCCTGCTGTAGAATTGAGCCTTTGTATTAGACCAGACCGCTTGCTTATCGAGTCCATAATCTAATATGTACAGTTTCTTAAAGTTTGCTTTATACAGTGATTTTTTTAACATTTCAAATATACCATTTAACCCTCTTCCACACATTCCCGACTTCTAACGACCATGAGAAAGAAGCCTTTTGAAAACATTTTGGGAAAAGGAGAAAATGCTGGTATGCAAAACTTATTTTGTCATCTACAAATGCTTTCAATTTGCACTTGTATAAAATTTTCTCATTTGGCAAAGAGTTAATCCTATGCTAAACAATCTCGGATTTAACTACGCAAATGAGTGAATCTGCTGAACAGATTGTTGTAAAAGGAGTGACTAGCTTTTTCTCCTATCCCATTCATCCCCCTTTTATTTACGAATTCCATTATTTGAGCGATGTTCAATTGCTTTCAATGTGGATAAATCTTACATTTTGTCGTCTGGTGAAACGTTAATACAATTATGAGGAAAAAGTTTATCAAAACATTGTGGGAAAAGGAGAAAATGCTGGTTACCAGCATTTTCTCCTTTTCCCAACAATGTTTCCTACCTTTTCAAAACAAAGCCCAACGCTCGAGCCGAATTTATTTTCTTATTTGCATGTCTACTTTGAATTTGGACAATTCCAGAATTTTGTCGCTTAGGAAATACTGACCTGCTGCTTCAGGGCACCAGCTAAGCTATTACCTACTAAAGTAATGCAACATACATTAGAATTTGAACATATTTACAATACATGAGCTTCGGAATAGGAGCAGTAAGGTTGGCTGCCGCAGCATCAATATTTTGTACGATTATATGTTTAACACTGGAAATGAAAGAAAAAAAAAATACAAAAACACAAGTAGTTTATTTTCTCTTCCAACAGCTTTGTAAACTACACTAAACAAAACTTCTAAACGGCCACTTTTAAGCTGGAATTCCCCGTAGACCTTTTTTGGCATTCGCTATCAAGAAAAGATACGGTTCATTTGGTTTAACTGTTCTGGAGAATAATTGACCAGTGTAAAAGCATACCTCACCTTGAGTCTGAAAAAAATTTTATGAGTTGTACTTTTGAAAGAAACTTATTTAACATTCATTCACCGAACATTGAAAATTTAAAAATTATTTCTTTGAAATCTTCATGCTCCTTCGCTCAGTTTATATTTTTGTGCATAAAATAATTTTCATGTTTTTTCTTATTACCGACAAAATTTCAGTAATTCATTATTGTCTTTTTAACCCGTTCTGGCCGACAGACACCACGCATGCGCAAACCACATGTTTACCCTTTTATGAAAAAGAGATGCCTTCTATTGGCAAAATTGAAAATCTTTTCATTACAATACCATGTCTAATTTCCAGATATATGTTGCAATTGGTATTTATTAACCTGTCTATTAATTGGTCAAATTTATATGAGAAACAAAAGTGGCCGGTTAGAAGTTTTGCTGAGTGAATATATTCAGTATATCGTTGTATTTTATGCATCATTTGTTAGTTTTTCTGGTCTTAAGTTAACGCCTTCTACGAGTACAACATTACTTCAGTCATTCAGGCGTTCGCTGTGCCTATCCTATATGTATTCCTGGGGTTTCTTTTCCAAGCCCCTGCCTGTTTTCTAAAACAGCAGTATCGTCGAAATAGAGTTCAGCGTTAATAGAGGCAGGAATCCTGTGCAAAGACTACATAACGAATCCTCAAACAGAGTTGGCAAAAGTGAGAATTGAACTCATGATCCCTATTTGAACAGCCCTGTACGCCACCGACCAGCCGCAATTGCAGCTTGAACCCGCCTTCGGGACCGAAAGAGTCAATGAATGATGTTTTCAACGTGATAACTCTTTACCAAACAACAATTTCTGGACTTGTCCAAAGTGACAGCATTTGCAGACGACAAAATAGATGTGAATCAAAAATTGAAACTTACTTTTGGAAGGGTAGAAAACATTGTGCGAAAAGGAGAAAATGTTGGTTACCGGCATTTTCTCCTTCTCTTATATTGTTTTTTAAAAGCTTTCTTTCTCAGGATCTCAAATTCTGGATTGCATGGTAAGGGGTTAAGAAATATCAGAACAATTAAAGTACTATAATTACTTTGATTATGAGAATGTAACTATTTCAAGAATGTTCCCGTTTTCGTCCGGATTTCGCTCAGCTGTTTTCGAAAAAAGGCTGTTTCGAGTTTGAGATAATTGGAATACTTTTATCGTATTTACCCCTTGCTAATTTTTATCTAAAAGTAGGGCGAATATACGTTTCTTGAGGTTCTGTAATGTAAAAGTAAATTGATAGACAAGAAAACGCGAAATCGATCGTAATTTTCGTCAAAATTAGGGTAGAATTCCCATACTCATATTTACGACATTCTCCTTTGTAGAGAGTAACAGAGGTTTCCGGCTGGTATTTGCCCGAGAATGAAAATGGGTCCAGAGTTTAGAAAAGTTTATTCTTCGGCTCAGATAGAAAATATATCATGGTAACGTTCGTTCTACAGCCTTCTTAGGCCACGCGCGATTATAAAACTTTTTTTGACGTATTTAGTCTTTGAAAGAAAATGTATGAACAGCTAATACGTCAATAAACATGTCATTGAGATAAGAAATATAATGATATGAAAGGAATGTCGAATTCATTTTGTTAGAATCTGTCGATAGAAATGTTTTCTTGAAAATAATCACATTTGATGAGGATTGTAATGACGCCACTATTAGTATATCCGAATATACACACCAAGATCCGACTGGGCAAAAGTCCAAGCTGATCGCGGTCGTCTTTCCTAGTAAAATACTTCCATAGTTGCATGATTGCAATCTGCATGTAAGTAAAAAGAAAAAAAATGTGGAATGAATTATTTTCCAATGTTTCCTTGTTTTATTCTCATGTTTAAGTTATTACAGATAGAATGGAGCGTAAAAGATGATAATGAATCCAAAATATAAAATGGCAGATAGGATTTTAGCTTGACTTATAACACTACATCTTTGTTTTTAAGTAGATTTGTTTGTATTGTATTATGGTTTAACGCCGTTTTAACAGCTTAGGTCATATCATGGCGGCCAGTGCACCTACGAATGTGTTTCTTGGCTTTATCGCACCAGTACTAACACAACTGTCTTTCCAAGACACTGACTACCGGTACTTTCTAACATAAATCAGAAGTGAGAGGCGAAAAATTGCTGGACAGAGAGTTTGCCGCAACCTGATATCGAACTCGAAACCACCAGGTCACGAGTCAGACACCTTAACCACTGGGATACCCGACCAGCCTGTTTTCAAGTAGAACGAATTCAAGTTAGTCACAAGAGTTATCATCAATAGTTTCCATTGTGTCTGTAGAACGAAATTACCGTCATAGGCTGTTAAAATTTGCATGACCTAATGGCTGCCATACCATTTGTTAACCGGCCAACCATGCTAATTTCTACCCCACCCCCATCTGTTGTTAAGGCGTTCTCGCGCAATAACCTTCGAATGTTTCACAGCATCGTTGTCTGTCCGTTAACCCTTTTCCACAACGACAAAATTCTAGACTAGACCAAATTGAAAGCACCGGCAGACGTCAAATTCAGTTGAGATCAAGAGATGATTTCTGTACTTGCATTGGTAGAAAACTTCATGGGAAAAGGAGAAAATGCTGGTTACCATTTTCTCCTTTTCCCATGTGTTTTCAAAGGCTTTCTAATTATGTTAATTAAAACCCGCAAATGATTCGTAAACTGTAAAAAAAATCAGAACATTATTTGCTTTTATTTTATTAAATTTTAACCCCCTAGGTTGCTAAGCACGACTGAAGGAATTTTTGCGAACAGTGTAAATCAAAATCAGACTGCACAGAACGTGCAGTCTGATCTTGGATCTACGCTGCCCGATAAGGAGATATCTTTTCACCAAAAATAGCTTTGTAATAACATCATTTGGGTTTTTACTACAGGCTTCAAAGGTCCATCTAACTTTCTTAGCAGGTTTAGGGTTAAATCTACAAATGAACTATTTATAGTTCGTGACTATCTTACCAATTTACCAATGAGTATAATTAAACTGGAAAATTTGAGTATGGAAGGGAACCAGACTAAGATCGGTCTATACGCACAAGCAGGCTGATCACAGCCAACCATTTCCCCCTCGAGAGGGACGCTAGAGCTCTCAACATGCAGGGTATGGACTTATGTTTTATCGAGGTGATTCAGGAGGAAGTGTTGGGTCGAAGTATAAAATATTACGGTGTGACAGAAACCCAGTGTAACCTCTCGAAATGTCAAAGAAAATTAATTACATTCGCACATTTAATACTGCCCCCTTTTTCACGGTTCATTGGAGGTGGTTTTGTGTAAAAAGGCTGTAGGACCCAATACTGTAAAATTTTTAGTATTCGAAAACCGTGATACTTCGAATTGAGCGGTGAATTAACCCCTTATCAAACAATAATATGGTTTCACGACACTGAGAAAGAAGGGTTTTGAAACTACTCTGGAAAAAGAATTATTAAATTCTATCGTTGCGGTTGGAAGTTTTTCTTTTTTGATAATAAAAATAATAAGGCAAAAAATCAGACAAAAAAGACAATTAAATACAAAATGCGTGTTTTGACGCCACTGCAGTTGAAACCCTAGGAAAACAACATTGGAAAAAGAAGCAATAAGGATTGGTTGTTATTAGTGATTGCTCCTTTTTTGTTCAAAAAAATTTTCAATGCTGTTTCAAAATGATGATTTCCATTCCTTCAAACATTTGTTTTTTGTGTAAGTTGCAATATACTAAACATCAGCGGGGGGGTCAGCGGTTGTCAGCGGGGTCCGGACCACCCCCCCCCACCCCCCCCCCCCCCCCCCAGAATTTTCAAAGTAACCGTTGTCTGCCTGAAATTTTGACCAAGTATGAATGTAGCAGTAGATTCTAGAACTGAATTGCCAACATCCACACATGCGTTATAGGCCTATAAATTATTCAAAGAACATTTCTTTGCATAGGTTTTCTAGTAATATTGTTCGCAGGTATACTATTATACCGGTGTACACACTGACAGGAAATACAAACATTTTATGCAGTAGCAAATTTGCATATGTAATGGTCTATTCGATTTTCCTGACGCCCCCCTCCCACTGGAAAAAAAACCTGGATCTGCCCCTGCTAAAAGTGATGGGTTTAGAAACCGCCTATAGAGTCTTTTTTTTTTTTTGTAATACAAATAATGAGTCACCATAATTTTCAAATACAAGAAAAACCGAAAGTCTGTCGCATTTTTCATTTTTAGAATAGAATGAATTCACATAAAAAAAAAGATAAACAATACAAAAGAAAATCAATGGATATTGTCACAAGTCAACAGCAAAAAGATTCAATTTTCCCACCCATTTGTCATATTAAAGCTATATCGATCACATCTCCATTTTATGACAACACAATTTACCAGGGAGCAGTGTTGTGGAAGAAAACACATTTTTCAAGATTAATCCTTAGAGGGCTGAATTTTAAAAATCGACTCTACCAGTCCTGAAAAAATAGGGCTTCAATTCCAGTTTAGTCAGGTCAGTGCACAAAAAAGCGGACAGTGTAGATCCAAGATCAGACTGCACTTTTGTAGAGTCTGATCTTGATCTACACCGCCCGCAAAAAGCACCCAGATCTTGATTTGCACTGTCTAATAAAAAAACAATAACAAAAACATCAGTGTTCTACTTGTCGATTTAACACTTCTGCAAAGATCGTTCTTTATCGTGATATGAGGGTTTTTCGATACTAAGATTGTCCAGCAAAGGCGTTGTTACTTGAGTGGACAGCTCCGATCAAGATCTTTGATTGTGACAACAATTTGTATTATTTTTATAATTACTTAAAATCAGGTAACTACACCTATGTTTGATTTTCATTGGAAATACGCTCGTATTTGTCATCCTGGACATGTTCCCCTTTCAAAGAAGTGCATGTCTGTAGTACTCTAACATGTGTATTCTAATTCTGGTATCTTAAGAGCTATAATTATAATACAGAAATGTATGGTGATATATTTCTGCCAGAAGGAGAATTTATTTTTGTCAGCTGTGGGCACGAACGCAACCAAAAAAAAAATCGTGACAAAAGTTGAGAGTTATCGCGATATTTTTATCGTTAACTTTTTATCATCTAGATAATATTTCCAGGAAAGTTTATTTTATCGCGATAGTTTTCTAAAATTATCGCAATAGCTACCACGTATCTCTTGGCAGAAATACGCCACCATAGATATGACATAACAAACAACGTCTAATATCCAATTGGCTTTTTGAAATATGAAGGATTTTGCAAAAGTCGGGTTTTACAGACAAAATTTCATTAAAACAGAGTAAAGGTTCTATCAAGCGTGCCTTTAAATCCATTACTACATTTTTGTGTGCGTAAAAAATTTGTTGCTCAAAAGTCCCTTAATACCAGATTTTTTTTTTAACTCATGATTGGCTCTTAAGAATTTTAAACTCGTGATATGGAAAAAGGCCAATACCAGAGATTGCATACATGAATACGATCCTTGTCGCTACTTATACCTGTGAATCCTTTCATTGGTGGGACACACTCATTTCTTTGAAAGAGCGCAAAATTGTCTTGACAGGGATTAACTTACTGCTTTTAGGTAATAAATCTAGAAATAAAACTAGCCCGAGCCTTGCTCGGATATTCATTCCGCAAAAGAATCGACACGGGAATGTAGGACAGCCATGCTTTGGAAATATCGCATATGAATAAATGGCTTTGACCAGTGAGGCCACACAACGCATAGCTGAAATAGGTGCATAATACTAACATTCGTAATGACTTTATCACATTGAAAACAGTGATAGTTATGTAAAATTTTAACACATATGAGCCATGCTCTGTGAAAAGGCTCTTAATACATCTGCAAAAAGTATCGACCCAGGCCTGCATGCACAGTCTGCGCAGGTTGACCTAGATCGAAACTTTTCGCTTTTGGTAAAGTTTTCGCATGTCAAAGGACCTTTGTACCTCATAATTCGAGCGGTTGTTAGACAAAATCGACTTTATGGGTCTATAATAACGTGATGACTTGCTTGATTTCATGCATTACGAAGATGCATTAAACCCCCTTTTGCCAGAGCATGGGTCATTTAAAAGGCAGACGAAATATTAGCCATAAGCTAGGAAAACGTAACTGCCCCCCCCCCTTCCGAATGTTTCATTCTCTTTACTAGACGAAAAGGTTAGAGGCCGGGTCATTTTTTAAAGTTGTTGCATTCTTCAAATTAAATGGGGCTCAAATGATGGGATTTGACCTTCAAAGGGTATAAAACATTGTAGAAAAAGGGTAAGATTCTGGTTACCAGCATTGTTTTTCTTTTCGAAACTGTGTTCAATAGCCGTCTTTCTCAGGATCGTTAAAACTCGGGATTATTTGGTATATGATTAAAATTGCAATTTTATGGTTGATGAATTGTGCGCATGTTTGTATTCACCGGCAAGTGAAGACAGGCGACGGCATAGACGTATCTATCACCCACACTAACCCTTAACATACTGAACAGGTCAAATGATACCGTCGAGTCGATTGTAAAAACCCAAATGTTTCTATTTCAAGGTTATTTTGGGGAAAGAAATGTCTCCTTATCGGACAGTGTAGATCCAAGATCAGACTGCACGTTCTGTGCAGTCTGATCTTGATCTATACTGTCCGCAAAAGGTACTTGTCTCGTGCTTAGAAACCGAAGGGCTAACCAATGATGTATATCCCTATTAAAATTAATGGGTTCGGAAAATTGATTTGACACATGGTCTGGTAAATTGGGGTTTAATACATCTTCGTGATGCATTATCCAAAGTGAGTCATCACATAATAATAAAATTCATCCTGTCAAACAATCGACTGAATCATAAGGTAGGCTGGTCCTTAGACATACGGACCCAAGGCAAAAAGTTTCAACCAAGATCAGCCCACGCAATCTGCGCTGGCTGACATGAGTCGTAATTTTTGCAGATGCATTAGTACCCACATTTTTCATTAAGCATGGTTCAATTTCATGTCTGTTCTAGTTTGTGCAAACTGAAAAAAAGGACATCAAAAATGTAAAAGATGGATACGAAAGTCTTCTTATCCGAAAAGAATAGTCTTGTTTCTTTCCTTCACATTGACCAAAGTGACAAAACTTGTCAGCGAACATTAAAACAAACCGTTCCCGTGTAAAATTTTAAACATTGAAGCCTATCTGTCATTCTTCTTCTTCTTCTTCTTCTTCTTCTTCTTCTTCTTCTTAATCAACTTCTTCTTCTTCTTCTTCTTCTTCTTCTTCTTCTTCTTCTTCTTCTTCTTCTTCTTAATCAACTTCTTCTTCTTCTTCTTCTTCTTCTTCTTCTTCTTCTTCTTCTTCTTCTTCTTCTTCTTCTTCTTCTTCCTCTTCTTCTCCTTCTTCTTATTCGTCTTCTTCTTCCTTTTCTTCTTCTTCTTCTTCTTTTTCGAATATTTTCATTATTTTCATTTTTGTTGTTTTTTGTTATTTTTTGTGTCGTTCAACTTATAAATGTGCCATGCTCTGTTAAAAGGGGGTTTAATGTATCTGCAACAGGTATCGACCCATGTCAACTTGCGCAGTCCGTGCAGGCTGATATGGGTCGAAACTTTTTGCTTTTGATCAATTTTCGGCGTGTTCAATGACCATTCTATCTCAGGATTCAGTCATTTATTAGAAAGAATAGATATAATTGATCCAATATGATGTGATAACTTGCATATTACAATGTATCATGGAGATGCATTAAGCTCCCATATGGCAGAGCATGACTCAAATTAGTTTTACTATACTTTACAAGTGTAAAAAGTTGTGTTGCTTGTGTAACTTCCCATTATGGCCACATTTACGCGTCAATGTTTAGAAAACGGTAGTCATTATATTTAAAACTGGATCTCGACAGAAAAACGTACATTTTCACTATAACGGTAAACGCTTGAATTATGTGTCCAAATTTTCTTTAGGTGTAGCCTTATCGTGCAATGGAAGTTTTTATCAAGTTCAAAAATCTTTATCAGAACAAGCCAAATGAGCAATTTTTTCTTTGTATGCTCTTTTTAACAAAGTAGACTTTGACATCAGGGATACACTTAAGTTGTTTGATTCTATAATAAACCCTATATTGTTTTATGGTTCTGCGGTGTGGAGTTTTCATAAGTCACTTGAAGTAGAAAAAGTATATTTAAAATTCATGAAAAACATTCTCCAGCTAAACCGTAGCGTTTGAACTCCGGCTATTTATGGAGCGATTTCATTGACTTAGCATTGGGCCTTTTTGTTTCTTTGTGCAATATCAAAGCAACAGTCTTATTTTCTCAATGGTCTCTCTCAAAAGAGCAATGTCCTTGTCCATATACTCTGTCAAACTAGCCCCTGCCTTCGTGTTCTGTCGATACAGTTACAACTCTGCACTGTGTCCTGCTTAGAAAGTAAATTTTTGCTTTCTTGTGTCCTTTTAAAGCAGGAATATTTTTACCTTTTAGCCCTGTCAACAAACAAAAAAAAATCATTGCAATGTCCGTGCTTTAAATGGTTGGTTTAGAGGTTAAACTAGTAGAAAACATTCTGGTTACAAGCATTTTCTCTTTTCCTCACAAAATTTTAAAAGTCCTTCTTTTCTTGGCCAAGAAAATAAACGATTGTTTGGTAAAGGGCCAAATCCTTGGAATATTGTCTCAAAGTTGACACCCGCTCCGTGTATCGAGCTCGGGACTTTATGGCTTCGAGGCCGACGCTCTACCTCACAACCACGCACACCACAATAGTAAAGCATCTGCACATTTTAAGAAGTACATTTTTATACATCAAAGTGCTTGTTAAATTTTCCCAAATCAATTTAGAATGTGAAGCCCTTATTGGCAAAATGACACCACGCCATTTCCCTAATGTCAACCATTCGTATCAAATTTGAAATTTGGCTCCCTGTCTTTTTGTTCCGAGCGGAGATTAGACTCGAGGCAATACTTGATCAACAAGAAAATCAATTTTGCAACTTAAATCTTTACTAAACGACAAAATCTTCGACTCGTCGAAAATGACACCATTTGCAGATGAAAAACTAAATTTGGTTTAAATGGTTGAGTTTATCTTTGGCACAAAAATAAATTTTAAAACCAGGTAAAAAGTAAACAAAAGATAGAGCAACCTGGCAACTTTTGATCTAGTTTTAAAATTCATTACAGTAATTTCCATGCTTTTAACGACATGATTTAAACGTAAATGCATTTCAACAACGGCAATGTTTATTTTTGGCCGTTACTGAGCCTTTAAATCAAACATTCTCCTCATACAAATTTTACATCTGCATTTTTCCTCTCAGTTATGATTTTAAAATCAGTAAATCACTATCTCAACAAACGAAATTGCTGCAAACGGCGTTTAAAGTACCCAAGTAAAACTAAATAGCAAGCAGAGAATTTGCTCAAATACACGCGTTCTGGCTAAAGAAAAGATTTCTTAATACGAAAAATTTATCCTTGTTTCACAATGTTTTTAAATAAGGTCTAGTGCAAAATGAAATGAGTCATTTTCAGGAAGAATTAGTTAACCCTATTTAGCATGCGGCCCCAAGCGTATGTTCAAAGGCACGCGCCTCATTATAAGATTTGATTATAAGGCAGAAATCCACGTCTAATTGACAGCTGAGAATGGTCGAGACCTTATGAAAAATGATACAACTACATTGAGAAACAGAATAGGTAGTATTCAATTTAGTGCCCTCCACCTTTTGCCACACAATCCCAGGTTTTAGCGACCCTGACAAAGACGGCTTTTAGAAAACATTGTAGAAAAAGGAGAAAATGCTGGTAACCAGCATTTTCTCCTTTTTCCACAACGTTTTCTACTCTTTTAGATACAAATTCCGTCATTTTGAGATATTTTTTTTACGTGCTTTTAATATGGATCGGTCCACGATTTTCTTGTGTGGTAAAGGGTTAATGAATGATTCGATAGACAATGTTTATTTTCTTTTTCAAATGTAAGAATACATAGCAACCAAGCGTGTGGCAAAGCTGAAGTTATGAAGCCCAGGGGCCGTATTCACCAAACATTTTAATTTGAATTCTACAAAGGGACATAATTACAACTTTGCTAAAGCAAACGGTTTAGCCAGTCAGAAATTGTGCCACTTTCTTTATCTAGAGGCCCTGAGATACCTTTCTCTAAACTGCGTCCCCACGAAATTTGCGTTTAGGCAGTTTAGGTAAGCAAGCATGAAGTCTGAAATGAGCTTCACTGAACTGCATAACTTAACGATTTGAATGAATATTAGCATAACTTTACTTCAGCTCATATCTCTGGGATCGTATGTGTGCATGTTCAGTCCCCAAAAAATTGTGTAAATCTACACAGTTAAGTGAAAGACATCCGTGTTCTGAACGTCAATTTTGCAAGTGAGCCATGATCTAGCAAAAGGGGCTTTAATGCATCTCTGGTTATCAACATTTTTTTTTTCCTTTTCCCACAATGTTTTCAAAAGGCTTCTTTATCAGGGTCCGTAAAACTCTGGTTTGTGTGTTAAGGGGTTAATCACAGTCCCTAGCGAATTGGTTAATAAAACACTACAGTTTCTTGTGTCATTCCACTGTTTTATAGAACTACTTTTGCAGGAGGTGTTAAACCGATAACTTTTTGGCTCATTGAAAATAGTGTAAACACCACTCCCTTCGACTGGCTGCTTCTGATTCCCTGACGAAGCGGGAGCCTAGCGTTTTTTTTTCTATAAAACAGTTGTCCAATGTCCTTCACAAAAAGGTGCGAAAATGACATCATGGGCAATGAACGTTTTTGCCATTCGTCTTCAAACACAGCAACCCTCGGAAAAAGTGCTATGAGTCTTGGCCATCACGGGCTCTAGACCGTGCCTCTTTGCCTGGTAACACACAAAAAAATAGTCCTGAAAGAAATGAAAAAAAAAGGTTCATTCTCTGTCTCTGAAGAAATAATCAAATCAACTTCAGAAATACATTGTAGACTTGTCCTATCATTATTTATCTTTAAACAGCGTGGCAGAAGTGCTAGACATCAAATTTTTAAATGGGACTACTTTTGGGTACTACGACCCGGTCGCATTTCATTCTGGTGTTACATCCGGATGCAGTCCGTTCTGGTATTACACCAGGAGGTGTCGCCCCACTGAGAATTGCTTCCGGATCTTGTTATTAAAAGCAGCCCTGTGTAAAAACTCTACAAACAGCACATCAGCTGTATTTTTTATCACATAAAATGGAGGGATTTGTCTAAAATGTGTGACTGATAAATTCTGTGGAAACTGCGTGCAAGTTGGTTGGTTTTTGGGTAACTATTTTCATGGCCTGTAGCGCCTACATAAAGGAACAAGGGTACTTTAGTTTGAGATGGAACAGCAAAAAACGTGATTTAGGCTGAGCCGCCATTTGTTTTACTTCTTTTATATGCCACTAAAAAATCAAACAGCGTTTTTGGGAAAGAAGATAAGGTCAGTCGAGTTTTAGGAAACACAATGCCAATCGTACTTTATCTATTGAATGAAAGTAAATAAGACAGCTGCTTTATAATAAAGTGGCGTAACCACATTTTTTAATGAAAGCTTGCCTTCAACTCCCTAATCTTTGGTCATCAATCTTAGAAGTAAAGTGGTTATTACCAGTAAATAATCTTAATAAACACACTGACAAGATTCACCCTTGTTATGTATAACTCTTCCAGTTGTAAATGTATGTTAGCAACGTCTGTTGACGATGTAGATTAAAGATCAGACTGCACAAATGGTGCAGTCTGATCCTGAATCTATACTGTCCGCTAATTGATTCTCTACTATGGCCAAAATTGTCTCTTTATTACTGTAAAATTTGTATTTTAGCTTTAGGTAAAAGATAACTATACTAAATAAGGCGACTAAAGTGTTTAGCCCTTTTCCCAACGATTCCATGTTTTATCTTTCTTAAATCTTTACCAATCGACAAAGTTTTAGACTTGTACAAATTAAAAGCATTTGCAGACGATTTTTTTTTTTTTTTTTTTTTTTGATAGGGTGGAAAACATCGTGGGAAAATGAGAAAGTGCTGCTTACTAGCATTTTGTCCTTTTCCTAAAATCTTTTTAAAAGCCCAGTTCCTCAAAGTCGTTAAACCCTGGATTAAAGATTAAGAAGAAAGCCTCTTTGAAAACATTGTTGAAAAAAGAGAAAATGTTTTTACTTTCAGCAATAATGCTTTCTACCGTTTCAAAGACAAATGCCATCATTTGAACCACAGTCTGCCTTTCGTATGCTTTTACTTTGAATTTCGTAGTCTAGTGAAGTGTTAATCTTTCTGCTGCTAAGCTCGAATCAAAGACCTTTTGCGGACAGTGTAGATCCAAGATCAGACTGCACAGAACGTGCAGTCTGATCTTGGATCTACACTGTCCGATAAGGAGATATCTTTTCCTCAAAAATACTTTTGACATAGCAAAATTTGGTTTTTTTACAATCGGTTTGGAAGTTTTATTTCACTTATTTAGCGGGAGAAGAGTTAAAAGGGAGTTGAGAGATAGTGAGATAATCTGAAGACAAACAAAAAACACATCGTTCTATTATCCCTTATCTTTTGAAATAATTTAAATGAAACTTTCAAGCCGATAGTAAAAAAAAAACAGATTAATGCTACTTCAAACTTATTTCTTGAAGAAAAATATCTCCGTTTAATCGGACAGTGTGGATCAAAGATCAGACTGCACGTTCTGTGCAGTCTGATCTTGATCTACACTGTCCGCTAAAGGTCAGTGATTCGAGCTTAGCAGCCTAAGGGTTAAACACTAGTCATTCTGTTTGTTTGTATTCTACATCAGAAATCTACAAGTTGACGCCCAGACCTTGTTTTCTTCAATCAACACACAACTCGAAATTATATGGTGACAGGGCTCTAGTTACAAGTCTATTAACATAACAGGAGCCCGGATCTGGGTTTTTGTCAAGTTTCGGAGCCCTCGACAAACCACAAATCATCGCCGCTGCTGACACCCTCGTTTTGTTTATATTCAAATTTCAAAGACAGACCAGGCTGTTTTGTATGTTTATTGATTTAAATAATTCGCCGCGGTCCTAAATTAAGAGCAATGGATGGGGAAATCAAGATGATAAAATGATCGTTTCCTTAAGCATTTGATACCCGTTTTACAGGGGTGACAATAGCCCTGAACACGTATAAAGGTGTTAGATTGATATATTGCGACCGGACTGGTGATTTCCGCAGTGGGGGTGTGAGTCAAGGGGATATTATACTTCTAGATTTATTAGTGGAAGTTTGACTTGATATTTCTTTTCCGACTTTCTGTTATCTCCTAGTTTCCACCATCATTTGATGTTAAGATTGCTAAATGAAAAAAAATTCCAAAGACAAAGCTGTAAAAAATTCCTACTTGAGCCATGCTGTGTGAGAAGGGGGCTCAATATATATGCAAAAAGTATCGACCCGTGTCAGCCTGCGCAGTCCGCGCAGGTACACCTGGGTCAAAGCTTTTTGCTCTTGGTCAATTTTCTATCTTTCAAAAGACCAGTCTACCTAATGATTCAGTCGGTTTTAAGACAAAATGCATTTTATAGACCTGTGATGACTTGCTTGGTGTAGTACATCACGGATTTTCTTTTCCAAACTTTATCTTTTTACTCGCCCTGTTTCCTGTAAAAATATATGAAAAAAACAATCCAAAGACAAAGATATTGCAAATCTATATAAGTCATGCTCTGTGAAAAGGGGTTTAATGCATTTGCAAAAAGTATCGACCCAGGTCAGCCTGCGCAGTCCGCGCAGGCTGACCTGGGCCGAAACTTTTTGCTTTTGGTATATTTTCTGCATGTCCGAGGACCAGGTATACCCCACGATTCGTTCGGTTGTAAGACAAAACGGATTTTATGGATCTATGATACTGTAATGACTTGCTTGGTACCATGCATCACGGAGATGTATTGGGCTTCCTTTATTCTCAGAGCATAGGTCGTACATTTTTGGCATAAGTTCAAAGTGTGTAAAGTTATCGGACAGTGTAGACCCAATACTACATGTATGCTTTATATTCTTTACATTCTTATATGCAGATCTGTAAATAATCCACAAGAACTAGAATATTCTTCTTGGCATTTTAGGGTTGACTGTCGTTCAGTGAGAACCTCGGTAAAACGTTTATTTCTCCAATATACCAAGTAAGTTATCACACAATTATGGATCCATGAAATAAATGTCTCATAACCCACTAAATCATGAGGTAGAATGGTACTTTGACATGCAGAAAATATACCATTGGCAAAAAGTTTCGGACTGCGCAGGCTGACCTGGGTTGGTACTTTTTGCAAATGGATGATAGACCCTTTTCACAGAGCGTGGCTCGTTTGTAGAGGACAGTTACAAAGTGACTCAATTAGTGAGATTTATCTTTCAAAGGGTAGAAAACATTGTGTGAAAAGGAAAAAATGCTGGTTTCTCCGTTTTCCACAATGTTTTTAAAAGCCCTTTTTCTTCAGCGTTGTTAAAACCCAGGATTGTTTGATACAAGGGTTAATCCATGAAAACTAAGAAAGACATGAGATCAAGGGATGTTCCTATATTTTCCGAACCATCTGCGAGGACAATGGCGATTGGTCGTTTGTGCGCGGTTTTTTGTACTTGCTCAAGATTTCTGCAGTCATGTTTGGTCGTCCAAAATGTCAAGATAAATCACATTTTGTATTCATACGCGCAATCAGTACTATGTGTTGGGAACAATACATTTGTTCTATATAAATCAACTCCTTACCACATTGCGGCAAGACTTCTGTGAAATTAACTGTTCATTAACAATACATTTAAAATAAGTTGGCCTGCATTACTTTGCTTGCCTTTGCTGACAATATTTATCGAGATTAGATTGTATAGAACGCACGATTTCATATTGGATTTGCATTATTCCATAATTTTATAGACATTTTGACCATAGTAGCATAATAATTGTAAATCTGTATCTTTTTGAAGACACAAAAGGGGTTTATTTGGCACTCTTATGGTCCCTCGAACAAAAGAACTGTAGGACAAAAGCCCCTTGCAATTAAGAGACTTACGGACGGAGAAAAGCCCAGTCCTTTTTTTTTTTTTTTTTTTTTCTTCTGACTTTTTGGCTTTTTACCGTATCTTTATGTAAGAAAGAAAAAAGAAAAAAAGTAACATAATTTCAATCTACTGATCTAATATTGAGGATTGAAATATCAATTCTATCAAGGATCGCAAAAATGCTATCAAAGGATGAAAATGTAATCAGACAATAGCACTTAAGTTGCAAATATGTTAAATTCACTGTTACCTGTGATTGACTTGTTTTTGTTTTCACTTTTATCAGGGTACATGTATGAATTCATATCTATATTCTCATTTCTTCTATCATATTTCTATTGTCTAAAAGTGATGGCTAACTGAAAGATTGTTCAATTATTCGTTCACTTACCAATGCCATTTACTAGAATATGTAAGCTACTGTAAATTTAAATTGTTTTTCACTTTTATCAGGTCCTTGTATATAATCATGCTTATATTCCTCATTTATTTAATGATATTCTCATTGTCTAAAAGTGATAGCAAGCATCATCATCGAAATTGATTGATAAATCATACAATGTCGACCAACTGATTGATTGATAAATCATACAATGTCGACCAACTGACTGATTAGTCGCTCAATCGGACTGGTTGAGCGAGTGATTTGTGGATTGATTGATGTAAAAATTCTTTTGCTCAGTGTTACAATCAAGTTTTTCCCTCCACAGATCTTTACTTTAATTTCTGAAAATATCCGTTTCACCTATTCACCTATTCACTTATTTGATGTTTGATAATATATCGTTTTGAATTGTAAATAGTATGAAAGAAATCGCGTGACTAATTGCATATATTTTAGAATTTTTTATTTATACTATAAACTATGTAGTTTTTATCACATAACGATGTTCTGCCCTGTTCTGTTCTTAATCACATACAGTATTGTAATAATCCGTTTTCGTTTGACAGCTTTGACCTATTTTGACCGACTATTTTCTCCTGAATAACTGCAGATTTTGTGTTTACTCGTCGGAGATACATGTCACGATTGTATTTTGCTTTATCTCTGCGGTTTAAACATTATTTTTATGCAGTATTTACCTGCTGTCATCATCCGTAATCGTTGCAACTTCCTTTTGTTTGCAGTGGTGTTTGATATTGAAGCATTGGCACGGCCATTTTGAATGTTTACTTTGCAATGCATCATGGGATAGGTGGAGCTGTCAAAGCGCGGACGCTTTGAATTTCGTTTCTTTGAGAACTGTCAGATTTAACAAACGTAAATTTCTACCAAAGAAAACAGTCTTTTTTGTAATCCAAAGTACGAGTCCTAATTATTGACATTTAAAGTTTATTATTTTATGCATTTAGGTTTAATTTTCAATCAACTTTGTAAAGTTTCGTCCAATTTTGAGTGACTGGGCCGGCGACGTCGAAATGCACAGGATTCTTGGTGCAGTGCACAACTTTCCTTGTGCACTTTGACGTGCGCATTGTGATATGTGCGTTTTGAACGTTATTTCGCACAGATTCTTTGGTGCATTATTTTGGGTGCACAACAGCGTTCTGTGCACTGCCTGTATGTATATAAGGGCAGAACACAGACTGTTCTGGACTTCCAAACAGTTGATCTAAGGTTAACCCTCCGTTATTTATTTTCATTACAAATCATTATTTATTTTGAGTTTTATCATTTTACAATAGATAATTTTGAAAAGTTACAAACAGATAAAAAGAGAGAAAGAGAGAATAAATAAGTCTATAATTTTAATTTCGTGGTTTATTAAGTTTTTTCATTTTATAAAACGGAGAGACGGAAGTCATCTTTAGTTACCTATATTTTATTATTAAATCCAAGCCTGAACTGGGATTGGAACCCCATAAGGAAACACTCTACCATAAGTTGTTACATATTTTTGGTGGCAGAGGTGGGATCTTGTAATTTCAACACTTAGATTCAGTGATCGAACTCAACAGCCAAATAAAAATGTGTGATACAGATTCTGAACAAGAAACAGAAGTCTTTTTCAACTTACCAACAAGTGTAGACCAAGCACAAGTAACCCCGCAGGCCAGTACAGACCCATACTGCTTGACTAGTCCTACAGAAAATAGCATTCAAAACAGCAGTTTTACAAAAAATGACAGAAGTCCTGTCATGGGAAATACAGAATCTTGCAATCAGTCAAATGTGGCAGACGCTGTTCATAAAATAGTACAAATGCAGACTCAGATCACAGGAGTATTGAAGGGTATAGCTGACACGCTTACCAATATGAACAGCTGTTCAAACCACCCTGCGAGAGCTGAAGCAAATAATCATCAACTAACACAAGCTGAGCAAAATCAAAATGAAAGCTGCCACTTACAACCAAGAATGAGCATAAGTCTACCTCAAACAATATCGCAGAGGGAGTCAGATCATTTCGAGCCAAGGAATCAAACTTATGCAAACTGTCACCAACCAAGATACGGAGAATGCAGAAACTATTCACCTAGCCAGCCATGTAGGGGTGATGTTTTGAATCAGCATGAAGAAAGAGAAAATATGGGAAGCTTTAGACCTCAGTGTAGACAAAACAGACAGAACCGTTCCGGTACAATAAAAATACCACCCTTTTGTGGGAAAGAAGACTGGAGAGTTTGGTTTAACCGTTTTGAAGCTGTAGCTAACAGACAAGGTTGGAACTCAGAGGACAAATTAGATGAATTGCTCCCAAAATTGCAGGGTAGTGCTGGTGACTTTGTTTTTACACAGCTTAGACCAGAAGCTTTAAATAACTACCACTTATTAGTTGCTGAGCTGAATTGTAGATTCAGAGTGGTGGAGACTTCCAAAACTTTTGCGGCAAAATTTAGTAACAGAAATCAAAAGTCGGGTGAAACAGCGGAAGAATATGCCTCGGAACTGAAATGTTTGTACGATAAGGCCCATAAGGGGCGTGATATACAGACAAGACAAGAAGACTTGGTGAGAAGATTCTTGGATGGTCTCAGGGATGATGAAGTTAGGTGCGAAGTTGAGTATGTGAAGGACCCATGCGATATCGATGAGGCAGTTTTCCATGTAGTCAATTACATACAAACTAGAAAAAGACTATCACAGTCCCCATATGGTGAAAAGAAGATGAAGAAATTTGTACGTAGTGCAAAAAACTCAGAGTGCGAAGAGGGTGAAAGTGACAGTGATGGAAAATATGCATGCCAAGTGCGTTCCAAACCCACAAACTTGAAAGAACAGAAACAGCCACAAAACCAAAACAAGCAGATTAAAGATACAGACCTCATTCCACACCAAGAACTACAGATGGGAAACATGCTTAAGCAAATACTAGATAAGATTAGCCTTCTTACTAAAAATAACATTACCAGAAAGCCGTCAAAAGAATGCTTTAACTGTCATAAGCCTGGTCATTTCATCAGAGATTGTCCTCATAGGAAACCTAGCACGTACAGAAGGCAGACCAATAACCAGGAAAATACAATGCGTACCAGTGCAAGCAGAAACCATTTAAACGAGAATGGGCTGACCCAGACGGCCGAGGTGATGCCCCAGTAAAAGTAAAAGACGGCCAGAAAACAGAAGCTGAAATTTTAGATGAAAAGCAGTATGTCGTTAGAAGAAGAAAATCTTACAGTGAAGGTGTATATGTAAAGGGCACTATTGAAGGGACACAACTCATATTTACAACAGATACTGGCGCAACAAAAACCATTCTGTCTGGAAAAGTGTACGAAAGGATTCCCCCAGAGAAACGACCTAAACTTACAGAAACGAATTGCTTAATAGGGGCCGGAGGAATGCCAATAAACGAGTATGGAAAAGCAATCTTTAACATCGAAATTGGACCAATTCGGCTTCAAAAGGAATTGATTGTCGCAGATATTGAGGATGACGGACTTCTTGGTGTAGACATACTGCAAGATGATGAGCAAGGCCCTGCTGACATCCTCTTGAGCAAAGCAAAAATCGTCTTCAGAGGAGAAGAAATACCGTGTATCCAGATTGGAATGAGAAACAGTGTTAGAAAAGTAACTATGGCAGACCATGTTGTTATACCACCACAGAGTGAGGCCCTGTTGGATGTTTACGTTGAACGGAAAGAGAGTGATGACTTCGACAAAAACTCAGATTTTATCATAGAACCAACGGTTCACTTCAAGGAAACCTATCCTTTGCAGATGGCATCTGTACTTGTTGATATAAACAATTGTGTAACTAGTAAAGTGCGGGTTTTGAACCCATTCCCTACATCAGTCACTATAAATCAAGACGCAGTTGTAGCACAGGCACAACGAATCAGTGAAATACAAACTACATTGTTAGAGGAAGAAAGTTCTTGTAACGAAAGAAACAACCATTCAATCCGTAGAGTCCAGTTTGAGAACAAAGAAATCAAAGTTCTGAGAGAAGTTAAAAATCTAGGCAAATCAGATAAAAGCATACCTGCACATTTGACAGACCTCTTCAGTCGATCATCAGCGGACAGAATCTGTACAGAGAAATGTATCCTGGCTAGCTTGTTGAATGATTACCAAGACATATTTTCAAAGAGTGAGTGGGAATTAGGGCTGACACACCTTGCTGAACATCCGATTAACACTGGTGATGCCCTCCCGATCAAACAACCTCCCAGACGTGTACCTATGGCCTATGCTAGTGAGGAGAAAAAGGCAATAGAGGACTTTCTTGCTAAAGGTGTAATTAGGAAGAGCACTTCCCCATGGGCCAGTCCTATTGTCTTGGTGAGAAAAAAGAACGGAAGTGTAAGGCCTTGTGTTGATTACCGAAAAGTCAATGCCCTGGTAAAACCAGATGGATTTCCACTGCCCAGAGTTCAGGATTGTCTTGATGCAGTAGCAGGGTCAACGCTATTTAGTACATTTGACCTTACAAGTGGGTATTTCCAGATACCTCTGAAAAAGGATGACATACAGAAAAGTGCATTTGTATGCAAGTATGGACATTACGAAATGTTGAGAATGCCATTTGGGCTGAATAATGCGGCCAGTACCTTCCAACGCACCATGGAACTTGCACTTCAAGGTCTTCAGTGGGAGACTTGTCTTATTTACATAGATGATATAATTGTGTTTAGTACTAACTTCGAACAGCACATACACAGAGTAAGAGAGGTGTTTGACCTTCTTCAGAAAGCTGGCTTAAAGTTAAGACCTGAGAAATGTGAAATGCTGCAAGAACAAGTGACTTTCCTCGGTCAGGTTGTGTCCAGCTCTGGTGTTAAACCCAGCCCTGTAAACATAGCCAAAATAGTTGACTGGCCAGTGCCAGCAAATGCAAAACAAGTGAAACAATTTGTGGCATTGTGTTCGTATTATCGCAGATTTGTTAAGGACTTTGCAAAAATCGTACGCCCAATGGTGGAGCTGACACGCAAAGGGAAAAAGTTTATCTGGACAGATGACTGTCAAAAATCGTTTGAAAAACTTAAAGACCTACTTGTTGGATCTGACATAATGGGATACCCTTTAGACAATGCAGGTGATCTCATCTTAGACGTGGATGCCTCAGATGTTGGAATAGGAGGAGTACTGCAACAAATTCAAGGTGGACGTGAAAGGGTTATAGCGTATGCTAGCAGGGCACTCAACAAACCTGAACGGAATTATTGTATTACCGAGAAAGAATTACTCGCAATTCGTTATTTTGTGGAGTACTTCAGACAGTACCTTTTGGGCAGGCATTTCATTGTGAGAAGTGACCACCAAGCTCTAGTGTGGCTTTTCAAACTGAAAGAACCCAGAGGGAAGATTGCAAGATGGATAGAGATCCTTTCGCATTATGACTTTGCAATTGAATATAGGTCAGGCAAGAAACAGGGACATTGTGATGCTCTTTCACGTTGTAACAATCCCAGAGACTGTGACTGTTCTCTGCAAGATATGGATGAACATCTTAAATGTGGTCCCTGTAAGCAATGTATCAAAAGAGCAAATGACATGCAACACACTGGACTAAGGGATAACAAGTTCAGAGAAAATGCAGAAAGTATAACAAATGACAAACTTGTAAGAGCCATTTCTGAACCTAAACCAGGACCCTCCAGCATGCCAGTGGAAAAGGGAAACCAGGCGGTAGGGGACCAGAATAACTGGTCTTGGGCAAGTGAACAAAATCACTCTACAATTAGGAATCTCCAGTCCAAAGATCCAGACATATCGCCCATTTTGCAGGCAAAAATACAGGACTGCAAACCCAGCGCAAGCACTATGGCAAGATTTAGTCCTGCCACACGTCATTATTGGATCATATGGGATGTTTTGGACATCAAAGATGGTATCTTGTACAAGTGTTTCAATAGGAAAAATGGATGTGGTAGTCATACTCAGCTCCTCGTACCTGACAGCATGAAGAAAAGTCTGCTTGTGCAATTTCATGATTCTTTACTGTCCGGACACATGGGGTGTAAAAAGACTTATGAGAGGCTACTACAGCGATATTATTGGTTCGGGATGAAAAGCGATGTTAAAATGTACATTAGCCAGTGCGACACCTGTGCATCAATTAAGAAGCCCAATAAGAAACCCAAGGCGCCATTAGGAACTATAACCACTGGAGCACCATGTGATGTTGTAGCAACAGATTACATAGGACCATTACCAGTGACACCCAGAGGGAACAAATACATCTTAGTCCTCACTGACCATTTTAGCAAGTATGATGAAGTAATCCCAGTCCCTGACCAAACTGCAGAGACATGCGCTTCTAGTGTTCTGAATGATTTTATAGCCAGATGGGGCTGTCCACTATCACTCCTGAGTGATCAAGGAAGAAATTACGAAAGCAGAGTGTTTAAAGATCTATGCCGAATGTTAGAGATCAAGAAAGTCAGAACCAGCCCAAAGAACCCAAAATGTAATGGCCAGACTGAGCGATTTAACAGGACTTTAGTACGCATGATAAAAGCATATTTGTGTGAAGAGCAAGATGATTGGGACCAGCACTTGGGATGTTTAGCAGGTGCTTACAGATCTACACCGCATGAGAGTACAGGTTTAACTCCAAATCTTTTAACCATGGGAAGGGAAGTAAGGTTGCCCTCTGAATTGGTGTACGGTAGCAATACCATTTACAACAAGGCCAGTATTACCTCATATAGCGATTATGTTGATGTACTAAAATCTCACATGCAGCATGCACATCGGGTGGCACGAGATCATCTTCATGCTGCAGCGCAAAGAAACAAAGTGATATATGACACAAAGATTGTCCACAACAGTTACAAAGCTGGAGATGCAGTATGGATGTTATCTGAAAGACATAAAGTGGGAATAGCACACAAATTAGAGAGAACATATGAGGGACCCTTTTTAGTTAAACAGTCTCTTAATGATATAAACTTTGTTGTCCAGATAGATAAATCTGGGAAAGAAAAAATTGTCCACCATGACAAGCTTAAGCGTTATGAGGGAAATAAAGTACCAAACTGGATAAACAAAGCATGTAAAGTGTTAAATAAGCAAAAGTGTAAATAGTGTTAGTGAAAATTAAATTATGACATTATAACTTCTAAACTAAAATGACTACTGTTACAGTGTTTAGTGGAAATAACTTGTGCGTGTTCAGTGAAACTGTGTCGTTAAACTTACATTTGTTATTTAGTTAAAGGTTCATGTTCATTTGAAACTGTTACATTGGTTTGATATTCCTATAAATTGATGTCTGAAAACTTACTATGAGGTTGGGTCGCTTTAAATTAAGGAATGCAGACACTTTCTTAAGGTTTTATTACAATAACTTGGCAAGTCATAAACAGTAGGATACAATATTAACTTAATGCAATTAAAAAGCACTGAAAATATGAAAGGAAACAAGACACAGTATGCATAAGGCAAACATTGTGGAAAAGGGGGTTAAAGAAATAGCACTGCTCTGAAAACTGCCTGAATCCGCATTCTATGGCAAGAGAGAAAATACCATTTGAGTCAGGGGGATGCAAAAGGTCTAAGAGTCAGCTGTATTTGTACCAGTGAAACGAACAAAGTAGAGCAGATGGTTTTAAATGTAAAAGGCGTAAGTTGAGATGAGAAGTGAAGGGCTTGGGATCATGCAGGATGCTCAAGATGGTATGGGGTTGTTGTCTGACTATGAAAGCAGTAGTGTTATATTTGCGGTCGATTCCCAAATTGCCATAGAAACTGTCAATTGGATTGGAGAATATGGTATAGAGCTATGTATGACCCCAGGCAGTGTCATTTAGTTCTGACTTTCTAGCTATTTAAAATTTGTTCCAATTTGTCTTGCAGAACATGTCTGTGGTATCAAAACAAACTGAAGCTAAGAGGAGGGCCTACCAGTGTCTGCGCTGCTTACACAAGAAGAACGAAGTTTATATAGAGGCCAAGTATCGGGTGACCAACCACATTCTGAAGCACCACCTCAGTCTGGACGATGTGCCTTGTTATTGTAAGCTGTGCTTGTTTCGGTGTTTCAAGGAGAGTGAGCTGAGAGAGCATGTGAAAACCTTCGCCCGACATGCCCTAATGCTAAAGGAAAAAGGGATTCAAGATTCGCCAGACATGTTGGTTGTGAACAAGTTTCCTTACGAAATTGGGGAGAGAGATATCGTAGCTCTGTCTGCGGAGGAGTCAGCCAGACATTGGGCCAGTAAGTCAAAGGGTAAGGATCTTCTGGCCCAGGCAGTAGAAACAAGCTTTCCAGGGGGTCTATTGCCAGAGTCCCCACTCCTGCCGAGTACCAGCAACAATCTAGTAGCAGGACAGTTACTGCAAAGCCCTGTGATAGCTCAGCCGACTATTTTCTCCTGAATAACTGCAGATTTTGTGTTTACTCGTCGGAGATACATGTCACGATTGTATTTTGCTTTATCTCTGCGGTTTAAACATTATTTTTATGCAGTATTTACCTGCTGTCATCATCCGTAATCGTTGCAACTTCCTTTTGTTTGCAGTGGTGTTTGATATTGAATAGGTGGAGCTGTCAAAGCGCGGACGCTTTGAATTTCGTTTCTTTGAGAACTGTCAGATTTAACAAACGTAAATTTCTACCAAAGAAAACAGTCTTTTTTGTAATCCAAAGTACGAGTCCTAATTATTGACATTTAAAGTTTATTATTTTATGCATTTAGGTTTAATTTTCAATCAACTTTGTAATGTTTCGTCCAATTTTGAGTGACTGGGCCGGCGACGTCGAAATGCGCAGGATTCTTGGTGCAGTGCACAACTTTCCTTGTGCACTTTGACGTGCGCATTGTGATATGTGCGTTTTGAACGTTATTTCGCACAGATTCTTTGGTGCATTATTTTGGGTGCACAACAGCGTTCTGTGCACTGCCTGTATGTATATAAGGGCAGAACACAGACTGTTCTGGACTTCCAAACAGTTGATCTAAGGTTAACCCTCCGTTGTTTATTTTCATTACAAATCATTATTTATTTTGAGTTTTATCATTTTACAATAGATAATTTTGAAAAGTTACAAACAGATAAAAAGAGAGAAAGAGAGAATAAATAAGTCTATAATTTTAATTTCGTGGTTTATTAAGTTTTTTCATTTTATAAAACGGAGAGACGGAAGTCATCTTTAGTTACCTATATTTTATTATTAAATCCAAGCCTGAACTGGGATTGGAACCCTATAAGGAAACACTCTACCATAAGTTGTTACAGTATTTTAAAGCACGCTCAGAAAATATGAACAATCACCAGAAAGCCAGGATCAACCCTTTGACAAGCGATCCTGCCTGTTCATTTAAAAAATTACTGATCAAGAGTCACTGCTCAACTGATAAGTTCACATATACATGTATATTTCAAATGATTATCATTGATATCTCAGGTCCTTTGAAAACACAAGGAAAGTACCGGTAAATAAACATCAGCTCATACACCAAAATAGTTTGCATGTTGCAATACTTAAAAGTCGATATTATGTCTCTTGTATTTACACAACAATATCCAAAACAACAACACAGAACGGGTATAACGAGTTCTGATTGATTGATCGATTGTATGGTGTTGAACGCCGTTTTCAACATTATTTCAGTTATATCGCGGCTTCCAGTGCACCTATCCATGCTTTCCTGGAGTCCCTTTTTCCAATACTCCGCACAATTTTCTTTCAAAGCCACTGGCTGCTGTCCCACATAACCATTGTCGAAACAATGGTCAGCGGTGGGAGAGGAATGAATCCTGTTGCAATGACTATCATCAATCCTCGGAAAGAAGTTGGCCGAGCCAGGGATCGAACCCACGACCCCCTGTTCTAAAGTCCTGCACGCTACCGGGGTTCGGCAAAAATAGTTTCGTACTGTCTACAAAGCCCACCGGGCCCATCAAGCGACGCACAATGGCCGTTAAACTGTAGAACATAGAAATCGATCACAAAAACCAAGCTGAGTTTGCAAATTTGAGGGTATTAAGTCATTCGTCATTGCTCGTTTGTATTACTTTAAAAAAAAAAAAACTGGGGGGTTTAGTCCCAAAGAGCAATTTCTTGGGGGGGGGGGGTGGATTGGGGGAATGCTTCTGTCCCATGGGACTTACCCATTACTTAATGGGGATTACCCATGGGACTTCTGTCAACCACGATCTAAGAAATGTTTCAATATGAGAAAAACAATGGTTGGTTAATTTCAACCCAAATAAAACTAAAGCTGTTATATTTTCCACGAAAAAGGATTATGATGAGCCAGTACTTTTTTTTGAAAATACTAGAATTAAAATTGTGCGCACGTAATAATCCACCAATCAGAATCATGAACGGAAGCCATTGTTTCAAGATGGAAGTGGAAGATGCACATCTGTTGCCGTGTTGGACCAATGTAATTTTGCCCTTCCCTCGCAACAATATGGCTTTTGTTCCTTATAAACTGATTGGTCGATTATTACGTGCGCACGTATTAGTTAATACGTGCGCACGTATTAGCTATTGCGTGCGCACGTAATAACTATTACGTGCGCACGTATTAGCTAATACGTGCGCACGCAATAGTATTACGTGCGCACGTATTAGCTACTGCGTGCGCACGTAATACTACTGCGTGCGCACGTATTAGTTATTACGTGCGCACGTATTAGCTACTGCGTGCGCACGTAGTATAAAATATATCTTCCATGTCACTTTTGTGCCACCGTACGAAAATGACGATGTTGTGCCGAACTTTTCAACGTGTTGATTATCGCGCGCTATTGAAATACGTCTATTACGGGGCGATGGCGAACATCGCTTACAAAAATATTATTCTATACATGATAGAATTAAGTGTATGGCATGAACTTTGTTTCACGTGAAGCATTTTCAGTAGATTAACGGGCGGAATTAAACAAAAAAAAAAAAGGACGGTTTCAAGACAGTTCCACGACAAGACAGTTCCCCGACACTTTAGTTTCATGTCAAATAACCTTTTTCTTGACTTTTACGATTGATAATCGTGAGATGTTAGTTCTAATTATTTGTTAATGGGTCCTTGTTGATATTTGTACCTTGTAAAGAATTCTGTAAACATTGACGGGTACAAGTTTATTCTCTCATGGGTGAAGGGTTCCACAATAAATCACGATTTTCATGAGAATAAGAATATTTTGAAATGCTGTTAACCAGCATGAAATTTGATAAAAGAATATGTTCCGAGATTATTAAGAGTTAATTCTCAAAATTATTTTGAAAATTATAGTTGTATTTCTTACCATACAGAAATACATGAATATCAGAGAGAGAGAGAGAGAGAGAGAGAGAGAGAGAGAGAGAGAGAGAGAGAGAGAGAGAGAGAGAGAGAGAGAGAGAGAGAGGGGGGATCTACCTTTGTGAAATACTTTTTTGTGTTTACCTTGTCCACATGATCCATTCAATGCAAAAATTGATCATACATGTATAGCTATTGTATGTTCCATATAGAGCTTCTCTGTAAAAGTCTTAAACTCTAAATTGTAAGCCGTGCGAAAGGATAGTGTAAATTTGTTCACTTCTTGTTTGTCTTATACAAATTGTTTCAATTTGGGTAAGTCTCAAATTGGTCTACTAGGGACCGAGTGGTTAATACTGACATTCCGGTCAAATTGCAGTATAGACGACTTCAGATTCATTGTAAAAACATAGAATGAGCTGGTAACTATCAGTTGGTCCTTTATCCACAATATTTTTTATTTTTAACTCTTTACCAAACGACAAAATATTAAACAGGTCCAAATTGAAATCACTTGCAGACGACAAAATAAAGTTAAATATTTCAAAAATTGAAATTTGTTTCCAGCAGAGTAGAAAACATTGTGGTAAAAGGAGAAAATGCTGGCTACCAGCATTATCTCCTTTTCCTACAATGTTTTTAAAAGGCTTCTGTCTCAGGGTCGTAAAAACTAGGAATTGATTGGTAAAGGGTTAAATATAAATCCCACACATTGGGCACGAGTTCTGGTTTAGTTCCCAGGAAGCAGTATCTGAAGAGATTAGTACGAGTTGTATGAACTTGTTTCTCAAGAGATGTAAAATACATGTTTAAATTGTTACCAAACGTCAAATTTATTGACTCAACCGAATTGAAAGCATTTGGAGTCAACAAATTAAATTTTACTCATATGTTTGGACTTGTCTTTAATGGGGTAGAAAACATTGTAGAAAAAGGAGAAAATACTGGTTACCAGCATTTTCACCTTTACCTACAATGTTTTCAAAAGGTTTTTCTTTCTTCACCAGAGTCGTTAAAACAAAGGATTGTTTGGTAAAGGGTTAAACTAAGTTAAACTAAATTCCAATAAACAATCACATTTTATCGGTCATATTTAAATGCTGTGGATTTGAAATATTCTAATTTTTTTATCATATGGGTTAGGGTTAGGCTAAACCCTTACACAGATGGCAAAACTTTAGACTTGTCCACTCCACACCGAAAGTATTTGCAGACCACAGATCAAATGTGGCCTTGACAATAGGTTTGAGGGTAGAAAATATTGTAGGAAAAGAAGATAACTCTGGGTATCAGGACTTATTCCTTTTTTCACCCTGTCCTCAAAAGCCTTCTCCATTAGGGTGGTTGAAGGCCAGACTTTTGAGGTAAAAGGTAAAAGAATTGGTGTGTGAGCCTGGTCAAAAACATTCTGTTTCCTGATATAAAAAAAAATGTGTTTTTTTTTAATTTCCTCACTTTTGTCTGATTATCAGAGAAAATGACGTGTCAAATGTGCAGTTTCAGAATTTTCATACTGACATGTTCAAAACATTTTTCTCAGTAGCCTGTCTAGAAGACATAATATGGATAGGAACAAGGAAATATCCACAAATCAAAATTGTATAGATATAATTCAAAATTTGTTCAGAATGCATGTAAGTTGTCAAATCATTTTTAAGAGTGAAATGTCAAAGAGAAGTAGTGTATGGGACAAAAGCTGTAACATGGGTTTACTGTCACCAACAAACATTACAGTGTAAAGGGGTGAGATATGCCAAATGTTATGTAACCATTTCCTGTATTGTTTCAACTGGTCGGTGATGGATTAACATTTATGACCATGACTAGGGGTAGCCAGATGCTTACTTAACCCTTTACCATACAAACCCTAGATCTAGTTTCCAATACCCAAAGAAAGAGTGTTTGAAAAACAGTGTGGGAAGAAAATGATGTTTGCTGTTCAAAGAATGATTATTATCCCTTGAAAGTTTACATCATTTGAACAATGTCGATTTTGTTATTTGCAAAATTTGTGTTATGAATTTGGATGAATCTATAATTTTGTTAAATGTTGAAATCATTTGGAAAAGGGAGAAGACGGTAGGAATTTCTCCTTTGTTCAGAATGAAGCGGTAATGTAGAAAAGGGTAAAATAGTACGAATAACAATTCATGTATTCCAATTTCGAGAAAAAAAAAAAAGAAATTACGTACTTCATGTTGGAATATCTTTTTGGAAATTGCCGTTGCGGAATGTCTGTCTTCCGGAGTTTCGGTTTAAGGCCTATCTCCTTTCGACTCGGAGTTTCGAATAATGTCGGCACAGCGTCAGGTTTTAACCGAGGCCTAAAATTCCTATAACCAACTTCTTTTGCGAGTTTTGGACTTATTAAGAACTGACTGTCATCGAAGTATTTCAGACACAATTTCGAATGAACCGATGGCAAAAAATCTGTCGCTACTGTCCGGCCCCGGTTTAAACGTTCAATCCGTAGTTTCCTCCTTTTTAATTCCTTCGGAAATTTGAACATACTAATTCTATGAGTTCCCGAATCGACGTTGCAGCCATGGGCTGCACAATTTACCACTTTTTCGGCTCAATTCTCAGTTAATACTCAGATATCTGCATACAATCATCCGCGTTCCTACCGTATGTCTACTGACAGTATACACAGACTGACTCGACAATGACGTCACACATGCACGGGAGATAAGCGAATCAGGGGAAGTAAGCCATGTACCATTTTTAGGGCCGTATATCAGCGTGACAATTCGGCCGTGGTTTATGGCATGTTACAGGGTGATATTTATGAAAAATGGCGGACGCATGTTTAACTGACACCATTTGCAGCTGATGAAAGGAAAAAAACAGTCTGGTCAAAATATTTTAGGATTTGCCCTTTAAATCCAAACTTACTGATAAGACGAGGCCTGTCAAAATTTCAAATATTTATCGTATTGGAAATAGATATTTATCACATAAAACCTCCGACAGTGTATTAAACCCATGACTTATTTTTGATAATACACTAGTGTATTATCGTTTTTTGGGTCCCGGCTCCGATCAATTTTCAGTCATGAGCGCGTGAAGCCAGAGAAACCAACCACAGCATGCCCGGGAATTTGTACTGCTTCGCCGTTTCATGGAAAAATGACGTCATTGTTGCTAAGACGTATCGGCGTGGAAAGTTTTTGATTTTCATGTTTGCTAAAACCAAGAAATTCAGCGAAAGTCTCTTAAAATCAATATCATTGCGGAAACAGGTAGACTTAACCCCTTTATAAACTAGATCTATTTCATTCTTCTTTCGATGTAATTAACAAAGAACCATTTATTTGTGTATATAGAGATTTGAAACCAAACTACAATTGTAAATATGGACCCGTGGAAGGTATAGAGGCTAAAGGTGATGATGCGGGATATTTTTCTACCAGTAAATAGAGGATCTTACATGAGTGTTTATGTATTATCATTTTTATCAAACGAGTTGACTAAAATTGTATGACGCGAGCCTTGGCGAGCGTCAAATACATTTTAGTCAACGAGTTTGATAAAAATGATAATACATAAACAAGAATGTGAGATTTTGTTTATCACATAAAACGAATGACAGACAGGAACATATCCCGCATCATCACCTTTAGCCTCTATACCGTTCACGGGTCCATGTTTACAGTTGTAGTTTGGTTTCAAATGTGTACATACACAAGTAGATAGTTCTTTGACATTTACACCGAAAGAAGAGTGAAATAGTTTTAAGAGAGGTTTAGTCCACCTATTTCTGCAATAATACTGATTTTAAGAGACTTTCGCTGCATTTCTTGGTTTTTATCAAAGACGAAAATCAAAAACTTTCCACGCGTATACGTCTTAGCAACAGTGACGTCATTTTTCCCCGAAACGGCGTAACAGTACAAATTCCCGCACAAACTGTGGTTGGTTTCTCTGGCTTCACGCGCTCGTGACTGAAAACTGATCAGAACCGGGACGCAAAAAACGATAATACACTAGTGTATTATCAAAAATATGTCATGGGTTTAATACGCTGCCGGAGGAGGTTTTATGTGATAATTCGTTTTATGTGATAAATAGAATCTCACATTCGTGTTTATATATTATCATTTTTATCAAACTCGTTGACTGAATTGTATTTGACGCTCGCCAAGGCTCGCGTCACACAATTTTAGTCAACGAGTTTGATAAAAATGATAATACATAAACACTCATGTAAGATCCTCTATATCTCAGTTCTTCAGTCTCAGTTCTCAGTTAAGAAACAATTGTAGTCAGTTAAACGAAGATCTTTACATGAACCATTTAAGATTAGATCCCATCTGTGAATGTAATAATGGTGTTGAAAATGCTGAACATTATTTTTTCAAATGCTACCGTTATTCTGATTTAAGAATTTCGCTTTTCGAGCAACAAGGGAATTCCACCCTTTAAATATAGATAAATTATTGTTTGGCAATGCTGACTTAACCTTAGACCAAAATTGTTTACTTTTTGAAGCAGTTCACGTGTACATGTATATGAAAAATACAAAACGTTTTAAGTAATCGACATTTACTGTAACAGTGATAATTTTACCAGACGTCTAACTGAGAGCACCATCCGATTTCCTTTCATCTCTTTCCTCCTTTTCTATCAATACCCTTCCTTTCCTTTCCTTTCGTTTTCTTACCTTTTTTTTTTTGTACATATATTAGAAATGAATTCACTGTACTTGCCATTGATGTAAAAAGAATTATTGAAACTGCCTTGTAGGGGAAGGACCGATTCTAAGTTGGTAGAACTTGTTGTCCAACCCCATTTCAACTTACATGAAATAAAATATGTTTAAACTAGACTAACAGGGTTCACGTCCTTTGGAGGTATGTCCTATGGGACTTTCTATCTTTTTTTTTTGTCTTACACTCAAGTGATGGGTCTTGCCGGGATATGTCTTTTATATAAAAGGAAACTTTATGGGGAAAGAAACAAATTGTCATTTTCCCCTTTTCCTGCTATGTTTCAAAATCTTTCTTTCAAGGTCGTATAGAAATACAGGATTGTTCGGTGCTGAATTCGTCGAAATTTTCTCGAGTTACTGCACATTTAAATAATCGATATCTGACTACAGTGTTTCCATGTTGCCACATTACAAAATACAAGAAAACACCGTGTTACCCACTTGAATTAAATCGGAGCATTAGCATTATGTCCGCATTTTCTTTTGATTCTGAAGTACTTATTCCGATTTTACCTCTTGTAATATGCTAATTGCCACTTGAACGAACGCTGTTTATTCTATAGCGATAATGTTTTCCATGTTTGGCAACCATTTTGTGGTACAGAGGCCACTATTGCGCCATCTGGTGATCACCCACTTCAATCCGGTTTGTACACAAACCTCAAAGGCGGGTTGGACCTTAATGGCGGGTTGGCTGTGTGAGAGAGCAGTATTTCCTAAAAATGGTCGTTATTTTTTCTTTGTTGGCATAGATAGAACCCCAGAAACCCTTCTCTCTCTCTCTCTCTCTCTCTCTCTCTCTCTCTCTCTAAAACGAATTTTCATGCTTGTACATGTATTTCTTTAGATGTGAAACACTCTCATTATAAAGGACAGTCTTTGATTTTAAAATTTTATCTTTTAAAAAACAATCCCGAGTTTTAACGACCTTCAGGAAAATGGCCTTGAGAACATTGGCGAAAAAGGAGAACTGATGCTGATAATCAGTGTCGAAAATGTTTTCTTATCTTTAAACAACCGTGAAATTTCATTGTTTGAGAGTCATGTCTAATTGCCTACTGCAAGTGCTTTGACACACTCTCTTGTCTAGAATTCAGGTTTTCAACTTTATTTTCTGGTGTTTAACGCCGTTTTCTACAGCGTCTTAGTTTTATCACAACAACCAAAACGTGTATCTTTCCTTTCCTGAAGTTTCGTAAAGGCTCGTTGCCATTGACATCTTGCACGACCCTCTGCAATTACCTACCCATCCGTCTTTCTTTCCCGTTCTCCATCCGGCTGTTTGTTTCTCTATCCAGGTGTCTTTCTCTTTTCCCCTCCTCTCTCTGCATTTTTTGTTTTTGTCCTGGGTGTGACATTAACGAAATCGAAATAAGGTCTTGCGATGGAGAGGAATGAATTCCTTTTACAATGACAATCAGTGCTCGGAAATAGTTAAATTTTGCCGAGGCGGGTTTCGAACTTCACTGGTCACTCTAAAGACTTAACCCTTTACCACACAATTCCGTGTTTAATTGATCCTGATTTTGAAGGATCTTGAAAACATTGTTGGAAAAGGAGAAAATGCTGGTAACCAGCATTTTCTCCTTTTCCCACAATGTTTTCAACTCTGTCACAGACAAGCTCCATCATTTAAGCCACCTTTTATTTTTGTCTGCAAATGCTTTTAAATTGGACGAGTCCAAATTATAGTCGTGGGGTAAAGAGTTAATCGGTAAACACGTCACAAACAAAGTGCGGGATCCTGCGTGGCTCAGAGGTAAAGTGTAAGAACTTATAACCTGGAGGCCTCAGGTTCGAGCCTCAGTGAAAGCATTGGGTTTTTCCTGGTCGTGTCCTTGGGCACGACACTTTAGAGCCCTTGCCTAGTACTGGTGCAGCCAGGACATACATGAACAATGTGAGCTGTAGCCGTGATATGATTGAAATTATGTTGAAAGCGACGTAAACACTATTCAATCAATCAAACAACGAACACAGTGCAGCTCAGAGGGGTGACCATGTTCAGAAACTTGGCCTCAAGGCTAGACAAGTTGGAGTTTGCGCAAGACAGGATGCGGCCATTTGTAGAGGTGATTGATTTCATTTCAAAATCTGCGAGTTAGTTACAAAAATAGTTCATTAATTAGATCATATAGCGATCTGGTTTTGAGTGACCAAATTATTCTGGTCCACCGAGTACAATTCACTATCTTTCAATTTCGGACAATTAAGTCTGAAATTAACATCATCGGACCAATGACTGCAGGCGACACAAGACGCTCGTCTGCTGCAATACGAATGTCGTCTGCCATTGTATTGTAAACGTCTGCTTTTGTTGAACAGATGACCAGCTCCTTGGTTACATCAAGAGTTAATTTGTAATCTAAATGAATTTGGAGATTTTTATACTGTTTGTGCACGTTGCCTTCTGTCAACGTTATTTGGACGCTGTCAAGGGTAATAATTGCTCGTTCCATTGATGCCTCGTCCACATCTTGCGCCAGGAAAAAAAAATGATAATTCATAAATTTGGAAGGAATCCTTCGATTTCATTTGTTTCAAAACCAAATCAATAAAAAAAAAATGTTACTGACTCATATCTATATAGAACAGTGTTGAGGAGGTAGAGACAGAGCGAGAGCGAGAGCCACTTCAGCTCGCATATCCGGATAGTCTGATCCAAAAGTTGCTCCTGACTATTAACTATAAAGAACGCTAAACGACGAGAGAGATACAGAGACACGTAGGGAGAGAGACAGAGAGAGAGACGGAGACAGAAAGGGACAGAGACATAGAGAGACAGAAAGAGAGACCGAGAGACTGACAGCGAGAGAAAGGATTGACTAAAAGAAAGAGAGACAGAGAGAGACACAGACAGAGAATGAGAGAGGAGAGACAGAGAGAGACCCAGATCAGCTCGCAGATTCGGGGAATCTGATCATGACCTGTGGTGTCCGTTACCTTTTTTGCTGGTAACCGACCTTTTCGCTTTTCTCGCAGTGTTTTAACCATTTAGAATACTTGACCCACATTTAATTTGTCGTCTGCAAATGGTTTCAATTCGGACTAGTCTTAAAGATTGTCGTTTGGTAAATAGCTACTTAGACTTTTTTTCTTCTTTCTTGTCAAAACATTGAAAATGCAAAGGGCTGTTCTTTTTCATGCATTAAGTCAACGTTATGAGAGCTACTATCCGCTTCTCTGTATACTCTCAGTGTGCAGTGTAAAAACGAGCCTTAATTTTTAGTGGGGGGAAAAGCCTTATTTTTCGGCAGTTTTATCAGAGTATCTTCCAAAATATCGAACAGTGGGGATCTAAGGTCAGACTGCGCCTTTGTCTTATCTTGATCTCCACTCTCAGCGAAAGCACTGAATAACAACGTCTATCGTTTAAAATGTTTGACCCTTAGGCTGCTAAGCGCGACTCGGGGTGCTTTTTGCGGACAGTGCCGATCAAGATCAGACTGCACAGAACGTGCATTCTGATCTTGGGTCTACACTGTCCTATACATGTCTTCTTCTTCTTCTTGTGGTGAAATCAACTTTGAAATCGCAATATTTCTGTTTTTACCATTAAGGTAGTGGACCCGTAATGGAAAACAGCCATTTCCGCTATAATTTTATCCTACAAAATTTGTTATGATTAAAGATGAGTATTATTTTACTACTTTAACCGAGCCACTTTTTCCTTTTTTTCCTTCTTAGAATTATTATTTATAAATCTAAAACCACTATATTCTCATTTCAAAGGGAGATAATAATTACCTCCCTTCTCTGAAAACTAACAAAAGTATCAACAAATAATTTCAAGATGGACATCAAAGGAATTTCTGGTCGGTTAAAAAATGTGCAAAAGTATTATATCTATAAATCCTCATTCATCAACTATCAAGAAATTTATTCCATGTTGCACTAGAAGCATTAGGGGTCTACTACCTGAACCCTTTACCAAACAATCCCTGGTTTTTACGACCTAGAGGAAGAAGCCTTCTGAAAACACCGTGGGGAAAGGAGAAAATGCTGGTAACCAGCATTTTCTCCTTTTCCCACAATGTTTTCTACTTTTCTAAAGTCAAGTTTCAGTTTTTGAGTCACGTTTATTTTGTCGTCTGCAAATGCTAAAATTTTGTCGTTTGGTAAAGAGTTAGGTAGCAATTTTCGTTCCATTTATTTAGCAGCCTAAGGGTTAACTTTCAAGGATTATACACTGTGGACTAACCCACTCACCAGAGTCCTTCAAATAGCAACATACATTATTTTGCTCCCCCATTGTGCTTGCAAAACTTAAATGGCCTTACAATGTTACACAAAAGCAATAAAACGATAATTACAGGGCAGAATCCGGGTACAATAGATTAAGGTGTAATAGGGGAGTCAAAATAGCCATTTCAACTGACCACCGGACATCGATGTAACTGGTCAACATATGATACACAAAGTGTGCCAGTTCCTCCAACAGCTGTACAAAAACCGCGATTTGTAATTGATTAGATCCAGGACCCGGTCTCATGAAAGAAACTTGTGCCTGAAAGCTAGGGACCTGATAAGTACACATGAATACAAATTTAGTGTAAATTTTCAATAATTCAGGTCCACTCATCTATGTTCTTTGTTCCCTCTGTACTCGGTTTATCGTCATGAAGTATAATTGTTACTGACATTTCCATACCGTGTAGATACAGATAAACAAGTATATTTTCTGATTTTTAACAAAAATCGTGGGAAAAAACTTCAAGTAATAAATAAATCGTTTAAAATATTTCAAGATTTATTTTCAAAGCCATAGAAAAGCGATTGAAATATGCAGTTTAAGTAGATCTATATGAGTGATTATATACATATGTCTAAATAACAACGCAGACATACAATAAGTATTTTTTCTAACAGTTTACCCTAAATGTTTGCATTTGTACGAGTTTTCATACAGTGCCTAGGTTGATTATATACTCTGTGAAAAGAGGGTTTAATGCATCTGCACAGTTATAGATCAGTAAAACCATTTTGTCCAACAACCGACTGAATCCTGAGGTAGAATGGTCCTTTGACTCGCAGAAAGTTCAACAAAAGCAAAAACTATCGACACAAGTCTGCCTGCGCGGAGTGCGCGGGCTGACCAAAGTCGATACTTTTTGCAGCATCATTAAGCCCCCATTTCACAGAGCACTACTCGCATATTTTAAAAAGAGTGTTCTAAGTAATTTTAGTAGATAATGAGAAGAGATACAGACGCAACTTCGCTGATCTAACACAAACAAATTGGAAGTTTACATTTAGTGTTCATAAATGAAATCTATCTCGGTCTAAAATTGATGAAAATGTATTTCATTTTTCAATACGCTAAAATCAGACAGAAATAAAGACCAGTCTAAGAAAATTTTTGTGCTAAAGTTGATTGAGAATGCTATTTAAGAGCCCGGTTTCACGAAAAAAACTTAAGTCTCTTATTTTGCTCATATCTACTAACGGACTCATTTTCAGAATTGAGTCGAGTTTGTTATTTTTAAATGGATATCAGTAATAGTAACAGACCTAAGTAACATTCTCAAACCCTGAGTTGACACGATATTCCAGACTCAATTCAGCAAAATAATTGACTTAACTAATTTAACGGCTTAAGCTCATTATTCAGCTGAGTTAAGTTTGAAACGATGTGTCAGCTAAGGATTGGAGAACGTTCCTAGAGTCCGTTAATTTAAGTGAAACGCGTCTCAAGTAACGAGCTCTACTTAAGTCAGAAAATGAGTCCGTTTGCAGGTTTGAGCACAATAAGAGACTTAAATTTTTCGTGAGTTTTACCATGTAAATGAAAACGCCTGAAAGAGCAAATCCTTAATTTCTTTTTCTTTAATTCTTCTTATTTAATTTCGATGAATATCTGCAACGCAGGCATAAAATAACACACATTTTCATTTGGCATTTGGTGTTACATTCATATCTTCAGGCAGTACTAGAGCTTTTTCAACAGCCATAAAATGTGAAACAAACAGTCATTTTTTTTTCCCATGTAAAATAAAATTAGAAGACTATGTATAAGGCCTAAAAAATATCCCTGTTTCCGCAAATCCGACCAATCCCTTCTTTGAGCCCTGACTCTGCTATAGTCTAATCATTCATATGTCCGCAACTTATTTCTCGCGAACCTAATCAGTGTTTGAAAAGATACTTTAATTTTTTCCAAGGAAATTGTAAGCTAAAAAAAGAAGGAGTTTCTTCTACCTACCAACCCATTTTTATTAGAGCTTTAGTGAAAGCATACTTATTTCACCTGATTCGATAATATCCTCATCTTGAGCCAAATATTCAAAATGCTAAAATATTCTTTTTAGTGTGAAATTACAGGCGTTATTTACAAACTTTTCCTAACTGCAGTAGTAAATATTAAATATCAATAATTTTCTAAATTTAAAAAGGAACAATTCCGATTGGCTTAACTCTTTATCAAACGACAAAAAAACGCGAACCTAATCAGTGTTTGTATATATCCTTTTTTTTCCCAGGAGAAAAGTTTCTCCTACCTAACCACCCAATTTACATCAGAGCTTTAGGTAAAGCAAACTTGTTTTTATATCCTAATATATCCTAATATGTCTTAATACGACAATATCCTTATCACGAGCCAAATATTCAATATGCCAAAATGTTTTTAAGAATAAAATTACAGGTAGTACTCACAAACTATAGCATTCTTAACTGCAGTAGTCAGAATTTAATACCAAATATTTTTCTGAATTTCAAAGGAACGCAATTTCTGATTGGCTTAACTGAATGGTTACCTCAATCAGAAACTGCGGTACTCTTTTAGAACAAGACTAAAATATTGTAGACTGTCTGAAGTTTATATTGTTTACGTGTGTTTAATTTCTCACTTCAAACAAGATATTTGTTTTTAACTAACCTACAAAAATCTATACAAAAATGATGATAATAACAACAGCACCAATAGTTAGCACGGTAATGATTATAAGTGCATTACGAAATGATGCTTTATGTTTCTTGTAAAGTTATGTTTAAAAGAAAGCAAGAGATTTAAGTAGCTGCAAAGTATAATGCATGTATCATTATTGTCGAAGGGTTTAAAAACAGTCTTTATATCATTTTTTTTTTTTTTTTACAATAGCACGCCCCCTTCATAAAACAATGTCGTCCTCAGAAACCCCGCCATGATTCACTATTACTGAAATATTGTTAAAAGCGGCAAAGTGCACTAGTGTTAAAAAACTCGTCTAATATATAGAAGTAAGAACATAGTCGTTATAAATGTTGTTTTAATTAAGCACTGGTAAGGGCAAATAAGCTTTGGCGAAAAAGGAACTAAAACTTTTAAGTCTTGGAGCGTCAAATAAACAAAAGTAATACTTTCTTTCTGCAAAATAATTCTCTTATAACTGTATATCGTAGTGCAAAGGTTGTTATGCTTCAGAAAGTCTCCGCAAAGTGGCCAGCGTGGATTAAAGATCATACTTCACGTTTTGTGCAGTCTGATGTTGATCAACACTGGTCGCCAGCATTTTCTCCTTTTCCCCCACAATGCTCTCTACTCTTTGAAAGAAAAAAAAAATGTTTTGGTTGACATACAATTTGTCATCGGCAAATGCTTTCCATTTGAACATGGCTAAAATTTTATTGTCTGGTAAAGACTTAATATATGTACATAAGTACATGTAAAAAAAATGTGGCAGAAAACGAAATTGCTCATGACGCCAAATTTAATCTTTTTTAACAATGCTTTCAAAATTGGTCCGCTTCGAGACCCGAAAGAAAGTCGAAGGCAGGTGGTAAAGTGTTATCACAAGAGTTCCCAAACTTTTTCAACAAAGCTTTCAATGGCACGTTATTTCAGTGGGTGAAAAAATATAATTCAATCCAAAACGGTCACTTATGCAAAGTCACGATTGTCCATTGTCCTTCCTTGTATAAGGACTGTAAAGTGGCGGCATACATACATTGTAATTTCTCCTGGTTTGTAAATATAAACACTGACTACACGCGCAGGGCGTGTGCCATCTAGCGTTTAACATATGCTGATCATGGGCACTAACCGGGCTTATAACGGCAGGCGTCGTCATCATATTGTCCTTATTTGGTCTTTTGTCCGAAATATCAGTGGCGCCGGCAAGCCTATTTGGTGTCGGTACGATAGGAAAACCAGGGACGTGTGTGGACGTCGGCGGCATCGTTGCTGTTGGTATTGAGACGCTTGGCGGCGGGTGTTTATTGTCCGACCTGTATATGTCACTCACCAGCTTCTTCATTTCATCCAGGGACGAGCTTAACATTAATATGTAGTTCTTAGCCAACAGTAAGGTAGCTATCTTTGAAAGTTTTCGGACTGAAGGTCCATGAGCGTATGGCATCACCTCACGTAGCCCGTCCAGAGCAGAGTTCAAGTCGTGCATACGTTTTCGTTCGCGAGAATTGACTTTAAGTCGTAATTCTTGCAGTTCGCTTTCGTCCATACATTTGTTGGTCAACACACGTCTTTGGCGCGGCGTCATGTGACGTCCGTGTGTCCGTGCTTCACTGGAACTAAGCTCATGATTTTCTTGGGAAGAGTCACTATCGTACATATTTCCTGGACTCAGAACACCTCCAGTAGTCGTGGACATCGTGTCTGATGAACAAGAACCAGCAACGGTATCAGTCACATTGATGTCATTATCCATTTTTGAACCACAATATTTTGTAAAAACGATCTAAAATTGAAAATCACGACTAAATGCGGTTAGTTTTAAACTATGACCCTCAACATAAAGTCACGGCGGTTTGAAGATTTGGGTACCCAATACAGTACGTCAATCAGATTGATGGGCGTGGCTTCAACAGCCATTACGGGCTTACAAATCACTTCGATTTAGTGAACAAAACGATGAATGCCCAAAAGGTGTCTCCTTTACACGGCTAAATGAACAAATGGAGAGAAAATGTTAAATCGAAGGCCGGTCCAATTATATCCAAATTATAACCTCACTAGTAGAACACAATGCTGTGGTTTTACAGAAGTTATTTTTTTCAATGATCTTTATGGATCAGTGAGCAACTTGTTCATATATCATCGGAGATGCAAGCGGTTAGGCTGCTAAGCGCGACTTAATGACCTTTTGCGGACAGTGTATATCAAGATCAGACTGCACAGAACGTGCAGTCTGATCTTGGATCTACACTGTCCGACAAGGAGACATTTCCCCAAAAAATACCTTTGATATAGTAAAAGTTTAGGTTTTCACTATCGGCTTGAGTTTCATTTCATTTATTTAGCAGGTTAAGGATGACAGGAATATAAAAAAAAAAGAATAGCACTAAATGAAGCATGCATTTCAGCCTTCATAATGTGCTTTTAGACAGAAGGTTAGCTACTGGGTCACTGAGCCGCAAAACATAACATAGAGAAAATATGTATTCTCCCTAAATTGCAAACGTCTTTGATCAGACCGCAAAAAAAATACTGTTAAAAAAGTGCAATCCGATTTGTGTCTGTTGTATCTGTTGACATTCTATGTAAAATTCAATCTACGTTGCCCATGGGCTGGTTTCATAATAAGGCAAAAATGATTTAATGTATCATGAATACCGTCTACTTTAGTCAGTTAGTTACCATTCTTCTCCGCTAAGTGGCATTTTTCAAATACTATCTGATTTTTGGCATTTTAGGTACAAAACTGGACTATTTTTCAAGATGGCAATCGATGCAGCGAATTTCAAAATAAACAAGCAATTTCGTTGAAATGGTATCCCCCGCCGAAAAAGACCTTTTCAAAAATTCATGCGACCGCGTAACTCAAAATCGCTCCCAGTCGGCCATTTTGCATTGAATCGAAAAAAAGTATATCGGCAGAATAGGTTATTGTTGATTGATTGAATGGTGTTTTACGCCGCTTTCAACATTATTTCAGTCATATCACGGCGACAGCTCACATATTCATGTTTTCCTGGGTTTCACCAGTACTAGGCTAGGCTCTGAAGTGTCTTGCCCAAGGACACTCCTGTGAAAAACCCAGTGGAGCCAGTGAGGATCGAACCAAGGGCCTCCAGGTCACTAGTCCTACACTTTACCACTGAGCCACACAGGACCCATAGGTTATTGTACACATGTATAAAGTTTCACGAAATTCCGTCCAATGGTATTGGAGATATTGTTCCGGACGAACACACGGACGGACGGACGGACGGACAACGCTATTTACTTTATCCCTCCGCCTTCGGCTGGGGATAAATATACGTTTGTTCAAAACAACGGTAACTGGTACGTTTCATCCAGCCATGGTTAGCTAGCATATAACTTGTGCACCAGTAATATATAAAACAGGTCTTATAGGCCTGGGAAGTAGCCCCTGTGATAAGCCCAGCATGGTAGGAACATTGTTGTCGTTGTTCTTGTTTGCGTTGTAAACGTCTGTGGAAAAGCCCTGCACAAATCGCGATTTTCCCTAACTCTACATTTAAAACTGTTTGCAAAAATTTGCAGTTAACGATTTTTTTTATTATTATTTTTTCCGTTTAAAATCACTGTATTTTTAAGAAAATTGTAACAAAAAGCAGGTATGATTTCTCCACAGATGTTTTTTATACAAATTTATAGCCATTCTCCACTTGCTACTTTTAAGCGGCAGAGTTTTGAGTTATACGGACCGAGTATTAATATTTATCCTGTACATGATGGTGGTGTGTAAGGTCAGACAGGTCAATCTTCGAAAAAATGTGGCAACTTATAAGCTTGTTTTACTGAATATATCACCAGATATTAGAAAGTGTCCAAGTTTCCAAGAACAGACAATATGTGCTCTGACAAAATGGGGTTTAATACATGTATCTCCTTGATGCGTTATTCCAAAAAAGGTTAACATAGTTATGGATCCACAAAATCCATTTTGTCCAACAACCGGCTGAATTCTGACGTAGAGTGATCCTTTGACATGCAGGAAATTTACCAAAAGCAAAAAGTTTCGATACAAGTTAGCCTTAGCGGACTGCGCAGGCTGATCTGAATCGATACTTTGTGCAGATGCATTAAACTCCTTTTTCACAATGCATGGTTCTGTCACCAGGTACTATGATCCACAAAGGCAACATATTCGCACTTACCCTTATATCACCCCTAACCCATACAGGTAAGTGCCTTACTGGTTTTTCAAAATGTGGGACAAATGGGAAGACACTAATCGCATATGCTGTCGAAGTAGAACTCTTTGATGGATACTGATGGCTTCCGGTGGTTCAATTAGCATCAAAAACCTGTTTTGTAAACGATAACTGACTAGAATAAATTCGACTTTTTTTCGATGTCTAAAAAATGATATTTACCGAATTGGATTTTAAATTAACTCTTAAATTTGAGTATAGTGTATTACCAAATCGTAGTACGGAATTCTAAAATTATTTTTTTTTTAATGACGACACACTTAAAAGATTTGGGAAAGTTATTAATAAATATGTTTTAACTGTAGTCTCATTGATATACAAATTGTGATTTAAAACATGCATAAGAACTATTCCTGTAAAAAGTATATAGCTGTGTTATTGTAGAAGTCGAAGACTGGTATTAAAATCTTACATAAACCATCAAGGTTTATTACACATATTTATGTGCCGAGCCACGGTAGCCCAGTCGGTAGGGTACAGGACTTTGGAACAGGGGATCGCCGGTTCGATCCCCGGCTCGGCCAATTTCTTTCCAAGGATTGATGATAGTCATTGCTACAGAATTCATTCCTCTCTCACCGCTGACTGTTGTTTCGACTATGGTAATGTGGGAAAGCAGCCAGTGGCTTAGAAAGAATTTTGTGTGGAGCACTGGTCAAAGAAACTGCAGGAAAGCATGGATAGGTGCACTGGCCGCCGCAATATAACTAAAACAATTTTTAATACGGCGTTAAAAACCATACAATCAATCATGTAATTTAAAACATACATAACAACTATTCTGGAAAAGTAAATGTCTATTTAACTATATAATTCTTTGTGGAATATTAAAATCTTACATAAAACATAGAGGTTTATCACATGTATTTATGCGCAGATATTATAAACGAAAATATATAAAAGTGGTTTACCAAAAAATCGCGTCACTTGTAAAAAGCCCGTCGTTTTGAAAGATAGTTTAAACTCAAAAGGGGTTGTCCTGCCTTTCAACGAAAAGAAGGAAACAGACATGACGCTAAAAATATGAACTGAAATACGAGACGTTTAAATAGCTTTCCTGATATTCAAAAGGTTAACATTGGTTATCTTTAAAATTCTTAACCTGCTAAGTAAGTACACTGTAATATTCAACCGGTCGTAAAAACCCAAATATTGCTATTTCAAAGTTAATTTTTTGGGAAAAAATATCTCCTTGTCGGACAGTGTAGATCCAAGATCAGACTGCACGTTCTGTGCAGTCTGATCTTGATCTACACTGTCAGCAAAAGGTCCTTAAGACGTGCTTCGCAATGTAAGGGTTAAAGTCATTATTTAAATGCTCAAACATCAGTAAAATCACAATTTAAATATGATAAATAAATAAATAAATACGCACACCAACAGGAACCTGCAGACGGTGGGACTCGACGCCATAAATCACTGTCTGTCCATAAACAAAAAGCAGACGAGATTATTGCAGCCGAAGACACTTTAATATTTACGCCTGATTTCTGCTCACTTATTCATGCATTTTGCTCTTTACAAAAATTGTGAAAGACAAGTGAAAATGTGGAGCATTCGTGATATCTTCATTTATGTCGTTTCAAATGTAAAAAGCACTACAAGAGATTTATTTATTTAAATATTTATTTATTTATTTATAAAGATAATCCAGCTGTTGTGTAGATGTTGAAGTCGGTAGACATCAAAATGCAGATTATCACATGAGAATTTGGTATCAGTTCATTTAGTTGAAGTTGGTAGACATCAAAATGCAGATAATCATTGGAGATTTTTGTATCGGTAATAATGTGTACAGTTTTTTAGGACTGACATCTTTTTCTTTTTCATTTTTTTAAATCTCTCCAATTTAAGAAGAATCTTTTTTTTTTTAAAGAATGGTTCGTGACCCCCTACCGAAAAGTGATTTTACGATATTAAAAAAAAATGTAGAACACAGAACGACGTATATGTATATGTAAATACAATCATTCTTAAAAAGTCCCATTAAAGTATTTATACTAGGGAAATGCTTATTAACTGATACATGCAACTGGTTATTTTCCCAAACGTTTGGAGACGAGTTATTTATCCATCATATATAAACATCGTAGGACTTGAGACACTTATGTATATTTTATTTAAGTCTAAAAGACGGCTGATAGTGTAAAATAAAATAATTGGCATTTGATTTTTCAGTTTTGTATCCAGTTTTATCACAATTTATAACGGTAAAATGCGTTCTGTTTATCTTATTTTTTCTGCTTGAAAGGGTATTCAATCCATCTTCAGCATCTTGTGCAGCATCAATCAGTTTCAAGGGACATACAATTCTTCTGGCAATACAAGTTTTCGTTATTTTTCCCTTTTTCGTCAACAACTCAGCTATGTGTCAATATTTACAACATGTAAAGACCAGTCTCTATTTTCACATTTTTCCACCTCTGTCTCGTTGAAATGCGGATTAATTGGTAAAGTGTTAACGCTTTACCTCCTGAGACAAATCTGCAACACACGTCTTAGATTTTTTTTTTTTTTTTTTTAAATATTGATATTGAACGCGAATTAATGTTTTATACATGAATATAATTATATGACAACAGAGGAAACTTTGGCAGCGAGAGCATTAAGAGAATTTAGAGCTCTTTCTTCTTACTAAAATATCTTCAATAACTTTGAAATAATGCAACTTGAGATGGAGAATTGTTAAATGGAACTTAAATGACTATTATATGATTTGGGGCGGTACCCTTGTAACATAAGGCTATTCAAACATGTTTTACCGATGTCTAAGATGCATCAACACAAACTGGTCTAAAAATGTACATATCAAACCTTTGATAGCCTTTCAGATGAAGTAAGACCAAGACCAAAGCCTGTATACACCTCATATATACCAGCTATTCCTAGTTTCATTCTTAGTCTTAATCTAAATTTAGGAAGTAACACCACTTCTGAAGTTGCGTTACTTTCAAATTTGGAAAATTCTGGAGAATAAGACTAAGGATGTTTATAAGAATAGCTTGTGAACACGGACCAGCCTGCATGTTCTTGGTCTAAACTCTATTCATCTACGAGTACTTATGTTCTTTTGTATGACGTTAGAACAAATTCAACCTGCACGTTACGTTCTTGATCTATGCCCTACATATTTAACCTCTCATGTCTTGTAAGGTGATTTTAATATAACCTTTACGCTGCTGATTGAATTAAACTAAGATTTCCAGCCAATAGTCACAACACATTGTTTACGATTCAAATATTTTGCTCGTCGGGGAAATTTCACTACATCGGACATTGTAGATCCAAGATCAGGCTGCACGTTCTGTGCAGTTTGATCTTGATCTACATTGTCCGCAAAAGCCCACAAAGTCGCACTCAGCAGCCTAAGTGTTAAACCAAGATTAACCTACAAGATTTTAGTCTAAACCCCACGTATTTACTTTCTTGCATTCTTTCAGGTAACGCTGACTTAAGATCAACATGCACGTTCTTTGTCTCAACTTTATGCAAGCAACCTCTTGTTCGTCCTTCCAGATAATGCTAGACCAAGACCATCCTGTTCAAAACTCTGTTTATTCAACCTCTGATGCCCTTTCAGATAATGTTAGGCAAAGAGCAACCTGCAAGTTCTCGTTCTAAACTCTGTGTATTAAATTGCTTATGTCCTTTCAGAAAATATTGGGTCAAAATCAACCTGCAAGTTCTTGATCTAAACTATGTGTATTCAACCTCTTAATTCCTTTCAGAATAATGACAGACCAACATTAACCTGCAAGCTCTTGTTCTAGAAACTGTGTAATAAAATCTCTTATGTCCTTTCAGGTAATGTAGGGCAAAGATCAACTGCAAGTTCATGTTCTAAATTCTATAATCAATCTCTTATGTCCTTTCAAAAAGTATTGGACCAAGATCAACATGAACGTTCTTGTTCTATACTCTGTGTATTCAGTCTCAAGATCATGTCCTTTCAGATAATGTTAAACCAAGATCAACCTGCACGTTATTGATCTTTACCCTACATAATCACCCACTTATGTCCTTTCAGATAATGCTACACCAAGATCAACCGGCACTTTCTTGAATAAAATTCTGTATAGTTAACTCTTATATTCTTTCAGAAAAGTTCTTTTAAGAAATATTAGGCCAAGATCAAATAGCAAGATCTTGTACTTAACTTTTTCTATTCAACTTGGTGTCTTTTCAGATAAGGGTTGGTTAAGATAAACCTACAAATGAATGATTTGAACTGTGTATTCAACCTCTTATGTCCTTTCAGACAATGTAAGGCCTAGAACAACCTGCAATGTTTTCTTCAAAGCTATGTGTTTTTAAATTTCTATGTTCTTCCAGATAACGTTAGGACAAGATCAGCCGGCAAGGTCTTGTTCCAAACCTTGTGTATTCAAATTCCTATGTCCTTTCAGAAAATGTTAGACAAAGATCGACCTGCATGTCCAGGGTCTGAACTCTGTGTATCAAAATGGTAGTGTCCTTTCAAATAATGTTTAACCAAGCTCAACCTGCAAGTTCTTGTTCCAAACCCTGTGTGTTTAACTGGCAATGACCTGTCAGATAATGTAAGGGCAAGATCTGCCTACATGTTCAGGATCTAAACTTTGTGGATTCAGCTTTTTACGTCCATTCAGTTTATGTTAGGGCAAGATTAGCTTCCACGTACATGGCCTGATATAAATATATTGAACTAATTATATTCTTTCAGATAATGATAGACCAAGTATAGCCTGCACGTTCTTGGTCTTTAGCTCTTTGTATGCAACTTGTGTCATCTTTTCAGAACAGAACAGAACATTACTTTATTAACCCAAGTATAACATGTATACAATAAGGGTATATAACATAAGAATATGAATAAGGCAGATATAGAGAACATCATCTTTTCAGGTATGGGTAGTTAAAATTAGTAAGTTTGTCGCATTGATGAAAAGAAAGCCAAGCTCAAAATTTCTACGATTCGCTGTTACTGGCAGTCCTCTTTCTCCTTTGAATGTTTGAAGGTAATATCCGTTGCTTTCACGGGAAAGTTCAACATTAGACTGCAAAAGGGTAATTCATCTGTACTTGAATCTATGCTTTCCAATAGGTTTCGTGGAAGTGTCCTTGGGCAAGATACTTCAGAGCCTAGTACTGGTGAAACCCAGGAAATACGTGAGCATGTGAGGTGTCGCAGTGATATGACTGAAAATTAATGTTAAAAGCGGCGTAAAACACCATTCAATCAACTTTCCAAAATGATAATATATTCACGACAGTCTCATACTCGCAATATTACCAGTTTTACTTTGTTCACCGAGGGAGAATGCTCATTTAAGCATCCTATAATCAGAAACGTTAAAGAGCCATATCAGACAAAAAAGTTTTTGATAATTTTCTTATTCTAACTTTTGTTACTTCTGGTTTGTTGAATCAAAACATGCTTACGTTTTCTCTATCTCTCTCTCTCTCTCTCCCTCTCTCTCTCTAAGTCAAAGTGTTTGGTGAAACGGCCTTGAGTCGAACGCAGAATTTTGAATACCATATATATTTCTCTATATCGTTGTATAAAGCTTAGTTCATTTACAATGCCTAGAGGTGACCATTTCCTATAATGATATATAAACAACAAATAACAGAGTGACAAGCAGAAAATTATAGGTACACCTTTGTCGAAAACAAGATATGTATCTTTTTTTTTTTCCCAATTGACTTTATAACATTTGTCCTGTTTGAAAGCGGCTACACTTGTCATTAACAACAACAACTAATATAGACACGGTGATCATAATCATATTGCTGAAAAATATGTGGATTTTTTTTTATTCGTAAAAAATACAATTTATTGAATGCCATTTTTTTTTTTACATATTTCAAGTTAAGTGATTCTAAGTAACAACAATGTTAGCCTTTCGTAGGCAAACCACAACTTGAATTACCTAAGCAGGCAGTTAGGATAAAGACTGAACTGCACAGAGCGCGCAGTCTAGTTCTGAATCTAACCTGTCCAATACTTTTTAGAGTTATTTTGACCAGAGCAACTTTAGAATTGCAATATCTGGGTCTTCTTTACTGACGGTAGATGTCTAGTTCATTTCTTGGGTACACTAAGGGTTAACTTTCTACTAAGCTACAAAAAATTAAGAACCCTCCATATGCAAGGCGTTTGTTGACTATAAATTATTTAAACTCATATAGTAGGTATTGTTTTTGACAGTGTGTAAAACATTGTGGGAAAAGAAGAAAATGCTGGTTACCAGCATTTTCTCCTTTTCCCACAATGTTTTCAAAAGCCTTCTTGCTTGGGGTTTCGAAAACACTTAGGATTAATCGGGGTAAGGAGTTAATAATATACCAAGAAAGACATGTATCACTTATCACTGCTGCAGGTGTTCGCGATGCCCGTTCTCAAATAATCAAATATTGAAATAAACCTGGCTTTAAGATACCACCTTGCCGTACCCCATGCGGCGCAGGAACCGAACATTAAACTGGAGTGTCACTGCTTCCCCCATCGACCCGAAGGCGCCCTTTGTCAGCACAATAAAGAGGATATCATATGCTAAAGGTAACAGGCATTTTAACAACTTGAACTCCAAATAGCAAGGCTCTCAATTAACACCTTAGACGAGTTATTCAAATTAATAAACACAGTTCCCAGTGGTTTCCATCTTTGAAACATTGAGATAATCTACTCGTCTGTCAAAGGTCACGTGATGTGTGGTTTGTTAAACTATGAGAAAATACGAAAGGTTTTAAAAAAGCTTCTGTTATGCTAATGCAGTGAAATTTGGTAGCATTGTTGTAATGACTTTCAAAGTTTATCACCAACTGTTTCCAACAAATTATAGTTTCGGGCTATTTGTAAATGACATATGGAAAATGTCGTAACTCTATCAGTATTTCAAGTTTCTATATATAGTACATTTGGTGACTGAAGTTCTTCGGTAGATCTGGAGCTTGAAGAGGCAGATGCTTAATGCTTGAAATTCTTAAGGAGGTGTAAAAACATTCTAATAAAGATCTACTTTTTCATACAGCATACCTGAACTAACAATAACTTGTAACCTACAGGTAGCACTATTTACGGAGAGTATTGCAGATGTAACTTTTGAAATTTTGTCCAAAAAATGACCCACAATAAAAAAAGAGTTGCAATGCTTTACTTTACAGTCAGTGGTCATAAGTAATCCATCGAATTCCGAATTCCCATTGACTTATAACCTTTTTTCTGTGTGCAAGAAAATTTGATATTTAATCCTGTAGTTATATGGAAAAATATATTGGTAGTTCTCAAGAGGAGTTATATAGCACCTAGTTTATTTGCTAGTAGCTTTTCTCGCCTGACACCAAAGTTGTACGTCTGAAACCTAATTGTGTTATTATTCTGTTCGATTTTGGCAAATTCGCCATTGACGTTACAGTGGAAAACATTTTTTGAAAATGTTGACCAGTTTTAAACAGCTACATTTTAATCATATTACTAATAAAACATATCGGGTCTGAAAGTATATACATGTACTTCGTTGTCAAACTTATTTAAATCATTTGGATTCAGTGATAGTTTCATTTTCAGCCCACAATGAATATAATTAAACTTAAAAATACATGAAAGTCAATGTGTAATTGGAATTTGATGAAATATTTATGACCACTGACGTAATTACCAAATGCTTGCTTACCAAAACTGCCGTACGCAAATTTTGTGCGTACGCAATTTAGAGAAAGGGCTGCCCTTCACTAAACTGTGTTGATTTACGCAAATTATTTCGGGACTGTATATACACATAAACGACTCCTGCTTTACCCAAAGGTATGAGCTGGTGTTAAGTTATGCAAATATTTAGCCAAATCGTCCAGTTAGGTATGCAGTTCAGTAAAACTTGTTTTCAGACTTGATGCTTGCTTACTTAAAATGCGTAAGCCAATTTCGCGCGTACGCAGTTTAGTGAAAGGCAACCGGAGACATTATTCTTGTTAAATATAAATAATCAACACAAATTCTGGTTTACTTGTAAAAACTGAAACAATGGTAAATGCAAAGTTACCAGCAATTTCTCATGGTACCACAATATTCTAAAACGGGTCGGTTGAAAGACGGGGAGTAGTTGTATGCAAGAGGTGATGACTTGAAATATTCGAGACATGCTCTGTGAAAAGGGGTTTTGGTGCATCTGCAGAAAGTATCGACTCCGGTCAGCCTGCGCACTCCGCGCAGGCTGACCTTGATCGAAACTTTTATGCCATTGGTCAATTTTCTGCATATTAAAGGACCAGTATACCTCCAGATTCAAAATGGATTTTATGGAACAATAAATATGTGGTTATTTGCTTTGGCGTTAAAACCCATTTTCCAGAATGACTGATTTTTCGTTTATTTTTTCATCGCCACCGGTTGCAGATTGGCGACGCCCTAGAAGGTTCAAAATTGATAGTTTTTGTATACAGGGGATAGTGCAGGATACAGGACAAAAACCCACCCAAACTACGTCTAGTTCTTTAACGTGCTCGGTGTATAGCGCCGTCACACGTGACCTCGGTTTAACCATGGTCTCATCCGACAGACTTGTTATTGATTTTAGATGGTCAGCCATTGGGATCGAACCCACACCCTCGGGTGGTCTGAGATTCGACGATTACAAGTCTCATGCTGTACCACCTGAGCTATTGGGGCTGGTCAACCTCTTGTCAGAGCGCCACTTATTCTATAGCGCCGCCAGTCTATTACACTGTAGAACAGTAGTCCTGGCTCAACACATCTCGTTCCTATTTGTTAACTCTTTACCAGACGATAAAATGTTGGACTTGTCCAAATTGAACGCATTTATAGATGACGAATTAAAGATCGTCCACATGATATTTTTTTATGAAAGGGTAGAAACCAATGTTTTCAAAAGCGCTTTGTTCGGGTCGCTAAAACACAACCTTCCTTGGTAAAAGGTCAAAAAGTTGTGGGGTGGTGGAGAGGGCAAATGAACTCCGTGGTCATGACAACTTGAAGTAAAGCACCTTGATAAATAATTCTGAAGGGGATTAAAAGCTGATCTTTAGCTCTTCGGTACATAGCTATTAATAATCCAGCATGAAAGAGGTGAGAAAGCGCAGATATTGCAAACTGTACGCAAAACTGAAGAAAAATTTGTCGATATTTGCAACTGAATAGATTCATAAAAATCATCAAGTAGAGGTGAACTGGATTAACTAAATCCGGAGGTGTTGTAAATTTACAGTTTCTTCGCCACAACTGTTTCTTTTCTGTTATCAAACGATTTTGATTTTGCGACACAGAGTAAGACTGCATTTACAATCATTGTGGGAAGAGTGGGTATCTTCCACAATGTTTTCTTCCCATTAAAAGACAAATCTCCTCGCTTGGATTAAAGTTAGTGGTCTGCTACTGCTTTCAACGTGAACGAATCTAAAGTCGTCATCGGCTTAAGATTTATGCTCTGCGCAAGTGAGTGTTTCGTCTACAAACAGTATACAGTAAGGGAGATAACACTGCTAACAAACGGTCAGTGTATGAATTACCTACCATTTAATATCCCCGAAACTTTAACAATCGTATCGTCACTTCAGCAAGAATAATTCTGGCTATTTGAGTCCTACTAACTGGTGCAAATGAGAGACAGGAGAGAGAGTTGAAGGGAAGAAACATGTCTTATTTGACTAACATGGAAAACATTGTCGGAAGTAATAAAAAGTCACTGCTCCTTTTTCCACAATGATTTTCAACAGATTGTCCACTGAATGGGCATAAAACGTTGTGTTTGCTTCGAATGTATTAGACGAAATCCCATTTTTCTCACCACCCCATTTCCTTGAAATTACATCCCCCACACACCAATTTCTTTTCTCTCTCAAAAATCGACTAACAACTCTGATGGGGTAGTACTTATAATCCAACATCTGCCACTTAACTATCAGAGTGCAAAAAAAAAACCCAAAAAACCTTGCAGACATTTTCATTCTTGAAATGAGACATATATAATGACAGTTTTAAGATCACTCTTTTCCAGGATGTCTCAGCAAATTAGACGGTGTAGATCAGAGATCAGACTGCATGTTTTGTACAGTCTGATCTTGACCTGCACTGGCCGCAAGGGAAACTAAAGTTGTGAAATGAGACCTATATAATGGCAGTTTTAAGATCACTCTTTTCCAGGATGTCTCAGTAAAGTAGACAGTGTAGATCAGAGATCGGACTGCATGTTTTGTACAGTCTGATCTTGATCTGCACTGGCCGCAAGGGCAACTAAAGTTGTGAAAGGCGCTTTAATGATTAATAAAATATCACCCTACTGATCAAAATTCTCATATAAATCACACAGTTAACTGTAAGAAAAAAAAGGAAAATACGATTTATTAATAACCAGGTAATAAGTAATATTATGTACAAACATGTCACAACAACTGAATTGAATCTTAATAACAAACATGTATGATGTCAGAGGCCGAATGCAATACCTTTGTTCCCTGTTATTTTCCAAGTAACTCTCTCTTTATCAACAACTGGCTTTTTCGTAAACCAATGCTTACGTTACTTACAAACATGACTCCTTAATAGACTAGTTTTAGATGTCTTTATAGGAACACTGTACGAAAAGGAGGAATTGCTTGTAACCAAGTTATTGCCCCTTTCCCAACGATGTTCTTCATATCAGTCTATGTTCATACACGTGTATTTCTTACCGTTTACCCTTTACCACACAATCCTCAGTTTTAACAACTCCGATGGAGAGGACTTTTGAAAAAATTGTTGAAAAAGGAGAAATGCTGGCAACCAGCATTTTCTCCATTTCCAACAATGTTTTCGCCCATTTCAAAGACAGCAATCATCTTTTGAGCTAAATGTAATTTGTTGTCTTCAAATGCTTTCAGTTTGGACAAGTCTAAAATTCTCTTGTGTGGTAAAGGGTTAAATGTTTCTACCTGCCTTGGAGTTTGAATTGTCTTACAAAAGCCTTTGCAGCTAAGGGTGTTGATAATGGTGAGGCCTTTAACTATGGCATAGGCCAAAATAAATGAAATTAAATTTTCATCCACAGACTAAAAACCAACTATATGTATTGCAACTTCAAGGTATTTTCCTCTATTTATCTAAAAAAATTACAGGATGATATTACTAAATCCAAAATCAGACCCCATATTCTGAACCTCTCCAGTCTGTCCAAATTAATGGAACTTACAGTAAATCTATGTATTATATATTACAATCTTCATACAAGTGTGACTGAAAATGGTCTGAAAATGAAGCAGGTGCACTCCTAAATGCCAAAACACCCCTTTTACAATTTTTTCACAATAAGTGATTATTCGAATTATTGAATATTAGATAAATAGAGATTGCACTGTTTCATATGCACGTCTTTATAGTAAGAGGGCCACAGTGGCCCAGTATCACTCCACTGGCTAATATAGCAAGTAAATTATTACTGGCATGTACTGTGACATTTATCCATCATAAAATTGTTGCCCAAGACACATTTAAAGTAGAAACAAGTTTACCAAATCCAACAGCAGCCATGTTTATTTCAGTCATCAAGATGCCCTTTCAACATGATCAACTTTCAAACATGAGATATGTACTTCATTGAAACACTGCAACTTATGGTTTTAAAAAATAAATAAAATGAGTAGCTATGTCTACATTTGTAGTTCACTGTCAACTTTAGGTCTTTTACCAACTAACTATAAAATCCCTGTCAGCTGATTGGCTTTCTACAATATTTTGTCCTTGCAACAGCTAACTGATTATAATATAGGAATATCTTAATTATCTTAATTAGTAAGTAAGGCAAGGACCAAGATTTGTGTACTCCATTTTCATCCATTTTAAACACTTTGCAAAAAAGAAACAGTGTATCATAACCCAGTAAGGCAGTAACATACATCACTTGTCGACAATATGACTCCTCATACAACACATACATAAACAGATAGATATATTACAAGTCCTTTAAGGCCGCTAATTGTCTTTCAATATCATCATCCACAGCACTAGCCTTTGAACCTTCCCCAAGTTTTCCTTGGTGCGCTGAGGGAGCATCCAACATCTAAAAAGAAATTACAGATAAACTGAAATGTTTTGACTGTACTATGCACTAATAATCCTACACTAAAGAAACATTTAATGATACAGAGAGAAAAAACTTTTACCCTTTACCACACAATCCCGCCTTTTAATGAGCTTGAGAAAAAAAGCCTTTAGAAAACCTTGTGGGAAAAGGAGGAAATGCTGGTAACCAGCATTTTCTCCTTTTCCCACAAGGTTTTCAACCCTTCCCAAAACAAATTCCAATTTTTCAGTTACATTTATTTTGTCATCTGCACATGCTTTCAATTTGGACAAGTCTAAAATTTTGTCATTTGGTAAAGAGTTAACCCTATACCAGATGATAAAATTTTTGACATGTCCTAATCAAAAGCTTTAGCAGATAACAGAATAAATGTGGCTCAAACGATGGATTTCATCCTTGAAAGAGTAAAAATACTCTGGGAAAAAGAAAATGCTGGTTTCTCCTTTTCCCAAAATGTTTTCAAATGACTTATTTTTCAACACTGTATAAACACCAGATTGTTTAGCAATGGGTTAATGGTAAAGCGTGATAGGGTTTCACCCTTTCCTTCATCACAACTAATATCTTCTACATCTTTCATGACATTGTAACAAGTTTTCCTGTTAGTGAATACTTTGAATGATGTGGCAACAATTTAATTTATCAGCTATTTTACTAGACCCTATTTTCAATTATCAACATTACAGTCAAACTGTTGATTTCAGACAACATATCTGGACCATACACATGTGAAAATAAGTTGCAATTTACAATTTCATTTAAAGTTGACTAAAAATTCATTATTAGTGTCTTTCAAGAAACGAAATGTAAAAATACCTATCAGGTCATGTACCACTGAAAGAGACTTTCAGAAAACAGTGCAACAAAAGGTCATTTTCTCAACAATTCTCTGTAAGAAAACATTGACAGCACTTCTCACTCCTACACACTTTTCTTACTACATACGAATTCTAACCATTACTTGACAAATTTATAATAAAGATGAACACAAGAACAAAGTGGATAAGTAATCTGTACCTTTCCGGTGATATCAATACCAATTTCATCTAACACCTGTGAGACAACTGCGTCTTGTTCTTCTTCATCACCTGATTCTGTTAGGATATCGTCCAGCGTGTCATTGACTGCAAAACAGTAATAGATGGATTACTAGCTTTGTTTAAACATACTCATTTCACATCAATAGAGAAACAGTTTCTTGCAATTTAATCTAATCTCTCTGGATTCTGCTTTCTGGAAACTACACCAGTACTCGGACTGAATATGTGGGTCACTGAAAATTCTGAAGTTGACACCTGCCCCCAGGAATCGAACATGGGACCTTACTGTTACAAGGCTGACACTCTACCTTACAACCACCTTTACTAGCTGTGCATGTGACTGGCTGGGCTATCATACCAAGCAAGTTAACCTTTACCACACAACCGAAAGTTTTAACGACCAATAGGGAAGAGACTTTTAAAAACAATGTCGGAAAAAAGAAATTACTGGTAACCAGCATTTTCTCATTTTTCCACAATTTTCTTTTTAACCTATTATAAACAAATCCCACCATTCAAGCCACATTTGATTTTTAGTTTGCAAATGCTTTCAATTTTGACAAGTCTAAGATTTAGTCCTTAAGTGGACTCAGCTGCTCAACAATTGCAGGCAAATTTTTAATTCATTTCAATGAGAATTTACACTGCACTCAAAAATGTTTCTTTTATATCATAGCAATAGCCTACTTACACTTTAGGGGTCCTGCAAGGCTCAGTGGTAAAGTGTAGGACTCATAACCTAAAAGCATCTGGTTTGAGCCTTACTGGAAGCCCTGGGTTTTTTGTGAGAGTGTCCTTGGGCAAGGAAATTCAGAGCCACAGCCTAGTACTGGTTAACCCCAGGACATGCATAAATATGTGAGCTGTTGCCGTGATATAACTTAAATGATGTTGAAAGCAGCATAAAACACTATTCAATCAATCAATAAATCAATAAATAACGTTATATTTTAACTCTCTTCAATCAAACACAACATGTAACATGGTACTTACTCATATCTTCTGTCATTCCCATCTTTGTTGACTCTTTCTCGAAGTCTTGCATCATCTTAGCAGTTTTCATTGGGTCCATGACCTTGTTCATCTGTTGCATTGTCTAAACCACAGATAAATAAACAAATGCATACTAAAAAGATAAACGTCAACAAAGACAGAGACAAATACACATTTAGGAGCCTTGCTCTGTAAATGGGGGGCTTAAAAGCATCTGCAAAAAGTATCGACCTATGTCAACCTGCGCAGTCCTCACAGGCTGAAACGGGTTGAAACTTTTTGTTTTGCTATTTGTAAATTTTCTTCATGTCAAAGGATCATTCTACCTCTAAATCCAGTCGATTGTTAGACAAAATGGATTTTATGGATCCATAATTATATGATGACTTGCTTGGTATAATGCATCACAAAGACGCATTAAATCCCTTTTGCCAGAGCATGGCTCATTTATAGTATGAGACAACAAGAAAATTTGGGTGAACCTGTTATTTACCTTACTTTGTCAAGAAATACTAGTAAGCTGAGAAAGAGACTAGAAATGTGTTCACTACAACCAGTGCCATAGTATGAAAGAAATTATTTCCCTTAACCCAATTACTTCTGTTTGGGGCTGTGAAGAAAGGGGGGAAGGGGGGATTCTGATAGATAGAACAGAAAGAAATTCAAAATTTTAGGTATACTAAACAGAAAAAAGAAATGCAGAGTTAAACATTTTATACTATGCTGTAAAACCAAAAATGTTCATGTCGTGAAAATCTTCATGATTTTTGCGTATTGATAAAAATTGTGAAGATATCCTCCAGCGTAAATTTCAGTTACATTAAGGTATGTTTCACATGGACACCAGGTCATGTGGGAGCTTGACTGGGACCCTTGTCAACATCAATGAGTGTGTTTTTTCATCAATGTTGACCAAAATACCAGTCTAGTGGAATGTAATACTGCCCATTAAACACGTTTCTTTCGAAATTTATTAAACTGATTAATAAGTTAGTTTTACAATGCACAGTTAGTGTGAAAAATTTGGAATTCTGTTTTTAACTATCACAAAAATTAAAACGCGCACAAGGTCAGTATTTGTTAATTCGCAAAATTTTAGACCCGCAATAATGTCCACTTTTACAGTAACTACTGAACTGCTCAAGATAAAATCCAGAAAATTGGCCAGTATGCAGTCACATTTTAATGAACTTTGGGCTATCTGTCAAAAAATATCATGTCTAGTAATGAACCAAACATTGACTCAAACAAATAAAAACACTTAAGATTTTATAAACCCTATTCAAAAAATAAACAACAAAAACAATTTCTTGTATGTACAAAATATGCACTTTGTAAGGACAGCAGAGATACAATATGCCCAACAATAGAAACAACATTGGAAGTAAAATTAATCCTTACAAAACAACACCATGTGCTAACAACTCGAAGGAGAATGGCTCTACAAAACAATGTCGGAATTATTCCTAAACTCTCGCTCATGTTAAAGAGTATACAATAACACAAAGTACAAACCTTTGTTGTAGTTCCCATTGCAGTGGCCATCTTCATATTTGAATGCATTAACTGTGAATAACAAGAAATGAACATAAAGATGCATTTAACCTTTAACACACAACAAATAGTTAGACTTCTCTACATTCAAAGCATTCACAGACAAAAAAAATTAAATATGGCTTGAATTCGGGAAGTCATCAATGAAAGGGTAGAACACACTGGAGGAAAGGAAGAAAATGCTGGATACCAGCATTTTCTCCTTTTCCCACAATGTTTCATAATGATTCTTCCCTAAATGTCATATAAACACGGAATTGTGTGGTACAGGGTTACATACGTAAATCAACCTTTAAATCTTTATCAATCTACAGAATTTTGGACATGACAAAATTGAACGCATTTGCAGACTACAAAATGACTGTAGCTCAAATATTGATTTCTGTCTTTGATAGGGCAGAAAACATTGTGGGAAAAGGAGAAAATGCTGGTTACCAGCATTTTCTCCTTTTCTCATAGTGTTTTCAAAAGCCTCTTTTCTTCAGGGTCATTAAAAGTCTGGATTGTATGGTGGAGGGTTTATACAAAACACCCTGGGAACTCATTCCCTAACCATCCTTACTTAATTCTATATTGAAGTTTTGAAACCAGTCACCTGATCGGCTGAGACCATTCAGGATGGCAAGCCTTGGAAGTCAGGATAACAAGGGCAGCGCACGTGGGTGCCAACGTTCAGCTTCAATTGCTCTTGGTGAAAATTTTAAGTCCAAAAAGTGGTATAACTGTATTAAAAACATTCTGATTGTTACTTACCTTGTTTTAAGGGTTCCCTTTGTGATAGTTAGGAAGTTGTCCAAGTTTAAAGTAAATATCTTCAGTAATGACAAAGATATTATAAAACGTTGAAGTTTTTTGAAAATTCTATGGCACAAAAACGGGTATAACTGTGTCAAAATTACTTTGATGGTTACTTGCCCCTGTTAAATACGTTTCCTTTTTAATAGTTAACAAATCATCCAAGTTTGAAGTGTATATAAAAGAGATATTATAAAATGTCAATGTCAACGATGATGACACAGATGATGCAGTTGATGCCAAGACTATGACTATACTTTGACATTTTTTTCAGAAACAGTCATGCACTAATTTAGAATTACATTCAGTTTACCTTTTGCTGGTTTCCTACTGCCTGTATTTTTGAGCCTGTGGCATAACTTCTGTTTTTCTGTTTCCTGAGATTGACAAGTTGCTTTGCAAGAACAGTGCATGCCTGCAGAAAGTACAGAAAAAGAAAATTAAAAAAAACTTTTGCTGACCCTTTTCTTCAATCACCACTTAAGGTCTGGTTATTAACTATTTACTGGACAACAAAAATATATGAGTTACCAAAGTTAAGTGATATCCAAATTGAATGCATCTACGGACTGCAAATTACATGCTACTCGAAACACAGAATTTGCCTTTCCAAGGGTAAAAAACTTTTGGGAAAAGAAAATAATGGTTACTGGCATTTTCTCCTTTTCCAAAAATGTTTCCAAAAGCCTTCTTCCTCAGGGTCATTAAAACTTAGGATTGTTTGGTAAAGGGTTCAACAATGATTTTGTGGGTACAAATCCAAGGCCCAGGTGGGTAGCTCAGTAGTGAGCATATCCGACTCATAATCTAGTGGTTACAGGTTTGATACCCACTGAGGCAAACTTTCTTTCCAACAATTTTTTGCCTCTCACCTATGATGCATGTGTGAAAAGCAGTCAGCAGCTTGGAAAGAAAGTTGTGTCAGTACTGGTGTGAGAAAGCCAGGAAACACATGTGTATGTGCACTGACTGCTGTGATATGATCTAAGCCTTTAAAACGTTGTTAAACTCAGTACAAACAAATAAAACAAATCCAAGGCCATAATCATTGACCAACAGAAGATTCCTGATTTATCTTTATAATGATAACAGCATACAGAGTGAAGAAAAGTGTACCTGCTTATTTCCTTGCTTTGCTGCCTTCTTTATTTCCATCTCCTGAAATACATGAGACAGAGGCATTGTTACAAATTAAGGATCTCATTCTACCACAGAAAATGCAAATGTTTTTAGCAGGTGAGTAAATCTTCACCATCAATCAAAACAAAGTTTTTAAGTTTTTCCATCTTCTGCAATCTATCCGTTTTTGCTATCTGTGAGGGTTGCTTGAAGTAGTCAAAGAATTACAACAAGAAATCTATGATGATCTAAAAGGAAAGATAACTTTTATATCAATTCTGTGTACAAATGTTGTACATATACCTACCAGCTTCTTTTCTTCTTTTTCCATTTTGTTTCTGTCTCTTTCAAGATCTCTCTGCGTCCGCCTCATAACTTTATCATTAGACTTCAGTTGTTCTGAAAATAAGGTTTGACCATCGTTACTTGCCATACTTATACTTCTTTTACATGAGCCATGCTCTGTGAAACGAGGCTTAGCCCTTTACCAAACAATCCCTGGTTTTGACGACCCTGAGGAAGAAGCCTTCTGAAAACACTGTGGGAAAAAGAGAAAATGCTGGTAACCAGCGTTTTCTCCTTTTCCCACAATGTTTTCTACTTTTCCAAAGTCAGGTTTCAATTTTTGAGTCACGTTTATTTTGTCGTCTGCAAATGCTTTCAAATTTTATCAGTTTAAGATTTTGTTGTTTGGTAAAGAGTTAATGCAACTGCAAAAATTATCAACCCAGGTCAGCCTGCACAGGCTGACCTGGGCTTAAACTATCTGCTATTGGTCAAATTTCTGCATGTCAAAGGACCAGTCTACCTCATGATACAGTCGGTTGTTAGAATCCATAATAATACTATAACCTGCTTAGTATTATTAATTATGGAGATAGAGTAAACCCTGTTTTCTCAAAGAATGGCTCATTTGTATACTATAGCTATATAGAGTTCAGTTTAGATTCATAAGTCTAAACTGTTGAAGTACTTTGATGTGGGATGGCTGTTGAAGTTAAAGCTTTTCTTTTACAATGTCATATTCCCCTGTCTCTTGCTTGCATTCAGTGCTCTAGCAAAGTAAAATACTATTATTATCATACTGGGTAGATCAGTTTCTTGAGCCATGCCTTGTGTTGAACTTGCTGCAATCGGTTACAATTTAATGTTCATATGAAGGAGCTTAGTCTTCTCTAAATACCATTTCAATCATTTTCATGTTGTATATAAATGAGCCACAATCTGTGAAAAGGGGTTTAATGCATCTCGCTGAAAGATGACCAGTAAAATTTTGAAATTTTCATAAGTATGAAAGGAAGGCTGATGCAAAGATGACAGGAGAAACAATCACAAATACAATCAGAAATAATTGGAACTACCCATAATATAGAAGGTATTATTCAAATCATTCTGTACTGAGAACAAAGTCATATGTAATAAAAATACACCATAGTAGTGTGTAAAACTTTATAACCACAGAAGAAAATAGTTGACAAAGCATATTTCTTACTGTATGACACCAAAAAATGAGTTACATCTGATCCTTTCTTACTGGGGTGTAAGGTGGTAAAAGCATTACAGATAGCAGGTAGAGACTAGTAGTACATCAAATGCTTCCACACCCTTTCCCAATTTTTAATTTGACGATATTAACGATCTCTATGCCAAAATATACAGCAACATGATTCATCATTGGCGATTTAAAATGATTTATTTGAAATCCAAAATCAGTGAAAAACACAGAGGGAATATGGGAAAATACTGCTTATCAGCCTTGTCCCAATTTTTACAAAACCCTGCTCCTCACTAACACTGAAATAAGTAATTATTGTGTAAAAATTTGAATGAATTTAATAAAAAATCCAGGCATAACAGTGATATTCACATCTCAAACTGCCGATTTCCATCTATTAACCCTTAGACTGCATAGAACGACTTAATGACCTTTTAAAGGACGGCGTAGATCAAGATCAGACTGCTGTAGAATAGTTGGGTTTCGTAATAGTTCCGGTTCTGTAAATTACCCGAGTCTTGACAAAGAGTTGTTGACAATACCATGCCAAGCAACAACCAATGAGGATCCAGTTGCCCATCCTGTGCATGCGCAGGCGTTAAATTGGGCTTGAACCAAACCAGATTCGGTGTACTTGACATTACTTACCTGAATAGAACAGACCTATCTACAATAGCTGAACAACTCCCCGCAAGGGCACTTTGGCTTACATCACGTTTTAGAGACTGGCCGGCCAGAAGTTCTAAATACTACATCCAGATAACCATCGGTTGCCGGCTAAGCTGTATTTATCTATTCTTGTAGAGACCAGTTTCTCTATACTGCACAGAAGGTGCAGTCTGATCTTGGACCTACACTGTCCGGCAAGACGATATTTCCCTTGAAAAGTAAGTTTGAAATAACACCATTTGGGTTTTTACTATCGGCTTGAACGTTTCATTTAACTTATTCTGCAGGTTGAGGGATAACGGAAATATAAAATGCAGACGGGAAATCTAAAATCTTACCTTCAACTGTCGGCTTTTTTGAAAAGAAATTCATTGTTTTGTCGTGTGTGCTCACTCAAGAGGTAGACTAACTGTTTGTGTGGTGTATTCGGGTATTGTGTTGTGTTTATTTATAGAAAAATACTGCACATTCCTCATATGACATTTACAAATCACGGAAGTTTTGTTAGTCACTCATGGTAATCAAAGCGCTTGGAGACGTTTATCCTGCGGGCCTCGATCGGTCGATTTATTTGAGTTTTGCAAAACATGATATCATCTTCTTGAGAAATGTAAATTTTAATTATAATAATACACACGAGCTTTCGGTGGTACAACCGCCTTCTTCAAGTGTGATCCTGTGATCCCACTTATCACTGGATCACACTTGAAGAAGGCGGTTGTATCGCCGAAAGCTCGTGTAGATTAATATAATTAAAATTGAGTTTTGCAAGAAAAGTTTATTCGCGGCAAAAAAATATAAAAATTCTACCGATTTTCAAGATTTCTACAAATTCATCATTGAATGAAATAAATCTGTTATGTTACAATAAGAACAAAAATATTTTAATACAATAGCGAAACAATCAGTAAACATTTTAATAGAGATGCAAACTCAGTGCATGACCTTGAGTTTACAAAATAGAACTTTTGAACAGTCTTGAACAGAAATTTTTGTAACATTTTTGATGACAGAAATAAAGAGAAATAATGAAGAGAGACTGACAAAATTAGAACTAGAAGTATCAGACATCAACATTCGATTAGATGACAAAGTAGAAGAAATCACAGCATCAAAGTTAGATAACATCAAACAGGAGATAACAGATTCTATAACAACAAATTTGAACCAAAAAATCGACGACAGATTAAAAGAAAATGAAAACAGAAGACAGAGAAGTTCAAATTTAATGGTATATAATCTTCAGGAGTCTAATGATGAGGATCCACATGAAAGAAAATCGGCGGATCACAATAAACTCACAGAATTGGCACAAGCACTTGGAATAGAACTAGAAATACAGAACTCATTTAGAATTGGAAATAAACAAAGTGATAAAATACGACCATTGAAACTGATTTTAGATAGCAAAAAAGCAAGAAGGAGTCTTCTAAGATACTCCAAAGACATTAAATTAAAGGCGCCCACAAAACTTAGGAGCGTGATAATTACATGTGACCTTACACCCATGCAAAGGATGGAGAGAAAGGAACTTCTCAAAGAACTCGAAGAAACAAGAAAGATACATAAGAATGCAAAGATTAGAGACGGACAAATAATCATCCCAATAGAAGGAAAACCCCAATTAACGAAAGTGCATATTGAAAACCAATCGAAAAAAAACTCCGTCAGGAGAGACAATTGATAATGAAAAACCTGATTCACAAAAAAAAAATCGATACAATCTACCAGAATCTACACGGCTAAGAGACTCCAGTCCAACACTACAAACAAATAGCTTGAACAATTCTATAAGCAGTTTAGAAAATTTCATGAATACAACACTGATGGAAATGGAAAACACAATACCAGGCGGGATAAGTCTGACAAAAGACCAACCTCCTTCAAGCGAAACTGCAAACATCGATTAGGATGAGTGTTTTAATTTTAGCCCCAAGAATGTAAATAACTTTTTAGCGAACAACCACCGTTATTTTAACAAAATGAAGATATTATACACAAATGCGGATTCACTAACAAACAAAAAGGACGAATTGATTGATCTTATTTATTTTAAAAATCCGGACATTATAACTATTACTGAAATCAACCCTAAAAATAAACTCTTTGAACTTACCGATACTTTTTTTTCTATCAGTGGCTATACCCACCACACAAACCTGGAACAAAACAAAAGAGGAGTAATCATCTACGTTAAAGACTGTATTATAAATCAAAAGTTAGATATAAAAAGTGATGAAATAGAAATGGTCTGGACAAAAATTAACCTTTACCAACAAGATTCTTTATTACTGGGCTGTATTTATCGCAGTCCAAATTCCAGCTTAAATAGCTGTCTAGAACTAAAGAACATAATCGAAAGAGCAAACAACAGTGGTTGTCCTCACCTGTGTATAATAGGAGACTTCAATTTTAAAGAAATAGACTGGAACTTAAATGTTTCACTTGTCAGTGAAACCCATCCAGCGAGTTTGTTTTTAGAAGTTTTAGAAGATAACTTCCTATATCAACATGTTAAAAATGCAACTAGATTCCGTGAAGGGCAATCACCATCTTTGATCGACCTTGTAATTACCAATGAAGAACACATGATTGATAAAATATCACATTTGTCGAGTCTAGGAAAAAGCGATCATGCAGTTTTAGAGATTGATTTCAACTGCTACACAAATAGGGTGGTAGAAACGACAAACAATAGAAGGAACTACTTTAAAGGCAATTACATCAAAATAACAGAAAAACTACTGAAAATAGCCTGGGATGAGTTACTTTCGAATGAAAGCATTAATGAATCACGGAATGTCTTTGTCGATATATTGCATACATTAATTGAAGAAAACATACCTGTGTACAGGGACAGACCAAGATCCAATAATCAGCTTCCATTTATCAATGCGGAAACGCGGAAGAAACTTAAACTAAAACATCAAACTTGGATGAAATATCTACATTGTAAGACGGCAGGAAACTACGACAAATACAAATGTGCTCGCAATATAGCAACAGCTGCAATCAAACAAGCAAAATATGAATATGAAAGAGATTTAGCACTACAAATAAATTCAAACAGCAAACTATTCTGGAAATATATCCGGTCTAAAAGTAAAACAAAGTCCACGATTGGCTCAATAAAGGATGACGACAATCTTCTCATTGAATCTGATTTCGAAAAGGCCAATATATTCAACTGTTACTTCGCTAGTATATTTAAAGTAGAGAGACCAGACGTGGAACTAGAAGAAATAGAGAAAAAGACTAACCAAACACTGAATCAAATTACCATCACTATGAACGATGTAATGAAAGCTTTAAATAATTTAAAACCAAATAAAGTGGCAGGTCCAGACGGTATCCATCCCAAATTCTTGATTGAATGCAAAGAAGAATTATTCTATCCACTAAGTAAAATTTTCCAAACATCACTTGAAAAATCGGAACTCCCAAGACAATGGAAGAAGTCAGATGTCATACCTATTTTCAAATCGGGAGACAAATAAAAACCAGAGAACTACAGACCAATTAGTCTCAATCCACTTTGTTCAAACTTACTACAGAGAATAGTCAACGAAAAAATCATCCATTTCATGACGATAAATAACCTATTCGCTCCTGAACAATTTGGTTTTGTGAAAGGTAAATCCTGTCAACTCCAACTGTTAGAATCAATGGAAGATTGGTCAGCATCATTGGACAGTTCAATTGAAACAGATATCATTTTTTATGATTTCAAGAAAGCATTTGATACCATATCCCACAAGAAACTCCTACTTAAATTGAAGTCGTATGGTATCATTGACAAAGTATATCTATGGATTGAAAATTTTCTTGAAAATAGACACCAAGAAGTTGTCATAAACAACAGACGTTCATCCAGTCAAAAGGTTAATAGTGGAGTACCACAGGGTAGTGTACTAGGTCCTACATTATTTTTGATATTTATAAATGATTTACCAAAAGTGGCGGAAACAAAAGTTAAATTATTCGCTGATGATACCAAAACATACACAGTAATAAAAAACCAGCAGGATCACGAAAAACTACAGTCCACAACTGATGCTTTCTGTGAATGGTCAAAGAAGTGGGAATTAGACTTTAATCCCAGCAAATGTAAAAGACTTCACATGGAAAGAAAAATTCAACTATAAATTATTACATGAATACCACCAATAACACTAAGGAACAAATCACAAACGTTGAAGAGGAGAAAGACCTAGGTGTAATAATAGATAATAACTTGCAATTCAATTCCCACATACATGCTAAAATTAACAAAGCAAATCAACACCTCGGAATAATTCGTAGAAATTTTACGTATCTGGACAATACTATGTTTTTACACCTATACAAATCATTGGTGAGACCCCATCTTGAATATGCCAGTCCAGTATGGTCTCCTCATCTTAAAAACACAAGAAAGCCATTGAAAACGTACAGAGAAGAGCAACAAAAACGATACCAACTAGTCCAATTATTACTTTGTCAGGAAATAACCGAACAAGAGGTAACGAATATAAATTATATAAAAAAAGATCAAACACAGAACTACGGATAAACTTCTTCAGCAATAGAGTCATAGTCACATGGAATGCACTAAGTAATGATGTAGTAACTGCACCGAGTATCAACTCATTCAAAACCAGACTCAACAAACAGTGGAAAAACCACCCATTAAAATTCACGCCGAGCTGCTATAGCCCCTACAAAAACAGACAAAGAAACCAAACAGATGGACCTTTAGAAACCGAAGGCTTACCTGTGGTCCTAGGAACGTAAGTAAACGTAAGTAAGTAAGTACTCAGTTCACTAGGATCCGAAGAATAAACATCTCCCCTTTATACAACAACAACAATTAAAACAACAACAATAATTTAATAAAGGGCGACCACTCTAATACATGCTTGTACTGTTCACAGACCAAGAATAGGTCTCTCTTTTTTATTCTGGCGGTTCGGACGAGTACATTTGATTAAGATAAGAAGAAATTGGTAAGTAAAGGCATGCTTAAGCACAGAACAAATTGACAACTTACAATAAACAAAAATCTACTCCCGATTCGGGGACTAGCTCCGATGTTATTTTTGTCAATTTTTTAACACTTAAAGAGACAAAAGTTATTATTTGACAGTCAATATGGCTTTCGTGAGCATCGCAGTACCATTTTATAACTTCTTGATGTTTTAGAAGATTGGAGTTTAGCTTTGGACGACAATTACCAAGTGGATACAATATACTTCGATTTTGCCAAAGCTTTTGATACCGTTCCCCATAAACGACTTTTATCCAAACTTCAATCCTATGGTATAGCATGTAATTTATTAGCCTGGATCAGTAGTTTTCTTAGTAACAGACAACAAAGGGTCGTCATTAATGGGAGTAAATCCAGTTGGATAGATGTAAAGTCTGGCGTGCCTCAGGGTTCTATACTTGGTCCAGTGCTTTTTGTATTGTTCATCAATGATATGCCTGATTGCGTTAGCAGTACTTGTCGTTTATTCGCTGATGACACTAAATTATATAGAGTAATCTCATCACAAAATGATTGCGACTTGTTACAAAAGGATGTTACTTCCTTCTGCCAGTGGGGTAAGGACTGGTTGCTTAAATTCAACAGTGATAAATGTAAAGCTGTACAGTTTGGGAAGCAGAATTTTGATACTAAGTATGAAATGACTAGTACAGATGGATCAGTTTCAACCATACAGACTGTGGAATCAGAAAAGGATCTTGGAGTACTCTTTACAGATAGTTTGAAATTCGATGAACATATTAGTATCACTGCCAACATAGCTAACCGCATCACAGGTCTTATTAAACGCAATTTTGTATACATGGATAAAGATCTATTTTTACTTCTATATAAATCACTTATTAGACAAATCTTGACTATGGAAACAGTATCTATTACACAACTACGAAAAAGAACAAACGCATCATTGAAAATGTGCAACGACGTACAACAAAACTAGTACCTCAATTGAAAGATTTACCATACACCATTTGTCTACAGGAACTAAATTTACCTACCGTAAAATACAGACGTCAAAGGGGAGACATGATCATCCTTTTTAAAATGATTCATAAGACTGACGACTATGACTTCACTAGAATGTTTTCTCTTTCTACAAACCCTCATGAGCTAAGAGGTAATATATACAAGCTGCAAAAACCACGTGCTGATAAATCAGTAAGATTAAACTCTTTCTCTCACCGAGTTATTAACACTTGGAACTTATTACCCAATGATGTTGTGTGCTCAGATTCTGTGAAAGCCTTTAAAACAAAGGTTGATAAACGCTTTGATACTAGTGAAATCTACTGAAGTTACATGACCGGGCAGAAGACAACAAGACTGCGAAGACAAGGGGAATAACAAGCCATAAGGGCTTATAATTTCCCAATATTCCAAAGGTATCCAAAGGTGATTGTTTCTCCGCTAGCCCCCGCAGCAGCCACTCTTATGACCGATCTGGAGTGAAAAATTATAATACCGACGTCGTTTCAAATGGCCGTATGCGTCAATGTTTTCTTTGTCAGTGAACAGTCAAGTCCTAAATCGATAGACTATTGATTAATCTTTACAAAAACACTGAAATAATTAAAAAATGACAGTGTTACCTCCTTGTAATTCCATAATTTCGGAATGTAAATATCCATAGACCTATTTCCAAGGAAATCAAACTAGGCTTGACATTTACTGCGCATGTTTTGGAAGTCACTACTGGTACAGTAAAGTTCTTTTTTTTTCACAATTTATCGGGTTCTGTGTTATCACTTGGACATTGAAAGGATAACTCATTGTACTGGATGTGTATTTCATTTATGAGGAGTCATATTTATCACTTAAATTGCCGATCACATAATCTGATTTTTTCAAATCAAATTGACCATGCATGCGCATTTAACTGAATTTATAATAAGGGTTTGTTTACAAATTAGCCAGATGTGTTTATGTCAAATAAATGGTAAATTACAAAAAGATCGATGAAAACCTTGCACTTAACTTGGTGTCAGTGTGAAGTTAAATCATTTATCTATCGATTCATGTCCATTTTCATAGCTGACAAGCAGATGAAAGACACATACAGCCGACTGAAAAATGACCGGTAAGATTTTGAGATTTCCAGATAGTAGGAAAGAAGGGCTGCAACGAAGGCTTGCTGAGACCCAATCACAAAATAACATCGGAGCAAGCCTTCAGACTGAAGGTAACAAAAATCAAGCCTATGTGAATACTGAAAGAAATGCAAGGCAATATGCAATCACAATTTGACACAAAAAATAACATTAAACTATAGAGCTAACCCCAGTAGATCTATTAGGTGATAGAGCAATAGCATTTTGGGAAGATAGGTAACTGCTTGTAACAAGTTGATGCCTAGTTTCAAAGGATGGTTTCCACTCCACTGATACTTTTACAACGTAACTCCCTGCTACTTTTTTTTGGGCTCAATATATGAATGAAACGTTTTATCGAATTTGTCTGTGGTCATGTGTGTCACTATAAATTAATTGCATTTCAGTGCAACACAGATTAAAGTGACAAAACAGAAAGTCAGTATAGCGTTGGAGCTTTTCTACAGAAAATTCACAAATGGACTTGAGATGGTGCAGTAAATGTCCAAAATATGAAAAGAAGCATCATAAACGTCTCATTTTTGAAACTAATCTCTAAACCTGAAGAAGAAGGCTTTTATATACATTGTGGGAAAAGGAGAAAATGTAGATAATCAAGGTTCTCAAAGACAAACTCCATCATCATGTAAGCCACATTAAAATTTGTTATATGCAAATGCGAATGATATGGATAAATCTGACTTCTTTATTATCTGGTTAAGATTTAACCCTTTGCCACACAATCCCAGGTTTTAACTACCCTGAAGAGGAAGGCTTTTGGAAACATTGTGGGTAATTGAGAAAATACTGGTAACCAGCATTTTCTCTTTTTTTCCCATAATATTTTTGTACACTTTCAAAATTTCATTACTTGAGCAACATTCAATTTGTTGACTGAAAATGCTTTCAATTTGGACCAGTCTAAAATTCCATCGTATGATAAATGGCTAAAAGACCATGCTTTTTTGTCAGCATTACAGATTCCGCTGACATGGATCAGGAAGTGCTCACAGAGGTTCCACAAAGCATGAAAAGATTAGTCCGGCTTGTTGTGAGAGGATTTTATTCCATAGAGCATGCTCTAGTGATAGACATGTTAATTCGACACCCATGCATGAAGGAGGATGACATGATTGAATTGTTAAAGTTTGATAGAAAACAGTTAAGGATGTTGATTAATACCTTGAAAAATGAGAAATTCATAAAACAGAGAATGAGGGTTGAAACAGACTCTGAAGGTCGAACTACAAGACATAATTATTATTTCATAAGTTTTGTGATGTTTGTGAATATTGTGAAATATAAACTTGATCATGTTCGACGGAAAATTGAAATGGAGGAGAGAGACAATACTAGTCGAGCTTCGTTCAAGTGTGACGATTGTCAGAAAACATTTACAGATTTAGAAGCAGATCAGCTGTTTGATTTTATGACACAAACATTCAGGTATGGAAGAAGGCTTATAAATTCACAGTCTTGAACTTAACTCTTTACCATACAAGAAAATTGAAGACTTTTCAAAACGGAAAGCATTTGCAGATGATGAATTAAATGTTGCTCAAAAGATGAAATTTGCCTTTAATAGCATAGAAAACAATGTGGGAAAAGGAGAAAATGCTGGTTACCAGCATTTTCTCTCTTACTCACAATACTTTCCAAAGCCTTCCTTCAAAGGGTCGTTAGAATTCAGGATTGTGTGATAAGGGTTTAAAAGTGAAAAACTTTGGTAAATCTTTCTCCTCCTTTCAAAGGCTTTCTTCCTCAGGATCGTTAGCTCTTGGCCACACAATCCTGATATTAAAATGAGCCTGAGAAAGACTTCTTTTGAAAACATTGTTGGACAAGGAGAAAATGCTGTTTACCAGCATTTTCTCCTTTTCCCACAATTTTTTGTACACTTCCATAACCAAATTTCAATTTTTCAGTCACATTTGTCATGTACAAATGCTTTCACCTTTGGTCTAAAATTTTTTATGGAACCTGCCATATTTCATATTTCATAAAAATGGCGAAACTGGTAGTCAAAGCAGACGACAAAACAGGCTGGGCTGGGCTGGCCTCAGTGTTTACAACCCTAAGTGGACAGTGGTGCTAGTCCTGCCTGTTTTTCATGCGATACAAAATAACATTTATGAAAAACTTACCTGTAGTTTTCAAAAGAGTTTTACACGATCAGTTTTTCCGTGTGAAGTCATGTGAAAACCAGGAGTGCATAAACTGGCTTTATCCCTCTCTATCATTTCCTTGTCCACTTCTTATACATGTAATTAAATTTTTATTAACTAGTATATTACATTTCTATATTATTCTATTATTTTGTATCTTGCAAATACTTGGGTGTAAATAAAGTTCTGTTCTGTTCTGTTCCTTGAACTAGTTATAAGTCTTGTTGTTTGGTAAAGAGTAAAACCATAGGATTGTTTGGTAAAGAGTTAACCCTTTACCAAACAATCCCTGGTTTTTACGACCCAGAGGAAGAAGCCTTCTGAAAACATTGTGGGAAAAGGAGAAAATGCTGGTAACCAGCATTTTCTCCTTTTCCCACAATGTTTTCTACTCTTCTAAAGTCAAGTTTCAATTTTTGAGTCACATTTCTTTTTGTCGTCTGCAAATGCTTTCAATTTGGACAAGTCTAAAATTTTGTTGCTTGGTAAAGAGTTAAACCACATGATTGTTTGTTTGTTTGTTTGGTAAAGAGATAAACTACAGTACTGTCTGATAAAGAGTAAAAACCAGGGATGGATTAACAACTTTTCATAAACGCTTAGCTGTAATAAACAGAGCTGCATGTATCCTTCACATTTGATTCTGATTGTCTTTAATAAAGCCCATATGTCTGCCAGATGCATTATAGCTAATTTATATGAAGCTTTAACTGATAATCTCTTGTGTCAGATTGACACTTAGGCACTGCAGATATTTTCAGATGTCAAAAACGGGCCATTCCCAATTTCCAAGCATTAAAACCTGGGGTCCCACGTCAAATGAGAACCCTGGTTAAACCACAGGGTTTGAAGGTAAAGAGACAGACCACAGGGTTATTTTGTAAATATTTAAACCACAGGATTGTTTGGTAAAGAGTCTCACCACAGAATTGTTTGTTAAAGAGTTAAAATCCATACAGGTGCACTTTGTGTGGAAATGAAGTGATTGAAGACGAGAGTGCAATTCCTAAAAAGGACGCTAGAACTCTCTTGGCAAAGTTCAACGAGCAGATTCAGCCCTTGTATGAGCTGTTACGAGAGTGTGAGGACGTAAAACTAGCACCAGAATTACAGGAACCAGAGCCTATAGACAGAGCTGGGCACAGGTCGGTATACATTGCTAAAGGCCTAGTAGTGTCCAAATGTAAACAGTGTTTGTTATAATTACAAAAGATGACAAATCTGTTATTGTACAGTCAATTGAAATGTTAGTTGCTGGCAGAAAAGTGAATTATGAAATTAGGTTAAAAGTTGCCAGGTTGCACTACCTTATGTTTACTTTTTACCTGATTTAAAATTCATTTTTCTGCCCGCAATGTGGACCGACAGTACAATAACAGATTGTAATCTTTGCAATACTTTTTATACTTTTGATATAAATCAAATGTATTTTATATTTTTCAACACCCGCATAGTTTACTTCTGGCCCTATGAGGTCTTTAATTCTCAGACTTGACCTTTTCCAAATTTGTGGACAAGAATTAAAAATTGGAAACAATGAACAAAAGTTCTGTAAAAGAGATGAAAACATTGTGGGAAAAGGAGAAATCTTGGTTACAAGCATTTTCTCCTTTTCTCACAATGTTTTTAAAAGGCTTCTTCCTCAGGATCCGTAAACCTTGAGAATTTTTGGTAATGGTCAATCACCTGAAACAAATTTGCAACAAAACTTTTTGAAAACATCCTTATACCAGCATTTTCTCCTTTTTTATTCTACAATATTTTCAAAAATCCTCTTCCCAGGGTTGTGGAAGGGATTGTGTGGTGGTAGACGGTTAATCCTGTTATAACTTTGTATCTGAGCTGTGTTGTTTGAAAAGGGGGCTTAATGCATCTGCAAAAAAAAAAGTATCGACCAAGGTCCACAGGCTGACCTGGGCCGAAACTTTTTGTTACTGGTAAATTTTCTGCATGTCAAAAGACAAGTGGACCTCATGTTTCAGTCGCTTGTTGCACAAAATTCGGTTAGGTGATCCATAATTATATGATGACTTGCTTGGTATCATGTATCACGGAGACACCTGGAGCCTTCCTTTGCAAGAGCATGGCTGATTTGGTGTAAAGTCACCAGTGGCTTGGGAAAGACTGTTTTGTATATTGGTGGTAAGGAAAATTGAGTGAGGCATGGATATTTCCACTAGCTGCAAAGATTATGTGGAATAATGTCAAAAACACTGGTAACCCTTTGCCCCACAATCCTGAATTTTAACAGCCCTTACAGAAGGATTGGTTTGTAAACATTGTGGGAATAGGAGAAAATGCTGGTAACCAGCATTTTCTTTTTCCACAATGTTTTCTAGGCTTTCAAAGACAACTCGTGATTTGAGCCACATTTAATTTGTAGTCTGCAAATGTTTCTAAATTGGATTGATCTAAAATTTTATTGTGTAGTAAAAAGTTAACAACAAAACTCTCACAATTGACTTGGTCAGTATTTTTTGGCATAAAGGGCTTTCTATAATAGAACAGTGCCCTACTTTTGAAACAATTCTCTCCTGAAAAGGAAAAAAAAAGAGATGATTGATTGGTTGACTGAACATTGTTTAACACTGTTTTCAGCATTATTTCAGTTACATAGTGGCGGTCAGTGCACCTATCCATGCTTCCCTGGAGACTCTTTAACCACTACTAGGCATAATATTCTTTCAAAGCCACTGGCTTCTTTCCCACAAAACCATCATCGAAACAATGGTCAGCAGGGTGAAAGGAATAAATCCTGTCCCGATGATGATGACTATCATCAATTCTTGGAAAGAAATTGGCCCAGCCGGGAATCAACCCCCTGTGCTCAAGTCCTTATGCTACCGACTGAGCTACAGGGGCTCAGCACAAAAAAGTAAGTCATCATGTAGTAACCCATTGCTTTTGTTGAAATTTAGGTCAAGAAACCCAAATAAGCCAAGTGAAGGGGACAAGATGATCTGGAGTGGTGATGCTTCAAAGGACAAGACATTTGGATACACAGATGGAACTATAACTATCTCAATGAATGAGGAGGAGAAAAAGAAGGAGCCGGCCAAACAGCAGCCAGTCTGGATGTCTCACAGTACAGTGGATGGTGTGCCAATGGAAGCCTCTGACATGGTTAGGCGTTTTATAATCTTATCACATTGGGCTATTTCTCCTTTTGCATTAATGTTTTGACATTGTATTCATGTCTAAACCCTTTCCCAAACAAGCCCTTGTTTTTACGTGTCTGCAGTACAAGTCTTTTGAAAACTCTGTGGGAAAAGGAGAAATTGCACATAACGAGCAATTTGTCCTTATCCCACAGTGTTTTCTACCCTTTTGGAGAACTTTCCCCCATTTCCATAATATTTAAAATTGTCGTCTGGAAGCCCTTTCAGTTTGGAAGAGTCTAAAATTTGTCGTTTGGGAAAGAGTTGAACGTTAACTCATCCCCTCCTTTTAAAAATATTTGCAGCAGATGAATTTGAAAACATCCTTGCAAATATACCAATCATTATAATTTATGAAATAAGAGCAACCTGTCCTTTTGCTCCAGTTTGGTGTACAGATAGACAAGTCAACTGCAGGAGGTAATGTGTTAATCTATTTGTTCCATGCTCTGTGAAAAAGGGGCTTAATGTATCTGCAAAAATTATTGACCCAGCTCAGCCTGCATGTGGTTTAGTCAGTCAGATGTTGTGTTACTTTCAGATTTAGAAAATATGGACCTAGATCTCATGAGCCCTGGATAACTAGCATTGTATGTTACAGATTTAACTTCTGGGCTCCTCACAAGTTAACCCTTTACCACACAATCCCAAGTTTTAATGACCCTGAAGAAAGAAGGCTTTTGAAAACATTGTGGGAAAAGCATTTTCTCCTTTTCCCACAGTGTTTTCTACCCTATCAAAGACAAATTATCATATGACTTACATTGATCTGGTCATCTGCACATGCTTTGAATTTGGTCGAGTTCAAATGTTTGTTGTGTGGTAAAGAGTTAACTCTTTACCACATGACAAAATTTTAGCCAGGTCCAAATTGAGAGCACATGTAGACAGCATATCAAATTGTCACTCAAAACATAAAATTTGTCTTTCAAAGGGTAAGAAACATTGTGGGAAAAGAAGAACATGCTGATTACCAGCATGCTCTTCTTTTCACACAATGTTTTCAAAAAGCCCCTTCCCCAGAGTTATTAAAACTGGGGATTGTGTGGTAAAGAGTTCAAAACAATGGGTAATCATTCAATCTTTCAGAATGACAACAACTCAAACAATGAAAGAAAGCCAGCTGTATTAAAGACTGACGTAAACAGAGAAATAGAGACATTGTTGTTGATACACGAAAAGAAATCAAACAGTACGGTACCTCTAACTGGAAATGCCGACGCAGAGGAAAGTGAAAGTAGCGATAGTGAAACAGAAGCAGCGAAGCCCAACACAACACAAGTGGAGGGTTAGTATGCATTGAGAGATCCATTTGCTTGCTGTCTTTGTATAAATGAGCTATACTCTGGCAAAAGGGAGTTAAATGCATCTCCATGCTCCATTATACGAAGCAAATCATCACATGGCCTGCCACATGCGAAAAGGGGCATTTGGACATTTGCGTAAAGTGTCATCTCGGATCAGTCCGCGCAGTCTAGTCCGAGATGGCATTTTCATTTTTTATGTAATTTTCTGTTTTGCGCAAGTCTACTGTAGCACAAAATCTAATGTAGTCGTAAAGTGCCGTCTCGGATTACCACGCAGGCTGAACCGAGACGACACTTTACGCAAATGTCCGAATGCCCCTTTTCGTGTGTTGCAAGCCACATAATAACATATCCACAGAATCCAATTTGTCTAACAACCAACTACAACATGAGGTGGAGTGGTCCTTGGGCATGCATGAAAATTTACAAATAGCAAAAAGTTTTAGCCCAGTTCAGCTGTGCACATGTGGACTGCACATGTTAACCTGGGTCAATGCTTTTTTGCAGAGGATGGCTCAAATGTATTTGAAAAAGGTGTCTTGAATGTCTGCTGGCTGGCCAACTGGTCTTTTTGGGGTGACACTATATACATAACTGTTTACCAAACAATCTTAAGTTTTAACGACCCTGGGGAAGAAAGCTTTCGAAAATATTGTAGGGAAAGAAGGAAATGCTGGTAACCAGCATTCTCTCCTTTTCCCATAATGTTTCCCCCTTTCCAGAAAGAAATCCCAACATTTGAGCAACACTGAAGTTGTTGTCTGCAAATGTTTTAATCCTTTACTAAACAATCCTGAGTTTTAACAACTCTGTTGGAGAAGCCTTTTGAACACACTGTGGGAAAACACTGTGGGAAAAGGAGAGAATGCAGGTAACCAGTATTATCTCCTATCCCCACAATATCTTCTATCCCATCAGAAAACTTGTCCTTGTTTGTATTAATTTTGAATTTGTCATCTGTAGATATTTTGAATTTGGGAGAGTCTAAAATTGGTGTTTGAAAGGGTTAATTGGACCAGTCCAAAAAATTTGCAGTCATGTAAAGAGTGAAATTCATATTTCACTTTACTTACTATTCATATACAGATATAGATATGATGGAAAGTGAGGAAGAAGAAGAAATTGTGACAGTTTTAGTGGCAGGAAGAAGAGTTCCGCTCACAGATGTGACAGACGACATGGTAGCCCAAATGTCACTCGATGAGAAGGCAGAGTATATCAGATTGGGTCGGGAACTCGGACCAGATATGTATGAATAAGGTAGCTAAACTACCATGCAGAGATACATGGGTTAAACCTTTACCAAACAACAACATTTTAGACAAGATCAAATTGAAAGCATTTGCAGACGACAAAATAAATGTGACTCAAAATCTGAAATTCGTTTTGTGAAGGGTAGAAAACATTGTGGGAAAAGAAGAAAATGCTGGTTACCAGCATTTTTTCCTTTTCCAACAATGATTTCAAAGGCTTTCTTTGTCAGGGTCATTAAAACGTAGGGATTGTGTGGTAAAGAGTTAACCATATTTTGGGGGGGCAACACATCAAGGTATTGTAGCCCTGGCATCAACATCTTCATCTGTGTTCTTGTGCAAAACCTTTCACATTTCATAATATCTCTGTCACTAAAGATGTTCACTTCTAAATTGCACTGGTTATTTACTATCACAAGGGAAACCCACATAACAAGGGCAGGTAACCATCAAAATATTTTTGACAGTTACACCCCGTTTTGACTCAGAATTTCCAAAAACTTTGACATTTTATAATGACTCTGTAATTACAGAAGATGTTTACCTGAAACTGAGTATTTGTTACCTATCAAAAGGGGACCCTTCAACAGGGGCAGGCATTCATCAAAATGTTTTTGACACAGTTATGCCCCTTTTTTGTTCGAAATTTTCACTATAAGAAACTGCAGCCTAGTTTCGGCATCAGCATGTAATGCTCTTGTTGTGTTAAGAACCTCTCTGCATCAAACATACATGTTTTCTTTCCCTTAACTGCCAACTGCTCTAAGAGGTCAGTTTTGTTTGTTCCTATTTGTGGCTGCTTAACCTTATACCAAACAATCTTGTGTTTTTATGCCCATTGGAGAAAGAGGGTTTTTTTTGAAAACGGTTTTGGAAAAGGAGAAAATGCTGGTAACAAGCATTTTCTCCTTTTCCCACAATGTTTTCTAACCTTTCAAAGACCAATTAAATCATGTCAGCTATACCGAGTTTGTCATCTTTAACCCATTTCCAGATGACAAAATTTTAGCCTTGTCCAAATTGAAAGCATTTGCAGACGACAATTTCAGTGTGGCTTAAATGGTGCAATTTTTCTTTGATAGAGAAGAAAACATTGTGGAAAATGGAGGAAATGCTGGTAACAAGCATTTTCTCCTTTTACCACAATGTTTTCGAAAGGCTTCTTTCCAAAGGTCATTAAAAGTCGGCATTGTGCAGTAAAGTGTAAAATGCTTTCAACTTGAACAAGTCTAAATCTTACACATCTAGTAAAGGGTTAATATCTGCTCTTGTATCATTTGTATGCACAACATTATGTCTAAAACTGGCCTGTATGGTATAGAATATGCATTATCCAGCAAGAATTTTTTACACTTTCAGTTGGCTACCCAGCTATTTGTACCCTTCTTCTTGGCAAAGACATTGTAGAAGATGGATAACAGTCAAAGGCAGATGATTGTCAGAAATTTCCCAAATATCAAAAAGAGAGGGAGTGAACAAGGAAAAAAGTCAACAAATTGTACCATAGATCTTTCAGAGACTGTTTAGGAGGATTGTAGATTTTGACTATGTTTGAGTGTACGAGGGGTGATCAGAAAGAACGTGGACCAGTGCCGGTATCTGAATATTGTTATAAAAAACAACTTGGAGTGTTCACTATTTTTGAAAGTAACCTCCTTTGAGTTCTATGCATGTATTCATTCTTGATTTCAACGCGCGAAGCACGTGTGGAAGCACGTCACGTGACGTTACTATGAAGGACCCAGTCGTAGCGAGGGTTAGCTGCTCTCTGCTCTCGTAGTGTATGCCACATAGAAAATCTTTCAAAACAGGAACTAGTCAGAGGTCACATGGAGTCAGGACTAAATTATAAGGAGCGTTGGCAAGTGTTTCTTTGTTTAGTTTTTGCAAAGTTTCCAGTACAAGTGTGGCTTTGTGAGCTAGGGCGTTATCTCGGTGTAAAGTGACGTCACTCCGCAGGACTTCTGGCTGTGTTTTTCATATGGTGTTCGTGAAATTTATTTGAATAATGTGGGCATAAAACTCAGAATTGACTGTAGTATGTAAAGATACAACATGATTTAGAAGAAAAACAGGAGAACAGAAATACTTATGTAGATAACTTTACCAAGTGACTTAGAAAGGTTGGCTTTACTAGCGGAAGGCGATGTTGGATGTTTCAATACGATGCTTTGTCGTTTAGATTCAGTGTTGGTAAAGTGTACCTATGTTTCATCGCATGTTACAATACGATCAGTAAAGTTTGACCCCTCTTCCCTAATGCGCTCTGAAATTTCTTAACAGATTTCGACCTTAACCCCCATTTTCTCGGGCATCAGTTGCCAAGGTACCCGCATTGTGCAAACACGCGACATTCCAAGACTCTCAGTCAAAATCTCCTGAGTACTTATATATGAAATGTCAAATGTGTCAGCTATTTTCCTGACAGCATTTCGGCGATCTTGTTTTACATGCTGCTCTACATCCGTTATGATTTTGTCTGTGACTGATGTTGATGGACGGCCAGATTTAGGGTCATCTTTAACAGTATCGCACCCTTGTCTAAACCGGTCCGATCCATGTACGAATATCAGATTCCTTGAGTGCAGAGTCCCCTTAAACTGTTTCTAAATCGGTTTTGATTTCCGATGAATACATACCGACACAAAACTTTATGATTACTCTCTGCTCAAATAAAACGTCGTCCGATATTTTGGACCACTAATGCAGTATATGACATCATTAAAATGACGTCATACTTTACCTACTTTAATATGACAACATTTGAAAGCGTGAGTCAGTTACCAGATAATTAATGCTCATCTATGCAAATTTGTGTAATGCTAAGTGTAGTAGTTTTCAAAATAACGAGGTGGTCCACGATCTTTCTGATCACCCCACGTACTCTACTACACAGTCCCGAGTTTTAATGACTGTTGGGAAAAAATTTTTTTGAAAATATTGTGGGAAAAGGAAGAACTGCTGGTTACCATTCCAACAATGTTTTCTACCCTTCAAAAAACAAATTTCAAATTTGGAGTGAATTTATTTTTGTTGTCTGCAAATGCAATCAATTTGGACAAGTCTTAAATGTTTTTGTTTGGTCAAAAGTTAAGAGGATTACCTCCTACAGATGTCTTTTTCTTATTTTGTTTTGCAGATTTCCATTTTTGTTAACATTGTAGCTGATGGAGAAATTTCTCATGATGAGCAATTTCTCTGTTTATCACTATTTTTTCACATGCATTCAAGGACATGTTTGATAACTCATAATGTACAAGGATGTTTTCAAAGTGGTCTGCTCCATATTTTCTATGAATAAATATTTCTTGGGAAGTTGAGGCTATTTTTTACAAACTATTACACAATGTGAATAAAGGATCAGTGTGCATGCTCTGCCCAGCTTGATCTTGATTTACGTGGTATATAAAAAGACCTAAAGTTCTCGGAATAAAAATTGTCCTCAGAATTTAACCCTTTACCACACAATCCCGACTTTAAACGACCCTGAGAAAGAAGACTTTTGAAGACATTGTGGAAAAAGGAGAAAATGCTGGTAACCAGCATTTTCTCCTTTTCCCACACTGTTTTTTACAGTTTCTCATACAACTTCCACAATTTTAGCCACAATTAATTTGGCGTCTGCATATGCTTTGGGTTTGAACAAGTCTAAAATTTTTCGTAAAGTAAAGGGTTAACTGATTTTGATCACAAATTTTTCACATTGCTCTATTTCTTAATTTATAAACTTGACGTTTGCTTTACTTACAGGTTTTGTTTTGATTGGATTGTATGGATTGTATGGTGTTTAATGCCGTTTACAACATTATTTCAGTTTTATCACAGTGGCCTGTGCACCTATCCATACTTTCCTGGAGTTTCTGTTACCAGTGTTTCACACAATACTCTTCCCAAGCCACATGCAGATTTCCCTCATAACCATTGCCAAAACAATGATCAGCAGTGAGAGAGAAATGAATCCTGTTGCAATCCTGACTATCATCAGAAAGAAACTTGATAGATAGGGATTCAAACAGCTACCCCCTATTCTGAAGTCCTGTATGCAACTGACTGCACTACTGGGGCTCAGCAGGTTTTGTCCTGAACCCTAAGAGCATCAAATTAGCCCAACAGACATTTTCAGTTTGGAAATGAGACCCAAATAATTGCAATTTCATGGTTGCTTTTGTCTTTACTTTAGCAAAGCAAATAATGCAGATCAAAGATCAGCCTGTACATTTTGTGAAATCTGATCTTGATAAACACTGCTTGCTTTTGTCTATACCTATTTAGCAAAGCAGATATTGTAGATCAAAGATCAGATTGCACATTTTATGCAATCTGATCTTGATCAACACTGGCAGCTATGGCAACCTTAGTGATAAAGAGCACTGTAAGGACTAATTACAAATTAATAGATAGCTATCTTAGAATTTAGGATAATAAGTTGGGATTTTAAAATGTACGGAAGAATGGTCGGTAATACCAACCCTGAATGTGATTCAATAAATTCACTTTATGATGAAAATGATTAAAAAATAATCACTTTAATTTTTTTTCTTTCATTTTTTAATCAATTAGAGTGAAAATTACACTAAATGCATAATACACGTACGGAGAAATATTGTAAAATAAATTCCATTACACCTTTTGACCATACCTCCCAATACCCTACTGACCTCCACATTTAACCCTGTAACAAACAATTCCTTGTTTTCATGATCCTAACATATACAGCCGTTGAAAACATTGTAGGAAAAGGAGAAAATGCTGGTAACCAGCATTTTCTCCTTTTCCCACAATGTTTCAATTCTTTAACCCTTTATCACACAATCCTGAGTTTTAACGACCCTGAGGAAGAGGGCTTTTGAAAGCATTGAGGTGAAAGGAGAAAATGCTGGAAACCAGCGTTTTCTCCTTTTCCCACAGTGTTTTCAACCAAAGACAAAATTCATCACTTGAGCTACATTTTATTTGTTGTGTGCAAATGCTTTCAATGTGGCCAAAATTTTGTCATTTGGTAGAGTTAATAGCTAAAGACTTTCTTTGAGTAACATTCAATGTGTTGTCTGTAACTGCTTTCAATTTGATGAGCCTAAGATTTTGTCATGTTGGAAAGGCTTTACTCTTTTTCTGCCTACAAAATAGATTCTACTTTTCTCTGAGATCTAAAAGTATATGTTGGTTGCAATTAAAAGTAACTTTGGTACAAGTCTAGCATCAGGTAGCAGATGGTGCAGATCCAAAATTAGACTCGATTATATGTGCAGACTGATCTTGGTCAACACCATCCTCAAAAACTATCCAAGGATACACTGGCAGTGAGAAATGACGAGGGTACACACAAGAAGTGATAAATATACTTTTTATCTTTCAACTAACTGAACAGCCATGCAATAACACCTATGAAATTTTTTTTTTTATATACCGCAGATATTTGTAGATCATTCATGAATTTTCCGCGGGTAAACATCACATTTTATGACACAGTCAACATCATTCATGACGTCATTATTACAGTTAATCCATATCCGAATAAATTGAATAGATTAATTTTGCTTGAAATAACACACATATTTTCACATCTTTATCACCATGAAAAAAAAATCAGATGTTAAAAGATCAATAGAAAATGTACATAGTATTGTGGTATATCAAAAATATCTAACTTGGTTAAGAAAATTGGTAATTGTCTCGCCAAGGCATGACAGATATCAATTCTCCCAACCTCAATAGATATTTATGATATGGCCTGCAACATGCAAAAGGGGCATTCCAGCATTTGCATAAAGTGTTGTCTTGGATCAGCCTGCGCTGTCTGCGGAGGCTAATCCAAGACAGCCCTTTACAACTGCATTAGATTTTGTCCCACTGTAGACTTGCGAAAAACAGAAAATTACATAATAACGGAAAGTGTCTTTTCAGATTAGTCTGTGCGGAGTGCGCAGGCTGATCCGGGACGACACTTTATGCAAATGTCCTAATGCCCCTTTTCGTATGTTGCTGGTCATATATAAGAAAACTATGTATGTATTCTCTATGTCCCATATACCTGTATTTCATATACTCTAATAGCAATCGTACATTCCTCATAATTCCATACATGAACACAAAATGTATGATTTCAATTCAAGCTACCAGTGACAAAGCAACTCATTTTTACCCATTTCTGTAAAAACTATTTTAGACGTACTAAATCTTATTACAAATTACAGACAGGACAAACCTTTAAGGCAAGAAAAACATTTTTCAACAGTAAGGAAAATAGTGCTGAAAAAGGAGTAATTGCTAGTTACAAGCAATAACTCTTTAACCTCACATGGTTTTTGTTAGCTGTAAGTTGTAGAATTCTTAAAGTTGTATTTGAACACTAATAGGTATACCCTTTACCAAACAATCCTGTTTTTCAACAACCCTAAAGGAAAATGCTTTTCAAAATATTGCGTGGAAAGGAAAAAATGCTGGTAACCAGCATTTTCTTCTTTTCCCACAATGTTTTCCACCCTATCAGAGATCTCTGCCTAAAATATACCAGTTTTCAGTTTGCCATCTGCATTTGCTCTCAATTTTCAAGAGTAAAAATACTATTGTTTGGTAAAGGGTAAAAGGCACAATTTCCTTTTGTAACACAAATTTCACTGCCCTGTAAAACCAGGGGACTCTCCCTTTTTGACATATGAAAGAGACAGCATTGAAACTCCTCGACTCTTTACCAAACACTCCCGAGTTTCAATGACACCGAGAACGAAGTCTTTTGAAAACAAGTAGGAAAAGGAGAAAAAACTGGTAACCAGCATTGTCTTTTTTTCCCACTATGTTTTCTACCATAAAAGAGACAAATCATCATTTGAGCTACATCCAATTTCTTAGTTGCAGATGCTTCCCATTTGGTCAAATCCAGAAATATTGCTGTTTGGTAAAGAGTTAAAAGATGGCATTCATCAAACAAAACAACAGGAGCTAAATTTCAAATGTACATATTTCATGATTCTAATCTTTAGAGACCATAAAGTTATTTTACGTCCTAAAGTTTACTGATATAATTTGATAGAAAGGATTTGTCTTGTTGCAATTTTTCTATAACATTTCTGTGAATGGGGAAAGGGGGGGGGGGGGGGGATTTTAAGAGATTACAAGTGTTGTAAAAATAGCTCAAAATATTTTATGAAAAACAAACAACTAGCAGCTCATGATCTTTGGCCGGAAAAAACAATATACATATAAATGAACACAAGAGTATAATGAAATACATTATATGATGTTATCAGCTGCAGATAAATGCTTAACCCATTACCATAAAATCCCAAATTTTAATGACCCTGAAGAAAAAGCCTCTTGAAAACATTGTGGAAAAAGGAGAAAATGCTGGTAACCAGCATTTTCTCCTCTTACCACAGTGTTTTCTACCTTACCAAAAACCAATTCCCATCAATTTTTAGCCATATTTTATATGTCATCTGCATATGTTTTCAGTTGGGACAAGTCAAACTTTTTCTCTGTGTGGTAGAGAGTTTACAGGGGTATTTAATAGTTAAATTCCCATAGAATGCAAAGAAAAAAAATTTAGTTGCTTTTGCACACAATTAAGATCAGGTTCAGACTGTAATATTTATAATTGCCAGTCTGATAGAGTTACCTCTCTTTGAGCACTCGTCTACATATTTGGTAAGAAAATGTACAAGTCTCGAGAGACAGCATGATATTATATGGTCAGATACAGAGCCTATATGGCAGACAAAATATTAACTAACCTGTAATACGAATAACATGAGAAATAAAAGCCTGAATGAACTTATCAGACACTGCAGCACCGTTGTCATTGATTTTTTGTTTATGCCTGATTCTGGCAGTAGGTCTAAATGCACATTTAACTTGAAAAGTTCTACTAATGGGAAACAAGCAGTATTGAAAAAACAATCTCATCTTGTCCAATACTGTCTTAACGTTTAGTGAGGTACACATATATGATGACCAAATTACCCAAAATATGAGGGTCCTTTCAGAGACTAAAAATGTTCTTTACATTTCTTCGGTACTTATGGAGTTAGTTTAGATACATAACGGTGAATAAATTAATACTAAAAGGATAAATAACTTAATAACTTCTTAAGTAAATGTACAGCTGATGACTTGAAGAACATCCCTGTGAAATTTGTATCATCAAAATAAAGTAAGGTACAAATACATATAAAATTAATGTGACAAAGAAGAAGTATTTTTTTATGAGCAATATCACCCGGAACTACCCACATCACAGTGTGAGTACCGGTTATTGACCGAGAAGTGATCTTTGACAGTGACTGATATAAGTTGATAGAACTTATTTCACAATCAATGATAAATAAAGAAGATCAAAATTTAGCTCACAAAAGGAAACACTTATAACTTTGAAGACACTGTAAATTAGTATGTGACCCGTTACCACACAATCATGACTTGTAACAACCCTGAGAAAGAAAACTTTGGAAAACATGGTGGGAAAAGGAGAAAATGCTGGAAACCAGCATTTTCTCCTTTTCCCACCATATTTTCTACCCTTCCTGAGAACAATCTCAGTTCTTGAGTCACATTTATCTTGTCGCCTGAAGATGCTTTCAATTTAGGCTTGTCGAAAATTTTGTCGTTTGGAAAAGAGTTAACCTTGTCTTTTGGAAGGGCATTTATGTAAACACTGTGGAAAAGGGATAAAATTACTAGTGACTAGCAATTTCACTCTTTGCCATTTTTTTTTTTTTTTTTTTTAGCTCACCTGAGCACGAAGTGCTCAGGATGAGCTGTTGTGATCACTCACCGTCCGTCGGCGTCCGTTGTCCGTCTGTCCGTCCGTTCACATTTCTTTGTTTACACTCTAGCATCTACAATTTTTAACCAATCAGCACCAAACTTGGTCAAAATATATATGACCATAAGATCTCGAATGAGTTCGATTATGGGTTTAATCGGACCAGAACAACTGGAGTTATTTGCCCTTGAATTAGAAAAATTGCTATATTTGACTTTGTTTACACTCTAGCATCTACAATTTTTAACCAATCAGCACCAAACTTGGTCAAAATACATATGACCGTAAGATCTCGGATGAGTTCGATTATGGGTCTAATCGGACCAGAACAACTGGAATTATTTGCCCTTGAATTAGAAAAATTGCTATATTTGACTTTGTTTACACTCTAGCATCTACAATTTTTAACCAATCGGCACAAAACTTGGTCAAAATATTTATGACCATAAAATCTCGGATGAGTTCGATTATGGGTCTAATCGGACCAGAACAACTGGAATCTGATTGATTTGAAACTTGGCATTTGTGTTTGTTGTTGTAATAATATGGAGTGCAGTGTGAAAGAACCATAACTCTACCTTGTACTGTCTATGAGTTATTTCCCTTTGATCGTCATTTTTACAGCATTTTCTGCTTGTCCGGAACATAACTTTGTCATCTCTAGCCTGAACATCTTCAAATTTGGTATGCATGATTGTTTAAAAATTACAGAGTGCAGTGAACAAGAACCATAACTCTTCCTAGCACGAATTTTGAGTTATTGCCCCTTGACCTTCATTTTTATAGCATTTAGTGCTTGTCCGGAGCAAAACTTTGTCATCTTAAGTAGGAATGACTTGAAATATGGTATGCTTATTTGTTGCAATATTTGGAAGTGCAGTGCACAAGAATTGTAACTCTATCTCGTGGTGTCTTTGAGTTATTTCCCTTTGATCGTCATTTTTACAGCATTAAGTGCTTGTCTGGATTATAACTTTGTCATCTCAAGTCAGAACGACTTCAAACTTGGTATGCATGTTTGTTGCAATATTACTGAGTACAGTGCGCAAGAACAATAACTCTACCTAGCGCAGATTTTGAGTAATTCCACTTTGATCTTCATTTTTACAGTATTTCTTGCTTGTCTGGAACGGAACTTTGAAGTCTCAAGTCAAGTTGACTTGAGACTTGGTAAACATGTTTGTTGCATTACCTGCCCTTTGCGATTATTATACCTTCGTGACAACTGGCGGTGGGACTGGCATATCTTGCGACAATTTGCCACTCTTGTTTCATTATCATTTGGCCTTGAACCTCGATATTTGGTATTTATCTTCATTGTAGACCTTTACTGCTTAGTATTCAGGTGAGCGATATAGGACCATCATGGTCCTCTTGTTTCAATAAGTTAACTCTTTATCACACAATATATTTAGAATTGTCCTAATTGAAAGAAGTTGCTGACAAAAAAATCAATGACTTAAATGATTAGACTTGTCTTTGAAAGGTTTAAAAACATTGTGGGAAAAGGAGAAAAATGCTGGTTTCTAGCATTTTCTCCTTGTCCAACAATGTTTTCAAAAGCCGTTTTTCTCAAGGCTGTTACAACTCGGGATTGTGTGGTAAAGAGTAAATCAAAGATCATGCTAATTATCTGCATTTTACGAAAAAAACTTTCAAAACTGTCTGCTGGGTATTTGATGGGGGACATTTAGAACTACTGACAAACAACATGAATGAAAGAATAGCATTTGCAAAGTAAATCTAGGTAAATGCACTTTTATATACTTCAGTAACTCTATCTTAAACCTTTACAACACAATCCCGAGTTTTAACGACCTTGAGACAGATGCCTTTTGAAAACATTTTGAGAAAATGAGAAAATACTGGTAACCAGCATTTTCTCCTTTTCCCACAATATTTTCTATCCTTTCAGAAACAAACTCTACAATTTGAGGCACATATAATTTGTCGTCTGCAAAAGCTATCAATTTCAACAAGTCTAAAATTTCGTTGTTTGGTAAAGAGTTGAATCTTTACCAGACAAAAGAACTAGAGCTGTTACTGAATGTGACTTAATACCCCCGCCAGCGCTTTGACAGAAACAGGCAATTTAACAAAAAATTTTCTAAGTTCAAGGGGAGATTACCCTTGAATCATAGGGAGTAGATGAAAACTGCGTCTTGCACAACTTCAGTATACGATCAATGTATCAACGAACTTTCAATACAATAGCAGCAAAACTGTAGGAGGGGTTCACGACACAAAATTACTAGTATTTTGTACACAGACGGACACACGGACGGACAGACAGGCTGATTCCAGTATACCCCCGAAAACATTCGTTTTGCGGGGGTATAAATATAGACCATTCCAATTTAAAAGCATTTGCAGACAACAATTACATGTGACTCAACTGTTGAGATTTGTCTTTGAGAGATTAGACAAAGCATTGTGGGATAAAGCAGAAAATACTGGTTACCAACATGTTCTACTTTTCCCACAATATGTTTAAAAGCCCTTTTCGTCAGAGTCATTAACACTCAGATTGTGTGGTAAAGTTTTAATTTCTTTCAGAAACTACATCATGCATACTGGACAAAAAAAGAAGAACCATAAAAAACAAGAGTAATAAAAAAAGACATATAGCAGGTCACAAATTACGATGGTTTTAGAGACTGGAAGACCAACAAAAGCACTTAGAATGTTAGAATATCTTGGCGAACACAATAACTTACTGCCTCTCATTCAATTTGTAGACTTTAAAAACATCCATGTTAATTGAAGATAATCATCATAAATTTCTGTTAAATCTATGAATTCAAGTGGAAAATCTTGAGGCAAAAGAAAAAAGAAACTTGTTGCTGGAAGGAGAGAAATTCAGATGGGGGAAAAGGAGAAATTGCTGGTTACCAGCATTTCTCCTTTTTCCCACTTTGTTTACAAAAGCCTTCATCCTAGGAGTCTTTAAGGATAGGGCACCCTAATGGGATTGGTGTAACATCGCCTTTCATAGCCAAAAAAAACAAACGGATTCGGCTAAGACTCTGGTACTCTGTAATCGATCAGCCAATAAATGTTGGTTCCCCACAATGATCACTGATTACCCAAGTCTTAACCAAATTCATATGATTTTGGCGATGAAAGGGATGTTACACAAATCCCATTAGGGTGCCCTATCCTTAAAAGTCAAGATGATGTGGTAACAGGTCAAATCTTTGTTAACGATGATAACCCCTATTTTTCAAAGATGTTTTCAAAAGTTGAGTGCTGCCAAATACAGTTTAAGAATTAACGATTTAAAATGCATAAACTAATAATGGTATATTGAACATTTCAATATGAAATATCACTGACACAAAAAAAAGTATCACAGAACTATGGCAGTTAATCCTTTAACTAGTGATTCTATGTTTAAACAACCCTTTAGGAAGACAGCATTTAAAAACATTGTGGGAAAAGGAGAAAAATCAGCATTTTCTCCTTTTCCCACAATGTTTTCTATCCTAACAAAGATAAATCCCATCATTTGATCCACATTTTGATTTTTGTCTACAAATACTTTCAAAATTTGGTATCAATGACTGGCTATTCCAAACAGACATCTAGCCTTCTGGAAGGATGTGGTATGTTAATATTTTACCAACAATTTTAAGTTTTAATGATATTGTTCAAGAAGGCTTTGGAAAACATTGTAGGAAAAGGAGAATATGCTGGTCATATTCTCCTTTTCCTAACATGTTTTCTACCCTTTCAAAGATTGAATTCATCACCTTATCAACATTTAATATGTCCTCTGCAAATGCTTTCAATTTGGAAAGTCAGAACTTTTGTCCTTTAGTAAAGAGTTTACAAGAAAATAGGTATAGAATCTCACTTGCTCAAAATACGCCTTGTTACTACATAAATTAGATTAAACCCAAATCAAAATGAAAACAGTTTCCACAAACAAAAAAAGGTACATATGTAATTGCATCTATTGAAACAAAAGCCGTCTTGCTCAAAATCATTAAATACAATATTATATGGCCTGCAACACGCGAAAAGAGGCATTCGGACATTTGCGTAAGTGTCGTCTCGGATCAGCCTGCGCACTCCGCACAGACTGATCCGAAACGACAATTTCCGTTTTTATGTAATTTTCTGTTTTGCGCAAATCTACTGTTGGACAAAATCTAATGTGGTCGTAAAGTGCCGTCTCGGATTAGCCTGCGCGGATTGCGCAGGCTGATCCAAGACGACACTTTACGCAAATGTCCGAATGCCCCTTTTCGCGTATTGCAGGCCATATGATAAAAGATTTTGAATTTGAAGACTGCCATTCACTTTGAACTGTGCAATAGATGTATTGTACAGTTATCAAATGCAATGGTACAACCACACACTGTTTCACTTGAGCTAAGTATATCTGAAAAATTTACACAAACAAATCATTTTCCTGCAGGCATACCTTTACATGACAGCAGACCTTTTGCATTCAAGGGGCAAGACCTTTTTTTTTTCTAGTAAGAAATTGCTACTCATCCTCACAGAGTTTATTTATCAAATACCATCAGAAAGCAAATTTCCCTTTTTCTTCAAATGTTCTATTCTTTTGTGATTTGAAACAGTTTTTGGCAAGTCAAGAATTAGCCTATGGTAAAATTTAAGTCATGATTTACCACTTAACTCTACCAAACAAAGAAGTTTTGGGCTCGGCCAAACTGAAAGTATTTGCAGACAAGAAATTACATGTTGCTAAAATGATGATTTCCAATTCTGATAGGGTAGAAAAGATTTTGGAAATAGGAGAAAATGCTGGTAACGAGCATTTTCTTAACTAGCATTTTCTCCTATTCCAACAATGTTTTCAAATGCATTCTTTTCCAGAGAAGTTAGAACTCTGAATTGTGCAGTAAAATGTTTATACAAATTATCCACAGACCCCACATGAAAAATTTCCTACAAAGTTTAATGAATATTAGCTGATTATGATAGTTGCCTGACAGTTATAGAGATTGAACAATAAATGCCCATCAGCCATTAAGCTCACTTATGACACCTTATCACAATGAAGCAAGATGCATATTTGAATCAACAAGAATGCCATGCAATATTACACACGACAATTACAGTAAATACTGCTTTCCGCAGGGTTTATGACAAATACTCCTGAAAAGCGAAAGGGCTCACATAAGAAAAATCTTGTTAAATGCTCTGTTAAAAAATAACAGTAACTGTTTGAAAGCAAATCTTACAATTCATCTGATCTAGGTCTATATTCACCAACCATTCTTAAGATCATTCTTACTGTAATTAAAGATTTAGGAAGTAATACAACTTCTGATTGGCTAAACCATTTGGTTACCCAATCAGGAGCTGTGTTACTTTCAATGTTACTTTCAAAATTAGAAAATACATGAAAATATGATTCAGAATGTTGTGGTGACTAAGGACCTAGGACATTCATTCTATCTAAAAAATAGCACTTTGCCTTTTACCATACAATCCCATGTTTTGATGACCCTAAAGAAACAGGCTATTAAGAAACATTATGGGAAAAGGAGAAAATGGTGTTTACTAGCATTTTCTCCTTCAGGCTTTTCCCACGATGCTTTTTCTATGCAGAAAAATTCCTTGATTTTTGCCACATTTAATTGATAGTCTGTAAATTTAGTGGTGTGCATAATATCATTATCTGACAAAAATTTCCACTCAACCAAATTGAAAGCAATTGCAGATGACAAATCAAATGTAGCTCAAATTATGATTTCTGTCTTTGATAGGGTAGAAAACATTGTGGGTAAAAGAGAAAATGCTGGTTCCCAGCATTTTCTCCTTTTCCAACACTGTTTTCAAAGGTCTTCCTCTTCAGGGTCGTTAAAACACGAGATGGTGTGGTAAAGAGTTGAATAGAAAAAATGTTATAAATGAGCTAAATATTCAACAAGTCTTCCAAGGACTTAGTTTTCGAAAGTGCTTCGAAAGACTTTGTACCGTCCATATAATCTTCCACGCTTTCATCCAGATCTTCTTGCCGTAAATCTGTAGAGAAGTCTTGAAACATAGCGGGTTCTGAGCCAGGGTTTCGAACACGATTTTCTGCCAGTCTGAGGAAAAATAAGAGAAGCTGTAAATTGTTAACTCTCTACCACATAATTTTAGACAGTCCAAATGCAGAGCATTTGGAAAATTAAATCTGACACAGATGGTGAGACTTGCTTTTGAAAATGGAGAAAACATTGTGTGCAGAGGAGAAAATGCTGGTTACCAGCAATTTTTTCTTTTTACATGATGTTTTCAGAAGGCCCCTTTCTTACAGTAGTTCAATCTCAGGATTGCGTGGTAAAAGTTTAACCCTTTATCAACCAATCCCATGTTCTCAAAACACAGTGGAAGATGACTGAAAATATTTTTTACCCCTCATCAGCTGTTTTAAAGAAATGTCACTGTGAATGCTCATTTATTTGCGCATTTTCTGGGCTTTACTATGGCATGTACTTGGACATGTCTTTGCAGTGGTCAGTTCAAGGTAACTGGCAACCTCAGCCGGGATAAAACCCAAACCATAAATACATATTCAAAACCTTTTCAATAGAGGTATTGTGAACCCATGTGACAGCTTTATATCTGCTGAAGGGTCAAAATGCCTAAGAGATGATGGTCAATACCATTTGTAAAAATGGTAGACCCTTTACCCATCAGCAAAAACTGGACTCACTCAATTTGAAAGCATTTGCAGGCAACAATTCATATGTAGCTCAAAGGATGATTGCTGTCTATGAAAGGGAAGAAAACTTTGAGGGGATAAGGCAAAAATACTGGTTACAAGCATCTTCTCCTTTTCCCACAATTTTTGAAAAGGTTTCTACCAGAGGTTGTTAAAACACAATAATTTGGTAAAGAGTTAATTGATACATAGTTTCTCATGCCCTGAATCAAAGCTTTTACTCCTTGCCACCCAGTGGAAAAGAATGGAATACGAAAAACAGGTAGAACTTGATGTTACCTCATATACACACTATCTATCTCCCCTTTGCTACTATCCTTTTACCATACAATCTTTTTTTTTTAATGACACTGAGGAAGAACTCATTTTGAAAACATTTTGGAGAAAGAAGAAAATGCTGGTAACCAGCATTTTCTCCTTTTTCCAAAATGTTTTCTACCCTATCAAAGACAAATTCCATCATTTGAGCCACATTTAAATTGTCGTCTGCAAATGCTTTGAATTTGGACAAGTTTACACTTTTGTTGTGTAGGAAAAGGCTGTTTCAAACTTATCAAAGCAAACACACTCACTGTGAAAAGCAGTCATCCAAGCTCTCATTGTCTAAATTAAAGTTTACAGATCCAGAGCCATCTTCATCAAAAGTTTGCTGCAAATAAAAAACAAGAAATCAACTGTTACATACAGACCTAGGATCCATTACTTACAAATGTAATCTAAATACATTACAACTGAGCCATGCTCTGTGAAAAGGGGGCTTAATGCATCTGCAAAAAAAGTATCGACCCAGGTCACCCTGTTCAGTCAGCCCAGGCTGACCTGACCCAAAACCTTTTGCTATTTGTCAATTTTCTGCAACTCAAAGGACCAGTGTACCTCATGATTCAGTCTGTTGTTATACATAATGGATGTTATGGATTCATTATACTGTGATGACTTGCTTGGTATCATGCATCACGGAGATGCTTTAAGTCCCCACTTGCCAGAGCATGGCTAAATTACTTTTGCATTTCATGATTACAGATTACATATACAAGTAAAATTATTTTTTTGTGAATGTAATCAATTACAGTTACCTTTAAAAGTAATCATGATTACTTTATGATTCACTTCTGCTTAGCGAATATTATCTTCAAACATAAACTTTCTATGTATGATTTACGTCTAGTAACAGGAATGAAAAGAAAAAAAAGTGTATTACATAAATAATTTCTGTTGCCTGGTAAAGTATTGATGTTTCAATTTTATTGCCTTAAAGATATATCTTGACAGCCAGAGGGTAAACAAACACTGTTAACACTTGTTAGTGTGTAGAATCTAGTTAGCAGCATAAACACAGATAAACAAGAGCGGCAAATCGTCGCAAGATACGCCCGTCCCACCACCAGTTGTAGAGGGGGAATAATAATCGTAAAGGGCAGGTAGAGGAAAATAGTAGTGCAGCAGAAATCATGTAAGTGATTGAAATAGGCATGAATGTCTCCTCTAATGTTAAGGAAACATGCTTATAAAGTTTCAGGTCATTCCAACATGAAAAGACAAAGTTATATTGTAGAGAAGCATGAAAAGCTGTAAAAAAAAAATAATGAATAGGGAATAATTCCAAAAGGGCATTAGGTAAGGTTATGGCTCCAGTGCATTGCACTTTTCGTAACTGCAACAAACATGTTTAACAAGTCTCAAGTCAATTTGACTTGAGGTGACAAAGTTCCGTTCCGGACAAGCAAGAAATACTGTAAAAATGAAGATCAAAGTGGAATTACTCAAAATGCATGCTATGTAGAGTTATTGTTCTTGAGCACTGTACTCCGTAATATTGCAACAAACATGCATACCAAGTTTGAAGTCGTTCTGAATTGAGATGACAAAGTTATATTCCGGACAAGCACTAAATGCTGTAAAAATGACGATCAAAGGGAAATAACTCAAAGACACCACAAGGTAGAGTTACAATCCTTACGCACTGCACTTCCAAATATTGCAACAAATAAACAAGAGGGCCATGATGGCCCTGTATCGCTCCACTGGCTAATACATAAAATCCCTACATGCCAAACATTACAATACTTGGCCAATTGGTTTTGAACATAAGACTCCTGAGACAGAACTAAAATTGGTAGCCCAAGTTCTTATGGTAAGTAACAAGAAGATTTCTAAAGATTTCAATACATAAGCCTATGTAAAACTTCTGACCCCTGGGGTGGGGTCAAATTCGATCCTAGGGCTATAATTTGGATACTCTTGGTAGAGGCCCACTAGATAAAGCCACATGCAAAATTTGGTAACCCTAGGCCATATGACTGAGAACAGGGAGATTTCTAAAGTTTTGTCTATATAAGCCCAAATAAAAATTGTGACCCCTGGGGCGTGGCCAATTTTGACCCCATGGCTATAAGTTCGGCACTCTTGGTAGAGGCCCACTAGGTAAAGCCACATGCAAAATTTGGTAGCACTAGGCCTTATGGGTAGGTGCAGGGGGATTTCCGAAGTTTTATCTATATTAGCCTATGTAAAACTTGTGACCCCCCCCGCGGTGGGGTCAAATTTGACCCCAGGGCTATAAGTTGGGCATTCTTGGTAGAGGCCCACTAGATAAAGCCACATGCAAAATTTGGTAACCCTAGGCCTTATGGCTAGGTACAGGGCGATTTCTAAAGTTTTCTCTATATAAGCCTATGTAAAACTTGTGACCCCCCAGGGCAGGGTCAAATTTGACCCCAGGGCTATAATTTGAAGAAACTTGATAGAGGTCTACTAGATAAAGCTACATGCCAAATTTGGTAGCCCTAGGCCTTATGGTTTAAGACAAGAAGGTTTTCAAAGATTTCCAATATTTTTAAGTTTTGTTGCCATGGCAACCAGAGTTTTTGAAGGAATTAAATTCTTTCAAGAATTCTGAAGAGGACCATGGCAGGATCATTTCTGTGAAGTTTCATCAAAATTGGCTGGGTAGAAAAGAAGATGTTTAAAAAAAAAGTTATGCACGGACGCACGGACGGAAGCATAACAGACAACGGGCCATGACATTAGCCCGCTGGCCTTTGGCCAGTGGAGCTAACAAACCATATTTCAAGTCATTCCTACTTAAGATGACAAAGTTATGCTCCGGACAAGCAAGAAATGCTGTAAGAATGAAGATCTAAGGGGAAATAACTCAAAATTCATGCTAGGAAGAGTTATGGTTCTTGTGCCCTGCACTCCGTAATTTTTCAACAATCATGCATACCAAAGTTGAAGATGTTCAGACTAAAAATGACAAAGTTATATTCCGGACAAGCAGAAAATGCTGTAAAAATGACGATCAAAGGGAAATAACTCAAAGACAGCACAAGGTAGAGTTATGGTTCTTTTGTACTGCACTCCGTATTATCACAACAAACACAAATGCCAAGTTTCAAGTCAATCGGACTGGAGATGACAAAGTTATGCTCCAGACAAAAAACTGGACACCGCCCGCCCGCCCAGACGGCCGCCCGCCCGCCCATACGCCATGGGTGATCCCATAATACGTCCCGTCTTCGACAGGCGTATAAAAATCAATATAAGGTGTATGAGATAAAGAAACTCAAGGAATTTGTCTTTGATTTAAAACCAGAAACAACCATGGTGATGTCTATGATAGCCTCCAGAGCATGAAATGCATTTTCTATCCGTCATAATCTGTGCAACGGTCACAGGCAACATTTGGCATGAAGATACAAGAATGAGTATAGTTTCATAAAATAAAGATGGTGATAAAAACTGGATGAAAACAAGTACAGATGTATAGTTAACATTAGTTTGAAGGCATGAGATAAGTAAGACAAATACCCATCCTTGTCGATGCTGAGGACTGCCACTAAGGTTCACAGGACTTGAGGTATTTTTTCTAGAGGGAGATGGAGGGAGTCTAGTAATATTTGTTTCACTGACAGGTTTGGGCAGCCTAGGGTGTGAATCTGTCAAAAAATATCAAGTAAAAGTCACACCATACACAATATTCTATGTGAACAAAATCAATTGAATTCTCCTTAGTGTAAGCCTTAGAGTGACAAATAAACCTAGACGATTTGTTCAGTCCACCAGTAAGACCAACAGAATTGCAATATCATAGTTGCTTTTGTCTGTAGTGTTTCTGGAAAGCAAACAGTGTAGATCAAAGATCAGATTGCACATTCTGTGCAGTCTGATCTTGATCTACAATGGCTGCAAAGGCCATAAAGATAATCCTTCATCATACAATCACATGATTCTTATGACCCCAAAAAAGAAGGCCACTGAAAGCATAGTCAAACAAGAGGGCCATGACCGTCCTGTATCATTCCTCTGGCTAGTAAATACAAACCATACATACCAAACATTACAATTTTAGGTCCAAATGGTTTCAAAAAAAGAAACCTTATAAAGTTTTCTCTGTAAAAGCTCATGTGAATGTTGTGAGCCCAGGGCGAGGCCATTTTTGACCACAGAGCTATAATTACTTGAATCTTGTTAGAGGTCCACAAGATGCAGCCCCAGATCAAATAATACATGACTCAGCCGTATGGTTAGGAACAAGAAGATTTTCAAAGTTTCCTCAATATAAAACCCCTGTAAAACATGAGAGGCAGGGCTAATTTCAATTCATGGGCTAAATTTTACGAATTCTTAAGTGATCCACTAGATGAAGCTCTGTGCCAGATTTGGTAGCGCTAGGATTTATGGAGCAAGCAGATTTTAAGAATTTTCACCCTATAAGAACATGTTACATTTATGACCCATAAAGAGGGCCCAATTTCGACACCCGGTCTTTAAACTGAAAAATTTTTGAAGAGGTTTACTGGATGAAAAGGCTCACTAAATACTACAGCTGAAGCTCACAGCCACAAGTTTTCAATAAGCCTACGTAAAACTTGTATCTTACAAGTTTGGGCTAATTTTGACCCCAAGGGCTATGATATGAATATTTTTTTTTTTGTGATTGGTCAAAAATGTAGGTATGTTTATTTTAAAGGCCTTTGCCTATCTGCGGGCAAATTTACGCCGTCTATCTTTTCTAAAGATATTTCTTGTTCATAATACTGTAGTGTGTTGTTTTTTGGCTCCTGGTTCTGGTTCTTTCTTTTTTTTGTAAATTTTGGTAGTCCACTAGATACATGCAAAATCTGTTAGCCCTAGGTCTTATGGTTAGGAACAAGAATTTTAAATTTTCACTATATCAGCCAAGTAATACTCCTTACTGCCAGGGCAGGGCGTAATTTGACCCGAGGGCTATAACTGAACTATCTTGGAAGAGGCCCACTAGATAAAGCTACATAAAAAAATTGATAGCCCTTAGAATTGTGGTTAGGAACAAGAAGATTGTTAAAGTTTTCACTATATCAGCCTATGAAAAACTTGTAACCCCTAGGGCAGGGCCAATTTTAGCTCCAGAGCTGTAATTTGAAGACCTTTAGAGAAGTCCATTATATGAAACCACATGCCAAATTTGGTATCCCTAAGCCTTATGGTTAAGAACCAGAAGATTTTTTAAGTTTTCACTATATAAGCCAATGTAAAACTTGTGACCGGGGTGGGGCTAATTTTGACCCTATGGTCCTTATTCACCAACCATTCTTAGAAACGTTCTTAGTCTTACTCTTCAAGATTTTCTAAATTTGAAAATAACACAACTTCTGATTGGCTAAACTATTAGAAGCATCTTGGTATAGGTCCATTAGATGAAGCTACATGCCGAATTCTGTAGCCCTAGGCCTTATGCTTTTGTACAAGAACATTTAGAAATATTTTCAGTATTCTTCAGTTTTGTTGCCATGACAATCCGAGTTTTTACAGTACTCAAATTCTTTTAAAAGAATTTCTCAAGAGAACCATAGCTGGATAAGTTCTGAGAAGTTTGGTCAAAATTGGATGGGTAGTTTTCGAGAAGAAGATGTTTGCAATAAAAGTTAATGCTTGGATACATCACACAGATGTACATGTACTCACAAATGTAAGCATGGACAAGCTCACGGTCAGACACACAGATGTAAGATGGACACAGGGCTATGACATAAGCTTATTGGCTTTTGGCAAGTGAAGCTAAAAAGGAGAAAGTGCCAGTAACCATCATATCTCCTTTACCCACAATGTTTTCAAAGATACATCTCATTTCAGCAAATTAACGGTTTTTCTGGCTGGTCTTGTCACTGAATTTAGGCCTTTACTGTACATGCTGTTTCCATGCCTTCAAAGACATATTGCAAATTACACAAAGGATAAACACTTGAAGGGAAAAAAAGAGGCAACTTTAAAAGTACATGTTTTGAAAACATTACAGGAAACAGAGTATTGATTGTTACCTTGAGATTATTTCTTTTACCAACAAAACCTACCAACAGCAAAGGGAAAAAATTATTTTTGTGTAGTAATGGGTCAACTATCACTTTTGAATGGTGGCTTATGCTGGTTACAAGTTTTATTTTTACTTACAGTGTACTAAAGCAGTAGCAAATACCAAGCCAAAAGAAAAAGTTAACACACCTAACAACAGGTCTATTTGAGGGGCAGACTGAGTATGTTTCACAGAACTACTTGTGCTGTGACTCTTTATTGCAGCTTCGGTTTGGTTTTGCTCATTTTTCTTGTTCTGAAATAGAAATGGTGATAATATTTACATCTTTAATGATGTTTTACTACCTTTCACATCAACTCAGTCATACCATGACAACAGGTAACTTATTCATGATTTTCTTGGTTCCATGCGTATAGAATCAGGATTTCATATATCTCTCCATTGGCTTACAGGCAAGTGAGCTGTAACTGGCCAGGACAGAGACTCTTGAGTCGCTTTCTGTGAAAAAGGTGTTTAATGCACCTGCCAAGAGTATCACAGAAACTGACCAGGGTCAAAACCTTTTGCGTTGGTAAGTTTTCTGCATGTCAAAGGACCACACCAGCTCATGGTTCAGCCAGTCTTCCAGACAAAATGAATCCATATCATGCAAAGACTTGCTTGAAAAAATGCATTACAAAGATATACTAGTATTTAATCCCCTTTTGCCAGAGTACCACTCATATATGAGTACAGAGTTTGTCACTGTTATTGTCTCGTTTTTCCACAACGTCATCAACAATTTCAAACATAATCTAATCTAATGTGCAGTCTTAGAATGCTTTCAGTGTGAACAGGTCTGAAGTTAAGTCATCTGGTAAGGAAATTAATGACAGATTGATTGTATAGTTTTAACACTATTTTCATCATTATTTCAATTATATCACAGCAGTCAGTGCACCTATCCATGCCTTCCTACAGTTTCTCTTACCACTACATAGCACAATATTCTTCCAAAGCCACTGGATGCTTTTTCACATAACCACAGTCAAAACAATGAACTGGGTAGAGAGAGGATTGAATCCTGTTGCAATGACTATCATCAGTCCTCAGAAAGAATATGGCCAAGCTAGGGATTCGAACCAGCTACCACATAAGTCTTGCCATGATGTACCTTTGAAAGAGGCAAACAGATTAACCCTTTACCAAAGGACAAAATGGTGAAAAAAGTCTTTTAAAGCTGCGAAAACATCATGGGAAAAGGGAAAAATGCTGGATACCAGCATTTTCTCCTTTTCCCGCTATGTTTTCAAAAGCCATCATCCTCAAAGTAGTTTAAATAAGGGATTGTATGGTATGGGCTTAAAAAAATAATTCTTACCTTCAGTTGCGTTTTTTGCCCATTTTGTGAATTCTCCCAAATATCTTTAGCTAATTTGAACGCTTGAGATACAGAAAGGGTAACAGCTTGGGCCTACGAAAATAAGAGAAATGTCTAAAGTTTACCAAAGGGAAACATCATTTAATCCTTTACCTGAGGATGAAATTTTAGACAAATCCAAATTCAAACCTTTCAGACAGCAATTTAGATGTGTCTAAAATGCAGAAATTTGCCTATGATAGATTATAAAACATTGTGGGAAAAGGAAAAAATGCTGGTTCTCACATTTTTTTTCCTTGATCTACAGTGTTTTACAAAGCCATTGTCCTCAAGGTCGTTAAAACTCTAGATTGAGTGACAAAGGGTTAACTCCTTTTCCCCCTCTATGCTGATGACTTTTCACACCTTGCATCAGAAAACCTTTAAAAATATTGGGGCAAAAGAAGAAATCATTTTTTCATGAATTTGTGTACTTAATCCATAAAGAACCACATAAATGAAACTGACTCTTTTTAATCAGGAAATCAAATAAATGTTGCTTTTCAAGACTGTTTTGCCAGAATATTTTTAAAAAAGATTGAAGACAGTAAAGATCTATACCCAGACTCTATGCTGTTTGCAGTCTCATCTTGATCTAAACTGTCTGCCAGAGGCAGTGTGATCTTGATCTACATTTTCAGCAAAAAAGTATTCTGAGTTTGATCTACATTAATATCTACAATTAACATATAAAGTTGTATTCAGCATTCAAAAATAAATAAATAAAAGGATTGATTGATTGATTAATTGATTGATTGATTGACTGATTCATTCATTCATGTTTAATACTGTTTTCAACATTATTTCAGTTATATTGTAATGGCCAGTGCACCATCAAACCTTCATAAAGTTTCTGTTACCAGCACTATATTCCTCCTAAGCCAAAAAGATTTTGAAAGGGTAGGACATAAATTTTACAAACGACAATAATTTTGACATAGCCAAAATCGTCTAAAATTTTGTAATCTGGTAGAGGGTTGAAAGGACAATTTCAAATTTCATCTGACTCTTTCTTTCTGAAATCTTTATTTGCTTGTGAAGCAATAAACAGTAAATTTCTTGAAAACTTCCCATTCCATACTGGCTTTAGAGCAATGTGAACAACCGATATTGCGGACTGTGGTAAATTTTGGACAGATTCGCAATCTGATTCTATCTGAATTCAATATTCATTCAAGATTTTAATGATATAATAATGTTACAAACCACTTTCTGTCTAGCACAATAATATGCATGGCACTCCATGGTTTCATTGATTGTGTTTCTGGCAATAAAGGCGAACACTTTATCATGGGTCTTGTCAGCAGTACAGAATGAAATCCTGAAAGCACGGGTAACCTTTTAGAATGAGCACAAACAAAAAGGAAATAGTATCCATGTTACAACATAGTAATAAATCATAATTTTAGATAATTACCACAAAAAATTTGCCAATGTCTAATTACAAATGCTGCTTATGACCTATATAAAGGAAAAACTGAAACAAGCTTTTATAAACCCATTTTCAAGCAATCCCAAAATTAAAAGATCCAGAGGAAGACTTTGAAAAACATTGTGGGTAAAGGACAATTGCTAGTTTCCAGCATTTTTCTCCTTTTCCTACAATCTTTTCTATCTTTTAAAGACAAATTCCACTATTAAGACACCATCTACCTCTTTACCAAACAATGAAAACTTGGGTAAGTCCAAATTCGAAGACAATCTGAATGTAGTACATATGATGGAATTTGTTTTTCATGTAGTAGAAAACATAATTTTAAAAGGAGAGAATGCTGATTACCATCATTTTCTCCTTTTCCTTATATATATATTTTCAAAAGCCTTCAATGGCCTTTTATTTCAGAATACAAAAAGCATGTGACCATTTATAAGAGTTACGACAAAACATCCCGAGCACAAGTAGCACAGTCAGTAGCTTGCAGGACTTGAGAACAGGGGTTCACTAGTTGGAATCCCAAGCTCTGCCAGTTTCTTTCTGAGGACTGATGATAGTCATTGCCGCAGGAGTCATTCCTCTCTCACAGCAGATTATTGTTTCACAATGGTTATCTGTGAAAGCAGCAAGTGACTTGGAAAGGATATTGTGCCAAGCACTGATAAAAGAAACTCCAGGAAAGCATGAACAGGTGCATTTGCTACCACGAATAACTGAAATAAATGTTGAAAACATTAATTACAATACAACCAAACAATGACAAAACATACCTGTAAATTGTAATGTCTAAATTTACATCTTTAGCATCCATTCCTGTCACTTTAATGCCTGTTGGGCTTACATTTAAGGCAACTTTGGTGAGCTTTTTGTTCTTTGTTTTGGCCTGAAATGACAAAATCATACATGTATGTATAACAGTCAAGGGCTTCATATTTACATGCCTATGAGCCATGTTCTGTGAAAAGGGGCTTAATGCAACTGCTAAAAGTATCAGCCCTGGTCAGGCTGTGCAATTTCAAGCAGGATGACATGGGTCAAACCTTTTTGCAATATGTTAATTTTCTATATGTCAAAGGACCAGTCTACCTCATGATTAGTCGTTTGTTATACAAAATGGATTTTATGGATCCAAAATTATGTAATGATTTGAAATCATGTATAACGAAGATGGATTTAACCCCCTTTTGCCAGAGCATGACTCATTTTCTTTTTATCATTCAACCAATATGCTGTACAAATATCACTTCATATTATTTGGTCTGTTTGCAATTGCAGGCACAAGAGGCTAGGATAAACACAGTTTACAAATAGCATGATAATCTTCATCCACCAAGCCAAGATATGTTGTGCTTAGCACTCAAAGGGGTAAGATAATTGTGTAGAATAAATACAGGATATTAGTAACTGGTATACCATATCAACTATCCTCTGCACAGCTCGAGCACTAACTCCCTCACCATAACTTTCTCCAAGTGGTAGCTCATCCAGCAGTGTAGAACCCAGATATTTAAGGTAAAATGTGACTCCCTCTGTAACAGCCTCTCTATTTACCTCCCAACCTTCACCTAATTCTAGGGATGAAAAATTAACAAGGTAGAAAATACAAAAACAGTTCAAAATAACAGAAAGGAAAGACTTGGAAAATGTACAAAATACATGTAATAGATTTAACCCTTTACCACACAATCCTGAATTTTAACGACCTTCTGGAAAAAGACTTTTCAAAACATTGTGGTAAAATGAGAAAATGCTGGTTTCCAACATTACCCACTGTTTTATTGCCTTTCAGGACAAATCCTATTATTTGAACTATGTCTAATTTGAAATTGTTGTCTGAAAATGTTATAGATATGGACATATATCAAATATTTTTGTTGGTAAAGGCAAGTTGGGCAGTCTAGTTCCCTCAGTGTTGAAGCACTAACCTAGTAGGAAGAGAGGGGTCCCAGATTCAATGCCTGTATCAGCCGCACTTTTACTCTATTTTCTTCATAAAAGCTTAACCATTTACTTTCTTGTTTAATTAACCCTTTACCAAACAATCCCGGCTTTTTATGACCCAGAGAAAAAGGCTTTTGAAAACATTTTGAAAATGGAAGAAAATACTGCCTAACTGGTAACCAGCATTTTCTCCTATTTCCACAATGTTTTCTGTCCTATCACAGACTAAATCTCAACTCTTGAGCAATATATGAATTATCGTCTGCAAATGCATTCAATTTGGACCAGTCTAGAATATTGTCGTTTGATGTACAGTTAATTGGTTGTTTCCTTTCTCTGTTTCTTAGAGGACTTACATCCAAGCCGTTTGTAAAATCTTGCATGATCTGTCTCAGGATACATTTGTAGAAATCTTTCAGAGTTTTTATAACAAGATAAACTTCTAGCTTAACATGAAAGATGAGTAATGTTTTGAATGCATGCCAGACAAGGTTAAAAATTCTTACTGCTGTGTTTGGCTGGTTTTCTAAAGTTCGGAGTACTTCTAACTTTCCGAATCAGGGAATCCATTTGAAACAAAAAATATGAGAAACTTTTCTTCAAATAATTATGAATTCTGGCAAATTTGTTCACAGATTTCTGAATAAGGTTAACTGGGGTGTAACCGAAAACATGCCATTCTGCATTCTCCAATGAAATAAATGTCAGAAAATCGGCGTGCTTTTTCTGTGGATGACGTGAAGTTAAGAATAATGTTCAGTAGGGCGTATCATTCCCGTCTGGAAGTAGAATTTTAAAGACACAACAACTTATGTGTACACATCTGTGATTTAAATCATTATTCTTTTCAAAAACTTTTGATATTTAAAATGTGATAATTTTATTCATCGCTGGAAATGGAAAAAATGCATTTGTACTTATTTATTCGCATGTCGAAACCCTTAATCAAGCACATCTTAAGAAAACTGTTAATATGAAAATGTTATGAGATTCCTCGTTCATTGGTGTATCAGAAAGAGACCCCAGGCCAGCTCGCCTGTGTTATATAGCACTTTGTCATACATGAATCAGCACCTGGATTAATTATTTCATACTGATCCAACTTGAATCACATTTCATACACTAGTAAATGATTCTATATCACGGTCCTCTACCACCTGAAAAGAAAAATCCTCCCTTGAAGAGCTCTGGTTTCCATGGCAACAAAATTGGAAAAAGAAATAGAAAAAATAAAAATCCACTTTCCTAAATCTGCTTATTGCCTTCAGTTTGGCATTATTGACTTTTGGGTAGACGTCATTCAGTTTTCAGTTCTTTCACTTGTTGAAAAAGCATATAAGTTTCTCTTTGAAACTGCAGAAAATTTCTTAAAAAGGGATTTGACCGGCACTAGGCTTTGGCTTTACCATGCTGTGCTGTGGTGTATTCTTACACTAGTAGTCGTCTCAAAAATGATTGAGGACCTAGAATGGGAAACCCTAGAACAGAGACGTTACATCTGCTATGTAATCCTCTATTATAAAATACAGCATAACCTTGTCTGCGTGGATCATCAGCATATTACCCACACAAGAAACTAGAACAGTCAAGTACCCCAATCTAGGACTCAGTGCCATGCAAATTCTTACTTCCCTAAAACCATTCGCTTGTGGAATAGTTTCCCATACAACATCCAGTCAAATCCTAGTCTAGCAGTTTTCACAGAGAGGCCTGAGCCATTTCAGAAATTCTAATAGATCTAATGGAAGTGTGTTTTTAACTTTTTTTTTTTACTAATTTGTTACTAAAAAATTTGTTACTAAAAACTGTTCATTTTCAAAAATGATTTTGAACGTTGCTGGGATGTAGATGTATGTTCAGGACAAAGGTTTTAACAAGCTTGACATCTTGGAGCCTGACCCGAGTCTCGTACTGTATGTACATTAATGGTGTTGCTACGGGGGTAAAACTTTGCTCAGTCGTTTGGCCATGTTATTTGATCAGTATTCAAGGTGTCCTAGGTTCGATCCTCAAAGCACTGGATCTTCTGGACGGCACTTCAAAACTCCAGCATAGCATTAGCATAACCCAGGAAGTACACCAATACGAGGGCTGTCGCCGTGATATGAATGAAACACAGGCGTTCGTTTTATGGCGAACCTCGCTATCTATTTAAGGTCTACGGCCCCTTACTCATCGGTAAACATCGACGTATTCGTAAAGGCTATTCGGCCAATCTCGACAGGTTCCGTCTTTTAATATGAGAGTAAGGGGCCGTAGACTCACTAACTCACCGGTCACTATCGTGTAACATTGACGTTTACGTAAAGGCTGTTCGACCAGTCACGGCAGCTTCCGTCTTTTAATATGAGAGTTTGGGGCTGAAGACCTCAATGTAATATACCTAAGACTTAAACTATTACATTATATGTAAGGCGAGATTCGTCGAAAAACGAACGCCTTTTGAATGAAACAAGCATTCTGATAGTATTGCATAGCAATACCGATTCCCCTACCGGCCGTATATATCGCTGGCAGGTATAGTTTGTGAAACTCTGTGGAGAACGAACGTATTTGACACCCTTTCAGAATTATAAGCATCGTGTCTGTCTTCGTATGCAATGCTTTATCCTTGTTAAAGTAAGTTCATTGTAGAAGTTTTAATAAGACAAGATGTGTTTGTGAAACACAAATGCCCCCGTAAAAGCAAATTTTCAGAAATATGACCTTTACCTTGTGAGATAACCTTGACCTTATCATCAGCAGGTGTGTACCAATGAGAGGTACCAGCTTACCATGTATAAGTGTTATAACTTAAGTACTTTGAATATACAGAGAAATGACTATGAAAAGTTTTGAGGATAAGTTTTCATGATAAGGGTTAAAATTTTTTACCTTGAACTTGGACATATAACCCACAGAAGATTGGTATCAATGACAGGTACCTACATACCAAACATGAGCACTGTAAGTAAAAAAGTCGGGTAAACTGTTTTTTCAGTGAAATTTTCTAAGTCCAAGGCCCGTAATTTCGTCAAAAATCAGTGGAAACTCAAACTTGATCTGTAACTCATGGTGGTTGACTTACACACCCAAAATCAGCTCAATATCTGCCAGCGTTTAGAAAAAAAGTTCGGAAAACCTTTTTTTTGTGAAAATTTCGAAGTCCAAGGCCCGGAATTTCGTCAAAAATTGGTGGACAGGAACGAAACTCAAACTTGATCTGTAACTCATGGTGGTTGACTTGCACACCAAAAATTAGCTCAGTATCTGCCAGCGTTTAGAAAAAAGTCTGGAAAACTGCTTTTTCAGTGAAAATTTCTAAGTCCAAGGCCCGTAATTTCGTCAAAAATCAGTGGACTGGAAGGAAACTCGAACTTGATCTGTAACTCATGGTGGTTGACTTGCACACCAAAAATCAGCTCAATATCTACCAGTGTTTAGAAAATAGTCCAGAAAACTGTTTTTTCAGTGAAATTTTCTAAGTCCAAGGCCCGTAATTTCGTCAAAAATCCGTGGACCATAACGCAACTCAAACTTGATCTGTAACTCATGGTGGTTGACTTACACACCAAAAATCAGCTCAATATCTGGCAGCGTTTAGAAAAAAGTCCAGAAAACTGATTTGCATGCAGACTAACAGACAGACAGACGGACAGACGCGGTGCAAACCTGAAGTCCCCTTTGGGGTATCCAGTCGTTTCGACACCCGGTCATTTCGACACTTTTTGGTCGTTTCGACCCCTATTTTGGTCATTTGGACACCCCAAAAATTTTTTTTGCAAAAAATGGTCGTTTCGACACCCGTTCATTTCCCCTTTCCCAAATATTTTGAAAAAAACATGTATTTTTTTTTTTTTACAGTATGTTGTAAAATATTTCAATTTTAAATTTGTTTGCAGTATTTGGTGAAAATTAACTCTTTGCCGATGTTTATGTTTACTTATTTTGTTCTACCATTGCAGATGGACATTCATCTCAATTGATACATCGGTGGAATTGAATTTGCGGATGTTGGTAAATGAAGAAGATAGAAATGTGCTATTTGTTAGTAATAGTAGAATCTCGTCATGTACTTTTATGTTCTTTCATGTTGCTTGAATAAATGCTAATTATGAAACAAACTAATGGTTAAGTGGAATCAATTGTTTCTTTGATATGTTTTAATTCGATAATTGGTTTTTCGCAAATTATACCCACTTATTGATTGTTTGCTTTAATTTGTATACTATAGTCAATAGTTCGTTTAAAAAATGTCTTTAATGTAATTTATTTAAAAACATAAGTCTCAGATCTCTCATAAAAAGTATCGTTAATTAATTTGAGTATTTAAAGAGTTATTTGGATAGGGGTATCCGTAATTAAGCTACATTTAATGTATGTGCAAGTGGAAATAATTTGGCTACTTAAATTTGAAAAGACAAGAATTCGTTAATTGCTGTTTTGTGTTTGTATATTATTGAAGATTATAAATAAACGGGAGTTTTTTTTAAAGGAAGTGGTTCATTGTTTTATTGTTCTGCAATGGCGGATAATTGTGTTAAATGTGGGAGTGTGGTCGGAAGGAGACAACATGCGGTTTCGTGCGATACATGTAAAAGATGACAGCATCGAACATGTGATACAGGATAGTCAAAATACCTTGCAGAAATTTTACTTTTTTTCCCTTTACTGAAATAAAATACAGGAATCAATATCTGACCACACGAACCATACTGTCCGATCTTTCATCTACTGCACACTTTCTAACCCTTTACCACACGATCCCAAGTTGTAATGTCCTTCAGGTACAAGCCTTTTGGAAACATTGTAAAAATAACCAGCATTTTATTCTTTTCACACAATGTTTTCAACCATATCAAAGAAAAACTCAATCACACTGAATCACATTGAATTTGTTGTCTGCAAATGCTTTCAAGTAGCACACGCTCAAGTTGTTCTTGTGATCGAGTCCAAATTTTTGTCGTCTGCTGAAGTGTTCACATCACAAACAACCGTCATCATGGTTTTGATAGAAAAGCTTGCCTTACTATTACTTAAATCGCGTTCACCCCTTATCCTACTAAATAAGTGATGAGTAATTTGTAAACAAAAAGTGAAATCCCAAACTTCTGTATTTCAAAGGTATTTTTGGGAGAAAGATATTTGCTTATCGGCCATTGTAGATCCAATATCAGACCGCACATATTGTGCAGTCTGATCTTCATTTACACTGCCCGCAAAAGGTCAGTGACTCGCGCTTAACAGAGTAAGGGTTAATTGCTCCCATATGACAGTACAAGTTAACCCTTATCCTGCTTATTAAGTGAACTGAAAGATTCAAACCGACATTATAAGCTCAATTTTTTTTCTATTTTCATAGGTATTTTTGAGGAATGACTCCTCAAAAAAAGGAAAGTGTAAGTCCAAGATCAGACTGCACGTTCTATAAGTCACGTTTAGCCTCCTAAGGGTTGAAATTCTGTAATTATATTTTTACAATTCGCGCCAAACTTCGCAAACAGAGTATGGAAGGTCACATGACCAAAAAACGTCGTTTGTTTGAATTAGTACTGTGCATTTAGAATGTCGTAAATCCTTAAAATATTTCTCAATTTTAAAACTGAAACTAGATCTAGTATTATCTTGAAACAGGAAGATACAATGGTATACACCGGGATATAGATTATGTAATTTAAATGAAACCAACTGGATATCAAATTTCATTGATATGTCTGTCATGCAGACAGAAGAAAAATTAAATCAAGCGTTGCAACATGACAAAGTTGTGAAAAGGTAAAGAAACATTGTTGGAAAAGGGAAGTATGCATTGCTTCTGGTGAGCATTTTTTTTCTTTTTCCCACACCGATTTCAGAAACTTTCTTGGTGAAGGCCGATCACTGGAAAAAGAATCACTAGAAAGGCATGGATAGGTGCACTGGTCGCCGCAAAACACAATCAATCAAAAGATACAAAAAGCAGAACATTGGTAAACACAGCAGTTAAACTGCCTAGGAATGCATGGATTGTTGCACTGGTCACCACAAACTAACTGAAATAATCTTGAAAAGGTGGTAAGGGTAATCAATCAATCAATCAATTAACCGATCAACCAATCAATCAATCGACCAATCAATGAATCAATCAACCGATCAATTCCAAAAATAGAACACTGAAAAACAAACAAGTTATAATGTCTAGGTAATTGTTAGCTGGTTGACGATTCAAGGTTTTATTCAACACTTATGCATACACATGCATTTCGTGTCATACACATATACATATTTCAAATCAAATCATATAGGTCATTTTTAAAAAAAATGAATACAAATAATCAAATGTCATAGTAAGACACAGGAAAGAAAATAGGATAGAGAGCCGGAAAAGTGGAAAATGAGCGTCGACAATTTAGGTATTTAATCACTGTATTAAAACAGCAAAACATTGGTCATTTCGACCCCCGCTTTTAAAATCGACATTGCCGATAACTTTTGCCCAGTATTTGAATTAACTTGTAAAACAATACAAAAACACATATTTTAAAAAACTTCACTTTAATAAAGATTTACTGACATATGACAAAGTAAACATTTAGAGCAGTTTTATTTTATGATCTTATAAATAAATAACACTCGGAAAAAATCGGGTGTCGAAATGACCAAATCTTGCAAACATTTTTTCACCGGGGGTCGAAACGACCAAAAAGTGTCGAAATGACCGGGTGTCGAAATGACTGTCATTCCCTTCGGCTTCGCCGGTAGGGGACTAATAATGCAGCCAATAATCAGCAGTCAACCATTAATTTGATTCACGGGCACGTGACTTACTAGTATTCTACCCAAATTTGTACGAGAAACAGATCACTTTCTTCAAATACACGCCCTCTGTCATAAGGATGGCTATGGCTGCTTAATTTACAGACTGTAAATGCCGAAGTACGGTTTCTCTTCGAACGCCAAATACATTCCTCGAGTACTCGAGTAGGAAGAAGCAAGTCATCTCATAATTATGAATCCACAACTAGAGGCGCTTGAGCGCCTGTATCGCTCCACAGGCCTGATATTTCTATAATGGCGAAAGGAAGTTTTTAACAATTATCATTCAATCCTGCATTTTAGCTCACTGAAGAAACAATTTGGTAGACAACCACCATAGGAACTTACCTGCAAAACAACAATGAAATCCAATGAATAGTTTTAGAGAAGAAATTTTTCAAAGATTTTACTTTATACCATAAAAGGAAAATGAGTCTCCCATAAAAGCCATGTTTTTTGACAGATCATTTTTTTTTTAAAGGAATTCTGTAAACCTGTATCTAAGGAACATTCCTGCAAAATAATAATGCTATCCAAATAGCGGTTTGGGAGGAGAAGATTTTTAAAGGTTTTTTACTTTGGTTGCCATGGCAACCAGAATTCTTCATGGAACACAATTATTTGAAGGAATTTGAAAGAGGACCACCAAAGGAACATTTCTGTGAAATTTGGTAAAAATCCAGTCAATAGTTTCTGAGGAGAAGTTTTTTAAAGAAAAAGTTTACGGACGCATGCACGGACGAACGGACGAACGAACGGACGGACGGACGGACGCACGACGGACACAACGCCATGACAATAGCTCGCTGGCCTTCGGCCAGTGGAGCTAAAAATTCAATTTCGTCTATCAACCATCTAAATCTAAGGTAGTCTAGTCCTCTGACTTGCAGAAATTGATCGATGGCAAAAAGTTTTGACCTATGTCACAAAATGTGCGGTCTGATCTTTGATCTACTCTGTTCGATATATGGATAACGTATTTTCTTTCCGGTGAAATCAACTTTGAAATCGCTATATTTTTTTTCTTTTTTTTTTTCCCCTTTATTTAGCGGGTTAAGGGTTTCAGATGCATCTAAACTCGATTTCAGTCATTTTTTTTAAAACAAATTTTATCTTTATTTCATAAACTATAATCATTCTTGTATCTTCATGCCAAATGTTGTCCCTGACGGTTGCAAGGTTTTATAGATTACGACAGATAGTAAATGCATTTCATTTTCTTGGGGCCATCAAATAAATCACTATTGTGACGTTTCCGGTTTTACCAAAGACTTCCGATATATGTATATGTAGTTATCCCTTGCACAATATTTATCATTAATTTATCTATGTTTACACAGCTGATTAAATTTTGAGCCGTTCTAAAGTCTATCAATTTTTACACTGTCTTACAAAGTCAGTAACAAAGAAACAAATGAATAAATGCATGGCTGAAATACAAACCGCATCTGTCGGGATTCGAACCCACGGCGGACAAGATCCTCGTTTTTCGAGCTTTAAAAGACCAACACCATAACCACTGAGCCAGAGATATCTCCCCAACGCAGTTGTTAGGTAATGTATTTTAAATCGGGGCGAAGCCATGCATGAAGGAGTGGTCTCCCGTAACACACCCCCTCTTAAAGTCATCATTTATTGATGACTCAAAGCCTTATTAGGCAGTAAGTCTATTATTTAGACAACAAATGTCCGTTTTTGGACAACAAATGGGATTAATGACTCAATGGCCAATCCCGGACGAGCCCCCATCTTACGAACAAAGTCCATAACAAAGAAACAAATGAATAAATGCATGGCTGAAATACAAACCGCATCTGTCGGGATTCGAACCCACGGCGGACAAGATCCTCGTTTTTTCGAGGTTTAAAAGACCAACACCATAACCACTGAGCCAAAGAGATATCTCCCCAACGCAGTTGTTAGGTATTGTATTTTAAATCGGGACGAAGCCATGCATGAAGGAGTGGTCTCCCGTAACAACTGTTTTTTTTTTGGCTGTAAGGATATATTTTTAAAAGCCCTCTTCTGCATATTTGAGTCAACTAAGGAAGTAAAAGCTAAAAAGCAGCTGTACCGGAAGTGATCGATAATATCTGCACTTACATCTGCTTGAATTCAAGTGTTTCACGGACAATTTATACATCAAGGCCCTACGACTTCAAGTGCAGGATAAACTCATTCAAAACCCTTTACCACACTATCCTGAGTTCTAACGACCCTGAGAATCGAGCCTTTTTGAAACATTGAAAACATTGTGGGAAAAGAAGAAAATGCTGGTAACCAGCATTTTCTCCTTTTCCCACAATGTTTTCTTCCCTATCGGAAAACATATTCTATCATCTGAGCCACATTCAAATTTTCCTCTGCAAATGCTTTCAATTTGGACAAGTCTCCATTTTTGTTCTGTGGTAAAGAGTTGAGGTTTAATTCTGAAACAGCTGTGAAAGAAGGGATAATTCTTGCACTTGCATCTGACTGAACCCACCGTTTCATATACAATCTATACATGAAGGACCTATTTAACAAACATTATCCTCCGACAGTTTTTTTAGTAATGCGACTGAAACATTGTTGAAAGCTACATATAACCCTTTTCAATCAAATATATATTAACATGGTGTAAGATATGAGTACAAGTGAAAAGCAATTTAACCCCCTACCACACCATCCTGAGTTTTAATGACCCCCAAAGAAAAGGACTTTTGAAAATATTGTAAGAAATGAGAAAATGCTGGTAAACAGCATTTTCTCTGTTTCTTACATTGTTTTCTACCCTTTCACACACGAATTTCATAATTCATGCAACATTAAATTTGTCGTATGGAAAAGCTTTCAATTTAGACCAGTCTAAAATTGTTGTCTGGTTAAGAGTTACCTTGCCCCAGCACACATAAGACTTTTTACACCTCTCCTGTAGACGACCGATGAAAAAGATCAAATGTTTTGTTTTATTCCATAAAACTTAACTTTTTACAAGAAGACAAATTCTAAGTCTATTCTATTTTAAGACATATGAAGATGACAAATTAAATGTGGCTTAAATGATGGGGTCATCTAAAAAGTAGTTGAAACCATTGCAGGAAAAGGATATGCTGGTAAACAGCATTTTTTTCTTTTCCTACAATGTTTCCAACAGTCCTCTTTTGCAGGGTCATGAAAATGCAGGATACTGCATAATGCAAGTACAGTTTATTGATAATGCATTTCATATTGATCATACTATTTCATAGCAAGGAAATTTGACTCATGGGAAACAAGTTGACCGAAGATTTTTTTCTCCATAAAGATGAAATACCTCAACAATAACCAACCAACTATTTGCAAACAAATAAACATAGACAGGTACCCCTCCACACACTTAAACAGGGGGATATTCAGTTATGTTTAAAAAAAAAAAAAGATACTGTATTGTCAAAGCTAATTTGTCCATTTTTATTTTTACAAAATGTCGGCCAATGTTGATTGCAGATCAGATTACTACATGCTCAATCAAAATGTTGAAAAAAAGCAACACTCTCTCACGCCCAAGATAAGTATGTCTTCCATGCTGGATCTGCAACAAGGAATAATGGGATTGTATATCAACAAAGCAAAAAAAAGATGTTATTTCAGATATATGTGTTTTACAAACAGGCTAAAATTTCTGATGGAAATTACCTGCAAAATTACTTAACCCTTTACCACACAATCCCGAGTTTTAACGACCCTGAAAAAGAAGACTTTTGAAACCATTGTGGGAAAAGGAGAAAATGCTGGTAACCAGCATTTTCTCCTTTTCCCACAATGGTTTCTACCTATTCAAAGACAAAATACGATCATTTGAAAAACATGTGAATTTTAGTCTGTGAATTTCTTCCACTCGTAAGTCTAAAATTTTGCCATGCGGTAAAGAGTTAACAAATCCTTATCCTGGAAACATATGAGAATGAGAGATACCCAAAGGGGAATGTATTAATTCTGTCAGTGCAAAACTCCACTTCTTACAACCGCTGAGCCCTTCACCACATGATCCAAAGCTTTAACAACCCTATCAAAGAAGTCTTCTGAAAACATTGTGGGAAAAGGAGAAAGAGCTGGTACTCAGCATTTTCTCCTTTTCCCACAATGTTTTCTTCTATCAGAGAACTGCAGCCTATGAAAACCGATTTCAAATGTGACTTTTGCAGTTACTTTCAGTTTGGAAGAGTCACTGAAATCAAAAAAGATTTTTATCTGACAGATTTTACTACACAAGCTGATGATATAGATTCAAGATCTGACTGCACCTTCTGTGCAATCTGATCTTAACCTATGCCACCAGCAAAAGCCACTTTTCACCTATTGCACTGAAAGACTTAAATGAAATGAAGAGCACCTGAACTACCAAGAATGTAAACCTGAGTAAAATTCATTCTGTTTTCATTTATTTTTTATCTTTTAGTACGAGATTCACTGTATTTTTTGGAGTCCCTCGACCTATCATGCTCATGATGTGTATTTCTGTGTCTCTCTTTGGCGTGTCTCTCTCTAGATCTGGATCTGGATCTATGTCTGTGGGATTTCACCTTTGGGCTTGCTGATCTTGATCTGTACCTCTTTCTCTCTCTACTTGGACTTCTGGACCTTCTGTGCTTTTGCTTCTTGTGTTTTGATACCTAGTGTTTGGAAAACATAAATTATAGTGAAATAAAAATATTCATACTATGTGTAACAATTTGTAAATATTCAATAATATGAATTTCTTTCAGAAAAGGGCACACATGTGGAAGAGAATGTGGCAACATTTCTTGATTGCTCATACCACTAACTATTACTTTGCTTTATCTTTTTTTTAAATTAGGAATTAATTAATCCTTTCCCACATGACAAAATATTAGGACTTATCCAAACTGAAAGCATTTGCAGGCAAATAATTTAATGTAGTTCAAAAGATGAATTCTGTCATTGCAATATTAGAAAACATTGTGGGTAAAGGAGAAAATGCTGGTTACCAGCATTTTCTCCTTTTCCAACAATGCTTTCAAAAGCCTTCTTTAGCTACAGTCGTTAAAACTTGGGATTGTGTGGTATAGGGTTAAGCATAAAAGCTATGAATCTTGCAATTGAATATCTTTGTCTTTTGGATGCCTATGAAAGCTTTAAAGAAATCTTTGAAAAGTTAAATGAATGCAAAACACTTTCAGATTAGAAATAAGACCCTAATATTTGCTCTTTCAAAGTTGCTCTTGTCTAGTTGGCCCGAGAAAAGTTGACAGTATGGATCAAATATAGGATTGCACGTTTCATGAAGTCTTGGGTGGCAGTCTTGCCACTTAAGTCTTGACAAAATCTAGACAAGTACAAATTTAAAAGAGTCACACACTAGTACGACAAATAAAATGTGGCTGCAATTGTGCTCAATGTTTTTGAAACAACAGAAAAGAGAAAATGCTGGATACCAGTATTTTCTCCTTTTCCCACAATATTCTGAACAAGAGCATCGCATGAGGAGCCAAAGTTCTGCTGCAGTTGCTTGATATTCAGTGAAAATTCTCGGTCAAAAAATAGGTATAACTGTGTCAAAAAATACTTTGATGGTTATCTACCCCCTATTATATGGATTCCCCTTTTGATTTTTAACAACTTGTCCAAGTTTGAAATAAATATCTTCAGTAATGACAGAGATATTATGAAATGTCGAAGTTTTTGCACAACAACACAGACGACACCAGGGCTATGACAATACCCCATCGTTTCTGTTAAAAACAGCTGAGCTAATAAAATGTGGATAAAATGGTGGGAGATGTTTTTGAAAAAGAAAATGCTGGATACCTGTATTTTCCCCTTTTTCCTCCACACTATTCTAAGATACAATCATCTGCAGGGTGATAAAAACACTAGCTTGTTTGGTAAAGAGTTAACCCTTTACCACACAATCCAAAGTTTTAAAGACCATGAGAAAGAAAGCTTTTGAAAACATTGTAGGAAAAGGAGAAAGTGCTGGTAACCAGTATTTTCTCCTTTTCCCAGAATGTTTCCTACCCTTCCAACAGCAAATTATAGTTTTTGAATCTCGTTTATTTTGTCGTCTGCAAGTGCTATCAATTTGGACGAGTATAAAATTTTGATAAAAACCCTGACTTGTTTGATGAAGGGTTGAGTTGTGATAGGTGCTCTCAGCACAAACAACATGTTTACCGTTCTACTCTCTCCTTCACTGTCCCTGTCCTCTTTATGTTTCTTCTTCTTTTTCTTCTTCTTCCCATTTGTGTCAGCCATCACATCATCATCTTCATAAACCAAATCATAGTTTCTATTGTAGACTGTTAAAGATACATCTATACTCATTTTCAGCCCTTTTTTAACCCATTTCATCTTTATTTTAAGAAACTATAATCATTCTTGTATCTTCATACCATAATTGCCCCTGACAACTGCAAGGTTGCACAGATGTAGACTGATAGAAAATGCATTTCATTTTCTGACAGCCTTTAAAGAAATCAACATTATTAGTTTCCAGTTTTACATGGAAGACAAATCCCTTGAATTTCTTTAGCCCTAACACCATTTATACATATCTGTAATATATCTATATTTACACAGCTGTCTAAACTCTGAACCATACTACAATCTTTCAAAGTTAACAGTGTTTTTTTCTCTCTGGCTGTAAGGCTGTACATGTATCTATAAGAAAATTTCTTTGTACATGCTGAGTAAATTCAAGTTTTTGAAATAAGAAGATTTCGATGCAAATTATCTTCATCATATTATCGTCGTCAAAAACCAAATCATAGTTTCTACAGTTGAATGTTAAGAAAAAAATCTCTGTGAATGCTGAGCAAATTTTAGTTTCTAAAGTGAGGAGATTTCAATGCAAATTATCTTGTCAAACTTAATGTTTGTTTGTTTGTATTAGAGTTTCACACCGTTTAAATAACTTAGGTCATACCATGCTAATCAGTGCACCTTCACAGGCGTTTTCTGGTTTTCTCACAACAGTACTGACACAACTTTATTTCCAAGCCACTGACTGCTTTTCTCATATGCATCAGAGGTGAGAGGAGACAAATTAAAGGATAATCATTTTATAGAACCACTCAGTTTAACCTGTTATTAAAACATTCTTTGTTTGGTAAAGAGCCTGAGAGAAAAGACTTTCAAAAACTTTGAGGGAAAAGGAGAAAATGTTGGTAACCAGCACTCTCTCTTTTTCCCAGAGTATTTTCCATCCTTTTGGAGACAAATCCCATTACTATGATTTACTTATGATTTAGCCAAGTCTAAAATTTTGACATTTTGACGACTGGTAAAAAGTTAACCCTTTACCAAACAATTCTGATGCCTTCTGAATACATTGCGGGAAAAGGAAAAAATGCTGGTAACCAGCATTTTCTCCTTCTCCACAAGGTTTTCTACCCTGTCAAAAACTTAAATTAATTTATACCTCTTTCAAATTTATTGTCTGCAGATGCTTTCAATTTGAAAGGATCTAAAATTCATCATTTGGGATAGAGTCAACTCATTACTGTACAGGCAATACATCTGCTATATCTAGACCTTCAAAAAACTCTTTACACAATTACAGAAAGGACAAACACTACCAGGAAAGAAAAGTTTTGTTTTTTTTCAACAGCATGGAAAATTCTGTGGGGAAAAAAGCAAATGCTTTGCTATAAACTATTGCTCTGTAAAAAGTCAATTTTGTGTATGGTAATTGACTTAGGAATAAATATATACTGCAAGTTTAATCTAAGCCATTCAAAGGATACTTGTCTTTTCTTGTGTTGTCTTTAATTCTGTAATTTTCTGAGAATAAGTCCTTCTTTTTGTCATCCATAATTTCAACTCCTCTTCCTGAAAAGTAAGGATTGATCAGTTGTATGGTTTTAAATGCAATTTTCAACATTATTTTAGTTACATCTTGGTGGCTAGAGCACCTCTCCATGCTTTCCTAGAGTTTCTTTAACCAGTACTTTGCACAATATTCTTTCCAAGCCAATGGGTGCTTTCTCACATCACCATCATTGAAAGAATAATCAGCACTGTGAGACGAATGAATCCTGTCGCAATGATTACCATCAAGCCTTGGAAAGAAATTTGCTGATGACCCCATGATCTCAAGTCCTGCTAGCTAGCAACTGCGCTACCAGGGCTTGGCCCAAAAGTAAGGAAATAGACAGTATACAATACATGTTCAAGAACAATTGTTTTGTAAACAGGAATACTTGTAGGAATTAGTACTTCTTCAGTGTAATGTTCTAACTCTTACCAGATGTTAACAAAATTTTAAAACTATCAAGATAAATACCTCACTAATGGTCCACATTTGATCGAAGTTTTTCACATAGCTTATTTTGTATTACATTTAAGTTTCATAGTTAAGGCATTAGCACATAATAACTCAATGGATCCTCAAACAAATTTACTGCACACAACTTTAAAGATTAACTTGTATACATGTTGAAAATCATTCATTAAGATTTACTACATACCTCTGTTTGAAAATATGTGAAACCATTGCTGCAAAAGGATGCAACTGCTCTTAACCATCAATATTTCTGTTGCAATACTACTCTTCAAAGTAGTCTGCTACAAGAAATGGGAAGTCATCTACAGGTAATGAAGTCCTAAGGAACCTAACAGAGAAAGAACTAACCTTTTCCTTTCCATTTGATTTTTGCGACCGACTGACTGAAATCCACATGTATCCTCCTGTCATCAATCAATACATTGTCCATCTTGAAATACGCTGATTCACAATCTTCTTGCTGTAGAATAAGAAAGAGGATTCTAACAGAAGGTTGTATGAAGAAGTCTCCATGCACATAAAAAATGTTGAAAATTTGGTTACCAGTTTCAGAAAGATATTCATTTCTTTCAAAAGCATCCATTTTATAAGATACAGATAGAGTAACTTCATAAGCAGAGGCATTCACTAGTAGAGACATTAATCAATTATTCTAAATGCAGTATCTTAATTCCAAGTCTAGCCATCTGATTGGCTGTCAGACAGAACTCTATGATTGATTGTATTGGAGGTAAACACCCTTTTAACAGCTTAGGTCATATCACAGCAGTCAGTGCACCTACACATGTGTTTCCTGGCTTTCTCACGCCAATACTGACACAACTTTCTTCCCAAGTCACTGACTACTTTTCTCACATGCATCAGAGGTGAGAGGCAAAGAATCACAGGAAAGAAAGTTTGCCTCGACCGTGTATTGAATTCTTTACCACCAGGTCATGTGTTAGATATGCTAACCAATGAGCTACCCAGGTGGGTGTCCAGAACTCTATGTTGGAACCAAGAATTTGTTTACATGTTTTCTTAGAAATGGTTTCTAAGCCTCCCATTGGTATAATTTCAGTGATATCACAGCCAGATTTCACTCATTCACGTCTTCCCAGATCTCACCAGTGCTAGTCTAGGGTCCTGCCGTGCTTTGGTAAAGAACACACCCAATGAGCATTGACGTAAGCAGAAATACATACAAGGATTTTCAGATTACATAATTAGTAACACATAGCCAAAGAGGACCCCTAAAAATAAATACTAGGACAATACATGTATTCAAAATGGTTGCAAGTTTTTTAATTAGAGTAAATTATGGTTGCTTGCAGAATCAGAAAACCACTTAACGAACACTTTTATCAAAGAATCGTCTTGAAATCATTTGTCTTGCAAGATGTAACAGAAATGTGCATGAAAAAAATTCCTTGACATATGAAGAAGTATTCACTTGCATTACAGAGTGATCGCCATCAATATAAGTTTTTCAGGTCAACAAATCCACATTTTGGATCCTGTGTCTCAATGTGTTAGATCTAAATCAGTAATGTACCATCTGCATCAGGTGTGATCCCAATACAGTGTTCACTTACTGTTTCAAACTCTATAAAGGCATACTGCAGTGACTCCTTTGTCTTATGGTCTCTGATCACTTCACAGCTAAAAATACAGAATGCATAACATGTTTATTTCTGTCATTATACGGCTGACAATGAGAACCCTCAAAATAAGCTGAAGCCTTCATTCCATTTAGACTGATTGATTGATTGATCGAGTGGTGTTTTATGCCGCTTTCAACATTATTTCAGTCATATCACGGCAACAGCTCACATATTCATGTTTCCTGGGTTTTACCAGTACTAGGCTAGGGCTCTTAAGTGTCTTGCCCAAGGACACTCCAACAAAAAAACCAGTGGATCCAGTACGGCTCAAACCCTGGGCCTCCATGTTACAAGTCCCATCGTTACCACTGAGCTATGTAGGACCCCTCATTCCATCTAGAGGTAGAGCCATTATACCTGTGTGGAAATATCTTCAAATTCTCTTTCATAGCCTCAACCGTTTGTAAAGCGACAGTTTTCAAACCTTTTAAAAACCGTAATACCAACAAGTACATGAAGAACAACCATTGGGAAAATGGGAATACATGTACAAGTATACTATTTTTTTTAACTGTGTAGGAAACATGGAAAAGACTACTTTTCTTCAAAAGCTAAAGTACTAGTGAAGAAAAGGAAAGCAAGATATATACTATTGAGGGTTTACCTTTTAATAGTTCCAAACCTAGAGAAAATGATTTCGAGATCTTCATCAGTGGTGACTGGATTCAGCTTGCACACAAACAGTACATTTTCTGGTGGGGCTATCTCCTCCTCTGGCAGATCACCAACCTGTAATGATAGTCTGTTATTTTCTTAAACTGTTCATATTTTTTTATCAGACAGCGGTTTGGAAGTAAACTAGTGTATTGCATTGGTCAGCAGGGTTTTCCTTGACGCACAATTTTGTGCGTTTTGACGCATTTTTATGGAAAATGACCCACAATTTTTTCAACAATGCGTCATTGTTGATGCACAAATGCAATAAGAGTTACTAACGATCGTACATACTACCGACACTGTTACATCGCGAGTAGATGAAAAATCTGGAGTACGAAGAGAAATGGTGACAAAACACTGGACTGTGTATCGATTTTACTAGAATACCGTCGGTATTTAAACGGGTAAAAACCAGTCAATCTCTAATGAAAACAATATGGCTCTGACAAAATCGACGTCATTCTTGCTGTCTGCAAGGATCAAGAGCACTTAAACAAAGATCAGACGATAAAATGCCTGGTAAGATCACCCAGAAACACATTTCAAGGTCTCGAGGGTTTACTTTAAATTAGCTACAGAGTTACACTAAGTTATTTGTTGAAAACAGTGGCATGAAACACAGGAATCAGCTGTTTTAATTGGTGAAAATTGTAGTTCATTTTCGGCAGAAATGGATATTCTCTATCAAGAAAAACAATAGAGACTTCAACATCCGGCCAACAAAAAGCTATTTTTACCGATTAAACGGTCGATTCCTGTGATAAAAACAAAACAAAATAACCCTTTACCACTGAGAGAGGCTGCACAAACTTCGAAATTCAACCCTTGAGCATCATCAAAATACTGGCAGTCATAATGATACCCTTGAGAGATTAAAATTACTTAGAGATATGACAGCTTGTCTGCAGCTATAGCTTACTTGCTTGTTAAGGACAAAGTATAGGAAATAAAGCATACTACAGATAGTCTTTATGAAAAGGGTGCCATCTAGTGTGTAAGCTCCCCCTATATAGAGAATCTCAGGTGTTATTAAATATCTATCACCAGTCATAATACATAAATAGACTACACAAATTTTAACAGTGAATAGAAAACACAAACAACAACAACAACAAAAAACATAGTTTCATAAATAGTAGCTTTTGCCTAAGCCAATAACATTTTGTTGTGACCCCCACAAATTCCAAAATGACCACCATTATTTTTGACTAGGGGGTCACAATGACCCCCTATTTTTGTTGCCAAGGGAAAACCCTGGGTCAGGAAATTCAAGTCATACATGGATAGGTGCTTTTGCTGTGATAATGAAACTGAAATATACATGTACATGTACAATATGTGTATTTAGAAATTGCATCAATTCTTCACCAGATGATGAAAATTTTGGTCCTTCATTGTGTTACGGGAGGACACTCCTTCCTTACTGCATAGCTTTCATGTATAAAATCAATACCAAACAGCTGCGTTGGGGAGAATTCTCTTTAGCTCAGTGGTTAAGGTGTTGATCTTTTAAACCTCAAAAAATGAGGATTTCTTCCGCACATGTTAGAATCCCTCCAGGCGCAGTTTGTATTTCAGCCATGCATTTATTACAAACATTAATGTTCGTAAAATGGGGGCTTGTCCAGGACTGGCCATTTGTTGTCAAAAAAGAAAAAAAAAAAAAGAACTTCTGCCCAATAAGGCTTTCTGTCATCAAAATGATGACATTTAAGAGGAGGTATGTTACGGGAGATCACTAATTCCTTACTGCAAAGCTTTCCCGTATTAAATCAATACCTAACAGCTGCGTTGGAGAGAATTCTCTCATGCTCAGTGGTTAAGGTGCTGGTCTTTAAACCTCGAAAAACAAGGATTTCTTCTGCACAGGTTCAAATCCCACCAGGTGCGGTTTGTATTTCAGCTATGCATTTGTTACAAGCTGATATGTTAGTAACAACTGTATGAAACCATATGCAAGTGACCAACAAAATAAGGCTCAAATAATGGGATTAGTCCTTGAAAAGGTAGAAAACCTTTGCCCACAATTTTCCAAAAGCCTTCTTCCTCAGGGCCATAAAAACATGGGTCTGTTTGGTAAAAACAGTGTACCTATCATTATTAAAATTTGTACATTAGCTTTAGCCTCTCTGTTTTCTCCTTTATCCTTTAACATTATCTCTTTAACCCTTTACAACACGGCAAAATTTAAGACCTATCCAAATTGAAAGCATTTGCAGACGACAATTTCATAGTGGCTCAAATGACGCAACTTTTCTTTGATAGGGTAGAAAACTTTGTGGGAAAAGGAGAAAATGCTGGTTACCAGCATTTTCTCCTTTTCCCACAATGTTTTCAAAAGGCCTCTTCTTTAGGGGCGTCAAAAGGCGTCATTGTGTGGTAATGGGTTAAAAGACAAAGAAATTTAGAACTATCCAATACCAGCACTTTCACCTTTTCCAACAAGGTTGTCAAAAGTCCTCTTCCAAGGGTCATTATAACATTGTGTTCATTTGATCAAGTGTTAGACCCCAAACAGACAAATATGTTAAAACCTTCCACCTACCATCGTTAAAATCTGTGCATTAGCCTTTGCCTCTCTCTCCTCCATCAGCTCCTGAACTTCTGTCTCTGTCATCCCTTTATAGTCATCTATTTCTTCATCTGCCCCAATACGACCACTCTGAAAAACAAGAAGACTAAGCAATACATTTGCATTCCATAAAAAAATTCTTTAAAACAATGTAGAAGGCTTGCATAAGACTAAGAAGTTTTGCTTCTGTTGCTTTTTTGCTGCGTAGCTCAATCTGTCAAGTACTGAGCTAGTAATCCACAGTCCGCATTCACCAACCATTCTCTTGAACGTTCTTAGTCTTATTTTTAAGAATTGTCTAAATATGAAAGTAACACAACTTCTGACTGGCTAAACTGAATGGTTTAGCCAATCAGAAGTTGTGTTACTTTCAAGTCTAGAAAATTCTTGAGAATTTAACAAAGAATATCTTTAAGAACAGTTTGTAAATATGGACCCAGGAGTCACAAGATTACATCCCAGCACTGCTGTACTCTTTTTGAGGATTGATTAAAGTCACTGCAACAAGAATTCATTCCTCTCTCATCACTGGATACTGTTTCATTGATCTATATCTTGGAGAGCAGCCTGTGGCTTTGGGTGAGTGTTGTAAGAAGACCTGGTAAAAGGAACTCCAGGAATCCATGGATGTGTGCTCTGGCTAATGTAATTCTACACCTTCTGAAGCGCCTCAACAAAGAAACATGTATAAATTACTTACATCTAACTGTTCTTTGGTGGGCTCTGGGGATCTGTCAGGTATTTCCAGACCTGTAGGGTCATCAAATGGGTCATCCAGTATTATAGTGTGATAGATTCTGAGAAATAAAGGAAGAACCTGATACATGCTATTAGTGTTAGCATTATGAAAATTTTTTTTTTTTATTTAATTGAGGATTAGACAACCTTTAGAGACCTTTAAACTTGTATCACAAAGGACATTTTGATATTTATAAGCTTACCAAAAACTTCTAAAATCATCCAAAGGGCAAAGTTATGTATGGCCTGCAACACGCCAAAAGGGACATTCACAGTTCACACAGGCTAATCCAAAATGACACTTTCCGTTTTTATGTAGTTTTCTGTTTAGTGCAAGTCTACTGCAGCACAAAATCTAATGTAGTCATAAAGTGCCATCTTGGATTAGCCTGCACGGACAGCGAATGTCCGAATGCCCCTTTTCGCGTGTTGCAAGCCATTATAGTGTTACAAATGAATTAATGTGGCCAATAATTTGATTGAAATGACAATGATACCTAGACAAATATGCTTTCTAATACCGTTAACTATTAATGATTAGGCCAACAAAATTATGATAAATCAGCATTATGTATAGACTTATGAAAATCAACTTCAAAAATCATGATGTATTTGTATTCATACTACTACAGTGAGTATCATCTAATGGAGGGCAAGTAACATGCTCACTAGAGGTATCACAGCTGCTACCATTGTTTCCCTATCCATTCTATTCAATATCTTGAACTAACCAATATATGGTCAAATGCATGCCCAAATAATCAAAATATTCAAACATCAAAAGTGGTATAAGAAAAAGATGAATACTTTGGCAGCTCAATCCACCTTTGCCTGTTTTTACAGTCAATGTAGAATTAGATAGATAACATTGAATATGTGGTCTGATCCAGGGTCCAAAAAATTTCAGAATTCTTACTTGTCCTCCTGCTATTTTGCACTCGTCCTACAGTTGGACAAAGAAGGATAATCCACTTGCCCTTACCAAATTTTTACTAGTAAGGACAAGCGGACAAGTGAATTTTTTGGACCCTGTCTATATTGACACTGTATTTTCCAATAAACAGCCTTGAGATTGCCATATTTTATTTTGCCTGTCAATTATTTATATTTTCGTTTCGTTCAGTAAGGCTCGACACTACCTTTATGGGCAGGTGTCCCAAAGCCATTATACAGTAAAACTCAGATCTTTCTATATAATCCAAGATCTGACTGCAAGTCTGTGCAAAAAGCAAACCTTGGATCTACACTGTACGAGGGTCCTCCAATAATGAGTGAGACTGTTGTCATATCTCAAATATTGTCTGACAGATTTTAATGAAACTTTGCACATATATTGCCTAGCATATTAGCAACACAAAAATTACGCCATATGACGTTACGTTATGACGTCACAATTATGACGTCACTTCCTGTGACACAAACAACTGCAACATGGCCAGCTTCACAGCAGAAGAACAACGTGCATATATATAAATTGAGTATTATAAGGGTAGCACTGGAACAGAGATTTTTCAAACCTTACAAAAAGTTCGTGGGGACCAAGCTATTTCTCGTGCAGCAGTGTTCTGGTGGATTGCACAGTTTAAGGAAGGAAGGACTAGTGTGCAGAAGCAACCCAGCCCAGGTCGGCCAACAGAAGCAACAAGCGAAGAAAATATCCAAAAGGTGAAGGCTGTAATGGAGGTTGATCGAAGATACACATGCGAAGAAGTAGCCAATGAAATTGGGATAAGTCATGGGTCAGTACATACAATTTTAACAAATAAGTTAAACATGCGACGTGTTGCTGCAAGGTGGGTACCCCATGCACTGAGCTCGGAGCAGAAACAGGCAAGAGTGGATGTTGCCAGTCAATTACTGGAAAGATACAAAAATGATGGTGATATGTTTCTTAACAGGATAGTGGCAATAGATGAGACTTGGATACGAAGTTATAAATCAGAACTAAAAAGACAATCTTCAGAATGGCACACGCCGGGGTCCCCACGACCCATTAAATTCAGGCGAAAACAAGGAAATTTGAAGATGATGATGATGATTTTTGCCTATGATAATCACAGCATATTAGCTGCAAATCGGGTCCCGATCGGGAAAACAGTCAATCAAGAGTATTATCGTACATTTCTGATGTCTGTCTTGAGACCTGCCATTCGCAAGAAGTGACCGGAGCTGCTTGAACTTATACCATTAATTCTGCATGACAAAGCCGCCTGTCACAAGGCAGGTAGGGTGACATCACTTTTGACGCTCTGTAACTGGTACATTTTACCGCACCCTCCATATTCTCCAGACATGAGTCCTCCAGACTTTGATCTTTTTCCTAAGTTGAAAGAACCATTGCGAGGTGTGCGTTTTGAGGTTTTAGACGCCCTGGAAGTAGAGGTGGCCTGTCAAATTCGACGCATTAACTCTGGTTGCCTAGCAACGGGAATAAGAAGACTTCCTCACCGATGGAATTCTGTCATTAAAAAGGGAGGAGTCTATATTGAAGGAATGTAGGAACATTGGATGAGTATTAGTTCAGGTATTTCTTCAATAACTACAGTCTCGCTAATTATTGGATGACCCTCGTAATCTTGATATACTTTGTCTACAGAAACAATTTAACCCTTTACCACACAATCCTGACTTTTAATGACCCTGACAGAGAAGGCATTTTAAAACATTGTGGGAAAAGGAGAAAATGCTGATAACCAGCATTTTCTCCTTTTCCCACACTGTTTTCTTCCCTATCAAAGACAGAAATCATCATTCTAGCAACATCTAATTTGTCGTCTGCAAATGCTCTCAACTTGGTCCAGTCTAGAATTTTGTCGTTTGGTAAAGAGTTAAGTTTTCCCTAGTGCCCCAGTAGTGAAAGGTGAGAAAATACCTAATATCTTTATAAGGCCTGTGTTCTTTATCACAAAAAGCTTCATTGATCTTCATCAGGACATCTATACCTTCTGATACCTCTCCAAACACTGTGTGAACATTGTCCAGATAGTCCAAGTTTTCTCCCAGAGTTATAAAAAACTGAACATGAAAAAATATGTAAATGTTCTATGAAAAGGGGGCTTAATGCGTCTGCCAAAAGAATCAACCCAGGTCAGCCTGCCCAGTCCTGGGCTGAAACTTTTTGCTAATGGTTAATTTTCTGAAGGTCCAAGGGCAAGGCTGACCTGGGCTGAAACTTTTTGTTATTGATCAATTTTCTGCATGTCCAAGGACCAGTTACCCAATGATTAAGTAGGTTGTTAGACAAAATGGACTTAATTAAAGGATCCATAATCATGTGAAGATTTCCTTGATATCATACATCAAGGAAATGAATTAAGCCCCCTTTTGCCAGAGCATAATTTTATATCAAGTATTATCTCAAAACTTGGAATTCCAGTTGCCCTGTACCAAGCAATTCTATGCTTTCAAGACCTAAAGCAAAACAAAAAGACTTTTAGGGAACATTGTAGCTAAAAGGAGGAAATGCTAGTTGCCAGCTTTTGTTCCTCTTTTCTCACAATGTTATGGTTTCTACTCTTTAAGAAAAGGCAAATCCCCTTACTGGAACTGCATTTTGTCAGTTACTAATGATTTCAGCAAGGACGAGTCTGACACTTTGTAGCCTGGTAAAAAGTTAAATAGAAATTTCTACATTCCCAGACAGTGATCTACTTACCTCTGTTCGAGTAGTTTAAAAGGTTTTATGTCTGAGTTGTTTAACTCTTTACCAAACGACAAAATCTTAGACTGGTCCAAATTGAAAGCATTTGCAGATAACAAAATAAACATGACTGAAAAATTGAAACTTGACTTTGGAAGAGTGGAAAACATTGCGGGAAAAGGAGAAAATGCTGGTTACCAGCATTTTCTCCTTTTTCCACAGTGTTTTAAGAAGGCTTCTTCCTTGGGGTCGTTAAAACCCGGGATTGTTTGGTAAAGGGTTAAAAGATTTTAACTATCTTAACTATCTTTCATTTTCAATCCCTTGGTCAAAATTGAGAAAAGGAAAACTGTTTTGCCTACCATAGAATCAATTATCTAACAAAAGGTCCGTGAAGGCCTGTTAACCCTTCACCACGCAAACCAAAGGAACAGAACTTTTGAAAACATTGAGGTAAAAGGAGAAAATGCTGGTTACCAGCATTTTCTCCTTTTCCCACAATGTTTTTTACGATTACGCAAAAAAAAAAAAATTCTTGATTTCTATAACATTTAGCTTGTCATCTGCAACTGCTTTCAACTAAGACCAGTCTAAAATTTTGTCATTTGGTAAAGAGTTAAACTCTACAGGCTGTGTACTGGTTAGGATACAGACTTTATTCTGTACACAAGAAATTCATTCTTGCTTCTTCACAATGCCTGCAGGGTCCAAAGAATCCACTCATCCACTCGTATTTACGAGTAAGAAATGGATGAGGACGAGTGAAATATCAGACATGGTTGTCCGGCAGGACAAGTGGTGAATAGGAGATAGTAAACAAATAAGTTTTTCAGATGAATATTTAACTTCAAGGAGAGAAAACGGCCATTCAATTATTGAATAAGCAAATTAACTCATTACCGCACAACAAAATTTTAGACCCGCCCAAATTGAAAGCATTTGCACACAAAAATTTTCAATATGGCTCAAAAGATGCTATTTTTCTTTGATAGAGCAGAAAACATAGTGGAAAAAGGAGAAAATGCTGGTTACCAGCATTTTCTTTTCCCACATTGTTTTCAAAAGCCTTCTTCCTCAGGGACGTTAAACGTCGGCATTGTGTGGTAATGGGTTAAGAGTATTTGGGAAATCAAATATTGAAACAGGACATAAAACATGCTGGTCCCCGCTCCAAATAGACACCAGGTTCAAGTCAGCTAAATGATATAACCCAGGATCTTTCATAGCAAAAGAAAAAATGTTTTAATATGCTTCAGGTAGATCTAATTCAATACGAGTGACTTTGCTAATCATTTAAACGAACAAAATTAACATTCACACACAAACACTGTCCCAAAACCAGTTCGAAAAACTGTGTTGTTTTGGCTTTATTAATTTCTGTAACTTGACTGGATAAATCAAACTGGTTATTGAAACCTGGTATTTAAGGTTTGTTGCTAACTTGCTAGGGAAGACAATATAATTAGTGTTTCCATTCGTCTGAAAAAAAAAAAAAAAATGTCCAATATCCGGACGAGTGAGGACCAAACCAGGGCATGTGTTTTTCAAAGTCACTTGTCCTACAGGACGAATGCCTTTTCTGGAAATTTTTGGACCCTGGCCTGTGTTTTACCCAATTCCCAAACTGGACTTTTAACTTTGGACTCACATTTAAGCCCTCTCTTGTTTTAAATGGTATTCAAGCCATATGAGATACAAATACACATGCCTGTTTCAAACGATATGGATCAAAAATTGGATTGACAAACAGTAGGATGGACAAACACATGAGTTCACAATGCCATGATATAAATTATATTGGTTAGAGCGCAAATACTTTAACCCCTAGGCTTCTAAGCGCGACTCACTGACTTATGCGGACAGTGTAGATCAAGATCAGACTGCACGGAACGTGCAGTCTGATCTTTGATCTACACTGTCCAATAAGGAGATGTTACTCCCCAAAACATAACTTTGAAATGGCAATATTCGGGTCTTTGCTATCGACTTGAAAATTTTATTTTAGTTATTTAGTAGGATGAGGGTTTAAACTTACACCTTTAATACAATTTTTCACATAAGGTAATATAAAAATTAAATACAAATATGGCAACTTTCTACCAATTCCAGAGGTACAAAACAGGAAGGTATTCTGCTGACCAAAAGCATTTGCATACGACAAAATAAATGTAGCTCAAGTGATGATTTTTGTCTTTGATGGGGTAGAAAACATCGTGGGAAAAGGAGAAAATGCTAGTTTCAAGCATTTTCTCCTTTTCCCACAATGTTTTCAAAAGGCCTACTTCTCAGGGTCGTCAAAACTCGGGATGTGTGTGGTAAAGGGTTAAATCTCTTCAGTTCTTCACAAAAACCTATGACATGGTAACTCATCCGAGTTGTCTTGATAAGACAACTTTAACAAGTACATGTACCCACAACACAGACTTTAGAATTTGTACCTTATTTATCTGGACCTCTAGAATCTAAAAATATCTCTTCACCATGACAAAAGACAAATTTATTTTACCTGTGATCCATGCATGTTACTTCCATTATTGACCATGGAGACAGTTCCAATATCTCTGTGCTTGATACGAGGAGCAACCTCCATGTCAAAGTACTTGGCCTGCTCACCATATAAAATCCTGGGAAAATGTAAGGAAAGGGTAACCTTAACCTGTCAACTCAACTCTTTCCCAAATGACAAATTTCAGACTCTTTCAAATTCACTACATCTGCAGACAACAAAATTCAGTATTAGTACAAATGAGCTTTACCTCTCTGATGGGTTGAAAACATTGTGGGAAAAGGAGAAAATTCTGGTTACCAGCATTTTCTCCTTTTCCCACTTTGTTTTCAAAAGCCTTCTTTCCCAAGGTCATGAAAACCTGGGATGAACTAGTAAAAGGTTAAAAAAGAATTTGGCAACAGGCATCTTGGAAAATATCACCTTTAAATAAGGATAATTTTTTTATTATCAATATGACTTGGGGTTTGATAATGCATTCATGTAGTGAGAGAAGTGAAAGCAGGTGCAAATGCCAATGTTGCTTGATTTTCAGTGTAACTTCTGAGTTAAAAAAGGGGCATACCTGTGTGAAAAATACTTTGATAGTTACCTGCCTTTGTTCCCCTTTCGATAATTAATAACTCTTCCAAGTTTGAAGTAAATATCTTCCGTAATATCAGAGATATTATAAAATGTCGAAGTTTTGCTAGATGACTCAGACGACGAAAATGACGACAATAACACCAGGGCTTACAATACCCTGATGTTTTCTTCCAAAACAGCCAGGTTAAAAACATTATGGGACAACTAGAAAACAGTTTTTTGTAGGCAGTTTCTCCTATGCCATCATGCTTTCAAAGGTTGTATAGAATGACATACACAGGAGGTAACAAGTGAAGGAGAAGCCTATAGGATAATTTGGATAAATACAATATAGTGTACTTGCAGACAGAATAGATTAAGATCAGACTTCAAAGAGTGTAGTCTTCATCACACCACTAAATTTTACATTCATCCATTTTTAATAAATTTGAAGACAACTATGCAAATGTAGCTCAAATTATGCAATTTGTCTCTGATAGGGTAGAAAAAAGTTGTGGGAAAAGAAGAAAATGCTGATTACCAGCATTTTCCCCTTTTCCCACAATTTTTTTCAAAAGTCTTCTTCCTCCTAAGTGTAGTTGAAAGTTGGCATTGTATGGTAATGAGTTCAACAGCCTGTACAACAGTAAGTTAATGCAGGTGACTATAAAAGGTATATTACGACTATGTATAATGAATGTTACAGTACTGCTACTGATTTTTTTTCCATCAGGGTATAAAAGGAAATACATGTAGGTAAGAAAATGAACCTTCATTCATATAGACATCACATCCTTTCTGTACCCCAAAAGAAAAAAAAAAAGCAGAACAATCATAATTTTCAGCAAAGGCAATTAAAAGATAGCTAAACACTAAATAATTACCCATTTACAGACTCTCCACCTTTTCCTGTACCAGTTGGATCTCCGGTCTGGGCCACCAAGTTCCTCTGCTCATAAGCAAATAATCAAGTCATTCAAGTATTATTCTAATCCTTTATCAGTTGAACAAAATTTTACCCTTGTTCAAAGTGATTGATTGTATGGTCTTTGATGCTGTTTTTAACAATATTTCAGCTACATCAAGGCAGCCAGTGCACCTATCAATACTTTTCCTGGAGTTTCTGTTACCAGTAATTTGCACAACAGTCTTCCCAAGCCACTGGCTGCTTTTCCTGATAGCCATTGCTGAAACAATGATCAGCGGTGGGAAACAAATAAATCCTGTCTCAATGGGTATCATCAGTCCTCAGAAAAAAATGGTCGAGCTGGGGATCTAACCAGTGACTCAATGTTCTCAAGACCTGTACTCTACCTATTGCACTGCCAGGGCATGACTTATTCAAATTGAAAATAATTGTAGATGTAATTGTGGAATTCTTGTTGTAAAGGATTAGAGGCCCCGATTTTGCCTCTTGAAAATTTGTTTTCAGCTAATTTGAATATTTTGGCTCATGGCTCTATGACTCAACAATGATGCCCTTGTTTACTTTTTATCAAATAACAAAATTTTGGAGCTATCCTAATTGAAAGCAAATTTTACAGTCAAACAATTCAGATGTGGCTAGAATGAAGCTTTAAAATGTAGTGAAAGGGTAGAAACATTGTGGAAGAAGGAGAAAATACTAGTTACCAAACCCATATCAATTGCAGGTAACAAATTAAATACAGGCTCAAACAATGAGATTTATTTTTGAAATGGTGGATCATAGAACTGTAGAAAAAATAAGAAATGCTGGTTACAAGCGTTTTTTAACTTTTCCCACAATGTTTTCAAACACCTTCTTCCTCATGGAAAATCAAACATAGCATTATACTGTAAAAGGTTAAGACATAAAACAAATAAATGCAGTCATGGTGTGACAATGTTTTGGCCAAAAAGCATTATTTCCTTTTAGAAGGTGTTTAAGTAAACAAAATATATCAAACCTGAACTGAATGGAATAAACAGAAGTTGTAATACTTGATTTTGCATAGCTTCAAGAAATTCTTGCAACCTGAAATTGTATACATGCAGCAATTCATGATTCTGACAAATTTTGTTCACTTAGTTTCCAAGCTTAGTCTGACTACCAGTGTTGATGTACAAATGTAAACTTGAAAGACAACCATGTTGAAGGCTTGGTCCCAGATAGATTTAAGCTTACCTCTAGGTCTGCAAGTTGGAGGGTTGGCCAGTTAACTCTTTACCAAACAACAGGATTTTAGACTCATCCATAATGAAAGCATTTGCTGATGACAAATGGGAAAAAACATTGTGAAAAGAGGAGGAAATACTAAATACAAACTTATTCTCCATATTTCCCCCCCCCCCCCGCTGAGCCCCCCCATAGCCCAGTCAGTAGCGTCCAGGACTCAAGAACAGGCCCTGGGGGTCACTGGTTCTAGTCATTGCGGCAGGGTTCATTCCTTACACCGCTGATCATTGTTTCGACAAGGGTATGTGGGAAAGCGGCCAGCGGCTTGAAAAGATATTGTGCTGAGTACTAGCAAAAGAAACTCCAGGAAAGCATGTTTTATAACTGCAATAATATTGAAAACTGCAATAAACACCATGCAATCAAACCCCATATCTCACATTGTGACAAAATGTTTTCAAAAGCCTTTTTACTGGACTGTTGTTTCCAAAATGACTGCAGCCAAACCATGCTGCACATTGCTAATGCTGTACTTTTTCTACTTAGTTTGTTTTAAACAGGTCCCAGACACAACCTTTGGCCAAGCATTTTGTAAGCATGTTCTTCAACACTATACCAAACTATCCAATGTTTCAACAACCATGAGAGTAGGTTTTTGAAAACACTGTGGAAAATGGAGAAAATGGTAGTAACCATAACAGAATAATTTACTAAATAAGCTGCTTATTGTAGTATTTGAGACCAAAACAAAAACTAGAATTAAAACAACCTGCAGTAATGGTAGCCTGCACTCAATACATGCAAATACAGGTTTAACCATGTGAAAGAAGTTCTTTCTTACGTAAAAACGTAAATGATGAGTTCAGCATACTGCTGGTGCCAACACTTGACTGCAAGTGCTTTTTTTGAAAATTTTAAAAGAGGAAAAAGGGGCATAACTGTATCAAAATATTTTGATGGTTACCTTCCCCAATTCTATGGGTTCCCCATTTGATAGTTAACAACCACTGTGTAGTCCAAGTTCGAAGTAAGTATCTTCAGTGTTGACCTATATTTCAAAATGTCAAAGTTTTTGCACAGAGACAATGCAAAAGACAACAGGGTTATGTTTTCTTTTTAAAAAAAAAAACTAAGCTAAGAATTATTAACTCTCTTTAGCAGACGACAAAATTTAAGACTTGTCCGTCGAAACTGGAAGCATTTGCAGACAATCAATTTCTTTTAGGGTACTCACTTAACTGAATCTTGTCATTGAAAGGGTAGCAAGCTATTTCGCCCTATCCCATCATATCCTGAAAATGCTTTTCAATCAGGGTCATTAAAACCCGGAATTGCTTGAAAACAGGTTAACAGCCGTTTTATCCGATTATGCGTACCGTCCGAAAACAGATACACAATGATAAACAGTAGCTAATAAACAATGGTAATTATAGAAGAGAAGAAAAACTATCACATTTTGGTCGCTCATCTATAAGGAGATCGATTGTTATATCTCCGATCGATGTTTCCAGCAAAACCGCCATTTACTGCTAGTTTGTATTCTTTCCTTCGTTCAATATTTGAAATCCGGAAAAGAGAAATGGAAGAATGTTGGAGAAATCGTCCCCTGGAGAAATCGTCCCCTGGAGAATTCGTCACCAAATTGCTCGGGGACGATTTCTCTGGAGAAATCGTCCCCTGGGGACGAATTCTCTGGAGATATCGTCCCCAAATTAAATTTTGGAGATATCGTCCCCATCTTCAAAATTCAAATATATTGTTGTTTTAGTTGTCTTTGAAAGACATTTTTTAAGTTTTTTTTTTTTTCTTCAGTATTTACTTTGTGAGACGATTTTCTTCAGTCAAAAGCTATTTGATTACACTGTCATTGTTTATACGGCAATTTTCACACTTACAAGTTGTTTTTCACACCTGTCACAGCTTTACACCTGTAGATTTTTAAAAAGTTCTACTCGCTAATTTTGATTTTAGAACAATTTAAAGGTATTTATGTTCTTAAAACAGTAGTTTTAAGGTCGTTAAATGTATTTTTATACTAAAATTATGAGCCTGCATCTCCCTCTACCTCTCCCTCATTCGACAAGGATAAATTTATATAATGTATATGGGTTCCTGTCCAAACACCTGTCTGTCTGACTGTTTCTCTGTCTCTCTCATCAGTCGGCAAGAGAAATTGATTACATGTATGCTTATTTGATTTTAGTGACTGTTACAAAGATTCATCCTCTCATCGAAGAACTAAGTACATAAGTTATTTCCCTATTGACGAAAGGCTTATCAGTGTTCCAACTTACGCAAATTATTGCGTAAATCACGTTATAGAATTGAAATTCACGTAACAAATTTTGGTTACACGCGAGATCTCGCGTAAGAAAAAAACAAAAAGTTAAAAAAAAAGGCATTATCCACTTAACTTGTGTAAATTGACAGGATTTGTAGTTAATTGCTACCCGTATTGAAAATTATTGTCAAATCACGCGGAAATACCTATCCATAAATTAACACTTACGAAAAAATGCTCGGTGCAAAAAACACGGAAACCCATGACAGAACAAAATGTTCCTTTTGACATTGTCCGACCAGAGTCATTTCAGACCGTCTTTTCAGCTTTCTAATGACTTAAAACAGTACATTTCCACAGATATCCTAATATAACAGACTTTTTTGTTGCAAATCATCCGTATTGATTGCTTTACCTCTAGTTGAGAACCATTATTGTCATACCCTCTAATATGAAATCTTACCCCCAGATTTACAGCTCAGGGGGTAAGTGTACCCTTGAAATAAAAAGCTAGTGGGAACACTGCTTATAAAGATATCAATGGTGCATAAAAAAATCACCTCATACATAAACAGTACAAGGGGAAAAATGTACAGCAAGAAGAAAGTCCTAGAGCTGCTTAAATGTATTTCCTCCTTTTCAGGGACGTTTTCGAAATTTCTGTAAAGCACTGTCCGGAAATTTACGTTTACAAGGGCAGGAAAGTTATGTGTAGACTGCAAGTAATCAGCCTTTTCAGTTAATGTTTTCTGAACAAGGAATCGTCTAGAAAATGTTTACTTGTACAGACTATAGAGATCAGAGTCAATAAACACTCTTACGATGATCAAGTCAATGAAAACTTTCACGATTGAAAGGCCGAAATGAACCAAAAACTGTAAAACATAAATCCCAGCTATTTAAAAAAAGAACTCGATACAAAAAAAAAAAAAAAAAAAGAAAGAAAAAAAAATAATAATAAAAAAATAAGTAGCCCATGCAGAGAGAGAGAGAGAGAGAGAGAGAGATCAACGGACGAAAAAAAAGTTATTCAAAACAAATAAATTAACACCCTGATGTTGAATGATTGAGAGACAGGAGGGGGAGATCTACGAAGATAAAGACAGATCTACGGTCGTATAATTAAGAGAAATAAAACAAAAATTAATATTCCTTGCCAAGTGATGGAAGAAGAGATAGAGAGAGAGAAAAGAGAAGAGATACGGAGACAGAGACATACGGAGAGAGAATTCTACGGACTGACACCCATTATAATACATGAAAGACCCATGCCGATTGAGAGAAAGACAAAGGGAGGAAGCGAGATATTGATTCCAATTAATGACCCATGACTGCTGTTTTATGAACATATATATTTCGTAATTGCTTTGGTTTAAAATCCAATTCAAACAAACAGGAAAAATTAAAAATATTTCAGGTATAAAGCTACCTGTGGAAGGCGTGACAGGTGTTAACAACAACTTGTAAGTGTGAAAATTGCTGTATAAAGAATGACAGTGTAATCAAGTAGATCTTGACTAAAGAAAATCGTTACACAAAGTAAATAATGAAGCCAAAAACAAACTTCAAAAATGTTTTTGAAAGACAACTTTAACAACAATATGATTATATGAATTATGAATATGGGGATGGGGGCGATATCTCCAAAATTTAATTTGGGGACGATTTCTCCAGAGAAATCGTCCCCAAGCAGTTTGGGGACGATTTCTCCCAGGGGACAATTTCTCCAGGGGACGATTTCTCCTGACACCAAATGGAAAAGTGCGTCCAAGTAGTCGCCGTGCGTTTTCTTGTTGATATCATGAAACCTTTTGAATATGCAAATCAACGATCGGAATTTCCGTCATCCGAGTCTGACTTCTTGTGAAACTGCTGTTTGACTTCCCGTGAAAGTGTTGCCTGAAACCCGCCAAACGCAATTAAAACAAGAAATACATATGAAAAAAAAGAAAAGCCAGACGGCGTTTAAACTCTTTACCAAATGACAAATTTTGAAATTGAGAGCATTTGCAGAGAACAACTTTAATGCAGCTCAAATGATAATTGCTCTTTGATATCTTAGAAAAATTTGTAGGAAAATGAGAACATGCTGGTTACAAGCATTTTCTCCTTTTGCCACAATGTTTTCAAAACCATTCAACTGCAGTCAGCTCTTTTTTCTCATTGCTTTGCATATTGATATCATAAATATGCCCACAAGTAGGCCTGCATAGGCCCACCGAATGAACATGTGGACCCACATTCAATCGCAAATTACTGTTTGATCTCTCAATACCAATAAAGTAGGTCAAAAGCCAGCGCATTCAGCTATGCCGAAAAAAGTACTGGTCAGACATTACAGGGAAATTTTCATAAAACCATGAACGAATACAGATGACAGAATGCTTCAGAAAAAAAAAGAGAAACCCTTGATCAGTTATCACATGACATTGAGATTTTTTTTTTTTTTTTTTTCCTCCTTCATGAGCCTGAAATAAAGGTGGACGAAACTGGGGGAAGTACCTTAACACTACCAAACGACAAAATTTTAGACTTGTCAACATTAAAAGCATTTGCAGACGACGAAATAAGTGTGACCCAAAACTGAAATTTGTTGTGGAAAGTGTAGAAAATATTGTGGGAGAACAGGGTTTGTATATATATGATCCTCGTGGGACAAGAAAATGTTGGTAATCAGTATTTTCTCATTTCCCCACAATGTTTTCAAAAGCTTTCCAAGGGTCGTGAAAAGTCGGGATTATGTGGCAAAGGGTTACACTGAGATCAGAGGGCAGTGTAAATGTGCTTCGAGTGGCGAGGGTGAGGGCGTACTCGGGGGCGTTTGAATATCTTGACAAAGGAGGCTACATAAAAGAAACTGCATACGTGGCCTTTGGAACATGAAAAAGTTGACTAAACACCGGGATCTGTCTCAGCAGGGATCCTATATATACATACGATCCATGGTCTCAGACAACTCGGTTAAATGCCTCTTGCCGCAGATCGCCGTTGGAAAACATTGTGGCCAACTAAAAATTTGCCCGTAATAAGCATGTAGCTTAAATCCTTAAATTTAAAGGTAATAAACTCGTATTGTTAGAGTTCAGTTAAAGCATCACAAAGTAATGCGACCTTTTAGCCCACCTTTTAGCTACCAGAAGGTAGCGGGGTCCTGTACAACTCGGCGGATAACGTGTTGGTGTAATCCAAAAGTCCTGGGTTGCGCTTAACCGATCGGATCGTTAGGTCGTTTTTCTCGTTCTACATTTCTGAGGAGTACATCATCGATGGATCATACTGAGGGCGCATGTATGTGTGCACATCGCATCGAACATGCTCCTTACATCATCTTTGTAAAGCGTGCGTAAAGTTTGTCGTACAGTAAAAACACATGGGCACCGTTTCTGACAAACTAAGTGCATGTACTGATGAACTCAAAAAAAAAAAGCAATCTGTCACTGAGATATGACTGGTAAAAATGTTAAAATCAATCAGCAGAAAGCAATTTTTGAGAAACTACATGTTGTTCTTCTCTCGTAGTGCGTTACATATCTTCCGCACAATAACCTTCTTTTGTGAGCATCAAACTGAAATCCTGTGACGACGGATCACGCCTCTGCGTCAAGAAAAAAATAGGACCTCCTGCATTTATATCAATGAACAGACGCTTCTGTAAAAAGATCCACAGTATCTGTTCATTCATTGGCGATCGATAAGTAGTGTTCCATATTTTGAAATTATGAAAAATCAAATATTCGGCCATTATCCTGTGCAGGGTGATTTGAGTAAGCCTTCATTGCACTGCAATATGACTACCCATGCTGGGGATGAACTTATCTATACATCACAGATTGTATGAAATTGATCTCAGGCTATAACCTTTGAGCGCAAGTGTTCCATGATGGCCCGGTACCGCTCAACTCCATTATAGATAAATGCGACCAAATCTCAGAGAAAGTTTCTAAACCAGGTTAGCCTGCGCGGATTGCGCAGGCTGTTACGGGTCGATACTTTTTGCAGATGTATTTAGCCCCCTTTTCAATGAGCATAGTTTATATATATCAACTAAGTCGACTCTAAATCTAAATTCCAAGACAAGCCATCCTATAGGCTGAGGCAGTACTTCTTAGCCAATCAGACAGCTATTATCGGTACTAGGGACATTTGGCCTGCAACACGCGAAAAGGGGCATTCGGACATTTGCGTAAAGTGTCGTCTCCGATCAGCCTGCGCAGTCCGTGCAGGCTAATCCGAAACGGCACTTTCCGTTTTTATGTAATTTTCTGTTTTGCGCAAGTCTACTGTATCACAAAATCTAGTGTAGTCGTAAAGTGCCGTCTCGGATTAGCCTGCGGGGACTGCGCAGGCTGATCCGAGACGACACTTTACGCAAATGTCCGAATGCCCCTTTTTGCGTGTTGCAAGCCATTTAATGTTACTTGTCAGTGAAAACCAACTCAGGTACGTCGTTTTTTAGTTTTTAAGTGTTCTAGAGATATTAAGTAAACAATCATATATTTTGAGTCCCCAGTTTATTTACAAAACAGTCATCATTTTGAATCCCCTAATTTATTTAGAAGAAACTTCTACAACAGATTTAGATCCTTGTTATGAGCCAGTATTTGGCTTATTGCAATGATCTCCAACTAATATGGATGTATGTACATGTATGTGTGTACCACACCAACAATCTGAAGCAGCTGTGATATTGATATAGAAATCATCGGTTAAGTCTGCACTATTAGGGAAACACACAATAAGAATACTTTTTTTTAAATTATGTTTTATAAGAGATTGCATCTCTTTAACTCTGTCACTGCCTATGTCAACTTCAGTAGCTTTTGCAGACTGCTAAGATCAAGATCAGACTACAAGTAACGTGCAGTCTCATCTTGGATCTACACTGACCGCTACGAGATGCTAAACTTTTACTAAAATCAACTTCAATCGCTATTAACATCTTCACAAAGACCTCGAAAAAAGTCGGGATTATTTAGTTAGTAGCGAACGAGTTAATACAAAATTTTGAGGTTCTCCGTGGTTAGTAATTACGGCGCTGGAAATCCGAGTTCGATCGCCGTTGGCGGTTCTGGTCACGTGTCAGTTTTCTCAAGCAAGGCCCTGCATGAAGGCTAAAGGTTCAAAACATGAATTAGCAAGCAGTCGCCGTAACATTCTTTCACAAGAAATACTATTAAGAGCTGTATTAATTGCCATTGATATTTGGTTTCTATAAAAACTAACATTTTGATCAAATGCGTTTAAATGGAACAACTTCTTCATAATTTCTTTGTTGCATTGTTAGTTATTTACAAAAACAATACAGAAATCTAATTTTTAGCAACTTTTCATTTTCAATTTCGTGCTTTTGACTATTTAACGCTATAGTAATATTATAGCAATTTTTGGTCTGAGTCACAGAGGAGTTAGGGACAGTTAGAGAAAAGCCATAAACAATAACAAATCACAGTAAAACCATGTCTTTTTGTAGTAATTTCATTCATATTTAGATTCAGTAGTGACTTTATGTACACAACTAGCACTATAACAATAGAAGAAAACATGTTAATCTCATGTTTTACAATAATTACCCTTGAGGTCATAGAAATTATTTGAGTATGTATATACCTTTACAAATTCTACTACCATTAAACAGATAGCAATTTTATCAATCTGGCCAACCGAAAAGATGTGATACAAACTATCCATAATTTAGAGAACTGATAATATCCCAAAAGAAAAGAAAGAAGGTATACCTCTTCAGGTGGATTTCAGTTTTTCCAACAGTGTTTCTTGAAAGTTTCCATCTTCAAACAACTGATAAAGTGTCTGTGTAAGGGTAAGTTATTGTGAACTTAGTTTTTCATTATGCTTGGCCTCATATGTAAATGCTTTCAAATTGACCATGGGATAGTATGCTGTTCTATTTGTTGCACTCTCTCCACCTTTTTCTGATGTCAAAATTAACATTGAATTTAATGGACAAAATCATTAAAACACAGTTTTAAATTCTTCAAGTATTTATTCTCCCGTGGTTTTTGTAAAATAATCAGATAGGTATAAAGAAATTTACCCAAAAAAATTTTAGATATATGATTTTGGGCCAAACGTTAGTTTTTATACCAACCAAATGGACAATACGATTTCTTCCTCTGACAGTATTTGAAATCTTAAACTATTAATCAAATAATCCCGACCCTAAGGAAGAAAGGTTATGAAAACATTGTGTGAAAAAGAGAAGATGTAGGTAAACTGCATGTTCTACTTTTCCCACATGCCTTTCATAATTATCGTTCCCTTATTTAGACAAAAGTAGATCACGATCTGTCAGCACAAACCATGTCGTGTGATCTTTGGTCTACATTGTCTGCTATATGCAGGAACGTTCTGCACAAAAGTGACTCTGAAATTGCAGTTATGTGAGTTTTATTTCTAAACTGGATATGTACGCTGGGTTTGTTCGGCGCTCTAAAGTCTGGCCTGGTCAGGTAGCTCAGTGGTTGGCGTATCTGACTCGTGACTTGGTGGTTGCTGGTTCGACATGTCGCATGTGAGAAAAGAAGTCAGTGACTTAGAAGAAAGTTGTGACAATACTGCTGTGAGAAAGTCAGGAAACACATGCGTCAGTGAACTGACTACCTTGATATGATTGATTGATTGATTGAATGAATGGTGTTTAACGCCGTTTTCAACATTATTTCAGTTATATCGCGGAGGCCAGTGTACCTATACATGCTTTCCTGGAGGCTCTTTAACCAGTACTCAGCACGATTTTCTTTCCAAGCCACTGGCTGCTTTCCCACATAACCGTCGTAGAAACATTGGTTAGCGGTGGAAGAGGAATAAATCCTGTCGCAATAACTACATCAATCCTCGGAAAGAAATTGGCCGAGCCAGGGATCGAACCCACGACCCCCTGATCTCAAGTCCTGTACGCTACCGACTGAGCTACCGGGGTTAGGCACGGTGATATGAACTAAGCTGTTATAATGGCGTCAAACTCTAATACAATCAAACAAACACTCTATAGTGTAAGACAGTTATGGTGGCATATTTCTGCCTCGAGATACGAGATAGCTATTGTATGGTGGCATATTTCTGCCACGAGATACGAGATAGCTTTCATGATAATTTTACAAAACTATCGCGATAAATTAAAGTTTCCTGAAAATTTTATCGAGAAAGTGAAAAGTTTCCTGAAAAAAATATCACGATAAACTTAATATTTTCTCAATCGTGCACGAAGCTGACATGCAAGATAAAATTATCGTGATAGTTTTACCTGTTTCTCGATTTCTATAAATAGAAAATTTATCATTTGGATGAACTCGGTAGTTTTTGACTTCACAAGATTACTGTAAGTAAAAGTTCGAATAATTAGTAATTGTAGCTTAATTGGTAAATTTTGATAAGACTCGAAATGAACAGAGGTCTGTAAAATCACAAAAACGACTCGAAATGCCACCTACGAACACTTTAAAACCATTCAGAGAAAAGGAGAATTCATAAGGTTGTAGACGAAACTGTTCCGAAACCGTATCTAATTATAGATACCGTGAATGTCAGTTATGGGCACGAAAGCAAAAAAAAAATCATGATAACAGGTAGAATTATCGCGATATTTTTATCGTGAAAATTTTTGTTATCTAGATAATATTTCCAGGAAACTTTGTTTTATCACGATAGTTTTCTAAAAATATCATGATAGCTATCTCGTATCTCGCGGCAGAAATATGCCACCATACAATGGTGCACGAAGCTGACATTCGAGATAAAATTATTGTGATAGTTCTCTCCGTTTCTCGATATCTATAAATAGAAAATTCGCCATTTGGATCAGCTCGGTAGTTTTTGACTTCACATGATTGCAGTAAGTAGAAATTCGAATTATTATCAATAGTAGATTAATTGGTAAATTTTGACAAGACCCGAAATAAACAGAAGTCTGTAAAATCACAAAGACGACTTGAAATGCCTCCTACGAACAACTTTAAAACCATTCAGGGAAAAGGAGAATTCATAAGGTTGTAGACGAAGATGTTCCGAAAGCGTATCTAATTATAGATACCGTGAATGTCAGTTGTGGGCACGAAAGCAGAAAAAATCATGATAACAGTTAGAATTATCGCAATATTTTTATCGTGAAAATTTTTATTATCTAGATAATGTTTCCAGGAAACTTAGTTTTATCACGATAGTTCTCCTAAATAATCGCAATAGTATGGTGGCATATTTCTGCAACGAGATACGAGATAGCTATCAGGATAATTTTAGAAAACTATCGCGATAACTTAAAGTTTCCTGGAAACTTTATCGAGATAGTATGGTGGCATATTTCTGCCGCGAGATATGAGATAGCTATCATGATAATTTTAGAAAACTATCGTGATAAAACTAAGTTTCCTGGAAATATTCACGATAAAAATATTGCGATAATTCCAACTGTTATCATGATTTTTTTTTTGCTTTAGTGCCCACAACTGACATTCACGGTATCTATAATTAGATACGGTTTCGGAACATCTTCGTCTACAACCTTATGAATTCTCCTTTTCCCAGAATGGTTTTAAAGTGTTCGTAGATGACATTTCGAGTCGTCTTTGTGATTTTACAAGTTTCTATTCATATCGAGTCTTGTCAAAATTTACTAATTAAGCTACAATTATTAATTATTCGAACTTTTACTTACTGCAATCTTGTGAAGTCAAAAACTACCGAATACATCCAAATGATAAATTTTCTATTTATAGATATCGAGAAACAGGTAGAACTATCACGATAATTTTATAATGCATGTCAGCTTGGAGCACGAATAAGAAATTTTGCTTTAAAATGTTAAGTTTATCGTGATATTTTTTCAGGAAACTTCTCACTATCTCGATAAAATTTCCAGGAAACTTTAATTTATCGCGATAGTTTTGTAAAATTATCATCATAGCTATCTCGTATCTCGCGGCAGAAATATGCCACCATACCATAGACTGTAGAAGTATTTGGCAAAGGTTTGAAGTGTATTTCCAGCTTTCGACGAGTTTCGTTTTATTAATAAATGAGCTATGCTCTGGCAAAAAGGAGGTTTATTGCATCTCTGTGATGCCAAGGAAGTCATCATATCATCATAATTATGGATATACAAAATCCGTTATCTTTTTATCTGCAGAACTTTATAAAACTTAAACACCTAGGGAGTAGTTTTTAATTTGAACTAGTCTGACTTCACATACTGTTTCCAAATGATTGTGCATAATAACAAAACATTAGTCGAAATTTTGCAAATGTCCGAACACACAAGAGTTTTATTCAATGGTATGTAGGACATGCTCTGTGAAAAGGGAGTTAAATGCATCTGCAAAAAGTATCTATCCATGTCAGCCTGCGCAGTCCACGCAGGCTGACATGGGTCGAAACTTTTTACTATTGTTCAATTTTCTACATGTGATGATGTCAAAGGATCATTCTACCTCCAGATCCAGTCAATTGTTGGACTTAATTGATTTTACGGACCCATAAAATTTATATGATGACGTGCGAGGTATAATGCATCGTGGATATGCACTGAACCTCCTTTTGCCAGAGCATGGCTCATAATATATTTGTCCATATTATTCTGCCAAATCATTTCTAGAGACAGACCGAATGTAAGTGTCCGAGACTAAACATGCTCTAAAACAATTTCGACATTTATAGGGACACTCTTTGGAATGTTGGGCCGAATGTGGATCGTTCAGCAGCGGCCTCAAACCTAGTTTCTTGTGGGCGGTTCTTTCTAATACTCTCCCAGATTGTCGGCTGTCTGACCTGCCGGGCAAGGTCTCAATGGTCTTCCAAGTGGGCGTCAACGCGTCGGTTCTGTCAGTGGTATGAGGACCTTGTTCCTTAATCAAGTCCCTCTTGGTTATCTTTAGTTCTCCCTTTAAAGGGCTGGTATCCTGTTCGGTGACAGTTGTGGTGGTCTTAATTGTTTTATTGTCCAAAGTTTTGTCTTGATTGATTCGTGTTACTTTTAACAATTTTCCCTCGGTCCTGAAGCTGTACACTTTTACCAAGTCCTCGAAGTTATTTTCTGAACTGTTCGTGCTTGATTTCACATTAGTCCCAAACCCAAGACTTGTTTTTGGACGACAGTCTTTCTTGGGTCTTATCCTTCCGTTCGACGTGTACAGTCGCTTCCCTGTATCAGACTGTTTTATATGTTCAATGTTATTTTTATTTTCGTCATCGTCCACGGTGTCCACTTCAAAACGGCCGGACAATTTATTGATTCCTGTACCCCTCAACACAACAGTTGATGGTAAATCCTGATGATTGATATCACAACGTTTTAGGGTGAAAAATGGATGAGAAGTTTTTATTCGTATGCCTGCTCTGCTTTTGTGCCACTCTCGAACAGGCGAATACGAGATGTCACTGATACGTGAAGAAATGTACTCGATCTTTGTCGCCCAAGAGTTCACAGAAATTTCTCTCATTGTTCAACATTGGTACAAAGCGCCTACGGAGACAGATTAAAGCCTCAATAGCGACCAAAAGTAAACAATGTTGGTGTTAAAAAGCATTTGTACCGAAATCATATTCTTTAAAATCATGTAAATTATTGTGAAGATGACAATCTGTTAATTTACTGTCGATCCAAGTGTTAGTCGATGGCAGGAAAATGAATTTTAAAAACAGGTAAAAAGTAAACAGAAGATAGAGCAACCTGGCAGTTTTTGACCTACTTTTAAAAGTTATCTTTTCTGCCGGCGACTAACACTTGGACAGACCAAACAATAAGAGATTGTCATCTTCACAATAATTTCCATACTTTCAAATTGTATACGATTTAAATTTAGATACATTTTAATACCCGAATTGTTTACTTTCGGCCTCCACGGTGCCTTTAAATCAGTACCCCCTGAAGAAAATTTTGAAAGAAAACCTTTCAGTGCCACAGGCGAAAAACAGAATCTTTTATTGACGACATAGATCAAGATCAGACTGCATGGAACGCACAATCTCATCTTGGATCTGTACCGTTCGCTTGTCTACTCATGCCTATACCAGGTAAGATAACAGCTGCCTAAGTTTCAGCGGTTTGTATTTTTTTCAGCCGTCGAAGTAGATCAGGGCCCAGATTCACGAAAAAACTTAAGTCTCTTATTTTGCCCACATCCGCTACCGGGCTCATTTTCTGACTTAAGTCGAGTTCTTTATTTGACACACATTTCACTAAATTAACATGCTTCAGTAATGTTCTCAAATCTTGAGCTGACACAACGTTTCAGACTCAACACACCAAAACAAACCAACTTAACTCAGTAAACAGATTTAAGTCCAATTTTGCTGAGCTAAGTCTGAGAGATTGTGTCTACTTAGGATTTAAGAAAATCGCTAAAGTCTGTTTATGTTAATGACATGTGTGTCAATTTTAGTCAGAAAATGAGTCCATTAGCAGGCTTGAGCAAAATAAGAGACCCCACATAAAACTTAAGTCTCTGATTGTGCTCAAATCCGCCAATTGACTTAGTTTCTGATTTAAGTTGAGATCATGATTTGAGACATTTTTTACTAACATTAACAGAAATAAGTAACATTTTCAAAGCCCGAGCTGGCACAACGTTCAAGATTCAACTCAGTAAAATAATAGACCTAGGTCTATTAATTCAGTTAAGTCCATTATTTTGCCGAGTTGAGTCTGAAACTATTGTGTCAACTCAGGGTTTGATAATGTTAATAAAGTCTGTTAATGTTAGTAAAATGTGTCACAGTAGATATCAAAATCAGCTTAAGTCGGAGCGTGAGTGTTTTAGTGGCTTTGACCAAAATCAGAGAATTAACCCTTAGGCTGCTAAACGCTACTCACCGACCTTTTGAGGACAGTTTAGATCAAGATCAGACTGCACAGAACGTGCAGTCTGATCTTTGATCTACACGGTCCGTTAAGAAGATATTTTTCTCCAAAACATGTTTGAAATAACATTATTCGGCTTTTAGCATTTAAAGAGTTAAAATACCTTTGTGAAACATGAGTCGTCAACACGGCTTTCAGTTTAATCCAAGAAAAAGTTTTAGAAAATTTGGCAAAAGAAGAAATTGCACGTTTCGAGCATCTTTCCTTGTGTCTTTTTTTTTTAATTTATTTTCAAAATTTAAGTATGTTTCAAGATGCAAGATGGTCACCTGAGGAAGCTAATAAGTGAACAAATACCCCTGTTCACTCTTGCATTTAATCCTTTGCCGAACGCCAAAAACTTTAAACTGTTCCAAATTGAAAGCATTTGCAGACGACTAATTAAATTTGGCAAAAAATAATGGGATTCGTCAATATCAGGGCTAAAAAATTGTAGGAAAAGGAGAAAATGCTGTTTACGGTCATTTTCTCCTTTTCCACACTTTTTTTTTTTTTTTTTTGTCAACAGCTTAGTGTCTCAGTCTTAGTGTTTGGTAAGGGGCTAAAAACGTAGACAGATGTCTTTGTAATAAGATTCCATGAAAATATTTACAGAGTAAGGTTTGTTAATGAAGTAACTGGATCATCCACTTCCAGGCTTTTTTTTAAGTTTATTTTCCAGGAATTTTTTTCCGAAACAACAAAGGGTGGTCACATAGTAATAACAACACAAAATTCCTTATTTTCTAACCGCACATCCGTATAACCATTGTTGTCCTATCGCTTCAATGAACTGACGTAATTTGTCCGGCTAAAAGAGAAGCCGTTTTCATTGAACGGTTTTTCCAGCAAGTACACTGCGTACTTCTCCCAGAATTCATCATTGATTGGTTAGCCGATCAAATATCACAGAAAAAATTGTTCGTTAAGTTTACCTTGTTTGTTTGGGATTGTACGGCATTAACCTGCTAAAAGGGAGGCTGCGAGTGTTGACCTAGATGAGACTGAAGGTATATGTAGGTTGATCTTCGTCCATACTCTATGTAAAAATATTCACTGTCGCGTGTATATAGTTTTTCACCTGATCTGAATAGAAAGAGGAACTTTCAGACTCCCGGGTAACTTAACTCTTCTGTTACTATGGAGACATGGTAGAGTTTGAAACTTTTTTGTTAAAAAGAATCTACCCTTTCTTTAGATCGTATCGACCATATATGGAAACATATGAAAATCATGGAAAGAAATAAAGACGTTTGTTTCGTCACATACAACCATACTTCAGTCATTTCCCGGCAACAACATCACCTCTCCATGTCTTTCACCAGTTCTAGGCTGGGGCTCTATAGTGACAAGAACTCTCTCATATGACCAATGTCGCTTGCGATGTGAGTATTGCCTACTTCATTTAACCTGATCCTGACCTTTATGCTGAATATATAAGTAGGTACATAAATAGAACTCCGACTATTATTCGGGAAATTATATCTACACGAGAAGGTACAGGTAAGCACTTCAATTCGTGCATACCGTACGGAACATTTCCGAAACCATTCGGGACAAAACCGAAGGCAGTCCCGTGTGGTGCCGAGGGTCAAATTAGAATTTTAATTTGTGTAAACGATGTTGACCTGGGTCAGGTTAAATGAAGTAAGTAATACCCAGAGCCCTTAGATTAAAACCCAACACCATGAGCAATGGACCACGAAAGACCCCGAACAGCATACTAATGAACAAAGGTACTACTCAGTTCATAGCAATATCTAAAGAAAGTAACTACTTACACGCGTATATTTGTTTTTTACAGGAAAATATCAAGAGGCTCCGTATCCCCTTAAGGTTCACCTACTTTCGGAGAAGTTAGCAGATGCCAGCCTTTGCCATGTCGACTTTAACCATGAAAAATAATAAAAACAAATTAGACTCATGCATTCAAAATTTTGACCAAAATACATTTTTCTTACGTTTACGTTTTACAGCAAGAAATTCTAGTTTCTTTTAATCATTAACCTGCTAAATAAACGAAATGAAATTTTCAAACCGATAGAAAAACCACGAATTAAATGCTATTTCAAATTATTTTTGGAATAAATATCTCGTCATCGGACAGTATAGATCCAAGATCAGACTGCAAGTTCTTTGCAGTCTGATCTTGATCTACACTGTCCGCAAAGGGTCAGTGAGTCGCTCTTAGCAGCCTAAGGGTTAAGGCAAACTTGCTCATATGTCGCCATAATCAAATGTACAGTTGCTACGATGGTCTATCTTTGTGGCAAATTAAATGCTTTATTTTACGATTTTTTTGTTTCGTACAGGAAGCAGGAAAAAAGCCAATAAGTTGCGGGGAACAAGTCAGCCAGTTAAAAATTAATATGTCTGGTACTTTAGGACAAAAGCTTTGCTGTTACAAAAGACGAAAAACATGACTGAGCCATGGTCTGTGAAAAGGGGGCTTATTGCATCTGCAAAAAGTATCGACCCATGTCAGCCTGCGCAGTCTGCGCAGGTTGACTTTGGTCAATACTTTTTGCTACTTATAAATTTTCAGCATGTCCAAGGACCATTTTACCTCATAATAGAATCGGTTTGTTGGATATATTAAATTTTGTGGACCCATAATTGTATGATGACTTGCTTGGTACAATGCATTACGCAGATGCATTAAACCCCCTTTCTCCAGACCATGGATAATATAATTGTTCATTTGAAGACATGGCGAGAATAAAAGCGTTTGCCCGCACGCTATCGATCTTAGGGACATAAATCATTTTAATAGTATAACGAACTGTAAGGTTTATTAACTTTTCTCAAAGATGCATTTGATTTTTGGATCGATGCATCGGATCAGTTTTCTCAGACTAAAGTATTTACTGTTGAATGGACCGAAAATCGTTACTGTTACCCTGTATCTATTGCTGATTGATTGAATTTGTGTTTATTTATCGTCGCCACCGGTTGCCCATATGGGCGACGCCCCCTGAAGGCTGTTAGTTTTGTTACGGGGGATAGTGCAGATACAGGACGAAACCCATCCTAAGTTACGCCTGGTTCTTTAACGTGCTAGGTGTATAGCACCGTTACACGTGGCCTCGGTTTAACGTCTCATCCGAAAGACTATTAGTAAATTAAGATGGCAAGCCGCGGGAATCGAACCCACACCCTCATTTAACCCGAAACATCACGCTCACGAGTCCTACGCTCTACCAACTGAGCTATGCGAGATGGTCTAAAATACCAATGACTGTCTGGCTACCCGTATAAGAACCTGGGCCCGGCTTCACGAAAAAAAACTTAAAGATACATCCATAGCACTAGAGAGCAAAAACCATGTTAAAACTTGAAACTGTGTAGAATGGCCAAGCTGCGGACACATATAAGCCATGCTCTGTGAAAAGGGGGCTTAATGCATTTTCGAAAAGTTTCGGCCCATGTCAGCCTGCGCAGTCCGCGCAGACAGACATGGGCCAAAACTTTTCGCTTTCTTTAAATTTTCTGCATGTCAAAGGATCATTCTACGTCATGATTCAGTCAGTTGATTGAAAAAATGGATTTTATGGATCCATAATTTTGTGATGACTTGCTTGGTATCATGCGTCGCAGAGATGCATTAAGCCCCCTTTTGTAAGAGCATGGCTCATATATAAATTACCAATATATAAGGTGTAAGGGATAGAAAAAAACAAGGAATTTGTCCTCATTTCAAGCTGGAATCGACAACAGAGATTGCTTTGAAGGCCTCCGAAACATGAAATGCATTTTATATCCATCGTAATTTGTGCAATCTTGTAGCCATCAGGGGCAACATTTGGCATGAAGATACAACAATGACCATAGTTTCATGAAATAAGGATGAAATGGGTTAAAAACTGCTTGAAAACGAGTGTAGATGTATCTTTATGTCTCTTCTTTTGCCTACAAATTGACTCAGTTTCTGAGTTCGTTATCTAAAACGCATTTCACTAACATTAAAGGCCCAGTAAAGGCCAAAAGATCAAAGCAGGTGTCATAATACATGTAAATTTAAATCATACCATTTTTTATGTAATTTTCTGTGTTGCACAAGTCTACTGTAGCACAAAATCTAATGTAGACGTAAAGTGCCTTCTCGGATTAGCCTGCGCGGACTGCGCAGGCTGATCCGAGACGACACTTTATGCAGATGTCCGACTGTCCCTTTTCGCGTGTTGCAGGCCATATAATGTCGTGTCTTAAATCCACACGTATGTATGTTCTAAGGCATTTTTTTTTAGTACTCTTCTGTTAAGGTCTGCATTTCTTTTTACATGGCGCTTTTGTTGGGAGTTACATCGTAGAACGAAACGAAGGGAAATAACTGCGATTTAATGATAGAGAGAATCTGGACGGATTTATAGGAGTTGTCGAACACAAATCATGACACCACTGTCGACAAGTGATCAGCGACTGAAGCCATACAAGGATTTGAACACTTTATTCATGACCAATTTTTCTGGAAAAAAAAAACGGCTTAGGTGTCACTTCTGAACAGAACAGATGAAGATCAGCCTACAAGTCTATGTAATCTGATCATTTTCTGCTCATCTACGAGTATACCAAATTTTAAAGTTTGGAGGTCTCATGGCGGCCAAAAGTCAACAATATGTGTGGGAATTCAAATTATAACTAATTTAATACCAACAGTTAAATTTAAATCATATCATGCAAAAGTATGGAAATTTTTGTGCTGATGACAATCTGTTATTGCACGGTCGGTCCAAGTGTTAGCCGCTGGCAGTGAAAAAAAAAAAGAATTTTAAAAAACGAGGTGAAAAGTTGCCAAGTGCCTCTATCTCTTGTTTACTTTTTACCTTGTTTTAATTTTTTTCTGCCAGCGGCAAAGACTTGGACCTACCGTCCGATAACACTGTCATCTTCACAATAACTTACATTCTTTTAAATGCATTTTACACCCGTATCGTTTGCTTTTGGCCGCTACTGGGCCTTTGCCATTGATACCCAAAGCAAGTGAAGAGCCACAGTATACCGAAGTAATAGGTCTTCGTTAAAAAGATCTGACTAATGGACAAAACTTTAATCTTTGCACTTGTTTTGAAAGTTTTACAAAATGAAACTAATTATCATTTGTTTGGGTGAATAATTATCCTATCTTACAGGTAATACTGTATAAAACACTAGATCTACGTCTGTCTATTTGTGTGTAATTAGCCACCATGGAATGACTGTAAACAATATTATTAGCCATGCTCTGTGAAAAGGGGTTTAATTCATCTGCAAAAAGTATCGACCCAGGTCAGCCTGCGCAGTCCGCGCAGGCTGACCTGGTCGACACTTTTTGCTTTTGGTAAATCTTCTGCGTGTCAAAGGACAACTGTATTCCATGTTTCAGTCGGTTGTCAGACAAAAGGGATTTTATGGATCCATGGTTACATAATGATTTGCTTGGTATCCTGCATCACGGAGATGCATTAAGCCCTCTTTTGCCAGAGCATGGTTTATATTAACATATCTTACTTGTCCTCTAAAACACTCTTATTATAGACCGAACTATGTAGCGCAGTCGGTAGCGTACAAGACTTGAGACCAGAGGGTCGCTGGTTCGAGTCCCCAGCTCGGTCAACTTCTTTCCGAGGATCGATCAGTCTTGTATTGTCACTGCACATAGTTTCTACTCAACTTGTTTTTATGAGGAAACACAAAGATTGCTTCGTGATATTATTGGATCGCATGTGGAACCCTTTCTTTGGCCGTTATATGACTGAAATACTCCAGATAGCGTCGTGCCGAGCCCGGATAGCTCAGTCAGTAGCGTACGGGACTTTAGAACAGGGGGTCGCTGGTTCGATCCCCGGCTCACCGACTTTTTTTCCGAGGACTGGTGATAGTCATTGCGACAGGATTCATTCCTCTCTCACCGCTGATCATTGTCTCGACCATGGCTATGTGGGAAAGCAGCCAATGGCTTGGACAGAATATTGTGTGGAGTAATGGTGATAGAAACTCCCGAAAAGCATGGACAGGTGCACTGGCCGCAGCGATATAACTGAAATCGTGTTGAAAACGGCGTTAAAACCATATAATTCATCAATCACATAGCGTCGTAAAGCACCACTCACACATGCAAACGATTCGTGCCAAAGGCAATTGAAGTAATTTTTGCGGCAAACGTAAATGAAAAAAAAAAAAATGTGAAAGAAAGAAAATGGTAAATAAGCCCTAGGTCAGTTGGTAAAGAAAGAAAAGGGGTATACTCATGTGAGCCATGCTCTGGCAAAAGGGGGCTTGATGCATCTCCATGATGCATGATACTAAGCATGTCATCACATGTTCATGTATCCATACAGTCCATTTTGTCGAACAACCGACTGAATCATGAGGTAGGTTGGTCCTTTCACATACAGAAAATTGACATAAAGCGAAAAGTTTCGGCCAAGGTCAGCCTGCGCGGGCTGCGCAGGCTGACCTGGGTCGAAATTTTTGGCAGATGCATTAAGCCCCCTTTTCACCGTGCATGGCCCATATAGTTTTGAAAATAACTAACGTGTTTACGTTATTGAGACAATACTTCACAGATAGCGATCAAAGCGTGTGGAATCTCGTATATACACGAAAATAAGCTAATTGTTGTTACGACTGTGTCTGGTTGTCCTGTAATTAATAACCCAATAACACTTACGGTTCTCTGTTTTCTTTTCAAACTCTTCTTGAAAAAAACAAAAACAAAAAAACTCCTAAAATGAGCGATTTCTACAATTGAACAAATCTTTTTTTGACTTTCCTACTTTCTTAAAAAAAAAGGCAAGAAAAGATAAACCCTTTACCAATCCCAAGTTTCAACTACCCTGAGTAAGATGGCTATTGTAAACATTGTGTGAAAAGAAAAAAATGCTGGTAACCAACGTTTTCTTCCTTTTGAAACGTAGCTCTTATCAATTGAGCCTCAATGAATTTTTCTCATGTGAATGCTTTAAAAGATGGACAAATCTTAAATTAAATTGTGTGGTAAAGATTTAAACCTCGTAATACCATAAAAGCTTCTCAATTGTAAGTACCCTTGGAAAATGAGCCGTGCTCCGGCAAAAGAGATTTAATGCATCTCCGTGATTCATTTGATACAAAACAAGTCATCAAATAGCTTAATGATGAATCCATAAAATCTCTTTTGTTTGACAACCGACTGAAAAATGGGGTAGAATGGTTCTTGAACATGAAGAAAATTTACAAATAGCAAAACGTTTCGGCCCATGTCAGCCTGCGTGGACTGCGCAGGCTGACATGGATCGATACTTTTTGCAGATGCATTAAGCCCCCCTCAAATCATAATGAAAAGACGCTATCATCGATGGAAGACCATGTACACTTCTAAATAAGTTCCACACGAAATAGCAAAGTTGCATATAGTTTCTAGAGATAGCTTCAAATCAACAGCAGAAAAACGGTTTAGATTTGTTCCTCCATCGTATGGAAGTGAACCTTTTATTATTGATTGATTGATTGATTATATGGCTTGCAACACGTGAATAGGGGCATTCGGACATTTGCGTAAAGCGTCGTCTCGGATCAGCCTGCGCAGTCCGCGCATGCTAATCCGAGACGACACTTTCCGTTCTTGTGTTATTTTCTGTTTTGCACAAGTCAACTCTAGGGAAAAATCTAATGTAGTCGTAAAGTGCCGTCTCGGATTAGCCTGCGCGGACTGCGCAGGCTGATCCGAGACGACACTTTACGCAAATGTCCGAATGTCCTTTTTCGCCTGTTGCAAGCCATATGACGTTGAAAGCGGTTTATAACATTATTTCAGTTATATCGCGCCGATCTATGCACCTATCCATGCTTTCCTGGAGTTTTTTTGTACCAGTGCTTCGCACAATATTCTTCCCAACTCACTGACTGCTTTCCCACATAACCATCGTCGAAAAACTGAACAGCAGTGAGAACGTATCAAAGACATCCAATTCGTTCAAGTCACTTTTACATTGTCGTTTTAAAATGCTTCCAACTTGGATAAATCTATAAATTCTTATCTGATATTTAAAGTGTCACAGTGCCGACAGGAAATGAAAAAGGCAAGCCCTGTTTATGTCAAAATATTTATTGCAATGCATTCATAGCTATCTAATCTCAAAGTCAAAAAAAGAAGAAAAAAAAAAAAGAATACTCATTAAGTAACTACATGTACATTATTCAAAAATGCGTAATAAGTCACAAGGTTTGAAATTGCACTTTTATAATGTTTGTTTGGTTACGTTTCTACGCCCTTTAAAACTTTATTTAGCTCGTTACTACAAAGTCTTAGACTTGTCCAAATTGAGAGCATTTGCAGACGATAACTTGAATGTGGCTCAAATTATGGGATTCATCTTTGAATGGGTAGAAAATATTGTGGGAAAAGGAGAAAATGCTGGTTATTAGCATTTTCTCCTTTTCCCGTAATGTTTTCCAAAGGCTTCTTCCACCGGGTCGTTAAAACTCTGGATTGTGTGGTAATTGGCTTGCAACACGCGAAAAGGGGCATTCGGACATTTGCGTAAAGTGTCGTCTCGGATCAGCCTGCGCAGTCCGCGCAGGCTGATCCTAGACCGCACTTTACGACTACATTAGATTGTGCGTTACAATAGACTTGCGTAAAACAGAAAATTACATAAAAACGGAAAGTGTCGTTTCGGATTAGTCTGTGCGGACTGCGCAGGCTGATCCGAGACGACACCTTACGCAAATGTCCGAATGTCCCTTTTCGAGTGTTGCAGGCCGTATAGGGTTGATTCATTGTATTATGAAGGTGACAGTGCACATATTCGTACATATACCTTTTCAGGATTTCAGCTGTGCTTGGCTAGGATCCTGAAGCGCCAAGAACATTCAACCGTAAGCGGCTCCGAAAATAAGGTAAATGCAGAAAATTGACCGATAGCAAAAAAGTCTCGACCCATTTCAGCCTGCGCGGAATGTGCAGGCTGACCTGGACCGAAAATTTTCGCAGATGCATTAAACCCCCTTTCCATAGAGCATGGCTTATCTATAATACAATTGGCGCATGTTTAAACTCAGGTTGTTTACCAAGATGACCTTTTTTTTGTGGTAAATATGCTGAAATTGAAATTGTATTTTTCCCTTTCGGTTTTGAAAATATGAGCGGGAATGTACGATCATATGAAATTATTTCAACCTTTTTCAAATATGTAATACTGATTCTCGTTTGTGATAGAAAATTACAATGCAAGATAAAATGGTTTAGATATTAGTCACTCAGTCAAAAAGACCAAGATTTTGAAGGTGTCTGAAGAACAATTATCGAAAAGTACGTGGTCCGTATTCACCAAGCATTCTTTACAACATTCGTAGTCTTATTCTAAAAAAATTTTCCTACTTTGAAAGTAATACAACTTTTGATTGACTAAACCATGCCCAAACCATATGGTTTAGCCAAATCAGACATTATGTTACTTTCTAAATCTTAAATAAGACTAAGAATGAAACTAAGAATGGTTGTTAAATATGGGCCCAGATCCTGATCTATACTGTCCGTAAAAGTCAACAGTTGATATCTGCCATTGGCGCCAATCAGGGAAGCATTTAACCGTCAAGACTAGCTTCCTTAATAATATCTCGTTATCGGACAGTGTGGATCTAAGATCAGACTGCACCTTCTGTGCAGTCTGATCTTGGTCTACACAGTCCGAAAAAGGTCAGTGAGTCGCGCTTAGCAGCCTAAGTGTTTAATGAAAACTACCATTGGGTTTTATTTGTAATTGGTACTAAGGTTTGCAGATGAAATATTCACCGAACTGAAACTGTCGATCTTGCCTGACATGACAGTATCGTCGGTCAACGGACTATTAATGGTAATATTTGCTCAGTCGAACCTGCCATTACCGGCCAATCTAAGGCACAAACAAAATATTTAAGGATAGGGCATTCTAAAGGGATTCCTGTAACATCGCTTTACATCTCCGAAAAACGTACGGATTCGGCTAAGGCTCGGGTAATCCGTAAGCAATCGGCGAAAAATGCTGGTTCCCGGCATCGATTACGAATTACCTGAGTCTTAGCCGAATCCGTACGATGAAAACGATGCTGCACGAATCCCATTAGGGTGCCCTATCCTTAAGACAGGTGACTGTTTAACTCTTTATCACTCAACAAAATTTTAGAGTTGTCCATATTGAAAGCAACTGTAGACGAAATATTAAGTGTGGTTCGAAGGAATTAACCTTTGGTAGGATAGCAAATACTGTGGAAAAAGGAGACAATTCTGCCTACCAGCATTTTCTCTTTCTCAAAAGCATTCCTTCTCAGGATCGTAGAGACACTGGATTGCTTAATAAAGGGTTAACGCAACAAGTTTAGGTTTTATAGCATAAAATAGTGTTTGCTTCATACAGGCTGCTGTTAAATACATATGGCATGCAACACGCGAAAAGGGGCATTCGGACATTTGCGTAAAGTGTAATCTCGGATCAGCCTGCGCACTCCGCGCTGACTAATCCGGTACAACACTTTTCGTTTTTATGTAATTTTCTGTTTTGAGCAAGTCTACTGTACTCGTAGGGCAAAATCTAATGTAGTCGTAAAGTGCTGTCTCGGATTAGCCTGCGCAGACTTCGCAGGCTGATCCGAGACGACCCTTTAGGCAAATGTCCAACTGTCCCTTTTCGCGTGGTGTGGGCTGTTAAAACAGGTTTGACCGTAGTTTGTGAATAAGAAATGCCTATTTCAGGTTTTGCAAAAAATATCTAGGGTTGCCTGATTTTCGTCGACTTTTTGTGGTCCATATGATATTTGCAATTTTCAAACACGCACATAGACGCTGGGTGATAATCATTTGGCTTCTCTTTTTCCATGGAAATTAATGTCGGAACATCATTTAAAATATCCGGAACCTCTTTGTCATTATTGCCTGATTTTATTCGACTTATTTTCTTCTTCTTTCTTTTACCGTCTGTCCTATGTCTATCTTTTCGAGGTCGACTACGGTCCTCATCGAAAGTTTTTATATCAGACACTGTGTCTTTAATCACCGGTAATACTACTTTGTTGTGTGGACGTATGTCTCTGTCAGGTGTCCCGTCACGTGACATCTGATCTTGTATCTGAGGAAGAAAGAGATGAAGTTCTGTATGAGATTCTAACTTTTTAAAGTCAACAGTCCGAGACTTTCCTAGATCTTTCCTAGGTTCAGGTTTCGTGGGTGTTGGTGTACGTTCAGGAGTCTGATAGCTTTCATCTTCCTCGTCTTCCTCTATAAAAGTTTCGTCGTCTTTATTTCTTTGGATAGATTTAACCTCTGGAACCAAGTCGTCCACGGTTTTAGATTTCGCCATGACTGGCATTGACGTTACATTACTAGAGCGTGTGCTATATGGTTCCGAGCGAGTATACCTTAATACCGTCTGTTCTTTGGTCTCCTCTACATTAGCTTGACTTTGCGTTTCTAGTTCACTATTATCAAACCTATCTTCATTTATTTCAGTTTCACTCTGGGCAAGATACTGTAATTTTTCAGTGGCTTCTATAAGTCTATGAAACGTTGGGGACTTGCTTCGAGGGTGAAAGCCATGTTTCGATGGCGTCAATGTTTTTAATTTCTCTCTCTGGAATTTCCATCGATACTGAAGTGGTTTCACAAGCTCTGCGAAAAATTTCATATCCGGCTGTTCACTCTCTTCCGGTATTTGAATAATGCGATTCCTACGCGCAAGCATGGATGACGCTGCCAATGTCGGATAACCGGATCTATATTGACTTTCAGCCTCTGCTAGAACTTCGTTGGCGGCTTTATCGTCAAAGACACGTACATCATGGTTTACATCGTGGTTGTTGGTCGTTGATTTTCTGGCAAGCGCTAGATTTGTGGGTCCATCTATAGGCACAACGTTAGTCCTGAAATGAGATTCAAAACAATTAAATATCATCTTTCTTATATTTCCATTTTAAATTCACCTTTACGCTGCTAAGTACAACTCAATGCGCTTTTGCAGACAGATTAGATCAAGATCAAACTGCACGTAACGTACAATTTGATCTTAGAACAACACTGTTCAATACAGTGACATTTCTCTGCTGAAAATGACATTGAAATCGTAACTTATTGTCAGGTTTTTTTTTTTTTTTTTTCAACAAATTTTCATTCAAATCACTTACATGAAGCACTAAAAAAAGTTTAATTTCGTTCTTTTCTTTTTAACATGCATCACTCGACTCTAATTCAAGGTATATAATGCTTGACTATGAAAGTCTTTGGGCAAAAATGTTGCAGCAGCACTGATACCGTGGTGACCTACCATCGAATCTTCAATTTCAAGATAAGCTTTCCGGTTGACTGAGGCGTCTTGTCTCACCTGATCAGATGGCTAGACAGAGCTGAATTTCGAATGTCTGGTGACAATAACACTTGCAATCTATACATTTCCCTAACATGTCCGTTCTCACTACAACAGGATCAACATTTATGTCATCATGTAGATTAATGCATTTTTATGAATATCATGTTTTATACCTAAGCTTCTAGTCTCAAGTAAATGATCGATGAGACAACCATCGACAGGTGTGTGTGTAGACCATCTTGTTTTTTTTTTTTTTTTTCTTCTATCCAACCTTGCAGAAATACCTATATTAACTAGACAGTACGCCCTAGTACACATTATTAATTAACACTTACGTATCATCGGGTTTGTAGACTTGCGGCCATTTTAACCGCGACATCTGTGGGGGACCAGTATTAATTATTTTTAGATTTAACATTTTTTAGATCTACACAATAACTACTATATCTCTGTCTGTCACACAGCGCAGAAGAGAGAGACTTAAATCAGTCAAAACTCAATAGTAAACACTTCAATCGGCTTAAGATCTTAACTAAACTGGCGTTTCCTTATTATGTCCGTTATGAGTCACTCTAAACATGGAGTAAGTTTGTAGAACTTTTAAAAGCTATGCACATAGCTTTACACTAATTATTAAATCCATTTCTGTTCAAATGTAATTTTGTCTGTCTTTTCACAGAACATCCATAGGGAACAGCCGATAACTACTTTTTGCACAATGCATTCCGTACAGTAAGAAAACAATATTTTTCTTTCGTTCACATATTTATCTTTGTATACAATGTGATAGTACATGGTAGGTTTTTGAAAGACCTGTACAGTATTCGGTTTACTCTACATCAAATGACAAAATTTTAGGCTCGACTAAATTGAAAGCATTTGCATTCGACAAATAACATGTAGCTCAAAGAATGACTTCTGTCTTTGATAGGGTAGAAAACATTGTTCCGGTTACCAGTATTTCCTCCTTTTTCCGCAATTTTTTCAAAGGGCTTCTTTATCAGGATCGTTAAAACTTGAGATTGTAAATGTATGCATACATATTCAATGTATTTCATGTTCATCCCAGCCAAATTTTGTTAAAGTCTAATGACAAGAACAGTAATTTCAGTTCTTTGATTTGAATAATTAAAAACTTCCCTCCCTCTTGCATTAATGCAGCAGCTGTATTCTATACAACAAGCACTCTTTACATCTCTGTGTTTTTGCGGGTTTTGACAACATTGTAGAAAAAGAGCATGCCTTTAACAAGCAGTAACTCTTTCTTCCAAATCGTTTTCTTACAAATAAAACATGTATTTTCCTCCAAATTTTATATTCTTCATGTTGCATTTAGTAATTTTTGGTTGTGCTACATTTGTCCGGTACAGTAGGTTTAGATGACGTCAAAATTTTACACATGTCCAAACTGAAAGCCTTTGCAGATGACAAATTGAATACGGCTCAAATGATGGAATTCGTCTCTGAAATGGTAGAAAACATTGTGGGAAAAGGAGAATATGCTGGTGATAAGCATTTTCTGCTTTTTCCTTAACGTTTTAATAAGTCCTGTCCCCCTGAGTCGTAAAAGCATTGAATTGTTCTATAAAAAGTTACTGGATAATTCCATTGTGTGGTATAGCGCATAATAACAACAAACATCACAAAGAAACTTATTTCTTCCCGAATAGGCCAGCAACTCAGACACAGTCTGAGTAAACTGTATGTATTAATACGCCTAAATACTCTCTGTCTTTTCGTCTATCTCTTTACCAAACGACAAAATTATAGACCGATCCAAATTCAAAGCATTTGCAGACGACAACTTACATATTTCTCAAATGGTCAGATTTGTCTGTGATGGGATAGAAAACAGTGTGTGAAAAGGAGAAAATGCTGGTTACCAGCATTTTCTCCTTTTCCCACAATGTTTTCAAAATCCCTTTTCATCAGGGTCGTTAATACTCGGAATTGTTTGGTAAAGGATTAGGAAGCTCCCCAGTTTTATCTGTAATGTCTCGAGAGATTAAGTTAACTCAGATTTCACTCGATCTGGTGTCACAGCACTTATCTTAATCTTTTGAAGATTCGTGAGCTCTCTTTTCCAAAAAAAACCCCACCCACTTTGATTTAATAAAGATATGTATTATAGAAGAAAAGTCGTCGAAACATCTCGCAAAAAAAAAAGCTTAAATGCTTAGAACAAACAAATGCTTCTTTTTGCAATATGTTTTAATTATATCACTGGTGCACGATGAATAATTATGACCCTTTCCCTCTCTTGTTTTAACACTTTACCAAACAACAAAATCTTTAGACTTGTCCAAATTCAAAGCATTTGCAGACGACAATATAAATGTGACTCAGAAACTGAACACTGTTTTTGAAAGGATAGAAAACGTTATGGGAAAAGGAGAAAATGCTGGTTACCAGCATATTCTCCTTTTCCCAAAACGTTATCAAAAGCTGTCTTCCTCAGGGTCATTAAAAGTCGGGATTTTTTGGTAAGATGTTAACATTTTAGATTTGTCTCAGCTTTTTTTTCAATTAGAACGCTTGCCATGGAATAAAAGAGTCAAGCATCAGATTACTAAGTTCGGCTTTATGTATCCCTTGGGAAAGTTTAGATCAAGATTAGACTGCACAGAACGTGCAGTCTGATCTTGTATCAACACTGTCCTGTCTCCTGTTACTCAAATATTGGTGAAAAGAGCAAAACATTTGCAGTTTTTTATTTCTTTCCACTGACTGAACTATACTCTCGCGGTCTTTGAGATCAAACAGATAGTTAAGAACGAACGCCTTTTATGACTTGTGAAATTTCCATTCAAAGTCCTAATATAGACATGAAAAATAATCCCACAATTCCATTTGTGTTCAAACTTTCAAACAAACTTATCTCCGAACATTTGAGTTTTGGTTGCACGAATTCTATTGTGACGAAAGCCAGATAATAGACTGGCTCTAAGACAATAATGACAGAATGGTTCTATACTTATTGATCCCCATGCACTCGGTCACATACTCTAAAGACATTTGTGACCAAGAAAATTCTATTAACACTTGGGCTGTTTATGCGTGACTCAATGGGCTTTTGAAGACAGTATCGATCAAGATCAGACTGCACAGAACGTGTAGTCTGATCTCTGATCTACGCTGTCCGATTGGTTGATTTTACTTCTCCTGTATTAAAAAAAAAGGGGGGATTTAAAAATCGCAATATTTCGGTTCTTACTATTTGCTGGAAATTTTTAGTTAACTTATTTAGCAAATTATTAATTAATGTTATTTCCACATAAATGCGACGCCCCTGTCATGGATTTGATACAGTAATACAAATGAAATAGGAGAGATCGCTAGTTACCAACAAGTTCTCCTGTTTACTGCAATGTTTTAAAACGCAGCCTGCTGTTCAAAAGATGGAAAAAAAGTTGTTTGAAGGATGTAATGCACTAATCCACATACAACCCTTAAACCGTTACCACACAATCCCGAACAGGAAGAAGCCTATTGAAATATTGCGGGTAAAGGAAAAAATGCTGGTAACCAGCATTTTCTCCTTTTCCAACAATATTTTCTATCCGTCTAGGAATAAAATTCAATTTTTGAGTCAATTGATTTTGTCGCCTGTAAACGCTTTCAATTTGGGCAGGCCTTAGATTTTGTCGTTTAGTAAAGAGTCAGCTCTTTACCAAACGACAGAAATTCAGATTTTCACAAATCCAAGGCAAGAGCAGACGACAATTCAGATGTGGCTCAAACGGTGGAAATTTTATTACCAGCATTTTCCCCTTTTGCCACATTGTTTTCAAAAGCCTTGTTCTACACGGTAGTTAACACTGGAAACAGTGTGGTAAATGGTTTACTCTTTTCTACAAGACACAATTTTCCATTTGTCTATCTTAAATGTTTTTTACATACATAAGCTCGGTTCAAATGTTTTGTCTTTCAGAGAGTGTTCTTCCTTAACCATTGATGCCAAATAGGCTCATCATCATTTTTTTCTCCATTTTCCAGAATGTTTTCAAATGTCTTCTTTCTCGGGGTCGTTAAAAATATGGTATATTGTGCAAAGGTAACATTTAGTAAAGGGATGAAGAGATATTGGCAAAACTGGAATCCAGACATTTTTTTTTTTTGTAAAGGGGGGAACTAACAGCGGAAATAGTAGACAAACAAACAAATAAATACATGTAAGCCATGCTCTATGAGACACGGGAGTTTAATGCATTTGCAAAACGTATCGATCCAAGTCAGCCTGCGCAGTTCGCGCAGGCTGACCTGGGCCGAAACTTTTTGGTATTAGTCAATTTTCTACATGTCATAGGACCAGTCTACCGCATTATTCAGTCAGCTATTGAAACAAAATCCATTTAGTTCATCCATTATTATGTGACGTCTCGTTTGGTATAATGCATCACGGAGATACATTAAACACCCTTTTTGCCAGAGCATGTCCCGTATGTATCATGATTGTTTGTCTTTATGTAGATACGCAATTGCATTTTAAACATGGGAGCGATCACGTGATGGCACTTTATGTCTCTTTTACGACAGTCATGCAATCCTGTTTAATGGCGGGAACTTGCGTGTTTATGACGTTTAAATACTTATCTATTCTTTAATGTGTCATTGGTCTTGTTCCGTTACTAAACAAACCCGTGCTTTAACGATCCCGTGGAAGAAAATTTTGGGAAAAAATGCGGCAAAAGGGAGAAAATACTGGTAACCAGCATTTTCTCCCTTGTCCACAATGTTTTCAAGAAATCGTCTCCTGCAGACGCTTTGAATTTCGAAAGGTCTTAAATTTGTTGTTTTCTGAAAGGATTAACGTAAATTATTCTGTACGGTGTAACAAAGAAAATATCGTTTTAATCATGTTGGGAGTATCTACAAACGAAGGGAGCATCATGGGATGTCATCAGCTCTTGTATTAAATTTTACATTCTACACAAAAACTTTTACGTTTTGGACACTCAAAAAAATTGTCTGCATGAGACTTGCTGTACAGGCCATTCGGCAAACCTCGATGATCCTTGGATCAGTCCCGCGTTTGTATTAAGAGTGATCATAATTGGAGAGGTCATCAGACCTCTCCAACAGGGGTGAGTTTAAAAGGCAGACTGCCACAGAATTTGCTGTCTAAATCCATTTTTCTTGCGAAATTGTTCTGATACACAGTCTGTTTCGTCATGGTTTTGTAAATAAATCGAAATCAAAAAACCGAAACAGGAAATAGACGTGGTTTTTTTTATATGACGAATTTCAGAAAAGATTTGTTACATTAATTTGCCATGGCTGCAAATGACCTCTGAAATAATTGTAATTTTTTATTAAGCATATAAATCTAAGCAGAAGAAAAAATAAGAAGAATTTCGTTAAAAAAGAGAAAGAAGACCGCTGGACAAGATCATGCGACTTGAAAACGCGGCCAGAAGGTCAAATGACCGTCATGTAAAGCATATGAGGTTTTTAAGCGGCGGCTTTTTTACTTGTTTGTTTACATGTACCAAAATATATTGAAATTAAAAGCCAATAAACTATTTGAAAACATTGATGCTGACCTCTCCTGGCTTCTTTTGTAAAGAAGCCAACTTGTTTATCATATACCTACATGAAACTTTTCTTCACCGGAAGTGAACCGCTTTACCATTCTTAAAATTAAAAGACTCTGATAGAAAAAAGAAAACACGAGTTACAGTTTTCTATCGAAATCTTTCTTATTACATATCCGTTAACAAACCGTTTGTAAAGTCAAGTTTAATGTGGTTTTGATCAATTTCTTTGGCAGTTGATACCGACAGACAGATAGTTGTTTATAACTTCAAAATGGTCGTTGATTTTCATGGGTGCAGCCATTAAACGTCATATGAAATATAATCAAAAAGAAAACCTCGTTCATACGGACGAGGTTAGATGTGGTTACGGAGTCGGTCGAGTTGTGACGAGTGCCTATGGGCGCGTTATGGTGAGTTTTAGGAACTGTATTTACCAGTCTGTCTTAATTGTATTCATAGTCTTACTCTAGATTTATAAAGCACAGGAATTTCATATTGGCTTAACCAAATGGTTCAGCAAATCAGAAATTGATTGTATTTCAAATTTACAAAACACGGGAGGATTAAACGATGAATCTTTGTAAGAATGGTTTGTGACTACGTGTCCAGGGATCGTATTCACCAAGCATTCTTAAGTCCCTTCTTGGTCTAATTATAAATTTAGAAAGTAACACAACTTCTGATTGGCTAAACCATCTGGTTTAGCCAATCAGAAGTTGTGTCACTTTCTAATTTTGAAATTTCTGAGGAATAAGAGTAAGAATGTTACTAAGAATGGTTGGTGAATACGGACTCTTGTGATTTTAAAACGAAAATAATCCGAATGAATATTCTAGTATTAGACACATCTTGCAATTTTACAAGTCATTCACTTCTGCAAGGGTCTGTTTGTGTCTTGCAGCATAGCCCTTTTGAAAACAAAATGTCAAAAAATGAAATTGTTTATCAATAGAAATTTTGCCTTTTGCAACAATGCTTCCTCTTGTATTCACGTATTAATTAAACGTTATCTTATTCGCGTTGTTCATACTTTAGGGGGACGTTTTCAAAGTTTCCTTTGAGGATGTTATGGGTAAAAGCATTTAATGTGTAATGATTCACATTCCAGTCGCAATACCTGAAAATACCCTAAACCCGACCTTTCCCTTAATTAACTGACCAACTTGCGCCAACTAAATGACTGTCTGCGAAAAGAAAATTGAAAATGTCATTAGAGAACATTACAGGTATTTGTCTGCGTTAAACATTGTTTAATTTAATACTTTATTTAATTTAATCATGTTTGAAGTTTCTTCTAAATTCGTTGAATCGTTGTAAATAACAAAGTCTGCGCAATCAGACTTCTGTCTACTGCATTAAACTATTAGCAGTGTTTCTTTTCAACGTTTCTTTCTTTACGTTAACTCTATATATCATAGGGTAATTGTCATAAACATATTAAATGACGCGGAAAATGAAACAGAGCACGATTTTGACACTAGCACTAAAGTCTTTCGTGTGATCCTACTAGGCGAAACTGTAAACTACTAATGTATTGCTCTGACCGGTCCGAATAGCTCAAGTTGTAGGGCGTAGGACTTGTAATCATCAGGTCTTGGGTCACTTGAGGGTGTGGGTTCGAACCCCATGGATGGCCATGTAAAATTACTAATAGTCTTTCGGAGGAGACATTAAACTGAGCTCCAGTGTGACGGTGCTGTACACCGAGTACGTTAAAGAGCCAGGTGTAACTTAGGATGGGTATCGTCCTGTATCATGCGCTATCCCCCGTAACAAAACTAGTAGCTTTCAGAGGGCGTCGCTCATATGGGCAACCGGAGGCGACGATAAATAAACGAATTTTCAATCATTCAACTAATATTCCAATTTGAAGGGTATGTCTGGTAGAACAGAACTTAATTTCATTTATATCCCGCTCGGGTTATCAGCATTTTCTCCTTTTCTCGTAATATTTTCAAAAACCTTCTCTTTCAGGGTCGTTGAAAGTCGGGATTGTAGGTCAAAGGATTAGGGAATCAAGTAATCCCAAAAGACAATTGAACTCTAGAAATAAGACCCAAAAAAATGTAATTTCATGGTTGCATTTGACTGATAGTGTTTAAGTGGACAGTATAGATTAAAGATCACACTGCACGTTTTAAGCAGTCTACACTGGCCGCAAAGGCAAGTTCGGTTGTCTACGGCGTGTTAAGTGTTTATAATTGTCAACGTTGTACGTTTTAATGTCTTTGGACATTTTTTCCTTGTTTCTGAAAGCCGTTCTAATTAACCACGATTACCTAAAACTTGACACTCTCTTTTCTTTAAATTTTTACCACACAATCCCAAGTTTTAAAGACCCTAAGAAAGAAAGCTCTTGGAAAGATTGTGGGCAAAAGAAGAAAATGCTTGCAACCAAAATGTTTCCTATCCTTTCTGATACAAATTAAGTCATTTGAGTTATGTTTAATTTGTCATTTGCAAGTACTTTGAAATTAGACAAGTCTAAAATTTTGTCGTTTAGTAAAGTGTTAATACGTTTGTCTATGAAAAAACGACTTGTTTTCGTCTCTGCAATCTTTCACAATTTTCAAAATGTCTTCCATACAGCTGAAAAATGATATTTTTCTTTCCTTCAAGTGTTTATGGTTGATAATACAGAATGTATGATTGTGTTTGGTAATATGTATGTATAGGTTCGACTTAAAATAACAGTTTCTGTATAGTATAATGGGTTTTAAGTGGAATTTTCTCTATAAATGTAAATTATAATTGGGTTTAGCCCGTTACCACACAATCCCAACTTTTAACAAGCCTGAGGGCTTTAGAAAATATTTTTCGAAAAGGAGAAAATTCTGCTAAATCAGCATTTTCTCCTTTACTCAAAATGTTTTCTACCCTTGCTATGGCAAATGACATCATTTGAGTCACGTATAAATAATCGTCTACAAATGATTTCAATATGGACCAGTCTAAAACTTTATCGTTTTGTAAAAAGTTAAGTGGAATTTTCTCATGCATACATGAGGAAAATGTCGGTTTTTGGCCCTATATTTTTTTAAGCTCAGTTTATTGAGAAAGACAAGTTTATGGCAAAATGGTCCCGCGTATTCATTGAAAAATAAATCTTGACATAATTATTGTATAATGTTACAGTATTCCTGTTATAAGCTTAATAGAATTTAATAGAAAATTTGCAGGCTAATAGTTTTTTACAAACCCTTCTTCAAACAAGCCATGGATATTGTTCCTTCTCCAGATATAAGTCTGTTAAGTCTCTACCAAACGACAAAATTTTAGACTTGTACAAATTGATTGCATTTGCAGACGACAAATTAAATGTGCAAAAGAAATGAAGGGATTTCAGCCAGGCTCTGTGAAAGGGGCCTTAATGCATCTGCGAAAAGTATCGACACAGGTCAGCCTGCGCAGTCCGAAACTTTTCGCTATTGGTGAATTTTCTGTATGCTGAAGGACCAGTCTATCTCATGATTAAGTTGGTTGTTAAAAAAGTGGATATCATGGATCCATAAGGATGTGATGGCTTGCTTGGCACCATGGATCACGGAGATGCATTAGGCCCCCTTTTGTCAGAGCATGACTCATTTGTATTAGGGCGGGAAACATTGCTGGTTACCAACATTTTCTCCTCTTCCCACAATGTTTTGAAATGCCTTCATCCTCAAGGCTGTTAAAACTCGGAGTGAGTGGTAAACAGTTAACTCAATATCTCTGCGTTTTTCAGAAGATTATTGCTTAAAACATTGTGGCAAAATAAGAAACTGCACGTATGAGTGGGTTAAACTTTAAACTTTAATTTTAGGACGATTATTCATATATATATATCAATCCTTTACCAAACAGTCCAACGTTTTAAAGTAACAATAAAGGCCAACTGTAAACAAAGCGGGTGTTTAAATGCATTTGAATTTATTTCAAACCTTTTAAAAGTATGGAAATTATTGTGAAGATGACAATCTGTCCTTGTACCGTCAGTCCAAGTTTTAGTCGCTGACTGAGAAATTAATTTTAAAACTAGGTTAAAACCTGCCAGATAGCTGTCTCTTTTGTTTACTTTTTGCCTGATTTTAAAATTCTTTTTTCTGCCAGCGACTAACACATGGCCCGACCACACGATAACAGACTGTCATCTTCACAATATTTTCCATACTTTTAAATGGTATGATTTAAATTTAAATGTATTATGACACCTGCTTTGATATTTCGGCCTTTACTGGGCCTTTAACTACCCGAAAAAGAAAGCTTCTGAAAACATTATGCTGGTTACCAGCATTTTCTCCTTTTCCTACAATGGTTTCTTTTCTTTCAACGAACAATTTAATTGGTGCACGAAGGGTTTAATTATATTCATAACATTGGAGCAGTTTTAAAACCAAAATACTTCAAGCCTACGTTACATGATTTTTGCCCTATATACCATTAAAAAAAGTGAAGAATTGTTCAACACTAGTATGTACATGTCTCAAAAAGGTTTTTGTTTCTCATCACTGTGAGCTAATATTGTATCAGAACACCTAGACTCGTTCCCTTTTGCGGACAATGCAGATTAAGATCAGACTGCACAGAACGTGCAGTCTGATCTTGAATCTACACTGTCCGATAAGAAGATATTTTCACCGCTTAAATAACTTTGAAATAGCAACTTTTGAGTTTTTACTATTGGCTTGAAAGTTTCATTTAATTTAACTATCGGGTTCCTTTTCTATAGATGTTTTTTGGGCTCATCTGTCATTAATAATCCTTTAACCCTTTCCTGCTAAGGAAGTGAAATGAAACTTTCAAGCCGATAGTAGAAAAAAACAAATTTTGCTATTTCAGAGGTGTTTTGGGGGAAAGATATCTCCCTTTCGGACATAGTAGATCCAAGATAAGACTGCATTATTCTTGTATCAAAACAACAAATTTCTTTACTTTTTATAAATACTTTTAGGACTTACATATAAGTAATGATTTCTAATCTTTATCCTGCTAAATAAATGAAATGAAACTTTCAAGCCGACAGTAAAAACCCAAATTTTGCTATTTCGGTGGCATTTTTTGGAAAGATATCTCCTTATCGGACAGTGTAGATCCAAGGTCAGACTGCACGTCTGTGCAGTCTGATCTTGATTTACACTGTCCGCAATAGGTCCTTGAGTCGCACTTAGCAGCCTAAGGGTTGAAGTAATGTGAAAAGTGGAGAATTCCTCATAATTTAAAATTCACTAAATTTCTCACAATATTTTCTTCTCCTTTTCTCCACCAAACAATAGTCGTACTGCATCTGTCCTTCAATTCTATCTTTTCAAATCAAAGTATGTCATGAGGGAAATCTTTTTTGGGACATTATGAAGTTTTTTTCATCAGTAATCGACCACTGAAGATCTTTGATGACATGTCATTTTACGGCAATTGAATCATCGATTTGTGTTCGAACGATAGTAGATCTATGAGGTTTGACACGCACAGATCATTTTGTAGCTTTTGGTTTTGTTTTGTTTCAGTCAGTCCCTCTGTTTCTCGGTATGCCTATTTGTCCTTGTGTATTTTGGGCATTTCGAGTCTGTCTGTCTGTCTGTCTGTCTGTCCGTCCGTCTGTCTCTCTCTCCTCTCTCTCTCTCTCTCTCTCTCTCTCTCTCTCTTTCTCTCTCCATTCTTTTTCAAACAACTAAACATTTTAACAGTGACAAAGTAACAGTAACTGGATATATTCAAAATGAAAAGAACAAAAAAAAAAGTTAAACCATATTCTGCTAAATGAGTGAAATGAAAATTTCAAGCCTATGGTAAAAACCAGATTTTTGCTTTTTTAAAGGTTTTTTTTTTTTTAGGGAAAAACTCATTGTCGGACAGAGTAGTTCCAAGATCAGACTGCACGTTCTGTGCAGTCTGATTTGGGATCTGCACTGTCCGCAAAATGTCATTGAGTCTCGCTTAGCATTCTAAGGTATTTTTGAGAGAAAAGAATTCTCCCTGTCGGACAGTGTAGATCCAAGATCAGACTGCACGTTCTGTGCAGTCTGATCTTAATCTACACTGTCTGCAAAATTTAATTGAGTGGTGCTTAGCAGCCTATGTGTTATTTAAAAACAGTTTAACTTACCTTTCAAACTCCGCTAACTTTCTCGTACGTCCATATTTTCTATACTTCCGTTTATGCCTTGCGTTGAAAGGATCTAGAATAACTGGTGAATAATACATTGTTACTTGCGGAATATCCATTATTTACGAGAAACATAATCTTTAAGTTTTTTTTTTCGTGTGTGTCTGTTTTCGTTGTATTCTTAGTTTTAAATTAAGTCCACTTTGGTTTGTATGCTTATTTAATTCCGTTTAATACATTGTTACTTTCGGAATATCCATTCTTTAACAGAAACATATTCTTCGAAGGTCTTCTTTTTCTGTGTTCGCTGTATTTTTTATCTTTCATTGATTTCACTTTGATTCGTAGGCTTATTTAACTTCTAAACCCTTTTATGTCACGACAAAATTTTAGACTGGTCCAAATCGAAAGCATTTGCAGACGACAAATTAAATGTTGCACAAATTGTGAATTTACCTTTGATAGGGTAGAAAACATTGTGGGAAAAGGAGAAAATTCTGGTTACCAGCATTCTCTCCTTTTCCCACAATGTTTTCAAAAGGCCTCTTTCTTGGGGTCTTTAAAAATCATGAAAGGGTTATTCATGAACCTATATGATCACATACACATGTATCTCCACATATTTTGTGAAATAAAAGTATTGGTTTTCTCATATATCTACATTAATTCGCAAGTTTATCTTTTTTATCACATATCTTTCTGTATGATTACATACGTTTCTCTGTATTATTTGTGAGTTACGTGACATTACGCAAGATATTCAAATCACTGACAATGAAAGGGAAAACATGCAAAACTGTGAACGCATCACTTCATATAGACGTTTCTTGTAGCAGTCCACTCGATTTGAAAACATTGTGGTAAAAGGATTGATTGATATTATTGGATTTTAATGCCGTTTAACAGCTTAGGTCATATCACTGCGGTCAGTGCACCTACGTATGTGTTTCCTGGCTTTCTTACACCAGTACTGACACAACTTTCTTTGCAAATCACTGACTACTTTTCTCACATGCATCAAAAGTGAGAGACGAAAATTCGCCGGAAGGAAAGTTCGCCTCGTCCGGGTATCGAACTCGCAAGCACCAGGTCACGAGTCAGATACGCTAATCACTGGGCTATCCAGCCAGGCTTATGATATGGGAAGAAATTGGTCCTAAACAAATATATATGAGCATGCTCTGTGGAAAGGGGGTTTAATGCATCTGCGAAAAGTATCGACCCGGGTCAGCCTGCGCAGTACGCGCAGGCTGACCTGGGCCGAAACTTTTCGCTATTGGTCAATTTTCTGTATGGCCAAGGACCAATCTATCTCATGATTAAGTTGGTTGTTGAAAAAAAAAGTGGCTATTAGGGGTCCATAAATATGTGATGACTTGCTTGGTGCCGTGGGTTATGGAGATGCATTAAGCCCCCTTTTTGCCGGAAAATGGCTGATATATTTTTTTAACCCTTTCCCAAACGGCAAATTTTGAACCAGACCAAATTGAAAGTATTTTGCAGATGACAAATTAACAGTTGCTAAAAAGATGATTTTTCTATATGACAGGGTAGAAAACATTGTGGGAAAAGGAGAAAATGCTGGTTACCAGCATTTTCTCCTTTTCCCACAATGTTTTCAAAAGGCTTCTATTCCTGACCCGTAAAAACCAGGGATTGTTTGGGAAAGGGTTAAATAACATGTCTCTAACAAGCTAATGCCTCAGTATTACGTATCCAACTCTTTATCCAACAATCCTGACTTTTAACGACCCTGATCAATGAAGAAAGATTCGTCAAACATTTATGGAAAAAATAAAAGAAACACGTGCACAACCAGCATTTTCTCCTTTTCTCACAGTGTTTTAAATCCTTGCCAAGATAAATCCCACCATTTCAGCTACGTTTTATTTTATCGTCTGCAAATGCATTTAAGTTATAAAAGTTTGGAAGCCGTCGCTTGGTTTAGCGTTAATCTTTAACCTGCTAAAAAAATGAAATGAAACTTCCAAGATGGTAGTAAAAACCAAGATTTTGCTTTTTCAAAGGTAATTTTGGACGAAAGATATCTTCTTATCGGACAGTGTAGATCCAAGATCAGACTGCACGTTCTGTGCAGTCTGATCTTGATCTACACAGTCCGTAAAAGATCCTTGAGTCGCGCTTTGCAACCTATGGGTTAAAAATAATTGTAAATAAAAAAGTGCGACCTGCCTCATAAAGATCACACACGTTGGTTAATAAAGAATTACGACGAAATTTAATCCAGCATGAATTTTTACAACTAATCTTTCTATAAGATACAAATCCATTCGATCAAAGCAGCTTAAAGCCCCAATAGTGCCCAAGAGTCAACAAAGCGGGTGCTAAAGTGCATTTGAATTTAGACCGTACATTTTAAAAGTTTCGAAATTATTGTAAAGATGGCAATTGGTTATTGTACAGTCGGTGCAAGTGTTAGTCGATGATAAAGAAATAAATTTTAAAACTAAGTAAAAAGTAAACAAAAAATAGAGCCATCTGGCGACTTTTGACCTACTTTGAAGATCAATTTTTCTGTCAGCTACTAACACTTAGACCGACTGTACAATAAAAGATTGTCATTTTCACAATAATTGCCATACTTTTAACTGGTATGATTTAAATCAAATGCATTTTAACACCCATACCTTTTACTTTTGGCAGCTACTGGGCCTTTGAATAACGCTCACGTGTGTAAATAATAAGTTACGACAAAATTGAATGCTGCATGAAGTTTTACAACTGATCTCTCTATCAGATACAAATTCATTCCATCGCAGCAACTTACCCCTTTGGTTGCTAAGCGCGATTCAAGGACCTTTTGCGGACAGGTAGATCAAGATCAGACTGCACAGAACGTGCAGTCTGATCTTGGATCTACAGTGTCCGATACGGAGATATTTTTACCCCTAAAATAACTTTGAAATTGCAACATTTAAGTTTTTATTGACGTTATTGGCTTAAAAGTTTCATGTAACTTTTATTAGCAGGTAGAGGGTTAGTGTATCATAAACTTGAGCAAAAGCTCTGCCAAAAGGGGGCTTAATGCATCTCCGTGATACATGATACCAGGCAAATCATCACATAAGTATGGATCAATAAAATTCATTTTGTACAAAAACCGACTGAATCATGAGGTACACTGGTCCTGTGGCATGCACAAAATTGATCAAACGCAAAAAGTGTCGGCCTGGGTCAGCCTGTCCGAACTGTGCAGGCTGACCTGAGTCGATTTTTTTTGCAGATGCATTAAACCTCCTTCTCACAGAGCGTGGTTTATTTATGAGTTATCGTCCATTGAAGAATTCAACCTATATTGTATCTCATAAAAATTACTCACATACATGTACTTATCTTTATACAAACAAAGGCAATCGATATCCATGCAGGGTTTTTCATTTAAACATACAAAAATCCAGATCCATTAAAATTACTCGAGGGCATGGGCTTCTAAAATCATATCAAAGATATTCAAAAGTCTTCGTTTGTTTGGTACAGTGGTAATGGCTCGTAATAAGCGATGGCTCCTTTTCCTACAGTGGTTATATAGGGTATCCGTGTTAAATGTCGTAATTTTATGGTACAGGGTTTAACATATTTATTATCTATGCATGTACTCCGACCTGTAATATAAATCCTCATTTGACCCATTTTTTTCTACTGATGATTAAACTGGTCCGGCCGGCTAGCTAAATGGTAAGCATATCTAACTCGTGACCTGGATGTTGCGGGCGCAATATCCGGTTGAGGCAAACTTTCTTTCCGCCGTTTTTTCACCTCTCACCTCTGATGCATGTGAGAAAAGTTGTCAGTGACTTGGAAAGAAAGTTGTGTCAGTACTGCTGTGAGAAAGCCAGGAAACACATGCGTAGTGCGCTGACCGCCGCGATATGACTTAAGCTGTTAAACGGCGTTAAACGTCAATGCAAACAAATAATTTTAACCGATTAAACTGAAAGCTGTCCTAATTCACGAATATAAGAAAAATTCCTTCGAAAAAGTTATTCTTATTTCTTTTAACTTCTTTCTATATCTGTTATCACTTCGTCTATAAATTGTGAATTGAGACCCGCTAGTAGAAGCCTTTTGGGGACACTCTCTTGTTAAGAGAAGAAATGGTGGTTACTGGCACATCTTTCAAAGAGAACTCCAATACATACAGCCATTATCTAGTTTGTAGACTGCAAATGCATTCAATATGTATGATTCAAACATTTAAACCATAGGCGAAAACTGTTAGAAAGAATTGAACCTGTCGCAATGACTATCATCAATCCTCGGAAAGAAATTCCGGTAGGCCGAGAAGGGGATCCAAACCAGCGACCCCTCTGTGCTCAAGTCTTGCACACTACCGACTCCGCTACCGGGGCTCGAAGAAAGAGTTAGAGAAATAAACTGTCGCCTGACAAAAAGAACGCGGAAAAATCTATACAAATAATACCACAGATAAGTAGTTAAGGCACTGTCAAGCTTGACAATAGAAGTAACCTTTTTCCAAACGACAAAGTAATATTAGACCTGTCTAAACTGATAGAATTCGCAGACGACGATTCAAAATGTAGCTCAAATATTGGGACTTGTCTTTGAAGTGGTGGAAAACATTGTGGGAAAAAGGAGAAAATGCTGGTTACCAGCATTTTCTCCTTTTCCCACAATGTTTTCAAAAGGCTTCTTCTTACTCAGGATCGTTATAAGACGGGCTTATTTGGTCACACAACCCCGATTTTTAACGACCCTTAGGAAGAAGCCTTCCGAAAACTTCGTAGGAAAAGGAGCAAATGCTGGTAACCAGCATTTTCTCCCTTTTCCCACAATGTTTTCTACCCTATCAAAGACAATTATGTTCATCAATTGAGCCACATCTAAGTTGTCGTCTGTAAAGGTTTTCAATTTGGAAAAAAAATCTACATGCGTTGTTTGGTATAAGAATTAGGGCAGTGTCAAGGACCCATTGCGGACAGTATAGATCAAGATCGGACTGCACAAAAGGTGCAATCTCATCTTCGATCTACACTGTTTGATAGGGACATATCCCCCCCCCCCCCCCAAAGAAAACATTTTAGCCACATATAGAGTATAACCTGTCCAAACCGACCCCTAGATAATCTGTACATGTAAATTTGGAAAATGTCTACGTTTTTGTCGTGTGGTAGAAGAATTAGGACACTGTCAATACCGACAATGGAAGTTAACAAACATTTACAAAAGACACAATATTACATTCTTCTTTTACTAGAGGCATCAAAGAGAAATCTTACACTACCAATTTAAGGTCCCTTTATAAACTTAATAGGCTTCTTAATACTGAGCCACTTATGCCCAATAAAAGCACAAATAACACTAACCGCTGTAGCTTGTAAATTCTTGAAATGCTTAAACACGGAGTCACTAGTTTGATCCCCGGCTCGGTCAATTTCTCTCCGAGGATTCACGATAGTCATTGCGACAGAATTCATTTCTCTCTCACCGCTGACCATTCTTTCGACGATGGTTATGTGGGAAAGCAGCCAGTCGCTTGGAAAGAATATTGTGCAGAGTACTGGCAAAAGAAACTCCAGGAAAGTACGGATAGGTGCACCGGCCGCCGCGATATAACTGAAATAATGGCTACAATCAATCAATTAATCCTTTACTAGCGACCCATCAGAAAGAAATCCTACGCTATCAATTTCACCCTTAGGCTTCTATATACGACTCAAGTACCTATTGCGGACAGTGTAGATCAAGATCAGACTACACAAAATGTGCAATCTGATCTTGGATCTACACTGTCCGATAAGGACAAATTTTTTTCTCCTCCAAAAAGTACCTTTGAAATTTGTCTTTTAAAGAATTGAAAACATTGTGGGAAAAGGAGAAAATGACTAGCATTTTCTCCATTTCCCACAATGTTTTCAAATCCTTTGTTAAAACTCTTGTGTCGTAAAGGATTAAGGTTTTTTTTATAGACTTGATAGGTTTCTTAATACCGAGCCACTTATGTCCAATAAAAGCACAAATGACCCTCATCGCCGTAGCTTGTAAAACCTAGGAATCTTTAACATTTTACCAAACTCTTTACCTGGCAATTTCTACCTTGAGAAAGAAGAATTTAAGGGAAAAATAGAAAACACCATAGAAAAAAGGAGAAAATGTTGGTAACCAGCATTTTTTTCCTTTTCCCATAGTGTTTTCTACCATTTCAAAGACAAAATATCAATATGCTCTACTTAAAGTGGCACTTTGATTATTTTGAAAAACGCGATTGTTACTATTTTAAGATTGTTGTCGTTTGCGTCCCGATTTAACGTCGTTGTTTTTAACAAAAACTGTTTCGTGCTTGAGCCAATTTGCACAGTTTATCATATTTACCACGTGGTCGTTTTCTATCTGCAGGTAGGGCGACTGAAATGTTTTTGTGTTTCTGTAACATTTGTCTAGAATGATTGACGAGAAAATGAGAAATCGTTCTTTATCAAGGTCCAAACTCGAGTAAAACTGTGTTTCGTATTTTTACAACGTTCTCCTTTGTAGAGAATACAAAAGTTGTCCGGCTTGTATTTGCGCTGTATAATGGGCCCAGTATTAGAAAAGTTTATTCTGCGGGTTCGCAAAAACATTTGTGACAAGCGTTTATTCTGCAGCCCTGTGAGGCCACGTGCGATTTTAATACTTCTATTTACTGTGTTTCTCTTTTACACGAAACAGTTTAAAGTAGCAAGCACGTGAAGTCTTTGGTTTCTAAACAAATATTTGATCTTAGAACGTTTAACACATTACAGGGATAGTACTGTCAAACGGTAATTTTCGGCAACAACAGAAACTTGATTTAAATGTTTTCGTAATATTTTTGTGATGATGATGATGATGATGATGGTGGTGGTGGTGGCGGTGGTGATGAAGGGGATGATGAGGAGGATGTGATTGCGTATTTATCTCATAAAAGTCCTTATCCTGTCAAATTAGAGTCAATCGCAATAAAAAAAAAGTTTTCTTTAAATTCATTGCTTTTTTCGAAAATCATGACTGGATCCATTATTCGGAAAAGCGAAGTGTAGACCACGGTCTTAACTCCCTTTAACATATATCCACACTTTCATATTGCAATGTAAGTTTATAGAAACACAGAGAAGCAATGATGGATAAACATTTTTTCCATATTTTTGTTGTTTGACATATTTTTTTAAGTTTAACAGGTGATTGTAAGTAGGCTACATGTATTATAAAAACAAGTGAGATAAAAGATGGATCCAAAAAATGAAAATGACAGATAGAGTCTTTACTCGGTTTTAACACCGCATCAAAAGTATTTAAACGGCATAACGATAGCCTTTGCGTCTGTTTCTGTGTTCATGGTGTTGTCGAACTTCACTCTTTGAAAACTATTGAATACTTTTCCACTTTAACTGAGTCACAAAGTAAGGTTTATATTAAAATAAATTGATCAAGATCCGTGTTAACTAACCATATTTAAGAACATTCTAATCTAAATCTTATTCTCAAGATTTTTTCTTTTTATTTGAAAGTAATACTACTTCTGATTGGCTAAACCAAACGGTTTAGCCAATCAGAAGTGGTATTACTTTCTTAATCTAGAATTAGACTCAGAATGAAATTGATAAAGAATGGTTGGTATATACGAACCCAGCAGAAATAACTGTTCACGCTTTCTATTTCATTTGGATATTGCTGCATCTCGTATGGCATATATTCTTAATAAAGGGGAGGTACAGTTTTCCATCAAAGGCTCAGTATAAATTCCAGACGTCATAGATTTCAGCCATGCGCTGGCAAAAGGGGGTTTAATACATCACCGTGATGCATTATACCACGCTAGTCATTAAACAACTATGGATCCAAAATTACCCTTCATGGATATCGATTGCCTTTGTTTGTTTATAGATAAGCACATGTATCTTTTTACGAGATACCATATAGGTTGAACTCTTCGATGGATGACAACTTTTTATTGAGCCTTGTTCTGTGAAAAGGAGGTTTAATAAATCTGTAAAAGGTATCGATTCAGGTCAGCCTGCGCAGTTCGCGCAGGCTGACCTGGGCCGACACTTTTTGCGTTTGATCAATTTTGTGCATGCCACAGGACCAGTGTACCTCATGATTCAGTCGACTGTTATACAAAATTAATTTTATTGATGCATACTTATGTGATGACTAGCTTGGTATCAAGTATCACGGAGATGCATTAAGCCCCCTTTTGTCAGAACATGGCTCAAGTTTATGATACATCAACCCTTAACCTGCTTAAAAAAGTTATATGAAACTTTCAAGCCAATAACGTTAGTAAAAACTTAAATGTTGCAATTTCAATTTTATTTTGGGGCAAAAAATCTCCTTATCGGACAGTGTAAATCTAATATCAGACTGCACATTCTGTGGAGTCTGATCTTAATGTGCAGTCTGATCTTGATCTACACTGTCCTCAAAAGTTCCTTGAGTCGCGCTTAGCAACCTAAGGGTTCAGCTGCTGTGATAGAATGTATTTGTATCTTATAGAGAGATCGGTTGTAAAACTTCATGCTGGATTGAATTTTGTCGTAACTTTATTAACACAGGTGAGCTTTCTTTAAAGGCCCAGTAGAGACCAAAAGTAAACAATGCGGGTGTTAAAATGCATTTGATTTAAATCATACCATTTGAATGGTAATTATTGCGAAATTGTACGATCGGTCTAGGTGTTAGTCGCTGACAGAAAAATTGTTTTCAAAAGTAGGTCAAAAGTGGCCAGGTCGCTCTATCTTTTGTTTAATTTTTACTTAGTAAAAGGGAGTTTAATACATCTCCGTGATGCATTATACCATGCAAGTCATTAAACAACTATGGATCCAAAAATCCATTTTGTCTAACAACCGGCTTGAATCCTGAGTTGAAATAGTCCTTGGACAGGTAGGAGACTGACCAAAAGCAATAAGTTCCGACCCGGGTTAGCCTGCGCGGTCTGGATAGGCTGGCTTGAGTCGAGACTTTTGGAAGATGCATTTAATCCCCTTTTAACAGAATATTGCCCATTTTTAAGTTACACAGAACCCAACCCATCCCTACCCCGAAAACATACTACCCCTGCCTTCCTTCAAATCCTCTCGCATTGGGTGCTTACTTCCCTATTTGTGCGTTCCTGAAGTCAAACTCTTTGACAAAGGACAAAATGTTGGACTTGTCCAAATTGAAAGCATTTGCAGACAACAACATAACTGTGATTCACAAATTGAAATTTGTTTGTGGAAGAGTGGGAAACATGGTAAGAAAATGAGAAAATGCTGGTTACCAGCATTTTCTTCTTTTACCACAATGTTTTCAAAAGCTTACTCCCCAAAGGCGTTAAAACTCGTGATTGTGTGGTGAAGGCTTAACATTGACAGGCAGTAGTATACCTGAAAATTCTAAAAATTCTACCAACAGTTTAAATAAAGCTAATAATACCCTTTTTGCACCATTTTCAATCTCCCGTCATTCAAAAAAAGAATTAATAAATGAAACACCACGTGCGTCACTTCTTATTATGACGAACTTTATTTTTTTCACAAAACTCACATGCCAGCCATTTTCGAGAAATAAATTTAAGCATATCTTGAATTTTTCATGATCACTACTTTTCCTACCAAAAGTTAAAAATCAAATAATCACTATTTAATTATATTTGAAATAAAATAATGTTAAAATCTTTAAATATTATATTATCACTATTCTTGCCTTTCACTGCACAAAAAAAAACCCTATAAGACAATATATGAAGAACCTTTCAATTTATTTGTAAGTTCCATTTTAAGAAGTTATGCACATTCAGCAATAAGGGGTATAGTCCAATAGTTATTATCACAAATGACCAAAACTTGAAAAGAAAGATTCCTTTCCAAAAATTTTCATTGCCATAATCAGATAGTGTTAATTGTAAAGATCTTTTAGCGAAGACCATTTCTATACAAAACAAATGAACTGAATAGCTGTATTCTTTAAAAATCCGCTAACCCCAAACTTCTAATATACCTTAGTTGTAATTTCACCCATTCAACGTTTTGTCTAATATGTATGAGCCATGCTCTTTGAAAAAGGGGGCTTAATGCATCTGCAAAAAGTTTCGACCCATGTCAGCCTGCGCAGTCCACGCAGGCTGACATGGGTCGAAACCTTTTGCTTTTTGTGAATTTTCTGAATATGAAAGACCTATTCTACGTCAAAATCCAGTCAGTTGTTAGACTAAATGGATTTCATAGATCCATAAATACCGATGACTTACTTGGTATTATGCATGGTGGAGATGTATTAAGCCCCCTTTTGCCGAAGCATGGCCCATATGTATCTGCCTTCTCAAGTCCAAAATTCACAAGGAAAACAAAAGGGGCCGGGTACAACCGATGAAAAATTTCGAACTCAAAATAATTAGGTGATGTGTATTTTGAGACGTTTGTGAATATTTTGCAAAATCTAAACATTTGAAAGTTTTCTACAATTTGCCATATTTTAATGCAAATGCTGTACGTTCCAACTGATCTTATAATAATGCCAATTTGTAACATTTTTGTTATCACCACTAATCTCCTCCTCGACATATCCATCACTATCGTCTTCATCATCACCATCATCATCATCATCATCATCATCATCACCATCATCATCATTATTATTATTATTAATTCTTTACTAATGTAAGTGAATGTAATCTAGCCATTTATCAAAAATTTGAGTATTAATGCCAGTATATTTGGGATGTGTACCTTTAACGTGATACAGGATCGACATATAAGCCCCTTTTACAAATAACTGATTGGCAACTAGCTAAAAAGTTCTGAATTCAATATTATAAGCCCGTTGAATCTGAGTAAATTTATTTCGAGCATGTAACAGTTTTCGATCATGATAAACTTGAAAAATAGAAAAGAAAAAAAGAATATTTGTTGTTGGTTGGCCTTATGGTTGTTCCGATCTTGGACTTCCCTGATGGTTTGGAGAATTTAAATGATTCCTCATTATCAGAGTCCGAAACTTCTCATTTACGATAAGGACGTAGGCAGCCCCCACTTAAACCCCCCCCCCCCCTTTCCTTGGTCCTTTATCAAACAACTCTGTTATTAACTATCCTGACTGCAAGGAATTTTCTGATCTTTTTTTTTTTGTAAAAGGAGAAAATACTACTTGTTATTGATTGATTTTCTGTTTATTTATAGTAGCCAACCAAGTTACGCACGGTTGGTGAAAGCACCGTCACACGGGACCACGGTTTGATGGGGCTCGGACTCACACCCTCAAGTGGCCCGAGACTTGATGTTTACAAGTCATAGGCTCTACAACTCGAGCTATTCGGGTTCATAAAATAGAAAAAGCTTGATATCAGCATTTTCACCGATTCAAACATTTTTTTCTAGCTAGATCAAAGGCAAATCTCATCACTTGAGCCACATTTATCATCAGAAAATGCTTTCAATACGGATTGGTCTAAAAGTTTGCAGTCTGGTAAAGAATTAGGTTATGAACCATTTCACTACGTCGGATATGACATAATGTTTTACAAATAAGCTTATGTTATCTAAGGATCATGAACTTGTATCCGCGAGCTATTTTGATCGTGAAACAACTTGAAGATCAATAATAGCATATTTGGTTTTGGTATTGGTTGTCGAGATTTGGGATTCTCGCCATTGCTTGGGAGTATCCTTTTTTTCCTTCATTGTCGTGTCTAGACACTCCTTCTTTGCTCTGATTAGTATGCACGTTAACGCATATGTAGATTCGCTTCATCAGTCCATCACCGTCTGCATATAACTCTTTGTCCACTTCCGGTTAATTGCTCAGTTTGAAAAAAATAACCTTTCATTCTAAATGCGCAAAAAATATGAAATCAAACACTCGAACACTTTCCATTGAAAATTCTTAGTCAATAGGTAAATCACATATATTCAGAGCTTCCAAAATTTTGACGCTGGAAAAAAAGATCAATGTATCGAACAGGGTGGATCCAAGATCAGACTTCACGTTCTGCACAGTCTGATCTAGGTCTACACTGTCCGCAAAAGAGCCTTGAGCCGCTCCCAGTAGTCTAAGAGTTAAGGGACAATGTTGCTGATCGATATTTTCGAGGCTGTTTCGAAAGACAGAAAAAGGTTAATCGTATTTGGGCAACCTTCTAATTCTTATCCTCTCTGTCAACAGTACAAGTTTATAAACAATATGTACCAAACCTTTTAATCTTACCCCACTGTTTTTTAAACAAATAATAAAATCTACTTATTGACTCGAACTGGGTATGGCTAAACTTGAAAAAAATATATATGAGCCAAGCTCTGGCAAAAGAGGGCTTAATGCATCTCCGTGATGCATGATACCAAGCAGGTCGTCACAGTATTACAGACCCATAAAATCCATTTTATATAACAACCTACTGAATTATGAGGTACACTAGTCCTTTGAGCTGCAGAAAATTGACTAATAGCAAAAAGTTTCGGCCCAGGTCAGCCTGCGCGAACTGCGCAGGCTGAGCCGAGTCGATACTTTTTGCAAATGCATTAAGCCCCTTTTTCACAGAGTGTGTGTGTGTGTGTGTGTGTGTGTGTGTGTGTGTGTGTGTGTGTGTGTGTGTGTGTGTGTGTGTGTGTGTGTGTGTGTGTGTGTGTGTGTGTGTGTGTGTGTGTGTGTGTGTGTGTGTGTGTGTGTGTGTGTATATATATATATATATATATATATATATATATATATATTCATTCTCGCATGTATGAAACCGACGTCAAACTGCACGAAAGTGAATGCTGATCTTGGTGCACATTTTTTTTTTTTGCGAAGGACATCAGAAAAGTTATGAATCCGTTTGGGAGAACTGAGTTTCAGCACCAGACTAAGTTGGAATTCTTCACCTTGCCCAAGACATGTCCACATCATATGACCACCGCCGCGTGCTGGAATCCAAACATAGGATTTGTTGATTACACTTCTAAAGCCTAGGCCACAGAGGACGAGTTAAGTGTATCTTAATTTCCTGTCATGAACCTACTACAGTAATAAAGATCAAGGATTAAGTCACCAGTTCGAAACAAGCTTGTTAAACAGTTCAATCCTTCAAGCGCTTAGCATATCTCAAGTTGATTTTGCGGACAGTGTAGATCAAGATCAGACACCAGTCTAATCGTTGATCTACACTGTCCGCGTCCTTCTAATATATTACATGGCCAAAGCAGGTTGAAATTGAAATATTTGAAATATCTTTGCCGTCTATTCCTGATTGAAAAGATCTTTCTTCATCGATTTTGTGCTCTAAGGTTCAAGTAGTTTAAGTGGTATCGAGTGTATTTTGTTTTTCTTCAACCCATTACCTCTTGAACAGAACTGAGCAGACAATTAAAATACATCATTATGTTAATAAGGGTAATAATAAGTTATTTCGTTGGAATGGTATCCCGCGCCGAAAAAGATCTTTTTTGATACAAACATATAAAAGGTATTATGGTTTGTATGTACACGTGGCCTCTTTGTTATTGGTCTATAATGAAATCATACATTAAGCCCCCTTTTTCATGACATGGCATTTCATTAAATATAAAAAAAAAAGAAAGAATGATTGTCTGTGGCTTATGATAAATAATATAAAGTTGAAGTTTAATAAAATTTTATCCAGTACTTAAAGAGATATTGGCCCTGGATGGAAATAAACATTAAGCTCCCCTTTTTCATTACACGGCAAAAAACTTCAATATCGGCTGACTATCATAAGGAAAACAAATATGAAGCTTCATCCATTTTTGTGAAGGATTTTAGAAGATATCTGTCCGGATGGACGGACGGACGGACGAACAAGGCAAAAACTATATCCCCTCGCCTTCGGCGGGGTATAATAAAGGTCTGATACATGAATGTGTGTGGCAATGTAATGGCAAGAAGACAAAGTGCTCGTTACGCGCATTTTTTTCACGTTTGCCACAATGGTTCCAAAAGTGGTCTTCCGGAGGACAAGAGGACGCAAGCATTCGTCTGCTTAAAGTATTGTACTGACATAAAAAATACCTTATCCATAGATACGCCTAGACGTAATAGCAATCCGCGCAGGCTGACCTGAGTCGAAATTTTTTGCTATTTGTTAATATTCTGCATGTTAAGGGACCAGTCTATCCAATCGTTCTGTTGGATTTTTGACAAAATAGTTTCTATGGATCCATGATTATGTAATGACTTGTTTGGTATAATGGATCACGGAGAAGCATTAAACCCCCTTTTCCAAGAGCACGGCTCGAATAATATTGATACGACATTAACTACATGTAATTACCATGTAAAACAGATTTCGACTGACGACTTTAAAAAATATCCACGTAAAACATCCTTGTAAAGTACTGATTCATCCAAATGAATTATACTTTACTGTTCGAGTACTTGTGAAACAAATGTGGCAGTGGAATTTCTCAACACGAAATAGTTCTCCGATATCTATCTATCTATCTATCTATCTATCTCTGTTTCTCTCTCTCTCTCTCTCTCTCTCTCTCTCTTCGTCAACATCTTCGATAGCTTTATACCTTCGTGACATTGTTTTTATTTTGTCACTCTAGATAATGAATGTAATTTATTTCTGAATGTCCGTCTGTCTCCTGCCATTCATATAGTATATCAGATCAGCATCTTTATATGAAACGTCTATTCAAAATACAGTCGTTAGAATATACGTATTCATGTAAAGTTAGTTTGGGATACTGCTATATCTGAGCCATGTTCTGTGATGAAGGGGTTTAATGCATCTGTAAAGAGGATCTACCCATGTCAGCCTGCGCAGTATGCGCAGGCTGACATGAGTCGAAACTTTTTGCTATACGTAAATTTTCTGCATGTCAAAGGACCATTCTACCTAATGCTTCAGTCGATTGTTAGACTTTATAGATTTCATGGATCCATGATTATAATTATGATGACTTGCTTTGTATAATGCATCACAGAAATGCACTAAACCACCTGTTGTAAGAGCATGGCGCATCTTTAATTGAACGAAAATTAAAAAAAAAAATGTATGATAAAAAAAAATCACGAACCTGATTTCTAAGTAGTAATCCAATTATTCCAAATATTTCAGAAAACAAGAATCCAACATGGGAATTACGATCAGACTTCAATTACTAGTATCTGTTATAACCACCCGCATAGCATTACAGGCCGGTGCACTATGACCTATTGTTGATTTCAGTAACTTAATCCTTTATCAGACCACAAAATTTTAGACCAGTCCAAATTGAAAGAATGTACAGACGACAAAATAAATATGGCGTAAATGATTGTTTTTGTACTGAGAATGGTAGAAAATATTGTGAGAAAAGGAGAAAATGCTGGTTAACAGCATTTTCTCCTTTTCTCACAATGTTTTCAAATGCCGTCCTCCTCACGGTTGTTAAGACACGGGATTCTTTGAAAAAGGGGTTATCCTAAGAACGCTGAATTAATCCAGCGGAGATCAATTCAGACGAAAAAAACAGTCGCAATATGGCAATTTTTAAAGCTGTTTTGGCCAAAATATGCTACAAAGTAGCGAACAGTGTGGATCCAAGATCAGACTGTGCGTTCTGTGCAGTCTGAGCTTTATCTACACTGTCCACGAGGGCAACATGAGATTAGCTTATCTCCAAAGGGTTGAACTCTTTACCACACACTTTGCTTTTCTACGACTCTGAGAAAAATTGCTTTTGAAAACATTGTGGGAAAAAGGAGAAACCGCAAGTAACCAGTAATATCTCCTTTTCCCAAAATGTTCTATACCCTTCTAGAAACAAATTTCAATTTTGGAGTCACATTGATTTTGTTGTCTGCAAATGCTTTCAATTTGGACTGGTAAAAAAAATTGTTGTTTGGTTAAGAGTTAATATTCAATAAATTCTATGATAGGATTAGTCCAAATCATTATAATGAATTAATTTCCTTGACCGAGCGATCCATTTGTACTTATGTTTTGTCATGTAAGGAAAAGATCACGTGTTTTTTCATTTAATCCATTTCAACGTATAATTGAGTCATGCTCTGTGAAAAAGGGGCTTAATGCATCTGCAAAAAGCATCGACCCATGTCAGCCTGCGCAGTTGGCGCAGGCTGACATGAGTCGAAACTTTTTGCTATTGGTCAATTTTCTACATGTCAAAGAACAGTTCGACTTCATGATCCACCCGGTTATTCTACAAGATTGATTTTATTTATCCACAATTGTGTAATGACTTGCTTGGTACAATGTATCACGGAAATGCAATACGCCCCCTTTTGTCAGAGCATGGCTCAAATATCTCATATACAAAAAAAGAAAAGAGAAGTTGAATGCCCTTTACAGTTTACAACTTCGATAAATATTGTTGGAAAAAGGAGCAATGGCATGTAACAACCAATTATTTCTTTCCCAACAATCTTTCCACACTGTTGATTGACAATATTTTCTTTTCTTTAAATGTTTGTTCTTTATATAATTTGTAATTGGTTTTTGGTAGAAGAAAATTAGCCGGTATGTGATTGGGATGTCTCGTCAATATTAAGACCTAATATAGACCAGTTAGAATAACACAGGAATAAACTAAAAATAAAACAAATACCTTCTTTCTTTTCACTGAAAGCAGTGTTGAAAAAAGGCATTTTTTTTTTAAAATATAAAAGCCGCTTCCCATGGTGACCAGCTGGTTTTTCAAACTGTCTCTTACAGTTGCGTAAAAAGTCATAATTGTATTGATATAATAAAGTTGGCCGAATCTCTATATCGTTTGCCAAATCTACCTAACTTTAACTCTTATCCTGCTAGACTTGACAATGCCTGTATTTTGCAGAGATCATAGACCAAGTCCAGTCTACACATACGTTCAATCTGATCTGCGTCTACTTTCTCAATGGTTTCAGCCAAAACTTTCTAATCCATACTAATTAAAATCAGCCATGCACTGTAAAAAGGGGACTTAATGCATCTGTAAAAAGTATCTACCCAGGTCAGCCTGCGCGGTCCACAGGGGTTAATTCGACAGGGTAAGGATTCATCACGTTTAGCTTTTTTGATCAATGAAAAGGGGAAATATTAGCGAATAATCAATCAGAATTATGTTAATCCTTTACCAAACAACCCCGTCCTTTAACAACCCTGAGGACGAAGAATTTTTGAAAATATCGTGGGAAAAATAGAAAGTGCGGGTAAGTAGCATTTCCTCCTTTTCCAACACCGTTTTCTACCTTTTTAAAAAAGCCATCCAGCCGTTCAGCCATATATCAGTCGTTGTCTGCAAATCCGTTTAAAGAAACTTTCGGGACTTTTCTGACTGGCAGACAGGAATTGTACTGATTTGTTAACCTTTCGACATGAAGTTCGGTTTTAGCTGTTAAGCTGGCGATATAGATCAAGATCAGCCTGCAAGTTTAGTCTCCGTCAATAAAATACCTACTCTTTCATTTCAGGCTAAAATTTAGATTGATTTATGATTCTCATCAACAAAATGCATGGCAAGTCTTCTAATTTCTATATTTAGAAATGTGCTGCGCTCTGGCAAAAGGGGGCTTAATGCTACGCCGTGATACATTATTACACGCAAGTCATCACATATTCATGGATCTATAAAATCGATTTGTCTAACAACCCACTGTACCATGAGGTAGAATGGTCCTTGGACATGCAGAAAATTTACAAATAGCAAAACATTTCGACCAATGTCAACCTGCGCGGTCGACGCAGGCTGACCTGAGTCGATACTTTTAGCAGATGCATTAAGTCCCCTTTTTACAGAGCATGGCTCAAATATTTTTAACCAGTTCGTTGCTGTAGGCGAAAAAGAGTACTTTTACGGACGGGATAGATAAAAATCAGACTGCACAGAACGTGCAGTCTGATCTTGATCTATACCGTCCGCTTTCTTAGTCAAGGCTACAAGAGCAAAATCTTTATGAGTTTCATTGGATTGTATTTTCAACCGTCGAAAAAAAAAAGCTCGAGTTTACATACGTATTTAGCACTAAAAGAGCTAATTTCTTTACCAAATCATCAAATTTTACACCTGTCCAATTTGAAAGCATTTGCAGACGACAAATTAATTTTGGCTAATATGGCGAGTTCAATCTCTTAAAGGATAGAAAACATTGCGGGAAAAGGAGAAAATGCTGGTTACCAGTATTTTCTCCTTTTCCCACAGTGTTTTCTAAAGGTTTCTTCGGGTCGTTAAAACTCAGGACTGTGTGGTACAGGGCTAACAGTCCACGTTGGAATGCAGGTTTCATAGCATAGGTCTCTACACCATTTTATGAATTGAACTCAATTAAACATGGCATTCTTTCTGCCTATAAAATTTAAGTAGGTCCTCAATCAAAGCATAGGCCATAAAGAACAATAACCACTCATTACCCGGTACCATACCGGTATGCAGACATAAACCTTTCAGCCGCTAAGCTCGACTCAATGACCTTGTGCGGACAGTGAAGATCAAGATCAGACTGCACAGAACGTGCAGTCTGATCTTAGATCTATACCTTCCGATAACGAGATGTTTTTCTCAAAAAAAAAATAAGTTTGAAAAAAAACATTCGGGTTTTTACTATCGGCTTGCAAGTTTCATTTAACTTATTTAGCAGGTAAGGGGTAATACACCTCTTAAAAATTACGCACATGCATCACTCATGGGGCAATTATTAGAAGCAACACTACCTTTTCATGGAATGTTTTCTATGTGATTCAAAAGCGACAGTTTTCTTATTTGGGGACGCATCTCTTTTACGTCATATATCGGACAGTGCTCGCGCTGCCAATCGACGTTATCGACAATTGTCGATTAATTAATTCAGCTGTCGATTAATTCCTCCAATTGTCGATAAAAATTGTCGATTAATTTATTTCCAAAAAAATTCGAGTAAAATTCCCTTTACTCGCCTGGATCACGCGCTAATTTGCACCGGAAATGTGGTAATCGCTTGTTTCACACCTCGGCGGACGCAACCTTAGGTAATCGACAGGTCACAGTTGGCTTGCATATTCCACAACGCGTGTCATGTTATCGGTTGTTATTCTAAGCCGTTAATTGGAGAACGCGATTAGGCCTATTTGTTTATTTCACGTTAAATTTTAATGGACTATTTTACTCGACGCAGTGATAGAATGCCTTGGATTTCAATACCGCCAGAAACGGTGATGGCGACTACAGGAAACCAATTAGATATCATAAATTCGTTTACATTGCTAACGTAAACCGGCGCTGTTTAAATGTCGGCGAACAAAAAGAAAACAATAATTCATAATTGAATTTAACTGAAATGTTGACATTATTCTAAGAAATCTTGTTCTTGAACCCTTAAAATCTTATCATTCTTCACTGATATGTCAACATGGGTCGTCCTAAACGAAAACTATCGCCAATTAAAAAAGATAATAAACTAAGGAAAATTTAACTGCATCTACAGTATTGGATTTAGCAGTGGTACCAGTGAATAGCAGTATGAAAATTCAAATTAAATTTAAAGGCTTAGGTTGATAACCTCGTCCACTTCACTGTTTAGGTACTGTCGAGTGAATGACTTTATTTAAGACATTTTATCCTCCTCATTGACCTTATTAGAAAATAATTAAGGTCAACAGATAATAAAGGGAGGTAATTCATCATGTAATAGAAAATTTTCTCCTTTACTTGTGCACATCATTTATTACAATAACAAAGAAAAAAAAAGTTGTTTGGTAAAGAAGTAACCATTCATCAAAAGCAACTAGGACTTAACTGTCTGTATGCTTTTATACAAATAATGTGGGAAAAGGAGAACTGTCCTTAGGAAATGGTGTAGAACAAATTTTCCTTTTCCTACAATATTTTCTACAATGTAAGATTAAAATGAAATTTTGTATTTTGGTAAAGGAGTAACCATTCATCAAAAGAAACTAGGACCTAAAAGCCTTTATGCTTTTATGTAACTATTGTGGGAGGGAGCACTATCCCAGGAAATGGTATAGAGCAAATTCTCCTTTCCCGCAATATTTTCTACAAGGTAAGATTAAATATATATGACCATTTATTATTATTATTATTGTAATGGAAATGATTATGTGAATGAAAGTTTGAAACTATGAGTAAAAAACAAAGTTAATGCTACATGTGCATGTCTTTTCTTTTAAACCAAACTTCGCGCGCTTAATTTGTCTATTATTTTTTTCAAGAAAAAATTGTTGGCCATATTTTTACTTGGGCCAGAGCTAGCACTGATCGGATTACATATTTTTTTTAAGATAAACATGTACAGCAATGGGTTAAACCAATGACCTTTATAATCAACGTAAATAAAGAAAAGGTCACGTCTAGTCAATAAAATGCCAAAGGAGATTTTCGACTTACAGCAATTCGTTTGTAATCCTGCCAGGACCGTGCCCACTGGTTGATGACTTTGGGGCGAATCATGGGTAAAAAATGTTGGTCTCCCATGGCGGGGTTCCAGACTTGAGCAACAAATATTTAAGCCATACTCTGGGAAAAGGGGGGGGAGGGTCTCGTGCATCCCCGTAATGCATTAAACCATGAATGTCATCATATTATTATGGATCCATGAAATCTGTTTTGTCTAGCAACCGGCTGAATCATGTGATAGAATGGTTGTTGAACATGCAGAAAATTGGTCAGTAGCAAAAAGTTTCGATCCATGTCAGCCTGCGCGGACTGCGCAGGCTGACATGGGTCGATACTTTTTGCAGATGCATTAAGTCCCCTTTTCGTATGACATGGCTGATTTCAATTTGAAACAGATTGATATGGAGGGGGGTGGAGCACTTAATATGATTTACGACGATTTTATAAGATTTGTTTCTATTCACTATATTAACACTTAGGCAGCTAAGAGCGACTCACTGACCTTTTGCAGACAGTGTAGATCAAGATCAGACTGCACAGAATGTGCAGTCTGATCTATGATCTTCACAGTGCGATAAGGATATATATTTTTCCCCCAAAGAATTACCTTTGGAATAGCGAAATTTGGGTTTCTGCTATCGGCTAAAAAATTTCATTTCACATATTTAGCAGGATAGGGTCTAAAGGAATCTGCAGCATCTCGTGAATGAAAAAGTCCAATTACAGACATTACAAACATTCTGGATAAAAACCTTGCTTTTACTACACTATTCAATTTATCCGAAAATCGTATTTGAGTCATGTCCTGTAAAAAAGAGGTTTAATGTATTTCCGTGGTGCTCTATGCCAAGTAGGTTATCACAAAATCACATAATAATGGATGCCTAAAATCTAGTTTGTCGAATAACCGACTGAATTATGAGGTAGAGTGGTCCTTAAACATGCAGAAAATTTACAAACAGCAAAAAGTTTCGACCAATGTCAGCCTGCGCGGACTGCGCAGACTGACATGGCTCGATACTTTTTGGTAGATGCACCAAAATCCCCTTTTCATAAAGCATGACTCATATCTATCAATTGTATAATCCAGTATATAAAACAATAGTTATCTTTTATTTCTTTACATGTTAAAATCAGTAAAATACTGTTTTTAGTTTTTTATCCTTTGGCCCATATTTTAGCCCTTCATTCTACACTGCCGAAATTCTAATGACCTTGAGGAATAGATCTTTTTGAAAATATTGGTGGAAAAGGAGAGGTATTAACCAGCATTTTCTCCTTTTCCCCACAATGTTTTTTCTACCTCATCAAAGACGAATTCCTTTATTTTAGATCGTCTGCAAGTGCTTTTGATTTGGACGAGTCTTTATTTTGCTCGTGTGGTGAAGGGTGAAGTCACTTGAAAAGAAAAGACAGAAATGCATCGATACTTTAGATGAGAAAAGAGACCGCCGTATTATGACTAGGGAACTGTTGAAAACGTCGTTAAACACTAAAAATTACCTGAAAGATTGTTCGCGCCTTTTCCTCTTCAAATATCTTCTCGACTCTTGTCTCGTTGGTCCTAAATTTGGAATCCGAGATTTTAAACAGCTTGTATCTGAGGGTGAATCTAACTCGGACCTGCGTCCTTCACTGTCGCAAGCGGGTGAGGTTACCGCAGACAAAAAGGTCATGGCCATCTTTGGCTGCTCTTTAACCACTCCCCAGACCTCGAAGTCCGTGGTTCTGTGTCGAATGACGTGTATATTTCGAGGAGATCCGGGTAGAGGGTTTAATCTTCCTGGACTTGAGATAATCTGATCAGGGGATGCAATGAAAGGGTGTCCTATTCCCAACATTTTTTGTATCGGAAAGCCTGTGCCGGAATTCACTGTATCAAACGTTGAATTATTGTCCGCATATTTTAGTTTGTGGGTTAAAGGGATTCCACAAACGCAAGCTCAAACCAGCTAAAAATTCAATAATTGAAACTGTTTTATTTCTCATTGTCATTATTCTTTTTTATTCTGTGTCTCTTACTAGAAGAATGAGCATTCAGAACTGCTTCTACGCTTTTCTACAGGCAGGCCCGTTCCAATCAATCAATACTTCACAGTAAACAATATATTCCAGTCATCACTAGGTTTGAATCATGGCATATTCGAGTAATGGAGATTTCATTGCATCCGACGATGACAATTTTGGAATGAAATAGATTGCACCTGTTAATCAAATACAACAGCTCATTTTTAAAGCGAAGACAACTGTAGCTCAAAAACAATTCCTAAATATTCACTATCCATAAAAATATTAATACGTATAAGAATCGCTGACGAATTTAAACACAAGCAGGCAAAATAAACAGAACTGCTGTCTCATCTTATACGTTGATCAAAAGAACTACTTTTTTGCAGACTTCAAAAGCATATATGCGCCATGCTCTGTGAAAAAGAGGTTTAATGCATCTGGGAAAAAAAAAAGTATCGATTCAGGTCAGCTTGCGCAGTTCGCGCAGGCTGACCTGTGTCGAAACTTTTTTCTTCTTTTACATTTTCTGCCTGCCAACGGACCATTCTACCTCATGATTTAGTCGGTTGTTCGAAAACATGGATTTTATCGATCAATAATTACATGATGACTTGCTTGGTACAATGCATCACGGAGACACATTAAACCCCCTTTTGCCGGGGCATGGCTCATATAATAATGGCCTGTAACACGCGAAAAGGGGCATTCGGACATTTGCGTAAAGTGTCGTCACGGATCAGCCTGCGCAGTCCGCGCAGGCTAATCCGAAACGACAATTTCCGTTTTTATGTAATTTTCTGTTTTGCACAAGTCTACTGTAGCACAAAATCTAATGTAGTCGTAAAGTGCCGTATCGGATTAGCCTGCGCGGACTGCGCAGGCTGATTCGAGACGACACTTTACGCAAATGTCCGAATGCCCCTTTTCACGTGTTGCAAGCCAATTATTACTATAAGTCAACACCTTATTGTAACTTACCAAGATGAATTATTACAAAAGTATAGAACACAATCAAGTATACAAATCTGACACAATATGTTGTCATCTGTTCAAATATTTTTGCCATGCTCTGTGAAAAGGGGGCTTAACGCATCTGCGAAAAGTTTCGATCCATGTCAGCCTGCGCAGTCCGCAGGCCGAAACTTTTCGATATTGGTCAACTATTCTGTATGTCCAACGACCAGTTTACTTCATGATTAAGTCAGTTGTTCAAAAAAGTGGCTGTTATGGATCAATAACTATGTGATGGCTTGCTTTGTAACATAGATCATGGAGATGCATTAAGCCCCCTTTTGCCAGAGCATGGCTTATATGACTTTGTATTTGCAATCTTTTTCAGCGGCCTAAAAACTCAGTCTCTTGTCGACGGTTAAAAATACAATCCGCTGAAACTCAGATTTTTATCGTATAGGCTTGACTAAACAAGCGGGCGGTATAGATCCAAGATCGGACTGCACGTTCTGTGCAGTCTGATCTTGATCTATGCCGTCCGCAAAAGCCCCTGTATTGACTATTACGGTAAAATATAATCTTTTTGTGCCAGTTCATACATTCCTTATGTAAACGACTTTTTATTTGCCGTCCTTCAGTGGACTACACCGCTGCCCAAAACATTGTGGAAAAACGAAAACTTGCTTTCTCTGTCGACAGCTGAACATAAAATCCACTGAAACTCAGGAAGATTTTTATCGTATTTTTATCGTACGATCTGTGCAATCTAATCTTGATCTATGGCGTCCGCAAAAACCCCTGTATAGTCTATTGCGGTAAAAGATTAAACCCTATGTGCCAATTTATACATTTCCTTTTGTAAAGCGACTATGTGGTCTTGCAGTAGACCGCTGCCAAAAACATTGTGGAAAAAAGAAAAAATACTTTTAATGAGCAGTTCCTCTTTTTGCTATAGCAGAGTCCCGGTAGCGTACAGGACTTGATTACCTCTTTTTACGATAGCCGAGCCCTGGTAGCGCAGTCAGCTTACAGGACTTAAGAACAGGGTGTCACTGGCACGAATCCGCAGCTCGGCAAGATTCTTCCAAGGTTTGATGATAGTCATTGCGACAGGATTCATTCCTCTCATACCGCTGATCATTTTTTCGACGACGGTTATATTGGAATTCAGCCAGAGGCTTGAGAAGAATATTGTACGAAGTACTGGTAACAGAAACTCTAGGAATGCATGGATTATGGGCAAAGACCACCGCAAATATGACTGAACTACTAGTAATATTGAAAACGGCATTAAACATCGTACAATCAATCAGTATTTTTGCCATAATGTCTTTGGATTTATGCATAGAGAAGGTCCTTAACAAATAATCCCCAGGTCTTATATCCGAGAAAAAGGTGCTTTTGAAAACATTAAGGGCAAACGAGAAAAAGCTCGTAACCAGCATTTTCTCCTTTGAAATGTTTCTAAAAGCACCCATATTTTGGTCTTTTACCAAACATACTCCACTTATGTATCCGAGAAAAAGATGATAAACGTTGAGGGAAATCAATAAAATGCTGGTTACGAGCATTTTCATTTGCCGACACATTCGGTGCGAATAATAGTGTAGTTCCCGTGAATCAGAATCGAGAGAGATTAGCATACGTTTTTAGACCTTGTTACAAAATCGATATTAAATAAATATGTTTGAACTAAACTACAAATATGTTTGAACTAAACTACACTGCGAACAGTGTCTATTCTACAAAGAATGACAGTACAGTTATTGAGGAATTACCGACAAACGTGAATGCCACAGACGGCCACACGACAGAAAGGGCGTACAGCTTACCGTAACAAAGTACAATTAATTTCACTACTTTCGGGGGGGGGGGGGGGGGGGGGGGGGGTAATAACAATAAAGTTCTTGTCAGTTTTCCACAATATTTTATGTAAAATTTCATTAATATCATCATCATAATTATTACCATTATACATAATCATAAATGACGTGCATATGAAAGAACAGTAACAGTTCGCAAAGTTCTAAATAAACGACACGAGCATTTTCAGTCTGATAACCCTTTACCACACAAAACCGATTCTTTATCACCCTGAGAAAGAAAGCTTAGGATTGATTGATTGTATGGTGTTTAACGCCGTTTTCAACATTATTTCATTTCTATCGCTGCGGCCAGTGCACATATCCATGCATTCCTGGAGTCCCTTTTACCAGTACTTCGCACAAATTTCTTCCCAAGCCACTGGCTGCTTTCCCACATAATCATCGTCGAAACAATGGTCAGCGGTGGGAGAGGAATGAATCCTGTCGCACTGACTTATCCTCAATCCTCGGAAAGAAATTGGCCGAGCCAGGGGTCATGGCCAGGGATCGAACCCTGGACCCCGTGTTCTCAAGTCCTGCACGCTACCGACTGAGCTACCGGGGCTCGGCAAAGCTTTAGAAAACATCGTGGGAAAGGGAGAAAATGCTGGTTTCCAGCATTTTCTCCTTTTCCCACAATGATTTCTACCCTTCCACAGGCGAATCACACCATTTTTTGAACGAATTGAAGTTTGTCATCCGCAAATACTTCTAAATTGACAAAATCTAAAGTTTTGTCGTCTTGTAAACAGTTACGGGAAAAACACCAAAATATCAACCTTCCAGGCTGCCCTGTACAAAACATACCAGGAAGTGGCTGGCACTGGTTCTGAAGGAAAAGATTTCGGCTGTGCTCTGGCAAAAGGGGGCTTAATGCATCTTTGTGATCCATTATACCATACAAGTCATCTCGTAATTAAGAATCCATAAAATGAGCCATGCTCTGTGAACATGGGGCTTAATGCATCTCCGCGATGCATCATACTAAGCAAGTCATCACAGTATTATACATCGCTAAAATCCGTTTTGTACAATAATCCACTAAATCATGAGGTACACTGGTCCTTTGACATACAGAATATTGGCCAATAGCAAAAAGTGTCGGCCCAGGTCAGCCTGCGCAGACTGCGCAGGCTGACCTGGGTCGATACTTTTCGCAAACGCATTAAACCCCCTTTCACAGAGCATGTCTCAAATCCATTTTGACTAACAACCTGACTAACAACCAGCTGAATCCTTAGGTAAAATGGTTCTGTGCCATGCAGAAAAATGACCAAAAGCAAAAAGTATCAATCCAGGTCAGGCTGTGCGGCCTGCATAGGCTGACCTAGCTCAATAGTTTGCAGATGTGTTAAACTTCCTTTTCACAGAGCATAGCTCATTTTTAAAGATTTAGCATCAATTGATTTGATACAGAACACTCTGAGGAGGAGACTGGAGTCATATCAATGATTGTGGGGAATGGATGGACAGATGTCCTAACAAACGATCAAATGTGAGCCATCATAAAAGCTACCCTGCAGAATTTCATGAATTGTCAGCTAAAAACTGCTGAAAGTCAGGTCAATGACTGTTCAAATAAACTTAACATCTTTTTTTCAATAATTACAAAATATGTCAAAACATCAATTTATCCTGCAATATGTGCACACATGTAACATGTCAGTGAGCAATGCTGTGGCAAAAGGGGTCTTAATGCATCTCTGTACTCACATTATCACGATCCATAAAATTCATTATGAACAACAACCGACTAGGTCATGATGTACACTGATCCTTTGACATGCAGAAAATTTACCCATAGCAAAAAGTTTCTACTCAGGTCAGCTTGCCCGGACTATGCAGGCTGACCTGGTTCATACTTTTTGCAGATGCATTTATTCCCCTTTTCACATACCATGGCTGAAATGTGTGGCCGTTCAAAATGATTTTGAATGGAGTATTTCAATTACATCAAGGCAACAGCTTTCCTTTCCATCATTCTGTTCCCCGAGTTCCATCACTATCATATCGTGTTTCTGCAGTACCTCACGCACTGATACTCCAACACAGCCAGCTAGTAAGCAACCTTACCTAGTGCACAGCACAAAAAAACACTTGATCAAAATGAATATTAGTTGAAAACAGGGTCTTGTCATGATATAATCATACAGATGCAGATCTCTAACATTTACCGCAAGAAACTTTCTGTGCAACTTTCATTATCACACACAATAATATTATTGCATCATTTCTCACGTCCTGCAAAAACTCAAAACAGACACTCTTCCTTCAGTCTAAATATATTTGCTGTCAATTGTGGCAACTGAAGGTATGTTTCGAAGTAATATTTTATCCCTCAGAGCACAAAATAAATCAAGAGGGCTTTTCCAGTCCCTGAATATTGACTTTTAACCCTGTACCACATATTCGAAAGTTTTGATGACCCTTGGGTAGAAGACTTTCGAAAACATTGTGGTAAAAGCAGAAAATGCTGGTAACTAGCATTATCTGGTTTTATCACAATGTTTTTTACCTTTTCAAAGTCAAATTCTGCCATTTGATCCACATTAACTTTGCTGTATGCAAATGCTTTCAATTTTGGATCTATATAATTTTGATACCTGGTATACAGTTAAAACCCATTCTGTTTGTTTGATGCTAATCTACACTAGCCTGCAACACGCGAAAAGGGGCATTCGGACATTTGCGTAAAATGTCGTCCTGGATCAGCCTGTGCTGTCTGCGCAGGCTAATCCGAGACAGCACTTTCCGTTTTTATTGAATTTTCTATTTTGCGCAAGTCTACCGTAGCACAAAATCTAATGTAGTTGTAAAGTGCCGTCTTGGATTAGCCTGCGCGGATTGCACAGGCTGATCCGAGACGACACTTTACGCAAATGTCCAAATGCCCTTTTTCACCTGTTGCAAGCCACACTGTCCACATAAACAATCTGATCTTGAAATAAACACTGTCTACAAAAGAACTGAAGTTGTGCTTAGTCCTCTGAAGGTCAAATGCATTTCAGTGTCCTAAGCATATAAAAACATACACAGGCACAGTAAGCCTGGGTCAGTACTCATTCACATGTTTCTTTTAACTCTAAGCAGCAGAGCATGAAATTTCAAAGTTAAATATCATTCTGTATACATCAAACTCTTAGACTGCCAAGTGCAACTCAAAGACCTTACAGCATACATCATGATCAAACTACACAGAGCATGCACTATGATCTTAGAACAACACTGTCCAATAAGGAGATACTTCCCCCCTCCCCCCCCCCCTAAAAAAAAATCCTTGAAATAGCAAAATTGGGCTTCTTACTATTGGTTTAAAAGTTTCATTTCGCTTATTAACCCTTTATCACACGACAAAATTTTAGACCGGTCCAAATCAAAAGCATTTGTAGATGACAGTTTTAACGTGGCTCATATGAAATGATTTTTCTTTGATAGGGTAGAAAACATTGTGGGAAAAGGAGAAAATGCTGGTAACCAGCATTTTCTCCTTTTCCCACTATGTTTTCAAAAGCCTTCTCTTTCAGGGGGCGTTTAGAGTCGTCATCGTGTGGTAAAGGGTTAAGCAGCTTTAGGATTACCATTAAACTCCAAGAAAGAGTTTTACGTTCTTTCTTCATCTTAAAATAAAAAAGTAATTTCAGAAAGTCTTTCAATCTGAAGTATTTAACTTGTCACTGAGAGTTTGAGCACATACTCAGTTTCTGCATGAACTCAAGTTTCTTTAAGTGCTGACCCAGGTGTGAGATCTATTTCATCATTCTTTGTTTTATTTGCACATTACAGTGTTCAATAGCCTGAGGGTGCAGATCTTCAACTTTTCTTCAGCGTTTTTCTGATGAGTGCCATTCGCTGAAAACAAAATGAAAATCATGTAACCAGATTAAATAAGTATATAAGTCAATGTATTGGTGGGGATTTTATTTCAAATTATAAATCAGCCATGCTCTGTGAAAAAGGGTTTAATACATTTGTGCAGTCCACGCAGGCTGACCTTGGTCGAAACATTTTGCTATATGTCAATTTTCTGCATGTCAAAGGACCAGTCTTCCCTATTGATTAAGTCTTATGTTTGACAAAACGGATTTTATGGATCAATAATCATGTGATAACTTGCTTGGTAAAATGCATCATGGAGACGTATTAAACCCCCTTTTGCCAAAGCATGCAGAGCTCCAGATAAGGGGGAGTGATGGTATTCTAAATCCATTATTTCTCTTTCAAACCCTATGTTGTGGGTACTCATTAGAATCGTCTCGATGAGACGATTCTAATGAGTACCCATAACACAGGGTTTGGTGGAGAGTAATTATTATTTCTAATATTAGAATTAAAATCACTCCCTCTATCTGGAGCTCTGGCATGGCATATATGGAGACAAGATTTACAGCATCAATTCTATGCTTCCTCAATGAAAACGTTACAGTATAGATACAGTTTGATGCTTGTTCCTAACCTATAAAGTAAACCCTAATTAACTGTACATTTATTTCTGAGTAAATGTTCATGTTTCATGATAAAATAGGCAGTGTCATGCAAAATACAATGTATGCTTCTAGGTATATACTGATTGAGACAGATTACATGTACAAGTCTAAAATTTTGTCATCTGGTCAAGGGTTAATGATCATGTTACATTCATACTGTGCATAATGTTGAATGTCAAAGATACATGTAACCTTTTTACACTAAACAAGGAGTGGCTTTCTGAAAATATTGTGGCAAATAAAAAGTAAAGAATAAACTCTGCAATTTCTCAAAATGCCTCAGTAAAACCTTGACAGGTTATAATTGCATGGTGTTTAAAACCATTTTCAACATTATTTCAGTTATGGTGGCAGCCAGTGCACCTATCCATGCTTATCCTGGAGTTTCTGTCACCAGAGTACTTTGCACAGTATTCTTCACAAGCCACTGCCTACTTTCCCACATAACCATAATCAAAACAATGATCAGCAGTGGAAAGAATCCTGTTGCAATATTTATCATCAATCCTCGCAAAGAAATTGCTTGAGCTAAAGAGATTCGAACCAAAGACCCTCTGCCCTCAAGTCCTGTACACAACCGACAGCACTACGGGGGCTCGAAAAATCCTTTACAGCCCTTAAACAAAGACCATGACTATCCATATCTACATTAATGCTAGTTTTTATCAGTTATTTGTACTGCAGCATGCCCATAGACAGCTTCTTGCCATAAAAAGTAATCATTGACCTTTATCTGTAATACCAAACTTTTTTGGTTTGCCAAAAGATCGATGAACCCATTACCACACAATCCTGAGTTTAAGCAACCTTGCGAAATAAGACTTGAAAACATTGTGGGACAAAGAGACAAGAGGGCCATAATGGCCCTGAAGTCGATCACCTGAGCCTTTTGATCAAACATGACCCATTTCCAATCTCTTCAGAGATAATAAGACAAACACTCTGACAAACATTCATTAGTATTGGACTTACAAATATGGCCTCTAGAGTGCACACAAGCTTTTTCTAGAATTTGTCTCAGCAGCCTACTTGACATGTAGAAATTATCCAGACATACATTCCGACAAACTTTCATGAGTATTTGAGAGAAAATGTGGCCTATAGGGTGTATAAACGTTTTTTCCGAGATTTGACCTAGTGACCTAGTTTTTTATCCAACATGACCCATATTCATACTAGTCTAAGATATTATCAAGACAAACATTCAGAGCAAATTTCAAGATTATTGGACTGAAAATGTGGCCTCTAGAGCGTACACACAGTTTTTCAAGGATGAAACTTGGTGACCTAGTTTTTATTCCACATGACCCATTTTCAAACTCATGCAAGATATCATCAAGACAAACATTCTAACAAAAGTTTAAAGAATATTGGACTGTAATTATAGTACATAAGGTTTTTGTAAGATTTGACCTAGTGACCTAGTTTTTGACCTGACATGACCCATTTTCAAACTCATCCAAACTAATATCATGAAAAACATTCTGACCAACTTTAAAGGGCATTGGACTGAAAATGTGGCTTCTGGAGGGTACACAAGGTTTTTCAAAGATTTGGCCTAGTGACCTAGTTTTTGATCCCACATGGCCCGATTTCGAACTCATCTGGGATATTATCAAGACAAACATTCTGACCAAATTTCAAGAGTATTGGACTGAAAATGTGGCTTCTGGAGCATACACAAGGTTTTTTTAAGATTTGACCTAGTGACCTAGTTTTTGACCAGATATGACCCATTTTCAAACTCATCCAAGCTAATATCATGACAAACATTCTGACCAACTTTAAAGAGTATTGGACTGAAAATGTGGCTTCTGGAGGGTACACAAGGTTTTTCAAAGATTTGGCCTAGTGACCTAGTTTTTGACCCCACATGGCACACTTTCGAACTCATCTGGGATATTATCAAGACAAACATTCTGACCAAATTTCAAGAGTATTGGACTGAAAATGTGGCTTCTGGAGCATACACAAGGTTTTTTTAAGATTTGACCTGGTGACCTAGTTTTTGACCTAACATGACCCATTTTGAAATTTGTCAGATATCATGAAGACAAACATTCTGAACAACTTTCAAGAGTTTTGGACTGAAAATATGGCCTCTAGAGCATACTCAAGGTTTTTCTCAGATTTGATCTGGTGACCTAGTTTTTGACCCGACATGGCCCATTTTCACACTCCTCCGAGATATCATCAAGCCAAACATTCTGACCAACTTTCAAGAGTATTGGACTGAAAATGTGGCCTCTAGAGCGTACTCAAGGTTTTTCTAAGATTTGACCTGGTGACCTAGTTTTTGACCCGACATGACCCATTTTCAAACTCGTCTGAGATGTCATCAAGACAAACATTCTGACCAACTTTCAGGTGTATTTGACTGAAAATATGGCCTCTAGAGCGTACACAAGGTTTTTCTAAGATTTGACCTGGTGACCTAGTTTTTGACCCAACATGGCCCATTTTCAAACTCGTCCCAGATATCATCAAGACAAACATTCTGACCAACTTTCAGGAGTATTGGACAGAAAATGTGGCCTCTAGAGCGTACACAAGGTTTTTCTAAGATTTTACCTAGGGACCTAGTTTTTGACCCAACATGACCCATTTTCAAACTCGTCCGAGATATCATCAAGGCAAACATTCTGACCAAGTTTCATGAGTATCGGACTGAAATATGGCCTCTAGAGCGTGCACAAGGTTTTTCTAAGATTTGACCTAGTGACCTAGTTTTTGACCCGACATGACCCATTTTCAAACTCGTCCGAGATATCATCAAGACAAACATTCTGACCAAGTTTCACAAGAATCGGACTGAAAATGTGGCCTCTAGAGTGTACACAAGGTAAAAGTTGATGACGCACGATGACGACGGACACAACACGATCACAGCAGCTCACAATGAGCACTTCGTGCTCAGGTGAGCTAAAAATACTGGTAGCCAGAATTTTCCTTTTCCCACAATGTTTTCTTACCTTCAAAAACAAATCCTATCATTTGAGTCACATTTAATTTGTCGTCTGCAAATGCTTTCAATTTGGACCAGTCTAAAACATTGTCGTTTGGTAAAGAATTAAGCACAGAAAGAGTACAAGGGCAACATCTTAGCGCTTTCCCAAACAAAAAATTTAGACCCTTCCAAATTCTAAAGATCTGCAGAAAACAAATTCAAAATTGGTTAACAAATGAGCTTATGTTCTACAGTAAAGTAAGAAATATTATGGGAAAAGGAGAAAATGCTGGTTACCAGCATTTCCTCCTTTTCCCAGTGTTTCAATAAATCTTCTTTCTCCAGGCCGTTAAAAGTCGGTTATGTGTGGTAAAAAGTTAACTGAATCTGTCATAAGGCAATAACATTTTCAGAAATGCTCAAAATAGCCATTCTTAATCTCATTATCTCCAGAACTGATTTTGCAGCCGATGACTTCAATGGTTTATAAACAATTTTTACCTGTTTATGAGCTTCTGTTGTGCTTGCTTTTTTGTAAGGTCGAAGTTCATCTGTGCCAAAACCTGGTACCCACATACCCCAACCTCTCTCTGACAAAACAAGTCAAAAATATTTTCATTTAGATGGGGTCCATAAACATACCATATTTCTATACAAACATATGCTATACAACATACAATATTTCTATGCTATAAATTAACAAGAGCACCACATGCAGGTCCAAAGCTCAGCTGCACTTGTTTTATTAGATTGATTTCTAGTGAACATTTTTTGTCAAAAAGGGGGCATAACTGTGTCGAAAACAGTTACCTGCCAGTGTTGTATGGGTTCCCTTTTTGATAGTTAATAACCTGTTCGAGTTTATAATAAATATCTTCAGTGACAACAGAGATATTATGGCTTGCAACATGCGAAAAGGGGCATTCGGACATTTGCGTAAAGCGTCGTCTCGGATCAGCCTGCGCAGACTGCGCAGGTTAATCCGAAACGACACTTTCCGTTTTTATGCAGTTTTTTTGTTTTGCACAAGTGTACTGTAGCACAAAATCTAATGTAGTCGTAAAGTGCCGTCTCGGATTAGCCTGCATGGACTGCGCAGGCTGATCCGAGACGACACTTTACGCGTGTTGCAAGCCTTATAAAACGTCATTGGGCTAAACCATCATCAAACACCTATCAAAATGTATAGATTCAAATTCGCAACCCTTGTTTTATAACTGTTGGCCTAAAGGGGCTATTCAAATGATGATGACAGTGGCTATGATGATACTGTTGAAGATAAAGAAGAAGAAGAAGATGAAGACAAACAAGAAGCTGAAAACAAAAGAAGAAGAAAGAAGGTCAGAGACCAGGGCTCGTATTCACCAACCATTCTTAATAACGTTCTTTGTCTCATTCTCCAGAATTTTCTATATTTGGAAGTAACACAACTTCTGATTGGCTGAACCATTTTGTTTAGCCAATCAGAAGTTATGTTACTTACAAATTTAGAAAATCTTGGAGATTAAGATTAAGACTAGGAATATTCTCAAAATGGTTGGTGAATACAGGCCCTGATTACAAACCTAGATGTAACTGAACATCTTTGACATCAAGAGAAGATGATTTTCTGTGTTTAGCAATTTTACACGATGCTGTCACCACACTCTCGATGAAATCATCAGCGATCTGCATTAAAACCTGGAAACAAAAATAAATACTTTAACAAGCTTGAAAATAACAGCTATTAACTCATAAAGCCCCTCTAACAACTATAGTTGCCCTTGCGGCCAGTGTAGATCAAGATCAAGCTGCATAAAACATGTAGCCTGATCTTTGATTGACACTGTCCGCCATACTGAAACACTGCAGACAAAAGCAACCATGAAACTGCAATTATTTGAGTCATACTTCTAGGATGAAAATGTCTGATAGTTTTATTTGGTGCTCTAAGGGTTAAACACATTGTGGGAAAAAGGGGAAAATGCTAACCCTTTCACAGACAAATTCCACCATTAAATTTGTTGTCTGCAGTGTTATGCCAAAGGTTATTCTGATAGAGGCCAACTGTCCAATAAGCTTACTACAACAAGACTAATTCCCCAAAAATCTGAGCCATGCTCTGGCATAAGGGGTTTAACATATCCCTGACTGCATTATACCAAGCAAGTCCTAATTTTATTATTTATCCATAAAATCCATTTTATCTCACAACTGACTGAATCTCGAGGTAGAATGGTCCTTTGACATACAGAAAATTTACCAAAAGCAAAAAGTTTCCACCCAGGTCAGCCTGAGCTAACTGTGTGAGCTGACTTGGATGGATACTTTTAGCAGATGCATTAAACCCCAAAATTCAAAAGGGAAAAAAATTCCCACATAGGTTCCTAATGAGCGGACATTTTGATGATTAGACAGAACAATATCCCAGCATCTCTGTCCTGGCCAAGCAGTGTGTCCGCAAATACTTTCAATTTGGGGGGAGTCTCAATTTTTTTCATCTGGTAAATAGTTTTACTGTTTACCAAAAAAAACCCAAAATATCAGACTGATTCAAACTGAAAGCATTTACAGACAACAAATGAAATGTCGTACAATTTATGGAATTTGTCTTTAAAAGAGTACAAAATATTATGGGAAAAAGAGAAAATGCTGGTTACCAACACTTTTTCCTTTTCCCCACAATGTTTTCAAAAGGCCCTTTACATCAGTCGTTAAAACATGGGATTGATTGGTATAGGATTCACTAAGTCATAAAAGATACCTCCTCTACGTCTTCGTCTAGCTGTTCCATAGGATCAACCTCTTTAACGAGCTCTTGTAGACGTCTCTTATCTAGTACCTTAGAGTCGACAGACACTGGGTTTGGGACAGAATTGGACTGGATTGGGGTACCAGTCTGTCGTATACCAATGCTAGGCTGTGTTATATTAACAACTTGCTGCTGGCCTGGACCTAGTCCCGGACTATTTGTGATTGCCTGCATGATGTATATATGTATATCGTTTAATAAAAAGTCTGTAATCTAACTACAACTCATGCAATTTTGAGACAATGAGAGATAATGAAATAAAAGGGTCATGATGGTTCTGTATTGCCCCACTGCTTGAAGGCCAAGAAGCTGCCAATAGTAAAAAATATGGGTGTTAAAATGCATTTGAATTCAATCTAATATTACAGAGCCAGAGTTCTGCCAAGGACGCGCCATTGCGGCATCGGCGCAAAAAAATTATAGACGGCGCATTAAAATTATGTCTAATGGGCCAACTGGAGCATCAAAAATACGCAGCGTAGGCCGGAAGTCCGGAAAATATGTGGGGCGAATCAACTGGTATAAAGTGGTTCCAGCTTTATCTGTTTACTAAAAAATATGCAGCATAGGCTGGAAGTCCGAAAAATATGTGGGGCGAATCAACTGGTATAAAATGGTTCCCGCTTTATCTGTTTAGTTATCCGAATTCAGAAAGACGCTTGGAACAAAGTTGTTGTTCGTATCAGCGATTTTCATTGGATAAACTTCTTCAGCAACAAGGTATTTCCCTGATTTTGACCAATAGATATCTTCATCTCAACAATACGGAACAGGTTTTCGAGTTTGTTCTGCATCAGATGATCGCAGTCTTCGCGATGGCTGAAAAGAAGCTGACAAAAAAACTAGATCCATACTCATTTATTTTGGCCAATCTGCGTCAGAAAAGGCAAAACAGACACCCTGCTTGAGTCTACCGTATACAGACTTAGAACACTCAGAAACCTCAACAGATGATGATAAGTCCGATCCCAGGCAAAAAGTTTGTCGTATGAAAAACGTTTTAAAAAATAGATATCATGTATTGTAAATAGATGTCTCTCGGATTTTCCCAAGTTGCAGTATGACTGAAAAAAATCCATGACTTGTATAAGACACAAAAAAGCGCAACTCTCTCACGGTATTAATAAAAAATTCAGAACTAGCACATTAATGAGGCACGCAGATAGTTGAGATCATAAAGCTGCAGTCCTCGCAGTTTCAATGACTGGTGACCTCTAGAAGAGTGTCAAGCATATTTTTGATCTGTAAGAGAGTAGTGTTACGTAAGCTTTTAAATTACGGTTGGATTTTGGATAGCCAAAGAAGATATTCCAATAACAAAATATGACATTCTTTTGAATTTGTTGGAAAATCTTGCAAGAAAATCAGTGGATATCTGCGGCAGTGCCTTGAAAAAATCTCCATTCTTTGTCTCATTCTATGTCTGATTGACTGACTTCGCCCCATGTAGCATGTAGATGGCCCCACTTTTTTAGATTGGGTGGGCCAGTGGCCCCTGTAACTCAAAACCTTGGCAGAACACTGCAGAGCCAATCAAAGTGTAAGTCACTGACAGAAAAATGATATTAAGAACTAGGTCAAAAGTTGCTAAGTCACTCTATCATTTGTTTACAATGTAGTGATTTTACCTGATTTTAAAATTCAATTTACAACCAGGGACTAACACTTTGACCGACTGTGCAATAATAGAGGTCATCTTCACAATTATTTCCAAAGTTTTAAATGGTATGATTTAATTTAAATGCATTGTAACAAACCCATTTTTTACTTTTAGCCATGACGACCTTCAACTCTTTACCAGATGACAAAATTTAGAATGGTCCAAAATCAAAGCATTCACATTATCATAAATTAGCTCAAATGACAATTTTTGCCTTTGGCAGGGTAGAAATCATTGTGGGAAAAGAAGAAAATGCTGGCTTCTAGCTTTTAAAGTACATGTACTTTTAAAAAAAATTAGGAAACAGAATACGAGCCAATGCTTGTAGACAGCATTTTATCCTATGACCACAATGTTTTTAGCCCTTAAACTCTTTACCACACAACAAAATTTGTAACATACCAATTCAAGACATTTTGCAAACAACAAATCAAAAACAGCTGAAATGATTGGATTGTACTTGGAAGGGTAAAAACATTGTAAGAAAGGGACAAAACGTTGGTTACCAGCATTTTCTTATTTCCCCACAATTTGTTCAAAAGCTGTCTCTCAAAGGGTCGTTAAAAGTCGGAATTATGTGGTACAGAGTTAACCCTTTACCAAACAATCCCTAGTTTTGATGACCTCAGTAAAGAGGCCTTTGAAAACAGTGTGGGAAAAGAAGAATATGCTGGTAAGCGCAGCATCTTCTTCCTTTTCCACAATGTTTACTAGTCCTTCAAGAAAAAAAGCCATTATTTGAGCTAGATTTAATTTGTTGTGTAACTTTGAAAAGGAACAAGTCTCAAATTGGGCTGTTTAGGACATAGTTAAAAGGCAAATCATATCAGGCCTAAAAAAAAAAATAGTTTGTTTAGGGTAACGTCTCCAAAAATGTTAGGTAGGGTAGGGACAATTTTTTTTTTTTTTTTTTTTTTTTTTTTTTTTTTAAACTCCCCCCCCCCCCCAAAAAAAAAAAACATTTTGAAATGGTGGTATTTGCTTTCGAAAATGGAAAAAAAAGAGAAAATGGTGGCTACCAGCTCTGAGTCCCTTTTCTCATTATGTGTTCAAAAGACCTCTAGTCTGTCACTAACTTTCTGATTGTGCGGTAAATGGTCAAATTCTATCTCAACTATACTTCTATATTTGCATCTTTTTTCCCCACTGAATGCTGTCCACTTTTGTTTAACTCTTTTCTGAATTGAATTTTTTTAGACTTGTCCAAATTTAAAGTATTTGCTGACAACAAAACAAATGTAATTCACAAATTGAAATTTGTTTTGGGAAGGGTAGAAAACATGGGAAACAAAGAAAATATGGGTTTATAGCATTTTCTCCTTTTCCCTCAATTTTCCCACAATGTTTTCAAAAGTTTTTTTTAAGGATTGTTAAAACTGTCGATTGTGTGGTAAAGAGCTAAAACAGTGAAAAATATTTATTTGCAAGTTTCTAAATAAACTGAATAAATACTAGAATGTTTCGTTTGTTTTTATGTTTAATACCCTCCCCCTACAGAACATTTTAGAGGACTATATATATTATACTGATTTAAAGTAAACATTTTATCTGTAGAAAAGTTGGGTTTACAAAGGTTATGCATATTGTTTTTTATCTAGAACACACATTCTTGACACAACTTTGAAATTACAAGTATCCACTTTTGTTGTCCTTCAGAGTTATAATGTGAAACAAGAGTGTCGTCATCACAATATACGCCGCCACATGGCTGCTATTTCAAGCAGCTAGCTTTAGAGACTAAAGTGTTGGAATTTCTAGCACCTACCTGGGTAGCTCAATGGATATATTGTGTTACCTGTGATCTAAAAGTTTTACGCATGGACTGATGGATGGACAGACGGACGCACAACGGACTCATTGGTCATTGGCTTTGATTAAGCAATAAAAATATGAAGTTTCATGAAATTATGTCCATTAGTTGGAGATACAATGATGAAAAACATTTTTTTTTCCCATGACACAGCAATAAATTCCAAAACCCTGACAGTATGCGCTAGGTCACATGATCTGTGAAAATTTCATCCAAATCCGTTGAGATATGTCAAGTAATTAAAGAGATATTGGTGAAAAATGAAATATAACATGAAGCCCCCTTCTTCCATGATGCAACTATAAATCGCAAAACCTTGACAATCTGCACTAGGTCACATGATGAGAAACATTCTATGAACATTTTATCCAAATCCGTCAAGAAATGTGGGAGGAGTTGCATTCACAAGAAACAGACTTTTGTAAGGATGGACGCAGTTTAAATTTGACATGAAGCCCCCTTTTTCCATGACACAGTAATAAATTCCAAAACCCTGACAATATGCGCTAGGTCACATGATCTGTGAAAATTTCATCCAAATCCGTTGAGATATGTCCAGTATTAATTAAAGAGATATTGGTGATAAATGAAATACAACATGAAGCCCCCTTTTTCCATGATGCAGCTCTGAATTGCAAAACCTTGACAATATGCGCTAGGTCACATGATGAGAAACATCCTGTGAAAATTTTACCCAAATCCATCAAGAAATGTGGGAGAAGTGCTGCTGCTCCTCAATTTTATATAGATCAGACACATTTTACCTGGAAACTAAAGTGGCATCACTTGCCGGAAGTGTAGAAGAGATTAGAAAGCCTTGGAAAATTTTTGCATAGCGGCTCCTAGCCTAGGCAGTTTCAGGTTTTTCTTTAAGACCAGGTAGGGTAAATCAAGCTGAGTGAAAGGGGGGGCGTGGGGGGGGAGGGGGGCAGAGCGAGAACAAAGCAAGTTTGGGTAGATTTATATTTTCCAAAAGAAATTATTGTTGCCTCATTGTAACAGAGATTAAAAAAAAAAAAATATGAAAATACCTGTCTAATATGAAGACCTATCGACGCTTGATACAAATCTAAACTTCTATCGTTGCCGTCGTCTAGTTTAGTCCACAGTCCGTCCTGTCAGATAAGTTGCAAGAGAAACGTCCATTAAAATTTTTCGAATGTTATATCTGCATTGAACACCTTAATTGTTCGTAGTTCTGGAGCATGCTAGCACTTTTGCCGAATGAACAGAACTTGTTCAATCTGAAATCTAGCAAACCGAAAGTAGCGACAATGCACTACAGAACCGGAAATGCGGTGATGACAACAGAGATGACGGGATCCTGTCTATATTTTACGCGAAGAAAAGCGAAAATCACAAGTAAAAGTTCGTTACACAGTCTGTATAGTACCGCAGTATTTCGGGCGTGATTTGTTGTAGAAGATAAAAACTGGTACCCGTTTGTCTTTTGTAACCGTGCGATAGGATATGAACGTTCGATAAACAGAAGTTCCTGTGTGGAGTTAGGGAAAAAGCCCGATCTCTCCGCCTGCTTGTATGTATTTTTAGAAATGGAAAACCCACGTTATTGCGTTTGACAATTTGTGTTTAAGGTCGGTTCAATATACTCCGATACACGATAGCTTTTGTACAGGCGTAGGAGTTTTCATGCATAATTATGTATGTAGTAGTACATGATTGTACACCTATAATATAATGCGCAATATTTTCCGAAACAGGCGTCCTGTGACACAGTATGATAAAAGGCTGATTTTTTTTTTTATCGAAAGACAAAAAAAAAATTAGGGTCGGGGCAAAATCTCCAGGTAGGGTCGGGTTACCCGAAACAAACTATTTTTTTTTTTACGCCTCATCCAACAACATTCATTTTGTCAGCATAAAAAGCTTTCACACTAGACAAGTTGAAATGTTGCCATATGCTGAAGAGTTAAAGCCACTTTTTAAGAAATGTTAGTTCTATATTAGTTCAATCATGGATTAAATGGGGTTAAGATGGCAAAATCTGTAATAAATATAATACTAATTAATATCACTATACATTTCCTGGCATATGCTGTGATATAATTCCTGGAACTGGTGATGAAGCACTCACTCCAACAAAACTGTTTGGTGTTGAAGTCATCTTTCTTGTTTTTGCTTGGTTCACAGTACATTACATGTTGTCAGTATCTGCATTGAGAAAGAATACTGTAATTTAACCCTTACCACACAACCCCAACTTCTGAAAACCCAGACAGAGGCTTTTGAAAACAGTGTTGGAAATGGAGAAAATGCTGGTAACCAGCATTTTCTACTTTTCCCACATTGTTTTCTTGCCTTCCAAAGCCATATTCCATTATTTGAGCCACATCTAAATTATCTTATACAGAAGCTTTCAACTTGGACAAGTCTACAATTTTTTCAAAACGCCTGTGACTTCACAAAATATTGCGAGAATTGAGACTTTATGCTAATAGATGGCCTTAATCATAAAAGACTGAAGGTCGATAAATTGATCCTGGTCAGAGTAATCTTTGTCATGAAAATGATAGCTGAAGATCGAATTTTTCCATTATTTTGAAACAACAGTAGATCACTCTGGCAACCCTGGGGGATCCCTCAAGTTACGGAATTGAGTTGAAACGAGTCAGCAGTGAGTAAGACATTCTGTTTGTTACAAGCTGTCTGATTGATGCTTATGACAAAATTGACACCAATGGTTGCCAGGGAGATACAACGGGTACCAGTTTACAGCACTGCGGGAATGCCTGTCATGAAAGTTTCTTATTAGCAGCAGTACTTCCGCACGAGGATTATATCAAGGTGACACCGTTAACATTCAAGAATCGAAAAAGAATTGCTTCTCCCATAAAGGTTGCCTGGCCATGCACTTACACAGTATGCTAGTTACCAACATAACATTGAAATGCGTCAGATTTCTATCCTTTTGTACTAGCTTACTCAGTATCCAAAGATAAACGTAAATTTTTACCCGCTTCCCGACAGACGGAAAGTTTTTTGTATCGCAAACCGGTCATCAATTCTCACGACAATAATTGTGCGGGTTTTTGTATCATAAATGGAAAAAGAGACAAGTCATCTCCGTTTTGTGAAAAACATTAAGGTTTTGGATACCCTTTATAGCTTTTAAAGATTTCATCGTTGTGATTTATTCCAACTTGATGTCGTAAATGATATGAAAACGGTACGTTTAATTAACACAACGTAAATTTCACACAAACAACGGCGTCTGCTATGGCGAGACCTCCACCAGATCCTAGTTTTTGCCTCAGGGGTTCTAGAACTCCCGTTACATGCCTTAAGGTCAGAAAACGTGCATGTTTTTTGAGACAAAGTCACATACTTATTTGACACAATCCGTGTTAAATATGGGTAAACTACGTGAATTAAGGTTGAAAGCCACTCAATGCTTGTGAAAATATTTTTGCAATTCAGGGGAAAGGGCCCATTTACTTCCTCTACCAAACAACAACATTTGAGACTAGTCCAAATTGAAAGCATCTGCAGACGACAAGTTAGATGAGACTCAAAATTTGAAATTTATTTTTGGATGTGTAGATAACATTGTGGGAAAAGGAAAAATTTCTGGTCATCACCATGTTTTCAAAACCTTTCTTTCTCGGGTTAGATTTATTATGACAACATGTGAATCCAGTTTTAAAAGAACCTCATTAGTTTTTTATGCAGTAGATTCTTTATGAAAATTTCATTGAAATCTGATAGATTGATTGATTGAATGGTGTTTTACGCCGCTTTCAACATTATTTTAGTCATATCACAGTGACACCTCACATATTCATGTTTTCCTGGGTTTTACCACTAGAAAGCTAGGGCTCTGAAGTGTCTTGCCAAAGGACACTCCCACAAAAAAAAACACGGGATCCAGTGCGGCTCGAACCCAGGGCCTCCAGGTAACGAGTCCCACACTTTACCACTGAGCCATGTGAAAATACTGATAAATACAACAAGATATTTTTTTCTTTGCAACAAACTATATGGTTACATATTGTATTAACCTTTTACCAAACAGTTCCGAGTTTTAACGACCCTGAGAAAGAAGCCTTTTGAAAAAATTTTGGGAAAAGCAGAAAATGCTGGTAACCAGCATTTTCTCCTTTTTCCACATTGTTTTCTGCCCTTCCAAAAACAATTTCAATTTTTTAATCATGTTTATGTTGTTGTTTGCAGATGCCTTCAATTTGGACAACTGTAAAATTTTGTCGTTTGGTATAGAGTTAAAAGGTGTGGTCTAAGTGTTGAATTTCAGGATGGTAGCTTTGCAGTTGGTCACTCAGTCTATTTTAACTACATCAGATGTGATGTCATTAATACTGATTTAACCCTTTACGATACGATCCCGGGCTTTAATGGAAGAAGCAAGAGCCTTTTGAAAACTTTGTGGGAAAAGGAGAAAATGCTGGTAACCAGGTAACCTGGTAACCAGCATTTTCACCTTTTCCCACAATGTTTTCAACCCTTTAAAAGAGGATTTCAATCATTTGGGGCACTCTTTATTTGTCGTCTGCAATTGCTTTCAGTTTGGGCCAGTCTATAATTTTGTCGTTTGGTAAAGAGTTGAATAGAAATTGTTGTGATCAATTTTTTTTATCACATGGCATTCCCAAAAGCCTTTGAAAAAGTCTGGCGCTAAATAAAAAAATATGTAGAGGCAACATGGTTCATTAAGGTAATACCATGGGGGAAAAACATTCTTACTTGTGTCTTTCTTCTTTATTGATGATTTAATTGCCAGCCATGTTCTTACTTAATTCAGTTATACATAATTTATTTTCAGTTTGGTGAGACTAAGAATATATGAATACATTTGAAAGAAATTGAGCAAAGAAAGAAATTATTCATTACAAGCAATTGCTTTTCTATAGCAATATTTTTAACACTTTACCACATGGCAAAATTTTAGGCTTACTCAAATTGAAAGCACTTCCAGAGGACAAATAACATGTGGATCAAATGATCGGATTTGTCTCTGAGAGGTTGGAAAACATTTTGGGAAAAGAAGAAAATGCAGGTTACCAGCATTTTCTCCTTTTCCCACAATGATTTCAAAAGCTTTCTTTCTCAGGGTCGTTTAAAGTCCAGATTGTGCAGTAGAGGGTTAAGTTGACCGCTGCAAGACAAAAAGGAGTTACCTACAGAAAGTAGTAGGTTAAAAGACGTTATCTCTCTTTCTTTTTTGCAGTTCAAGACTGAAGACTTTCTCTACTCAGGTCACATGGATGGAAATATACATGTATGGTCTATGAAAACCAAGAGAGTAACGTCTACCATCCCTGCCCACCTTGGACATACAATGTTATGGCTCGACTTTATCAGTGACAATTGTATGGTAACACAAGGCAGAAATGGGGCAATCAAATTGTGGACTCTTTCGACAGATAGCGACTGGGTAGAAAATGGTGAGAATAATAGTCACAGGAAAATGTTAAAGTCTGTACATGAGTTTGAATCCTAGCTTAACTCTTTACCAAACCATAGAATTTTATGTTTGACCAAATTGAAAGCAACTGCAGACGACAAATGTAGTTCAAAAGATGATTTCTGTCTTTGATATGATAGAAACATTGTACAAAAATGAGAAAATGCGGGTAACCAGCATTTTCTCCTTTTCCCACAATGTTTTCTAAAACCATCATTTTCAGGGTTGTAAAAAGTCGAAATTCTTTGGTAAAGATTTAATCATTCACCCCATATTCTAAAGTTTAGCAACCTTGATGGAAAATACAAGGTCCATTACAAGATCCATTACTTAAGCCATATTCATTGTTGTCTGCAAATGCTTTCAATTTGGACGTCTAAAGGTTAGTCTTCTGATGTTTGAGTCATTCCTTTCCCTGTATTCTTCTTATATATCAAAATGTTTTGAATAATGGTCAGCTACTAAAGATAAAATGTCATCTACAGCAGATAGTGAGAAAATACTATCACCTGCATAGTAAGGTACTAAACTTAACTCTTTAGTAGAAGAGAGAATTTTAGTTTCATCCATATTGACAGCATTTTGACAGCAAAAAATAAATATTGGTTAAATGATTGGATTTTTGCCTAAAAGAGTTGAAAACAGATTGGGAAAAAGAAAAAGTGCTAGTTAACAGCGTTTTCTCCCTTTCCCACTATGTTTTCAAAAGGCTTCGCCCTCAGGGTCATAAATGGATTACCTGTTAACCCTTTGTCACACAATCCTGAATTTTAGTAACCCGGACAGAGAAGACTTTTGAAAACATTGTAGGAAAAGGAGAGAAGTCTGGTAAGCAGCATTTTCTCCTTTTCCCAAACTGTTTTTGACTCTTTTAGACACAAATCCCATCATTTATGCGATACTTATTTTGTCATTAGCAAAGCACTAATATGGAGAATTCTAAAATTTTGTTATCTGTTAAAGAGTTAAATTCACTCCATTTTCAGCTCCACTGGCTAACGGCCAGAGAGCTTATGTCATGGTCCTGTGTCTGTCATGGGTCTGTCTGTGCATAATGTGCATCCCTCCCTGCTTGCCTGCGTTTACTTTTATTTCAAACTTCTTCTCCGAAATTATCTCTCCAATTTTAATGAAACTTCCTAGAAATGATCCTGCCATGGTCTTCTTTAAAATTTCTGCAAAGGATTGGATTCCAATAAAAATTCTGGTTGCCATGGCATTAAAACTGAAAAGTATTAAAAATCTATAAAAATGTACTTGTCTGAAACCATAAGGCCTAGGGCTACCAAATTTTGCACGTAGCTTTATCTAGTGGACCCTACTAAGTCTAATACTATTCAAGTTGCCATGGGGTCAAAATTGGCCCCATCCCAAGGGTCACAAATTTTACATGGGCTAATATACTGAAAACTTCAAAAATACTTTTTATCCTAACTGTAAGGTCTAGGGCTACCAAATTTGGCATGCCGCTTTTGATATTTAGTAGACCTCTACCAGGAGTGTCCTATGTATAGCCCTTGGGTCAAAACTGGCCCCACCCCAGGGATCACTAGTTTTACCTGAGCCTATGAACTTAAAACATCATCTTGTTCCTAACTGTAAGGTCTAGGCTCACCAAATTTTGCATGTAGCTTCATATAGTGGACCTGTAGCAAGATTGTTAAAAGTATAGGTATGGGGATATCATATTTTACAAAAGTTTTAATAGTGAAAATAGTGAAAAATATTCTTGTTGTACAAGACATCACTGCTGAGCCCTGGTAGCTCAGTCAGTAGCATGCAGGACTTGAGAACAGGGAGTCATGGGTTCAATTCCTGGCCCGGCCAATTTCTTTCCAAGGATTGGTGATAGTTATTGCGACAGGATTCATTTCTCTCCCACTGCTGACTATTGTTTTGACAATGGTTATGCGTGGAAAGACAATTGTGCAGAGTCCTAGTAAAACAGCCTCCAGGAAAGCATGGATAAGTGCACTGGCCACCGTGATATAACTGAAATAATATTAAAACGGTGTTAAACACCATACAATCAGTCAATCAACAAGACATCACTATGACAAGCTCAGTTGTGTAACTGATCAAGGGAAATTACTCCTGTTATAATAAAGAATTATAGTTAGTTACCATTTACATCCCTTGATTATCAAACTGCACTATTACAAGATTGGTGTTTGGTATTCAAGTTTTTTGAAAAGAAAATGTTCAGTTTTCAATGAGAGTGATTTATTTTGATGTAAGTAGTTACACTCAGATGATTTAAATATTTAATTTTAAGATAGGTTTCTGTCATTCAATTTTTTGTTCCAGAACTTTACCATTCATGCCATTAAAAATGTGTTTTCTTCTTCTAGGCTTTGAAATCTTCTTGTCAAAGCTGTCTTTGTTAGAGTTCATTGATATTTGGCTTGCAGCACGCAAAAAGGGGCATTCGGACATTTGGGTAAAGTGTCGTCTCGGATCAGCCTGCACAGTCTGCGCAGGCTAATCCGAGACGGCACTTTACATCTACATTAGATTTTGTTCTTCAGTAGAACAAAAAGAAAATCAGTAAAAAAGAAAATCACATAAAAACGGAAAGTGTCATTGTGGATTAGCCTGCACAGACTGCGCAGGCTGATTTGAGAAGACACTTTACGTAATTGTCCGAATGCCCTTTTTCCACATGTTACAAGCCATTTGGTACGACTGATACTTGATTAGACCTGCTTGTATTCACCAAATTTCAGGTTATATCCAGACAGCCAGTCTAGGTTTCTGTAAAGGTCACGTCCTTGACAAGGACACCATTGTGGTACCTGGAGAAGATCAGTCAGAGGTCAAAGTTTATGACCTTGTCAGTGGACAGTTTACAATACAGTTAAAGGCAGATCAGGATGAAAGGAAATATGGTATGTGTATTAAATGAATTGAGCGGTGCTCTGCAAAAAGGGGGCATAATGCATATAAATAAAATATCAGCTCATTTCAGTCTGCGCAGTCCGTGCAGGATGACTTTTTTGAGACTTTTTGCTTTTAGAAATTTTTCTGTCTGTCAAAGGACCAGCGTACCTTATGATTTTGTTGGTTGTTATACAAAATAAGTTCTGTGGATCCATGATAATTTGCTTGGTATCATGCATCATGGGATGCTTTAAGATCCCTTTTGCCAGAGCATTGCTCAATGTCATATTTTAATTGAGTTTGCCAAGACCCAGTGTCTCGGTCAGTACTTTATAGGATTTGAGAACAGGGGTCCCTGGTTTGAACCCCGTTTTGGCCAATTTCAGAGGATTGATGAAAGTCATTGTGACAGGATTCAGTCCTTTCTCACCGCTGACCATTGCATCCACACTGGTTGGCCAGTGGCTTTGAAAGATTATTGTGCTGAGTACTGGTAAAAGCAACTCCAGGAAAGTATGGATAGCTGCTCTGGCTGCAGCGATATAAGTGAAATAATGTTGAAGGCAGCATTAAACACCATTTAATCATTCAGTCAATTTGATTGAGTTTAATAGGATAGCAATACAGATTACTGTATTCAGTCAGACAGGTGCATGGGCATTTTGCAGCCATGTAAATTAATTTTACTTTTTTACTACAGCAAAATCAGTTTCACCATAAGTATAAAAAGATCTTCATGGCCATAGTGTAGAATGACATAGCAAACACTTAACAGTATAGGCCTAAGATCAGACAGCACATTTTTTGCAGCTATATTGTGATTTACACTGTCCCCTTTAGCAGTGATATACCACATTATCCACACTTTTAACGTTCCTGAGAAAGAGACCTTTTGAAAACATTGTGGGAAAAGGAGAAAATGCTGGTATCCAGCACTTTCTCCTTTTCCCACAATGTTTTCTATCCTTGGAAAGACAGATATAATCTTTTGAGTTACCTTTAATTTGTGGTCTGCAAATGCTTTCAGATTTGATCAAGTGTAAAATTTTATTGTTTGGTAAAGAGTTGAAAGAGAGGAAAAGATCATGCAAGAAACTGCCAGATGAATGTTGGGGGATACATACTATTTCTTTGCCAGATGACAAAATGTTAGACCTATCCTTATTTATAGTATGTGGAGAGGACATATTTGATGTGGCTCAAATGATGAAATTTTTCTTTGAAATGATAGAAACTTTTGTGGGAAAAGGGTTACCAGCAGTTTCCCCTCTGTACCCAATGTTTTCAAAAGCTTAGTTCCTCAAAGTTGATTAAACATAGGATTGTGTGGTAATGGGCTCAAAGAATTTTGAGGCAGCAATATGTGGTAACATATGATTAAAATGATGGAATTTTCCTTGAAATGATAGAAAATATAGTAGAAAAATAAAAAAAATGCTTGTTTTTCCACCATGTTTTCAAAAGCCATTATCATAACCTATTACACCACTCAAATACAGTTCATGTATATATATGCAAAAAAAGTTGCCAAGCTTAAATTCTACTTTTACCTGTTCATATAGGACGCTATAATTTCTTTTGGTCTAAGCACTTTGAAGATGTTGATGGAAGAGAAAAAATTGTTTGTCACAAGTACTAGTAATTGATCTTTTTCCCTTGACTTTCTTTCATACTGTTGAAACAATAGTATCTTTTCCGTTAAATGGGTGTACTCGTATGTTGTATTTTACCTGATAAAGTTTTTTAGGTCTTATAATACCTTGAATCTCAATAGATTGTAACTTCAGTTTTATGCCCCAACTTTGTTCACAGAAAAAAAAATATGCATACACTTTTTCCAGGCATGTGTATGAGCATCAGATCAGCTGGACAAGTTGCTGGAAGTAGGTACATCATTGTTGGATATGAAAATGGATGTGTTGCATTGTGGGACACCCGTCAGAACAGAATGGTGGACTGTTTAAAAGTACATGATGATAGTGTAATGTGTTTAACATATTCAGAAAAATTGCAGAAAGGATACTCTGGTTCAGCCAATGAGCTTTTGAAATCATGGACAATAGATGAGGGGTTGAAGGTGAAGGACACAGCAACGATTGTTAACCCGGGTTTTAATGATGTCATTGTTCGTGATGATAATAAGATTATTGTGACAGCTGGATGGGACTCAAAAGTGAGAGTTTTGGGTGCCAAACATTTAAAACCACTGGCTGTGCTGAGTTATCATAAAGATAGTGTAAATTGTTTGACGTTTTCAGATCAAAAACTACTAGCCTGTGGTTCTAAGGATAATCAGATAAGCCTGTGGGACATTTACAGATGAAACCAATAGTCTCCTGCCAAAACAATTATGCTAGAGTTAGCCCTTTTCACAAAGTTCTTGTACGTTAAAGACCATGAGGAGTAAAGGTTCTGTAAACATTGTAGGAAAAGGAGAAAATGCTGATAAACATCTACATTTACAGATGAAACTTTGACCATTTCATACATTGTACTTATAGTCTCGTGTAAAAAAACAAGTATGACAGAGTTATCCTTTTTCCAAAAGTTCTTGTGCCTTGACAACCTTGAGGAGTAAAGGTTCTGAAAACATTTCAGGAAAAGGAGAAAATGCTGGTAACCAGCATTTTCTCCTTTTCCTGAAATGTTTTCACTTTTTCAAAGACAAGTTTTGAGCCACATTTACTTTGTTGTCTTCAAATTCAGTTTGGACAAATCTGAAATTTTGCCTTCTGGGGTAGAGTAAAGTTCTGTATAATTATGTAAGCACTAAGAACTGCTGATCTTCTTTACTTGTTTATCTCTTTAGCAGGCAACAGAAATAAAGAGTTTTGTTTATTCGAGGCATTTTCAGAAAACAAATTTAATATATGGCTAAAATAATTTGCTTTGTCTTTGAAAGGGTAGAAAATATTGAGGGATGGATAGAAAATGCTGTATACAATCATTGTTAGAATGGATGTTTTCAAAGAAAACATCTAGGTATTGTCTTTAAGCCTTGTTGTCTGTGTCATAGTTGTGCAAAAACTTTGACAATTTATAATATCTGTCATTACGGAAGATATTTACTTCAAACTCAGAATAGTTGTTAACTAATGAAAGGAGAACCTATACAAGTACAACAGGTAACCATCAAATTATTTTTTTACATAGTTATGCCCCTTTTTTAACTTTCACTGAAAACCAGTCTTTTTTCTAAAAGCAAATGCAGCCAAGCCTTGGCACCATCATGTACTGCGCTTGGGTTAAAAGAAAAAAAGTCATATTTACTGCCTTGTTGCTGACTAAATTTTTAAAAAAACATTGTATCCAAAGGAGAAATTGCCTGCAAGTAGCAATTCCTTTTTTTGCCAGTGTTTTTACTTGCATTCATGAGTCTGGTACCAAACTTTATTTACATCGATTATTCTTACTCTACAAGGATATTTAGAAATTTGTTTGATTCAAATTTTATTTGGATTATAATTAATTGATATGGTGTTTTTGATTCGTCCTTGTGTTAGAAGAAAATAAGAATAATTCATGGGGGTTTTTTTTAATGCTTATAAAGTATTCCTAAACCTTTCACTTCTTTGCTGAATTTTCACTTTGTCAAAGTTTGAATCATTAGCAGATACAAAATAAATGTGTATCAAATTATGGAATTTATCTTTTACAGGAGAGAGAAAATAATGGGAAAATGAAAAGATGCTGGTTACCAGCATTTTCTCCTTCCCATGATGTTTTCAAAAGCCTTTTTGTCAAGGTTTTTAAAACAGTGTATTATTTGTCTACCCTTTACTACACAATCCCAAGCTTTAACGACCCTTACTAAGCTTTAGAAAACATTGGGGGAAATAGAGATGATGCTGATAACCAGCATTTTCTCCGTTTTCCACAATGTTTTCTACCTGGTTCTTTCATTTGAGCAATGTTTAATTTGTCATCTGTGTTTGCTTTCAATTTGGACCACACTGAAAAAAAATTCATGTGATAAAGGGTAAAAAGTTTATAGAACGGAGGCTGATGATTGCTGCAATGTACTTGGATTGAACTTTAAAAAAAAAAAAATAGTCATGCTCCAATACGATTTATCTAACTACTCAACACTGTGCCTTTGATGCGAATTTATAGGTGTTAAAGTCTTTCTGCAAGGAGCTGTTTACCTAAAAAATGAAATAAAATTCAAAAAATTTATTTATTTATAGAAGTCTAATGGAAAAAAAAAAGGTACAGGCAAAGACATCTAACTACCTGTAAAGAGTGGATTTTTGCTATGACTCACAAGATTTTTATTGATGAAAACCTCATTCAATCCTTGCAGTCAGTGCTGGCCAGGTAGGAGTGTCTTTGAGCAAAGGACTGTTGAGCCTGAGCTTCATTCTGGTGATCCCCGGAAAAACATGAATGAGTGGACACATTGATATCCCTGAAATATGCTCTAACACACCAGTTAGCCCTTATCCTGCTAAATAAATGTAACATTATTTCAAGCCGATAGTAAAAACCCGAACAATGTTATTTCATTTTTATTTTTTATTTATTTATTTATTTATTTATTTTATTTTTTTTTTTTTGTGGGGGGGGGGGAGGGAGTCAGGGTAACATCTCCTTATTGGATAGTGTAGATAAAAGATCAGACTGCACATTCTGTACAGTCTGATCTTGATATGCACTGTCCGCAAAATGTCAGTGAGACACGCATAGCAGCCTAAGAGTTAAACAAACTTACAAGGGCTTGGGAAAGGAAGGCTAACCAGTGTCTATCTATAACCCTTCAATTCCTTGGCTTGACTATTCCTCCAATGTTTTTTTCAAAACTATTGTGACAAAGGCATGGAATTATTTAAATCTTCATTTGCTACCCTTCTGTCTTGCCTGCCACTCTATTCACATTTTACTTATTGATCCCCTCTTCTATAGATGTCACCAAAGGTAAGTGGAAAAATGAGCAATACTCTGTGAAAAGGGCATCTCTGTGTTGCATTATACCAGGCAAGTCACAAAAAAGTCTGTTTTGGATAACAACTGACTAAATCGTGAATTAAAATACTCCTTGAACAGCAGAAAATTTGAAAATAGCAACAAAATTTCAACCCACGTCTGCCTGCACAGTCTGCTAGGTCAAGTTTGTCAAATGAATGAGAAATCCTATTAGCAGACTGTGTCAGTGGTCATGAGGCAAAGCCTTATGTTTTTTTCTGTCCTCTAAGCCAATTTCGAACCAGCATTTTCTATTTTTCTAACTTGTGTTTTAGCCTTTCAAAGACATCCCACCATTAGAGCCATATTTGATATGTTGTCCACAAATACTTTCAATAAAGACTAAAGTACATATTGTCAACTGGTAATGTGTTAAGTAAATCTTCATGAAACTCTTTTAGAGCATTTAAGTTTTCTTTGTAAATGTCTATTTCATGTTTGAGAGGGAAAAAAAAAAGAAATTGTTTTCGCAATTATTAGAATGGTATGCAGTAATAGAGACAAATCTATTGGTCACAATCCATAAGACCTAGTGCCTTTATATTTGGTATGTGGCATTATCATTCTTCATCAACCATTCTTAAGAATATTCCTAGTCTTATGATGACAGAATTTCTAAAATTGAAAGTAACACAACTTCTGATTGGCTAAACCATTTGGTTTAGCCAATCAGAAATTGTGTAACTTTCAAATCTAGAAAATTCTTGAGAATTAGACAAAGAATATTCTTAATGATGGTTGGTAAATACAGACCCTGATATTTAGATCAGAATAAAGTCCTTGCATGAAGATCAGAGTTTCGCAAGTGATGGGGAATGGGGGTAGAAATCAGTCATGTGTTCAAAACATAAGAAATATATGGTTTTACCCTTTACCATTCAATCCCAAGTTTTTACAACCCTTGCACAGAGGGCTTTAGAAAACATTGTTGGAAAAGGAGAAAATGTTGGTCACCAGCATTTCCTCCTTTTTCCATTATGTTTGTTTTTTTCATTTCAGAGAAAAGTCCCATCATTTGAGCCTCATTTACTCTTCATCTGCAAATGCTTTCGATTTAGACAATTCTAAAATTTTGTGGTGTAGTAAAAAGTTTATATGGAAAAGCAATGGAGATTTTCTAGTCTTGATCTTAGGTGTAGAGTATTCAAATTTTATATGAGGCATCGTTTTGGGGGTTCTTAACCCTTAACCAAACAATCCAAAGTTTTAACGACCCTGAGATATACAGCTTCTGAAAATATTTTGGGAAAAGGAGAAAATGCTGATAACCAACATTTTCTCTCCCCACAATGTTCTCTATCCTACCAAATTCCATAATTTGAGCCATATTTAAATTTTTGTCTGCAAATGCTTTCAGTTTGGAAAAGTCTTCGTTTTTTAGCTCCACTGGCCGAAGGCCAGAGAGCTATTGTCATGGCGTTGTGTCCGTCGTGCGTCCGTCCGTCCGTCCGTCCGTTCGTTCGTCCGTTCGTCCGTGCGTGCGTCCGTAAACTTTTTCTTTAAAAAACTTCTCCTCAGAAACTATTGACTGGATTTTTACCAAATTTCACAGGAATGTTCCTTTGGTGGTCCTCTTTCAAATTCCTTCAAATAATTGTGTTCCATGAAGAATTCTGGTTGCCATGGCAACCAAAGTAAAAAACCTTTAAAAATCTTCTCCTCCCAAACCGCTATTTGGATAGCATTATTATTTTGCAGGAATGTTCCTTAGATACAGGTTTACAGAATTCCTTAAAAAAAAAAAGATCTGTCAAAAAACATGGCTTTTATGGGAGACTCATTTTCCTTTTATGGTATAAAGTAAAATCTTTGAAAAATTTCTTCTCTAAAACTATTCATTGGATTTCATTGTTGTTTTGCAGGTAAGTTCCGATGGTGGTTGTCTACCAAATTGTTTCTTCAGTGAGCTAAAATGCAGGATTGAATGATAATTGTTAAAAACTTCCTTTCGCCATTATAGAAATATCAGGCCTGTGGAGCGATACAGGCGCTCAAGCGCCTCTAGTTTTGTTTAGTAAAGAGTTAAAGAGGGTACAGTTTTGTTTAAAAAACTTTCATGTGCTCACCTGAGCGATATAGGAACATCATGGTCCTCTTGTATACATTACTGCTGTGAAATTTTGTACCCATAGCTCCTCATTCTGCCTATTGTGTTCATAGGGAATGAAAATAACTGAAATAACTTCTCTGTACTTTTCATGGAAATTTGGGAAGGACTCAACTATATTCTTATCTTTTAGCCCAGGAAGCTGACACCCAGACTGTGTTCAACTACCGCATTTATTAATAGCTAAATAAGCTTTTTCCCATTGGGTAAAGTTATTGTTTAAACCTTATAAATTAGTAAATAGAGATTCCCCGTCATTCACCGGGCACTGGTTTTCTTTAACCTCTTGTTGAAATATACTATTGTTTAACTCTTAACAAACGTGGTTTTGCCATTATAAACAATGTAGATGATCAGATCGTGGAAAGTGTACTGTCCGATCTTTGATATAGATCCACACTCCTCAAAATTTGTGAGATACATGTAATCTGATCATAACTTTTTCAAGTGCAGAATATTTGCTGCTAAATTTGTCCATTTGATCTGTATTGCATACGACTGAACCATGAAGTGTTCACTCCGTAATAATTGGTTGAATTTTTTGGCCAATTAACTTACTGTTTATTCCTCTCACATTTGCCAAATAATTAAATTCTCATTTTGTCCGAAATTTAGGCTGATACCGATTCACCATAGATGAGGAGATTTTCCTGCTTGTAGTTTAAACAAGATCCAATGAGAGGGCGATGTTGATCTAATGTCAGACTGCTGGTTCTATGGTGTCTGATCTTAAACTTTAACACTTGCTAAATAAGTGAAATGTGACTTTCAAGCCGACAGTTAAAACCAGAATTCAGCTATTTCCAAGGTAGTTTAAGGGATAAATTATCTCTTTATGGGACAGTGTAGATCTAAGATCAGACTGCACGTTATGTGCAGTCTAATCTTGATTTACACTGTCCGCAAAAGCTTACATAGTCGCGCAGCCTAACTGTTAACCATTCACCAGAGTCTGACAATCCCGTGTGTTCACGATCCTGAAGAAGAGAGCTTTTGAAAACAGCGCGGGAAGAGGAGGAAAATGCTAGTAACCACCAGCATTTTCCCCTTTTCCCGCGATGTGTTTTCAAATCAAGCCCAATAATTTTAGATACTATTTACTCTATTCTTCAAATGCTATGAATTTGGACGCGTCTAAAATGTCGAATGGGAGAAAGAGATAATCTTCGGCGTCCGTTGCAGTGACAGAACAAGTTTCTGTCATCTGTAAATACTAGGTTAAATACTGCAATAAGTCTAGCAAAGTATAGAGGAGACATTATGGCCTGCAACACAGGAAAAGGGGCATTCGGACATCTGCGTAAAGTGTCGTTTCGGATCAACCTGCGCAGGCTAATCCGAAACGACACTTTCCGTTTTTATGTAATTTTCTGTTTTGCGAAAGTCTACTGTGGCACAAAATCTAGTGTAGTCGTAAAGTGCCGTCTCGGATTAGCCTGCGCGGACTGCGCAGGCTGATCCGAGACGACACTTTACGCAAATGTCCGAATGCCCCTTTTCGCGTGTTGCAAGCCATATAGCCCTGGCCACTGCTTTCTCCACCGCCCCTTTCCCCCCACCCTACTCCCCAATAGAAATACGTCTATTTTTAGATTTAGATTCAAGCGACATATCCAAATATTCGGTCATTTCATATTTAACTCCATTTCTACAGATTTCAGTTTTATCACGGCACACAATATACCTATGTATGCATTCTTGGTATAGTTCCGGCGTGGCTCTTCGCAATCCGTAGGAGCCGGGTTGGATCCTCAAAGCGAGAATCCATGGTCAAGATTGTGCATCGCGCCCTCCCCAAGTGCTGGTAAAATCTAGTAGACACATAAATACGTGAACTATCGCTGTGACATGACTAAAGTTATGATGAAAGCGACCGAGAACACATTATAATCGATGAGCATTCTTTTTTTTTCAACCCAGTGTTATACAAAAAAGGGGCGTGGCTTGGTGGTAAAGTGTCTACTGAAAGACTCGAAACCTGGAGGCCCCAGGTTCGAGCATCACCGGAAGCACTTGGCTTTCCGTGGGAGTGCCCTCGGGCAAGACACTTCAGAGCCCCAGACGAGGACTGGTGAAACCCAAGACATACATGAATATGTGAGTTGTCGCGGTGATATTACTGAAATAATGTTGAAAGCAGCGTAAAACACCGTTCAATCGTTATGCAAAAAACTCTTTCCACTCCACTGGTTCCCTTTTTTCCATAAATGACCCTAAGAAAGAAGCCTTTTGAAAACATTGGTAATCAGCATTTTCTCCTTTTCCCATATTGTTTTCTACCGTTCTAAGAGCAAATTTCTATTTTTTAATAGCAGTTATTTTGTCCTCTGCAAAAGCTTTCAAACTGGGCAAGTATAAAGTTTGGTTGCTTGGTAAAGGGTTACGGGGAGAAAGTAGACTATTATCAGACCATACTTACATCAGTCTCATCTTAGTCTGTACCCTTAGCTTCTTTATTTGTAGTCATTAGATTGATAGCAATACCAGCTGGGTCCCTATACACCAACCATTCTTAAGAAGAAGGTTCTCATGCTAATTCTCAAATATTTTTTTAAGTTTGAAAGTAACACAACTTCTGATTGGCTAAACCAACTGGTTTAGCCAATCAGAAGTTGTGTTACTTTCAAATTTATTCGTAGTCCGGCATTAGATTGATAAAATTACCAGAGTCCATATTTACCTACCAGTCTTAAGAACGTTCTCAGTCTAATTCTGTAAGATTTTCTAAATTTGAAAGTAATACAACTTCTGATTGGCTAAACCAAATGCCAATCAGAAGTTGTGTTATTTTTAGAATTTAGAAAAAATCTTGAGAAATCTTGAGAATAAGACTAAGAATGGTTGGTAAATACGGAACCTTGCAGTATATTAACTGATTTTCTAGTAATGTTTTATACAAAGTAGATACAATATTTTGTTAATGATTTCAGTCGTGAACTTGTTACGAGTACTTAGTGTTTCACAGCTTCGAGTGCAAGTTGAATCCGTGTAAAGCTAAAAGTGCAGGATGTTTGAAACCTACATCTGACATTTTATAACCCGGAACTCTGATAACACCACTGCTGCTTATCGCCTGAGTGGGTGAGACATCTGTGCGTTATTTTTGCCTGTGGAAATCTGAGGGTTTTAATGTTCGGAATTTAACTCTTTACCAAGCGTCAATGGGCCATATTAAAACGATGGTACAAACGGTTACGATTCAATGTCACAACTCTTGGATGTGTTTTTACCCTTTTATATGAGCCATGCTCTGGCAAAAGGGGGCTTAATGCTTTTATGTGATGCATGATACTAAACAGGCCATCGCATAATCATTGATCCAGAATAACAACCGACTTAATCATGAAGTAGTCTTGTCCTTGGATATACAGAAAATTGACCGATAGCGAAAAGTTTCGGCCCAGGTCAGGCTGACATGGGTCGATACTCTCTGCATGATGCATCAAGCCCCCTCATCACAGAGCACGGCTCATAAATGATTGAAAGCGGCGTTAATCCTAAACATTAGGCTCTAAGCGCGATTCACTGCACAAAACTTGCAATCTGATGTGCGATCTACATTGTCCGATAGGTCAAAGTTACTCACTGCAAAAAGTAGGCGTTCCTTGGAAGTTTACTGTTGGCAGGAAATTTTCTTTCAATTTATCAAGAATTTAGGGTTGAATTCAAGTAAAACCGAACAAATGAAACGAACTTGATGACTGCAAGCTCTTCACACATATAGACTGTTTCTAACCCTTATCCAGCTAAATAAATGGAATGAAATGTCTGAGCCGATAGTAAAAACCCCAATTTTGCTATTTCAAACGGGTATTTCTGGAGGAAAACATGTCCTTATCGGACAATGTAGATCAGAGATCAGACTGCACGTTCTGTGCAGTCTGATCTTGATCTACACTGTCCGCAAAAGGTCAGTGAGTCGCGCTTAGAAGCCTAAGGGTTAAAACGTGTGAGTGATGATTGAGTGATGGATAAATATTGCAGACATTAACAGTTTAGAACTAAAACCAAAATAAAAATTTCATGACTGTTCTTTCTTTTTCTATACAGTATCTCAGCAAAGCGGAAGTTGTGGATGAAAGATCAGACTGCATGTTTTGTGCAGTCTTACAACATTCTGAAAATTACTCGGTAAAAAAAGACCCCCTGATTTTTTTTTTAGGTTTTTTCCACGTATAGAAATATCCTGTTCCTACATTGAACGAGCTTTAGGATATAGTTAAATTGTCAAAATAAGCTTTGAAGTCGACCCCAGTAACCCGGTAATTACCCAGGTGATTGATTGATTTATTGATTGATTGTATGGTGCCGTTTGCAACATTATTTCAGTTATATCGCAGCGGCCAGTGCACCTATCCATGCTTTCCTGGAGTTTTTTTACAAGTACTCCGCACAATATTCTGTCTACTGGCTGCCTTCCCATAGAACTGTTGCCGAAACAATGGTCAGCGGCGAGAGAGGAATAAATCTTGTCGCAATGACCATCATCAATGCACGAAAAGAAATTGGCTGAGCCGGGGATCAAACCACCGACCCTCTGTTCTCAAGTCCTGTACGCTACCGACTGAGCTACCGAGGCTCAACAATTACCCAGGTGAGGTGACATGGTTGCAGAAGAAGGGAATGTAGGGGCCAGGCCCTCCGAAAAAAAATTGCCCCCAATACATGATAATAAATAATTATTTGAAATATTTCGCATTTTCTCCTACATGAACTCCTACAGCGCCAAACACTGATATATGGCTTGCAACACGCGAAAAGGGGCATTCGGACATTTGCGTAAAGTGTCGTCTCGGATCAGCCTGCGCAGTCCGCGCAGGCTAATCCGAGACGGCACTTTACGACTACACTAGATTTTGTTCTTCAGTAGACTTGCGCAAAACAGAAAATTACATAAAAACGGAAAGTGTCGTTTCGGATTAGCCTGCGCGGACTGCGCAGGCTGATCCGAGACGACACTTTACGCAAATGTCCGAATGCCCCTTTTCGCGTGTTCCAAGCTATATAGGAGCTATGCTCTGTGAAAATACATCTGCAAAAAATATCGACCCAGGTCAGGCTGCGCAGTCCGCGCAGGCTGACAAGGGTCAATACTTTTTGCTGTAGGTAAATTTTTGGCATGCCAAAAGACCAATCTACCTCCAGATCCAATCCGTTGTTTGACTAAATGGGTTTTAAAGATCTATCATTCTATGATGACTTGCTTGTTATAGTGCGTCACGGACTACATTAAACCCCCTTTTGCCAGAGCTTGACTCATATGCTCGACCGCTGAAAATACAATCCCTTGCAACTCAGACTGATTTTATTTGAAAAGCTTGACTAAACAAGCAGACAATTTAGATTCAAGATCAGACTACAGGTGCTGTACTGTCTGATCTAGATATTTGCCGTCTACAGACACTGCTGTTTTTTTTTGTGTGGCGCTATTCATTTTTTTTGTGTGCGTGATTTCAAATGAAGAATAAGTCGTACAAATAGCTGGCCGTTCTTACCGCACCCCCTTTCAAATCTTCCTAAATTCAGCTCAGCTGAAACTCCTTCCGACATTTCGATGGCTGATGAAAGAAAGAGGGTAAAAGTTTACGTGGGAAAGCAGCCAGAAGCTTACGAAATGATTTGCATAAACCTGGAAAGATTATGCGGGAACACGCACATTGTCCGGCGTGACATGACTGAAAAACGGCTGAAAACGGTTTTATACAACAAACCATTTAGCAAACTAAAACCTTCAGCAATTCATTGAAACGAGCAAACGCCCAGCAAGGCAGAAGTTCGGAAGCTAGGCTTAGACATTTAGGAGATATTGACGACCAGCATTTTCTCCTTTTCCTGCAATGTTTTCAATAGGCCTCTTTCCCAGAGTCGTGAAAACTCGGGATTGAGCGGTAAAGGATTAAACATTATTTTAACAGCGTCATTATAAATGAAATGAATGCACTTCTATAATCGCAGAAACAGAGACCAAGAAAATTCAATTTCAGTGTTACATAAAAAAGAACATTCTCAAAATATCAGTAAGTGTACGTCAGAGATCAGACTTACCGTTCGTTTTGATCTTGACTATGTTGTTCACGTGATGCAGTACGATCTTAATCTACATTGCGTACAAAAACGACAAATGTTGTGTTTGGCCTAGAGGAAAAAAACCGACAGAAAAAAAGGATAAAAACACATATGAGCAATTCTCTGTGAAAAGGGGATTTGATAGATCTGCAAAGGAGTATCGACCAAGGTTAGCCGGCGCAGTTCCCGCAGGCTGACCTGGGTCGATACTTTTTGCTATTGGTCAATTTTCTACTTGTCAAACGACCATTCTACCTCAAAGTTCAATCCGTTGTTGGACAAAATCGATGGTATGAATCCATAATTATGAGATGACTTATATGGTGGGCCATCATGCATCTCGGAGATGCTTTTAACCCCTTTTGCCAGAGCATGACTCAAATAAATTGGCATTGACCATTCTTCTTGCATTCCTGGCACCGCTCAGGACTGGCTCCATTCTAAAAATATTTAAAAAAAAAATGTGTATCACCGAAGCATTAAGTCAGAAATGGTCATTTAATGGTTTGAAAATATATTATCATAATGTTCTAGCTCGTATAAAGGTGGGTGAGTCCCTTTCGGCTCAGAGCATTTGCGTACCGCACGGGAGGTGCAGACTTAAAGTGTCATGTCCCACGAATAGCCTACTTTCAGAATTGGAGCTACAGTACTTTGCCCCAAACCCATTTATGAAATAATTTTCTTTTCACCCACTGTAAATATACTCTTGTTCTTTCCCTTGAAAGTAAGTCGATATGAAATAATTCTTTATTGAGTTCAACGCGTTCTTTCAAAAAAACCGCGATCGAACTCATTGCGCATGCGTCCTGTTGATTCGGATCTGACAAGCAGACGATAGGTAAGTATAAAAGCTTAACCACGCGAATTAGGTCGAGAATCATCATTCAGCGGCGATGGTAATTGTAAAGTTATGGCTATCAGGATATATTATCTCCTCGCTGTATTAGATTCACTTAACATGGTCGTATGCACAGGTAAGAAAATTTACTATATAACGTAAAGATAAGTTCATCTACTGGATGTGTCCTTGACCTTGACTTGACGTTGTTGTTCAGGTGTGAAATCTCGGTTTTTCATTACTTGAAAACCTTTTCGAAAATGTAAAAACAATTTTTTACTCTTTTAAAAAAACTTTCACATACTTTTTTGGTCAAGAGGGTATCTCAAAACATAGAGGAAAGTAGATCACGCAATCAGACTGCAAGCTCTGTGCAGTACATTCTTAACACTGTTGGCAAAACAGCATATTACTGACTGTGTTCAGCGTGCTAAGAAATAAACTCGCGCTTGAAACGAAAATAGTGCATTTTTTGTAATTTGTTTTTACTCAACTTTGTTTTTCTCTTCACAACAAGCAAATCACCAGCAATTTCAAATAAAAATCTTTGTCCAACTCTAGAATATTAAGAAAGTTACACAATTTCTGATTGGCAAAACCAAATGGTTGAGCCAATCAGAGATTGTGTTATTTTAAAATTTAGAAAATTCTATAAACATTAAAGTGCAGTTGATATTTAAAATGGCTGATGAATATATGCCCAGACAAGACTGATGCAAATTCATGAATGAAGCGAATTGTTTAACCCTTTACCATACAACGCAACTTTGGAATTGTCCAGCTTGAAAGTATTTGCAGGCTAAAAATAAAATGTAGCTCAAAAGGGAAGAGTTGTCTGCGAAAGGGTAGAAAACATTTTGGGAAAAGGAGAAAATGCTGGTAACCAGCATTTTCTCCTTTTCCCAAAATGTTTTCAAAAGCCTTCTTCCTCAGGGTTGTTAAAACTCAGAATAGTGTAGTAAAGGTTTAACTATTTACCAAACAATCCCCAGTTTTGACGACCCTGAGGATTAAGGCTTTTGAAAACATGTAAAAATCAGAAAATGTTTGTAATGAGGATTTTCTCATTTTCCCACTATGTTTTCTACCCTTCATTATTCATTACATATATTTTGCATCAGTTGTTTGATTATTAGATACTTGTCCAGCAACTGAATTGAATCTGTCTTAGAGACTACTTGTCTTAAGCAACCCACTGCACTGAAATGCCACTGATTTGATTCTACACCCCTTTTTTAGATCAACTAAATTTAACTTGCATTTACCGTTTCAGTGCCAAATACTGATTACCTTCTTTCAATGGCTAAAAATAAACCTACTGAAACTCAGAGAGAATTAATAATATCTTACAAGTTTGACTAAACATGTGGATGATACAGATCTAAGATCAGGTTGTACACAGAATGTACAGGCTGATCTTGATTTATACTGCCTGCAAAAGCGCATGTTTTTGACCTATGGCATTGAAAGAGCCAACCCTTTACTACACACAAAATATTAGACTTGTCTAAATTAAAAGCATTTGCAGATGATATTATGTAAGGCAAGAACGATAAAATTTGTGTCTGAAAGAGTAGAAAACACTGCGGGAAAAGGACAATGGTTGCTTGGTTGCCATTATTTTCTTCTTTTGCCATAATGCTTTCAAAATCACACTTCCTCAGAGGTGTTTTGACTTGGTATCATCTGGTAAAGGGTTAAAAGACCACCTGTGGAAAGAAAACGCTTTCTTTTTTTCCCTTGGGTGGTCTCTCAGCACAGGTAAACTCAAAAGACAGCAGAATTTTAGACTCACAAAAGATGACACAATTTGCAGATGACACCTATTCCCGTAAAATGTGTCTCAAATGATAGGACTTGTCTTCAACAGGCCAGATAATGTTGTAGGAAAAGGCAAACATAATGGCTCCCAGCATTTTCTCCATGTCTCATAATATTTTCCAAACTTATTAGGGTTGTTAAAACTCAGTATTGTTTTGTATATGTATTAAGGTGACACAGAATGTGCAATTTATATACTGATTTGGGTCTTAACAGTCCAGTTTTCTATAGAATGATCGAAACCGCTGTACTTTTCCAATATTTTGATATAAGCCTTAATTTTTTCACTACTGTTGACAGCTTGAGAAACTTTTGCGGATGGCATAAATCAAGATCAGACTGCACAGAAAATGCAGTCTGATCTTGGATCTAAACCATCATTACCTGATGCTATATTGTGACCAAACTTGTCTTTAGTCGCGATGGAAATTTACTATTAGACCTCAAAAAAAAAGCCAAATTTCATGGTTTGGTAGTGAAAGATTACTTCTCTACTAGATTACAAAGTTTTACACCTGTCAAAATTCAGAGCTGTTGCAGACAACAAACTAAATGTGGCACAATGAATGAAACCTGACTCAAAAAGGGTAGAAAACATTGTGGGAAAAAGAGAAAATGCTGGTTACCAGCATTTTCTCTTTTTCCCACAATGTTTTCAAAAGACTTCTTCCCCAGGGTCGTCAAAACTTGGGATTGTGTGGTACAGGTTTAAAGGACAATTTGTTTTGCATCTTCAGAGTGACACGCATGAACTAGACAAGAGAATGTCATGTGTGAAAATTGCTTTTTTTATTTTAGCCCTATACAAAATGATTCTGTGTGTTTTTTTTTTAAATCCTTGAAGAAGTAAGCTTTTTTAACTTTGGGAGAAAAGGAGGACATACTGAGGACCAGCTTTTTCTCCTATCCTGACATTGTTTTCTACCCTTTCACAGAAGAATCCCAGTGTTTTTGAGCCAATTTTGAACTTGACAGCTGCAAATGCTTTGACTCTTCACTGCATGACAAAAATATAGATTTGTCCATATTGAAGGATTTACTGATGACAATTTAAATCATAATATGGCTCAAACTATGAAATTTGTCCTTAAAAGGGTAGAAAACACTGTGGAAAAAGGAGAAAATGCTGGTTACCTGCATTTTCCCACAGTGTTTTCAAAGACTTTCATTTCTGGAGCCATTAAAACTCAGGATTGTGTGGTTGAAGATTAAATATAGAGAAGCCTAAAACTTGGTCATCTGGGATAGGGCTTAGCTCATTCCATACCACAGACGACACCAAAAGCTTTTGTAGAAAGTGTAGGTCAGAATCAGACTGCACACAATGTGTGTTTGATCTCTAATGTACATATCCACTGCTTTATTCTAGATTATGAGCGAGCCGTCTCTTAAATCTTTACCAAACAATCCCTTGTTTTTCACGACCATGGGAAAGAAGGCTTTTGAAAACATTGTGGGAAAAGGAGAAAATGCTGGTAACCAGCATTTTCTCCTTTTTCCACAATGTTTTTCACCCTGTTAAAGAAAGAAATCATCATTTGAGCTACATTTGAATTGTTGACTGCAGATGCTTTCAGTTTGGTCCAATTCAAGTTCTGTCGTTTAGTAAAGGGTTAATCTCTTAATCTTGTACCGGAACTGTATTTATGGGCTTTGAGAAAATGTACTTTATCTCTATAGCAGTGAAAGAGTTTTTCTATTTAACCGAAATTTTCTAAAAGCTCTTATAGCGTAAACACCAAAATCTATCTGAATTTGATTTATCACTGCAATGACAGGAAAGGTAAACATGATGCAAAAAAAAAAACAAACAAAAATCTCAGAGACCTTCCCAAAAAGGTTTTTATAAACAGGCTGTTGAAATTTATAAATTTTCAATCTTACCAGAGAGACAAAAACCAAGCAGTAACAGTTTCAAAGCTTTTTTGACAAGAATATTTCACAAAATATTGGATAGAGCAGATAAATTTTGCATGCAGTCTGGTCTTGATCTACACCCTCTTAGCAAGAGCATCTTTAACCCTTAGCCCTGGTAGCTCAGTCCTTAGCGTACAGGACTTGGCCAATTTCTTTTTGAGGATTGATGATAGTCATCGCAACAGGATTCATTCCTCTCTCTCTTTCGACCATGATCATGTGGGAAAGCAGCCATAGGCTTGGAAAATATATCGTGCTGAGTACTGGTAACAGAAACTTCAGAAAGTATGGATAGATATACTGGCTGCAGTGATATAACTGAAATACTGTTGAAAATGGTGTTAAACACCATATAATCAATCAATCAATCAATCTTTAACCCTTAACCTGATAAATAATTAAAATGAAACTTTCAAGCTCATGGTAAAAACCCACATTTTGCTGTTTCATAGGCACTTTTGTGGGAAAAAATATCTGACATTAGCAGACAGTATAGATCTAAGATGAGACTGCACATTCTCTGCAATCTGATCTTGATCTACACTGCCTGAAAGACGTCTTTGAGTCTTGCTTACCAACCAAGGGTTTAATATTGTGTTATGTAAGGATAGAAGCTAAAGTTTTAATGACAAAAAAAGTGATATATTTTTGTATGGTTTGTGGCGCATGGTTTTTAGTTTGATCAAACTATTGATATTGAGTCCATTAATTCTTTACCACACAATCCCTACTTTAAACAACCCTGAGAAAGAAGGCATTTGAAAACATTATGGGAAAAGAAGAAATGCTGGTAGCCAGCAATTTCTCCTTTTCCCACAGTGTTTTCTACTCATTTTAGCACCATTTGATTTGTCATCTGCAAAGGCTTACAGTTCGGATGAATCTTAAATTTTGTTGTCTGGTAAAGATTCATCTCTGTAAAACACATCACAGTTTTAGACCTATCCAAAGAGAAAGCATATGCCGATGCTAAATTCATTGTGGCTCACATGATAGCATTTGTCTTTCAAAGATTTTGAGAACATTGTAGGAAAAGGAGAAAATGCCATTTACATGTACCTGCATTTTCTCTTTTTCCAACAATATTTTCAAAAGCTTTCTTTCTCAAGGATTGTTCAAACTCAGGATTGTTTGATAAAAAGAGGTAAATACATCCTGAGGTAATATAGATAATGTTCATGTCTCACAATGCAATTTACCCTTATGCTGCTAAGCGCCACTCACTGACCTTTAGCGGACAGTGTAGATCAAGATCAGACTGCACAGAACGTGCAGTCTGATCTTGGATCAGCACTGTCCGATATGGAGATACTTATTCTCCTAAAATACCTTTGAAATAGGAAAATTTGGTTTTTTACTATCAGCTTGAAAGTTTCATGTAAGTTACTTAGCAGGATAAGGGTTAACTCTTTCACTACTGAATAAATAAATTGCATTTTCTCATAGGCTGAAAATACATTTCTTCTGCAAGATCAAGAGACTGTACAGTCATAGTCTAGAATATAGCAGTGGACAGTGTAGATCAGAGATCAGACTGCACATTCTGTGCAGTCTGATCTTGATCTACACTGTCCACAAAAGCTTTTGGTGTCATCTATGGTATGGAGTTTAGGGGTCTAGCTGAATTTAGTGGCTGCTGAAAAAAGAAAATCAAACTGGTTTTGAAGTGGAGACTACTAAGAAAACATTGTGGCAAACAGAGAAATTGTCTTACTGAATATTTCACCAGTTTTCTGCTGGTGCACGACATTTTGTCGAAAGGACGTCTTGTCGAAACCCATGTATGTTTTAAAATACCAATTCCTCAATTTATATCACGAAAAGCTCTGTCTGGGAGCAAGATTTGAACCACAATTCGTCTGGGTTCGGGTAAGGGTCAGGGCTAGGGATCGTTTTCGACGAATGGACTTTTTTGACAAAATGTCACGGATCCGTTTTCTGCACTGTATTACTCTACAGGTAAGTCCATAGGCGAACATAGTAAATAATCTTCCAGCTCCAAATACTGTTATCAGATGGGGTTACCATAAAAAAAGCTATGACAATTTTCACTTTTATACCTCTAATTGCTTGTAAAATTCTACAAGAGCTCAAAGCCCATTATCTTCCGCTAGGTGGCATTTATCAAATACATATCTATCTGATTTGGGCATTCTGGGTACAGAACCGGACTACTTTTCAAAACAACAACCAATACGTTGAGTTTCAAAATAAAATAAACGTTTACTCAGTAAAATGCTATCTCGGGGTACAATTCATTCAGCTATGGTCAGCTAGCATGTAACCTATGCACCGACCATTTATAAAAACAGCTACAGGCTTGGGTAATAGCTTCAGTATACGCCCAGAACTTCTTATTGACAAGTCTGTGGAAAAAACCATTGCTACTTTATAAGTGGCATATTAATAGTTATCCTGTACAGGTGTTAGTGATGCGTCATAGCAGACAGGTCGAATCTTCAAAGAATATGACATGAGCAGACAAAGGCTTCAAGCCAAAATATTACCATGGAAGAAAGAGTTTAATGTCATACATTGCAATGAAATTGGAGAAGGAAATTATAAAAACACCTTCAAAATTTGAAGCAAAATGAATTCTTTTATTGATAAAATATCGGTGAGAAATTCATGGATAATAACCTGTTTTGGGTTACAAAGACCTTGTAAGTTTTGAGGATTTTGACCTAATTTTCTTACGCAGACATGGTTTAGATCTAACTCTTTACCACACAATCTTGAGTTTCAACAACCCTGAAGGAGAAGACCTTTGAAAACATTTTGGGAAAAGGAGAAAATGCTGGTAACCAGCATTTTCTCCTTTTCCCACAATGTTTTCTACTTTATCAGTATCAGAAATCATCATTTTAGCTAAATTTAATTTGCTTTCTGCAAATGTTTACAGTCTGGTCCAGTCAAACATTTGGTCGTTTAGTAAAGGGTTTAGCTCTTTACCACTGAAGAAAAAGTTAGACTCGTCAAAGTTGAAAGCATCTGTGGACAATAATTTAAATTTGGTTGAAAATAATGAAATTTCTCTTTGATAAGCTCGATAATATTGTGGAAAAAGGAGAAAATGCTGGTTACCAGCATTTTCTCCTTTTCCCACAATGTTTTCAAAAGGCCTCTTAGTCAGGGTTTTTAAAACTCGGGATTGTGTTGTAAAGGGCTAACCTGCAGCCAGCTATTAAGCACAGTTTTTAGTTGCTTTTAGTTGGAAGTGCAGATTCAAATTAGACTGTGCAGAATAAGCTGTCCAGTCCTGAATCTACACTGTTGGCTGAATCTAGATTTTGACTGTATATGGCCCTGATATACTGCAAAATATTTGCATCTTTTTTGCTGACGAATGATTTTCTTTTTGTGTATTTTTAGTTCTCAAGGGACAATTAATACCTTATGAAGAATGTCCCTTAATTATGTAGGCCTAATAAATGACAAAATTTAAGACAACTGTCCAAATTGAAAGTGTAAGCAGATGACAAATTGAATGTAGCTCAAATTATGACTTCTGTCTTTAATAGGATAGAAAACATTGTGGGAAAAGGATAAAATGCTGGTTACCAGCTTTGTATCCTTTTCCCACAATGTTTTCAAAAGCCTTCTTCACAATATTCTTTGAACATAGATTAATCTTCAATTTTGTTGCCTTGTAAAGCTAAACCCATGCAGAGTAGAACTTCTAAGAACTACTTCCTTATGAACAAATTTTCATACTACTGCAATATTTTCTAAAGCAGTCTGCTGTAATTAATTGAAAAATTTATCTGCTGGAGAGAATTATTCAATTCTTTACCAAACAGCTATGTTTAACAACCTTGAAGAGACCCATTGAAGAGACTCGTTGAAATCATAGTGGAAAAAGGAGAAAATGTGGGTAATCAGCATCTCTCCTTTTCCACAATGTTTTGTACCCTTTCAAAGACAAATCTCATTATTTTATCATCACATTTAATTTGTGGTCTGCAAAATGCTGTCAGTTTGGACAAGTCTAAAATTCTGTTTTCTGGGCCAGTATTCACCAACCATTCTTAAGAATGGTCATTGTCTTATTCTCCAAGATTTTCCAGATTTGAAAGTACACAACTTCTGATTGGCTAAACCAAATGGTTTAGCCAATCAGAAGGTGTGTTACTTTCATCTTTGGTGGAAAAATCTTAAGAATAAGACAAATTACATTTTTAAGAATGGTTGGTGAATACTGAACCTGGTGTAGAGTTAATGAAGGAAATGGTTGCACTTCTATGTCCTAAAGTCATGTAATAGATCCTAAACTTGATATTGTTTACATTAACTCTTTATACCACATGATAAATAAAATTTTAGACTTGTCTAAATTAAAAGCATATGCAGACTACAAAATAAATATGACTTTAAGATTGAAATTTATATTTTGTAGGGTAGGTAATATTGTGGGAAAAGGAGAAAATGCTGGTTACCAGCATTTTCTCCTTTTTCCATAGTTTTTTCAAAAGCGGTTATCCTCTCTGTCATTAACATTGGGATGCTCTGGTAAATAGTTCACTCAATACTGCAGGATGAAATGTTGGACTCAAGCCATTTTCAAACGCATTGACACCAAAGATGATTTCTATCCTTGAAATGGCAGAAAGTATTGTAAGAAAAGGAGGAAAAAATTAGAAAATATTAATGGTCGATCATGTTACCATGGCTATTTGACAAATACCCTGAAATAAGAAAATGGAGAAAATTCAAAGAAAGGAAAGTTTTGTCTAACTTGACATGCTTTTGAAAATTAATGGTGTATCTTCGCTTAAATATGATGTTACAGATTACAACCCCTAACAAAACAGTGCCATGTTTTTATAACCCTCAGAACGTGGGCTTTTTAAAAACATTGTAGGAAAATGATGCAATGCTGGTAAGAAGCATTTCTCCTATTCTCAACATTTTTTTCTACCCTTTTATGAACAAACTTGAATGTTTGAGGGGCGTTTATTTTCGGTGCACGACATTTCGTCGAAAGGGCATTTTGTCGAAACCCATGTATGTTTTAAAATACCAATTTGCTAAATTCCTAGATTTATTCCATGAAAAGCTCTGTCTGGGAGGAAGATTTGAGCCACAATTTGTCTGGGTTTGGGTAAGGGTCAGGGCTAGGGATCGTTTTCGACGAATGTACTTTTTGACAAAACGTTGTGGATCTGTTTATTTTGTCGTCTGCAAAATGCTTTCAATTTGGAAAGGTCTAAAGGTCTTCTTTTCCAGATTGTCTGCCCATAACTGCCTTGAAACTGAAGTAGTTTGACAAAATGGATCCATATAATAATGTGATACCTTGCTTGGTATAACACATCACAGATGTTACCTGTAAACCCACTTTTGCCAGAGCACGGCTGACATACAGGTACATGTTGCTAATACATGTAATAGTCTCAATAATGAGACACTGTGGTGATTTTTTTCATATTTGGACATTTATTGTGCACCATACTGCCTCAAGTCCATCGTAAATTTTTTGGTTGCAAAGATTCTAATGCTATACTGACTTTCTGTTTAGTTGGTTTAATCTGTATGGCAGCGAAATGCAATTAACTTTTAGTAACAAATATGACCAAAAACAAATTATTAAACCTTTCATCACCTAAAGAGCTTATAGAAGTGGTTTATAACATGGGAATCTCGGGAAAAAAACAGACATTATTTATTGTGTGTGGCAGCCATTTTGTGGGTTTTTGGAAACATGACTTGAGTAAGAGATGAAATGAACTGTGTTTTTGTTATGTTCAGCATTAAAATTGAAAATGTTTGTATCTCAAACAAAGGGTTATTGAGTATGCAAGCAAAGGGTATGTTTAAATCCTAGTTTTGTGCTCTATTTGCGAAATTATGAGAGTTCAAACTTGTGCACAAAATCTGTGCGTAGATTTCAACTATATTTTTTCATGATCGTCTCTTTACCAAGAGGTGACCAGTTAAAAACTAACATCGCTTTTGGGGACAGAATCTGATATCTGTACTAAAGCCGTGTTTAATGGCGAGCGGTAGCCGCAGCTGCAGTGGCAGCGGATTTTTTTTGTTATGTACGGTTTTCCTATGGAATGTTCACTGGCACGCGGCGGCGCCAGATTGGTGGAGCAGCGTTTTTTTCGCTGCTTGCTGCTCGCCGCTAGAATGGTCCGAGGGGCATTTAAATCTGCTCGCCACTAGCCGCTGCACTCAATTTTCTCAACAATGATAAAAAGATCATGAAAGTCGGTTGATGATCATGTTTAGCTGATCAGATAAGTATTTTCAGTTTGAGCCTACTGAGTTTCTCTGAATAGCGTAAGTTTTCTTTTTATACGCCCGAAGGGTCATATTATGTTATGGCCCAAGTCGTCCGTTTGTCCGTCCGTCCGTCTGTTGATCCGTCCGTCTGTTTGTCCGTTAGCAATTTCTTGTGTGCGCAACTCCTCCTACACTTTTCATTGGAATAAGTTCAAACTTTCCACAATTAATCTCTATGATGTGCAGTTGTGCATGTGACTCTTAAAACTTGGATATCAGCAGGCGTTCTAGATTTTAAGCCATTTCACTGACAAGTCCCTTGGGGCGTATATGCGCCGCTTTGCGAAGCTCTTGTTTAAATAGTACACTAGGCCGAGTGCAGCCTACTTTTTGCACATGGTAATTCGCCTTTGACAAGTATATAAGATTATACAGCCAATTTTTTGATATTCCTTCTCCAACTAGATGAAGCACTTGGGCAAATTGCTCCCTTGACATCCTATGATACTCAAAGAATTTGTCTTCGAACTACACAAGTTCTTCAACTAGGGTATGAAAAATGCTATGTCTATGGTGACTGTAATATCGGATGGATGTTCCATGGGCGATGTCTTCTCCTTTTTGGTTTCAGCAGTAGCATACCTAATCCAATAATAATGATATCTTGATCACAATCTGCGAGAGTTGGCCGTAGCGGGACCGTGATGGAAAAGAAAACCGCTACCGCATGTCAATCAACACACACTCCAGCGGAAATGAAACCACTGCCGCTAATGATGCCGCTGCCGCTACCGCTACAGCTACCGCTTGCCAGTAAACACGGCTTAATACATGCAGGTATCTACAATATGTATACCGTAATAGTTACTAAGTACATTTAGATTTCATGAAAAAAATTAAGGTTATAGTAATGCTTGAGGATGAAGAGTATTTTTTGTATTATTCTGTTCTCCATTATAATTTATCACTTGTGTCAAAAAAGATTGTTTGCCACTAAGTGGCTAACTTTCCTTTCATAACCTTTAATTACTTTTGTACCTTATTCCAAGAGAATACTTTAACAGTCCCCCCCTTTAATCCCTTACCACATTATCCCAAGTTTTAATGATCCTTGGAAAGAAGGCTTTTGAAAACATTGTGGGAAAAGGAGAAAATGCTGGTAACCAGCATTTTCTCCTTTTCCCGCAATGTTTACTACCCTATCAAAGACATAAATCATCATTTGAGCTACATTCAATATACAGGCGGCAAGCGCTTTCCATTTGATCAAGTCAAAATTTTGTCATTTGGTAAAGAGTTAACTCTTTACCAAATTAAAAAATTTTTAAAAGGACCAAACTGAAAGCATTTGCAGACCACTTGTTATTTAAGTGTATTTTAAATGATGATTTCTGTTTTCAAAAGGGTAGAAAAAAATTGTGGAAAAAGGAGCAAATGCATGTTCTCCTTTTCCACACTGTTTTCAAAAGCCTTCTCTTTCAGGTTTGTTAGAACTCGGGATGGTGTGGTAAATAGTTAAAGATACATGTAAACTCATTTTCAGCCAGTTTTTTACCCATTTCATCCTTGTTTTATGAAACTATAATCATTCTTGTATCTTCATGCGAAATGTTGCCCCTGATGACTGCAAGGTTGCAAAGATTACAACAGGTTGAAAATGCATTTAATGTTTTGGAGGCTTTCAAAGCATTCATTGTTGGCGTTTCCAATTTCCAAATGATGACAAATACTTTGTTTTTTTTTCTATCACTTACATCATTTATATTGATAATTTATGCATGTTTACACAACTAAGCCATTCTATATGTATACTTTCAAGTTTTAACAGCACTTTTTCTTCCCTGCTGTAAGGATATATCTTTAAAATAATTATGACCAAGCATAAACAGTAAGCAATAATGTTGATAAGTGAGTCAGTCATATTTTCCCCTTGCCAGTTATTTATTGAGAGGACATTTTGGTCAGTTGGGTGGGTCCAGTTGTCAGCAAATGCTTTCAATTTGTTCAAGACCAAAATTTTGTTGTTTGGCAAAGAGTTAAAACAATTATGACCAAGCATAAACAGTAAAGCAATAATGTTGAAAAGAAACTGAGTCATAATCATCTTCACTTTATTAGTTATTCATTGAGAGGACATTGTGGTCAGTTGGGTTAGACCCGTTTTTCATGCAGAAACATTTTTCATTCATTAACCATTTACCTTATGTAGCTTAACTCTTTAAAAAAACCCAAAATTTTAGGCTAGTCCAAATTGAAAGCATTTGCAGACGACAAAGTAAATGTGACTTTAGAATTAAAATTTGTTTTGGAAAGGGTAGAAAACCTTGTGGGAAAAGGAGAAAATGCTGGTTACCAGCATTTTCTCCTTTTCACACAATGTTTTCAAAAGCTCTCTTTCTCAGGGTCGTTAAAAGTCGGGATTGTGTGGTAGAGGGTTAAATGATGGAATTTGTTTTTGATAGGGTAGAAAACATTGTGGGAAAAAGAGAAAATGCTGGTAACCAGCATTTTATCCTTTTCCCACAATGTTTTCAAAAGGCCTCTTCCTAAGAGTCTTTTAAACTCAATGTTGTGTGGTAAAGGGTTAATTTTAACACTAGAATTTGTGTTTGCAACATTTTTTCTAGTTTTTAATAAATATTCATTGTCCTGTCAGAGGCTGGATTTTTGAATAACAACTGAGTGTTACAGATCACCAGACTTCTAATTTGTATGAATGGAATATACATTTATTTATTTGGGCAGCTGTTAGGCCTTTAAATTTCAGTCAATAGATGGGATTTGATTGATTGTATGATGTTTAACATTATTTCAATAATATCCCAGTAGCCAGGTACTTATCCATGCTTTCCTGGAGTTTCTGTTACCAGTACTTTGCACAATATTCTTCCCCAGCCACTGGCTGCTTTCCCATATAACTGACATCAAAATATTGATCAGTAGTGAGAGATGAATGAACCCTGTTGCAACGATTATGATCAATCCTCTTAAAGAAATTGGCAAAGCTGGGGAATTCAAAATCAACAACCCCAGTGTTCTTAAATCCTGTATGCTACTGACTGTGCTAATGGGGCTCTGCATGATGGGATTTGTCTGTGATAGGATAGAAAGATTATATGAAAAAGACCAGAATTTCGTCCTTTTCCAAAAATGTTTTCTTAAACTTTTTTCCCTGGAGTCAAAGGGACAGGGGGTTGCATGGTAAAGGAATATTATACAGGTAGATCTACATCATTCTGTCATGATTGTGATTCAGTTTTGTCAACATGACTAACTTCCTATGGAGAAGTCAAGATAACAGTCAACTTCTTAACCTTTAACCCTTTACCAAACAATCCCGGGTTGCAACGACCCTGGGAAAGAAGCCTTTAGAAAACATTTTGGGAATAGGAGAAAATGCTGGTGACCAGCATTTTCTCCTTTTCCCACAATGTTTTTAAACCATCAAGGGCAAATTCCACCATTTGAGCTATGTTTAATTTGTCGTCTGCAAATGCCTTCAATTTCGACAAGTCTAGAATTTTGTCGTTTGGTAAAGAGTTAAATCTTTCACTACTGAATACATAAATTGCATTTTCTCAATGGCTACAAATACAGTTCGGTTACAAGATCAAGAGATGGTTTATTCATAATCTAGAATAAAAAGTCGACAGTGTAGCTCAGAGATCAGACTGCATGTTCTGTGCAGTCTGATCTTGACCTACATTGTACACAAAAGCTTCTGGTGTCATCTATGGTATGGAAAGAGTTAGCCTACTGAAGAAGTTAAACGAAACTCTCCACTCCAGGCAATCGTAAAAAATCCAATTATTGCAATGTCAAAGTTATTAATTGTGGAAAAATTATCCTCTTATCAGACAGTGTAGATCCAAGATCAGACAGCACATCCCGTGCAAGCTGATCTTGATCTACACTGGCCGCAAAAGCGCCCTGGGTCACACTTAGCAGCTTAAGGATTAATCATTCAAAATTTATGTCTTACCTCCGGTATTGAGCACCACAAAATACTGCAGAAGGTGGATGAATCATACTGAAAAATCATAATTTATTGCTGGAAATTAGTTTACCCCAAGATCATTATTTAATCTCTGAATCACATTTATTTGTTTGTGGTTATGCTCTTGGTGATTTGTGATAAAAAAATTTTTTTTCAAAGTCTTTCTGTATTGAAAGGTACTTTAGGTGTGCAGTTCAGAATGAGATCCGGGTTCGTATTAACCAAAAATTCTGAAGAATGCTCATAGTCTTATTCTCAAGAATTTTCTGAATTTGAAAGTAACCTAACTTCTGATTGGCTAAACCATTTGTTTAAGCCAATCAGAAGGGGTATACTTTCGAAAACCAGAATAAGACAAAGAATATCTGAGAATGCTTGGTGAATACAGACCCGATTGCATTAAAATAAGTAGTACAGTATGTGAACTACATTGCTGTGTTGCCCAGCCGGGTAGCTCAGTGGTTAGTGTATCTGACTTGTGACCCAATGGTTAAGGGTTCGATACCTAGGTGGGGCAAACTTTCTTTTCGGCAATGTTTTGCTTCTCATCCATGATGCTTGTGAGAAAGTAGTCAGTGGCTTAGAAAGAAAGATGTGTCAGTACTGACGTGAGAAAGCCAGGAAACTCATGTCTAGGTGCACTGGCTCACAACGATTTAAACTCTAATACAAACAAACCAACCAAAACTACATTGTTGACTTATACAAGATTTTATGGTCTAAACTGCATTTATGAATTAGTCTCTAGGTGATTTTTATACCCATTGACTTCTATCTGTACCTTTTATGTTTAGCAGTTTTATAAACCCACTTTGTAGTAAAGTTGCAAAATGTAATAACCTAATGACAAAGTGGGTTGCAGCCACAATAATGTCATAAAATGTAGGTACAATCCATATTGTTATATCGTTATGATATTGCAGTCCACATGGGTTAAAAAGCTGAGCAATGCAAGGAAGCATTGCTTAACATAATGAAAGCATAGTTATCTTTAATGAGTTTAGTGACCTTTCTAACCTCCTATAGCATATGATTATCTTAACCCTTTACCATGTGAAAATTTTTCATACTTGTCCTTTTTGGAAACATTTTCAGAGGACTTCTAAATGTTGAAATTTGAAAGGTAAAAATCAATTTGGGAAAAGGAAAAAATGCCAGTTCCCAGCAGTTTCTGCTTTTCCCATGATGTTATCAAAAGCTTTCTTCTTCAAGGTAGTTTGTTAAAACTTGGAATTGTGCGGTAAAGAATTAGCATCTGTAAATGTCATCAACACATTACAGGACAAAATATGCCTTTTTATGCCCCCATCCCTCCTGCAGCTTAAACAGCTGGGAAACATTGTAAAAAATGAAGTCAGTGCATGTAACAAAAGTAACAAAGACTCTATTGATGGATTCACTTGATATAAAGATGAAATATGTAATTGACTGAAAACTGTTTATTGTCTCTCCCCCCAAATGGTTTAGCCAATCAGAAGTTGTGTAACTTTCATTTTTGAATATGCCATAAAACAAGACAGAGAAAATTCTTACGAATGGTGAATACGGCCTTGGGGTATTGATACCCTCTGTCTAAATTAACATGAAGTCTACAGGATGAGTTGGTGGATTGTCATTCTGTAAACAAAGAACAGTGGTCAAGATAAACAATATTGATTTTGTTTTGTTTATCAATTCTACATTATAAACCTAGGGATTAACCCTTTACCATACAATCTCATGTTTGAACAATGTTGAGGAAGAAGCCTTTTGAACACATTGTGGGAAAAGGAGAAAATGTGAACCCATAACCCAGGGATCGTATATACACAGGGATGGGCAACGCAACTGCAATTATCGATTTTTCACTGACTTACCTGTTCGGCGTCCAATAATCCGTTGTCGTTCCTTGCGAGTCATTTTTCAATAGCAAACTACAAAAAGGGCATATAAAACCAGAAAAGTGCCTTCACTGCCCTTTAAATAGACCTTCCAGTACATTTTCAGTTCAGCTTGCAGCTACTCTTAAATCAATGTAATTGTACAGAAAAAAAAAGGAGAATTTTCTGCAAAATGGAAAGCAATAGGTGAACTTTCTGGAAAAGTATGCTGGTGAAGTGTGAGCACCTGTCTGCAACAAAATGCTAGCCTCACACATGTACCTGTTTTCAGCATTTTTACCAGCAATGTTTAATACCATGCGAAAAAAAAAACAAATTGTTTGAATCTACTTTCATTTGTCGTCTGCTAATACTTTCAATTGGTGATTCCAAAGGCACCCAAAAATTGTTCTTTGGTAAAAAAATAGTCAATAGCAGAATTACTAGAAAAAAAAAGATATATCTGCAATTATCCCTTTGCCACACAACCCTGAGTTCTATTGACCAAGAGAAAGAAGCCTTTTGGAAACATTGCGGGAAAAGGAGAAAATGCTGGTTACCAACATTTTCTCCTTTTTCTCCAATGCTTTCTATTATATCAACGACAAATTCCATAATTTGAGCCACATTTTAATTGTTGTCAGTCTCCTTCTTCAACAATGTTTTTTTTATTCTGTGTTGGAGAACTTAAGCTTGTCTACTAACTTTGAATGCTTTGATTTTGGACCAATTTGAAAACAGTATAAGTTGTGTAAGACTTTGTACAAATTTGACTTTTCACTCCTCATACAATGGACAGCGTTGGAAAACATTCGTAAAACATCAGTTGCAGCCAGTGATAAATTCTTTTCAAAATGATTTCTGTTCTATTTGAAAAAGTATGTTTTTGTCTTTGTAATATAATATGGAATATGGATAGCTGCATTGTTTGCTGTGATACAATTGCAAAATGTTGAAAGCAACCAACCTGAACACTTTGCCAGATAACACAAGTTTAGACTTGTCTAATTTGGAATTATTTGCAGACAAGAAATAAAATGTGTGACTTGTGTCTTTGCTGAGAAAATGAGAACATGCTTGCAAACATTTTCTTCTTTCCCCACAATATTTGCAGATGTGTAAATATTTCCCATGGTAGTAGTAGTGATAACTTAGGATTCAGGAATACTGGCATTTGTCACAGATTATGAGATAACTCCTTACTTCAAGTGGCTTATTAGGCTGTAGATACTGAATGTGCAGTGTTGTTTGAAGAAACCAAAAGTATTTCAAATTTAATACATGTACGTGGGGTGATCAGAAAGAACACGAACCACCCGATTATTTCAAAAACTACTTTACTTAAGATAACAAAAATTTGCACAGATGAACATTAATTACCTGGTTACTTACTCAAGCGTTTAAATGACGTCATAGGCAAATAAGAAAAGAGTGACGTCATTTCAATGACATCACATACTGCGTTAGCGGTTCACAATGTCGGATGACGTTTTATTTGAGCAGAGAGTAATTATAAAGTTTTACGTTAAACTCGGAAAGTCTTCATCGGAAATTAAGGCCGATTTAGATAAAGTTTATGGGGACTCAGCACTTAAGAAAACCAGTATTTGTAAATGGATTGGACGATTTAGAGAAGGACGCGAAACCGTTGAAAATGACCCTAAATCTGGCCGTCCATCAACATCAGTAACGGACAAAACTATCGCGGATGTGCAGCAGCATGTAAAGCAAGATCGTCGAGTTACTGTTAGGGAAATAGCTGACACATTTAGTATTTCCTATGGAAGTGCACAGGAGATTTTAACTGACAAACTTGGAATGTCGCGTGTTTGTGCAAGGTGAGTGCCTCGGCTACTGACGCCCGAGCAAATGGGGGTTAGGGTCGAAATTTGTTCTGAAATTTTAGAACGCATTAGGAAAGAAGGATCAAACTTTACTGATCGTATTGTGACATGCGATGAAACATGGGTACACTTTTACGAGCCCGAATCTAAACAACAAAGCAGTGTATGGAAACATCCAACATCGCCGTCCCCTGTTAAAGCCAAACTTTCTAAGTCTGTTGGTAAAGTTATGTGCATCATGTTTTTCTTCTAAATCATGTTGTACCTATACATACTACAGTCAATGCTGAGTATTATGCCAGCATTATTCGAATGAATTTAATACAGGCCATCCGAAAAAAACAGCCGGAACTTCTATGGAGAGGCGTCATTTTACATCAAGATAATGCTCCCGCTCACAAAGCCAAACTTGTACAGGAAGTTTTGAAAAAACTAAACATAGAAACATTAGACCATCCTGCCTATAGTCCAGACCTGGCCCCATGTGACTTTTGGCTATTTCCTGTTTTGAAAGATTCGCTACGTGGCACGCGCTACGAGAGCAGAGAGGAGCTAACCCATGCCATGACCGGGTCGTTGAGAGTGATGTCACGTGACGGGCTCGTGCACGTGTTTCGCGCATGGGAGTCAAGAATGAATAAGTGCATAGAACACAAAGGAGATTACTTTGAAAAACAGTAAACATTCCAAGTTGATTTTTATAACAATATTCCGATAAAGGCACTGGTCCGTGTTCTTTCTGATCACCCCTCGTACATGTACTTCTAGTGTTTTATTACAATAGTGTGAGTAGTGGGAAACCAACATCATGATTCTCAGAGAATTTTGCACAACACAGATATATACTTCTCTCCCTCAAAAAATATGTTGATGAGGAAATGCAACATGCAGCTTGTGAAGACTGTTGTGCAAATTCAAAAAACAAATGGATAAGTATAATGGTTGCTATGATACAACTGAAAATGTTGTGAAACATTGCGAATTGAGCAATTAAAGGGTTCCATCCTTAACTTTTTGTCAGATTATAAAAAATTTTGGACATGTCTAATTTGAAAGCATTTGCAGACGACAAATGAAATGCGAGTGAAATGAGGAGACCTGTTTTTCCTGAGGAAATGAGAAAATGTGACATGTACTTACCGGTGGTTTCTTCTTTTTTTGCAATGTTTTAGGAAGTATGGATATTCCCCAGGTTACTGAAAACTTAGGATTCAGGAATACTAGCATTTGTCACAGATAATTAAATATTTAACTCCATACTTCTAATGGCTTATTGAGGTATATATACTAAATATACTTTGATGGTAGAAGCAGCTCACAGCTTTCATATTCAAATACATGTAAATTCACTTTAGCATTTTTCTTGCAGGTTGTACAGTTCACAGCTGATTTGGCCTGTATTAGTCAAAGTTTTCAAGCCCAGCTTCAGTTTTACACTGGCACACTTTATGCAAAATTACAAAACCATCTTCAATGTCATTCTTCTGTTCACAGGATGCATCACAACAGCATGTTGACAGCTCTTGAAACCATGTTTTGAAGTGTTTGTACTGTCAATATATATCTGGAAAAAAAATAGAGAACCAATTGAATTTCAATTTTCTCTTTTTTACAAAAAGTAACATTTTAATTCTTCAGTTACATTGTTAAATATGGTTTTATTCTCACATGGTTAGACTATAATGAGAATTTGTTAAGGATATCGCCAACTATCACAGATCCAATCATTTTTGACTAGGGTGTGGTACTACGCTTCCACCGTTACTGAAATAACCCCTTTTTAGGCTGCACTTTTCTTTACCTAGGATTCCATTAACAGCTTAGATTTGATTTTAATGCGAAACGATATACTTCCAGCTTATAAATATGGTAATATCTGAGCACAATTACATCTAAAAATGAAATCAGAATGCGACAACTATCACTAGGGTCTCGACATATTGGGCCGCCATCTTGCAAAAAAAGACCGAAAATAGCCTAGTTCTGAACCCAAAATTATCTAACCTAGGATTATAAAATCAGTAGGATTTGACTTTAAATCAAAACAAAATACTTACTGTTTATGAATATGCCAATATCTGAATGCATTTATTTCTAAAAATGAATTTAGAAAGTTACAACTATCAGTAGGGTACTGCCAAATTCACCGCGTTGGTCCGCCATTTTGTGATGTAATTCCGAAAACAGCCCAGTTTTGAGCCCACGATTATCTAACTTAGGAATCCAAAATCAGTACGAAATTGGCTTTAATAGAAAGAGATGTACTCTATCTCGTGATTTGTACCAACATGTTGCTATTTGGACGCTACTTTATGTACTCAAAATTGATTTCTATTGCACATCACCAACTCCTCTTGTAGCCAAACATCCGCTTCGAGGCAAACATGATTAGGCCATGAATTTTATATGCCAAGATGCGCATATAAAACAAAATCTACGATATAATAATTGATGTTACAGATATTCTAAACATGTAAAGGTTCGGAAACTTACCCGTTTAGAAGGACATATGCCAGAACCACGCAAAACGTTTATTAGAAAGTGACCGTCGTATGCCGAAATGTGTGATGGCCGCCGTTTTTTCCTTTGCGGTCTTTTCGAAGGAAGTCAGTGAATAACCGGAAGTTATACCGCGTTGCCTATCCATGTATATATAGGATCCCTGCATAACCAGCATTTTCTGCTTTTCTCACAATGTTTTCAAAAGCCCTCTTCCTCAAGGTCATTAAGACTTTGGATTGTACAGTAAAGGGTTAGCCCTGTGCCATACAAAACAATTTTAGAATAGTCCGAATTGAAAACATTGAAATGAAAAAATTCATGTGACTCAAAATTATTGAAAATTGTTTTGGGATTCATAGCAAACCTTGTGGAAAAAGGAGAACATGCTGTTTACCAGCATGTTCTCCTTTTCCCACAATTTTTTCAGATGGCTTCTTTCACATAGGTAATTTCAAAAACTAAATTGTGTGGAAATGGGTAAAACAGAAGACTTCAAAGTTGTGCACTTTGTTTGCATAAAGTGGTCAAATATTTACCTGTACAAAATTTCTGCTCTAATGAATGCTTTACTTCTTACTCTTTAATTTCTGACCCTTTGCTAAACAATGCTGGGTTTCACGACCCTTGAAAAGAAGGCTTTTGAAAACATTGAGGGAAAAGGAGAAAATGCTGGTAACCAGCATTTTCTCCTTTTCCACAATGTTTTCTATTCTATGAAAGACAGAAATCATCATCTGAGCCACATTCAAATTATCGTCTGCAAATGCTTTTAATTTTTGGGCAAGTCTAAAATTTTGTCTGGTAAAGGGTTAATATAAGTGGAAGACTTTGACACATCAATTCTTTACGAGGGGACAAAATGTTGGTTCATTAATTGATTAAACAGACTGTTTGACACTGCTTTCAACGTTATTTCAATCATATCTCAGCAAACAGCTCATATATTCAAATATTTCTTGGGTTTCACCTGTACCAGGTTAGGGCTCCGAGGTGTCTTGCCCAAGGACACTCCCACAAAAACCCAAAAGATCCAGTGAGGGTTGAACCAAGGTAAGGAGTTCAATACTGAGCTTGGCAGGACCCGGCCAAATTTTTGACTTGTCCAAATCCGTGGTAGATTTGCAGTCAATAAATAATTATATGGCTCAAAAAGTGGTCTGAAACATTGTCGGAAAAGGAGAAAATGCTGGTCACCAGCTTTTCCTCCTTTTTCCATATTAATTTCAAAAGGTGTCTATCTCAGGGTCGTTTTCACTTTGGATTGTTTCGTAAAGGGTTTAAGCCTGTTGACCCTTTACTACACAACCCTGAGGAAAGAGCCTTTTGAAAACATCGTGGGAAAAAGGAGAAAATGCTGGTAACCAGCATTTTCTCCTTTTCCCATAATGTTTTCTACCCTTTTGGAAACAAATTTCAATGTTTGAGTTGGGTTTCTTTTGTCTTCTGCAAATGCTTTCAGTTTGCACATGCCCAAAATTTTGTCGTTTGGTAAAGAGTTAAATTAATTCTATGGGCAAAAGAAACAGCTTCAGCCTGTACGTGAGTAAATAATAATTTTCGAACAAGATAATATGTTGAAAATATTTTCATTAAAACTTTAATTTATGAGATAATAAACGAAAACTTTTCATGTGTATTTCAAGATAAGATCTGAAATATTGTAATGAGGTGCAACATATTTTGCATATTGAGCACACATACATCTACAAGAACTTCTGGCTTATGCTGGTAACCAGGATTTTCTCCTTATACCACAAAGATTTCAAACCTTCAGATGACAAATCTAATCATTTGAATCACATCATGATGGTTTGTGGCAAACCCTGGTAGCTCAGTCGGTAGCGAACAGGACTTGAGAACAGGCTCAGCCAATTTCTTTCCAAGGATTGACAGAAGTCATTGTGACAGGATTCATTCTTCTCTCACCTCAGACCATCGTTTCGAAAATGCTTATATGGGAAAGCCATTGGCTTCGAAAGGATATTGTGCGGAGTACTGGAGAAAGAAACTCCAGGAAAGCATGGATAGGTGCACTGGCTGTAGAGATATAACTGAAATAACATTGATCTATCTAGTGATGTAAAAATTTGAAGGGTCCTATTCACTAACTGTTCGTCAAACCTCACCACACAATTTGGAGTTTTAACAACCGTGAGGAAAAGGGCATTTGAAAACAGTGGGAAAAGGAGAAAATGCTGGTAACCAGCATTTTCTCTTTTTCCACAATGTTTTCTACCTTTCCAAAGACCAATTTCAGTTTTTCAGTCATACATATTTTGCCGCTTGCAAATACTTTGACTTTGGTTAGATCTAAAATTTTGTAGTTCCATTGAGACTTAAAATTCATTTATAATCTTGAATTTCAGAACTGGTCATCTGATTGGCTTTAACAGGATGTCTTAAACCAATCAGATTGCTTGTCTTGGAATTTAAAATTGAAACAAGATTTATAATAGTCGATAGATGCAGCTGTCTCAGTGTATTTCCATGGAAGCTTGGTATTTATGACAAAATAAAAGATCATAAGGTGTTAAGAATAAAATGCAATGTATAGACACAGTAAATTATTAGCCTGTTTATATGGCCCATTCTTATCCCACACAAACCCAAGTTTTAACCACCCTGTAATAAAAGGCATTTGAAAACATTGTGGGAAAAGGATAAAATGCTGGTAACCAGCATTTTTTCCTTTTACCACAGTATTTTCTAATCTTGTTAGGGAACTAAATCTCATTTGTACCAATTTCAAATTTTGTCGTCTGCTGTTGCTTCTGATATGGAAGAGTCAACAATTTGTTGTTCGGATAAGGGCTGTAACTGATGTAATAGAAGACACCTGTTGGCCTTTTATCCATTATTACATGCATTTTAGGGACCCATGAAATCAATTCATTAGGTGTTAAATACTTTGCTCATCTATTTTTGCAGCTATTGACCCGAACTAATGGCAAGGGGATATAGTTTTTGTGTTGTTCGCCTGTCCATTCGTTCATTTGTTCATCTGTCCATCTGGACAGATATCTTCTAAAATCCTTGACGAAAATTTATAAAACTTCATAAATGTGTTCCTTTTGATAGTCTGCTGATAAAAATTTTTTTGGTTTTTTTTTTATTTGATACCGTGTCATGGAAAAAGGGGGCTTGATGTATAGTTGTATGGACCAATATTTCGTTAACGTCTTGACAAAATTTTATGAGACTTCATAATTATTTATATTGTTTATCATAAGCCATTGACAATCATTATTTTTCTTTATTTAATGAAGAGCTATATCATGGAAGAAGGGGGCTTAATGTATAATTCCATTTTGGACCAATAACAAAAAGGCCACATGTACATGCAAAACAAAATACCTCTTATATGTTTGAATCAAAAAAAGTCTTTTTTGGCGGAGGATATCATTTCAACTAAAGTTTTTTAACCTATTACCAGACAGTCCTGTGTTGTTACTACTCTAAGGAAGAATTCTTTTGAAGAAGATTTTTGGAAAAGGATAAAATGTTGGTAACCAGCATTTTCTCCTTTTCCAGCAATGTTTTCTGCCTTTTCAGTGACAAAATTTGTCATTTGAGCAAAATTTTCTGGTAATCAGCATTTTCTCCATTTCCCATAATGTTTCCCAGCCTTTCAGTGACAAAATCCATCTCGAGCAAAATTTGATACTTTTTCAGCAACAGCTTTGAATTTGGACGAGGCTAAAATTTTGTCACTAAATGGAATAGAGTCATTGACCATTGTTAGCATTTATTCCACTTGGACTGTTTTTTGAACTCTTTAGAAAAGCACAAAACTTCAAAATCGTCCAAATATAAAAGCCACGTGCCTTCTTTGATGAAAAATTGGGCACAGAAATTAAATAAGCCTTTACATAGGTAGACAATAGTTTCAGAAAAGATACAAGAATGTCGTTTACTTCACTGAAGTTTTAATTAACTCTTTATACCACACAGTGCCAGGTTTTAATGATCCTAATAAAATAGCCTTTTGAAAACCTTGTGGGAAAAGGAGAAAATGCTGGTAACCAGCATTTTCTCCTTTTCCCACAAGATTTTTTACACTTTCACAAACATTTAGCATCATTTCAGCTGAACCTAACTTGTCTGCAAATGCTTTGAATTCGGACCAGTCTAAAATTTTTTTGTTAGGTAAAGAGTTAATAGGATAATTATAGAAAACCCCCTGTATGCCTATTTAGAGGCAAAATGGTAATTTGCAGTGCAGGGAGATCTTAAAAACTGCATGCAGAAAGCATATTTCCATTGCTTAGTTGGATGCTGCTTGTTAACACCATCCTTGATACTTTGTGTACTTCCTATGAAGCAGCTCTCTGCTTTCGCTTCTTTTTTAGCCGGTGGGCTATTTTTACAATAGAATCTTTGTAAACAAAAATTAGCTTTGAGAAAACGAGGGGAAAAAAGTCGGAGAAGGCATGGGGCTTTAAACAGAATTCGGCTATAATGATCAGATGTATCTTTGAAAGCGTAGAAAAAATTGTGTTTGCCAGTTGTCTCCTTTTTCCGCAATGTCTTCTGTGCACTTTTCACACAAGGATCAACATTTGCACTTACTGTTTTACAGTTTTAGCTCTTTACCACATTATCCTGAGTTTTCATGACCTCCAGGATACAGGCTTTAGAAAACATTGTGAGAAAAGGAGAAAATGCTGGTAACCAGCATATTCTCCTTTTACTACAATGTTTCCTACCTTTTCAAAGAAAGTACCACTATTTCATCTACTTCACATTTATCATCTGCAAATGGTTTGGAATTGCGCAAGCCCAAAATTTTGTAGCTTGAGAGTTAATTGGTTTCACTTTGTAGATGACTTGCAAGGTGGCATTAACTCTTTACTGCACAACCCTATCAAAGAAGGCTTTTTGAAAAGTTTTCTTAACTCTTCTTCCTAAGGGTTTTGGAATTAGTGATTGTTTGGTAAAAGGTTAACTCTTTACAAAAAGGCAAAATTTTAGACATGTCCAGCTCAAAAGCATTTGAAGACAAAAAAAATCAAATGTGGCTGAAATGATGGGATTTGTTTTTTGAAAGGATTGAAAAAAATGTTGTAAAAGGAGAAAGTGCTGGTTACCTGCATTTTCTCCTTTTCCGACATTGTTTTCAAAGCCTTCTTTCTCAAGGTCTTTGGGGATTGTTCAGTAATGGGTCAAATGATGACTTGACCTAAATAATTGACCAATGGAGAAATAGTGAAACTTAAGTTAGGTTTCCAGAAATGCGGTCATTGAATGGAATTATGGGAAAAATCTGTAACAGATCATGCAGAATTGTACTGTTGTGAATCAGTATCTAAAAATAAATAGGTCAGTCATTTTCACCTTTCATCACATCATTTCTCATGTCTATGGTGCTGGAAAAATAAATGCCCAAAAATTTTTGATGCCCTAGATGATAAAACTGTTGGATAAAATGTCAGACATTCAAACATTTACCTTTCACTGCATAATGCTGAATTCTAACACACTTACAATGATACCTTTTGAAAACATTGTGGGAAAAGGAGCAAATGCTGGTAACCAGCATTTTCTCCTTTTCCCACAATGTTTTCTATCCTTTCACAGACAAATCTTATCGCATATAGTACATTCAATTTTTCATCTTCAAATGCTTTGAATTTTGACAAGTCTAAATTTAAGTCTAAAATTTTGTTGTATGGTAAAGAGTTAAGTAAAATATTCTTTGTTTTTATGACCTTGAGGAAGAAGGCCTTTGAAAACAAGGTGAGAAAAGGAGAGAATGGGGACAACTACCATTTTTTCCTTTTCCAAAAATGTTTGCTACACTTTTGAAGATACCTTGGATCATATCAGCCTGATAGTTGGCCCTGCTTGGGAGCTCAGTGGCTCGGTATTTAACTCGTGACCTTGTGATTGCGGGTTCAATACCTTGTTGAGGGAAACTTTCATTACGGTGATTTTTCACTTTTGATGCATGTAAGAAAAGTAGTCAGTGGCTTGGAAAGACAGTTGTGTCAGCACTGATGTGAGAAAGCCAGGTAACACATGCATAGGTGCACTGACTGATGTGACATTACCTAAGCTGTTAAAACAGTGTTAAACTTCAATACAAGCCAAACCAAACCTTCATTTTACTTGTCTTTTACAAAACTTTCTCCATGGAGAAATGTAAAATTTTGTCATCCTGTAGAGATAAATGCCAAGGCCAACTTAATCCCTTTAAGTGCCTTTCACAACGATTGCTGCCTCTGTGGCCAGTTTAGATCAAGATCAGACTGCATAAAATGTGGCTGTCTGATCTTTGATCTACACTGTCCACTTAGCAGAGACATTCTAGACAATAGCATCTTTGACATTGCTTTTATTTGGCTCTTTTTCCTGGAATGGAAGATGTCAGTTTGGTTTATTTTGTTTATTTTACACTCTTTGGGTTGAATTTCATTCACCCTATACTGCACAATCATGGGTTTTTACTTCCCAAAAGAAGAAGGCTTTTGAAAACATTCTGGGTAAAGGAGAATTTTCTCCTTTTCCCACAATATTTTCTCCCCTATCAAAGACAAAAATCATCATTTGAGCTGCATTTAATTTGTCGTCCACAAATGCCTTCAATTTGGTATAATCTACAATTTTGTTGTATGGTAAAGAGTTAACCCTTTCCTACATAGCCAAATTTTGCACTTTTCCAGGTTGAAAGCACTTGCAGACAACATATCAAATTTAGCCGAAATGATTGTAATTGTCTGTGAAACTGTGTAGAGAACCTTGTGGGAAAATGAGAAAATGCTGGTTACCAGGGTTTTCAAAATGCTTTTTCCTTAGGGTCCTTAAAATTTAGGATTGTGTGGTAAAGGGTTAAGGAAAAAGCTTGCTGTGGATGACTCTGAAAATATCTTTGTAGGAACAGGAAAATCAATACCAATAAAAGTTTAATACAAGAAAGCATACTTTGAGCAACTTCTCCTTTTCCCAACATGTTTTTGGTAAAAGTGGTTTTGCTCAAGATGATAAGTCAGCAAAAAAATCAATGAGTAATGATTTCATTACTAGTAAATCCTTATCTCTAGCCGAAATAGAGACAACAAAAGAAGCTGTTGTGGATAGTGAAGATCAAGATCAGGCTGCATGGAAGGTGCACTCTGATCTCTGATCTGCACTTTCCACTGGATCTTTTTCAAATTAGGATCATACTCTCACTGCATCTTGCAGCAGAGCTATGTATGTAGTAGTCGAAAATTGTTAATTTATTTATTTGTAACAGAAAGTGTTTAACTGTATTTCACATCTTTTGTTGCCTTTGAAGACAGTGTAGATCAAGAGCAGACCATAGAAAACATGCAGTGTGAATTGAGATCAGACTCCAAATGTGCAGCCTGATCTTGGATCTGCATTACCCACTATGTTGTGATATTCTGGCTAAAAAAAAGCTATCAAAATGTAATGTTCTTTTTAGTTATTCCACTCCTTGTCAGACGAGAAAATTCTGACTAGTCCTAAATGACCTTAGGTATAGAGGGCTTTTGAAAACAGTGTGGGAAAGGGGAGAAAATGCTAGTTACCACTTACCAGCTTTTCCCACAATGTTTTCTGCTCTATTAAAGATAGATTTCTTTATTCAAATTGGCATTTTGATTTGCTGTTTGTAAATTGCTTTTAATTTGGGCATGTCTAAATTTTTGTCTTTTGGCAAATAATTCCTGTCACTTGAAAACTGAGATTTATGCATGACATTAGATCTGATAGAAAATAGTGTCGGAAAAGAAGGAAATGCTTTAAAAATATTCTCCTTTTTTCAAGATTTTTGAAAAAAGTAAAAAAAATGTGGGGTTGTTTGGTAAAGGTTTAACCCTTTACCACATGGCAAAATTTAGAACCCATCCCTATATGAGGAATTTACAGACAACTATTCAAACGTTTTTCAGTTGATAGCACATTTCCTTGAATTGGTTGAAAACATTGTGGTAACCAGCATTTTCTCCTTTTCCCACAACATTTTCAAAAGGCCTTTTTCTCAGGATTGTGTGGTAAAGGGTTAACTCTTTACCAAACAATAAAATTTTAGATTTTTCCAAATTGAAAGAATTTGCAGACTACAAATTTAATGTAGCTGAAACGATTGTAATTTTATGTACAACTAGAAAACCTTGTGGGGAAAGGAGGAAATGTTTGGTTACCAGTATTTTCTCCCTTTCCCGCAAGGTTTTTTACAGGGTATTTCCTCCGGGTCGTTAAAACTTGGGGTTATGTGGTAATAAACACTTTAAGGTATTTTCAGGACTGGTTCTTGTTGATTGAATGTTTTTCTCTAACTCTTTACTGCAAAACAAAATTTAAACTGAACACATTTGTAGACAGCATTATTAAACATGATTCAAAAAATTAAAATTTGTTTTGGAAAGGGTACAAAACATTGTGGGAAAAGGAGAAAATGTTGGTTACCATCATTTGCTCTGTTTTCCCGTCATGTTTTCAAAAGTTTTTTTCTCCAGGCAGTATAAACTCGGCATTGTTGTTAAGGTTTAACTCTTTACGACACAACAAAAAATGTAGACTTGTCAAAATTAAAAACAGTTGCAACTTGCACAGGACAATTTCAGTTTGGCTTAAATGATGGAATTTGCCTTTGATAGACTAGAAAACATTGTGGTAACATTCTGGTAACCGGCATTTTCTTCTTTTCCCCCACAGTGTTTTCAAAATCTTTCTTTCTCAGGGTTTGTTGAAACTTGGGATTGCGTAGTAAAGGGTTAAATGGGTTAGTTATCTCTTATCTTTACCTTGCACAGTCATAATTCATCCTAAAGAAAGTCGTCTGGGACGTGTCATTGATAGAATTTTTTTTTTTTCAAAAATAATGATATCTTTGAGGAAAGTGCAAAAATTTCTAATTTTGCCTCTCTCCGTGAGAGATTTATAATATTTCGACCTAAAAAATTTTCAGTCCTTAAAGCCCAGAATAAACCCAAAAGATATTTCGCAATCTGGAAATAAGACCCGGGTAATCACAATCTCAAGGTTACTCTAATCTGACGTGTTTCAGCAAAGCCAACAGAGTAGATCAAAGATCAGGCTTCACAAAATGTGCAGCCTGATCTTGATATACGTTGTCCGCAAAATTCAATTACAGTTATGAAAAGCACTTTAAGGGTTATTAACCAGAGAAATTCAAAACTGAACAAACAATTTTTTATAAAAAGAAAATTGTGTTTTTTTATCACGCAAGAACAGATTGCAACTTCTGCAGACAGTTTAACGTGGATTGAATTCTGACCGCAGAAATGTTAGATTTACATCATCTGTTAAGTTTAGATTCTTTGCTTAAATCTTTACCAGACAACAAAATGCTGGCCTTGTCAAAATTGAAAGCATGTGCAGACGACAAATTAAGTGCTACTGAAAAAATAAATTTTCTCGTTCATTGTGTGGAAAACAATGTTTGAAAAGTAGAAAATGCTATTTACCAGGATTTTCTCCTTTATACACAATGTTTAAGCAAAGGATAAGCACATGGAGGGTTAGCCCTTTACCAGACGATAAGATATTAGACATGTCCAAATTGAGAGCAGTTGTAGATAACAAATCATATGTGGCTCAAATGATGAAATAAAATTGTCTTTTAAATGGCTGAAAACAGTGTGGGATAAAGGAGAAAATGCTGGTAACCAGCATTTTCTCCCTTTCCCACAATGTTTTCAAAAAATCTCACTCCTCAGGATCGTTTAAATGCAGGATTGTGGGGTAAAGGCTAGTCAGTATCAATATGGTAATTAGGCACCACTGCAACAGCTTCCTTTTCTTGTGGTTTCTGGCAAAGTCCTTTTCTCTAGGATCATTGAAATAAGGATTTGTTTGGTGAAAGATTAAATGCCTCAAAATCATTCAAGGTGTGTTTTGAATTTTATGGTAATTAGGTACCAAGGCAACGGCTTCCTTGTCTTGTGGTTTCTGGAGAAGTCCTTTTCTCTTGGGTCATTGAAATAACAGATTGTTTGTTAAAAGGTTAAATTAAATGCCTCAAAATTACTCAAGGTGTGTTTTGAAATTTTATGTTTCTTGGTGCAAGTAATCATTAATTTTGTTTTCAACTTGTTAACTTGTCAAGGTTAAACTGAGTAAACTGTGAAAGATGATATTTTGGCTTTTTATTTGAATACCATGTCATATTTGTTCTGGTTTCCAGAGAATCATGATCAATCATTATTGCTCTGTGAACTAGATCAAGTCAAACACTTGCTGCAAAGACTTCAACATGCTGCTCTGTTTTGCTACTTTTTGCATCCCTTTGCACTTAGAAGAAGACTGGAGGGAAAAGAATGCTTAGGATAAACATTAGCCTGTTTTAACCCTTTACCATACGGCAAAATTTAAGACCTATCCAAATTGAAAGCATTTGCAGACGACAATTTCATAGTGGCTCAAATGACGCAACTTTTCTTTGATAGGTTAGAAAACTTTGTGGGTAAAGGAGAAAATGCTGGTTACCAGCATTTTCTCCTTTTCCCACAATGTTTTCAAAAGGCCTCTTCTACAGGGTCGTTAAAAGGCGTCATTGTGTGGTAAAGGGTTAATTCTACCAAAAGACCGAAATGTTAGTCTCATCCAAATTCAAAACTTTTGCAGATGGCAAATTTAATAAGGCCAAAACAAAATATATGTGTGCAGTCTTATCTTGGATGTACACTGTCTGATACTTTGTTACATATTCAAGCCAAAACAGTGACGAAACAACAGTATTTCGGATGTTTTTCCTACATGAAACGGCCAATTTCATTGATTCAGTGCTCAAAGGGATAAGAATTAGGGTCGGTAGGTAGGAAAATTTTTCCATCTTTTTAATTTTTTTTTCCAAACATGCCCCGGGGGTACTTAATAGAGGTAAAACAACATCAAATTTTCTGAGGATGACAATAATATCACAGTGTGATAAAATATTAAACGATCAATAGGTGAAAAAAAAATTTAGGGTCAGGCGTAAAAATTAGACATGGTCAGGTAACTGCATCCATATATATATGGGCCATGCTCTGTGAAAAGGGGGCTTAATGCATCTGCTAAACGTATCGACCCAGGTCAGCCTGTGCAGTCCGTGCAGGCTGACCTGGGCCGAAACTTTTCGCTATTGGTAAATTTTCTGTTTGTCAAAGGACCAATCTACCTCATGATTAAGCCGCTTATTGAAAAAAGCAGCTCCTATGGATCTATAATTATGTGATGACTTGGGCTAGGAGATGCATTAAGCCCCCTTTTGCCAGAGCACGGCTCATTTTGTTTTGGCCTAATGACTTAAATTGTGAAGTTTGTCTTTGATCTGGTTTCATTTCATTACAGAGAGGCCCAAATTGCTAGATGACAATATACTTCACTATGAGCCTGTGTATTACAGCAGAGAAAGTGTTCAACATCAGCAGCAAGTTGCTGACCAGCCATCACACAGTGTTTTCCTAAATTTTACAGCTTATAACAGGTACCGTTCATATCAAACCTGAGTCTTGATTGATAGCTTAGTGGTAACTTGCAGGGGTTGCAAGATCCAACTTTTGCATATACCAATACTTTAAACATTGATGAAAGGAAATTGGAAAGGAAACATTCCTTACCAATTGCACACCATAGATTTGACCTTGTTTCCTGTGGGAATGAAGCCATTGGCTTAGAAAGAGTTTTGAACCTGGTATTGGTTGTCAAGGTAACATGTATTGGTGACCTTGACATAATATCTGAAATACTGTTGAAAGTCGCGAAGATTTTGCATAAAACAATTTTGTATGGTATCGTACCTCAACACTATACAGGTCAAGTTTTAAACCAGTTTAACCCTTTACCAAACAACAGAACTTTGGACTGAACCGAATTCGAAGCATTTGCAGACAACAAATTAAAGAGAGCTTTACATTTAACTTGTTACCAAACAACTAAAGTACTAGGCAAGCATCCTTTGAACCCAGGTCTGAAGCATTACGTTACTCTCCATGCATCACCCCTGGGTTATTTCTCTGGCGTTTTATGAAGCATTTTGATTGGTGATCTCAGTTTTTCTTTGAGAAAATTTAAACTATTTTTAGCACAAACACGCTGTCATTTCTATTTTTTACTTGTCGATATCCAATTACATCATTCATTGCAAATCAAGCTTAGCGATACTTTTTTATATGGCGGCGCCCATCAACACCACAATCAATAAGCATTTAAAGGAGATTTTCGGCGTAACACAGGAAGATTTCAGTTAAAATCGTAGACAAAGATCGATAGTGTCGTCCCTGTATTGCAGAATGGCATGTCTCACAGGAGACAAGCAGGCTGACGGCCGCCATATCATTTGTTGACAACCGGGGTTTTTCCCGGGTTATTTTTAGTAACAGAAGAAATGAAATTATCCTCTCTACAAGAGACTATCATTATGTTATATTGATCTTCGATTGGCTATTAGGGTACTATTTATAAGAAACAACGATGTGCTAGTCAATTTTCCCATGGGCGATTACAGAATGAATCAAAACTGGGTCACTGAGGATGCTATGCAAGGTGCTTCACCCAGGGACACTCCCATGACATTCTGGGTTTCCTCCCTACTCATTGTTTTCAAAAGCTTTCTACTGCAGAGCTTTAATATTCATATTTTGCATCTTAATTGGTTCATTAAAGAAAAGACACAGTTTGTGATATTAGTTTGTCTGCCAAACTGTTTCAAAAATCCAAGGCTACAATAATACCAATTAAATTTTTGGTTTTCAGGACAGGATACACAAAAACTATATTGTTTATAATCTGGCATCCTGTTCAAGAACCATTTCCATGTTGTGTCATGGTTTGACCCTATACCACACATTCCCGAGTTTTAACGTCCCTGTGATAGAAGCCTTTTGAAAACACTGGTAACCAGCATTTTCTCCTTTTCCACAAAGTTTTCTACCCTATTGAAGATGAATTCCATCATTTGAGCCACATTCAATCTGTTGCCTGCAAATGCTTTCCTTTTGGACTAGCCTGAAATTTTTTTGTTTTGTAAAGAGTCAGAGTAAACAATTTTTGTTTTTATTAGGTACAAGTTTGTGTAGTGTTTGTCAGGTTTATTATTGTGCACTCTGGAGGCTACACTTTCAGTCCCAGGAGGTATAGATGAAGCTAGGTCAGAATGTTAGTCTTGACAATATCGCTCTGTAAAAAAATTGGGTCTTCACTTCAAATCTTTGAAAATCTTAAGTTTCTACAATCTGCAGGCTAGATTATTGAGTTCCTTATTCATGGAGTTGTGCAGAAGAGTTCTTTTATGAGTTTACTCTTTACCAAATGACAAATTTTCAGACTAGTCCAAAGTGAAAGCTTATGCAGACGACAAATTAGATGTGGCTCAAAAGAAGGATTTGTCTTTGAATGCCCTGTAGAAAACATTTTGGGAAAAGAAGAAAATGGTGGTAACCAGCAGTTTCTTCTTTTCACATTGTAAGTTCCAAAAGCCTTTCTTCTCTGGTTTGGTAAAACTGGGGATGGTGTGGTAAATGGATTGATTTACTTATTGATTCTTTGGTATTTAATGCCGTTTACAACATTATTCCTGTGGCAATGAGTGCACCTATCCATTCTTCCCAAGCCACTGCCTGCTTTCCCACTTATGGACACAATTATGCCATAGTTTTTCCCTATAAACATTTTTTTCCCCCATTTTTGCTCAGATAATAATATAATTAATTCAGAAAAAAAAAACTGAAAAGAAAATTACATTTTGAGGAGTTAATTATATAAAGATACAGTTCTTCAGAGGGGATAACTCTTGTCTAAATTACAGAAAATAAGCTTTAATTTCAAACCTTAAATCAGGTTCTTAAAGTAACAATTATTGCTCAAGTACGAGGGGTGATCAGAAAGAACGTGGACCAGCGCCTGTATCGGAATATTATTTCAAAGAACAACTTGGAATGTTTACTGCTTTTGAAAGTAACCTCCTTTGAATTCTATGCACTTACTCATTCTTGATTTCCACGGGCGAAGCACGTGCACGAGCGCATCACGTGACATTACTCTCAAGGACCTGGTCATAGCGAGGGTTAGCTCCTTTGCTCTCTCGTAGTGTGTGCCATGTAGAGAATCTTTCAAAATAGGAAGTAGTCAAAGGTCACGAGCGGTCAGGACTGAACCATAAGGAGGATTGGCTAATATTTCTATGTGTGGTTTTCGCATAATTTCTTGTACAAGTGTGGCTTTGTGAGCTAGGGTGTTATCTTGGTGTAAAGTGACGTCACTCCACATAACTTCTGGCTGTTTTTTTCCTAAGGTGTTTGTGAAATTTATTTAAGTAATGTGGGCAAAAAACTCAGCATTGACTGTATTATGTATAGATACAACAGGATTTAGAGGAAGAAAAGGAGAAAAGAGACACATACTGCACATAACTTTAACTTCTGACTTAGAAAGTTTGGCTTTAACAGCAGAAGGTGATGTTGGATGTTTCTATACACTACTTTGTTGTTTCGATTCAGTCTCATTAAAGTTTATCTATGTTTCATGGCATGTGACGATATGGTCTGTAAAGTTTTACTCCTCTACCATAATGTGTTCTAAGGTTTCTTAACATATTTCGACCCTAACCCCCATTTGCTCAGATGTCAATAGTCTAGATACTCACCTTGTGCAAACACGCGACATTCAAAGGTTATAGGTCAAGATCTCCTTGACACTCCCATATGAAATGCTAAATGTGTCACCTATTTTCCTGACAGTATCTCGGCGATCTTGTTTTGCATGCTACTCTACACCCTTGATGATTTTGTCTCTGACTGATGTTGATGGATGGCAAGATTTAGGGTCATCTTTAATAGTGTCGCACCTGTCTCTAAGTCAGTCTGATCCATTTAGGAATATCAGATTTTTTTAGTGTAGAGTCTCCTAAAACTTTTTCTAAATCGGTTTTGATTTCCGATAAATACTTTCCGAAAATGACATAAAACTTTATGATTACTCTCAGCCCAAATAAAATGACGTCCGACATTTTGGACCACTAATGGAGTATATGACGTCATTATATGACGTCACACTTTACCTGGCTGAATATGACGACATTTGAAATCTAGAGTCAGTTGCCAGATAATCAATGCTCATCCATGCACATTTTTGTAATCCCACATGAAGTAGTTTTCAAAATAACGAGTGGTCCACGTTCTTTCTGATCACCCCTCGTAAATTATAATTCTTAGAAGTGTGATATTTACCTATAGAAAAAGGACTAAATTATAGAATTAAACACTAGACAGATCACAGTCGCAATTAGAAATGTTTTAATGTGTCAACAAAGTCTTGTTTTCTGATCAGTTTTCTGCAATAGAAAAAATTTCTGTGGACAGATTTTTCATAAATTTTTACAAAGAAATAGTGCTTTGTAATATCTTGTTAAAACTTGTCATAAATTTTTTCACAGAAATAATGCCTTATGATATCTTGTCGACAAAATGAATTACCTCCCTGTATTATAAAATGTCTCTTTTGGTGTTATTTGGCATCCCAATCATTTAATAAATCTCTTTTTTCTTCCACATCTGTGATTTACAGATACATGTATTTAAAAAGAAACTGACATATTACAGGTAAAAATATACTACCTCACTGTTATGCTAACCCAACGGAATATAATAGTTCACAAAAAAAGAAAAATATTCCATGATTGTGACAGCCCGCGTAGCTCTATAGGTGGAGTGTAGGACTTGTGTATTTGATGTTTTGTGTCAGTTGAGGGCATAGGTTGGATTCTCTTGGCTGGCTATCCATTAGTACTAATAGTCTTTTGGATGAGACAATAAACTGAGGTCCCATGTGACAATGCTATACAACAAGTACATTAAAGAACCAGGTGTAACTTAACATGGGTTTCGTCCTGTATCTGCACCATCCCCTGTAACAGAACTAACAGACCATATGGGCAACTGGTGGCGATGATAAATAAACGCAAATTCAATAGATGGAGTAACATTGTCCAGCAGGTGAAGCTGAAGTTGTAGAGCATGATAAACATCAAGTTCTATGTCACCTGAGGGTGTAGATTTGACCCCTTCAGCTGGCCATTAAAACTATGAATGTTCTTAATGATGAATCATGTAACTGAGGTCTTGTGGGAAGGCGGGGTGTAACATGGCCTTGGTTCCAGTCTGTCCATTTTTTTCCCCTTTTCTATCATTCGGACATTACATTGTTAAAAATGACGGCCTGGGGACATTCGAAAACCGATTGCAACGACATTTACTTTTATCCTGTTACATGGTGAAATATCGACCGTGAAAAGGGGTGCTGTGAAAACTTTGTGTTTCACGGTCACTTGCTTTGTGACCTTGCTCATTTGCATAACAGCCGGAACTACTTTTGACCTAGTATTTCCTTTCCTTTTCTCGACGGTTTTATATGAGAAAATTGAAAATGCAGAAAATTTAAAAAAAAAATCAATATGAAATCGACTCCCTAGCACACAAAACACACATAGTTTGGTACATGATTACCAACACTCTACATCCCTTCTTCCTTCCTTGGTGTACATGAACCTGACTAAAAAAAGTTGAGAACTTTTTAAAATCCAAGAATGAACAATGTGAAATGTCAAAACTAGAGCTGGAAAAGCTAAGATCAATATCTAGCAAACTTTGTTACGTGCATGAGGAAAACTGTTGGGCATGAGTATGAACCATCGACACTGAAATTATTGTGTCAAACTTATGTAGAAAGCTTAAACTTATCCTTTGGCCTGTAAGACATGACACAAATTTTGACTTGTCGATAATAAGAGCATTTATAGAGGAAAAACTAAACATGGCTCAAGTGATAAGATTTGTTTTTGAAATGGTAGAAGACATTGTGGAAAAAAGAGAAATGCTGTTATTCAGCATTTTCTTCTTTTCCCACAATATTTTCAAAAGGCTTTGTTCTTGGGGTCGTTAAAAGTCGGGATTGTGTGGTAAAGGATCAAAAAGCAAAAAATACCTTCATCCAGTAATGAATATTTAGCTCAACAGAAGAATTCCAAATAAGCAAGGATATCTTGTTAGCCAAACTAAAATCTCCGAAGAAACAAAGGAAAGAAAATAAACCCGACACAACATGTCCTCTTACAAATGATAAGATCAACCAACTGTATGAAAAGGGTGTCCTAGGCAGCCATAGTATAGGAAGCTTGTTTATAAATTTTTTTATGGCTCAACAATTGCCCTATGTTTGGTATGACTTTAGGTAGGTTTTTCAAATGTTACACCTAAAAAAGACCTTTAAAACATTACATGAATAGTCAAAATGAATATAATAAATTATATACAACTATGGTAGGCTTACACAAGTTCTCTAAGCCATAAATGGTGTAAATCCTGTGAAAAAGTTGTATTTGTTAGGTCTGCACAATTGCCTTATTAATTTCAATTGGCAGGTAAATGGTTTTACTCTTCCTTTTTACATTATTATCTGAATCAATATGCATCAGAAAACTGATACTGCAGCAGTAAAAATAGCTCAGACCTCCACTGAGACTTGAACTCGGATCTGTTGGTTTCCCAGGTATTTTACTTTTAAAATACAAGGGTTTTGAGCATACAACTTAAATATCAACTTTCAGACCGATTCAGAATTCTAGAACGGAGTTTTATTGTTTTCAAATATTCAAATTCATACAAATTTGGCATTTCACAAATGAGTTAATTTGTCATTTAGTGAATAACTGTAATGACCAGTTCCAGCTTGGAGAGGGTCAAAACAGCCCACTTTCAAAACAGCCTAGTCCATAACAGCCCACTGTCATGGGCACCAAAAAGGTCCACTATAGACATAGAGGTTATTACACGGCTGATGAGGGCCGGAGAGTGATATCGGCCCTCCACCTCGAAATCTGCCCTTGGGCTAAAGCCCGAGAGCAGATTTCGAGGTGGAGGGCCGATATCACTCTCCGGCCCTCATCAGCCGTGTAATAACCTGTTTATTACATTCATGGATCAATTGCTCAATTTTTTTTTGGTTTTCTAACAGGTTTAAACACTTAAAACAAAAACATTCTTGTCTTCATTCGACACAACTTTTTTCCGCGGGTAAACGTCACGTTCATGACGTCATTCACCATCACTATCGTAGAGCTGCATATATGTGCAGTATAGGACGTTTTAAATAAACAGTTCTTCATGTTTGTTCATTGTAAAACAGGTGTTGCCATTATTGTTTCTCCGATCTAAATATTCAATTTTGTGTGATACAGATCAAAAGTGAGAAACAGGATAAATAGAATAGATGGTTGGTGCTTCGAATTATGAAACTTAATCAAGCTCGGTTCACCCGCCTCAATGGATAAAGTTCGTAGAAATACTAGCCTATAGACACTACGTATTGCCTGATAAGTTTCCCAATCCAAGACAACAACAGTCTATTCTCTATTTATTGGGTCTTTGTTGGTTTAACGTTTCAAAATTGACTGTAGTTCTGAAGATTTGTCTGCTAGCGATTGACGGACCTATTCAGCCATTTTTTTTCAAAATGGATGTTTTGAGAACGTAAGTTTACGAGCGAGTGTTCTGTTGCTATAGATTTAGAACAAATATCTTGTCAACGGGCAGGATATCAGATATCAGCCCGTTGCCCCGCCATATCTGCCCTCGCGTGACACTGATATTACACCATTTTCTGCCGAAAATGTTACTATTATTAGTAACAGAATGTAATAACTACTGTTATTTAAATCAATTTTATCAGCATAATTTATATTTAATAACTTTCCAATTCTTATTTATTTTTGAAAAATGAATTTAATTTCAAGACCTTTCGATTTCCCCAATACTTGTGTTCAGCATTCTTCACCGCTGTTAAATGTGATAAGAGCTCCTCACCCCTTACTTTCTTTTCTCATGAAGGTTGGTGTATTTCGAATATGTTACTATAAAGTATAGAAAAACTAATGTGGCCATTTTGTTATCTAAAAGACTGTATAGGTAATAATTTTTCAACAGTTAGAGAGAAAAGGGGACTATTTTGGTACAAGGCCATTTTGGAAGTGGGCCGTTATGACCTCCATGATCTGTTCTAGTTGAATTCAGTATATCAATGTTTGTAGGGTAAAGTGATAGAGAGTCGGACACGATCTAGAGTTGGACGTTTTTGAACATAAATTTGCACCTGTTACTGGCCGCGAAACAGAAGAAACTCTATTATGTATTACCTATTGGTATTCATTCACTGCAAAGTCGTTGTTTGTTAGTCTGTTACATGTTTCCGCTCTTAGTGGAACCCGTTTTTATAAACACCACTTGCGGTCAATTTTGGAAGCTTCAATCAGCCAAAAAAGTAAGATTGGCCACTTTGTTATCTAGATTGGTCATATTGTTATTGGATCTTCACTTTGATTGTTGTCCCAGAACACATTCCTATAACATTATTTCAAGGGATTTTTCACACCGTCTATCTTTTTTGCAGGTATTTCTTGTTTTTCTTGTCACAAAGTTTGAAAGGAGCCTACATAAAAACAGGTTATTATGACATACAGCAGTATTATCCAGAATTCAATCAAACTGCGCTCAACTTTTATTCGACTCAGTTAAGCCATTTTACAGACGGCTTTCAGAAGCAATTAGACTGAGCTTTCACTGAACCTGCAATCTAAACTTGCGCTGTACCGTCAGATATGTTAAAACATAGTTCACTGAATTATTAAGTTTTCCCAAAAGTAGGTCAAATAATACGCATACTAAAGATCAAATGGCATTTATTATGCATATTTACTTTGTACAATGTCCGCATCATAGTGACCTACGTTCTGGACAGCAATGCAGTTACGAAAATAGAGATCGATTTTAACATATTTTATAGTTCAATGCATTGGAATAACTTTAAGATATGTTAACGTCAATATCTAACGTTATTATTGGTCGATTGATCGGTCCCGAATTTCGTTTCTAATAATGTACTCAGAGGAGCGGAGATACACAACAGGAAACATTGAGTTGTCGTGGAACATGACATGAAGTATAAAATCTCCAAACGCAACCCTGAATTGCGTAAACTTGTAGCTTTTGATTGACCAACTACTATTGTAGCAACAAAGAACAGACTGATATGATAAAAAAAAAAAAATGCGGTGAGTTGGCAAAAAAATATCTAACGTCAATTTCACATTCGCTTTTCCGCCTGTTCAAGTAATATAGGTCATGGTATCCGTTTTAACTCTTTAACAGACGACAAAGTATAGGACTTGACCTAATTCAAAGCATTGGCGGACGATAGATGAATTTGCCAAAAATGATGAAGTTTGTCTTAGAAAGGGTAGAAATCATTGTGAAAAAAAGAAGAAAACGTTAGTTATCAGCATTTTATATCAGGATAGATAAAAATCGGGATTGTTTGATTAAGGTATAACCACTTCTTAGGTATAATGAAGTAATAAAACCTATTGTCCGACTCAAAATCACGCATGTCCGACTCATCATCGATTTCGTCTGAGTCATTATCATTCTGGGGTTGCCTCTTTTAGATGTGTATTTCCCATACAAATATGCTTATTTCCAATGTGAAAGCTTCCATATGCTTTCAGGAATTTCAAGCAGGGTACCAGTAAAAATCAGGCTCCGATATGTTTCCAAATATAGACAGAATCACTAAAAATAGCGTGAGGGTGTCTGACTCACTATCACTTTACCCTATAACCTATTGACAATTGAAGTTAAAACAAAAAAAAAATCCAAATTTTAACTGCTCCAGAGAAGGAAATCTTTTACAAACCTTACCTTTCGTGCATATTAAAACCCCCTCCAACTTCGATCAACCGCGAAATTCAAAATGCTTTTTTTTCCCCCGTTGTTTTTTTTTTTTAGCTCACCTGAGCACATAGTGCTCGGGGTGAGCTATTGTGATTGGTCATTGTCCGTTGTCCGTCGTCCGTCTGTCTGTACGTCCATAAACAATTACTAAAAAATCTTCACCTCTGAAACCGCGATTCAGATTTCAATGAAATGATCCTTAGGTGATGCACTTTCAGAATACTTCAAAGATTTGAATTCCATGAAGAACTCTGGTTGCCATGGCAACCGAAAGATAAAACTTTAAAAATCTTCTTGTCCCAAACTGTAAGGGCTAGAGCTTTCATATATGGCATGTAGCATCATCTAGTGGCCCTCTACCAAAATACTTCAAATTATGGCCCTAGTATGGAAATTGGCCCTATGTTGTGGGTTCTCAGATTTCACATAGAGATAAAGAAGGAAATCTTTAAAAATCTTCTTGTCCCAAACCGTAAGGGCTAGAGCTTTCATATATGGCATGTAGCATCATCTAGTGACCCTCTACCAAAATACTTAAAATTATGGCCCTGGTGTTAAAAATTGGCCCTGTGTTGTGGGGTCTCAGATTTCACATAGAGATAAAGAAGGAAATCTTTAAAAATCTTCTTGTCCCAAACTGTAAGGGCTAGAGCTTTCATATTTGGCATGTAGCAACATCTAGTGGCCCTCTACCAAAATACTTCAAATTATGGCCCTAGTGTTGAAAATGGCCCTATGTTGTGGGTTCTCGGATTTCACATAGAGATAAAGAAGGAAATCTTTAAAAATCTTCTTGTCCCAAACCGTAAGGGCTAGAGCTCTCATATATGGCATGTAGCATCATCCAGTGACCCTGTATCAAATTACTTAAAATTATGGCCCTAGTGTGGAAATTGGCCCTATGTTGTGGGTTCTCGGATTTCACATAGAGATAACCCAAAACGTAAGGGCTAGAGCTTTCATATTTGGCATGTAGCATCATCTAGTGGCCCTCTACCAAAATACTTCAAATTATGGCCCTGGTGTGAAAATTAGCCCTATGTTGTTGGTCTCAGATTTCACATAGAGATAAAGAGGGAAATCTTTAAAAATCTTCTTGTCCCAAACCGTAAGGGCTAGAGCTTTCATATTTGGCATGTAGCATTATGGTGTTGAGTCTTCTTGCAAGTGGTTGTGGGAAAGAGGTTGATCATCATTATATCTTGAAAAGAGTCAGCTCAATACTGATCTGCTAAAATATTAATTAATTTCTTGAGCATCTCTGCAACAATTACAGTAAACTTTGCTTATTACTATATTGCTTAATACGATATATTGCTTATAATGACGTTAATCCCTTGGTCCCAACAGGATCTCTTTTTATAAGAATATACATCAGTTAAAACGATATTCAGATAAAACGATATGATTTCTTCGGTCCCCTGAGTATCATTACAAGTGGAGTTCACTGTATGTTAAATCAGAGTATATTTGCAATGAATAACTTTTTATTGTAAATTTGATTGCAAATAAATAAAGCACAACATAACCCTATTTTGGGCTGTCGCAGATGTCAACCCGTACCAGGTATGTGCCACTATTGGGAAACACTGAGTCTTTATAATTAAGAGATATAGTAAAACATGTATTAAGCGACCACTCAAGGGACTGCCAAAATTGGTCACTTTAGAAAACGGTCTCTTAATGCAACAAAAACTTATTCAGATTACATGGAGTGGCAACATTTCTTGCACTCAAATAATACCTTACTTTCAAGAAAAGCCTTTGTTGGTAATACTCATTACAATACTCTCACTAAGACAATTGTAATAAGTACTAACAACATAGGATTTAGCTCGGCATAAAGGCTTTAATCCATGGGGCATTCAGTTCCAGCTAGTCTTATATATTTCAACAGAGACATTGGAATTCCTATCGCTTAATAAAAGTGTTGGCTTAATAAACATAGTCGCTTAGCTAAGCAAGATCAACTGTATTGCCCTTTGACAAATTGGAATTCATGAACAACTCTGGTTTCCATGTCAACTGCTGAAAAAAAAAATCACTCCAAACACAAAGCCTACAACTTAATTGGCAACAGTAGCACTCTACCAAAGTACATCGAATTGTGACCTTAGGAAAAAAAAATAAGTGCTTTGTTGTTGGATCCCAGTTTCCACATCCAAATAAAAGATCTTTTAAAATCTTCTTTCATCCAAACATTAACCCTAGAGCTTTCATATTCAGCATGGACTGGTGGATAGTTATGCTCCCTTAAGGGCGAGCATATAGTCACCACTTTGTCTGTCTGTCCGTCCGAAGCGATTTCTCAACAACCACTTGACGGCTCTTGTTTGCTAATAGCATTTACCAAATTTCTTCCTTGGAATCACAAAAAGTCCTATGTAGTCACAATGTGGGATCAAATATGTAAAGAGTGTATTCTTGGAATCCTCCTGTTCCATATTGTATGGCCCACAACATACATTTGGCATGTGATTCTGTCTGAAAACCCATTATCAGCTCACCTGAGCATAACATACTCATGGTTAGCTTTTATGTATCCTTGAATATGCGTCGCCAAAATTCCACTGTTTATTATATAGCTATTGGATTTCCAGCATAATCTTGATCCATCGCCCAGAATGTTTGTAAGGTTGTGAACATGAACATGAACACACTCAGCAACCACAATTCTAGCTCAGTCATACTCAAAATTTCCCTGGATGTTCATAATGACCTAAGGACAAATCTGATCAAAATGGGGACAAGCTAAAAGCATCAAAATAGGGGATCTTGATGACAATTCCATTGTTTACGCTCTAGGGCCTATAATTTCGGCTCTATCATTACCTGCTCTGATTGTTGGTATTGTCATATGGATGAATCATTTTCAAAACTAAAACATTCCAGCAAAAAACAAGAGGCAAGTGGCCATAACAATGACAGCTGAGTTGCATTTCAGGTGAGCAATTTAGGACCATCATGGTTCTCTTGTTTTCCTCTTCTCTTTCTCTCTCGCTTTGTAACAGGATAAATAGAATAATAGGTTCGTGTCTGAAATGGGTCAAGTTTTTCGGGCTCGGCTTTGGAATTTATTAGGTTCGCCTGCGGCTCACCTAATAAATTCCTACGCCTTGCCCGAAAAACTTGACCCATTTCAGACACTAACCTATTATTCTCTATTTTTCCATCTCTCAGTTGAGTAAAATAGATGTCGCTGCAGTCAGTTTTGGAACGTAAATGACTAAAATGACAAAATTTTAATCTGGTCATTCACAATGACAGAGGAAAGTTTAAAAATAACAAGGGTTGTTGAAGGTGGTGATGTATTTTGATGGCACAGACTGGTTCGAGAAAGTCACTTGTATGTAAAATCATCTGTTGTATTTGAATTAGTCTAAAAATGCGCAAATCCGTCATTTTCAACATTGTGACGTCATGCAATAAACAAGTCTATAATTAGATTATCATAGTCATGGGGAGACCCTGAATGTCCCCGGGCAGTAATAATAATGGGAGCAGTAAACAGACAGCTGCCGTAGGTCTTTAGCAGATTAAAAGAGCCTGATAGGGAGCAATTAAGAAATTATTACCGCCTGGACCCAGGCTAGGTGTAACATTGGATGGGTTTCATCCAATATCTTACTTTATCTCTTGTAACAATGCTAACAGTATTCAGTGGGTTGTTGCCCACATGGGCAATTGGTGGCCATGATAAATAAACACAAATTCATTTTCACCAGCGAGCTGAAAAAACTGTGGGATATGTCCTTTATCATTGTGAAAACAATGATCAGCGATGAGAGAGAAATGAATCCTGTCGTAATGACTATCGTCAATCCTCAGAAAGGAATTCGCCAAGCTGGGGATTCAAACCAGCAATCCACTGTTCTCTACGCTCTTGTACGCTGCCAACTCCCCTACTGGAGCTAAGCTTAAAGTGACAATAAAGGCCAAAATTAAACAAAGCGGGTGTTTACCATTTAAAAAATTGGAAATTATTGTGAAGATGACAATTTGTCATTGTACGGTTGGTCCAAGTGTTAGTCACTGACAGAGAAATTAATTTCAAAACTAGGTTAAAACCTGCCACTGGTAGCTGTGTCTTTTGTTTACATTTTGCCTGATTTTAGAATTCTTTTTTCTGCCAGCGACTAACATATGGCCTGACCGCATGATAACAGACTCTCATCTCCACAATATTTTGGTTATTTTTAAATGATATGATTTAAATTTCAATTAAGGGTTGAGTGCAGATTTTTGTGTTTTCATCGAGATATAAAATGCAATTGCCTTATTACATGGCAAATAACGCCCGAAGGTCGTTATGTCAAGCCATGTAATAAGGCAATTGCATTTTATATCTCGATGAAAACACAAAAATCTGCACTCAACCCTTATAATTGCACTCGCCGTTCACTTGAATCAATTTTTGAAAATGATAGAGAGAAAAATTCACGGACAAATACGACAGTATACAAGAGTTAATTTCTTTGGCGGATACTTGGTGGCACAGGCATGAATACACAAGCTATTTTTAGCTTTGCAACATATTTTTCAGTCAAAGATGGCCATTTTGCTGACTTTGAAATCAATACTTTCGATGATTTATCAAACAAAATAGAGATTTCTGATAGGCCCTACTGTCTATGAAAAATCCAATTAACTATCTAAACTCGAGGCTGAGCGGATGATATGTTTATTCGAGTGACCTTTTTATAGATATTTTGTAAAGAATAGGCGTACATACCGTCGGCAGATCTGTTCTCAATGGGTATCTACCTGTAGCCGATATAAGACTATCTGAGTTTTCTTGCAAGCTGTGAGTCGAATGACGCCAACGTTTTGTGAACCACTTATTAGAATGTAAAAAACGGTGTCACAGCTTTTAATTCTTTATTATGCCCCCCTTCAACAAAGTGGGGGTATATTGCTTTGCTAATGTCGGTCGGTCGGTCGGTCGGTAGACCTTTCTTGTCCAGATGATAACTAGACACAGAATTGACCTAGGTTCGTCAAATTTGGCACAGACATGCGTCTCGGAGTGTAGATGATCCCTATTGATTTTGAGGTCAATCGGTCAAAGGTCAAGGTCACAGTGACCGTCAACATGTTGATATATAGACCAAACCTTGTCCGGATGATAACTAGACACAGAATTGACCTAGGTTCATCAAATTTGGCACAGACATGCGTCTTGGAGTGTAGATGATCCCTATTGATTTTGAGGTCAATCGGTCAAAGGTCAAGGTCACAGTGACCGTCAACATGTTGATATACAGACCAAATTTTGTCCGGATGATAACTAGACACAGAATTGACCTAGGTTCGTCAAATTTGGCACAGACATGCGTCTCGGAGTGTAAATGATCCCTATTGATTTTGAGGTCAATCGGTCAAAGGTCAAGGTCACAGTGACCGTCAACATGTTGATATATAGACCAAACCTTGTCCGGATGATAACTAGACACAGAATTGACCTAGGTCTGTCAAATTTGGCACAGACATGCGTCTTGGAGTGTAGATGATCCCTATTGATTTTGAGGTCAATTGGTCAAAGGTCAAGGTCACAGTGACCATCAACATGTTGATATATAGACCAAACCTTGTCCGGATGATAACTAGACACAGAATTGACCTAGGTTTGTCAAATTTGGCACAGACATGCATCTTCGAGTGTAAATGATCCCTATTGATTTTGAGGTCAATCAGTCAAAGGTCAAGGTCACAGTGACTGTCAACATGTTGATATATAGACCAAACCTTGTTCATATGATAACTAGACACAGAATTGACCTAGGTTCGTCAAATTTGGAACAGACATTCATCTTGGAGTGCAGATGATCCCTATTGATTTTGAGATTAATCCATCAAATGTCAAGGTCACAGTGGCCTTCAACTTAATGATATATAGACCAAACCTTATCCAGATGATAACTAGACACAGAATTGACATAGGTTCTTCAAATTCTGTTCAGATATTTATCTCGGAGTGTAAATGATCCTTATCGATTTTGAGATTAATCCATCATAGGTCAAGGTCACAGTGGCCTTCAACTTAATGATATATAGACCAAACCTTGTCCAGATGATAACTAGACACAGAATTGACCTAGGTCCTTCAAATTCTGTACAGACATTCATCTTGGAGTGTAAATGATCCCTATCGGTTTTAAGGTTAATCCATGAAAGGTCAAGGTCACAGTGACCACCAGATGATTCAGGGCCCGCGCTGCCGTTCGCCACTTGAGCCATTTGCTCTAAAAAAATTAAAGTGTCTCAAAAATCATCATATGTGGCTCAACTTGTGGCTCCAACATTTTATTCGTGTATTATCACAATAAAACTATAGTGTATTATCGGGGACGTAGTAAGCATTGAAGTCGACTGGGAAAAAGCGGATGTCGAACGTGCGTGCTGAAAAGAAAATCAATAACCCAGTCTGTGTATCGGCGACTGTTTACAATCTTGTATGTATACACACGCGATGTCTATAATTATGCGAACTGTTGACAGATTATCACGTTTAACAATTGAAGTGGGCTATAAATCAAAAAGATGACATCGATATTTCCCAATCAATTCTTTTGATATCAGTTTATGAACTGTGCCACTTCCTGTATCAATGTGGCAGTAGGGGGGCATGACTGTTTTACAAACAGACATCTTGTTTTTTTTTGGTTTCCCAGTCCTTATCGCGCCAACATTTTAAAATTCTTGACACACTGCATTCACTTCTTCCGATCCTTTCTCCAACACTCCTAGCTTTAACTACACTTCCTATCAAATCCACGATGAGGTTTTTTTTTCTGATAAATAGTCATCTGTTAACCATCCTTTTTTTAAACTCAATCCTCGCGATAAACAAACTTAGAACAACTCTGTCAAGAAACAAGAAATCAACTTCATCTGCGCAAGGGTAAATTTCCTGTTTACACAGTGCACTGAATTTAACTAAGTGACCTTGGCTTCATAGAAATCGACCGCTGACCTATTGAATGACATAACTGATGACATCGACCATTCAATACTTGATTCACTTTTAGAACGATGTATTTTTTATGAGTTTAGGGTGCAAATGAAGATTAATATTCATCAATTTCTCCAGGTTTATTCGGGAGTTTTCTTTTTCAAGTTTTTAAGCAAAAAAATCAATCTTTCAGCATTTTACTGATTCAGCGATGGAACTCTAAAAATAGCCGTAAAGAGCTTGCATGAAATGTAGAATTAGATAATACACAACAACATGGAAAAACCGAAAGTAGTCCCATTGCGTTCATCAAAAAATGGTATGACCTTTTTTTTGTCACATGACCTGATTTCATCCAATCAAAAAATGATTTAACATAATGAGTGCAATTATTGTATTATGACACCTGCTTTGATATTTTGGCCTCTACTGGGCTTTTAACTGTGATTAAAGCTTTGATAGCTGGTTCAAATTTTAGAGAATTCTGATGTGTACTCATGATCCAGAAACTTGCTCAGAATATTTGGGTTAACTAATTAATTATTAGTTTAGGGTAAAAGTCTAAAATTTTGTCATCTTGTAAAGAGCATGTTAGATAAAAAATGTGCTAGGGACAGCAATTTAACTATATAATCCTTTTGGTAAAAGATCTTTTTCCTAACCCTTGACCACACAATCCTGAGTTTGAAAGACCTTTAAAAATGTTTTGGGAAAAGGAGAAAATTCTGGTAACCAACATTTTTTTCCCTTTCCCACAGTGTTCTAGCATTTCCAGGAAAAATCCCACCATTTCAGCAACATTTTATTTGTCCTCTGCATATGTTTTGGATTCGGAAAAGTCCTAAATTTTGTTGTGTCGTAAAGTTCAATTTGTCCTGTCAGCAAGTGAAAAACTTTTGGTTAACCCTTTACCACATAATCTCGAGTTTAAACGACCCTGAGGGAGAGGACTTTTAAAAACATTGTGGGAAAAGGAGAAAATGCTGGTTACCAGCATCTTGTCCTTTTCCTACAATGTTTTAAGAAGGCTTCTTTTCAGGGTCATTAGAACTCAGAATTGTGTGATAAAGGGTTAAATGTTGCATTCAAAAGTGAATATCTTATAGCTCTGAGCATTATTTTCTTAACCAGGTTACTATTGCCAAATTAATATTCTACTGTGATATTATCATTTCAACCCTTTACAAAACAATCCCATATTTTAAATGACGCAGAGAAATATCAAGCTTTTGAAAGCATAAATCTACATGTAGTGTGAAAGAACAGAAATAACCTTTTCTTCTTTTCTAATAATGTTTTCTACCCTTTCAAAGACATATCTTTCCATTTTAGCCACATTCACTGTAACATAATTATGGACTAGTCTTTTTCAAATGAAATTTTTTGTTTTTATTCTTATGAAATTGCTTCAGAAGCAAGCCTGACCATATTTCTAAAATTTTCAGGTTTTGTAAATACAGCACTGCAACTTATTAATTATGTCATGGATAGTCCATTTGTTTCTGTCCCTGATTTGCAATGACCCCTCTATTGTTTCCAGCATTCATGCTTGCTATGGGATGCGTAATCCTTATAAATTTCTGGCTACGCCTCTGTTAACAAAGTAACAAAGTATCTTTACATTCATTTGATGTAATTTGTAATATCTCTTTTCAGAGACTTCCAGTTACTGATGTATAAAGATAAATCTCCTTTGACCTCCAGGTTTTCTGTCAAAGTTGGCAAGAAAAGTATTAAACCATTTTACTTACCCTCCATTTATTCAGGCAATGTTCAAGGTGAGAACAATTACCTGAATTTATCATATTTTGAATCAACCCCTTACTACACAAATCCAAGTTTTAATGACCCTATGAAAGAAGGCTTTTGAAAACATTTTGGGAAAAGGAGAAAATGCTGGTAACCAGCATTTTCTCCTTTTCCAAAAATGTTTTCTACCTCTTCAATGACAAATTCCAACATTTAAGCCACATTTAATTTGTGGTCAGCAAATGCTTTGAAATTGGACAAGTCAAAATGTTGTTGTTTGGAAGAGTGTTAACTCATAGTCTAGTAAAGGCAACCTGGGGTGCTCTTGCACGCAGTTTGGATCAAAATCAGGCTAAAAAGAGCATTGCAGTCTAATCCCAGACAAATGCTGTTTGATGTCTACAGGCCAAAACAGACATAGACTTTGCTTAAACTTGAACCACAAAGTCCTGAGTTTTAATGACCCTGAAGAAGAAGTTTTTTTTTAAAACAATGTCTGGAAAACAAGAAACTGGTGGTAATTAGGATTTTCTCCTATTCCCACAGTGTTTTCTACCCTATCAGAAAACTTCAGTTTGTGTTAATCAATTTCAAGTATGTTGTTTGCAGATGCTTTCAATTTGGAACGGTCTACAATATGATGTTTGGGAAAGGGTTAATGGCAAAGGAATTTTTTCTATTGGCTGAAAAAAGCCTACTATTTTACTTGACTGTTTTTATGAGTAAAATGATGATTGTAATGCAAGTTTTGTTAAATTCTTTTTCTGCCTTTTTGAAAGCATTATGGCTAAAAGAGAATTTCTCCATAATTATGTGTATTTTATTCCTTTTATCACAATGTTTTCAAATGTGATCTGAGACTTTAGGGTGAAAGTTAAGTGAAAATCATTCTCTGGTTTGGATTGCAACACACAAAAAAGGTCATTCGTACATTTGCGTAAAGTGTTGTCTCAGATCAGCCTGCACAGTCCGCGCAGGCTCATCCGAGACGACACTTTACGACTACATTAGATTCTGTGCTACAGTAGACTTGTGCAAAACAGAAAATTGCATAAAAACGGAAAGTGTTGTTTTGGATCAGCCTGTGCGGACTGTGCAGGCTGATCTGGAAGACACTTTACACAGATGTCCGAATGTTCTTTTCCCATGTTGCATGCCATTTGGATTGTTCAAAATTGTCCGATTCTTTACATCTGAGCCATGCTCTGGCAAAACAAGGCTTAATGCATTTCTTTGATCCACCATATCAAATGTGTTATCATATTGTGAATCCATAAAATACATTTTGTCTAACAAAACTAACTAAATCATGAGGCAGAATGATCCTTAGATATGCAGAGAATTGACCGATAGCAAAAAGTTTCAACCCATGTCAGCCTGTGAGTCTGCACAGGCTGACAAGGGGTCGATACTTTTTGTAGATGCATTAAGCTCCCTTTTTAAAGAGTATGGCTATCAGATATTTTGCCCACAGCAACAACTTTACCCCCTGTTCATGTGTGGCAGTTACCTAACAAGATTATCTGGAATTGATGATTTACATTTAATCTGAATATATAAACAATCTGCTATTAACTCCTTGCTGTACAAGCCAATTATAAATCCATAAATCCTTTCCTAGATGGCAGTTTTAGACTTATTCCAGATTGAAAGAATTTGAAGATGGCAAGATTTTAGACTCATCCATATTGAAAGACTTGAAAAAAAGTTTGAAGATAACAAATTAACCCTTTACCACGCAATGTTAGCTTAGTGTGGTGTCCTTGGTTGTGGGGTAGAGCGTCGGCCTTATAACCATAAGGTCCCGAGTTTGATACCCGTGAGCGGGTATCAACTTTGGGATTTTTCATTGGATCACACAATCGGCGCGAGTACTGGTGAACGCAAGTACTGGTGAAGTTCCCAGGAAGCAGAATCGAGAGAGATTAGTATAAGTTGTAAGAACTTGTTTCTCAATCGATGTAAAATAAATATGTTTAAACTAATGTTAGCTTTTAACGACCCTAAGGAAGAAGCCATTTGAAAATATTGTATGTAAAGGAGAAAATGCTGGTGACCAGCATTTTCTCCTTTTCCCACAATGTTTTTTACCCGTCCTATAACAAATTTCTGTTTTTGAGTCACAATTATTTTGTAGTCTACAAATGCTTTCAATTTAGGCTGCTCTAAAATTTTGTCGCCTGGCAAATGATGGCATTTACCTTAGATGGGTTGAAAACATTCTAGGTAAAGGAGAAAGTGCTAGATACCAGGATTTTAAAATGCTAACAAAGATATTTTCTAAAGCTGCCAGCTGCAGTGCACCTATCCAAGCGTTGCATTTGTTATTGTAGTTACAAAAAATTAGCCACATGAAAAATAATGTTATTCTGTATGTTTTACAGGTTATCCTCAGAGCAGAGTAAAATTTTGGGAAAAATGAAAATCAAGATAGTATGAATAGGTTGAAAAGATTTTAGAAAATGGAGAAGCTGCTCAATCTGATTAATTTTTAGCTCCACTGGCCGAAGGCCAGTGAGCTATTGTCATGGCGTTGTGTCCGTCGTGCGTGCGTCTGTCCAACCGTTCGTTTGTCCATTCGTCCGTCCGTAAACCTTTTCTATAAAAAACTTCTCCTCAGAAACTATTGACTGGATTTTTACCAAATTTCACAGGAATGTTCCTTTGGTGGTCCTCTTTCAAATTCCTTCAAATAATTGTGTTCCATGAAGAATTCTGGTTGCCATGGCAACCAAAGTAAAAAACCTTTAAAAATCTTCTCCTCCCAAACCGCTATTTGGATAGCATTATTATTTTGCAGGAATGTTCCTTAGATACAGGTTTACAGAATTCATTAAAAAAAAAAAGATCTGTCAAAAAACATGGCTTTTATGGGAGACTCATTTTCCTTTTATGGTATAAAGTAAAATCTTTGAAAAATTTCTTCTCTAAAACTATTCATTGGATTTCATTGTTGTTTTGCAGGTAAGTTCCTATGGTGGTTGTCTACCAAATTGTTTCTTCAGTGAGCTAAAATGCAGGATTGAATGATAATTGTTAAAAACTTCCTTTCGCCATTATAGAAATATCAGGCCTGTGGAGCGATACAGGCGCTCAAGCGCCTCTAGTTAGGTTGGCTGTCTTTGAGGAAATCATTGAGATACTGTAGTAGCCCTGGCTTTGTCTGTGTCTTGGTGCAAATACTTTGTCATTTTATGACACCTCTGTTGGTATGTCAAACTCTGACTAGTTGTTCACTATCAAAAAGGGAACCCATACTGCAGGAGCAAGTAACCATCAAAATATTTTTGGCCAAGTTTATTCCCATGTTTGTCCTAAGATTTTCAAAAAATTTTATGATGTCTCTGTCATTACTGAAAACATTTATGTAAAGCTCTCGCATTTTTGGTGCTCTTGTTCTTTTTATCACAATGCTTTAAAGTGGTCTGCTCTTACTCTATAAAGAAAAGTAATTACCTGTATTTTTACAGGTTTAGAAAACATTGTGGGAAAAGGAGAAAATGCTGGTCGACAACATTTTCTCCTTTTTGCACAAAGTTTTTAAAAGTTCTCTTTGAGGGTCATTAAAACTCCGAATTGTGTGGTAAAGAGTTAAAACTAGTGGAGCGATACAGGGCCATTGTGGCCCTCTTGTTCTTCTCATCACAATTCCTCTAAGTGGTCTGCTCTTTCTTTATAAAAAAAAAAACTTAGTCTTGCTCTGTGAAAAGGGGGCTTAATGCATCTCCATAATGCATGATACAAAGCAAGTCATTACATAATTATGGATCCGTAAAATTTATTTTTTGTCAAACAACAGAATGAGTTCTCAGGTAGAATGGTTCTTTGACACGCAGAAAATTTACCAGTAGCAGAATGTTTCGCCCCAGGTCGATACTTTTTGCAGATGCATGTAAACCCTGTTTCACAGAGCATCTTCAAATGTAATTGTCTGTGTTTTTACAGGCTATCCAGAGAGTAGGGTGTATGGGAGGATAGAAGATGGAATTTTTCAGGGCAGTATTCAACTTGAAGATGGCCTTGTCTATTACTTGGTCCCTAGTCAGAAGCTTTTCACAGAGAAAGTAGATTTCCATACAATAATCTACTCACAAGATGATTATCAAATGTGAGTATGAAAATGTTAACATTGAAATTTTGTAGGGTATAATAATCTTGGTTTTCATTTTTTTCAATACCAAAATAATTATTTAATCTTTTATTACACTATCCTGAGTTTTAACAACTCCAAGGAAAAGACTTTCTGACATCATAGTGGGAAAAGGAGAAAATGCTGGTAACATTTGATATGGCATCGGATATTCAATTATTTATGCCAGGTTAACTATGTTGTCTGCAAATACTTTCAATTTTGGCCAGTCTAAAATTTTGCCCTGTGGTAAAGAAAAAAACTCTGTACCAGATGACAAAATTGCAGACATGTCCAAATTATAAATATTTGTAGACGACAAATTTAACAAATTAAATGCGACTCAAATTATGGTAGATGGCTTTGAAAAAGTTGATAACATTGTGGAAAAAAGAGAAAATGCTGTTTACCAACATTTTCTTCTTTTTCCATGATGTTCCTGAAAGCTGTCTTCCTCAAGGTTATAAAAATTCCAGATGGTTTGGTGAAAGGTTAACAAAAAATCCATTTTGTCTATCAACTCACTGAATCCTAAGATAAAATGGTCCTTAGACATGCATAAAGTTTATCAACATCAAATGGTTTCGACCCAGGTCAGGCTGCATGAACTGCCCAGGCTGATCTGGTTTTATACTTTTTTGCAGATGTATTTTACCCCTTTCCACAGAGCATGGCTCATATATTTTGACATTTTGTGGAATAAGAAGAAAGTTTTCTTTATGCCACAATGTTTTTGAAAAGACTTCTACTGCAAGATGAGATAAGTTGTCCATCAGTCACCAGCATTCTCTGATTTTACTCATTATGATTTCAAAGATCTTATTCCTCAGAGTAATTCCTCAGTTTACCACACAATCCCTAGTTTTAACAACCCTGGAGAAGATGGCTTTTGAAAACATTGTTGGAAAAGGAGAAAATGATGGCATTTTCTCGTTTCCCACAGTTGTTTTTACCCTATCAAAGACAAAAATCACCATTTGAACTATATTTTTTTTGTCAACTGCTTACGTTTTCCATTCAATCTAGTCCAAATTTTGTCATTTGGTATTAAAAGAGTTAACCCATCAAAGGGTCAAAGTACCTTTCACAACTAAAGTTGGCCTTGTGGCCAGTTTAAGTCAAGATCTTGCCACAAAAATGTTCAGTCCAATCTTTTATCTACACTGTCTGCTTTTCTGAGACTTCTGGAAAAGAGTGATCTTAAAAGTGCAAATACATGGTTTTATTTCTAGATCGAAAAAGTCCCCAGGGTTTATTTGGGCTCTAAGGGTTAAAACTCCAGTAAGTAGTTAGGTGACGGCAGAAGTGATAATATCAGTATAGGGGTATATAGATTTCAGAGGTTATCTTCAGTTGATGAAAGTCAGTGAAGCTAATGTTTTCCACTTTCTTACCTCCATAGAACTTGATTCTCTCAAGCAAATGGAATCAGAGATTATGTCAGAGAAAGGCCACCACAAAAAATACCCAGGAATGATTTATGAATTGTGTTTTTTCAGCTTCAAAATATTTGCTGTTTACGCATGCAATGTCCAATTGCCAAAAAGAATGCTGATCATAATTATTGATGTAAGATTATCATAATAGCTGCACTTGCCATAGTGGCTACCTCTGTTAAATAACCAGCTGTTCTTAAACTCTTAACCAGACAAAAAAAAAATTCAGACTTGTCCAAAGGTTTCAGATGACATGGTATCTCCATGAAGGATTAGACAACGTTATGGAAAGAGGAGAAAATGCAGAACTGCATGGTTAAAGGTTACGGGACAGAATTTGTTTAGTTTTGCAAATGTGAAAAATAAGATATTTACTGTATCCATAATCAAGCACCTGCTTAAACCAAGGATTTTTACTGTATTCCTTAGCTTTTGTTGTCCACTGGGTTGAGTTTATCTGAGCTTCATACTAAGCAAGTTCTCATGTAATTATTGGTCCATGGAATCCATTTAATGTAATAACTAATGACTTGATCTGGAGGTAGAATGGTCCTTGGACATGCAGAAAATTTACAAATTTTCTCCTTTTTAGCTCCACTGGCCAAAGGCCAGCGAGCTATTGTCATGGCGTTGTGTCCGTCGTGCGTCCGTGCGTCCGTCCGTTCGTTCGTCCGTTCGTCCGTCCGTAAAGTTTTTCTTTAAAAAACTTCTCCTCAGAAACTATTGACTGGATTTTTACCAAATTTCACAGGAATGTTCCTTTGGTGGTCCTCTTTCAAATTCCTTCAAATAATTGTGTTCCATGAAGAATTCTGGTTGCCATGGCAACCAAAGTAAAAAACCTTTAAAAATCTTCTCCTCCCAAACCGCTATTTGGATAGCATTATTATTTTGCAGGAATGTTCCTTAGATACAGGTTTACAGAATTCATTAAAAAAAAAAAGATCTGTCAAAAAACATGGCTTTTATGGGAGACTCATTTTCCTTTTATGGTATAAAGTAAAATCTTTGAAAAATTTCTTCTCTAAAACTATTCATTGGATTTCATTGTTGTTTTGCAGGTAAGTTCCTATGGTGGTTGTCTACCAAATTGTTTCTTCAGTGAGCTAAAATGCAGGATTGAATGATAATTGTTAAAAACTTCCTTTCGCCATTATAGAAATATCAGGCCTGTGGAGCGATACAGGCGCTCAAGCGCCTCTAGTTCTGTTATGTTTCAAAGGCCTACCTTAGGGTTGTGAAACGCAGGATTGCTAATTAAAGGGTTAGACTTTGTGAAACATTCTAACCATTTCATAAAATACAGGACAGTGTAGATCAAAGATCAGATGGCATTTTCTGTGCTGTCTGATCTTGACTGGCATTGCCAGTGAAAAAAAATATTAAGTTTTCCTTATTATTCAGAGTATTGATTTATTACCCTCCTGAAAAAAAAATTAAAAACATCCATGTAAAGTATGGATTGACTCTATACCAAACAACAAAAGTTTAGACTGGTCCAAATTCAAAATATTCTTTTGCAGACAACAAATTAAAGGTGGCCATAATGATAAATTTGTCATTGATAGGAAAGAAAACATCGTGGGAAAAGGAGAAAATGCTGGTTACCAGCATTTTCTCCTTTTCCCACAATGTTTTTGAAAAGCCTCCTTCCTAGAGGTCATCAAAAGTTGGGATTATGTGGTAAAGGGTTAAAATATGCATCATGGATTAACCCTTTACCACCGGTAACCAGCATTTTCTCCTTTTTCTACATTGTTTTCTACCCTTCCAGATACAAATTCCAAAATTTGAACCATATTAAAAATTTTTGTTGTCTGCAATTTATGCTTTGGTTTTGGACAAGACCAAAATCATTGTGTTGTTGTAAAGGGTTAACAGACAAAAAACAGGTAAAAACATTGTGGCAAAAGGAGAAATGGCTTGGCACAAGCAGAGATGGGATTGTTTGGTTAAGGGTTTATTTATTTTCTCTCAGACAGTTGATAAAAAAAGGTTAGAATATAAGTATGCAATATATATCTTAGTGAAAAACTAACGGATACAGTCTTGACAGGATGAATGTAAAATGTGGTGTAGAATTTGAAAAGTTTGGGAAAATTTATAGGTTTTCTTAATTTTCTGGCCGTTTGAAGATTGTATTATGTTACTTTCATTCTCTTTTCTTTTAGATTTACCTACTGTTTTAGCGTATAGGAGACATATTTACCAACTATTCTTAAGAACTTTCTTAGTCTTTAAATTTGAGATTTTCTAAATTTGAAAGTAACACAACTTCTGATTGGCTAAACCATTTGGTTTAGCCAAACCATTTGGTTTAGCCAATCGGATGTTGTGTTACTTTCTAATTTAAAAAAATTCTGGAAAATAAGACTAAGAGTAGTCTAATACGGACCCAGGACTTGAAACCAAGGGGGCTCTGGTTCGATTCCCTAGCATGGTGAATTTCTTTCGCGAACATTGATGATAAGCATTGTGATAGGATTCATTCCTCTCTCACCTCTGATAATTTTTTTCCTACCATGGTTAATGTGAGAAAGCAGCCAGTGGTTTTGAACAATATTGTGCAGAGTACTGGTCTTTACCAAAAGACAAGTTTTTTGACCGGACCAAATGAAAAGCCATTGTGGATGACAAATGTAGCTTAAATGATTATTTCTGTCTTTGATAGGATAGAAAACATTCTGGTAAAAAGAGAAAATGCTGGTTCCCACAAAGTTTTCAAAGCCTTCCTTGTCAGGGTTGTTAAAACTTTAGTATTGTGTAATAGAGGGTTAAAAGAATTTCTAGAAAAACATGGATAAGTGCACTGGCTGCTGTGATATAAATTAAATAGTGTTAAAAACATTGTTTAACACCATGAAAACAAACAAACCAAACAGACAAGTGGCCACTTTTTCCACAAAGAAAATTGTCTCAATCTGCAAGTTTTCAGCTGTTCTAACTTCCAATGAACGGAATGATAAATGCTTATGATAAAAGAGTTTATCATTTCTGTGATATTAGAGTATTTTTGATGCACCTACTGCAGAGATCGTCAGGACCAATTTAGCATTTAGGAATTCAGCAACCAGGGGGTTGGCTGGTTCAAATCTCCAGCTCTGTGAATTGCATTCCAAGCATTGATGATATTTATTGTGACAGGATTCATTCCAGTCTTACTGCTGATCATTTTTTCTATGGGGAAGCAACCAGTGGCTTGGGAAGAAAATTGTGCAGAGCTCTGTTAACCCTATGCCAACAATCCTGGGGTTCTACAACCCGGGGAAAGAAGCCGCTTGAAAACTTTGAGGGAACTGGCGAAAATGCTGGTTACTAGAATTTTCTCCTTTTTCCATAGTATTTTCTACCTATTCAAGGAGAAACACTATCATTTGAAAAACATTTGAGTCGTCGTCTATTAATCCCTTCATTGTGGAGGATTTTAGAATTTTGCCATGTGGAAATGAATTAAAAGAAACTCCAGGAAAACATGGATAGGTGCACTGGCTGCAATGTTATAAATGATATAATGTTGAAAACAGTGTTAAACATAATTCAAACAAACAAATCATTCAACCAATTACCAAACGATCCCGGATTTTCACAACCTTGTGGACCTTGTGGAAGAGGCCTTTTAAAAACATTGTGGGAAAAGAAGAATGTTTCTTTCCCTTCAAAAAGCAAATTTAGATTGTGAGCCATGCTGAATTTGTCATCTGCAAATGATTACAATTTGGACTAGTCTAAATTTTAGTCGTTTGGTAAAGAGTTAGATACTTTTTCACCATGGAAATTGTCTCATTCTGCATGTTTTCAGCTGTCATAATTTTCAATGAACATAATGATAAACTTTTACGATAAAAGAGTTTATCATTTCTGTGATATTAGAATATTTTTGATGCACCTACTGGAGAGATCGTCAGAACCAATGTTACAATGTATTATTACTGTAATCTGTAACTTTTTACCAGACAACAAAACTGTAGACTGGTCCAAAATGAAAGCATTTCTGACCACAAATTAAAAGTAGCTCTGTTAATGAGGTGTGCCATTAGACGAGCAGGATACATTGTGGGAAGAGGAGAAAATACTGGTTACCAGCATGCTTTCAAAAGCCTATTTTCTTAGTTTTTCAACAACAAAATGAAATGTGACTCAAATGGTGTTTTTGCTTTCCTAGAGAAGAAAATATTGTGGTAAATGGAGAAAATCCTGATTTTCAAAAGGCTTCCTCAGCTTACAGGGTTTGAAACAGGTTAGGAACAATTTCAAACAAAAATTCTCCACTTCAACTGTTTCTTTAGATGCATTCTAAATTATCAGCTTATCTTTCAATACTTTTGATCAAACATTCTGAAAAAAATTGAAAGTAATTCTTACAGACCAATTATGTCCAAATAATTGATATTCATTGTGAAGTACATGTAATTTAATAACAACTTCAGGTGTCTGCAAATGCTTTTAATTTGGACAAGTCTAAGATTTTGTTTTTTGGCATAGAGTTAAACATTTACCACACAATCCCAAATTTTAACAACCCTGGGAAAGAGGCCTTTTGAAAACATTGATGGAAATGCAGAAAAAGCTGGTAACCAGCATTTTCTCCTTTTCCAACAATGTTTTCTCTACTTTTGAAAGCGAATTCAAACATTTTAGTAACAAATAATTTGTTGTCTGCAAATGCTTTCAATTTGGACAGATCTGAAATTTCGTGTTCTGGCAAAGACTTAAACAACTGTCTCAGATTTTTCTTGTCAGAAAAAAAGTACAACATCCTTCTTTTTCCCAAGCTTGTCTACTAAAATTGTCAGCATGCGCCTTGCTGATCAGCCATGGTTGTCTAGCCATGGATAAGTTTGTTGTCACCGAGATACCTATCTTGTCTTATTTGACTTGAATGTTGTGTCATGCCATTTTTCATGAACCAGGTCTTGCTCCAGTTCATTTGTCAGAGAGCTGTCAAAGAGCAACAGCTGTATTCAGTCTTTACCAAACGACAAAAATTTGGACTAGACCAAATTTGAAGCATTTGCAGAAAACAGATGTAACTGAAATGATGATTTCTGTCTTTGATAGGGTGGAAAACATTTTAGGAAAGAAGAAAATGCTGGTTACCAGCATTTTCTCCTTTTCCCACAATGTTTTCAAAAGGCGTCTTTCTCAGGGTTGCTAAAAGTCAAGATTGTGTGATAAAGGATTAACTCCTTACAAGACAACAATATTTTGATCTTGTCCAATTTGAAAGCATTTGCAGATGATATCAATCTTGTCTTTTTTGCACTGTGATTTTTTTTCATGCCACTGTAAATAACACTTGCCTTGCTCCACTTTGCAGCAAGAGCAACAGTTACTTCTCTTTAACTCTGTACAAGACAAAAATATTTTGGATTGGTCATGATTTTAACGACGTATATCACAAATTTTTCTAACAGACAGATTTTTGTTTCAGTGCGCCAGTAGTATTGCTACAAGTGCGAAAAATACACAGGTACACTTTTGTTTCACTTTTCATGACAAAACACATGCGCAGTATGGATGCGCACAAACATTTGTCATATACTTCGTGATTAGGGTTGAAAACATTGAAGAAACAAGAGAGAAATGCAGCATTATGCTAATTACCAAGGTCATTAGATTAGGGATTGTGAGGCATAGGGCTAAGCTTTTAAGTCTTCAAGTTATCAACTGCAAAAAAAAAATATCTACTGCAAAAGTTGTTTTTTGAACTGTTTGCTGTATCTCTCGTTACAATAATTTTATCCATTAACTCATTGCCAAATGACAAAATGTTAGACTTTTCCAAAATGGAAGCTTTTGCAGACGACAAATAAAATGATACTAAAATAATTGGATATCAGAAAGGGTAGAAAACATTGTGGAAAAAGGAGAAAATGCTGAATACCAGCATTTTCTCTTTTTCCTGAAATGTTTTTAAATGACTTTTTCTCCAAGGTTGATATCACGATCAGCCTTCGGTCTTGCGTGATATCCAATTTTCTCACGCTGCTCGAATCAAATACGCCCACCAGGAAAAATACTACAACAGAATATTTCATATTTATGAAATTTCAGCCTTGTCCAGTTTGAAAGCATTTGCAGACAACAAATTAAGGCTTCACCACACAAGAAAGTTTCAGACTGGACCAATTCAAAACTATTTGCAGACACTACATTAAGATACGGAATAATAGCAGAAAATGCATTTCTTTGTAGGTTTTTTTTGCATTCATTAAAAAAAATAAACATATGGTTTATTCAAAGGCATTATTCATATATGCAAAAATTGATGTTTTCATGGGCAGAATTTAATTGCAACTCAGTATAAAACCAGAGTTACGGTACCTTATTTGATCTTACATCATAGCAACACATTTTTTTTTTTCAAATTTCTTATACATGTATTATTGGAATATTAGATATGTAGAATACATTCTTACAAAGATATTGTTAAAAATGCAAAAGTTGTCAGTGGGTTATTTGACTCTCTTTACATCTAAGCTATATTTGTATGCAACTTGGATGTGTTTTATCAACTTTGGCAAACATTGTGAAAACAGGAGAAAGTGCTGTTTATTATCATATTCTGCAATTCCAACAGACAGTTCTATTGAAAATTAGTCGCCTTATTTGAGATCTAATATATTGTCTGCAAATGCTTTCAATTTTGACATGTTGAAAATGTCTATAGTCTTATAGTTAACCCTTTGCTACATAATAAAATTTTACACCAGTTCAAAATCAAAGCAAATTTGGATGTCAAATGAGATGTGGCTAAAACCATTTGATAGGTTAGAAAACATAGTGAGAAAAGGAGAAAATGCTGGTTACCGGCATTTTCTCTTTTTCCCACAAATGTTTTGAAAACAGTCGTTTAAATTCAGGATTGTGTGATAAAATGTTAACTTTTTACCAGACATCAAAATCTTAAAAACATTTGCAGATGACAAGTTAAATGTATTTCAAATGATTTGATTCATGTTTTATACGATAGATAACATTGTAGGAAATCAAGAAAATGCTGGTACGAGCATTTTCTCCTTTTCCTACAATGTTTTCCAAAGCCTTCTCTGGCAGGGTTGTTAGAATAGAAAACATTGTATGAAATTGAGAAAATACTGGTTACCAGCATTTTTTCCTTTTCACACAGTGTTTTTCAAAAGCCCCCTCTGTCAGAGTTGTTAAAACTCTGGATTGTGCAGAAAAAGATTTAAGTGCAGGAATTTTTGTCTGGAACAAGACATTTTCAGAGAATAATTTATGAAAGAGAAATATGAGCATCAGAAGTTTTGATAAAAATTTTCAGTTCAGAGGAGTATTTTTGAAATTTTTAATCTAATTCTAGGACAGATTGAACCAAAATATTCTCAATTTTTTTCCCCAAGGACAGAATCTGTAAACTCATTACCAAAATGATGAAATTTCGTTCTAGACCAAATTGAGAGCATTTTGCAGAGGACAAATGTACATGTAGCTCAGATGATGATTTCTGTCTTTGATAGGGTAGAAAGCATAGTTGAAAAAGGAGAAAATGCTGGTTCTCCTTTTTCTACAATGATTTCAAAAGCCTTCTCTTTCAAGGTCATTAAAACTCAGAATCATGTGGTAAAGAGTTAAGCGTTTATCTGATACGGAATAATTTTTCAACAACAACAAAAAAATTCAGAAAAGTTTTTTTTCTATAGCAAGTGCTGCGAAAAAATGCTGATATCTGACATATGATATATCACATCTACTGGTAATCTGTGATCTCGATCTTTTCTCTTAATTTATTTTTGATAAATGAGGCCATGTAAACATTTTTTTTTTCTATTTTTGATGTTGATTTAACGTTTGAATTTTACCCCTATAGACTTGCACTAAACAAGAGAACCACCACATGCGGATGCCAATGCTCAGCTACAATTGCTTGATTTTCAGTGAAAATTCAAAGTCAAAAAAGGGGCATAGCTGTGTCAGAAATACTTTGATGGTTACCCACCCTTTGTTTAATGGGTTCTCATTTTGATGGTAAACAGTTTGTCCAAGTCTGAAGTAAATATATTTAGTAGTGACAGTGATATTATAAAATGTCAAAGTTTTTTAAAATATCAGTTTTTGCGCAACAACCAGGCATACCCTACAGGCGACACCAGAGCTATAACAGTACCTTGATGTTTTCTTTAAAATTGCCATGCTAATAAAATACACATTTTCAGTGTAGGAAAAGCTTAGTATTAAATGACACTTTGAAGGCTGTGTTTGTTTAGATGTCTTTAGAAATATTACAGCATAGATCCATGATCAGCCTACATGTTCTCTCCTATCTTACATATATACATGTATCTACATGGTCAACAAAAATGAGTTGTGCTTAACCCTTTATCTTACAATCTTGAGTTTTAACAATTAATCTCGACGAAAAATCCTTTTGAAGACATTGTGGGAAAAGGAGAAAATGCTGGTGACCTTTCCCACCATGTTTATACAGTTTTAAGAATGAATCCCATCATTTGATCCACATTTAATCTGTTATCTGCAAATACTTTGAATTTGGTCAGGTCAAAAATTTTATTTTGTCATCTGGTACAGCATTAACCCTTTACCACACAGTCCCAACTTTTAACGATCTTGGATCAGAAAGCTTTTGCAAACATTGAGGGAAAAGGAGAAAATCCTGGTAACCAGCATTTTCTCCTTTCCCACAATGTTTTCTACACTTTTAAAGACTCAAATCATCACTAATGAGCTACATTTATTTTGTCATCTGCAATTGCTTTCATTTTGGTCAAGTTCACAATTTTATCATTTGGTAAAGAGTTAAAAGAGTTATGAGTTATTTCAGGTCTCTTAATTCTAGACAGTAGAAAAATATCCTGTCTTATCTCCTATCTTCAGTACCAGATAGAAATGTAGAGATGTTTAGTATTATTTCATCTTGAATTTGCAATACTTTAATTTTTCATCCTTTGGACAATTTGTTTCATTTTTAAGCGCTACCAATCAACTAAATTTGTACCATTTATAAAGAAAATAGTACATTCTGATTAGTGTGAGAATGGACGTACAGTATGATTTACACAGATTGTTGCTAGATAGTATAAAACATCAAGGCTTATCTTTCATTCTGATTTCAGAGAGCATGAGACACACAGTCTGATCTCATACATTCTGATCTGTGATCTACACTGTCAGATTTTTTATCAGAGAGCATAACGGACATACAGTTTCATCTCATATCTACCGTGTCAGATTTTTGTCAGAGAGTATGAGATACACAGTCTGATCCCATATCTACCTTGTCAGATTTTTTTCAGAGGTTATATAAGACATACAGTCTGATCTCATACCTACACTGTCAGATTTTTGGCAGAGAGTATGAGACACACAGTCTGATCTCATACCTACACTGTGAAATTTTTTGCAGTGAGTATGAGACATACAGTCTGATCTCACACCTACACTGTGAGATTTTTGGCAGAGAGTATCAGACACACAGTCTAATCTCTGATCTACACAGTAGACTTTCGTCAGAGAGCATGAGACACACAGTCTGATCCCATATCTACTTTGTCAGATTTTTGTCAGAGGTTTCAAATGATGTACAGTGTGATCTAAGATTTATACTGTCAGATATAGTATTGAGATTGTCTGGTTTCATGCATTCTTGATTTGTATGATGTGGATTGGTTTTTGTACGAAGGGAAAAACATATCTTTCATTAACCCTTTACCAAACTATACCATGCTTTAACGACCTTGAAGAAGATGACAGTTTTCAAAACATTATGAGAAAAGGAGAAAATGTTGATAAACAGCATTTTCTCAATTTCCCACAATGTTTATTAACCTTTCAGGGAACTTCAGATCATTTGTGCCAGTTTCCAGTTAGTCATCCGTAGATGCTTTCAGCTTTGGTGATGGTACAGTTTTTTGTTTTGGAAAGGATGAATTTTGTACATTTTGTACATTTAGGGCTTGACTTAGTGATTTGACCTTTAACTCTTTACCACTCCTTGAGGAAATAGCCTTTATGAAAACCTTGTGGGAAAAGGGGAAAATACTGGTAACCGGCATTTTCTCCTTTTCTCACAAGGTTTTCCACACTGAATTTCTTCTTCAAATGTTTTCAGTTTGGAACAGTTTGAAATTTGTTGTTCAGTAAAAGGTTAAAATGTTGGATTTGTGATCCAGGGGTTCTATGTCCATTCATGTGGGAATGTCCTGAGAGATACAATGAGCCCAAGCCTTGGACTATTAAAACCCAGAAACTATCAGAAAGAGTAAGCCATGGCTAAGTAGATAAAATTACCATTGAAAGCAACAGAAAATACCATTTTAACAACCCTGGCTGAGCCCTGGTAGCTCAGTTGGTAGAATACAAGACTTGAGAACAGGGGGGCACTGGTTTGATCCCCAGCTTGGCCAATTTTTTTCTGAGGATTGATTGATAGTCATTGTGACAAGATTCATTCCTCTCTCACTGCTGATTATTGTTTAAAGATGGTTATGTGAGAAAGCAGCCAGTGGCTTGGGAAAAGATATGGCATGGAATACTGGTAAAAAGAAACTCCAGGAAAGCATGGATAGGTGCATAGGCTGTCGACATTTAACTGAAACAGTTATGTTTTAAACAGTGTTAATTACTGTACAATCAATCAACAGCCATGTTTCTGTTTTTCAGGGACTCTGTTAACACAGATATGAGAGAGTCACAAACATCTACTGTGAGTATGACTTAACTGTTTCATTTATAACACAGTGAGATCTGGATTAACTTATTATCAGATGACAAAATTGTAGACTCACTCATCTTGAATGAAGCATTTGCAGACAATATGTAATGTAATGAAATTTTGAAAGGAAAGACAGGACCACAAAAAAGTGCTCTATGCAACTCTTTACTAGGCAACAAAATTCTGGACTGGTCCAAACTCAAAGCATATGCAGACAACAAGTCAGACGTGAATCAGACATTGGAATTTGATACAAAAAAGGGTAGAAAACATTGTGGGAAGAGGAGAAAATGCTTTCAAAGGCCTTCTCCTTTCTCCTTTATCAGGGTTGGTATTGTTTTCCCACAATATTTTTATCCTTTCACAGAAAATCCTAACCATTTGAGCAATGTTTAATTTGACGTCTGCAAATTCTTTCAACTTGGACCAGTCTAAAATTTTTTTCGTTTGGTACACTTAACCCTTTACCACACAATCCTGAGTTTTAACAACCCCAAGGAAAAGGAAGTTTGAAAACAGGAGAAAATATTGGTAACCAGCATTTCCTCTTTTTCCTATAATGTTTTCTAAGCTTTCAAAATCAAATTCATCACTTGTATAACATTTGGATTGTTGTCTGCAGATGCTTTCAATTTGGACCAGTCTAAAATATTTTGGTTTGGTACAGAGTTTAGACAGTAAGGTATATAAAATGAACATTCAGATTGAAGGTAAGGTGATAGTAACGTTTAAAGTATTTATTACCAAAGAAAAGATATATAGCAGTAAATAATTCCAGTATTTTTCTTTACTCATTCCTCTATGTTAACATATTTTAAGACAAGAAATTTTCCTTTCCTTTCATTATTTCTTTTCTATCCACTTGTTCAAGCTACCAGCTCTGTGTAATCCAAAGATAGCTTGTATGGTAAAACGTTTTCCTAACATCTTTCTGCATGTGCTAACCCATAAGGCACCTTTCACTTCTTTAGTCCCTTTTGCGGGCAGTATAGATCAAGATCAGACTGCACAAATGTGCAGTCTGATCTTTAACCTATACTATCCGCTTTGCTGAGACATTCTGGCAAGATTAACTTTGAAATTGGAATTATTTGGGTCATATTTCTAGACTGAAAATGTTTGTTGGAATTATTCAGCACTCTAAGGGTTAAATTATAGTTATGAGTGTAAATGAACAAAAAATAGGACAGGAAAAGCAGCAAGAAGTAGTCACTTCAGTTGTGATGTTTTTATTTCAGCCATGCACTGGCAAAAGGGGGCTTAATGCATCTCTGTGATGCATTGCACCAAGCAAGTCATCACAGAATTATGGATCATTAAAATCCATTCTTTGCAACAACTAACTGAATCACTAGGAAGACTGGCCCTTTGACATGCAGAAACTTGACTTTTAGCAAAATGTTTTGGCCCAGGTCAGCCTGCGCGGACTGCACAGGCTGACCTGGGTCAATACTTTTTACAGATACATTAAAACTCCTTTTCACAGAGCACTGCTCATTTCTTTATGCTCAAATTTTCTTAGACTGATGATTCGAGCCACCATCCTAGACGTCGGAAAAGACAAATACCAGATTCATTCTCTGGTCCAAGACAAGATAAAGTTGAATCCAAGGTGTGCACTTTAAAGTTAACTGCTGATCATACAGTGTGGAGACATGTAATGAACCTCACAAATCAAGTATGTATTTTTCTGCACCATACTACTAGAAGCCTTTTATCAAACAACCCCGACTTTTAATGACCCTGAGGAAGAAGCCTGTTGAAAACATTGTGGAAAAAGGACCTCTGTTTCCCACAATGTTTACTACCCCATTAAGGCAAATTTCCTCATTGTAGTCACATTTGAATTGTCATCTGCAAATGCTTTCAATTTGGACAAGTCTACATTTTTCACATGTTGTAAAGAGTTAAAGACCCTGAAGAAAGAGACTATTGAAAGCATTGTGGACTGGAAACCAGTATTTTTTCTTCTTTTCACAATGTTTTCCATCCTTTCAAAGGCAAATCCCTTTGTTTGAGCCATATTATCCCCCGCCGAAGGCAGAAGGATATAGTTTTAGCATTGTCCGTCCGTCCGTATGTCCATCCATCCGAAGCAATTTCTCCACAACCCCTAGACCAAATTGGATGAAACTTCATATATGAACTCCTTAGGATATTGCACCGATGTCTTTTTCCCGGTTTTCCAATTTGTGGTTGTGTCTTGGAAAAAGAGGGTTTCTTGTAAAATTCCAATTTTTACTAATATCTCCTTCATTTTTCATGAAACTTCACATTTATATTGTTTATTAAAAGTTTCACCGTGTGCCCTTGTTTTTTTATTAGCTCACCTGAGCATGAAGTGCTTAAGGTGAGCTTTTGTGATCGTGCGGTGTGCGTCCTTCATCATCCGTCATCAACTTTTACCTTGTGTACGCTCTAGAGACCACATTTTCAGTCAGATACTCATGAAAATTGGTCAGAATGTTTGTCTTGTTGATATCTCAGACAAGTTCGAAAATGGGTCAGGTCAGGTCAAAAACTAGGTCCCTAGGTCAAATCTTAGAAAAACCTTGTGTACGCTCTAAAGAGCACATTTTTAGTCAGATACTCATGAAACTTGGTCAGAATGTATGTCTTGATGATATCTCAGACAAGTTTGAAAATGGGTCAGGTCTGGTCAAAACCTAGGTCACTATGACAAATCTTAGAAAAACCTTGTGTACGCTCTAGAGGCCACAATTTCAGTCCAAAACTCTTGAAAGTTGGTCAGAATGTTTGTCTTGATGACATCTCGGATGAGTTGAAAATGGGTCATGTGGGGTCAAAAACTATGTCAGTAGGTCAAATCTTTGAAAAACCTTGTGTACGCTCTAGAGGCCACATTTTCAGTCCAAAACTCTTGAAAGTTGGTCAGAATGTTTGTCTTGATGATATCTTGGACAAGTTAAAAAATGGGTCATGTTGGGTCAAAATTGGGTCACTAGGTCAAATCTTAGAAAAACCTGTTGTACACTCTATAGAGGTCACATTTTCAGTCAGAATTTCTTGAAAATTGGTCAGAATGTTTGACTCGGTGATATCTCTGACGAGTTCGAAAATGGGTCATGTATGGTCAAAAACTAGGTCACTAGGTCAAATCTTAGAAACACCTTGTTTACACTGTAGAGGCCACATTTTAAGTCCAGAACTCTTGAAAGTTGGTCAGAATGTTTGTCTTGATGACATTTCACTGGATTTTGAAAATGGGTCATGTCGGGTCAAAAACTAGGTCACTAGGTCAAATTTAAAAAAAAATCTTGCGTACGCTCTAGAGACCACATTTTCTGTCAGATACTCATGAAACTTGGTCAGAATGTTTGTCTTGATGATATCTCAGACGAGTTGGAAAATGGGTCATGCTGGGCCAAAAACTAGGTCTTTAGGGCAAATCTTAGAAAAACATTGTGTACACTCTAGAGGCCACATTTTTGGTCCAAATTTCTTGAAAGTTGGTCAGAATGTTTGTCTTGATGATATCTCAGAGGAGTTCAAAAATGGTTCATGTTGGGTCAAAAACTATGTCACTAGGTCAAATCTTAGAAAAACCTTGTGTATGCTCTAGAGGCCACATTTTAAGTCCAAAACTCATGAAACATGGTCAGATTGTTTGTCTAGATGACATCTCAGATGAGTTTGAAAATCAGTCATGTTGGGTCAAAAACTAGGTCAGTACGTCAAATCTTAGAAAAACTCTGTATGTGCTCTATAGGCCACATTTTCTGTCAAATACTTATGAAAGGTGGTCAGGATCTTTGTTTTGATAATATCTGCAATGGGAAAATTGGCTATGGTAGGCTAAAAAGTAGGTCACTGAGAGAAATTCTAGAAAAAGCATGTGTACATGCTAGAGGCCAAATTTTCAGTCCAGTAATTATGAAAGCTTAGTAGAATGTTTGTCATGATATCTCGAAAGAGATTGAAAATGGGTCATGTTTGGTCAAAAGACTCAGGTGAGCGACTTCAGGGCCATCATGGCCCTCTTGTCTATGCAAAACCATATTACAGGAAAAGGGTGCTTAATGTCTTATAACTTTAGGTTTTGTTTTTTTGGACTCTGAAATTAAACATTTCCCAGTTTCTTAAGACTATTCAACATATATGTTGCTGATCAAAAGCCCCAGACCATGATTTCATACTTTCCTATTTATACTAAGCTGTGTTATAGAAAAAGAGGGCTTAATGACAAACTCAAACACGAAGTTTATAAATGTTTAATCTGATTTTTTTTCAGACAATTTTGCCATTACTACAATAGTAATGTTTGATTTACAGATTGTTCACATTGACAGGAAGTTTTACTCCACTGTTCCAAGAGTTATGCCCCTTCTTTATTTAATTATTTGAACATTGGCAAATGCAGTGTGGCAGATGGAACCAAACACAAGTAGCCTGTTTCACCCCCACCCTCCTCTCCCGTGACCAACCATTTACCGACAGCCTTCACTTTCCTAAAAAAGAGACCTGTTTGGGGAGCATTTAAGTCACTGGCTGCTTTCCCTCATATACAGGGTAAAATGTATGTTCAGCAGTGTGAGAGGAATTACGAGGTTCCCAACAAAGACTTTTATCAATTTATGGAAGAGATTTTGATTGGGGTTTCATCTAGCAACCCCAAAATTATTTGTCTGTTGCATCATTGAGCAAATTCTGGCATTGGACTCAATGTTTTCTAAGGCCAGACAATACATTTGTTGCAGGAAGTACTGATTTAAATTGTCAACCTGTATTGATATTTCAGAATGAAGTACGAACACATGCAGACATCATTTATCTCCTTAGCAGCCATGTGGCTGAACTCAACAGAATATACAGTGATTTTACATTTCCCATCATGCCTGACAACACAGGAAGTGCACAACGGTATTTGAACTTGCAGTTCCATATCCAAGATATTGAGGTTAGTTTGCTCTTATCAAGGATTTTTTTCTTTTGACAATAATGCACTGTTTATGAAGAGGTTATGGCTCAGGAAGGCCAGAAAATGATATTGTGCTCAACGTTATTGATAGAGAATAAAGGTCTACCCTTTAAAGTGCCTTTAACAACTATAGTTGTATTTATAGCCTGTGTGGACCAGTGATCAGACTGCTCAAAATGTGCAGTCTGATCATTGGTCCACAGTATACACTTAGCTTAGTCAATCTGGACAAAAACAACCATGAGATTGCAATTACTTAGGTCTTATTTTGTGGCTGATATTGTCTGTTTTGTTTATTTGGTACACTAAGGGTAAATAATTGTGGTCCTTTCTTTTAATATTCAATTTTTATCAGCTTGGCTTTTTTTGAAAAAACATCAAGGTATTGTCATAGCCCCATTGTCGTGGTGCAAAAACTTTGACATTTTATAATATCTTTCTTATGACTTAAGAAATTAAGTTACCCATGATAAGTAGAACCACAACATAGCAGTGCCTCTTTTTCAACTTTGAAAATTGACTTAAAATCAATCTATTTCTAAAAGCAACACTGCATGCAGCTTAGCATTGGTACCCGCATGTGGTGGTCTTGTTCATTATATTCTTACATAATATATGATTATTATTGACCAAACATAATTTTTCTGTACAATTCCTTGTTTTTGCATATACATGTATAAGCAATGAGTTGAAGATCCCGATATATTTTTAGCATGCATACAGGGCATGTTGATGCGCCTTCTCAGATAGTGTAGCTCAAGATCAGAGACCGTAACTTGATAAATCTGATCTCTGTTTAGCACTGTCAAATATTTTGAGAAAGACTCTTGTCAAAACACTCATTAAATGCTACAGAAAAGGTATTTGTAAAAAGGGGGTTTATTATATCTGCAAACAGTATCAATTCAGGTCATCCAGTGCAGTCATAGCAGCCTGTCTTGGGTTGAAACTTTTTGCTATTGGTGTATTTCCAGCTTGTCACAGGAATAGTCTACCTCTTGTTTCAGTAGGCTGTTTGACAATACAGATTTTATGGATTTATCATTGTATGAATACTTGCATGATAAAATGTGTCATGGTGATGCATTAAATCCCCATTTGCCAGTGCGCTGCTCATTTTGATAAGTGAGTGCAGTACTATTCCAGGTGCTTTAGAATAATATTGCACTTACCCATCAATTTTATTAACTTATTTATCATTTAGAAAATTTGGAACTTGACATTAATTGAACCATTCCGTGATATTTTGACAATGATTTGTAAAGTTAATACTTTAATTTTCAGATTTTAAATGAGGAATGTTTAAAACCAGATCCGGGTCACTTTGGGGAAGAGTTTTGTACAACAAGAGATCCAACGACTCTTCTAGACTTTTATACAAGCAGAAATGATTATCATGGAGATACTTATCCTTATTATGATAACCCTGTGGATTATGGTACATATTCTAAGATATAACTCTTTACGGATGACATAATATTTAGACTTGTCCAAATTGAAAGCGTTTGTAGACGATAAATTTAGGGAGGCATTTTGTACCACAAGAGATCCAACCACTCTCTGGTAACCAGCATTTTCTTCTTAACCAGCATTTTCTTCTTCTCCCACAATGTTTTCTACCCTATCAGTGACAGATATCATTATTTTAGCGACATTTAATGTGTTGTCTGCAAATGCTTTCATGTTGGTATGGTCCAAAATGTTGTCATTTGGTAAAGAGTTAAACATTTGATATTATAACAACCAAGATATTGTAGTTCTATAGCTGTTGCTGCCAGAGTTTGACATCACATCACTTCCCTTAATGAATGATCGTGCATTTTTACAGCCTAAGGAAAGAAGGTTTTTTGAAATCATGGCGGGAAAAGGAGACACTGTTGGTATTTTTTTCGAACTACTGTAAGTAAGTGGAGAAAATGCTGGATACCAGCATGTAGAATACCAACATTTTTTTCCTTTTCACACAATATTTAGTGTTAAAATGTTTGATACCATTGTCAGAATTAACAGTCAGTTTATCTAACTTACATTCTAATCTTCAAGATTTTTCAAAATTTTGAAGTGTAAATTTCTGACAGGCTTAATCATTTTGTAATATCTCTGTTATTACTGAAGATATCTACTTCATAAATGGACATGTTGTTAAGTATCAAAAGGAGAACACTTACAACAAAAGCAGATAATGATCAAAGCGTGTTTGACACAGTTATGCCCCTTTTTCCATTTAGAATTTTCACTGAAAATCAAGTAACTGTAGCTTAGTGTTAGCACCTGCATGGAGTGCTCTTGTTTTAATTTTGAATTTGACTGCAATTTAGAATGCCCGGTCCAGGTAGCTCAGTGTTTACCATATTCGACTCTTGACCTTGGGGTTGTGAGCTTGATGCCCAGTTGAGGCGAACTTTCTTTCCGACGATTTTTCACCTCTCACCTCTGATGCATGTGAGAAAAGTAGTCAGTGACTTTGAAAATAAGTTGTGTCAGTACTGGTGTGAGAAAGCTGGGAAATACATGTGTAGGTGCACTGACGGCCATGATATGACCTTAACTATTAAATGGGGGTTTAACTCCAATACAGTCAATCAATCAATTAGAATGGATTTTGAAATTGGTCTGTATATTTGCAGATGGGGGTGATGCCTACAGCGATTATTATAACCATGGTGATGATGCTTCATATTGTCTTGAATTTTTGTTTACTGCAAGGGACTTGCGCCACAAACGTGGTAAAGAAGCTTTTCCAGTATTAGGGGGCACCTGGCCATTAACAGAAGGTAAGTTTAGCATTTAACCCTTGAGGCGCCTTTCACGACTATAGTTGCCTTTGCGGCCAGTGTAGATCAAGATCAGGCTGCACTTTTGTGCAGCCTGATCTTTGATCTACACTGTTCGCTTTGCTGAAACACTGTAGACAAGAGCAACCTTGAAATTGTGATTATTTCTGATTTATTTACAGATTGAAAGTACGGTATCTTTTGGGTTTATTCGGCGCTCTAAGGGGTTAAGACTAGCCATTTTGTTGTTTGTATAATGGATGCATTTATGCTTTAATCCTTTACCAAACAAATTGACTTTTACTTACCCTGAAGTAGAGGGCTTTTGAAAGCATTGTGGAAAAAGGAGGAAATGCTGGTAATTAGCATTTCCTTCCTTTCCCACGATGTTTTTTGTACTAATTCAGAGACACATGTCAAGATTTTTCAGATTTGAAAATAACACAAGTTTTGATAGGGCTAACCATTTTCTCACAAGGTTTGTACAGTCTTCTTCCTCACCATAAAAAAAATGTACTGGATTGTATGGGGTCAAAAGCCAATTTTGACATTCTTTAGTCATTGCCAGATGACAGAAATTTAAGACTTTTCCAAATTTAAAGTATTTGCAGACAAGGAATTAAATGTGCCTCAAAAGATGAATAGACAAAAGAGAATAAGACAAAGATCATTCTTATGAATGGTTGGTAAATAAGGACTCTGTGTCATTTCAAAGCAAGAAAAATTCTCTCATTTCTTTTTTCAGACCATGCTAGTGGTATATGCCGTGGAGGCGGTAACTTTGGTTTTATCACACTATGTCAGTATGGAGAGGACCGGTTCCTATCTCCCATAGTTACACAGCTGGTATTTGCCCATGAAGTTGCACATACTATTGGGGCACCGGTAAGAATATATTGCTATACTCTGTCAGTCAGGAGAGTACTGTCTCCCATAGTAATAGTCGGTATTTGCTCATGGAGTTGCACAAATTATTGTGGCACCACTAGGTGTTTGTGTTTTTCAATTATTTTGTATTATTTTAAATCTTGAAGGATCTTTGATAGAAAACTCTTTCTTTGAGTCCTTGGCTTTCGTCCCTGTCAGATCTTATGGTAGGGGTAGTAAACTCCATACAAAACAAAATTTTTTCACTTAAATGCAAAGCATGTGCAGAAGACAGATTATGTGCGGCTCAAATGATGGTATTTGTCTTTGAAAATAAAGGAGAAAAATTGTTACCAGCATTTTTCCTGTTTCCACTATGTTTTCAAAGCTTAATTCCCAAGGGTTGGTAAAACTCAGGATTATATGGCCTGCAATACGGGAAAAGGAGCATTAGGACAGTCCGCACAGGCTAATCCGAAACAACACTTTCCATTTTTATGTAATTTTCTGTTTTGCGCAAGTCTGCACAAAATCTAATCCACCACACAATAATAGATTGTTATCTTTAATATTTTCCATACTTTTGCATGATTTGATTTAGATTTAATTGCATTTTAACACCTGCATTGTCTTTTTGGCCACTATTGGGCCTTTAAGTTCTAGGTTTTGTTTTAGCATGATGATGACAAAGCTGGTTGCGGGGACCTTAGTCACACCACACAGCCTGATGGAGGCTACTATCTCATGCACAGTATTGCACAAAATGGGAGAGAAGTGAATAACAGGCGCTTGTCTGAATGCAGCATGTCCTACATGACTAAAACCCTGTCCAATCCTAAATATACAGAATGTTTTGTGAGTAAGTAATCTGGGTCCGCCCATGTTCACCAACCATTCCAAAGAATGCTCCGAGTCCTGTTCTCCTGTATTTTCTAAATTAGAAAGTAACACAACTTCTGATTGGCTAAACCAAATAACTGATTGGCTAAACCATTTGGTTTAGCCAATCAAAAGTTGTGTTACTTTCAAAAGTATAAAATCTTGGAGAATAAGACTAAGAGTACATTTCAGTACTGCTGGAGTTTTGAAATTCTATGTTTAACCTGTGATCCTTTTGTTAACTCTTAACTAAATAATCCCATGCTTTTAGGACCCTGAGAAAAGGTATTTTTAATTTCATTTTTTTTTTTTCACTTTTATTATAGCCTCATCAACCAAGTCGAGGGGGGGTATGCTGGTTTCACCATGTCTGTCTGTCTGTCAATTTCATCTGTCCATAGACTTTTGTTTCTGTTCTCTAACTCAAAAGCCATTTGACCTAGGACCCTGTAACTCTAGGTCACATGGGTCTAAGGTCAAGGTCACTGGTGATCTTTGTTTTGAAAATTATTTCAGTTCTCTGCTTGTGCTGCTTCAGTGACAAGTAGCTTGTGGAGGGGAATATTTGTTTGCTTTGTGCCAGGCCTAGTTTGGAATTATTGTGAGCAAAGGGAGGAATCACTGGTAACAGCATAAAGAAATAAAAGAATAATTAATCAATAGAAATTAAGGTTTAGAATGTGAAAATATTGTTATAAAATTTGAATTTGTTAAAAGCAATTTCTCAGTTAGCTACAATGTTTTGATGGACTGGTTACCAGACAAAATAGATTTTGTGGATCCATAATTATATGACTAAGTCTTGCTTGGTACAATGCATCACAGAGATGCACTGAGCCCGATTTTGCTCATAATTATGCACTGCAAATGTTTTCAAGCTGAAACTTTGTCATTTGTTATAGAGTTAAAGTTAAATGTTTTCTATTATAGAAAGAGAAATTAAAGAGTTATAGCATATAATGAGCCATGCTCTGGGAAAATGGGGTTTAATGCATCTCAATGATACTAAGCAAGTCATCACATATTTATGGATCTATAAAATCCGCTAAACGTTTTCTTACAAGCAACTGAATCAAGAGGTATGCTGGTCCCTTGACATGCAGAAAATTGACAAATAACAAAAAGTATCGATCCAGGTCAGCCTACACAGGCTGACATGGGTTGATACTTTTTGCAGATGTATTAAGCCTTCTTTTCACAGAGCATGGCTCAGTTACAAGTGTGTATTTGTGATTGTTCAATTTTTGTAGCAAGTATGGAGCCTACTTGTGGAAACAAGATTGTGGAGGAAGGAGAGGAGTGTGACTGTGGGATGGCCCCTTGTGATGACCCTTGTTGCCATGGCAGAGACACTAACAATACCTCAAACAGTTGTAAACTAAAGCAAGAGGCACAATGCAGGTATTTGACTGTAACTCTATTCAATACTGTCCCAAGTTTACCTGTTACCACACAATCCCAAATTTAAATGACTCAAGGAAAAAGCCTTTTAAAAACTTTGTCAAAAAAGGAAGAAATGCTGCATTTTTCTCATTTTACCACATTAAGGAAATGCTGGTAATCTGCTTTTTCTCCTTTTCCCTTATTCTTTATTAAATCTTCCAAACAAAAAATTCAGTTTTTGAGTCATATTTCGTTTGTCATGTGCAAATACTCTGAATTCAGTCTGGCCCAAAACATTGTGGGAAAAGGAGAAAATGCTGGTTACCAGCATTTTCTCCTTTTCCCACAATGTTTTCAAAAGGTATGTTCATAGGGTTGTTAAAATACAGAATTGTTCAGTAAAGGGTTAAGAACTTGTTTTAAAGAGAAAGATAAAAAAAAAAGAAATTTAGTATGCTTTTATCCATATTTTGCTGCATGATTGAAAAAAAATCCTGTCAGTACTGATAGTACTTTGATTTTAATTAAAATTACTAGTTAGCTCCACTGGCCGAAGGCCAGCGAGCTATTGTCATGGCATTGTGTCCGTCGTCCGTCCGTCTGTCCGTCCATTCGTCCGTCCGTCCGTCCGTCCGTCCGTCCGTTCGTACGTAAACTTTTTCTTTAAAAAACTTCTCCTCAGAAACTATTGACTGGATTTTTACCAAATTTCACAGGAATGTTCCTTTGATGGTCCTCTTTCAAATTCCTTCAAATAATTGTGTTCCATGAAGAATTCTGGTTGCCATGGCAACCAAAGTAAAAAACCTTTAAAAATCTTCTCCTCCCAAACCGCTATTTGGATAGCATTATTATTTTGCAGGAATGTTCCTTAGATACAGGTTTACAGAATTCCTTAAAAAAAAAAAGATGTCAAAAAACATGGCTTTTATGGGAGACTCATTTTCCGTTTATGGTATAAAGTAAAATCTTTGAAAAATTTCTTCTCTAAAACTATTTATTGGATTTCATTGTTGTTTTGCAGGTAAGTTCCTATGGTGGTTGTCTACCAAATTGTTTCTTCAGTGAGCTAAAATGCAGGATTGAATGATAATTGTTAAAAACTTCCTTTCGCCATTATAGAAATATCAGGCCTGTGGAGCGATACAGGCGCTCAAGCGCCTCTAGTTTTAGATTATGCTGTGGCATCAAAAATTATGTGCAGGTTTGTAAAGAGAAAACAGAATGAAAGCAATCTAAACAGAACGAAATGTTCTCTGTATAATGTGAACATGATAATTGTGGTATTTGTTTGTTATTACTGGCTCATTCAAAACGTAAACACAGACCATAAGTTATTAATATAGTTGTTATTTTATATTGCCAGCAGTGTATCTGTGGCACAGTGGTCGGGATGTAGGACTGTTGATGAAATGAATCAAGTTGGTTGATTTATCTAGGAGGATGGCAGATTTATCATGTTCAGTTTATACTTTCAGTCCTTTTGTATTTATTTACAGTGCAAGCAATGGACCATGCTGTAACATCCAAACCTGCAAGTTTGTGAGCAGAAAACAGAAGGAAGTCTGTCAGAATAAACTGCCCTGTGTAGATGAGCTCTATTGTGAATATCCTTTAGATAGTATCTAAATATCTAGCAGATATTATCTGTTTGTTTCTTACCTGTTAAAAGCTTAATTAGCATAATATTAGGTCCTATTCTCATATGTTACTTATATCAAGACTGACAAATTGTTATGGATAAAATTATTTAAGAAATAATCTTTTTTATCGTGGTTTATCGTTCAATAAACCACGATTGTGAGTTATAAGGCACAATAAATAATCCACGAGGGCAATAGCCCGAGTGGGTTATTCATTGCGCCTCACAACTCACAACATGGTTTATTGAATGATAAACCACGATAGAAAGAAGATTATTTCGATTCTAACATGACCAACTCCTAATTAAAGGAAAACAAGTTCACAGTTAGAGTAAAACGCAGATGCAGATATGCAGATAATATTCCATTGAATAAACCATGGCTGTTCCACTTACCAAAACAAAACCCCACTGCCCAGTCAGTAAATATGAAAACAATCAAAATTTCATTAAAACCTTAGGCATCAAACACAACATAAAAAACCGTACCTTTTTACTGTTATATTTTCTCCCTTTCAAATGACAAAGAAAAATGAATGTATTGTCAAGCACAAGAGTTGCAGCTTCTTCGAATGCTCTGAATATTACTCCATCCACTCCCAATCCCATTTCCAATGCAACACCAGTCAATTTTGAACTAACCTTCAACTTGAAAGACACTTGATATACCTATGTTTACTGGTAACATTTCATATAGCTCCATCATTGTCAGTTTTTATTTAAACAGTCATTATTGGTAAAGCCTTAAGGACTTTCCTTCCTCCTTGGTCAAGGAGCGGAAAATGATGATTTCTTTACATCAAGTGACCTTCATTGGTAAAATACCGGAGGGCAAAGACATGGAACAGCCACAGGTGACTTACTTTATACAGAATGACGTCACTCTATGTAGAATGACGTAGATTTTACCATGCTTTCGTTGTGTTTATAAAGCCGAACTCACGTGTCATGTTAGAATTGTAGATCAACAAACAGTGCTCCTTGATTATCCATGTAGTAAACAATCCTGTCTTTTAACAACTTCGAATAAAACGGCTTTTAAAAACATTTTCCCAACACAATCAGTGTTGTACCTAGGCCCCGCCTAGGATTTTTGCAATATTTTTGAAAATGTCCCCTAAAAAATGCAGATGTGTACATTGTAAGTTACATATCAGGTACGCTCCAGTTCTTAATTTTTTCATCACTTTTCATTGTTTAAAGTGGCCTTTGTCCCTCTGTTTTACAGAATGTCCCCTAAGATTTTACCCAAGAGGACACTGGCATCCCCCAGTATTTTTTAGGAAGAGCATTGCACAGTGTTTTCTACCTTTTCAAGGACAAGTCTCATCATTTGATCCACATTTAGTTTGTTGTCTAAAGATGCTTTCAGTTTGGACAGGTTCAAAATTTTGCCATACAGTAAAAACTTTGAAAGTGATACCATGTCGCCAGTGAGAAATAGCATCTTCCACAGATTTCCTTTTTCCAAGACGCACTTGTGTATGATGGAGTTTTGTGCATATTATTAATTATTTCTTTGACAAAGTCATTACTGGTGAGAGGCACGGAGCAGAATGCCCTCCACCTTTGCCTGAGCAGATCAGACCCAATGGCTGGCACTGCAGTCAGAATGGCAGAGTATGTGACAGGGGGGTAAGTGTTTACATTGAACAATTACAACAAACATGCAACATTTTGGGGCTTGTTGTAGACTACTTTTTACCAAGCAATAAAACTTTGGACTCAACCAAATTGAAAGCATTTGCAGACGACAAATTAAATGTAGTTCAAATGATACTTTTCGTATTTGATAGGGTTGGCAACATTGTGGGAGAGGGAGGAAATGCTGGTTACCAGTGTTTTCTCTTTTTCCCACTACGTTTTCAAAAGCCCTCTTCCTCATGGGTCGTTGAAACTCAGAATTGTGTGGTAAAGGGTTAAATCATCTAGAAATAGAAGAAATTTGCTCTAAACAGGCCTTCTCCCGTTTTGCAACAGTGTTGTCTCCTGTAATAATGTATAAGACCTATATAGATGTTGATCACTCGTATTTTACCTCAATCTTTCAAAAAGGCCTGCTGTGAATTTGTTTCAAGAGAACACATTTTTCTAGCAAGTGAAAAAGATCTTGTTATTGCTGTATCAAGGAAGTTACTGCTAGAAAGAATCTGACAGAAATGCAGAGCCTTAGTAGAGTAGTTGATATCGAACAGGACTTGAGAGAGGGTCACTTGTTTGAACCCTTGTCTGGGCTAATTTATTTAAGAGGATTGATGACAACCATTGCAACTAGATTCATTCGTCACAACTGATCATCATTTCAATGATTGCTATGTGGGATTGTTATGTGGGAAAGCTGCCAGTGGCTTGGGAAGAATATTGTGCAAAGTACTGGTAAAAGAAACTCCAGGAAAGCATGGGCAAGGGGACTGGCCACCACGATATAATAGAAATAATGTTGAAAATGGCGTTTGACACCATACAATCAATCTGACAGGGGAGATAAAAGTTTAGACTACATGTCCTGTCAGTGTGATCTTGGTTGATACTGCCCACAAAGGTCAGATATTTGAGGGTAAGGAAAATATTAGAAAAATATTATTATGAAATTTAAGACTGGTCCAAATTAACAGCATTAAATTTTGCTAACAACAAATTAAATGTACCTTTGGAAGCATAGAAAACATGGTGGGTAAAGGAGAAAATCCTGATTACCAGCATTATCTCCTTTTACTGCAATGTTTTCAAAGACCTTTTTCCTAGAGGTCTTGTAACACTCAGGATTATGTGGTTAAGGTTTAACAGACCACAGAATGTGACTCATCCACATTGAATGTATGTGCAGAGGACTTGTGTAACTAGAAAGGGTAATCGGCATTATCTTCCTTTTACCTGTTTTCCAAAACCTTCTTACTGACACTCTTATAAGAGAGGATTTTTAGCTTGCTGTTTACAAGGTATTGTCATAGCCCTGGCATCCATGTTGTCTGTGTCACTGTGCAAAAACTTAACATTTTCAAAAATTTTGACAGTTAATAATAATCATCTTGTCATTCCTTAAGATATTTATACCCCTGCAAAACGAATGTTTTCGGGGGTATACTGGAATCAGCCTGTCTGTCCGTGTGTCCGTCTGTTTGTCCGTCCATCGATTGTCTGTCAGTGCGTCCGTCTGTGTGTCCGTCTGTGTGTCCGTCTGTGTACAAATAATTGCCTGTTTCTGTCAAAGCGCTGGCACTGGCAGATATTGAGCTGATTTTTGGTGTGTAAGTCAACCACCATGAGTTACAGACGAAGTTTTTGAGTTTCGTTCCGGTCAACTGATTTTTTACGAAATTACCGGCCTTGGACTTGGAAATTTTCACGGAAAAAACAGTTTTCTGGACTTTTTTTCTAAACGCTGGCAGATATTGAGCTGATTTTTGGTGTGTAAGTCAACCACCATTAGTTACAGATCAAGTTTGAGTTTCGTTACGGTCCACTAATTTTTTATGAAATTACGGGCCTTGGACTTGGAAATTTTCACGGAAAAAACAGTTTTCCGGACTTTTTTTCTTAACGCTGGTAGAAATTGAGCTGATATTTGGTGTGCTAGTCAACCACCATTAGTTACAGATCAAGTTCAAGTTTCGTTCTGGTCCACTAATTTTTGACGAAATTACAGGCCTTGGACTTAGAAATTTTCACAGAAAAAACAGCTTTCCGGACTTTCTTTCTAAACGCTGGCAGCTGATTTTTGTAGTGTAAGGCAACCACTACGAGTTACGTATCAAGTTTGAGTTTCATTCTGGTCCACTGATTTTTGACGAACTTACGGGCCTTTGACTTGGAAATTTTCACCCAAAAAAACAGTTTTCTGGACTTTTTTCTAAATGCTGGCAGATATTGACCTGATTTTCATGAACTCCCCCTACAGTTTTGCTGCTATTGTATTGAAAGTTTGTTGATACATTGATCGTATACTGAAGTTGTGCAAGACGCACTTTTCAATCATCTACTCCCTATGATTCAAGGGTAATCTCCTCTTGAACTTAAAAAATTTTTTGTTAAATTGCCTGTTTCTGTCAAAGCCCTGGTGGGGGTATTAAGTCACATTCAGTGACAGCTCTAGTTACTTCAAACTTGGACAAGTTGTTCACTATCAAATAGGACACCTGTACAACAGGAGCAGGTAAATATCAAAGTATTTTCAACACAGTTATGTCCCTTTTTTGACTCAGAATTTTCACTGGAAATCAAGCAATGGCAGCCAAGCTTTGGCTGCCTCAGGTTGTGTTCTTTTTTGGTAAAGTGATAGGGGTCAGCACACTACGTGTTGTTCTGTAAGGGATGGCCACAATGTACAAGTCACTCCATATCAAAACTGACAGCCTTTGTTGCTATTTTCCAGGGTTGTAATAAGTCTATATGTGACCAGATTAACTGGCATGAATGTCAAGTCACAAAGACTGAGGACAGGTTAAGTGTGGAAGACAAGGAGGAGTTGTGTTTCCTTGGCTGTCGTAAGTAGATTTTGGAGGCAATACAGAACAAATATAAGGCATATTGCTAGTGATTCCAAACTTGTGCTCATGGAGTTATTCTTGTACACAGTAAATTCTTGATTTGTCACGAAGTATATTTGTTTTCAAACCACTTAGTGTCTACTGTATGGACATGTTTTTCGATTTACTGGACAAAATATTGCAACAGGATTCTTTCCTCTCTTACTACTAATCATTGTTTGATGATTATGTGGGAAAGCAGGCAGTGGCTTGGGAAGAATACAGTGCGAAGTACTGGTAGAAGAATCCCCAAGAAAGCATGGATAGGTGTACTGGGTGGTGCGGTATAACTAAAATAATGTTGAAAGTGACGTAAAACACCATATGATCAACAAACAACTAACAATTACCTTACAAAAAATCTTAGACTGTTTCAAATTCAAAGTGTTTTGCAGATGATAAAGTAAATGTGCTTCAAGAAGTGATATTTACATTCGACTTCCTCTTCAGGGTCGGTAACTCAGGATCATGTACTAAAGGGTTTGAAATATTTTCTGTCTATTTCAGAGAAAACCAAAGATTCAGAGTGTGTAACTGGCTACAACAAGACAAAAGTACATCAGAATCCAGAGTTTGCCTATCTCCTAGGCAACATGTCCTTTTTCAACATGCCATATCTTGTTCATTTTCCTATAGGTATATCTTTTATTTGTAATACAGGGGTTATACATAGAGAGCATGGTGTTGTTGGATATCAAAGATATCTAACGAGGTTGGGAGTATTGATAATTGTCGAGCCTTGGCGAGACAATTATCATTTTTCACAACCGAGTTAGATATTTTTGATTTACAACAACATTATGTACATATTCTGTTTATCTTTTAAGATCTGATTTTTTTGCTAGTTTATTATTTCTAACAATGAAAAATCCTAATTTAGTGATATTTTCAGATGAAATGAATATGGATTAGCTGTAGTAATGACATCACGAATGATGTCGACTACGTCATAAGACATGACATTTACCTGCAGAAAATTCGTTCATTTTCTATGAATATCCATGGTATATAAAGAATTGTGCTATAAATATCTGGTATATCAAAAAAAATATTGCATAGGTATTATTGCATGGATAATAGGTCAGTTGAAAGATACAGTTTGGTTGACTATCTCTCTATAGATGTACTTTTGTATACTCTCTCCACCTGGTTCAACCAATTGGGCATTTTAATGGAAGCCTTTTTACCTTGAAATTTGCACAATTGTAATTTTGATTATGAGTGGTGAACTATTATAGGTTTTGATAGCCTTTTAAATCCAAGTAAAAAGTAAACAAAGGATAGAGCATCTTGATAACTTTTGACCTAGTTTTTAAATTGATTTTCTGCCAGCGACCAACACTTGGACCCACCATACAACAACAGACTGTCATCTTTGCAATAATTTCCATATTTCTAAATGGTATCATTTAAATTCAAATGCATTTATAGTGACTATAAATGTCAGGAGGAAGGTTTTTGAAAATTTTTTGGGACAAGAAGAAAATGCTGGTAACAAGCACTTTCATCTTTTCACACAATGTTTTCAAACATTTCAAACATAAATCCCATAATTTGAGCCTTATTTAACCTGTCATTTGAGTCACATTTCATCTTTCATCTGTAAATGCTTTCAATTTGGACAGGGTCAAAGTTTTGTCATCTAGTTAGCAGTTAAAAGGTTAGAATCATGATTATTATTTGAGCCTTGTTCCGTGAAAAGGTAGCTGAATGCATCTGCTAAATGTATTGATCCATTTTAGCCTGTGCAGTCCATGCAGGCTGATGTGGGTCGAATTTTCTACATGTCAAAGGACCAGTGCACCTCATGTATGATATCACGGGAGATCACTCCTTCCTTACAGCATAGCTTCTTCCCATATAAAATCAATATCTGACAACTGCATTAGAGAGAATTCTCTTTAGCTTAGTGGTTAGTGTATTGGTCTTTTTAACCTTCAAAAATGAGGATCTTTGCTGCACAGGTTCGAATCCCAGCCGGAGCAGTTTGTTTTTCAGCTATGCATTTGTTGTGAACTTTCTTGTTCTCAAGAGTTTGTCATTCTACAAAACAGATTTTGGAATCCAGTAATTATGTGACAACTTGTTTGGTATAGTGCATCACAGAGATGCATTAGCTCTTTACCACACAATCCCGACTTTTAACGACCCTGAGAAAGAAGTCTTTTGAAAAAATTGTGGGAAAAGGTGAAAATGCTGGTAACCAGCATTTTCTCCTTTTCCCACAATGTTTTCTCCCCTTCCCAAACTAAATTTCAATTTTTCCATAACATTTATTTTGTCGTCTGCAAATGCTTTCAATTTAGACCAGTGTATAATTTTGTCGTTTGGTAAAGAGTTGAGCCCCCTTTTTGTCAGTGTATGGCTCAATTACGTTTATTCTTGTAGGCTGGCCATGTAATTCATACAAAGGTTACTGTGATTCGTACTACAGATGTCGCGGGACCGAGCCTGATACGCCGCTAGTCTTGCTGAAAAACTGTTTTATCAATGGGGACTGTTTTGAATTTATCAAGGTAAATTTCCTTGTATCAGAAATGTGTCTTTCCTTTTACCCTTTACCAAACAGTCTCAAGTTTTATTGACCCAGATGGAGATGGCATTTGGCAAGGCTGAGCACCTTTTAAAGACAAATTAGTTATATTTAGTACGTCCTCTGCAATGGCTCTCAAAACAACTGACCATTACTTGGTTTGGGCTCTGAGTTGCCTTGCCAAACAACTCTCTCGGAAAAGATTCAGTGCCTTTATTTAGGACATACTGACTATTTATTTAATGCCGTACATTTTTATCAAGCAACAAATTTTATACTTTTTAATTTACCAAGCAGCAAATTTTAGACTTGTCTGAGTTGAGAGCATAGCAGACAAATTAAATGTGGCTCAAATCATGGAAATTGTGCCTTAAATATTGTGGGATAAGGAGAAGATGCTGGTTATCGGCATTTTGTATTTTTCTCACAATATCCTCAAAAGCTTTCCTCCTCCAGATTGTTAAAACAAGAGTTTGTTTGGTGAAAGGTAAACCATCGACCAGCCTGGGTTCAAGCCCGATCATTTTTTCCTTTTGTATATTCGGACTTTACTTTATCAAAAATGAGGTAATTTTAGACTTATCCAAACTGAGAGCATAGTGGACAAATTAAATGTGGCTCAAATTATGGTAATTGCTCCTGAAAGGATACAAAAAATTGTGGGAATGGAAGAAAGAGCTCATTACCAGCATTATTATTCTCTTTCTCTCACAATAATTCAACAATTATGGAAGCCATAAACACTTCTGTATGGACAATGAAAGGAGACTGCAACAAGGAGTGATTAAAAAATTATTTCAGCCTGGACCCAGACTAACCACATTTTAGTATGAATGCCCACAATATTGGTTTTAATGAGGAACTTTAAAGTTAAGGCATAACTGTTCAGGCTATATTTAGAACCAGTATAAAAAGCATTTAATGTTAGGTCAAGAACAAACATCTGAAAACAGGAAAATACTTTTTTTCAATAAAATGGGAAATTTTGTGGTAAAAGGAGCAATTGCTTGTAACAAGCGATTGTTTTCCCACGGTGTTTTTTAAAGTTGTCAACCACAGGGTTTAAAAATAATTCATACATGTGTCAGAGTGAATTATACAACTTGTTTACTTTTTTTTTCAGTCTCATCTGCTGGCTTGGATAGCCCTAGTGTGTGTTGTGTTTATTTTAATACCAGTTTTATTAGCCAAGTGTTGTGCCATCCACACAAAGAGTTCCAATCCAATAATGGAACGAAAACATCCAAGACAAACAGTTCGACAATCATTACATCGTATTTCATCCATTAGGGAATCTGTAAACCTTGAAAATCTTCAGCATTCATTTCACAATTTTAGAAATTCAGTCAATTTTGAAAACTTACGGCATTCATTTCGAGGCCGTCCTGGATCCCATCCAACAAGTCAGACTATTACTGATCATGAATTAGAAAAATTAAAAACCAGTGACAGTGTTGATGGAATACAGGTGACATGAAGAAAGACAAAGCTAAAGATTGATGTGTTAAGAAAACAGCAGCCGTGAGTCAGGATGAAATACCAAACAGTATTACAATCATAATTACGTGAAAGCAAGGTTGGTTCCTCAAATTTGATGACAATGGTAACTTTGGAAATCAATGCATCTGTGGCATGATAATATGATTGATGACATGATGTTAGCCCCTGATGTATATGTGTCAGTTACTCAAAATGAATAGTTTATATTTACCTTAAAAGCCCTAATAGCTGCCAAAAGCAAGCAAAGCCAGTGTTAAAATGCATTTAAATTTAAGTAATACCATTTAAAAACATGGAAACTATTGTGAAGGTGGCAATCTGTTACTGAATGGTTGGTCCAAGAGTTAGTTGCTGGCAAAAAAAGTGAATTTAAAAAAAAAAGGTGAAAAGTTGCCAGGTCACTCTATCTTTTGTTTACTTTTTACCCGATTTTAAAATTCATTTTTCTGCCAGGGACTTAAAGCTTGGACTGAGCACACAATGACAGATTGTCATCTTCACAATATTTTCTACATTTTCAAAAGAAATGATTTAAATTTAAATGCATTTTAACACCTGCATTGTTCATATGGCTGCTATTGGGCAATCAAGAGGAGTTCCTCAGATGTGACGAAAATGGTAACTTTGGACACCATTGATTGTGATTGAATGGTGTTTTATGCTGCTTTCAACATTATCTCAGTCATATCATGCCGACAGCTCACATATTCACGTATTTCCAGGGTTGCACCAGAACTATGCCTGGGCTCTGAAGAAGTTTGGAACCAATGCTTTTTATACATGGTATGTTGTTTGATTGGTGACATGATGTGAGCTCATTGATGTGAACATGTCAGTTATTCAAAATAAATTGTTTGTATTTACTCTTAATCCTTTGACAACACAATCCAGAGTTTAAATGACCGTGAGTAAAAAAAAGCCTTTGAAAACATTGTGGGAAAAGGAGAAAATGCTGGTAACCAGCATTTTCTCCTTTTCTTGTAAAGTTTTCTTCTCTTTTTTAGTACAAACCCCATTATTCATGCCACATCAATTTTGTCATCTGCAATTCTTTTCGAATTTGACAGTGTAAAATTTTGTCATTTTGTAAAGGATTATGCCTTCATTAGATAGAAAAATTTGAAAGAATTGTCTGCACTGTAAGCATTGACAAATCAGGTATGGCTCAGATGATGGGACTGGCTTTGATAAGTTAGAAAACATTGTGGGAAAAGGAGAAAATGCTGGTTACCAGCATTTTCTCATTTTCCCATCATGTTTTCAAAAAGCGTTCTTTCGTAGGGTTGTAAGAATATGGGATTGTTTAGTAATGGGTCTATATGAGATGCACTAAGTTGCTTGATAGCTTTACTATTTTGGTGATTTTGAAGATTTTTGTGGAATATGGGCTAGTAAATAGGGACTTATTAACCATTTACCACACAGCAAAATTTTAGACTGGACAATATTAAAAGAATTTACAGATGTCAGTTCAAATGTTTTTAGCTCACCTGAGCACAACGTGCTCAAGGTTAGCTATTGTGATCGCCCTTAGTCCGTTGTCCTCCGTCTGTCGTCTGTCAACAATTTCTTTAAACATCTTCTTCTCCTAAACCACTGGGCCAATCTTGATGAAACTTGGCAGGGATGTTCCTTGGGTGAAGCTCTACCAAAGTTGTTCAAAGAATTGAATTCCACCCATAACTCTGGTTGCCATGGCAACAAAAAGGAAAAAAATGCAAAATCTTTGAAAATCGTCTCCTCTGAAACTAGAAGGCGTAGAGCTTTGATATTTCTTATGTAGCATCTCCTAGTGGACCTCTACCAAGTTTGTTCATATGATGCCCCTGGGGTCAAAATTGGCCCCGCCCCAGGGGGTCAAAAGTTAAAGCATAGGAACAAAGAAGGAAAACTTTAAAATTCTTCTTCTCTAAAACTGGAAGGCGTAGAGCTTTGATCTTTGGTATGTAGCATCTCCTAGTGGATCTCTACCAAGTTTGTTCATATGATGCCCCTGGGGTCAAAACTGGCCCCGCCCCGGGGATCACAAGTTCGAACATAGGAACAAAGAAGGAAAACTTCAAAATTCTTCTTCTCTGAAACTGGAAGGCATAGAGCTTTGATATTTGGTATGTAGCATCTGCTAGTGGACCTCTACCAAATTTGTTCATATGATGCCCCTGGGGTCAAAACTGGCCCCGCCTGGGGGGTCACAAGTTCGAACATAGGAACAATAAAGGGAAAACTTTAAAATTCTTCTTCTTTGAAACTGGTAGGCCCAGAGCTTTGATATTTGGTATGTAGCATTTCCTAGTGGGCCTCTACCAAGTTTGTTCATATGATGCCCCTTGGGTCAAAACTGGCCCTGCCCCGGGGGTCACAAGTTTAAACATAGGAACAAAAAAGGAAAACTTTAAAATTCTTCTTCTCTGAAACTGGTAGGCATAGAGCTTTGATATTTGATATGTAGCATCTCCTAGTGGACCTCTACCAAGTGTGTTCATACACTGCCCCTGGGGTCAAAACTGGCCCTGCCCCGAGGGTCACAAGTTAGAACAAAGGAACAAAGAAGGAAAACTTTAAAATTCTTCTTCTCTAAAACTGGAAGGTGTAGAGCTTTGATATTTGGTATGTAGCATCTCCCAGTGGACCCCTACCAAGTTTGTTCATATAATGCCCCTGGGATCAAAACTGGCCCCGCCCCAGGGGTTGCAAAAGGGAAAACTTTAAAATTCTTCTGTGAAACTGGAAGGCGTAGAGCTTTGATATTTGGTATGTAGTGAACCTGTTCTAAGTTTGTCAGCCCACCTGAGCACAACATGTTCAGCGAGTTCAAAATTGGGTCACCTGGGGTCATAAACTAGGTCACTAGGTCAAATTAAAGAAATACCTTGTGGGCACTCTAGAGGCTACATTTATTGCTCAAATGACCTGAAATTTGGTCAGAATGTTTGTCTTGATGAAATCTCGGATGAGTTTGGATTTGGGTCACCTGGGATCATAAACTAGGTCACTAAGTCAAAGAAATACCTTTAGGGCACTCTAGAGGCCACATTTATTTCTCAGTTAAAATGTTTGTCTTGATGAAATCTGAGTTCAAAATTGGGCCACCTGGGGTCATCATCTAGGTCACTAGGTCAGATTAAAGAAATACCTTTAGGGCACTCTAAAGGCCACATTTATTGCTCAATTGACTTGAAAATTGATTTGGGTCACCTGGGATCATAAACTAGGTCACTAGGTCAAATTAAAGTAATACCTTTAGGGCACTCTAGAGGCCACATTTTTTGTTCAATTGACTTGAAAATTGGTCAGAATGTTTGTCTTGATAAAATCTCACATGAGTCTGAATTTTGGTCAACTGGGCTCATAAACTAGGTCACTAGGTCAAATTAAAGAAATACCTTAAGGGCACTCTAGAGGCCACATTTCTTGCTCAATTGATTTGAAAATTGCTTAAAATGTTTCTCTTGATGAAATCTAAGATGAGTTAAAAATTGGGTCACCTGGGGTCATAATCTAGGTCACTAGATCAAATTAAAGAAATACCTTTAGGGCACTCTAGAGGCCACATTTCTTGCTCAGTTGACTTGAAAATTGGTCAGAATGTTTGTCTTGATAAATATTGGATGAGTTTGAAATTGGGTCACCTGGGATCATAAACTAGGTCACTTGGTCAAATTAAAGAAATACCTGTAGGGCACTCTAGAGGCCACAGTTATTTCTCAATTAACTTGAAAACTGTTCAGAATGTTTGTCTTGATAAATATTTTGATGAGTTCTAAATTGGGTCACGTATGGTGATAAAGTAGGTCACTAGGTCAACTTACGGAAATTTCTTGTGGGTGCTCTAGATGCCACATTTTAAGCTCAATTGACCTGACAATTGGTCAGAAATTGAATTTTGCACGTGGAGTGAAATTTCACCTATTGACTCAGGTGAGCGATCCAGGGCCATCGTGGCCCTCTTGTTCAGATGATAGTATTATTATGTCCTTGCATGCTGGTTACTGGTATTTTTTGTTTTCCAACTATGTTTTCAAAAGGCTTCTTTCTAAAGGTCGTTAAAACTGGGGATTGTGTGGTAAAGGGTTGGGTGTTTTTATTGGTGCTAAAACCCCCAGATACAAAGCTGAGTCAAAACAAATTTATCTTATCATGTAAAAACCAAAGAGAAACAATTGTTTCATGCTTTGAATTTTGATTTATCGGGAAATAATAATGTATTTTAAGATTTGATAATTCATGTGTGAATTTTACCGAAAATATTTCTGTAACACTTCAATTGAAGGTGGAAACAGTGGTTCCCACGCACTCGTTACCTAGGTAAATAGTGCGTGCCATTCAACCAGACGGAAATATTAAGCACTTTACATGTATTTGCCATACATTTCTCGCGCTTTACGTAATATTGTAATATTGCTATATGGGGAGAGGAATGCCACAGGGAATTACCGAAAACAAATGTGCTGGATTTTGATGAAATTCCAACCAAAAAAAAAAAGGGTTAGAAGCATGAAATGAATAGAATACTTGTTTTTTTTTTTAGTGAAAGATCAAATTTATTTCATCCTATGAACATCATTGGTAATAGTTTCACACTTGTGAAAATATTACTGATAATGTTCACTCGATGAAATAATTTTCGATCGTTCTCTGACAAAAAAAAATATCCTCTATGTAGGTCATTTCACTACCAACTTCAGGGATTTCACTTTCTTTTATGCTTTTCAGTAAGTTACAGAGATCTAACAGTGATTTATATTCTTGTAATTCTCTGGTGAATGTTGTAATTCACAGGTGAATGTTATAACTGTTATTTTCGACATTTATAGAAAATTTATGAAGTTATAGTGAGTGAAAAGATGGGCTTTGCTTTTAATGAGATGAAAGCAATTTTGATCATACACCAAAACAAAGATCCCATTTCTCTTATGCTCTTCACTTTAACATTCCTTTATATGCCTGTAAAGTGCACACAAGGTTTTTCTAAGAATTTTCCCATTGACCGACTTTTTGACCTGACATGACCCAATTTTAAAGAGGCCCTGATACTCATTTTCAGCCAGTTTTAACTCATTTTGTCTTTATTTTATCAAACTATAGTCATTCTCATATCTTCATGCCAAATATTGCGCCTCACGATTGCAAGGTTGCTTAGATTACGGTCGATAGAAAATGCATTTTGCTGAGTTGCAGCCTTCCATGTAAACAGACTCATCGTTTCCGGTTTTTGAATCGAAGATTTCGATATGTCCGTTATACACTCGGGTAGATTCATATGATGATCATGCATTCTGTCACGTGACTATATTTGACCTTCGCCCTGTGTCTAATGAGGTAAACGAAGGAAAATGGAGGCTTCTCTGTTGCAGCCTCGATTTTCAGACGGAGGTCGAGGCCTATATATGCAAATTACACCATTATCCGACTCTAGGCGGAAACCAACGATAAATTTCCTTGACGCACCGCCATTGTTTACAGCTCTGATCGTCAGCCAGTTTTCTTCTGACCAATTTTCGGTTTCTAATACAAATCTCTGTTTCTTTTTTTCAAGTACACCATATATGTCAGTAATTTATCCATGTTTACACAAAGGACTGATTTCTGTACTATTCTAAATTGTTTGAAATTTAACAGCATTTTTGCACACCGGCTGTAGATGGGCATCTTTAAACTTGTACTAGAGTGTATGAAGACAAACATTCGGACCAAGTTTCATGAGTATTAGGCTGAAAATGAGGCCTCAAAGAGTGTGTAAAAGGTTTTCTAAGATTTGTCCCAGTGACCTATTTTTTTTACACTACAATGACCTAGTTTTCAACTTTTACTAGATGTCACCAAGACAAACTTTTCAGGCCAATTTATATGAGTATCAGAGTAAAAGTATGGCCTCTACAGTGCACACAAGGTTTTTCAAAGATTTGTCCCAGTGACTGCAAACATAATTGGGGTTTTATCAAGACAAACATTCTAACCAAGTTTCATGGTTATCAGAGTGAAAATGTGGCCTCTAGAGTGTGGGCAAGGTAATTGTTGACGACCAGATGATGGACACAGCATGATCCCAAATGCTCACCTTGAACTCTTCCTGCTCAGATGAGCTAAAAATTCGACCTCTTTTGGTGGTTGAAAATACAATGTATTGAATACAAGGTGTTGAATGTCCTGGTTTAACCCTTTACCACACGACAAATTTTAGACCTGTCTGAATTGAACGCATTTGCAGATGACAGTTTCAATGTGGCTCATATGAAATGATATTTCTTTGATAGGGTAGAAAACATTGTGGGAAAAGGAGAAAATGCTGGTAACCAGCATTTTCTCCTTTTCCCACAATGTTTTCAAAAGTCTTCTCTATCAGGGGTGTTAAAAGTCGTCACTGTGTGGTAAAGGGTTAAATGATTGAGGATGGTATTATTGTCTTTAGGTATTGTCTTACATAAACGTCTATATAAGGGGGCCCACGACCTATATTTTTGAATAGACATTTGTAGTGAAACAAATTAAAAGTCTTGAAATCAGTGTGTGAAAGGGAGGAAAAGCCGCTATGGGCATTTTCTCTTTTCAAACAATGTCTTCAATCATAGGAAAAACAAATGAGTCCCAGTTAACCCTTTACCACATGGCAAAATTTAAGACCTATCCAAATTGAAAGCATTTGCGGACGACAATTTCATAGTGGCTCAAATGACGCAACTTTTCTTTGAAAGGGTAGAAAACTTTGTGGGAAAAGGAGAAAATGCTGGTTACCAGCATTTTCTCCTTTTCCCACAATGTTTTCAAAAGGCCTGTTCTTCAGGGGCGTTAAAAGGCGTCATTGTGTGGTAAAGGGTTAAAGTGTCGTCAGTAGACGCTTGCAGTTTGGAAAATACCAAAAATTTTTTCATCTGGTAAGATTTTAAATGCCATGGTTTAAATAATTATGAACTTAGGTATTCTTGTATGGTAGTGTCTTACAAAGATGTATTTTGGGCCAGTGGCCTATATTATCTAATAGACATTTATATTTAATATAAATATTGAGGACAATGTGGGAAAGATAAAATGCCACTGCAGGCATTTTCTCCTTTTCAATCAATGTCTTCAACTATTATGACTCATGTCACATCCTATATATCTCTTAAGATATCCAACAGTGTCTATCAGTATCAAGTATCAGTCCACCAGTTTAGATTGTCTGATCAGTGCAGTCTGATCTTGATCTACACTGCCAGCATCATGGATACAACTGCTAGAACATGAGCCATGAACTGGCAAAAGGTGGTTTAATGTATCTCTGTAAATGGTTAAACCAAACAAGTCATCACATATTTCTGTTTCCATAAAATCCATTTGGTCAAACAACCAACTGGATCAGGAGGTAGATTGGTCTTTTGACATGCAGAAAACTGACCAACAGCAAAAAGTTTTGACCCAGGTCAGCCATTGTGGACTGCACAGACTGACCTGGGTCAATACTTTTTGCGATGCATGGCTTTTTTATATGTTTGATGTTGACGATAATCAATGTGATTGTTTTGGGTATTTTACATTTGAATATCTGAAGGTGTTTATATTTTTACATCTTTCATTTTTATAAATATTTTTTACCAAACATTGAATGAAATGAATAAAAAATACCAAAACTCAATTCCAATTACTTCTTTTTTTTTTTATTTCAACATAGGTATCAAATCAATCAGTAACAGTACTAACTTCTATTCCATAGAGGTTGTGTCTTCATAAATATGCATGATCAAGCTTTATAAAAGCTACAAAGTAAAGATCAAATACCCAAATCAGTTCATTTATCTACAGTCTTGTTTGTTTGTATTAGAGTTTAAATGCTAAGCTTAGGTCATATCACTGTGGTCAGTGCACCCACACAGAGCTTTTCTCACACCAGTACTGACACAACTTTCTTTCCAAGTCACTGAATACTTTTCTAACATGCATCAGAGGTGAGAGGCTAAAAATTGCCAGGAAGATTGTGAAAATTGCCAGGGTTGCATTTCAATAACCTCCGTAGATTTATGCAATTACTTGGGATTGTATACACACTCGCATATGATTGCCATCTCACCAAAAGGTATGAGCTAAAGTAAAGTTAGGCAAATATTTATTCAAATGGTAAAGTTTTGCAGTTTAGTGAAACTTGTTTTCAGACTTGATGCTTGCGTACCTAAACTGTGTATACAAATTTCAGGTGTATGCAATTTAATGAAAGCTAGACAGGTGAGCAAGGAAAGGTGATGAGCATTCAAATCTAGTCATACAGATGAAGGAAGAATGCTTTGAAACATTGTGGGAAATGGAGAAAATGCTGGTAAACAGCATTTTCTCCCTTTCCCACAATGTTTTCTACCCTGCCAAAGAGATAAATCATCACCGTAGCAAAAATAAATTTTTAATCTCCAAATGTTTTCAACTTGGAGAAGAAACCAGCATTTTCTCCTTTTCCCATAATGTTTTCTACCCTTTGGAAGACAAATTTCATAATTTGTGCACTATTTAATTTGTCGTCTGCAAATGCTTTCAATTTGGACCAGTCTAAAATTTTGTTGTTTGGTAAAGAGTTAAATGAAAGGGTAGAAAGCATTGTGTGGGATGAAGAAAAAGCTCTTAACCAGTATTTTCTCCTTTCCCCAAAAGCTTTTTTAAAACCCCCTTTTCCCCGAGTCGTGAAAACCCTGTCTTAAAGGTCTCATCTATTAATCAGCAAGCTTTCATAAAAAAGCCTGACATTTAACGACCCTGGTAACGTAACCTTTTGAAAACATTGTGGGAAAAGGAGAAAATGCTGGTTACCAGCATTTTCTCCTTTTCCCACGTTTTCTGCCCCATCAAAGACAAATTACATCATTTGGGCCACATAACAATTCCCATCTACAAATGCTTTTAATTTGGACAAGTCTATATTTTTGTTGCTTGGTAAAGTGTTAAAACAAATTGGACTGTATCTCACATGTATCATATCCCTGGTATTGAAATAAGCACAAATTTAACAGCATTTTGCTTGATATCTCATCTGTTGACATCTTCACAGTCCATGTCAATTTCTTCCTTGTTCTGCACATTACTTTCAGCATTTTGATCTACTCCATTTGTATTCACTGCACTGCTGGTTCCACCCAGCTTGCTCTCTGAAGAATAGCTGGTTCCAGTTTCAATAGGATTCCTATCACTACCTGAATCTATTGTGCTACTGGCAGATTCCAACATACTTTCAGTTTCAGTTCGAAGGTTAGCACTTGCACTTGAGGTTGCTGCACTCTTATCTTGGTCTACAGTTTCCTGTTCACTTACAGTATCCTTACTAAAGCTGACAGTTGCATTAGAGGTTGCCTCCCTCTTATCTGAAGTCTGAGAGTCTCTGGTTCGATCAGCAGACACACTTGTAGATGAGCCTGGGTTGGTTTCAGGAGTGCGCTCGCCTGTCTCCAGATATTTCTCCCACTTTTTGAGTCGTGCTTCTCTTTCTTCCTCTGTTTCAAGAACTTCATACTTTGTTTTACCGTCCCAGGTCTCCGCCAAGACACGCCTCTGTGCAAACCATCGCTGATGCAGATTCTGGACACATGTGTCGGCTTCCTCTGCCTCTTTATAATGTACAGACACCACTCCATCTAGATGTCTCTGAAATAGAATGGATGTAATTTATTCAACCCTTTACCGCACAATCCCATCTTTGAACGAGCCCCGGAAAGAAACCTTTTGAAAATAATGTGGGAAAAGGAGAAAATGCTGATTTTCTCCTTTTTCCACAATGTTTTAAACCCTATAAATGAAAAATTGCATTATTTGAGCCACATTGATATTGTCGTCTGCAAATGCTTTCAATTTGGCCTAGGCTAAAATTTTGTTGTCTGGTAAAGGGTAAACTCTTTACAAAATGCCAAAATTTTTTGACTATCTAAATTGAAAGCATCTGCAGACAACAAATTCAATGTAGCTTAAATGATAGGATTTGAACCCATAAGGGTAGAAACCATTGTGGGAAAAGGAGAAAATGCTGGTTACCAGCATTTTCTCCTTTTCCCATACTGTTTTCAAAAGCCCTCTTACTCGAAGGTCGTGTAAACCCAGGATTGTTTAGTAAAGGATTAACCATAAATCCAAATCTTAACATTTTCAGTCCTGCCAAAAATACCAGAAATAAGAGAAGGACATGCAACCAGACCAGTTTCAGCAATCACCAACTATGCTATATTCAATCAAACCATGCTCAATAGGGATTTTCATGCATTTCCATAATGAATAATGCCAAACAAGTCATCACATAATTATGGATCTACGAAATTTTATCTGTAGAAGAAACCGACTGAATCATGCGGTAAATACTTCTCGGGTAAGCCTGCCCACACCGCGCAGACTTGACTTGGGTCGATACTTTTTGCAGATGCATTAACATCCCTTTTCCCAGAACATGGCTCAATTCTGAATTTTAAAACAATCAGATGGCTAGTCTAGAAATTTGTAATTAGATTTCTGTTTAGAATGGGTGGTGAAAATAATATCAATTTCAACTCTGTACCACACAATCAAGACTTTTAGTGACCCCAAAGGAAAAGTAGTTTTGAAAACATTCTGTAAAGAGTTAACCTCTCCTAAACTACACTGCATAAACTTCTCTTTTTTGGACCTTTTCCCCAATGTTGTCACAAAGTTTTCTTCCTCAGGCTGATGAAACATAGGACTGTGTAGCAAAGGCTTAAGGTTTACTTACATCATACACCACAATTTTCTTCACATCCCCATACTTAGTACATTCTGTTCTCATCTCATTCCTGAGTGTGTTGATCTTGGTTGGATCATCCTGTAGAAAAATACATCAAAGTGCATGAACAATGTATGATACTTTTACACCGAAAGCACTACATGCAGGTGCCAAAGATTGGCTCTCTGTACTTTTTTTGGTGAAAATTCTAAGTAAAAAACGTGGCATAACTGTGACAAAAAAGTGTTGAGAGTTACATGTCCTTCTAGTGTGGTATCCTCTTTTGAGAGTAAACAACTAGCCCAAGTCTGTGAAGTAAACATCTTCAATAAAAACAGAGATACCAGAAAAAATCTAAGTGTTTACAAGATGATGACAATGAGAGGCCTAAGACAATTTCTTAAGGATTCCATCAAAAACAGCTGATTGAACAATGTTCTCTGGTCTAAACATAACATTACAGAGTTATTATTAAAAAAAAAATAACAATAAAAAACATTTCTAGGCCTTTGAAGGCTGTACTATCGACCCTTTTCCAAATAACCCCAAGTTAAATGACAAAGATGGAGAAGGCTTGTGCAAATATTGTGGGGAAAGGACGGAATGCTAGTAACACACATGTTCTCCTTTTTTACACTATTTCTCTACCCATTTACAGACAAATCCATCATTAGACAGCATTTAGTTCTATTTCAATAATCATAAAGCCTTTTGAAATACCTCAAAATCTTTTGGATCAAAAATGTTTTTCAGAATGACAACTTTTTCATGTTTCTGCCTGGCTCCCGTAGGACGTTCTGGTCTCCAGTCAAAAAGTCTGCAGAAAAAAAAAAAAAAAGGATACAGACTCTTTCAAATCGGAATTCCTTTGAGGTAAACCAAACCCTTTACCATACGATTCCGAGTTTTAATAATGCTGAGGTAGAAGCCTCTTGAAAACACTGTGGGAAAAGGAGAAAATGCTGGTAACCAGCATTTTCTCCTTTTCCCACAATGTTTTCTACCCTACCAAAGAAAAATTCCAACATTTGAGCCAGCACTGATTTGTCTTCTGCAAATGCTTTCAATTTGGACATGTCTAAATTTTTTTTATTTGGTAAAGAGTTAATTGGTATTGAAACAAATTTTAACTAGACAACTTAATAGATCTTGTAGTATACAGTATGAAACCTGATTTGATTGATGAATTTATCACCACAACTTGTGGCAAAATAATTTACTTGTTCTCCTTTTTCCTCAATGTTTTCTGAAGTGGTTTTCTGCAAACACACAAAAAATTCTTCTGCAGGAGGTAATGAATTGACTCCATAACCTGTTATCACATGATAAGGTATTTTCTGAAAAATACTGCAAAGTATAGGTAACACAATAGAAAAACATATGAAGGAATAGATACCCTTTTTTTAAAAAATGGAAAAAATTGACAGAAAGGCAGTAGGGCAATCAGTAGCTTACAAGACTTGAGGACAGGGGGTTGTCAATTTGAATTGATGATGTGATTGGATATCGACAAGTAAAAAATAGAAATGATGGTGTATTTGTGATAAAAATAGTTGAAATTTTCTCAAAGAAAAACTGAGATCACCAATCAAAATGCTTCATGAATAATTCATGAGAACGAGGAAACGCCAGCAAAATAACCCAGGCGCGATTACAGAATGAATCGAAACTGGGTCACCGAGGATGTGGTAATAAATGCCCCAGGAAAGCATATAAATGTGCACTGGCCTCCGGGATATAACTGAATTAATGTTTAAACCCTGATTTTTTCCCGACATACAAAAATAGCCAAGAACAGTTTAATGAAATTTAAGTATGTATAGTGAATATGAATTCAAGTTGGTTAGAATGTTTAACTGAGTTTTTTATCAACCTTTCAACTGTAACTCAAAAGCACAGATAAAAAGCTTAGATACCATCTAAAAAATCCCAAATATCTAACTCTACAATAATATATATAAAAATATATAAAAGTATATAAATATAAATACATATAAAAATTTCTTTACTTTTCCTGTCTTTCTTTGAGCTTCTTTTTCTCTTTATTTGTCAGTTTTTTCTTCTTCTTGGATGGATCATACTCTCCTTTCATAGAAAACTGTGCCATTTCTACTTTTATAGTACTACCCCTGAGTTCACTTCCATCCAGTAACTTTAGGGCCAAATCTACAGATTCTTTCTGTAAGAGTAATGAGTCAATTTATTACATAAGTACCCTTGTTTTCAGTGTAATACAGCCGTTATGAACTTTCTTACCTTACACATGTTTGAGACAAGCAAACAGTGCTGTATTTGGTCTACTCACTGTAATCATACATCTCATTCCTAACACATTGCTGACCCAGATTTCTTTGTGAAATTAACTGTTAATCAATGATAGCGACAAAGCTGCAAATTTCATCATGTTAAGATTTAAAACAAAATCATTATATTCAAGTTTCTTTGAACTATTCTTCATCCATAATGCAAAGAAGCAAATAGGCTTCATGTAAATTTTAATACAACATGTAGGCCTATGTTTCAGCACATCAAGAACAATAATTCATGCGATAAAAAGGAATCCGACATGTATTGGCTTTTGAGATAAAATTTCATCTTCTACAGAAAATTTTATATAGCTTGCCAGAGGCTAACTTAATGACACTTTCTCTAGACTGGTTTCATAAAATTTTATCTCAAATATCAACTTATGTCAGATCCTATATATGCCACTGAATCATTTCTAAACTACATGTAAGAGAAACATAATTAGTTGTAAGTCAAATTATCTCCCTTGCCAGATAAAAACTAAAGGTATACAAAAAATGTTTTGTTCCTATTACCTGTATGCCTTTGTTTTCATCTCATCTTTGATTCCCTTAGGAATGTTACAATAAACATAATTTTATTTTTGTTTGTATGTTAGGTTCTCATGTGATTTAAAGCAAGATCTGTTCTCAATCATCAGAGAAATGTGTATATATTGACTTGTAAAACAATCTAACCAGTTTTAGTTGAGATATCATCAAGAACATAGTTGTGTAGTGCAAGAAAACCAAGGATAAAAACCAAGTAATTCCCTTCTCAGGACCAATGTTGTACTAGAGAGGTCTCAAGGGAAATAACTGAAGAATGCCCTTCCCCCCATTAGATGTCAGTGGACAACACTTGATCATTCCCCCCTCCTTCTACTGTTGCAATAATACCTTTATATAACAACATCGTCCATCCCCTTTGGGCTGACCATTCTCATCAAAGTACAATTTCAGTTTAGGTTGCTTGGTTCTAGGATCATGCATGACCAGACCATATTTGGTCATCATCTCTTTAAACTCCTCCAGGGTGATATCAGTGGGAAGACCTGACACATATACATTAGTGTTATCTTTATCCTCCATTTGAAACCAGCCCTCTGAAAAAATTACAGTTAAATCTGTTTGAGAGTGACTACCCCCAGGAGTATCAGTCCACAGAAGGCAAGTAATATTATGATGAAAATGTACCTTTACTAAGCAAGCAACCTGTCTTAATTCGTTATCAAAAGACAAAAATTTTAGACTGGTCCAAAGTGAAAGCATTTGAAGACGACAACTTTAATTATGCACAAATAGATGAAATTTGTTTATGAAAGGGTAGAAAACACTGTGGGAAAAGGAGAAAATGCTGGTTACCAGCATTTTTCCTTTTCCTATATTGTTTTCAAAAGGCCTTTGATCGCGGTTTGTTAAAACTTGGGATTGCGTGGTAAGGGTTAACATGCATTAAAGACTCCTAAGATTAAATCTTAAACATTCTTTTAAAATTCAAGAAGATATCAAAAACTGAAACCATCTCAATATTTTCCATCTTTCTCCTCAAATAAGCAACTATTATTTGAGTGCAGATTTTTTTTTTTTTTGTAACTTTTCAAGTGCATGCATCAAGTTATTAAATAATGTCCTCCACTGGCATATAAATAAGGTTGTTGCATGATCTTAAAAGGTTCAAGTCCAAGTTGCAATGTTCATCCTTTCATTAAGAGACCGCCTGCTGTAAGAGACTGCTTTTAAGATGTCCTTGGGTGGTCTTTCAAACCAGGTAAGCTTTTTGGGCATTGTCTTACAAGAAATTGCACTTTCCCACAATGTTTTCTAATGGAACTCTGTAACAAGGTTGTGAAATCTCATATTTGTTCTGTCAATATTTCTTACGATTTACAAACCATCTCTCTTTTCTTGTACTGGTGCTTTTCTCTTTTTCTTCTTTTTTCCATCTTGTTCTTTCTCTGCATCTCCCTTTATTACAACCTGTGCTGTGGTCTGATGGTCGAACTGCGCCATACAGTCACCATAGTAATCATGGTAATCAGTTCCATAGTAATAGGACCAGTAGTCATTATAGGCCTTCTTCTGCTCTTCTGTGTATTTTTCCATGTCTTCTTTGGAGTCTGGAAATTAATAAAGGAGCCATGCTCTGTTAAAAGTGAGTCTGGTTACCAGCATTTTCTCCTTTTCCCACAATGTTTTCAAAATCTTGCTTTCTCATAGTTGTTAGAAGTCGTGCTTGTGTCGTAAAGGCTTAAAATCCCTTATCCCATTGCGCCATCAGTATGTTGTTGAGATATAGCATATCTTTCATCTATTAAAGCACAGAGCACTAAATAAATGGACATTGATTTTTAGTCTGGAAAAAAGATCCCAACATTGCACATTGTGCATAAAGTTTATCCCATGTGATAGACATCTTGTCTTTTCATTGGTCAGCTATTATCATGCTATAGCAAAATGTCACATTAATACTTGAGCATCTACAAATGAAACATGCCCTGTGAAAAGGGGGCTTAATGCATCTGCAAAAACTATCAACCTAGGTCAGCCTGTTGAGTCCACACAGGCTGACATGGGTCAAAACCTTTTGCTATGGGTAAATTTTCTACATGTCCAGGACCATTCTACCTCAGGATTCAGTCAGTTGTTACACAAAATAGATTTTTATGAATCCATTATTATATGATGACTTACTTGGCATAATGCATCACAGAAAAAAAATTTTTTTTTGAACCACATAAATTTTGTCGTCTGCAAATGCTTTCAATCTGAATGGGTGTAAAATTTTGTTGATTGGTAAACGGTTGATACTTAAGCATGCACAAAATAGAGACGCTGGGTGGGAGCATGATTACTGCAACACAAACCTGACTGATATTCAGATGATTGGTCCGTAGACCCAGATCCCTGTAGATTACTTTCAAGGTCCTCCAGTTTGCCAAACACTTCCTCTGTTGTATCCTCTTTCTCTACAGTTTTCTTCTTGTTTAACACCATCTCTTGTTGTAGTTGGGCAGCATAATAATTCTAGGAAGAAACAAGAACAAGTTTTATGCAGTAATAATGGTTACAAATGCATTAAAAAACTAGAACTTGTTTTTCTACAAAAAAACAGATGTCTCCCCCTTTTTTGGTGTCAGATGGATTGATATGTCACCATGGCAATTTCTAACTGAAATAATGGTCATTTGTCTCTAATGGTTTTCGATTTATAGAGCGGACACGAAATTGTACGTAAAATGAGTACGGAAAATAATCAAAGGGAAATAACTCGAAAAATATATAAGCTAGAGTTATGGTTCTTGTGCATGACACTTCATCTCATGGTGCTTTACAAATGTGTGAAGTTTTATCAAAATATCTTAAAGGTTTTCGAGTTATAGAGCAGACATGATTTGTGACGGACAGACAGACAGACGGACGCACGGGGAAAAACAATATGTCTCCCGACCCTGACGGGGAGAGACATAATAATGCATAAAGGCACTGCAATATATTTATACTCTAGGAAGAAAATTTGTCTTTGTAAGGGAAGAAACATTGGGGAAGATGATAAAATTCTTTTTACCAGCATTTTCTCCTTTTCCCACAATTTTTCAAAAGCCCTATTTTTTGGGGTCTTGAACACTCGGAATTCTTATGTAAATGGGTTAAGGCATGGAAGAAAAAAAATCTTTTGATGAATTAGAAAGTATTAGAAAATAGAGTCATTGCATTTTCGAGAACATTATTACAGCAAAATGTTGCTACAAAAAATGTCTAAGAAGTCATCTGTATGATGCCCTAAAAGAACATACTTCTATGTAATATTCACAGACCTTGTAGTAATAGGTAACAGTGATTAGGAAAGAATTATTTTCAATGGGACAATGTCCCTTCCTCCAGGAAAATCAATGTGACATTTTGAAAACCAATGTGACAATTTAAGAAAAAAACACAAAATCTTTTAATTGCTTTCATTTATTTTTTTGAAATAGTACTATCCCAATGCAAGTCAAAATGTAGCTAAATGCTTATGCTGGTTCTATATTTAATGCTTGGAATCAAACATAGTCATCTGGGTTCTCATTAGGTCCTGAATCCCAAGAGTCATTGAATCTTGGGCTGAAATTTTCAAGAGTCAAAAGGAAATTTCCAAGCGTCAAAGAGAAATGATCAAGGGTCAAAATTACTTGGTTATTATGGAAATATAAGGATTACACCAAAAGACAAAGGCCTAACCTTCACCCACCTTTCATTGTTCCATAAGACGAAGGTCTGTCCTTCACCCCTTTTCATTGTTATTTTCATTTCATTAAAGGAAAAAAAAACAAGAACTTTTTTTCTCATTATCATTCTTTACATATAATTATGTAAATTTGCTGTTTAAATTCATTATAAATGATGAAGAAACAATTTGAGACCACTCTGATCGGACGGTGTCAAATTGACCATTGTTGTGTCATGGGTTTTCACGTTTTTTTTTTCAGCGATCTACTTTCATATCGTTTTATTTCTTTTAGCAGTATTATAGCATGATGACTGAAATGAACTTATCAACTGGGGTAGCAGGGAACATAAATACTATTAGACCATAAGCTGATTGAGAATGTTACCTATCTAATTCATGATGAAAAAAAAAGTGGCCTTCTCAATCAGCATGATATACACTCATAAACGTTTGCTGCATGTCCATGGATATGCTTGAAGAGAGATGTGATCTGAGAGTTGCTCTGATTCTCGCTAGGATCATCTGTATGAGTCTGTTAATAAACGATCATTGTGGGAAAGAAATTACTGATACAGCCCTGACCTTCATGCAATTTTAAATTTTCGGTGGTATATTCTAATGCTTAGATAGTTGTTGAATTTGAATTTTACGGCAAAATCAGGGCAATTTCATCAAGACGACAAAATAGGTTCAATATTCAATAAGCGTTTTATGATTGAAAACATGACGTCACACGCACATAGCTACTCATTTTATACAGTGTCTAATCGGCGCCGATCAAAGGAGATTCGTCTGACTAAATTTCGTACTTTTACGACGTCGAAAATTGAATGGGACAAGGGCGCACTCATTGGCAAAAACGATGTGACATTTTGGATTTTAATATGACTATGGCGCAAGCCTTTCCCAGTCACTGAGGTAAACCTAAACATTGGTAAAGAATTTTCAGTGAAACTCATATGTGTTGTTATAGATTCTTTCCCTTCATTTAAAAGCAATATGAACACACCTGGTAGTAATTATAGTATTCTGCCTGCTTTTGTTCTTCTGACACACCTTCTCCTGATCCTGACTGGACACCATAGTTCATCTGGTACTGCGCAATAAAGTCTGCATCTACCTAAAATGATTCATATTATTGGCAAAATAGTCTTTTGATACATACAGTACTGGTATTAAAATTGATATTGACAAGTCATTATTGCTCTTTCTTAAAAAAAAAAAAAAAAAAAAAAATTTCTTTTCATTTACAAATATAATTTGAAGATATTATAAAAAAAAAAAAAAAAAAGAAAACACGAAAAACTGTGCAAAATCTTTAACTTTTCACCATTGACAAAATTATGGACTTGTCCCAAAGTCGAGGTATCTGCAGACCATAAATCATATGTTGCTATAAATATGCATTTTGTCTCTGATAGAGCAGATAAAATTGTTGGAACAGGAGAAAATGCTGGTTACCGCCATTTTCTCCTTTTCCAGCAACTTTTTCAAGAACCTTCTTTCCAATGGTTGTTAAAACTCGTTGTTTGGTCAGAGGTTGAAATGATGTCCACTAGGTATTATTGGTTCAATTTTAATGCCTAGGGTACACAGCGGGACTAAAGGACCTTCCCAGACAATGTAGATTACAATCAGACTGCACAAAACAAGCAGTCTGATCTGGGATCTACACTGTCCCGTGAGGTGATAGCAATATTTTGGTTTTTACTATCACTTTCAACAGTTTCATTTATTTAGCAGATTAAGGGGTCAGCGTAAAATGCAGTATAATATGATAAAAAACAACTGATACTAATAACCTCCCAAAAACACTTACTTTAGGAAACCATGCTTTTTTCCCAGCATCCCACTCATACACCGTACCATCAGGGTCTACTTTCTCTTTAGGGTGATCTCCTTCTTTCTCTAGTCTTTCCTTCTCCAATCTTTCAAGTTCTAATTGCTCCTCAAAATCAATGTCCCCCATTGCTTGGATTCTTTCTACAAAAAGGAGACGTCTTTTAAATTACAAACAAAACCTGGTGTGAATTAAAAAGCACAGAATGGCATATAAGCCTATAGTCTTGAATTTTGGTTCTCATCTTTAAGACAGATACTACAAAATATGCCCAGCTTATAGTTATGACAAAAGAAATAAGTTAATTTCAGTAATCTGAATGGTAATAAATGGATTGACAATTGCACGAAAACCCATTACTATTCAAAATATCCGAAAAAGTTCGTCTTTTACCGTATAGATTAAGTAGAAAGTGAACGTTTCATTTTTAATATGTCTTCTAAAACACAAAAAAATAAATAACCGATCCTACATTGAATACAGACCTGTTGTGAATTAAAGTTGGTTGCAACAGCGTAGGTGAGACGAAGTCCTCGTCAGCTAGACGCATGCAAAGTAAGCTTACACAGGTAATATACGGATTCTGCATATGTCTGCGGAGAAAAGTGCAAACCCCTGAACTCAGGTGAAGGGCATATCTTAACACAATAACGTTCTTTGTACATCTTTTATGTATTGGAGTCAGGATCACTTCAACTGTGATCAAAGGGATTCTGGGCTTGTTCGTCCCAAAACCAGTTTGTCCCTGGGCTTACTCGCCTGGGCCTGTTCGCCTGGGCTTGTTCGTCCCACACTACCTTTTCGATCGTACTGGAATGAACAGTGCTATGTGTCTTCTAACATTAATTGTTATTTTACACATAAGAGTATTTTGAATAAAACTTTACAATGCTTTGTATTTGCCTTTCTCCTATTGAACTATCCTCTAGTCTCCAAATCACACTGACTAGTTTACTGCCTTTTGTTGGCGAAAAACATTTACCGTGGGGTCGTTTAAACATGTGATTCTCTGGTAAAAGCTACTACGATAAGGAACACAGAGTTTGTTTTTGTTCATCAACGTCTAATTCAACGCTGTTTTTGGCAATAATGCAGTTATATTGTGGCAGCCTGTACTACACAGCGGGATAGGGTCAAAACGGCCCACTTCCAAAACGGCCCACTTTACCGAAACGGCCCAGTGTTATGGGTACCAAAACGGCCCACTTTTGAACTATGAATTACTGTTTTATTTCTACCAATTTTGAAACAGTGAATTTTATAACTTTCTTTACTCTTATTTATTTTCAAATATGGAGCTTGGGCCTCGATTCTCCATACTTGTGTGGAAAAAATTGTCCTGCATTCCTATCTGATGTTATAATGTAAGTTATTCCACCCCCCCACCCCCCGGAATTCTTCTAAAAAATGTACACGTTGTGGTTTGCTTTCCTACACTCTTTTCACCTCAGTTATGCACAATTTACTTATGTCGAAAACGACAGCTCCAAACTCTCTAGAGAGGATACATTTCTGTACATGTTTCAATAAATTCGTAGCAGGAGACCATCTCGCTCGATTCACACAGGGATCGTATATACGATCCCTGATTCACATGATCAAAATTCAGGTTATAAGTAAATTTTATAAAACTAAATAAGTGCATTTTATAAAAGTAACTGTGTGATCCAAATAATGGTTCTTCAGTGGGTTTTAATTAATGAAAAAAAAGTGGGCCGTTTTGGTACCGGGTCGTTTCGGCACTGGGCCGTTTTGGTACCGGGCCGTTTTGGAAGTGGGCCTTTTTGACCCCAATCCCTACACAGCCTCTTACATGTACGGCATACCGTCCTTCAACACACTATAAATTGAAAATCCATATCCTTTTTCTTTACTTTGATTACTTCTCTTATATGATAGGGATGACTATTTTTGCACAATTACATATCTACGGGTTGAGTAAAATGGTCGGGGAACATGTGCAGTTAACACCTTTTCATATATACCTATCAGAATCAGTGAAGTATGCACTATTAACACCTTTGGATGGCAGATAATAAATTGGGACAAACAAGCCCGGACCAACGGGAAATCAGTTGAGACGAACAAGCTCAGACAAACGAGCCAGGGCGAACAAGCCCAGGGACGAAAAAGCCCGTTACCATCAAAGGCATTCGGCATACCTCGGGTGATGGGAGCCATCATATCCGATGTAGGTACGGAATCGGCCGAGTTGTGACGAGTGCTTCAAAGGTACAGTGGGTGTCGCACCACTGCGAGACTACTTCCGGTTCGTAGTATCAAAAGTAGTCCCATGTGAAAATTTGCAGTAGCGCTCTTGTTGCACTGTTCTATGGAGCTAAGAGGGCTTAGTAGTATATAATTTAGATTTGCTTCAAATTTAGGCAGTGGGGGACCACTTAGATGTGTTTTTATTGTATATTGAGTGGACTATTTTGTGTCACTGGAGGAACAAAAAATTGGGGTCATGGGGGTGAACTGGTGTTTTTGAGAGGGAAAATTCTAGGGTGCCCGTAATTGTTGGGATTTAGCGAAAAACGCAATCGGTTGACATGTTGTTTTTAATGCATTTTTTTTGAAGGACTAAGGACGTACTTTAGACAGCAAGAGACGGAAAAGCAAAAGGTTTGCCATTAAGCGATCTGCGAAGCTTCAAAGATGGCCAATTTCACTCTATTTTCAATATGGCCAAAAACCAGTGGTGTGACACCAGTGGTAACAAGACGTTTCGCCCCAAAGACGTTTCCCCCTGGTCGTTTCCCCCCTGGTCGTTTCGCCTTTATTTTTCACCCCTAGTCGTTTCGCCCCCGAACCCTAGTCGTTTCACCCCCAAACCATTTCCTCCCCTAGTCGTTTCGCCCCAAAACAATTTGAGAGAGAGAATGAGCACCTGTAGAGAATAATGTTCAAAGACTCTTAAATGACAGTGTTTATTAAGAATTATTACATAATTTTAATTATAATTTTCTAAAAAGAAGAAGAAAGAAAATATTTACATATGTTTACCGATGTCAGTGACCTTTGTAGTCTTTTAATATAATAAACAGAAGTATTACGGTTTTTGATCGATACCGTTGATCATCTTGTTTGTTTGGTTTGAGTTATTAATCACACGATGTTCACACAATAAATGCGATTAATGCTGAGGTGTGAAAACGCATGCTTTATGCAAAACTAAACGTCTTTAATTATATCATTAGCACCTTTACCGGGTAAGTATTTTAAATTGGTCGGTTGGTTCTTTAACAGTGTTGATGAGGAATGACTGAAAAAGGTAAAGTTTTATAAATTGGTTTATCTTTTGTTTCAAGAAAATCTTTTATAAACCGACGAAAGGGCTTATCATCATTCATCTTTGAAAACGTACGTTGTGTAACGGATACTAGAACGGAATTATGTCAGTTTGGTGCATTTCATATCAGGAAGAAGTAAATGGCCGCTGGCATTCTGTTACCTATGATAGGTGTTAGAGATGGCAGCATTGGTCTTGTGGGACAGGTTAGCTTTTATTTTTGTGTTATATAGTTCGATAGCTTGTTTTCGCCATTGTACTCTCTGCTTTAGGTGTTGCATGTTTACCGACCAAACAGAGTATCCGTAAAGCTAAGATTTGAAAAACAATACTGCATTGTTCGATATTTCGGCAATTGCCATTTTGAAGAGCTCAAAACACTATTTTCTCAAGAACGATCCTGAAGCAGGTCGAGTTACACGATCCCTGCCAAAAGTAAAATGAAAAATCATGACCAAAAAAAAGAAAACTAAACTGTATTGGATAAATGTAATGTTGCAGGGTCGTTTCCTTTCCTTTTTTAAAGGTTAATGTTGGGTTCTTATTTTTTGGAGTTTCAGGAAAGTGACAAGTAAGTTTCTTTCTAGTTCATCATTTATTTACATATCACAGGCTTCAGAGTATGAATGACTTCACCCAATTTGGGGAACTAGGTGAGTTCACACTACACAGGGTGGTAAGTAAGCTCTCTATCTCTCTCTGTTTACTCAGTGACTGCTAGTGATCCAATTCCTTCCTTTTTCCACAATAATTTTTGGTCTAGAAGACAATAATGGCTTCCAAAGTGAACAGCTGAAAGACTGAAGGGGGAATGAAAAATTCAAAAGGTCATGTGATTGATTGGAGGGAAATGATCGATCAAGCAGAACACAGGTAAATGCAGACTGACCAAATAGACATGGCATGTAAAAAGTGACCCTACTACATGCTTCCCTGGCCTTTAAAATGACATACCGTCATTGTCATGTCAAAAAATGTCATACTGTTAATACGTTAATAAGTTAATACTTAATACAACAAATCAATATTCCAACTCCATCATCAACTCCAGAAGCTGAAAATTTCTACAACATCAAATAATCATATGAAAAATACATATATATAAACTGTCCCTCCTCCTCCTTGTTAAACATGCGTCCACGCCAATGTTGTATTAACAGCAGTCAGTGCATCTACTTGTATGTTCCTGAAATTTTCCCACTCATACATACATGTAAATTCCTGCTTCTCTGTAATTTGACATTGTAAAAAAATATCTCATAATACAGTAAGACAATGAAAATAACCTGCAAGTGAAATAAATTATTTGATTATTGCATCTAATACACTAAAAGCAACATTTCTCTCCATCTTGTCTAAAATACCGGAGGACATCAGCATGTTGAAGGCTTCAAGTTTTGAGTCATGTGGTCTCAAAACTACTTGGTTCATCTGAAAAGAGTCAAACCATGCTGGCTGTTTTCTTGTTCTAGTAGAACGTCTAGGTGCTGGAACGGGTTCTAATCTTTCTCCCTCTGTCTCTCTTCTCTCACTCCGCACTATTTCTGTTTGTTCTGTATGTTCTAACTCATTTCTCTCTATGTCACATTGTTTTCTCTGTAGTTCTCTTATTCTTCGATCTCTGTCTTGTTCAGTTGCTTCCTCCTCTTGTCTTGTTGTCGTGACAGCAGCCTGATTTTCTTCTATTCTCTCCTCCTCTCCATTCTGTTGTTCTATTTCCTGATTTCTCTCAGAGCTATCAGTACTTTGCTCATTTCTAGAGCTCTTTTCACTCCTCTCCTCCTTTCTTTCTTCTTCTTCTTCTTCTCCTTCTTCAGGAGCATGGGCGTCCCCATGTAAGTTTGTGCTATCCACAAATCTCAACCCTGATTCTCTTCTGCACTCTTTAGAATCTGATTCTTCACTAGAATCTGTCTAATCCCTGGCTACGTAACCATAACTCTTCTCCTCTTCTTCACTCTTTTCTCTCTTCTTATTCTTGGTGGCCACCACTTTTTTCTTTTCTACAGATAACCTCTTTCTTGGAAGCGGTCCTCTTTCTCCTAATGGGAAAAGATGATTCCTGTGCAGGGTCTTCGTAGATGATGATGTTTCAGACTTAACCTTGTACACAGGAATCTGATCATTTGGCTGATCTGTCACAATATAGACGTCTTTTTCGAATCTATCCTGGATTTTGTGTTTTCCGTCAAAGGCAAGAACTTTTACCAGGACTCTATCTCCCTTTGCTAGTTTGGCAGCTTTGGCTTTCTGGTCGTAGTAATTCAACAAACAGTATGGGAAAAGTAGCCATTTCAAGTTGAAAATTTCCATTTCTTGTTTACATGATAAAGTCTGCATTTGTGGTCAGATTTCCGTGAAACTTGCACAGTTTGTTAATCTTATCAATAACTTCAACCCCATTGATTTTGAAATAAATCCAACTAACAGTATGGGAAAAGTAGCCATTTCAAATTGAAAATTTCCATGTCTTGTTTATGCGATGAAGTCAGCATTTGTGGTTGGATTTTCGTGAAACTTGCACAGTTGCTTTGTATCATAAACAGCTTGAATCCTATTTATTTTGAAAAAAATCTGACAATCAGCTTGGGAAAAGTAGCCATTCAAAGTTGAAAATGTCCATTTCTTGTTTAGGCAACGAAGTCCACAGTGTTGTTCCAAATCTTGTAAAACTTACAAAGATTATTTGATTCATTAAGGGATTGAACTCTATTAAAAGTGAAGAAAATCTAGTAAATCATTCAGGAAAAGCAGCCATTTGATGATTTAGTATCGTTTACTCAACAAAGTCCACATTATTAGTCACATTTCCTTGAAATTTGCTAGGATTGTTCAATACAAAGTGTTCTGAAAGCCTATCAAATTTGGCTTGATTCCAAACAATTAGTTTTGAGAAATTGCACTTCATTTTTTTTCACTGTTTGTTCAATTCACCATGCCTACTTATGCTGTCTTAGTGGGTTCAAGCCCAGTTGCAAGAACACGTTTTTGTGTTTTTTCTGTTTGCATCATCAATTCATAATGTATGCTAGCAAAAAAGCAAAATCACTGCCAGTACAGCAATTTCAGGCCCTCAAGGGCCTCTAGTTTTTTATTTTTCATTGACTTTGATCATTTCCCCCAAAGTTCCTCAGCTCTCAGTTTTTATAACATGAGTAACTTGTTTTCCTTTGCTAATGGTAAATACTGTATACCTATGTAAGATGACTGGTAACCCTCTGACAGAGCCTTTGATGACTACAGTTACTCCTGTGGCCATTGTAGATTAGAATCAGGCTGCACAAACATTGTAGTCTGGTCTTTGATCTATGCTGTCCACCTTGCCGAGTGAGACATTTTGGACAAGTGCAGCCTTAAAACTGCAATCATTTGGGTCTTATTTCTATATTGAAAATGTTTGGTGAGTTTATTGGCACTCTACAGGTTAACTTTTTTCTTAGAACTCCTGTAGATCTATAATGATTTACTTACAGATCAAGGGATCCATGAACTAGGATAAATCTTTACCCGTCTGTTTCTCTGTAGACTGTATGTAGTGCAGAACATTTTAGCTTTTTTGGGTACATCTTTGGCCAGGGTTCTTTCTATACCTTTTCACAAGGAGGCCTGTGGCCCTTGAAATTAGGAAAATGGATGCATAAATCTTTCAATATGGGAAAAATATGTGATGCCATTTGAAGATTTAAACTGAAAGTAGTGCCGTTATGAACCTATTTTGTGACTGGAAGAAAGGTATTCCTGATGCATACCTAGTTTTCTTAACTAATAAGTAACTTTATCAAAATTAGTAGTCTACAACAAAATGTGCCACACTCTGGCACAATGTTTTCAAAAGACTTTTTTGTCCAGGTTGTTTAAGCCTTTACTACACAATCCCAAGTTTTAACAACTTTTGCAAGCATTGTGGGAGGAGGAGAAAATACTGGTAACCAGCATTTTCTCCTTTTTCCACAATGTGCTCTACCCTTCCAAAGGTAAATTTCCATATTTGAGTCACAATTATTTTGTTGTCTGCAAAAGCTCTCAGTTTGGCCCAGTCTAAAGTTTCGTTGTTTGGTATAGAGTTAAACACAAGATTGTATGGTAACCCTTTATCAAAAAAAACCTTGGTTTTAATGACCCTTGGAGAGAAGCCTTTGAAAACATTGTGGGAAAAGGAGAAAATGCTGGTATAAACCAGCATTTTCTTCTTTTCCCACAATGTTTTCTACTCTAGAAGGGACAAATTCTGCCATTTGAGCAATCTTTAATCTGTCGTCTGCAAATACTTTCAATTTGAACTGGTCTAAAATTTTGTCGTTTGGTAAAGAGTTAAGGCTTAGCTCTGTGGACACTAAATGAACTCTTTACTACACAGTCTCAATGACCCTGGAAGAGAATGCTTTCGAAAACATTGTGGAAACAGGAGAACATGCTGGTAACAAACATTTTCTCCTTTTCCCACAATGTTTTTAACCTTACCAAAGACAGAAATCATCACTTGAGCTACATTTTTTATCTACAAATGCTTTGAATTTGGTCGAGTCCAAGATATTGTCGTTAAAGGGTTAAGGAAATGTACTTTTCAGTCAGGACAACAATGTAAAATACTGCTATTTCAGGGATGCATGTTAAAACCAGATTATGTCACAAAGTACATGTAGTTGACAGCGTAGACCAAGCTGTAGACTGTGCTTTGTGCAGTCTTAATTCTTTTTACCATACAGCAAAATTGTAGATAAATCAATTTTGAAAGCATTTGCAGATAATGAGTCAAATGTGAATTAAATGATGAAGTGTACCTTTAAAAGGGAACAAAATATTGTGGGAAAAGGAGAAAATGTTGGTAAGCATCATTTTTTTCCTTTCCCCATGTTTTCAAAAGGCTTCTTTTCAGGGTTCTTAAACCTTGGGACTGTGGTAAACGGTTAATCTTGATCTAAAGGCAACTTTCAAAAAGCTGGGTTCAGAGTAAAAGATCACTTATAAATAAAAGAGGCCATTTCAGTAAAGACAGGATTTACGATTGATTCAAGATTTTCTCAGGAGTAACTTACATGGGAGCCAGACCAGTTAAACCCCTTCAGATTAATAAAGGAGGGCAGAGGTTTAAAGTTTGTGGGGGGGGGGGGGGGTTTCATTCAAAACTTTTTTAATCCTAAATCAAAGGAACTGGAAGCCAGGGAAAACTATAAAGAGTGTGAGAATTATGGATGTCGGACACATTTCTTTCTGTAATATTGTGGCTTTAACAATGTTTATCAAACAAAATAATTTGAGTAATTAAAAGCTCCTTAATTATTGGGTTATATCTTGATATTGGGTAGCGGTCGGATTCTTCAATCACTTAATGGTCTATGGGAGAAAACTCGTACAGCCTTCATTTTAAATTTATTAAGAGTAGCCTCCCTTGTTACAAGGCTAGCCATTGTCGTTATGGCTTCTCGTTGAAAGAATATGCGAGTTTAGTTACGGGGAACGTTATGGAAAACTTTGCCACGAATTTCTCAAATCTTTCCTCATTCAGCAGTATTTATATAGGCCTATAGATAACTATATTTCACAAAATAGCTTCCTTTTAGGTTTCAAAATCAATTTTGCTCGCGAATTTCGGTTGCAGTCGAAGGAGGAGCTTTCAGCACACGATTTTCTTTTCATTTTTTTTTTATTACATGTGAAAATTTTTGCTAAGAATTCTTTGCATTATTTGTCAATAAAACTCAACGCATTTGACAATATTTGTCGATCGAACCATGGTATCTTAAATTACGTTATGTAGGCTACGATCGAATCAAGGGTAAATATTGACCTGACCCAGATATCTGGATTTTCAAGTCTAGGCGTGCGCTTAGTGTTCAAAACAAACTAGATCTAACACATTTACTAATTTATTGTTTATTAGATCTACATGATTTATTTCCTCGATTGTATTAATATTCATGGGGGGAAAAATCTGACCTTAAAACCAAACCGATGGCTGTTATTCAAAACTTTAAATTTCTGGCGGTTGCTTTGTTTACTCGGCGAGCTAAAATCTAAGGGAGACTACTGTGTGATTACAATATATTATTCATGTCTTTAGCTCTGCTCTTTCTTCGTTCTGGTGTTATGATATCTTCAGAATTGTGAAAATTCCTTATCCTATCATACAATACATTGGAATTAATTTCAGTTCCCCGAGAAAATCGTTTTTACAACGATGGTCTTTACAGACTTTACGTGTTTATTCGTCTTTGGTTTTATACCGTAAACATTCATAGGGACGTCACTCTTGCATAATATAAGGACAAAAGTTTAGTACGAGTTTTCTCCCTTAGACCATAAATCGTCGACATTCTCTCAAATCCTTTTTCAAAATGAAAATCTGTTGCTAGATCTAGTAGAAAAGTCAGAAAGGACAAACAAATTGGTAAATGTTTAGATCAATAAATTCTCGATTTCTACTTGAAATTGACCCCATTTCTCTTGATATTTTAAGTACCCGCAAATAAGCCGAGATATTTTGGGAATGATCATTCGTGGTCTTTAATTCTTCTTTGCCACCATGTGAATATTTTTTCTTTTTTCCCTCTTTTCTACCAAGTGAATATTTCCCCTTTTTTTTTTGCCTCCAAGTGAATATGTCTTCGTTTCTTTTTTTCATTGCTGCTAAGTTATCGATTGTCCTTGTTCTGTTCGTATCCACCAGGTGACTATTTTCCTTTTTCCCTTTGCTACCAAGTCAGTCTTTTTCCTTTCTTTTCTTTGGTAATGGTGTATATATGCCTTCTATTTTCTTAACTTCTAAGTGAAAATTTTCCCTTTTTTTTCATGGCAAGGAATTAACCCTTTTCCACACATTCCTGGATTTGAATGAACTTAAGAAAGAAGCCTTCTAAAAACATCGTGGGAAAAGGAGAAAATTCTGGCAACCAGCATTTTCACCTTTTTCAACAATGTTTCTTACCATTCAGAAATCGGTTCATCATAAAAGCCACAACTTTTTTGTCGTGTGCAAATTCGAATTTGTAGAAATTTGAATTCTTGTTGTTTGGTGAAGAGTTATCCCCTAGGGTGCTGAATCAATGAATTCAACCTTTACAATCAGGGCAAACAGGCAAAATTTTGATATTTCAAGTCTGCTCTTGCAAGGATATGTAACAAAATGATGGCAAATGTGTATCCAAGATCACACTGCATGTTTTGAACATTCTGATCTCGATCTGCTCTGTTCAAAAAAGCATCTTTACACAAAATGCCAAAATTTGGACTTGTCTTAAATGGAAGCATTTGCAGACAACAAATTAATACAATGTTTTCAAAAGCCGTCTACGTCAAGGCTGTTAAAAATTTGGACTGTGAGGTTAAGGGTTAAGAAATATGAAGCCAACACAAATTGAGAGCATGGGATATTTAATAACCTGCTGTGGCCTTGACCTTTGAACCTGGCTCCTGGAACTTTAGCTCTGCACATAGTCTCATCAGGTGCACATGTGTGACATATTTTCATTATGAAGGTGTCAGGAGAGATGAGATAGACACAAAAGTGCAAATAGATGGCTGGATGGACAAACAAACAAATGGGAAACCAGAGGCATAACATATGTTGATTGAATGGTGTTTTACAATGCTTTCAACCAGCATTTTCTCCTTTTTCCACAATGTGTTCTACCCTTCCAAAGGTAAATTTCCATATTTGAGTCACAATTATTTTGTTGTCTGCAAAAGCTCTCAGTTTGGCCCAGTCTAAAGTTTTGTAGTTTGGTATAGAGTTAAACACAAGATTGTATGGTTACCCTTTATCAAACAAACCTGGTTTTAATGACCCTTGGAGAGAAGCCTTTGAAAACATTGTGGGAAAAGGAGAAAATACTGGTATAAACCAGCATTTTCTACTTTTCCACAATGTTTTCTACTCTAGAAAGGACGAATTCTGCCATTTGAGCAATCTTTAATCTGTCGTCTGCAAATACTTTCAATTTGAACTGGTCTAAAATTTTGTCGTTTGTTAAAGAGTTAAGGCTTAGCTGTGTGGACACTAAATGAACTCTTTACTACACAATCCCAAGTGTCAATGACCCTGGAAGAGAATGCTTTCAAAAACATTGTGGAAACAGGAGAACATGCTGGTAACAAACATTTTCTCCTTTTCCCACAATGTTTTTAACCTTACCAAAGACAGAAATCATCACTTGAGCTACATTTTTTATCTACAAATGCTTTGAATTTGGTCGAGTCCAAGATATTGTCGTTAAAGGGTTAAGGAAATGTACTTTTCAGTCAGGACAACAATGTAAAATACTGCTATTTCAGGGATGCATTTTAAAACCAGATTACAAAGTACATGTAGTTGACAGTGTAGACTAAGCTTCAGACTATGTAATGTGCAGTCTTAATTCTTTTTACCATACAACAAAATTCTAGAACAAATCCATGTTGCAAGTATTTGCAGACAACCACTCAAATGTGGATCAAAGGATGGAGTTGGCCTTTGAAAGAGAACAAATATTGTGGGAAAAGAAGAAAATGCTGGTTTACAGCATTTTCCCCTTTTCCCACAATGTTTTTAAAGGGCTCCTTTTCAGGGTTGTTAAAACTCGGGACTGTGTGGTAAAGGGATACTCTTAATCTACACTGTCCCCAAAAACTACAAAAGCTCAGGTCAGGGCTTGAAGTAAAGGATTGCCCTTAGATCAAAGGGGTCATTTCAGGAAAGGGAGGATTTACTACTGATTCGAATTTTCTCATGAGTAACTTATATGGGGGGTAGACAAGTTGAACACCTTCAGATTAATAAAGAGGGCAAATGTTTAAAGTTTGGGGCAGGGTCATTTTAAAAACTTTTTGAATCCTAATTCAAAGAAACTGGAGGCATAGTAAAACAATAAAGAGTGCGAGAATTGTGGATCTTGGACACATTCCATACTGTAAGATTGTGGCTCTAACAATCTTTATCAAACAAAATAATTTGAGTAATTAAAAGCACCTTAATTATTGGATTTTATCTTGATAATGGGTAGTGGTCGGATTCTTCAATCGTTTAATGGTCTATGGGAGAAAACTCGTACAGCCTTCATTTTAAATTTATTAAGAGTAGCCTCCCTTGTTACAAGGCTAGCCAATGTCTGTTATGGCTTCTCGTCGAAAGAACATGCGAGTTTAGTTATGGGGAATAGTTTATGGGAAATTTTGCCACGAATTTATCAAATCTTTCCTCTTTGGGAAGTATTTATATATTAGCCTAAAGATAACTACATGACACAAAATTGCTTCCCTTTAGGCTTTAATTAAGTTTAAAATCAATTTTGCTTGCAACCCAATTTCGGTTGCAATCACTAAAAGGAGAAGCTTTCAGTACACGATTCTCTTTCCATCTTTTATTTTTACATGATTGTGAACATTTCAGTTAGAATTATTTACATCATGTCTATATAACTCAACATATTTGACAATATTTGTCGATCAAACCAGGGTAACTTAAATTACCATATGTACGCTACGATCCCTGATCGAACCAAGGGTAAATAGATATGCCACAGATATCTGGATTTTCAATTCCAGGCGTGCGTTTGACGTTCAGAACAAACGATCACATTCAAATTTCCTAGAATATATTAATATTTTTGGGGGAAAAATCTTACCTTCAAACCAAACCTATAGCTGTTATTCCATTCTTTAAAGGCCGATGATATTTACCCGACAGTCGTGTACACACTGAAGAAATTTCATACTGCGAGTCCGACTGTCGTGTACTCAATGAAGGAAAACTCGTTGGGTGCCCGACGGTCGTGCACGGACTGATGAAATTTCGTCTTGGGGGCACGATTACGTGCCCGCAATTTCCGATTTCTTCATTGAGTACACGACGCGGTCGTGTACGCACTGAAGAACTGGAGTCTTACGTACACGTGTAAATGGGTTGGGCCAAAACGCAGACTTTTACGTGAATCGGCACGGCGTAGACAGTCTCATTGGAGCACACGGCAATAGTCATTTATACAGCGTGTTACAGAACAAATGCATGCACAAGCGTAGCTGGCATCCTTTTTATACGTCCGAAGGCTCGTATTACCTCATACTGTACACCCGGTCGTCCGTCCGTCCGTTTGGAATTTCTTGTGTGCGCAACTCCTCCTACAGTTTCCATCGGAATTAGATCTATTTGAAATTTGCCACAATGGTATTCAGTCGTTTCGGCACCAAGTCATTTCTACACCCAGTCAGTTCGAAACTTTTTGGTCGTATCGACCCATATTTTGGTCAATTCGACCCACAATTTTTTTTAGCAACAAATTGTAGATAAAAAGTATTACTAATTCATTTGAGTAGGCCTACATGTATTCAAAGAGTTATCTAGATAGGGGTATCCCAAAAAGTATTTAAAGCAGATACAATTGAAATTCAGCTACATATACTATATGTGCTGTGGGAAATAACTAGTTAAATTTGCAGTGACAAGAATATGTTAATAGTTGTTTTGTGTGTGTTTGCATGACACCCTGTATAAATGACTATTGCTCCACTGAGACGGTTTACGCCGTGCTGGTTCACATAGCAGTCTGCATTTTGGTCCAATCCATTAATACGTGTACGTAAGACTCCAGTTCTTCAGTGCGTACACGACCACATCGTGTACTGAATGAAGAAATCGGAAATAGCGGGCACGTCATCGTGCCCCCAAGACGAAATTTCATCAGTCCGTGCACGACCGTCGGGCACCCAACGAGTTTTCCTTCATTGAGTACACGACAGTCGGGCACCCAAGAAGTTTTCCTTCATTGAGTACACGACATTCGTACTCGCAATATGAATTTTCTTCAGTGCGTACACGACGGTCGGGTAAATAGTCACTTTCTTCTTTAAATTTCTGGCGGTTGCTTTGTTTACTCGGTGAACTGAAATCTAAGGGAGACTACTGTCTGATTACAATATATTATTTATGTCTTTAGTTCTGTTTTTTCTTCGTTCTGGTGTTATGATGTTTTCAGAATTGTGAAAAATCCCGATTCTATCATAAAAAAAAAAAATAGGAATTAATTTCGGTTCCCCTGAAATATCGTTTTTACATCGATCGTCTTTACAGATTTTACATGTTTATTCATCTTTGGTTTTATACCGTAAACATTCCTAAGGGACGTCACTCGCATAATATAACGACGAAAATTTAGTGCGAGTTTTCTCCCATAGACCATAAATTGTCCACCTTGTCTCAAATCTTGTTTAAAAATGAAAATCTGTTATGAGTAGAAAAGTCAGAAAGGACGAACAATTTGGTGAATGTTTAGATCAGTAAATTTTCTATTTCTGCTTGAAATTGACTCCTTTTCTCCTGATATTTTCAGTACCCGCGAAAAAGCTGAGATATTTTGGGAATGATCATTCACGGTCTTTATTTCTTCTTTGCCACCATGTGAATATTTTCCTTTTTTCCCTTTTTTCTACCAAATGAATATTTCCCCAAAATGCCTCCAAATGAATATTTCTTCTTTTTTTTTTTCATTGCTACTAAGTTATCGATTGTCCTTGTTCTCTTCCTATCCACCAGGTGACTATTTTCCTTTTTTCCCTTTGCTACCAAGTCAGTCTTTTTCCTTTCTTTTCTTTGGTGATGGTGAATATATGCCTTCTACTTTCTTGACTTCTAAGTGAAAATTTTCTCTTTTTTTTTTATGTCAAGGAATTAACCCTTTACCACACAATCCTGGATTTGAATGACTTTGAGGAAGAAGTCTTCTAAAAACATTGTGGAAAAAGGAGAAAATGCTGGTTACCAGCATTTTCTTCTTTTTCCACAATGTTTTCTACCCATTCAGAAATAAAGTTCATCATTGAAGCAAAACCTAATTTGTCATTTGCAAATACTTTGAATTTGCAGGAGTCTGAATTTTTGTTGTTTGGTGAAGAGTTAAACCTTCAGGTGCTGAATCAATAGATTGAACCTTTTCAATCAGGGCAAACAGGCAAAATACTGACATTTCAAGTCTGTTATTGTTGGGATATGTAACAAAGTAATGGAGTATGTGTATCCAAGATCACGCTGCATATTTTGAACATTCTGATCTCGATCTGCAGCAGCACTGTTAAAAAAAAAAAAGCATCTCTACTCTTTCCAAAATTTGGACTTGTCTGAATTGGAAGCATTTGTAGACGACAAATTAAAACAATAATTTCAAAAGCCTAATACATCAAGGTTGTTAAAACTTGGGATTGTGTGGTAAAGGGTAAAGACATGTAGTCAACACAAATTGAGATCATATGATATTTAACCACCTGCTGTGACCTTGACCTTTGAACCTGGCTCCTGGAACTTCATCTCTGCACATTGTTTCATCAAGGTGCACACATGTGCCACATATACAGGATCTGACATGTGTTGGTGTTTGAGATAAAATTATATTATACGAGTCTACAAAAAATGATATCAAGTGAGCCTTTGGAGAGCTTAATACCATTTTCATTGTCATATAACTGTTTAACAAGAATTACACTCCATAATGTGTTAAAACATAAGAATATATGTATAATGTGTAATGAAATTTACATGAAGCCTAGTTGCTTCTTTGACAGGTACATTACCAACGAAAAATAGTTCCAAAGAAACTTGCATATACTGATTTTGTGTTGAATCTAAAGTGATTAAATTAACAACTTTATCATGATTACCAATTTTGAACATTAATTTCACACAGGAACCTAGGTAAGCAATGTTATAGAAGCGAGGTGTACAATTGCAATGTTAACCAAGTACAGCACTATTTTCTTATCTCACAAGAAAATTTGTAATGGCTGTATTAAATTGAAAACAAGGGGAGTTATGTGATAAATTTTCATAATGAAGGTTTCATGAGATATAAGATAGACACAAAATAGATGGCTGGACAGACAAACATGCAAATGGGTAACAAGAAGCATAATGTATGTTGATTTAATAGTGTTTTACACTGCTTTCAACAATACTTCAGTCATATCACAGCAACAGCTCACATATTCATGTATTTTCTGGGCTTCACTAGTACTAGGCTGGGGCTCTGAGGTGTCTTACCAAAGGACACTCCCATGAAAAACCCAATTGATTCAGTGCAGCGCCAACCTGGGGCCTCCGGGTCAGGAGTCCTACACTTTACCACTGAGCAATTCAGGACCACATAACATAAAATGAAACGTCCCTTTCGGAATTATAAATGATGACATAACCACAGTTTTCATGAAATAGTTACACGATTTATTTGACAAGCTCAGTGTGATTAAAAATTAGCACAAATATGACTTTCTTTCTTTTATTTACAGAAACATTATGACAAAAGAAGTAAAAATGTGTTGATTAACCCTTTACCACACAATCCCAAAATTTAACGATCTTGGGAAAGAAACTTTTCAAAAACATTGTGAGAAAAGGAGGAAATGCTGGTAAGCAGCATTTTCTCCTTTTCCTACAATGTTTTCTTGCCTTTTAACAGACAATTTCCATAATCTGAGCCACCTTTGTCATCTGCAAATGCTTTCGATTTGGACCGTACTAAAATTTTGTCGATTGGTAAATGGTTTATTTGTTGCAAATTTAATATAAGATGAATTCAAGGTTTCATGATAAGTAACAATCATAACTGAGGGATAAAATCTAGTGCCTAAGGTAAAGTAAAATACTGGTAGTTTTGTAGTTTTAAAAATTTTTATAGGAAAAAATAAACAATATAAAATATATATACACAGTGGAAACTTTTGTTTATACTTTTTTTTTTTTCAAATGAAGTTTATCAATACATAACACATGTATACAGTAACGCCTTAATAATATAAACATGCAAGGGAACCAAATTTGAAACCCTTTGTCAAATGATACTGTGTTTGGATTACCCTGAGAAAGAAGATTTTGCTGGTCACCAGCATTTTCTCCTTTTCTTAAAGCCCCTTTCACAATTTCAGTTGCCTTTGCGTCAGGAGTAGACCAAGATGAGACTGCATAAAATGTGCAGTATGATCCTTGATCTACACATTCTACTTTGCCAAGACCTTCAGGACAAAACCAACTTTTGAAATTGCAACTATTTGCGTCCCATTTCTTTCCATTAGGGTTTATTTCATGCTCTTAGAGTTAACCCTTAACAACAAAACAAAATTTTAGACTGGTCTGAATTGAAAGCATTTTTAGATGACAAGTACTGTATTAGAGGAATTTTTTGCGGTGTGGAAATTTTTGCGATTTCGTGAATTTGAAAAATTCGCAAACTTTTCTGTTTGCATATTTTACCACAAATGGGTGAAATAAGCAATAAACAACAAGATGCCTGGAACATGCGTATATAGAAAAATGTGGCCCTAAAGATAGGATCTGTCTTTAAACAGCAGAAAAAATTGTGGGGAAAGGAGAAAATACTGGTTACCAGCCCTCTCCCTTGTGATCGTTAAAACTCAGGATTGTTTGGGAAAGGCTGAAATCAAAATTTCAAAATTACCGGTACTGTATATTCCAATGACCCCAGTCACTCAACATGCATCAAATATCACATAACAATAAAGTTAACAATGTGACAAGTTTTCCCACACAACAGAAATGCCAAGATATCAGCTAACTTTCTTTAATAAAGACTGGGATTCCTGCTCCTCGTCTAACTCTTCCTCCTCTCTTCCCTCTTCATTATCATCTGTACTTCTTGTGTCAACTTTCTCTTGTTTGCCCTTGTCTAGTAAAGTGCTAGTTTCTGTGCTGTCAGGTATATGTGTAGTCAGGTCATGATCACTCTGTGCTTCTTCTTCCAAATCCTTTTGGTCCATTTCATCAGATAATGGCTGCTTTTCATTCTCATTAGGCTCTTCTTGTTGAAGACCAGTTTCTCCTTCGACAGGTTTATTGGTGGTTTCAATACTTGCAGTATTACTATCATCATTTTCTTCTTCAACTATTTCATTTATATTGTCAGGTACAGTATGCTGCTGATCAGTGATCACTGGATATATTTCTTCTAAGTCATCTCCTACTTTTCCATCAGACTTTCTTTTCTCAAAAGCTTTCTTGGCAATATCCAGTAACTGTGCCGTTTCTGACTTTCCTGTCTGTTCCACCAGCTTTCGAAACTGACTGTCTCGCTTTTGCAGGAGAGTGTAAGGAACATCAAACTCCGCCACATGACCTTCATCCAGTAGCTACAAATAACAAAAATGTTGTATAATATGTAGCATTTAATTCATTAAATGAAAAAAAAAAAATCAATTTTAAGATCTCTCATAAACTAAGTCAAATTACATGAAGGATAAACTTCAGAAAAAATGGAAAAATAACAGAAATTGGCTGTATTTAGGACATCATGGAAATAGGAGCAATTACTTATTGCAAGCAATCGCTCCTCTGCCAATAATGTTTGTTAAAAGGTACCAACTACATGGACAAAAGTTTTTCTATGCAGCAATAAGTTCAGAAGACTTTTGGTTTTTTGCCTTGTAAGAGCAGGAGTTGGAAGGAAAAAGAATACAAGAACTGACTAAAGTGTTTATTGTTTCACCTTTTCCTCTTTACTGCTTACCAACTTCAACAATGTTTTACCAAGCCCAGTAGGGCAGTTGGTAGTGTACAGGACTTGAGAACAGGGGGTCAATGGTCTGAATCCCCAGCTTGGCCAATTTCTTTCTGAGGACTGATGATAGTCATTGCAGCAAGATTCATTCCTCTCTAACCGCTGATCATTGTTTCCACTATTGTTATGTGGCCAGTGGCATGAGGACATCCTCCAAGAAAGCATGGATAGAGGCACTGGCCATGCGATATAAATGAAATACTGCTGAAAACATTGTTGAACATCATACAATCAACAATGTTTATCATAATTATCCTTTCCTATACCACCAAGCAAAACATCTTATTTCTGGTAACTAGTATTTTCTCCTTTCATCACAATGTTTTATATCCTTTCAAAGATAAATTACATCATTTGAGCCACATGTGATTTGATGTTTGAAAATGCTTTCATTATGGTTGGGTCTAAAATTTTGTTATTTAGAGTACATGTATCAACCCTTTACCACACAACTCCCATTTTAACGACCCTGAAAAAGAAGGCTTTTGAAGCCATTGTGGGTAAAGGAGAAAATGCTGGTAATCAGCATTTTCTCTTTTTCCCACAAAGTTTTCTATCCTGTCGAAAACAAATCTCATTATTTTAGCTATTATTCAATTTGTCATCTGAAAATGCTTTCAATTCGGTTCAGTTGAACATTTGGCTGTTATTTACAGCATATAAACTTACGAGCAGTCTATAAACTTTGGAGAAGTCTATAAACTTACAAGTAGCCTATAAACTTACGAGCAGTCTACAAACTTACGAGCAGTCTACAAACTTACGAGCAGTCTTCAAACTTACAAGTAGTCTATAAACTTATGAGCATTCAAAAAACTTACAAGCAGTCTATAACCTTACGAGCAGTCAAAAAACTTACAAGCAGCCTATAACCTTACGAGCAGTCTTTAAATTTACAAGCAGTCTATAAATTTATGAGCAGTTTACAAACTTACAAGGAGTCTATCTGAGTCCATGATGGTGTTCAGTCTGTGTGCTATAGTAAGTACAGTGCAGTTGTTAAACTTCTCCCTGATTGTCTCTTGTATAAGTGCATCCGTCCTGCAATACAGCAAGTAACATGTACAGGGAAAAGTAACATGTATATATGTATAACTCTCAACCAAATGACAAAATTTTATAATCCAAATTGAAAGTATTTGCAGATGAAAAATGAAATGATGCACAAATTATAAATCTGTTTTTGAAAGGGTAGAAAACATTATGGGAAAAGGAGAATATGCTGGTTACCAGCATTTTCTCCTTTTCCCACACACTTTTTTCAAAACTCCTTCTCCTAGGGGGTCATTAAAACTCGGGATTATGTGGTAAAAGGTTACACAAGAGCACTGCATGTGGGTACCAACACTCTGGTGCAGTTGCTTTCATTGAAAATTCTAAGTTGAATAAGGGGCATAACTGTGTAAAAAATTTGATGGTTACTTCCCCTGTTGTACGTTCCTGTTTTGATAGGTAAATACTAGTCCAAGTTTGAAGAAAATATCTTAAGTAATGACAGAAATATTGTAAAATGTCAAAATTTTTGCATGACAACAACACAGAAAAAAATGCCAGGGCTATGACAATACCTTGATGTTTTCTTTGAAAATAGCCAAGCTAATAATTTACTGCATAATTATACAAGAGGGTTTATACACAAGATTGTGATAGTTTCTAGAAATACCTTGGGTCAACGTTAGCTGTGGCCTCATCAATCATCAGAATCTTGTTATCTCGGAGAATGGCTCGTGCCAGACATATCAACTGCCGTTGCCCAACACTGAAGTTTATCCCTCCTTCTGACACTTCTGTGTCCAGTCCATGTGGAAGATCTTCAATGGCTTGTTTTAACTGAACCTGCAGATAGACAAGAGCACTGCATGCAAGTGCATAACTGACAAAAATACTTTGTTACCTGCCCCTGTTGATTAGGTTCCCCTGTTGACAGTTAACAAAATAACAAAAATATCATGACATGTCAAAGTTTTTTGATGATGGCAATGGCACAAAAGACAACAATCCTGTAACAATATGTTGATATTTTCTTTGAAAACAGCCGTGCTAACAAGCAAAATGCATCTGTCCTTTAACTCTTTGCCACACATGAAAATATTTTTGACTGGTCCAAATTCAAAGAATTTGCAGACGACATATTAAATGTGGCTCGAATGATTTGATTCGTTTCTGAAGGGTTAGAAAACAACATGGGAAAAGTAGAAATTGCTGGTTATCAGCATTTACCATGGCTGAAATGACAGAATTGTCAAAGTAAATAAAATTTAGATTGAATGTCAAAAAGCCAGTAACCAGCTTTTTTTTCTTTGCCCTTTAACCCTTTACCACACAATCCCGACTTTTAACGACCCTGAGAAAGAAGCCTTTTGAAAACATTGTGGGAAAAGGAGAAAATGCTGGTAACCAGCATTTTCTCCTTTTCCCACAATGTTTTCTACCCTTCTCAAACCAAATTTCAATTTTTTAGTCACCTTTATTTTGTTGTCTGCAAATGCTTTGAATCTGGACCAGTCTAAAATTTTCTCGTGTGGTAAAGAGTTAAGTTTTCAAAAGCTTTCTTCCACAAGCTGTTAACAATACTGGATTGTTTCACTGAAAAAATGATGTATTCTTACCTCTTCAAGAGATTTCCATAGTATATCATCACTATGGTTACTAAATGGATCTAAATTCCGTCTTAAAGTGCCAGTGAATAAAACAGGGTCCTGCAAAAGTTGTCATAATTCAATAGTAAATTCTAAATATAACACAATTCTGCAATAAATGCTATACAGAGAAAAGAGTTATAACGAAAAAAAAAGTCTATAATAACACAAATGGGTTTCGTCAAAAAATCTAGTCATATACATATACAGGCTACCGAGACAGAAATTAAAACATCCAGGTGATAAATATCTAATGTCAGAATCGTTCAATCTCCCAAGTATCAGGTGCTATATTCACTAACCATTCTTAATTCAACATTTTTCAGAGGTTACAATTTCTTAATGGGCTATGAAGCCTATTAAGGTATTTCTAGATGTTGTGCCAGGATTTTGCAAAGGCTGTGGGAATATCACATGATCATTTACATGTGCTGATGATTTAAGATTATATTCAAGTAAGTAGGATCATATCATTTGATTTTATTTAAATGGACAGAGTTACAGTTGCACAGCAACAATCCGGTATCTTAACACAAAATTTACACCATTTCAAAATCTCTTCACAACAAGGAAAAAATGTAGACTGGTCCATAATAAAAGCACTTGCAAATGACAATTTAGATGTGACAAAATTTGTCCTTGATAGGACAGAAAACATTGTGGAAAAAGGAGAAAAATGCTGGTTACCAGCATTTTCTCTTTTTCCCAATATGTTTTCAAAAGCCTTCTCCCTCAGGCTCGTTAAAAGTCAAGACTGATAAGTAACAAGCTAACGAGCGACAGCAATTTATGGAAGAAGCCCGTAATGACCAAAGCTCGTTTTGCGGTAACACCGTTCTAGATTTTCAAAAATAAAATTCTGACTTCGTTCTTGGTTTAAGTCTTAATCTAGAAGGGCATGGCTAAAAATCGTGTATCTTCCGGTTAGTCGCACAGCATCATAATCTTTCACACATTTACCTGATCGGTCGAAAATGACAAAAATTACCTATCGGATTATTAGCTAAAAATCATCGTCAGTTTAATGAGTTCAGATTATCTACTTTCCTACTTACTTTCTGAACATTAAACGTCTATTTTGTATAAATATACACAATGATCTATGCTAGAAAATGATGACGTCATTGATCATACTATTTTTACGTCATGCACATGCCTTTCTTTCACGGAAAATATTGTGTTGAAGAAATCATTTCAAAACTAGTTCTTTTGACTGTTTCAAAATGCTATTCATAGTGAAAGACATATTTGCGTTGTTGTTGTTGTTTCATAATAAATAAGTTCTAATCTGTGAAAAGGGGGCTCAATGCATCTGCAAAAGCTATCGACCCAGGTCAACCTGTGCAGTCAATATAAGCTGACCTGGGTCAAAACTCTTTGCTATTGATCAATTTCCTGCATGTCAAAGGACCAGTATGCATGCCTCGTGATTCAGTCGATTATCATAGACAATGGATTATATGGATCTATCATTATGTGATGACTTGCTTACCAGTATGATGCCTCGCAGAGATGTATTAAACTTCCTTATTCAAACGTTATAAAGCTTCTGGATAGATCTAAAAGTTTTTTTTTTTTCAATAAGCTAGATATCTAGATCTATCCGGTAGCACTGCAAATTTTTTCCCCAGGAATGATGAGAGATCTAGGCTAGTTATTGCAACAGAATTCATTCCTCTTTCTACACTGATCACTGTTTCAACGATGGAAGTGTAGGAAAGAAGATGGCAAAAAAAAAGCTATAAATAATCTCATTCTGGCAATCTTTGCCCTCTGATTAAAGAAAGTGCAGGTAAAGCATGGGTAGGTGCACTGGCCGCCATGACAGATCTATAAGTGAAATAACGTCGAAGAACAGCGTTCAACACCCTAGATGATCTACATAAAGAATCGGGTTGGGGAACTTGGTTATCGCAGATACAAACACAGTTCTCTAATCACTTCGTTTTATAAAATGTTCTTTAAAAATATGCTATCACTCCAAGTTATTTGACTCTGAACCCAAGTTAACCAAATTGTCCAAGAACTGTCTTTATTTTGTTAAGAGAATCCGGGACCGTTTGCCCTATTTCTCATTTAGATCTCTATAGATCTACATCTACGAAAGAAAAATCATGCTACTTTTGACAACGCTCAAAATTAGTTTGGGCAAAATCGGGATTCGAACTGAAAAACCTTTGATTTCAAGATTTAGCTCTTCATTCGAATTTCATATATGAGATATTTATCCCACAAATCAGTCACGTCGCTCGTATTGAGGCTTTGCCTTTTTCATATTACAGTTATGAGAGATTTACCTGTGGAATGATGGATATCTTATTCCTAAGATCATGCAGACCTATTTCTCTGATGTTGACATCATCTATATATATGTTTCCCGAGGGCTCCACCAGTCGAAACAACATTGTTATCAGTGAACTTTTACCTGCCCCTGTTCTACCCACAATTCCAATCTGAAATGATAATGAATATACTGGTATTACTTAAAAAAAGAGAACTTTCTCCTTCTTACAGCCAACTTTGAACACATTGTTATTCAAAACTAGAAGACTGCCCAGGGGCAAATTGTCGAACCCATCATGGGTTCAGACAATTTTATCTTTGACTTTTAAGTGTGACCTTGGCCTTGGATCTACTTGAACAAATGATTCAAATAACACTTCTACTGGTAAAGAAGAACATATGTGTATTTTTTTTCCTTTAAATCTACTGATAAATGTAGAAGTTGTGGCTCGGACAAGCTTCATTCATAACAATTTTATCATTTGACCTTCAAGTTTGACCTTGACCTTGGACCTACCAAAACAAATGTTTCAAATAGCAATTCTTTACATAAAGGAAAGCAAGTGTGCTAAACTGTTTTGAAATCCATCCATAAATGTAGAAGTTCTGGTTTGGACAAATTTGAACAAATGGACAGACCTGCAGACAGATGGATGCACAAACACCGAAGCGACATTGTGACAATTATGTCTCATCACCGCAGGCAAGCTCCACAAAACTTTTATTCATCTTGACCAAGACATATCACTTTGGTGTATGTGACATAGAGACATACATGGTGATATATGAATAAGCTTGTTTATCTATCTGTCCTTTATGGTCGTATCTCACACCAAAACTTAGATATGGCTAAACTCATGGAATTCTTTTATAAAAGGGTAGAAAACATTGTGAGAAAAGGAGAAAATGCCGGCAACCAGCATTCTCTCCTTTATCCACAATGTTTTCAAAAGTCTACTTCTATAGGGACATTTTGTGTGAAAGCAGCCAGTGGCTTGGAAAGAAAATTGTGCGGAGTACTGGTAAAAGAGACTCCATGAAAGCATGGATAGGTGCACTGGCCGCCGCGACATAACTGAAATAATGTTGAAAACGGCGTTAAACACCAAACAATCAATAAATCAATCTATAGGGCCGTTAAAATTTGGGTTTGTGTGGTAAAGAGTTAATAAAGGTTGTTTGCTAAACTCTTTAACACACAATCCCCAAGTATCAATAACCCTGAGGTAACAGCCTTTTGAAAACCTAGTGGGTAAAAGAGAGAATGCTGGTAACCAGCATTTCTACACTTTCACATATAATTGCCATCATTTCAGGTACATTTTATTTGTAACCAGTATTTTCTCTTTTCCCCACAAGATTTTCTACACTTTCAGGTATAATTGCCATCATTTCCATTACATTTCATTTGTTATTTGCGAATGCTTTCAATTTGGACAAGTTTAAAATTTTATTGTTTTGTAAAAAGTTAATAAATTCTGCCACTGTGACAGACTTGACTATACTTGTCTTGCGTACCTTTTCTTTAGCACCGATTGCAAAATTGAGGTCTTTCAGTACAAGAGGCGAGTCCGGGAAATATCTCAGACAAGCATTCCTCACGTCTATCATGCCATTTTGTGGCCAATCAGGGGGCGGTTTCTTTTTGTCTTCTGTCTCTAGGGGAGCTTCGGAGGGAAGGTTCATGTAGGTTAGCACTCTCTCTACAGATATCATCTGAAATACAAAAAGTGTACTGCATGGAGGTGTCAATGCTCCGCTGCAGTTGATTTTTGTAAAAATTTCAAGTTGACAAAGGGGCATAAATATGTCAAAAATATGTTGATGGCTATCTGCCCCTGTTGTATGGATTCCCCTTTTGATAGTTAACAACTAGTCCAAGTTTGAAGTAAATATCTTCAGTAATGACAGAGATATTATAAAAAGGTTTTTTTGAAAATGCTTAGTCAAACAAGAGGGCCATTGGCCCTGAAGCGCTAACCTGAGTAAAGTCATTTAGGGTATTACTCGAACAAATTCACCTGAAATTGACCTTTATGCAATAAATTATTAGAAAGTGAATATTTTTATCATTGTGTATATTTGGATGGTACGGAAATTCTGTTAACGGTAAAGGTTGGGTTTGACCCTTTCAGTGCCACAGTTAAAATAAGAAGCTTTTGCAAATGACATGGATCAAGATCAGACTGAATAGAAAAAGCATCTTTGATCAGTGTCATCTGCCACATAGTACCAATTTAAACCAACAAAATTATGTGTATTTAATGCATTTAAAGTATTCTGTAAAAACACGAAAAATCTATTGGCTGTATTAAGAGTTGAAAATCATTCGTGCAATTCCGCATTCAGATGACAATAGCCCAAGCTAAGTTTGGATAGCAATTCACGCATGTAATATATGGCAATAGAAGTCATTTATTTTATGTCAGTTTGTTCGAGTAACAGATAAAGGTGAAGAGATCTTGGATGTGATGATGTAAAACACATGAATGTAAGTGACCTGCATTTTGTCCAATATGTCACCATGACAAATATACTTACCATGTTTCTTGTGTATCAGGCTGAAAATGTGGCCTGTAGACTGCGCTAAAAGATTTTTCTAAGATTTGGCCCAATGACCTACTTTTTGACCTGAAGTGACCAAATTTCTAACTTTACCAGATATCATCAACACAAGTTTGATGAGTATCAGACAGAAAATATGGCCTCCAGAGTGCACACAAGGTTTGTCTTAATCAAACTGAATGCATTTGCAGACAACAAAATAATAAAAGGCAGCTCAATGATGATTTCTATTTCTGATAGGGTAGAAAACATTGTGGGAAAATGGAGAAAATGCTGATTATCAGCATTTTCTCCATTTTCCCACAATGTTTTCAAAACTTCTCCTTCCGAGACGTTAAAACTCAGGGATTGTTTGGTAAAGGATTAACAGCTTATTGCTAAATATCATAATTCAGTTGTCTTTCAATATTGCCATTTTTATCTTCAATTCCAACACGTAGCAAGAACTTTACTTCCCTAGGCTCACCTGATTTTCTACTTCAGCACTTTGCCTCACGCCCCACTGAAACATACCCATCAAGGTCATTGCATAGGTCATGGACAGACCTACCAACCCAGCACTTAAACCTGAAACATAGAGCAAAACATACTTTGTTGTTCAAGGTCATAGCATAGGTCACATTATGATATTCTTTTCATGGCATAGGTCATAGGTAGACCGACCAAACCAGCACTTAAACCTGGAACATAGAGCAAAGCACATGATCTTGTTCAATTCTTGAGCATTTACAAGCAGACTTCTGAAAATTGTATCTTGCACATTCACAGTTTCTGATTAACTCTTTACCCCAACAACATATTTTACACTCATCGTATGATTAATTGAATAATGTTTTTACGCCACTTTCAGTTACATCATAGTGATAGCTCACATATTCATGCATGTTTCAGCAGTACTAGGCTAGGGCTCTGAAATGTCTTGCCAAAGGACATTCCCACCAAAAGGCCAGAGCTTCAAGTGAGGCTAAAACCCCTGCCTTCCAGGTTATGAGTTTTACACTTTACTTATTTATTTATTGTTTATTGTATGGTGTTTAACACTGTTTTTAACACTATTTCATTTATATCCAGGCGGCCAGTGTACCTATCCATGCTTTCCTGAGTCTCTTTCACCAGTACTCCACACAATTTTCTTTCCAAGCTACTGGCTGCTTTCCCACATAACGATCATCAAGACAATGGTCAGCAGTGGGAGAGGAATGAATCCTGTTACAATGACTATCATCAATCCTCGGAAAGAAATTGGCCGAGCTGGGGATCGAACCCATGACAACCTGTTCTCAAGTCCTCAACACTACCAACTGAGCTACTGGGGCTCGCCTACACTTTACTACTCAGCCACACAGGATCCAAATTGAAAGCATTTGCAGAGGACAAATTAAGTGTGGCTCAAATGACTGGATTATCTATGAAAGGTTAAAAACCATTGTAGGGAAAGGAGAAAATGCTGGTTAGTGGTTACCAGCATTTCTCCTTTTCCCACAGTTTTTTCATAAGACTTCTGCAGGATTGTTAAAAGTCAGGATCATGCAATAAAGGATTAAGAGAAAGATTCAAAACAATGTTAGCAAAAATTGAGCGAAGAGCTAGCAACAAAATGAACCACTATAAAGTACAATGTGCAAAAAGAGTTTGAGAAGAGACAATTCTTGTAATTATCAAAGTTTCAATTCAGTGACAGCAAAACTGATGATCTTGTTTGACATTTAAGCCATGCTCTGTGAAAAGGCGGCTTAATGTATCTGCAAAAACCATAACCCATGTGGCCTGAGCAGTCCACACACGGGTGTGGAATTCCTATGCCCGACTTGTCCGACTCGGGACTTTTTGCCGGGAGACACACAGATTTTTCTAGAGCCCTTGTCGGCGGGCAAGCGAATTTCAGAGCCATACATACTGAGAAAATGCCGTTTTTATATCAATGACGATCCTCAAACGCTCTATTTATTCAAACTTTTGTATAATCCACGTCTGTACTTCGTAGAAATAGACACTCTTACGTTACAAACTATTTTATTTTCAATAGAAAAACAAGCTATCTGTTGGCCCTATTGGCCATATCTAGGCAAATATGCAGTGTTGTAGTAATATGATGCCTGGTAAAATAGTCGCGGAGTGGTTTTTCTTGCACCAAACAGAAAATTCACTATTAGATCTGGTGGTTCAAAGATCCTGAAAAGCATAAATCTAAAGGGCAGAGAGAGCCTGTGTTTAAGGATAGCTGATTTGCTGCCTTTTATTGACACCGACAGGACGATAGTTCCAATAGGCTACGTTACTGTCATGTTTGTAGAATGTTTCTTTAGTCCGCAGATATGAACTCAGCTCTGTTCTTGGGTAAATCTCAGCCTCAGGGTTCCAAGTCACATACACATGTGCATAATTCACACATTTAATTGAATAATCACGCACAGAAATATGAAGTGAAACAGGCAGGCAAGCACAGGTCTCATTTCTCCCGTTGTCGATCGCCTGTGGCGCCAATTGGTACAAGTTAAAAAGAAATACATGTATCTCCAAAACTGAAGCACTAGAGAACCTGCAGGCAACAAGTCATGTCTATGCTTTATGTTTGAAATATCAAAACTCTGACACACACAATAAATATCAAGTGTGAAGGACACACGAGTCGCTCTTTCTCACAGCTAATCAAGGTGGTATGTTTTATATGTAAACCTATTAATTATATTAATGCGCATATCTCGTATAAAATTATAGATTTGAAGTTATATGCAACCCTAATTGACAAATTTAAGTCAAATCATGCAGAAATACCATTCCAAAAATTAATTAGCATGAAACAAAGATCGCTACAAAAAATGCGGAAACCCATGACACAATAAAAGTCGGTATGATATTGTCCCATCAAAAGCATTTCAAACTGCCTATTTGACTTTGATGATGACTTTAAACGGTTTATTTACATAAATCACTTTGTAAAACAAAAAGTGAAAGCTAATAAGTGTCTGAACCTGACAGTAAAATGGTAATTCTACTGGCCATCAGGTTGGAAGTTGTCACTCTGAACCTGGTACCATGAATAAGACAAAGTTACAAGCAACTTCTTTTTTCACCATATTGTTTTTAAGAGTGAGATTCATCAAAACAAATTTACAGTACACCACTGATTTACTCTATTTATTTGGACAACTCCGGACAAGTAGAAAAGTCAGTCCAACTTGTCCGTGGACAAGTGGGAAAATTGAACTAGAGGCCCTTGAGGGCCTGATATCGCTCTACTGGCAGTGATTTTGCTTTTTTGCTAGCATACATTATTAAATTCAGGACGCAAAATGAAAAAAGACAAAAAAAAACACACACAAAAAAAAGGGCTTGAACCTAGTAAGAACTGTTACAAAACAATCCCAGCAAATTCAAAGAAATGTGACAAATAATGTGAACTTCGTTGACTAAACAATACTAAGTTATCAAATGGCTGTTTTTCCTGAATAGATTAGTAGATTTTCTTCAGTTTTGATAGAGTTCAATCCCTAAATGAACTAAACAATCTTTGAAAGTTTCAAAAGAATTGGATCAAAACTGTGGACTTCATTGCCTAAACAAGAAATGGAAATTTTCAACTTTAAATGGCTACGTTTCCCATAGTGTTCGTTGGATTTTTTTCAAAATCGATACAGTTCAAGCTATTGATAAGATAAACAAACTATACACATTTCACAAAAATCTGACAACAAATGTAGACTTTATCGCATAAACAAGCAATGGAAATTTTTAACTTGAAATGGCAACTTTTCCCTTATTGTTTGTTGAATTTTTTTCAAAATCAATACCGTTCAAGCTATTGGTAAGATAAACAAACTGTGCAAGTTTCATTAAAAATTGACCAGAAATGCAGACTTAATCGCACAAACAAGCAATGGAAACTTTCAACTTCAAATGGCTACTTTTCCCATACTGTTTGTAAGATTTTTTTCAAAATCAATAGGATTGAAGCTATTGATAAGATAAATAAACTGTGCAAGTTTCACGAAAACCTGACCACAAATGCAGACTTTATCGCGTAAACAAGAAATGCAAATTTTCAACTTGAAATGACTACTTCTCCCATACTGTTTTTCTGGATTTTTTTCAAAATCAATAGGGTTGAAGCTATTGATGAGATAAACAAACTGTGCAAGTTTCACGAAAATCTGACCACAAATGCAGACTTTATCGCGTAAACAAGAAATGGAAATTTTCAACTTGAAATGGCTACTTTTCCCATACTGTTTGTTGGATTTTTTTCAAAATCAATAGGGTTGAAGCTATTGATGAGATAAACAAACTGTGCAAGTTTCACGAAAATCTGACCACAAATGCAGACTTTATCACGTAAACAAGAAATGGAAATTTTCAACTTCAAATGGCTACTTTTCCTATACCGTTCGTTGGATTTTTTTCAAAATCAATAGGGTTGAAGCTATTGATGAGATAAACATACTGGGCAAGTTTCACGAAAATCTGACAACAAATGCAGACTTTATCGCGTATACAAGAAAAAGAGTAACGGACGGACGACGGGAACCGTACCATGACATAAGCTCTGCTGGCTTTCGGCCAGTAGAGCTAAAAATTGCACACCCCTGACATAGGCTAAAATGGGTATAAACTTTTGTTATTTGTAAATTTTCTGCATAGCCAAAGACCAGTCTATCTCCAGATTCAGTGGATTATTATAAATAAATAAACAGATTTCATGGATCCATAATCTTATGATGACTTGACGACTCACCAAGATGCATTAAAGCCCTGGTTGCCAAAGCATGGCTGGTATATAAATGCAAAGACAACAAGAGGCTGATTAAAGTACACGCTTAAGCCAAAATCGTAGGGTTTTTTCCCCTCTCTCTTTTTTCTTTTTCTTTTTTTTTTTTGGAGAAGGGGGGCGGGGTTTACAGAATGCGTTAATCATATACATACTTTCAGATGCCAGGACACAACTGAAGGACACTGCTGCTACAAACATGGCACATAACCAGTCTAATCTAACAGCCAGCCATCTAGAAGCTGTCAGAAACAGGAACCAAGCCTCTGTGTGAAGGTCCTGATGATTATCAAACTCTTCCACAAACTTTTCTTGTACCCCAAATGCTCGAATAGTCTGAAGCCCTTGTAGGGAGGCACTCAGGTGGGAAAATACAGGGCTTCTAGCTGTAATAAATACCTTACTTCATAAACGCCATTTGATGGTCAAAACATAACTTTATAATTTCACCAGAATTGATTTTGATTTACTACACATATTCCATAACAGCATCAAGAAAAAAAGCAAGTTGCTGATCCAGACACCAGGGGCTGTACTCACCAAGCATTCTTAAGAATATTCATAGTCTGGTTCTAGATTTAGAAAGTAACACAACTTCTGATTGGACAAACCATTTGGTTTAGCCAATCAGAGGTTGAGTTACTTTCAAATTTAGAAAATTCTGGAGAAAAAGCCTAAGCATGTTCTTTAGAATTGTTGGTGAAACGGACTCAAGTAGATAATACCAGAGAAGTCACAAAATTTGAAACCATGATTGAGTAAATTCTTTGATTGGCACAATTTCAGATTGGCTCAACCAAACAGTTCAGTCCTTTAGTTCAGCCAATCTGAGATTGTGCTACTTTAAAATTTAGAAAACTCTTGAGAGTTAAACTAACAGTGTTTTAATGGTTGGGGAATACAAGCCTAGGATGTTCTTCATTTCTTCATTCATGAACACCAAAATGCAACAATTTCAAACAGGGCTATGCTGAAATTTAGTTAGAACTGTCAAAAAGGTGACTTGATTATCCATCAAGTGCTTTCGTAGACAGGGTGTGCATTGTGCACAAAAATATCTAAATTTAGGGGAAGAAGCTGTTTGAATTGTTGTTGATCCATTTGTAAAAAGTATCGACCAATGTCAGCCTACACAGTCTGCACAGGCTGACATGGGTTGAAACTTTATTGCACAATTTTCTCCCATAATTCAGTTAGTTGTGAGACAAAAATGTTTTTATGGACCTATAATTATGAGACAACTAGCTTGATATAATGCATCACAGACATTCACATAAAACCTATTTTGCCACAGCATCTCTCATATTTATTTCCTAGAGTATAATTACAAGCTTCATATAAACAGTCTTACTTGTTCCTTCTAATCGTTTGATATGGCGTGAAGTTCGGAGGTAGTAGCGCCGTATGACTAAGAACAGGATGATAAGAGGTAAGACAGGAATGAATACCCACGGGTTAACCACGCCAGCTACTATAATAATGCCCAAAATCAATAAGCCACACTGAAAAAGGAACAAAAGCATTAACAAATTATCTCCAAGAACGAACTGCAGTAGATTACTTTTTAAAATCTTTTACATACATGTAAAAAATGTATAACCATATCTATTTCATTACATTGCAAACACAGAAAATGCTTAACCCTTTACCACACAATCCAGAATTTTCACAACCCTAGGAAAGAAGCCCTTTGAAAACATGGTGGGAAAAAGAGAAAATGCTGGTAACCAGCATTTTCTCGTTTTCTCACAGTGTTTTCCATCGTACCTAAGAAAAATTCCAACATTTTGGCCACATCTGATTTGTTGCTTGCACATGCCTTCAATTTGGATAAGCCTAGATATTTATCATTAGATAGAGAGGTTAGATGATATATTTCTCATTTCAATATAATGTTTTTACAAAGGTATCTATATATTTTGAAATTGCCCCTCCACAGAAAGCCAAGAGGTAAAGCTTACAAAAATTTGACAAAAAATAATAAATTTATGAACTGAACTCATAAAGCACCTTGCACAACTATAGATGCTTTTGTGGCCAGTGTAGATACAGACCAGGCTGCACAAAATGTGCAACCTGGTCCTTGATCTACACTGTCCGCTTAGATTAAACACAATAGACAAAAAGCAAACCATCAAATTGCAATTAATTCGGTCTTATTCCTAGTCTGAATATGTATGTTGGGTTTATTTGGCACTCTGACAGTTAACATACCTGTACAAAATCAAAAAATGTGATAGGTAACAAATCATCCATGTGACCTATATCTTTGGAAAATCTGTTTAATACTCGACCTGAAATAATGCAAATAAATATCTTTTAATGCCTACTTTAAATCATTTATCATTAATTTGCAGGTACTCTCAACACAGAGTCAATATCATGTTAACTCTTTCAGCGCCAAATATATAAACTCAACCATTTTTGACGGCTGAAAATATAGTCCACTAAAACTTTGAAAAATTTTAATTTTATGGACTTGACTGGCAAGCGGAAGGTATAGATCTAAATTTAGACTGCATGTTCTGTGCAGTTTGATCTTGATCTATGCTGCCCGCAAAAACCCCAGTTTTCGTCTATGGCGCCGAAAAGGTTAATAGTTATATATCAAAAATTGTGTGCCCCTGTATGCCGGTCGTTACCTGTCAAACTGTAATTATCTATTTGCAAGAAAGATTACAGCTCTCAGTCAACTGATCTGAGATAAACTGAGTGAGAAACCTGAGTCCATTTTCATCAATCATTCTTCAGGACATTTTAATCTAATACATAATAGAATTAAAAAGTAATACAACTTCTGATTGGCTAAACCATTCAATATAAGCAATCAGAGGCTGTGTTACTTTCAGATTTTGAAAATTTTTGAGACTACGACTAAGAATGTTCTTAAGAATGCTTGATGAATACAGAACCTGGTCTCAAAGTATTGTAGACCATTTGCAAAGTGAAAATATATACTCCTTTCCTCCTGTCCACATCAAGTTCATATGTCTCTGCTAACCAATCAAATTTTGTAGATTTTCACTTGTTATAGAGATGCTGTCACTTAATTTTGTCAATTATATTTAAACCAAAGCAAACCTACTTTATCAATCCAGTTTCTACATAGAGTTTGACTCTTTACCACATGACAAAAATGTAGACTTATCTAAATTGAAAGCACTTGCAGACGACAATTGAATTGTGGCTGAATTAATGGAATATAACTTTGATAGGGTAGAAAATATTGTGGGAAAAGGAGAAAATGCTGGTTACCAGCATTTTCTCCTTTTCCCGCAATAGTTTCAAAAGGCTTCTTCCTAATGGTCATTAAAAGTTGGGATTGTGTGGTAAACGGTTAAATATTTAGACACCTGCTGGTATAAGTGTTTTGATTCTTTACAACACATAAACTTGGACTTGTCCAAATCGAAAGCAATTGCAGATGACAAATTAGTGTAGCTCAGATGATAGAAATTGCTTACAAAAATAGAGAAAACATTGTGAGAAAAGGAGAAAATGCTGGTTACCAGCATTTTCTCCTTTTCCCACTTTTTCAAATGCCTTCTTTCTCAGAGTCGTTAAAACCTGGCATTGTTTGGTAAAGGGTTACAAACTAGATACCAAAAGAAAAAGAAAAATACAACAACTTACCAATCGGGTTTGTGTCAAAAAATCCAATATGAGCTCGTAAAATGCTGGAAAACATTTTATTATGTAAATTCTGTGATGCATCAACGGCCACCTTAAAGAACATGAGAGCTCTCAAAAGGCCGAGTAGAAAGACACTGGCAATAATTCCACTAAACACTGAAATGTTGAAGTGTGTGTCCACATAGGGAATGGTAATGTTTGTTACATTCAAGCCTATACTGCGTAAATCTTCATCCTCCGTTATGGCTGAATATCTGGCTTCTTCTTCATTTGACCTGTAAAAAACATTCTGCTTAACCCTCTACCAAACAATCCCATGTTTGAACGACCCTAAGAAAGATTTGCTTGTTTGCACTGGAGATTAACACTGTTTTCACCTATCTATCTGTTTCCTGGCTTTCTCACATCAGTACTGAAAAAACTTCCTTTCCAAGTCACTGATTACTTTTCTTACATGCATCATGGGGTGAGAGACGAAAAATTGCCAGAAAGAAAGTTTGCCTAAACCGGAAATCGAACCCACAACCACCAGGTCATGGGTCAGATATGCTAACCACTGAGCTACCTAGTCAGGCTCACTAAGGAAGAACCACCAGGTCATGGGTCAGATATGCTAACCACTGACCTACCTCACTAAGGAAGAAGTCTTTTGAAAACACTGTAGGAAAAGGAGAAAATGCTGGTGAGCTTCTGCTTCATTGGAACTATAAGAAATACATTGCTTGACCCATCTACCAGACAATCAAGTGTTTTAATAACCCTTAGGTAGAAGTCTGTTTAAAAAACATTATGGGAAAAGGACAAAATGCTGGTAACCAGCATTTTTTCCTCTTTCTACAATATTTTTTACCCTTTGAAAAACAACAACCACGTTTTGAGTAATGTTAATTTTGTCTTCTGCAAATGCTCTAAATTTGGTATTGTGTAAACCTTTCTTGTTTGGTAAAGAATTGACTTTTTCTTTACCATTGATGACACAACAAGCTTTTGGTGGACAGCATAGATCAAGATCAGATTGCACAGAACATACAGTCTGATCAATAATCTAAACTGTCCACTACTTTATTCTGCGTTATGACTAAACAGTTTCTTTATTTTTCAGCAAAACCGTAATTTGTCGCCTTTGAAAATATGTACACATTTTTATGGTAGCAAAAGAGTTGTATGAACTACAACAGTAACAAGCACTTGCTACAAGGAACCTTTCAATAAAATTCTATCAGTTGGGTTTTATAGTTCCGTATCCTAATTTGTACAAATAAGGCAGAGTTGCCACAAAACAGACCTGATTCTGTTTCTCTTTTCAAATTTAACCATTGTCACACAATCCAAAGTTTTTAAAAACCCTGGAAAGAAAGGTTCTGAAAATATTGTGGGAAAAGGAGAAAATGCTGGTAACCAGCATCTTCTCCTTTTTCCACAATGTTTTCATTCCTTTCAGAGACAAATTTCATCATTTGAGCCACATTTGATTTGTTGTATACATATGCTTTCAAATTCGAAGTCTAAAATTATGTCATTAAGTAAAGTGGATAATCCTTTACCATGCAATCCTGAGTTTTAATGACCCTGAGGAAAACAGCTTTTGAAAACACTGAGAAAGGAACGAATGCTGGTAAATAGTATTTTCTCCTTTTTTCACAATGTTTTCTACTCTTTCACATCCACTTTTACACTGTTGTCTGCAAATGCTGACGATTCAGAAAAGTTTAAGACTTTGTTGTTTGGTAAATAAAGAGTTATTTCTATAGCCGGCTTACCATCGAGATAACCACCAGTCACTCATCACGTAGGCAAACTGGGCTCCAACACAGAGAAACAACAAGAGAAGGAACTTCAGTATACCCGCCCCAGCCTTGAAGTACTGTACATAGATACTGAACCCAACTGTTCCCTCATGTCTCTCTTCCTCCTCTGGTAACTGCACTGTTTCAGCCTAAGAGAGAAACAAGATTACTGACCTTTATTTCATGCTTTTTGGTAATTTATCAGGAAATAATGGTGGATTACATGGTTTGATAATTCATGGTTACGGCCAGTGAAATTTAGTGTAAATTTTTTTGTAACTCTTCAATTGAAAGCCGAAACAGTAGTTTCCAGGCACTAGTTAACTAGGTAAACACTACTTGCCATTCAAGCATACAGAAATATGATGTAATTTACGCACATTTCTTGCTGTAATGCATCGTTATGTGCAAGGGGTATGCCACGGGGAATTACTGGTATATTTTTACCACATATTACCGATGATGTGCACTTGATGATTGAGCCACTAACGAAAATATTAGCAATGATGTTCACTTCATGACATAAATTTCAACCTTTCAACCCCCCCCTTCCAGGGATGGGCTATTTTAAACCAAAGGGACATAATTCATAGCAAAGGAATAACTCTTTCCCAAACAATCCTGAATTTTCATGACCCCGAGAATAAAACTGGTAACAAGCATTTTCTTTTTTTTCCTCCACAGAGTTTTCTACCCTTTCAAAGATAAGTATCATTACTTCAGCCACAATAAATTTTGTTGTCTGCAAATGAGTTTAATATGTTTTCATCTGGTAAAGAGCTAAATCAGACAATATTATAAGATACAATATACCTCAAAAGCTGTGCCAATAGATGTCAAGGACATCATAGACCCAGCATCCTTCGCTGAATGGGCAGAACAGTTGGAATCCAAGCGTATTCGCTTCATAGCAAGTCCATGCAAATGTCCATTACGCAGATCCAGCGGATGTTTGTGTGGGTCATTTGAAGGAAAATTGATCGGGGTGATTACAGGTGACCCAACTGGAGACATGTACTCCTCTTCATCATCTCGCTTCAGTAACGAGGAAAAGTCAATTCCGGAGACTGAGAGGTCATCAAATGTACCTTTACCAATCATTTCTCCCTGAAAAACAGACATTTTGATTGACTTATTAAATGGCAGGGGTGCGGAATTCCTATGCCCGACTTGGGACTTTCTGCCGGCGGACAAGTAGATTTTTCCAGAGCGCTTGTCCGCGGACAAGTGAATTTTGGAGCCAGACATAATAAGATAATGCTGTATTTATACCAGTGACGATCCTCAAATGCTCTACTTATTCAAGCTTTTGCATAATCCACGTCTGTACTTTCTGGAAATACATCACAAACTATTGTACCCGTGGAAGGCCTCTTGTTTGAGGCAGTTGCTATAGAAAAACAAGCTATCTATTGGCCGTATAGGTGGCAAATATACGGTGTTGTAGTAAATATGATGCCTAGTAAAATAGTTGATATGCGGTTTTTATTGCACCAAACGGACAAATTCGTCGTTAGATCTGGTGGTTCAAAGATCCTGAAAAGCACAAATCTAAAGGCCAGAGAGACTGAGAATATGATGTGTTTAAGGATAGCGGATTTGCTGCCTTTAATCGGCGCCGATAGGACGATAGTTCCAATACGCTACTGTCATGTTTGTAGAATGTTTCCGTAGTCCGCGGATATGACCTGAGCTGTTCTTGGGAAAATCTCAGCCTTTGAATTCACATGCATATTTGAGTAATTCACGCATTTAATTGAATAATCATGCACAGATATATGAAGTGAAACGTGCAGGCACGCACAGGTTTCATGGCTCCCGTTGTCGATTGCCAGTGGCGCCAATTGACACAAGTTAGAAAGAAATCGCTTCAAAACTCAAGCAATAGAGAATCTACAGGCAACAAGACAGTCATGTCTATACATTATATTTGAGAGATCAAAACTCTGACATATGCCTACACAATAAGTATCAAGTGTGAAGGATGCACGAGTCGCTCGTTCTCACAGCTAATCAAGATGTTATGTTGTTTATGTAAATTTATTAATGACATTCATCCGCATATCTAGTGTAAAATTATAGATTTGAAATTAAATGCAACCCTAATTGACAAATTCAAGCCAAATTATGTGGACATTCCACTTCAAAAATTAACTGGCGTGAAACACAGATCACTACAAAAAATGCAAAAACCCATGACACAATAACGGTGGGTTTGACATCGTCCGATCAAAGGCATTTCAAACTGTCTTTCTGGCATTAACCCTTTACCACATGACAAGATTTTAGACCTGTCCGAATTGAAAGCATTTGCTGATGACAGTTTCAATGTGGCTCATATGAATTGATTTTTTTTTTAAAGGGAAGAAAACATTGTGGGAAAAGGAGAAAATGCTGGTAACCAGCATTTTCTCCTTTTCCCACAATGTTTTCAAAAGCCTTCTCTTTCAGGGGTGTTAAAAGTCGTCATTGTGTGGTAAAGGATTAATAATGGTTTTAAACGGTGCTTTTACATAAATCTCTCTGTAAAACAAGAAGTGGACGCTAATAAGTGTCTGAAACTGACAGTGAAGTGGTAATTCTACTAGCCATCATGTTGGAAGTTGTTGCTTTGAACCTGGTCCTGTAAGAGAAAGTTACAAGCAACTTCCTTTTTTACCCATATTTTTAAGAATAGATGACTGCAGAGTGAGATTTATCAAAACAAATTTTCAATACACCACTGATTAACTCTATTTATTTGGACAAGTAAACTTTAACTGCGGACAAGTGGAAAAGTCAGTCCAACTTGTCCGTGGACAAGTGGGAAAATTGTAAATTTGCACAACCCTGAATGGTGTTTTACAACACTTTCAATATTATTTGAGTCATATCATGGCAACAGCTCATATATATTTATGTACGGCCTGGGTTTCACCAGTGCTAGGATAGGGCTCTGAAGTGTCTTGCCTAAGAATATTCCCACACACAAAAAAAAAAACAGGGCTTCCAGTGAGCCAGGAACCCAGAGCATCCAGGTTAAGAGACCTACACTTAAACACTGAGCCACGCAGGACCCCAAATCTGGTTAAACCTAGAGAGAGAGACAGAAACTATCAAAAGTACAGGAACTAACTTTCACTAACGAGCAATGAGATCCAACCCTAACTATGGAAAGTACCGCCTGTACTGAGCACAAAAGCAACACTTAATTTTGAAAGTCTGCAGATGAAAACCAGCAGTTTCTCCATTTTCGATGAAGCTTTCAATTCTTTCAAAACACTGATCTATTATTTGGATGAGGAGAAAGAAATATCAATGAGAACACAGCACAAACATAATTATAATAACATTATGTTCAATTAAGTTTTCTATACCTCTTTTAGTATTAGTATTTCCTCTGCTTCTTTCAAATACTGTAGTTGATGTGTGACTAGAATTCTAGGTTTTTTCTTCAAAATGCCTTGAACGACCCTGAAATAATTAAAAACACACATTAGGTATCACAAAACGTTAGCTTGAATTACAGGTGACTGCCAACATATTTCAGTAATCAACATTAGTCTTTTAACTGCAACAAGTAAAACAATAAGAGGGCCATGATGGCCCTGTATCGCTCCACTGGCTAATAAGTAATAACACTACATGCCAAACATTACAATACTTGGCCATTTGTTTCAAACTTGAAGACATACAAAATTTTTTCTATAAAATCCTACGAGAAAGTTATGACCCCCAGGCAAAGCCATTTATGACCACAAAGTAGGGATGGCAACGGTTAGTAAAATTGCTAACGGGTTAACCGTTCAATCTTTCGATCGGTTAACCGAACTACCATGTAAAAATCACTTAAGATGAAGGTACCTGTCATTTGCTCGTTATGTCAACAATGATAGCCTGTGCGTGAGAAATGCATACCCGTGACGTTTACTATTTCTGTACTTTGGCGCAGAAGACGGCCAATCTATAGACGATTTCTCTCTTGGCAATATGATCAATTTTCCACAATGTTTTCTTAAGAGGACTAGAAATTATCAGGCTATTTACTATTTACAACTTAACAAAATCGACTTACTGAATCATGCAGATGATGCAATGGTTATTGATCGTCAAATGAAGGGGCCATTGCTAAGTGAATCGGGTGTTAACCTTCTCCCAAACGACAAATTCAAAGCCTCTGCAGAAATACTTCCAAACGGCTGATGTAGGTGGAGGCATGTTGTTTGTTTTCGAGATTTGTGTTTAAGATAAACTTCTGATGGTATAATTCGATTTGCGAGGATACTTATCGCACAGATAATGAACGAACAGTAATCGCTCTGCGTGCTTGACCAGAGATCGATTAACGTGTTAATTTCAGTCTCTTTTACGATGATTGGTCAATCTATTTGAATTTGGGGCGGGCACTTAATGAAACAATCCAAACAAATCAATTACGATAAACTGTAGAAGCGAGTGCCTTTGATTAGAAGAGGACACCTGTTTTTGGTTGTTTATTATCGGAGACTGGGGACCAATTAGCGGATTAACAATGTTTATTGCACAGACATGTCAAACTGTGTATCACACCTTCGCCGCGTCTTGGCGACATGGATGCGCGTATAATGCAGTTATGGTTGTCAGAACCGGCAAATTTAATTTTGTAGACGTATTTTTTTTACACTATTTTAGTAAAATGTTGGTAATATATATATTTTTTTTCTGGTTAACCGATTTCTGATTTCCTAACTGGTTAATCAGTCATTCGATCGGTTAACCGGTTAACTGTTGCCATCCCTACCACAAAGCTATAATTACTTGAATCCTGGTGGAGGTCCACAAGATAAAGCCCCATACCAAATAATACAGGTCTAGAATGTGTGGTTATAAACAAGAAGATTTTCAAAGTTTCCTCAATAAAAGGCCCTGTAAAACATGAGACTCATGAGACAGGGCTAAACTTAGTAGCCCTAGGTCTTATTATGGTTAGTAACAAGAGGATTTATAAAGTTTTCACCACAAAAGCCCATGTAAAACTTGTGACCCCTGGTGTGGGGACAAACCTGACCCCAAGACTATCATTTGGGCCCTCTTGGTAGAGGCCCACTAGATAAAGCTACATGCAAAATTTGGTAGTCCTAGGCCTTATGGCTAGGTACAAGTAGATTTTAAAAGTTTTCCCAATATAAGCCCATGTAAAACTTGTGACCCCCGGGACGGGGCCAAATTTTACCCCAGGGCTATAATTTGGGCACCCTTGGTAGACACCCACTAGATAAAGCTACATGCCAAATTTGGTAGCCCTAGGCCTTATGGCTAGGTACTAGAAGATTTTTAAAGTTTTCCCCATATAAGCCCATATAAAACTTGTGACCCCCGGGGCCGGGCCAAATTTGACCCCAGGGCTATAATTTGGGCACTGTTGGTAGACGCCCACTTGAAATAGATACATGCCAAATTTGGTAGCCCTAGGCCCTATGGCTAGGTACCAGAAGGATTTTAAAGTTTTCCCTATATAAGCCCATATAAAACTTGTGACCCCCGGGCAGGGCCAATTTTGACCCCAGGGCTACTATTTGAAGGAACTTGGTAGAAGTCCACTAGATAAAGCTACATGCCAAATTTGGTAGCCCTAGACCTTATGGTTTCAGACAAGAAGATTTTCAATATTTTTCAGTTTTGTTGCCATGGCAACCAGAGTTTTTGAAGGAATCCAATTCTTTCAAGAAATTCTGAAGACGACCATGGCAGGATCATTTCTGTGAAGTTTCATCAAAATTGGATGGGTAGTTTCAGAGAAGAAGATGTTTGAAGTAAAAGTTAACGCACAGACGGACGTACGGATGGACACCGGGCCATGACATAAGCCTGCTGGCCTTCGGCCAGTGGAGCTAAAAATAAATAGCACTTTCTTGTTCACAAGTGAAAAAACAAAAATAAAATAGGGCTAGCACTTTCTTGTTCACAAGTGAAAAAACAAAAATAAAATAGGGCTGTCTTGTATTTACAACATTATTGATGATCTAAAGACAGCTACAGCTTCATAAAGGTGTTTGATAAGTAGGAAAAAACTAAGCCTTTAAAGCACAATCCCCAGTTTTAATGACCAGCATTTTTTCCTTTTCCAACAATGTTTTCTATCCTTCTCAAAACATATTTTAATATTTAAGTCACATTCATTTTGTTGTTGGCAAATGCTTTCAATTAGGACATGAGTAAAGTTTCACTGTTTGGCAAAGAGTAATATAACCATTACTAAAAGTACCACTTTCCTATAATACAGGGGTAGAAAACTGGTTTGTACATTGGACTGTTGGATAAACTCACAAACTCTTGCACATACTTGTCAAATATATGTCTGCCAACAGAGGCATCCACTGCACTGAGGGGGTCGTCCAACAGGTAGACATCGGCATCCATATACAGGGCTCTGGCTAAACTGACTCGGGCTTTCTGACCTCCGCTCAAACTTACACCACGGTCACCAATCAATGTCATATCTCCATGAGGCATTATACTCACATCCTGTTTAAACAAATTAACCCTATACCACAAATCCGGAGTTTGAACGACCCTGAGAAAGAAGGCTCTTGAAAACATGGTTGGAAAAGGAGAAAATGCTGGTAACCAACACTTTCTCCTTCTCCCACAGAGTTTTCTTCTTCTTAAAGACAAATTCCATCGCTGTAGCAAAATTTGTCATCTGCAAATGCTTTCACGAAGGACATGTCTAAATTTCTGTCATTAGATAAAAAGTTAAGCCTTTGGAACTAAAGTTCTCTGCTTTACATTAGCACCATTTCCTTCAAGATATTGTTACTAAAATTTGATAGGTATCATTATGTAGTCCAAAACAATTAACCTTGACAGTACTTGAACATTATTACCTAAAGCTGTCAACTTTCTTTGTCTGAAGCTGACCAATACAGAAAGCATTGTGGAAAAACCAAAAATATCTTGTAATGATCAGTTTCCCCCTTTCTTTCAGCTTTTTCATGCAAATTCATATACATGTATCATGTTGTTCATCTATATTTAACTCTTTACCAATCGACAAAATTTTAGACTTGTCCAAATTCAAAGCATATGGCAGACAACAAAATCAATAGGCTCAGGAATTGAGACTTGTTTTTGGAAAGGTAGAAAACATTGTTGGAAAAGGAGAAAATGCTGCTTACCAGCATTTTCTCTTTTTTTCAAAAAATGTTTTCAAAAGCTGTCTTCCTCAGGGTCGTTAAAACTCGTAGTAAAATTGTGTAGTAAAAGGCTTAGAAGAATTTTTTCAAAGTCTTTTGTATTGCCTTATGATGTATTGCGTTTAGACGAATGGTTGGTTGGTTGGTTGTATTGGGGTTTAACGCCACTTTAACAGCTAAGGTCATATCATGGCGGTCGGTGACGCACATGTGTTTCCTGGCTTTCTCACACCAGTACTAACACAACTTTCTTTCCAAAGCCACCGACTACTTTTCTCACATGCTTCAGCAGAGGTGAGAGGCGAAAATACGCCAGAAAGAAAGTTCGCCTCAACCAGGTATCGAACTCACAACCACCAGGTCATGAGTCCGACACGTTCACCACTGAGCCACCCGGGCGGGGCACGTTTAGACGAATGACTGAAACAATTTCTTGATAAAAATACAAATAAGGAAATTACCTTATTCAATGCACAAGCTTTCAGAATCCTGTCATATTTTACTTTGTCATACTTATTTCCAAAAACTATATTCTGTCGCAGACTTGCAGAGAACACCCATGGTTGCTGGGCAACATAGGCAATTCTACCTTTGACCTCTACATGACCTTCTAAAGTTGGGAGCTCCTTCAGGACAGACATCAACAGAGAGGACTGGAATAAACAAAAACACTGTATTTGATTACCAAAACTTTGCTACAGTTGCTTTTAGAAATTGGTTGATTTTCAGCCAAATTTTTAAGTCAAAAAGGGGCATAACTGTGTAAAAATACAGTTATGTAAAAATACTTCAGGGTTATCTGCCATACTGGTATAGGTTCCCCTTTTGATAGTAAACAATTTATCCAAGCTTGAAGTAAATATCTTCAGTAACGACAGAGATATAGTGAAATGTCAAAGTTTTTGCATGTCAATGACAACACAGATGATATGACAGGCTATGGCAATAACTGAACATTTTCCTTGAAAACCAGTGATCTGTGTATCTTTATTCATGATATCCACAGGAATGGCATATTAAGCTTTTACCACATGACAAAATGTAAGACAGGTCCGAACTGAAAGCACTTGCAAATGACATGTAAAACGTGACTAAAATAATGAAATTTGTTTTCACAATGGTAGAAAACAATGAGGGTATAGGAGAAAATGTTGGTTAGAAGCATTTCCTTCTTATCCAACAATTTTTCTTAACTCTTTACCATACAACAAAATTAAAGCCTTGTCTTAATTGAAAGAATTTGCAGACCGCTAATCAACTGTTATTCAAATCATGAAATTCCTATCTTAAAGGTTTGAAAACATTGTGGGAAAAGGAGAAAATGCTGGTCACCAGCATTTTCTCCTTTTCCCACAATTTTTTCCAAAGCCTTTATCCTGAGAGTCATTAACAGTTAGGATTGTGTGGTAAAGGGTTAAAAGCCTTTTTCCTCAAGGTAATAAAAACTCTTGATTGTGTGGTAAACGATTAACTTTATTTATTTGGTATCTTAATTCAAAGCATTTGCAGAGAACAAAATAAATGTGACTCAAAAATTGAATTACATTGTATTTTTGTGAAAGGGTAGAAAACAATTTTGGAAAATGGGAAAATGCTGGCTACCAGCATTTTCTCGTTTCACCAAAATGTTTCCAAAAATCTTCTTTATGGTCCTTAAAACTTCAGTTTGTATGGCAAAGGGTTAATTTTTTACCAAACACCAAAATTTTTTACCAAACAATAAAATTTAAGACTGATACACTCATCATTTTGGCATCTGGAAGGAATTGCCACATTGTATAGCTGCACTTGCGCAAAGTTGGGATCCTTTAGATTTTCATATTACTCACCTTACCAGCCCCTACTGGTCCGATCACTGCCAATAATTTCCCAGGCTTCACAGAGGCTGAGATCTTGCTTAGAGTAGCTTGCTCTACCTCCTGAAAGAGATCATGGTAATGAAAATACAGTTGAATCTTGGTCATTCAACTGTTGGTACAGTCATGCTAGCTCTGGAAGCTATTTTTTTAGTGATTATTGCCATATTTCACATATTGACATATACACTGTAATAATGCCAAATTTCACTAAAATAACAGTGAAATAGCTGTAAAATAGTCAATAAGAGGCCTATGTAGGCCTGAGCTGCTCTACAGCAGTTACTGGCCAGTACAATTAAATGTAAAGGAAACAAGCTATAAGTAAAATGAAACGGTTCAATATCATTTGGTGAACTTTTTCCGCCATATATTACCAGCTACGGTAAATCAACAAAAATTCTAATAGAGTACAAAGCAATAACTCCCATGTCTCATGTTAGGAATTTGTGCCATGATAAAAGCTGGCCATAGGGCTTATAGTAGCCAAATGGTAGAAAACTGCAGCATGCATGTACATCAGAATTAATGGCCAAAGGCAATAATAAATTAGAAATGACATAGTGAGGGCTGCATGTACAGGTTTTATCATAAAAGTATCTAGAACCTGCTTTGAAAACAGTTCCCAAGTTGACTGATTGATTGAATGGTGTTTTATGCCACTTTCAACATATTTCAGTGATATCATGTTGACAGCTCACATATTCATGTATTTCCTGGGTTTCACCAGTGCTAGGCCAGAGCTCTGAGATGCCTTGCCCAAGGACACTCCCACAATAAACCCAGTGGATCCTGTGAGGCTTGAACCCAGGGCCTCCAGGTCTTGAGTCCTACAATTTACCACTGAGCCACGCAGGACCCCCAGTTATGAAGTAGTAATATCCTCATAAGAGCCTGTCATTTGAAAGGTCCAAAAATAGCATCAGAAAACTCCAACATTAACCCTATACCACACAACAACATCTTGGACAGATTGACTGATTGATTGATTGTATGGTGTTTAACACCGTTTTCAACATTCTTTCAGTTATATCATGGCGGCCAGTGCACCTATCCATGCTTTCCTTGAGTTTCTTTTACCAGTACTCCACACAATATTCTTTTCAAGCCACTGGCTGCTTTCCCACATAACCATCATTGAAACAATGATCATTTGTGAGAGAGGAATGAATCCTGTTGCAGTGACTATTACCAATATTTGGAAAGAAATTGGCCGAGCCAGGGATTGAACTAGCGATCCCCTGTTCTTGAGTCCTGTATGCTACCGACTGCCCTTTTGGCCCACATAGACAGCATCTGTAGAGGAAAAACTAAACATTACTCAAATGGCAATTTTTTTTTTTTGTGAAAAAAAGTAGACAATATTTCCCACAATGTTTTCAAAGTCCTCCTTCCTCAGAGTCGTTAAAACTCATCATCGTGTGGTAAAGGGTTAAAGGTACAATAAATATGAAAATCAGCTCATCTAGACATTACCGCATCCCATCTGGCTGTTACATTGTCGATCTCAATGAAACTGTTGTCAAGTGGAGGGTGGGGTTCTTCCTCCTTTGTTTGTTCTGATTTCAACTCATCTAACACAAGGAATGTCTGAAACACAGTAACATAATGCCAATACATACATGTATACATAATATTCTCAATGTATAGAATTACAAAAACATCCATCATGGCTCAGTAGTCAAGGCCTTAGCTCTGTCATCAGCATGCTATAGGTTCAATTCCTACTACTGGCGGTGAGTGTCCTAGGGCAAAGTACTGCACAGCCACAGCCAAGTATTGTTAAAAAAACCAGGTAGGACATAAACAGAAAAATGTACCTGTGATACATCTGAAATACATGTACTGTTGAAAGTAGCATACATACGAAATACTATGCTGTAGTCCCAGATACTCTTTTGATGCTTGTATTTGATTCAAACAGCATGAGAAAATTTGACATCACGCGAAATCGATTTGTTTGTTTGTATTGGAGTTAAACGCTGTTTTAACAGCTTAAGTCATATCACTGTGCTCAGTGCACCTACACATGTGTTTCCTTACTTTCTCACACCAGTACTGGCACAGCTTTCTTTCCAAGCCACTGACTACTTTTCTCACATGCATCCAAGGTGAAAGGCGAAAAATCGCTGGCAAGAAAATTTGCCTCAACTGGGTACTGAACCCGCAACCACCAGGTCACAATTCAAATATGCTAACCACTGTACTGCCTGGGCAGGCACATGCATGTGAGATGGAAGGAAGCAAATACTAGCACCAACACAAAGATATTCCTTTTATAATACACCTACAACATCCAACGACAAAATTATTGACATCTGATTTGAAAACGGTAAACACAATAAACCAAATAATGGTTTAGGCTGTAGTAAGTTAGTAACTTTGGTTTTATGTAATGGTGGATGAATATTAAAGCATAACATTTTGACCAATCAAATTGCAAATCAATATGTACATAATCCACACGCGGGATACCTCATTATACCATAACTGAAACCATATCTGACTGTGTAGATGTGGATTTTTTTTGTGTGTGTGTGTTCTGTGTGATATTTCATTTGTGTGCGACACATGTATTTGAGCAAAAAATTTACTGGTATAATTTATACTAAAATACCACTCAAACTGTCAAGTTACAATATTTTTACCCTCCAAGTGCCAACAAGGGAATGGATATCAAAATCAGACCAAGATATTTATGTTATACTATCTGCTAAAGTATTAGACAGTTCAGATTAAGGACAGAACTGCAATGAATGTGCAGTCTCATACTGATCTAAACTGTCACTGAAACTAACCAAAGTTCCTTCCCACTTTAACTCTTTTAACACATGACAAAATTTGTGACTGGACCAAATTGAAAGCATTTGCAGATAACAAAATAAATGTGGCTCAAATAATGATTTCAGGTATTGAAAGGGTAGACAATATTGTGGAATGAGGAGAAAATACTGGTTACCAGTATTTTATCCTTTTGCCACAATGTTTCCATAAGCAATCTCTCTCAGGGTATTTAAACCTTGGGGTTTTGTGCTAAAAAGTTAAGTATCGCCAGCAGACAGCTTTCTTTGCCATGCAGCATTGCAGAACTTATTCCAAAACATTTTGACAAATTACTCTTAACTCTTTCATTACTGAATAAATAAATTGCATTTTCTCAAAGGCTACAAATACAGTTCCACTGCAAGATCAAGAGACAGTTCAGTCATTGTCTATAATAAAGCAATGGACAGTGTAGATCAGAGATCAGACTGCACACTCTGTGCAGTCTGATCTTGATCTTCACTGTCCACAAAAGCTTCTGGTATTGTCAATGGTATGGAAAGAGTTAAAGAGTAATTTCTCTTAGCCACATTACTTTCTCATTTATCAACCTTTATTATCCCCTGCCGAAGGCGGAGGGATATAGTTTTAGCATTGTCCGTCCGTCTGTGTGTCCGTCCGGGTGAATATCTCCAATACCATTGGACGGAATTTCGTGAAACTTTATACGTATGTACAATAACCCATTCTGCCGAGACTCTTTTTTTTGTTTTTTTGATTCGATGCAAAATGGCCGACTGGGAGCGATTTTAAGTTACGCGGTTGAGTGAATTTTTGGTCTTTATGTTTACAGCATTTTCTGCTTGTCCAGTGCATAACTTTGTCATCTCCAGTCCGATTGACTTGAAACTTGGCATTTGTGTTTGTTGCAATAATACGGAGTGCAGTGCGAAAGAAACACAACTATACCTCGTGCTGTCTTTGAGTTATTTCCCTTTGATTGTCATTTTTACAGCATTTTCTGCTTGTCCGGAGCATAACTTTGTCATCTCCAGTCCGATTGACTTGAAACTTGGCATTTGTGTTTGTTGCAATAATACAGAGTGCAGTGCGAAAGATCCATAACTGTACCTCGTGCTGTCTTTGAGTTATTCCCTTTAATTGTCATTTTTACAGCATTTTCTGTTTGTCTGGAGTTATTTCCCTTCGATTGTCATTTTTACAGCATTTTCTGCTTGTCCGGAGCATAACTTTGTCATCTCCAGTCTGATTGACTTGAAACTTGGCATTTGTGTTTGTTGCAATGATACGGAGTGCACTGCGAAAGAAACATAACTCTACCTCGTGCTGTGTTTGAGTTATTTCCCTTTGATCATCATTTTTACAGCATTTTCTGCTTTTCCGGTATACAACTTGGTCATTTTTAGTCTGAACATCTTCAAATTTGGTATGCATGATTGTTGAAAAATTACAGAGTGCCGTGCACAAGGACCATAACTCTTCCTAGCACAAATTTTGAGTTATTCCCCCTTAGATCATTTTTATAGCATTTCTTGCTTGTCCGGAGCATAACTTTGTCATCTTAAGTAGGAATGATTTGAAATATGGTATGCTTATTTGTTGCAATATTTGGAAGTGCAGTGTGCAAGAATTATTGTAACTCTACCTTGTGCTGTCTTTGAGTTATTTCCCTCTGATCATCATTTTTACAGCATTTAGTGCTTGTCCGGAATATAACTTTTTCATCTCAAATCAGAACGACTTCAAACTTGGTATGCATGTTTGTTGCAATATTACGGAGTACAGTGCGCAAGAACAATAACTCTACCTAGCGCGGATTTTGAGTAATTCCACTTTTATCTTCATTTTTACAGTTTTTCTTGCTTGTCTGGAACGGAACTTTGTCACCTCAAGTCAAATTGACTTGCGACTTGGTAAACATGTTTGTTGCAGTTACGAAAAGTGCAATGCACTGGAGCCGTAACCTTACCTAATGCCTTTTTTGAATTATTCCCTATTCATTTTTTTTTTTTTACAGCTTTTCATGCTTCTGTACAATATAACTTTGTCTTTTCATGTTGGAATGACCTGAAACATATGCATGTTTCCTTAACATTAGGAGACATTCATGCCTATTTCAATCACTTACATGATTTCTGCTGCACTACTATTTTCCTGTACCTGCCCTTTACGATTATTATCCCCCCTCGACAACTGGCGATGGGACGGGCGTATCTTGCGACAATTTGCCGCTCTTGTTCATTACATGTCATGTCATGGAAAAAGGGGGCTTGACAAATATTTTCATTATGGACCAATATCTCTTTCACTACAGGACAAAATGCAATTAAACTTCATCTTTATTAAGCCAAAGACAATAGTTATTTGATTTTATTTCATGAAATGCCATGTCACGAAAAAAGGGGGCTAGATGTATAATTTCATTATGGACCAATAACAGTTAGTTTGCCCATTCGTCCACCTGGACAGATATCTTCTAAAGTCCTTGACGAACATTTATGAAACTTCATGCATGTCTTTCTTAGGATAGTCCGTTGATACAATTTTCTTTTATATATAATGATGTGTCATGAAAAAAGTGGGCTTGATGTATATTTTCGTCATTTGTTTTCATTTAATGAAATGCCATGTTATGGTAAAAGGGAACTTAATGTATTATCTCATTATGGACTGCTTATATATTTTTCATTTAATGAAACGCTGTGCCATGGAAAAAGGGGGCTTAAGGTGTAATTTATCATGGACCATTAACAAAAAGGCCACATGTTCATGCAACACACAATACCTCTAATACGTTTGTATCAAAAAAGGTCTTTTTCGGCGGGGGATATCATTTCAACGAAATTGCCTGTTCTTATTGATTTCTCAATACAGGGGTGTTTTCAAAGTTCTCAAATGCAAATCTGTTTCACTAGGTAATGAGTTAACTCTTTGCCAGACGACAAAAATTGAAAATGTTTACAGACAACAAAGAAAATGTGGCTCAAATAATGGTATAATTATTTCACAGGGTAGAAAACACTGTTGGAAAAGGAGAAAATGCTGGTAACCAGCAATTTCTCCTTTCCCAAGAATGTTTTCTACAGATTTCTCCTTCAGGGTCCTTTTAACTTTGGATTTTTCATTAGAAGGTTAACCAAGGTTATCGTGACAGGATTAATTTGTTTCTCAATGCTAAACATTGTTGTAACAATTTTCATGTGCAAAGTATTGACTGATTGTATGGTGAATAAAACCTTTTTCAACATGAATTTAGTTATATTGGCTCAGCCAGTGCACTTACCATACAGTCCTTGAGTTTCTTTTACCAGCACTACACACAATATTCTTCCCAAGCCACTGGCCGCTTTCCCACATTACCATTGTCATAACAGTGATAACCAGTGAGTATGGCAATGACTATCATCAATCCTCAGTAAGAAATTGGCCAAGCCTGGAATTCAAATCAGCAGCTCCTCTGCTCGCAAGTCCTTTATGCTATTGACTGCTATCAGGACTCAGCTCACGTGGAAAGTCAACTGGTACCTTGACAAGAGCTTCTTGTTCACACAACTGGTTAGACAAACATCCAGAGTGCATGGATAGTTGCATTATATAATTGAAATGATGTTGAAAAATGGCATAAAGGAAACAAGAGGGCCATGATGGCCCTGTGTCGCTCCATTGCCTAATAGATTACACATGCCTATATAAATTGGCATCAACAGTCACAGAACTGTTAAAGTCATTATTGCAATGATATTTCAAAGAGAAAATAAGCTTAGCACGGAAAAAAGTCACATGCTGTCAATATGATTTTAATGAATACAAACAAGTCTAATCCAGTATCATTCAAATCAAATATCATTGAACTCTGACAAAGAGTATTTCTACAAGAAGACTTCCAACAAAAAGGCAAGAATGACCCTTAATCGCCATCAGAGAACAAATTGTGACACCCCACCTCCTCAAGTTTGACCCCAGGGCAATTATTTGAATAATCTTGGTAGAGGTCATCTTTAACATGCTACATACCAAAACTTACAATTCTAAGCCAAATGGTTTTGAACAAAAAAATTTTCAAAGTTTTTTCTACAAAAGCCTACATGAAAGTACAAGGATAGGACCATTTTTGACCCAAGGGCTATGATAAGTTGGGTCCTAGAAGAGGTCCACCATATAAAGTTACAAACCAAATAATAAAGGTCATTAGAGGATATATCTAGTTTCCAGGATATAAAGCTCCTGTAAAATTCTTTGCCAAACATGCTTTTACAACTGGGCAAAGAAGGCTTTTGAAAATAGTGTAGTAGAAAATGCTGGTTACCAGTATTTGTTCCCTATCCTACAATATTTTCTACACTTTTCATATAGAGCACATATCCAATCGTTTGATTATTATCCATTTCATCATTTGTGAAATGCTTCTATTTCAGATTGGATAAATCTAAAATTTTGTCATCTGGTAAAGAGTTAATAAGATTTTATCTAAAATACCAGCTTATGTCAGGTTCTAACATCTCAGACAACAGTGAGTCATCTCAGGTTCAAGATTCTGGACGATAGACAGTTTTGGATGGGTAGAATGATGGACTAACCCCCCACGACTCACCCCAGTTTGACACAGGGGGTTTAAAAGTATAGTCCCTTCAACATGGATAGTGCTTGGAAATTAATAACCTTAAACTTGGGAGTAATTGGATATCCAAACAATCCTTTTACTCTCTGACAAATAATCAGGAGTTTCAATAACCTTGAGCATTGATTATATGATGTTTAACTCTTTACCAAACGACAAAATTGTAGACTTGTCCAAAATGAAAGCATTTGCAGACGACAAAATAAATGTGGCTAAAAAATTGAAATTTGTTTCCTTTTCCTACAATGTTTTCAAAAGGCTTCTTTCTCAGGGTCATTAAAAGACGGGATGGTGTGGTAAAGAGTTAACACTATTTTCAACATTATCTCAGTTATATCACAGCAGCCAGTGAGCCTATCCATGCTTTCAAGAAGTTTCTTTAACCAGTACTTTGCATGATATTCTTTCAAACCTACCTGCTTAACCATGGTTGAAACAATGGTCAGAGGTGAGAGAGGAATGAATCCAGTTGTAATGACTATCATAAATCCTTGGAAAAAAAAAATAGCCATGTTGGGGATCAAACCAGCAAACCCCTGTTCTCAAGTCCTGCATGCTACTGACTGAGCTACCGGGGCTCGACTAACAACCTTGAGGAAGATGGTTTTTGAAACCATTGTGGGAAAAGGAGAAAATGCTGGTAACCAGCATTTTCTCTATTTCCCCCACAATGTTTTCTATCCTATTAGAGTACCCAAGTTCTTTGTATCAATTGCAGATGTGTTGTTTGCAAGATGCTTTCACTTTTGAAGCGACTAATACAAGTATATTTGAGCCTTGCTCTGGCACAATGCGTCTCCGTGATGCATGATACAAAGCAAGTCATCTCAAAATTATGGATCATAAAATCCATTTTGTCCAATAACTGACTAAATCCTGAGGTATAATCGTCCTTTGATATGCAGAAAATTAACCAATAGTAAAGTTTCCACTCAGGTCAACCTGCACGGATTGTGTAGGCTGACCTGGATTAATACTTTTTGCATTTGCATTAAGCCCCTTTTCACAGAGCACAGTTCATTTCTTTTAGGAGAGGGTAAAAGATCAAATATTACTGTTAAATTTCATTACGTTCGAGAAAGGTACATGTACATAATTTATTCAACTCTATCATAAGGAACTTACCACAATCCGAGAGATCGTCACAGAAACATCTTTATAAAACGTTCTATTGACAACAATCATTCGAAACACAATGGCGTCTGTAAACTGGCGCATATAATTGTACAAGACAAATAACCTTGAGGAAGTCAGTGGAATTCTGAGGGCAATCCAGAGTCCGAAATTTATGATTAAGGCACATTTGGTCCCATAGGCATCAGAAAGAAAGAAATTAACTGCAAGGAATGTTTTTCGCAGCACTGATTTCCTCTCTCTCCTGCAAAAAGTACCTGCCTTCCTTACCATGGAATTTTAATTGACATCAATTTTATTGTGTAGCTCACCTGTGGGCACTCTGTCCAACAAAAGACTTAAAAACATTGTGGTATACAGGAAAATATGCTTTTAAAAAGCACCATCTCTCCTTTGCCACAATGTTTTAACAAAATTGTTAACCCTGGGCCAAACAATAAGTTTTTAGACCTGTCCAAAATGGATAGCAGTAGTAGATAACAAATTAAACATGGCTAAAGTACATGTAATGATTTTTGTAAAGATATTTATCTAGATTAATTAGTTTAAACATATTTATTTTACATCGATTGAGAAACAAGTTCTTACAACTTATAATAATCTCTCTCGATTCTGCTTCCTGGGAACTACACCAGTACTCGCGCCGAATGTTGGCCAATGTAAAATCCCAAAGTTGACCGCCGCTCCTCGGCACCTTAAGGTTACAAGGCCGACACTCTACCTCATAACCACAGACACCACTGATATTTATCTACTAAATAGTGGAAAACATTGTGGAAAAAGGCGAAAATGCTGGTAACCAGCATTTTCTCCTTTTCCCACAATGTTTTCAAAAGACTTCCTCCTCAGGGTTTTCAAAACTCTGGATTGTTTTGTACCGGAACAATGCATATGATAGACCTGAGTTACTACTGTTGTTAATCTGCACTACACATTTACAGGTGAGCTAACAATAAAGGAAACCTGCACTTAACTTAAATATACAATTTGAAGGAATTGTGATATACAAATGGGAACAATCTAAGGAAAGCTAGCAATTCTACTGTGTACAATTTCTGGAAAGATGGTGAGCAGTAATCTGCTGTTTAACTACCGGCAGCTTTGGGAACTGTGCAGTAAATAGATACATCACCCTATTCATCTCAGTATCTCTTTGTCTAAATTATCCGTATTGGTTTTTGTCTTGGTTTTTGCATTGGTTCTCCTTTCTGCTTCAGACAGTAGACGGAGGATGGTGGGGTTTGTATAATTTCATTACATGTGACAGATTCCTTATATCCTTACCTAAGTGTAGCAAATTATGATCTTGTACATTTTGGCTATTCTGTATTCAAGCATTTTTATTTTTGTGATAAAATTGTTACATGCATCATTTTGTTACAAGTGAAATCTTAAACACAGCATGGTCTCTGTCAATCTTTGTTGCCACACAAATGAACTCACACCAGAAACTTAGGCCTATTACAAGCAAAGTGGAGCAGAGGCTCTGGGAAAAAGTAAGGGACAGATTCAGATATAGTTTTATGCTATGAACAAGAAATATCTTTAAAAAAAAGATATAGTAAATTTGCCAGCAATGTGGCAGGAGCCCTTAAATAAACATGTCTACATTTTTTACCAATCACAAATTTCTACTGATTCATTTTTTATCAGTATCAAAAAGTAGGTCATAAGCCAGCTCATTCAGCTGAAAAAGCTTTGAGTTGGCCCCTTACTCAGGTGCATAATTATGACCCTTATTGGCAGTCTCCTTCATCAGTCACCACTTTACCACGCAAGTGAAAGGACCTGGATGGTGAAATTCACAGATTCCACCATTATACCCCATCCACCTCTCACTACTCCATTTTTAGACTAGCGAAGCTAGTCTATAGGCATCCAGATTGACTCAGATGCAATGTAAACAAAAAACCCCACAGTTGCCAAATACTGCCTCACAGAAAAGTAATTCTTTCTATTAGCAAGCTTAATTCTGTTATATATGACAATTTTGACAAAAACCACAAAATCTCTACCATCACGATTTGAACATGTCTACTTAAAAAGTAACAGACTTAACAATATGGCATTGATAAGGTACAAGATGTTTGCTTATATGTAAATTAAGTGACCTAATGCAAATCAGGCTCATACACATACATGCATTCCTACAACACAGTAATACCCCCATTCCATTAGGCCGGGATCTACGGCGCTCTCGCAGAGCGCCGTAGATCGCCATGCAGAGCGCCAAGAACGCTAACAGATCTTTAATGGATCGCCAAGATCGCCATCAATCTACTCCCTTGCACAAAGATCCATGGCGATCTGTTCAGAACGCCGTCACATCTCTACTTAATCGCTTAAATCGCTATCGAAATGCAACTTGAACGTAAACATCGTAACTGGAGCGCTATCGGAATCACTCAAGTGCGAAAATGTTCGCCAGTATGCTGGTCATCGCGCTCCAATGTGATCCGATAGCGACCATTAGAGATGTAGTAGCACTCGGTCATCTGGTTGTTATCTGAGCAGGAGTGTCTTCATAATCACCAATCCCGCAGCGATCTGAGGCGATCTACGGCGCTCTGTATGAGCGCACAGAGCGCTGTAGATCGCGGCCTAGTGGAATGGGGGTATAACATTATCAATGAATCTAAAAATAGATACAGCTAGATAAGTTGTAGCAAATCACAGCAACATTAACCCTCACTGACCAGGGAACCCTTGTTATTCCTTCAGTCATTCATTATTCAGATCATTGTGTAGATGAACCCGGTGTGTTAAACTGTTATTTTACGTCTTGTGTCTTGTATATTCACACTTTACCACACAATCACAAGTTTTAACAAAATTGGGAAGGATGCTCTGTGAAAATATTGCGGGAAAAGGAGAAAATGCTGGCAACCAGTATTTCCTCCTTTTCCCACATTGCTTTCTGCCCTTTTAGAATCAGGTTTCATCAACTGAGCCACATTTACCTATATAGTCTGGAACAGCTTTGAGTTTGGATGATTGAAAATTTTTCGTTAAACAGTTTACTACACAACTATATCTTGTGCTATTGATTAACTATTATAATCCAGTTTAACCCTCAATCTGCTAAAAAGAAAAAATGAAACACTCAAGCTGATGGTAAAACCTGAATATTGCTATTTCAAAGTTATATTTTGGACAAAAAAATATACCCTTATTGGACAGTGTGAATCCAAGATCAGACTGCAGTCTGTGCAGTCTGATCTTAATCTACAACATCCACCTGTCTGTTTGTCCGTCCGGGCATATATCTTCTAAAACTAAAATCCTTTTTGAAAATTGATGAAACTTTGTACATGTGTTCCTGATGCTATACCACTGCAATAATTATTTTTTTCATTTGATGCTGTGTCATGGAAAAAGGGTACTTCATGTATATTTCCTTTATGAACCAATATCTCTTTAACTAGATCTATTGGAGAAATTTTATGAACCTTCATATTTGTATTGTTTGTTATAAGCCACAAACAACCATTATTTTTTTTCATTTACTGAAATGCCATGTTATGGAAAAAGGGGTCTTAATGTACAATTTTGTTATGGACCAATAACAAAAAGGCCACATGTACATGCAAAACGTGATACCTCTGGTATGTTTCTATTAAAAAAAGTCGTTTTTGGCAGGGGATATCATTTCAACGAAATAACTTGTTATCAACTGAAAGTTAATAAAAAATGTTTTCATAGTTTTTTCTTATTTTGCCAACTTAGTACTCAAGTGAGTTGGGTAAAATCAATGAATTGAAATAGATCCGGATTGAACTTAATAACCGGAATGAGCCGGCGGAACTGGAATTTTACAATTTCTCTTCAATCTTGTATAAACAAACCAATTTTTATCTTTACTATAGCCACTTATTTCAAATTCGCTAGTCTGTCAGTACTTTCAGTACTTTGATTATTCTTGGTAGGACATGTATTTTCCCTTGACCATCACAGCTTTGTAGCGCAAAAATTTGCTCCCCACCTACATGTAAAGGCTCAAGTATAGACACAAGTTGACCAGTTTATTTTTCATTTTAGTGGCTGCAAGCTAGTTCCAAATTGTTCATCGTATTCTACGTAAATACATGCATTATACAAGAGCGGCAAATTGTCGCAAGATATGCCCGTCCCACCGCCAGTTGTCGAGGGGGAATAATAATCGTAAAGGGCAGGTACAGGAAAATATTAGTGCAGCAGAAATCATGTAAGTGATTGAAATAGGCATGAATGTCTAATGTTAAGGAAACATGCATATAAAGTTTCAGGTCATTCCAACATGAAAAGACAAAGTTATATTGTAGAGGAGCATGAAAAGCTGTAAAAAAAAAATGAATAGGGAATAATTCCAAAAGGGCATTAGGTAAGGTTACGGCTCCAGTGCATTGCACTTTTTGTAACTGCAACAAACATGTTTACCAAGTCTCAAGTCAATTTGACTTGAGGTGACAAAGTTCCCTTCCGAACAAGCAAGAAATACTGAAAAAATGATGATCAAAGTGGAATTACTCAAAATCCACGCTAGATAGAGTTATTGTTCTTGCGCACTGTACTCCGTAATATTGCAACAAACATGCATACCAAGTCTGAAGTCGTTCTGACTTGAGATGACAAAGTTATATTCTAGACATGCACTTACTGCTGTAAAAATGACGATCAAAGGGAAATAACTCTAAGACAGCATGAGGTAGTTACAATTCTTGCGCACTGCACTTCCAAGTATTGCAACAAATAAGCATACCATATTTCAAGTCATTCCTACTTAAGATGAAAAAGTTATGCCCCGGACAGGCAAGAAATGCTATAAAAATGAAGATCTAAGGGGAATAACTCTAAATTTGTGCTAGGAAGAGTTATTTATATCATGATAAACAATCTACTAAGCTTTCATAATTACTGGACTGAAAATTTGGCCTCTAGCATGTACACAAGCTTTTTCTAGAATTTCTCTCAGTGACCTACTTTTTAGCCAACCATACCCAATTTTTCCATTGTAGATATTATCAAAACAAAGATCCTGACCACCTTTCATAAGTATTGGACAGAAAATGTGGCCTATAGAGCATACACAAGTTTTTTCTAAGATTTGACCTACTAACCTCATTTCTGACCCAACATGACCGATTTTCGAAGTCATCTGAGATGTCATCAAGTCAAACATTCTCACCAACTTTCAAGAAATTTGGACTGAAACTGACCTCTATAGCGTACACAAGGTTTTTTTAGATTTGAACTAGTGACCTAGTTTTTTGCCCGACATGACCCATTTTCAAACTTGTCCAAGATATCATCAGGACAAACATTCTGACCATATTTCACGAGTTTTAAACCAAAAATGTAGCCTCTAGAGCGTACACAAGGTTTTTCTAAGATATGACTTTGTGACCTACTTCTTGACCAGACATGGCCCATTTTCGAACTCGTCCAAGATATCATCAAGACAAACATTCTGACCAACTTTCAAGAGCATTGGACTGAAAATGTGGCCTCTAGAGTGTGCACAAGGTTTTTCTAAGATTTGACCTAGTGACCTAGTTTTTGGTCCAGCATGATTCATTTTCGAACTCGTCTGAAATATCATCAAGACAAACATTCTGACCAAGTTTCATGAGTATCTGACTGAAAATGTGGCCTCTAGAGTGTACACAAGGTTTTTCTAAGATTTGACCTAGTGACCTAGTTTTTGACCCTACATCACCCATTTTCGAACTCATCCGAGATATCATCAAGACGAACATTCTGACCAACTTTCAAGAGTTCTGGACTGAAAATGTGGCCTCTTGAGCATATACAAGGTTTTTCCAAGATTTGACCTAGTGACCTAGTTTTTGACCCTACATCACCCATTTTCAAACTCATCTGAGATATCATAAAGACAAACATTCTGACCAAGTTTCAGGAGCATACAAAAGGTTTTTCTAAGATGTGACCTAGTGACCTAGTTTTTGACCCGACATGACCCATTTTTGAACTCGTCTGAAATATCATCAAGACAAACATTCTGACCAAGTTTCATGAGTATCTGACTGAAAATGTGGCCTCTAGAGTGTACACAAGGTTTTTCTAAGATCTGACCTAGTGACCTAGTTTTTGACCCGACATGACCCATTCTCAAACTCGACCGAGATATCATCAAGATGAACATTCTGACCAACTTTCAACAGTTTTGGGCTGAAAATGTGGCCTCTAGAGCATACACAAGGTTTTTCTAAGACTTGACCTAGTGACCTAGTTTTTGACCCTGCATCACCCATTTTTGAACTTGTCTGAGATATCATCAAGACAAACATTCTGACCAACTTTCAAGAGTTCTGGACTGAAAATGTGGTCTCTTGAGCGTACACAAGGTTTTTCTAAGATATGACCTAGTGACCTAGTTTTTGACCCTACATCACCCATTTTCAAACTCATCCGAGATATCATAAAGACGAACATTCTGACCAAGTTTCAGGAGTATCTGACCGAAAATGTGGCCTCTAGAGCGTACACAAGGTTTTTACAAAATTTGACCTAGTGACCTAGTTTTTGACCCTACATCACCCATTTTTGAACTCATCCGAAAAATCATCAAGACAAACATTCTGACCAAGTTTCATGAGTATCGGACTGAAAATATGGCCTCTAGAGTGTACACAAGGTAAAAGTTGATGACGGACGCCGCACGACGGACGCCGGACACAGCACGATCACAAAAGGTGAGCTAAAAAAGGAGCTTCCTATCCATGTTGTTCGATTCATGCGTTCTTTATCTTTATTTTGCATTTCATCAGCTACTCACAATGATTTTACCTCAATCTAAATTGCAGTGAACTGTGACATGGCTCCGCCCTGCCAGGTCAATTCTTACAGCCTATATCAAGTTATGATATGCTTTGACTAGTCAGCTTTGCTTAATTTTTATTGTAACTAAATCGTTACATACATCATTTTATCACATTCTGTCAACTTTTAATGTGGCCCAAAAAGCGCTATCCATCAGCTGTAGTCAAACTATGCAATGAGGTTCTTGGGAGAACTGAATATTCCCATATACCCTTTATCACACTATCCAACTTTAAATGACCCTAGGAAAAAGGACTTATGAAAACACTGTTGGAAAGGGAGAAAATGCTGGTAACCAGCATTTTCTCCTTTTCCCATGTTTTCTACCCTTCCAGACACAGATTTCAATTTTTGAAACATGTTTATGTCATTTGGTAAAAGGTCAATGATGAAAGTCATTCTAGATCCGACAAATTGGACCAAAAAACTTGACAATTCAATGTTGCTCAAGCCAGACTACAGCAACATAGCAGACACTGTACATCTATATTCAGGTTTCATTTTTGATGATACGTGTTCTTGATTTAAAACGTCTGTAATAGTGACATATCTTAGCGGAGTTCTGGCAAAAGGGAGTAACTAATTAATTCCTGTGATGCAATTCACATAGCAGGTCAAGAAATAAGTAGGGATTCATAAAATCCATTAAGTCTAACAATTAACTGAACCTGGAGATAGAGTGAACAATTGACAAGCAGAAAATCTGCAGAAAGTTTTGACCAATGTCAGCCTGCTTGGACTGCCCAGGGTGAGATGGGTAGATACTTTTTGAAGCTGCATTCAACCTCCTTTCCACAGAGCATGACCCATTTGTGCATAATATTCTTAGGGCTATTGTAGTGCTGCAGGAGTGTACTAGCATACTACAACAACCATGGGTACCTTATATATCTTTACTCTCTTCATCTTTGCCTAGTTACTGGAACGGTTAAAGAGAGGATAAAAAGCCACCTACTTTTGAATTTGCACAAAAGATACACCCCACTTTATGATATAGTTCCAGAGTCACAGACTGATAGACTTGTGAAAGAATAGTATTTTATCCTACATTCAATCTTAGCTCTTTACTGTTACCAAACAACAAAAATTTGGACATGTCTAAATTGAAAGCATTTGCAGACGACAAATTAAAAGTTGTTCAAATGACGAAAGTAGTCCTTTAAAGGGTAGAAAACACTTTGGGAAAAAGGAGAAAATGCTGGGTATCAGTATTTTAAAACAAGAGGGCCAAGATGGCCCTGGATCGCTTACCTGAATTTTTGAGAGGACCATAACCAACTTTTTTTTAAACTATTGAAATTTTGGAAACAAAATCAGTATTTTGCCAAGCAATTATAAAAAGGTTACCTGTAAAAATCATTTCAAAATCTGTCACTACCCCTACAATCATCACCACAGCCATGTTTTTGACGAATCAGAATTCTGCAAATAAATTTTAGGATAGGACACCCAAAGACCTTATCTTGAACAAGAGCACATGCCTGATAGTGGCTAAAAATATTAAGTTGAACAAGAGCACCTCATGAGAGTGCTAATGATTGGCTGTTGGAACCTTGCTGGATAGTAAAATAAAATTCCAAATCGCAAAAGGGGCATAATTTGGACAAAACAATTTTGGAGTTAACTGCCCTTGTTGTATGGGTTGCTTTTTATTAGTGAACAATTATTCCGAGTTTTAAGTACACGTGTTGAGTGGAAGCTGAGATATAACAAAATGTCAAAGCTTTTGCACAACGACAACAACGCAGATGACGCCAACAGGGCTATGTCAATACCTCGATGTTTTCTTTGAAAACAGCTAAGCTAAATAAGAGGTATAATATAAGGATCATTTCTGTGAAATAACTTCAAAATCTGAATAGTGGTTTCAGAGAAGACAAAATTTTTAAGAATTTCTTCATGTCCTCAGAGAGCAAATAGCTTCCACCCACCACAGCCATGTTTCTTGACAGATCAAAATTCCGCGAATATATTTCCAAAAGGGGCATCTAAGGAACATTTCAGTGAAATTATTTCAAAATCTGAGAAGTGGTTTAGGAGAAGAAGAATTTCAAAGAATTTCTTTAAGTCCATACAGTGCAAAGATGCCCATCCCCACCCAGGCCATGTTTTTCGACGGATCAAAATTACACACACAAACTTTAAAAAGGGTTACCCAAGGAACATATCTGTGAAATTATTTCAAAATCTGACCAGTGGTTTCAGAGGAGAAGATTATCAAAGAACTTCTTGGAAAATTCCATTTGGTTGCCATGGCAACCAGAGTTTTTGATGAATCAAATTCTGTGAACATTTTTCAAAGGGGACGTCCCAAGGAACATTCCAGCCAAGTTTGGTCCAAATCAGCCAAGCAGTTTAGGAGGAGAAGATGTTTAAAGAATTGTTGATACCGCTGGACGCCAAGAGCCCCCCCCTCCACAACGGCCATAATTTATAACGGATCAAAATTTCGCGAACACTTTTTAAAAAGGGTCACCCAAGGAACATATCTGTGAAATTATTTCAAAATCTGACCGGCGGTTTCAGAGGAGAAGATTTTAAAAGAATTTCTTGGAAAATTCCATTTGGTTGCCATGGCAACCAGAGTTTTTGATGAAATCAAATTCTGTGAACAATTTTTATAGAGGACCTCCCAAGGAACATTCTAGCCAAGTTTGGTCTAAATCGGCCAAGCGGTGTAGGAGGAGAAGATGTTTAAAGAATCGTTGACACCGCTGGACGCCAAGAGCCCCCCCCCCCTCCATCACGGCCATGTTTTTTGATAGATCAAAATTTCGCGAACACTTTTTGAAAAGGGTCACTCAAGGAATGTATCTGGGAAATTACTTCAAAATCTGACCAGCGGTTTCAGAGGAGAAGATTTTTATAGAATTGTTGACGCCGCTGGACGCCAAAAGCCCCTCCCTCCACCACGGCCATGTTTTTCGACGGATCAAAATTTATCGAACAATTTTTGAAAAGGGTCACCCAAGGAACATTTCTGTGAAATTATTTCAAAATCTGACTACCAGTTTCAGAGGAGAAGATTTTTATAGAATTGTTGACACCGCTGGACGCCAAGAGCCCCCCCTTCTACCACAGCCATGTTTTTCGACGAATCAAAATTTTGTGAACAAGTTTTGAAAAGGGTCACCCAAGGAACATATCTGTGAAATTATTCCAAAATCTGACCAGCGGTTTCAGAGGAGAAGATTTTTAAAGAATTTCTTGGAAAATTCCATTTGGTTGCCATGGCAACCAGAGTTTTTGTTGAAATCAAATTCTGTGAACAATTTTTAAAGAGGACCTCCCAAGGAACATTCCAGCCAAGTTTGGTCCAAATCGGCCAAGCGGTGTAGGAGGAGAAGATGTTTAAATAATTGTTGACACCGCTGGACGCCAAGAGCCCCCCCTCCACCACGGCCCCGCCCCCACCCGGGTGGCTCAGTGGTGAACGTGTCGGACTCATGACCTGGTGGTTGTGAGTTCGATACCCGGTTGAGGCGAACTTTCTTTCCGGCGTATTTTCGCCTCTCACCTCTGCTGAAGCATGTGAGAAAAGTAGTCGGTGGCTTTGGAAAGAAAGTTGTGTTAGTACTGGTGTGAGAAAGCCAGGAAACACATGTGCGTCACCGACTGCCATGATATGACCTTAGCTGTTAAAGTGGCGTTAAACCCCAATAAAACCAACCAACCACCACGGTCATGTTTTTCGACAGATCAAAATTTCGCGAACAATTTTTGAAAAGGGTCACCCAAGGAACATATCTGTGAAATTATTTCAAAATCTGACCACCAGTTTCAGAGGAGAAGATTTTTATAGAATTGTTGACACTGATGGACGCCAAGAGCCCCCCCTTCCACCACGGTCATGTTTTTCGATGGATCAAAATTTCGCGAACAATTTTTGAAAAGGGTCACTCAAGGAACATATGTGTGAAATTATTTCAAAATCTGACCAGCGGTTTCAGAGGAGAAGATTTTTAAAGAATTTCTTGGAAAATTCCATTTGGTTGCCATGGCAACCAGAGTTTTTGATGAAATGAAGTTCTGTGAACAATTTTTAAAGAGGACCTCCCAAGGAACATTCCAGCCAAGTTTGGTCCAAATTGGCCAAGTGGTTTAGGAGGAGAAGATGTTTAAAGAATTGCTGACACCGCACGACGGACACAGCGTGGCCCTAAAAAGCTCCCCTTGAGCACATTGTGCTCAGGTGAGCTAAAAATAACCCTTAACTTATGGCTAAAACACCTTTATTTTGGAAAAAACCAAAAAAACCAAAGAGTATCTTTTAAAGTTATTTTTTTAAATGTTCTAACATTCAGATTTTTCTTATTTTTTCTATAAATAATATTCAGGTACTAAACTAAAAGAATCAGGCTTAAAACAAATAGGTCACCCGCCTTATTTTGTAAGAAAATACATTTTAAGTTTGTGGGTGGGGCACTAACTAATGAGTAAATGCAGGGTTTGTCAAAGACAAAGACATTATATGAAGTAAATTATCTCAATTTTTTCAATAATACAACAACATTTATAAGAATCAAGTTTGTTGGTCATAATAAATCAATTCATAGCATATAAATGTAATACTGATGTTAGCATTTAACCCATTTCCAAACGACTAATTTTAGACTCTTCTAAATTTAACGCATTTGCAGACGCTAAACCAAAACCTGGTATTCATGTATCACAGTTCTTTGATGGGTCAGAAATCATTGTGAGAAAAAGAGAAATCAATCGTTAGGAGCAATTTCTCCTTTTGACATCATTTTTTTCTAATGTTGTCTGCTGCAGACTCATCAAGCTAAGGGACAACCTGGTAAAGGAGAAAGAGTTATGTACAGCCCCTCGTTTTCCGAAAGTCTTTACCAAGTGACATAATTTTGGACTAGACCAAACTGAAAGCATCTGCATCTGAAAGATTGTTTTAGCTCGACGATGCGTCTGCCAGTAGTAACATCTGTGTCCATATTTCCGTTGTTAGGTGAAGTAGTTAGGTGATACTCAGTACACTTTGACTTTCAGTCCGATCTTTTGAAAGCGTAATTGGATTCTTGCCTCGCATATAATTATTTGGCTTGATTCAAATACTTTTTTCTTCATTTTGCTGACGTGAAACGACCTGTTTTAGTTCTTGGTTTATCCATTCTGCAGACATTGACATGTGTGGCAGGATCAGTTGTGTTAGGTGCTCTCTGTTTTTCGAGTAAAAGGTGAGCGTGATAGTTACATGAAACGTGAAAATGGAAACTGTTGCGAACGTCGTTTAGTGACAAGAAAGAGAGGGCCATGGTTGCCCTGTATTGTTCTTTTGGCTTGGGTCAACACTTTTTGTAGATACCCTTTTCACAGAGCATGGCTCAATTATATTTGCACCATCTCTACAGGTTATACAAATTAAAGTACATTTTTTTAAAAGAAAAAAAAATTTCATTCTCCATATCACAACAGGTGAAAAAAAATTCATGGTCAGGCATAAAAATTTGACACAGTCAGATAACCCAAACCACATACTTATTTTGTTTTGGCCTAAGGTATCTTTACAGTTTTCCAGTATTACAGGATCTGGATTTAGGGGGACAGACAGAATGAAATTAAGGAAAAGTAGATTTAACGGAAGATGATCTTAAAATTCCCCTCAAGTTAACACTTTACCAAACAATCCAACAATTGTTTTCTACAAATGCTTTCAATTTGGACACATCCAAAATTTTGTTATCTAGTAAAGACTTAAACCAGGAGAGGACAAAAAAACTGATGTTCACTTACTGTAACTCGTTTTAGAGTAACCGTTAAATCTTTCACAAATGTCCAGTTATGCATGATCATTCGCCAGACTATTGTCTCTGAAAAGGCGAACATCATCACTTGATAGAAATACAGTTCCGCTGGGCGTACAGGTACACCGATGGCTTTCCAAACAAACACAACAACCATGATCCCCCATTTTGTGCAACATTCATCACACATGAAGTAATTCACATTCAAAAAGGTTTTCTTTAAAATCCACCAGTATTCATTCCTGTGAATGACAAATCTATTGGTCTAGAGAAAATTCTCAAAAATCTTGAACTTAACCATCTATCAAATAATCACATACAGCTGCCTGCCAAGTTTAAACCCTAGGCTGCATCTTATTGATTCTATTTTACTACAATTCATATGACGTTGAATCAATATGACTTACTCTTTACCAAACAACAAAATTTTCGTCTTGACCAAATTCAAAGAATTTGCAGATGAAAAAATAAATGTACCTCACATGATGATTACTGTTTTTGATAGGGTAGAAAAAATTGTGAGAAAAGAAGAAAATGCAGCTTACCAGTATTTCTTCTTTTCCCACTATATTTTTGAAAGTGTTTTTTTTTTTATCATGTTGTAAAAATTCGAGATTACGTAGTTTAACTATTCCAGATTTAACTATATGTTTACAACAGGACCATGCTATACAACATTCACCTGAGTTGAAATGAGATCGACTTTTATATCTTATTTGTTTAGCCCTTTATTCTCACATTCTCTATATTTAGCAAAAGTGACCTTGACCACACTCATGAAAAATAGAAATATGGTTAAATTTTGGACATCAGATCCAATATCATGCAAAGTTTTGCAAACTTTGAAAAAGAGAATCTTGAAGTTATCATATAAATCTGTTACATTGATTTTGACCTTTACTCTAGCCATAAAATTGAACTTTGAGCCGTGTTCATTGTCTGCATCTGCATGTCTAAATCTATTGGATAAGCTGGCAATTCTCCATACCACAGTACTTTAAAAAAAATGTATATTACACCTTAGGCAGATTAACTTTGATCACTGGGACATAAATTTGAACAACTCTGATAAAGGATCCAAGGATGAAGCTACATGATATCAACATGTTTTTGGGTTTCAGACAAAATGATCTTTGAAGCTTTCATTTTGGAAATCTACAAGCAATGTTCTCGAAATATGAACTTTTCAAAATAGGTCAAAGGTCAACCTATGCTAATACATGTAATTTGAAATTACTTCCAATTTGTTGTGTTCCTGATACCGATTTCAATGCTATCTGCCTTCTGATTTTTTTAAGATGATACTTTTGGAGTTTTTCTTTGGTTTGAAAAAGGTCATGTGACATAAAATAATTTGAGCATTTCTAGTTCTCTCTATTTCTTTATTTCTTTCTTAAATTCCAACTTCAGTGTGAGTACAAAATATGGTATATACAGATCCAGTAGTTTCTGCAAAGAAAGCGTCTAAGTAATTGTTGGACTAATGGACAAACAGACATACGGACAATGTGGGACCAAAATAGTTCATATATTGAGCATTTTTATGCTTGCTGCAGGCAAATAATTATGGCAAAAGGATCAAGATATTGCTGGTTTTAATGCTTTCAAACATGGTCTGCTTCAAGACAAAGGAACAATCTGCAAGTAATATATTAATTCAATTAAATAATTATACCCAGCGCTGACAAAAACATGTCAGTTGTATCCATTTGTCTGAGCCTTACAACTTTAATTTTACAGGTTCAGTTAGAAATTTTTTTTCGGGAAAACATGGATTAAAACCAGACAGCTTATTCTGTAGAGTCCGATCGTGGATCTACGGGGTATATTGTCAGATGATTTTTCATTTAAAAATAGACCATGCTCTGTGATATCGACCCAGGCTAGCTGCAGTCCACCCAGGCTGACCTGGGCAGAACTTCTTGATATTGTTAAATTTTCTGCATGTCAAAGGACCAGTCAAACTCATGATTCAGACAGTTGCTAGACAAATGAATTTTATGGATCTATAATTATATGATGACTTGCTGAGTATCATGCATCACGGAGATGCACTAAACCCCTTTTGCCAGAGCATGGCTTGTTTATATTTGCCTGAGCACTCTCTATTTTCACTATGATTTTCTTTACTTTCTCTACATTGCAATATTTGCAATATTAGGATTGAATGCAAAAATCATTTAACACTGAGTTTTTTTCAGTTTTGAAGCAAACCATTTTTGAAAATATGGCAAAGGATAACTTGCTTGTAACATGCTAGCATTATTAACCCTTTATCACACAGCAAAATTTTAGACCTATCCAAACTGAAAGCATTTGCAGTTGACAATTTCATAGTGGCTGAAATGCCGCAATATTTCTTTCACAGGGTAGAAAACTTTGTGGGAAAAGGAGAAAATGCTGGTTTCAAAAGGAGAAAATGCTGGTTACCAGCATTTTCTCCTTTTCCCATAATGTTTTCAAAAGGCTTCTTTCTCAGGGTCGTTAAAAGTTGTCATTGTGTGGTACAGGATTAAAGGTAGAAAGGAAAATAAGCATGAACTAACAAAGACATTTCACCATGAAAAATCTACTAGTAACTCTTCACCTAACAAGAAAATTCTAGACAAGTCCACCTTGAAAACATTTGCAAATGTAAAATTGAATTGGACTCCAACAGAAAGGAAGATGGGTAGAAAACAATACCAGTAGAATGGACGAAATGCTGGTATAGGCTACCAAAAATCTGATAAAAGAAAATCCTTTCAAAGAAAACAAATGATGCAGAAGTAGTGAGTATTTGCAGAACTTTTTTCTATCTTGTATAGTCTGATCTCTACCTGTACTAACCAATATTTACAGAGACATTAACTCTTTACCAAACGACAAAATTTTGGACTTGTTGAATCTGAAAGCATTTGCAGACGACAAATTGAATTCAGCTGAAATGACTGTGTTTGTCTTTGAAAGGTTAGAAAATATTGTGGGAAAAGAAGAAAATGCTGGTTACCACAATGTTTTCATAAGTTTTCTTCCTCAGGGTAGTTAAACTTCAGATTGTGTAGCAAAGGGTTAATAGTGAAAGTAGTCATTGATTATGCCCCTTTTATGTTCACTAGTCATCTGATTGGCAGAATGTCTCGTCCAATCAGATAGCTAGTCTTGAAATTCAGAATTGGACTTCAATTAAATATGGTTATTGAATAAGGTCCCAGACTTTTTAGTCCAGTATTTCATAAGCCATGAGCCAACTTATAATAAACTTCAAATTAGTAGGCCAAATTACCCTAACACTCTCAGACAATAAATCATAATAATCACAAGCCCCTGGGACACAGTGAAAAACACGGAAAACTGCCTTTATTTATATTTGTGTAAGAATAAGTTACATATGGCCCCAACCAACTCCATCAGAACAACGACAGTAACTCAAGACAAATAAATCAGGAATCTGGTAGTCTTGCAACTGATAAGTCAAGATGTCCAATTATTTGCAAGTATGAACAGCAGTGATATCCAATCATTTACAAGTATGATCAGCGCTGATATCCAATCATTTACAAGTACGAACAGCAGTGATATCCAATCATTTACAAGTAAGAACAGCAGTGATATCCAATCATTTACAATTATTAACAGCAGTGATATCCACTCATCTACAAGTATGAAAATCAGTGATATCCAATCATGTACAAATATGAAAAGCAGTGATATCAAATTATTTACAAGTATGAAGATTGATATCCAATCATTTACAAGTATGAATAGCAGTGATACTCAATCATTTACAAGTATGAACAGCAATGATATCCAATCATTTACAAGTATGAACAACAGTGATGTTTAATTATTTTCAAGTATGAACAGAAGTGATATCCAATCATTTATAAGTATGAACAGCAGTGATGTTTAATTATTTTCAAGTATGAACAGCAGTGATGTCCAGTCATTTACAAGTATGAACAGCAGTGATATCCAATCATTTACAAGTGTGAACAGCAGTGTCCACATGTGTTTTTTTTCACCCTTTACCACACAATCCCAACTTTTCATAACAACCCTGAGGAAGAGGCCTTTTGAAAACATAGTGGGAAAAGGTGAAAATGCTGGTAACCAGCATTTTCTCCTTTTCCCACAATGTTTTCTACCCTTTCAATGTCACATACCAAAACCTGAGCTATATTTGTTGAGCTATATTTGATAAGTCAATCTGAAAATGCTTGACTTTGGACAGGTCCAAAATTTGATCATTTGATAAGGGTTAAAAGCTAAAGAGATCTATTTTATTTACAAGAATAGAGTTCACCATAAAAATACTAATGGAAGATCAGACAAAACCTCCCACATAAAGACTGAGGATATAAGTAGCTCTTGCAGTTGATACCAGTCTAAATCAGTCTGCACAGAGTATAGTCTGATTAACATCTCCACTATGTCATTTTAACTATTTACCAAACAACAAAATTTCAGAAACGTCCAAATTGAAAGCCTCTGAAGACAAGAACTTAAAGGAATCTAAAATGAGGGAAGTTGTCTCTAAAATTGTAGAGAAAACATGGTGGGAAAAGGAGAAATGTGCTGGCAGCCAGTATTTTCTCCCTTTCCCACCATATTGACAAAAGCTTTCTTTTTGCCAGTCCTTAAAAGTCAGGATTGTGTGGTATAGGGTTAGACTATGTCCAAAAAGTCCTCTCATTGTTTCACTGGAATGATTTTTTCAACCTCAAAATCGGGACTTTTAACAAAGTTCTGGTAAAAGACATTTGAAATCATTGTGAAAAATAAGAGAACATGCTAGTAACCAGCATTTTCTCCTTTTCCAACAATGTTTTCTACCCTATAACCCTTTCTGATACAAATCTTATCATATGCGTATCATTTTATTTGTCATCTGCAAGTGCTTTGAATATGGATCTATGTAAAGTTTTGTCGTTTCATAAAGAGTTAAACTACGCTGAATTAGTCATCTGCAAATGCAACAAATAATGAATAATTGGATACTTGGGTTTTTTTTAGATACAGATTGAAATTTATTTCATTGAGTGAACATCATTGGTAATTTTTCCGCAAGTGGCACATCTTTCATCGAAAAAACACGAAAATTCTATTTATTTCATGCTTCTAACCCCATTTTTGGTGGACTTATATCAAAATCCAGTACAGGTCTTTTTGGTAATTCCCCATGGTGTACTCCCTCCACATAACAACTCATAACAATATTACGTAAAGCCCAAAAATTGTAGGGTAAAGTATTTCATATTTCCATCTGGTTGAAAAGCACATGCTGTTTACCTAGGTAACTAGTGCGGGGTAAATACTGTTTCCGCCTTCAATTGAAGAGTTAGTTCATAAAATCAGTATTTTTCACTTGTCATTACCATGAAATATCGAAAAATATTCCACCGTTATTTCTCAATTAACTACCAAAAAGCATGAAATAAGCCTGAAGTGTTGTCTGTAACAATTGAGCAAAGATAAATGTTTAAGTACCCTTATTCGCTCATAGGTTACAGCCGTCTTTGACAATTCCATCACATTATACAGGATTGTGTGATGTACCACAACCAGTACAAATGAGAAGACATAAGGCACCACCATATATAGGTGATCTGGGCGTAGAGGCCTGCCCAGGAGAGCCGGTGGCAAAATCACAAAGAAGGCCAGAACTCTTGGATATACATCAAAGGCCACATTGTTAAAAGTTCTCAGAAGCTTTCCTCTCAAAATCCACAAATACTCCACCCTGCAATATAGGAACATGTTTTGTATGTAACTCATTGATTAATTGATTGATTGAATGGTGTTTTAAGTCACTTTCAACATTTTTTCAGTTATATCATAGGGACGGCTCACATATTCATGTATTTCCTGGGTTTCACCCGTAACAGGCTAGGGCTCTGAAGTGTCTTGACCAAGGACAGTCCCACAAAAAACCCGTGGATCTAGTGGGGCTCAAACCCAGGACCTGCAGATCACAAGTCCTATACTTTACCACTGAGTATGAGCCACACAGGACCCCTTGTAACTCATTGAAACCTCCAGCTGAAATGAATTAGCAGAACTGGGGACTGACATTGAAATGGACATCAGTAGCAGGGAGGTAGCGGGCAAAAAATAAACTATATGCAAACATAATATCAAAGGTAGTATCCGAGGCATGAAGTGAGGACAGGAGAGGAGGAAGATTTCCCTGGAAGACCTCCTCGAGAAAATTTCTGAATTGTAGAAGGTATTTGGTTCCCTATGCATGGTGACCATTTTTTTCAAAATTGTCTTTTTTTTTTCAAAGTGTATGCAACTATGTTTTTGCATTCAAGCAGCTATGCCCTTGAGTACAAGATACAAGAAACCAACCTGCATGATTTATTCATCAGAGCTCTGTTTCAAAGGATGCACCAAAATCAAACAGCTCCATAGCATATAAATCACGTCTGACAAAATTCAATGAAAAAATTTAGTTCTTATTCTCCCTCCCCCATGCTTATTTCATTTCTGGCCAACAATTACACACAACTTTATGTCACCTAACTCTATGACACCTACCGGTAACTTTATGAAATCTTACATTAAATGACACCTAAAATGTGAAACGTTGTTTGGCAAGCTTGTATCCTACAAACAAATGACTTTAACATCTTGTCTGGAACAGATTTCTTACAAAATATAAGACTTCTTCATTAAAGAACTGCTAATTCCCCTATCTTCTAGACTAACCCTTGGAAAAAAATCATGAGAAAAGCCATCAGTCACAATCATCAATATCTAAAAGTTTGGTTGAAACCTCTCCAAAACTATGCATGTTGTGAGTGTAGCAGATCACCAACTAGCAGATAGATAACAAAAGCGTTACCACACCGGTCATGAAATAATGCAAGCTTTGGGAAAATTTAAAGAAAGAAGATTGAAGTAATATGACATCAACTATCAACTGAGGTCCTCATGATACTGCATTTTTGAAAGATTTAACTTTTTTGGGCCCCTTAGCACACAGTCCCGAGGTTTCACATCCCCCAGGGAAAAGGACTTATGAAAATATTGTGGGAAAAGGAGAATGTGCTGGTAACCAGCATTTTCTCCTTTTCCCACAACGTTTTCTACCCTTACAAAGAAACACTTCCTAATTTGTGCAACATTTAGTTTCTCATCTGAGACTACTTTCAATTTGAACCAGTCTAAAATTCTCTCTGTTGATAAAGAGTTAAGAAAATGAAAAAATAAAAATTGGTTTGTCCATTTCAAAAACATTTTACATAAAACAAATGTGGTTCAATTAGAGCCAATTTTTTCAGCTGGTACAAAAAAACTTCAGGTGCTGTAGAAAATGCTGATATAGTAGCATTTTCTCCTTTTCCACATTGTTTTCAAAAGCCCTCTTCTGCACATGCTCAAGAATGTGTGTTTGTCTGGGACAAGCAGGGTGATGTTAGGTCTCTGCATTATAACATAGTGTGGTAAACAAAGATATGCCATAGAAATAAGCTTAACCCTTAGAGTGCCAACAGACATTTTCATTCTAGAAATAAGAACCAAATAATTAGCATTTCAAGGTTACTTTTGCCCAAAATGTCTCAGCAAAGCAGACAGTGTAGATCAAAGACCATGACTGCACATCTTCTACAGTCTGACCTCGATCTAAATTGGCCGCAGAAGCAACTAAAGTTGTGGAAGGCACTTTAAGGGCTAATAGCATAAAAATATGTGCCAAACAAGAGTGGCAAATTGTCGCAAGATACGCCCGTCCCACCACCAGTTGTCGAGGGGGTATAATAATCGTAAAGGGCAGGTAATGCAACAAACATGTTTACCAAAGTCTAAAGTCAATTTGACTTGAGGTGACAAAGTTCCGTTCCGGACAAGCAAGAAATACTGTAAAAATGAAGATCAAAGTGGAATTACTCAAAATCCGCACTAGGTAGAGTTATTGTTCTTGCCCATTGTACTCCGTAATATTGCAACAAACATGCATACCAAGTTTGAAGTCACTCTGACTTGAGATGACAAAGTTATATTCCTGACAAGCACTAAATGCTGTAAAAATGACGATCAAAGGGAAATAACTCAAAATTTGTGCTAGGAAGAGTTATGGTTCTTGTGCACTGCACTCCCTAAATTTTCAACAATCATGCATACCAAATTTTAAGATGTTCAGACTAGAGATGACAAAGTTATATTCCAGACAAGCAGAAAATGCTGTAAAAATGACGATCAAAGGGAAATAACTCAAAGATAGCACGAGGTAGATATATGGTTCTTTCGCACTGCACTCTGTATTATTGCAACAAACACACATGCCAAGTTTCAAGTCAATCGAATTGGAGATGACAAAGTTATGCTCCGGACAAGCAGAAAATGCTGTAAAAATGACCATCAAAGGGAAATAACTCAAAGACAGCATGAGGTAGAGTTATGGTTCTTTCGCACTGCGCTCCGTATTATTGCAACAAACACACTTGCCAAGTTTCAAGTCAATCAGACTTGAGATGACAAAGTTATGCTCCGGACAAGCAGAAAATGCTGTAAAAATGACATCAAAGGGAAATAACTCAAAGATAGCACGAGGTAGAGTTATGGTTCTTTCACACTGCACTCCATATAATTGCAACAAACACACATGCCAAGTTTCAAGTCAATCGGACTGGAGATGACAAAGTTATACTCCGGACAAAGAACTGGACGCTGCCCGCCCCCCCGGACGGACGCCCGCCCGCCCGCCTGCCCGCCCGTACGCCATGGGTGATCCCATAATACGTCCCGTCTTCGACGGGCGTATAAAAATGAAACTGAATTGTCAAAGAATGAATGAAACCCAACCACTGCAATGAAATGGCTCAGCACCATCCAAAATAACAAGAGGGCCATGATGGCCCTGTATCGCTCCACTGGCTATTAAGTAAAAACACTACAAGCCAAACATTACAATATTCAGCAAATTGATTTCAAATTGAGGACATGCAAACATTTTTCTATCTAATCCTACGAGAAAGTTGTGATCCATGGGCAAAGCCAATTTTGATTGCAAAGCTATAATTATTTGAATCCTGGTGGAGGTCCACAATATAAAGCTAGTGAAGCTAAAAAACTTGTCTAGCACCAATCATGTATCACTGCAGCTTGATAATCAAGGGAGGTAAATAGTAACAAACTTTATCTTTCATAAAAAGAGTTATTTCCCTTGATTAATGTTTAAATTGAAGTGACAATATTTTGAAGCCCATGTTAAACTTGCGATCCCTGGAATGAAGGCAATTTTGACCCCAGACCTACAATATGAAACTAGAATGTGTGGTTATAAACAAAAAGATTTTTTAATCTTGCCCAATAAAAAGTCATGTAAAACAAGTTTGCTGAATAAAAGGCCCTGTAAAATATGTGATCCATGACACAGGTTTATCAAGTTTTCACTATAAAAGCCAATGTAAAACTTGTGACCCCTGGTGTGGAGTCAAACTTGACCCCCAAAGTTAAAATTTGGGCCCTCTTGGTAGAGGCCTATTATATAAAGTTACATGCAAAATTTGGTAGCCCTAGGCCTAAATATGGCTATGTACAAGTAGATTATTAAAGTTTCCTTATATAAGACCATGTAGAACTTGTGACCCCCTGGGGTGGGGCTACATTTGACCCCCTGGGCTATAATTTGGGCACCCTTGATAGAGACCCCCAAGATAAAGCTAAATGCAAAATTTGATAGCCCTAGCCCTTATAGCTAGATGCGAAAGATTTTCCTATATAAGCCCGCCTATGTAAAACATGTTACCCCCCGGGGCGAAGTCAAATTTGACCCTCGGCTATAATTTGGACACCCTTGGTACAGGTCCACTAGATAAAGCTACATGCCAAATTTGGTCGCCCTAGGCCCCATGGCTAGGTCAAAGAAGAATTTTAAAGTTCTCCCTATATAAGCCCATGTAAAACTTGTTATATAAGCCCATGTAAAACTTGTTACCCCCGGGCAGGGCCTAATTTGACCCCAGGGCTATAATTTGAACAATCTTGGCAGAGGTCCACTAGATAAAGCTACATGCCAAATTTGGTAGCTCTAGGCCCTATGGCTAGGTAGAAGAGGAATTTTAAAGTTCTCCCTAAATAAGCCCATGTAAAACTTGTGACCCCCGGGGCGGGGTTAATTTTGACCCCAGGGCTATAAATTGAAGAAACTTGGTAGAGGTCCACTAGATAAAGCTACATGCCAAATTTGGTAGCCCTTGGCCTTACGGTTTCAGACAAGAAGATTTTCAAAGATTTTCAAAATTTTTCAGTTTTGTTGCCATGGCAACCAGAGTTTTTGAAGGAATTAAATTCTTTCAAGAAATTCTGAAGAGGACCATGGCAGGATCATTTCTGTGAAGTTTCATCAAAATTGGATGGGTAGTTTCAGAGAAGAAGACGTTTTAAAAAAAAGTTAACGCACGGACGGACGGACGCACGGACGGACGGACGGACGGACGCACGGACGCACGACGGACAACAGGCCATGACATAAGCCCGCTGGCCTTCGGCCAGTGGAGCTAAAAATCAGATTCTACATTTATATTGTTGGACTTACCATGTGGACAAGATTGATTGATTGAATGGTTCAACAGTCTTCAACATCATTTCAGTTATATAGAGGTGGCTAGTGCACCTGTCCAAGCTTTCCTAGAGTTTCTTTTACCTGAACTGCACATAATATTCTTCCAAAGCCACTGGCTGCTTCCAAAATAACCATCATCCAAACACTTATCAGCGGTTAGCGGAATAAATAATGTTGCAATAACTATCATCCATCCTCAGAAAGAAATTGGCCGAGATGTGGACAAAAGCGTATTATGCAAAATGCTAGGTCTTTTCTCACACATGGAGCCTAGTATATGCATTATGCATATTATACTGAGTAGTGTCCGATCTCTGTCATTGCCTTAATTTGTATAACACATATTATACTGAGTAGTGTCTGATCTCTGTCATTGCCTTAAATTGTTTAACACATATTATACTGAGTAGTGTCTTATCTCTGACAAGGCCTTAACTTGTTTAACACATTATACTGAGTATTGACTTATCTCTGACAAGGCCTTAATTTGTATAACACATATTATACTGAGTAGTGTCTTATCTCTAACAAGGCCTTAAATTGTTTAACACATACTGAGTAGTGTGCAATCTCTGACAAGGCCTTAAATTGTATAACACATATTATACTGGGTAGTGTCCGATCTCTGTCATTGCCTTAAATTGTTTAACACATTATACTGAGTAGTGTCCGATCTCTGTCATTGCCTTAAATTGTTTAACACATATTATACTGAATAGTGTCCGATCTCTGTCATTGCCTTAAATTGTATAACACATATTATACTGAGTAGTGTCCGATCTCTGTCATTGCCTTAAATTGTTTAACACATATTATACTGAGTAGTGTCCAATCTCTGACAGGGCCTTAAATTGTTTAACACATATTATACTGACTAGTGACTTATCTCTGACAAGGCCTTAAATTGTTCAACACATACTGAGTAGTGTCCAATCTCTGACAAGGCCTTAAATTGTATAACACATATTATACTGAGTAGTGTCTTATCTCTAACAAGGCCTTAAATTGTTTAACACATACTGAGTAGTGTCCAATCTCTGACAAGGCCTTAAATTGTATAACACATATTATACTGAGTAGTGTCTTATCTCTGACAAGGCCTTAAATTGTTTAACACATATTATACTGAGTAGTGTCTTATCTCTTTCATTGCCTTAAATTGTGTAAAGCACATTATATACTAGTGTCTGATCTCAGTCAATGCATTCAGCTGTGCATCCCAGCAGGGTAGCTCAGTGGTTAGCATATCTGACTCGTGACCTGGAGGTTGCGAGTTCGATCCCTGGTCGCGGCGAACTTTCTTTCCAGCGATTTTACGCCTCTCACCTCTGAAGCGTGTGAGAAAAGTAGTCTTTGGCTTTGGAAAGAAAGTTGTGTCAGTACTGGTGTGAGAAAGCCAGGAAACACAAGGGTGCATCACTGACCGCCATGATATGACCTAAGCTGTTAAAATGGCGTTAAGCTCCAATATAACCTACCAAGCATTAAATTGTATAACACATAACATTATATAGTAGTGTCTGTTTCTGTCAATGCCTTAAATTGTATAGTAAATACTATATCTTAGTGTCTGATCTCTGTCAGTTCATTAAATTGTATAATACATAACAATTATACTAGTGTCTGATCTCAGTCAATGCCTTAAATTGTATGATAAATGTTATATAGTAGTGTTTAATCTCTATCAATGCCTCAAATTGTATAGTACATATACTACAGTAGTGTCTGATCTCTGTCAATGCCTTCAACTGTGTAACACATAATTATTCTATAGTAGTAAGTGATCTCTGTCAATGCCTTAAATTTGTACAATACATATTATATAGTAGTGTCTGATCACTGTCAATGCCTTAAATTGTATAATACTTTTTCTATAGTAGTGTCTGATTACTTTCAATGCCTTATATTATGCAATACATATTATATAGTAGTGTCTGACCTCTGTCAAAGCCTTACATTGTCACAGTGTTATAAAGGCTATTGTTGGGTGAGAATATCTCACAAATACTGCAAAACCGTTTTCTCTTAACTCTTTACTGCAAAACAAAATTTTAGCTTGTCCATGTCAAAAGCATTTGCAGATGACAAATTCAGCATGGCTCAAAAGATGACGGTCTTTGAAATGGTAGTAAATTTGTGGGAAAAGGAGAAAATGCTGGTTACCAGCATTTCCTTCTTTCCTCAAAATGTTTTCAAAAGCCTTCCTTGGTATAGGGTTAAGTTGGCTTTTACGATGACTATGTTACTCTAATCAAACAAAGTTCTGTCATTTCCTTTTTCTTACAGCATCTTTCAGTCTCATCACAGTGACATTTCTCACTTGCTCTACAAGGTTCCATCAACCCGATAGGCTGGCAGCACTGCACTGCCTAGTGAACAAATGCTACTTATCAAAATGTTACTATTCTTTTGGATTGATTGATTATACGGTGTTAAATGCCGTTTTCAACATTATTTCAGCTATATTGCGGTGACAAGTGCATCTATCCATTCTTTTACTAGAGTACGCGTTACCAGTATTCTTCCCAAGCCACTGGCTGCTTTCCATCATCAAAACAATGATCAGCAGAAAGAAGAATGAATCCTGTTGAATCCTGTTGCAATGACTACCATTATTCCTTGGAAAGAAATTAGTCAAGCTGACACAATGTTTAAGACTCAACTCAGCAAAATAAACAAACTTCACCCAGTCAACAGATTTAACCCTTTACCGCGCAATACTGACTTTTAACAGCCCTGGGAATGAAGCCTTTTTAAAACAATGTCGCAAAAGGAGAAAATGCTGGTCACCAGCATTTTCTCCTTTTCCCACAACGTTTTCTACCCTATCAAAGAACGCATTCACCATTTAAGCCCCACTGAACTTGTCGTTTGCTAATGCTTTCAATTTGGACAAGGCTAAAATTTTGTCCTCCGGTAAAGGGTTTAGTACCTTATTTTGATGTGTTATCTCAGGATTTGAGAACTTTACTAAAGTGTGTTAATGTTAGAGTTATTAGTCTCAAACAACAAATCTAAATATAATTTAACAAATTCAAATAACGAAAATGAGACTGTTACCAGATTTGAGGAAAATACAAAACATCAGTTCTTTTGTGAAACTGGGCCATGGTCAACACTAATCTTCAAGTCAAACTCAAGTTGGCACAAGATATTCTTTTTAACTTATAAATACAATCAGTTGTCTGGCTTTAAGACCATCAAATTTGTTGCTATTTTTTTTTTTAAGGGGAAGTGATATATTTCTTTTTACTTTTGTCTTGTTTCACTACTTTCTTTTGTACTTTTGGGCTTATACAATGTGCCACCACATTCTGACCAGGGAAGGGGCTTTTGCATTTTCGTCTTTTTATTGCAAGTCTTTTTTGGGTCGGTGTTTGGTCGTATATTGGTTCTCTTTCTAATCATAGACTTCTTATTTTTCATCTCTTTTTTCATTCTTATTGTGTTCATTTTATTACTATTGTATAACGCTCTCCATTTTGGCAGAAAAACAATAAAATAATAATAACAATGATAGATCAAAAATGCAACATGTATTGTCCATGTTAATCTGTGGACACTGATAGCAACCAGACATTTCAAGAAACAGCATACACCTAGGACATATTCAACGCATGAAAATATCTATTCACAAAAAGGTTGAATTGCCATGCTTCCAGGCATTTGGCCTTACTCTACAGCTTTAAACTAATATTTGGATATATGATCAGTGATCACTGATTTTTGTACTCACTTGAACTCTCCGAAGTGACATCAATGCTTCGCTTGTTGTCTGAACACACAAAAACATCACTCCAATCATTGTGTGGGCAAGAATAAACAGTAATCTGATACTAGTGAACAGGGCACCTGGTCGAGGAAAGCGTGAAGTGATAACCATACAAATTATGACAACCACATAGAGGAGCCGCGGACCTAATACCCAGGTACAAGTTGAGACTGCTGATATGACCTTACTTTGCCAAATCATAGATTTTTCAGAGCTGTAAAGGAATTAGTCTGGTTGTAACTTTTAGAACACTAAGGAATACTGTTTATATGTGTGTACATACAGTCTGCTGCAAGATGGGAAAAAAAGTTGTCTGTAAATGGACACGCATCAAGCAAAATAGTTGGATACAATGAAAAATGAGTGTTAATGTATACAGAAAATATACACGAACATCAGCAAGTGTCTGTTTCTATTATACAGCAGCATGAGATCCTCTATCCAACTTAGACCTCACTAATAATATATGTGCCTATTATATACATAGATATACAACCATGAGAGTTGCATCTTCGATTTATAATTAAAAAATACCGTTCTCTGAATGTTAAAATATGTGTGGTCTAATATGGGTTATCTAGACATTAAGACATCATCTCATACATTTTTTTTTTTAACAAAATCAAGACATCAAGAACAGAAGAGATTAGTGGACTCTTAACTCTGTACCAAATTACAAAATTTTGGATTCGACCAAATTGAAAGCATTAAAATTTTGCAGACAACAATATTTGTTAAAATATGTGTGGTCTAATATGGGTTATCCAGACATTAAGACATCATCTCATACATTTTTTCCTAAACACAATCAAGTCATCAAGTACAGAAAAGATAAGTTGACCCAAAGCTATTTACCAAATGACAAAATTCTGGACTCAATCCAACTGAAAGCACTTGCAGATGACAAAACAGATGCTTGTCAAATGATGATTTCTGACTTTGATAGGGTAGAAAACGTCGTGGGAAAACGTGAAAATGCTAGTAACCAGTATTTTCTTCTTTTCCCACAATGCTTTCAAAAGCCTTCTTCTTCAGGGTATTCAAAACTTGGGATTGTGTGGTACAGGGTTCACATGCTCCTGGCATGGGGGACAGGGAAGCAATGGATATTTCACTGGTATAAAAGAGACCAACATATCACTTTTGTCTATGCTGTTTTGTCCAAAGTATATTGCCACATGGCAGACAGTCAAAGATCTTTAACTGCAAATTCTGTGCACTCTGATCTTGATCTATACTGTCAGCAATAGCAGCTATATTCATGAAAGGCCTTCTTAGAGTGAAGTCTACAGATGATAAAATTTTAGACATTTCACTTTACAGCGCTTGCATTACTTAATCTGGCTAAAATCATGGAATTTTGGAATTTGTCTTTGACTAAGGATAGAAAACAATGTGGGAAAAGAAGAAAATGCTGGTTACCAGCGTTTTCTTCTTTTCCCACAGTGTTTTCAAAAGCCTTCTTCCTTATGGTTGTTAAAACTTTATGGCTTTGCATATCAGACATTATGGCCTTGCAAATGTTTCAACCTGTCAATGATATCAAATGTCTGCTTTCCAGGGAGTATAGTAATGGGTGTGCATGAAGTAAAGGACTAATCAAATGTTGGTTACTTTGTCAGTTTATTCATTTTGTCTCCATGAGGAGTTTTCAAACTTAATCTGACTCAGATTGACTTGTCTGCTATTTGAATGAACACTTTTTCTCTATCATATTATTTATTAAAAAGATCACTGTACATGTATTTCCAAAACAAGAGGGCCATGATGGCCCTGTATCGCTCCACTGGCTTTTTAACCCTTTACCACACAAATCGAAGTGTTAATGACCCTGAAAGAGAAGGCTTTCAAAAACATCGTGAGAAAAGGACAACATGTTGTCAGTCAGTATTTTCTCCTTTTCCCACAAGGTTTCCTAACCTATCAAAGACTGAAATAGTCATTTAAGCTACATTCAATTTGTCTTTTTGCAATGGCTTTAAACTTGGTACAGTAAAAAAAAATTGTCATTTCTTAAAGAGTAAAATTAACGTATCATGTGCTTAATTGACACTGACAGAGATATACAGCATAAAAAGTCTGTATGGTAATAAACTTACTTTGAAAACATAACCTCCACCCCATCCGCCAAACAAAAAGAGTCAAATATTTTTAAATGCAAAGATAATGTCAGTGAATACAAGCAGGTTAATTCATTAGCATGAAAGGTAAAGTTCTGAAAAAATTTGAGTGATAGAAACCTTACTTTAAATTAAACATACCATTCATGTGAGCATAACTATTAGCATCAAAATAAATCACTCTCCCTTAAAACAGAACATTTCCTCTTCAAAAAACTTGAATACCAAACTCCAGTAATGTATAACTGCATTTTGATAATCAAGGGAGGTAAATAGTAACAAACTTTATCTTGTATAACAGGAGTTGCTTCCCTTGATTACTATTTTAAATTACAGTCACCTTATAAGCCCATGTTAAACTTGTGATCCCTGGGGCAGAGCCAATTTTGACCCAAGGGCTATAATATGAAGAAACTTGATAGAGGTCCATTAGATAAAGCTACATGCCAAATTTGGTAGCCCTGGGCCTTATGGTTTCAGACAAGAAGATTTTCAAAGATGTTCAATATTTTTCAGTTTTGTTGCCATGGCAACCAGAGTTTTTGAAGGAATCAAATTCTTTCAAGAAATTCTAAAGAGGACCATGGCAGGATCATTTCTGTGAAGTTTCATCAAATTTGGATGGGTAGTTTCAGAGAAGAAGAAGTTTGAAAAAAAAGTTAACGCATGGACGCACGCACGACGGACACCGGGCCATGACATAAGCCCGCTGGCCTTTGGCCAGTGGAGCTAAAAATGAATTCCTTACCATCAAAAGATAAAATTTTAGACCAATCTGTCCTGAAAGCATGTGCAGATGACAAATAAACTGTGGTCCCTATGATAATATTATCGTTAAAGGAGTTGAAAACATCGTAGAAAAGAGAGAAACTGCTCTTGACCAGCATTTTCTCCTTTTTCGGTGATGTATTTAGATTTTCATTCACTACAGGGTCATGCCCTAACCATTAAAGGCCAATTGACGGCCAAAGTAAACAATGTGGGTGTAAATTCTATATTTAAATCTAAATCATACCATAAAAAGTTCAAATCCCCATTAGCAAGCATTGAAGTCTTATTCTTGAATATTAAAAAAAAAGTAACACAATCTGATTGGCAAAACCATCTATTTAGGCCAAAATGGTTTAGCTAATCAGAAACTGTTTTCATTTGAAAGTTACAAAGTCTAAAAGAATTAAAATAGAATTTAGAAGGTTGGTAAACATGGCCCCCAGGTTCTATCGCAGAAAACTTTGATCCAAGATCAGACTGCATATTGCAGACTGCACAGTGTATTTAAGCCTTAGTCACACATTTCTGAATTTTTTAACAACCCCGAAGGAAAAGGTCTCTTAAAAACATTGTGGGAAAATGAGAAAATGCTGGAAACCAGCGTTTTGTCCTTTTCCCCACAATGTTTTGTATCCTTCCTCAGAAAAATTTCCTAATTTGTGCAGCATTTAGCTTATCGTCTGCAACTGCTTTCAATTTGGACTAGTCTAAAGTTTTGTAGTTTGGATCTTGGATCCATTCTGTTTGACACTTACGGTAATTCTAGGAAACTTGGTCATGAAACCAGAATGATTCCGCATTTCCTTTGTTATCATTAATATCCATGATCATGAAATCTGAATGATTCTGTAACTCGTTCTTGTCACTAATATCTAGGCTATGTATAATGAAGCCACATAATATCATGCAAACTTTTGCATGCAGCAGTGTAAGAACAATCAAAGCTTGTCATGCATTTCCATGTAAGTGATGAAAAAACGCTTTTGATGCTTCAGTGTAGATAAAGATCAGAAAGCACAAATGTGTAGTCAATCTCTTGAATCAACTGATGTTTTGTTAAACATTTGAAGCGAGACCTGTTGCAAATCAAAGAAATATCCCCTAACAGCACCTTGTCAATGACACAGCACAATTAGAGAGCAGAAATGATTTTCAAAACTGTGACCTTGACCTTTGACCCATATAGCCCAAAAATTATAAGGCACCTCCTTGGGTCACGAGCAACATTTGTATAAAGTTTCGTGGTCCTAGGTCAAACAGCTTTTGAGTTAGAGCACGGAAACGATCTTCAAACCAAGTTCACCTATGACCTTGACCTTTGACCAATGTGATCCAAAAACAATAGGGCACCTCCTTGGGTCATGAGCAGCACTTGTATAAAGTTTCACAGTCTTATGCCAAATGACTTTTGAGTTACAGCACGGAAACGAAAAACATGGATGGACAGACGGACATGGTGAAGCTAACATACCCCCTCTACTTTGTAGGTGGGGGGTATAAAAAGGATTTTTCTATTCTACCTACATCTGAACTACCCCTTACAACAATGTATTGCTCTATGGTTACCTCTCAGAGTGTTTAACTCTTTACCAGATGACAAAATTTTGTACTCGACAAAATTTACAGAATTTGCAGGTGACGACTTGAATGTAGGTCAAATGATGATTTTTATCTTTCATAAAATTGAAAGCTGTCTTCATCAGGGTCCTTAACACTTGGGTTTGTGTGGTAAAAGGTTTAACGAATGAAAATCCGAACAGTGCCCATTTCAATGGCAATTCAGTCACAGTGAGAGGTCATTGTTTCATACCCTTCCTGGGTTTCAAGACAATGCCAGTTACCAACAATTTCTCATTTTCCAATATTTTCAAAAAAATATTTTTTTCTAAGAGATTTGAAAATTAAGGATAGTTTCACAGACATATACAAGAGTGTCCCTACATAGCATATGGAAGATTTGCTTGACAATAAGATTTTTTAAACTGATAGACAGTCACAGAAGAGAAAGATTAGAGGCATGGTCTGTCTATTTGTCTATTTTAATTTGTTTATTTGTCTATTTTAATGAACTGTCTGAAATCTCTTCTGCCAATGAGTAAGTTCTGTTTATTCAAGGTTTTCTTTTGTATAGAAGCAGAACAAGTGTGACTACAGTAACTGAAAATCTATCAGTTGCAGGAACAATTCAATGATACTATATATATCTATGACCAGTCGCAGGAACAATTCAGTGATACTGAATATATCTATGATCAGTCTTAGGAACAATTTCATAATAGACATGTACAGCGAGAGTTGAAAGTCGAGAACGAAAGCTGAAATGAGAAAAACTCAAGGGGTCGTTTATATGCTCCATTGATGTATGTTAAACTGTTCCAAATAGCGTTAGCTTTTCTGAGCAATATTTCAGTTTCAGAGGATGACAGAGGATAAGACAGGTCTATGTTTTTCCTACGGCATACAAATGCACCACAGATATAAACTGTTTCAGTCATATATCTGCTTGGTTGTCTCCAAACACTGCTGATGGCCTTGCAGTAAACTTTAATTTGTGCAATGGCATGATCAACAGCTACACGTTATCGTCTGTGATAGCGGTTGAACTTCCTGTAAGGGCGTGCATCTCAAACTTTTAGTAGTTGTGCTGCAGTGAATGGAGTTATCACTGAAAGACTGTTAGGATAAATTGTTTCTACTAATAACGCACATTGACTTAGAAAAGGCAAAAAAGGCAAATCTCCAATTTGGCGCATTAAACGGATCTGCTGTGCATCATTCTAGTGGCCGAGAAAGCCAGACTCAATATATCCAGTAGTACCCAAGCAATAAACCGTGATTTATCAGTGCGACTAGTCACGAAATTTATCGTCCAAACAAACATCAAGGACATTGCTCCTCTGGACATCGTCATTACCATTGTTTATATACATGGTCACGAGCCCAACACTTTACCACTGAGCCACGCAGGATTCCCAAAATATATAAGGCCATCAGCAGTGTTTGGAGAAACCCAAAGAGATATTTGTCCAAAACAGTTTATATCTATGGTGAACTGGTATGTTGTAGGATAGAAATAGATCTTATCCTCTGAAACTGAATAATTAATGCACGAAAAAAGCTTATGCTATTTGAATCAGTCTTACGAACTTCATTCCGTGGAGCACACTTATACGACCCCTGGAGTTTTTCCGCTTTCAGCTTTCGTTCTCGACTTTCGACTCTCGTTGTACATGTCTAATACTAAGTTTATCTATGGCCAGTCTCGGGAGCTATTCAATGATACTGAATTTATCTATGACCAGTTGCAGGAACAATTCAATGATACTGAATTTATCTATAACCAGTCGCAGGAACAGTTCAATGATACTGAATATATCTATGATGCTGAATACGTCTATGACCAGTCAAAGGAACAATCCAATGATACTGAATATAACTATGACCAGTTGCAGGAACAATTAAACAATACTAAATTTATCTATGATCAGTCGCAGGAACAATTCAATGATACTAAATATATCTATGGTTAGTCTAAAGAACAATTCAGGGTGGTACTCAAACTTTTATACTAAAATTTCATATATGGGTTTTACAAACAAATAACCCCATGAAATTCATCCGTATTGACGAAAGTAAATGAGTGAAAGGTCAATTTCGTTGAGTAATACTAAAAGATATAAACCAGATTTGAACCTATGACCCCAGCTTCCAGAGGCAGTCACCTTACCAGAGTAGCTATGTATCTGAAATGTTGGAAAGGCGTACTTTCTGTAATTGTCGTTTGAAAACCTATATTTAAAACATTCAACAGACTACTAATGAGGGTCAAAAGGAATATTAAAGAGCAACAGGTTAATTCTAATGAGTAATATCAAAACTTGCTAGCTTCGACTCATTTACAACATTGTGAGGTTTCTTTGAGCAATTTGGATTCATTAATATATTGAACCAAAATGTGTTTACATGAAACCAAGACAGCGTCCTTATATAGAACTATAGAACCATGATATGATTTTGTTAAGACACTGTATTAAACTTGTAATCCTTCATATCATTCAAATCAAACTATATAATGAACCAAACTTATTTATATCGAACCAAATGACAATATATTTGACACTTTCCATATTTGATGATGGTGATGCTTCTTACCTTTATCCTAATCGCGCTGATACTTGTCTGGATCATATCTACAACTGCATTTTGCATGAATCGTAAAATACAGATTCTAAGCTGACCAATGGCAACCAAGGACACATACAAGTTTCCTGACCGTAGTGGACGTCCAAGAAGGAACAGACAAAAGGTGACTGCATATATGTAATAGTGTCTACCAAGCGATGCTACAGTTTCAAACACGGAACGAAGTTGACCTATTTTCTTTAACCATACAATCTGACGCCTAAAACATAAGAAGTAATCAACCCTCAAAAAAGCTCATAACAATGTACAAGCAGAATGAATTTCCAGACAGTGAAGATCATGATTAGAATGAATAATTAATTGATGGATTGATCAATTGATTGGTTGCATGTTATCTAGCAGCATTTTCATTAAAATTTCAGTTATATAGTTTGTTTCACAATTTTTAAGAAAATCTTAGCTATTTACCAAACAACCAATTCCTGACTCTTCCAAATTGCAAGCATCAGTAGACGACAAATTCAGAAGTGATATAAATGAACCTAAGTTTTTTGAAAAGGTAGAAGACATTGTGGGAAAAGGTTTTTTTTCTTTTTGAAAAGCTGCCGTTTATATCAGGGTTGTTAAAACATGGGACTGGGCGCCACAGGGTTGACAGAGACTGCTGGTTTTCATTTGCATGCAAAGGTGGCTTTAAAACTGAAGCATAGGTAGATCAGCACATGTATCTTAACCCTGAAAGCACCGAATAAGCAAAGCTGACATTATTGGTCTAGATTAGACCCAGGTAACTGCAATTTCATAGTTGCTTAATATGTCTATACTGTTTCAGCAAAGCCGACAGTGCAGATCAAAGATCAGACTGAACATTTTGTGCAATCTGATCTTGATCTACACTTGCAACAAAGCCGATTAAAGCTGTGATAGGCACTTTTATTTCAGTCATATCACTGTGACAGTTCATATTTTCATGTATTTCTTGGGTTCCACCAATACTAGGGCTCTGAAGTGTCTTGCCCAAGGACACTCCCAAGAAAAACCCAGTGAGGCTCGAACCCAGTGCCTCTAGGACACCAGTTCTACACTTTACCAATGAGCCACGCAGGACCCCTGCCAGAAGATATCTAAGGCATGTATTGGTGTTTGAGATAAAATTTCAATAAATGAGTCTACATAGAATGTTATTAAGCAAGCTTCTGGCGAGGTTAATAACATTTTTGAGGTCAAGTTTTTACAGATTTTTATCTCAAAAGTCAACAAATGTCAGACTCCTATAATCATGTAACTTCATCTCAAGAATGACAGTTCATAAAGTGTGAAAAAACAGGCGTGTGTGCACACTTGAATTGAAATTTACATGAAGCCAATCGGCTGATCCAGCGGGAGGGTCAGGGGCTCTGGATCCCTCTAGAATTTTCAAAGTAACCACTGTCTACCTTCAAATCCACCATGAACTAGTTCTAACAACTTGAAACGCATTTAAATATAGTGTTTAAGGTATTAAACCAGTTGTGTCTAATTTGTAACAAAAGCTCTCGGTTACGGTACCACAGCACACTCTGCGATAGAACTTTGGGAACGCTCCTTGTAGGCAGATTACTAAATGCTCAGACAAGTCATGTCTACTTCATTATTGATTTATTCAATTCATATCACATGTTTGTGTTGTAATGATGATTACAGCTACGTGAGTCGGCGTAATATCAATAGTTGACACTGGCTCTAGATCCATGACATGTTAAATGTTAACCTAAACAGTCTAAGATCTAACTGATAAGAAAATAATTCATATTTTTCTTACACTTGTTTCAGCTGAATCTTCTACTATATTTTCTGTACGTTTTTCTCACAGTCCATGTGCTTCAATTGAATCTTTTGTTCAACTTACAATGAGGGAAACAGCGCAAATTTATGCAGCTTTAAAAAAAAGCTGCATCATTTGGTTGGGAACCATTTTATACTTATGGTCAGTCTCGGGAACAGTTTATAATGAATTAATGATAATGAATATATTTTTTATGGTTAGTCTCAAGAACAATTCAATGATACTGAAAGTAATTATTTATGGTCAGTCTGAGGAATAATTCAATGATATTGAATATATATTTATGGTCAGTCTGAGGAACAATTCAATGATATTGAATATATGTATGGTCAGTCTGAGGAACAATTCAATGATATTGAATATATGTATGGTCAGCAGGGTTTTCCATGACGCACAAATCCTGTGTCATTGACGCGATTTTAACCCAAATGACCCCCAAAATAAATCACAATGCGTCATCAGTGACGCAACTTTCCAAAATCTAAAACATCTAGGAAACTGAATAAAGCGTCATAAATCCAAGTCTGTTTTTGCTTCAATATCAGACAAACACCGTTCTTTTTAAACCATGGGGTTTATTTTAGATAAAAGTGGTTTTCCGGTAATTTATTTATATAATAAGACTGGTTTACGCATTATTGCCGTAAGGTACATCAGACATGTATCATAAATACGGGCCCAGTCAAAGTCTTGGTTGGGTTCTCTGTATTTCAAAGCTTATTTCATGCGACTTCCGGTAGATAAAAGTACACATTACCAGTCTGTTCTATTCGCGGATAATAATGAGATGACAAAGTAAACTAGCACTCTTTTTTACCGTCTGCTTCCTACAGCTGCCGATCAGGCCACGTCAAGCAGCGATTCGGACAAGGTTTTTCGTCTGTCAAAAAATGAAATCGAGCTTTCCGTCAGAAATGACTTACAGACTTTTACTTTCTTGTAAAGGTGAAATTCACTGTAATCCATGGTCCATTTATTTTGACCCCCTAAATTTTAGAAATGACCCTCAACTACTGAGACAAGGGGTCACAATGACCCCCAAATTTTATAGTTGAGGGAAAACCCTGGGTCACTCTGAGGAATAATTCAATGACATTGAATATATCTATGACCAGTCTCAGGAATAATTCAGTGATACTGAATTTATATTTGACCATTCTCAGGAACAATTCAATGACATTGACTATATCTATGATAAGTCTTGGGATCAATTCAATGAGACTGAATTTTTCTATGATAAGTCTAAGGAACAAGTCAATGATATCAAATATTTCTATGATCAGTCTAAGACACAATTCAATGCGACTGAATATTTCTATGATCAAACTAATGAACAATTCAGTGATACTGAATATTTCTATGATAAGCCTCAAGAACAATTCAATGATATTGAATATATCTATGATCAGCCTCAAGAACAATTAAATGACATTGAATATATCTACATTCAGACTAGGGAACAATTCAATGATATTGAGTATTTCTATGATCAGCCTAAGAACAATCCAATGATATTGAATATATCTATGATCAGTCTCAAGAACAATTCAATGATATTGAATATATATCTATGATCAAACTAGGGAACAATTCAGTGATACTGAATATATCTATGATTAGCCTCAACAACAATTCAATGATATTGAATATGAGGGTTGTTCGATATGTAATGTGTATTGTATGATATCTCAAAAGCATTTGACTCAAATAGTGAAATGAACATTACATACCTTTAAAATATTCTCCGCAGTTTTAAATACATAATTTCAATCTCTGAATCCATTCCTGAAATGCGTCACGGTACGCTGATTTAGGTAGACCTCTGAGGCACCGACTGATGGCTGAGCCAAGGGCTTGTCGGGACTTGTAACGACGACCAGATAAGAACTTTTTAAGTTTTGGAAAAAGGAAAAAGTCACATGGGGCTAGATCTGGAGAGTATGGTGGGTGTGGCAAGACAGTAACCTTCTCCAACTTCAAAAATTGCTTCACAAGCTCAGATGTATGTGATGGAGCATTATCATGAAGTAGACGAACATGCCTAAATCCTGACACAGGGCGTCGTTTAAGATAATATTTCTTGAGCTTTTTTAGTATAACATCTCGGTAATACCGACCTGTAACAATTTTGCCCTTCGGCACCGGAATTTGTATGGCTATACCATCACATGAGAAGAATATGCAATAAAGAACCTTCTTTGTGCTTATGCTTCTTTTGGCAAATACAGGCCTTCTACCGTGTTTAGTTAGCCATATTTTGTTTCCAATTTTTCTTACCGGTTCGAAATAGTGAACCCATGTTTCGTCACCAGTAACAATGTTTGCAAATTGTCTTTGATTGAATTTGGGAAACATTTTGAGCAATTGCTTAGCGGTTTGTACTCGTACCCGTTTTTGGTCATCTGTCAATATATGTGGTATCCATCTGGCAGAAATCTTTTGTACTTTCAAAATACGCTTCAAAATGAAATGCACCCGCGATAGCGATATGCCAACAGTGTTGGCAATATCACGAATCATGTATCTGCCATCACTTTCAATTATTTCCCTGACTTTTGAGACATTTGCCTTGCCTGTTACAGTCACAGGTCGGCCAGATTTTGCTGCATCTTTGACGGACTCTGTGCCAGTGAGAAATTTCTTTCTCCACCTATGAACCGTCTCATAAGATACCTTATCAGACCCATAAACTTCCCCCAATTCAGTAAAAATCTGCATTACCGAATGACCGAGTTTTGTGTGAACTTTTATAAAAGCTCTAATTTCTTCAATATTCTTAATCCGTTTCCCAACCATTTTTACAACAGTGGTCAATGACTAGCTCTAATGAAATGACTGTAAGTTTAAAACTATGTGGAGCTAAAGGCTCGTGTTTATACCGTTGGAAAGGTATTGAATAGAGCTATTCAAGCGTATCATCATCCACGAAATCGTTGAAAGCATTATCGCGCTGTGGTACAATACACATTACATATCGAACAGCCCTCGTACATACATATTGAAACTGGGCACTTAATGAGTTAACCCTTTACCATAAAAACTCAGAATTTTAATGACCCCAGGGAAAAAGCCTTTTGAAAATATTGTGGGAAAAGGAGAAAATGCTGGTAACCAGCATTTTCTCCTTTTCTTACAATGTTTCTACCCTTGCACACAACCAAAATTCAGTTTTTCAGTCCCATTTATTTTATTGTCTGCAAATAATTTCAATTTAGACCTGCCCAAAATTTTGTCATATGGAAAAGACTTGAAGTACAGAAAACCACAATGCCATGGTGCCTTTACTGTGGAAAGTCATGACTGTCTTTAACATTCTTTTACAATTAATTTCACCACTTTCATAATATATGAATATAAAATGAAAACATGTTTATATGTCTTCAAACTTCCATATATTTGATTAACCATTTCAAAGTATTGAATGAAATCATATTTGTACTAATCTGAAGTAGCATTATATTATGACATCATTTTGATAACATATCACACGAAAATTCCTTTAAATGAAACCAGTCAAATCATGTACTGAAGCAACTGTTTTTAGACTGAAACCATTTTAACAAAATATGTGACAATGAGTGCTATTGCTGTAATATAGCACCGGTTGTTTGGCGGCATCTTCTGGTCAACGCTTTTCCAGTACCGGGAAATGTAATCCCAGCATCCTCTACCAAGTATAAATAGTGAGCACGAGGCATCTTCTTCCTTTTCTGCCTGGAACTTTCAGCAGTGAAGACGAGTGATAGAGTAAGTCAACCTATATTTAGAAATGCTAGCAAACTCGCCCTGGGTTATGGTGCATTGTTGGTTTAAAATTATAAAATTAATAATTTAAACACATGGTAATTAGAAATGCCAGCATATACACCTTTTGATATGTGTTAACTAATAATACCAGGCTAGGAGCGCGAAGGCTTTGACCTGTATCGATTTTCTCGAAACTGCTGACAAGGTTTTCGGGTTTCAGTAAATTTACTGGTCTTTACGAGGCCGGCCAGACTACATTTTTGCTGCAGTTTAGGAGTTACATGGACCAAACTGCGAGACGATTAAAAAAAAAATTTTTTTTTCGTCATATGACCCTTTTTTACATATTTTATATTTCCAATCGCGACAGCCCTGTTCGTGCTGGCCCATTCCGGTCGATATTGGTGCCTTCTGGTATTTCGTAAACCGGACTCGTAAACATTGAAGTTGTTGTATTTTTTTCAGCGCTTGTAGATAGGGCGAGTAATTTCTTAGAGCTAATAATCATGCAAGACGAGTACTTTATGGAAAATTAGACTGCTAGGCATGAACTTGTAAGGTAAAGGTAGGACTTATAAACAATGAATAGTGGAATAAGGTTCAGATGCCAAGATCTATCCAACAACAACCGCATTCCATGGCCGTGACATCATGTAAAAATAAAATCGGCAATATCGGGATGCGAACAGACTGTCCTTAAAGAATTCCATTGTCTCTGTATCCATCTGTCTTTAACTGAGGATAGGACCACCCGAGTTCGATTCCCTGTTCAGACAGGAATGAACTGGCAGCTTCACGCAATAATAATGATAATAATAATATTAATAAATTCAAAATAAAAGTCAGGTAATCTGGGTTCATCATTGTCATAAATTCCACTTTCAATTACATTTCATGGTCATGCCGAGCACAAGGAAGAGGAAAGCACCTGCACAACTGGCAGAGAAGCCAAATGGACAATCCATTCTGCCGGAACGACAGCTCGAACTGCCCCAGGCTGCAGCCGATGGTCTTGATGGCATATCACAGGACACAAGCAACAATCACATTTTGCCACAGATAGCTAGCCACGTTCAAGCAGGTAATCTATTATTACCTTTAGTATTAGATCCGAATCCTATTCAAAGAGCAGATTCAGAGTTGGGCTTACACATGGCGTCCAATATAAAAGACAAAATTAAACAGGGTCAATACGTGGACCTGGTAAGCCTGTTGGCACAGCCTGAGCAGTTGGCGCACAGGCTGGTAGTCGACAGTGCAGGCAATATTGGTACAATTCAATCTAATAACAAGTCAATAAACAACGTTGATGAATGGTCGGATGCATTTCTTATATATGCCAGCATATACTTATCAGCCCACCCAGAAAAAGTCCAGGAAGTGTTAAAGTATTTCTCTATGATTAGACTGGCAGCAAAGAGGCACATAGGTTTAGGGTGGAAATCATACGACATTCATTTTAGGCTGCGCTTGGGTTCGAACCCTGAATTGTCTTTTGCCACAATGGACCAGGAGCTGTGGTTATTATGCATGGGTCCCCCTTCAGACGCATCATCGGGTAAGAAGTGTTATGATTATAACTACCGTACTTGTCTCCGAACTTTCTGTCCGTACACCCACTGTTGTTTGATTTGCAGTGGCACCCACCAAGCAAGGGCTTGCAGAAGAGCAGCACCCCCATCAATGCAGAGACCCCTGCGTCCTTTTAACCCAAGAATTCAACTTGAAAGGCCACAACGAGCTCGGGGGCCGAACCCCTTTAGGCCTAGATTCAATGCATGGTAAACTGAGAAGCAGCAATTGGGATTTAAACTTGGGTCAATCTCCAATTAAAGTTGATGTTTTGCAGGGCTATTTACAGTCTTATATTAATAAAAGCGATGCCAAGATATTGGGTGAAGGGTTCCAGCATGGTTTCAGTATAGAATACCAGGGACCTCGTCTTGCAAGGGAACATAAAAACTTGAAATCAGCATTTGCTCATAGAGATCATCTTTGGGAGAAAATTGACAAAGAAGTTTCCTTGGGTCGGCTGGCAGGGCCTTTTAATTATCCCCCCATCCAGATTTAATTGTATCACCTGTCGGTCTTGCGCCAAAATCCGACGGGGGTTGGAGATTAATCACACACTTATCCTACCCTGAGGGAGACAGCATTAACTCGGGTATAGACCCTTCTCTGTGTACAGTTCAGTACACATCTTTTGATAAAGTGACAGATATGATTTATAGTCTGGGCCTGTCTGCCCTATTAGCAAAGCGTGATATAAAATCAGCATACAGAATAATTCCAATCCGTGTAGACGATTTCCCTCTTCTTGGGATAAAGATAGAAAATTATTATTTCATTGACAAGTTTCTCCCAATGGGTCTTAGTCAAAGTGCAAATTTATTTGAGAAGTTTTATACATTTCTACACTGGTTAGTATCCTGTAAGTGTAATTCTGGAACTATGGATCACTTATTGGATGACTTCATATTTGCCGGTCCAAGATCTTCAACAGGGTGTTGGAGTCTAGTCTCTACTTTTGAAAATGTTTGCGAGGAGTTAGGGGTTCCAATCGCGACCGAGAAATCGGTTAACCCAACTACAGTCATGGTTTTTCTAGGACTAGAGATCGACATGGACAAAATGACCATAAGAATACCCATTCACAAGGTTGAGGAACTGAACGCGTTACTGTCAGACCTAATAGGTAAAAGAAAAGTAACACTTAGGCAACTGCAAAGCTTAGTTGGCAAAGCTTAATTTTTTTTTGCAAAGCAATACGGTCCAGTAGGGCATTTCTTCATCGATTCTACGATGCTATGTCCCATCTTAGAAAACCCTATTACAAATTACGACTGAATGTAGATCTCAAAGAAGATATGTCATTATGGCTAAGGTTCTTACAAGATTTTAATGGGGTTGCCTACATTCCTCAAAATCTTTGGTTTTCCAGTGATTCATTGCAGCTTTTTACCGACAGTGCGGGCTCAAAGGAGTTGGGGTCTGGGTGTTATTTCCAAGGAAAATGGTCCTTTTTCTCATGGCCAAAAGGGTGGGCTGATTACGGTGTTCTCAAGGACTTGACGTTTCTTGAGATGATTCCTGTACTGTTAGCTTTATGTCTTTGGGGAACAGAATTACCAAATAAGAAAGTAACATTACGAATCGATAATGAGGCTCTGGTTTCCATTTTGAACGAGCAGACTTGCAAGTCTAAACGTATTATGCAGTTAGTCAGACCATTCGTATTTTTCTGTATGCAATACAATGTTATTTTTAAAGCGGTGCACATACCTTCCAAGGAAAACGTAATAACGGACGCCATTTCTCGATGCCAGAGGGCTCGTTTCAGACAAGTGGCACCGAAATCACAGAAGTTTCCACAGGCTATTCCGGAAAGTTTTCAGCGGATCATATGCAATCTGAAGCTCAACATTTGTTGAACACATCCTTAGCTCCCAATATGGTGAGAGCATACAGTACAGGAATTAAATGTTTTACAAAGTTTAGGCAGGATTACGGTCTGGAGCATTCTTGGCCGCCACTGATTGAACATTTGGTCAAATTCATAGCATACATGTCTTTACGTGGATTCAGTAGCAAAACGAGCGACTTATACATATCAGCAATTAGCTTTCAGTGCAAGTTATCAGCAATCTCTGATACCACTAAACACTTCCTTATCGATAAATTGCTTGAGGGTTATAGGCGATCAAGTAAACCAAAGCGAGTGCGATTGCCGATTACATTTGAAATGTTGAAAGGCATCCTGACTATGATTTCAGCAGTTTGCCGTGATGTACATGAAAAGAAGCTTTTTTCCGCTGCATATGTTTTAGCATTTTTCGGTTTTTTCAGAGTTGGGGAGCTAACTGTGCCAAAGCAAAAGTCTAAAGAATTGTCATGTGTTTTAAGTGTGAACCATGTTTCTTTTGTAAAAGGGGCGATGCTAGTAACAATCATATACTCCAAAACCGACCAGCAAGGTTCTGAAACCACGCCGAAAATCTACCCATCTCGTTCAGGAGTACGTCCATTAAATTTAATGTGCCAGTATCTAAGGTTACGCCCAAAAATTAACGGTCCCTTGTTTTGTCATCTGGACAGGAAACCTCTTACGCGTTATCAGTTCACGGCAGTGCTTCAAAAGACACTCAGAACCCTTCACCCTGATTTGGTAGGCTACAGGTCGCATAGTTTCCGAATAGGGGCAGCTGTCAGGGCGGCCTCTTTGGGTTGGCCCCCTGAGAAAATTAAAGAGGCTGGCAGATGGGCTTCAGATTCATACAAAATTTATGTTGCTTCTGGCAAGCCCGTTACAGAAATTGAGAACTTTTCATAAAAGAAATGACACAGGCAAATTCAAGCAATTTGACAGGACCATCATTATTTCCTTTTCTGATCGTTACGCTTACCACACATTTCTCTCTGTGTTAAATTGTCGTACTATATTCTGTTCGCTGTTCGTCTCATGTTTAGGTATTTCTATCTAGAAGAAAAATCGTTGTTTACTAGGCTAACTTCCCCAAAGTACCTTTTAGGTGACTCTATCATGTGGTTAGTGGGATCGTAGTTGTTTGAAGAGGGTTTTCCCGTTAGCAAGATCAGGGGAAGGCGGCTGTAGCCTGGGTCTCCCGGCAGAGTTTTGGGGGCAGGGCTACTGGGGTCTGACATTAACAGGATGCAGGTATAAAATTAGGACTCTTCTGAAAATCAGGCAGCCTCCAGATTTCTTATCACTCCATGTAGGGGGCAATGACTTGGGTACAGTCCCAATCAAAGAATTAAAATCCAAAGTGGACAGCCTTTTTTATTACATTGACACAGCGATGCTGGGGACAATAATCATATGGTCGGAGATACTTCCAAGGCTGTGGCCTGGCAATGAAGGCCTAGAAAGAGCGCGAAAGAGGTTTAACACCTATGTTGTTAAATTGGTAAAGCAGAGGAAAGGCTTTTATCTGCGACGCATTAAGTTACAGCCATTTCAAGTTGGACTTTTTAATAAAGATGGTGTCCATTTGTCGGACCAGGGAAACCAAAGATTTTTAGAAAATATTAGATTGGGCTTGACTTATTTCCTACAGAAAAAACAACCATGGTTTTAAGTTTTAGAAAAGGGCGTGAACACCTTGGTGGCTGTTCAGGCCTTGCCGCCGCCAAAACGTCTTTTTTTTTTGGCGGTGGATCCGGCTTGTGCCGTCTCCATATGGCCACCAGCTGCGGCCTGTAAACAGTGATTTAAAGTGGCAATCATGAACATTCAGTAGATTATTAGGCTAATTGTTTCTCCTCTAGGAGGTCACCATGTTATTTGGGACCCGATATGTGTTTTATAGTGGCGCCACATCGCAAGTTGCCGGTGCCGTAAAATGTTAGGATTAGGTTAATTAACTCTTAATTTTTGTGCAAATTCGTATTACTGTGCATAGACTATTTGAATTTGAAGCCAAGTTGGCGACTATAAACTTTTTATTGATATACTGAAGTTACTTATTTGAGCCAAGTTGGCAGTGTAAAATTGTTCTTTCATAGACTTACTTAAACAAGGGTTCACGCCTGAATTCTTTGCCACACTTAGGGTTAAGGTTCCAAGTATCAAGTCATAATTCTGTATAAGATATTTTGTTTAGATAGTGGACGTAATTAAATGATCGTGTATTGCTTACAAAATGTTATTGATTTTGTTCATCCCGTATTCCAGGCAATAGCTACACAAAAGGGCTGCCGAGCTGAAGGAATTTCTATACGCTAGGTGGTTAAAGAGACAAATTCGGCTCGGTAGGCCTTCAATTCTTTTCGCAGAGGCCTGTCAAACAATGAACAAATATGTGATTTGGTTTCATCAATATATTGAACCAAAATGTGAATATGAAACCAAGTGTCCTTATATAGAACCACAGAACCATGATTTCATTTTGACAGTATAATAAACAAATAATTCAAATCAAACTATATATAGAACAAAATTTCTTTCTATTGAACCAAATAACAAAATGTCTGGGCTTTCCATATTTGATGATGGTGATGCTTCTTACCTTTATCCTAGTAACGCTGATATTTGTCTGTACGATATCTACAACTGCATTTTGCATGAATCGTAAAACACAGATTCTAAGCTGACCAATGGCAACCAAGGACACATATAAGTTTCCTGACCGTAGTGGATGCCCAAGAAGGAACAGACAAAAGGTGACTGCATATATGTAATAGTGTCTACCAAGCGATGCTACAGTTTCAAACACTGCACAAAGTTGACCTATTTTCTTTAACCATACAATATGACACCTACAACATAATAAGTAATCAACCCTCAAAAAAAGCTCATAACAATGTACATGTAACATGAATTTCCAGACAATAAAGATCAAGATCAGATTGATTGATTGATTAATTGATAATATGGTATTCAGCACAGTTTACTACATAATTCCAGTTATATAATTTGTTTCACAAGTTTTTGAAGAAAATCATAACATTTCACCAAACGACCAATTCTAGACTCTTCCAAACTGAAAGCATCAGCAGACAACAAATTCAAAAGTGATATAAATGAGTCAAAGTTCTTTGGCAGTCTTACAAACGATGTCTGTAACAAAGAAACAAATGAACAAATGCATGGCAGTATGAACAGCATCTGACGGGATTTGAACCCAAGGCGGACAAATAACCTCGTTTTTCGAGGTTAAAAAGACCAATACCATAACCACTGAGCTAAAGAGATATCTCCCTAACGCAGTTGTCAGGTATTGTATTTAAATCGGGACGAAGCCATGCATGAAGGAGTGGTCTCCCGTAACACACCCCCTCTTAAAGTCATCATTTATTGATGACTCAAAGCCTTATTAGGCAGTAAGTCTATTATTTAGACAACAAATGTTCGTTTTTGGACAACAAATGGGATTAATGGCTCAATGGCCAATCCCGGACGAGCCCCCATCTTACGAACAATGTCCGTAACAAAGAAACAAATGAACAAATGCATGGCAGTATGAACCGCATCCGACGGGATTCGAACCCAAGGCGGACAAATAGCCTCGTTTTTCGAGGTTCAAAAGACCAATACCATAACCACTGAGCTAAAGAGATATCTCCCTAACACAGTTGTCAGGTATTGTATTTAAATCGGGACGAAGCCATGCATGAAGGAGTGGTCTCCCGTAACAGGCAGGGAAAAAGCATTTAGGGAAAAAAGGAGAAAAAAGCTGGTTACCAGCCTTAAAAGCCTTGTACATAAGGGTTGTTAAAACTTGGAATTGTGTGCTATAAGTGTGCTATAAAGGTTATACAAAGACTGCTAAAGGGTTTTAAGGTTCTTTTGTATTTTTGTGGTAAAATTTCCAATTCCATCAGTAATGGTATACCAATTATAGCATGCCAATGAATATATAAGATCTGACAAAAGTTGACGTTTGAGATATAGTGGATATTTTGTGTTTTTTTTACTTTTGGTGCAAGATCAAAATTTATTTTATCAATTGAACATCATCAGTAATATTTTCACTCATGGCTGCCACTAGAGAAAATGATTACCAATGATGTTCACTATGAAATAAATTTCGATCTTTCACTGAAAAAGAAAATATTCTATTTATTTCATGGTTCTAACCCCTTTTTTGTGATGACTTACATCAATATCCAGTACAGTTGTTCTCGGTAATTCCATGTGGTGTACCTCCCTCACATAACAAAGCATTACAATATTACATAAAGCATGAGAACTGTAGGGTAAATGCGCATAAACTACATCATATTCCCCTTTGGTAGAATGGCAGGTGCTGTTAACCTAGGTAACTAGTATGCGGGAACTACTGTTTCAGCCATGAACTGAAGCATTAAAAATTATGAAATTGGTATTTTTCACTGGTCGTAAGCATGAAATATCAAACCATAATCCACCATTATTTCTCGATAAACTACTGGAAAGCATGAAATAAAAAAAAAGATATTAAAACGATTCTACCTAGAATGTTATTAAGCAAGTCACTGGTGAGCTTAAGAGCATTTGTAGACGAGTTTAATAAGTTTTTCTCAAAAGCCAACAAACGTCAGATTCTTTTTATAACTGCATAACTACATCTCAAAGTTATAGTTCATGACATGCTAAAACATAGGCCTACATGCATATTTGTATTAAATTTACACGAAGCCTACGTTTCTTAGACAAATGTGTACAATCACAGACAAAAAAAAATAGTTCCAAAGAAACTTGCATATAATTGGCTTGTTTTTCTAATGATGCTAAAACTTGCTGCTTTGTCATGGTCTTCAGTTTTGACAGTTAATTTCACACAGGAATTTTTGTCTTGTGACACGAGTTAAAGATACATCTTTACTTATTTTCAGGCAGTTTTCAGCCAGTTTTTAAGGACGTATATGAAAATTTTTTCTAATGGACAGATTTTTTTTAAAACTTTGCACATAAAAAGCTCATCATGTCTCTAGGAGATTACAGTAAAATAAAGGTGTGGGTCACCGTGCTCGTTTCTGAGAAATTTGCCTTTGAAAAAGGTATATACAGTTCCAAAATTAAGCTGATATTGGATTTAAAGCGTCTTTCTTTAATAGTCAGTTAAACAGGAAAATAACAGGGAAAATATACAAATATACATCATTTAACCCTCTCCCAAATAAACCCGTGTTTTTACGTGTCTGCGGTACAAGTCTTTTGAAAACACTGTGGGAAAAGTAGAAATTGCTCGTAATGAGCAATTTCTCCTTTTCCCACAATGTTTTCTACCCGATTAGACAACTTTCTGCCACTTTTATCAAATCTAACATTGTCATCTGCAAACTCTTTCAGTTTGGAAGTGTCTAAAATTTGTCGTTTGGGAAAGGGTTGAATGAAAATTCATATATTTTTGCACAAAAAATGTATAAAACCCTGGTTTTGAGCTTGGTAAATGTACAAATATGCATGTTATATATAGACCATTGAGTTAAAAAAGGAGATAATTTGACCGAATTAAGGGTTAATCTTAAATAAATACAGTTTCTAACGGACAGATTTTTCTTAAAATTTCCACACTTATAGTGTTTATAATTCTAAACAATAAGAAATAAAAATGGCACCTATCCGTGCTTATTTCGTCAGAAAACAAGGTTGAAGGTCACTGTGGAAGTCAATTTTTTCAAGGAAAAAATAGGATAAAAGCTCAGCAGACCTAGTGGGAAAAGGAGAAATTGCTCAATAGGAGCGATTTCTCCTTCTCCAACAACAATTTTCAAAGTGGAAACAGCTATACTTCCACAGCTTTAAATTTCCCGCCTTTGTTTCCTTGTTTGGTGTGTAACGCCGTGTCAGCAGCATTTTAATTATTTCATGGTGACAGTTCAAAGATCCATTTTCTTCTCTTCACCAATACTACCTGAAGAAAGTGCTACTTGTTTCTGTGCACCAATAGTATTACCATTATGTACAAAAAATAAATAGGGGCACTTTTGATTCAATATCCACAACAAAAATATATGCGCAGTAGGATGCGCACGAACATTTGTCATATATGTCGTTAACCAATTTCATTACTATTTTAAGAAACTATAATCATTCTTGTATCTTCATGCCAAATGTTACCCCTAATGGCTGCAAGATTGCACAGATTACAACGGATATAAAATGCATTTCATGTGTTGGAGGCTTTCAAAGCAATCGCTCTTGTCGTTTCTGGTTTTAACTGAGACAAATCTTGTGTGTTTTTCTATTCCTTATACCATATATATTGGAAGTTATCTATGTTTACACAGTTCAGCCATTCTACACATTTTCTTGTTTTAAGAGTGTGTTTTCTCTCTAGCTGTAAGGCTGTATCTTTAACTCGGCTTGCTATAAAAACCACTCTTCTTACTCATCTTTGGTGGTCAGTCTTAACCCTATACCACACAATCACAAGTTTTAACAACCCTGAACAGAAAGCCTTTACAAAACATTGTGGGAAAAGGAGAAAATGCATTTTCTCCTATTCCCACAATGTTTTCTACACTTCCAAAAAGAGATTTTAGTTTTTTGAGTCACATTTGATATTGTCGTCTGCAAATGCTTTCAACTGGACCAGTCTAAAATTTTGTTGTTTGGGGAAGGGTTAAAACAGGTTTGACTGGATAATAATCTTACATGGATGTTAACAACACAATACATAGAAAAGGATTACAAGGCATGCAAGACTACAATATTACTGGACAATTTGTTACCAGGTAAAGAAACAAGAGGGCCAAGATGGTACCGCTCCACTGATTACTAAACTAGCAAACATTGAATGCCCTATAGTAGCCAAAAGGAAACAATGGGGGTGGTAAAATGCAATTAAATTTAAACCATATAATATACAAGTATGTACTTTATTATGAGGATGACAATCTGTTATTGTAAGATGGGTCCAAATGTTAGTCACTGCCAAGAAAATTAATTTCCAAACTAGGTCAAAAGTTGCCAGGTCACTCTATCCTTTGTTTACTTTTTCTCTGGTTTTAAAATTCGTTTTCCTGCTAGCCACTAACACTTGGCCCAACAAAGAATAATAGAATGTCATCTTCAGAATAATTCTATATTCTTTCATAGTATGATTTAGATTTTCCTGCATTTTAACATCCCCACTGTTTACTTTTGACCACCACTGTGACTTTAAATGGGAATAGCCCATGACATGCACAGTGTCTATTCTAGGACGGGCAATTGCTGGATTCACCCTGCATAAATTTAGACCCAATGCCTGACAATTTTGTGTCAAAAATAAACAATGAAAAATTCCCAAAACAAAGGATTTACTCTTGCCTCGTAGAAAATAATGCTGTTTTGAATAAAACAGCATTTTTGCCAAGGCTGTTTGCGACATATCATGTCAATTAATGTGACCTCCCTTGACACAAAATGACCCAGTCCAAAATGGCCCACTTTACCTTGTCTTAGACTAACCTTATTACAATGAATTTTATGAGAATGAATTTTACAAATGTCTTTCTCTTATCTATTTTTCAAAAATGAATTTAATTTCTGGAGAAAGGTGTTCCAGAAACTGTCTTCTGACAAGTAAATAGGTCATTAAGTTTACTGTATAGTCTTGGACAGGAATAAATGTTTGTTATGAGCTATGTTTTTTGCCTGTTCAAAAACTTTCCTGCCTATTTTTTGAAAATAGACTCCATTTTTTAGATGGAGAGGGAAAAATCCCCCCTCATTTTCAGTTTCTAGAATAGGCACTGCATGTATTCCTCATCAGAAGTCAACTAAATATCTTACAGTAACTACGATGCCATGCCTGACACATCTGGAGATCTTAAACTAGAACTGTTGCAAAGTGGACAAATACCCCTCCCACCACCACCACCATCTTGTCAATAAAGCAGCACAATGAGAACGGAAAAAACAGACATGATTTTCAAAACAAAGATCACCTGTTACCTTGACTTAAACCCATGTGACACAAAAACAATAGGACACCTCTTTGGATCATGGACAACACTTGTATAAAGTTTCATGATCCTAGGTCAAACAGCTTTCAAGTTAGAGCACAGAAACTATTTTCAAACATGGTTATACAGTGACCTTGACCCACTGACCCAAACATGATAGCGTATGTCCTTGGATCATGGGCAACACTTGCAGAAAGTTTCGTGGTCCTAGGTTAAACAGCTATTGAGTCAGAGCACAGAAACGATTTTCAAACAAAGTTCACTTGTTACCTTGACCTTTGACCCATGTGACCCAAAACCAATAGGGCGCCTCCTTGGTTCATGAGCAACACTTGTATTAAGTTTCGGGGTCCTACATCAGTGAAAATTCTAAATCCAGAAAGGGGCATAACTGTGTCAAATCGTTTGATGGTTATCTGCCCCTGCTGTATGAGTTCACCTTTTGAACAGGACCAAATTGAAAGCATTTGCAGAAAACAAATTAAATGTTACTTAAATGATGATTTATATTGGACTGAGAAGAAAACATTGTGGGAAAAGAAGAAAATGCTGGTTAACAGAATTTTCTCCTTTTCCCACTATGTTTTCAAAAGTGTTCTCTATAACGGTAATTAAAACTTAGAATTGTGTGATAAAGCGTTAAGCTACTTCCATATGATCTTTTTTGACAATGATACTACTATCAAGTTATCAATTACACGATTTGTATGATAATTGGTTCATAGATCTCTGTCCAAATGCAACATTTTACATCCATGTACCTGTCGATGGCTTTATAAAACATAACGGTAAAAAGAGCAGCTACTTGCTATTAGCATTTACTCATATTTCTCCAACGTTTTCCATGGTACTGAACCATTATACTGTCCCTTTCTTTGTATGCCCGTTTTTTTTTTAACCATAAAAGCATGTTTTGTAACTAAAGTTGCTATTGCAAAGACTAACTTCAAGTTCAGATGGCACAAAAATGTGGTCTGGTTTTGGATCTACACTGTCTGCTTGTGGACAGATTTCTGTCAAAAAAAGTCTTGAAATTGGAATATTTGTTATTTTTTCCTTTTTCTTAACCCTTTACCACACAATCACGACTTTTAACGACCCTAAGGAAAAGGCCTTTTGAAAACATTGTGGGAAAAGGAGAAAATGCTGGTAACCAGCATTTTCTCCTTTTTCCACAATGTTTTCTACCTTTCCATAAGCAAATTTCAATTTTTGAGTCAAATCTATTTTGTTGTCTGCAAATGCTTTCAATTTGGACACACGTCTGGTAAAGGGTTAACCAAAGAACAAAATCTTAGCTTTGTCCAAATTAACTAGAGGTGCTTGAGCGCCTGTATCGCTCCACAGGCCTGATATTTCTATAATGGCGAAAGGAAGTTTTTAACAATTATCATTCAATCCTGCATTTTAGCTCACTGAAGAAACAATTTGGTAGACAACCACCATAGGAACTTACCTGCAAAACAACAATGAAATCCAATGAATAGTTTTAGAGAAGAAATTTTTCAAAGATTTTACTTTATACCATAAAAGGAAAATGAGTCTCCCATAAAAGCCATGTTTTTTTGACAGATCTTTTTTTTTTAAGGAATTCTGTAAACCTGTATCTAAGGAACATTCCTGCAAAATAATAATGCTATCCAAATAGCGGTTTGGGAGGAGAAGATTTTTAAAGGTTTTTTACTTTGGTTGCCATGGCAACCAGAATTCTTCATGGAACACAATTATTTGAAGGAATTTGAAAGAGGACCACCAAAGGAACATTCCTGTGAAATTTGGTAAAAATCCAGTCTATAGTTTCTGAGGAGAAGTTTTTTAAACAAAAAGTTTACGGACGCACGCACGGACGAACGAACGGACGGACGCTCACTGAAGAAACAATTTGGTAGACAACCACCATAGGAACTTACCTGCAAAACAACAATGAAATCCAATGAATAGTTTTAGAGAAGAAATTTTTCAAAGATTTTACTTTATACCATAAAAGGAAAATGAGTCTCCCATAAAAGCCATGTTTTTTGACAGATCTTTTTTTTTTTAAGGAATTCTGTAAACCTGTATCTAAGGAACATTCCTGCAAAATAATAATGCTATCCAAATAGCGGTTTGGGAGGAGGAGATTTTTAAAGGTTTTTTACTTTGGTTGCCATGGCAACCAGAATTCTTCATGGAACACAATTATTTGAAGGAATTTGAAAGAGGACCACCAAAGGAACATTCCTGTGAAATTTGGTAAAAATCCAGTCAATAGTTTCTGAGGAGAAGTTTTTCAAAGAAAAAGTTTACGGACGCACGCACGGACGAACGGACGAACGAACGGACGGACGCACAACGGACACAACGCCATGACAATAGCTCTCTGGCCTTTGGCCAGTGGAGCTAAAAACATTTGCAGACAACAAATTAAATGTTAATTAAAACACAAAATTTGTCATTCAAAGGGTAGAAAACATTGTGCGAAAACAAGGAATTGCTGTTACCAATGATTTCTCCTTTTCCCACAATGTTTTCATATGCCTCATTTCTCAGGATCATTAAATGTTGGCATTTATTTCTCCTTTTCCCGCAATGTTTTCAAATGCCTCATTTCTCAGTATCATTAAATGTTGGCATTTAATAACCCTGCAGATGAAGCCGTGCGAAAAAGTAGTGGGAAAAGGAGAAAATGCTGCTATCCAGCATTTTCTCTTGTTCCCACAATGTTTTCTACCCTTTGAAAGGCAAAGCCCAACTTCGTAGCCACATCTAATTCATCATCTGAAAATGCTTTCAGTTTGGAAGTCTCGAAGACTTGTTTGGAAAAAGTTGAATGAAAATGTCCATCTTGGCATGGGTCTTTCAGGGGTAAAGTTTGGTAGGTAACCAAATTAGCCAATACTGCAATAAGCTGACCAAGGAATAAGTGAACATGCTGTCAGCTGACATAAGACATGAACAAGTTTGTTGCATTTATTTTACACTTAAAGACATGTTCAGTCTGTAATGCAGGCTGGTTTTATTTCTAAATTACCAAACAACAAAATTTTTGACTTGCCTGAATTGAATGCATTTGCAGACAACAAATCAAATGTGGTTCAAACAACAGACTCTGTTTTTGGAAGGGTAAAAAGCACTGTGGGAAAATGAGAAAATGCTGGTAACCAGCATTTTCTCCTTTTCCCACAATGTTTTCAAAAGCCTTTTTCCTGAAGTTTTTCAAACACAGGCTTAATTGGTTACAGGTGAAATCCTGAATACCTGAAACAAAATATATTACCATAGCAAAGCAGGGTTTTGGGCAATTCTTCGTAGCTTAGCCTGGCAATGCAAGGGGAAAGAGAAGTCATTATTACAAGCTTTCTGCAGAGTAGTGAGTATAGCAAGGGCATCCCTGGTAATTGTTATTTTCAGAGCAAGCTTCAGGAAATATTTCCATTTTGTTTATATTCAAATCAAGTTCAACCAATGTTCAATGTCTAGACAATGCTAACACAAGAGGGCCATGATGGCCCTGTATCACTCCACTGGCTAATAAGTAAAAACCCTACACGCCAAACATTACAATACTTGGTCAGTTTGGTTTTGAACTAGTAAACATACAAAAAATTCCCAATAAAATCCCATGAGAAAGTAATGACCCCAAGGCAAAGCCATTTTTGACCACAGAGCTATAATTACGTGAATCTTGGTGGGGGTCCACAAGATAAAGCCCCATACCAAATAATACAGGTCTAGAATGCGTGGTTATAAATGAGAAGATTTTCAAAGTTTCCTCAATAAGAGGCCCTGCAAAACATGAGACCCCTGAGACAGGGCTGAATTTGGTAGCCCTAGCTCTTATGGTTAGTAACAAGAACAATCTCTAAAGTTTTCACTATATATGCCTATATAAAACTTAAGACCACTGGGATGGGGGCAAACTGGATCCCAGAGCTATAATTTGGGCTCTCTTGGAAAAGGCCTTCTAGATAAAGCTACATGCAAAATTTAGTAGCCCTAGTAAGAGAAGATTTTTAAAGTTTTCCATATATAAACCGATGTAAAACTTGTGAACCCCAGAGTGGTATAAAATTTGACCCCAGGGCTATAATTTGAGCACTCTTGGTAGAGGCCCCCTAGATAAAGCTACATGCAAAATTTCTTAGCCCTAGGCCTCATGGCTAGGTACAGGAAGATTTTTAAAGTTTTCTCTATATAAGCCCATGTAAAACTTGTGAGCCCGTGGGGCGGGGCCAATTTTGACCCCAGGGCTATAATTTGAAGAAACTTGATAGAGGTCTACTAGGTACAGCTACATACCACATTTAGTAGCCCTAGGCCTTATTGTTTCAGACAAGAAGATTTTCAAAGATTTCCAATACTTTTCATTCTGTTGCCATGGAAACCAGAGATTTTGAAGGAATCAAATTCTTTCAAGGAATTCTGAAGAGGACCATGGCAGGCTCATTTCTGTGAAGTTTAATAAAAATCGGATGGGTAGTTTCAGAGATGTTTGAAATAAAAGTTAACACACGCACACACAGAGAACCGATGGACACCAGGCCATGACATAAGCCCCCTGGCCTTCGGCCAGTGGAGCTAAAAATTGAGATGATGAAAAACAAGAACACAGTTTCAAAGAAATACTGTCATATGTATGATACCTCTAAAGAAACAGTCATATTCAACAACAAGGCTACCAGATGCTGTTCCCAACGGTATCAAAGTTTTTCCATGAAAACTCTATGTTAAAATGTGGAATAACTGTGCTGAAAATATGGTATGGTTGCTCATTGAAAATAAGCAAATAGCCCAAATTTGAAGTAAATATCTTCAGTAAAACCAGATATGAAACAAGAGCAACCCTTGGCTGCAGTAGCTTGATTATCTGTGAAAAAAGGTGAATGAATAACTGATTAAAAAAAAATTTTGATGTTAACCTGCCCTTGTTGAATGGGTTTTGATAATTAACAAAGAGCCCAAGTTTGAGGCAAATATTCTCAGTAAAGACAGAAATATTATAAACTGTCTAAGTTTTTGCACCATGACCACGCAGATGACTACAGGGCCATGACTATACCTATGACAACTATAATGATAATACTGAAAATGACAACATAGCTATGGCAATATCTGGATATTTTCTCTGAAAACAACCAAGCTAAAAATGCTGTTCATCTTCACTTCTATGTAAATTTACCTGTACTCTAAATACTGTCACATTCATCTCAGCCTGTGTTCTGAATCCCAGTAAGATAAACCATGTCAATGTTTCTTGTAAGACGTAGCCGTACAGTAATATCTTGAAGGTGGTTTCCACTCGAAGAGGTCGACTCATAATAATAGCCAACAAAATTACAGGAAACATAAATAGGAGTCGTGCTGTAAAATATACAGCCATCCATCCCACTCCAACCCAATTGATTTTTCTTACTTCATGTATCTCATGTCTGAAAATTAGTATAGTTCGCCCTTTACCACACAGTAAAATTTTAGTGATTGATTGATCGTATGGTGTTTAATGCCATTTTCAACATTATTTCAGTTATATCGCGGCAGCCAGTGCACCTATCCATGCGTTCCTGGAGTCTCTTTTACCAGTACTTCGCACAAATTTCTTTCCAAGCCGCTGGCTGCTTTCCCACATAATCATCGTCGACAAAATTTTAGACTCGCCCATATTGAGGCAATTCACAGAAGATAAGTCAAGAAATATTTTTCAAATCATAATCTTTGTACTTAAACAGGCAGAAAACATGGTAGAGAAAGGAGAAAATGTTGGTTACTAGCATTTTCTCCTTTTCCCACAATGTTTTCAAAAGGTTTCTTTCTCAATGTCGTTACGATTCAGGGTTGTGTTAAAGGGAACCCCTATAGTGCTCAATACAGAAAATGCAGATATTGCAGTCTCAAGACTGTATCTTGTCAGAATATCTGGCAAAATAGCACACAGTGTAGATCCACAATCAGACTGTAGGCTCGGTGCAGCTTGATCTTGATCTACCCTGTCTCCGAAAGCAATTAAATCCTGTATTCACAAACCATTCTTCAGACATTCTTAGTCTTATTCTCCAAGATTTTCTATATTTGAAAGTAACACAACTCCTGACTGGCTAAACCAAATGGTTTAGCCAATCAGGAGTTGTGTTACTTTCAAATTTAGACAATTCTGGAGATAAGACTGAGAACATTCTTCAGAATGGTTGAAGAATATGGACCCTGGTTCAGCACTGAAAGTTCTAAGTAAAGATGATTACATAAAAGTAAATAATGATTTATCATTTTACATAAACCTAACTATCCTACAGAATACAAAGAGAAGATAAGACCTTAAATAGGACTTGGATGATGCACAAGTTAAGATAAGACAAGAGATAGGACTTAGATGATTCACATGTTAAGATAAGACCAGATATAGGACTTAGACGATTCACATGTATAGATAAGACCAGAGATAGGACTTAAATGATTCACATGTGAAAATAAGACCAGAGACAGGACTTAGATGATTAACATATTATGGTAAGAACAGAGATAGGACTTAGATGATTCACATGTTAAAACTATCCTTTTTCAAGAGGAAAATGAAGTATGAAGAGTGACATGGAATGAAAATCTTGGCATAATACTTAGAGTGAATCACAATCGTAACAGAATGGAAAGATGAAAGGTTTAGTAGCATGTCAAAAGTAGGAGGCTGACTGCCTGCAGCTGTTACATTTCTTGTGATTGGCAAAGAATCCCATAACTCCCCGTTTCTTTAAAATTTGGTTTCAAAAAAATTTCCAAATGTCTTCCAAAATTTAAATACATCCCTGCATTTGTTTATCTATTTCACCCTTTACCAGATGACAAAATTATAGCCTTGTCCAAACTGAAAGGATTTGCAAACGGCAATTTCAATGCAGTTCAAATGGTGCAATTCTTCTTTGATAGGTAGAAAACATTGCGAGAAAAAGAGAAAATGCTGGTTACCAGCATTTTCTCCTTTTCTCACAATGTTTTCAAAAGGCTTCTTTCCCAGGGTCATTTAAAGTCCGCATTGTGCGGTCAAGGGTTGAAGGTGTCAGATGACCCCTGTATCAGAAAACCCAGTGAAAACCCTGTTTATTACTTTTCAGCGAAGCTGAATTTGCTGGCATTTGACCTTCTTTTTGATACTGATCACAAATGAATGAAAAGAAATTTGTGATTGGTCAAAAATGAAGACATCTTTATTTTAAGGGCCCCTGTCTATTTGCAGGCAAATGAACACCATCAATTTTTTTAAAAGATATTTCTTGTTTTAACTACTTTAGCAACTCAAGCAGATACAGAGTTATTAATGAATGATTTAAAAAGCAAAGCAAATGCTAATAATGACATTAATTTAAGTTAAACCTCAGATCTGCTGCTGCTGCACCCTTATCCTGCTGAATAAAAGTTACGAAACTTTCAAGCCAATAGTAAATACCTAAATTTTCCAATTTTAAAGGTAGTTTGGTGGACAGATATCTCCTTATCGGACAGTATAGATCCAAGATCAAACTGCAAGTTTTGTGCAGTCTGATCTTGATCTACACTGTCCGCAAAAAGTCAGTGAATCGCCCTTAGCAGCCTACGGGTGAAAGACATTCCATCTGATGGATTGAATGTTTTTTCCCCTTACAAGCAATTATATGTATAAACAACCCAGAGAAAAACGGCTGTTGAAAACATAGAAGGAAAAGGAGAAAAGCCTGGTAACAAGCATTTCCTCCTTTTCCAACACTGTTTACTAACCTTTCAATGATAAAATTATTAATGCCAGCATTTGAGCAACTATCTATTGAAACAATGAACTAACCCCATACCACACAATCAAATATCTTAATGACTTTGAGGAATCAGGCTATTCAAAAATTCATGGAAAAAGGAGGAAACCCTGGAAAACCGCATTTTCTCTACTTTCTGATGAAGAGTCCTCGATACTGGGTTAGCAATTTCATGTTTAACTTTTTCCTTCAACACAAAATTTTAGACTCATCCAAATTGAAAGCATCTGCAGATGACAAATTTAATGTAGCTCTATGTATAATTTGTTTATGAAACAGTAAAAGACAATGAAGAAAACGTAGAAAATGCTGGTTTCCCGATTTGTTTTCATAAGCATTCTTCTTCTTCAGGGTCGTTGAAACTCCAGATTGTAGGGTAAATGGTTAAATAGTACCAAGGTGTCTACGGCTCAAGTTATGTTGTGTTATAATAGGACCAAGGTCCAAGTGCGTTGTTTATAATGATTATCAGATTATGTGGTGCTTTTAAAAAGCTGGTGCATTAACTCTTTACCATACAACAACATTTTACACTTGTCTAAATTGACATTGTTTGCATACGACAAATAAAACATGGCTCAAAGGATGCAAAATATCTTCAAATGGGTAAATTGTCAGGAAAAGAAGAAAATGCTCATAGCCAGCATTTTCTACTTTACAGACAATGTTTTCAAAGGACATCTTTCTCAGGGTCATTTAAACTCTGGATTTTAATGTGGTAAAGGTTAAAATGCCTACAGTCCATAAACAGTTCTGTTTTACCAAAATATAAGTCAAAGGAGAGCAAGTTTGCAAGACATGTGATTTTCACTTTGTGAGTCAAAGTTGCACACCAAGTAAGATTATGGTCAGTCCTTAATCATTTCCCACACAACGAAATTCAGAACATCTGCAGAAGACCAATTCTAAATTAATAAAAATGAGCTTCAGTTCTCTGATAGGATAGAAAACATTATGGAAAATGGAGAAAATGCTGGTTACCAGCATTTTCTATTTTTCCTAGAATGCTTTCAAAAGGCTTTGTTCATAAGGTCATTAAAACACAGGCTTGTCTGACAAAGGGTTAACCATTTCTGCACAGTTAAAACCCAACAAACACTTCAAGTCCAGCAATGTGACCCATATAATGACAACTTTAACACCGTTTTACAGCTTAGGCCATATCACCTACACAAGTGTTCCCTGCTTTCTCAAACCAGTGCTGACACAACTTTCTTTCCAAGCCACTGACTACTTTTCTCACATGCAACTGAGATGAGTCTCAGGAGAAAAACTACCGGAAAGAAAGTTTGCCTCAACTGGGGAATTGAACTCGCAATCACCAGGTCGCAAGTCAGATACGCTATCCACTGAGCTACCTGGCCAGGCTGACAACTTCAAGGTTGCTTCTGCTCAGAATATCTCAGCGAAGCGAACAAAGCAGATTTTTGTGCATTCTGATCTAGTTGCTAAGGCAAATGAAGTGCTCAGAATCCATTAGTATAACATCTCTTGCAATGAGAACATTTTCAAAAAGCTCAACAACATGCTAGTTATCAATAGAAAAGCCAATGATATAAACAACCAAGTTAAAAGGATAGACGTTCCAGAATTATATCCACAGAAAATGAAAACAAAACAGTTTTCAACCGACACTAAAAAGGATTAATTCATAAGAGCTAGAGAGAAAGAATCCACAATCAGACAACTCAACAATTAATTAAATGAAAACCATTTTAAAGACAGAAACATGCCTTTTATGAAATTTCTTTCACCTGTACATTGTACAACTTTCTTTTGCAGCCACTGGCTGCGTCAACACACATTTACAATTTCAGAGGAGAAAGAAGAATGACTTCTGTCACAACAACGATCATAAATCCTTAGTTAATCAAAGTACTGAAAGTACTGACAGACTAGTGAATGTTGAATAAGCTGCCTTGGTAAAGATTTAAGTTTGTAAGTCCATACAAGATTAAAGAAAAATGGTCCAAACTGGTTATTAAGTCTAATGTGGCCCAATCTGGTTAATAAGTTTAATCGGTTTGGCTGACTTCTGTCACAAAAACAATCATAAATCCTTAGTAAATCAAAGTACTGAAAGTACTGACAGACTAGTGAATGTTGAATAAGCTGCCTTGGTAAAGATTTAACTTTGTTAGTCCATAGAAGACTGAAGAAAAATGGTCCAAACTGCTTATTAAGTGTAATGCAGCCTAATCTGGTTAATAAGTTTAATCGGTTTGGCCCAGTCCAAATTGGTTATTAAAATCTGATCCAGTTCAATCCAGTGATTTTACCTACCGCTCATAGCCATTTACTTGTCACAACAGGAAATACCTCGTAAAAAAAATTGTTTGTTGAGTTTTAATTGAAACAGGAGCACTGCATGCTGGTGCCAACACTCGGCTGCAGTTGCTTTTAGTGAAAGTTAAAGCTGAAAAAAGGGCATAACTATATATTTTGCTGGTTACCCACCCCTATTGTATGGGTTCCCTTATTGATAAATAACAGTTGGTCCATGTTTGAACTAGAGATCTTCTGTAATGAAAGAGATATTATAAAATGTTAGTTTTGCGAGACGACAATGCAGATGACAATGACAGCAGGGTTATGACAACAACTTGATGTTTTCACACCTTGATGTTTTCTTTGAAAACAGCCAAGATGAAAATGGTTTAACTGGGAAGTGAACCTACATGACTGTCTTCAATTGCAATCCTATGCATTACTGACTGACCTTCATGGCTTGGCATTAGTTTGATTGACTATATATACAAACCATCAACAATCAATCAAATCACCTGTGCTTTACTTTACCGGACTGTTCAATAACCCTTTACCGCACAATTGAAATTAGCTACCCTTACACAGATGGTCTTTTGGAAACATACTGGAAAAAGGAGACAATGCTGGTAACCAGCATTTTCTCAATTTCCCACAATGTTTTCAATCCAATTGAAAACAAATTCCATCATTCAAGCCACCTTTAATTTGTAGTTTGTAAATGCTTTGGATTTGGAACAGTCCAAAATTCAGTCATGTGGTAAAGAGTTGATTCTAAATTGTAAGCAATTTATTTGATAACATTGCAATCTTGTCTGATAATCGAAACAAATCAAGATTCAAAATTTGAAATTCACTGACTCTTTTGTTTGTAAAATGCAGCAGCATAGCCAGGGATTCAGAATCATTATGAACTCTGAATCAAGTAGGCTACTAATTATAACACAGTACACTTTTGCCTTTAGTGTAAATCAAAATCAGACTGCAAAGATCCGAATCTGTCTAATCTAGATCTAAACTGTTTGATAAAGTGAAATTTTTCATCACAATACATGGCCTTTATTATCGGTTGAATATTTTCATTCTTGAGCAGTTTTAGGCTAGTTTTAGGCTTAATTATCAAGATGGAGTTGTTCTACAATGATACAATGATGTTTGCCTGTCCCCATTTTTTCTACATTATGCACTGACAGAATGTACGTTGTTGATGGTACTCCTTTGAAATGTAAGAATGACTCTTTTAACTCTTTACAAGATTAGAAACCTATCAATCTTGAAAGCATCTGAGGATGTCAAATCAAAGATAGATGGTTTTAAACAGTAAACACATACAAGAAGGCAATTGGCCAGCCCTAAAGCGCTCATCTGAGTGAAAAAGATGAAGAAATCCTTGTCCTGATGATGTAAAGCACATAATGAAATGTACTCAGTGTGCATAATAGGAATTATCTTTTTTTCTCAATTCAAATTATGTATGTGTAACATTAATTGACATGAGTGCAACCAAACTTTAACATCAAATTTAAAATTTTTTAAATTTGAAAGTAAAACAACTTCTGATTAGCTAACCCCAATGGTTTAGCCAATCAAAGTTGTGTTACTTTCAAAGTTAGGAAATTATGGGGAATAAGACAAAGAACATTCTTAAGAATGGTTGGTGTATATAGACCCTGAGGTCTGAGGGTGTAAAGAATGCCACTATTGTTTGTATGTCAATATGTTTACCTTTATTCTATCTAGGACCACATTAAGGTCTGCTGAAACCCGCACCAGTAGAGGAATTTGAAAAATCAACACTCTTGACAGTACAATTTGTGATGATAGTCCTACATAAATATTGGTTGCTGATAAAGCTCTCCTGGTGACAATGATGGTAATCAGTGTCAAACAGAAGCAAAAATATTGTCCAGAAAACCTCAGGCCGATCCAGATGCTCCTTACATAGCAAGTCAGCTGCTGGTACATGGTCTCCATCCTAAAAGAAGGTCACTCAGGGATCACTAGTTAAAAACTATAATCACCGGTTTTATCTGAAGCAGAAGCCTTTTTAAGACATTGTCAAAAAAGGAGAAAATGCTAGTAACCAGCATTTTCTCCTTATCCCACAATGTTTTCTACCCTATCAAAGACAAGCTCCATCACTTCATTGACATTTAAACTGTCCTCTGCAAATGCTTTTAATTTGGACAATTCTAATATTTTGTTGTTTGGTAAAAAGTTAATAGTTTTACTCTTAAAAATACCAAAAACAATGGCAGATGACTTCACTTTTACTGGCTTTTGCACATGCCACAGTAAGAGCGGTTCATTTGATGAAACTTTTCATTTAAAGCAAACACTGCAGGAAAAGAGGAACATGGTGGTTACAAGAATTTCCTCCTTTTCTCACTGTATTTTTAAAAGAGTTCTTCAACGGGATCATTCAGGCATGGGATTGTTTGGTAAAGGTTTAACATGGCTCTTACGGGTCAACTATAACTAGGTGTTTGATTTCTGTGTAGCTATAAGCGTCCGGCAGCTCTCCATAGGCTAAACAAGGTTTTGCATGACAGTACTCTGGAATAGGGGTATAGGGAGTAGTTTTATGTTAATGATGATGACTTAAGATCAGGATTCAAAAAGTGGGGAGAAATAGCAGGTAGATAAAATGTCCATTACATCCATCTTCCAAGCATATTTGAGACCTTTCTGCATACCTTTAATCTGCTTTGCTTTTGGATTAGATAAATGCCAAGGATCTGCCGAAATGCATCTGAATATAGTTCAGAATATACAATGTTTGTAATGTATATGAAGTCTGTAAGAGTATGCTATGCAAGCTCTAATAAAATTTATCTTATAACTAATTCAATGTCCATGCAATAAGACCAATGCAGTATTTTTTCTGAGATAACACAGATATCTATAGAACATGAATGAATTTTTCTGCTGGTAAACATCATGTTTTATGATGTGGTCAACATCATTCCTAACTTCATTATTACAGCTAATCCATATTCGTATCATCTGCATATACTGCTAAATTTGTTTTTGTTGTTGTTAGAAATAATAAATACCAACAAATCAGATGCTAAGCGATAATCACAATACATACATAGTGTTGTTGTATATCAAAAATATCTGGTTGAGAGAATTGTTAATTGTCTCACCAAAGCTTTACAATGATCAATTCTCCCAACTTTGTTAGATATATTTGATATACAACAATAACAATGTACATATTATAATTATATTTGACCAGGAGAACAACTACTTGGATAGGAGTGACCCATAGTCAAATTTGTCAATGATAATACCAAGATAAGCAGTCTGACCCATTTTCATAAATATCAGTCAGAAACTTTGACCTCTACAGTGCACACAAAGAAGTATGCTGATGCACTGACCAAATGTTTTAACCAAGGTGAGCAATACTCTCACTTGCACAAGGTATCCAGACAAACATTGTCACAAAGTTGTATACCAAGCAGAATTTCTGGTACCCCAGCAAATACAAAGTTTCTGAAGATCTGACCAAATAACCTACCTTTTCCTTACAGGTAAACCTTTTTTAATCTTGATTGGCTATACAATTGAGGTCAGCAATCAGACCAAGTTTCATAGATATTTGAATGAAAATAAGGCCTCTTGGGCTCAAACAAGATTTATCTACGATTTGAGAAGTGACATACTTTTTTACAAGTAACACAGAGTTTATCAAGACAAACCTTCTCACCAAAATCCATGCTCATAGGACTAAAACAAAGGGCCTCCAAAAGGCAGACAAGGTAAAAGCTGACGATACAAAATGGACAGTCAGCACACTACCGATCATAAAAGCTTTTGGGTTAACAAGGAGCTGCAGTAAATGATCTGTGACCAGGGCCAGTATTAATTTTTAGTCTTATTCTATTTTTAGAAGTAATACAACTTCTGATACATGGTTTAGCCAATCAGAAGTTGTGTTACTTTCAAATTTAGAAAATTTGTGAGAATAAGACCAAGAATGTTCTTAAGAACCGTTGGTAAATATGGACCCAGGACAATTTAAAGCATGGAAAATGATAAGGGATATTTGTATACAGAATGTATTCTTACAATGTTAACTGTTGAAGAAGAAACATTTTTTTCAGATATACCAGAAATGGAAACTGAAGTCTCTGATGAAGAGTTTGAACTTACTGATCACACAGACAATACCCTGCACATGTTTATTATCAACAGGTTTTCACACTAAGTCAAACCATGGTGGGACTAAAGTCCATCATGAAGTCACAAAAGGTTAATTCATTTCTTCCATGGCTTTATCAACATGCAACATGATTTTGTTACAGCTATCAGTTTGAGACCAGAACTGAAAAGGTGACAATTACTCATACTTTTTCTCATTTTTTCTGTAATTTGATATTTGATAAAAATATCTGAAGGTCTGTCCAATTATTTGTTCATCTAAAATTACTATTCTCTTTAAAACCCACAATACAGTTACAGATTCCGAAAGGGGTGGTGATCAATAGAGGTGAAACAACACAGAATTTTCAAAGGATGACAATAACATTACTGTCTGGGTTTTAGTCAATTACGACTGTGAAGTGATCACCATTTGAGAAACCTGCTGTCTTAAAGCAGAATACCAATTTTACCGCTAATCATGATTCATATGGACATTAAATAGCATTCATGATTAATATGGGACATTGGTCTTCCATACTGTCACTTTCTTAAAGTTTTTCCAAATTACTTGACAAATTTTATGTTACCAGAAGTTCATAACATCATCAGAAGTGTATGTATATTCAGATAGTCAGGTGTAAATGACATCAATTTGTGAAGTTATTAGGATTATGTTGATGCCATATGTGTATTCCAGCTGATTTAATTCATCTTTATTGATGGATTGGCCATCTTATAAGCCCATTTTTGGTTAGAAAATAGCTGGAGGAGCATTAATTAGATGGGAAGTGACAAAAAGGAACATTATGGTAGATTGGAACTCTGATTACTTTGACCCCCCCTTTTTTTCAATCTTACATTATGAAATCAAAGAATAAAACAAGTTTTGGAAAAAACTAATTTTTTTTCTATTTATTATAGAAAAGAGTAAAACATACCAGGCTTTTGTACTTTATTTGCTGAAGATATGCCAGCCACCAACATGGCAATTTAGCCTCAAAAGTACTTTTTCACAATACCGGGGTGGACTTGATTTAGCTGATCTGATACTCTTTTTGCTCTGAACATGTGGATTCATAATCAAGTGAAATGGAGTAGCTGCATCGGAGCACTCAAGACTACTCCATCTGCCGAGGTGGTGTGGTCTCTCAGCAGTCACGAGATCTACTCTCGCAAGAAAAGTGGAAAGGCAAACAATGTTCAAAGGTGAAGTATTGCAAAAGATTTTTTTTTTGATATGGAAGTCTTTGTAAGACATCTGTGTGCAAACTGGTAATTTACACATCATTAATTGAAATGACAGTTTGCAGCTTTTGAATGCCATCTTTTATCATTGTCTGCCATCTTAAATTTTTCCTCTAACTTGAGTTATCTCAGAGGAACACTGTTTGGTCCATTTCACTTGATTTAGATTGCTGCTCCCTTGCAGTCTGAGAACTCGTAAAAACAAGAGGGCCATGATGGCCCTAAATTCGCTCACCTGAGTCTTTTGACCAAACATGACCCATTTTCAATTTCTTTTGAGATATCATGACAAACAATTTACTAAGCTTTCATAATTATTGGAATAAAACTTTGGCCTCTAGCATATACACAAGCTTTTCTTAGAATTTCTCTCAGTGACCTACTTTTTATCCAACCATAGCCAATTTTCCCATTGTAGATATTATCAAAACAAAGATCCTGACCACCTTTCATACATATTGGACAGAAAATGTGGCCTATAGAGCATACACAGGTTTTTTCTAAGATTTGAACTACTGACCTAGTTTCTGACCCAACATGACCAATTTTCGAAGTCATGTGAGATGTAAAACATTCTGACCAACTTTCAAGAAATTTGGACTGAAACTGTGACCTCTAGAACGTACACAAGGTTTTTTTTTTAAGATTTGACCCAGTGACCTAGTTTTTTGCCTGACATGACCCATTTTCAAACTTGTCCAAGATATCATCAAGACAAACATTCTGACCAAATTTCAAGAGTTTTGGACCAAAAATGTGGCCTCTAGAGTGTACACAAGGTTTTTCTAAGATATGACCTTGTGACCTACTTTTTGACCAGACATGACCCATTTTAGAACTCGTCCGAGATATCATAAAGACAAACAATCTGACCAACTTTCAAGCGCATTGGACTGAAAATGTGGCCTCTAAAGTGTGCACAAGGTTTTTCTAAGATTTGACCTAGTGACCTAGTTTTGGCCCAGCATGATCAATTTTCGAAATCGTCCAAGATATCATCAAGACAAACATTCTGACCAAGTTTCATGAGTATCGGACTGAAAATGTGGCCTCTAGAGCGTACACAAGGTTTTTCTAAGATTTGACCTACTGACCTAGCTTTTGACCCGACATGACCCATTTTCAACCTCATCCAAGATATCATCGAGGCAAACATTCTGACCAAGTTCCATGAGTATTGGACTGAAAATGTGGCCTCTACAGCGTACACAAGAATTTTCTAAGATTTGACCTAGTGACCTAGTTTTTGACCCAACATGACCAATTTTCAAACTCGTCTGAGATATCATCAAAACAAACATTCTGACCAAGTTATATGAGTATCTGACTGAAAATGTGGCCTCTACAGCATACACAAGGTTTTTCTAAGATTTGACCTAGTGACCTAGTTTTTGACCCGACATGACCCATTTTCGAACTCGTCTGAGATATCATCGGGACAAACATTCTGACCAACTTTCATGAGTATCAGTGAAAATGTGGCCTCTAGAGCGTACACAAGGTTTTTCTAAGATTTGACCTAGTGACCTAGTTTTTGAACCGACATGACCCATTTTCAAACTCGTCTGAGATATCATCAAGGCAAACATTCTGACCACGTTTCATGACTATCGCACTGAAAATGTGGCCTCTAGAGCGTACACAAGGTTTTTCTAAGATTTGACCTAGTGACCTAGTTTTTGACCCGACATGACCCATTTTCGAACTCGTCCAAGATATCATCGAGACAAACATTCAGACCAACTTTAATGAGTATCGGACTGAAAATGTGGCCTCTAGAGTGTACACAAGGTTTTTCTAAGATTTGATCTAGTGACCTAGTTTTTGACCCGACATGACCCATTTTCGAACTCGTCCGAGATATCATCGAGACAAACATTCTGACCAACTTTCATGAGTATCAGACTGAAAATGTGGCCTCTAGAGCGTACACAAGGTAAAAGTTGACGACGAACGATGGACGCCGAACACAGCACGATCACAAAAGCTCACCATGAGCACTTCGTGCTCAGGTGAGCTAAAAAGTCAAATCAACCCATCCCAGTACACACACAAAACTGTCCACCTCATAGTTGTTTAATTCTTTAGGTTGATCGAATTACTAAAGCGCCTCTTTCATTAAATCCATTTCCATTTTTCCTGTTCTTATTCTTTTACACTGTATAAAACATCTGTGCAAGAAACCACATTTTATGGATTACGACCTCTAACTCATTGGTAAACATCAATGTTTTTGTAAAGGCTATTCGGCCAATCTCGGCAGCTTCCTTCTCTTAATATGAGAGTTAGGGGCCGTAGGCTCACTAACTCATCGGTAAATATCGTGTAACATGGGCATTTTCATAAAGGCTATTAGGCTAATCTAGATAGCTCCCGTCTTTTAATATGAGAGTTTGGGGCCGCAGACCTTAAAGTGGTTGTTCAAAAAGCATCGATACCATGGCCTGAAACCTTAAAAGTGATCAAAATGTACATGATTCATTTCATACTCTCAAAACACTCCCTGTGCTGAGAATGTACACATTTTAGACAATGGATCCATGTAAACCACAATACAAGATTTTTCTTTAACATTCTCTGTTCTAAGTATAACAATACTTAGAACACATGGTTCGTTTTAACATTGACAATTCTGGAAAGCATACATAAAGGTCTGTCTTCATCTACTTGGTGTATATTTAAAGAACCTTCCGAGGAAATACATGAGTACCATTTGCTATGTATACTCAGGGCACCACAAAAAAACTGACTAGCTTACAGAATCTACAGAAAAAAAAACCACTAGTACCATTTGCTTACGTACGAGGGGTGATCAGAAAGAACATGGACCAGTGCCTGTATTGGAATATTGATATAAAGAACAACTTGGAATGTGTACTTTTTTTTTAAAATAACCTCCTTCGAATTCTATGCAATTATTTATTCTTGGTTCCCATGCGCGAAACATGTGCACTAGCGCCTCACATGACAATACTCTCAAGGACCCGGTCATAGTGAGGGTTAGTTTCTCTTTGCTCTCGTAGTGCGTGGACATAGAGAATCTTTCATGAACTAGCTAAAGGTCACAAGGGGTCAGGTCTGAATGGTAGGGATGGTTGGCTAGTGTTTCTGTGTTAAGTTTTTGCAGAGTTTTCTGTACAAGTATGTCTCTGTGAGCTAGGGCGTTATCTTGATGTAAAGTGACGTCACTCCGCAGGACTTCTGGCTGTTTTTTTCGTATGGTGTTTGTGAAATTTCTTTTAATAATGTGGGCATAAAACTCAGCATTGACTGTTGTATGTATAGATACAACATGATTTAGAAGAAAAAAGGCGAATAGAAAAATATGATGCACATAACTGTACAGACTGACTCAGAAAGTTTGACTTTAACGGCGGAGGGCGATGTTGAATGTTTCTGTACACTGCTTTGTTGTTTAGTTTCAGTCTCGTTAAAGTGTACCTATGTTTCATCCCATGTAACAATACGATTAGTAAAGTTTGACCCCTCTACCCTAATGCGCCAATAGTCGAGGTACCCACCTTGTGCAAACACGCGACATTCCAAGATTGTCGGTCAAAATCTTCTTGGCACTTTTACATGAAATACTAAATGTGTCAGCTATTTTCCTCACAGTATTTCGGAGATCTGGTTTTACATGCTGCTCTACATCCGTGGTGATTTTGTCAATAACTGATGTTGATGGACGGCCAGATTTTGGGTCATCTTTAAAAGTATCGCACTTATGTCTAATTCGGTCCGATCCATTTACGCATATCAGATTTCTTGAGTGCAGATCCCCCTTAATCTCTTTCTAAATAGGTTTTGATTTCTGATAAATACTTTCCGAGTTTGAACTAAAACTAAATGATTACTCTCGGCTCAAATAAAACGTTGTCCCACATTTTAGACCACTAATGCAGTATATGACATCGTTAAAGTGACGTCACACTCTACCTACTTGAATAAGACGACATTTGAAAACTTAAGTCGATTACCAGATAATTAATGGTCATCTGTGCAATTTTTGGTAATCCTACGTTAAGTAGTTTTCAAAATAATGAGGTGGTCCACATCTTTATGATCACCCCTTGTATACTCAGGGCACCAGCCAAAAAAAAAAAACTAACTGAAAAGAGATCGGTGTCCTCCCAAATGATTCACCATGCAAGCAGAAAAAGTATTTGGGGTCGTTTTCAACAATCCACCAACTTTTCCATAATTCATACAGATGTACAGATGTAACTCTAGTTTTAAATTCCAATACCAGCCTACTAGCCATATGACTGGTTATAACATTCTCTCTTAGCTTGTCAGAATGCTAGTCCTGGAATTACCTGCTTACCACATGACAAAATTTTAGACTTGTCCAACTTCAAGGCATATGCAAATGATAAGAGTGGCTCAAATGATAAAACTTGCCTTTAACTAAGTTCAAAACATTGAGGGAAAAAGCAGAAAATGTTGGTTACCAGCATGTTCTCCTTTTCACCTCAATGTTTTCAAAAGCTTTCTCTCTCCAGGCTGTTAAAACTCAGGATTCTGTGGCAAAGGGATAAAACTAACAATAAATTGAACATAGTTGCTTATCTTGAACACTGAGTACAGACCACCATTTGTTTATGTTTATTCATGGCACTACTGTCCAACAAGTGCACCCATGCGGATGTAAATGCTCAGCTGTAGTTGCTTGATTTTTGGTGAAGTACTAGGTCGAAAAAGGGGCACAACTGTGTCAAAATACTTCAATGGTTACCTGCTCTTGATAGTTATCAACTTGTCCAAGTTTGAAGCAATAATAAGTTTGGCAGAGATATTGTAAAATGTCGAAGTTTTTGCTTGATGCCACAGCCGAGGACGCAGATGCAGATGACAGGGCTATCACAACTCCTAGACATTTTCCTCAAAACCTGCCAATGTGAAAATTGTGATGGACACAATGTGATGTTTAATACAACCTGTCACCACCCACCTGAAATCTGTTTAAAGTCACTTTGGTTTCACTCATAAACTGTATGGCATAAGGCATGAAAAGGACTGTGGCAAGTCGAACTGCAGTAAACATGGCTGTTGTCACAAACACTAACTCGGCTCTCAGCTGTCCCCCGGACAAGGAATAGGACAAGAAAACGACCAGGCAAATCAACTTGATGGAAACAAAAAAAGGACCTAGAATAAGGCCTCTAATGTAACCCTGTTCTGACACTTTCTTGCTTTCACCACTGTTGTATAAAGAAAAAAAAATGAAAATGTGAAAAAAGGAGAGTTTGCTTTCCATTCAACTGCTGGCTGCAGACTGCAGCTGTCAAACATAATGTGCTCATGCATTAAAGACAGTGAACCACCAAACCAACTACATGTTATATGAACAAAACTTGTCCCAATACCACAAAGTATTCAGTTTATTTATTGCTTGGGGTACAAGATGTCTCAAATGATCTAAGAAATATCTGTCGAAAAACTTCCACTCCAAAGGCTTGCAAAACAAGACTTGTTCTAGCACCACAGCATTTGAATAAATTTATTAGTTGGGTTACAAGATGTCTCAAATAATCTAGGCAGAATCTAAGAAATATCTGTAGCAGAAATTTCACTGCACAAACTTGCAAAACATGGAAAACATCAAAATAACAGGTTTTAAACATAAGAGAAATGTACTCTATTATACAAGCATCAAGCTAGCTCAAAAGATTTAAGGAAATTTATTTCATGTAGAAAATAGAGACACAATAAAGGAAACAGGTTTTAAACCAAAAAACATGAACATAATACCAAACTTCTACCTAAAACAAACCACAAAGCATGCAAATGATTTATTTGTTTTTTACACCACTTTTGGCATTATTTCATTCAAATCACATCAGCATATTAATATATTCATGAATGTCCTGGGTTTCACCAGTACTAGGCCACAGCTCTGATGTGTCTTTCCCAAGGACACCCAACAAGAAACCCAGTGCTTCTAATGAGGGTCTAACAGGGCCTCCAGGTTATGAACCCTAAACTTTACCACTAAGGCACACAGGACCACTTTAAACGCATGCCAAACTAGCTTACTTTGGACAACATTAAGCATGTATAACAAGTCCCTCTATATTCATTATGACCAATTCATTTGACTTTGTTGCCAAGTCAAACTGAGTATACGCAATCAGTACTACTACTAAAGTACAAACCACAGGCTTTTCCATTTGAACCAATTTTTCTCATTATTACATGTATCTGTGTGAGGTTTAAGTTCACAGACAGACTCACCAATAAGCATGTATTTGTGTGAGGTTTAACTTTACAGCGAGACTTGGCAATAAGCAATGTATGTATCTGTGTGAGGTTAAACTTTACAGTGAGACTTAGCAATAAAAGGTTTAACTTTACAGTGGGACTGACCAATAATCAATACATGTATCTGTGTGAGGTTTAACCTTAAAGCTAGACTTAGCAATAAGCAAAATATGTATCTGTGTGAGGATTAACTTTACAGTGAGACTGGCCAATAAGCAATACATGTATCTGTGTGAGGTTTAATTTTACAGTGAGACTGACAAATAACCAATACATATTTCTGTGTGAGGTCTAACTTTACAGTGAGTCTGACAAATAATCAATACATGTATCTGTGTGAGGCTAAACTTACAAAGAGACCAACAAAAAAAATAAGCAATACATGTATCTGTGCGAGGTTTACCTTTTACAGTAGCACTGACCAATAAGCAATACATGTTTCTGTGTGCGTTTTAACTTTACAATGAGACTGACCAATAAACAATACACATAATGTGTGAAAGATTTAGTACCAAGAAACCATGCAGTTCTCAGATCCATACTAAGGTTACACTGTTAATTGAAACATACTGAACTAAACTAAGAACCACGCTCTTGCAAAAGGGGGATCTCCATGATGCATTATACAAAGCATGTCACCATATAATTATGAATCAATGAAATCCGTTTTATCTAACAACCTACTGAAGCATGAGGTAAACTGGTCCTTTGAGATGCAGAAAATTGACCAAAAGCAAAAGGTTTCGACCCATGTGTGGACTTCACTGGCTGACATGGGTCAATACCTTTTGCAGTTGCAATGAACCCTCTTTTTGCAAAGCATGGCTCATATGTATATAATACAATAGCATATATCACAACTACTGCTAAATCTACTTTGGTCATGATACTGAATTAAAGGGATATGAATGTACATAACTGTTACAACTGAAATACATATGAGCCATGCTCTGGCAAAAGGGGGCTTATTGCATCCCCGTGATCCATGGTACAAAGCTAGCCATCATGTACTTATGGATCCATAATATCCACTTTTTGTAACAAACGACTTTAACATGAGGTAGACTGGTCCTTGGACATACAGAAAATTGACCAATAGCGAAAAGTTTCGGCCCAGGTCAGCCTGCGTGGACTGCGCAGGCTGACCTGGGTCGATGCTTTTCGCAGATGCATTAAGCCCCCTTTTCACAGAGCATGGCTCATATAATTGTTCATTTACAACATTGCAGACAGTTCAAGGCATTGTAATATTACTTGCTTAGTATAATTATGGCAAGCCTTCCTAGAGTCTCACAAGGGGAAGACAACATAGAGAAAATAACATTCTGTATGCTCTTGTGTTATCCTTTGTTATCCTTGGTATGGATGACAGGCAAACCCATTTTGCCTGTCATGGAATTTGTCCTAGAACACCTAGTTTATCCATAATTTACCATTATTATGCAACATTTTGAAAAAAGTATCTTTATTTCCCTGTTATCTAAAATGTTTAAAAGCAGTACAATATTGCATGTTTTCTTTCTGACCAACAGGAACTTCTGAACACAATTTTTTTTCTTGTGCCAAAAATTTAACTCTAAAATAATCCACAGAATGTGAAGTCAATCTACTTCAACATAACCATGAACAATATCTTGTCCAAAATTGACTAGGACAATGGAGAATAATGTTGTCCCTAACTTATTGTGGAACCAAAAACAACTGTGTTATCCACAAATAATTCCAGTACCACAAGGATATAATTATATCCATGAAGATCTTAATTTGTCCAAAAATGATTACAGAACCATATACACTGGTATTTGAAAATGACTATAGAACCAAATACATGTACAGTAACAAACTAAAATGACTATAGAACCAAATTCATATACTGAACCAAATACAGGGTGATTCTTAATATCTGATACAGTTTCAATCCTTAGTGTTATTTTTCTGTCGGCACATAATTTATACCACAGTACTCTACAATAATTACAGTTTTGTTTTATACACAATGTTAAGTACTTTAAATACTTATATGTTAGATAAAAAAGGTCCAACTTTTTCACAATATTTAGATGTTATGCTCTATGTGACGTCAATTCTGGGCTATTAAGACGTTAAGCCTCTTTTGAACGTTTGCTATCACTGATGCACTGAAATTTTTCTCATCTCTCAAAAAATAACTCCATCCTGTTGGAACTAAATGTCTTCACTCTCCTTTTTTTCTGTAAAGCTGGCAAAAACTTGTTTTTCAGCAATATCAGGTAACATTCACTTAATACTGTTTCCGTCTCTACACCTAGTTTATCGAAGAATGGTCCTATCACACCACTTTAACTTAACGCAGCCCATACGATAACTTTTCATCATGCAGAGGACTTTCATAATAAATGCTAAGTAGCAGCCCATACAGCACAATCAGTACTGTTGTGGCTTCATGAAACTTTGAGGAAAACATCATCAAAAATATCGGGACTGACAATATTTGCCCCCGCCCCTCCCATTGCTCAGACCTTACTCTTTGAACTTTTTCTTGTGGGGACACTTGAAATAAAATGTATATTCACCTAAACCAAACACTGTTGGAGAGTTGAAAAAAGCTATTTGTCGAGAGATGTGAAAATAAGGCCAGAAATGTGGTTGGTTGTATTGGTTGTATTGGGGTTTAATGCCACTTTAACAGCTAAGGTCATATCATGGCGGTCGGTGACACACATATGTTTCCTGGCTTTCTCACACCAGTACCAACACAACTTTCTTTCCAAAGCCACCGACTACTTTTCTCACATGCATCAGCAGAGGTGAGAGGCGAAAATACGCCGGAAAGAAAGTTCGCCTCAACCGGGTATCGAACTCACAACCACCAGGTCATGAGTCCTGACACGCTCACAACTGAGCCACCCGGGCGGGCCCAGAAATGTGTTCACCGGTGATAGCAAACTTTCAAAAGAGGCTTGATGTCACAAAAGCCTAGAATGGACGTCATATAGAGTGTATCATTTAAATGTTGTGAAAAAGTTTGACCTATTTTATTTAATATGTAGGTATTTAAAGTACTTATCATTGTATATCAAACAAAACTGTAATCATTGTAGAGTATTGTGATATAAATTATAACAAGGTATGTGCTGGCAGAAAGAAAATATTACAGGTTGAAACTGTATCAGATATTATGAATCACCCTGTACATGAACAATATACCAAAACGAGCATAGAACCAAATACATATACAGTATACCAAAATCAGTATATAACCATATACATGTACAGTAACACACCAAAATGACTATAGCACCAAATACATGTACAATATACCAAAATGACTATAGAACCAAGCACATGTAAAAACAAAACATCAAAATGACTGTAGAACCAAATAAATGTAAAACAGCATATGACTATAGAACCATATACCCTGACGTCCAAAAATGACTAGAGAACCAGATACCTGCACAATAATGAACTAAAATGACTACAGAACCACACAGAACAATGTCTACGATTACTATAAAACCAAAAACAACATACAATTATGTTGTACCAAAATGACTACGAAACCCTATACAAAAGCCTGAGAGAGACCAAAAAAAAAAACAAGAGGGCCATGATGACTCTGTACCACTCCACTGGTTAATAAGTACAAACAATACATACCAAACATAACAATTCAAGGAGGTTTTGAACATGAAGATTTATACAGTTTTCTCTACAAAAGCCCACTTGAAGGCTGTGACCCCAAGGTGAAGCTTGGTAGAGGTCCATAAGATAAATATACATGCAAAATTTGGTGGCCCAGGGTCTTATGGTTAGGAAAAGAAGATTTCTAATAGTTTTCACTATGTAGGCCCATGTCAAACTTGTGACTGCCAGGGCAGGGCAAATTTTGAACCTAGTGCTATAATTGGAACAAGATTGGTAGAGGTCTATTAAATAAATACACACACAAAATTTGGTGGCCCTATGTCTAATGGTTGGGAACGAGATCTTAAAAGTTTTCACAATTTAGGCCTATGTTAAACTTGTGACTGCTAGGGCGGGGCCAATTTTGACCCAAGGGCTGTAACTTGGGCTACCTTGGCAGACGCCTACTAGATAAAGCTAAATGTAACATTTGGTAGCCCGAGGCCTTCCGGTTAGGACAGAAGATTTTTAAAGTTTTCACTATCTTAGCCAATGTAAAACTTGTAAACCCTGGAGCAGGTTCAATTTTCACCCCAGGGTTATAATTTCAAGAATCTTAGTAATGGTTCAATAGATGAAGCTACATGCAAAATTTGGTAGCCCTTGGCCCTATGGTATAGAGCCAGAAGATTTTTCAATGTATAAGCCTATGTAAAACTTGCGAACCTTGGGACGGCCCAGAGCCAATTTTAACCTTGGGGCTATAATTTGAAAAACTTGGTAGAGGTCCATTACATGAAACTACATGCCACATTTGGTAGCTCTAGGCCTTATGGTTTAGGACTAGAAGATATTTCAATACTTTTCAGATTCATTGCCAAAGCAACCAGAGTTTTTAAAGAAATCAAATTATTTTAACAATTCTGAAAAGGACTGTGGCAGAATCATTTCGGAGAAGTTTGGTCAAATTTAGATGAGTAGGTTCAGAGAAGATGATGTTTGAAATAAAAGTTAACGCACACACTTAAGGATGGATGCACAATGGGCACAGTGCCATGACATAAGCTCGCTGGCCTTGGGCCAGTGGAGTTCAAGATGAAGCCATATGGTATTTTAATGATTTTGTATTATCATATATCTTATACAGGTCCCTTCAAATCAGAAATGGAAAAAGCTTGCTATGGGATTTCAATTTTTATTGACTGGATTATGTTCATAAAGCATCAATGAAATTAAAGATTATGGCTGAAATTAAGGGTAGCCATTATTAAAGCCTTAGCCTGTTCCCCTTCCCTCCCTCCCTCTCTCCTTCTCCTACCCCCTCTCTCTCTCTCTCTCTCTCTCTCTCTCTCTCTCTCTCTCTCTCTCTCTCTCTCTCTCTCTCTCTCTCTCTCTCTCGTGTGAAGTCAAGATATTGTAGATCTCAATGAAAAAAAAAATTTCGCATGAAGTGTTAATCTGTTATACCAATAGAGTGCTATGCCTGAAGAACAAATCAGAAGAAAGAACAGAAAATTCTGATACAATGTATTTTACTGGAATGGGTGCTCCCCTTTCAACGTAATGTCAGTCATATCACAGTGACAGGTAACTGATTCAAGAGTGTCCTGGGTTTCATTCAGACTGGGCCAGGCTCTGAAGTATCTTAAACCATGGACACACCTATCAAGAACCCTGTGTCTGGAATGAAGACAGCACTGAGACCTCCAGGATCCACATTTACCAAAGTAACACAAATTCTGATTGGCTAAACCAAATGGTTTAGCCAATCACAAGTTTTGTTATTTTCAAAGTTTGAAAATTCTGGAGACTAAGAACGGTTGGTGAGTACAGACCCAGGTTTTAAATTTTATATCCTTATCACTGAGCCCTTTAGAACTACTGAGAAATTTTTTGTTGAATAAAAGTCAGAAAGAACATCAGAATATTTTGATGTGAGTATAGGCTTGAAGACACGACAGCAAATTATGTCTGAAGCACCAGTCTTTAGAAATGCAAGAATATTTGTTCTGAAGAAGAAATCTGTGGCAAAAATCAGAATACTTCCATATGTCTCAAGTACAAGTCTGGAGGACTTGTGGAAACAACAGATATATTTTATATGGACAACACAATATAGAATGTGAAATACATATTTATGGAGAAAATTTGCCCCAAGTACAAATGTTTTTGTTTCAACTGGCTAGACATTAAAAGCAGCACTGATCTGGAAGCAAAGCATGCAGAAATTTCTAAAAGCTCAAGGAAAGCAGAACTGATATTAAATAACATGCAAGGGAAAGCAAGAGTAGTCGGTGTTAGAACAAGTTAAACAAGCATGAGGTGAGGGAAGTGAATATGAATAAGCTATTATCTACATAACTGGGACAAATGAATCTAATACACTTTTCCTTCCTTCAGTTTCTTATTTATTCAAAGAAACATTTTTGGATTTATCAGATCTGGAAATAAAGAGCATCACATGTGGATGCCAACACTTGGCTGCACTTGCTTTTAGAAATAGTTTAATTTTCAGTGAAAATTCTTAGTCCAAAAAGGGGCACAACTGTGTCAAGAATATTTTGATGGTTAACTACCCCTGTTGTACGAGTTCCTCTTTTTATAGTTAACAAATAGTCTCAGTTTGAAGTACATATCTTCAGTAATGACAGAGATATAAAATGTTGTAGTTTTTGCACGACGACAACAGGGCTATGACAATACCTCAACATTTTCTTTGAAAACAGCCGAGCTAATAAAACTTTGCTGATCTACGTGACTTAAAAATTCATCTTTTTCTCCGAATAAAAACAGAAAAAATGGGAAGGAAAAGTGTAAAGCAAAGCAATACACTAACATAAAGTTGTTTAGTCAACCATTTACCAAATAAAAAATGATAGACTTGTCCAAAATGAAAGCATTTGCAGACGACAAAATACAGGTGACTCAAAATGTAGAATTTTTCTCGATAAGGTAGAAAACATCACTGTAAAAGGAGAAAATGCTGGTTACCAGCATTTTCTCCTTTTCCTAAAATGTTTTCATAAACTTTGCTTTTGTTTTTAAGGTCATTAAATAAGGGATCGTTTGGTAAAGAGTTAAAACAACAAAAAATTTACTATACATGTATATTAAAATTCTTTTTGTCTTCCAAGTAAAAATCCTTTCTATACTGTTATTATTACTCTATACTATACTATTAAAACTATTTCATGCTATTAGAAAGCCTATTAATAATTAAACCTTAGCTTACAATGCAAACCATTATCCCCTTCAAAGGACAAGTAGATCAAGATCAGACTGCATACACAAAGCATTCTGATCATAGGTCTTCACTATCTTAATATATTTCTGAATCTAATCTTGCCAAAAAAGAGCCTTTCAATAACAATGTTTAGCTTCTTGTATACATATCTTTACAAAATTAAATATTTGAGACATCTTGCAAAACAGTCAACAAGTTAAATAAACAAAACCTAAAATGCTTTGTAATATGGGACGAAACTGTTTGCTTTGTGCAATATGTCAACTTGCCAAGATGCTGCCTAGATGCCTACGTCTACCTTTGGCTAATTGAGCCAAATTTCAACTAAATGAAGTAAAGGAAAAGCCTAAAATCTTTCACTGCCATGGGCAAAAGGAGATTTTGCTGACAGCCAGTATCAAGATCAGACTGCAGAGAACATGCTACCTGATCGCAAATGATCTATACAGTCTGCTTTTTAACACAATCCTATTAGATAAACAAGAGGACCATGATGGTCCTATATCGCTCACCTGAGTACTAAGCAGTAAAGGTCTAAAATAAAGATAAATACCAAATATCGAGGTTCAAGGCCAAATGATAGTGAAACAAGAGCAGCAAATTGTCGCAAGATATGCCCGTCCCACCGCCAGTTGTCAAGGAGGTATAATATTGCAAAGGGCAGGTAATGCAACAAACATGTTTACCAAGTCTCAAGTCAATTTGACTTGAGACTTCAAAGTTCCGTTCCGGACAAGCAAGAAAAACTGTAAAAATGAAGATCAAAGTGGAATTACTCAAAATCCACGCTAGGTAGAGTTATTGTTCTTGCGCACTGTACTCGGTAATATTGCAACAAACATGCATACCAAATTTGAAGTCGTTCTGACTTGAGATGACAAAGTTATATTCCGGACAAGCACTAAATGCTGTAAAAATGACAATCAAAGGGAAATCACTCAAAGGCAGCACGAGGTTGAGTTACAATTCTTGTGCACTGCACTTCCAAATATTGCAACAAATAAGCATACCAAATTTCAAGTCATTCCTACTTAAGATGACAAAGTTTTGCTCCGGACAAGCAAGAAATGCTATAAAAATAAAGGTCAAAGGGGGAATAACTCAAAATTTCTGCTAGGAAGAGTTATGGTTCTTGTGCACTGCACTCCATAATTTTTCAACAATCATGCATACCAAATTTGAAGATGTTCAGGCTGGAGATGACAAAGTTATATTCCAGACGAGCAGAAAATGCTGTAAAAATGATGATCAAAGGGAAATAACTCAAAAACAGTATGAGGTAGAGTTACGGTTCTTTCACACTGCACTCCGTATTATTGCAACAAACACAAATACCAAGTTTCAAGTCAATCGGACTGGAAATGACAAAGTTATGCTCCAGACAAACAACTATTCTAAAGAACTTTATAATTCAAGGGCAAATAACTCCAGTTGTTCTGGTCCGATTAGATCCATAATCGAACTCATCTGAGATCTTATGGTCATATATATTTTGACCAAGTTTGGTGCCAATTGGTTAATAATTGTAGATGCTAGAGTGTAAACAAAGTCAAATATAGCAATTTTTGTAATTCAAGGGCAAATAACTCCAGTCGTTTTGGTCCGATTTGACCCATAATCGAACTCATCCAAGATCTTATGGTCATATATATTTTGACCAAGTTTAGTGCCGATTGTTTAAAAATTGTAGATGCTAGAGTGTAAACAAAGTCAAATATAGCAATTTTTCTAATTCAAGGGCAAATAACTCCAGTCGTTCTGGTCCAATTAGACCCATAATCAAACTCATCCGATATCTTATGGTCATATATATTTTGTCAAAGTTTGGTGCTGATTGGTTAATATTTGTAGATGCTAGAGTGTAAACAAAGTCAAATATTGCAATTTTTCTAATTCAAGGGCAAATAACTCCAGTTGTTCTGGTCTGATTAGACCCATAATCGAACTCATCCGAGATCTTATGGACATATATATTTTGACCAAGTTTGGTGCTGATTGGTTAATATTTGTAGATGCTAGAGTGTAAACAAAGAAATGTGAACGGAGGGACGGACGGACGGACGGACGGAAGGACGACGGACGGACGGACGGACGCCGACGGACGGTGAGTGATCACACTAGCTCATCCTGAGCACTTCGTGCTCAGCTGAGCTAAAAAGTTTCTACGTTGAGTTAAGATGATCGTATTTCAACTGTCATAAAAAAAAGCTGAATTTGTTTCTTTGGCGCCAAAAATATTATGAGTGTAAATTCAAATAGCAAACTTTGTCATCCCTACATGAATCAGAATGTTGATTGGCTTCAGACTTTCATGTATTGTTATTCTACTGAAATACTTGGGCTGTTCAATAGTTCAATATTTCTCTTTCTTTGCTTTTGGTAAGATCTTTTATCAGTTATATCTCTTTACGCACAATGCTGAGTTTTAATGACTGTAAGAGAAGGCTTTCCAAAACATTGTGGGAAAAGGAGATAATGCTGGTAACCAGCATTTTCTCCTTTTCCCACAATGGTTTCTACTATGTTTCTCAAATACAGAATTCATAAGCTCCATTTATTTTGTCATCTGCAAATGCCTTCAATTTAGTCCAGTCCAAAATATTGTCCTTTGGTAAAGAGTCGACTCTTTACCAAATGACAGAATTTTAGATTTGTCCAAATTGAAAGCATTTGCAGACAGCAAAGTTAATTTCATTCAAATGATGTGATTTACCTTTGGAAGGGTAGAAAATGTGTGAAAAAGAGAAGATGCCAACATTTTCTCCATTTATCAGAATATTTTCCTAAGCTTTCTTTCCAATGGTCGCTAAAACACAGGATTATGTGGTAAAGCGTTAAATGCCTGAAATTAATGAGCATCGATTTTTCAATTTACAAAAACTAACCCTTTCCTTTAGCATACCCTTTTACAAGATCTTAATCAAAGTAATAAATATTTTTGGAAAATATACAAATAATAAAGGAATGCTTGAACTTGAACAATTTGTTTTATTGAAATCCTATTCCTTCCGGCAAATTTGTTGGCTTGCAGCTGACCAATTCTGAAAACATTTTTTCAAAAGGAGAAATTGGCTTTAAAAAGCAATTTCTGCAATAAATGTTCATATGAATGTATTTTCTAAACCTTAAACTTTTATGCCACAGCAAAAATGTAGATTTGTCCAAACTGAAAGCATTTCCAACAAATTAAATGTAGCTCAAATGAGGGAATTTGTCTCTGAAAGGGTAGCAAACATTCATGGGGATTGTTTTGTAAACCTTAAATCTGTACCACACAATGAAAATGTTGACCTGTCCAATTTGAAAGCATCTGCAGACCACAAATTAAATGTAGCTGAAATGGTGACTTTTGTCTTTGATGTGGTAGAAGACTGTGTGGGAACAGGAGAAAATGCTGGTTACCAGCATTTTCTCCCATTCCCACAATGTTTTAAAAAGGGTTCTTCCTCAGGGTCATCAACACTCTGGACTGTGTGGTATTAGGATAATTTGTGTTGATTATCTGTATTTCATTCAGACGTTTCCAGAGCTGTAAGCTTCAAATTTATTACAGAATGTAGTAAGAAGTACTCTATTACTTTCTGACTATATCTGTCTGAACTGTCTGATTCTGATTTATGGACTTCATGAATATATCCTGTACATATCACCTACATGTGTTTGCATGCATATATAACCCAAACCTTGCCACTTCAACTAAATTGACAAAAATAAGAATTCTTCATGATATCTATATTTATATACAGCAAGAAATCATTGCTTAATTTTACATATAAACCATGCTCTGTGAAAAAGGGGTTTAATTTTTTTTAATAAAAGGATCAACCCAGATCAGCCTGCACAGTCCACACAGCCTGTCTTTGGTTGGGATTTTTTGCTATTGATCAATTTTCTGCATGTAAAAGAACCAATCTACACTATGATTCAGTCAATTGTTAGACAGCATGGATTCTATGGATTCATTATTAAATGATGACTTGCTTTGTATAATGTATGAACGGAGATACATTAAACCCACTCTTCCTAGAGAATGGCTCAAATATAAAAAAAATATAACCTCTAAATGGACAAGCAATTTAGATGAAATGATATCCCCCACCGAAAAAGACCTTTTCAAAAACTTACGCAACCGCATAACCCAAAATCGCTCCCAGTCGGCCATTTTGCATCGAATCAAAAAAAGAAACAAGAGGGCCATGATGGCCCTGAAATCGCTCACCTGAGTCATTTGACCAAACATGACCCATTTTCAATCTCTTTTGAGATATTATGACAAACATTCTACCAAGATTTTCATGAGTTATTGACCCACTTGCAAACTGGTGCAAGACCAATATTCTGACCAAGTTTCATGAGTATTGCATTAAAAATGAGGCCTTTAGAAAGTAAACAAGCTTTTCTAAGATTTGACCTAGTGACCTAGTTTTTGATCCAACATTACCCATTTTCGAACACTTTCAAGATATTATCAAGACAAACAATCTGACCAACTTTTAAGAGTTTTGGACTAAAAATGTGGCCTCTACAGCATACATAAGATTTTTCTAAGATTTGGCCTAGTGACCTAGTTTTTGATCAGACATTACCCATTATCAATCACTTTTTAGATATCACTAAGACAAACACAGACATTACCCATTATCAATCACTTTTTAGATATCACTAAGACAAACACTCTGACCAAGTTTCATGAGTATTGGACTGAAAATGTGGCCTCTAGAGCACACAAAAAGTTTTTCTAAGATTTGACCAAATGACCTAGTTTTAGATGCGACATTACCCATTATCAAACTCTTTTGAGATATCACCAAAACAAACATTCTGACCAAGTTTAAAGAGTATCAGACTGAAAATGTGGCCTCTAGAGCGTACACAAGGTTTTTCCAATTTTTGACCCAGTGACCTAGTTTTTGACCCCACATGACCCAAATTTAAACTCATTCAAGTTCTCATCAAGACAAACATTCTGACCAACTTTCAGGAGTATCGGACTGAAAATGTGTCCTCCAGAGCGTACACAAGGTTTTTCTAAGATTTGACCTAATTACCTAGTTTTTGACCCCACATAACCTATTTTTGAAACCATCCGAGATATCATCCAGACAAACATTCTGACCAACTTTCAAGAGTTTTAGACTGAAAATGTGGCCTCCAGAGTGTACACAAGGTTTTCCTAAGATTTGACCTACTGACCTAGTTTTTGACCCGACATGACCCATTTTCGAACTCATCCGAGATATCAACAAGACAAACATTCCGACCAACTTCCAAGAGTGTTACACTGAAAATGTGGCCTCTACAGCGTACACAAGATTTTTCTGAGATTTGACCTAGTGACCTAGTTTTTGACTCGACATGACCCATTTTCGAACTCGTCCAAGATATCATCAAGACAAACATTCTTACCAACTTTCAGGAGTGTTGGACAGAAAATGTGGCCTCTAGAGCTTACACAAGGTTTTTCTAAGATTTGACCTACTGACCTAGTTTTTGACCCGACATGACCCACTTTCGAACTCGTCCGAGATTTTATTGAGACAAACATTCTGACCAAGTTCCATGAGTATCAGATTGAAAATGTGGCCTCTAGAGCGTACACAAGGTGAAAAGTTGATGACGGACGACGCACGCCGGACGCTGGACACAGGACGATCACAATAGCTCCCCATGAGCACTTCGTGCTCAGGTGAGCTAAAAAACTATATCGGTGGAATAGGTTATTGTACACATGTATAAAGTTTCATGAAATTCTGTCCAATGGTATTAGAGATATTGTCCTGGACGGACACACGGACGGACAGACGGTTGGACAACGCTAAAACTATATTCCTCCGCCTTTGGCGGGCGATAATAAATTAATAGCATTGATCCTGTTATGCTTGCTATCATGACTCTATCAATAAAGTCTACCTTTCACCAAACAATCCCAAGTTTTAGGATACTAACCCATTCGGCCCCATAGGCGAAAACAGTGACTTTTGCGGATGGCATAGATTAAGATCAGACTGCACAGAATGTGCAGTCTGATCTTAGATCTATACTGTCCGCTTGTTTAGTCAAGCCTATACAGTCCAAATCTTTGTAAGTTTTAACGGATTTTAGTTATAACCGTCAAAAGAGGTTGAGTTTATTTATTTAGCGCTGAAAGAGCTAAAGAAGATGGTTTTTTGACAACAAGGCTTTTCTCCTTTTTCTAAAATGTGTCCTACCCATTCAAAGACAACTATCTACATTTGAGTCACTTTAGCTGGTTGTCTGAAAAAGCATTTTTAAATAAACCACTCTAAAATTTTGTTGTTTGGTAAAGGGTTGTATCCATTAAGAGTTACATGGACTTGTCCAGAGGTAAAGTATTACAATCAAAAGTTCAAGTTCAAACATTCCTGTCAACTAAGCTATCCTCTTTATAGTATAAACATTCGCAAAACACAGATGACATTTTAAAGCTTAATGATTTTTTTTTTTTGTATTAACTATGCAGCAAAAACAAATCAAGCATGCTCTGTGAAAAGGGGGATTGGGGTGGAAGTGGTAGTGCATTTGCAAAAAATATCAACCCAGATCGGCCTGTGCAGTCGGCACATGATGACCTGAGTCTAAACTTTTTGTGATTGGTCCATTTTAAGCATGTGAAAGGACTATTCTACTTTATAATTGAGTCAGTTGTTATACAAAGTGGATTTTATGGATCCATAATTATATGATGACTTGATTGGTACAATACATAGAGTATATTTGTTTTTTTCGGTGAAAGATCGAAATTTATTTCATCGAGTGAACATCATCGGTAATATTTTCACGAGTGGTGCAGCAGCCACTCGTGAAAATATTACCGATGATGTTCACTCGATGAAATAAATTTCGATCTTTCACTGAAAAAAACAAATATTCTATTTATTTCATGCTTTTAACCCTTTCTGGAAGGAGCTTTATCAAAATCCAGTACAGTTCTTTTCCGTTATTCCCCGTGGCGTACCCCTCCCGCATAGCAACGCATTACAATATTACGTCAAGTGCAAGAAATGTAAGGTAAATGACGTCATATTTCTATCTGGTTGTCAGGCACGCACAATTTACCTAGGCAACAAGAACATGAAAATCGGTATTTTCACTGGCCGTACCCATGTAATATCGAAAAATATTTTCACTGCTATTTCTCGATATCCTACCGGAAAGCATGAAATAAATCACAGATATGAATTCAACCCCCTTCTGCCAGAGCATAGGTCAAATGTATATTTTGGTTGGCATTGCTTAATTCTATGTAACATTTCTTGCATGTCAAAAACAGGACATGATATATCTGTCTTTGCCTGCACTCAGAAAATGTTTTGGTAAAAGAGGCCATTGCATGTCATATGCAACTGCTGCTTTTCCCAACCTATTAACCTTGCCATTTAACCCTTTACAAGATGACAAATACTTGGACTCATCCTTAATGATACCAAGTACAGAAAACAAATTAAATGTGGCTAAAATTTTTGACCTTGCCTGTGAAAGAGTAGAAAACATTGTGGGAATGCTGGCCACCAGCATTTTCTCCTTTTCCAACAGTGTTCTCTAAAACAGTTGTCCTCAGGGCTGCAAAACCTTGGATTGTTTGATAAAGGGTTAAAAAGGTACCTTCCTTCCATCAAGTTCTATTTCATCAATTTTAATAAGTACCCACAACACAGAACTGAGTTTTAAAAATGTCTTGACTCTCTCAACAATTATAAACATATACCAATATAAAGAGGACAACTTGAAATTTCATAACTATACAAAAGCAAAACCATTTATTTATTATATGACTTTTAGCATACCAGTGATAGACGGCTTTTGGAAACATAAGAGATAAGAGCAATTGCTTCTTTCAATCAACAGCTTGCATTCCCAAATTTTCTATTTCTTTCAAAAAAAATATGATTTTTTTTTTTATTTTCAAATATCTCTTCTTTATATTACATCCCTGAAAAAAGCCTGTACAACTCTATGAAGATAAAAGATGATTTCTGTTAATGGAATGGTAGAAAACATAGTCAGAAAAGGAGAAAATACTGGTAACCAGCATTTTCTCCTTTTCCTACAATATTCTCAAACGCATTCTTCCCAAGGGTATTTAAAACTCCAGATTCATTGGTAAAGAGTTAACTCATTAATAGACAACTTTTTCAGTCTTGCAGCAAACCATTTTTTACAGAGATTGTGATTCTTAACAATTAATGTTTTCACATTTATCAAAAACTAAGCCTTCACTAAACAACCCCAAGTTTTAAAGGACCCTGAGCTAAATGGCATTTGCTCCTTTTCCCAATAAGCATTCAAGTGGCCTTTTTCTCAGGGTTGTTTAAATTTTGGGATTGTTCAGTAAAGAGTTAATTATCCTTCTTTCACTTTTTTTTTTTCAAAACCATTTATGGAAAAAAGTTTTATGACATAATTTCATGAAGAAATAACACATGATATTTGTACATGACACAGAGAAAACATTGTGATAAATGAATACAAAATCTTACCTCCTTATCTTTTCAACCAGATCACCAAAAGGTTTTTCCCAACAATACATTTTGATTACACGCATACCTGCTATAATTTCATTCATAACACGGACACGCTCATCTGTAAATTTTGCCGTTTTTTGTCTGAAATGTAAAAAAAAAAAGTTCTGATAAATTAACCCTTGGAAGAGGACAAATTAAAACAATGTGAGAAAAGGAGAACATATTCGTAACCAGAGTCATTACACAGACCTTTGATCAAGCACAGTGGTGAAATGGTGTTTTACACTGCTTTTGACAATATTTCAGTCATATCATAACAACAGCCTGCTGATTCGTATATATGTCCTGGGTTTCACCAGAACGAGTCTAGGACAATGAAGTGTCTTGCCCAAGGACAATCTCAAAAACAACCAGCGCTTCAAGAGAGGCATCCAGGTTATGAGTCATACACTATACCACGGAGCCAAGCAGGACCCCTCCAATGGCTGGAAGACTTTGATTAAAACCTCAGCCAAATTGGTTGAAAACTGTAGGAAAAGAAGGGAACACAAAACTATGTTTACAGACAGATGGACATACAGGCAACATGATTCAAATATTACCATGTCCCTTACCTTTGCATTGAGAGGGACTGAAGGGTTCAATTAGTTCTATTTCTTGTAAAGCTACCTCAATCTTGACCTTGAGTAACAGAAATTCTTTTTTTTAAGCTGATTTTTCTTTTAGATATTTTCAAGATACACCACATTCTATTTATATAACAAATAACATTAACCCTAGTCTTAAATTGAAACATGCATCATTTTCACATAACTTCTCCTAAAAATCCTTTAGAGTCATGACAAGGCAATAAAATTTTTTGCAGATGACAAATCAAATAAGGCTTGAAAGAAGAGATTTGTCTCTGATAAGAGTAGAGCAAAATCGGGTAATATCGACCCCTTAACGCCCATTCAAGTTTTCCTTGACCTTGAGAAAGTTGTATCAAAAACGTCATTAATCATGCGCGAGACAAATATTTATTGGTTCATTTCGTCCAATCAAATACTTTGTAACTGTCTGTAGAAATGTAGTAGTGAACAGTTAAAGACTACTAGTGACTTCTGTTAATATCGACCCCCGGAGTGTAATATCGACCCCCCCCTTCTTGGCAGATAAAATCAACCCCTATAATATTGTTGAAAAAGAGGAATTATCAGTCCATCTCAGTATACAGTTACTTTAAAGATAGTTTATATCTTGTTAAAAGTTCAAAAGTGAGCAGGAATAAGTGTTTTTCAAGGACACTTTAATGGTGGGCAATGTTGATACTGAAAATTGTATTCAAATTTTAACACGAGAATTTTCTATTTTGGTGAAGTAATTTTTTTGGACTGGAAAGAGTAGTAGTAGGTCAGTTGACATGTAAATGATACTTTTTATCGATCTAAACATATTTTATATGGTCTATCTGATTGAGAAGACCCTACAAACATTTTCGAGGGAGGGGGGTCGATATTAACCTAACATCATTTAAAGTTCTGCTAATGTCGACCCCATTCATGAATTGTTGACTGTTTGCTTATATCATATTTTAACTTAATCCTGATACATACCATCGTTTTCTATAAAGTTTGAATGACTGAAACTTACAGAAAAACATACTTTTGTTGAAAATTCTGAATGAAAAATATTTTACCTACCTTAAGATACAGGATAATATTGAGGAGCTAATTATGTAGTCATGTTTTTTTCTTCATTGGTAAAGTAAGTGGTGTAAAGGGTTGTTTGAAATTACATGATAATGTAACATGATGATATAACAATTCATACATTTCCCTCAAAAGGTTCCAAAATGTGGAAATTAATAGGGGGGTCGATATTACCAGGGGGGTCGGCATTACCCGACTTTGCTCTAGAAAGTTTTGTTGAAAAAGACAAGAATTCTGATTACCAATATTTTGTCCTCTTCCCATAAAGTTTAACCCTTTACCACACAATCCCGACTTTTAACGACCCTAAGAAAGAGGCCTTTTGAAAACATTATGGGAAAAGGAGAAAATGCTGGTAACCAGCATTTTCTCCTTTTCCCACAATGTTTTCTACCCTTCCCAAAGCAAATTTCCATTTTTGAGTCAAAGTAATTTTGACATCTGCAAATGCTTTCAATTTGGACTAGCCCAAAATTTTGTCATCTGGTAAAGAGTTAAATGTTAATGCCTGTTTTCACATGTGTCATGCTCTGTGAAAGTGATTTAATGCATCTGCAAAAAGTATTGACCAAAGCCAGCCTGCTGGGTTTATACTTTTTGACCTGGGTCAATATTTTCAGTTATTTGTAAACTTTCTCTACCTGGACTGGTCTACCTCAAGATTCAGTCTGTTGTTAGACAAAATGGATTTTATGTATCCCTAATTATGTGATGGCTTGCTTGCTGCAATGCATCACAGAGATGTATTAAACCCCATTTTACTAGAGCACGATGGCAGGCATTTAATATACTGGGCTTGTCTGATTCCAAGCAACAGTACTAGATACATCAGCAAAGGGGCATAATTGTGCTAAGAATTATTCTAATGGTTACCTGCTTTGTTGGTATGGGTTCCCCACTTTATCATTGACAAACAGCAAAAGTTTTAACCCTTTACTGCACAATGCAGACTTTCAATGACCCCTGGAAAGAAGCCTTTTTAAAAAATTGTGGGAAAAGGAGAAAATGCTGGTAACCAGCATTTTCTCTTTTTCCCACAATGTTTCTTATCCAATCAAAGAAAAATTGCACCAATTTAGCCACACTGAAATTGTAGTCTGCAACTTTTCGAATTGGACAAGGCTTAATTTTGTCGTTTGGTAAAGGGTTAAGTAAATATCTTCATAAGTGACATTGAAATGAGCTATGCTCTGTGCAAAGGGGGCTTAATGCATCTGTGCAGGCTGACCTGGGCCAGAACTTTTCGCTATTAGTCGATTTTCTGTATGTCAAAAGACCTCATGATATAGTTGGTTGTTTAAAAAACTGGCTCTTACGGATCCATAATTATGTTATGAATTGCCTGGTATTTTATATCATGGAGATGCATTAAGCCCCCTTTTGCCAGAGCATGGCTCAAATATAAGAAACAGAAGATCACTTTGCAGACATTGACAGGACTATGCCAATACCTAGATATTTTCTTCAAAAACAGCTCAGTTAAAAAGGTACAGACCTAAATTTAGAAAATAGTTTCCCCATCCATCCTTGAACTGGGACTAGAAGCAATAGTACTGCAAATCCAGCCAAGGTTGATGGCCCAAGTTCTCGCCATAATATAGCCAAAATGGCAATAGCTTCAACTGGTCCCACCCACAGAAAATGTAAAAATATCACAGCCTGAAAAATACATTTTTAACAGTGACAAAACTAATTACCTATTTCTTCTTAAACTAAAACGCCCTTGAAAACAGCCATATAAACAGTGATAACTAATAAAAAATTTTGATTAAAATAGATCAATGCTTTCATGTGAAAAGAATTTTCGAAGCATTGAAGCAACACGAGAAATTGCTCATTAGGAATGATTCTTCATTAAGTCAGCATTTCCAGAACAAGTTGATTGTTTTACTACAATGAGAGAAGTTGTTTTACTACACTGAAGATAAGAATATTTTATTGTAGAGTAGTCAGTCAAGTTGTTAGTCACTGGCAGAAAAATGGAATTAAAAATCATGTAAGAAGTAAACAACAGAAAGAGCAACCTGGCAATTTTTTACAAAGTTTTGAAATTCATTTTTCTGACATTGACGAACACTTGGACCAACCATACAATAATAGATTGTCATCTTCACTATAATTTCCATACTTTGAAATGGAATGATTTTTAAATGTAAATGCATTTAAACAACCACATGGTTTACTTCTGGCCACTATTGGGCCTTTAATTTGCAAATCTATGAGTAAGTTTATAGGTTGATAGATGCTTATATGTTAACCTTTGCAGCAGCAAGAAAACTATATAAAAACTTTCAACTAAGAAAAAAAGTATAATCCAAAATCCAAAATTTTTTGCTGTTTCAAGGCTGCTAGTTGCTAGAATACCTTGGTATAGAGGACATTGTAGAGCCAAGATCAGATTGCACATTCTGTGCCGTCTGATCATGGCCTACACTGACCACAGATCAAATATTTTTGAGAAAGGCTTTACTGATTGATTGAATGGTGTTTTACGCCGCTTTCAGCATTATTTCAGTCATATCACAGCGACAGCTCACATATTCATGTATTTCCTGGGTTTAACCAGTACTAGGCTAGGGCTTTGAGGTGCCTTGCCCAAGGACACTCCCATAAAAAGCCCAGTGGATCCAGTGCCGCTTGAACCCAGGGTCTCCAGGTTACGAGTGCTACACTTTACCACTCAGCCACGCAGAACCCAGTTTGAAAAAGGCACTATAAGAGTTTGATTTATTTATAACCTACAGAGATACAACCAGGAAAGCTTGATCCTCAAGTGCCAAACACAGTTAAGGTACCCTTTGCTTAACCCTTTACCATACAATCCCAATTTATGACGACCTTGAAGAAGCAGGTTTCAGAAAACAGTGAAGGAGAAAATGCTGGTAACAAACCCTTTCTACCATTTCAAGGAAAGAAATAATCTTTAGCTTCAATAAATTTGTTGTATGCAATTGTTTTGAATTTGGCCTAAATTTTCTTGCGTAGTAAAAAGATGAAATAATTTGCAGACAATCAATTAAGCTTCTCCTGATAGTATTCAGTATCACTGAAGGGTAACCATATATTGTGAAAAACGGTTAAAATTCTTGTTGCAAACATTTTCTCCTTTTCATACTTTCAAACACCTCCTTCCTCATGTTTGTAAAACATGGGAGGATTTGTTAAAGATCTAAATAAACAAATAACAAACCTGATCAAATCGATTCACATCATTTGACATCAGATTTACAATCTGTCCTGTGGTGGTTTTACTCAATCCTGCATTACTCAATCTTAATGACTGTAAAAAAGTCAAAGAGTTTACATTCTGTCCTTCATTTCACCTTACCCAGTCACCTGTTAACTCTTAACTCTTTACCAAACGACAAATTTTTGGACCGGACCAAATTCAAAGCATCTGCAGACAACAAATTAAATCTTGTTAATATGATGATTTCTGACTTTGATAGGGTAGAAAATATTGTGGGAAAAGGAGAAAATGCTGGTTACCAGCATTTTCTCCTTTTCCCACAATGTTTTCTATAGGCTTCTTTCTCAGGGTCGTTAAAAGTCGGGATTGTGTGGTTAAGAGTTAACCAAACAACAGAATTTTGAACCAAATTCAAAGCATTTGTGACCTGTCACCCCAAAAGGGACAATCTGGGAATTCTGTACATCAATTAGATGAAAACAGATCAAAGATAGTGCAGGTCAATTTAAGTTGATAGTTCAAAAATGATTGTATAGTAATGTAAAATGACCACCTTTCATACAGAAATATCATAAAAGCGAAAAGTGTAGACCCTGGTCAGCCTGCGCAATCCACACAGTCTGACCAGGGCCGACACTTGTCACGTTTGTAGATGACAAAATGATTGTACCTCAAACAATGATTTCTGACTTTGACGGGGTAGAAAACATTGTGGGAAAGGAGAAAATGCTGGTACCAACATTTTCTCTTTTTCCAACAATGTTTTCAAATGTCTTTTTCTTTGAGGCTGTTAAAACTTGATTGTGTGGTATAGGAATAAACTTGCATCCTGTTATCAATCTTTGTATCAATAACAGGTAACATGCAATGCTACAAAGCCTGAGACTAAACAAGATAAGGTGAGAGTTATGGGTGATCACTTCTTCCTTACTGCATAGCTTCATCCCGTATAAAATCAATACCTGACAACTGCATGGCGAGAATTCTCTCTAGCTCAGTGGTTAAAGTGTTGGTCTTTTAAACCTCAATAAAGAGGATCTTTTCCACATGTACGCTTAGTGAAAATTTCCATTTCAGGTTAAGGTAAAAAATGATGTCCTATGATTTTAAAATGTGTTAAGTGTGCCGTCAATTAACAAACTTATTAATATCACTGACGGTAGTTTGTTTTATTTTATGATATACTAAGGGCAACGGGTGGTCAGAGCGGCAATTTGGTTTGCAATCAAACACACATCCTATCAGTCAAAAGTTCACTTACACACCCTTTGAAATGGCAGATGTGCAAATCCATTTTAATATGGCTAAGTCAAAAGGTGATTTAACTCTTTACCAAATGACAAAATTTTAGACTTGTCCAAATTGAAAGCATCTGCAGACAACAAATTAAATGTGGCCGGTATGATGATTTTAATCTTTGAAATGGTAGAAAACAATGCGGGAAAAGGAAAAAATTCTTGTAACCAGCATTTTCTCCTTTTCCCACAATGTTTTCAAAAGGCTTCTTCCTCAAGGCCATACTTACGAACAAAGTCCGTAACAAAGAAACAAACAAACAAATGCATAGCAGAAATACAGGGACCGGGTAGGATTCGAACCTAGAATGCCCGGACGAAAGGCCAACACCATAACCACTGAGCTAAAGAGGATTCTCCCTAACGCAGTTGTTAGGTGTTGTACTTAAACTGGGATGAAGCCATGTATGAAGAAGTGGTCTCCCGTAACACACCCCCACTTAAAGTCATCATTTATCGATGACTCAAAGCCTTATTAGGCAGAAAGTCCGTTTTTGGACAACAAATGGGATTAATGGCTCAAAGGTCAATCCCGGACGAGCCCCATCTTACGAACAAAGTCCGCAACAAAGAAACAAATGAACAAATGCATAGCAGAAATACAGGGACCGGGTAGGATTCGAACCTAGAACGCCCGGACGAAAGGCCAACACCATAACCACTGAGCCAAAGAGAATTCTCCCTAACAAAGTTGTTAGGTATTGTATTTAAATCGGGATGAAGCCATGCATGAAGGAGTGGTCTCCCATAACACACCCCCTCTTAAAGTCATCATTTATTGATTACTCAAAGCCTTATTAGGCAGAAAGTCTGTTTTTGGACAAAAAATGGGATTAATGGCTCAATGGCCAATCCCAGACGAGCCCCCATCTTACGAACATGAAAGTTCGTAAAAAATGCATAGCTCAAATACAAACCACATCCGGCGGGATTCAAACCTGACCGGACAAATATCCTTGTTTTTCGAGGTTTAAAAGACCAACACCATAACCACTGAGCTAAAGAGAATTCTCTTTAGCTCAGTGGTTATGGTGTTGGCCTTTCGTGCTGGCGTTCTAGGTTCGAAACCTGTCCAGTCCTTGTATTTCTGCTATGCATTTGTTCACTTGTTTCTTTGTTACGGAGTTTGTTCGTAAGACTGTAAAAACCTGGGATTGTTTGGTAAAGGGTTAATTAAAAAAGTTGCTTTTTAAGTTTATCTTCCACCAGAACAGAACAGATCTTAGATATTTTAAAAAATGAAATCTACTTTTAGTGAGGAATACACGTCAATATGCTTATCATAAATAGCAGATAGATTAAATCCAAGATCAAACTGTATGTTATTTGCAACCTGATCTATATCTACACTTTCAGCATATTCTTCACGCACCAACGGTTAAGATTAACGTCAAACTGAAACATTGATGACAAGTGCCACTTTTTGGATGTGAAGAGGTTATTAAACAAGATTAGATATTTAAGTGAACATATTTGCTTTTTATTAGTATTTCATATAGATCTATTTTTACCTATGTTTTCCGCTTGAAAACATTTTGTGTCTCTTTCAGAATCTTTCAGAGGAGGAAAAAACTATTGCATTAATTAACCCAGTGTGTAATTTAGCGCTGATAAGAACTCTTTGCATATAGCCCATTGTTAATGATGCAAACTTGTAGTCTCTGCGTGTATCATACACATTTGCCAAAATTATATTTTAAACTTTTTCTTAAATTGAAGCGTTTAAAACACAAAATATATGAATACTATCGCACCTCTCTAACGTTAACAGTCACGCATTTGGGAGCCAAAATAGCAGACAGCAAGGCAAAGAGTGCAAGAAAAAATCAATATTTTTACCTTTCTATAGATGAGGGAACAGCATGCTATTCTCATTTTCATGCCAATTCGTTGGACACCAAAGAAATATGGATGATGGGAGATTGCAAGTATAATGGCACATAAGCTGACCCCAAAAGCATACAGGAATGCATCCTGCCTTGTTACGGCAGAGTTTGGGGTGAAGTAACGAATCAAACCTCCAAGCAGCAAAGGCTGTATGACTTTTGTTCCTTCCTGTAAAAAGTTTAGAGAGCAACAATTATTTAAAGTCCCGATAGCAGCAAAAAATTAACAATGTGAATGATGAAATGCATTGGAATTCAGATCATACCAATTCAAAGTATGGGAATTATTGTGAATATTGTAACGTGTCCTTGTTTGGTCAGTCCATGTGTTAGTCACAGGCTGAAAAATTAATTTTAAAACCAGGTATAAAGTAAACAAAAGATAGACCTACCTGGCAACTTTTGACGTAGTTCATAATTCATTTTTCTAGTAACCAGCATTTTTGTCCTTTTCCCAATAGAGTTTCTACACCTTCACAGACTATTACCATCATTTCAGCTAAATTTCATCTATCATCTACCAATGTTTTCAAATAGGGCCAGTCTAAGGTTTTGTTGTTTTGCAGAGTTAAGGCTTTTTCTCTTTTATTTCAGGCACTGGTGGACATGATGGTCACATGACCTCAACGACTTATTTTTCCCCAAACGTACACATACACAGGCTGTACATCAAGTTTTAGTCTTATTGAGAAGATCTTTGCACATCAAATTTTATTCTTATTAAGAATAGCCTTGCACATAAAATTTCAGTCTTACTGAGAAGATCTCTGCACATCAAATTTCAGTCTTATCTGAGAAGAACTTCAGACATCAAATTTCAGTCTTATTGAAAATATCTTTGATCATCAAATTTCAGTCTTAATGCGAAGAGCTTCGCACATCAAATATTAGTCTAATTGAGAAAATCTTTTCACATCAAATTTTAGTCTTATTGAGAAGATCTTTGCACATCAAATTTCAGTCTTATTGAGAAGATCTTTGCACATCAAATTTTAGTCTTATTGAGAAGATCTTTGATAATGTTGACAGAAAGACAAACAGTAACTGTTGTTGTCTGAGGATGAGCAATCTAAAGCACTACATACTCAGAGAAGTTAAAACTTAACCAAATGACAAAATCTTTGACTTGTCCAATTTTATAGCATTGGCAGACAACATATTACATGTACATGTGATTAAAATGATAGAAACTGTCTCTAAGACGACAAAAAACATTGAGAAAAGGAGAAAATGCTGGTTACCAGCATTTTCTCCTTTATCCACAATGTTTTCAATGCAATTTTTATTTAAGGTTGTGAAAACTAGGGATCCACAATCTTTTCCAAAAAACATTTTTCTTTTGGGTTATGAAACTCTGGACTGTGTGGTAATGGGGTTAACACTTACCTCTAAGAACAATACAAATCCTAACATTATATATTCAAAACCGAACATTCTAAACAAGGCACGGAATAGACTTGGTTTTCTTTTTCCATCTTTTGTTCTCTCTATCTCTTTCAACCATTCACTGAAACAAAAAGTATCATGTTCTAATCAAAATACAACATGAAAATGTACTAACACAACTTTTTTTCTATTGAATGAGTTGGAGTTTAACACCGTTTTAACAGCTAAGGTCATTATCATGGGGGTCAGTGCACCTACACATGTGTTTCCTGGCTTTCTCACACCAGTACTGACACAACTTTCTTTCTAAATCACTGACAAATTTCTCTCATGCATCAGAGGTGAGAGGCAAAAAGTCATCAACAAAAACAAAGTTTTGCCTAAACCTGGTATTCAACTCACAACCACCAGGTCACGAGTCAAATATGCTAACCACTGAGCTCCCTGGGCAGGCCACAACTTTCTTCACTACAAAGGAAGGCAATTTCTTTTAAACATTGCGGCAGAAAAAGGAAACGCTCCAAACAAGTAATATCTCCTTCACACAAGTATTTTTTTTTTTTCCATAGATTATAAATGGAATATTATGTTGTAGTAACTTTATTGGTGCTTGTGTTTGAAAATTTGATATTGTGTGAGACTGAAGTTTGAGCAAGATGTCAAAATTTTCTTACACAGCAAGTAGCAAATACAAGCATTAGGAAAGTTACTTCAAATAATATTTCCTTTTTTCTATTCTTAAAACTTTCAACAACAAAATTTGAAATTAATGATATTTTACTCAAAAACAGTAAACAAAATGCCACAATTAATGGTGTGAGGGGTGGTAACTGTTTGTATGACTGGCAGATGACCATTATAGCAAAAAATTTCGACTAATTAAATTGCAAATCAATGTGTGCTTATTCTGTATGCATGGTACCTCATCATACCGCCTGCCCGGGTGGCTCAGTGGTGAGCGTGTCAGACTCATGACCTGGTGGTTGCGAGTTCGATACCTGGTTGAGGCGAACTTTCTTTCTGGCATATTTTCGCCTCTCACCTCTGCTGAAGCATGTGAGAAAAATAGTCGGTGGCTTTGGAAAGAAAGTTGTGTTAGTACTAGTGTGAGAAAGCCAGGAAACACATGTATGTCATCGACCGCCATGATATGACCTTAGCTGTTAAAGTGGCGTTAAACCCCAATACAACCAACCAACCTCATCATACCATATTTTGAACCATATTTGACAGTGTGTAGATACAGATTTTTTTTCCATCATCTGTTATTTTATCTGCTTGCTTCGGTTGTATTTGGGCCTTACAATTTACTGGTATATAATAAGTACAGATATACTCAGCCTTAATTTATGTTGATTATCAATAATTCACAATGGCATATAGACTCTTTACCAAACATCAGAATTTCAGACATGTCCAAATTGAAAGCATTTGCAGACAACAGAATATATTTTATTCAAATGATGTGATTTGCCATGGGGTGGGTAGAAAACATTGTGTGAAAAGGAGAAAATGTTGGTTACCAGCATTTTCTCCTTTTCCCATAATGTTTTCAGAAGCTTCCTTCCTAAGCTTCTTTTTTAAGGGCCGATAAAACTCAAGACTGGGGTCAAGAATTAATAGCTGTCTTCTCCAAATTTGTTTCAAAAGTTTTTGAGTTAACCTTTTACCAAACAGTCCCCCATTTTAACAACCCTGAGAAAGAAGGCTTTTACAAACACTATGGGAAACTGCTCTATATCCATTTCTTAACCCTTTACCAAACAATCCCTGGTTTTTACGACCCTGAGATAGAGGCCTTTTGAAAACATTGTGGGAAAAGGAGAAAATGCTGGTAACCAGCATTTTCTCCTTTTCCCACAATGTTTTCTACCCTATGGGAAACAAATTTCAATTTTTGAGTTACGTTTATTTTGTCATCTGCAAGTGCTTTTAATTTGAACCAGTCTAAAATGTTGTCGTTTGGTAAAGAGTTAAACCAAATCGCAAAATTAAACCATATTTGATTCATTGTCTGCCATGACTTTCAATATGGAAAAGTCCAAAATCTTGTTGTCTGGTTTTTATTTTGTCCCCAAGGCAGCCAGCATCCGGATGAGCACCTATGGCTTATACTCCAGCAACTTACATGTATCTGCTTATTGACTCTTCACCACACAATTCAAATTTTAACATCCCTGGGGAAGACGGGTTTTAAAGCATTGTGGAAAAAAGAGGAAATGCTGGTTCGAATTGAACCCTTACTGTAAGCAACTTTTTCAAGTTCAAAATTGTGTTGTTTGCTAAAGGGTTTAATAGGCCTATGATTCGGCATTCCAACACCAATGTCAGACTTACTGTTCTAGACGTTCACCAAGTTTCTCCGAATGTTCCTCTGGGACCACATTGTACATATCATCTATCTCTAGCTGTCTCACATAGCCTGCCTTAAACAGTGGGTTCATCCACCTGGTTAATATATAATAACGTTTTTAGCGAACTGAATATCCATGCAATAACACCTGTACAATATTTTAGATATACGATATGTAATGTGTATTGTACCACAGCGCGATAACGCTTTGCACGATTTCGTGGATGATGATATGCTTGAATAGCTCTATTCAATACCTTTCCAACGGTATGAACACGAGCCTTCAGCTCCACATAGTTTTAAACTTATAGTCATTTCAATTGAGCTAGTCATTGACCACTGTTGTAAAAATGGTTGGGAAACGGATTAAGAATATTGAAGAAATTAGAGCTTATATAAAAGTTCGCACAAAACTCGGTCATTCGATAATGCAGATTTTTACTGAATTGGGGGAAGTTTATGGGTCTGATAAGGTATCTTATGAGACAGTTCGTAGTTGGTGAAAGAAATTTCTGACTGGCACAGAGTCCGTCGAAGATGCAGCAAAATCTGGCCAACCTGTGACTTTAACAGGCAAGGCAAATGTCTCAAAAGTCAGGGAAATAATTGAAAGTGATGGCAGATACATGATTCGTGATATTGCTAACGCTGTTGGCATATCGCTATTGCGGGTGCATTTCATTTTGAAGCGTATTTTGAAAGTACGAAAGATTTCTGCCAGATGGATACCTCATATATTGACAGATGACCAATAATGGGTACGAGTACAAACCGCTAAGCAACTGCTCAAAATGTTTCCCAAATTCAATCAAAGACAATTTGCAAACACTGTTACTGGTGACAAAACATGGGTTCACTATTTCGAACCAATAAGAAAAATTGGAAACAAAATGTGGCTAACTAAACAAGGTAGAAGGCCTGTAGTTGCCAAAAGAAGCATAAGCACAAAGAAGGTTCTTTATTGCATATTCTTCTCATGTGATGGTATAGCCATACAAATTCCGATGCCGAAGGGCAAAAGTGTTACAGGTCAGTATTACCGAGATGTTATACTAAAAAAGGTCAAGAAATATTATCTTAAACGACGCCCTGTGTTAGGCATGTTCGTCTACTTCATGATAATGCTCCATCACATACATCTGAGCTTGTGAAGCAATTTTTGAAGTCGGAGAAGGTTACCATCTTGCCACACCCACCATACTCTCCAGATCTAGCCCCATGCGACTTTTTCCTTTTTCCAAAACTTAAAAAGTTCTTATCTGGTCGTCGTTACAAGTCCTGACAAGCCCTTGGCTCAGCCATCAGTCAGTGCCTCAGAGGTCTACCTAAATCAGCGTACCATGACGCATTTCAGAAATGGATTCAGAGATTGAAATTATGTATTTCAAACTGCAGAGAATACTTTGAAGGGATGTAATGTTTATTTCACTATTTGAGTAGAATGCTTTTCAGATATTGTACAATACACATTACATATCGAACAACCCTCGTACCACAGATATTTATAGAACATGAATAAATATTCTATGGGTAAACATCATGCAGTCAACATCATTCATGGCATCATTATTACAGCTAACCAGTATTTATATCATTAGCATATCATACTGCTAAATTTGTGTTTGTCCTTAGAAATAATTAGACACCAATAAATCAGGGGTTAAACGATAAATAGAATAGGTACATAGTGTTGTTGTATATCAGAAAAATCTATTTTGTGGTGAGAATTGAAAATGTTCCGCCAAAGGCCTTACAATTATCAATTCTCCAAACCTCATTTGATATTTTTGATATATGACATCACTATGTATGTATTCTCCGTATTGAACACATAATTGGAGAGGCCTTATTGAGTCCTAATAAACACTTTTATATTACAAATAACATACATGACAAAACTCTGAAGAAGAGAAATACATTGTAATATTTCAAACAGCACGGGAACCCATTGTAGAAAAAGGAGGAATCCCTTGTTAATCCTTGGAGAGCTGAGCCCAGTTTACATGTAGTTGCTTATACAGACAGTTTAGATTGAGATAAAGTCTGATCTTTGATCTACACTGTCTGCTTCTAATGTTGCCCGGCTGGGTAGCTCAGTGGTTAGCGTATCTGACTCGTGACATGGAGGTTGCGGGTTCGATACCTGGTTGTGGCAACCTTTCTTTCTGGCGATTTTTCACCTCTCACCTCTGATGCATGTGAGAAAAGTAATCAGTGGCTTTGGAAAGAAAGTTGTGTTCGTACTGGTGTGAGAAAGCCAGGAAACACATGGGTGCGTCACTGACTGCCATGATATGACCTAAGCTGTTAAAATGGCGTTGAACTCCAATACAAACCATCTAATGTTTACCAAATATTTTGACAAAACAGCTTGGAAATTTCAAAATCGGCATCTAAAGTGCTGATGTCAAAACATCGATTTCATTTTACCCTTTACCAAACAACAAAATTTTGGGCTCAACTAATTGAAAGCATTTGCAAAGGACAAGTTGCATGTAGCTACAATGAAGATCTCTTTCTTTGATAGGACAGAAAACATTGTGGAAAAGGGAGAAAATGCATTTTCTCCTTTTTCCACAATGTTTTCAAAAGCCCTTTTCTGTAAGGTCTCTAAAGTCTTTACTAAAAGATATGAACCATGCTCTGTGAAAAGGGGGCTTAATGCATTTGCGAAACGTATCGACCCATGTCAGCCTGCGCAGTCTGCGCAGGCTGACATTGGCCGAAACTTTTCGCTATCTTTAATTTTTCTGCATGTCAAATTACCATTCTACATCATGATACAGTCGGATGTTTGACAAAATGGATTTTATGGAATTATAATTAGGTTATGTCTTGTTTTGTCTGATGAATAACGGAGATGCATTAAGCCCCCTTTTGCCAGAGCATGGCTCATATAATTTAAACTTGTCCTAAATGGAAAGCATTTCCAGAAGACAATACAAAAGTGACCCCAAAAATTCAAAATTGGTTTTGGAAGCAGATGAAACATTGTGGGATACGGAGAAAAAATTTTTTAAGTGCTGGTAATCTGACAACATTTTCTCCTTTTTACCACAATGTTGTTCAAAAGTTTTCTTCTAGTGTTGCTAAAACTCATGATTGCTTCGTGAGAGGATGATGCAAGATACAGGTTGAAACTTGTCTTTAGTTATGCCTTGTTCTTAAAGGCATAGTAGTGCCCAAAAAGAATGATGAGGTAGTATAAAATGCATTTAAAATTTAAATCATACCATTTTAAAGTATGAAAATAATTGAGAAGATGTCAATCTGTTATTGTACGAATGGTCCAAGTGTTGGTTGCCAGCATAACAAAAGTAAGTCAAAAGTAAAAATATGGCAACTGGCAACTTTTTACCTAGTTCTAAAATTCATTTTTCTGCCAGCGATTAACACTCAGAACCACTGTACACTTAAAGATTCTCATCTTCAGGATATTTTATATACTTTTAAATGGTATACATGTAATTAAAATTTAAATTACATTTTAGCACCGGCATTGTTTACTTCTAGCTGCCACAGGGCCTTTACACATAGCATCATCACATAGTACCTAGGTTTAATGTCTTATCTGAAAGACTTTTTAATTTAAATATTGCAAAGCATAGTGCAAATGGCCATCAGCATTTTCCTCTTTCCTCCACAATACTCTTAAAAGCCCCGAATGAGTCGTGTTTAGGAGCCTTCTTCCATAGGATCATGAAAACACAGGATTGTTTGGTATAAGGTTCATCTTACCTCTTACAGTGCTGAATAAATGTATCAGACATTTTCATCCTTAAAATAAAACCCTAAAAATTATAATTTCATAGTTGCTTTTGTCTACAATATTTCAGCAAAGCGGACAGTGTAGATCAAAGATCAGGCTGCACGTTTTGTGCAGCCTGATCTTGATCTACACTGGCCGCAAAGGTAATTATAGTCATGAAAGGCTCTTTAAGGGCTAATCCTTAAATGTCAAAGCAGAAAGGTCAAGCAAGTCAACCTACAAGGACCTAATAGTGATAACACAAAGCAAAGATAAAACTGCAAATAGAAATATGTCAAAAACCAGAACATCCAGTACAGAGAAAAAAAGTAGACATTTTCCATCATAAAAAATTAACCGGATATGCTGAAATTCAGAAAAGACTACTTTAGTCAGAACTAGTGAATGATCATGACCCAAGATCAGTAATATTCATTGTGTGTTGTTTTCAACCTTATTTTAAGTATACCGCATCAGTATACATGAAATTATTTCAGGTATACCGCAGTGGCCAGTGCACCTATCCATGCTTTCCTGGAGCTTCTGTAACAAGTACTACACAATATCCTATCCAAGCCGCTGGCTGCTATCCAACATAACAATCTTAGAAACAATGATCAGTGCTGAGAGAGTCTAAATGACTATCATCAATCCTTGAAAAGAAATTGGACAAGCTGGGGATTTGAACACACAACCTGTGCTCTTAAGTCCTATACGCTACCAACTGCACTATCAGGCCTAGGCCCCAAGATCCAGACTACTTCTCTGTGCTGTCTGATCTTGACTTACACTGCCCAAAAATCAAACTACAATTTGCTTGGCATCTTCAACCAATGACACAAAAATACACCATTCAACTTCAGAGACAATAAATGAAATCAATGAGGGAAAAGAAACTGCTAGTTGTAGGCAATCACCTTAACCAATTACCACGCAATCCCAAGTTTCAATGACCCTGTGGATGAAGCCTTTTGAAAACACTGTGGAAAAAGGACAAAAATGCTCACAGCTTGTAACGAGCATCTTCTCCTCTTCCCATAATGTTTTCCATCCAATTAACTCTTTACCAAACGACAAAACCTTGGGCTAGTCCAAATTGAAAGCATTTGCATACGACAAAATAAATGTGAAGCAAAACTTGAATTTTGATTTGGGAAGGGTAGAAAACATTGTGGGAAAAGGAGAAAATGCTGGTAACCAGCATTTTCTCCTTTTCCCACAATGTTTTCAAAAGCTTTCTTTCTCACGGTCGTTAAAAGTCGGGATTGTGTGGTAAATAGTTAAAGAAAAATTCCATCATTTGTGCTACATTTATATTGAGGTCTGCAAAATGCATACAATATGAAAAAGTCTGCATTTTGCTCCTGTGATAAAGGTTTTATTACCTTTACTCTTTACCAGATGACCAAATTTTGGACTAGTCCAAATTAAAAGCATTTGAAGACAACAAATTAGACAATGCCTAAAATGATGATATTTGTCTTGATAGGGTAGAAAATATTGTGTAAATGCTGGTTACCCAGTTTTACCCCTTTTCCCACAATGTTTTCTTTAAGCCTTTATCTTTAGGGTCATTAAAACTCAGGATTGTGTAGGAAAGGGTTAAAAGGCTGCATAATCCCAACAGATGTTTTTTCAGTCTAAACGGGATCCAAAAGATTGCAATTTCATCCTTTCTTTGGTACATTTTGTTGTAACTTAGTGGACAGTATAGATCAAAGATCAGACTGCATGTTTTGTGCAGTCTGATCTTGATCTACAGTGGCCGCAAAGGCAGCAGATGTGATAGGCGCTTTTGCAGTCTATTCTTGATCTATAGTGGCCAGACAGGCAGCTATAGCTGTGACAACCCGTTATAAGTTTAAAACTTAACTCTTTCCAAGACAAAAGTTTCAGACTCCACCAAAGTGAAAACATGTCCAGACTGTCAATCAAAAGCAGCTCATATATTTGAATTTAATGTTTTAGAAGGGGTAGAAAACATTGTGGGAAAAGGACAAAATGCTGGTAACCAGCATTTTCTTCTTTTCCCACAATGCTTTCAAAAGCCCTCCACCTCAGGTGGTTAAAACCTGGGACTATCTGGTACAAGGCTAAACTATATATGGCTTGCAACACACGAAAAAGGGCATTCGGACATCTGCGTAAAGTGTCATCTCAGATCAACCTGCCCAGTCTGTGCAGGCTAATCCAATAAGGAACTTTACAAATACATTAGATTTTGTTCTAAGCAGACTTGCTCAAAACAGATAATTACGTAAAAATGGAGAGCATCGTTTCTGATTAGCTTGCGCAGACTGCGCAGGCTGATTCGAGGCGACGTTTTACATGAATGCCCGTTTTCGCATGTTGCAGGCCATACAATAAAGGGTCTTTCACAATGCTTGTTGCCTTTGTAGACAAAGTAGATCAAGTTTAGACTGCACAGAACTTGCAATCTGATCTTTGACACTGCCCACTTTGCTAAGACATTCTGAAAAAAAAAGCATCCTTTTTAAATGCAATTTCCATATATGGGTTTTATTTTCAGATTTAAAAATACCTTTGGGTTAATTAACCCTTAACAAAACAACAAATTTTAGATCCTTCCAAATTGTGAGCATCTGCAGACGACAAATTGAAAGTGGACTGGTACAAGTGAACTTTAGTTCTTTAATATGGTAGAAAACTTTGTAGGAAAAGGAGTAAATGCTGGTCACCAGCATTAAGCCCTTTCCCACAATGATTCTAAAAGGCCTCTTCCTCAGGGTCATGTGCTGAACATGTGATTATTTGGGGAAAAGTTAAGCCCTCGAAGGATAAAGTCTGCCTACATCCTGTTGGGATTGCAAAATATCCAAATTCATATCTAGCTGCTGATAATCTTTCTGTCTTTTTTTTTATCTTTTGCGCCAAGCTGGTAGCGCAGTGGGTAGCACATATGACACGAGAACAGGTGGTAGTTAGTTTCAGTCCCCAGCTCAATCAACTTCTTTTACAGGATTGATGAAAGTCATCCGGATAGGATATAGTCCTCTCTCACCATTGATCATTATTGTGACAAGGGTCATGTGGAAAGCAGCCAGTGGCCTAGGCAGAAGTACTGCTTGACCCTTTACCACACAATCCCAACTTTACAATGATCCTGAAGAGGAATGCTTCAGAAAAAATTGTGAGAAAAGGAGAAAATGCTGGAAACCAGCATTTTCTCCTTTTCCCACATTTTCTACCGTTTCCAAAACTAATTTCATTTTTTTAGTCAAATTTAATTTGTTGTCTGCAAAAATTTTGGCTATTAGTAAAGATAGGGTTTTTCCTGGAACACCCCCCACCCCCAGCACCTAATTTTTCTATATGCCCCTCAGAAGTTAAAATGCTTCCCTCCTTTTCTTTATGAAATTTTAGAGTGAATATAATGCCCCTCCCCCACCTACCCACCCCAACCCCCATAAGAAAGACCTGGAAAAACTCTTCTCATGAAGTCATAACCTCAAATGTACAATTGTCTGGTACAGGGCTAGGCTAGTGTACTTTTGTCAAAAGAAAAAAATGATGTTGCGTAATACATCTTATTAGCATTCCTATTTTCTCTTTCACAACAGAGTGGCTTAGTAATTTCTCTTTCACAACAGAATGGCTTACAAATTTCTCTTTCTCTGTAACAAAAGTCCTTATCTCATCAAATAACCCTTTATTTAAATGACCTTTATAAGCAAAGACTTTTGAAAACACCATGGGAATAAAATAAAAAATGCTGGTATCCAACATTTCCTCCTTTTCCTACAAATTTTTTCTGTCTTTTTTATGATATTCAACCCTTAAAGTGCCTTCCACAACTATAGTTGCCTTTGCAGCCAGTGCAGATGAAGATCAGGCTTAAAAAAACATGCAGCCTGATCTTTGATCTACAATTTCCACTTTGCTGAAAAACTAACACAAATGCAACCCTGAAATTGTGATCATTTGTGTCTTTTCTAGATTAACTCATTGCCACACAATGCCGAAATTTAACAACCCTGGGAAAGAAGCCTTTTGAAAGCATTGTGGGAAAAGGAGAAAATGCTGGTAACCAGCATTTTCTCTTTTTCCCACAATGTTTTCTACCCTATCAAAGAAAAATTGTACCGTTTGAGCCACACTGAAATTGTCGTCTGCAAATGCTTTCAATTTGGACAACATTAAAATTTTGTCATCTGTTAAAGGGTTAAAGGTATCTTTTGGGTTTAATCAGCACATCTTTACTTGATTTCAGCCAGATTTTTAACCACTTTCATCTTTATTTTATGAAACTATAATCATTCTTGTCTCTTCATGCCAAATGTTGCCCCTGACAGTTGCAAGGTGGCACAGATTACGACTGATAGAAAATCATTTCATTCTCTTTCGGGCCAACAAGGGAAGCACTGTTGTGTGTTGAGTTTCTTTATCCTGTACACCATATTTATCGATTATTTATCTATGTTCACACAGCTGACCAATATCTGAACCATTCTACACACAATAAAGTTCTAACAGTGTTTCTTCTCTCTAGCTCTATTGATGTATATTTTAAGCCACATTCAATTTGTCATCTACAAAATAAATGCTTTCAATATAGATGAGTCTAAAATATTGTAATCTGAAAGTGAGCAACATGCTGTGTGTTCTAACCCTTTCCCAAACAATCCCGTGTTTTCATGACCCTAATGAAGAAGCCTTCTGAAATCATTGTAGGAAATGGAGAAAATGCTGGCAACCAGCATTTTCTCCTCTTTCAACAGTGTTCTCTACCCTTTTAAAGACAAATTAATCTGTTGTCTGTAGTTGCTTTCAATTTACACCAGTCTAAAATTCTCAGAATAGAGTTAAATACTAGGAGGGGTGACCAAGCTTAAGCATGTTACATTATCTTCACTGGGTTTTAGAAGGGGAAACCCCAAGGTCAATGTGTTTCTATAAATTATGTCCTGAACTCTTTACCAAAACCACAATATTTTCGATTTATTTTGAAAGCATTGGCAGACAACAAATTAACTGTGGCTGAAATAGTGGTTATTGTCTTCTGAAGGGAATAAAACATTGTGGGAAATGGAGAAAATGCTGGTCACCAGCGTTTTATACACTTTCTGACAATGTTTTGAAAGCTGTCTTTCTAAATGTGGAAATCCAAGATTGTGTGATATCAGGTAATTCCAAGTTATCCTATGTGAAACTCTTTACCACAAAATCCTAAAATTGAAAGATCCTTAACTCTTCCACTCCAGCAAAATGTAGACTTTTCCAAATTGTAAGCATTTGCAGATGACAATATAAATGAGGCTCAAATAAAGAAATTTGTCTATGACAGGGTAGAAAACATGGTGGGAAAAAGAGAAAATGCTAGTTGCCAGCATAGATGGTTAATTAGTCTGTTTCTTAATTAAGTTTTGAAAGCATTAAGAGATGCAAAGTAAAATGTGACTTCAGACTTATCTCTTTATCACACGATAGAAATTTGGACATGTCCAACTTGAAAGCATTTAACAGAATGAACTGATGGGGCTTGTCTGTGATAGGGTAAAAAAACATTGTGGGAAAAAGAGGAAAATCCCACAAGGCTTTCAAAAGCTTTTATCCTGCGGGTCGTTAAAAGTCTGGATTGTGTGGTTTACTATTTAGTTACTGGGTTACAGGAATTTTCCTATCCTACTCTTCGGAGAAAATATGGACCCCATTAAATTTCACGTACACTAACATATCCAAAACTGATAATTAATTAGGCCCAGCTATTTAGATTAATTGAGTTTGAATTGAGATTTAAAAAAAAGGACAGACTGGCTTTAATTTAGAGATAAAATGCATATATTGCAATTATTTTCAGCACTCTATGTATTTGTCATGAAAACTTGTTCTGCATTCAGAACATGATTCATCAAGTTAAAAAAAAGGGCACAGATTATTCTAGAGCACAAGGATGAAAATGGTATCAAAAATACTTTTATGTGAGAGATATTGACATGCCTAATATCCCATTTCCTTGGGCCCAAAGTACCTAATAAAAAAAAAAAAAGGGTAGGAAAATCCCTGAGAGTAATTGGCTAGATATTCGAAAGAAAGCGAGTATAGATTAGACTGTGCTTTGTTGTCTTATCTTGACCTGACAACCTGAAATATCAGTGTGAAATGAATCATGACTTTAACCCATTACCACACAATCCCTACTTTTGATGACCCTGAGAAAGAAGCCTTTAGAAAACATTGTGGAAAAAGGAGAAAATGCTGGTAACCAGCATTTTCTCCTTTTCCCACAATGTTTTCTACCCTTTACAAAACAAATTTCAGATTTTGAGTCACTTTTATTTTATCGTCTGCAAATGCTTTCGATTTAGACAAACCTAAAATTTTGTGGTTTAATAATGAGTTAAACAAACATGAAAAAGAAAGCTTTTGAAAACATAGTGGAAAAGGTGAAAATACTTGTAAAATGTCAATTTCATCTACATACTCATTTGTTCTTTAACCTTCCTAAGACAATCATGTGAGCCCCACTGAATTTGTGTCATTTAGAAAAGACTTTAGTGGCAAGAAACATTTAGCAAAAAGGAGAAAAATTAAGTAAGATCTATCAGCTTTTTGTCTAATTATTGCAACATTTTCTACTCTTCCTTTTCAAGGCAATTGATAAAAAAAAAAGGATGCATAAACTATATTAGCCATGCTCTGTGAAAAGGGGCCTTAATGCATTGGCGAAAAGTATCAACCCAGGTCAGCTTGCGCAGTCTGTGCAGGCTGACCTGGGCCGAAACTTTTCGCTATTTGTCAATTTTCTGTATGTCAAAGGACCAACCTACCTCATCATTAAGTCAGTTGTTTGAAAAAAGTAGCTCTTATGCATCCATAATTATGTGATGACTTGGCTGGTATCATGTATCACTGACATGCATTAAGCCCCTTTTGCCAGAGCATGGCTCATATGCAATGAAAAAATAAATATATAAGAATACTGAGGCTAATCAACCGTGACAAAAATAGTCGTCTGCATTCAGGTATCATTTTTGTAAATATTAATTAACTTGATTATTTCAGTTTTCTTCAACTAATTACCTGCAATTTATATTGACCAAATGTTATTGATTTTTAGGATTGAGATCTTATTTAAAAGATACATGTATATTTTTTCTTTAAATTTTTCACACTCATGACAACTCGATGATAGCTGTAAAATCTTGCACTTGTCTTCGAGTTAAACTTGAAAGCAGGCCATAGCAAATCTCAGTTTTACATAGGAAAATGCGTTACCAGAAAAAGATCTTCGACAGCCAATTCGCTTTCAATGTAGGGTTCGGATTATGATGCCTCAGTGTTTCATCCATGGTGGAAGGCTATCCGACTGAACTGACAATCCCAAAAATGCCGTTAAACAGCTGACATGATAACGTTTCTTTCTTAATGCTTGTGTAATTCTCGGTTATCCTCTAAACTCCTTGTTTGGTTCCCCTGCTTTGTTGTGGCGAAAACCCCGGGAGACAGTTTATCCGGTGCTGATATAAAAAGAACCAAGTGTACATTATCCGAAGACGAAGAAGCAGTGACAGGTTGCCAAAATAATGCGGATCGTTTGCTTGCAACGCAGAAATCGTTACTACAAACTTTGGAAACACTGTTTACGTTGTTATTCTTCAAAAAATGAGTCAAACGATTACAATGAAAAGGTAATTAAATGCAGACGGTTACTAGAGAATTCGGCCCTTAAAGTATTCGGCCCAGTGAAAACTCGAACCTTGAAATAATCGACCTGTTCCAGCAAAAATTAAAAATTGTTTGATTGGTCTTTTACGCTGCTTTCAACATTCTTTCAGTCATATCACAGCGACGGCTCACATATTCATGTTTTTCCTGGGTTTCACGAGGACATGCTAGGGATCTCAATTGTCTTGCTCAAGGACACTCCTACAAAAAGCCTGATGGATCCAGTGAGGCTCGAGCCTACACGATTCCTACACTCTACCACTGAGCCAAAAGTTAGATATATGCAGGGCAAATTATATGTCTGAATGTTTTTCCTATTCAAGGAATAGCCTCAATGTTAATTTTTATGATTGCTTCTTAGCTACACGTCGAACCAATAGATCTTAATCTAATTCTTGAGTAAGTAAAGAAAATAATTTACTCTTAACCAGGTGACATAATTTAAGACTTGTCTTATTGTAAGCACTTACCTACAACAAATTAAATGTTGCTCAAATTATAGATTTGGCTGTGAAGGGTAGGAAACATTGGGGGATTTTATCGTTTTCCCACAGTGTTTTCAAAGCCTTCTCTGTCATGTTGTTAAAACTCAGGATTGTGTGTTAAAGCATTAATAGTTAGACACTGTTAGTTAGAGGGAGAATAAGAGAGAGAGAGAGAGATCATACAAAATAAATGTATAAATGAAATTTCTTAGAATGACGTTAATAATCCTTACTATCACATAGACCAGTTCTATTTAAGAAATAATCTTCTTTCTATCGTGGTTTGTCATTCAATAAACCACAGTTGTGAGTTATGAGACACAATAAATAATCCACGAGGGCAATAGCTAGAGTGGTTTATTCATTGTGCCTCATAACTCACAACGTGGTTTATTGAACGATAAACCACAATAGAAAGAAGATTATTTTGATTCTAACATGACCAACTCTTAATGAAAGGAAAACAAGTTCATACTTTGAGTAAAAGTGCGGATGCAGATTATATTCCATTGAGTAACTTACTTAAACTTTATGACGTCACTCTGTATAGAATGACGTCACTCTATATAGAATGACATAGATTTTACCACGATTTCGTTGCACTGTGTTTATAGGGCCAAATTCACGTGTCATGTTAGAATTTATCTTTTAGTTAACTAGATCTGTGTTAAAATATTGGAGGAAATTGATACAAATGTAATTTCTCCTTATGTCACAGTATTTCTTTGTATTTTGACATAACAAGCCTTATCCATATTCTAATATTATAGAGATGCATTAACCCTTTACCAAACAGTCCCTGGTTTTTCACGACCCTGGGGAAGAGGGCTTTTGAAAACATTGTAGGAAAAAGAGAAAATGCTGGTAACCAGCATTTTCTCCTTTTCCCACAATGTTTTCTACACTATCAGAGAGATTAAGCTCATTTGTACCAATTTCAAATGTGTTGTCTGCAGATGTTTTGAATTTAAAAGAGTCTTGAATTTATTATTTGGAAAAGGGTTAAGGTCTACAGCCTCTAACTCATCGGTCAACAGCGACGTTTTCCTAAAGGCTATTCGCCAATCTTGGCAGCTTCCGTCTTTTAATATTAGAGTTAGGGGCCGTAGACTCACTAACTCATCGGTAAATATCGTGTAACATCTACGTTTTCTTAAAGGCTATTTGGCCAATCTAGGCAGCTTCATTCTTTTAATATGAGAGTTAGGGGCTGTAGACCTTAAACCTCATTTTACAAGAGGATGGCTAAAATTTATTTGGTAAGTTGTCTTGAGTGCATCAAATTTTGTCTCACTGAACTACTTTTGAAAATGTCCCATATTCTTTCAAGCTTATGTGACATTTGTCCCATCTCTGAATAATTCTCAACAGAACACTGTTTAGTTTGAGTAGGTACATCAGTGGGATTGGTGGATTTTTAGAAATAGGATGTGTGAAGTGAGATGAAGTGTTTTCTATGAATTCCTTTCTGTTCTGTTCTTTTTTTTTAAAAGCCAATGAAATTTGCCCGAGCTGTAGAAGAACGGGTATTTTCTGGTATCCAGCCTACAGGCGTCCCTCATCTCGGTAACTACATTGGCGCCATCAGAAACTGGGTCAACTTACAGGACCAGCATGACTCAGTAATCATCAGTGTTGTTGATCTCCATTCTATCTCAATTACCAAGGACCCAGATATATTACGGTGGGTATAGTTAACCCCAGAGTTCCAGATAACAGTGAGTGATGGTATTCTATATCCAATATTTCTCCTCAAAACCCTATGTTGTTGGTACTCATTAGAATCGTCTTGATGAGACTATTCTAATGAGTATCCATAATATAGGGTTTAGTGGAGAATAGTTAATATTTTCAGTTTTGAAATCAAAATCAGTCCCTCTGTCTGGAGCTGTGTCTATTTATAGCAAAAGGGATACTTCCAGTTGCTGGGGCAAGAATGGGATATACATGTTTGATGCTTTGATAAATGGGAGTTTAATGCATCTTTCTAATGCACTATACCTAGAAAGTATGTGCATGATATGGGTCAGTTTGGGCCAAAAACAGCAGAATCATGAAGTAGAATGGTCCTTTGACATGCAAAAAATTCACCCATAGCAAAAAGGTTTGACCCATGTCAGCCTGCTCGGACTACTCAGGCTAAACTGGGTTTATACTACTTGCAGATTCATTCAACTCCCCTTTCCACAAAGTATGGCCCACATGTATCTGCATTCATATACAGTAATTGACACAAGGAAATGACAAAATTTCCATTATGATAGAAAAATCTCATGTAAAAATTTAACCCTTAACTCTTTACCACACAAGAAAATTTTAGACCTGTCCAAATTGAAAGCATTTGCAGAAGACAAAATAAATGTGACTGAAAAATTGAAATTTTGTATGGGAAGGGTAGAAAACATTGTGGGAAAAGGAGAAAATGCTGGTTACCAGCATTTTCTCCTTTTCCCACCATGTTTTCAAAAGGCTTCTTTCTCAGGGTCGTTAAAAGTCGGGATTGTGTGGTAAAGAGTTAAAGCTTCTTCACAACTATCGTTACCTTTGTGACTAGTGTAGATCAAGATCAGATGCTTGTAATTGATGCTCATAATGGTTTTAACCCTTTACCACACAAGTAAATCATAGACTGTCCAGACTGAAAACATTTGCAGATGACAACTCTAATGTTGCTCAAATGATAGAACTTGTCCTTGATGGCGTCAAAAAACATTGTAGGAAAAGGAGAAAATGCTGATTACCAGCATTTTCTCCTTTCTCCTTTTCCACAATGTTTTCAATGGGCTTATTCTTTAGGGTTGGTAAAACTTGGGATTATGTGGTAAATGGTTTAGCAAAAAAAAAAAACTTTGGTTCTGATTATTCTTTAGTAACAAATCTATTTCTACAGGGAGAATATTTTTGAGATGGCTGCCTGTTTGATTGCATGTGGAATAGATCCAAGTCGCTCAATCTTGTTTCAGCAATCAAGGGTAAGACAACTTTCATTATAAAATAAATAAAATGATAAGAGTAACATAGTTGGATTATTAGGACAGTGTAGAACAAGAATAATCTATACAAAAGGTGCAAAAAGTATTTTTTTAAGATTGCTGCTTCTTTGACTGCATGTGATACAGATATTTAATATATACCTGAAAATTTTTGGGTTGAAATACATGCATCATGCATACATTAAATATCAAACATGACAGAAAAAAATTCATACTTGCAGACTGTGAAATATGGTTCCAAATATGGTATGATGTGATAACTCATGCGTGGAATAAGTATGTATTTGCAATTTTACTGGTCAAAATTTTATGAAATAATATTCATCTGCCATTCATAAAAAAGTTACTGGCTACTACACCATTATTTGTTTCATTTTGTTTACAGTTTTCCAATAGAATTTTAATAATTGCAAAATTTTGTCTTTATAACTTGTAGGTGTATAAAAAAAGGAATATTTCGTTGTAGTAACTTTGCTGGTGCTTGTATTCACTTTTCGCTGTGTAAGAAAGTTTTGACATCATGTGAGAGCGAATCAAATTTTCACACGCTGCTCAAATTAAATACAAGCACCAGGACTGATTGATTGATTGTATGGTGTTTAATGCTGTTTTCAAAATTATTTCAGTTATATAGCGGCGGCCAGTGCACCTATCCATGCTTTCCTGGAGTTTCTTTTACCAGTACTCCGCACAATATTCTTTCCAAGCCACTGGCTGCTTTCCCACATAACCATCGTCGAAACAATGATCAGCGGTGAGAGAGGAATGAATCCTGTCGCAATGACCATCATCAATCCTCGGAAAGAAATTGGCCGAGCCGGTGTTCGAACTCACAACCCCCTGTTCTCAAGTCCTGTACACTACCGACTGAGCTACCGGGGCTCGGCACAAGCACCAGGAAAGTTACTGCAACATAATATTCTGTATATATAAAACAGCAGATTCTTGTTTCAGCAGTCATGGGTAAGGAATGAGAGTTTTAATCGGACAACAAAAAGATTTCATAAAACATTTTGGGACAAGGGGAAAATGCTGGTTGACTTTGGGGGAGGTGGGCTGTTTTCTCTATGAAAGCTTATTGCCATATAGACTTCTTATGATTTATGTGTCTGTCAGTGCCAGTTAAGCACATGATACATTTCTTTAAAAACAAGTGGAGTGATAAAGGGCCATCATGGCCCCTCTTGTGCACTTTCAATTTCTTCATTGTTTTTAACTCTTTACATCATGACAAAAATGTAGACTTGTCCAAATTGAAAGCATCTGCAGACGACAATTTTAATCTGGCTTAATTGATAATTGTCTTTGACAGAGTAAACATTGTGTGGGAAAAGGAAAAAATGCTGGTTACCAGCATTTTTTCCTTTTCCCACTATGTTTTCAAAAGTCGGAATTGTCTGATAAAGGCTTAAAAGCTTTTTTTCCTCAGAAAAGAGGACAGAAACACTAGATCGTTAAGTAAGTGGTTAGATTTCTTCCTTGTACTTCCCAGATTCCGGAACATGCTTACCTGTCCTGGATATTGGGATGTTTGTGTACACTTCCACGCCTTAGTCATCTTCCACAATGGAGGGTAAGACTCTACTACTGTTTCGATTGTTGGCAAAAGTCTTTGCTCATGGACAATACCTCTCATTTCCATGAGTGGAACTCTTCATGTGAAAGACATGTTTAGACCTATTGCTGAGACCATGTGTATGCAAAAGTCATTGGCATCATTATACAAAATACAATTAACTCTTTACCAGACGACAAAATTGTAGCCTTTTCCAAATTGAAAGCATTTGCAAGCGACAATTTCAATGTGGCTCAAATGTGGCAATTTTTCTTAGATAGGGTAGAAAAGATTATAAGAAAAGGAGAAAATGCTGGTCACCAGCATTTTCTCCTTTTCCAACAATGTTTTCAAAGGGCTTCTTTCCCGGAGACATTAAAAGTAGGCATTGTGCAGACATACAGACAGGCACATTTAATTGTAATACAGTATGTAATAAGTACATTCAGGCTTTAATTTCGCTATTGGTGAACTAATTACAAGTTAGTTAATCTTTCGTCTATGTTGCGTGCACTGTATCTGACTCATGTTAAAGGACTGTTAAGACCTTTTGCTGAAACCATGTGTAAGCAAAAATCAATGGCAACATACACAAAATACAATCAGATACAACTATCTTTGCATATGGAGGCACATTTCATAGTGATACAGTGTCTAATGTCTGATAAATATATTTAGGCTTTTGTTTCGCATTTGTTATTCATGTTGTGGGTAAGTTAATGTTTTGTCTGTGTTATGGATACTGTATCTGACATATAGGATCTGACATGAGTTGGTGTTTTAGATAAAATTTTATTAAACAAGTCTAGAGAAAATGTTATTAAGGCAAGCTAAATAACATTTTTTTCTTGATGAATTTAATAAAATTTATATCAAATGCCAAGGAATGTCAGATTCTTTTTATCACATAAGGATATTTCACAAATTATAGATCAGATGATGCAAAACCATCTATAAATGCAGCCATGGTAATATCCATAAAATCCCATTCACTTCTATGAAATACGTACAAAATGAGGTAAAAAATGATGTCGCACAATTGTCATATCAGACATGTATAAGATAAGAAAATTCGTAATGGGTATATTACACTGAAAACAAGGCAGATTATGTGAAAAATAATGATATTGTGCTGTCTCTTGATACTTGTTCATTTTCTTACCATATATGCAAAAGATACTCAAAGAGAGATATATCCATTGGACTGGCAATAATAAGTATTGTTATGTATCATAAAAAGACACTTTTTGAAAAAGTTGTTGTATGGAGAACATGCCCACCTTCCACTTGAGTCAGAGTGTTCAAATCCTCTACCAAAATATCACAAGTTTTAACAACGTTGTTAACCCTTTTCCCACACAATGAAAACTTAGACTTGTCCAAATTGAAAGCATTTGCATATGACAATTTAAATGTGACTCAAATGAGGAAGTTTGTCTTCAGTAGGGTAGAAAATATTGTGGGAAAAGGAGAAAATGCTGGTTACCAGCATTTTCTTCTTTTCCCACAATGTTTTCAAAAGGCCTCTACCACAGGGGTGTTAAAGTCAGGATTGTGTGGTAAAGGGTTAAAGAAGGCTTTTGAAAACATTGTGAGAAAAGGAGAAAATGCTGGTAAGCCCTCTTTTTGTGCGTTTCAGGAAAAATCCAAGAAAGTGAAGGATCCTGGACTGGGACTATTTTCATATCCAGTCTTACAGGCAGCAGATATACTTTTATATAAGTAAGAAATGGAGGATAAGTGTTTGTTTCAGTGTATGATTGAAATTTTTTCCATGGAGTGAAAAGCATGGGCTATATTTTCACAAGTGGCAAAGCCGCAAATCAAAATATAGCTCTTGCTTGTCACGATATTAAAGAAATTTCGATCATACACTGAAAAAAAAAAAAAAATTATCATATTTCTTTTATGCTTATCAGTTATCACTAGTAACATTGGCCCTTAGTGCGACTTTTACAAGTAAAGGTGCCTTTGCTGCCATTGTAGATCAAGATCAGACTGCACAAAACATGCAGCCTGATCTTTGATCTACACTGTCTGCTTTGCTGAAACACGGTAGACAAAAGTAACCATAAAATTGTTATTATCGGGACAGTATTTCTAGGATGAACATTTTTGTTGGTTTTATGCAGCACTCCAGCGGTTAAAATGAAATTATCCTGACAGGTGTGTGGAAATCCTACGTCCGACTCGGGTAAATTTGACGTCGGACAAGTGGCTTTTTGTAATCTACTCGTCCGCGGACAAGTAGAAAACGAGGGGGAAATTGAAAGTAAAGATCTGTATTATATAACATTATCCTTGTGAAATGGAAATGTTCTCTCCGTCTCACTTCGTAAGCAAGAACATTTTTAAATTGAATTACGATAAACTATCCCCTGATACCTGGAATCAAAACAAAATTTGGCCGACTCTGATTTTATTGCCTAAGTAGGCTTTCTTTTTAATTTTGACTGCGCTGCAGTACGGCCGAAATGTTGTGGTTTCTTGGCGCCATTTGGTTTGTTTAATGGAGACAACAATAACCGAAACGAGTTATTTTTTTGCATATTATAACACCGCACGTAGACTTGACGCGGTTGTCATTTCCCAATCATTCAATATAAAATTCTTTTTTGTCATTCGCAGAAACTTACAGCTGACAAGAGAAGCTGTCTTAATTTAACACTTTGGAACACATTCTTACTGGGTTGCAGTAAACGTATTTGAAAGAAAACCAAACACGCTGTATCTAAGTAAAACAAGTCAAAAACCGGGAAACATTACAAAAAGTTTGTTAAAAGGACTGTAGACGATAAAGGCCAGAGCAGCCTTTTTACTTTCGGTGTAAAACGTTTAAATTCTTTGCAGATCGATCTACAGGTAGTCAAATCTCCGCATACTGAGTCTCAATCTGAAGTGCCGGGTCTGTCGGACATCGCCGATCTCCCGATGTTTGAAAATTATTATCACTGCACATGATGCAAACTCTACATCTCCAGACACAATAACCAAGCCTAGCCTTTTAACTTCCACAGATAATGATTCCCTTGTATTATATGATGGCTGGTAAGCATTCTGCTGAAGTATTGACTCCGGCATGCATGGGTGTGCCACAGTAGTGTTAAAAAGGGCTGTAAGGGTAAACACTGCGATATTTGGCCATGGTTTAAGCAGTTATAGTGTAACTGTTGAATCTTTTTCATTTATTAAATTGTTGCACCTGTCTATTTACTGTATGTATGTACAGTGCCATTAATTTGTTTTATTGTGTACCTAGAAAGTCAGTCTGCTTTTTCCCAATTTGGCCAAAATCGCACTTGAATAAAAAAAAAAAAATGAAAGGCTAAGGCCCCTTCCCAATTTTCGGGAAAAAAGCCCGATAAAGGTTTGCTTGATTTATTTTCATCATTATTATTAAAAACAAAGCAAATTTAAATGGTTAAAAGGACATCATTATCTACAAACTACATTCAGTTAGGTCTTTGTGTGCCATTTAAAATTGTTTTGTTTTGGACAAGTAAACTTCTCTGACGGACAAGTAGATTTTTTAGATTTATTTGTCCATGGACAAGTAGAAAATTTCAAGATTTCCACACCCCTGCCTCAGAATGAACAATTTGGCAGGGCTAAGGGAAGCGGACATAATCTTTTTCAAAGGGAGTTAATTAGGCTAACGTAAAGGAAGGGAGATAAGCAATTGAAGGGGAAGTAGTTCCAAGAAGAAAATTCACTGGTGAATTACAAAATTCGCCTTTGATTTTATGAATCTATAATTCACCGAGATTTCCAAAAACCACTGAAAAGCATGAAAAGAAAAGACTTTTTTTGCAAAAGCAAATGGATAAAATCAATTTTCTGAGTAATGGATTCATCAAATAGGGGATTCAAATGTTGTAGAGATGATATAAGCCTTTATCACATGACAAAATTTTAGACTTGTCCAAACCCAAAGAATATGAATTCGATGTGGCTAAAATTGTGGAAGCTTCTTTGATAGGGTAGAAAACATTTTGGGAAAAGGAGAAAATGCTGGTTACCAGCATTTTCTCCTTTTCCTACAATGTTTTCTGATGTCTTCTTTCTCAAGGTCATTAAAAGTCAGGATTACATGGTATAGGGATATTATGGCTTCTTTCCCTGAGACAGATATACTGAATAAGCCAGAGTTCCTATCTTCATACTGTATATACACAAATCCACCTGCATTCTGTCAATACTTTCAATGTCGGGAGACTAAAATTTTCTTATTTGGTAAAGAGAACAAAAGAAATGGGCCATGCTCTGTGAAAAGGGGGCTTAGTGCATCTGCAAAAAGTATCAACCCAGGTCAGCCTGCCCAGTCCATGCAGGCTCACCTGGGTCAAAATCTTTTGCAATTGGCGAATTTTCGGCATATCAAAGGATAAGGCTACCTCATGATTCATTGGGTTGATAGACAAAATGGATTTTATGGAACTGTAACTATCTGATGACTTATTTGGTATAAAGCATCATGGAGATGCATTTGACCTCCTTTTGCCTGAGCATGGCTCTTTAATGCGAGTGATCATATCTGGATAAAAGCAAGCTTTTATGCCTTTTGGCACAATATTTCCAAAAGCTTTGTCATGCAGGAGATTCTATGTAAAGGTAATGATTGAATTAATATATCCTTGCCAAAAAAGTTAAATATGTGCTTTTTCACAAAGAACATTTTGACTTGGCAGTCACTTCTAGCCTCCTTTTTTGAAAGGTCAAGGTCACTGTACAATGTCATGGACAGATTAAGTGTTTTGCTGTGGATGATTGTAGTTTGTTTGCATTTCTTCAGATCAACAGTGGTACCAGTAGGTGAAGATCAGATTGTTCATTTAGAGCTAGCAAGAGATCTGGCCAGAGCATTTAACAGAAACTATGGCCTGGTCTTCCCTGAATGTAATCCTCTCATAGGTAATGCAAAAAGCCTTTAACATTTTATACATTATGTCATTACCAGAGCTCCAGATAAGAGGGAGTGACAGTATTCTAAATCCATTATTTCTCTTTGAAACCCTATGTTGTGGGTACTCATTAGAATTGTCTTGATGAGACGATTCTAATGAGTACCCATAACATAGGATTTAGTGTAGAATAAGTAATATTTTCAATTTTGAAATTAAAATCACTCCCTCTATCTGGAGCTCTGCATTATAATTGTTATTGTGTGGCGGAGTGTTTTATGCTTGAACTTGAATCATGGGATTTTTCTTTGAATAGTAGAAAACATTGTGAGAGAGGGAGAAATTGCTGGTTAGTAGTGTTTTCCTTGTTTCCCCACTATGTTTTCAAAAGCTGTCTGTGCCAGGGTCAGGAAAACACAGAATATTTTGCTGATGGCCTAATTGTATTTGAAAATTAGTTGAGCTTTATTTAACTTTTTACCACACAATCCTGAGTTTTAATAACCCTGAGAAAGAAGGCTTTTTAAACCATTGGGGGAAAAGGAGAAATGCTGGTAACCAGCATTTTCTTCTTTTCCCATAATGGTTTTTACCTATTCAAGGACAAAATACTATCATTTGAAAAATATGTGAATTTTAGTCTGTAAATTTCTTCCACTCAGATAATTCTTAAATTTTGCCATGTGGTAATGAGTTTACCAAACTACAAAGTTTTAGAAAGGCAAAGCTTTTGCTGACAGGAAAATCATTGTGACCCAAAAATAGAAAATCACCCTTGGAAGGGAAAAATTTCTCCTTTTCCCACAATGTTTTCAAAAGGTTTCTTCCTTAAAATCATTTAAATTCTGGATTATGTGGTAAAGAGTTAATTTGTCATCTGCAAATGCTTTTAGTTTGGAAGAGTCTAAAATTCTGTGGTTTGGTAAAGAGTTAAATCTCTAACAAAAAACAAAATATTATCATGGCCAAATTGAATGCTGTTTTGCCTTTTCTTAAAATGTTTTCTAGAAGGCTTCCTCCTCAGGATTACCACCATGATATAACTGAAATAATGTAAAAAATGACATTAAACACCATACAAACAAACAAAATCTTCAGGGATGTTCAAACTTGGGACTGTTTCGTAATGTGTTTACACATGAATACATGAGGAAATACTATGACAAAAACGGAGACTGATTGTCATTGGTCTTTTTCTTCCTTTTGCCACAGTGATTTTGCAAAAATAGTCTGCTGACAGACATAAAAAAAGAGTGGATGCCATGCTTGGCTGCAGTTGCTTGATTTTCAGTTAAATGTCAAATAAGGGGAATAACTGTGCCAAAAATACTTTGATGGCTACCTGCCCTAGTTATAAGGGTTCCCCTTTTGATAGTTAACACCTTGTTGAAGTAAATATCTTTAGTAATAACTGAGATATCATGAAATGTCAGTTTTTGCAAGACTATGACACCGACACAGGCAATGATTGGGGAATAAGTTGACATTTTCTTTAAAAACAGTCGAGGTAAACATGCAGAAGGTAATGAGTTTGGTGTGGATCTTTTTTTTTGTTACAGTATTTTTGTTTTTTCTAGGCAAGGAAACAAAACTGTGTAGTCTGAGACACCCAACCTCTAAGATGAGTAAATCTGAAGAGAATCCTCTGGGAAGAATAGATTTGAATGACAGCTTTGATGTGATACACAATAAAATCAAAAAGGCAGTAACAGACTCTGAAAAAGAGCTGACTTATGATCCAGAAGCACGACCTGGTTTAGCCAATTTATTCAGTATACACTCAGCAATAACTGATGATGATCCCCATGAACTAGTGCAAAGACATTCAGATTTAAACAAAGTTCAGTACAAAACTCTATTGGCCAATATACTTAATGAACACATTCAGCCAATCAGAGAGGAGATGACAAAATTGCTTGAGGATAGACATGAACTATCAAAATTACTATTGCAAGGGTCGGAAAAGGCAGCTGTGATCGCAGAAGAGACAGTTAAAGAGGTGAACAAGGTGATTGGATTCAGATAGCCCATGTTAATATTTACTTTTAGCTTTCTAATCTCTTTACCATGTGACAGAAGTTTAGATTTAGGATTTATAGGAGATGTTTATACCCTTTACCATACAATCCCGAGTATTAGCGACCCTGACAGAAAAAGCTTTTTGAAAACGTCATGAGAAAAGGAGAAAATGCTGGTAACCAGCATTTTCTCATTTTCACACTAAGTTTTCTCCCATTTCAAAGACAGAAACTGTATTGTTAGCTACAATGATTTTTGTCATCTTTAAATGGTTCCAACTTGAGCAAGTCTAAAATTTTTTTGTTTGATGATGGGTTAAATTTGTCTAAGATGATACGATTTGGAATTGAAAGGATGAATAGAAAACATTGTGACAAAAGAACAAAGTGATGGCAAGCAGCATTTTTTTCCTTTTCTAACAACAGTTTCAATAGTCGTCTTCCTCAGGGCCATAAAAAATCATGTATTAAATGGCTTGCAACACTTGAAAAGGGGCATTCGGAGATTTGCGTAAAGTGTCGTCTTGGATCAGCCTGCGCAGTCCGCGCAGGCTAATCCGAGACGGCACTTTACGACTACATTAGATTTTGTGCTACAGTAGACTTGTGCAAAACAGAAAATTACATAAAAACGGAAAGTGTCGTTTCGGAATAGCCTGCGCGGACTGCGCAGGCTGATCCAAAACGACACTTTACGCAAATGTCCGAATGCCCCTTTTTGCGTGTTGCAGGCCAAATGGTCAAATATAAGGTTTACACACATCGGCTCCATACAGTTTTTCAGTAAAGCTTGATAGGAAAAGAACACATTTTTTTTTGTGTGTGTGTGTTCTGTTCTTATCCGATTTCTTCCCGAAACAAATTTACAGACTACATCTATAACATCATGTTAGAATATGGATTATCAGAACAGATCATTGTTTAACAAGCAAAAACACTGTAAAACTAAAAATTGTTTGGGCAGTTGTTTTTCTAAATGATCTGCTTGTACGTATTCCGCCAATTGGAGGACAGAATTGAACTTGATTTTATAAAAAAGTCATTTGCTGAATATTTGCTGAAATGGTGTTTTTCATTGCTATCAACAGAAATTTACCGTGTTTATAAAAATGTACTGGTCACTTATTTGAGAAATTGGTACTCTTCATTCTGATGTAAAATGTGTACCACAAAGATATGGGGAAGGAACATGTATAACATAAACCAATGTAAACCGAAGTCTCATTCTAGATTCCTGGCCCATCCATCTGTTTGAATTAATCAGAATGTCTCAGCTCCAAACTTGTGAATAGTTCCAAGATTTTAGAATTTAAAATAGATATGAGTCGAGCTATATGAAAACAGGGCTCAAAGCATCTGCTAAAAGTATCCATCCATGTCAGCCTGCGCATTCCGCGCAGGCTGACATGGGTCGAAACTTTTTGCTATTTGCAAATTTTAAGCATTCCAAGGACCATTCCATCTTCAGGTTCAGTCAATTGTTAGACAAAATGGATTCCTTAGATCTCTAGTTATGTGATGACTTTCTTGGTATAATGCATCATGGAGATCCATAAACCCCGTTTTGCCAGAGTGCCACTTATATTTAAAACGGTTATTTGGGCCCATGGTATTGTTATCACCTATTGATGTTAATTTCATAACCCACCTGTCAATTTTTACATGAATTTGGTGGCCAGTCACTGAGTTTCTTCATCGTCAAATAAGTGCTTAAATACATCCAATTCACCAGTCTGACTCTTTGTTGCTACAACTGCATCATTGGAATCAACTGCACTGACGTCACTTGTGTCTTCCTCGCTTTTGATTGGCTTAAACAGATCTTCTAGTTTAACACTCGGTGATTCGCTACTACCCTGCCTTTTATCAATAGATATAAATGGATTATTCCCTGGGATGACTGTGATTTGATTGTCACATTCAAATTTAGAATCGGACACGGCGTGAGGTTCCTTTTCCCATGCTATATCTGCAAATAATGGAGCCGAATGTATTGCAGATGGTCCTGCTACTGGTTCTGTATCACTAGACTCTATGAGAAATTGTTTTGTGTTTTCAACTGCATTGAAAGATGGAACTGATGTTGGAGCTTGGATCTTTATATCTGGACAGTTTGTTTCTTGGGCTGAGTTACTCGGATACTGATTCAAGATTGAAGCAATTTGATCCATGTTGGTTGTTGTTGGGCTTTTCAACGTTTGTCTTATGAGGTTGACCTGTTCACAAATAGCCTGGTCAAAATCACTCGGCCTTTCTGTTGGGTCCATATCACTATTTGAGTAACCAATACTTACTGACGAAGAGTGCACTTTTGGACTTGCTCTCGTCAAGGAAGAACTATGAACACTTCGAATGGGTTCATTATTAGCAGACAAGACCACTGCACCTGCGGACGGCAAGCACGAGTCACGTGACTCTGATTTTGCAGATGTTAATTGATCAGACGATATTGAGGGCTGGGCCAAAGAGCTGTTAGCTGATTGGATATTGGTAGAGGTAAGAGAGGGTTGGCAGCAACTGTTCATGCTGAATTTCTCATGTGAGATGTTAGTGTTGGCTGAATGATCCGATGCTGTTCTGGAGCGCAATGAGCCTCTTGGGGGCGGAATACGGGGTATCTGATACGAAAAAGAGTTACATTGAAATCGAAGTTTTCTCTTTTGAAATGTAGCCAGGGCTCATATTCATCAACCATTCCTAACAACATTCTTAGTCTTTTATATGGCTTGCAATACGCGAAAAGGGGCATTCGGAAATTTGCGTAAAGTGTCGTCTCGGATCAGCCTGCGCAGTCCGCGCAGGCTAATCCGAGACGGCACTTTACGACTACATTAGATTTTGTGCTACAGTAGACTTGTGCAAAACATAAAATTACATAAAAACGGAAAGTGTCGTCTCGGATCAGTCTGCGCGGACTCGTGACCTGGTGGTTGTGAGTTCAATATCCAGTTGAAGCAAACTATTTTTTCGGCGTTTTTTCATCTCTCACCTCTGATGCATGTGAGAATATAGTCATTAACTTGAAAAGAAAGTTAACTCAGTACTGGTTGGAGAAAGCCAGGAAACACATGCGTAGGTACACTGACTGCCGTGATATGACCTAAGCTGTTAAAACAGCGTTAAACTCCATTTCAATCAATCAATCAATCAATCACTTCTGACTGGCTTAACCAAATGGTTAACTTTCAGATTCAGAAAATTCTGAAAAATTAACTAAGAATGCTTTTAAGAACGGTTGTTAAATATGGATCCTGGTGTTGCATGATTTGGGACTTGTACTGCTTTGCTATAAACCTAGCTTTTGTGGCAACGTGGTAGAGTGTTTGCCTACTGAGCTTGAGGTTGTAGGTAGAACCATAAAAGCTCCCAGGACAACAACGGTGACAAGCTCGGGCAGCAGCAGAGCTTAGAAACCCAACTATCAAAACATGGCATCTCGTAGCCAACAAACTGGGGCATCCAAATCACGGAAGAAAGATAACACCCAGCAGCGATACGCTTGGAAATAAGCATCTTGAAAACATTATGGAGAAAATGCTTGTATCCACAGCATTATCTATCCAATCAAAGACAAATCGCACCATTTCAGCAAGAATTAATTTGTTGTCTGCAAACCCTTTCAGTCTGGACCAGTGTAAAGTTTTGCCCTTTGTTACAGGGTTAATGATTGATTGATTGTATGGTGTTTAACGCAGTTTTCAATATTATTTCAGTTATATCACGGCAGCCAGTGCACCTATCCGTGCTTTCCTGGAGTTTCTTTTACCAGTACTCCGCACGATATTTTTTTCCAAGCCACTGGCTGCTTTTCCATACAACCATCGTCGAAACAATTGTCAGCAGTGAGAGTGGAATGAATCCTGTCGCAAAGATTATCATCAATCCTTGGAAAGAAATTTGTCGAGCTGGGGATCGAACCAGCAATCCCCTGTTCTCGAGTCCTGTACGCTACCGACTGAGTTACTGGGGCTCGGCGGTACAGGGTTAAGGGAGAACAGTACCACACAAAGAAACATGACGGGTTGTCTTACCTCAACCGAAACATCTGACAATGGTCTTGAAGTAGTTTTCGTGCTGCTGTATGACTGGCGTAACATGTCGTCAAAAAGACGATCATTGGCACTTAGATGCGACAGCGCATCCTCGATATCCATCGGGAAATGATGTAGAGGAAAATCATCAGTACCTACCGACTTGTCTATAAAAAAAAGTTATGTAATTGTACTTGTTAGTCGAGCATGTTACGTGTTTCTCTTCATCACCCTTTCAAAAGTTATAACAAGGCTAGAGTAACCTCCCTTTTGAAAGTTAGCCCAACATGAAAGGATTTGCGTATTTAATATGACATATTAAGGATTTTGAATGCAATCTCTTTTTTCATCATCCGTCATGATAGCTAGCTCGTGCTGAGTCAGAAATATAAACAATTTTTGTTGGGAGATTGAGTCAGGAATGTTATAAATTATTGTATATGTTAGAGAATGAATACGGAATTTTAACGATACTTTTATTTAAAAGAGAGAAAAAGAGAAACAGATTCAGAAATTTAACAATTGTTCTTTATAAGAGTGAATGTGTCAGATCTTTTAACAGTAGCCCTACATGTATTTATGGAGAAGAGAGTCAGAAATGTTCACAATACTTCGATTTAAATAAAGCTTCTTAGATATTTTAGATAATAGTAGTTCTCGCAATAATGACCCACTAGACCTACGATTACTGGAGAATGACGTTTTAAATAGAGAAAAGTATGTACAGTTTCTTTTAGTCATGGAAGATGTCTCACATACGCTTACCTACATAATATATAACACATGTACACATTGTCATATCTGCCAGTAATGCATACCTAATGTTAAATATAACAATCTTTTATTTATCGATATCATTCTTGAAGTGTATCAATTTCACGAGTTCAGATACCTTAGAGGGTGCTTAGAGATGGTTTAATATGTACATATGAGCCGTGCTCTGTGAAAAGGGGGCTTAATGCATTTGCGAAAAGTATCGACCCAGGTCTGCCTGCGCAGTCCGCGCAGGCTGACCTAAGCCGAAACTTTTCGCTACTGGTCAATTTAAGTATGTCAAAAGACCAGTGTACCTCATGATTCAGTGGCTTTTTATCTAAAACGGATTTTAGGGATGTATAGTTCTGTTTGCTCGGTATCATGCATCACGAAGATGCATTAAGCGCCCTTTTTGCCAGAGCATTGCTCATATATAAAATAATTATTACCTATGAAGGATTCTGGGTAAATAGGTGAAGTTCCGGTTGTGCGGATGGAAACATGCGACCTGATAATATCAATATGGCGCACTTCTTCATCTTGGCATACCGTTCTCGTAGATTCGCATGGGTATGTACCATTCGAGACTCGGGAACTCACAACAGTGTCATTAATTGTGTAGTCATTTATAATTTCAAGAACATTACTGGTGCTGGAAGTTCGCTGGGCCCAGGGTATGAGGAATAACAGCGTGGCACCAGCCAGTATCGGCACGCCTGCGCAGTGAAACGATAAATTGTAGGAACCTGTAATGTCATAAAGCGCCCCTGAAAAGAGGTAAAAAAAAACTGAAAACAATTTACCTCTGGCAGACAGCTGTAACATTGTGGTCTTATATTCTCCTTGCTGACACCATGTCCAAATATCCAAATATATATGAACCATTCTCTGGTAAAAAAGGGGGTTTGATGAATCTCCAAAATGCATTATACCAAACACGTCATCATGTAATTATGCATCCATAAAATACATTTTGTCTAACAACCGACTGAATCCTGTGGTTGACCGGTCCTTTGCAATGCAAATCGACCAATTGCAAAAATTTTCTGCCCAGGACAGCCTGACCTAGGTGGATACTTTTTGCAGATGCATTAAACCCTTTTTTACAGAGCATGGTTCATATATGATTATGTATTCAGACTTGATCAAAGTTGGAAAAGGGGCAATAATTTTAGGGTGACCTGCTTCCTCTGGTATGGGTTCCCCTTTGATAGTAACAAGTAGCCCGAGCTTAAAGAAAATACCATTTGTAATAATGGTGATAGAAAAAGATAGTCAGGCTCTGTGAAAAGGGTGTTTAATGCATCTTCAAAAAAATCAACCCAGGTCAGCCTGTGCAGTCCACGCAGGCTGACATTAGTTGAGACTGTGATCTTAAATTTTCTGCATATCCAAGAACCATTCGATCTTATAATCCAATCGGTTCTTAGAAAAAATGGATTTTAAGGATCTATTAGCATGTGATGCCCTGATTGGTAAAATGCATCACGGAGATGCATTGAACTTCCTTTTTTAAGAGCGCCGCTCAAAGGTCGATGCTTTTTGCAATATGATGACGCAGGCGGCAACAGGACCATGACAGTATCTCGACGTTTCCTTTCAATTTAACATCTGAGCTTAAAACAAAGACTGGAAACGCAGAGGATCAAACTTGTCCTTTTTTAACTATTTGGTGTGCCTTCATCTTCGCAATCCAAAGTCACGATCACTACGTGGATCTGGTAAGATCCGAGTAATAATGGTCACCTTGACCTGTGAAGATGGTGTGCCTTCGGCTGTTGTTTGTATGACTGCTGTACGAAGGCGATGGCTGCGTAATATGACCAAATGGTGTGTACAGCTATGTATTCGTTGCTGCTTTTGTTCGAAGGAGTCTTATTTACAACTAAGTCAAGCTCTGGCAAAAGGGGGTTTAATGCATTTCCGTAATGCATTATTCTTAGCAAGTCATCACGTGATTACGGATCCATAAAATCTATTTAGTCTAACAATCGACTAGTTCTGGAGGTAGAATGGTCCTTAAACATACAAAAAATTGACAAATATCAAAAAGTATTCGAGCCATGTCAGCCTGCGCGGACTGCGCAGGCTGACATGGGTTGATACTTTTTGCAGATGCATTAAGCCCCACTTTTCAAAGAGCATGGCTCAATGATACATACCTGCTACTGGAGGTCCGATTGTGAAGGTAATGGAGCACGTTCCGATCATGAATCCCCAAGCCAAAACACTGTTTTCAACACCAACCAGCGACGCCGTCATGATTGGCAACAGGACGACAAAACAACCATCTACGAGGCCAACCACGAGAACATAGACCATTATACCTGTGGTGAAATAATGATAAATTACAAACGGCACGCTACTTTTTGTGTCTTGCAGCTGACTTCTTTTATAAACATTATGGCAAAAGAAAAAGTGTCTCCTATGGTCGTTACATTTTCGCAACCACGAGAACATTAAGCATTACACCTGTGGTAAAATAATGACATATTACTAACTGCAAGCCATTTTTCATGCCTTGCGACAGACACTTTTAAAAACGTTATCGCCATAAAGATTTTTTTTCCTATGGTCGTGAAACTTTTTGCAGTTGGTCAAGTTTCTGCATGTTAAAGGACCAATCTTCCTCCAGATTCAGTCAATCGTTAGACTAAATGTATTTTATGGATCTCTTATCATAATTGGCTCGCAAAACACGCGAAAAGGGGCATTCGGACATTTGCGTAAAGTGTCGTCTCAGATCAGCCTGCGCAGTCCGCGCAGGCTAATCCGAGACGGCACTTTACGACTACATTAGATTTTGTGGTACGGCAGACTTGTGCAAAACAGAAAATTACATAAAAACGGAAAGTGTCGTTTCGGATTAGCCTGCGCGGACTGCGCAGGCTGATCCGAGACGACACTTCACGCAAATGTCCGAATGCCCCTTTTTCGCGTGTTGCAGGCCATATGATGTCTTGCTTCATAAAATGCATAGTGGAGATGCATGAAACCCCCTTTTGCCAGAACAAGTGTGAACAAGTGAAAAATGTAGGACATAGGGGGAATTTGTTAGGTAAGAGCAACTGCTTTTTTGCCACAATGTTTTCACCAGTCTTCTGTCGCGAGACACGCAAAGTAGTCTGAAGCGTGGTAGAAGAGTTAATTAATTGGAATGCAGATGGAAAGCAGTTCGTATACAGAGAATGCAAATTAGGAGAACTATACTAACTCTTAATCTACCTATGACGGTTTGAGAAGCTTTTTCGGATGGCGTAGATCAAGATCAGACTGCACGGAAAGTGCAGTCTGATCTTGATCAACATCGTCCGCTACCCTGCTTTTGAACTATGGCAAAAGCCGTTTTCAATAGCTTAGGAAATCTATTTTTAGAACTTGGAAAAAAAGTTGAATTTCTGGAATGGTGGTGAAAATAGATTCGAACCTCCGAAGGACTTGATGAGAGGAAGCATCATGACCCCTGTGCCTGTTACGACCATTGACAGCTGGTGCATGTGTAAACGATTGAGGATTCCCCACTGCACTATTTTACCAAACAGTATACGCCCCGTCGCTGTACTGGCCCCAAGAACAAGCATGTAAATGGACGCTCGGTCTGGTGAGATTCCTTGATCAATCGCGTACGACACCTTTCGAAATGAAAAGAATACAAAACAACAATAAAAAAGTTTATGTTTTTTCGGCAAAGCTGAATTCGCTGGCTTTTGACTTACTACTTGGTAATGATAAAGAATGAATAGATGGTAATTTGTGATTGGTCAAAAATGTGCACAAGTGTTTTCGCCGGGCCCCTGCTGCCATATTTGCTCGCACATCGATGAAACCCCTATTACCAAGCGTTGCTACCACTAATCGATAGTGATTCATACCATAGCAAACTAATGTGGTAGAAATGACTCTTTTCTTGTACTATTTGGACATTTAATATTTTCATAAGCGATACGCAATAACCCATTTTTACTTTTCAACAAACTGAAAAACAGTGAGGAAAAAGAGGCAATTACTCATGAGATTACTTTTCATTATCTTACTTCATATTGAACCACAAAAGAGTTTCAGTATTCATATTCAAGTATCTCTTACGCCGTCTTTTTTAGAGATATTTCTTGTCTACTACAGTATGGTGTTTTACGACGTTTTCAACATTATTTCAGTTATATCGTGGCGGCTATTGCACCTATCCATGCTTTCCTGGAATTTCTTTTTACCGGTAGATCTACTTCGCACAATTTTCTTCCCAAGCCACTGGCTGCATTTCCGCATAACTGTCTTCAAGACAATTATCAGCGATGAAAGAAGAATGAATCATGTCGCAATGACTATCATCAATCCTCGGAAAGAAATTTTTCCCACTCTGACTGAACAGTTACGTCTAAATTCATATTACCATGTAAAACTGAAAAAAAAAAAAAAAAAAAATGAAAAAAAAAAAAATGTGTTCAAAAGATCTTTTTTTTTTGCAGCCAACATCACGTTGCCTAAATGACTTTAATTTTCGAAAATACTTACTTACCAGGTGAACATAGGGAATATAGAATCCAAACATTACCATGGCAATAGCAAAAGTCCAAATAACAAACACACGATTCTTCCAAATTTGAAGATCGTGAATGAAGCTACGTCCCTCTATTTTTCTCTGGCTTGGTTTCGATAATGGCTTAATTCTGGAGTTAAAAATCACGGTCGTAATGCAAAGACCGGCGTAAACTCGGAATGCTGTTCTCCAGCCGCTGATGTCAATGATGAGTTGGGATAAAGGTCCCATGATCAGCGTCCCAAAACTACTTCCGGCGACAGTTATCCCAGTTGCAATACTCAGGTATCTGTCGAAGTAATCCGAAGTTATGGTCATGGTTGGTGACGTCGTCATGCACGTGCCAATCCCATACGTCACGGAAAATGTCAGAAATAACATCAGAATTGAGGTCGAAAACGATGACGCAAGCAATGAGCATCCGCAGATGAGTCCCCCGCTCATCATTATACGTCTGTAGCCATACCGTGAGATCAAAACGCTTGTGACCGGACCAAAGGTCATGGAAAGCCCATAGGCTAAGGAACCAATCCAAGCTACAAATAAAATAATCCATACTCTGTGAAAAGGGGGCTTAATGCGTCTGCGAAAAGTATCGACACAGGTCAGCCTGCGCAGTCCGCATTTTTCTCTATGCCCAAGGACCAGTCTATCTCATGATTAAGTTGGTTGTTAAAAAAAGTAGGTATTATGTATACACAAGTAAGAGATGACTTGCTGGGTACCATGGATCACGGAGACGCATTAAGCCCCCTTCTGTTAGAGCATGGCTTAAATGACTATCTCCGGCACTGAATCGCTGCTGTTTGGGGGGGGGGGGAAAGCTGGTACATTTTCTTATTTTTAGATTTCAGATTTCAACTCTCTCTCTCTCTCTTTCTCTCTCTCTGACAATCTAATTGAACCATGCTCCGGCAAAAGGGGGCTTCATGAATCTCCGTGATCCATGGTACCAAGCAAGCGATCACATAATTATGGATCAATAATATCCACTTTTTTAACGACCGACTTTATCATGAGGTAGACTAGTCCTTGGACATACAGAAAATTGACCAATAGCGAAAAACTTTCGGTCCAAGTCAGCCTGCACAGGCTGAGCTGGATCGATATTTTTCGCAGATGCATCAAGCCCCCTTTTCAAAGAGCATGACTCAATTATATGGCCTACAACACGCGAAAAGGGGCATTCGGACATTTGCGTAAAGTGTCGTCTCGGATTAGCCTGCGCAGTCCGCGCAGGCTAATCCGAGACGGCACTTTACGACTACATTAGATTTTATGCTACAGTAGACTTGCGCAAAACAGAAAATTACATAAAAACGGAAAGTGTCGTGTCGGATCAGCCTGCGCGGACTGCGCAGGCTGATCCGAGACGACATTTTACCCAAATATTCGAATGCCCCTTTTCGCGTGTTGCAGGTCATATTATATGAGCCATGTTCCAGCAAAAGGGAGTTAAATGCATCTCTGATTCATTATTTACCAATCAAAACATCACAAAATTATGGATCCCTAAAATTCAATTTGTTTAACAACTGACCAAATCTAAAGGTATACTGGTCGTCGGATATGCAGAAATTTGACCAATAGCTGAAAGTTCTGACTCACGTCAGCCTGCGCTGACTGCGCAGGCTGACATGGGTTGATATCTTTTTTGCAGATGCATTAAGCCCCCTTTTCGCAGAGCATGACTCGTATGTTAAATGCCTTTCACATCAACAAAGTAGAAAGATAAGAATTCCCAGTACTAAGCATTGAGTTATCAATACTTACCGAAAAACTGCTATCAACAGAAAGTTTTATACGAAAGGAAAATAAAAAGTTCAAAGAAGATGGCAAGTGATAATTAATTCCATGATTGGACTGAACCCGCGTTAACTTGCCCGGACATAAATGTATAGAATGTTTCTCTATATACGGCGTCTTTTTTCCTTGAAATGTGGTTTTGGCATTATAGAGCTTAAGATAACCTATGTAGGTTAAGATATTAATATAAAAAAAAATCGAAATAAAAACACTTTGACATTTGACTATCACAAAGAGATTCATAAAATATTTAAAGCTATTGGTGCCTAGGCGGATCTGCATTTTTTTGGTCCCTGCTGTCAAAACCATTCAAAAATTGTTCAACTCATTAAAAACAGTTGCCCCTGTCCCCAAACTTAATTTCCATGTTTTTCAAAATCTGCATTTTCTATTTCGTCAAATAATTTCTCCTCCGTTTCTTTCGGACTCTTACGTACTATTTACGTCTAAAAGTAACCATATAAAATATTACGATTAAAATACAAGTAGAAACCAATTCCTGTTTGAGGAAACCAGTTTGTTCAGACAAACTCAGTATTATTAACCCTTCGGCTACTCAGCGCGACTCACTAACCTTGTACGGGCAGTGTAGATCCAAGATCAGACTGCACAGAACGTGCAGTCTGATCTTGGATCTACACTGTTCGATTAGGAGATATCTTTCCTAAAAAAATATCTTTGAAATGACAAAACTTGGGTTGTTACTACTGGCTTGAAAGTTCCATTTGAAGTTATTTAGTAGGATTAGGGTTTTAAAAAAAAGGTATAAATAAAAAAAAAAAAGCATACTTTGAACAGTTATGTTGAGAGAACACTGCTGCATTGCCTAGACTTGAAGAATAGCCTTGATCCAAATACTGTTATTATCGGGTAGTAAACCCTTTACCACACAATCCCGTGATAAAGATCCTGAGGAAACCAGTACTTTCTCCTTCCCCCACAATGTTTTCTGCTCATCTAAAGTCAAACACTATCATTTAAGCCCCATTTATCTTCTACAGATTCTTTCAATTTGGGCTTGTCTAAAATTTTCTCATTTGGTAAAGAGTTCATCTAAATATGACAATTTAATGTTGTCCATACAATTAATTCTGTAAAAGATCGTTTTGGATATTTTGATACCTAATATTTTGATATAAAAAATAATGACATGAAAAGGAAGGATAGAAATAAAATGTAATGCCAAGATTAAAAGTAAGCTTATGGCAATTAAAGCAGAACGCACGCTTTAAAGATTGAAGTCACTGAATTTAAAGCACTGTTTCCATCATTTGGACGTCTAGTTAAAAATGGACTGAAACATTTTTTCATACCACGAAACGTGTGCCGGATTAATTTTTCATGGCGTCAGTGAATATACAGCCATTCTCTTCCGTCTAGACACCGTAGCAATGACAAGCTAAAACCTTAGTAAGACAAACCAGATTCTTCCTGGATATCGTAATCTATGCATTAAAATATCTCTATATATAAATATGCCCCGAGTTAATATTTAAGTTGTGTTTGTTTGCAAAAAAGTTCGATTTATGTAAGTATTTGTTAGAGAGAATAAGACTACGTTTTTTTGTGTGTATGTTTTTATTGATAGCCCAATTGTTCACTTGGTTTAATTACGAGATACATTTTTATCCGTTCAGTATACACAGAAACAGGCCTAATCATGGAGATCACAAGCCCCAGAATGAACTTTACTTTTTATCTGAATTTTTAATGTTCAATATAAAAGGAAAAAGAAGAGGCCAAAGTATCGAAACATTTTCCATTTTTCACGAAAATCTATTAGATCTGATTTAGATGCTCTAATTATTTTTCTATTAAATTAGACTACCTCTTAAAGTTTCATCAGGAATTGAACGTCTTTGTATGTACGCAACTTTTTAAATGCGTTTACCTGCTTCACCTTTTGATGTTTTGAAGTCTTTGAGAAATTCAACAAAGAAGACACCGTATGCATGTAACACCCCAAACACAAACACCTGGGAAAAGAAAGCACAGGAACAGACAAACCACGAGTATTTCGTATCTTTCTCTATTCTGCTATCTTCTTTGACAAAATTACTGGCTTCCTCGTTTATAAGCGCCCTTGCTGCAGACGACATCTTTATCAACTTATCTTGAAACTTCCATCTTGTTCTATTCAGAAGTACAACGTCAAAGTCAACGTCACGGTTTCTGATGAGCATTTATTGATGACGTCAGAGTAGCATACAGTTTGCCGTTTGCTTTACCGCTAGTCTGCTAATTTCTCCCACTCGTCACAACTCGGCCAATTCCGTACCTAGTCTAACTTGATCAACAGATCACCCAAAGTTTGTCAAATGAATTTCTCCGTGATCTCGAATCAAACCTGGCAACTTACGTCGTCTTTAGGTTTAGAATTCCACCATGAGTTATCGGTCCTTATTCTGGTGTTTGAAAGTATGACTGCTTGTTTTGATAATTCGATTACCTACACGAGTAAGAAATTTAACAGATATACTCAGTACTTGAAATGGAAAATGGACATCTAATAGATCTCTCATAGAACTGGTAGAATTATTGTCCGTTCATATGGAACATTAAAAAAGACTTTAATTGCTTCCAAAGACGTTTCTTAAGTCATTTACCAACATCAAAAAATTTCGACCCATGTCAGCCTGCGCGCACTGCGCAGGCTGAAATGAGTCGATAATTTTTTACAGATAAATTAACATTATCTCCCGCTAGATGGCATTCTACAAATACACATCTATCTAATTTGGGCATTCTGGGTACAGAACCGGACTACTTTTCAAAACGACAACCGTTACTTTGAATTTCAAAATCAAATAAACATTTACTCAATAAAAAGCTACCTGGTGCGATTCATTCAGCTATGACCAGCTAGCATGTAACCTATGCACCGGCCATTTATTAAAACAGTCCCTACAGGCTTGAGTAAATAGCTTCGGTAAACGCCCTACTTTTCTCTAGTATATGGGGTCGGTGATGCATCATAGTAGACAGGTCGAATCTTCGAAGAATATGACATGCGCAGACAACGGATGCATTAAATCCCCTTTTCACAGAACATGGCTCATCCAGGCTCGACCTCTTTCGACGGCGGAAAAGACAATCCACTGAAACTTAAAACGATGTTTATCTTGTCATACAGGCTTGACTACCGGTAAACAAGCGGACGGTATAGATCCACGATCGCATTGGACATTCTGCGCCATACGATCTTGATCTTTACCGTCCGCAAGAGCCTCTGTTTTCAGAGGCTATGACCATTGTTGAGAGGGTCGCAAACTTTTATCCATACTAGATTTTAGCAAATAAAGGGGGGGGGGAACCCTTTATTTAAAATACTTTACAAGGATGTTTCCAATTGCTGCATTTTCTACCAGCAGGTAATGAATTAATAATAAGAAGAAGGTTTTTGAAAATGTTGTTGGAAAAGGAGAAAATGCCGGTAACCAGCGTTTTCTCCTTTTCCCAGAATGTTTTTTCTACCCTATTAAAAAGAAAGATCATCATTTGACCTACCTTTATCTTGTCGTCTGCAAATACATGTACTATCAATTTGGTCCAGTCCAAAATATTTTTGATTTGTCCAAATTCAAAGCATTTGCAGACGACAATATAAATATGATTCAAAAACTGAAATTTGCCCTTGGAATTGTAGAAAACATTGTGGGACAAGGAGAAAATGCTGGTTACCAGCATTTTCTCCTTTTCCCACAATGTTTTCAAAAGCCCTATCAGTCAAGGTCGTTAAAACTCCGGATTGTGAGGTGAAGAGTTAAACAATAAATAGAATATTCTATTGGGGGCAAGTCATGGGTTAATAGTATTAACATGTTAGTCTAAACGGTCATAGAATATTCAATTTCCATTGGTACATGTTCATTAAAATTTCGTGCTACAAGACACTTTTCCAATAAGTTGATTTACGAACCTTCAGTTTTGTGAAATGTGGACCGCAGATCGTCGCGAACTTGTTCAATTAAGGACTATCCTTAAACGTGTGCAGACAATAAGAGGCTGCAAAATTAAACGCGGTGTACGAAAAGCTGGATTCGAAAAACCTGACCAATAAAAATGGCAAGTACTTATTTTTTTCTCGTAGTGATAGGCGTTCTAAGTGTATCGGTTAGTTGCAGCCTTAGTTGTTTATCCCCCCCCCCCCACAGTGTAATTTCATAGAAAAATATAGAACTTCCTGCCATCTTTTCACTCTTCATATAATGTTCGTTTCTTTAATTCGTTAAAAGGCCCAGTTGAATAAAAAAAATGTAAACAAAATGAACGTTAAAATGTAATTGAACTTAAATAATAGATCTATCTTTTAAAAGTATGGAAGTTATTGTGAAGATGACAATCTGTTACTGTGCGGTCGGTCCAACTGTTAGTAGCTGGCAGAAAAATGAATTTCAAACCCAGCTAAAAAGTAAAAGAAAAAAAAAAAAGATAGAGCGGCCTGGCAACTTCTGACCTACTTTTAAAATTTATTTTTCTGTCAGCGACTCTTTGATCGACCGTACAATTGTCACCTTCATAATAATCTTCATACTATAATATGGAATTATGTTCATTCAAATGCATCTTAACGCATGCATTGTTTATTTTTGGCCGTTATTGAGGCTTTAGATGGGAGTGCGTTACGCTGCTTTAAACATTATTTCAATCACATCACTGCTTTTCTGGATTACAACAGTGTGAAGCAGTGTCTCTGCCCCGTCTAAACACATTTCTGCGAAATTAGCGCCGCAAGCGGGGATCAACCAGTCTCTAACTGGACTCCATAACCACCAAGCCATTGATGACAATCCCTCCCCCCATTCATCACAGGATAGCTAACAATTTTGGATATCGACAAATGTCATTTTTTTTCCCCCAATAAAATTGATTCAGTTCAAACTTAGCATCCGATTAGAGGAGCTGGTTGAGAAATGCATGGTCCGTATCCAGCAACCATTCTTAGGAACATTCTTCTTCTGATTTTCAAGAATTTTCTAAATTTGAAAGTAACGCAACATCTGATTGGCTATATTAAATGCTAATCAGAATTTTCTCCTATTCCCACAGTGTTTTTACCCTTCAAAATGCAATTCACATTATTACAGTAGAGACGGGGATGCAAGAATGGACAGAATGTATTGTTACATTAATTTTGCTCTGATTGACTTTCCTTATTATTTGCGTATTTCAAGAAGGAGTCCTGCGTGGCTCACTGGTAGAGTGTAGGATTCATAACCTGGAGGCTCCAGGTTCGAGCCTCACTGGACCTTTCGTGGCACTGTCTTTGGGCAATTAATTCAGAGCCATAGTCTAGTACTGGTGAAATCCAGGACATACATGAATAATCTGAGCTGTCCCCGTGGTATGTCTAAAACAACGTTGAAAGCGGCGTAAAACATCAATCAATCAATCAATCACTTTGTATTTTAGGCAGAAGACTGGCAGGACGGGAAGACGCTGTCGGAGTGTAATCTGTACATGCTATCGCACGAGATTGCCTGTGACGTCACCTTTCTCGTGGGCGAACAGGAGGAACCTTTAATGGCGCACACATTTATTCTCGAGTCCCGAGCCTCAAAGCTTCCACAGCTATACGCCGACCAGAAAAAGTTCACCAGCAAACTAGTCATTGTGCCTGATCTGAGGATTGAACCGTTTAGATTATTACTCAGGTTAAACTGGTGTTGCTATGATTCTTTTATGCTGTTTTCTATATCAAGATCATTTGTCTAGAAATCTCACTTGTTACTTTCTACAGGCTATTTGTTGCCTCTTCAGCGAACTACACTTACAAGCATGGTGGCAAAAAGGAGTTATTGCTCATGGCGAGCTTTACATTTTATCTGGATGTTTGTATAAAAGTAATCAAGCTTATTTTTTGTATTCTACCAAGTTTCTTAAAAGTGGTCCGATGCGAGACGCCAAAACAAACAATAAACCGTCTGCCTGACATGTGTCGATTTCTAATCCATCTGGCGTAACATCGGTTGCTTAAACAAGATACATGATTACCTCTAAAAAAAGTCACAGACCCTCCCCTCCAATCATATATTATTAGTTGTACGGTCAGGTGGCAGGGGACTTGGAAACTTGTTCACGGCTGTGGTGAATCATGTCGTCCCGAGCCGAAGGCGAGGTTGCGACATGATTCACCACAGCCGTGAACAAGTTTCCAAGTCCCCTGCCACCTGACCGTACAACGAATTTATTATACTGCAAAGTTTTACCATTCCAACGTGTATGAAGCCAAATTTACCTGTTTTTTTTGTTTCAAAAATTGAGTACGCTGATGAAGTAGAATTTCCCTTCTGAGTGCCCCAATTCAATGAAAACTGACGTCACTGGGAACTGACGTCACTGAAACCTTGGTAAAACGTGCAGTTTGGTGCATAATCTTGATGTTAATCTTGATCGACGCCGCCATTTTGGATGTTGTGTTAAAAGTGTAGTCATGTATACGGGACTCCCGAAAGGGAAACTGCTTTTACGTTGGTTTTGCCAGTGTACATGATATATATGTTCGGGGCAGATTATCCAATCAGATCACGAGAAATTTCTTTGCAGTATAGTAATATATTCTCGGACATGTTTATTTTCAGATACGTTTATTCCGGTGACCTTGACCTGACAACGAACCAAGCTCTTTCGCTGCTTCCTTTAGCAGACAAATACGGTCCTGAATCATTGATGAAACGATGTTTTGAAAAGATCATGGGCGACATTACAGCAGACAGTGCGTGCGACATACTAGAAAAGTGTCATGAATATGGGAAAAACTTCTATTTCAATGAATGCTTAAATTTCATTTTCATAAACGCGAAAGAGGTGTTGATGTCGCGTGGACTCAGACAGTTATGTGATGAATGTTTGGAGAGTGTGGTAAAAGCAGACGAACTGAATGCAGACGAAATGACAGTATTTAATGCTTTGGTCTTCTGGGCTAGTTCACAATGTTCCAAACGAAAATTCCAAGCAATTGATAAAAATATGAGACAAATGCTTGGTAACCTAGTTTATCACGTGCGGTTTGCATCAATGTCGGTTGCCGAATTCACAGAAAAGGTTTCTGTTCGACAGATACTGACGTCAGAAGAAAAGATAAAAATATACCAGTATCACCATGGTACTAGACTCAAGTTACCGGCACACTTTTTGACGGAACCAAGAAAAGCATACAGAAATACATGTGACCAAATTGCAGTGGACCAATGCAATGATACAGCTCCTGAACCAAAGAAGCTTCTTGACTATGATGACGTAGTATCGACCACCAAACCACGTGATCCGTTTCTGAAGGTGAATCGTTTCCAAAGTATCAAGGGCACATGGAAAAATAACGGGCCTGACGCAATCACATTTAAATGCTCCAAACCAGTTGCACTTCATGGAATCCAGGTATACCGTAGTTACAAGGGGTCCAAGGGTTTCAATCTTGAAGTCTCTGTTTTTAGCCAGATTGGCTACCAGATTCGTAAAGAGACGTACCAAGCTGACTGTCAGGAAGGATCAAGGTTATCTGATGTATTATTTTATGACCCAATCCGGATACCAGCCAATCAAATGTTTACCATTCAAACATTTTCAAAGGGGTCACCAGTTCACTGTGGAAGTGATGGGATCACACCTGTTTTTGTTGAAGATGTGAGATTTGATTTTTCCGCTAGCAATAAAAGTTTGAACGGAACTGATGTAACTATTGGTCAGATACCCGTACTTCTGTTTAGAAAGGTTTGAAAAGACGGTGGTCGTCAGTTGCTTGGTTTGGAAAGATTTTTACTGTAAAATCGGTAGCTTACGAAGATTTTAAACATTGCAATGCCAAAGGTTTTAATTTAGCATAAGTGATGCAAAACTCACCAGCTTGTACATTAGTTGAAGAGTTGATTCAAGCCAAGGAGGATACTGACGTGACAATTGGGCAAATACCGAGACTTTTGTTGAGGAACATTATGACTAGAATTGGGTTATTTTCCTTGTCATGATTTGGCAAAGCTTTTGAAGTAGAAATATTTGCACTGGAAGATTTTCTGTACATTTATTTGGAGTTCACATTTTTCAAGGTTTTTTTTCCCAATCAAAGATGGAGATAATAATATTATTATTATGACTGTGTTTGTCGTTGTTGATGTTATCTCTTTGATCATTAGGTTTGATATTATCTTTATAATCATTAAGTTGTACAGGATATAGTATCAATTTATGTGTTCTTCCTGATTTAAAATTCTCAAGGGACCTGGCCCCACCTCACATTTCTCTCTAAAATATCACTGTTTACCATCTTACCTAAAAAATAAAATTTGTACAGGTGACTTTGTAAAACATTCTTATAAAAATATGGACAACAGAGCTCCAGACAGAGGGAGGAATTTTGATTTAAAAATTGAAAATATTAATTATTCTCCACTAAACCCTATGTTGTGGGCACTCATTAGAATCGTCTCATCCAGACAATTCTAATGAGTACCCACAGCATAGGGTTTCGAAGAGAAACAATGACTTTAGAATACCATTACTCCCTCTTATCTGGAGCTCTGGGTCACATTGATCATGAATCAGGATTTAACATACCGACTTTTTACCTGAATACCCTTCTATAAATGACACAAATAAAGGCATTACGGTAAAGAGAGAAATTGCTTGTTCTAAACAAATTTCCCGGTGTTACATTTATTTTCCAAATACTTGTCTACTGCACAGTGATAAGTCACTTACCCATGCCGGTAATGAAAACATAATTCGTGTTAACCCTTTACCACACAATCCCGAGTTTCAACGACGCTCAGAAAGAGGCTCTTGAAAACATAATGGGAAAAGAAGAAAATGCTGGTAACCAGCATTTTCTACTTTTCCCACAATGTTTTCTACCTTTTTCGGTACAAATCCCATCATTCGATTAATATTTTAATTTTTCGTCTGCTAATGCTTTGAATTTGGACCAGTCTAAATTTTTGGCGTTTAGTAAAGGGTCAATTGTTCATATTTATCATGCATGTCTGCTGCAAACATGATTCAGGTGGAAAGGAGAAAAAAGAAATATGTAAAAAAGGAAGACTACTTGCTTAATACTCATTTTATTCACAGTCTAATTCAAAATTTAGAACAGTAATATGATTTCTGATTGGCTAACAATTTGAATAACATATTTAATTTAGGCAATAAGAAATGATTTAGCAAATCGGAAATTGCACTTTTTTGAAATTTAGACATTTCTGGAGAATAATACCATCTATATAAGCCATACTCTGTAAAAACGGGGCTTAATGCATCTGCGAAAAGTATCGACCCAGGTCAGCCTGCGCAGTCCGCGCAGGCTGACCTGGGCCGAAACTTTTCGCTATGGGTCAATTTTCTGTATGTTCAAGAACCAGTCTACCTCATGATTTAGTCGAGTATTTAAAAAAGTGGTTATTATGGATCCTTAATTAGATGATGACTTGCTCGGTACAGTGTATTACGGAGATGCATTAAGCACCCTTTTGCCAAAGCATGGTTCATACGTGTACAGTTTAGAATGGATAGTCATAAGGGCCCTCGATTCAAAAGACAAATGAGCCGTACTCTAGCAAAAGCGTGTTTAATGCATCTCCGTGATACATTACACCAAGCAAGTCATCATATAATTATGGATCCACAAAATCCATTTCGTCTAACAATTGACTGGATCTGGAGGTAAAACAGACCTTTTACAAGCAGAAATTTTACGAAGGGCAAAAGATTTTGACTCATGTCAGTCTGTGCAGACTGCGCAGGATGACATGACGATACTTTTAGCAGATGCATTCAGCCCCCCACCCCCCTTATTTTCACAGAGCATCGCTAGAATATTGACTGCTTTTTAATGACACTACAATTACTTGATTCCTGTGAATTAAAGCTGACAAGTATTTTGATTGATTTTGAAATTAGATGCAACAATGCCAACATTCGGTAGGCTAGCGACGAGATCAAAGTTACATTTTCGCATTTTACAATTGGCAATATTTGGCAATAAAAGGTAACTGTATATCTGCGTAACTGACAGATGTTTACTGACATATAGAACTGTACTGCGCTCTGGTAAAGGGGGCTTTAAGGCATCTTTGTACATAATGCATTATACCTGGGACTCTACATGTATTATATGAGCCGTGCTCTGTGAAAAGGGGGCTTAATGCATCTGCGAAAAGTTTCGACCCAGGTCAGCCTGCGCAGTCCGCGCAGGCTGACCTGGGCCGATACTTTTCGCCATTGGTCAATTTTCTATATGTCCAAGGACAAGTCTACCTCAGGATTGAGTCGGTTGTTAAAAAGGGTGGCTATTATGGGTCCCTAAGTATGTGATGGCTTGCTTCGTACCGTGGATCACGGAGATGCAATAAGCCCCCTTTTCACAGAGCATGGCTCATATGTATTTGAACCATGCTCTGGCAGAAGGGGGCTTAATGCATCTATCTGATGCATCATACCAGGTAAGACATGACATAATTATGGATCCATAAAATATTTTATCTAGCAACCAACTGAACAATGAGGCAGAATGATTCTTGGACGTGTTGAAAATGGACCAAAATCAAAAAAGTTTCTTCACATGTCAGCCTGCAGGGACTGCGCAGGCTGACATGGGTCGATACATTTTTTAAACGCATTAAAGCCCCTGTTCATAGAGCATGGCACTTATGTATACGAGTAGAGAGAGTCCTTGATTGTATTAAGCCAGTCGTTGCATTATAATATAGATCCGTTTTGTGTAAAACCGGCTAAATCCCGAGGTAGAATCGTCCTTAACACGCAGAAAATATACCAATGGCCCAAAGTTTCTACCCATCTCAGACTGCATTTGGTTTAAGCAGTCATACATTGGGTTCCTTTGTAATTCAGAAAATTCTGGATAGAATTATATTGCAATCAGTAGGTGTTGGGCAAAAGGATTTGAACAATTTCATGGAAAAGAAATTTCATACACAACATAAAGTCGAGGTCCTAACTTCGGGCATGCATAGCCATAGGTGGAGAAAATGACAACTTGTTGCATATAACTTTGATTATGTAGTTACTTTTCGTATCGGAAATACACTGAGGTGACGGTAACACGCCCGGCACGTCCGGTTGGATACCGGAACAATAAATTCCGTCACAATGGGTACCGTACAAAGAACAGCGTTACAATGAACATCGTTACAAAGAACATCGTTACGATGAATGCCGTAACAATGAATATCGTAACAACGAATACCTTTTCAAAGTTTATCGTTACAATGAACATCGTCACGATAAACATCGTTACAATGAATGCTGTAACAATGAACACCGTTACGATGAATGTCATAACAATACATGCCGTAACAACGAACACCCTTACAACGTTTATCGTTACAATGAATACGGAAACGATGAATGCTGTAACAATGAATGCCGTAACAGTGAACACCGTTACAATGAACATCGTTGCAATGAACATCATTACGATGAATACCTTAACAAGAAATGATGTAACAATGAACACCGTTACTATGAATGCTTTAACAAAGAACACAGTTATAATGAACATCATTACAATGAACACCGTTACAATGAGCATCGTTACAACGAATACTGTTACAATGAACACCGTAACAGTAACATTCTAAAGCCACTTTAACATTAAATACATGTATGTCGGACATTGCCATTTTTCAATCAATAACAAAATAATAGTTCATTGAACTTGTTTGTTTCCACGCGTGAAATATCTTACTTCCTGAACTGAATTGGAGCAGGCGACCTAAACAATGTCCTTGTAAAAATACGCTTTGATAATATTCTGAGGTGGAACATGGGGAATTATCGTGTCGATTAAATACATAAATACAAGTGAAAACATTATGACAGATGGAGAAAACGCTCGATCAAAGGCGATCTGCTTAAAAAATAAGAGTTGTCTGTCGAAGGTAATGCATTATTTAATCATCGATCGACACAAGTCGTTTCCAATCATTCTTTTGTCACGACCATGGCCATTGGGAACAAACCTTTCACAATTCCATTCCTGAAATTCATTTTTCTTTTCTTTCTTTTTTTCATTAAAAAAAAAAAAAAAAAAAGGAAACGCTGGTAACGCTGTATCATAAGGTAAAGGCCCAAGATCAGCCTAAAAGTCTCGTGCTATTTGATCTTCACCCGTACTGTCAGCAAAAACATTTCTGATAAAGGTTGCTTGTGCCATTCTAAGCATGACATCTAGGGAGTTATCAAATACGAAAAACCATTCTTCCGAGTTGTGATTCAGAAGGCTTGGCACAACATAATTAAAGGCCCAGTAGCAGCCAAAAGTAAAAAGCGGGTGTTAAAATGCATTTTAATTTGAATCACATCATTTCAAAGTGAAGATGAAAATCTTTCATTGTACTGTCGGTCAAAGTGTTAGTCGCTGGCAGAAAAATGATTTTGAAAAGTAGGTCAGAAGTTGTCAGGTCGCTCTATCTTTTGTTTACTTTTTAAAATTCATTTTTTTTTCCTGCCAGAAACTAACACTTGGACCGCCTGTACAATAATAGACTGTCATCTTCAAAGTAATTTCTATACATGTACTGGATTTAAAAAAAAAAAAAAAAAAAAATCGGCGTGACAATCTTTCATTTTTCACATAGCGTTCTGCATGCTTTTACAAGAAATAGGGACCGACGTCAACAGTACCGTCAGTGCTTTGATTCAATACATGAGTCCCGGGCTGAAGTAAATGAAGCCTATGAAACCCCAGGGTTTGCCCTTTTCGAAACACTGTATACCCAGTTGTATCAATAACCCATCTTTGAGGCAAGGTTAGCGTGGGTCCTGGATCCAGGAGATAATGTTTCTATCACTCCTTATCACGGTCTCCTTTCACGATCTATACATATCTATGGCAATATCAAAATTTATTAATACGTCATATATGACAACGTAACTAAAAACGATCTAAAACGAAAAAAAAAAGATCAAACTGGAACCAAGGCTAGAGGAAAGGTCTGATTATCTTAACCCTCCCTACCCCCCCCCCCCCCCAAAACAAAAAAAAAACAAAGGTTTCTACGGCCTGTAGCACGAGAGTCTCACTGAATCATATGAACTTACAGAGAACCTCAGTGATCGCGACTTGTTTGAGAATGTTGGAGGGTAAAACTCATTCATAAGACATGGAGCAATGAGCATGCTCTTTGAAACAAAACGGTTTTTATCTCGCTTCAGTTCATGTTAAGTCTCTCATCAATATTCCATAATGCCAATGTTCCAGGTAGCGGTTTCTTTTTGTACAAAATTGTCATCGATTTTCGGTCAAAACCTGTTTGTGGCATGGTACATAACAAAAAATCCTGTAGGTTTGAGGGTAAATAGGAATATGAATATTTTATTTGTACTTGCAAGTTAATTTTTTACTAGACAACAAAATTTCGGATTCTTCCATCTTGAAAGCATTTGTAGACGACTAATAACTGTAAGTGTTTCTCAAAAGATAAGATTTGTCTTATAAAGGTTAGAAAACACTGTGGGAAAGTAGAAAATGTTGATTATCACCATTTTCTACTTTTTTCACAATGTTTTCTATAGCCTTCTTCCTCCAGGTCATCAAAACTCGAGATTGTGTGGTAAAGGCTCGATAAACTGCAAGCTATCGACCTTTACACTACAAAGAATTGTTTTTTTTTTTTGTTAATGATTGAAATGTGTTTTACGCCGCTTTGAACATTATTTCAGTCATATCACGGCGACAGCTCACATATTCATGTATTTCTTGGATTTCACCAGTACAAGGCTAGGTCTTTGAAGTGTCTTCCCCAAGGACACTCCCACGAAAAGCCCAGCGGATCGGGTGTTTTTTTTTTTTTTTATGGGACGTGAGGGTGCAGTTCAATGAAAGAGTAGAAAAAAACATAAACCCAGTTGTTTTGGTTAAAATATCTCGTGAAAAACAAAATGGGCGTTGTAGGTTGACGAACAGACAAGTGAGGATTTCGTCGGGAATCGCACTCAGCCTTCTTTCTCTTTGATATACATAGTCCCTCGTGGGTCTTTTGACCTCGATTTATGGCGAAAGGATCCTGACTTCAATCCCCGCTGGAATCCGTTTTCGTGTCCTTTGAACATGAAAATAACGCAGACAATCACCGAACATAGCGGTAGCAATTTCTCTAGAACCCCGCCCCCAACTCAAGTTCTCTAATCCATCTATATAATTAAGCCATGCTCTTGCAATAGGGGGCTTACTGCATCTCTGCCATGCATAATACCAAGCAAGTCATCACAGTATTATGAATTCATAAAATTCATTTCGTTTAACAACCGACTGAATGACGAGTTACATTGGTCCTTTAAAATGCAGATAATTGACAAAAAGCAAAAAGTTTCGACTCAGGTCTGCCTGCGAGGACTGCACAGGCTGACCTGGCTCGATACTGTTTGCAAATGCACAAAGCCCCCTTTTCACTGAGCATAGCTCATAAATATAAGCGTCCATTTCACTTACATATATTTGACTCTCTGTAATATTAGAATAAATAATTTTTGGACAAATCTTCCAACCAACTCATGATAGTCGCTGACCCGTATCCACATTAATGCACCTTCTTTTAAGTGTAATTCTAGATTCAAGAAAGTAACCGAAAATTCTGATTGGTTAAACCATTTGGTTTAGCCAATAAATGGTTTAGCCAATCAGACGTTTTGTTACTTTCAAATTTAGAAAATTCTAGAGAATAAAACTATGAATGTTCTTAGGAATGATTGGCGAATAAGAACCCAGAGGGGAACTTAGATTAAGATTTTTATGGAAAGTCTAAGGCACTAAGTGGGTCATAAACTTATCACCGTAAGAAATCGTTATTTGGAATTGAAATACTTATTAGAATGTGAAACAAGAAATTTCTTTCAAAAAGATTGACGATATAAATTGCCAGCAAATAGGCAGGGGCCCTTAGAAAAAAAATATCTTAGTCTACATTTTTGACCACAGGTGCCCTTAGAATATACATGTCTATATTTTTGACCAATCGCAAATTTCTGTTCATTCATTTGTTATCAGTACAAAAAAGTAGGTCAAAAGCCAGCACGTTCAGATACGCCGGAAAAAAGGTGAATCTATGATGCATGTAGAATCGGTGATATTGGAAAAGCTAATAATTTGATACTATTGAATATGTATTAATGATGATTAATGTGACAGGGACTTTGACAATACAAATTGATTGCTGTTCAACTTAGACCTACACTGGAACTTTTGCTGGATTTCGGTGAGGCTCTGGCTGTCTGTCTCTGTATGTCTGTCTGTCTCTCTCTCTTACACACCTTATTTTTTTCTTCTTTTTGTTATGCAAATAGATATTCATGCGAAACAAGCAATATATATGTGCCGTGCTTTCTGAAAAGTGCGTTTAATGCATTTCTGTGATGCAGTATATCGAGCAGGTAAACATATAATTATGGATCCATAAAAAATCTGGAGGTCGAATGATCAATTGACATGCAGAAAATTTACCAACAGCGGTCCAGATCAGCGGTGCAGCTGCATTAAACTCCTCTTCACAGAGCATGGTTCATGTAAATGCAATGACATCTCAAAAGTTAATTTGTGTTGATTTATCATATCGTACCGGTATAATTTATTTCATCAGATGTTTACATGTAATTATCACCGCCCTTAACTTTATTACGTATAACCCATTACCAAATATACCGAACTTTAACGACCCAAATGAAAATACAGTTAAGCAATTGTGGAAAAAGGAGAAAATGCTGGTAACCAGCATTTTCTCCTTTTCCCACAATGTTTTCTACCTCTTCAAAGGCAAATCCCATCAATTCGGCCACACTTAATTTGTTGTCTGTAAATGCTTTCAATGGGATCACGTCTAAAATATTTTGCTTGATTAAGACTTTGATCACCATAAAGTCGTTTTTATTACCATTCCTATAATGTTTACCGAACGTTGAAGAAGTAATCTTCGCCTCAAGCAACAAAAGTCATCAGAGTCCATTCCAACCTTGTTTATAGAGAGTTGTAAAATAGTGCGACGGCAACGGCTGAATAATTACTCTCTTTTCTTTCATATGATCAAAGAAAAGCATCAGTAAATAATTTATCTGGCTTACAAAGTAAACGTAGAGCATGTCAGACGAGGAATTTAACCCCAGACGACGGAGGAAAGGTCAGAAACGCGAAAAAGTCTCGATGGATGAATTTATACGGAGAAAACGGGAGGCTGAAAATATTCAGGTGGAAACGGGAAAAGCGAGCACGCCGGATGTACAACGCCATCTTGATTCGCGGGAGTCTGTACAAGACGTAAATAGGCCAGAGAGTGATGTGAGTCTTCCTGCAGGTCTTGTTGAAAGTAGACAAGCAATGTCTGAAACTCCACCACCCTTACCGTTCAACAGAAAGGAGAGTCGACCAGAAAACACCTATACCAGCTTGAGAGACAAACGGAACTCAGAACAACAGAAGAAGACCAGTGACCAGCGGAGGCACAGTTATTATCCTCCCAGGAAAGACAGTTTTGTACAACCTAAGCAAAACAATTCTCAACGACGGGCAACTTTTGCTTTGCGGCGTCAGAGCCCCGACTCTGTAAGGAACAGTTACGACCGGCAGTCAACAATAGCAGAGCGGAAGTCAGAGATGGCGGACCGGAACTCTGTCATTTCTGAAAGAAACGCCATGATGTCTGAATTTGTAAGTACTTGTTCGTGTTTATTGATAGGTTTAACCTTAATCATTGATTTACGAAGTACTTTGCAAAATCGTCGTCTGTTTTCTTGCATTTCGACTTTTAAACCAAAATGGTCAAAATATTTGAAGACTTGTCAGTGGCAATTAGCTTTGCTAGTAATCAAATGGTTTTGAGTTCGATTCCCGTATCGATCGTAACTATGTCCGGGGATTGAAAGAACCCCCCTCCCCCCACCAGACACACACACGCACACACATTTCATCATATGAGAAACTAGAAAGTGGCTTTGAAAGTGCAATACGCCCGGTAATGGTTAAACAAAGCCAAGCTGCACTTGCCGCCATTTCATAACTTAAAAAATACATACCGTACAAGAAGGCGTACGAACCTTAACAAATTTAATCAGCATCGTGCCAGTGCTTAATAATTTCTGATATAATTGAACTACATTTTACATTTCCGAAGATGCGAGAAAATAAACGTTTTCCTATTGAAGAATACTTCCTTAAGGCCTACGAACCCTAACGCTTCTAGTGCAACATGGAATAAAATTTCTTGTTAGTTGATAAGTAAGGATTTATATTGATATAATACTTTTGCAAATTTTAAAAATTACTTTGATGTCTATCGTGAAATTATTCATTGATACTTTGTTAGTTTCCTGGAAACAGAGGTAATTATTATCTTCCTTTGTAACGAGAACATAGTGGTTTTAGATTTATAAATGATAATTCTGTGTAGGAAAAAACAGAAAAAGTGGCTCGGTTAAAGTAGTACAATAATACTCATTTTTAATCATAGCAAATTTTGTGGGATAATATTATGGCGGAAATAGCTGTTTTCCTTTAGGGGTCGTATACAGACCTTAAATCCTGTTGCATTATAAATGTATACGACGACACCGTTGATGTACATGTATTAGCGCAAAAGGTCATGAACTTCTTCTGATTGATTGTATGGTGTTTAACGCTGTTTCCAATATCATTTCAGTTATATCGTGGCGGCCAGTGCGCTTAACCATGCTTTCCTGGATTTTCTTTTACCAGTTCTCCGCACAATATTCTTTCCAAGCCACCAGCTGCTTCCCACATAACCATCGTCGAAAAAATGTTCAGCGGTGAGAGAGGAATGAATCCTGTCGCAATGACTATCATCAATCCTCGGAAGGAAATTGGCCGAGCCGCGATCGAACCAGCGATCCCCTGTTCTCAAGTCTGTACGCTGCCGACTGAGCTACCGGACCTTGGCCATGACCTTCTACACAAAACATTTTTACTTAACCCCCAGGCTGCATAGCACGACTCGGGGACCTTTTGCGGACAGTGTAGATCAAGATCAGATGGCACAGAAGGTTCAGTCTGATCTTGGATCTACACTGTCCGATATATAGGATCTGACATGAGTTGGTGTTTGAGGTAAAATTTTATTAAACGAGTCGAGGGAAAATGTTATTAAGCGAGCCTTTGGCGAGCGTAATAACATTTCTTTTTTGGACGAGTTCAATAAAATTCTATCTCAAACGCCAACGAATGTCAGATTCTTTTTATCACATAACGATATTCACAAATTATAGATCAGAAGATGCAAAACTATCAATAGATGCACCCGCGTGTAATATCCATGTACCCATTCACTTGTATGAAATACATACAAAATGACGTCAAAAATGACGTCACATAATTGTGATATCAAACGTGTATAAGCTAAGAAAATTCGTACTGGGTATATTACACTGAAAACAAGGGAGGTTATGTGATAAATGAAGACATCATTTCCCAAAGAAACATGTGAAATGGCAAAATTTTGGTTTTTACAATCGGTTTTGAAAGTTTCATTTCACCATTTGACCTATTTAGCAGGATAATGGTTAAAACTATTTAAGAAAAAGAAAAACACTGGGGGAAAAGGAGAAAAGAGCGAATAACTCTGTTGCAGCAATGTTTTCACTGAACCCTCATTGATGGCCATAGCTATTTAACAAGAATATTTTCAAACTTGTTTGCTTCAAATATTTTTTGGTAGGTACTGACTTTTTTAGGTACAAGAAAAGCATTTCTTAGCCTTCAGGAAAGGCAACCACCCGTTTGCGTATTTTTTCGACATATCATTGTTTTCCCAGGAAAGCGACTGGCAGGAAGACAAATCGTTGGCAGAAACCAACGAGTACATGTTTCTACATGAGATAGGAAGTGACGTCACATTTCTGGTTGGCCCCAACGAGGAGGTTGTAGCCGCCCATTCGTACGTTCTGATATCAAGAAGCGCGAGATTCTACAAGTTGTTAAGTTCACAGTTCAATCAAGCCAGTAAAGTTGTCCCAATCACTGATGCCAGTCCAGAGTCCTTCAGAAACTTCTTGAGGTCTAACTTTGTGTATCTTTTATTTTCACCGTTATCTTTTATACAACAAAACCTTTTTCTTCCTTCAAATACAAGGGCATTAATTTTGTGGACGACAAATTAAAATGTGGCATATTAGGTGGAAGTTGTCGTTAATAGTGTTGAAAGCATTTTGGGTAAAGAAGACGATGCTGGCTACCAGTATTTTCTCCTTTTCCCGAAATGATTTATAGGCCTTTTCCTCAAGGTTGTCAAAACTGTGTGGTAAATGATTTACATATATGAAAATTTGGTCAAAGCCCAGCTACTCATTGTTCAACAGTATACCTTGTACTGCGGGATTTGTCATTATGAATCTCTGCTGAACAAAGCTGCTTGTCGAAGGATTTATTAGTTTTATAACTTAAAAGTTACTGTGACGACTTTCTTTTATTTCTAAACACTGTTCATTGTTTCCAAGTGGTTTGAAATTGCGTGGTAAAAACAAAGAATGCGTGGATCGGTACACTGGTCACCGTGATTTAATATTTCAATAAAGTCGAAAACGGTCTGAAATACAAGTCAAATCGAATCCTAGTAGACATGTACTGTGCGTTAATGTTTTAGAAAAAAAAAATCTTTGAAAAAACAGGCTCTGACTAAGGCTCTGACAAAAACTTCGCTCCAAGGCAGACGTTGTTGTTCTGCAGTCGAATTCACCCACCGTTAACTCTCTACCAAACGACAAAATTTTAGACTTGCCCAAATTGAAAGCAATTGCAGATGACAAATTATAAGTAGCCCAAATGATGAAATGAGTGTCTGAAAGAACAGAAAACATTGTGGGAAAATGAGAAAATGCTGATTACCAGTATTTTCTCCCCCTTTTCCCACAACTTTTTCAAAAGGCCTCTTCTTCAGGGACGTTAGAACTCGAGATTGTGTAGTAAAGGGTTAATAATCTGAAAGTTGTTCTTTTTCTTTAATTGCACGCCTAGCCATTTGATTGGCTGAGGGGAAAAAAACTTAAAATATAAAATGTATCTATACGATTTAGACTTAAAGCAAAGACGAAGAAAATCTAACTAGAAAGAAATATGAGCCATGCTCTGACGAAATGGGGTTTTATGCATTTTTGTGATGCATCGCATCAAGTAAGTCATCACACATTTATGGATCCATTGAAACCATTTAGATGGAGTATACAAATCACTAAGGTGCACTGGTCCTTCGACAGACAGAAAATTGACCAATAGCAAAAAATTTCGACCATGTCAGCCTGCGCGGACTGCGCAGGCTGACATGGGTCGATACTTTTTGCAGTTGCCTTCAGCCCCCTTTTCACAGAGAATGGCTCTTATCATGTATTCCTACTATTTACAGATTCATATACACAGACCAGTTTGAATTTACCGTTCAAGAATCCATGGCATTGTTACCAACAGCCGACAAATATGGCAGCAAGACCTTAAAACAGAAATGCTTTAAATGTTTATTGTCCGAGATTAGCTCTGAAAACGTTTGTTCCATCCTAGAGCTCGCCCATGAATTCGAAGAACAAACTGTTTACGATAAATGTCTACATTTCATCCTTGTTAACGCAGTCGACACGATGAACGCGCACGGGTTTAGAAATCTCTGTCGGGACTGCGTTGAAAGTATCGTGGACGCAGACGATCTACACGCAGACGAAATGTCCGTCTTTTACGGTCTTGTGGCTTGGGCTAGCGCCGAATGCTCGCGTAGAAAATTTCAACCAACAGATAAAAACAGACGAGACGTGCTAGGAAAGCTCCTGTATTGTGTCCGTTACTGCACCATGGGCGTCCATGACTTCACACACCAACTCTCGCAAAACGAAACTCTCTCCGCCGAAGAAAAGATTATACTGTACCAATTTTTTCATGGAAAAATACAGAAACTTCCTTCACACTTACAGAAACGCAGCCGCCGACTTCGTGCAACAAGAGCGGAAGCACTCAGCAGTAGCCATCAACTGTCACGTGATAGTCAAGTCTATGACATGAGTGAGTCAACAACGGTTTATCGACCCATATCTTTCATAAATGAAAATAAAGAACAGTTACGTGTACTCCGGTTTAGAGGTATGACTGGAACCTGGAAAAACAAGGGTCCTGACGCCATTACATTCAAATGTTCTGAACCCATTGTCCTTTTGGGTATACAGATATTTGGCCCGCCATATGGCACTGAAATTTACACCGTAAATGTGGTAATCTTCGACGACTGTAGGAATATCGTTCGGCATCAAGATCTAACGATAACAACCGATAATTCCAAAGTCTATGACGTCATACTGAAAGACCCAATCATGGTACCTGCCTGGAAGTCATTCACCCTTCAAACAACAATACAAGGCTCGCCAAGTATTCGCGGTACAGATGGGGTTAAGTTTATGAGTACTGAAGGAATCGAATTCGAATTCATCGCCAGTAACAACAGTTTGAACGGAACTGATGAAACAACCGGCCAGATACCGGCTATCTTATTCAGCAAACCGTAACACTATTCACTCGTGTTGGACAGTTCCTTGTTAGTATAATAAATTTATTGCAATTTAAATGAGCTATGATCTGACAAAAGAGGATTTAATGCGTCCCCGTCATGAATCGTACCATGCAAGTCATCGTATCATAATGGATCCACGAAATCCATTTGGTCTGACAACTGATTGAATCATGAGGTAGGCTGGTCTTTGGACAAGTAGAAAATTGACCAATAGCATTATTATTATTATTTTTATTATTAATTGGTGTTTTAAGGCGCATCGACAGCTGTGGTCATTTAGCGCGCATGAAGGTAATATTTAGAAATGGAATAATAAAATGTTAATTTGATACTTAAAATCTATATTAGAGTTTTTATTATTATTATTAATTGGTGTTTTAAGGCGCATCGACAGCTATGGTCATTTAGCGCGCATGAAGGTTATTATTAGAAATTAAACAATAAAATATTAATTTGAAAGTCTATATTTTATTATAAAAATCTATTTCTTTTAGGTATTCTAAAATGTTATTCTGTTGTACATGTAAAAATAAATTTTGTAAGCTATCAACACTAAAATGTTTTGACCGTATACGGTCGAAATTTTTACAGTTTAATAAAATATGTTTTATAGTTAAAGGCTCATTACAGTTTATACATTGTGGTGCTCTCTCATTATTTAAAAGATGCACATGTGAAAACCTTGAGTGTCCCACACGACATCTTGTTAAAATTACTTGACTTTTTCGGTTACAATAAAATTCATATTTATCATTAAAATTTGGCTTGATTGCTAAAAGCTTGTTGTTAAAACATTGTTGCCATTTAATTTGACATTCAGACTTGATAAATTCATTTATTTGTTGTTTTTTGTCAGTATAAGGAATTTTTATGTTGGCTATGTTCATATTTACGGCATCCTTTGCTTCTTGATCAGCTATTTCATTACCTTTTATATTAATGTGGCTGGGTATCCAGCAGAATATTATTGACTTTGATCTACTTAAATAAACATATTTTCTGAAAAATTGTTGAATCAATGGATTTGGGTTATCAGGATGTTTTAAAGATTGTAAAACTGACATTGAATCAGAAAAAACTATGAATTTCTTGTTATTATTGTTTTGTATTGAACAGAGAGCAATGTTTAAAGTTACAGCTTCTGCTGAAAAAATAGAGCTACGATCTGGTAGTCTTATTTTGGCAGTTTCTTGCTTGTGTACTGAAGCGCAACCAACTTTATTATCTTGTTTCGAACCATCAGTATAAATTGAAATGTAATCTTTATACTGTGATTTGATTTCTAAAAATTTATTTTGATAAAATAATGGATTTGTAACTGATTTCTTATTTACGTTGAGATCAAAAATAATATTTGGTGGATCTATGGTCCACGGCTCTTTTACAGGAAGTTTAAAGGGCTTAATATTCTTTACATTTATATTTGATTCATCAAGAAGAGGTTCAACTCTTAGACCAAGTGGTTTAATAAAATTAGGTTTATTTTGAAAAAGTATTTTGTTTGGTGAATTAAAAATGTCATTGTAAACCGGATTCTTTGTATTTGAAGCCAGTTTAGTTACGTACTGTAAGGATAGTTTTTTCCTTCTATCATATAAGGATGGCTCCTGGGCCTCTGAATACAAACTTGCGACAGGTGACGTTCGGAAAGCTCCCAAAGCTAACCGAAGACCCTGATGATGAATAGTGTCCAACTTTTTTAGGTAGCTTTTCCTTGCAGAGCCATATATAATACATCCATAATCCAGTTTTGACCGTATTAGAGATCTGTATAGATTTAAAAGAGTTTTTTTATCTCCTCCCCAGTCAGAGTGGGAAAGTACTTTTAAAACATTCAAAGCTTTTTGACATTTAAGTTTCAAAGCATTAATATGTGGAATGAAAGAAAGTTTTTTGTCAAAGATAACTCCTAAAAATTTTGCTTGATCTACTATTGGAATTGGACTATTATATATTTTCAATAATGGATCCAAGTGCAACCTGCGCTCTTGGCAGAAGTGTACACAGTTTGTCTTTGTCTTGGAAAATTTAAAACCATTTTCTACAGTCCATTTCTCAATTTTGTCTAAATTATTTTGAAGCTTAGTTTCAATTGTTTTCATATCTTTGGACCTGTAACATATTAAAAAATCATCCACATATAAGGAACAGTTCACATCGTCATCTAAACATTTTACAATATTGTTAATCTTGATATTGAACAGAGTAGGTGAGAGGATACTTCCTTGAGGAACTCCCTGTTCTTGTTCATAGTCATCAGAAAAAGATGTGCCTACCTTAACTTTGAAACATCTATTTGATAAAAAGTTTGAAATAAACTTGGGTAGATTTCCCCTTAATCCAATTTTATGAATATCTTTTAAGATGCCATGTTTCCATGTGGTGTCATAAGCTTTTTCTAGATCAAAAAATATGGCAACTACATGTTGTTTCTTTACAAAAGCATTTCTGATAAAAGATTCTAATCGTACTAACTGATCTGTCGTGCTTCTGTTTTTTCGGAACCCCGATTGATGTTCCGATATAATATTATTGGATTCGAGGTAAAAATTAAGTCTATTGTTTATCATTCTCTCCATGGTCTTACATATACAACTAGTTAAAGCTATGGGTCTATAATTTGTTGGATTTGTATGATCTTTATTTGGCTTAGGAATTGGAATGATTGTAGCTTTGGACCAACTTTTCGGGAAGGTGCCTTGTTCCCATATAATGTTAAAAATGTTTAACAGAGTTTGTAATGAAATACGAGGTAAATGTTTTAAAAGTTGATAGTGTACTTCGTCTGCACCTGCAGCAGAATCGTGAGCATTTTTTAGAGAATCTTCAAGTTCTGATAGTGTGAAAGGTAAGTTGTAGTTTTCATTTGTATCCGTTTCAAAATTAAGTTCTTCCATTTCTGCTTCTTGCTTATGTTTTTTAAATTGTGGTTGATAATTTGCAGAAGAAGAGTTTGTTTTGAAAGTTTTACCCAGGATATTAGCGATTTCTTCTTTACTTTCGTAGATTTTGTCATCTACCTTGATATGCGAGTGTTTCATGGTTTGATTCTTTCCATTTATTTTCCTTAACATATTCCAAATGGTTGTCATGGGAGTTCTAGAATTAAGTTTAGAAATGAAATCTTTCCAAGATGATCGTTTTGCTTGTTTAATAGTACGTCGAGCCTTAGCTCTCATAATTTTACAAACATTTAAGTTTGTTTTTGTTGGATAATGTTTGAAACGTTTTAAACTGTCTTTACGTTTTTTAATAGCTTCTTTACAATCATCATTAAACCATGGCTTTTTCTTCTTAAAAGTATTTGTTGAAATCTTCGGGATGCACTGATTTGATATGTCAATTAAAGTTTCAGTAAAAGAAAGCATTGGATCTTCTGAATTTTCAAAATTGTCAATCAGTAATTTTTCATGGCAAAGAATATTGAATTTTTCCCAGTTAGCTTTTTTAAAATTCCATTTTGGAATTTTCTCATCTTCTGTTTTCTCAGTTTCTTGTATAATGATAGGAAAATGATCACTTCCATGAGAATCTTCACATACTTTCCATTCATAATCAAGGTACAAGGAAGGATGGCAGAGTGAAAGATCTATTGCTGTGAAAGAACCTGATCCAGGATGCAGGTATGTATGTTGATTGGAATTAAATAGACATAAATTATTCTCTGCAATGAAATCTTCAATTATTTTACCTCTATCATTGGTATCTGAACAACCCCATAATTCGCTATGTCCATTAAAATCACCACATATGATGTAAGGTTGAGGTAGTTGTAGTAAAAGATTTTCTAAATCATTTTGATCTATTCTTTTATTTGGTGGGATATAGATAGAGCATATTGTTATAGTTTTATTTAAAGATGCTTTTATTGCTATTGCTTGTAGATTTGTGTTTAAGTCTATCTTACGATGAGGTACCGTAGAATGTATTATGATAGAAGAACCACCAGATGCTCTTTGGCAATCATTATGTATGTAGTGATAGGAAGAATAATTGCGAACTTCCAAGTTATCATTGGGGGTTATAAAAGTTTCTTGAAGACAACAAATTTGTGGATTTAATAAAGATAAAAGAATTAGTAGTTCATTAAAGTTGGCTTTTAGACCTCTACAATTCCATTGTAAAATTGCGTTTTGACCCATTATACTTGTATATTGGGAGTTTGAATTTACTTAAAAGTTATTTGACTGAGGAGTCAATTTCCAATTCCATATCTTCTAAACTTTCAAATTTATTTGCCAGCTTAATAGGATCCTGTGACCCTTTCTTCTGTCTATTTGATTGTTGTTTATCTTTTTCTTTTTTATCTGGTTTATTTTTCTGGCTTTTATTTGGTGATGTAGGGCATGAATTAGCTCTAGAAGCTGATCTTGATCTACTAGAGTCTTTTGTTTGGTTAGATTTTGAACCTGTTTCAGATGTTCGAGGTGGTTGGACAGATGGAGACGTAGATTTGGAGGAAGGTTTAGCGCCTTGCTCAAAATCCACGGGATCATACTGTGTTCCACAAGTTCTCGTCTGAGGTTTTGCTGTTGCTGATTGAACTATCTTAGAGTACCTAGGTTCAAAAGCTGTCTCATATTGTTTTTTTGCCTCAAAGTACGAAATCTTTCTTATTGTTTTAATTCTCATAATTTCTTTTTCTCTTTTCCAGACTTCACAGTTGGTTGATCTTGCACTGTGATCTTTACCACAATTTACGCATTTGAAAGGTTTTTGGCAGATGCTAGATGTGTGTTTGGATTCACCACATCTATCACAGATTACTGCATCTGTGAGCTTGCAGTTGTCTTCGTGGTGTCCAAATTTTTGACAATTAAAACAGCGCAAAGGATTTGGGATGAACTGTTCCACTGGTACTGTACGATAAAAGATTCTAATACTCTGAGGCAAAGTGGTGGTGTTAAAAGTGAGGAGTAGTGTATTGGTTTCAAGTTGAACATTATCTTTTTTTATTTTGAATCTTTTGCACGCAACAACTCCTTGCGGTGCAAGATATTCAACAATTTTTTCCTCTGTTTCTCCTTTCAGTACCCTGTCTTTCACAATTCCTCTGGATTTGTTAAGTGAGTTGTGCTCTGAGACTGAGACTTTCAAGTTGTAAAACTTTTTCACTTTTAACAGAGATTCAACTTGACTTGCTCTTGATGTTTCAACAAGTAGCAGTTCGTTTTTTAATTTTTTGACTGATTTTGGAGTGCCTATTAAACTTTCTATTTGTTTTTCAATTATAAATGGAGATAGAGATGTAATGGGCTTTTCCTCCTCACTTTTGATAATCAAGAACTTTGTACTATTTAAGTAAGACGTTTCGTTTTCGTTATTCGGTCGGGGTCTTTTGTTTTGGGAAGCCATGATTTTGTCAGTGTAATTTCAATAGCTATGCGCTCCACCCTCCTCGGAGCCCTACAAGGGGACGTCTAATGGAAATGGGTTTCCTATTTCCGACGCCAGAGCTACATAGCTATTATACTTAACAAACCTTAAGCGAAGAGAAACTATAGGTCTATTAATTAGCCCATCAGCCGCCGCTTTATAAAGGAAAACAATGTAAAAGATAAGAAAAAAGAAAAAATCTAACCCGGTTGGTATCATAAGATACAAAGAAAGAATATAGATAAAAGCATGTAATCCTAAAAGCTAGACACGACCGAGCCGATTGAGACGGGTCGGGCCTAACCCATCCCTCTCGTCTATCCGAGGCCAGGGCCAAAGCAGTGTGTTGAGTGCTGGAGATCCCTGGGCACTCTCAACTACCAGGATCCCCTTTTCCGGCATACGAGATGCCACCCACGGCAAACAAGTGGCTTCTGAATCAAAGACAGAAATCTTTTATCAGAAGAAAGTTTGCTCAATGAAATATTTTCAATCAAGAAAGCTTTAGATATAGAGTGTTAGCATGATAACTTTAATGATTAGAGCTGATAACTTCGAGCTTACTAGAGTTCCCATTATAGATATCTACTTGTAGGTAAGGTTCTAAATACAAGTATGCCAAATGTTTCAAATTCTTCAAACATATAGTGCTAGAGATTGGAAAAGGTGTTGACGAATACAAGAACAAAACAGATGTTATACACAGATGTCGTTATACTCTTCGTCCAGTGTGCTACCCACTGGCACAGATGATACACACACAAATGAGCATGTTAGTATATGAGACAGGAAAGTGTATAGGAAAGATATGTTTTCAAAAAAATAAAAAAATAAAAAATCACTTTTTGAATGAAAAATTTGTTTTGGAAATCATTTCATCTTAATTTGTATTGTTCTTGAGCCACTTTTATGTTTTAATTTTGGGTTTGTTAATATTTTCTAGAAATATTTAATTGTATTGACTTTAGTGTTTTTATTTTCATATTTAGGTTGATTTTGTTATTGTTATTTTATTTTTCTAATATTTACTTTGAATTGAATTATTTTCGACCTGTTTTATTAATTTTTATCATTATCGGTCTCCTCTGTTTCTGGGGACTTTTACCACCCATATGCCACAGAGGCGAAGGCAGCCACCAATTTCTAAGGCCCCGAGTGGCGGGGGCCCTGTTAGTATATGAGACAGGAAAGTGTATAGGAAAGATATGTCTTCAAAAAATGAAAAAATAAAAAATCACTTTTGGAATGAAAAATTTGTTTTGGAAATCATATGATCTTAATTTGTCTTGTTCTTTAGCCACCGTTATGTTTTAATTTTGTGTTTGTTAATTTTTTTCTGGAAATATTTAATCGTATTGACTTTAGTGTTTTTATTTTCATATTTAGGTTGATTTTGTTATTGTTATTTTATTTTTCTAATATTTACTTTGAATTGAATTATTTTGGACCTATTTTATTAATTTTAGTTTATTATTATCGGTCTCCTCTGTTTCTGGGGACTTTTACCACCCATATGCCACAGGGGCGAAGGCAGCCACCAATTTCTAAGGTCCCGAGTGGCGGGGGCCCTGACCAATAGCAAAAAGTATCGACCCAGGTCAGCCTGGGCGGATTGCGCAGGCTGACCTGGGTCGATACTTTTTGCAGATGCATTAAACCTCCTTTTCACAGAGCGTGGCTAATTTTAATGATTCTGACTTATTTTCCATGTATTAAATGTAGACTTCAATTGTAGTTAAAAATGTTGTTACATGTTGTTGACCAGAGTTAAGCGCAGGATTGCGGTCGCTATTGATCCAAGATAAGACTGTGCGTTCTGTGCAGTCTGATCTTGATCTACACTGTCCGCAAAATCTATTTCGCTCGTCATAGTCAGCGAAAGGGTTTTAAATCTGACACCGAAACGGACTTCAAAAATGGTCATAGTTAAGCATCATGCGGCGGACGGAGTAGATCAAGATCAGACTGCTCAGGACGTGCAGTCTAAACGTCCTGTGCAATCAGGCTCCGTATTCACCAACCATTCTTAAGAACGTTCTTAGTCTTATTCTTCAAGATTTTCTGACTGTGAAAGTAACAGAACCTCTGATTGGCTAAACCATTTGGTTTAGCCAATCAGAAGTTCTGTTACTTTCACATTGACGAAATTTTGAAGAATAAGACTAAGAACGTTCTTAAGAATGGTTGGTGAATACGTACCCTGATGTTGATCTACGCCGTCTACAAAAGATATTTAAACGGCTATTGGCAGTGAAAGAATAAATGAGTTAAAAACTGGTACCGAAACTCTTCAATAGAAATGTCAACCAATTAGACAATGTATACATATTTTAGCTGATGATATGTGATACTAGAAGGGAAAATAATGCTTGAGGGAAATTAATGCAAACAAGCAATTTCGTTGAAATAACAACATTTATTCAGCATAAAACAGCACTTGCATGTGTATAGCCTACAATAATTATGAAACAATTTTATGCCCACATGCGCAGAAAACAAAGACCTAAACAGATTGTTATTATCTAAGAAGTATGAAATAATAGATGCACGATTGAAAAAAATAGTAATTCACTGCATCAACACCAACAGCACCATTTTTGGCTAGGGGCCAACGGCGGCAAGCCTTAGTAACCACGTTTCAGACTTTAGCATGAAAGCTGCAACCACTCTCAACATCATGTATAAATGCGCGCTATTCGCTGTCTCTGATTTGCTGGAACTGCAACTGCCGTTTCTTATTGGCTTGAAACGACACACCCCTAAAAACTGCCTTTCACCTTACGAGTTATTCATCCGTGATGTAAAATAAAAATTGAAAGAGGGGGTCTATATTTACCGAGAAAATGCCGAAGAAAATATATTCAAAGCAAAAATTTTTAACGGTGTTTGTTGGCGTGATGAATTTTAAATGAGAACGCTTAAAACAGAAAGAAATTCTCCCATTAATTTCACCAAATACTCATGCACAGCATGACACAACCAACATCCGTGTTTACCTTGGATCGTCGCTGTGTGCGCACCTTTGGACTCATATAGAACGTGTCGAAACCGACATTTGATTGATAAGACTTGTATGGTGTGTATCAACGTATGGTGTGTAAACAGACAAAACCCTTTACCTTGTCAGCATGTACAAACTGGGCGGTTGATGAGTCGGTGTTTTCCTGGTGCATGGAAATACCGGAATGGACCGGAACAGACTGGATTGGACCGGAATGGACTTCAAGATACGATGTAAACTCTTATAGCAACACTTTACTTATTTGACGATGGAATGGGGGAAAGCCTGAACATACTCTTGTAAGGGAAAATAGGAACTTGCAAGAGATAAGGTTATAATATCTCTGTCATTACTGAAGATACCTATTTCAAACTGGAACTGGTGTTACCTATCAAAAGGGAAACCCGTACAAGGACAGGTATCCATCAAAGTATTTTTCAAACAGTTATAAATGCCCCTTCTTGACTTTGAATGTTCAAATATTTTGATATTTTACAAAACTTTTGTCATTACTGTCATTACTGAAGACATTTACTTCACGCTTGAAGTAGCTGCTAACCATCATATTTACTTCAAACTTGGGTTTGTTGTTAACTATCATAAGGGAACCCATAAATCAGGGGCAGGTAAACATCGAAATATTTTTGACACAGTAATGCCCGGCCTATCGACTTACAATTTTCACTTAAAGCAAGTGCAGCCGAGCATAGGCATCCATATTTTTTTTCTTTTACTTTTTAACTGGAAATTTCATGACTGAATGCAAATTGCTTTACGCATATGTGCACTTTCCACTCGCCCCTAGCCATCAGTGCTTTCAGCGCTTTCATTATAGTCAGATCAGACTACGTGTCATGAGCAGCCTGATCTTAAGCCAAAATTACGGATAGGGCATTACTAATTTTAGCACCCATGAAAGGCCATCAGTGCTTTCAGCACTTTGACTATAGTCAGATCAGACCACGTGTCATGAGCAGTCTGATCTTAAGCCAAAATTACGGATAGAGCATTACTAATTTTAGCACCCATGAAAGGATAATATATTCGATGAGTTGTACTTTTTCGGTCATGATTTTCCCATAATAGATCAGTTTGTTTTGTTCAAGATCGGACCACTCTTCAAGCGTAGTCTGATCCCGAACAAAACTCTATGCAAGAATAACAAAAATTTTGATTGGTGCTAAAGGTTTGTAATGTTAATGATTACATAGTTTCTTACTAGAATATATTTTTGAGACTATAACAAGTAAAAGCGATTTTCATTAGAGATTCGAACTCTATTTCATACTTTCCGGTAGATTATCGAGAAATATCAGAGAAATATTTTTCGATATTTCATGGTTGTGACCTGTGAAAAATACCGATTTTTATATTCTAACTCTTTCATTAATGGTGGAAACAGTTGTTTCCGCGCACTAGTTACCTAGGTAAAATGCGCGTGCCTCTCAACCAGATGGAAATATGACGTAATTTACCCTACATTTCTCGCGCTTGACGTAATATTGTAATGCGTTGTTATGCGGAGGGGGTACGCCACGGGGAATAACCGAAAAGAACTGCACTGGATTTTGACCCAAAAAGGGTTAAAAGCATGAAATAAATAGAATATTTGTTTTTTTCGGTGAAAGATCGAAATTTATTTCATCGAGTGAACATCATCGGTAATATTTTCACGAGTGGCACAATCGAAATTTATTTCATCGTGTGAACATCATCGGTAATATTTTCACGAGTGACGCCACTCGTTACCGATGATGTTCACTCGATGAAATAAATTTCGATCTTTCACCGAAAAAAACAAATATCCTCTACGTATTTTGTCTGGTTGCAGCAAAAATAAAACGAGCGACGTTATTTAATGTCTTTGTTGACTTAGAACCCATTAGGGATTCAAATTTATTAATGATCGGCCATTGATAATAATATTTTTTCAAATATTGCTTACGTAGTTCATAGTATTTTGTGCAGGTGAGAAGGAAATGGTATTAATTTTCAACCATATTTTGATTACAGTGAGGGCAAAGTCTATTTTCTCTTGGAATATTTAACTGTCTGCCTAATTCTATAGCCAAATGATGGGAAGATAATCTGATCTTGGACAAAGCTATTCTATATTTGTCATTACTTATGCACTCCAAATATTTTTCTCTTTCAAAACTATGTTTATTGATACTGTATGATTCTAATATAGATGAATTATTTATATTTGAATACCATTTTTGCTTAAATATGTCAGTTATTCATTGTTCAATGTACTTAAAAAGGAAATCACTCTAATTTTGGTTAAGCCACAAATTTGTCATGCCAATTTCACCGAGTGTGTGTTTTACGTGATAAGTCCAATTAAGATTGTTATAACTGTTACTGGCGTCTGCATCTCTTTTTAACATAAGATAAACTTTTTTTACTAATGAAGTTCTGGTTTTTCCATTATTTTGATCCAAAATTTCATGATAAGTAATTTTCTGTTTATTTCCATAGGATATCTTCCTAGTTCGCCATAAAATCCATCTAAGTTGGTTGACTTTTTAACCCCGAGAATTTTTACCATAAATTTACAATGAATTAATTCAATACTTTTACTGAGATGATTTCCCCATATACTTGCACTGTAATTTAGAACTGAGCCGACTAAACTGTCAAAGAGACTGCATTTATAATATTTAAGGAAAGCTGATTGAAAACAACAAACAAGTTATGTAGTGCCAATTGGAAGTGTTTTGAGATATATTTTTGCGTTCTAGACCAACTCCCATTTTTGAACAAGTATATTCCAAAGTATTTAGAATTATCAACGACGTCCAAGACTGTATTGTTATGAATAAAATCAAAGGTAGTATGTCTTCCTCTCTCGAATATCATTATTTTAGTTTCGTTAGTATTGACTGTTATATTCGAAGTAGCACAGTACATATGTAAAATGATATCCGCCGCCGAAAAAGACCTTTTCTGATATAAACATAATAGAGGTATTGTGTTTTGCATGTACATGTGGCCTTTTTGTTATTGGTCCAGGATGAAATTATACATTAAGCCCCCTTTTTCCATGGCACAGCATTTAATTTAATAAAGAATATATAAGAGATCCATAATGAGATTATACATTAAGTCCCCCTTTTCCATAACATGGACTTTCATTAAATGAAAGCAAATAATGAAAATATACATCAAGACCCCTTTTTCCATGACAAGTCATTATATATAGAAAAAAATTGTATCAACGGATTATCCAAAGGAAGACATGCATGAAGTTTCATCAATTTTCGTCAAGGACTTTAGAAGATATCTGTCCGGGCGTGCGGACGGGCGGGCGAACAGACTTATTGGTCCATAATAAAATTATACATTTAGCCCCCTTTTTTCATAACATGGCATTTCATGAAATAAAAACAAATAACTATAGTCTGTGGCTTGTGATAAACAATTTTAATATGGAGTATTATAACATTTTGTCCAGTTGTTAAAGATATTGTCCATAAAGGAAAAATACACCAATTCCGCTTTTTCCATGACACGACATTTAATGAAAAAAAAAAAAAATAAATAAATAACGATATTGGCGGACTATCATAAGGAACACACGTATGAATTTTCATAAATTTTCGTCAAGGATTTTGAGTTAAAGAGATATTGATCCATAATGAAAATATACATGAAGCCCCCTTTTTCTATGACACTGTATTATATCAAACAAGAGCGGCAAATTGTCGCTAGATACGCCCGTCCCACCGCCAGTTGTCAAGGGGGTATAATAATCGTAAAGGGCAGGTAATGCAACAAACATGTTTACCAAGTCTCAAGTCAATTTGACTTGAGGTGACAAAGTTCCGTTCCAAACAAGCAAGAAATACTGTAAAAATGAAGATCAAAGTGGAATTACTCGAAATCCGCACTAGGTAGAGTTATTGTTCTTGCGCACTGTACTCCGTAATATTGCAACAAACATGCATACCAAGTTTCAAGTCACTCTGACTTGAGATGACAAAGTTATATTCTGGACAAGCAGAAAATGCTATAAAAATGACGATCAAAGGGAAATAACTCAGACAGCATGAGATAGAGTTATGGTTCTTTCGCATTGCACTCCATATTATTGCAACAAACACACATGTCAAGTTTCAAGTCAATCGGACTGGAGATGACAAAGTTATATTCCAGACAAGCAGAAAATGCTGAAAAAATGACGATCAAAGGGAAATAACTCAAAGACAGCACGAGGTAGAGTTATGGTTCTTTCGCAATGCGCTCCGTTTTATTGCAACAAACACACATGCCAAGTTTCAAGTCGATCAGACTGGAGATGATAAAGTTATGCTCCGGACAAGCAGAAAATGCTGTAAAAAATGACAAAGGGAAATACCTCAAAGACAGCACGAGGTAGAGTTATGGTTCTTTCGCACTGCACTCTGTATTATTGCAACAAACACATATACCAAGTTTCAAGTCAATCGGACTGGAGATGACAAAGTTATATTCCGGACAAGCAGAAAATGCTGTAAAAATGACGATCAAAGGCAAATAACTCAAAGACAGCACGAGGTAGAGTTATGGTTCTTTCGCACTGCACTCCATATTATTGCAACAAACACACATGTCAAGTTTCAAGTCAATCGGACTGGAGATGACAAAGTTATATTCCAGACAAGCAGAAAATGCTGAAAAAATGACGATCAAAGGGAAATAACTCAAAGACAGCACGAGGTAGAATTATGGTTCTTTCGCAATGCGCTCCGTTTTATTGCAACAAACACACATGCCAAGTTTCAAGTCGATCAGACTGGAGATGATAAAGTTATGCTCCGGACAAGCAGAAAATGCTGTAAAAAATGACAAAGGGAAATACCTCAAAGACAGCACGAGGTAGAGTTATGGTTCTTTCGCACTGCACTCTGTATTATTGCAACAAACACATATACCAAGTTTCAAGTCAATCGGACTGGAGATGACAAAGTTATATTCCGGACAAGCAGAAAATGCTGTAAAAATGACGATCAAAGGGAAATAACTCAAAGACAGCACGAGGTAGAGTTATGGTTCTTTCGCACTGCACTCCGTATTATTGCAACAAACACACATGCCAAGTTTCAAGTCAATCGGACTGGAGATGACAAAGTTATGCTCCGGACAAAAACTGGACGCCGCCTGCCAACCCACCCGCCGGCCCGCCCGCCATGGGTGATCCCATAATACGTCCCGTCTTCGACGGGCGTATAATAACTCAAAAATTAAGCAAGCAAGAGTTATGATTCATTTGCACTGCACTCCCCCCTAATGAGATCTATCCATCCATGAAGTTTCATAACCGTAGCTAGCATAGTTTTGGAGATATGCTTTGGACAAAATTCAAGTATGAATATAAACAAAGGGAAATAACTCAAAAATTAAGTAAGCAAGAGTTATGATTCCTGTGCACTGCACTCCCCCTTGATAAGATCTATCCACCCACGAAGTTTCATAACCTTAGCTAGTATAATCTTGGAGATATGCTCCGGACAAAATTCAAGTATGAAAAACAACAAAGGGCAATAACTCAAAAATTAAGGAAGCAAGGGTTATGATTCCTGTGCACTGCACTCCCCCTTGATGAGATCTATCCACCCATGAAGTTTCATAACCGTAGCTAGTATAATTTTGGAGATATGCTCCGGACAAAATTCAAGTATGAAAAACAACAAAGGGCAATAACTCAAAAAATAAGCAAGCGAGAGTTATGATTCCTGTGCACTGCACTCCGCCTTGATGAGATCTATCCACCCATGAAATTTCATAACCGTAGCTAGCATAGTTTTGGAGATATGCTCCGGACAAAGAATGGGGACGCCGCCCGCCCGCCCTCTCGCCACGGGTGATCCCATAATACGTCCCGTCTTCGACGGGCGTATAAAAAGCAAAAATAAATAAATAGATATCGGCGGACATCATAAGAAACACATGCATTAATTTCTATTAGTTTTTGTCAAGGATTTTAGAAGATATCTGTCCGGAAAGACGGACGAACACACGGTCATTGGTTCATGATGAAATTATACATTTAGCCCCCCTTTTTTTCATGACGTGGCATTTCATGCAATAACTATTGTCTATGGCTTGTGATAAACAATATAATCAAAGTGCTGTCAGCACTGTAATCGGTCGACACTAAATAACTACAGTGGTTTGAAATCACAAACCAAATGGCAGTTGTTTGAACTATGTATGGGATAGACATTTTATAACTGAGTCACGTAGAAACTCTCCGTCCCTTACAAATTAGTAGTTTAACGGAATGCTAAAGGTATATGTCTGCCAGTCGACAGCAATAAAACGTAGAATGTAAGTGACTATTCTGACCAGAAATACCGATTTTCAAGCTTTAGATATCACTCATCATGAATAACAGTACCTACCAACCTTTTATAAATGATTAAGAAAATATAAATACATGTACATGTATTCTTTTCTGTAACTTTGGCAACTTTTGAAACTATACTGTAACATATTGTCAGATATTATCAATAATATCCATATTGAATGATGGATATGATGAATAAGTCGTATAGAATGTGACTGTATTATGACTATCAAAGTGATTACTTTTGGCTGCTCGCGTTTATCTTGACAAATTGTCCTACCGTACGTTTTTCGGCTGGCTAAATTGTCCTTGGCAAGATTGTTCTGTCCAAAACATTGGCTGTCCAATTTCTTCCACATTACTTTCAAAGCATGTAGTATCTACCAAACCTTCAACCCTTAACCAAATGATGTAATTTTAGACTTGTCCAAAACGAAAGCATTTGCACATGACGAATGAAATGTAGACCAAATTAATGATGATTTGAATCGTTGAAATGGTAAAAAAAACATTGTGAGAAAAGGAGAAAACGACGGTTATTTGCATTTTTCCACAATGTTTTTAACAGCCTTCTTCCTCGGGGTCATCAGAAACGGGAAAGTTTGGTTAAAACACTCAGTTATGGCCTTTTATAGTCAGAAAAACAATATCCGAACATTACAATTTCAGTGTCGAGTTTTTTTTTCATATAAATTATACATAAACAGACAATTAAGATATTCAATATGTAAGTCTGTGATACTGATCTGTATTGCATTCAAAGGACAGTCTGATCTTGATCTTTTATTGTCTTCAAAAGCGACTATATACATGTCACTGGAGAACATGGGCTATTGTATTGAATCATTGTGATGAGCAAGAGCATCACTACAGTAAACCTTGTGCTTTTAATCTGGAATATGGAGAGGATGAGAGTCAACCAATATGCTGATGAGACAAACATGTTACTGAGAGTTTTACACTAAAGCCCTCAACTAATGAAAAAGATCTGAAAAGCGTGGAAATGCAGCCTAATTATTGCAGGGTCATTGCTGTCTTGACTACAATATCTCAAGTAATAGGAATAGCAGATCCAAAATTTGAGTGACTGCTTGTTCTGTGCAGTCTGGTCTGAATCTGGTCTGAATCTGCGCTCTCCGAAGAGGCTTTTTCCCTGTTCAGTTGATTCAGACATGGAGAATATGACGTTAAGTGAGTTTTTTGTGTTGCAGTTTCAGGGTTTTTTCCATCTAAGAAAATGCTCTGTTTACCAAATGACAAAATGTTGAAAATCTTTCAAATGATGAAAAAACGCTGTGAGGAAAAAGAGAACATGCTTAATACATGTATGCTGTTTTTCCCAATACATTTTGTGGCCAACGGTTAATAGACTGATTCCATTCTTAAGAATGTCATCAAAAAGAAACATGTTAGTGAGCGTGTAAAATAGTAGAGCCATAGCTTTAGGGAGAGGAAGATGGGTTATGAAAACAATTTAACCCTTAACCTGCTAAATAAGTGAAATGAAACTTTCAAGCTGACAGTAAAAACCCAGTTCTTTACTATTTCAAAGGGTTTTTTTTTTGTTTTGGAAAAAATACCTTCTAGTCGGACATTAAAGATACAAAATCAGACAGCATGTAGTATACAGTCTGATGTTGATCTACAATGTCCGGAAAAGGTCATAAATTCGCGCTTAGTAGCCCAATGTTTAATACATCCTATGCTGAAAGATGCATAATCAAATATATGCTGGTCAGTATTGTGAATGGACGTTCTGGTTTCTAAGGTTGAAAGCGTGGGATAACCAGACCATTCTGAAAATGTTTACGTAATGGCTTCTCTACTAGGGTAATAACTCTTAAACAACTCTACATCCTTTGTCCCACACTGCTTCACACGCTTCACCTCGCTTACATTAAACTACCAACGGCAGATTACTTTTTTAAACAGCTTTCACCACCAGCATGTACATCAGTTTGCTCCAAGGCAAAACAATCTAAATTTTCAAATTCTTTTAAAGCAATGTTTCCTTACAAATTCCGTTTCACTGCAAGTTTATCCTTGCTCGAGGCCAAATGACCTATCATCTTTTCAACACAAGGTGTCCTTACATAATCCGATACTCCTGGATTCGCTCTTGTTTCATTCATAAGTTGTTGCTTTATTACTGACACCATTCCTTATCGCTTATTAGGGTTAAAAGTTCAACGTAATAAGGTCACAACAGCTAGTATTAGTGTTATTAGACTGTAGGTAAAAGCTGTCACGAGTTGCAGTTAGATCAGTTTGCCCTCAGCAGACGGATTTCCGAAATTTGTGGTCTCTCTTATCGTCCGGCTCACGCCGACCGATTAAAACGCTCCATTCGTGATGATTTTATCATTTGACCTTCACGTGTGACCTTGACCGTTTACCTTCTTGAACAAATAGTTCAAATGACACTTCTTCTCTTACAGGAGGGCAACTGTGCCAAATTGTTTTGAAATCCATGGATCCATAAATGTAGAAGTTCTGGTCAGGACAAATTCAGAGGGACGCACTCACGCACAGCCGGACGCACAAACACCACAGCAGCATTGTGACAACTATGGGTCGCTCACCGCAAGCGGGCTCGATTATTATATTCTGAGTCTCAATATTATTATATTTTCAGCTATCGAAGGTGGCCGAATTACTGACATGAGTTAAATAAGTTGGCGGGAAGTTTAACCCCAAGGCTGCAAAGTGCGTGTCAAGAACCTTTTGCGGTAAAGATCAAAATCAGACTGCACGTCCGTGCAGTCTGATCTTTGATCTACACTGTCCGATAAGTAGACATCTTTCTCCTAAAATACCTTTCAAAAGTAAAAAAAAAAACTCTGTTTTTATTCTGGGCTTGAAAGTTTCATTTCACTTGTCTAGCAGGATACGGGTTAACCCTTAGGCTGCTAATCGCGACTCAAGGATCCTTTATGAACAGTGTAGATCAAGGTCAGACTGCACAGAACGTGCAGTCTGATCTTGGATCTACACTGTTCGATAAAGAGATATCTTCCCCCCCCCCCCAAAAAAAAAAAAATCCCCTAAAAATAACAAAATCTTGGTTTTAACTATCGGCTTAAAAGTTTCATTTCACTTATTTAATAATATTCTGTACCTCAGGGGTTGCAAGATGTAGGTTAGAATACTCGGCCTAACCCATCTTTTATCAGTATACCACACGTGATTACCTACCTTTATACTGTAGATATGGGGTTTCAGAGGTCAAGATAAGTGGGTGTATTCTTACTCATCTAAAATCATCAGTAGTTATACCAACCGCAAACCCACTCCCCTGAAAAAAAGAAAAATCCTATTTTGTATATAAGAACCCACGTGACTTGTCTAAATGGAGCAAATCGGGGGTACCCAAAAATTATGAGATGTGTGATGCATTGTACCAAGCAAATAATCATTTAATTATGGATCCATAAAATCCATGTTGCCTAACAACCGACTGAATCATGGGGTAAACTGGTATTTTGATTGACCAATAGCAAAAAGGTATCGAGCCAGGTCAGCCTGCGCGGACTGCGCAGGCTGACCTGGGTCGATACTTTTTGCAGGTGTATTAAGCCCCCTTTAAACAGATTATGGCGTATGTGTTGTTTTTGAAGAATGCCTTCTCATCATAAGTAAGTACATGTATTTGGGTTGACAATGTATCCTACAGACTATGACGAGGTTTTTCCGATATCGTTATCTACGGGTCTATTTATCACTTGCTATAAATTTTGTCAACGACCATGAAAACCGTGTGAAAGTACGAGTCGTTTCTCGTGGGCAATAGTACGCACACACTATGATCCAAAATGTCAAACACACTTGAAACTTCAGCTTTCAATTCTATTATTCATTATAATTTTCTTACTTCAGCCATGACAGTATATTTAACCATTAACTGCGTACCTGGAATTTGGAGAACAACCATATAAACTTTGCTTTCGTTGTCATTCATTTCGTCAGCTATTTTTATTATTCTATTGTCTTTAAAATGTTGTAATTAATTGATGAATGAAATATGTTTGAACTAAATTTCAGCTTCTGAAAAATCTTCACCAGTGGTTGGACTGGTTTTGATCATTGAAAAGAATTTGATCTACATAAACAAACAGGACAGAGATCCATTGGGTGACGCTAAAGTCTCTAGCATCGAAGTGATGGCTTGTTTAATCCTTGGGTATCTATTCGGCCGATCCTCATAGTCCACTATAAGTTGATTCTAAATAAAACGTATCGAGGATATAGGCCTTATGGTTTTGGGAAAAAAAAGCTCTATTTACATAACTCTTTGTATTAGATTTTGTATTGGAGTTTAAGGCCATTTTAACAGCGTAGGTCATATCATGGCGGCCAGTGACGTACCCATGTGTTTCCTAGCTTTTTCACACCAGTACTGACACAACTTTCTGTCAAAAGCCACTGACTACTTTTCTCACATGCATCAGAGGTGAGAGGCGAAAATTCGCTGTAAAGAAAGTTCGCCACAACCGGGTATCGAACCTGCAACTTCCAGGTCACGAGTCCGATACGCTAACCACTGAGCTACCCGGCCAGGCATAACTCTTTGTAAAAACTTTCGACACAAGGGCCCGTACTCACAAACAGTTTTAAGTTTATTCTCAGTCTTATTCCAGATTTGAAAAATAACACAACTTTTGACTGGTTAAACCATTTGAGCCATGCTCTGTGAAAATGGGGCTTCATGCATCTGCGAAAAGTATCGACTCGGGTCAGCCTGCGCGGGTAAGGCGGCCATTTTATCCCCCAGAGATCATTGATATCTTTGACATCATTTTATCCACTCGTCACAACTCGGCCGATTCCATACCTACGTCTAACCTCGTCCGTATCAAGGGGATTTCCATTTTGAAATACTTAAAGTCACATGATCTTAAACATGGCGGTGCCCTGTAAATCGATTAGTAACGGCAACAACAGCCACAGATATAAGCAACCTGTCTCTGATAAATGCCAACGTAAATATTGAATGAGTTAAAAAATAAATGTAAAAACTGTTTGTCATGAAAAATGTATTTAGAATGATTCCCACGGAAAATTGTAAGTAGTGTTTGCTTTCTAAGTCGAGTGTTACGAATTTAAGAAAGGTACGTTGTCTGCGCATGTCATATTCTTCGAAGATTCGACCTGTCTGCTTTGACGCATCACCCATCCCATATACTTGGGAAAAGTAGGGCTTATACCGAAGCTATTACCAAAGCCTGTAGGGGCTGTTTTAATAAATGGCAAGTGTATAGATTACATGCTAACTGAACATAGCTGAATGAATCGCACCAGGTAGCGTTTTATTGAGTAAACGTTTATTTCATTTTGAAATTCAAAGTACAAGTTGTAGTTTTGAAAAATTAGTCCGCTTCTGTACCCAGAATGCCCAAATTAGATAGATGTGTGTTTGTAGAATGCCATATAGCGGAAGATAATGAAGAAAGGTAAAGCGGTGAACTTCCGGCGAAGAAATGTACTGTGTAGGTGCGTATCAAGCTACGTGACACAGCCAAGGGACTTAATCAACGGATCGTCCGAAGTCTGCCGAATGCATTTTATCGTCACGTGAACATTAGTAACGGCCCATATCATCGGAACACCATCACGCCCAGATACATAACGTTGAGAAATACACACAGCGTGTGAGGATTACGGACTACGGAGTCTTTAAACCCAAATTTTGGTAAATTCTACTTTATTTTACGATGAAAATTCTGATAAAAGTCTGGTATTATGATAAATTTGAGCCATGCTCTGTGAAAAAGGGGGCTTAATGCATATGCAAAAAGCATCGACCCAGGTCAGCCTGCGCAGTTCGCGCAGGCTGACCTGGGCCGAAACTGTTTGCTTTCAGTTAATTTTCTGCGTGTCAAAGGGCCAGTGTATCTCATGATTAAGGGGGTTTTTAAACAAAATGAATTTTAACGATCCATAATCATGTAATGACTAGCATTAAGCCCCCTTTTGCCAGAGCATTACTCATTTGTTTGTTTCCTTTTTATGCTCAAATGGAGCTCTCTTCTTAGATTTTCGTCAGAATTTGGATTGCAATATTAAATTCATTTTGTTTATTTAGTTTTCCGACGTAATACAAAACAATCCATAGATTTAACGACCCTAAGATATAAGGCTTCTGAAAGCATTTTCGAAAAGGAGAAACTGCTGTAAAACAACGTTTTCTCTTTTTCCCATAACGTTTAAAGACCTATTAAACCTTTGGAGCCGAATTTAAATCGTCGTCTACCAATGTGCCATGGTCTGTGAAAAAGGGGGTTTAATGCGTCTACAAAAAGTACTCTCAATAATGAGACGCTACGGTGATTTTTTTTTTATAATTGGACATTTATTGTGCACCGTACCGTCTCAAATGATCAAATCCATCGTAAATTTTCTGATAGCAAAGATACAGCGCTGTACTGCCTTTCTGTTTCGTCGGTTTAATCTGTATTACAGCGAAATGCAATTAACTTCTAGTAACAAGCATGACCAAAGACAAATTATTAAACCTTTCATTATCTAGAGAGCTTGTATGAGTTTTTTATAATATGTAAATATCGGAAAAAACCTGACGAAGTTTATCGTGTGTGGCGGCCATTTTGTGTGTTTTCGGGAGCGTAAACAACTCGAGTAACAGATGAAATGAACAAGTTTTTTTCTTATGTTCAGCGTTTAAATCGACAATATTTGTATTTCAAACGAAGGTTATTGAATACACAAGCAAAAGGTATATTCAAATCCTAGTTTTGTGCTTCCTTCGTGAAATTACGAGAGTTCAAACTTGCGTACAAAATCTTTGCGGCGATTCCAACTGGTTTTTTTTTTATCGATCGTCTCTGTACCCAGAGGGCGACCAGTCAAGAAGTAACATCGCCTTTTGGGGCAGATATCTGTACTACTCCAAAAAGCATCGACTCTCGAAACTTTCTGCTGTTTGTAAATTTTCTCATGATTCAGTCGGTTGGTGGGCGAAATAGATTTTATGGATCCATAACTCTATGATGACTTGTTTGGCATAATGCGGGTACACTTGACAATCGTGAAAAAAAAAAATGGTTGAAATCGCCGCACATATTTTGTGCGAACGTTTAAACACTCAAATTCTAAGAAGTAGCCGACAAAACTAGATTTTGAACATAATTATGGCTCGCGTGTTAAATAATTCTTCGTTTCAAATACAAATATTTTCCATTTTAACGCTTGAAATATAAGAAAAGTAGTCTGATTAATCTTTTACTCGGGATTTTTATGTACCCCAAAATAGACACAAAATGGCTGCCTAACACAATAAACTACGTTAGTTTTTTGAGATTTATGTTATAAACGACTACTAAAGCTCTTTAGGTAATGAAACGTTTTATGATTTGTCGTTGGTCATGTATGTCACTAAAAATTAATTGCATTTCGCTGCAATACATATTAAACCGACGAAACAGAACGTCAGTACAATGCTGTAGCTTTTCTACCGGATAATTCACGATTGACTCGAGACGGTGATGTGCACAATGAATGTCCAAATGTGGAAAGAAACATCGTAAATTAAACCCCCTTTTTGCCAGACCATGGCTCAAATGCTTTTACTTTGGACATCTGGTACAGGGTTAAGGCCATGTACAAAAGCTACCACACCTACCTACATCTACGGATAGAATGTATGTGCTTTCAGAATGTACGATGAGTATTAGTAAGGAGCCTTTATATAATATTTGCTTTTTTCCGATCAAATCATTGCATAATATGTATGTAACTTACGGTGGCATGGAAAACAGAAAGGGGAAATTCGTCTCAAGTTATTTTTGTAGTATCATGACAGAATAAGCAGAGGGCCATGATAGCCCTGAGTCACTCACCTGAGCCTTTTTGACCCAGTACGACCCATTTTTAATATGTTCCGAGATACCAAGATAAACATTCTAGCGGAATGTAATGAGTATTGGACTGAAAATGTAGCCTCTAGAGTGCAAACAAGCTTCTTTTACTAAGATTTAACCTAGTGAATTAGTTATTGACCTGACGTGACCCATTTTTTAACTCATACGAAATATCATCAAGACAATAAAATGCACTGAATGTCATTAATTTTGGACGGAAAATGCCTTTGGAGTGCACACAAGATTTTTCAAATATTTGACTTGGTTACCTAATTTTTGACCTGACGTGACCCATTTTCCAACTGGTTCTAGACATTATCTAGAGAAGCATTCTAGCAAACTTTTATGAGTATTTGACAAAAAATGTGGTTTCTAGAGTGCGCGAAAGTTTTTTCAAAGATTTTTCAAGTTCGTTCGAAATACCATCTCTCACTCATAAGTAATTGACAGAAAATATGGCCTCCAGAGTGCAATCAATGTTTTTCTTAGGCATGACATGGTGACTTAATTTTTTACCCGACAGGAACATTTTTCTACCTTGTCCGAAATATCAATAAGACAAACATTTTTACTTACTTTCATGAGTAATAAACTGAAAATTTGGCACCTAGAGTGTACACAAGTGTTGCAAGATTTAGCCTGATGACCTAGTACTGGATTCGATGCTACCCATTTTTAAAGTCGATCGAGAAATCATCAAGACGAACATTCTGACCAATCTTCATGTGTATTGGTTGGAAAATATGGCCTCTACAGTGTACACGAGTTTTTTTTAAAGATATGACCTGCTCGCCTCGTTATTTTTTACCTTTCGTGACCCATTTTTGTACTTGTCCGAGATAGTATCAAGACAAACATTCTTACTAAGTTTAATGAGCATCGAACTGAAAATGTAGCCTCTAGAGCGTACACAAGGTAAACGACGGACACAACACGATCACAAAAGCTCACCGTGAGCACTTAGTGCTAAAGTGAGCTAAAATTATCATGATATCTGTAAAATAAGGTGAAAATCGCCAAATTCGCCATTAATATTATTCGGTCGCTGGTGGCAGTTCCGTACCACCATAGTAACTACATACGAGTTGGAAATATTTGGCCGTCGTTTATACGGGTCAGACGGTAACAAAAACATCAGTAAAAACATGATTTATATTTTTACAACACGAAAATCCAAATACCTGCCATTACTTGAAAAGGATTTAAATGATAACATTGTATCAACCCTCTTCCCTCATCTCTCTCCCTCTGCCTCTCTTTCTCTCTCTCTCTGAGAATATTTGATATCGTGCGAGACCGAAGGTCGAGATCGTAAGATGTCAAAATTTTCTTACGAAGCGAGAAGCAAATACAGGCACAAGGAAATTTACTACAACATATTCCTCTTATTTTGTACCCACAACTTTCAACGAAAAAAAAACTATCATAACGGCAGCAACTTATTTTTTAATGATGGCGGATAAATATTATAGCGTAACATTTTGTCCAATTAAATCGCAAATCACTACGTACGTCATTATCTTCCGCTAGATGGCATTCAACAAATACACATCTACATGTATCTAATATGGGCATTCTGGGTACAGAAGCGGACTAATTTTTCAAAACGACAACCGTTACTTTGAATTTCAAAATAAAATAAACGTTTACTCAATAAAACGCTACCTGGTGCTATTCATTCAGTTATGATCAGCTATCAGGTAACCTATGCACCGGCCATTTATTAAAACAGTCCCTACAGGCTTGGGTATAGCTTCGGTATAAGCCCTACTTTTCCCAAGTATCGGGGGATAGGTGATGCGTCATAGCAGATAGGTCGAATCTTCGAAGAATATGACATGCGCAGACAACGCTTCGTACGTATTCAATGCGTGACATACGTCATCATACCATATTTGGAACCGTATTTGACAGTGTAGATACGGATTTTTTTCTGTCCGGATATAAAATGAATTCATATCTATTCATAAAGAATGAGTCTTTTCATGTTGTGCATAATTTTAGCGACCACAAACAGTATAAACCTAAGGATCGTAAGAGTGCCTATCCTTTGTAGACAGTTTAAAACATGACCACAATGCACAAATCTATCTTGGTTTTGTGGTGTCTGCTCTATTACGAAGATATTTTGATCAAAATAACCCTTACAATGTCTCTTTGTTCCTGGCTGGAAATGTCAATTATGTTTATAAATTTGACGGTTTAATCCTTCGCCACACGATAAAAATGTACACGTGTCCAAATTAAAAGCATTTGCTGACGACCATTAAAATGTGGCTTAAATTACATACTTTATATTCGACAGAGAAGAAAACATTGTGGGAAAAGGAGAAAATGCTGGTTACCAGCATTTTCTCCTTTTCCCACAATGTTTTCAAAAGGTCATGAATTTTCAAAACTCAGTATTGTGTGGTAAAGGGTTGATCTTTTATCAGACAACCCCGAATTTTCACGACCCCGGTGAAGAAGGTTTTTGAAAGCCCTTTGGGAAAGAGAAATTACTGGTTACACACATTTTATCGTTTGAGCTATGTTTCACTTGTCGATTGCAAATGCTACCAATATAAAATTTTTAGAGTTCAAAACGTTCTGTTGTTAAAAAAAAAAAGGCTTAAAGTTGTTCTTGAAATTCTCCTTCAGCCACAATGCTTTGAAATAGGCTTATGTTGCAGGCGTTAAACAGTAGAGCCATGCTGGTTAGAGCCATACAGGTCATGCTAGTTATCCATATTCCGGATGGAATATATCAAGAAAGACCGCACAGAATGTGTACCGTCAATCTTGAATGTATACCGTCAGCTAGTTTAGTCAAGTCTAAAAGATAAAAAGCTGAGCTTTTAAAAGTGGTCGAGTTTATACGGGTTACCCTGAGAAAGCTCAGAAGTTTATGAAACTAGATCAATCTTCCAAATACGTGCAATCTTACACAACAAGAAGGCGTTTGTTGCTGTGATGATACGTGGCATATCCGGAGAATCATGCACATGTGGTTACGGCATTCGCCGTTGTTACTCACGGTATATTCCGTGTATTATCATCGTTGTCGTTCTAAGCTCGGCATGTTCCGTACACAGAGTATGGCAAAAGAAAGTGGGCGGACAAAGTTAACTCACGCGGATATGTAACCCTTAGGCTGCTAACCGCGACTCACTGACTTCCTGCAGACAGTGTGGATCAAGATCAGACTGCACAGAACGTGCAGTCTGATCTTAGATCTACACTGTCCGATTAGGAGATATCTTTCCCTATAAATTACAATTGAAATTGCAAAATTTGGGCTTTACTATCGGTTTGAAAGTTTCATTTTACTTATTTAGCGGGATAAGGGTAAGCGATCTGCTGTATAAACCTTTTTTTTTTAGGACTTTCCCTTTTTTTCCTCTTTTTTTCCCCCCATGCAATTAGCTTGCTAATTACCTTCCAATTAAGACTGCAGAACGTGACTTTAAGGATTTCCTTGTATTCTATGGTCAATCATGGACACTCATGAATCGTGATTTAACCCTTAGGCTACTAAGCGCGACTCACTGACCTGTTGCGGACAGTGTAGATCAAGATCAGACTGCACAGAATGTGCAGTTGACATCCGAAAGTAGGATAAGAGTTAGTGATCTTTACACTTAATTCTCCTTCTGTCACAAAGTTTTCCATGGCAAAAGTGGTCTATTGTAAGACAATGAAAGCCTTCTTAAGTTTTTTGTTTGTTTAATACAATATGTTGTGTCTCCATTATTGTGTACACGTGACGGTGATCATTTGACAAGTTATTCATTTACTAAACAATTCCGGCTTTTAAGGACCCTTGCAGTGAAAAGCTTTTGAAAACATAATGTGTAAAAAGGAGAAAATGCCGGGAACCAGCATTTTCTCCTTTTCCCACAATGTTTTTTTTTTTTTATCTATTTGGTCTAAAATTTTGTTATCTGCTTTAAGTTTAACGCTTTCCCAAACATTCCTGATATTGAACGATTCTGACGCAAGAGGCACTTGAAACATTGTTTGAAAAAGGAGAACGGTAACCAGCATTTTCTCCTTTTTTCCGACAATGTTTTTTTTTTTTCCTTTTACAGACACGTCCTATCATTTTAGCCATATCAAATGCTTTCAGTTTGGACGGGTCTAAACTTTTATCATCTAATAGACAAATGATCATGATAAAAACTTTGCAAGGTCCAAATGGTATCAGAATAAAGATAACATAATACTCAAGTCATTACGCTTTGCAAGTGTACTTGAATTCTGTGTCTGCAGTCCAATCTAGAAACATTGTGGCAGAGAACTATGCAGCCATTTTGTCTCGATGCTTTTACACCAATGTTGTTAACCTTTCGGCAGCTAAGCGCGACTCTTTGACCTTTTCCGGACCATGTAGATCAAGATCAGACTGCACAGCACGTGCAGTCTGGTCTTGGATCTACACTGTCCGATGACATATATTCACCATAAATACCTTTGAAATAGTAAAACTTTGGTTTTTACTATCGGCTTAACAGTTTGTAAGGAGTGATAGGTCATCACCCCTGATACAGGTTATCCAATTACTTACACTAGGAGTTTTTTACAGAACAGATCAGAACAGACATTAATTCAAACGTATACATGGTACATTGTCTTGTTGAAATATAAGCTTTGCAATTAAGATACATCCCTACAGCTAGAGACAAAAAGCGCTATTAAAACCTGAATGTGTGTACAATGGCTCAGCTGTGTAAACATAGATTACAAATATATATATGGAATATGGGATAGAAAAGCACAAGGGATTTGTCCCCATTTAAAACCGTACAACGATTTCTTGGAAGGCCTCCAAAACATGAAATGCATTTTCTATCCGTCGTAATCTGTACAATCTTGCAGCCATCAGGGGCAACATTTGGTAAGAAGATACAAGAATGATTATAGTTTCATAAAATAAGGATGAAATGGGTGAAAACTGGCTGAAAACTGCCTGGAAACGGGTACAGTATAGATGTGTCATTAATACTGTCACATGTGTATATATACACAATGAAGATACAAAACTGTACCCCAAAAAAGTGTTTACCTGTAGTTAACTTTTCTTACGAAGATATAACAAGAATTACAAAAGAAGAAAACTAAAAAATTCTTATTTCTAAAACAAGACTGCAAGGGAAAAATTACTATACCAAACTTGCAACGCAACACGAAAATTACTAGATATTCTTATCAAACATAACACTTTATTTGATAGTAGATATAAATATTTAATTCCTTTGTTCATTTATTTGAGCCGTGCTCTGTAAAAAGGGGGGCTTAATGCATCTGCGAAAAGTATCGACCCAGGTCACCCTGCGCAGTCCGCGCAGGCTGACCTGGGCCGAAACTTTTCGCTATTGGTCAATTTTCTGTTTGTCAAAGGACCAGTTTACCTCATGATTAAGTCGATTATTTAAAAAAAAGTGCCTCTTATGGATCCATAATTATGTGATGACTTGGGCTGGTATAATGTATGACGGTGATGCATTAAGCCCCCTTTTGCCAGAGCGTGGCTCATTTGTATGTTACTTAACATTATCGTCAAGAAGTGTCAACAGAAAACGAATCATTGCGTACCTGTTTGATTAAACTCTCGCCACAATCATGCATTCGTAGAAGGGTCGCAGTTTAGGACATGAACTACATATCGCTTCGACTGGCTAGCTTGCAGCAATCTGATTGGCTGTTTTCGGGCTTTTATGGTCAATCCAGACATCTTCAGTGCGGCTTAGCAGTACAATACATGAATTAAAATGCAGACTACAACCTTCCTCAATTCACCAAGAGAGAAAATGGTAACTGCGAATTATTATGTGCTGCACGTGGAACTAACTTGGCGCCAAAGTCGTGTTTTCTCATTTGATCAGTCAACTGTGACAGAAAATCAATAAATGGTACCTGGAGAATTTCACATGTGCTCGAGGAATTGGCTGTGAAATATTTACGCCCTAGACATTAAATTTGGAAAAAAATCAAGTAATTTTGGTGTTGCGTTACAAGTTTCGTACGGTATAAATGTAAAATAGATATTTGACATAATAAGGGAAAGGTGACCAAATAATCAAACCATGATAGTAAAATGAGACAAGGAAATTCTTTTAGTTTACCTGGCTACTAAACGCGCCTCGTATTTTACGCCCCTAAACTTGACTACTTTGGAAAATCATAGTGCGAAAAAGAGCAATTACTAATAACAAGCGAATGTTTCTTTTCTCTCGGTCAGTTTCGTCAGCCATGCGTTGTTGCTATCGTTGCTGCCATTCATTATCCTTCATTCTGTGATTAATGATTGATCTGGTGAATTGTATGGTGTTTAACGCCGTTTGCAACATTATTTCAGTTGTATCGTGGCCGCCATTGCACCTCTCCATGCTCTCCTGGAGTTTCATTTTAACAGTTCATCTTACAATATTCTTCCCAAGTCACTGGCTGCTTTCCCACATAACCATCGTCGAAACAATGATCAACAGTGAGATGGGCATGAATCCTGTCGCAATGACTATCATCAATCCTCAAAGAGAAATACGCTGAGGTAGGGATTCGAACCAGCGACCCCCTGTTCTCAAGTCCTACAACATACGCTGATGACTGCGAGACCGGGACTCGGAGTTATTTCCCTTGATTCCTCTCCAGTACCACATTGGTCCTGATAAGGTGTTTACTTGGATTTTATCCTTGATTTTCTTGCACTACTCAGAAATGTTCTTGAGATAATATTTCAACTAAATCTGGTTAGATTGTTTTACAAATCAATATAATACACATTTCTCTAATGACTGAGAACAAAATTTGTTTTAACATTACATGGGAACCTTGTATGTAATCATAAATCAAACTATATTTATCGCAACGTCCCTAAAGGAATCATGGATAAAAACAAAGGAAAACAGGTGAAAGGACCAATGTGTTATTTGGTTACCTTTAGGTTTTATCTAGCAAGGGAGATAATTTTATTTACAGGAATGGCCCTCATTATGTTACTCTTTTCGGCGTAGCTAAATGTGCTGGCTGTTGACCTACTTTTTGGCACTGATATAACAAGTGAACCTAGAAATTTGTAATCGATAAAATATGTGTAGACACGTTTATTCTAAGGGCCCCTGTGGTAAAAAATGCAGACATGTTTGTTTTAAAGGCCTATACCTATTTGCTGTAAATTTACGCCGTCTGTTTAAAAGATATTTCTTGTTTGACAATAAGCTGTATACTATAATTGGCCTTCAACACTCGAAAAGGGACATTCGGACATTTGCGTAAAGTGTCGTCTCGGATAAGCCTGCGAGACGGCACGTTACGACTACATTAGATTCTGTGCTACAGTAGACTTGGGCAAAACAGAAAATTACATAAAAACCGAAAGTGTCGTTTCGGATTAGCCTGCGCGGACTGCGCAGGCTGATCCGAGACGACACTTTACGTAAATGTCCGAATGCCCCTTTTCGCGTGTTACAAGCCAATTGTAACGAAAGAGAATGTTATTGTATACTTGGATGTATACGCGTGTCGAAAAATTTGCGAATTACCGCAACCATTCTTTAGACCATTCTTAGTCTAATTCTAGATTTAGAAAGTAACAGAACTCCTAAATGGCTAAACCGAATGGTTTAGCCAATCAGATGTTGTGATAGTTTTATATTTAGAAAATTCTTGAGAATAATACTAAAAAAGTTCTGAAGAATGGTTGGTGTTTGCTGAAATTATGTTTTTTGGTAAAGATACAAATTACACCTTACAGTGTAGATTCAAAACTAGGGCGTTTAAATTATGCATTCTGATCTAATCTGTAAGCCATAAGCTAAGCCAATACGATCGTTCTTCTTACTTAAAATTAATGTTATTCATTAACCATTTACCAAACAATTTAGTTTTTAGACCATGAGGTAGAGCATGAGGTAAAGGACTTTGGAAAACATTGCTGGAAAAGGAGAAAATGCTGGTAACCAGCATTTTCTCCTTTTCCCACAATGTCTTCTACCCTTTCAAAAACAACTTTCGATTTTTTAGCCACATTTTGATTTGTCGTCCGTAAATGCTTTCAATTTGGACAAGTCTAAAATTCGGTCGTTTGATAAGGAATCAATTCTTTCAACGCAAAATTATCATGAATGTACTATAAACTGATACAATTATAGGAAATCAAGACCGAAAAAGTACAACTTTTGAGTATATTATCCTTTCATGGCTGCTAGAATTAGTAATGCTCCATCCGTAATTATGAATTAAGATCAGACTGGTCATGACAGGTAGTCTGATCTGACTATAAAAATGGCGCTATTGATGTTGATGCAGTGAATTACTGTTTTTTTTTTTTCAATCGTGGATCCTTTATTTTATTTCATACTTCTCAGATAATCTATATAGGTCTTTGTTTCTACGCATGTGGGCATAAATTTGTTTTTCATAACTATTTTAAGCTATAAACATGCAAGTGCTGTTTTATGCTGAATAAATGTTATGTTATGTTACGGATTATATACTCGACCTCTGACGACATCTGAGTATACGATTTATTACAACTCTGGAATACTTTTCGGTGTAGCCGAATGTGCTGGCTTTTGACCTACTTTTTGGTATTGATAACGTATGAATAAATAGAAATTTTTTATTTGTCAAGAAGTAGATAGGTTTATATCGATGGCCTTTGCTTATTTGCTGGCAAATTCACGACGTCTATCTTATAGGCTTGAGTAGACAATAAAAAAGCGGACGGCAAAGATCCATTTGATCTCGATCTATGCTGTCGGCAAAAGCGAGTTGTTTTCGCCTGTGGTGTCAAAGGGTCGGTATAGATCCAAGATTAGGCTGCACGTTCTGTGCCGTCAGCCAAAGCCCCTCTTTAAACCTATTCCGCGAAAAAAGCTTAAAACAACAATTATGTCTGAAAAGTCAACTTTCAAACCGATGGTAAAAACCGAAATTTTGCTATTTCAAAGGTATTTTGGGGGAAAAGATATCTCCCGATCGGACAGTGTAGGTCCAAGATCAGACTGCACGTTCTGTGCAGTCTGATCTTGATCTACACGGTCCGCAAAAGGTCCTTGAGTCGTGCTTATCAGCCTAAGGGTAGAGGGAGGAAATAGTTTGTCGGGCAAAGGGTACAAATTTTGTTAACTGTATGCGCCCCGGTTAGATACTTGTAATTTGATATTGCCGAGGTGAATTTCGCAATGCAGAGAGCGCTCGAGTGAGGGACGTTTAAAATGTTTATAGAAATATTCAGATTTTAGATGGGTTCTTGGTTTATGGTTATCCTTTGACGAGATTGCCATCAGTATGTTTGAGCCATGCCCTGTGAAAAAGGTGGTCTAATACATCTCCAAAAAGTATCGATCCATATCAGGATGTACCTTTTGCCATTGATCAGTTTTCTGCATGCCCAAGGACCATTCTGCCTCTAGAACCAGCCGCTTGTTAGAAAAAAAGTATTTTATGGATCAAAATTTATGTGATGATTTGCTTGGTATAATGCATCACGGAGATATTAAGCCTCCTTTTGCAAGAGCGTGGCTCATATATAGATCTAACCAAAAATATAATCATTTAATCAACCATTTTATCGATGCAAGAAGGAAAGAATGGAAAAATCTGTTGGTTATTTCATGTTTAACACTTTACTAAAAGACAAAATTTTGTAATCTGATTGAAACATCTACAGACTACCATTTTATGAGGTTCAAATGATGATTTCTGGTTTTCATAGCGGGTAGAAAACTGTGTAGAAAGAGGAGAAAATGCTGGTTACTAACATTTTCTCCCTTTTTCAACATTTTTTAAACTTTCATCTTCAGAATCGTTTAAACTCGTGATTGAGTGGAAATTGGTTGAATACGTCATTATCAGCAGCAGCAATTAAAACAACAACAATAACGACAACTTTTTGATTTCGCAAATTTAAGCACTTTGCTGCATAAGAAAATGTTGTTCTGTTTACCAAGATTAAATCGAATCCAATCATGATTTCAGATTTCCACCAGTAATAATTATCACTTCATTGAACAATGACTACAATCGTGGTAAAACAACAGCCCATGGGCCAGCAGGGGATGCTGGTGGGATCAGTGGAGGGACACAGAGAATGGTCCACGGGGTTATTTGAATGTTTTACGGACATCAAATCATGTAAGTAGACCCTGTATATTGTATGTTCTATGTTCGAGCAAGACCACTGATCTCCACTGGTCTGCTAAGGAATTCCGAGCTTTTCATTGCTACATCACTGGACACCGTTACTGAAAATAGCATATTGGTGCATTGCCTCTATATCGTATAGAATACGATATGAAGGGGATGCAATAATTTGCTATTTTTTGTAATGGTGTCCGATAATCGAACAATGAAAATTCAGTGTTCGGTGATAGCCAATGGAGCTTCAAAGGCTTGCTGTTCAAGCAGTTACAATAAACTTGAACCATACTTTGGGCAAAAGTTGGGTTTAATGCATCGGCGTGATGCATGATACCAAGCAAGTCATTATATACTTATGGATGCATAAAATCCATTGAGTCTAACTATTGACAGAACCTGCAAGTTGGATGGTCCTTTTTGAAATTCAGAAAATTTCCAAATAGCAGAAAGTTTCGACTCATGTCAGCCTGCACTGATTGGGTATTCTAACATGAGTCGATAGTGTTTACAGATGCACTGAGCCTTTCACAAAGCATGGTTCATTTTTTCCTCCACCTGTAAACATATCAATTGGTTCACTTGAAGTGCAGTATATCATTCCTGAAAGCGAACAGTTCCCTCTTTGTTTCAAAACACCGTATGTCTGTTTGTCTGTCTGTCTGCCTGCCTGCCTTCCTGCCTGCCTGCCTTCCTGTCTGTCTGTCTGTCTGTCTGTCTGTCTGCCTGCCTGCCTGCCTGCCTGCCTGTCTGTCTGTCTGTCCGTCCGTCCGTCCGTCCGTCCGTCCGTTTTGTCTGGCCGACTTGGTTTCTCTCTCTCTCTTTCTCTCTCTCTCTCTCTCTCCTTCCTCTCTCTGGATAAAATTGCAAGATAATAATCGTATATTTTTCACGCATGACAAACTCTTTATGAATGTTGTATTTCAAAATAAATCTACCGAAATAAAATAAATTGTTAATTCATGTGAAGAAAAATATTTCGTAACCATGGAAACATGGGATGAAATTTCATTCTGTTTTTACTTCACCTTTCACCAGCACGAACATCAAATCTCCGTATTATCTATTGTGAACGGCGTAGATCAAGATCAGACAACACATAACGTACACTCTAATCTTTGATAGTCACCATTGGCTGCACGATTTCTAACTAAGATCACAAACTATTGACATTAATAAATGTGGTAGAGCTGAAGTTTAAAGGTGACATACAAAATACAAACTGATTGATTTGGTGGCATAAGAGTAGACCCTTCAGTCCTAATCCTGCAAAATAACTAAAATGAAGTTTTCATTTCGATAGTTAAAACCCAAATATGGCTATTTCAAAGTTATGTTTTAGTGAATAATATCTACTTATCGGACAGTGCAGATCAAAGATCAGACTGCACGTTCTGTGCAGTCTGATCTTGATCTACACTGTCCGCAAAACGTCAGTGAGTTGCGTTTAGCAGCCTATAGGTTAATCCTATCCAAATAAAACATGGCTCATATAGCGGGAATTGTTTTTGAAAGGTTAGAAAATATTGTGGAAAAAGGAGAAAATGCTGGTTACCAGCATTTTCTCCTTTTCCCACAATGTTTTCTAAAGCCCTCTTTCTCAAGGTCGTTAAAACTCTGGATTGTGTGATAAAGATTTAATTACTTGGCATTTTCTGTTCGTTTAAAATACATAGTAGAAAGGCTGGTAAGCGCAGCAAAATACGCTCTTTGCAGACATTGTAGCTTCAGATTAGACTGCACAGAACGTGCAGTCTGATCTTGGATCAAAACTGTCCGACAAGATTGGATTGTTTCGACGTAAAGAGTTTCAGGTGAAATCCCAAATATCAAATTTTGTGGTCTACCTAATGTGGCTAGAAATGTTTGTTTAATTAAATAATGGCCCAACAGCAGCCAATAGTAAACAAAGTGTGTGTTAAAATTTATTTAAATTTGAATCGTTCCTTTAAAAGTAAGGCAATTATTGTGTAGATGACAATCTGTTATTGTACGGTCGGTCCAAGTGTTAGTCGCTGGTAGAAAAATAAATATTAAAACCAGGGAAATAGTGAATAAAAGGTAGAGCAACCTGGCAACTTTTGATCTACCTTTACAATTCATTTTTCTGCCAGCGACAAACGCTTAAGCCAACCGTACAATAACAGACTGTCATCTTCAAAATAAGTTCCGTGCTTTTAAATTTCAAATGCTACAAACACCTGGACCGATCGTACAATGACAGATTTTCATCTTGACAATAATTTCCATGCTTTTAAGTTGTAATGTTAAATTGTTATGTTAAAATTCAAATGGGTTTTAACATCCGCATTGTTTACATATGGCTGCTATTGGGCCTTTAGGCAATCGAAGGGCGGGTGTTACAACGGCAAGACTTCATATATTTGGGTTGGAGTATCTCACAAAAATCTAACTGGGTAAATTTAAGATCAGATTGCATATATCTATCTTTGCAGGCTGATTGTGGTCTACACGCTCTTCTACAGTAGATCTATATTCGGACCGTGCACTGTGGAAAGAGGGTTAAATCCATCTGCAAAAGGTATCGATTCAGATCAGCCTGCGCAGTCCGCGCAGGCTGACCTGTGTCGAAACTTTTTGCTTTTGGTCTTTTTTTTTTTCGCATGTCCATAGACCTTTCTTCTTCCAGATTCAGTCGTTTGTTGGACAAAAAGGATTTTATGGGTCCATAATTATGTGATGACTTGCTTTGTTTGGATCCATATGCCGAACCCGGTAGCTCACTCGGTAGCGTACAGGACTCGAGAACAGAGAGTCGCTGGTTCAATCCCCAGCTCGGCCAATTTCTTTCCTAGGATTGATAGTTGTCATTGCAACAGGATTCATTCCTCTCTCACCGCTGACCATTGTTTCGACGATGGTTATGTTGGAAAGCAGCCGGTGGCTTTCAAAGAATATTGTGCGGAGTACTGGTAAAAAAGAAACTCCAGGAACGCATGGATAGGTGCACTGGCCGCCATGATATGACTGAAATAATGTTGAAAACGGTGTTGAACACCATGCAATCAATCAATCAGTTGGGTCCATAATTATGTGATGACTTGCTTGGTAGGATGCATCATGAAGATATATTATATTTCATGTGTCTATTTTTAGAAATGTTATGGGTAAAGAAATGTCGTAATTTAAGCTGGGGGGAATTATTTCCCCCACTCGTCACAACTCGGCCGATTCCGTACCTACATCTAACTTCGTCCATATAACGGTCGTTTCCATTTGAACTGCGAATCACGTGATCTTATACATTGGCGCGCCACTGTCAGTCGTTTAGCAACGACATAAACAACCTCGATGGAGTTATTCACATCTGTTTATCTGTCGGTGAAAACTTTAATTGGAATTGATAAATAATGAATGTACGAACTGTTTGCCAACTCAACTGAAACATAGTTAGAAAGATTTCGATAGAAAATTGAAACTCAAGTTTTCTTTTTTTAAGCGAAGCCTTACAATTTTCAGAACGGTAAACCGGCGTATTTCCGGATATGTATCGATCTGATGCATATTAATCCACCAGATACAGCCGAGGGATATGATGGCTCCCATCACCCGAGGTATGCCGAGTGTTATTTCCCCGTCACAGTGAATATTTTCCTCCTGCCGAAAATCTGGAACTACTTTTTTAAGTTTTTTAAGTTTTTAAGTTTTAAAAGTGGCATTCGTTGACAAAATAATCAGGGGAAATATAATATATAATTTATTTCATCAGCTTGTGGTTAATATTACGGCACTCGTTATTTTCGCGGACCTTTCCCTTTTTCGGCAAATATTTCCCCATATTAACCACAAGCTGATGAAATAAACTCTATGTATTTAACCCCCTTTTGCCAGAGCGTGAATCACTTATAAATAACATGTTAACCCTTATCCTGCAGAATAAGTAAAATGAAACTTTCAAGCCGGTAGACAAGAAAACAAAATAATGCTATTTCGAACTTATTTTTCGGTGAAAAAATATCTCCTTATCGGACAGTGCAGATTTAAGATCAGACTGCGCGTTCTGTGCAGTCTGATCTTGACCTACACTCTCCGCAAAAAGGTCATTGAGTCGCGCTAAAAAGTCTAAGGGTTTAGAGTTGGGGACTCAAAAACATGTACATGTCATTATTTCAACAACACCGGCTGTGGTTTCATTTCCGGTTGGGATAGATTGACTCTTTACAAGCCGACGACATTTATAAATTTGTCCAAAGACAAATTAAATTTGGTTCAAATCACACCAACTGTCTTTGAAAGGATAGAAAACATTGTGGGAAAACGAGAACATTCTGGTCACCAGCATTTTCTCCTTTTACTACATTTTTTTTAAAGGCCTTTTTGCTACGGGTTGTTAAAACTCGGAACTATTGTAAGGTAAATGTTTAAGTCATTCTATATGTCAAACATATAATTTCGACCCATTTCGTCTACTGAATATCATATTCCACTGAAACGCTGAAACATTTTTCATCTTATAGGCTTGAATAAACAAGCAGACGGTATAGCTCCAAGAGCAGACTTTAAGATCAGACTGCATCTTCTGTAAAGTCTGATCCTAACCTATACCGCCTACAAAAGCTCTTGTTTTCGTGTTTCCGCCTCTGGCTCTGAAAGTTAAACTCACTCACCTCTGTGGTAGGGCGACATCAGTAGCATTGGAGGAGAATCGAGATCAAAGTGCATAGAAAGTGCAGTCTGATCTTCAATCTGAAACTGCCCGATAGCCTTTTTTTTTTTTAATTCTAAACTGTGAATAAAAAGTAAGATTTATTTGCAAAGGTTTTGTATTTTCAGCTCAAAAACACGGAATCATTTAGGTATAGCCGATAGCTTTTTTTTTAAATTCTAAACTGTGAACAAAAAGTAAGATTCATTTGAAGAGGTTTTGTATTTTTAGGTCAAAAACGCGAAATCGTTTAACTCTATACCAAATGACAAACTTTTAGACCAGGCCAAATTCAAAGCATTTGCATTCGCCAAAATAAATGTAATTCAAAATTAGAAATTTGTTTTGGGAAGGCTAGAAATCATTGTGGGAAAAGGAGAAAATGCTGGTTACCAGCATTTTCTCCTTTTCCCATAATGTTTTCAAAAGGCCTTTACATTAAGGTCGTAAAACTCGGGATTGTTTGGTAAAAATTTAAGAATATTGCAGCAACAAGTTCTATCCTTTCGACGTGGAATGCGATTTTACTTGGTTTTTCGGTATATATTTATAGGTATCAAACTGCACTGAACTGCAGCCTGATCCTAGATTTACAAGTTCTGTTAAAACTGATTTTTGTTTGTACAGTGTTTAACGCCGTTTTCAGCATCATTTCATGTAGTGTCAGTGGTTGTGATGTACAGCATCGGCCTCGTAACCATAAGGTCCCGACTTCAATATCCGGGAGCGGGTATCAACTTTGGGATTGTTCATTGGCCCACACATTCGGCGCGAATACTGGTGCAGTTCCCAGGAAGCAGAATCGAGAGAGATTAGTATAAGTTGTAAGAACTTGTTTCTCAATCGATGTAAAATAAATATGTTTAAAACCCAACATTATATATGATGTATCGCGGCGGCCATTGCAACTATCCATGTTTTCCTTGTGTTCTTTTCACCATTACTTCGCAAAATGTTCCTTCCAAGCCACTGGCAGCTATCGAACAATGATCAACGATGAGAGAGGAATGGATAATGTCGCAATGACTTTCGCCAATCCTCGGAGAGAAATTGACCGTACTGGGGATTCAAACCAGTGATCACATGTCCTAAAGTCCTGTACGCTACGGACTGAGCAACTGGGCCCGGCCCTACTATTTATATATGAGCCATGCTGTGTGAGAAGGGGGCTTAATGCATCTGCAAAAAGTATCGACCCAAGTCAGCCTGCGCAGTCCGCGCAGGCTGATCTGGGCCGAAACTTTTTGTTTTTGGCAAGTTTTCTGCATGTCAGAGGACCAGTAAACCCATGATTCAGTTCGTTTGTTGAACGATTTTTTTCATGGATCTATAATACTGTGATGACTTGCTTTTTTGGTATCATGGAGATGCATCAAGCCCCCTTTCCACAGAGAATGGCTCATTGGCGTGCAACACGTGAAAAGGGGCATTCGGACATTTGCGTAAAGTGTCGTCTTGGATCAGCCTGCGAAGTCCGCACAGGCTAATCCAAGACGGCACTTTACGACTATATTAGATATTGTGCTACAGCGGACTTGCGCAAAACAGAAAATTACATAAAAAGCGGAAAGTGTCGTTTCGGATTAGCCTGCGCAGGCTGATCCGAGACGACACTTTATGCAGATGTCCGAATGCCCCTTTTGGCGTGTTGCACGCCATATATGAGTTATTTAGACAGGAAAACAAACCCTTCAAATTACAATGTCTGTGTTTAGTTTGTACCGACTCAACCCTTAACTCTTTACCAAACGACAAAATTTTAGACTGGTTCAAATTGAAAACATTTGCAGACGACAAATTAAAGATGGCTCAAATGCTGGAATTTGTCCTTCCGAGAGTAGAAAACATTGTGGGAAAAGGAGAAAATGCTGGTTACCAGCATTTTCTCCTTTTTCCACAATGTTTTCAAAAGACTTCTTTCCAAGGGTCGTTAAGACCCGGGATTGTTTGGTAAAGGGTTAACCTGCTAAATACGTGAAATGAAACATTCAAGAAGATAGTAAAACCCATAATTTTGCTATTTCAAAAGTGTGTTTTGTGGGGTAAAATATCTCCTCATCGGACAGTGTAAATCCAATATCAGACTGCACGTTCTGTGCAGTCTGATCATGATCTACACTGTCTGCAAAAAGTCCTTGAGTTGTGCTAAGTAGCCTAAGATTTAAAACACTAGCCTATCTATTTCTCTTATTTTGCGTTTAACCCTTGAGCTTGATCTTTGATTAACAGTCTCCGTTATGTCGTATTGTTATTTCACCCTTGAAATATTGCCATTTGAGTTTCTTTTCTTGATAAGAAAGTATTCCTCTTGAATAATAAGCACTCCGATTGTTAATTCTATGCCACACGACCGAACTTTGGACTCGACCAAAATCAAAGCATTTGCAGACGACAAAATAAATGTGGCTCCAAATATTGGATTTGTCTCTAAAAGGATAGAAAACAGTATGGAAAAAAGGAGAAAATGCTGGTTACCAGCATTTTTTCCTTTTCCCGCAATGTTTTCAAAAGCTCTCTTTTGCTGGGTCGCCAAAAAGCGGGCTTGTTTAGTGACGGGTAACCTCGTTAAGCACATAACGGAGCTTGCAGTCTTAGCTGGTATCGCGGATATTGTACGTATATAGGTCAAGTTTAGGAAGCACAAAAAGACGTTGTCTGCGCATGTCATATTTTTCGCAGTATTTTAAAAAAATGCCACCTAGCCGGGGATAATGCCCAAGAATGTGGCAGTCTGATCTCTGATTTACAACATCCGCTTTATTACGAAATACTCTGGCAAAACCAAACCATGAATACGCAATATAGGTTCTTTTTTTAGACTGGACATGCATTTGCATTCATTTATCAATTTACCGTTTACCACACAATCCTAATATTTAACGTACCTGAGGAAGGAAGCTTTTAAAAAACAGCATTTTCTCTTTTTTCCCACAATGTTTTCTGCCATTTCGCAGATAATTTTCATCACTTGAGCCACATTGAATTTGTCGTCTGCAAATTTGTCCAAATTTGACAGGTCTAAAATTTTGTGGTCTAGCAAAGAGTTAAGTGCTCTATTTTAAGAGGGTGACTTCAACTCACGTTTAGCTGCTCAAAGTTGAAGAGGCTAGGCTATTTTAGGTCTTTACTAAACGACAAAATTTTGGACTCTTCCAAATTTGAAAGCTTTTGCAGACGATAATCAAAACGAGACTTCATTAATTGGATTTTCCTTTGAAAGTGTAAGAAACATTGTGGCAAAAGGAGAAAATGCTGGTTACCAGCATTTTCTCCTTTATCCACATTGTTTTCAACAGCCGTCTTCTCTAGGATCGTTATAACGTGTGATTTTTTTTTTGGTAAAGAGTAATAGAATTCACTTCTTTCCTAATCAGGCGCAACTTGTTTCTTCTGCAGCTTGGCCATTCACAACCATTGCGACACATGAAGCAATTTCTGTACGGTTGTACATTAGAAACATTTTTTTTAAAACCTACCCAGGAATGTAAAAAAAAATTACGACGAAGTAACACCGAGGAGGAAGGCTTTTGAAAACATTGTGGGGGAAAAAGAGAAAATGCCGGTAACCAGCATTTTTCTTTTTCTCACAAAGTTTTCTTCCCTTTTTTTCAGCCAAGCTTTCGATCATTGTATCCAAACGTAATTTGTCGTCTGTAGTATCCTTCTAACTTGTTACCAAACGACAAAATTTTGGATTTGTCCAAATTGAAAGCAATTGCAGACGACAAATTAAAGGTTGCAAAAATGACACAAGTTTTACTTGATAGAGCAGAAAACATTGTGGGAAAAGGAGAAAATGCTGGCAGCATTTTCTCCTTTTCCCACAATGTTATCTAACGGCTTCTTCCTCAGGGTCGTTAAAAGTAGGGACTGTGTGGTAAAGAGTTAATATGAACAGATTAAGAATTTTTGTTTGTTTGGTGAAGAGTAAAAATTTGTACTTTAACAGAAAGGACTTAGTTTGTAATATACTCAGTTCCATAAATAAGTGTGCACTTAATTTTCTTTTATTTCTCGTCGCATGTTTTACTGAAGACCAACAAATTTGGTATCATACTTTAGTTCCGAGTCTGTAGAAAATGCCAGGCTAATCAGATTTTGACTAACAGAAAGTTTAAGTTAGGTTTTTGCAGTTTAACTGAAGGTGGTGCTAAAATCAAAGTTGCAAAAGTACTCAAAGACTAAGGTAACATTAAAGTTACGTTTTGGCCAGCGCTTTCGTTCAGGAATGGAATAACATTCCTGATGCAATGATTTTACGTTATGTAAGGTCTATGTGACGTCGAATAATTGCCTGTATCGACAGCAGAGGTGGCCATACAAGATATTGATTGAAAAATTACAGGAACTTTAAGAAAAACCTAACTTTAATGTTACCTTAGTCTTTGAGTACTTTTGCAACTTTGGTTTTAGTACCACCTTCATTTAAACTGCAAAAACCTAACTTAAACTTTCTGTTAGTCAAAATCTGATTAGTTTCTACAGACTCGGAACTAAAGTATGATACCAAATTTGTTGGTCTTCAGTAAAGCATGCGACGAGAAATAAAAGAAAATTAAGTGCACACTTATTTATGGAACTGAGTATATTACACATATCGACTTATCATAAAGCCGTTTTCACTTACCAATCAATATACTGTTCCAAGTTTTAACTCTAAAACTTCTCATCTGATTTGCTGAAATCTGAGAACAAAAATTAATATACGAATTAGGAACGGTAAGTGTACTCGACACCATATGTCTATGCAGCGTACACGTTATTATCGCCAGTCCGATAGAGAGTTATCTCCCTTTGAGCATTATAGTACATACAGTACATGACAAGAAAATGCCGTGCAGTGACAAGTCTGGCGAGACAGCACGATATAATCAGAACTCACACAACGTGCGCAACGTAGAGCTTGTTTAACTGATCCATACTGTACATGAAAATGAGGAGAATAAAGCCTGCGCAGGCTGATCCGAGACGACACTTTACGCAAATGTCCGAATGCCCCTTTTCGCGTGGTGCATGCCATATATCAGACACTGCATCGCAATGAAATGTGCTTCCGTTAGTACAGATGCCCGTGTTTGACTTTACTTTTTTTTAATGAGCCCGCCCGAGTAGCTCAGTGGTTAGCGTATTGGACTCGTGACTTGGTGGTTGTGAGCTCGATACCCGGTTGAGGCAATCATTTTTTCCGGCGATATTTCACCTCTCACCTCTGATGCATTTGAGAAAGTAGTTAGTGATTTAGAAAGAAAGTTGTGTCAGTACTGGTGTGAGAAAGCCAGGAAACACATGCGTATGTGCACTGATCGCCGTGATATGACCTAATCTGTTAAAATGGCGTAAAACCTCAATTCAATCAATCAATCAATTTTATAATAATAATGGCTCGCAACACGCGAAAAGGGGCATTCGGACATTTGCGTAAAGTGTCGTCTCGGATAAGCCTGCGCAGTCCGCGCAGACTAATCCAAGGCGGCACTTTACAACTACATTAGATTTTGTGCTACAGCAGACTTATGCAAAACAGAAAATTACATAAAAACGAAAAGTGTCGTTTCAGATTAGCCTGCGCGGAGTGCGCAGGCTGATCCGAGACGACACTTTACGCAAATATCCGAATGCCCCTTTTCGCGTTTTGTAGGTCATATTATGATGCCATTGATTTTTGTTTACGCGTGGTCCCGGTAGTATAATGGCACTTGATAAACCTTTCATTAACACTATATTATTGCCTGTTTTTTTGGGAATACAGGTTTGAAACCTAGAACCGTGATGAGATAATATAAACATTATTGTGTCGGGTTTTTGAATTATCTTGTCATTGTATTACTCGAACAAATTGACATGAAATAAATGACCTCTATTACCATATATTACACACTTGAATTACTGTCCAAACTAAGCTTTGGCAAATGTCGTCTGCACTCGGAACTATGTGAACGATTTTCAACTCTATATGCAGCTAACAGATTTATCTTGTCTTTAAAGAACAATGAAAATACCTGAAATAAACATGATTTTGTTGGGTTAAATTGGTAATATGTGGCGGGAGACATAGATCTAAGATGCACTTTCTGTGCAGTCTGATCTTGATCCATGTGATCTGCATAAGCTGTCATATTTTGACTATGGCACAGTAAGGGTCAAACCCAAAGTTTACCGTTAACAGAATTTCCGTACCGTCCGATTATACCCGACGATATAAATATTCACTCTATGATTATTCTTTGCATAAAGGTCAATTTCAGGTCATTTTGTTCGAGTAATACGTGATTTTAAACACAAACAATAATTGTGGCGCCGCATGAGCGGCGGCACTATATGTTTAATCGCTTTTGAAAAGTGCCTGTGGAGGTAGCCATAATAATTATTGTTTACTATATGGACTGGTTCAGTGTTTTTTTTTTATAACATACATTTAAAAAATACGGTATTTTCATTACCAGATCGAGCCCGTACCAACTTTGTTTTTCTATTTGGACTGATTTTTTTTTTAACATGTAAAATACCGTACTTTCATTGCCAGATCGATAAAAACCAGATCGTAACCCAGATGGCCCAGAGTTTAAATAGTTGTCATGTAGTATCGCCACGTGGACCTCTACGAAGTTTGTTCAAGTGATGCTCTTGGCGTAAAAAATTAATCCGCTGTAATGTGCCCTATTTCAGAAACAACTGATTTGCGGCGCCAATGATGTTATGCATCAATATTTTCTTGTGATACCGTTGATTTTTGTTTACACGTGGTCCCGGAAGTAGGCTTAAACGCGCCTTTAACTTGAAGAGTACTTCCAATGGAAATTTTAAAAAAATGTACTATAAATTACAGGTATCATGGGATGGTGCTGTTTGCCATGCACATTGTGCAACATTTCAAGTAGACTGGGAGATTGCGCGTGCATGCCCTTCTGTGTCCAGGGATCGAGCATTGTACTCAGGACAAGACTTAGGACCCTCGGAGGGATTCATGTGAGATATTGTCCTTTTTTCCATTTTACTTTTTGTTCTCTCCCTTGTTTGTTTATCCCTTACAGGCTTCTAAAGTTAAAAAAAAAAACACGAAGATTTTCAGTTGAAAGTAAAAACTAACATACTACGATAGATCTAGATTATTAGCAGGAATAAACCCACCGAATCAAACAATATAGATCCGAGATCAGACTGCACGCACTGTTTAGTCTAATTTTGATCTATGCTTTCCGCAAAAGACACTCTTTTCGCCTATGGTGTTGAAAGAAAAAATAACGATTTGTTTCCAACTAGCAGTTACCAAGTTTTGAATATATAGTAGCAAACGGTGACATTTCTTTGAAGAAGCAATATTTTTGTTCGCCATAATCGTTTTTTTTCCCCATACAATGCCATGTTCTCGTATTCAACCTTAATTCTCGTTTATCTTGCAAGAAAGTTTTCTATGCATCTGCTTTTTTACTTTAAATCAAAATAACACAGCATAGAACATGGTCTGTATTCACCAACCATTCCTTAGAATATTCTTAGTCTTATTCTCCAGAATTTTCTACATTCTAAAGTAACACAACTTCTGACTGGCTAAACCAAATGGTTTAGCCAATCAGAAGTTATGTTACTTTCCAAATCTAGAATAAGACTAAGAATGAGACTGAGAACGGTTGGTGAATACGGGCCTCAGGGGCCCGTTTCACGAAAAAACTTTTAAGTATCTTATTTAGCTTAAATCCGCTAACGGGTTCATTTTTCGACTTGACTTCGTTATTTGAGACGTATTTCACTAATATTACCAAACTTTAGTAACGTTCTCAAAATTTTGATTTGATACAACATTTCGAACTCAACTCAGCAAAACAATCGGCTTAATTCCTTTAAATAAGTTAAGTCCGTTCATTATTGCTGAGCTGCGTCTGAAACGTTGTTTCAACTCTGGATTTAAAAACGTTACTAAAGTCTGTAAATGTTAGTGTAACGTGTATTAATCCTTTCTGGGCCATAGCCGGAACAGTGACTTTTGCGGACGGCATAGATCAAGATCAGACTGCACAGAACGTGCAGTCTGATCTTTGATCTATACCGTCCGCTTGTGTAGTCAAGTCTATACAATCAAAATCTTTGTAAGTTTCAATGGATTGTATTTAGAGCCGTCGAAAGAAGTCGAGTTTATTTATTTGGTGCTGAAAGAGCTAAATGTCAAACTCACTTTTAGTCAGAAAATGAATTTGTTAGCAGATTTGAGCAAAATAAGAGACTTAAGTTTTTTCACAAAAACCAAGCCCTGGTCTTGGAACTATTCCATCGGCTATTTGATTCAGATGTATGACCAAAAAGTATTTTCAGTTGCATTAGATATGAGCCATGCTCTGTGAAAAGGGGGCCTAATGCATCTGCGAAAAGTATTGACACAGGTCAGCCTGCGCCGTCCGCGCAGACTGACCTGGGCCGAAACTTTTCGCTATCAGTCAATTTTCTGCATGCCCAAGGACCAGTCTACCTCAGGATTGAGTCGGTTGTTCAAAAAGGTGGCAATTATGGATTCTTAAGTATGTGATGGATTGCTTGGTACCATCGATCACACAGAGGCATTAAACCCCCTTTTCACAGAGCGTGGCTCATATGTATTTTTAGATCTCGTTACAAAACTGATTCATTCGCTTGACGGGGAATATTTTTGATTGATGTGGATGCATAGCATAGAGCTACAGGATAAAAGATTTTTCCCGCCTTTTTTTTCTAATACAGGGTTCCGTCTGCAACGACTGCTTGGTGGTATCGTTTTGCGGCGCATGCGCAGTCTGCCAAATGCAAAGAGAGCTGGACAACATGGGGCTTTAAGCCACTTTACAATGACACAAATTTTAACCATTATAATAGCCAATTTCCATGGTCAAATAAAGCAGCTGTCCCTAAATATATCGTGACAGTTCGACAAGTAACTATCTACAGGATGAACAATTTCTAAATTTGTCTCTTTATTTCTTCTGTGTCACTGTATCACATTTTGTTTATGCAACTTTTTGCCTCCTCGGATCCTACTCACCAACCATTCTTAAGAAAGTCTTTTCTCTAAATGTGAACATAACATAATGTCCGATTGGTTAAACCGAATGGATTAGCCAATCAGAAATTGTGTTACTTTCATATTTAGAAAATTCTGGAGAATAAGAACGTTGTTGAGAATGGTCGGTGTGTACGGATCCTGAACTCAGGTGCCGTATTCAGCAAATATTCGAAATTCAGTTTCTAATCCAAATCTCCAAAACTGGCCATCTGATTGGCTGTGAAAGTATGTGTCTCAGCCAATCTGGTGGCTTGTCTTGGAAGTAAGAATTAGAATAGTATTGAGAACAGTTAGCACCTGTCCTGCTAAATATGTTAAATGATACCTTCAAGTCGTGAGTAAAAACTTAAATGTTGCTAATTCAGGATTTTTTTGGGGGAGAAATATCTCCTTATCGGACAGTGCAGATCAAAGATCAGACTGCCCGTTCTGTGCAGTCTGATCTTGATCTACACCGTCCGCAGAAGGTCCTTGAGTCGCGCTTGGCAGCCTAATAGTTAACTGATACATTCCAGCGGTTATCTTCAACTATAATTCTCCTATCACAACGAAATTAGCATAATTCAGTGAGTTGAAGAGGCTTGGCACAAGCGTTTCAAACACAGAGGTGATATCAAATAAACCTGTTGCGACCTATATATAATCCGAGTCTTAACGACGCTGAGAAATTCAGCTTTTGAAAACATTGCGGAAAAATGCTGGTTAAAAGCATTTTCTCCTTTTCCCAATTTTTTTCTACTCCGTCAGAACCGAATTTCACAATTCCAGCCACACTGAATTTGTCGTCTGCAAATGCTTTCAATTTGGAAGACTTCAATTTTTTAGGAGACGACATATTAGATTTAGCCGAAATTATTGTACTTGTATGTGAGAGTGTGCAAAACCTTGTAGGGAAAATGAAAAAAATGCTTGTTAACAGCATTTTTTACCTTTTCACACAATGTCTTCAAAAGCATTTTTCCTCAGGGTCGTCAAACGTCGGGATTGAGTGGTAAAGGTTTAAAAAGCGTGTGCGAGGTAGTGCACATGCGCAAACTTTTTTTTTTGAAAACCTGTTGAGACATGTGCTAATGTTTCAGTTGACGACTCGCATATAAGACGCTATGGTAAAAGTACTTCAAGAAAAGTTGTTGTTTTTTCACTTACACAATTACAAACATTTAACAGATTATTTTATTATATATACTATATAATTACCAGTATTCTAATAAAGTTTGCCAAAAAAAAAAAACTCGTTATTTAAGAATTTTCATTGATGTCAGTCGTTCTCTCAGTCTGACCGTTCATTTATCCATTGCTGTTACTGGAGTCCTGCATGGCTCAGTGGTAAAGTTTAGGACTGGTAACCTGGAGGTCCCAAGTTCGAGCCTCACTGAACTTAGTTTTTCGTGGGAGGGTCCTTGGGCAAGACGTCCAAGAGCCCGGGCCCAGTACTGGAGAAACCCAGGACATACATGAATAAGCGAGCTGCCACCGTGGTATGACTGGAATATTCAATAATGCTGTAAACGGCATAAAAAGTATTCAATCAATTTGCTGTTACTGAAAAGCAAGCATTTAATAAATACTTTTGTACCAAACACTCCGTGTTTATATGACTCGAGGATGAAGGCCTAGAAAACATTGTGGGAAATGGAAAAAAAAAAGATGAGAAAATAGATCTAGTGGTTATGAGCATTTTCCTCTTTTCACTGTACGAGTATTTCATGTCCTTTGACAAACCCCATCATTTTAAGCCACAATTCATTTGTCCACATTAGCTAGAAAAAAAATTGCAGAGCTCAGTCGACTTGATGTAAGAGTTTTTGAGTCATGGTCTCTGAAATGCTGGTCTAATGCATCTGGAAAAAGTATCGACACATGTCACCTTCGAAGCCGGCACAGGTTGATCGGGGTCAAAATGTTTTGGCCATTGGTAAGTTTTCTACATGGCAAAGGACCATTCTACTTCATCATTCCGTCAGATTTTTTTCCCCAAATGGACCCATAAAGTATGTAACGATTTGCTTCGTAGATCTATAATTGTATAGTGAGCACTTTTCGCTATCGGTCAATTTTCTATATGTCCAAGGACTAGTCTCCCTCATGGTAAAGTCGATTGGTTTAAAAAAGTGGATATTATGGATCAATAATTACGTGATTGTTTGCTTGGTACCATGGATCACGGAGATGCATTAAGCCCCCTTTTGCCAGAGCACGGCTCATTTATTCTTTCCCAAGAGAGAAGGAGAAGTGGGGCGTTAACGATATGTTGTACATAATAAGTGTAATAGTTCTGACAAATAACCTCCCAGGGCGGGGATTGGACCCAGGACCTCTAGGTTCCAAGGTGTATGTTCTACCACGTCGCTACAAAAGTTAGCGCTATATAGCAAGGCAGTATAAGTTTCCCCATGTACAAACACAATTATACATTTTTTTAATATTCTTCTCAGTGAATTAGATCTACTGGGATTTCACAGTGCATAACACCACTAGTGATGATAAATATGGCATCATCACAAGTGACGGTGTAGTTTTAGAATGTTTGCCGGAACATTTTTTTCCCTATATTGCTCATATTGTGCAATTCCTGATAATTATTAGAATGAAAATGGTTGTAGACTATAAGAAATGTAATAAATATGATAGATTAGATCAAAAAGTGTGAATTAGGAATATAATAAATAGGATAATCAACTGGTTGTGTGTGATATTAAAAATCTGCAACTCGAATGGGTTTTGATGCTGTTAAAATCCTCGTCTCGGAGTCGTTTTTTCAACCGCATCACACCCCATTCTAGTTACAGTTTTTTAATATCAAACACAACCAGTTGATTATCCTCTATAAATCTTTCTGTGGGATAGACCAGTAAACTATATACATGTATACTCCCACGGTCATATGAAGATTCGTCCAAGAATCGTTCAAGTACCGTTACTCTATTTCACAATTAAGTGGTGCCCCCCCGTCGGGCGCCAATGTAACAGTTCTGACAAATAACCTCCCCATGAGGGAATTGGACCCAGGACCTCTAGGTCCCAAGGCGAATGCTCTACCACGTAGCTACAGTTTGAAGTAAGCTCTACTGCAAGGCAGTATAATTGTCCCCATATGTAGACAAACACAAGCTATACATTTATATAGATCTAGATAGGATAGACAGGTAGATCTATACGTATCTGTAGACCTATTGACAAAAATCCACGATATTTGCAAAAATAGTTTGTAATATGACGATGTGCATAATTAGGTCGTGCTCTGACAAAATGGGGGTTTATTAGAAAATTTCCATGATGCATTAAACCAAGTCAAGTCGTCACATAATCATGGATCGATAAAATCCATTTCATCGAAAAACCCACAGAATCATGCGGCAGAATGGTCCTTGACATGCAGAGTAACCTTTTCTTAAGTCAAGGTGTGGGCAAAAGAAGCGTCACCTAGTTCTGACTGTCATTGGCTATCTAGATCACGTGACCGGGTTTTAAAGGCAGACTATGTAGAGTTTTATTTAAAATGTTAATATGAAAAAATGCATGATACAGTCTAAAAAACTTCCTCACTTTGAATAAGGAAATATAAAAGGAAGTATTCAATCGTGTTTTCCCAACGTTCATTTAAAACATTAGATTCCTATTATTGTTCAAAATTGTAAAAAAAAAACTAGACTCTAGATCTATCATTCAAGTTCCTGTTGGCCTGTTGACAAATATATCTATCTGTAAATGCAATGATTCTGAAATAAATGAATATTGAAAACAGAATTTAAACTCTTTTTTTTTTTAGTAGAAGATCTAGCTAAAGCGATTCGCAAATTTTAACTTTTTCGAAAGACCTAAACCATAACTCGTGAAGGCGAAAATAAAGTGGACAAACATGCAGTTCTTAAGTGACGTCATGAAGCAATGACGTCATAATATCGATGAAGTCACCATATCAACATCCATCTTGGTTTGATTTTGACCTTGGATACTACAGGTTCGTACTTTTTTATTTAATATTTCAGCTTAATAAAGTTACGGTACATCCCAAAGATTACTGAGCGGTTTTTACGCTGTTGTTGTTGTTGTTTTTAATCATCTGTTTTATCACCCTTGCTACTTTGAGCAGGCGTAAGATCTTTTAAACGTGGAAGGGCTGACGGCGGCTATTGACCATGGCCGCATTTGCTAAAATGATTTTTTAGGAATCTGAAAAAAATCAAATAAGAGACCAATTTTTCTCTTTATGTCCAAGGACCGTTCTACCTTTTGGTTCAGTGTGTTGTTAGGCCAAATGGATTTGATGGATCCACGGTTATCCTATGTGAATCCGCTTGGTCTAATGTATCATGGAAATACATTAAGCCTCCTTTTGCTAGAGGATGACTCAAATTCAAATGCTTCTTATCTTTCCAGTTTCAGAGACTGACAATTTACAATGGCTACAGTAACAACACAACCTATAGCGGAAGTAGCCCCTGCACTTCAGGGTACCAGGGATTGGTCAAACTCCCTTTTTTCCTGTTTCAGCGACCTCGGGACAAGTAAGTATATCTTTCTAGTTGCATCTATGCAGGACAAATAGATTTCCGCAGACGATTATCTAGGCCTACCCAGATTTTATTTCTACTAGATAAACAAGCCTTGGCTCTCAGTATTAAGTTCTTGATTTTATTTCCTTTTTCGTAGCTGCCTACGTCCTATTCTGCGGACCATGTGCTCTATGCAACATATCTAAACGTTTAGGAGACCACAGCTGCATGCCTCTATGTGTTCCCTCTGCTGATCTAGTCATGAGAACAAGATTGAGAACACTGGCTGGAATTCGTGTAAGTTGAATAATCTAAACTTGCTTTCGTCACATAAAAGAAGCATTGAGAGCAGAAATTTCACTGCTGTGATACATGTATGTATAGGTCTGTCAAGTGTAAAGACCCATTCTAAAGTAGTGTTGCGGTTTCAATTTTCAAAACTAGCTCTAGGTTGAGGAAAAATACCAGTCATGCTCTGTGAAAAGGGGACTTAATTCATCTGCAAAAAATATCGACCCAGGGCAGACTGGGCTGACCGGAGTCGAAACTTTTTGCTGGTGGTTTATTTTCTGGACGTCAAAAGACCAGTGTACCTTGTGATTCAGTCGACTGTAATATAAAATGGATTTTATGGATCCATAACAATATACTGACTTGCTTTGTATCATGCATCACGGAGATGCATCGAACCCCGTTTTCCCAGAGCAAGGCTCATTTCCACTTGAGAGTGGACAAAACTAAGATAGAAACAAGGACAGTGTGCTCTAAAGAAATGTTAAATTGAAAAAGGGTCTCTCTAATATTTTACGAAATATCAGGCCAAAATATCTTTGAAATTACAACATTTGGCTACTTAAAGCCACAGTGAGTCACAATGACCAAAAGTACACTAAAACAGTGAAGATGTTAAAATGCATTTAACTTTAAACATACCATTTAAAAAGTGTGGAAATTATTGTGAAGATGACAATGTGTTATTCATTGTACATTGGTTAAAGTTTAGTCGCTGGCAGAAAAAACAAATTTTAAAAATAGGTCAAAAGTTACCAGGTCAGTCTTTCTCTTGTTTACTTTTTAGTTTTTACCTGATTTTAAAAATTCATTTATCTACAAGCAATAGATACTTGGAACCTTTGTACAATAACAGATTGTCATCTTCACAACAATTTCTATACTTTAAAATGGTTTGAGCTAAATTCAAATGCATTTTAACAACTGCACTTTTTACTTTTGGCCACTAGGGCTTTAATATATCTGTATCTATTTTTCATTTAACTCTCTACTACACAACAATATTCTAGACTTGTCCAAATTGAAAGCATTTAAAGAAGAAAACATAAATGTGACTCAAAGGATGGCATATGTCTGTGAAAGGGTAGAAAACATTGTGGGAAAAGGAGAAAATGCTGGTAACCAGCATTTTCTCCTTTTCCAACAATGTTTTCAAAAGCTCTCTACTTAAGGGTTGATAAAACTCAGGGATTGTTTGCTAAAAGGTTAATTCATCCCTCTAGATATTTACCACAACTGATATTTCCTTGTAAACATAACTATGTACTGTCTTCATGAAAATAATAAACTTCCTGTTGATAATTCCAAAGCATCTATAAAGGCTACGAATAATGTTCCAAATTCAACGACTTCTAATCTATCATAATATATTTTTTTCAGGGCACCATCTGTAATGACTGTTTGACCTTGACCCTATGCAACACCTGTGCCATGTGCCAAATGATAAGGGAGCTTGACCAAATTGGATTGTAAAAGAAACATATTTTAACATCAACACTGACATTTTTTTTCGTTAAATGCCTTGTCAAAATACTGTTTGCTATAGAAAACTTACCATACATATGAAAGAAAAAATACAATGACATAGTTTTACATTTATACTGAGTTTATTATTGTTATTTCAAAAAAAAGAACCGCTTGCAAATGCAGTGAAACAAAATTAATTTCATGAACCCTTTTCCCAATTTTGATGTACTGTCAAGTGTCCGTATTCACCAACCAGTGAAAATTTCATTCTTAGTCTAATTCTAGATTTAGAAAGTAACACAATTTCTGAATTGCTAAAACAATCGGTTTAGCCAATCAGAAGATGTGTTACTTTCAAATTCAGACAATTCTTGAGATTAAAACTAAGTTGGTCAATACAGACCAGAACCCATGAAATACAACAGATGAAATATCATTGGAAAAAAAAAACAATCAAAATTTGTATTCCAATAAATTCTGGAAAATTATTGGGAATAAGAATTAGAATTCAACTCAAAATGATTAGTGAATACAGACCCAGAAGGTTCATTCTTCCTAGGTTTTGACTGACTGATTGATTGATTGATTGATTGTATGGAGTTTGAAGCCATTTTCAGCATTATTTCAGTTATATCTTGGTGGCTAGTGCATCTATCCTTGCTTTCCTGGAGATTCTATTACCAGTACTTAGCACAATATTCTTCCCAAGCCACTTGCTGTTTTCCCACATAACCATCATCCAAACACTGATCAGCAGTGAGAGAGGAATAAATCCTGTGGCAATGACTATCATCGATCCTTGGAAAAAAATTGGCTGATCTGGAGATTCAAAGCAGTGAACCCCTATTCTCAAGTCCTATATGCTACCAACTGCACTACTGGACTCAGCCCCAGGTCCTGAAGTAGGGACACTGCCTTTGATACTGCAGCCCATTTTGAGAGCTGAACTTTGGTCTCAGAGGTCACAAACCCATGCCCTACAAACCCTTGACAAAATGGCATCTGGAACTGTATTCACTAGCCGTCCTTACTATTGATTACTCTTGGTCTAATTCTCAAATATTTCTGAAATTTCAAAGTGACAATTTCTGTTTGGCTAAACCAAATGGTTCATTCGGTTTAGCCAATCAGAAATCGTGTTACTTTGAAATTTCAGAAATTGTGTTAATTTCTAGATCTAGAACAAGACTTAAGACTGCAATTTAGACTGGCTGGTGGACACAGGCCCAGAAGTAGTGGATTACCAATCAGAGTTCTGAAAACAATTTCAGATGTTTTTGCAGACAGTGAAGCACTTAGAACAGACCACAGGTCTTTGAATGTCAATTGGTGTATCACGAAACACCAAAATTTCCATTGCTTGATCATTAGACACTGTTACTAAAAGTAGCACACTGGTGCACTGTCTCTGTATTGCATATAGGAACACAGGGTGTGCAATGAAATGGAAAAAATTTGACCCCCTTGTCCCTTTTGAAAGGGAATATTCCACCAAAGACAGGCAAAACAACCTAGTAAATAGCTTCACAAATGAATTTTCTTTTATTCCCTGACCTTTGAAGGTTTGAAATGACTTGCAACCAAGCATTGGGGCTGATCTCATGAGTTTTTACGTTTTCTGGATAACCATGCACTGGTGTTCTGTGATATACCAATGGAATATCTGCTGCCTATGAATAGATTGACCTTTCTATATTGTCCTAATGTCTTTCACAGAATCAATACCTCTTATCAGATCAGAGGCCTTTTCAGCTATCATGATCGTCGGAGCATTTGTGTTTCCTGACATGATCGTTGGCATCACCGAGGCGTCTACCACTCTAAGACCTTGAACTCCTTTTACTCTGTGAATGGAAAAGTATATGTGTGATTTAACTCTTTACCACATGAAAATATTTTGACTCGTCAAAATTTAAAACTTCAGCAGACACAAAATCTAAGGTGGCTTGAATGCTGAATATTGCCTTTATAAGAGTAGAAAACATCATGGGAAAAGGAGAAAATACAGGTAACCAGCATTTTCTCCGTTTCTCACAATGTCATCAAATGGTTTCTTTTTAAGTCATACAACTCAGAATTTTGTGTTAAAGAGTTAAACCATTACCCTCTGTGGAAGACCTATTTCCTTTTGCACCGGACGATTTTTGAAATTGTTATGGCAATAGAATTGGCTAGTAAGCATCAATGACCACCAGTGCTATGCTACAAGGTGGTACTGAGGTTACATGATTGTAGCTGTCAAACTTACAAGCTCAGCTAGTGGTATGAAGTGCTTGTTAGCTCGCCGGTTTTGGAAGAAAATTGAGGGATTGTCATAGCTCTGTCGTCGTCTGCGCCGTCATTGTGCAACAACTTTAACACTTAATAATATTTCTGTCATTGGAAGGTATTGTCTTCAAACTCAGACTAGTTGTTAACTATGAAAACGGGAACCTAAAAGGCAGGGGCAGGAAACCATAAAAATATTTTTGACACAGATATTTCCCTTTTTCAACTTACAATTTTCACTGAACAGCAACTGCAACTGAACAGCAACTGCAGCAGAGCACCTGCATAATATTTATTATATATATGGTGTTCTTGTTTAATTTGTTATCAAAAGCCTTTATCCTTTTCTCCTGTTTACCATAATGTTTTCACATGATATTCATTCTTTTACCTTGATTTCTTCTAATCTAGCCTGGGTCCAGGCGGTAATAATATCTTAATTAGGCCTACTCCATATCATGCTCTCTCCAACGAGTTAAAGTCTAGGCATGCTCAGAGTGAACCATTGATAGACCATTCAGTTTTCTTAACTCTTTCCAAAACCATCAAATTTCAGACTGGTCCAAATTGATAGTAATAATTTTGCAGACTACAAATCTAATGGAGCTAAATCGATGAAGTTTTTCTTTGAAAGGGTAGAAAATATTGTGGAAAAGGAGAAAATGCTGGTTACCAGCAGTTTCTCCTTTTCTCGTGATTTTTTAAAAAAGCTTGTATTCTCAGGGTCATTAAACCTAGTGATTGTGTTGTAAAAGGTTAATGAAATATCAAAACCAAAAGCACACGTGATTGATTGTATGGTGTTAAATGCCATTTTCAATATTATTTCAGTTATATCATGGGGGTCAGTGCACCTAACCATGCTTTCCTGGAGTTTCTATTCCCAGTGCTCGGCATAATATTCTTCCCAAGCTGTGGACTGCTCTCCCACATCATCTAAACAATGATCAGCAGTGAGAGAGGAATGAATCCTGTAGCAATGACTATCATCAGTCCACAGAAAGAAATCCATCAAACTGGGGATTTGAACAAGCAATTGGTTGTTCTCAAGTTCACTGTGCTACCAGAACTCGGCAAAGGCACATTTTGAACTTACCTCAAATGAGAATCAACAACAGTTGTAGGGTCATCCAAATGTCCCATTTTACATGTTGATGTAGGATGGTATAATGTTACCGCAGTGGCTCGGATAAAGCACTGCCAATACTTTTTGGTATCATACTCATAGAGCTGTTCACATTCAGGATGTCTATGGTTTATATCATGGGGGTCTACATCAATTTTCTTCATAGCATTGGCACTGAGGAGGGACTGCGCTTCACGAACCCCTGTAATACCAAATATTTGAGCCATGCTGTATCGAAAGGGGACTAAATGCATCTCCGTGATGCATTATACCAATCAAACAAGCCATCACATAATTATGGATCCATTATATTAATAACCACTGCACAATCCCAAGTTTTAACGGCACTGAGGTACATGTACAAGGCTTTTGAAAACATTGAGGCAAAAGGAAAAAGTGCTGGGTAACCAGCATTTTCTCCTTTTTCATTATTGTTTTCTACACTCCATATGTATGTTTTTACTGTTGAGTCATAATTATTTTGTCGTCTGCAAAACCTTTCAATTTGGGCAAGTCTAAAATTTTGTCATTTGGTAAATGGTTTAAGATAGCAGCCATAAAAATGACAACAAGAGACACATGAAGACCTTAATCTCTGTACAGGAAGTCAAAAGGAAATCAGAAATTGGTCAAGCAATTTCACCATCTGTCATGTTTTAGAACCTACTGGTAGCCAAAGCCTCTTTATTTACAGGAGTTCAACTCTCTACCGAACAAAAAAATTTTGGACTAAACTAAATGGAAAACATTTGTAGCCAACAAATAAAAAGTTACTCAAAACCTGAAATTTTTCTTTCAAAAGGTAGAAAACATTGTGGGAAAAGGAGAAAATGCTAGTTATTCAAAAGGCTTCTTCTTTGGGGGTTTTCTGGATTGTGTGTTAAAAGGTTAAGTAAATTTTGTTAAATTTTTTTCCAGAAACTAAATTTTCCAGGCCAATGAGTGTTAATCTATTGCAGTCTCACTGGACTTCCCTACCTTTTATTGCAAGTTCTATATCATATTCATCTGAGAGATAGTTTGGGTCAATAAGCGGTGGATCAAACGGGTCAGGGCTTCTTAGCCTGACCTGTCCCCTACTTCTTGGATTAAGCACACTGATAAGAAGTGTGAGCCCTTGTCTTGAATCTGCAGTGGCAGCCATCTTTAAAAGATTTTCAGCTGCCTGAAACAAGAAAATAGAGATTGAACATCTAACGATGTAAAATGGTTTTTAGAGGGTGATGACCTTTTAGGTCACACCTTCCTCTGGCAGCAGTCAAACTGAAATCTTGTGACGACAAATCAATCCTCTGTTTCAGGAAAAATAGGTGCTCAAAGATCAATGACAGATGCGTCTGCATCTTTTGACATGTGAAATTAATATGCAGATTGAAAAACTGTTCATGCTAATTACACAAGCAATGAACTTCAGAGTTAAATGTCAAAGAATTCATGCTAGATTTGAAATAGGCCTTGTTCCCTAGCTTTGACAAATTAGAAATGAAATGATGCTATCAATCTTAGAAAAACATAACTGTGATGAATGAATTTAAAATGGATTGGTCCACTGTTCAAATCTAGGAAATTTCCACAGTCACCTTCTATTAGTACTTTCAGTACTTTGGTTTTTCTTTGAATGAGGTTTCACGCTGCTTTCCACAGCTTTTCTACCATATCACTGTGACAGCTCAATTATTTATGTTACTGGATTTCACAAGTACAAGGCTGAATGACAAGTTCTGAATGTTCTGACAATATTAAATATTTTCTGACAACTTTCAGACAAAAAACCACTTGACAGTTTTGGAAAACACTGAAAGAAAACTAGACATTTCTTGCACAAAATTTGCTCCATATCCAACAACTTTCTTTCCAGCATTAGCCCTTTACCACACAATGCTGAGTTTTACTGAGAAAGAAAGCCTCTAGGAAACATTATGGGAAAAGGAGAATGTTACTGACCAGCATTTTCTCTTTTTTCCAACAATGTTTCCTTGCCTTTTGAGCCACACATAATTTGTCTGATGCAAAAGCTTTCAGTTTTGATGATTCTAAAATTTTGTTGATTTGTAACGGGTTAAAAGAACGACACTTTTCTTTCTTTCATATAATCACTAATTTTGTAATTTATAATATATAGTCTTCTGGCAGATCTGAAAATAGCCTGCACAGAAAGGGTATAAAGCAAACCTTTGTATTGAGATTAAAAGCTCGAATACTTCGCTCTGCTTCCTGCTCCATCAACATAGCACTCATGTGAAACTGGACATCTGGTTTCCCAGGCTTGACCACTTTCAGGTGGTCATCCAACTGGACAAAACCAACACCAATCACCGGTACACTAGACAGCCATCCTACAATAGGTTAAAGTTTTTACCACAGAATCCCGCAGGATTTAAAAAGTATTGTGGAAATAGGAGAAAATGCTGGTTACCTTTCAACCCAGAGTTTCAGTGACCCTAGGAAAGCTTTGAAAAGATTGTGGGAAAAGAAGAAAATGCTGGTAAACAGGACAAATTCTGTCATTTGGGCCAACTTTGATTTGTCGTCTGCAAATGCATTCAATTTGGACCAGTTTAATAAATGGTTGATATGGTAAAGAGTTAAAATTTTAAAATAGAGTAATTAAAAAGCACCTACAGAAGGCAAATTAAATGTAGGTCAAATGATGATTTCTGTCTTTGGTATACACAAAATGGCTGGTAAAAACAATGACTTTTTTTTTGAGATTTACACCTTATAAAAAACTTCAAAACATGCTTCAGCTAATGAAATGTTTAATAATTTGTCCTTGGTCATGTGTGTCACTAGAAATTAATTGCATTTTGCTGCAATACAGATTCAACCAATGAAACAGAGAGTCAGTACAGTGCTGTAGTTGTTATACTGGAAAATTCATGATGGACTTGAGATAGTACGGTGCACAATAAATGTCTGAATATGAAAAGAAGCATCATAAACACCTCTTTTTTGAGACTTTGGTAACTCTCACCTATTCCATCCCGTAAGTATTTCAGTAGATTTTTAGGTCTTAAAACATTTGTTTTTGTCAGCAAATCTGTTGAGTTTGTGGTGGATGCAATCCCAAACATGAGATGGTCCTGTAGATTTTTACCCACGGGCACGTCAGATATCACTTCTATCTACAGGTAAAAATAGGCAATTATGTAACTCTTTTCTCCAAAAGAAAATATCAACTTATTAATTTGTGTCCACATGTATTTGAGCTGTGGAAAGTAAATTTGTCTTCTGTGAGATGAAATGAGAAAATGAAGCCAAGAAATATTATCTAAATTAATTTTTTTACAGTGATCTTGCTTTTTTTCTTTATTATTGAACCATACGAGGGCTGTCCCAAAATAGCGTAGACAAAGGCTATAACACAGTCAGTGTTAACACAATAGATTCAGCAATTTTTCGGAATTCTTTAAAAGAGCTTTGTGCATATATGTGTGAAACATAAACTAACTAACTTAAGAATTGGTCAATCTATCACGATTTAAAATAAGCTACCCATACATACCCGGCGCACACTAACGTCAACGTGATGACGTCCCTAGAAAACAATTTATTCTTTTTCAAGTATTCTCCATGGTTCTTGATGCATTTACGGTGGCATGTGACCCACTTACCGTATACTTCTTCAAACCACTTGCTTTTCAAATTACTCAACACTCGCAGAGTTTCCTGTCACAGTTCACTGAAATTTTCGAATATATGTCCCCGCAACTGAGACTTTAAGTAGGGGAACAAAGCAAAATCTAGGGGTGCTAAGTCTGGACTGTAGGGCGCTGCTCCTCTGTCCATCCGTCAACAAATCTCTTGTGCCATTTAAATACAAGAGATCTTGACACAGATTTGAATTTTTCTGTAGCGTGCAGTTTGCATAGTGTTTGTGTAGGAGTCATATCTAATTGTACACAATATTCGATAACATTCCGCTGCGCAGCCATTTCCTTTGACGTCGCCATTTTCAGCATGTTGGAATTAACCACTGCACCAGGTTTTGTTCTATAACTTTAATCAAAATAACATTACGTAAGCATCCTTCGGTTTAATGATGTCAAATGCAATGACGTAGATTGACGTTGAATGATTTCCCGTAATTATGACCATGTTTGGAATTATAGACATATAAAGATGTAGCATGCTCATAAAACCCAGTCATATTTTGGTCTGCGTCGAGTTAGGTACCCCATTCGTGTAAGTAACTTCATAAAATATACTATGTGCGATCTTGAATTTTTATTTTATACGTGAATATGCACAAATGACTAACGGATACAACATGCAAATTTTACTGAAATCTGACATCGGGTTCCATAAAAAATAGTGTTGTCTACGCTATTTTGGGACAGCCCTCGTAAGTACTGCAGAATACATAATATAGGCCTACATTGTGTTTCTGTAATTCTTCTTTAGGGCCTATCCCAGATAACATCAGAATCTTGGGAGACTGAACACTTCCTGCTGATAAAACTACTTCCTGTCTGGAGTTGATCACATGACTTTTGCCATCTTTGATAAATGCTATACCTGTGGCGTGTTTGTCGTGCATCAAAACCTGCAAATATGTACAACAAAATATGCAAATTATCCTCTTCCAAGTTACTGAAGAAAAAGGAACCGAATGAAAAATAGGCTGAACAACTGGCCACTATCAGATTATCATGTCTTCCTTTACCAGATCAAATTTAACAACATTTAGGCAGTAGGAGAAAGTACATGTAATATTTATATAATTCTTTACTATTTGAAGTGTTGTTTAATGATCTTTTATTATACAAAACTTAAGAAAATGCCTTTTAAAATGTGAATAACGTTGGGATACAGGGTGTCTATTCACCAACCATTCTTAAGAACAATTTAAGTCTAATTCTAGATTTAGAAAGTAAAACAATTAACTTCTAAATGGCTAAGCCAAATGGTTACCCAATCAGAAGTTGTGATACTTTTAAATTTAGAAAATTCTTGAGAATAAGACTTAAAGTATTCTTAAGATTGGTTGGTGAATACAGGCCTTTCTCTTAACCCTTTACCAAACAATTCCTGGTTTTCACGACTCTGGGATGGAAGGCTTTTGAAAACATTGTGGGAAAAGGAGAAAATGCTGGTAACCAGCATTTTCTCCTTTTCCCACAATGTTTTCTACCCTATCAAAGACAGAAATCATCATTTGAACTACATTTAAATTGTTGACTTCAAATGCTTTCAGTTTGGTCCGGTCCAAAATTTTGTCATGTCATAAAGGGTTAAGGATTCTCGACTTTGCAAAAATGTTTCTACCCTTTCAAAGGCACATCCCTGAAAATGCTTTCAATATGGATAAGACTTCGGAGTCTTTTTGGCCGTCTGGTATTGAGTTAACTCTTTACCAGATAACAACATTTTAGACTTCTCCACATGAAAAGCATTTGCAGATTACTCAACTCTTTACCAACTGTCAAAACTTTTGACTCCACCAAAATGAAAGCATTGGCAGACATCGAAGTAAATCTGTGTCAAATGATGATGTCTGTCTTTGATAGGGTAGCATTTTCTACTTTTCCCACAATGTTTTCTATAGCCTTCTTCTTCATGGTCGTTAAAACAGGAGCTTGAGTGGCAAAGGGTAAAATGATAATCATAACATAAAATTCATCTTTCCAATGGTAGAAAGCATTGTGAGAGAAGTAGCAAATGCTGGTTAACAGCATTTTCTCATTTCTCAAAATGTTCTCAATTGTTTTTACCCTCATGCAAATTTAGGATCGTGTGGTACAGGGTTAAAGGATTATATTCATATTACTCACACCTTTGTGACATGCGAGTTGACAGAAATATGCAAGTTTGACCTTGACATTACTGGGTGTAGAAATGAGCGAGAAGTGCTTCCCCTTAATCCATGTCGCACTGTCATCTGAACTTTAGACATACCTGACATGAGAAAATGGACAGACTGTAGATCTAGCCTCTAGCTACCCTTAAAATTTGCTGTCTCTATCAACCATTTACCATACAATCCCATCTTATAGTGACCCTGACAAAGAAAGCCTCTGTAAAAATTGTGGGAAAATGAAAAAATGCTGGTAACCAGCATTTTCTCCTTTTCCCAAAATGTGTTTACCAGTACTTCCCTTCTAAAAACAAATTTCATGTTTTGAAGTACCATATGTTTATTTTGTCATCTGCAAAATAGCAACCCTGAGAAAGAAGGCTTTTGAAAATATTGTGGGACAATTAGAAAATGCTGGTAACCAGCATTTTCTCTTTTTCCCACAATGTTTTTACTACCCTTCCAAAAACCAATTTCATTTTTTGAACTACCACATGTTTATTACTTTTTTCATCTGCTCTTGACAACATTGTGGGAAAACAAAAATGCTGGTACCAGCATTTTTTCCTTTTTCTGCAATATTTTCTACCGTTTTACAGAATAAAGCCATAATTTGAGCCAATTATGGATTGTCCTCTGCAAATGCTTTCAAAATGGTTCAGTCTAAAACTTTTTCCTGTGGTAGAGGTTTAATGAATGAATGAATTTATTTATTTGACTTAAATAGAGTTTTACGTCATACAACATGATTATACATATACTGCAAACGATACATGACACACTCACAATCTCTCACATACATCATACAAAGAAAAAATAACCTATCACACAATCAGTTTGATATATAAATAACTGAACTTTTCATCAGTGTGCACATCGTATGGTTAATGGAAAATTTCGAAATTTTATCAAACGAATCTAGCATAAAGCTAATGTATACAGTTGGGAAGAAATACTGAAATTAAATATTGCATGAAAAGTTAAAATGAAAACATTAGACAGAATAAGAGGATAAGTAAAATATTCATGAACTTAATTTACGATAGCGTAATATGTAAGAAATGTTGTCAACTTTCGTTTAGGCTGCTAAATGCAGCTCAGATTGATACTCGTCTGTGGAAAGCCTCTTTTAAAAATAGACATAAAATGAACAATGTTCTGTGCTTATTTGATTGCAGTAGGGTAATTTGCTTAAACATAATTGGTTTTTTGTAGTAAAATTTCTTAATGTATTTAACCCTTAAGTCTAAATACTGGTTACAGATAAGGATAAAATGGTTTTCGTCCTCAATATCTCTGGGGTTAATGACAACAAAATTCATGGTTATGGAAATCAACCATTTTCAAAAAGTCATTGTATACACATACAGACCTATCATGTGTTCTCCATTATAATCTGTCTCAGAGTATCCCAGCTCTCTACCAGCCTGTATGAAGGTATCGGTCAGGGTTGTCACTGTTTGAGTTGAAACTGGTAGCTCACCACCCACTTGATGGTAGCCTGAAATTATGTCAGATAATAACAATTAACCCTTCATTTACAGCCTCTTAATCCTTTACCAGGCAATCCCAACTTTAAACACCGTTGAGGAAGAAGGCTTTTGAAAACATTGTGGGAAAAGGAGAAAATGCTGGTTGCCAGCATTTTCTCCTTTTCTCACAATGTTTTTTACCCTATCAAAGACAAGTTCAATCATTTAAGGCACATGTAATTTGTTGTCTGAAAATTCTTTTAATTTAGGCCAAGTCTTAAATTTTGCCAAGTGGTAAAAAAACAACAAATTTCTGGTTTGTCCAATTTTAAAAGCATTTGCAGATGACAAATCAAATGTGGAATGTGGCTCAGATGATGGAATCTGTGAGTGAAAGGACAGAAAGTATTGCTGCTCCTTTTCACTCAGTGTATTCAATAGCCTTCTACCTCATGGTCGTTCAATTCAGGATTGTGTGGTATAGTGTTAAAGCACTTAAATTGTTTTTTAGACGACAGTGACAATGACAGTCAAACGGGACACATTCTGTGCAGTCTGATCTTAGATCTACACTGTCGGCTTCTTGAAATCTGTTCTGGCCAAAAGAACCATATGATAGCAATAACTCAGCTGTATTTTTCTAATTGAAAAGGTTCATTTCAACAAAACGGCTCTTTCAGCTGATCCTTTACTGCATACCCATGAGTTTTAATAACCCTTACATAGAAGGCTTTAGAAAACATTATTGAAAAAGGAGAAAATGCTGGTTACCAGCATTTTCTCCTTTTTCCACAATGTTTTCTACCCTATCAAGGACAGAAATCATCATTTTAGTTGCATGTAGTTTGCTGTCTGCAAATGCTTTCAATTTGGTCAAGTCCAAACCTTTGTCATTTGGTAAAATGTTAAGACCCATTCCTGTATGAGCTATTTTCCATTAATTGGAAAATTATAGCAAGCCACAAAGTGATGAATAGGACAAATATTTGAAAGAAAGGAAAAAAGAAGTTTTCTGTCAGCAATATGATACACATTGTGGCAGAAGGAGCAATTGCTTGTTTAAAGCAATTGCTCCTCTTTCCACCGTGTTTTCAAGGGAGTTGCAGTATTAGTTTAAGCTTTTACCATATAATCCTATGCTTAATGACCCTTAGCAAAAAGGCTTTGCTACCATTTTCACCTTTTTCCACTATGTTTTCTACCTTTCCTTTCATAAATTATGTTGCGTAAGCCATGGCTATATTGTCTTTACATAACTCTTTCAATATGGACCAGTCTAAATTTTTGTTTTTTAATTAATAAGTTAAAATGTTCACTTGAATTGGCAAGCTCTTTGTCCATGATATCTTCAGACCTCAGAAAATAAGGAAGAACCTCCTTGTAGCTCCACCCATCACACCCTGACTCCGCCCATTCATTGTAACTGTATTTGCTCCCACGGGTATAGATATTTAAATTGAGGTTACTGGTTCCCCCTAAACCTTTACCAAGTGGATAATAGGCTTGCTGAAACAGAACAAAATGTGAGCACTGCATGTGAGTACCAACACTTGGCTACAGTTGCTTGATTTTGAGTGATAATTCAAAGTTGTAAAAGGGGCATAACTGTGTCAAAATATTTTGATAGTTACCTGCTCCTGTTGTATTGGTTCCCCCTTTTCATAGGTTATGTTTTATCCAAGTTTGAAGTAAATATCTTCTTTTACAACCCTGTAATAGGAGGCTTTGAAAACGTTACGGGACAGGTAGAAAATGTTGGTAACCAGCATTTTCTCATTTTCAAACAATGTCTTCTATTCCATCACAGACAATTCTCTTGATATTATGAGACTAGGTTGGACCTGTCCCATGGGAATAGCCGGTTATATCCATATGCTATTATTATCATAGCCCTAGCCTTATACTGGTAAAACTCACGATATACATGAATATTTGATCTGTTGCCGTGATTTAACTGAAATAATATTGAAAGCAACATTACACACCATTCAATCAATCAATGCATCAAACCTTTGGCAAGTGGATTTGTAAATATGATACTTACCTGATTTCTCATGTCTTTCATGGAATGTTTTTGTGATTCTGTATAAAAGGACCAGTCAAATGTAGAAAACTGCATGAAAGGAAACAGTAACGGCGTTGAAACAATGAAGTTTCTTCGATCATCTGCTCCGGCTTCAAGCAGCAGAACTGTAATGTTAGGATCCTCTGATAGCCTTGCAGCTAGAACTGATCCAGCAGATCCTGCACCCACTGGCAAAATAACAGATTTGGTGAGATACTGACTAAAAATAGCATTGCATTCACAAAATCTGTGCCGTTTTCACTGACTAAAAATGTCTATTTTATTCATTTGGTAGCATCAGAATAGAACATCTGAATTCCATTTATATAAGACCAGAGATCATATCCTACATAGTGAGTAAAAAATCTGTATCAAAATTTGATTGGTCAAGCAAGCCACATGAGCTTGATGTCCAAATATAGACACTAAAAGGGAGTGTTTTGCCTGGCCATTGGTGTATATTACGCAGAGATTGCTAGCTTAGATAATCACAAATCACTTTGATTTGATGTTTTTTTCATTTCTAAAAATACATTACTTACACATCGATAGTGTAAAAATAGATGTATGGATCAGCTGGCAGATTTTAATAATAAACCCTTGGTTCAGAGAGCAATACATATACCTGTCAAATGGGTTAGCTTTGAATATCATAGAACTTGTTTAACCCTTTCCCACACAATGCATGTTTTAATGACCCTGAGGGAAAACGCTATCAAAAAAAAAACATTATGGGAAAAGGAGTAAAAGGTTGGTAACCGGCATTTTCCTCTTTGCCCACAATGATTTCTACTTGTTCTCAAACAGATCGATTCATTTGGGTCACATCTAACTCTTTGTTTGCAAAATATTTTAATTTGCACAATTCTAAAATGTTGTTGTATGGTAAAGGGTTAGTAATTAATGTAAAATCAGAAGAGGTGACAAAAAACCAAGACTTACCTATGATATAATCATATTCTGTATGTAACTCATCAATACTTCTTAAAAAACTTCTGTTGTTGCATGTAAAGTAATACACAGTAGATATGGTAGCAACACAAAATGTGACTGTCAATGAAGAAATGTGCATACTGCCACAAAAACACTGCAAACTCTCTGTTAGCACCAAATACATGTATACATACATAAATCCGATCCCTTCCGATGGCTGAAAATATAGTCCACTGAAATTCACAAAGATTTTATCTTAAAGGCTCGACTATACAAGCCGACTGTATAGATCCAAGATCAGATTGCACATTCTGTGCATTCTGATCTTGACCTTTGCCGTCCGCAAAAGAACCTGTTTATGCCTATGGGGGCTGAAAGAGTTAAGTTTCTTCTAGCAATACAACATTGTGTTGTTTGTGTGAGTTATGTTGCACGAAGCTGTCTCAAACCAAGAATTATTGGCTAAATCCCAAAGTACAAAACCATCCCAAGAAATTGGACCAAATAAGTGCAATATTCCATGTTGCTTTTGAATGCCTCAGCAAAGATTAGACTGGTCATTTTTTGCAGTCTGATCTTGATCTGTGGTAGTCACAAAAGCATGTGTAGTTGTGATAGGATGTTTAATCCTTTCCAACACAATCCCAAGTTTTAATGACCCTAAGAAAGAAGCATTTTGAAAACATTGTGGGAAAAGGAGAAAATGCTGGTAACCAGCATTTTCTCCTTCTTCCACAATGTTTTCTACCCTTCCCAAATCAAATTTCAGTTGTCGAGTCACATTTATTTATTCACCTGTGAATGCTTTCGTTTTGAACAAGTCTAAAACTTTGCTTTTTGGTAAAGAGCAATGGGTTAATTTTGAAATGTCACTAAGACATGTCATGATATATCTAGCACAGGTGGCAGCACCTCAAACATTTTGGAACAGTGCAATTTAGTAAAACTCTTTACCGAATGACACAATTTTTGAAAGCATTTGCAGAAAACAAAATAAATATAACTCAAGTGATGATTACTGTCTTTCATAAGGTAGAAAAAACTTTTGGTGATAAGAGCATCATGGGAGAGGAAAAACTGCTGTTAAGCAGCAGTTTTCCTTTCACCACAATATTTTCTACACTGACAAGTCAGATACCATCATTTGTGCCACATGTAATAATTACCTGCAGATTCTTTCAACCTTGGTAAGTCTAAAATTTTGTTGTAGACACTGATAAAGATTTAACACACAATCACATGTTTTAACAACCTTAAAAAAATAGCCTCAGAAAACAATTGGGGTAAGGAGAATGTACTAGTAACCCCTTTTTTCACAGTGTTTTCTACTATTCCAAAGACAACTTTCTATTTTTGAGTCATATTTATTTTGTCGTCTGCAAATGCCTTGAATTTGGACAAGTCTAAAAGTTTGTTGGTTGGTAAAGACTAAAGAGTGAAATGCAAACTCTATACTGACACATACATGTATATATAAATTCCACAGATCTGTGCATAAAACTTTTTATTACATAAAAGAAAATCCTGCTTTTTTTCACTAACATTTTCTCACCGAGTTATTTACTGGAAAGATACATTATTTTATCTCACCATGGAAACACATATCTCCATGAGAGCAAACGAGATTTGATATTGATTGATTCAGTAACACCTCTTGATGTATGGATGCCAATAATGGCCATTTCGATTACTCCGTAATGAATGGACTCTTACACCAGCCATTCTGAATTCAAGCCTTGTATATATATATATAGTCATTTAAAGATACATCTTTACTCGTTTTCATCCAGTTTTTTTAAAACCAATTTCATCTTTATTTCATGAAACCCTTACCATTCTTGTATCTCCATGCCAGATGTTGCACCTGACGGTTGCGAGGTTGCACAGATTATGACCGATAGAATGCATTTCATTCTCTGGAGGCTATCCGAGACATCCCTGTGGTTGTTTCCAGTTTAAATCAAGGCAAATCCCTTGGGTTTCTTTATCCCATACACTTTTTATATAACTTATCCAGGTTTACACAGATGATTAGATTCTACACGCAATCAAGTTTAACAGCCTTTTTCCTCTCTGGTTATAAAGATGTATCTTTAATCCTTTATCGAATAATCCTAGTTTTGACGACGAGCATTTTCTCCTTTTCCCTCAATGTTTTCTATCCAATAAGTGAACCAAAGCTCATCTGTATGATTTTGAATTTTTTTGTCAGCAGATGTTTTGAATTTGGGCAGGGATCGTATATACACATGTATATAAGATCCCTGATTTGGGTCACGAGTCTAAAAATTGTCATGTGGAAAAGTGTTGACCCTTTACCAAATGACAAAAAATTACTGTCAACCAAACTGACAACCAAACTGAAAGCATTTTGCAGATGACAAATCAAATGTAGCTGGAATTATGCTCTTTCACTTTGAACAGGTAGAAAAGTGTGTGGGAAACTAAGAAAATAGTGGTTACCAGCATTTTCGCCTTTTCCCACAATGATTTCAAATGCTTTCTTACTCAGGGTCATTAAAACTCAGGATTGTGTGGTAAAAGGTTAACTTGTTGAGAGAGAACATCTCACTCAATTGTATGGTTTGTCTTCGAATCTAGAATCAGAACAATGTAAGAATTGTTGGTGAATTCATGTGAATCCACGTTTCATTAACAGTTAAAGCTCTCGGAAACATACAAAACATAAATTTCATCTCACCTTGGAGATATGTCTCCTTTTCCCACAATGTTTTCTACCTCGAAATGCGATTTTCAGTTTTTGAGTCACATTTATTTTATTGTCTGCAAGTGCTTTAAACTTGGAAGAGTCTGACCTTACAACAACACTTTCCAGAAAAGTGAGATTTCAACTGGGAAACTTTAAAAATTGACATTTTTGGGTTTTACTGTTAGCTGGATAAGTATATATGTTTCAGGCTTCACTAAACAGTCCTGTGTTTAAAGAGCCCTGAGCAATTTTTGAAATTCACTGTGGGAAAAGGAGAAATGCTGGCATTGGCAGATCCAGCGGGGGTGGGGGGGTGGGGTCCACCCCCCCCTTCCCTAGAATTTTCGAAAATAACCGCTGTCTGCCTGAAATTTTGACCAAGTATGAATGTAGCAGTAGGTTCTAGATTTGTGCCAAAACATAATCCAAATCCAATTAGAATTAGTTCTAACAACTTCAAATGTGTTTAAAATTAGTGTTTAGAGTATTAGATCTAAACCAGTTGTATCCCACATGTAACAGAACTTTGGGAGCACTCCTTGTAAAACAACAGATTACTAAATGCTCCGACATGTCATATCTTCGTAATCATTGATTTATTCAATTCATATCAAATGTCATCATGACGTTTACAGCTACTTAAGTCTGTGTGGTATCAATAGTTGACACTGGCACATTTGAATATGTAATGATTTATTCCATTTTGAAGCTTCCCCCCCACACACACACACTTTGGAAAAAAATCCTGGATCTGCCCCTGGCTTTGTAATCAGCATTTTCTACTTTTCCCACTGTGTTTTTAACCCTTAGTTCAAAGACAAATCAAATTTGACCTTCTCATATGTACATATAGATCTACATAATTTGTAAATGAAACACCTAAAAGACAAAAATATCATAGATCTAAAACTTTTAATACAATTTTTACCGTCAAAAAATATCTCACAAAACTTATTATGGCCTTTACATCATGAAATATTCTCATACCCTTTTACCACAAAATTCCCAACTTTAATGCCCCTGTAGAAGAGAACTTTTGAAAACATTGTGGGAAAAGGAGAAAATGCTGGTAACCAGCATTTTCTCCTTTTCCCACAATGTTTTCAACTCTTTCTAGGTCAAATCCCATCATTTGAGATACATCAAATCTGTTGTCTGCAAAGGCTTTCAACTTGAACCAGTCCAAAATTTTGTCTCTTGCAAGAAATCTACAGTCTGATTTTTAATCTACACTGTCCACTTTGCTGAGACATTCTTGACAAGTGCAACCTTGAAGATGCTCATTTTCTGTCTCATTTCTGGACTCAAAATGTCCATTGAGTAAATGTGGCACTCTTGGAGTTAAGAAGAAGCCTTTTGAAAACATTGGGGTAAAAAGGAGAAAATACTGGTAACCAGCATTTTCTCCTTTTCCCTCAATGTTTTCTACGCATCCCAACAAAAACTTTAGGTTTTTGAGTCATATTTATTTCATTGCCTACAAATCTTTCAATTTGGATAAGTCTAAATTTTTTCTGTTTGGAAAAGAGTTAACCCATTACGATACAATATGGACTTTCAATGACCCTGTTGGAGAAGACTTTTGAAAACATTATGGGAAAAAAAGAAAATGCTGATAACAAGCATTTTCTCCTTTTCCCACAATGTTATCTACTCTGTAAAAGAACTTGAATTTATTCATATCACTTTCAGAATTGTCATCTGCAGAAACTGTCAGTTTGGAAAAATCTAGAATTTGTTGTTTGGTAAATAGTTAAGACACTACCCAGGGCACATTGAAAAGTGGTCTCATACAGCAGGTGGTCCCTCATGACAGTGTGTACAGTAAAGCAATTTTGACCTAACCCTTAGGCTGCTAAGCGCTACTCAAGGACCTTTTGCGGGCAGTGTAGATCAAGATCAGACTGCACAGATTGTGCAGTCTGATCTTGGATCTACACTGTCTGAAAAGGAGATATACCTTTTTCAAGTAAAACCTTTAAAAAAAACAAAATTTTGGTTTTTATAACTAGTTCAAAAGTTTCATTTCACTTATTTAGTATGATAAGGGTTAAATTTGGTTCAGGACATGAATATTGTTCAATTTATGAATATAAATTATATGTTTGAAATATCATTCTCCGTAGTTCCTACAGGATAACTATATGTGTCCTACAGCAAGTGCCACATATCCTTTTGTGGACTTTTTGTTCTGTGACCATCGTAATTTTAACAGAAACCATGCACTTAGAGAGCAGGCAATGGCAGCAATCAGCACACTGAAAGCATAAAGAACTAGATATATAGAATCTGACATGAGTTGGCGTTTGAGATAAAATTTTATTAAACGAGTATATGGGAAAATGTCATTAAGCGAGCCTTTGGCGAGCTTCATAAAATTATTTCTTGACAAGTTTAATAAAATTTTATCTCTAACACCAACGAATGTCAGATTCTTTTTATCACATAATGATATTTCACAAATTATAGATCAGAAGATGCAAAACCATCTATAGGTCAATGCACAGTAATATCCATAAAACCCATTCATTTGTATGAAATATGACAAAATGGCGTCAAAGAATGACATCACACAATTGTGATATCAAACGTGTATAACATAAGAAAATTCATTATGGGTATATTAAACTGAAAACAAGGGAGGTTATGCGATAAATGCATATCTGTGAAGATGAAAATACCATTCCCAGCACGAAAATCTCTTCTTGCAGTGACCTTGACTTTTGACCCTTTATGACAAATTTCTGACTTTCAACAACCTTTGAAAAAGAAAACTTTTAAAAAAACATTATTGGAAAAGGAGAAAATGCTGGTAACCAGCATTTTCTCCTTTTTCTACAATGTTTTCTACCCTATCAAAGACAACTTCCAAAATGTGCAGTCTGATCTTGGATTAACACTGTCCGATAAGGAGATATTATTCCCCAAAACAAAACTTTGAAATAGCAACATTTGGGTTTGTACTATCGAATTGAAAATTTCATTTTAGTTATTTAGCAGGATAAGAGTTGACATCCAGTTTGGCTGCTGGACTTTTCTGAAATTTTATCATGTGGTAGAGGGTTAAACTATATGCCATAAATTTAATAAGAACACCATTCCTGACATAATCAACATTTTATCTCTCCTCTTGCAATGACCTTGACTTTTAACCTACATGACCTAATCTCAATACTCAATAGGCCTCTTTTTTGAGCCATATCAAATATATGAAGTTTCATCATTATAATGTAATACAGCTTTTGTGGAACAGACTGCAATGTCTTTTTGTTATAGTATGATTTCACAGTTACTTCGCACCATTTTTAACAACATTTTAGATATATCACAGTACATAGATCTAGTGCACCTATCAATACATTTTCTGAGGATGAATTGTATCAGTACTGTTTTTTACCCTTTACCACACAATCCTGTCTTAACAGCACTTTAAAAATATCGTGGGTAAAAGGACAAAATGCTGGTTACCAGTTTTTTCTCCTTTTCCCACAATGTTGTCTACCCTTTCAAAACCAAATTTCAGTTTTCAAGTCACGTTTATTTTGTTGTATGCGAATGCTTTCGATCTGGACTAAGATTTTGTCATCTGGTAAAGACTTAAGTCTTTACCACACAATCCCTGGTTTTCACGACCCTGGGAAGGAAGGCCTATTAAAACATTGTGGGAAAAGGAGAAAATGCTAGTAACCAGCATTTTCTCCTTTTCCTACAATGTTTTCTACTCTATCAAAGACAGAAATCATCATTTGAGCTACATTTAAATTGTTGACTGCAAATGTTCTCAATTTGGTCCAGTACAAAATTTAGTCGTTTGGTAAAGGGTTAAAGCAGTCTGGCAGCTGTCCCTCATAAACAAAGTGCAAACAGTGTTTAGTGATGAGAGAGGAATGAACCAGTTGCAATGACTACCATCAATCCTAGGGTTCCTACTTGGCTCATTGGTAAAGTGTAGGACTTGCAACCTGGGGCCTGGGTTCAAGCATCACTGGAAGCACTGGGTTTTTCATGTCCTTGGGTAAGACACTTCAGAGCACTAGCCTAGTACCAGTGGAACCCAGAACATACATGAACATGTCAGTTGTTGCTGTGATATGACTGACATCATGTTGAAAGTGGCTCATATTTATTTTACATCGATTGTGAAACAAGCTCTTGCAACTTCTACTCATACTAATCCCTCTTTAATTCTGCTTCCTGGAAACCACACCCAGTGCTACCACCAAATGTGTGGGCCAAAGAACTGTCCAAAAGTTGACACCCGCACCCGGGAATCAAACTCGTGACCTTATGGTTGCAAGGCCAAATTGCTCTACCTTACGACCATGGACACCACATAGAACAGAATTGTTTGGAAAAGCGTCAGTCAGTGATTTGAACTTACATGATTGCAAGAAGTAGAATTTCAATGGTTTTGAAGCCCTTCTTCAAAATATGCTTTTCTGGAAAGGAGGAACCAGTCACTACTTTGCTGGTAACAACACCAGGAGTGGGTGGTGTAACCATAGTTGGAGGGGTGGGAGATGGGGTAAGAGAGGCTGTTAGCATACTTGGCATGGTTGGTATGGTTGGTGGCAAAGGCGATTTTGATCTGACAAATGGTTTGATGCTAGGTGATGGTTGGTAACTTGAAGGATTGTAGATTTGCGACACAGAAGGGCGTGGAACTAGTTTGGTGGAATACAAAGGAGTTTGAGTTAATTTGTTAGACAACAACCACTCTGGGATATCAGGACCTCTCGAATATGATGGAAAGTTTGGGAAATGTGTTTTATTGGATGGAGAAGGGCTTTTAGAAACTGAGGTCCGAGAAAATTGGTCAGTATTCTGTGAAGAGAATAATTGAGAGATTCCGAGCATAGTCTCCCTTTGATGTCCATGAGCATGCACAATGTCTGTCGGTTTGTTGTCCATGTTGTGAGCCTGGTCTAGTGGAGATATACTCAGTGGCCTGTTCCACTCTGGTACAATTTTCTGGTCAGTTTCTTCTGCTGCTGTAAACTGGGGTCCATGCAGCATGATAAATGACAATAATACTGATGTAATCACACACTTTCTATCTGGAAGGAAATACAAAGAATGTTACGAACATTAACTTTTTACCAAACTACATGGCTTAAATTCAAAGAAGTTCCAGATGAAAAATTAAATGTGACTAAAATATGGAAATTATTTATTGGAAGGGTAGAAAACATTGTGGGAAAAGGAGAAAATGCCGGTTGTCAGCATTTTCTTCTTTTCCCCCAATGTTTTCAAATGCCTTCTCAGTCAGGGTCATTAAAAGTCAGGATTGTGTTGTAAAGGGTCAATTGATTACATTGTAATTTCATTTTTTTAACCGTTTGTTTTTTTGTGTGTTAAATTCTGTATTCAACATCATATCCATCTTATCACAGCAAGCAGTGCAACTATCAATTTATTCCTACAGCTTTTTTAAAGGTCTTCTCACATTTTTTCAGAGCCAGTGACTGCTTCCCAACATAAACTTAGTTGAAACAATGTTCATTTGTAAGAGAGAAATGATTCTTGTCACAATGACTATCATCAATCCACTTAACCCTATACAAGACAACAGAATTTTAGACCAGTTCAGCTTAAAAGCATTTTCAGATGACACACTGAATTAGCAGTACATTATGGAATTTGTCTATGAAAGGTTAGAAGGCATTGTGGGAAAAGGAGAAAATAGTGGTTTCCAGTACAATTGGGGTCATTAAAACATGGAATTGTGTGATAAAGAGTTCTTTAAAGAGCTTGGCAAAGCTGGTATAGGAAATTGTGATCCCTGGATTACTAGCGTGTACCTTATTAACGGAGTTTCAGCTAAGAAGGACTCCATTAGCTAATCTTCCATTCTGATCCATTTCTACAATTTTAACTTTTGTTATTTGATTATATTGCTTTTTCCTTGTAAAAATCTATTATTTTTCTGTTGAATAAAAAATATTCTTAAACGACTCTGAATGAATACAACTGAAGTAATAATCAAAGGACGTGAAGTCCTGAAAAGCGGATTTGTGGAATAGTATTAAGTTATGAAAAGGTGTAATGAAAAATGAAATTTCCATTACATGTAATTCATATACATGTATATGTAATTAGTAAGTGGAGCTAGCAAGGGTAAGGAAAGTCAAATTTGTTATGCCAAGCTGGACGTGCAGTAACATTTACTGTTGTTTTATATTTTATCAAGGAGTAGCAATTTGATTCATCAGTCTGATGCGTATTTCTACTGGTCTAAGAATAAGGACTGTAAGTAAGGTTGAGACAAAAAAGAGGTCTGGGGGTGTACCAGCTAAAACTGAAAGGACGAGAATGAGTGGAGCGCAAGCGTGTGTGACAGTATTTGGTTTAGGTCAAACCAATAACATAGTACAGACCAGCTATTCAAAACTGAATGTGAGCCGCACATGCGTCGTTATGCATGATGTATTTGGTTCCAGCCAGTTCAAACATAATACGCGGATTTGCTATACAAATCTGCTAAAAAGACGAATTTATGAGATTTGTGGCAAAGGAACAAAAGCCCTACATTTAATGAAAAAAAGGAAATATGAAAAAATGATTACCCATTTTTAGTCAATAATTCCTCAATTTGTGATACACTACAACACAAATATCTTATCACAATGTCAACAGTCAATTGACTTAAATTGATATTACAGATGATAACCAAACAATACATAGATCACATAATCTGTGTGATTAAGTGAAGAGCAACTGATATAATCTCTGTCACAATCATGGCTAAAATTAGGTCGACTTTTATCTCATAGCATGGTCAAGTGAACATTAACCCTTCACCACATTATCCCAAGTTTCACGGACCCTGAGAAAGAAAGCTTTTTATAATTAATTAATTGTTTGTACGGTGTTTAATGCCATTTTCAACACTATTTCAGTTATATTGCAGCAGCTAGTGCACCCATCCATGCTTTCCTGGACTTTCTTTATAAGTACTCTGCACAATTTTTTAAGCCAATGGCTACTTTCCTAAATAACCATCGTCGAAAAAAAGATCAGTGGTGAAAGAGGAATGAATCCTGTCTCAATGACTATTATCAATCCTTGGACAGAAATTGGCTGAGCCAGGGATCAAACTAGTGAACCCCTGTTCTTGAGTCCTGTACACTACCAACTGCACTACTTGGGCATGGCAAGAAGGCTTTTAAAAACATTGTGGAAAAAAGATTTAAATTCAATGTTTAACTTTTTATCAAACAATCCTGTGTTTTAATGACAGTAAACAATAAAGCTTTTGAAAACATTGGGGGAAAAGAAGAAAATGCTGGTAACCTTTAACCTTTTTCCACAATGTTTTCTACCTTATCAAATACAAATTCCATCATTTCAGTCACATTTAATTTGTTGTCTGCAAGTACTTTCAGTCTGGATTGGTCTAAATATTTGTTGTTCAGTAAACGGTTAACTTTTTCAGTGCCAAAAATAATGATATAGATCTACAACAGTCTTCCCATGGCTGAAACTGCAATCCAATGAAACTGAAAAAGATTTTTTATCTCACAATTGTAACAGTATTAATCCAAGATCAGACTGCACATCCTGTTTGATCTATGTTGTCTACCTCTATGGTGCTTAAGGCAGAGCTTCAGATAAGAGGGAGTGATGGTATTCTAAATCCATTATTTCTCTTTGAAACCCTATGTTGTGGGTACTCATTAGAATCGTCTCGATGAGACGATTCTAATGAGTACCCACAACATAGAGTTTAGTGAAGAATTATTAATATTTTCAAATTTAAAATCAAAATCACTCCCTCTATCTGGAGCTCAGTGAAGGGCTTTAAAAAATACAAGTCATGCTCTGGCAAAAGGGGATTTAATGCATCTCTTTGATCCTTTATACCAAGCAAGTCTTCATATAACTCTTGATTCATAAAACCAATTTTGTTTAAAAACTGAAACATGAGGTAAACTAGTCCCTTGAGCTGCAGAAAATTGACCGATAGCAAAGTTTTGATTGAATGAGGACTAACTCACCTGAAAACATTTGTTACCAGCATTTTCTCCTTTTCCCACAACATTTTCAAAAGACTTCTTTCTAAGAGTCATTAAAAGTCAGGATTGTGTGGTAAAAGGTTCAGTTTCCCAGCATATATCAAGATCAGACTGCATAGACCATGCTGTCTACTATGTTGAGAAAATATTGAAAGAAATAGCCTTGAAATTGATTAATTGTTTGTATGGCGTTAAGCACCGTTTTCAACATTATTTCAGTTATATCGCGGCTGCAGGTGCCAGAGAGAGGAATGAATCCTGTCATAATGATTATCAGCAGTCCTCGGAAAGAAATTGGCCGAGCCTGGCATTAAACCAGTGACCTCCTGTTCTCCTGTCCTGTGTGCTATCGACTGAGCCACCAGGGCCTGGTAGTAGAGGGTAAGGATTTATGCTGATTTTACAAATGAGTGAATTTTCTTACTTTCTTTCAAACAGTCATGGTCAATAAACAAGAAAAATCCTTACCTTACTACGGTAATTCAACTTCTTATCTCCTACTGAAGAAGTACTTTGGATACATTGTGGGAAAAGGAACATTAATTGTTCATGCAGAGTCAGGATGTGTAGCTGCCTGTGCGCCAAAATGCAGATGTGTACTCTTTGCAAAAAAAAGTAAAAGACAATTTTGCAAAATATGTCACCAGCAGCCACCAAATAGCTTCTACAATTAAAAAATTTTCTGGGGGTGGCCCTTCAGGCCCTTCTGTGAAAATCCCCCTCTCGGCACTTTGCGCCTCATTTCATACCTTCAGCATTACTTTTGTGCATACTTTATTTTGAGCTAGCTACATCCCTATGAGTATGAGAACAAGAAAAAAACAATTACTTTTTTTCTCACAATGTTTTCCAGTATAACTTGTGCAAGTATGGGGCTACATTATGTACTTGTTCAGTAAAAAGTTCACCCTTTACCAAATAATCCCGACTTTAAACTACCCTGAGGAAGAATGCTTTTTGAAAAAATTGTGGGAAAAGGAGAAATTGCTGGAAACCAGCATTTTCTCCTCTTTCCACAATATTTTCTATGCTTTGAAATACAAATTTGAGTTAATAAAATATTTCATTTGTCATCTGCAAATGCTTTGTATTTGGACAAAGACAAAATTTTGTCATCTGGTAAAGGGTTAAACCTTAAAGTGCCTTTCATAACTAAAGTTACCTTTGCGGCCAGTGTAGATCAAGATCAGACAAAATGATCTTTGATCTTTGATCTACACAGTCCACTTTGCGAAACAGTAGAGACAAAAGCAACCATAAAATTGCAGTTACCTGAGTCTCATTCTGGACCGAAAATGTCCGCAGTGTTTATTTGGTGCTTTAATGCTTATAAATAACTTAAATGAAACTTTCAAGCCAATAGTAAAAACGCAAATAATGCTACTTCAAACATGTTTTTTTTTTTAGAGACAAATATCTCTTTATTAGATAGTGTAGATCCAAGATCAGACTCCACATTCTGTTCAGTCTGATCTTGATTTACACTGTCTGCAAAAGGTCAGTGAGTCATGCTCAGCAGCCTGAGGGTTAAGGGTTAAAAATATATGAATATTAAAAGATGAATTGGGATCATTTAGGTTGGAAAATGTATTCAACCTTGAAAAAGTGAAAGTTTGCACCACAGACTACTACTAGATACTGATAGGAAGGTTGTATTTTTGTGCTCTGTATGTCTGTCTGTCTGTTGTCTGTCTCACTTTCTCTGTATCTTTCTTTGTTTCTCTCCATCCCTTGGTCTCTCTGTCAGTTTGTCTGTCTCTCTCACTTTATCTTTCTCTCTCTGACTTTGTCATTGTGTTTGTATCTCTGTCTCTTCTCTCCATCTGTCTCTCTCTGTATGTCTGTCTGTCTCTTCTGTCTATCTCTCTCCGTATGTATGTCTGTCTGTGTCTTCTCTCTGTCCCTCTCTGTGTATAAGTGTGTGTTTCTGAGACTCTCTTTCTCCGTCTCTGTCTCTCTCTCTCTGGCTTGTTGTATCATTTAATCTTTCTGTCTCTCTCACACTTTACTCTTTTCCACTTCATGGCTACAAGGTAATTTTTTTCTTACATCCCCCACCCCCATCCCCTTTGCTGCCATAGACATCTAATTTTCTATCTAGATCTAATTCTGATTTTGCTGTTTTCATTTGAAAATCAATTGCATTGTCACCGATTTAAAGGTTTTCAAAGTATACCTTTCATTAATGAGCCATGCTCTGTAAAAAGGGGGCTTAATGCATCTGCAAAAAGTATCGACCCAGGCTATTGGTTGTTTTTCTGCATGTAAAAGGGCCAGTGTACCTCACTGATTTAGTTGGTTGTATTTTATGGATCTAAAATTATGTGATGACTTGCTTAGTATTTTACATAATGAAGATGTATTAAGCCCCCTTTTTCACAAAGCATGGCCAGTTTTGTAGTTATTTAGATAGATATTTAATATTTGTAGATATTTTCAATTTTGCCAGACAAACAAGATGGCTGTAAATGTTTTCAACACAGCCTCAACATCAGAGAGCTTAAGCCGCCATGAAATGTTACAGTGGGTCAATGATTCTTTACAAGGAAACTTTACAAAAATTGAACAGTTATGTTCAGGTATGTAAATTAATCTTTTTCCTTCAATGTAGCTTAATACGCTGGCTTTTGACCTACTTTATGGTACTGATAAAAAATGAATAAATAGAACTTTGTGATTAGTCAAATATTTAGACATGTTTATTCTAAGGGCACCTGCCAATTTGCTGGCAAATTTACAGCGTCTATCTTTTTTAAAGATATTTCATGTTTTCACTTTTCCATGTTTAATCCATATTTTAGACATCAAAAATTGCAAAGTTGTAAAGAACCCATGCTCTGGCAAAAGGGGATTTAATTGACTCTTTACCAAACGACAAAATTTTAGACTGGTCAAAATTGAAAGCATTTGCAGACGACAAAATTAACATGACTCAAAAATTGAAATTTGTTCTGGGAGGGTAGAAAACATTGTGGGAAAAGGAGAAAATGCTGGTTACCAGCATTTCCCTTTTTCCCATAATGATTTCAAAAGGCTTCTTTTTCAGGTTCGTGAAAACCAGGGATTGTTTGGGAAAGGGTTAATCTTTGTGATGCATGATACCAAACAAGTCATCACACTATTATGGATCCATAAAATCAATTTTGTATAATAACCGACTGAATGCCGAGGTATGCTGGTCCTTTGAAATGAAGGAACTTGACCAATAGCAAAAAGTAGCGAATTGAGCAGGCTGACCTTGGTCGATACTTTTTGCAGATGCATCAAGTCCCTTTTTCATGAAGCATAGCCCATCTTTTTACATTCATCATTGTTTTGCAAGAAATTTTGATAGAAACATGTTCCGCACAATTACTGTTTTCAGGCATATACATGTATTTGAATTTGCCTGCTTATATGTCTGTATGTTCATTCATTCTTCTGTCCGTTGATCTGTGTGCATGTCTATCTGCCCAGCCAAGCCTGGTAGCTCAGTCAGTAGCGTACAGGACTTGAGAACAGGAGGTCACTGCTTTGATCCCCAGCTTTGCCAATTTCTTTCTTAGGATTAATGATAGTCATTGCGACAGGATTCATTCCTCTCTCACCGCTAACCATTGTTTTAACAATGGTTGTGTGGGAAAGCAGCCAGTAGCTTTGAAAGAATATTGTGCAGAGTACTGGTAAAAGAAACTCCAGGAAAGCATGGTTAGGTGCACTGGCTGCCTTAATGTAACTGAAATAATGTTGAAAATGGTGTTAAACACCATACAATCAATCAATCAACCAGTCTTTCTGCCTGTGGCAGCGACATCAATATCTTTGTGCCTGTAAGACCTCTGCACTTTTGAATTCATTGCATTATTTTATTTCTACCTATCTTCATCAAACAACCCTGCGGAAAATAACCTGCAAAAACAGCATGGAAAAAGGAAAACATGCTGGTTACCAGTATTTTCTCCTTTTCCCATGATTTTTCCTACCTTTCACAGTACACATTTCATCACTAGAGTCACATTTATTGAGTTGTCTGCCTTAACTCTTTACGAAACCACAAATTTTTGGACTGGACCAAATTCAAAGCATCTGCAGACAACAAATTAAATCTTGGTAACATGATGATTTCTGACTTTGATAGAGTAGAAAATATTGTGGGAAAAGGAGAAAATGCTGGTTACCAGCATTTTCTTCTTTTCGCACAATGTTTTCTATAGGCTTCTTTCTCAGGGTCGTTAAAAGTCGGGATTGTGTGGTAAAGAGTTAACGGTCATTGTGGACCTTTCCAAAATTTTTTTGTTCAACTCATTTCAAAACGAAAAAAAATTCAGACATGTCCAAATTCAAAGCATTTGCTGATCACAAAATACTGTTGATCATAAACTGAAATTTGTTTTTGCAAGGGTAGAAAACATTGTGGGAAAAGAAGAAAATGCTAGTTACCAGCATTTTCTCCTTTTCCTACAATACTTTCAAAAGGCTTCCTCCAGAGGGTCATTAAAACTCAGGATTGTGTGGAAAGGGTTTAAGTAATCATTTCTGTCTTTAGTGGGGTGGAAAAGATTGTGGGAAAAGGAGAAATGCTGGTAACCAGCATTTTCTCCTTTTCCGACAATATTTTCCATTCACCCATAAACAAATTCTATCTTCTAGCAATATTTGATTTGTAGCTGCAAATGCTTTCATAATGGAGAAGTTTAAAACCTTGTTGTTTGGTAAAGAGTTAACCCTTTACCAAAATATCCTGAGATTTAACAACCTTGAAAACATGTAGGAAAAGGAGAAATGCTGGTTATCAGCATTTTTTCCTTTTCCCACCATGTTCTCTGCCCTTTCAAAGGAAAACTTCTTCATTTGAATTGATTGTGGCTCAAATGAAAAAATTTTGGTTTTTGGTTGGAAAACTGCTTTTTGGTTGGAGAAGTCTAAAATTTTGTTGTTTTGGACAGAGTTAAATGAATTACCTCCCTTTGTGATAGGACATAATTCTGCATAATGCAAATTAGGTTTGAAAATTATGGTCTCACTTATCAAAGCACTTTGCTAGCGTATAAAGCCATTTTTTGTCACAGTTCTAATTATTCATAAATACTTTTTCATTCATTACAGGCGCAGCCTATTGTCAGTTTATGGATATGCTATTTGAAAGTAAGTAAATGGATTCATTCATATTGAAATGTCTGTCCATTGTTAAACCCTTTACCATGCATTGATTGATTGTTTGGTGTTTAACGCCGTTTTCAACATTACTTCAGTTATATCGCCGCGGCCAGTGCACCTATCCATGCTTTCCTAGAGTCTCTTTTATCAGTACTCCACACAATTTTCCTTCAAAGCCACTGGCTGCTTTCCCACATAACCAATTGTCGAAACAATGATCAGCAGTGGGAGTTTACCATGCAATCTGAGTTTTAATGACCCACGGAAAAAAGCCTTTTGAAAACCTTTCGGAAAAACAAGAAAATGCTGGTAATCAGTAATCTGCTTTCCCACAAGGTTTTCTACACCATCAAGCACAAATTTCTTCATATGAGCCACGTTTAAATGGTTTCAGTTTGGACCAGTCTGAAATTTTGTTGTTTGCTTCAGAGTTAAAGATACATCTATACTCATTTTCAGGCAGTGTTCAGCCAGTTTTTCAACCCATTTTATCCTTTATTTATGAAACTATAATCATTCTTATATCTTCATGCCAAATTTATCCCCTGACAGCTGCAAGGTTGCACAGATTATGACGGATATAAAAAGGCATTTCATGTTTTGGAGGATTTAAAAGCAATCGCTGTTGCAACAGCTTTTTTTTCTCTCTAGCTGTAAGGATGTATCTTTAATGCCTTTTTCAATAGTATATCATTTCTGTCATTGTGCACCCATCTTTATAATTATATTGTTCCGGTATATAGCTGATATTTTTTACCAGTGCTATGTGCATAGTTAAGCTTTGTTCCCACAAAAACTTAGTGGACACAACAGAGGGATTGGAATGAAATTAATTAATAGATATTGTTTTATGTGGCATCAGTAGTTTTTAAAAGTTCATCACCACACACATACAAGTAAACCCTATCAGTAAGGCAAGTGAAAACAGAGGCTTTTGCAGATGGCATCAATCAAGATCAGACTACATAGACTGTCTTCTGCAATGTTGTAAAAAGTCAAATTTGGAGGGCTATAGTTTAGCCCTTTAACAGACGACAAATTTTTTAGACTTGTCTACATTGAAAACGTTTGCAAATAACAAAATAAATGTTTCAAAAATGAAATTTGTTATTGGGAAGGATGGAAAACATTGTGAGAAATGGAGAAAATGCTGGTTACCAGCATTTTCTCCTTTTCCCACAATGTTTTCAAAAGCCATCATCCTCGGGGTCATCAAAATTTGGATTGTGTGGTAAAGGGTTAAATTGTGTTACTTGTTTTTACAGACTGTGTTCCTTTGAAAAAGTGTAAATTTGATGCCAAGCTTGAACATGAATACATCCAGAACTGGAAACTGCTAATGGCTGGTTTCAAGAAAGTTGGCGTTGACAAGGTATGTCATTTTATCTTGGCTGCTAATCAAGCCATCTGCAGGACCAAATGTTTGGTCATAATACTATATTTAACTCTTTACCAAACGATAAAATTTTAGGTTTGTCCAATTTGTCCAATCATAATCACTAAATCAGTTGTCAAATTGTTTACAAAAGCCATCAGAAACACTTGCCATAAGATTTACTAAGACATAACATCGCTGTCAAACAGGGCCTGTATTCACCAACCACTCTTAATGGTATTCTCAGTCCAATGAGGGCCATACTTCAGTTATTTCCCTTGATTCTTCTCCAGTACTACATTGGTCCTGATAGGAGTACTACTTGGATTTTATCCTTGATTTTCTTGCACTGAACAGCTACGTTCTTGTAATAATATTTCAAGTATACCTGGTAAGACTGTTTTACAAATCAATATATACGTAGTTCCTGATGATTTAGAACACAATTTGATTTGAATTACATGCTGACCTTACTATACATCATAAATCATTGCTATATTTATCGCAACATCCCCAAGAGAACCAAGGATAAAAACAAAGGAATACAGGTGAAAGGACCAATCTGTTAGTTGGTTACCTTTAGTCATTATCTGGCAAGGGAGATGATTTAATTTACAGGAATAGCTCCCATTCTCAAGATAATTTCAAAGTAACACAACCTCTGATTGGCTAAACCAAATGGTTCAGCCAGTCAGATGTTGAGTTACTTCCTTAAACTAAAATAGAGTTAAAATGCTATTTAGAATAGTTGGAGAAAACAGGACTAGGTTCTGTATTTCACCAACCATTCTTAAAAGGCCTGACAAAAAGACTCTCTAAATTCAAGTCAATATACACCAAGCATTCTTAAGAACTTACTTAGTCTTATTCTCTAGGATTTTGGTTAAGCCGATCAGAAGTTATGTATTTTCAAATTTAGAAAATTGTGAAGAATAAAAATAAAATTTTGGGTTGTCTTACCTTGGCTTCTAGAATAAGACTTGCTGATCTGGGCCAAAATATTTTGCTATTAGTCAATTTTCTGTATGTCCAAGGACCAATCTACCTCATGATTAAGTCAGTTGTTTAAAAAGTGGCTATTGTGGATCCATAATTATGTAATGAATTGCATGGTATCATGCATCACGGAGATGCATAAAGCCCCATTTTGCCAGAGCCTGGCTCATCTGTATTTATCCTTTACACCATGACGTATTGATAATTCATCTCTGTCTACACAGGTGACTAAATTTTGAACCATTCTACAGTCTGTCAATTTTGTAGAGCGTTTTTTTCTCTCTTGCCCTGTAAGGATGTATTTTTAAGGTCTTTGACTGCTTCAGAAATGAAGCTGCTGTGATACACTTGTAACTGGTATACTGTTGAAGATGGCATAAGATATCAAACAAATAAATTTGCCATTCCTCCATGTCTCGCATAGCTGTTTTCAAAGCAAATAGGGAGATAGTGTCATAGCCCTATTGTAGTCATCTGCATTGTCATGCAAAACTTAGACATTTTTATAATATCTTTGTTGTTACTGAAGATATTTACTTCAAACTTTGACAAGTTGTTCACTTTCAAAAGGGAAATACATACAAGGACAGGTAATCATCAAAGTATTTTTGAAACAGTTAAGCCCCTTTTTTGACTGAATTTTCACTGAAAATCAAGCAACTGCAACCAAACTTTGGCACCCACATGCGGTGCTTTTGTTGAACAATTTCAGACCATTCCTGTTGACAAGTTGGTGAAGGGGAAATTTCAAGATAATTTTGAGTTTGCAAGTTGGTTCAAAAAGTTTTTTGATGCCAATTACGCTGGGCAAGAATACGATGCCTTGGCCACCCGAAATGGGGTATCTTTTATAAGTGGGAATGCTGGTCCATGCAAGGTGCCTCAGAGGAAAGGTAAGAACTGTAAGAATTCAATATAGCCATATTTAACCCTTTTACCATGCAATCCTGACTTTTAACAACCCCAAGGAAGAAGGCTTTTAAAACATTGTGGGAAAAGGAGAAAATGCTGGTAACCAGCATTTTCTCCTTTTCCAACAAGGTTTTCTATCCATTTAACCCTTTACCACACGACACAATTTTAGACCTGTCCAAATTGAAAGCATTTGCAGACGACCATTTCAATGTAGCTCAATGATGCAGTTTTTGTTTAATAGGATAGAAAACATTGTGGGAAAAGGAGAAAATGCTGGTAACCAGCATTTTCTCCTTTTCCCACAATATTTTCAAAAGGCTTCTTTCAGGGTCGTTAAAAGTCGGCATTGTGTGGTAAAGGGTTAAAGACAAATTTCATCATTTTAGCCATATTTGAATTGTTGTCTGCAAATGTTTTCAGTTTGAACAAGTCTGAAATTTTGTCATTTGGTAAAGGGGTTTGTGAGTTAGAATTCAGCTCAGTCTGAATTCTGTTTGAGGATTAAACCTCAAAGTGCTTTTCATATTGTAGCTGCCTTTGACGCCAATGTAGATCAATATCATCTACAAAAAATGTGCAGTCCAATCTTTGATCTTCACTGTCTATCTTGCTCAGACATTCTGTGTAAAAGCAACCTTAGAATTATTTGGGTCTTTTGAAGGGTCTTACAAGCAAAAAAGGTTCATAACTTAATTATTACTGCATATAATATAAAAGTAAAATTTATAAAAGTGACAACTTGATATACTATGCACAAAATGGAAAAAAAAAACAAATTGCTCTAATTTGCAATCCAGAGTCACTATGGCAATGTTTTGGTAACATTATGCTGGGCAAATTTAAAAATTCGCCACACGTATAGGTGCCTTTAGAGAGCAAAAAAGACATGTTTTTAACATCAAAATCAGTTCAAAATTTACGTGACGCATCAGAGCCCATTTGCCAAAGCCTACAGAACATCACCGGCTGAAATCTGAGGTCATTTCAATAACAACCAAAGTAGGGAAAAGTAGCTGCTAGTCATTTTTCAACCTTTCATATTGAAAAGCAGTCAGTGGCTTAGAAAAAATGTCATATGTAATAATTTCAGGACCAAGAATGAATACTCAAGCACCAAGGAAGACCTCTGCACCAGCACGTACTGTACAAGCAGCTGATAATAAAACAGGGCCAAAACCAGTGTCAAGACAAGGACCTACGTCACAAACAGCAGATAATGAAGCTATGCAAGAACAGGTATATTAAAGAAGCCAAAGAGAGAAACCGCTGTTAAAACTTGATGTGTAGAATGGTTCAGAATTTAATCAGCTATGTAAATATAGATAAACAGCCAATACATTATGGTGTAAGGGACAATAAAGTCAAGGGATTTGTCTTTGATTTAAAACTAGAAATGAAAACAACAGCAACTTGATAGCCACAAGAAAATGAAATGCATTTTCTGTCTATTATAATCTGTGCAACCTTGCAAACCATCAGGGACAACATCTGGCATGAAGATACAAGAATAGTTATAGTTTCATTGAATAAAGATGAAATGTGTTGAAACTGGCTAAAAAAAAGCATATAGATCATATCTTTAAGTCTTTACCTAATGAAAAAATTTTAGACCAGCCCGAATTGACAGCATTTGCAAATGATATATTAAAGGTTGCACAAGTTATGAAATGTGCCTTTGAAAACGTAGAAAACATTGTGAGAAAAGAAGAAAATGATGGTAACCAGCATTTTCTCCTTTACCCACAAAGTTTTCAAAAGTCCTTTAAACACGGTCGTTGAAAGGATTGTGTGGTAAAGGGTTAACAATTCACGACCAAAAACAGGGGGTTTTGCTGTGGGTGTAGACCAAGATCAGACTACAAAGAATATACAGCCTGATCTGGACACTATACCATCGGCTTGTGTTTTCATGCCTGTAAGATGAAAATCTTTCTGAATTGAAGTCGATTGTATCAACTTTGCTGTCAGAGGTGCAGTTAGCATGAACCATGCTCTGTGAAAAGAGGATTTAATGCATTTGCGAAAAGTATCGATCCAGGTCAGCGTGCGCAGTCCACAGAAGATAGCTTTTGAAAACACTTTGAAAAGGAGAAAATGCTGGTAATCAGCTTTCAAAAGCCTTTTTTCTTCAGGGTCGTAAAAACTCAGGATGGTGTGGTACAGGGTTAAATCTTATTTCTGTCCTAAAAATCTCTAGTAGGTTAATTTGGTGCTCAAAGCACTAATATAAGCCTCTGCTCTGTTAAAAGGGGATTTAATACATCTGCAAAATGCGTCAACCCATGTCAGCATTTGCAGTCCATGCAGGTTGAGACTAGCCTGGGTCCAAGCAGTAATAATTTCTTTATTATACCGTATCACGCTCTCTTAATCTTTAGCTGAGCATATCTGTTTATTGCTTGGACATCGGAATATAATAGGAAAGGAAAAAATGAACGGACTGGAACCCAGGCTAGTTGAGACAGGTCGATGGCTCAGCGCGAAAGGGTTGTAACTATGATTTTTTTCAAAATCCACTTTTTTGCATAAAATGAATGCAAAGACATTGATACATAACCTGTAAAAAAGAGAAGTCTGGGAAACTGTCAGAAATTCTTATATTTTAAAATTTGTCCTAAGGTTGTAACTCAAATTGGTCTTGGGTATTTACGTGAAAGGGTTGTAACTCAAGTTACAACCCTTTCACGCTGAACTTTAAGATACTGCACTTATTATATGATGCTACAACTCACCTGATAAAAAGAAGATAGTGTATTGTAAAATCAATATTTCCTTTATCAATCTGCAGACATGTACTGAACAATTATTTAAATCTACATGGAACCGTAGATAGTGTTTTGACCTGGAAATAATTCCAGAAATGTATAGAATTTTTATATAGATCCCTATTATGATGAACTAGTACATACAGATATTTTTCCAAACCTCTGGAGGAATGATACTTCATTCAAAGGTAGGTCCAATTCTCTAGATCTTATATCATTTTCATTTAATTTATTATTTAGAAGCATTTTCTTCCTTGATTTTTTTTTAAAATCTCTTATTTTTTTTGTCTGTCTCTCTGTTTATCTACTTCCCTCCCACTTCAACCCTTTAATGAACAAACCTACATTTTAAGCATTTCACAATAGAAGTCTTTTGAAAACATTATGGGAAAAGGATAAATTGCTCATAAGAAGCAATTCAACCTTTTCCCACTAGATCTATGTCTTCTACTATATTTTAGGACTTTCTGTTATTTTTACTAAATTTGAAATTTTAGAAGAGTATAAAATATTTTGTTTAGTAAAGAGCTAACCTATGATAACAAGGTTACAGGGAAAACTGGGAAAACTCTGCAGGGTACTCTGACCAGCCATGATATAGATGTTCTGGTCATACAAAATCAAGGAAATAACTTCTTTAACTCTTTACCACACAATCCTAAGAAAGAATCCTTTTGAAAACATTGTGGGAAAAGGAGAAAATGCTGGTAACCAGCTAACCAGCATTTTCTCCTTCTCCCACAATGTTTCCTACTGTGCTGGAAACAAATTTCAAGTTTTGAGTTACGTTTATTTTGTCATCTGCTAGTACTTTCAGTTTGGACCAGTCTAAAATTTTGTTGTATGGAAAAGTGTTAAGTTTCTTAAAGATTATAGACATGTTTGCAATTCAAGATGTTGCTATTACAGTTAAATATTTGAAGAGGCATATCGATCTATCATAGAATTGTTAATTCAAAAAGAAGCTAGAGAAGAGCTACATTTATGATCAAACTTCTTGCAGTCTGATCTTATCTGCACTTTCCTGAAAGTCTACCAAACAACAATTTTTTACCCTTCAAACATGAAAGGACTTGCAGTCAACATTTTTAGATCTAGTAATGATGGACAGAAAATCTCTAGTAGGATAGAAACAATTTCTTCTTTACCCACAATGATTCCACACAACATTGCCTGAAGGCATTACATGTCTGCTGTGGATATCTTTAGAAAACACTGAGGGAAAAGAAGAAATAGCACATAAACAATTTCTCTTTTTTTCACAATGTATTCAACCTTATCAGAGAACTAAAGTTCATAAGTAAAGTATCAGATTTTGATTTTTCCCCTGCAATATCTCTTTCAATTTGGGAGACTCTAAAATTTATCATTTGAGAAGGGGTCAAGTTTGAGTAATTTCCGAAATATTATTTCCATTATGTTCCAGATTTAAAATGATAATCCAGGCATCTGTACATCAGGGACATGAAAGGTTTAAGGGCTCAGGGCGCCAGTGTGTTGCCAATGCTGCTACTGCAATCATACAGTCCAGTAAAGTCAAGCCAAAATTGTGGAACACAAAATTTCTTGATTTCATACTTGCTACTGGTGATGATCTTTACATGACTCTAGAAAATCATGGTGTGAAATATCTCACTCATCAAGACTTACCAGATTCTATTGCAACCCTCTGCCCTAGTTTTAATGGTATGGTTGATGGAAAGACTGAAGGACTGTTATATTCATTATATGATGCTCTCCAGTGTGCCCTTAACAATGAAACTGCATGTTTATTTACAATGGGGAGACATGTCCCATTTTATACCACTGCAATCATGCATTATGATGGACAGTACTTCTTCTTCGATTCACACAGTAGAGGATGCAATGGTTTGTCATGTCCTGATGGGAAAGCTTGTTTAAGCAGTTTCATTGATTTAAAAACATTGTGTTGTTTTATTCAAGACCTAGCAAAGTCTCTACTATTGGATCAGTCATGCTTATTTGAGGCAACGCCGTTTAAGCCAGTCTTTAAAACCGATTCTTGCTCTGACAGTGAGTCAAAATCAGACTCTGATTTCTCTGGATTTGACTCAATGTCAGAGGGGGAATATGCATGTAGAATGTTTATAGCTGAGGAATTAGTGACTAAAGCTATCAATGCATCTCCAAGTCTCTCAGAAGTTTCCTCTGTTTCTGATTTAGACAATTTCAGTGATTTAGATAGTTCACTCATTGAAAATGGTATTGCAGATACAGAGAATAGTTTCTCATTTTTGCAAAATATTGATGAAAATGTGTTTGATCAACTTCATCATAGTAACAATCCAGTAGATTCAAGTGACAGTGACAAAGAAGTTGATACTGGTGAAAGTGATAATGCTGATGATTCAGATTATCACCCTTGCCAAGTATCAACTTCTGAATCAGACTCAGACAGTGACAATATCCCATTGGCTTGTTATGTAAGACAAAAAGATGCCAGGGCTCCCCTTTCAGTTATTACCAATCAGGGTGAGAACATTGAAAAAGAAAAAAACAAAAGCAGTGAAATTAATTTATGCACTGATGAAACTTCTAGATGCAGAAAGAGAAAGAAAAATTTTGAAAAATGGAAGAGAACAGTATCTAAAAGGAGATGTAATTCAGGTCTAAATTATATTGATAAATTTGGAAACGAAAAGTCTCCACGTAAACTTAAAAGAACATGTGGACCTACATGCAGATACAAATGCTCTTTTAATTTTAAAGAGTCTGAAAGAGAAAAGATTTTTCATTATTTCTGGCAACTTGGTGAAATAACCAAACAAAGGCAATTTTTGCAAATGTTTGCCAACAGGGAAACTAAAAAGCAAATTTCAGTAGAGAACAGTAGAAGGCAATTTTCCATTAAATGGACTCTTCCACAAAATCCAAACATACATACTCAGCCAGCCATTAGAGTCTGTAAAACTTTTTTCTTAAATACTCTAGGTATATCTGATAAGATGGTGTCTACAACATTTAAGAAAACAATGTTTGGAGTGTGTGAAGATGACAAAAGGGGGCTGTATAAAAATAGACCAAATAAAACTCCTGAAACTCAATTAAAGATTGTACGAGAACATATATCTACATTAGAGAAGGTCACTAGTCATTACTGTCGCAAAGACACCAAAAAGGAATATCTTCCTGCAAATTTGAACCAGGCCAAATTGTATAGGCTGTATTGTGAATATTGCATAGGTTTAAACTCCATGCCTGTCAGTAAATATGTTTACACTGACATCTTTAATAATGAATTTAACCTAGCTTTTCATAAGCCGCTGAAAGATCAATGTGATGTCTGTGTGTCTTTTGATAATGCATGTCAGGAAGAAAAAGTTAAAATGAAAGCCATGTTTGAAAGCCACCTGAGGAACAAAGAACTTGCACGTTTGAATAAATCCAAAGATAAAGAAATGGCAAAGAAAAATATTGATAAAGATGTTGTAGTTTGCTGCTTTGACTTGGAAGAGGTGTTATTGACCCCACACTCATTTGAGTCTTGCTTATATTATTCAAGAAGATTGAATACTTATAATTTCACAATTTATGATATGGGTTCAGCTGACGGCCATTGCTTTGTTTGGAATGAAGCAATGGCTGGCAGAGGAGCCTGTGAAATTGCCACATGCTTATTAATCTTCTTTGAAACTATGTCAAAGAAAGGAAAGAAGAAATTTATATGTTATTCTGACAACTGTGCATCCCAAAATAAAAATAGATTTTTTCTAACTATGCTGTGGTATTGTTTGCAAAAGTTTAAACTTAGCAGCATTACACAAAAATACATGGAAAAGGGTCATACCCAAAATGAGAGAGATGCTATTCATGCTACAATAGAAAATGCATCCAAAAATGTCAAGATTTACACCACCTTACAGTGGGCTTCTGTTATGCGTTCAGCAAGGCCTAAAAGGCCTTACATTGTGCATGAATTAAGTCATGCAGACTTCTATGATTTCAAAAATCTAGCACAATTGATAAAGAATTTTGACAATAATAGTGAAAATACAAAAGTATATTGGCAAAAAATTAAGGTGTTGACTTTAACAGCTGAATTTCCAATCAAACTGATTATGATGGTAAAGTATTTGTTGTTGATCTCTTTGAAAAACTGCGTCTAAGAGATATTCCTCTGCCTACAAGAATTAATCTTCAACCTCTAAATAAAGGAGACAGTCAAGTCTCAAAAGATAAATATCATGATTTGCTCAAGTTATGTCAGAAGCAAATTATTCCCAGAGTTCATCACAGTTTTTATCTTTTGTTGCCACATGAATAAGCCATTGTGTAAATTAGTGCATCACTGTTAGTATGTTTCTTTGTTTTTTGTTCCTCAACAACCAAGTATAAGATTTGTTTTGTGCATTTTTAGGCTTGAAACAGGCTTAGGTTAAAAAACTTATAACCTCTACTGTGGATGACTTATTGGATGAGCTTTTTTCCCATTGTCCACAATGTTTTAAACATCATCAACATCATTTAACTCTTTACCACACAACAAAATTTTAGACTGGTTCAAATTGAAAGCATTTGCAGACAACAAAATAAAGGTGAATGAAAAAGTGAAATTTGTTCTGGGAAGGGTAGAAAACACTGTGGGAAAAGGAGAAAATGCTGGTTACCAGCATTTTCTCCTTTTCCCGTAGTGTTTTCAAAAGGCTTATTTCTCATGGGCGTCAAAAGTAGGAATTGTGTGGTAATGGGTTAAGATCATTGAAAATACGACTTACTTTATGAAATTGGATTTTGATATGGAATTTATCAAATGAGCTGTAAAACAATATCATAAATGATGTAAAATTCAAGAAAACTGATCCTTTGACATAATGTCTTTCAAAATGTAAAAAAAGAGAAATTGCTCGTGTAGAGCAATTTCTCCTTTTCCCACAATGTTTTCTACCCAATTAGAGGACTTTGCGCCATTTCCACTGAATTTATGGTTACCATCTGCATACTCTTTTTTTAGTTTGATACTGTCTAAAATATTTAATTTCAGTAGGACTTGAATATAATATTGTATCCAGTGTGAAACGGTTGTAACTTGGAGTTACAACCGTTTCACACTGAAAAATATTGAGACAATATCCATTTTTGAGAGGGAATAAGGTTGTAACTCAAACTTTTGTCAAAATACTCTTTCTTGGACAAAATATTTTGAAATGACTTGTTTAAATCATGTTTATTTACAGTTCATATTTATGTTTCTCTGTTTTCAGTCAGTAAAATTCATCATTGACAAAAATAATTAGTTTTTTGTCTCTCCTGTAAAATTTTGTAAAACCTAGTTACAACCCTTTCGCGCTGAGCCATCGAGGTCTTAACCTTCTGCCAATTGTAAATTTTCTCCATGTCAAAGGACCGTTCTATCTCATTATTCAGCCGGTTGTCTGACAAAATGGATTTCACGGATCTACTTGTGATAACTTGCTTGGTATAATGCATCACAGAGTTGCAATAAACCCCCCTTTTTCCAGAGCACTACTCATATAATACGGCTTACAACACGCGAAAAGGGGCATTCGGACATTTGCAGTCCGCGCAGGCTAATCCGAGATGGCACTTTACGACTACATTAGATTTTGTGTTACAGTAGACTTGCGCAAAACAGAAAATTACATAAAAACGGAAAGTGTCGTTTCGGATTAGCCTGTTGATCAGAGACGTCACTTTACGCAAGTGTCCGAATGTCCCTTTTCGCGGGTTGCAGGCCATATCATTTGTTACAAACAGATAGATGAACTTCTGGCAGAGAAAGAGGACTTTGAGAAAGAGAGAGATTTTTACTTTAGCAAGTTAAGAGATGTTGAGATATTATGCCAGGAACCTGACAATGCTGGTACTCCTCTGTCTCAGCAGATTCTGGAGGTCCTGTATGCAACAGAGGTAAATAGCCTTAAAATTTTATTCAGAGAATTGAATGGAGTGTGGTTCTGTTTGTATGAGCACTTTCTCACTTTTCAAGTATTTTGTTGTTAGTTTCGGGGGGGGGGGGATGTTTAAGGGTACATGAATAGTTTATTTTTTTTTTTATCTTTTTTCATTTCAGGAAGGATTTGAACCATTGGATGAAGCAGAAAATGAAGGCTATTAGTTTTCATCCCTTTTGCAGATACCATATTATATTACCAATTACTACTTAAATATAAGTTTTATAATCCTGAATTTGACAGAAAACACACCAGGAAAAGGTGCAATTGTTTGTTACAGCTTCTTTTCTGTCTGTATTTTTAACACAATTCAAGACAGGAAATTTTTCTCTTTGAACTGTACCCCTTTTTGAACCTAGTTTTAGGTAGATAGCCCAAGGAATTATATCTCTGCTCATCTACATGTAAATATGCATATAATCTATCATAGTAATTAAAGTGTACATAGTTTTATGAAAAGTACTCTTCTGTTATAAAATTTATTCTAATAGAAACATGTTTAGCTCTCCTGAACACAAAGTGCACAGGCTCTCCTGAGCACAAAGTGCACAGGACAAGCAATTGTTGTCAGTCAATTATCCTTTATCTGTCACTACATGGTGTGTTTCATTGATTGTATGGTGTAAAAACGCCATTTTCAACATTATTTCAGTTATATCACAGCGGCCTGTGCACCTATCCATGATTTCCTGGGATTTCTTTTACCAGTACTCCACACAATGTTCTTTCTAAGCCACTGGCTGCTTTCCCACATAACCATTGCCAAAGCAATGACCAGTGGTTATAGACGAATGAATCCTGTCGCTAGACTATCATAAATCCTTGGAAAGAAATTGGCTGGGCAGGGGATGGAACCAGCGACCCCCTGTTCTAAAGTCCTGTACACTATCAACTGAGCTACTGGGGCTCAGTATGATGTGTTTCAATAGTTTCCTTACACATTGTCTCCTGCTGAATCACACTGGCCTGTTAACCCTTTACCACACAATCCCCAGCTTTTACATCACTGAATAATAAGGCCTTTGAAAACATTACAAGAGAACTGCATGTTAGTACCAATGTGCTGCTGCAGAAGTTTTTTTTTTACATGTGTAAATTCCAAGTCAAACAAGAACAACGCATGTGGGTGCCAATGCTCGGCTGTAGTTGCTTGATTTCCAGTGAAAATTCTGTCAAAAAGGGGCATTACTGTGTCAAAAAAACTGATGGTTGCCTGCCCTTGTTGCATGGGTTTCCCTTTTGATAGTTAACAACTTGTCTGAGTTCAAAATAAATACCTTCAGTAATAACAGAGTTACTAGAAATGTTAAAGATTACGCAAGACAACAACACAGACATCGGACGCCCAAGCTAGGACAATACCTCTGTTTTCTTCGAAAACAGCCAAGCAAAAAAGGGGCATAATTGAGTTAAAAATGTATTGTGAGTTATCTTCCCTACTGGTAAGGATTTCCCTGTTGTTAGTAAACAACTTGTTCAACTTAGTAAAACTATATATCTTCAGCAATAAGAGAGATACGAGAAAAGGCAAAAGTTTTTTGCAAGATGACTACGCAGACAATGACAACCAGATTATGCCAATGCCTTGAAATTTTCTTCCAAAACAGCCGAGCCCTGGTAGCTCAGTTGGTAGCGTGCAGGACTTGAGAACAGGGGGTCAAGGGTTTGATCCCTGGGTACGACCCCTGGTTCTCCAAATTTCTTTCCGAGGATTGATGACGGTCATTGCGACAGGATTCATTCCTCTCCCACCACTGACCACTGTTTCGACGATGATTATGTGGGAAAGCAGCCAGTGATTTGGAAAGAAAATTGTGCAGAGTACTGGTAAAAGAGAATCCAGGAAAGCATGGATAGGTGCACTGGCCGCCGTGATATAACTGAAATAATGTTGAAAACGGCGTTAAACACCATACAATCAATCAATCAATCAATTCTTCCAAAACAGCTAGGCTGAAAGTAGAAGAACTGAACATTACCTTCTTCCAATTCTGTCATGGAAAAAAAAAACAAATTAACATTCATTTTAAACTGCTTTACAGTTGTATTTATTAATTTGTTCACTATATTAACCTACAAATCATACCAATTTTTCGCACAATCATCAAAATGATTGCTTTGAATGATTACAATTCAATACATAAAAATCTCCCTTGCATCCTGCTGCAGACCAATTTGAAAACATTGTGGCAAAACAGCAAATCTTCACAAGCAGTTTTAATCCATGATGCTCTTCTTATAGTATGCCTTCTGTATGCTCTTTTTTAAAAACTGTAGCTTAACTCAACTATTTCTTTAGCCAGTATGATACGCTAAATTTATTTCAACCACAAACTACACGTGACGAAAGAAATCAATATTCTTTTTGTCAGTGTGCTGTGTTGTCATCGAATAGGCAAATGTTGAAAATACTGGATGTTTGTCACTACTTTTTAACAACGCTCTCAATTGGTTCATTTAAGAAATAATCTTCTTTCTATCGTGGTTTATCGTTTATTGTTCAATAAACCACAGTTGTGGTTCATGAGGCACAATAAATAATCCACGAAGGCCTTAGCCCGAGTGGGTTATTCATTGCGCCTCGTAACTCACAACGTGGTTTATTGAACGATAAACCATGATAGAAAGAAGATCATTTCGATTCTAACATGACCAACTCTTAATCAAAGGAAAACAAGTTCACACTTAGAGTAAAAACGCAGATGCAGATTAGATTCCATTGAATAACTTACTTACTTTATACAGAATGACGTCACTCTATATAGAATGACATCATTCTACATAGAATAACGTAGATTTTACCACGCTTTTGTTGCACTGTGTTTATAGAGCCAAATTCACGTATCATGTTAGAATATTGCATATATGCTAGACATGTACAAAAACAAATGAGCCATGCTCTAGCAATTAGGAGTTTAATACATCTCCATAATGCATTATACCAAGCAAGACATCACATAAGTATGGATCCGTAAAATCTATTTCGTCTGACAATCGACTAGATATACTAGAATGGTCCTTGGACATGCAAAAAAAATTTACAAATAGCAAAAAGTTTCGACCCATGTCAGCCTGCGTGGAATGCGCTGGGTTGATACTTTTTGCAGGTCATTAAGCCCCCTTTTCAAAGAGAATGGCTCAAATAAGAATAACACTTTGATGAAAAGAAAAAAAAACTTTTCTTGAATTGTATAATAAACAATAAAGAAAAAATAATGCTTATAAAAAGCAGTCGTTCCTTATCCTTCAATGTTTTCAAAAATATTTATGTGACAATAGCCTTACTTATTTCATCCTGAAAGCAGCAGCAGGTAATTTAAAACATATCCTGGATTCATCTTCAACCAAACAAAAGAACATTCTTAGTCTATTCTGCAAAATTTTTGAAATTTGAAAGTAACACAACTTCTGATTGGATAAACCAAATGGTTTAGCCAATCAGAAGTTTTGTTACTTTCAAAATTAAAAAATCTTGAAGAATAAGGCAAACAACTATCTAAAGAATGGTTGGTGAATACACACCCTGGTATGATATGGCTTGCAACACACGAAAAGGGGCATTCGCACGTTTGCGTAAAGTGTCGTCTCGGATCAGCCTGCGCAGTCCGCGCAGGCTAATCCGAGACGCCACTTTACGACTACATTATATTTTGTGCTACAGTAGACTTGCGCAAAACAGAAAATTATATAAAAACGCAAAGTGTCGTTTCGGATTCGCCTGGGACTGCGCAGGCTGATCCGAGATGACACTTAACGCAGATGTTCGAATGCCCCTTTTCGCGTGTTGCAGGCCATATGGACAACTGGCGCTGCCCAACTCTACAACATTTACCATACAATCGCGAGTTTGAATGAAAATAAGGATAAGACTTTTAAAAACAGCATGGAAAAAGGGAAAATGCAGGTAACCAGCATTTTCTCGTTTAACCATATTTTTTCCAACCTTCCAAACAAAAATTTAAAATTCTGAGTTACATTTATTTTGTCGTCTGCAAATACTTTCATTTGAAAAGTCTAAAATTTTGTCATGTTGTAAAAAGTTGACTAAAGGACAAAATTTTAGGTTAGTCCAAAATAAAAGCAATTGCAGACAACAAAATAAAAGTTACTCAAAAAGGAAAATTTTAATTGGGAAGGGTAGAAAACATTGCTAGAAATGGAGAAAATGCTTTTTGTTAAGACAAGCATTTTCTTCATTTCCCACTGTTTTCTAAAGGCTTTCTTTCTCAGGGCTGTTAAATGTTAGCATTGTGTGGAAAATAGGTTACGGTTTTGGATGTAAGTAGATGTAAATGAACCATGCTCTGTCAAAAGGGGGGGGGGGGGGGGCTTAATGCATCTCTATGATTGATGATATCAAGCAAAGGATAAATCATTTAAATCCATTTTGTCTAACAACCGACTGGATCATAAGGTAAATTGATCCTTTGACATGCTGAAAATTGACCAATAACAAAAAGTTTTGGCCCAGGTCAGTCTCCGCAGATGCATTAAGCCCCCTATCACAGAGCACAGCTCAAATATATTTTGGCAACAGGAGAATTTGATCCTTTCCAAGCAATTTTCACCATTGCCATAAAAGTTTTCGAAAGTGAAATACTGCAAGGCAAGTTTATGGTCTATTTTTGTTCATGCATTTAGTCTTTACCAAACAACAAAATTTTTGACTCGACCAAATTGGAAGCAGATGCAGAAGACATATTGAATATAGCTTAAATGATGACATCTGTCTTTGATAGGGTAGAAAACATTGTGGGAAAAGGTGAAAGTGCTGGTAACCCCTGACCACCAGGTAACAAGTCAGATACCCTAACCACTGAGCTATCCAGCAAATCTGGTAAGGATATATACAATAAAATGCACCAAAAGACAGATCAATATTTCACATATACAGTCACCACATTGTACTATCTCCACTTTCACATATACGGTCGCCACATTGTACCATCACCATGTTTTTGCATGCGGTGTCAAAGGCAATTTCCTAGACATCATCCAAATACCTGCATAAAGTCCCGCAATACCGAGCGCCTGACTTGCAAAAGAACTCCCGTACAACAGGTATACACCATTTAATGGTAATAAAAACACAACAAACTGTTCAGCCAATATAATCTTATCATACCATAGAATTCCCCACAACGTGTAAAACAACGGTATGACTGATAATATACTTAAGAACTCAACGAATCCACGTAAAAATGATAACCAATGTGTGCTACTCCACAAGTCTGTTCGATACAATCCTGAGCAGTATAACACTAGAATGCACATAAACATTGTGGGAACTATCTGGTTTTCTTGGCGAATGTTTGAGATAAGTCTTTTATCTTTCTGGAGGCAAAGAAGGATCAAAGAGGCAGCACAACACTGTAAAATATAAAATCACTACACAACTTTGTAAACACTGTTGAATGGTATTTTACGCTGTTTTCAACACTATTTCAGTCATATGGCGACAGCTCACATATTCATACATTTCCTGGGTTTTACCAGTAATAAGCTAGGGCTCTGAAGTGTCTTGTCCAAGGACACTTCCACATGAAACCCGGTGGATCAGCTGGAACCATGGGGCCTCCAGGTTACAAGTCCCACACTTTACCACCAAGTCAAACAAGATCCCATACAGTGTAAACAAATTAACACTATGAAACCTTGACAATCCATATCCTGTACCGTACTGTTTTAACCCTAAGGCTGCTAAACGCAACTCGAGGACTTTCTGCAGGCAGTGTAGATCAAGATCAGACTGCACAGAATGTGCAGTCTGATCTTGGATCTAAACTGTCTGATAAGAAGATATCCTTGCAAAAAATACCACTGAAACAGCAAAATTTGGGTTTTTACTATGGGCTTGAAAGTTTCATTTCACTTATACAACAGGATAGGGTTTATAAAGAGCATCCTGCAGAAAACTATTATCCTCCTTTAGCAAGCCACTTTTGAAAACACTGTGACAAAAAAATAAATTGCTCATTATGAGTAATTTATTTTTTTGCAACAGTGTTTTCATATTATTATAGTCATGTCAAAATCTTCATTCAAATTGATCTTCCACATTTTACAAGGGTTTATTTTGTAATCATTTAGAATCTATAAGTCGGCCCTGACCAATGATGTTCTGTTAATGTTGTCCGTCATTTCAATTCAGCAGGCTATGTCTTGAAAAAATTCATTACTTCACAAACAACTTTTTACACTGCTACAGCTGACTACTTTTGAAAACATATTGTCGAAAAAGGTGCAACCGGTTATATCTAATTCAGTAGAATGTTGAAAGAGGAATTAATCTTGTTGCAACAACCTTTCTTCAATCCTCAAACAGAATTTTCACACAGGCAGGGATTTAAATTTGCAATCCCTGCATTACAAGGCCTATGTATTAACACTGAACAAGTGGAACTGAGAAGTAACAGAGGTAGACAGAGAGAAGAGTAAGAAATGAAGATAGAAACTTTTATATACCCATTATTCAGAACACTACAAAAATTGCAAAAGGTTACTTACCCAAACATCATGTATGAAACCTTTAGATGGGGATTGTACACAAGCAAGAAGAAATGTCAGAATACACATCACATTGCTGATAAAAGGCAGCCTTGGGATTTCTTTTTCCTTCTTATCTTCCAGTACAAGGGGAATCAGAAGATCCTGCAAAAGTGTTACATACATATATCTTCAAAAAGGTACAGTTAACTGTTTATCAGGGTCATATTCACCAACCAATCTTAAAAACGTCCTTGGTCTTATTTCCCAAGATTTTCAAAATTCAAAAATAACACAACTTTTGATTGGCTAAACCATTTGGTTTAGCCAATCAGAAGTTGTGTTACTTTCATAATTTAGAAAATTCTGAAGAATAGGACTAAAAACGTTCTCGAGAAAGGATGGAAAATACAGACCCTGATGAGAAAAATTTAGACTCACCTAACTGAAAGCTTTTGCACTTGATAACTCACATATAGCTCAACTCATCAGATTTGTCTTTGAGTGGTTAGACAACTTAATGGGAAAAACTGAAAATGTTGGTAGTTTATGAAACTAGAGGCGCTTGAGCACCTGTATCGCTCCACAGGCCTGATATTTCTATAATGGCGAAAGGAAGTTTTTAACAATTATCATTCAATCCTGCATTTTAGCTCACTGAAGAAACAATTTGGTAGACAACCACCATAGGAACTTACCTGCAAAACAACAATGAAATCCAATGAATAGTTTTAGAGAAGAAATTTTTCAAAGATTTTACTTTATACCATAAAAGGAAAATGAGTCTCCCATAAAAGCCATGTTTTTTGACAGATCTTTTTCTTTTTTAAGGAATTCTGTAAACCTGTATCTAAGGAACATTCCTGCAAAATAATAATGCTATCCAAATAGCGGTTTGGGAGGAGAAGATTTTTAAAGGTTTTTTTACTTTGGTTGCCATGGCAACCAGAATTCTTCATGGAACACAATTATTTGAAGGAATTTGAAAGAGGACCACCAAAGGAACATTCCTGTGAAATTTGGTAAAAATCCAGTCAATAGTTTCTGAGGAGAAGTTTTTTAAAGAAAAAGTTTACGGACGCACGCACGGACGAACGAACGAACGGACGGACGGACGGACGCACGACGGACACAACGCCATGACAATAGCTCGCTGGCCTTCGGCCAGTGGAGCTAAAAACAGGCTTCTGGATAGAAAGAAACTATTCTAAGCATAGGCCACTGAAACTCCATCAATCTATCAAGGAACACCAAAGTTTATATTGCTTTATCATTTGAAACCATTACTAAAAATAGCATATTGGCTCATCGCCTCTATATTGCATATAATAACACAAGGTCAGCAACAAAATCTGAGAAAATTTGACTCCCTATCCCCTCTGAAATAGAATTTTTGACCAAAAACGGAGAAGACAACCTAGTGGTAGGTGCGGATGGGTTCAGAAATTAATTGTTTTTCGTTCCCTGACCTTCAACGATTTCAAACAACTCTTAACAACCAAGCATTTAGACATTAATTCATCAAGACAAAAAATTCTTACACCTTTCATGAGTATTTGACTGAAAATGTGGCCTATAGAGTGTACGCAAGGTTTTTCAAAGATCTGACCTAGTGACCAAGTTTTTGACCTCACATGACCCATTTTGACAGTTGTCCAAGATATCATCAGGACAAACATTCTGACCACAATTCATGAGTATTGAACTGAAAATGTGGCCTCTAAAGTGTACACAAGGTTTTTTTAAGACTTGACCTGGTGACTTACTTTTTGACGCTATGTGACCCATTTTCAAACTCCTCTGAGATATCATCAGTACAAACATTCTGACTAACTTTCATGAGTATTGGACTGAAGAGCATATACAATTTTTTTTCAAAGACTTACTCAGTGACCTAGATTTTGACCCATTGTGGCCCATTTTTAAACTTATCAAAGATATCAGTTTCATGAATATCGGACTGAAAATATAGCCTCTAGTGCGTACACAAGGTAAAAGTTGACAACAACACACGATGGACACTGCACGATCACAAAAGCTCACCTTGAACACTTCATGCTCAGGTGAGCTAAAAAGTGTTACCATCACTTACCTGTGTTGTTGAAAGGACCTTTAACGACACACTGACACAACCCGTTGATACGAGAAACAGTTTCCAGGCAGGTAATGCCATAATTCTGTCTTTTTTGTTCATGTTTACCATATCTAACAGCAGCAGCGCAGTTGACAAAAATCCCAGAATTCCACACCTGTGTAAGAAAACACAAAAATTTAACCCTTTACCTGCTAAATGAATGATATGAAACTTTCAAACTGATAGTAAAAACCCAAGTTAAACTTTCAAACCAATAGTAAAAAATGAAGTTTTCCTATTTCAAAGGTATTTTGCGAGAAAAGATATCTACTTATCGGACAGTGTAGATCCAAGATCAGACTACATGTTCTGTGCAGTCTGATCTTGATCTATACTGTCTGCAAAAGGTCCTTGAGTTTTTCACATAGCAGCCTACGGGTTAAGATATTAACCTTTTCCTACATAATAACATGTTGTCACCACCCTGAGAAAGAACAAATTCAAATTACATGAAAACTAGGTCAAGCCGAGATCAAACTTTTATATCAATTACCTCCCTATCCCATTATACCTTTACCACACAATTCCAAATTTCAATGACCCTAAAGTTAATTGATTGATTTATGGTGTTTAATGCCATTTTCAACATTATTTCATTTACATCACTGCCAGTGCATCTATCCATGCATTCCTAGAGTTTCTTTTGCCAGTGCTGTGCACAATACTCTTTCCAAGCAACCGGCTACTTTCCCACATAACCATCATCGATACAATAGTCAGCAGTGAGAGAGAGGAATGAATCCTATAAATATTTATAATTCAAATTCTGGTTCCATCTGTGAATCAAATAGTCCAAGACTTTGTCTATATGGTTGTAACATTACTGGTTACGAGCATTTTTTTTCCTTTTCCTACAATGTTTTCAAAGGCTTTGTGATGAAGGGTTAATACTTTTTTCCCCCTGAGTAAGACAAAAAAGAAAGAAAGAAAAAAAAAAATACTTACAAATACAACACACATTTTTCCAGAACTTTACCAACCACCTCAAATTTGAAGAAAAGTAAAATCAGGGCAATCAGAGAACAACAAGCAGGCATGTACAAAAATGCTCGCAGAAATGTGAGCCACTGGGGTTTGTCCTCCACACTGCTGTATAACTGAAAACAAAGGATCAAAGTGTTAAGAGCGGCTTTTGGGCCAAGGGCCCTTTTTAGGAACCTAGCTTTTAGTCATTAACCGTTTTAATAATGCCAGTCTCTCTCATGGTTTTAACCATTTTACCAGACAACAAAGTTTTAGACTTGTCCACACTGAAAGGTTTTGTAGAAGACAAAAACTGCTAATATGCAGGGATTTGCTATTGAAAATTTGGAAAACATAGTAGGAAAAGGACAAAATGCTGGTTTCCATTATTTTCTCCTTTTTCCCCAGTGATTTCAAAAGCCCTTTGCCTTCAGGTTATTAAAAGTCAATTGTTCGTAAAAGGTTAACACTTAGTGGTTTTTATGAGTCTTTTTTAACGAGTCTTTATCATGATACATGTACAAAGAAACATAAAAATCACGGAACATGCTTTGTTTTAAATGTAACAGCCATTACAAATTTTCATGTCTTACACACATTTGGTATCAGCACTGTGTGACATCATTTGTGATGTCATTTTGAATAACTAAAATAACAAGATGTCTGTTTGTAAAACAGTCATGCCCCCCTACCGCCACATTGATACAGGAAGTGGCACAGTTCATAAACTGATATCAAAAGAATTGATTGGGAAATATCGATGTCATCTTTTTGATTTATAGCCCACTTCAATTGTTAAACGTGATAATCTGTAAACAGTTTGCATAATTATACACACCGCTGTGTGTATACATACAAGATTGTAAACAGTCGCCGATACACAGACTGGGTTACCGATTTTCTTTTCGGTACGCGCATTCGACTTCCGCTTTTTCCCAGTCAACTTCAATGCTTACTACGTCCCCAATAATACGCGAATAAAATGTTGGAGCCACAAGTTGAGCCACATATGATGATTTTTGAGACACTTTAATTTTTTTTTTAGCAAATAGCTCAAGTGGCGAACGGCAGCGCGAGCACTGAATCATCTGGCGGTCACTGTGACCTTGACCTTTCACGGATAAACCTTAAAATCGATAGGGATCATTTATACTCCAAGATGAATACCTGTACAGAATTTGAAGAACCTATGTTAATTCTTTGTCTAGTTATCATCTGGACAAGGTTAGGTCTAAATATCATTAAGTTGAAGGCCACTGTGACCTTGACCTTTGACTGATTGACCTCAAAATCAATAGGGATCATCTACACTCCGAGACGAATGTCTGTGCCAAATTTGACAAACCTAGGTCAATTCTCTGTCTAGTTATCATCCGGACATGGTTAGGTCTAAATATCAACATGTTGACGGTCACTGTGACCTTGACCTTTGACCGATTGACCTCAAAATCAATAGGGATCATCTACACTCCGAGACGCATGTCTGTGCCAAACTTGACGAACCTAGGTCAATTCTCTGTCTAGTTATCATCTGGACAAGGTTTGGTCCATATATCAACATGTTGACAGTCACTGTGACCTTGACCTTTGACCGATTGACCTCAAAATCAATAGGGATCATCTACACTCCGAGACGCATGTCTGTGCCAAATTTGACGAACCTAGGTCAATTCTCTGTCTAGTTATCATCCGGACAAGGTTTGGTCTATATATCAACATGTTGACGGTCACTGTGACCTTGACCCTTGACCGATTGACCTCAAAATCAATAGGGATCATCTACACTCTGAGACGCATGTCTGTGCTAAATTTGACGAACCTAGGTCAATTCTCTGTCTAGTTATCATCCAGACATGGTTTGGTCAATATATCAACATGTTGACGGTCACAATGACCTTGATCTTTGACCGATTGACCTCAAAATCAATAGCGATCATCTACACTCTGAGACGCATGTCTGTGCCAAATTTGAGGAACCTAGGTCAATTCTGTGTCTAGTTATCACATGTTTGACATCAGCATTGTGTGACCTCATTTGTGATGTCATTTTATATGTTTTTCAAAGAAGTGAATGTTTTTTTTTCCCATGGAAATTACTGTATGCACATAAGTGGAGTTGCGTATTACGACTTATAATATCTGAAATATCATTATGTGATAAAATGAATCTGACATTCGTTGGCTTTTGAAGTAAAACTTTATTAAACTTGTCCGCAAAAATGTTATTAAGCTCACAAGAGCCTCAGTTAATAATATTTTTCTTGACTCATTAAAAAAAAAGTATAATCTCAAATGCCAACTCATGTCAGATCCTTTATGTCCTCAAATTATTCTTTTTTGTTGTACATACTCGTATCTGGTACCCTAAAAATACCATGTACGGTAATAAGCTTTTATTTTAAAATCTTGTAATGAGGCATTGAGTCAAAAATACAAACCAGGGTAGCCATACGAATTCCTGGACAAATACCAGCAATAGCCCCACACACAAAAAGCTGTTGCAGAGAGGAAACTCTGTCTGTTAACAAGGCGAAGGTCACCAATATGACACTGCCAAGGTCACCCCATTGTAACAAGGTCAACCTGAAAAATGCATAGTTAGAAGACATATTGTCTGTTTTGCTTGATTTGTGTCCAACGCTGTTCTCAATAGTATTTGAGTTACGTTACAGGGGCAATTCAACTATCCATGCAGTGCTGTTGTTTCTTTAAGTCACACACAACACTTTCAAAACCACTGGCTGCTTTTCCACAAGGTGAAATAATCTGGATTTAACCAGTAATGTATTTAACAAGTAAAAGATTACTGCTCTGGCATGCTTTCATGACACTTCAATGTGAAAACACTGATTAATTGATTGAATGGTGTTTAACTCTTTACCAAACCACCACTGTTCCAAGTTAAACGCATTTGCAGACAACAAAATAAGTTTGACACAAACACTGAAATTTGTTTTTGGAAAGGCAAAAAAAATATTGTGGGAAAAGGAGAAAATGCTGGTCACCAGCATTTTCTCCTTTTCCCTCAATGTTTTCGAAAGGCTTCTCTATCAAGGTCTTTAAAAGTTGGGATTGTGTAGTAAATTGTTAACGCCGTTTCCTACATCATTTCAGTTATATCGTAGCAGCCAGTACACCTATTGATGCTTTCCTACAGTTTCCTTTACCATTACTCTGCACAATATTCTTTCAAATCCAATGTCTGCTTTTCCACATAACCATCATCAAAACAATGATAGGCATTGAGAGAGGAATGAACTGAAAACACAGAGCTTCGGAAGGAGAAGAAGGTAAATACAAATTGGAGGAAAAAAAGTAGATTCCCGAGTTTTAATAACCCTGACAGAGAAGGCTTTGGAAAACATTCTGGGAAAAGGAGTAACCAGCAATTTCTCCATCTTGCCACAATGTTTTCTGTCCTTTCACTCACCAATTCCACCATCTGAGCTACATGTAATTTTTCGTCTGCAAAATGCTTTGAAATCGTACAAATCTCAAATTCTGTCATTTGGTAAAGCGTTAATACCAAAGACACTTACCATGAAAAAGAGACTGACGGCTGCATAACAAGGATCAGGACACCTAGACTCACACTGACGATGCCAGTTTGACGGACTGTCACCGCTACTTCAGACGACAAGTGTAACAACCCAAATACAAGTATAGATAACCCACATGTTGTGATACATAAACCTGAAAACAAAAAAATTATGTTTTTTGTCATAGACCACTATTTTTTATATGCTAACTTGACACCAGGTAATAGACTTGCCAAATTTCAAAACATAAACAGGTTTAATGCATCTACAAAAAGTACTGACCCAGATCAACCTGCAGAGCCAGGACCATTCTACCACAGGATTCAGTTGGTTGTTATACAAGATGGAGTTTATGAATTGATATTTTTAGGATGACTTGCTTGGTAAATGCATTACAGAGATCTTTAAGCCCCCTTCTACCAGAGCACAACTCAGTTGCTTTTTACTACTTGAAAGTGTCTATTACCTATGATTCACTTCATACTATTTCAGTCGACTAGTTTGATAAAAGTTAATACATAAACACTCATGTAAGATCCTAGATGTATATTGTTCAAGATTATACATACCTATGATGTCTGTTGAGGTTGGTTCCTCCCATAACACATATATACATATTATATGCAAAAGTGGCTTAGTGTTGATTACTATAGCAATCAGCATTGCAGCTATATTGAACAAGATCTGAAAAAAAAAAAAAATCACCATATTGTATTTCATACTTTATTGAAATACGGGTCTGTATTCACCAGTCATTTTTACAAACACTCTCAGTCTTATTCTCCAGAATTTTCTCAATTTGGAAGAAACAGAACTTCTGACTGGCTAAACCATTAGGTTTAGCCAATTAGAAGTTGTGTTACTTTCAAATTTAGAAAATCTTGGAGAATCAGACTATAAATGAAACACTTTCTCAGGACCCTGGATTACTGCAATATGTGTATGTTGAATCTCAGTCTAGGCTGGATAGAATACACCTTGTGAAAATGGCAGATGAGAAGGTATTGATTACTTCTACAGACCATCTGATCTACTGCTGCACTTTTTTTTTTCAAAGAAAAACATTGAATAATCTTCATGCAGAAAAACTGACAAATGGCAAAAAGTTTTGACCCAGGTCAGCCTGCGCGGACTGAACCTCGGTTGATACTTTTGCAGATGCACTAAGCCCCCTTTTAACAGAGCATGGCTCAATTACAAGGGAAATGATAAGACAAGAGGAAAACTTGCTCAAATGAGCAGTTAGACCTTGATCCTTTTGTCATGATATAAAACTTGTCTACTACATGACAAAAGAAGTCATCTGTCGCCTGTAACATGTTATAAACCCTTTACCACACAATCCCAAGTTTTAACAACCCTTAGGAGGAAGTCTTTTTGAAAACATTGGGGAAAAGGAGAAAATGCTGGTAACCAGCATTTTCTCCTTTTCCCACAATGTTTTCTACGCTTTCATAGTCAAATTCCATCATTTGAGCCCTATTTAATCTGTTGCCTGCTGATGCTTTGAATTTGGACCAGTCAAAAATTTTGTCATTTGGTAAAGACAAAATGGAGATTGATGTAAAAGTACACTCAATAAAAGAACACTTTAGCCATTCTCTGTGAAAAGGGGGCTTAATGCATCTGCAAAACGTATTGACTCAGGTAAGCCTGAGCAGTCCACACAGGCTGACCTGGGCATAAACTTTTCACTATTGGTCAATTTTCTGACTATCCAAGGACCAGTCTATCTCATGATTGAGTTGGTTGTTAAAAAAAGTAGATATTATGGATCCGTAAGTATGTGATGTCTTGCTAGGTACCATGGATTACTGAGATGCATTAACCTTATACCACACAATCCCGATTTTTAACGACCCTGAAAGAAAATGCTTTTGAAAACATTGAGGGAAAAGGAGAAAATGCCGGTAACTGGCATTTTCTCCTTTTCCCACCATGTTTTCTACCCTATCAAAGACACAAATCACCAATTTAGCAACATTTAATTTGTTGTCTGCAAATGCTTTCATTTTAGTCCAGTTCAAAATTTTGTCGTTTGGTGAAGGGTTAAGCCCCCTTCTACCGGAGCATGGCTCACTTACTTGTGACAGTGGAAGTTCCATTACATATTCAAGGGAGAGCACTCTAATCAAAACAAATGACAGGATAAATAGAGTAATGCATCTGTATGTTGTAAGACGGTCATCTGTCCCAACAATGTGGTAAATGGTGACTACAAGAGCCTTTGTTATATGTAGTGAAGAGCAAATAGAGATTGTTATGGCTGATGTCTTTGATGACAAATAGAGTCTGAAAAATACAGAAAAACAAGAGCACTGCATGCTGGTCCAAATGCCCAGCTGCAGTTGCTTTTAGAAAACTGATTTTCAGAGAAAAATGATAAGCCAAATAATAGCACCCCATACAGGTGCCAACACTCAGGTGCGGTTGCTTGTTTTTCATTGAAAATTCTAAGATGAATAAGTAATTTCGTTGAAATGATATTCCCCGCCCAAAATTCCATCCAATGGTATTGGAGACCTTCTCCTGGACTGACACGGATGGACAGACAGATGGACGGACAGACGGACAGACGGACGGACGGACAGACGGACAACACTAAAACTATATCCCTCTGCTTTTGGCAGGGGATAAACAGAGGCATAACTGAGTCAAGTTGTCAATAATACTTTGATAGTTACCTGCAATACATATCCTATCATAGCTTATTATAATGAGTGACTGATCATTTATAGAATTATCACTGAGCATCACAGAGAACAAATGATAACCCTTTACCACAAAACCCTGAGTTATAACAACCTTAAGCAGGAAGGCTTTTGAAAACATTGTAGGAAAAGGATAAAATGCTGGTAACCAACCCTATCATAGTACTTTAGCTCATTTGTATAAATTGTGAATTTGTCATCTGTACATGTTTTGAATTTGGATGAGTCTAAAATTTGTTGTTTGAGAAAGGGTTAAATGATTAAAAGTAGACATATCCAGTTGCTCTTCGCACATCATCAGTTTCTGCATTGTAAACAATTTGAATGCAATGACAGCTAAACTATAGAAGTTTGTTAAAGAAATTATTCATGTTGTTATGTAATAGGATATACATGCAACCTGTTTTCATTATCACTCTGAATACAGAATATTCTAGATACATAAAGAACATTCATTGGTTTTTCATTGTGGTTATTTTTAGAAACAGGATTGTTAGTAAACAAGTTGTTTATCAATCCATTTCTATAAAAAGCTTGTTGTCATCTTTCTAGAAAAGACTAATCTAGAATTTTCCAAGCTGATATAAATAGGAGAGACTTACTTGGTGATTTTGGTTTTGAAGTTAGACTTGTGGCTTTGAGGATACAGAATTAGTGAAAAGTGTTGGATTTAATTTGGAATATACATCTGTAAGTTAGAATTATCTTTTTATTAAACAGGTTGCTCATATCTATTTGCAAGTTAAAACTATTGTTAATTTAGGTTTTAGGAACCAGAAATTTCATTCTTTTTGTAGTCTAAACATAATTCCTTAATTTTGAGGGACTTATTCTATTTCTTGTTCTAAGATTAAAAATTGTCAAAATTTCATTCAAACTTAACTCTTATTGTACCCTTTTGTCTTTATTCATTAATAAATATTGTTAATTTGTGAAAGGCTTGTTGCTGGTTTTCTTTCTAGTTACGCTTGGCTCGTAACAATGCGCATGTCAGAAGACAGATAGATGGATTTGGATGTATAGTTGATTCCAGTAAACCAATAAAACAACTGCTTTGTAAGTGTATTGAAAACAAAGAAAGTTTGTTCTCAGTAATGGTTATACCTGCCTTCAATCCCATCCTAACCTTTGTCCTTGTATCTACAGGGAAAACAACAAAAACAAGAACATCCCATGCAGGTGCCAATGCACAGCTGTGGTTCCTTGATTTTCAGTGAAAATTTTAAGTCGAAAAAGGGCCATAACTGTTTCAAAAATACTCTGATAGTTACCTGCCAGTGTTGTATAGATTCTCTATTTGACAGTTAATAACTACTCTGAGTTTGAAGTTGATGTCTTTAGTAATAACAGAAACATCATAAAATGTCAAATATTTTGCAAGATGCAGATGACAACGGTGCAGACGACGACACCAGGGCTTCACAATACATGCATGTCTTCTCCGAAAACAGCCGAGCTAACAAGTGGTAGATAAAATATGGCTATCTCACCTGTGTAATGTATACAGCATCACAGCTGCAGTAATGAGAAGGAATGACTTAGAATAAAGATGTCCACTGTATAGCAACACCTCACATAACACAAATACTGAAAAACAGGAATTATGTGAAACCCTAAGGATAAAAAGTGTTGTACAAAAACATATTTAAGAATTTGTAAGTCATAAAAATAATACATAATTATGGGACAAACACATCACATTGAGCAGTGTGATAAAAACATGTGAGTAGCTCCATGCTGCTTTCCCACATAACCCTCATCAAAACAATGATGAACTTTGAGAGAGGAATGAATACTGTCTCAATGACTATCATCAATCTTGTGAAAAAAAATTGGTTCAGCTTGGGATTTAAAACGGTGACCTCCTGTTTTCAAATCCTGTATGCCACCAACTGGGCTACCGGGCCTGGGCGTAACTCAATGAGAAGAACAACCTTGCAAAAAATTCATCATTCATTACACAAAATCAAAATGTGAAAAGTAGATAGTTGAGCGCAAACAGTATGTCAATATGAAAAAAGTTGCTCCATTTGAGGAATTTCTTTTATTCTAAGTTCACATTTACAAAATTATCTGTAGTAGATTATTATTATGAAGATGGGAATCTGTTATAGTACAGTCAGTCCATGTGTTAGTTGCTAGAAGAAAGATGAATTTTAAAAGTTGGTAAAAGTTGCCAAGTCAGGTTGTTTTGTTTACATTTTACTTGGTTTTAAAATCAATGGTTTCTGTAAGCAACTAACACATGGACCAACTATACAATAACAGATTTTCGTCTTTACAATGTTATCGATACTTTTAGAAGGTATGATTTGAATTCATGTGCACTTTCAATTAACACCCATGTTGTTTACTTTTGGCTGCTCTTGAATCTTTAAATAGGACACAAATATGAGTAATATTCAAATACATTACCTGAAGATTCTAAAATAAGTAATGATTCAAACAATTCCTGGTTCCAGTACATTGAGCTGTAAACACACAGGAAACCAGCAATACAGTTCACTAACAATAACACATACAGTGTGGTTATATTTAGATCAAACAATAGGTTAAATCTAAGACTAGTTAAGGATTCGGTAAGATAAGCATTTTTCCTCTGAGGGGTAAAACCAGTTTAACACTTTCCTGTATGTACTTCACTAAGCTTAACAAGGTGACATTTTATCCCATTACCACACAATCCTGAATTGAAAGAACCTAGAAAAAAAGCTTTTGAAAACATTGTGGTAAATAGGAGAAAGTGCCTGTAAGCCTCCTATCCCCACCATGTTTTCTTCTCAATCAAAGCCAACTTCCATCTTTGATTTGAGTTTCAGCCATCTTCGATTTGTCACCTGCAAATGCTTTGAAGTTGGACAAGTCTAAAATTCTGTCATTTGATAAAGAGTTAAAGTTGTCATTAATGAAAGCATTTGCAGACGGCAAATTAATGTAGCTCAAATGATAGGGTTCGTCTCCGGATGGCTTCTGAAAATATTATGGGAAAAGGAGGAAATGCTTGTATCCAGCATTTCCTCCTTTTCCAACAGTGTTTTCTGAAGCCTTCTTTCTTGGAGTTCTCAAAACAATGGATCATGGGATTGGCATATGGTTAGCTCTTTACCAAAGGACAAAATTTCAGACTTGTCCCAATTCAAAGTATTTGCAGACAACAAAATAAATGTGACTTAGAAATTGAAATTTGTTTTGAGAAAAGTAGAAAACATCGTGGGGAAAGGAGAAAATGCTGGTTACCAGCACTTTCTCCTTTTTTCACAATGTTTTCAGAAGCCTTCCTTTTTAAGAGACCTTAACTCTTTACCACACAACAAAATTTAGACTTTTCTAGATTGATAGTATTTGCATACGACAAAATAAATGCGACTCAAAAATTGCAGTTTTGTGGCAGAAGAGGTAGAAAACATTATGGAAAGGCAAAAAAGGTTGGTTTCTGGCAATTTCTCCTTATTCCACAATGTTTTCAAAGGTCCTCTTTTTACGGTTGTTTAAACTCGTGTTTCTACAGTAAAGCATTTGAACCTATTAATTGTATGGTGTTTAATGCCATTGTCAACATTATTTCAGTTACATTGTGGCAGCCATTGCACCTATCCATGCTTTCCTGGAGTTTCTTTGACCAGTACTCTGCACAATATTCCTTCCAAGCCACTGGCTGCTTTCCCACACAACCATTGTGGAAACAATGGTCAGCGGTGAGAGAGGAATGAATCCTGTCGCAATGACTATTATCAATCCTTAGAAAGAAGTTGGTCAAGCCATGGATCAAACCAGCCACTCCCTGTTCTCAAGTCTTGTACACTACCGACTGAGCTACCAGGGCTCGGCATTAGAACCTATGGATCATGGGTTTACATATTGTTAAAGGATACACAATTTTCCATGGAAAAAATGTCAGCCAGTATGTAAACAGTAAACAAGGGACTGGTAAACACAGCAAACACAAAACCTGAAATACCAAAGAGAAACAACCAAGTAAAGCTGATGAGTAGAAACCTGCCACGTTGGACAAGTCATTTGAATCAAAGGAAAATAAATACTGAATAATCATATCTTACTATTTTAAATGATCAAGTGTTTTTTCTACCCCAACAAAGAGTTTGAAATTATTGCTTGAAAAGATTGATTTTTTGTATTGGTTTTAACATTATTTCAGTTATATCATGGCGGCCAGTGCACCTATCAATGCTTTCCTAGAGTTTCTATTACCAGTATTTACATGATATTCTGCCCAAACCACTAGCTGTTTTTCTAACTGACATAATGTTTTCTACCCTATCAAATACAAACTCCATCATTTAGCCACATATAAAATGCCTTCTGCAAATGCTTTCTATTTAGACAAGTCTAAATTTTCAATGTTTAGTACAGAGGTGAAAATCAGGGTTGTGTGGTAAAGGTTTACACAAACGACCAATGATTATCAAGGAAAGTGCTCCAATTTAAACATGACAGTGTGCTGAATTGTGGACAAAAAATGGAAACAAATTGATTTAAACTCCAACACATCTGGCATATTGACCTTGAACAATGTCTCTGATTTTCAAGAATGTTCATAGTCCGTCTTCTAAATCTAATTATAGATTTAGAAAGTAACACAACTTCTGATTGGCTAAACCATTTAGTTTGTTACTTTCAGAATGGTTGGTGAATATGAACCTGAATGGTATCCTTTTTTCCTATGACAAACTAACAAATTTTGGGGCATAACTGTGTCAAAAATGTTTTGACAGTTACCTACTCCTGTTGTATGGGTTCCCCTTTAAATAAATAACAACTAGTCCATGTTTGAAGTAAATATCTTAAGTAACCAAAGAAAAATGATAAAATGTCGAAGTTTTTGCACGACTACAATAAAGACACAACCACACAGACAGGGCTATGGCAATATCTCCATGTTTTCTTCTAAAACAGCCAAGCTAAAAACATTCCTTACCTTAAACTTTTTATTACTCAGCAATGCACCATACACAGCATAAAACCCAATTCCAGCTGGGAGCCAGGGCAGGAAGTGGGAGGAGAGATCAAAGTACATGAGTATAGGATACAGAAGTAATGTACAGACAGCACCTCCTGCCCATCGACTGTATTGGATATATTTATACTGCCAGCCTTGAAATAAAAAAAATTGTCAGAATTTAAGCGTTAACTGAAAGCATTGCAAATTAAGTATCAATTATGATGGATAAAGAGGTGTTAGACTGTAAGGTGTTACACATAAATAATCCTTCATATTTCCTTTGTTATCTTTATCGATCTCTAAAATTTAACTGTAAAACTATTTTGAATTGGAAAAAACTTGAATTATCAAACAAAAAGAAGTCTGATTATCATTTTCCTATCTGAATACTTGAATTTTCATTTTTCTTCCCTAGTGCTAGACTAATGAAATTGCTAATTGATAATCAGACATTTGATCTGGTACTTGATTACTTATTCCCATCCCTAATTCTTAACATACCAAAACCACTGTACTTTGTACATGAATAAGACAAGATAAACATAATTTACCAGTAGAAATTACTGTATACACAAGCAAAAACAAGAACACTGCATGTTGGTGGCAATGCTTGCTGCTGTTACTTTTAGAAATGGATTGATTTGCAGCAAAAATTCTACAGCAAAAAAGAGGCATAACTAGGTCAAAAATATTTTTATGGTTATTTGACTCTGTTGTATTGGTTCCCCTTATGATAGCTAACAATTAGTTCAAGTTTGAAGTAACTATCTTCAGTAATGACAGAGATACATGTATTATAAAATGTCAAAGTTTTGCGATGCGATCAAGACGTAGACAACAGCACTATCACAATACCGCAACATTTTCGAAAAAAAAGAAAAAAGCCGTGCCAACAAGATCTGATTGAATGTATGGTGTTAAATGCCGTTTTCAACATTATTTCAGTTATGTTGCTGGGCCAGTGCACTTATACATGCTTTCCTGGAGTTTCTTTCACCAGTGCTCCACAAAATATTTTTCCAAGCCACTGGCTGCCTTCCCACATAACTATTGTGGAAACAATGGTCAGCTGTGAGAGAGGAATGAATCCTGTCACAAAGACTATCATCAATCCTTGGAAAGAAACTTGCCCCCCTGTTCTCAAGTCCTATACACTACCGACTGAGCTACTGGGCCTCGACTAGCTAACAAGATACTTACCAGTATATTCACAAATGTCTCTGACGCTCATCAATGTAGTCAAGAAGACACTCAAAGATAAAATAAAACACACATGCATCTGAAAATGACAAAACAAACAAATGAATAATTAAATCAACTTCTGAAGACCACTTTTTCTTTATTACAGCAGAAAGCATTTACAATGTAAAACCTTGGCAACTAAGCCTTTTATCACACAATCCCCAGATTAAACAACTCCAAGAATTCTATCAAAGATGAATTCCATCATTTGAGCTGTATGTAAAGTGTTGTTTGCATATGCTTTCAATTTGGCTTGCAACACATGAAAAGGGGCATTCGGACATTTGCATAAAGTGTTGTCTCGGATCAGCCTGTGCAGTTCACGCAGGCTAATCTGAGGCTTCACTTTACAACTACATTAGATTTTGTGCTACAGAGGACTTGGGAAAAACAGAAAATTATATAAAAACAAAGTGTCGTTTCGGATTAGCCTGCACGGACTGCGCAGGCTGATGCGAGCAACACTTTACGCAACTGTCCGAATGCCCCTTTTTGCGTGTTGCAGGCCATTTGGAGTCCACATTTATATCATGTGGTAAAGAGTATACCACCCCGTACTGCCCTAGGAGTGATTTCTCTTTTAGCAAGTTCAAAGCTGACTGTTGCAAATTATTCACAGGTTATGGTTTGATACCCATTCCAATTCAACAACTCTTAAAAATTTATTCTAAAACTTGTCCCTAAGCAAATGAAAATGATAACGATTAAACCTTTATGCAACTTTCAATACTTTAGTTGTCTCTGCCACCAGATCAAGATCGGACTACACAAAATGCCATAGTTGCACCTGCTCTATGACGGAAAATGTGACATTACAATACAACTACCAATAATCATACTTACAAAAAAATTCAAGGAAAAGAATGTTTCCAATCTGTTGTTGATCAGGTTTAAAAACATAAACAATATCGTGGGTGATAAACAGTAAATAATCGCCATGAGAAGGGAGATAACTTGGGGTAGAATATCAATGTCTTCTCTTTCTTTCTCTCCAGAGTTGTCTATCTTGAATGATGAAGAATGTGGGGTCATGAACATTTGTAAATAGATGAATCTGTGAAAGAAAAAAAGAAATTGGATGTATGGGATCAGGGTTTTTCTCCTTTTCCAACGATGTTTTCTATCCTTCCAAAGGCAAAATGTTAGTTGTGAGTCACAGTATTTGAAACCTTTTCAAACTTTTTCAATTTTTGAAAACACTGTGGGAAAAGGAAAAAATACTGGTAACCAGCATTTTCTCCTTTTATGCACTATGTATTCTATCCTTTTTAAGGACTAATTTTTAGTTTTGAGTCACAATTATTTTGTCAATTGCAAAAGCTTTCAATTTTGGGAAGTCTAAAATTTTGTCCTTTGGTACAGGAATGACAGACTTAAGCCGGAAACTGAATCTGTTAGTGGATTTAAGTAAAACAAGCAATTTCGTAGAAATGATATCCCCCGCTGAAAAAGACCTTTGCAAAAATTAATGCGACCGTGTAACTCAAAATCGCTCCCAGTCGGCCATTTTGCATCAAATTAAAAAAAAAATAATAAATCATATCGGCGGAATAGGTTATTGTACACACGTATAAAGTTTCACGAAATTCCGTCCAATGATATTGGAGATATTGTCCCAGACTGACACACGGACGGACACAAGGATGGACGGACGGACAACGCTAAAACTATATCCCTCCGCCTTCGGTGAGGAATAATAAGAGACCAAGTTTTTTTACTGAAACTGGGCCCTGATAGAACACAACACCTAATAAAGTCAAAGATACCCTTAACTCTTTACAAAACAAAAAAAATTTAGACTTGCCCAAATTGAATCCACTTGTAGATGATAAAGTAAATGTGACTGAAAAATTGAAATTTGTTCTGGGAGGGATAGAAAACACTGTGGAAAAGGAGAAAATGCTGGTTACCAGCATTTTCTCCTTTTCCCACAATGTTTTAAAAAGGCCTCTCTCTCAGGGTCGGAAAAAGTTGGGATTGTGTGGTAAAGAGTTAACCAAATCACCACTTGAAAACAACCTATTTTGATCTTACAATAGACTGTTATGAAAACACTGTGGAAAAAGAGAAATGGGCATTAAGATCAATTTCTACTTTTGCCTCTATGTTTTCACAATGCCTCCATCCATTTTTCCTGTTGATTATTGTTGTAAAACTCTTTCCCAAATGACAATCCTAAGCAATTGCAGATGGCAAAATAAATGTGTCTCAAAACCTGAACTTTGCCCTTGGAAGGGTAGAAAACATTGTGGGAAAGGGAGAAAATGCCGATTACCAGCATTTTCACCTTTTCCTACAATACTTTCAAAGGCATTTTTCCCTCAAGGTCATCAAATCTCAGGATTATGTGGTTAAGGGTTAACAAGGCTTTTTTCAAGTCCTCTGCTACACTTTGTTTCATTTTTTAACCCTTTACCACACAATCCCAGGTTTTAATGATCCTTATGAAAAGGGCTGTTGAAAACATTGTGGAAAATGCTTGTAACTAGCATTTTCTCCTTTTCCCACAATGTTTTCAACAGACATCTTTTCCAGGGTCGTGAAAACCAGGGATTATTTGGTAAAGGGTTAACTCACTAATTCCACCATTTGAACCACATTTAATTCATTGTCTGCAAATGCTTCCAACTTGGACAAATACAAATATTTCTTCATTTCAATGACAGGTACCTACATACCAAACATGTGCATTGTAAGTAAAAAAAGTCAGGAAAACTGTTTTTTTTTTTTCAAAAAAATTTTCTAAGTCCAAGGCCCGTAATTTCGTCAAAAATCAGTGGACCGGAACGAAACTCAAACTTGATCTATAACTCATGGTGGTTGACTTACACACCAAAAATCAGCTCAATATCTGCCAGCGTTTAGAAAAAAAGTGCGGAAAACTGATTTGCGTGCGGACTGACGGATAGACAGACGGACAGATGGATGGACGGAGTGCAAATCTAAAGTCCTCTTTCTGCTTCGCCAGTTGGGGACTAATAACATATCACGTTGTTGTTGTTGGTGATGGTGGTGGTGGCGGCGGTGGCAATGATGATGGGATGATGGTAACAGTAGTGTTGTTGGTGGTGGTGGTGATGTTGGTAACAGTGGTGGTGATGATAATGATAATAATTATGATGATCATCATAGTTGCAGAGATGATGATGATGCCACTCACGACTGCAGGTGATTAATAAATGATAGTTACCCGACTGACAGGAATGCATAGGGAACCAGTTCCCAGGAGATTACAGAAGACAGCGTCCATGTCACCAATATCACAGAACACCATGGATACATGGAGAACAGCATCTTCTCTATGGTCTGCAATGTAGTAAAATACATTTTAGCCATGCTTTGTGAAAAGGGGAATTAATGCATTTGCAAAAAGAATCCATCCAGATCAGCCTGCGCAGTCCGCTCAGGCTGACCTGGATTGAAACTTTTTGCTATTGGACAATTTTCTGTATGTCAAAGGACCGGTGTACCTCATGATTCAGTCGGTTGTTACACAAAATGGATTTTATGGATCCATACTTAAGTAATGATTTGCCAGGTATCATGCGTCACAGAGATGCATCAAGCCCAATTTTTCCAGTGCACAGCTCAATCATTTTGGTTTATTGAAAACATTGTGGGAAATGGAGAAAGAGTCCAAGTGACCAGTATTAGAGAGCACTGAAGAGTCTGAAACCCTTTCCCAAACGACAAGTTTTAGATTCATCCAAATTCAAAATATATGCAGATGTCAAATCCAACATTGGTACACATGTGCTCAAGTTCCATGATAGGGAAGAAAACATTGTGGGAAAAGAAGAAAATGCTGGTAATTGGCGTTTTCTCCTTTTCCCACATTTGTTTTAAAAAGCCTTTCTGCTCTGGGTCATTCAAACTCAAGATTGTCTGATAAAGGGGTTTAACAGTATTTCATAAAAAACATATCCTTACATTGGCCAGTGCACCTATCCATGATTTCCCTGAATCTTTTTAATCACCACTAAGGACACTATTCTCCCTGAGCTACTGGCTGCTTTCCCACAGAAACAGAGTCACAGCAATGTCTAATACTTGGACAAGAATGACTTCTGTGTCTATGATCTTACCAAGGTGAATTTTGTTCAAGTAAATATATTTAGTCCTTCATAAAAGATGGATTTGTGTGGTATAGTGTCAGATCTGCAGTGTAACACTTAAAATTCTGCTACAAAAAAGACAAAAAAAAAAGAAACATGCATTGATACTTACCACTGCCATGGTAAGCTCGTACTTTCTAAAGTAGGAGAACTGTAGTAGACATAACCCACCACTGAGTATGACATACATGTTTATAACACCAATCAGAAATAAGTTAAAAATAGACAGCCTGAAATAGACCATTGGGAATTCCATTAACTCCTTACCACACAATCCCGAGTTTTAACGACCCTGAAGAAGAAAGCCTTTTGAAAACAGTGTGGGAAAAGGAGAAAATGCTGGTAACCAGCATTTTCTTTTTTCCCCCACAATGTTTTCTATCCTTTCTGATACAATTTTCTACATTTGAGCCACATTAAAATTGTTGTCTGCAACTGCTTTCAATTTGGATCAGTCTAACATTTTGTTGTTTGGTAAACAGTTAACTCTTTACCAAACAACAAAATTTTAGGCTAGTCCAAATTAAAAGCATTTTTTGCCAAAATCATTTAATAAAAGTTTGCTTTTGTTTCCTAAAATTTCAGTCTTCCGCCCCTAACTTTATGACTGGGCCTCTAAATTTATAATTTTAGGAGCCCAGCTGACTACTGAAGAAAAAATGTTAGAGGTCATCTCTCTGTTAGGGTATTCTATGTTCAAGGAATAGAGCCCTTTTCAAAAGAATATTTCATACTCCTCCTTATTCAACACAAAGAGGCCAACAGTAGCTGATTAGTAAAAAACAGTGTAGAAAAAGAAGAACTTTCTAATTTTGCCTACTTCCATGTTTTCATAATTCTTCCATTGAAGCCATTTTATACATTGGAATGTTTATTAACCCTTTACCAAACAATCCCTGGTTTTTACGACCCAGAGGAAGAAGCCTTCTGAAAACACTGTGGGAAAAGGAGAAAATGCTGGTTACCAGCATTTTCTCCTTTCCCACAATGTTTTCTACTTTTCTAAAGTCAAGTTTCAATTTTTGAGTCATGTTTATTTTGTCGTCTGCAAATGCTTTCAATTTGGACAAGTCTAAAATTTTGTTGTTTGGTAAAGAGTTAATTTTATACATTGGAGTGTTTGTTAACTCTTTACCTCACGCCAATAATGTAAACTCGTCCAAACTGAAAGCATTATTTGCAGACGACAATTTAAATGTGGCTCAAATGACGGAATTTGTCATTGATAGGGTATAAAACATTGTGGATAAAGGAGAAAATGCCGGTAACCAGCATTTCCTGTTTTTTCCACAATATTTTCAAAAGCCTTCTCTTTCTGTGATGGTAAGACTTGGGACTGTGTGGTACAGGATTAACGCTTTACCAAACAATCCCTTTTTAACAACCCAGAGGAATAAGGCCTTTGAAACATTGTTAGAAAAGGAGGAAATACTCCTTTTCTCATAATGTTTCTTCTCTCTCAAAGAACTTAAATTCATTTGTGCCACTTATGAATTTGCTGCCTGTAGATCCTTTCAATTAGGAAGAGTCTAAAACATTTTTTCTGACACGCTGAAAGGGTTACTCACCATAAAAGTGGAAGTACTGAGTATATGGTAAAACAGTGGCAGAACACAAACAACAGGATGAAGAGAATCACACATCTACAATGTATAATTATAGTGAAATGACTTCATACTCACATGTATACTCTTTACAACGCAATCCTGAGTTTTAATGAACCTTCTGTAAATGGCCTGTGAAAACATTGTGGGAAAAGGAGAAATTGCTGGTTACCAGCAATTTCTCCTTTTCCCACACTGTTTTCTACACTCCCAAAGGGATATTTCAGATTCTATGTCACCTTTAATATGTACTTCTGTAAATGCTTTCAATCTGGACCAGTCTGAAAATTTGTCGTTAGAGTTAATGCTTTACCAATGGCAAAATTTTAGACTTGCTCAAATTGAAAGCATTTGCATACAACAAAATAACTGAGGCTCAAAAACTTCAATTTGTTTTTGGAAGGGAAGAAAACATAGTGGGAAAAGGAGAAAACGCTGTCTGACCAACATTTTCTTCTTTTACCGCAATGTTTTTCAGAGGTCCTGTTCTTTAAGGTCCTTAAAATTTGGGATTGTTTGATATGGGGTTAAAATCATGAAAATAAAACATAAATCCTAGAACGCTGACTAGATTAACTTTTTATCAGACATTATCTATGACTTTCAAATTAACCTTCAGAACTCAAAACAAACTCCACTGACATTTCCATTCCAGGAAAAAGAGCTGAATAAGAGCAATGTCAAGTTTGCTAATGTCTAGAATGTCTTGGTAAAGCAGTGTAGGTCAAAGATCAAACCACACCTTTGTGCAGCCTGATCTTGATCTTGTACTGCCACAAAGGCAAGTATAGTTGCAAAAGGTGCTTTAAGGGGAATACCCTGTAGCTCAAATGATTAGACTGGTCTGTTGAAAGGGTACACAACATTGTGAAGACGGTAGAAATGCTAGTGACCAACAATCTCCTCATATCTCTATTTTTTTAAATAAAAAGAAGACAGCAGAAAAATTTGTCCGCCTCCAACATTTCAACTGTAATAACTGTCTTAGTATTTAAAGTAAATATGTCTCAAATACTGGAATATGTCTTTGGAAGAGTCGAAAAAACTGTGAAAAAAGGAGAAAATGCTGGTTACCAGCATTTTCTCACTTTCTCATAATGCTTTCAAAAAGCTTTCTTCCGTGGGGTTGTAAAAACTCGGGCCTGTTTGGCAAAGGGTTGTATGCTTTTTACATCTTTGCACATAAATCTGGGTCTGTACTCACCAACCATTTGGTTTTGCTGATCAGAGGCTGTGTTACTTTCAAATGCAGAAAATCTTGGAGAATAAGACTAAAAATGTTTTTAAGAATGGTTGGTGGATTGGGGCCCCGATTTTTGCATGGCATGATAATGTCAATTCATTACATGAACATTTGTATTTCATGAATTATTAAAAAAAAAAGTCACGGCAAAATCACAACTTTATCATACCTTTTTTTCTCTCCCTTTGGATCTGATATGATGATTAGTCCGGCCCCAAAGCTTACAGCCATCAGGAATCTTGTAGAAAATGAAAAAGAAAATTGGAAAATAATCCGGCTTAATGTTCAACCCTTTACAACATTTTAATGACCCAAAAAGAAAAAGACTTTTGAAAACATTGTGGGAAAAGGAGAAAACCAGCATTTTCTCCTTTTTCCACAATGTTTTCTACCCTCTCAAAGACAAATTTCATAATTTCTGCAACCTGTTAACATCAGAAAAAAAATGCAAGCGTAGTTTTAGTAGATATTTTTTCAATTTTCATAACATAAAAAAGTGATTCTGTTCATTTGACAGTAAGGGAGATGGCATTTGAAAGCAAACTTGAAAAAAAAATGCCGCTAACTGCCATTTTATCCATTTCCCATGATGTTTTCTATACTCTCACATTTATTATAAACCCTCATGAGCTATACCATTAGAGCGCCAAATAAACCAAACAGACTTTTTAAGTCCACAAATAAGACCCAAATAATTGAAATATTATGGTTGCTTTTGTCTATAGTGTTTCAGGAAAGTAGACAGCGTTGATCACATATCAGACTGCATGTTTTGATCTACACTGGCTGCAAGGCAACTATAGCAATGAAGGCACTTTAGGGGTTAATTTTCTGTCAAAATGTCTGCTTTCAATATATAAGGTAGTCTAATACATTTCCTTCTAGAGGGGTAAAAAAACAATGGCATGTTTTAGAATTTCCAGTGAAAGAAATAAAAAGAGCTGGACCTCTATTTTGTCTAACAACCGAGTGAATCCTTCGGTAGAATGGTCCTTGGACATGTAGAAAACTTACAGTTTCAACTATGTCAGCCTGTGAAGACTGTAGGCTGACATAGGTTGATACCTTTTGCAGATACATTAAGCCCCCTTTTCACAGAGCATGGCTTAAGTAATTACTGAAAGATGACATATTGCAAGAAAACAAATGATCACACTAGTTCAGCTTGAGCACCTCGTACTCAGGTGAACTAAAGAAGCGTAAAAAGGTTCAAACATACATTTCCCCAACCAGAGTGAGAACCATGATAGTACAAGGCAGTGACACTAGAAACATTTTCTTGTTGTAACGAAAGGGTCCTGGATCATACAAAATGATCCTTTCATCCGGGTAATCATCATTGTCTTCTCGATCTGCCCCATAATCACTATCTGTATCATTACCACTGCTGTAACTGATGTCATCATCATCAATGTCTTCGAAGCCATAATCATCCAGATGGTGTCCGGCTCTCTGATAGGCTTCAGTTGATGTTGTTTCCATCCTGTGATTGTTCACTTTGGGCCCTGTTTTTTTCCTCTGTTATTCTGTAAAGAGTTTCATATTTAAAATCTAACCCATAACCAAACAATCCAGAGATTTAACTCTTTACCGCACAATGCCGACTTTTAACGACCCTGGGAAAGAAACCTTTGGAAAACATTGCGGGAAAAGAAGAAAATGCTGGTAACCAGCATTTTGCCCTTTTCCCACATTGTTTTCTATCCTTCCCTAAACAAATTTCAATCTTTCAGTCACATTCATTTTGTCGTCTGCAACTGCTTTCAATTTGGACTAGTCAACAATTTATTGTTTGGTAAAGGGTTAAAGACCCTGAGCAAGACACCTCTTGAAAACACTATAAGCATTTTCTCCTGTTTGCACTGAAAATTTAAGTGGGTTTCTTTTGCTCTCAAGGGGTTAATGTGTTTGTATTGCTTATTGTCTCAATGAGACATCTCTAACATTTACCTTCAACATGGGTTTTGGTTAGAAAATGTTTTCGTGGGTCTATTAACCCTTTACCACACAATCTCTAATTTTAATGACCTGATGGAAACAGCCTGAGATTTTTGAAAACACTGTGGGAAAAGGATACAATGCTGGTAACCAGCATTTTCTCCTTTTCCCACAATATTTTCTATCCTATGAAAGATAAATTTCATGTTCTGAGTAACATGTAATTTGTTGTCTGCAAATGCTTTCAATTTGTACAAGATCTTTTTTAAGTGCTGTTAATGGCTAATCCCTCCCACCTGGGCCTCTGTCATTTCCATTAAGCTGACGACTGAAAAAAATTATTGCTACCATAGCAAGTGCACGTTTAACTGTTTACCAAACGACAAAATTTTGTACTAGTCCAAATTGAAAGCATTTGCAGATGACAAAATAAATGTGAATCAAAAATTGAAATTTGATTTGGGAAGGGTCGAAAACATTGTGGGAAAAGGAGAAAATGCTGGTTACCAGCATTTTCTCCTTTCCCCTCAATGTTTTCAAAAGCTTTCTTTCTCCGGGTTGTTAAAAGGTGGGATTGTGTGGTAAAGAGTTAAAGATCCTGAGAAAAAAAAAAACTTAAAAAAGCGTAGGGGGAAAAAAAAAATAAAAAAGCTGGTAACCAGCAATTTTCTCCATTTGAAAATTAGCTTTAGAAGGGTAAAAAACTATTACCAGCACTTTCTCCTTTTTCCAACAATGCTCCCTTTTAGTTTGCTTTTAGTTTCCCAACAGGATTATACTGAAAAAACGATCTGTGGAAATGAAAAAAAATATGTCTTAAGGTGATGTCCAATATTTTAGCTCTTCCAAGGAATGCTGGTCACTTAGAGAGACATCTTTACAGCCAGAAAGTAAACAAACGCTGCTAAAACTTGACAGTGTTATAATTTAGTCAGCTGTGTAAACGTAGATAAAAAATCAATGTAAGGTGTATGGGGTAGGGAAACTGTAGGGATTTATCTTCGATTCAAAATGGAAACTATGGTTGTTATGTCTACGGCTAGCCGCAATAGAATGAAATGCATTTTCTATCTGCCGTAATCTGTGCAACCTTGCAACCATCAGGGGCAATATTTGGCACGAAGATACAACAGTGATTATAGTTTCATAAAATAAAGGAAAAAAAGGGTTAAAAAACTGGATGAAAACGAGTGAAGATGCATATTTAACATCTTTACCAGACAATAAAATTTTTGACTTGCCAGGAATGAAAGCATTTGCAAACAACAAATTAAATGTAGCTGAAATGATGGTCATCATCAGTGAAAATATAGAAGTCCATGTTGGAGAAGAAGATAATGCCGGTTACCAGCATTTTCTCCTTTTCCAATGAGGTTGTTTAAAGTCTTCTTCCCAAGGGTTGTTAAAACTCAGGCTTGTTTGGTAAAGGAGTTAAAAAGATATTGACCTAAATTTCTTTGCACTGTAATCTAACTCAAAGGATAATGATGGCAACTTTATGAATAGGTACAATAGTGCAATACTTGATCAGACTGCATATTCTCAGCAGTTTCATCTTTGATTTACAATTCTGAATTCTTTGGTTTGAATGCGTTTGTATGCCGCCGTTCAACAATATTTACCAATTAAATTTAGAATGTGGGTCATGCCAAGTCATAGCTTACACATCTTTATAAAATTACACACAAACTCAATATTCTCAGGCTCCACTGTACATGAGCTTAGTGGGTGGGGCAGCATGCTTAATTTCATGACACTTCTTCTTCACCTCCTGTCACTTTAACTGCAAATGTTGCATAAAAAATATACAGAATCTAGATATTTCACAATTCATTAAAACCCGTCTTTCTTATCTTACCGTTCAAAGTCGCATTTCGCAAAACATTAGTCAATCGCCTTCACAGCAATCAAGGAAAACCCCCTTATGTTAAAAACGTCATCAAAATACATGTCGGGAATCCACACAAAAAAACGTGACGTAGTCGGATGGTGTTTAATATGGCGGTAGTCGGGTGCAGTTCAATGGATAGGAAAGTCATGGGTGAGAAAAGTGCCACAAAACTAGCATTATCGTGCAAACGGAATGGTTTAAATCATGGATGTTATTGTGAAGATAAGATGGAAACACGTAACAGTTGCAAATCCAATTTTTTAGAAAAATTACTGAGGATTAATGGTAGCTCGAAATCAAACAATAACAATTGCTTCCAAAGGCCTTCGATACCCACACTTCGTTCTCGGCGAGAAAGGCACCCATCGGAGCCCGAAACTGCTAAAAGACGTCGCAGGTCGTCTAGACATGACCCTGGGGATACACGGACGGGGTAAGAATAATTTGCATACTGAGTTTGCCTTGTATTATCTGTTTGCAAAAGGCCTCATAAAATTCGCTCAAACTGCTCAGTTTCATTGTCTGTATTTGGGGGGCTTTCTCAAAAGGACTTTTTACCTAGAATAAATCGTCATACTGTATTCTTCTGATCTGAACGTGAACTTCACAAAAGATTCAAGAACGATGAAAAAAGAGTAAATATTTTTTATATAATTTAATTTTAGAATTATTTTTACAATTGTTTTTTGTGTCTTTTTTTACATATACTTGTTTTATGTGAATTTTAACTATTTTCCTGTATTTTAAGCTGTTTGAGCTGAGACAAAGATCAAAGCTTAGATCACCATTGCTTGCACTAAACCACCTTTCATTTAGGATATTGCATCACCATAACACAAATGAATGTTTTATCATTTCAATTTTATTATGGATCCTGGGGGACTTTGAGATCCTGATTCAAGGCCCACGGTTTTTGTATTAACCCTTTACCACATAATGTCAACCTTTAACGATCCTGAGAAAGAAGTCTTTTGAAAACATTGTGGGAAAAGGAGAAAATGCTGGTTACCAGCATTTTCTCCTTTTTACCACAATGATTTTTACCCTATCAAAGAAAAATTTCACCATTTGACGTACATTGAAAATGTCGTCTGCTAATGCTTTCAATTTGGACAAAGCTAAAATTTTGTCATCTGGTAAAGGATTAAGTAAGTTTATTTGGAGAACACATGTCTGAGCCTTCAGTCAAATAATGGTGAAGTCCAAAAGACACATGACTAAAGTAAAGTGTTTCTAAGTGACTGAAGAAAAACGTTGAAAGCAATGATAAATACTGTTCCATCAATTGCTTTAATTAATTTTACTTCACTGCTTGGTCCTCTTTGTCATAGTATCTTTTACCAGACAATCAAATTTAGACTTATCTGTATAAGTAACATTTGTAGACAACCAATGAAATTTGGTACATTATGATGGACTTTGTCAGAGAAAGAGTTAAATACATTATAGGAAAGAGAGGAAATTAATGCTGGTCACCACTAAGTTGTCTTCAAACCATGTCTGAAAATTTTACAGGCTATTTTTGCTAGTGAGCAGAATAAGAGAGACAAAAATACCCAATAATAATGGGAAATGATTAATTGATAATTATTGAATTATTTTATCCTATGACTGAGCGTTTCATATGATGTTATAAATACAGATATGTAAAAGTAAGTTTTCAAAGGAAGATTACTACATTCAATTATTTATCATTGGAATGCTGTAGAAGATATATCATGATTTTAAGAAGTAAGAAAAAGTTTGTTTGATTTCATTAATCAGGCTGTTTTTGTGGGCAGTGTAATCTGTATAGTTCGAGATCAGACTACCCTTTGTGGACAGTGTTGTCTCACAAGTGAACATTTTCTGGAATACTTTTTATTGTAGGATTAAACTCCTTACCACACAATCGTGACCTTGTTGTGATGACCTTGACAAAAAAAAAACTGTTTTGGAAAACACTGTGGGAAAAACAGGAAATGCTGGTTACCAGTAATTTCTCCTTTTCCCACAATGTTTTCTGCCCTTCCACAGGTAAATTTTAGTTTTTGAATTTTTTTTTTTTTGGTGAATACTTAAATACCTAATGACAAAATTTAAGACTTATCCAAATTGAAGGGATTTGAAGGCTCAAATGCTTGATTTTATTTCCTTTATATTTGAATAGGTATCTCATCAGAAAGAGTAGACCTAAGATCAGACACCACTTTTTTGTGGAGTCTAATCTTGATTTACAGTGATCATAAAAAAAAAAATTATTGCAAAAGGTACATCAGCATTTTCCCTGACTCCCTGTTTCTTTGAATTTGGACCCCTAATTTTTTTTTAAATGACCCCCCCATCATTTATTATGTTTGTCTTCTTTTATTCATTTATTCACACCTGAAAGTCAAGGGAAAAACCTGGGTACATGTACACTGTATGCCTAGGGGGATAGGAAGGAAAATTGTCTTATTTTGAATGACATGAATAATATATTGTGAGAAGAAGAGTGCAGTATTGTAGCTTTCTATAAGCAGTTTCTCCTTTAACCACAATGTTTCAATAGTTCACTTGCTGTAAGGGTTTGAAAGTAAGAAAATCCCTTTTGTCATGTGTTAATGGGTTAATTGCTTATGTCAGTAGATAAAAACTTGAGTGACCATGTCAAATGCACAATGACATGAAACTTTAGAATGTTTTACCCATTACCACACAATCCCAACTTTTATACACCCAAAAAAAAAAAGAATTTTTGAAAACACTATAGGAAAATGAGAAAATGCTGGTAACCAGCATTTTCTCCTTTTCCCACACTGTTTTTACCCTTCCACAATCGAATTTTAATTTTAAGATACAGCCATTTTGTCGTCTGCAAATGCTTTGAATTTTGATCGGTCAAAATTTTTGTTATTTTGTAAATGGTTAAACATGTTGATTTTCCGTGAACAATTTTCAACAAGTCTGTTCAGGTTTCGTACCAGGAATATGTAGATAAAGAAAGTTTTGTGGGGTTTAGCTCTTTACAAAACCACAAATTTTAAACTGGTCCAAAATGAAAGCATTTGCATACAACAAACTTGATGATGCTTTAGCATTGGGCTTTGGCTTTGAAAGGGTAGAAAATATTGTGGCAGAAGGAAACAATGCTGGTTACCATTATATCCAAAAGCCTTCTTTCTTAGGGTCATCAAAACTCTGGATAACTCTCTATGGCACATCCCAGACTTGTAACAACCCTGAAGAAGAAGGCTTTTGAAAACATTGTGGGAAAAGGAGAAAATGCTGGTAACCAGCATTTTCTCCTTTTCTCATAATGTTTTCTACCCCATCAGAGTTAATTCTATCATTTTAGCCACAATTAAATTGTTGTCTGACTCTGCAAATGCTTTCAATTTCAACAAGTCTAAGTTTCGTTGTTTGGTAAAAAATGGCAATAATTTTTACCCCATTAGAGAAAATTTAGGCATAGCTACTAGTATCAATAATGCCTACATAATTAGATTGACAGGAGCACCATGTTATCATTTGCTTGTTTTATGACATTTTATCAAGCTGTCAGCAGTATCTCTGTCAAACTCTGTAACACTACCACATGTGTGAATTGTTGTGATGACAGTCAAGTCACGGTGCTCGTGTGCCACGATGTTTTACATTATAATTTTTTAAAAAGAATCTTACCTTCATATATTTTTTCTTGCACTGCTTGCCTGATTGATTGGTGTTTAACATCGTTTTTAACAATATCCAGTTTTATTGCGGAGGCCAGTGCACCTAATCTTGCTTTCCTTTGAGTTTCTTTTACCAGTACTCTGCACAGTGTTCTTTTCAAGCCACTGGCTGCTTTCCCACATAACTATTGTGGAAACAGTGGTCAGCTGTGAGAGAAGAGTGAGTTCTGTCACAATGACTATCATCAGTCCTTGGAGAGAAATAGGCGAAGCTGGGGATCCATCCAGTGACCCCTTTTTTCGAGTCCTGTATGGTACCGACTGAGCTACCAGGGCTCTGCACTTCTTAAGTGACTTTGTGTACTAAATAATAGGATGTGAATAATACGATCTGACCTGATTTTAGCTTTTGAGATGAAATTTTATTAAACAAGTCTGAAAAAGGTGTTGTTAAGTAAGCCTTTGGCAAGCTTTAACCCTTTACCACACAGTCCCGACTTTCAACGACCCTGAGAAAGAAGCCTTTTGAAAACACTGTGGGAAAAGGAGAAAATGCTGGTAACCAGCATTTTCTCCTTTTCCCACAATGTTTTCTACCCTTCCAAAAACAAATTTCAGTATTTGAGTCACATCTATTTTTTCGTCTGCAAATGCTTTGAATTTGGACAGGTCATAAATTTTGTCGTTTGGTAAAGGGTTAACTCTCCATACCATAGATGACACAAAAAGCTGTTGTGGACAGTGTAGATCAAGATCAGACTGCACTGAAAGTGGCCAGTCTGATCTCTGATCTACACTGTCCACTGCTTTATTCTAGATTATGAACAAACTGTCTCTTGATCTAGCAGCAGAACTCTATTTATAGTCATTGAATGAGAAAATGCAATTTATTTATTCAGTAGCCCTATACTACACAACCCCGACTTTTAACGACTCTAAAAAAGAATTCCTTTGAAAACATTATGAGAAAAGGAGAAAATGCTGGTAACCAGCATTTTCTCCGTTTCCCACAATGTTTTCTACTTATTCAAAGAACAAGTACTATCATTTGAAAATAGTTGAATTATAGCCTGTAAATTCCTTTAATATGGATGAGTCTAAAATTTTGTTATGTGGTTAAGAGGTAGTAAAAGAGTTGATAATAACATTTTTTTGTAGACAAGTTTGATAAAATTTTACCTGAAAAGCCAACAAAGGTCAGATTCTTTTTATCACATAACTGCAGCTCAAAAATTATAGGTCATAATGTTTAAAACAATAAATTGGGCCTTCATGCACTATTTTGTATTGAAATTTACATCATTCGTTTCTTCGACACATGTGTACATCACAAACAAAAATATAGTTCCAAGGAAATTATTAACCCTTTGGCTGTTGAGCTTGACTTAAAAACGTTTTGCGGACAGTGCAGATCAAGATCAGACTGCACAGAATGTGCAGTCTGATCTTAGATCTATAGTGTCTGATAAGGAAATATTTATCCCACAAAAAAATGTCTTTAACCCTTTACCACACAATGACGCCATTTAACGCCCCTGAAGAAGAGGCCTTTTGAAAACATTGTGGGAAAAGGAGAAAATGCTGGTAACCAGCATTTTCTCCTTTTCCCACAAAGTTTTCTACCCTATCAAAGAAAAGTTGCGTCATTCGAGCCACTATGAAAGTGTCGTCTGCAAATGCTTTCAATGTGGATAGGTCTTAAATTTTGCCGTGTGGTAAAGGGTTAATAATACTTGGGTATATACTATCAGATTGAAAGATTATTTAATTTATTTAGCAGGGTAAGAGTTAACTTGAATAATGGTTTTGTTTCACATCCAAAGATGATAAAATTTGCAGCTTTGTCAGGATCACCAGTTTTGACAGTTACGTTCAGAGAGGAATCTGGGTCAGCATTGGTCTAGAAATTGAGTGTGTGATTACAGAGCTTTGACCAGATATGACATTATATCCTTACTGTATCCAAACGTGTATGATAAGAAAATTTCAAATGACTGTATTACACTGAAATCAGGGGTTACAGTTACCATATGTGATAAAATCAGTTTAAAGTTGAGCCTTATTCGTGAGGTGCATATGCCAAATGCTTACTTGTAGTCAGAGGTTATGCGCTTGAATCCTGCATTGGTCAACCTATTGAAGTCAATTTGATAAAATTTGTTCCATTCTCATCCCTCAACATAGTTTCAACTTTTTTTTTTTATCTGGAAGTGAAGCCACAGCTTGGAATGTATAGTGCATTGTGGAATTACTGGGCCTGTATTGAACTTCACTAATCATTCTGAAGAATGTTTGTAAGAATTTTCTAAATTTGAAATTAATATAACTTTTGATTGGCTAAACCATTCGGTTATTAGATAAACAGGTCACCCAGAAAAAATATTATATCACAAATTATGTGCCCGGTGTGACGTAAGTCTAATCAGATTGTAAGTTTTGTTCAGCTCCACATAAATACTGACAGAATCTAAATATAGTTTGTAGGGTAGCGAGTTAATGACATTACCTGTAAATTTGAAGGCATGTTGGCAAGATTAGATAATAGAGTAAGTCTGTGAGTTAGGAGCTGGGAGCTATCAGAAATACCAGGTGATTCAGCAGATTTTCGAGCTAACTCTTTGCCCTGCTGATTTATTGACCCTTTACCATACAATCCGGATTTTTAACAGCCATGAAATAGAAGGCGTTTGAAAACGTTACAGGAAATGGAGAAAATGCTGGAAACCAGCATTTTCTCCTTTTCCCACAATGTTTTCTACCCCATCTAAGACAAAAATCATCATTTTAGCAAAATTTCATTTGTCGTTTGCAAGTGCTTAGAATTTGGTACGGTCCAAAAATTTGTTGTTTGGTAAAGTTAATCTTAACGACAAAATTTTATGCTCGTCCAAATTGAGAGCATTTGCAGACAACAAAATGAATGTGAATCAAAAATTGAAATTAGTTTTGGAAAGGGTAGGAAACATTATGGGAAAAGGAGAAAATTGCTGATAATCAGCGTTTTTATCTTTTTTCCACAAAGTTAAATAGTTTTCTATTCTTTCAGGGACAAATCTCAAAATTTTAGCCACAATTAATGTTTCTTCTGACTGCAGATTAATGCTGTCAGTTTATCTCTTTACTAAATGACAAAATTTTAGACTGATCCAAATTGAAAGCATTTGCAGACGACAAAATTAATGACTCAAAGATTGAAATTTGTTCTGGGAAGGGTGAAAAACATTGTGGGAAAAGCAGAAAATGCTGGTTACCAGCATTTTCTCCTTTTCCCACAATGTTTTCAAAAGGCTTCTTTCTCTGAGTCGTGAAAACCTGGGATTGTTTGATAAAGAGTTAAACTGGTCTAAAATTTGTCTTTTGGTAGACCGTAGAGAAACAGTTTCGCTCACAATAGAGTTCCTTCTGTGGCCGGTTTGTGCTGTCTGATCTTCAATCTACATAGTCTTTCTAGACTTTCTAGAAACGGGCAGCCTTCAACGAGCTGTGACTGAAAATTGTGATTTTGCTTATTTAGCCTGGCCGAGTAACTCTGACTTATGACCTGGTGGTTGTTTGATACCTGGTTGAGCAAAACTTCTTTTCTGGCGATTTTTTAACTCTCATCTCTGATGTATGTGAGAGAAGCAGTCAGTGGCTTGGAAAAAAAGTTGTGTCAGTACTGGTGTGAGAAAGCCAGGAAACACATGCATAGGTGAGATGATGGCCGTAATATGACCTAAGCTGCTTAAACGACATAAACTCCCAATACAAACCCTGTATAACACAATCCTGACTTTTAACGACCGAAAGGAAGAAAGCTTTTGAAAACATTAAGAAAAGGGGTAAAATGCTGGTAACCAGCATTTTTCTCCTTTTGCCTCAATACTTTCTATCTTTTCAGGGACAAATTTCGTCATTTGGGCCACCTTGAATTTAATGTCTGCAAATGCATTTAATATAGACTTGTCAAAAATTTTGTTGTTTTGTATTGAGTTAAAGGCCCAGTGGAGGTCATAAGTAAATGATGATAGTGTTAAAATGCATTTAACTTTTTACCACACAATCCCGAGTTTTAACGACCCTGAGAAAGAAGCCATTTGAAAACACTGTGGGAAAAGAAGAAAATGCTAGTAGCCAGCATTTTCTCCTTTCCCCACCATATTGAAGACAAATATCATTATTTGAGCTGAAGTTAAATTGTTGGCTGCAAATGCTTTCAATTTGAACAAGGCTACATTTTTGTCATGTGGTAAAGAGTTAAACTTACGTCATGCCATTTAAAGTTATGGAAATTATTGTGGAGAAAGTGCTGGCTACCTGTATCTTCTCCTTTTCCCACATTGTTTTCTGGCCCTCACAGATCGAATCCCACCATTTTGGCAACATCAAATTTTATTGTGTGATCTGCACATGCTTTGACTCCAATTTCAAAATTTTATCATTTTGTAAAGAGTTTACCCTTCACCCAAACAATCCCATGTTTTAATGTTCCCAAGGAAGAAGCCTTTTCCTACAATGTTTTACACTAATTCCATGACAGACATTATCCTTTTTTGCTAAACTGAATTTTTCGAATGCTTTGAATTTAATCTAGTTCGAAATATTGTTGTGTTGTAAAGAGTTAATACTTAAACTGCTAAGCGCTACTCACTGACATTGTGCGGACAGTGTAGATCAAGATCAGACTGAACAGAACGTGCAGTCTGATCTTGGATCTACACTGTCCAATAAGGAGATATTATTCCCCAAAATGTAACTTTGTATTAGCAGTATAGTGGCTTTTACTATCAAATTGAAAATTTCAATTTAGTTAACTCTTTACCAAATGACAACATTTTGGACTGGGCCAAATCGAAAGCGTTTGCAGACGACAAATCAAATGTTGCTTAACTGATGATTTCTCTCTTTGATAGGGTTGAAAACATTGTGGGAAAAGGAGAAAATGCTGATTACCAGCATTTTCTTCTTTTCCCACAGTGTTTTCAAATGGCCTCTTCCTCAGGGTCATTAAAACTTAGGATTATGTGATAAAGGGTTAATATACCAGGATAAGGGTTAACATATAGCCAAAGACAGCCCTTGTAAAAGGCTCTGTAGTAACACCAGTTTTTCTCAGCTGTTATTTCCCCATATATAAATCCAGTCTCTTTCCAGGAAACTGCTGGGTAATGATTTTTCACCCTTCCTACTTGAAACCCTTTTCCATACAGGCACCAATAAACTCTTTACCAAATGTCAAAATTCTGAACTTGACCAAATTTGCAGATGACACATTAGATGTAGCTCATATGATGATTTCTGTCGACAGTAGATTTCAAATGACGATTTCTGTTAGGGTAGAAAACGTTGTGGGAAAAGGATAAAATACTGATTACCAGTATTATTTCCTTTTCCCACAATGTTTTGAAGCCCTTTCAGGGTCGTTTAAACTTTGGTTTGTGTGGTAAAGGGTTAAGATGATTTAATGAAAAGAATATTAAAAAAAATGATAGCAAGGAAAATGTCTTGGCACTATAAAATGAGAAAGGCTTGTTAGATTATTTGTTTGAATGATGTTTAACATAGTTTTCAACGTTATTTCGGTTATTTTGTAGTAGGCAGTGCACCTATCCATGCTTTCCTGGAGTTTCTTTTACCAGTTCTTCACATAATATTCTTCTCAACCCAAAATACCATCGTCGAAATCATGTTCAGCAATGAGAGGGGAATAAATATTGTTTCAATGACTATCTTCAATCCTGTGAAAGAAATTGGCCAAGCAATAGGATTCAAACCAGCGATAGGCGTAGGTTTATAGCTGGCTTTAACCTTGCCAAAAGTTACAGACAAGGCAATGAATTCAATATTGGTGTATCCTTTAGAATTTTAGCATTGATGTAGACTGATGAAGGCCTATGGATATTGTAAAACATCTTCACTCGCCGATGTCCAACAAAAACAGTAAGTTACGAAAAGTAACCTAAGAAACATGATTATATAGCTACATCTCATTTCACACAAAAACATACCTTAAACAGTACTTATAAATTAATTACTTTAATTATTCAGGTCCAAGAAAATTAAAACTTTACATATTTCTAGATGGTACTAGAAATTGGATAAATAAATCTTATCTTTATTTCAGCAAAGTTTAAAAATGGAATTCTGAGTGAAATTTACAACACTTAATTTTCTTATTAATTGCTTCGGTCAGCAAGGTTTTAACCTGAGCCTCCTTGAACATATTGTGTGTGGGCGGGGTGGCAGGGAGGGGAAAGAAGGGAGGGGTCCTCTTTGCACTGTAAAATTTTACAAATCAATTTATCAATTATTCTTTTCACATCTTAATTACAATTTTAATAACAAGTCCGACAACAATAACAACAAAAAGTTGACTGTAGAATCTTAAATTTTATCCATTTTGACTCGTGATTGATTTGGTTTGACTCTTGAAAAGTTAGATTTGACCCTTAACCCTTTGGCTGCTAAGGGCGACTCACTGACCTTTTGCGGACAGTGTAGATCCAAGAACACACTGCACAGAACGTGCAGTCTGATCTTGGATCTACACTGTCCAATAAGGAGATATCTTTCTCTCAAAGATACCTTTGAAATAACAAAATTTGGGCTTTTACCATCGGCTTGAAATTTTCGTTTCGTTTATTTAGCAGGTTAAGAGTTAAAATGTTAAGGTCAAGGGGTCAATGACTCCAGAATTTCAGAGGCTAGCTAGAAGCCCTGTCAAGAAGAAGTTAGAAGCCCTGTCAAGTCTTCTTCTATAGGGTTGTCAAAACTCAACATCATGTAGTAAAAGGTTAATGCTCTCAGTGGTTTTTCCTATTATAGTAAGGATACACTTGTAATTGATTCAAACATGCCAAAGTTCTGTAAAAAGTCTGACACTTGTTCCTTACCAACAGGAGCTCGGAAGTCTTTTGGGCCTAAAAAAGAAACCCCTGTCACCTAGAAAACATGTAAGCGTACATGTGTTGGGCATGTCAGGGAAATAAATACACTTGTAGTCATGCTTATCTGAATGTTCCGATCAAAGCAAGTAAACCCTTAGCTAAAATGCTCTGCTCTGTACAACCAGTAAGATTAATTGATTGATTAAATGGTGTTTAACGCCGCTTACAACATTATTTTAGTCATATCACAGTCACAGCTCACATAATCATGTATGTCCTGCGTTTTACCCATGGTAGGCTATGGCTCTGAAGTGTCTTGCCCAAGGACACTCCCAAAAAAACTCAGTGTGTCCAAACACTGAGGCTTAAACACAGGGCCTCCAGGTTACTAGACCTAGGCTTTTCCACTGATCCAAGCAGGACCCCATGCTGTTTGAGGATTAGGCTTTTGAAAACATCTTAGTCAAAAGCAAAATGTTTCGAAACTGGGAATCTGTGAAAAGCGTGCCATCACCATGCATGCTTGATGTTACACCATGAGCCCCTACCTCTTTACCACAAAGTCCCAACTTTTAACGACCCTGAGAAAGAAAGCTTTTGAAAACATTGTGGGAAAAGGAGAAAATTCTAGTTAAAAGCATTTTCTTCTTTTCCCAAAATGTTTTCTACCTTTCCCTAAACAAATTTCACAATTTTTGAGTTAATTTAATTTGTTGTCTGTAAATGCTTTAAATTTCTACATTTCTAAAACTTTTTCGTCTGGTAATGGGTTAAATGTTCCCATCTTTACAGCCAGTTGGAACTTTATACTATTAAAAGCATTGTGATAACATTGTGGTAAAAGGAGAAAATGCTGGTAACTCAGAGAAATAAGGAATCAGGGAAAAGCTTGCAGACACCATTGCATGCTTAACCCTTTACAGCACAATCCCGACTTTTAACGACCCTGATAAAGAAAGCTTTTGAAAACATTGTGGGAAAAGGAGAAAATGCTGGTAACCAGCATTTTCTCCTTTTCGCACAATGTTTTCTATCCTTCCCAAATCAAATTTCAATTTTTGATTCACATTTATTTTGTCGTCTGCAAATGCTTTCAATTTGGGCTAGTCCAAAATTTTGTCATTTGGTAAAGTGTTAATGTGATACCATGAAACCTTACCCTTTACCACACAGTCTCTTGTTATAATGACCTTGAGGAAAAAGGCTTTTGAATACATTGTAGGAAAAGGAGAAAATACTGGTAACCAGCATTTTCTCCTTTTCCCACAATATATTCTATCCTATCCTATCCTATCCAATACATAAATCACCATTTAAGCCACATTTGATTTGTCGTCTGCAAATGCCTTCAATTTGTTCTTGTCCAAAATATTTGTCATTTGATAAAGAGACACAAGACTCGTCTTTTTGCTTGTTTTGTGTATGGTATTTTGGTGTTTTATGACAGGTAAACAATTTTTAGTCATGTACAATCATGTTCCTCGTATCACCTACCCTATCTGTATTTTATACTGCTACTATAACTGCATAATAAAGGCTTACGAGTACGCATTTTTGTCATTTAGTAAAGAGTTACATGAATTGTCATATAATTATTGTTTGTTTTGTGTATGGTATATTTGGTGTTTTATGACGGGTAAACAATTTGAGTCATGTACATGTTCCTCATATCGCCTAGCGTATCTGTATTTAACACTGGTACTATTACTGAATGATAAAGGATTTGTACGAGTTTTAACCCCTTACCACACAAACTGGAGTTTTAACAACCCTGAAAAAGAAAGCCTTTTGAAAACACTGTGGGAAAAGGAGAAAATGCTGGTAACCAGCATTTTCTCCTTTTCCCACAATGTTTTGTACCCTGTCTAAGATATTTTTACCCGTTTGAGCTGCATTAGAATTGTCATCTGCAACTGCTTTAAATTTAGATGAGTCAAACATTTTATCGTTTGGTAAAGAGTTAACGCCTTATCACACAGTAAAATTTTAAACTACTGGTAGTCCAAATTGAAAGAATTTGTGAAAGGGTTTTAAAACTTTGTGGGAAAAGGAGAAAATGCTGGTTATCAGCATTTTCTCCTTTTCCCTCAATGTTTTCAAAGGCTTTCTTTGTCAGGGTCTTTAAAACTCTGGGTGGTAAAAGGTTTACTCATAAAGTCAAACAAACATAACTACAATGACATTTCCAAAGATTGCCTAGACAAGCTTTGTAGTTTACGCTTTATCAAAATGACAAAATTCTAGACTTGTCCAAGTTGAAAGCATTTGCAGGTGACGGAGTAAATATGTCTCAAAAATAGAAATTTAATTTTGGAAGGATAGAAGATATTGTGGGAAAAGGGGAAAATGCTTGTTACCAGCATTTTCCTCCTTTTCCCACTATGTTTTCATTAGTTTTCTTCCTCAGAATTGTTAAAACTATGGATTGTGTGACACAGTGAGTGGTAAAGATTTATAGAAGAAATAGCTCAGACTGTTACTGTTTTAATTCATTCATTTGTTTTAAGTAATGAATTTAATTTAATCGTTAGCCACAAGTTTTTAAATGCTTCCATCTTTATTAGCTCCACTGGCCGAAGGCCAGCGAGCTATTGTCATGGCGTTGTGTCCGTCGTGCGTCCGTCCCTCCGTCTGTCCGTCTGTCCGTTCGTCCGTGCGTGCGTCCGTAAACTTTTTCTTTAAAAAACTTCTCCTCAGAAACTATTGACTGGATTTTTACCAAATTTCAGGTTAACAGGTTTACAGAATTCCTTAAAAAAAAAAAAGATCTGTCAAAAAACATGGCTTTTACTCATTTTCCTTTTATGGTATAAAGTAAAATCTTTGAAAAATTTCTTCTCTAAAACTATTCATTGGATTTCATTGTTGTTTTGCAGGTACTGCCAAAGGCCAGCGAGCTATTGTCGTGGCGTTGTGTCCGTTGTGCGTCCGTCCCTCTGTCTGTCCGTCTGTCCGTTCGTAAACTTTTTCTTTAAAAAACTTCTCCTCAGAAACTATTGACTGGATTTTTACCAAATTTCACAGGAATGTTCCTTTGGTGGTCCTCTTTCAAATTCCTTCAAATAATTGTGTTCCATGAAGAATTCTGGTTGCCATGGCAACCAAAGTAAAAAACCTTTAAAAATCTTCTCCTCCCAAACTGCTATTTGGATAGCATTATTATTTTGCAGGAATGTTCCTTAGATACAGGTTTACAGAATTCATTAAAAAAAAAAAAGATCTGTCAAAAAACATGGCTTTTATGGGAGACTCATTTTCCTTTTATGGTATAAAGTAAAATCTTTGAAAAATTTCTTCTCTAAAACTATTCATTGGATTTCATTGTTGTTTTGCAGGTAAGTTCCTATGGTGGTTGTCTACCAAATTGTTTCTTCAGTGAGCTAAAATGCAGGATTGAATGATAATTGTTAAAAACTTCCTTTCGCCATTATAGAAATATCAGGCCTGTGGAGCGATACAGGCGCTCAAGCGCCTCTAGTTTTTGAAAGCAAGGGTTAGGTAGCTGATATAGTAGACTCGATAAGGAAGTTACTTACTGAAATCTTTTTTTATCAGTCACATGTAAAGACAATAGAAAAAAATTTAAACTCTTAAAAGTTAACCACACAATAAAACAATTGACTTGACCAAATTAAAAGTTTTACAAGCCACAAAATAGATGAGGCCCTAATGATGGGTTTTCTCTTTGAAAGGGTAGAAAACATTTTGGAAAACGGGGGAGAAAATGATCGTTACATGCATTTTCTTCTTTTCCCAATTTTTTTTGAAAGTCGTCTTCTGTAGGCTTTAAAACTAAGGATTATGTAGTAAAGGGTTAACTCTTTACCAAACTACAAAATTTAAGGCTTGTTCAAATCGAAAGCATTTGCAGATGACAATAAATGTGACTCAAAAATTGAAATTGCACTTTGGAAGGGTAGAAAACATTGTGGAAAAAGGAGAAAATGCTGGTTACCAGCATTTTCTCCTTTTCCCAAAATGTTTTCAAATCCCCCTTCTTTAGGGCCGTAAAACTCAGGATAATGTTGTATTAGGTTAAGGCAAAACTTGAATATCATGTTGGTACATGTACTTGTAATCCTAGCCCATTGCTGTACAAATACATGAGACATGCTATGTGAAAAGGGGGCTTGATGCATTTTCCTTTTTTCTCACAATCTTTTCAAAAGCCTTCTATTTCAGGGTGATTAAAACTTTGGAATGTTGGGTTAAATGTTAAAAGAAAAGTAACTGTTGTTTTATTTAGAACCAATGTCTTGTGCCTTTTCCAGCTACGTGTAAACATACAGAAAGATATTCAATTCATATTTTTACACTGTTTATGGAAAAAGAGTTATGGAAAAAGATATTTCTTTGCTAATATTTTCATTATATTTTTGCTCTGCTGACCAAAGGCAGGCAAGCATATGTCATGTCCACCTAGCATATGCCAGTACATGGATCTCTTAACTTTCATTTCAAACATTGTCTTCTCTGAAATTACCTATCTAATTTTATTAAAATTTCTCAGAAATCATTATGCTGTTATGAAACTTCACAGAAATCATTATACTGTTATGGCCCTCTTTAGAATTTAAAATTTTCAAAGAATTTGATTCCTGTCTTAAAAAAGAATGTTCTTTTGAAATTTTCTTGTCAAGGCACTCTTTGTTATAGTCCATTCATATTTGGTATAAATGACACTTGCTTAGACCTGCTTGTAAAAACCAACATAATCTTTGCATTTGAAAAAGATATCTTTTTTTCTTTTTCGGGGGCTATGTACGTATAGGCTATTTTCTTCATGAAAGTCTATTGCCATACAGACTTCGTTATGATTTTATGTCGCTGTCAATCCCAATTAAGTGTATAAAACATTTGATGAAAAAAGAAATGGAGCAATACAGGGCTATCACGGCCCTTTTGTTTTCGAATGTAGAGAGAGAGAGAGAGAGATATTAGATCTGCTTGTAAATTCCGATGTCATCTTTGCATTAAATTTTGAAGGGTCTTGCATGGCTTAGTGGTAAAGTGTAGGACTTGAGACCTGTTGGCTTAGGGTTCGAGTCCATTGGATCCACAGCGTTTTTCGTTGGAGTGTCTTTGGGCAAGACACTAAAGAGCCCAGGCCTAGTACTGATAGAACCCAGGAAATACATGAATATGTGTCTTAGATTTCGCCGTTATGTAACTGAAAAATTGTTGAAAGCAGCATAAAACACCATTCAATCAATCAATCATTAAATTTTGAAAAAGATTGGGGTTTGTTTTTGGGAGCTATACACATAAGCTATTTTCTTCATGAATGTCTTAGTTGCCATACAGACTTCTCATGATTTTATGTCGCTGTCAATGCCAATTAGATGTATAAAATATTTATTTAAAAAGGCTTTGGAGTGATTCAGGGCTATAATGGTCCTGAGATGTTTTCTGATTTAGGAAGAGAGAGCGAGAGAGAGCGAGAGAGACAGAAAAAGAGAGAGAGACAGAGAAACACAGACAGAGAAAGACACACACAGAGTAATATCACAGTGAAAGACAAATCTCTGTCTTCGCTGTTCAGGTGCACTTATCAATATTTAATTTACATGTATAACCCATCATGGAAAAAAAAGGCTTCAAGTTAAATACAGTAACCGTTCCCTTAATCAATTTTGTAACTCATAGTCAAAAACTGGCAGTATGTAAAGATTACTGAAGAATTGGAGAAGTTGAAAAAATTGGAAAAGGTTTGTTGAAATTTGCAATGTGATGAATAATTTGCTTGTAATGTTTATCTCAATGTAACAGCTGCTTTACCAAGGTGGAGAACAAGATAGATGTACTGAACAGTTTCGATCAGTAACAAGAAAGATCTTTAAAAAAAAGATTGATGGTGTAAATTTGCCAGCAAATTGGCAAGGGCCCTTAGAATAAACATTTCTACATTTTTGACCAATCACAAGTTTCTTTTGATTCATTTGTTATCAGTACCTTAAAGAAGGTTCACATCAGCTCACACCGAAAAAAAATGATTCTAATATTTCTATTCATCTTTTTACCAAACAATGAAATTTTGGAAGAATTTGCTGGCTACGAAATTAATTTATCGCATTACGATGGATTTTGTCTTTAAAAGAAAGCATTGTGGAAAAAGGAGAAAATGGGGTCACCAGCATTTTCTCCTTTTCCCACACTGTTTTCAAATAGTTAATAAAGGGTTTACTTTGATAGTAAATTGTTGTGAGTGATAGCGTTAACCCTTTACTACACAATCACAACTTTCAACAACCTTGAAAAAGAAAACTTGAAAAGATTGCGGGAAAAGGAGAAAATGCTGATAACCAGCATTCTCCTTTTTCCATAATATTTTCTACCCTTCCAAAAACAAATTTTAAATTTTGAGTCTTGCCATCTGCAAATGCTTTCAAATTAGACTAGTCTGAAATTTTGTAGTATGGTAAAAAGTTAAATGTTAACTTTGACATTACCCCCTGCAATTGAATTACTGCAGACAGCTTTGAGAACAGCCCTGTTTAATTAACTCTTTACCACACAGTTGCCAGTTTTTAATGGTTGTAACATAGAAGGCTTTTGAAACATAGCTGGAAAGGAGAACATGCTGTCCTTTTCCAACTGTGTTTTCAACCCTATCAAAACAAAGAAAAAACGTCATTTTAGCCACATTTGTCACCTGCAAATGCTTTGAATTTGAACCGGTCCAAAATTGAGTCATTTGGCTAAGAGTTAGATGTGCCTCAAATCATGGTAAATGTCCATGAAAGGGACTAGAAAACATTGTGTGAAATGTAGAAAATGCTGACTACCAGCATTTTATCCTCTCTTCCAAGATGTTTTTCAAAGCCTGTTGTTTCAGGATTCTTAAAAGAGGTGATTATTTGGTAAAGAGTTAAGGCTTGGTCAGATTGGCTAACGGATATGTAACGGAGGGAAAACGGACAAAAACATGCAGAATTTGGTTATCTGGTGACAAAATTCATCTCCTTTGCCGCTGGAGGCTCACGCGATAGGTGTGTGAAGCAAAGAAGCCACACAATGACCGCATGAGTATCGCACATGTAACAGAAAAAACACACGTTTACAGGATATGTACCGGATAATAAATGGTCTATTAACGGATATCACCGTACAAGTAACAGACTTGTACCAGATAAAACGGAAATGCAATGCATGAGAACCGGACAAAATGTTCTTCCAACATATGATGAACAGAAATGTACCGAACACCAAAGTACGAGGAACGTACCGGTCACTTGACATGCCAAGGGTATAAATAGTCAGATGCATCCAAAGTCTGTCATTTGCATGTCTCTGTCCGTTTTGTACGGTGGAAGTTTTTGAACATGCTCAAAACTTCCCACCAGAGGGAACGGACATCACTGGACGTCGCCGGACAAGTAGTGGATTCACCGGATAAGAAACGGACATAAAACAGATACGAACGGACACAAACAGATAATATGATTTTTTATCCGTTACTCGTCCGTTAGCTCGGTGTGACCAAACCTTTAATTTTGTCACCAGTCCTGCAAGTTAGTTATTTATCAAACCACACAATTTTAGACTAGTTCAAATTGAAAGCATTTGCAGACGACAAAAAAAGCGTGACTTAAAAATCGAATTTTTTTTGGGGGGGGGGGGAGGGTAGAAAACATGTTAAAAGTTGGTAATGTGTGATAAAGAGTTGAACTGTTCTAAAATATTGGTAAAGCTGAAACATTTGACCTAACTTGGGGTCAAACAACAGTCAGGGACATCTGACTTAATGGTAGGGCAGGTTTGATGGATGGCGAATGAAATATTTATCTTTTATTAGACCTTAGCCTGCAGTTAATTGAGTTTGTGGATCAAGATCGAACTGTGGAGAATCTGTGATCTGATCTTGAATAGATACAATGTCAGGCACATAGGTGTTTATGACTCTGACCCTTTCCTACACAATCGGGAGCTTTAACACCGAGCCTCGGTAGCTCAGTAGGTAGCGTACAGGACTTGAGAACAGGGTGTCACTGGTTCAATCCCCAACTTGGCTAATTTCTTTCCGATGATAGTCATTGCGACAGGATTCATTCTTCTCTCACTGCTGACCATTGTGTCGAGGATGGTTATGTGGGAAAGCTGCCAGTGGCTTGGAAAGAATTTTGTGCGGAATACTGGTAAACAGAAACTCCAGGAAAGCATTGATAGGTGCATTGGCTGCAGCGATATAACTGAAATAATGCTGAAAACAGTTTTAAACACCTTACAATCAATCAGTCAATCTGGAGCTTTAACGGTCCTGATAAAGAAGCCTTTTGAATACATTTGACCAGCATTTTCTCCTTTTCCCACCTATTCAAGGATAAATACTTTCAATTGAAAAACAAGTGAGCTGTGCTCTGGAAAGGGGGCTTAATGCGTCTGCGAAAAGTATCGACCCAGGTCAGCCTGCGCATTCCGCGCAGGCTGACCTGGGTCGTAACTTCGCTATTGGTAAATTTTCTGTATGTCAAAGGACCAATCTACCTCATGATTAAGTCGGTTATTGAAAAAAGTGGCTCCTATGGATCCATAATTATGTGATGACTTGGGCTAGTATCATGTATAACGGAGATGCATTAAGCCCCCTTTTGCCAGAGCACGGCTCAAGTACATTTTCATTGGTAAATTCCTTCAATATGGATGAGTCTAACATTTTGCAATGTGGTAGTGGGTTAAATGAAGGTTTTGCACAATCAAAATCTTTAACATTATTTCACAAGGAAAAGAATGTGTGGTCCATTTACAACACTTGGCAGTTGAAGGGTTCAAAATAGGTATGAGCTATGCTTTGTCAAAAGGGGGTTTATTATATCTCAGTGATTACGGCGCAAGTCATCACAGAAAGGATTTGATGGATCCATAATTATGTGATTCACATAATTATGGATCCATCAAATCCATTTTGTCCAACAAGTGACTGCAATATCAAGTAGAAATTGGTTCTTGGACATGCAGAAAATTTACAAATAGCAAAGAGTCTCAATGCATGTTGTTACGGGAGACCACTCCTTCATACATGGCTTCATCCTGATTTAAATACAATACCTAACAACTGCGTTAGGGAGAATTCTGTTTTGCTCTGTGGTTATGGTGTTTGCCTTTCGTCTGGGCCTTCTAGGTTCGAATCCTGCCCGGTCCCTGTATTTCTGCTATGCATTTGTTCATTTGTTTCTTTATTACGGACTTTGTTCGCAAGATGGGGGTTCGTCCGGGATTGGCCATTGACCCATTAATCCCATTTGTTGTCCAAAAAGGGGGACTTTCTGCCTAATAAGGCTTTGAGTCATCAATAAATGATGACTTTAAGAGGGGGTGTGTTACGGGAGACCACTCCTTCATGCATGGCTTCATCCCGATTTAAATACAATACCTAACAACTGCGTTAGGGAGAATTCTCTTTAGCTCAGTGGTTATGGTGTTGGCCTTTCATCCGGGCGTTCTAGGTTCGAATCCTGGTTACCAGCATTTTCTCCTTTTCACACATTGTTTTCAAAAGCCTCTTTTCTTTTTGTTGTTAAAACTCAGGATTGTATGGTAAAGGGTTAATACAGAAAAGATTTCATGATTCTTATCAGTAAAATGTTCAGGTATAGTATAACAGTGAAAGTTTGTTAGTTGGTAAGGGTTAAACCAAAATGGGTTTTTTTCGGCACAAATCAAATTTTTTAACTCTACCAAACAACAAAATTTTAGACCTATCCAAATTGAAAGCATTTGTAGATGACAAATTACGTGAAAACACGAAATCTGCCTTTAATAAGGTAGAATAAATTATATTGTGGGAATAGGAGAAAATGCTGGTGAACAGCATTTTCTCCTTTTCCCACAATGTTTTCAAAAGGCTTCTTTTCTTGCAGTTATTAAAACACGGGATTGTTTGGTTAAAGGTTAAAACAATAAAGTACATCCCTCTGGAATAATTGTGTATGTATTTTTAGGAATGTAGTTTATTGTGTATAAGATTTATTAGTTTTATTTTCATATTTCTATCACAAAAACTGTTTGGCTTAACCCTTAGCAAGTGACTCACAATGGTGGTTGATCTATAAGTATACACTTAAAGGCCCAGTAAATGCCAAAATATCAAAGCAGGTGTTATAATACATTAAAATTTAAATCATACCATTTAAAAGTATGGAAAATATTGTGGCAATGACAAGTCTGTTACCGTGTGGTCGGGCTATATATTAGTCGCTGGCAGAAAAAAAGAATTTTAAAATCAGGCAAAAAGTAAACAAAAGACACAGCTACCTGGCAGGTTTTAACCTAGTTTTGAAATTAATTTCCCTGTCAGCGACTAACACTTGGACCGACCGTACAATGACAGATTGTTATCTTCACAATAATTTCCATACCTTTAAATGGTATCGTATAAATTCAGATGCATTTAAACACCCGCTTTGTTTACATTTGGTCTTTATTGTTACTTTAATTTTGTATGAAGAATAATAGTGTCAAAAAGTAGGTCACAATGAGTTGACAATAGAGAGGAAGGTCAAGGTCACTGAATAGTAATCTGTTCATTGCTATATAGGCAACAGAAGTCAATTTTTCAAAGAACTGATGAGCTAATCCAATGGCATAAAGCCCCTGTCACACTATACGGTGTTTCCACTGCGTTGGCATGGCGTTGTTAAATTTCCCAGAGCGCCATGAGATCGCAGGAAAAATCGGATATTTTACGTGAAGACGGAGATGTCACGGCGTTCTCACCACGACCAAGGCGTTGCTACGGAGCTTCTATGGCGTGTTATCGCATTCCCACTGAGTTTTTGTTGGCGATTCTCTGTACTCTCACAGCGCTTCCACTGCATGCTCTGCGCTTTCACAATGCTCATACTGCGTGCACTGGGCGTTCACGACGTTCTCAAGGCGCTCACACTAATCTGACGGTGTGTTCTTGAAAATTGTTTGAACTATCTTTGAAAACGAATGTATGTATATGTACACATTTATTCATCAATTGTTTCTTTGATGTGGTCGCAAAAAGTCAATGGAGAATAAAACTATGCTCTTAAAAAGGAAGGGGGAAAAGCAGGACATAAACCCCAACCCTCTCAAACAGAAGCAAGTCAGCCACTGTCACCTCATCAACCATTACTAGTCCGGCTTGCTAGCGTACACCAGCCATGGTGAATTGAATGATTACTTGCATACTTCTTTTACTATATATTCGTTTTTGTCAGACAAAGGCTGATGGACGCAGTAGAAGCGCAATGATCGCTGTTGCAGCTCAGAGGAGTCATTGTAAGAGCGCAGTAAAATAAATAACACTCCGTGTAGGTGCTGTTGATGCGCTGTATAAGTGCCGCTGACATGCCTTATAAGCACAGTAGAGACGCAGTGACATCTTTGAGCACACAGTACAATCTCGGTGCAAGCACCACTGACACCCATAGCGTTCGCACTGCGATCTCAGTGCACGCCAGTGGAGCTCCTGTGGCGTTATGGGAAATTTTACTGCGCTGCTAGGGCGACCTTCTGGTGATCCCACTGCGCTTTTCTCAGATTGCATAGCGACAGCGTTTGTTTTGTGCATGCTCAAAGTGTGCACCGTCCCCCGGCATCCTAGACAATCCCAATGCATCAACTCGCGATGCCGTGGGATTGCCGCCCTAGTGTGACAGGGGTTTGAAGCACAGAACATGAATTCTGGTTTTGTATCTTCACCTTCTACCTCATTTGACCAAAAATCCTTTCCTGTCTGTGGAATTGTATATATTTTCAGCCTTTGAAAAAAAAATATACTATCATAATTATCATTTTGCTGGAAGTGTTTATAAGGTAATTTGTATTCATAAAGCTTTTATTGCACCATAAATTTAACAACATAGAAACATTGTTTTAACATGTCTACAGTAGACATCTAATGTTAAAACTTAAAAACTTACATAGAGACAATTAAAATGAATATCACACTTGCTAGTACAAATGCATACCTGAACTCATGGAGGGGGCGGCAATTCTTGGGAAAAAATTTACATGCCCGTAACACTTTACTCGCAATCCTGAGTTATCCTTGAGGGTAAAACTGCAGAGAGGAGGGAAATAAGGGAGTGTCTACCAGGCGAAATGCAATAATTTGAAAATCCAAGGTTGCTCATGTCTAGAATGCCTCCGCAAAGCAGTCTGGGAGTATAGATCAAACGTCAGACCGCACATCCTGCGATCTACACTGGCTGTATAGCTCTTTACCACACAATGTAATTTCAGACTTGTCCTAATTATGCAGATGACAAATTATCCCTTTACTACACAGCAAAGATTTAGACTTGCCGAAATTAACTCTTTACCACACAATCCCGACTTTTAACGACCCTGAGAAAGAAGCCTTTTGAAAACATTGTGGGAAAAGGAGAAAATGCTGGTAACCAGCATTTTCTCCTTTTCCCACAATGTTTCCTACCCTTCCCAAACCAAATTTCAATTTTTCAGTCACATTTATTTTGTCGTCTGCAAATGCTTTCAATTTGGACCAGTCTATAATTTTGTCGTTTGGTAAAGAGTTAAAAGCATTTTCAGACGACAAATTACATGTTGATCAAATTATTGGATTTGTCTGAGAAAGGTTAGAAAACATTGCGTGAAAAGGAGAAAATACTGATTTCCAGCATTTTCTCCTTTTCCCACAATGTTTTCAAAAAGCTTTCCTTGTCAGAGCCTTTAAAACTCGCCATTGTGTGGTTAAGGGAGGCTCAGATGATGAAACTTTCCTGTTACTGAATAGAAAACATTGTTCTTTTCCAGAATGTTTTCGAAAGCTTTCCCTCTGTAGGTCGGTAAAGATGTGGATGGTGTGGTAAAGGGCTATATAGATAACTTTAGAGGTCGCTATATACCTTGGTATACCCCACCTACTTTTTTAGGTGTAACTGAATGTGCTGGCTTTTGACCTAATTTTTGGTACTGATAACAAATAAATAGAAATATGTGATTGGTCAAAAATGTAGATATATTTATTCTTAGGGCCCCTGCCTATTTGCTGGCAAATTTACACCATCTATCTTTTTTAAAGACATTTTTTGTTCTAAATTGTCCGCACACAATTTTGTTCACGATGTGATCCGTCTTCTTTATTCCCAGATAGACGGATAGACGCTGTCAGACTGAAGCACTCTAATGCTCTCTTTGTTTCTCATAATACTGCCGTCTATTGATTTTGTCTACAGTACACAATATAGTACTATAGATATTGGCTGTAAACGACCTAGATGGCTTGGACCCTGTTATAACCATATGGCTGGGTTATGTCATTTTACAGTGATTGTTGTTGTTCCAGCTTTAACCCTTTACCAAACGACAAAAGTTTTGGACTGGAACAAATTGCAGGCATTTGCAGACAACAAATCAAATGTTGCTAAAATGATGATTTCTGCTTTTGATAGGATAGAAAACAATACGGGAAAAGGAGAAGTGGCAAAACGCATTTTCTGTAGTAACACTTTGTTGTGTATTCAGTACATCATGCTGTAGTTACCTTATTGTGGATTATACTCTGTAATTACAAATGATAAAGAGGCTGGTAAAATGAAAGTACACTATGATACAGACTAGTCATGCAAATACAGCTGAAGATCAGTGGACTTGACCCTTTACCAAACAATCCCAAGTTATTACTATCCTAAAGAAGAAGGCTTCTAAAAACAATGTAGGAATAGAAGAAAATAGTGGTAACCAGCATTTTCTCCTTTTCCCTAAATGTTTTCAACCCTATGAAATACAGAAATCAATATTTTAGCAACATCTCATTTTGTCATTCTGCTAATGCTTTCAATTTTGTTCAGTCCAAAATTTTGATAAAAAGAAAAAAAAACGACAGACTTTTAGCATTGTCAGTGAAAGCATTTTGCAGACAATAATTTGAACATTGCTCAAAACGTGTAATTTGTCTTTCATTTGGTAGAAAAACATTGTGAGAAAAGGAAAAAATGCTGGTTACCAGCATTTTCTTCATTTCCCACAATGTTTTCATAGGCTTTTTTTCGGATGGTCGTTAAAGGTTGGGATCATTTGGTAGAGCAGGGATGTGGAAATCTAAGAAATTTCTACTTGTCCATGAGTGAATTCAAAAAGTCCACTAGTCCACCAGTTGCGGCTTACTTGTCCAAAACAGTTCAAAACAGTTCTAATTGCATTCAATCACGCATCGTTGAAAAGGCGCTGTCTTGTTTGTCATATTCTTTGTCGCGGTACGTTTTATATTTATGTTTGAAGCCGCCGGATGCTTCCGAGATCTCAGACTTCTCACATTCTGTTTGCTTCGAAGATGTAGCGAAAAGACAATCCATTTTCCCCAATTTTATGCATCAAGTGATCGCAGAATCACAAATTGTTTTGGTTTGAGACAGTTTCCGGCAGAGGAGATAATGCCTAAACCGGGGACCATTCGCGCCGAAGCTGCACAATCAGATTTAAAGCTAAAATATTCAAATGTACAACATTGTCTTAAGAGATCTTTGGATTAGAACTAAAATGATAAGATTAAGAATAAAGATATTTTAATCTCCAACGGTGATTAGTCAGAAATTTTCCAAAGCAAAAAAGTTGATGTGCAAAAACAGCGACGTTTTATACCGACCCTATCGTATCCGGTGAATGCAGAGGTACACCAAATGTGTATTTTGGGTTTCCAGATTTCAGGGATCATCTCAAGCAGCTGTTTATCATTCGAAATGTCACTTTGTGCAAAGGGTGAACATGTGTGTTTCACTGCTTAATGTTTACAACAGATATTTGTTCTGCGGACAACTAGATTGAAAAAAGTTCCGGAGTCGGACGTAGGATTTCCGCACCCCTGTAGAGGGTTAAAAAGATCTGAGGATCAGGGGTTTCAAGAAGAATACAAGTGGCAGGGTATTAGGGTGAAAATAGAAGGGCAGTCTGCGGTGTTTTGCCAGTGGGTGTCATGGGGGCAGTACCCCTATTTCCCTGGTCCGACAAATGAAATTTGGGTATTTGTAAATGGTGAAAATTATATTAATTTTCTTGTGAGAGTTTTTGTATTTTTTGATCGATTTTATCATAAGATACATGACTATTGGAAATTGTTCCAGATTGGGATGATAGAGATAACAGAAAAAGAAGAAGAGAGAAAATTATCAGTGAATCAGTATTAAAGGGGCCCAAATGTCATCATCCAAACCAGTGTTCCTGCGTGACTCAGTGGTAAAGTGTAGGACACATAATTTGGAGGAGCCTAGCTCGAACCATTTTGGAAGCACCAGGTCTGTCATGGACGTGTCCCTGGGCAAGACACTACAGAGCCCTAGCCTTGTACAGATGAAATCCATGACATGAATGAATATTTTAAGCAGTTGCTTTCACAGGATTGAAATCGTGTTGAAAGTGTTGTAAACCACCATTCAGTCACCGTGCCTCCCCCCCCAACCCCAACACTTGCTCCCAGTGCCCTTGGCTCTTATTGATGCCCAAGGAAGATTTCATATTAAAACAATGAAAATATCAAGCCAAGTTCTTTTCAGAGTAGAAGTTGAGACCCAGATATCGGATAAACCAATAACTTGGAAAATGTACTTAGCCGGCAGATCAAATTCTGCCTCTTGTTTTGGTCAATGTGTGCAAGTGAGGGGAAAGATGTACATAGTGTAACTTTTATAGATAGGAAACTATTTTTTGTGGGCTACAGTTTTTATTTGAATTTTGCCCTATTGACCTACTATTTTTAGATAACCAGACATCCCTCCATAGCCTCTGAAGCATAAACAAAACAACTGACCCATATTTACAGTGAACTTGCACCCTTCTCATACCATTCTTTTTTTTTTGCCTTGAGGAAGAGCACTTTGAAACAGTGTAGCAAATAGAGGGATTACTCTAAGCCTTATAGAATAATGTTTTTGCACATATTAGCATATTAACTCTGTACCAAACGACAAAACTTTGGACAGAACGAAATTGAAAGCTTTTGGAGATGACAAAGGTGGCTCAAATCATGATTTCTGTATATGATAGGATAGAAAACACTCTTGAAAAAGGAGAAAAGGCTGGTCACCAGCATTATCTTCTTTTCCCACAATGTTTTCATAAGGCTTTTCTCTCAGGGTCATTAGAACATGGGATTGTTTGGTAAAGGCCTAACTCTACCAAACAACAAAATTTTAGACTTGTCCAAATTGAAAGCATTTGCAGACTTCAATTTAAAGGTGTCTCAAATGGGGGAGTTTGTCTTTGATAGGGTAGAAAACATTGTGGGAAAAGGAGAAAATGCTGGTTACCAGCATTTTCTCCTCTTCCCACAATTTTTTCGAAAGCTTTCATTTTCAGGGTCGTTAAAAGTTTGGATTGTGTCATAAAGAATGAAAGCATTTACAGACTGGCAGAACATAATTATTATCTTGTAAACGGTAGAAAACATTGTTCGAAAAGAAGAAAATGCAGGTTACCAGCATGTTTTGCTTTTCTTACAATAGTTCTGAAAGTCATCTTCTTTTGGCTATTTATTGTTTGTGAAGGCTCCTTATCCTTTTGCCACAACATTTTTATTGGTTGTTTGCTTAGACATGAAATAATCTGTCTTCGGAAGGTTATCCCTTTACCAAACAATCCCTGGTTTTTACAACCCTGAGATAGAAGGCTTTTGAAAACATTGTGGGAAAAGGAGAAAATACTGCAAACCAGCATTTTCTCCTTTTCCCACAACGTTTTCTATCCCGCTGGAAACAAATTTAAATTTTTGAGTTGCGTTTATTTTGTGGTCTGCAAGTGCTTTCAATTTGGACCAGTCTAAAATTTTGTCGTTTGGTAAAGAGTTAAATGTGTTGAACATGCAGTAAATCAAGTATAGTTCAGTGAATTTACCACTTTACTAACCAAGGACTTCAGACTCTTCAAAATGAAACACACTCATAAATGGAATACATCAACTGAATTTCTCTGGTATATTTTAATAGGTGGGAAAAGGAGAAGATGCTGGTTAAAATGCTGGTTACCAGCATTTTCTCCTATTCCCACAATGTTTTCAAAAGACTTCTTACCCAGGGTTGTTTCTACACAGGATTGCTAATGGTAAAAGGTTAACTCTTTACCACACAATTCCGACTTTTAACAACCCTGGGAAAGAAGCCTTTTGAAAACATTGTGGGAAAAGGAGAAAATGCTGTTACCAGCATTTTCTCCTTTTCCCACAATGTTTTCTACTCTTCTAAAGTTAATTTTCAATTTTTGAGTCACGTTTATTTTTTCGTCTGCAAATGCTTTCAGTTTTGAAAAGTCTAAAATTTTGTCATCTGGTATAGGGTTAAATTAGTAAAAAAGGTGACACAGAGGTGAACTCTGTACAAAGATTGTAAATCATACCATTACCAAACATCCCATGATTTAACTCTTTACCAAACGACAAAATTTTTGACCACCAAATTCAAAACTTCTGCAGATGACGAATGAAGCTCAAGCAGTGATTTCTGTCTTTGATAGGGTAGAAAACATCGTGGGAAAAGAAGAAAATGCTGGTTACCAGCATTTTCTCCTTTTCCCACAATGTTTTCAAAAGCCTTCTTCTTTAGGGTCGTTAAAGCTCGGGCTTGTGTGGTAAAGAGTTAAAGACCTGGAAAAGGTGGTTTATTGAAACATGGGAAAAAAGAGACAAAGCTGATAACCAGCATTTTCATCTTTTTCCACAATGTTTGCATTGAAAAATACATGAATCCCATCATTTAATCCTTTTATCTAATTTCTTGCCCACACATGCTTTCGATTTGGACAAGTCTAGAATTTTGTTATCTGATTAAGTATTTTTGATTACTTCCATGCCTGCCGAATAGGAGGTTAAAGCCCCAATAGCATCCAAAAGTAAACTATGTGCGTGTTAAAACTGAATTTAGATTTAAGCTATACCATTTAAAGGTGGCCCTTCAGATTTTGGGATGAAAATTTTACAAAAATACAAAAAAAATCATCCTTATACTCTCAAAGCCTTTTAATTTTCATTCATAAAACCCCAGTAGTCGAAAACCATCTGACAACAAGAGAAATTAGAGATTTACTACGGCCCAGATCGACACAGACGGGAAACACGGTCTATTTTTACTTGAGCAACTCACTCATTTACATACTGGAAATACTCAGACAAAGCCTCAAACATAGCGTCCGAAGAAAACATTATGGAAAATAATTACATGTTCGTTATGTTATGGAATTTAAGCGTCATTAGTCATGTGCCAGTCACTTGACATTCCCACAATGCTTTTTTGATTTTTGGCGCAAAATCTAAAAATACCTTAAGAGGCTACGTAGCCTTTTAAGGGAACACCATCAAAAAGATTTTTTTTTGTAATTTTATGATTCTTAATTATTGATTATTTGTATTGTTTTTTCATATAAATTTCAGTGATATATTTATTTTTTAATTTGGTGAGATGTGAAAAATCTAAATACCCACCTTTAAAAGTACGGAAAGATGACAGTGTTATTTTAGGTCCACTGGTTTAGAATGTTGGTCCAAAATAGTTACCAGCATTTTCTCCTTTTCCCACAATGCTTTCTATCCTATCAAAGACAGAAATGATCATTTTGTTGTTTGGTAAAGGTTTAAATGACCTTCAGGAAGAAGTATTTTGAAAATTTTGCTGGAAAAGAACCTTTTATAAGTTAGCCTTTCAAAGACAAAATCCATCATTTGAGCCAAATTTGATTTTGTTGTCTAAAAATGCTTTCAGTTTGGAGATATCTAGAATTATCCTGTCACCTGTTACAATTTTGACCCGATAACAGGGTGCCATATATTTTTTTTGTTATCCTTCAGTTGGTCATGTGATTGCTAAGTGCGCACCTGCTAACTGGGACTATTTTCAACCAAGCGTCTTACTGCCGTAATTAATGGACCAATAGCTAGCGAATGCTTTTGCTCATTTAATTAATAATCTGTTATGTTAAAACATATTGTCTTCTTCGCCACACTATTTTTCTGCGGATATACGTCACGTTTAATAATTATGACGTAGCCAATATCATTCATGACGTCATTATTGCAGCTGCATATCCAGAGGGTTTTGTAAACACGGTTCTTCATTTTTTAAAGTTTCTCATAGATTTAGTGAGAAAGATGTCAATATGTGCCTTATTTCGAGAGAAATGTTCAGTTTAGTGGGATTTTGGATTATAATTGAGAAAAAGGATAAATAAAATAGACAGTTGGTGTCTTGGATTGGGAAAGTTGATCAGGCTCGGCTCCGGAAATTTATTAAAGGTACGGTCTTTATCAATGTTTTTTTTTTTTCGTTTGTTTGTTTTGTTTTGTTCCGTTACAGTGAGTGACAGGATAAATAGAATAGATGGATGGTGTCTTGGATGGGTTAAGTTTATCGGGCTCGGCTCCAAAATTTATCCGGTTCGCCTTCGGCTCACCAGATAAATTCCTCCGCCTTGCCCGATAAACTTAACCCATCCAAGACACCAACCATCTATTCTCTATATCTGTCGACTGGTGAAGAGCTTAACAAATTTGCAGCAGGTGAATCCTAAATTATCTGTATAAGATACAGAAAGTTATAGTAACAATAATACAGAAAATTAAAGTAACAATAGATGCCAAAAGTGTACAAAGCACGTGAACAAAGCAAAGTGAATCAATTTAATTTTGTTGTCAGCAGATGTTTTCAGTTTGGTTGGGTTCAGAATTTTTTCATTTGGTAAAGAGTTTAGCGTAAAAAGAATCTGGGATAAACGCTGAAGAGATTTTCTGAAAAGAGACCAAGTTGTATCTTTTCTAGAACAATGAAAATCAATATTGGAAAGATAGTGCATGGATTGTATATTCTTCAAATGGCCATGCTCATTTTCTGTCTTAGATAGGGTAGAAACATTGTGGGAAAAGGAGAAAATGCTGGTTACCAGCATTTTCTCCTTTTCCCCCAATGTTTTCCAAAGCCTTTTCTTTCAGGGTCAGTAAAAGTCTGAATTGTGTGATATCGAGTTACTTATTGCGTTGAGTTAATTTGAGATGAAATTCTTCCTTACTTCACTGGTCCACTGTAGTTATCAACAATTCCTGTATCAATGTTTGATACTCAGTTGCAGCAAACTTTCTTTGCAGCGATTTTTCTCCTCTCACCTCTGATGCATGTGAGAAAGGTAGTCAGTGGCTTGGGAAGAAAGTTGTGTCAGTCCTGGCGTGAGAAAGCCAGGAAACACATGCGTAGGTGCACTGACCACCATGGTATGACCTAACCCTTTACCACACAATCCGGACTTTTAAGGACCCAGAGGAAGAAGCCTTTTGAAAACATTGAAGGAAAAGGAGAAAATGCTGGTAAACAGCATTTTCTCCTTTTCCCACAATGTTTTCTACACTTCCCAAAACAAATTTCGATTTTTGAGCCACATTTGTTTTTTTGTCTGCAAAAGCTTTCAATTGGGTCGATCTGGAATTTTGTCGTTTGGTAAAGGGTTAAGCAGTTAAAATGGCCTTAAATTCCATATAAACAAACAAACAGCCAGATGATGAGGTTATCTTTTGTGACAGACAAAATTTGTAAACTTTGTTTCTCACTAGACAAAATGACTTTTCCTTTGTCCTCAAGACACTGATTTCTCATATAAATTTATGTATTACACTTATATGAATTAAAATGTTATTCCTTGAAGGGTGTCCATATCATACAGGTATACTTTTGCAGTTATCTGCTGGTTATTTGTTTAGCTGATTTGAGGTGAAATTGTTAGTTACTAACTTATTACACTGAACCACTGCAGTTGTTGACAAACGACAATTCATATATGGAAAGAAGGGTTGCCATAATATCTAGGAGAGCTCTATATAAAGCAGGCCACAGACAGTCTGCATGCTCTATAATAGCATGTCTGCCCCTCATAAGTCAGTCCCCTCCCTACTAATTTTCAGAACCTGTTTGTTATTGTCAACCCTTGACTTTAAAATTATTCGAATTGAAAGGATTTGCAAAGGACAGAATAAATGTGACTCAAAAATTGAAATCTGTTTCCGGAAGGGTGGGAAATATTGCAGGAAAAGGAGAATGCTGGCTACCAATGCTGGCTATTAGCATTTCCTCCTTTTCCCAGAGTGTTTTTAAAAGCTTTCTTCCTTAGGGTGGTTAAAACATGGGATTGTTCTGTAAATGGTTAACTCTTTACAAAAGGACAAAATTTCAGATTACCGTAGTCCAAATTGAAAGTATGTGTGGAGGACAAAATAAATGTGACTCGCAAATATAACTCTGTTTTAAGAAGGGAAGGAAATTTCTTGGAAAATGAGAAAGTGCTAGTGACCATGGCAGCATTTTCTCTTTTACCCACAGTGTTTTTTTTGCGAGGTCATTAAAAGTGATGATTGTGTGGTAAAGGGTTAAACTAGTTCATGGAAATCAACAAAAGTGAACATTTTCAGTCAATAATAAAAACCAAACATAGTGATTTCAATCTTCTTTTTCTATAGGAAAGTTTCCAAAAACATAATAGAGTGTATATATATCCAAGATCAGCTTACAGGTACTTTCCTGTCTAATCTTGATCCACACTGCTGGCAGTAGGGTCTTGAGCTGTGCTTAGCAGCATAAGGGATTACAATTGCTGCAGGGAAGCTTTGTGTAACTCTATACTATACAGTTCAGACTTTTAAAGACCCTAAGTAAGAGGCCTTTTGAAAACATTGTGGGAAAAGGAGAAAATGGTGGTAATCAGCATTTTCTCCTTTACGCATAATGTTCTTTACTCTACAGAAGACAAGTTTCATGTTTTGAGTTACGTGTGAGTTTTTGTCTGCAAATGTTATTTGGACAGGGCTAAAATTTTTTTGTTTAATAAAGAGTTAACCCTTTACAACACAGCAAAAAAGAAGATTGTTGCGTATTGAAAACATTTGATTTTTGTAGACACCAAATTCTTGATACCCACAATGTTTTCAAGAGCATTTTCAATCAGGGTCTTCAACCCTTTACCAAACAACAAAATTTCAGACTGACCCAAGTTCAAAGTATTTGTGGACAACATAATAAATGTGGCTCAAATGATGATTTCTGTGTTTGATAAGGTAGAAAAAATTGTGGGAAAAGGAGAAAATGCTGGTGACCAGCATTTTCTTCTTTTCCCACAATCTGTTCAAAAGGTTCCTTCCTCAGCGGTCGTTAAAACACAGGATTGTGTGGTAAAGGGTTAAAACTCAGGGTTTTATGATAAACATTTTTTTAAGGCTCAGAGTGTGCTAAGCATAACATACTTTGCATATACAGATGGTGAAGACCAAGATCAGACTGCACACAACTCTCAGTCTGGTTTCGCATGACATCTGATCAGTTGTAAGGATTTCCAGAAGTAGCAATACAATTGGTGTTTCTATTTTACATAAATGTAGTTATTGTGGTAGTCTTAAAGCCAGATCTCTTACTCAAATGACAAACGCTTTCTTTAAAATTGAAAGCATCTGCAGGTGAACATTTGGCATTTGTACAACTGAATTAATCTTGTCTGAAAAAGTAGAAAACATTGTGGGAAAAGGAGAAAATGCTTGTAACCAGTATTTTCTCCATTTCCCACAATGTTTTCAAAAGCTTGTTCCTCAGGAATTGTTTAGTAAAGGGTTTATCAGTTTTTGTGACCTATATGACAATGTCAAGGTGTCGGGTGAAAGTATTTTCAACATAAAATGTGTCAGTGGGACTGACAATCATTGCTTAAGTCTTCACAGTTTAATGGGAGAAGGGGATTGAGAATTTTGCTAGAGAAATTATGACTTCATTATTAGGGATTTTGACTTAATGAAACCCTGAACTTCATAGCACATGGCAGGGACCTGTGTGGCTCAGAGGTAAAGTGTAGGACTTGTAACCTGGAGGCCCCTGGGGTTCGAAATGTAAGACACCTCAGAGCCCTAGCCTAGTACTGGTAAAACCCAGGAAATATCTGGATAAGTGAGCTTTTGCTTACTTATTGAAATGCTGAAAGCGGCATAAAACACCATACAATCAATTAATGGAAGAAGGGGAATGAGAATCTTGCTAGAGAAATTATAACTTGGTAACAGAGTTTGACTTCATGAAATCCTTACTTCCTCAGCTCATGGCAAAATTTTAGACTTGTCAAATTTGAAAGTGTTTGCGGACAACAAATTAAATTTGGCTCAAATAATAGAATGATTCTTTGAAAGTATCAAAAACATTGTGGGAAAAGGTGAAAATGCTGATTACCAGCATTATCTCCTTTTCACACAATGTTTTCAAAAGCCAATCTGGGTAAGGTCATTTAAACTTTGGATTATGCTGTAAAGGGTTAAATACACATGGACAAGTTTTTTTCAACTTTTTAGCTCACCTGAGCACAACGTGCTCAAGGGGAGCTTTTAGGGGCACGCTGTGTCCGTCTAGGGTCGTTAGTCGTCCGTCGTGCGGCGTCAACAATTCTTTAAACATCTTCTCCTCCTAAACAGCTAGGCCGATTTGGACCAAACTTGGCTGGAATGTTCTTTGGGAGGTCCTCTTTAAAAACTGTTCACAGAATTTGATTTCATCAAAAACTCTGGTTGCCATGGCAACCAAATGGAATTTTTCAAGAAATTCTTTCAAAATCTTCTCCTCTGAAAACGCTGGTCAGATTTTGAAATAATTTCATAGATATGTTCCTTGGGTGACCCTTTTCAAAAAATGTTCGCGAAATTTTGATCTGTCGAAAAACATGGCCGTGGTGGAAGGGGGGGCTCTTGGCATCCATCGGTGTCAACAATTCTATAAAAATCTTCTCCTCTGAAACCGCTGGTCAGATTTTGAAATAATTTCACAGATATGTTCCTTGGGTGACCCTTTTCAAAAATTGTTCGCGAAATTTTGATCGGTTGAAAAACATGGCCGTGGTGGGGGGGGGGGGCTCTTGGCGTCCAGCGGTGTCGACAATTCTTTAAACATCTTCTCCTCCTACACCGCTTGGCTGATTTGGACCAAACTTGGCTGGAATGTTCCTTGGGAGGTCCTCCTTAAAAAGTATTCACAGAATTTGATTTCATCAAAAACTCTGGTTGCCATGGCAACCAAATGGAATTTTTCAAGAAATTCTTTCAAAATCTTCTCTTCTGAAACCGCTGGTCAGATTTTGAAATAATTTCACAGATATGTTCCTTGGGTGACCCTTTTCAAAAACTGTTCGTGAAATTTTGATCCGTCGAAAAACATGGCCGTGGTGGAAGGGGGGGGCTCTTGGCGTCTATCAGTGTCAACAATTCTATAATCTTTTCCTCTGAAACCGCTGGTCAGATTTTGAAATAATTTCACAGATATGTTCCTTGGGTGACCCTTTTCAAAAATTGTTCGCAAAATTTTGATCCGTTGAAAAACATGGCCGTGGTGGAGGGGGGGGGGCTCTTGGCATCCAGCGGCGTCAACAATTCTTTAAACATCTTCTTCTCCTACACCGCTTGGCCAATTTGGACCAAACTTGGCTGGAATGTTCCTTGGGAGGTCCTCTTTAAAAATTGTTCACAGAATTTGATTTCATCAAAAACTCTGGTTGCAATTGCAACCAAAAGGAATTTTCTAAGAAATTCTTTAAAAATCTTCTTCTCGGAAACCGCTGGTCAGATTTTGAAATAATTTCACAGATATGTTCCTTGGGTGACCCTTTTAAAAAACTGTTCGTGAAATTTTGATCCGTTAAAAAACATGGCCGTTATGGAGGGGGGGGCTCTTGGCGTCCAGCGGTGTCAACAATTCTTTAAACATCTTCTCCTCCTAAGTCACTTGGCCGATTTGGACCAAACTTGGCTGGAATGTTCCTTGGGACGTCCCCTTTGAAAATTGTTCACGGAATTTGATTCATCGAAAACTCTGGTTGCCATGGCAACCAAGTGGAATTTTCCAAGAAATTCTTTGATAATCTTCTCCTCTAAAACCACTGGTCAGATTTTGAAATAATTTCACGGGTATGTTCCTTGGGTAACCCTTTTTAAAGTTTGTTTGTGTAATTTTGATCCGTCTAAAAATATGGCCTGGGTAGGGATGGACATCTTTGCACTGTATGGACTTAAAGAAATTCTTTGAAATTCTTCTTCTCCTAAACCACTCGTTAGATTTTGAAATAATTTCACAGAAATGTTCCTTAGGTGCCCCTTTTGAAAATTTATTCGCAAAATTTTGATCTGTCAAGAAACATGGCTGTGGTGGGTGGAAGCTATTTGCTCTCTGAGGACATGAAGAAGTTCTTAAAAATTTTGTCTTCTCTGAAACCACTATTCAGATTTTGAAGTTATTTCACAGAAATGATCCTTATATTATCCCCTTATTTAGCTTAGCTGTTTTCAAAGAAAACATCGAGGTATTGACATAGCCCTGTTGGCATCATCTGCGTTGTTGTTGTTGTGCAAAAACTTCGACATTTTGTTATATCTCGGCTTCCACTCAACACATGTACTTAAAACTTGGAATAATTCTTCACTAGTAAAAAGCAACCCATACAACAAGGGCAGTTAACTCCAAAATTGTTTTGTCCAAATTATGCCCCTTTTGCGATTTGGAATTTTATTTTACTATCCAGCAAGGTTCCAACAGCCAATTATTGGCACTCTCATGAGGTGCTCTTGTTCAACTTAATATTTTTAGCCACTATCGGGCATGTGCTCTTGTTCAAGATAAGGTCTTTGGGTGACCTATCCTAAAATTTATTTGCAGAATTCTGATTCGTCAAAAACATGGCTGTGGTGATGATTGTAGGGGTGGTGACAGATTTTGAAATGATTTTTACACGTGACCTTTTTATAATTGCTTGGCAAAATAATGATTTTGTTTCCAAAGTTTCAATACCTCAAAAAAAATTGGCTATGTTCCTCTCAAAAATTCAGGTGAGTGATCCAGGGCCATCTTGGCCCTCTTGTTCAACATTATTTCAGTGATATCACAGTGGCCAGTGCACCTATCCATGCTTTCCTGGCATTTCTTTTACCAGTACTCCCCACTATGCTTTCCAAGCCACTGGCTGCTTTCGCACATAACCATCATCGAAGCAATGATCAGAGGTGAGAGAGGATTGAATCCTGTTGCAATGACTATCATCAATCCTCAGAAAGAAATTGGCCAAGCCAAGGGTTGAACTTGAACGAACCAGCTACCCCCTGTTCTTGAGTCCTGTAGGCTACTGACTGTACTACTGGGGCTCTGCTGCTGCTTACAGGGTCTAACCCTTAACTCTTTACCAAACAACAAAATTTTGGGCTTGTCTCTATCCAAAGCATTTACAGACGACAAATTAAACATGCCTCAAATGATGAAAATTGTTTTTGAAAGGGCAGAAAACATTTTGGGAAAAGGAGAAAATGCTGGTACCAGCATTTTCTCCTTTTCCCAAAATGTTTTCAAAAGGTTTTTCAGTCAGGTTTGTTAAACTCTGGATTGTGTGATAAAGGGTTAAAGTGACAGGTAAACGCAATGGACAGTTTTATTCTAGAATAAGACCAAGGCCATTGCAATTTTGTGGCTGCCATCAATCTGTAGTGTTTCAGCAAAGTGGACACTGTAGATCAAAGGATCAGAGTATATGTTTTGTGCAGTCTGATTTTGATCTACTCTGGCTGCAGAGGCAACTAGAGTAGGAAAGGCATTGCATGGGTTTAAGATACATTCTTACAGCTGCTAGAGAGGAAAAAACTCTTTTCATATCTTGAAAGTGTGTAGAATGGCTCAGCTGTATAAACTTAGATAGATTACCAATAATGTATGGTGTGAGGGATAGAAAAACTCCATGGATTTGTCCTCATTTTAATCAGGAAGTGATAACAGCTGTTTCTTTGAAGGCCTCCAAAACATAAAATGCATTTTCTATCCGTCATAATCTGTGCAACCTTGCTGCCGTCCGGGGCAACATGTGGCATGAAGGTACAAGAATGGTTATAGTTTTATAAAATAACGATGAAATGGGTTAAAAACTGGCTGAAAACTTGCTGTAAACAGTATAGATGTATTCTGTAAGTGGAAAAAGGTAACAATGTGCCAATCATGTCAGTGCATTTCAACACCCTCTCTGCAGTATTTCTGGTCAATTTCATTCATTTTCACTGCCAGCATTGTGCAGGCTGCCAATCTATTATAGTGATTAACCCTTTACCACACAATAAAATTTAAGGCTTTTACAAATTCAAAATATTTCCAGACCACAATTAGATTTAAGATTTGTACAAATTCAAAGTATTAATTTTGCAGTCGACATATCCAGTATAGCTTATCAATTAAAGTTGTTTTTGAAAGGGTAGAAAACATTGTAGGAAATGGAAGAAATGCTTGTTACCTGTACCAGCATTTTCTTCTTTTCAGACATTGTTTTCAAAAGCTTCCTGTCCTAGGGTCATTGAACCCCGGGATTGTGTGTTAAAGGTGGGTATTTAGATTTTTCAGATCTCACCAAATTAAAAAATATATATATCACTGAAATTTACATGAAAAAAGAATACAAATCATCAATAATTAAGAATCATAAAATTACAAAAAAAATTTTTTTTGATGGTGTTCCCTTAAAAGGCTACGTAGCCTCTTAAGGTATTTTTAGATTTCGCGCCAGAAATCAATAAGCATTGTGGGAATGTCACGTGACTGGCACCTGACCAATGACGCTTAAATTCCAAAACATCACAAACATGTAATTATTTTCCATAATGTCTTCTTCGGACGCTCATAATGTTTGAAGCTTTGTCTGTGTATTTCCGGTGTGTAAAGAGCGAGTTGCTCATGTATAAATAGAACGTGTTTCCCGTCTGTGTCGATCTGGGCCGTAGTAAATCTCTAATTTCTCTTGTTGTCGGATGGTTTTTGACTACTGGGGTTTTATGAATGAAAATTAAAAGGCTTTGGGAGTATAAGGATGATTTTTTTTGTTTTTTTGTAAAATTTTCATCCCAAAATCTGAAGGGCCACCTTTAAAGGGTTAACCCTTTACCAAAGAATCCTATGTTTTCATGCTTCGAAGAGGAATGCATTGTGGGAAAAGGATGAAATAAGGGTTAACCAGCATTGTCTTCTATAACAACAGTGTTATATAGCTACATATTCCAGGACAAATCTCAGAATTTGAAACTCGTTCATTAGTCCTCTGCAGATCCCATGCTTTCAAGTTGGACATTAGCCTAAAATTTCGTCATGTAGTAAAAAGTAAAACACTACAGTATAATATTATAAAGATGCCAAGTCAATTAAGATTTACCCTATACCAATAAATCACCTGTTTTAATGACCCCTAAGGAAAAAGGCCATTGAAAACATAGTGGGAAAATGAGAAAATACTGGTAACCAGTATTTTCTCCTTTTCCCACAATATTTTCTACTCTAGTGAAGATAGAAATACCATTTGAACTGTATTTTATTTGATGTCTGCAAATACATGTACTTTTGATTTGGTCGAGCTCAAAATTTTGTTTTGTGGTAAAAAGTTGAACATTCAAATGCCAGCAGCATCCATCAGGATCAGAGTAATAAGCCAAGGTCAGTATTCACTAACATTCTCAAAATGTTCTTAGTCTTTATGGTTTTTCTCCAGAATTTTCTGAACTTTAATATAACACAACTTCTGATTGGCTGAACCATTTGGTCTAGCCATTCAGAAGTTGCATTGCTTTTGAACGTAGAGAATCTTAGAGAATAAGACAAAGAACGTTCTTAAGATTGGTTGGTGAATACGTTTCAACTCTTTACCACACATTATCCGCAGTTTTAACAACCCTTGGAAATTAGACTTTTGAAAACATTGTGGGAAAAGGAGAAAATGCTGGTAATTAGCATTCTCTCCTTTACCCACCATGTTTTTTACCCTTCCCAAATAAAATTTAAATTTTTGAGTAACTTTTTTTTGTCTTCTGCAAATGCTTTCAATTCGGACACGTCTAGAATTTTGTCCTTTGGTAAAGAGATAATGCAGTCCAACCATTTTCAATACACTACAAAATAGGGTGTAAGATAAACTGGCAAAAATGCCTGGAAAAATGCAACAATGTCTGGGTTATTCAGAAAAATCATTTTAGAATTTACCTTCTCAAATATTTTGGCACAGTTTTTCAACCTATGTTTTCAGAATGCAGCCCTATCAAAGCTTGACAGGCAATAAAATAAAAAGAAAATCCAAGTATGAAATTACAGACTAATAAAGATCATTGTTAAAAATACAATGTACTATTAAATCTTCATAAATAATAATTAGATCAACGCAAGTTCAGTCAGTACTGTGCTTTATGTAAATGAGCTCAATCCACTGCAGATTATTGTTTTGCTTTCTAGCTGACAAATTTAAACAAGAGCCTTATATATAGAAATTCCCTTATTTGAGAACAGTCATGTTGTTTGCAATCTGCTTTCACTATGGATGAGTCTAAAACGTTTACTTCATGCTTTCTGGTAATTTATTGGGAATGAATGGTGGATTACAAGGTTTGATGATTTATGATACATTTTTACCAGTGAAATTGACTAAATATTGCCATAACTCTTTAATTGAAGGGGGAACATTAGTTCCCGCTCCTGCACACTAGTTTCCTTGGTAAACAGTTCATGCCATTCATCCAGACAGAAGTATGACATAATTCACGCGCAATTTTCTCTCTATATTTCTCGCATGTTATGTAATATTGTATTGCACTCTTTTTTTTTTTGTGTGTGTGTGTGTGTGTGTGTGTGTGTGTGTGTGGAGGGGGGGGTGTGAATGCCGTGGGGAATTACTGAAAACTACTTTAATGTACTTTGATGAAAGCCCCAACAAAAAAGGGGTTAGAACCATGATATATGGTAAATGGAATACTTGGGTTTCTTATCAGTGAAAGATCAAAATTTATCTCATCTCATGAACATCATTGGTAATATTTTCACTTGTAGTTGTGCCACTCATGAAAATATTACCAATGATGTTCACTTGATGAAATAAATTTCAATCTTTCGTCAAAAAAAAACAAAGTATCCTCTCTATGATCTGGTAAAGGGTTAACCCTTTACCAAACAATCCCTGGATTTTACGACCCTGAGATAGAAGCCTTCTGAAAACATTGTGAGAAAAGGAGAAAATGCTGGTAACCAGCATTTTCTCCTTTTCCCACAATGTTTTCTACCCTGCTGGAAACAAATTTCAATTTTTGAGTTGCGTTTATTTTGTTGTCTTCAAGTGCTTTCAATTTGGACCAGTCTAAAACTTTGTCATTTGGTAAAGGGTTAAATGAGTGATACACCATCAGACACGAAACTAACAGTTTGGGTCACATTTGGTTTGTTGTCTGCAATTGCAAATCCAAAATTTTATTGTCTTATTAACCCTTTACCACATAATCTCAAGTTTTAACCACCCTAAGGAAAAAGGTGTTTTGGGAAAAGGAAGAAGTACTGGTAACAGTTCATCTCTCCTTATTCCATGATGTTTTCTGCCCTTTCCAGGACAAATTTCCAAATTTGAGGAACATAATATAATTTGTCCTCTGTAAATGCTATCAATTTGACACTATGAATTCCTCAGGGAATGAATGAAACACTTAAAGCCGCACTCTATTTTTCGATATTTTGGCTGTTGTCTTTTTCAAGAGTAGTGTTTCGAACTCTTGAAAAAGGTAGTAGCCAAACAAGAGAGTGCTGTTTTTCATAGACTTTAAATTTCGACAAGTCTAAAATTTTGCTGTATGGTAAATAAATCAAATTCATTTAACTCTTTACCAAAGAGTGCCATGTTTTAACGACCATTAAGAGAAAGACAAATTTTATGATGCCTGCTACATGTAATTTGTTGTCTGCAAAGTTAATGATTAGCATTTGGATCTGTCTAGAATTTTGTCGGCTTGTAAAGAGTAAACTCATTACCATAGGGTAAAATTTTAGACCTATCCAAATTGAAAGGATTTGCAGACAACAATTTCATAGTGTCTCAGATGATGCGATTTTTCTTTGATAGGGTAGAAAACTTTGTGGGAAAAGGAGAAAATGCTGGTTACCAGCATTTTCTCCTTTTCCCACAAAGTTTTCAAAAGGCTTCTTCCTCAGGGTCATTAAAAGTCTTCATTGTGTGGTAATTAGAGTTAAGATTAAGGCTGTAAAGAGGATATTTCAGGTGATACAATGATTTGATTGACATTTTCAATTATCTCTTTACCCGAGACATCAAACCTATTGACATCTCCTTACTGGACAACAAAATGTGGCTCTAATTATGTAATTTATCATTGAAAGGGGAAAAAATGTAATGAGAAAGTAAGAAAATGCTGTCTAGAAGCTTCTTGTAAATGGTACACCAAACGATCCAGCCGAGCCCCGTAGCGCACTCAGTAGTGTATGGGACTCGATCCTAGGCTCGGCCAATTTCTTTCTGAGGATTGATGGTAGTGATTGCGACAGGTTTCATTCCTCTCTCACAGCTGATCATTGTTTCGATGATGGTTATGTTGGAAAGCAGCCAGTTGCTCGGAAAAAATACTGTGCAGAGTACTGGTAAAAGAAACTCTAGGAAAGCATGGATAGGTGCACTGGTTGCAGTGATATAACTGAAATAATGTTGAAAACGGCATTAAACACCATGCTATCAACCAGTCAACCAAATGATCCCATGTTTAACCACCGTGAACTTGGCATCAAATATAAAGAGGGCTTTTAGAAACATCATGGGAAAAAGTTAAAATACGGGTAATCTGAGCATTATATTCTCCAAGTCCAATAATCCTACCCTATGAAAGACAAAATTTAAACTCTTAAAGCGCCTTCACAAGTATAGTTGCCTTTGCAGCTTGTGTAAATCAAGATCAGACTGCACAAAAACGTTCAGTCTGATCTTTGATCTACACTGTCCGCCATGAAAATACGATTATTTGGGTCTTATTTTTCTACCAAAATGCCTCTTGGGCTTACTGGGTTTATCCTTTACCAGATGACAAAATTTTAGCCTTTCCCAATTTTGAAAGCATTTGCAGACAACATTTTCAGCGTGGCTCATATAGTGCATTTTTTCTTTTATAGGGTAGAAAACATTGTGGGAAAAGGAGAAAATGCTGGTGACCAGCATTTTCTCCTTTTCCCACAATGTTTTTAAAAGCCTTCTTTCTTAGGGTCGTTAAAACTCGGGATTGTGTGGGAAAAGGGTTAATCCCATTCTGCAGAGGCTTTTAACCCTTTACCACACAGTCCCGAGTTTTAACAACCCTGAGGTAAAAGCCTTTTGAAAACATTGTGGGAAAAGGAGAAAATGCTGGTAACCAGTATTTTCCCCTTTTCCCACAGTGTTTTCTACCCATTCAAGGGCAAACTCCTTATTTGAGCCACATTTAAATTGTCGTCTGTAAATTCTTTCAGTTTGGACAAGTCTACGATTTTGTAGTGTGGTAAAGGGTTAACCCTTTACCAAACAATCCGGAGTTTTAAGGACCTTGTGGAAGAAGCCTTTTGAAAACATTGTGGGAAAAGGAGAAAATTCTGGTAATACAGTGTTGTTTATAATGATGTTAATTTGATTGACGGAGTATAACCCTTTACCATACAAGCCCATGATTGAAAACATGGTGGAAAAAGGAGAAAATGTCGATATGTAACCAGCATATTCTCATTTTCTCACAATTTTTTTATCTTTCATAACTCTTTACCTCGCAACAAATCTTCAGACTTGTCGAATTGAACGCATTTGCAGAAAGACAAATGTGACTCAAATCATGCCATTGTCTGTGAAAGGGTGGAAAACATTGTAGGAAAAGGAGAAAATGTTGCTTAGCAACATTTTCTCCTTTTCCCACATTGTTTTCAAGAACCTTATTGCTTTGGGTCGTTAAAACTTGGGATTGTGTGGTAAAGTGTTAAAGCAAAGATCAATTTTTTAGGGGCATTTTATTTGTTGTCTGCAAAGTAAATGCTTTCAATTTGAACAAATATAAAATTTTGTCGCTTTGTAAAGTGTTAATAATTATGCATTTTAACGCTGTGCTTGCAAAGTTCTATTCTGTGTGCTGTCGCAGATGGTATAGGATATGATCAGATAACATGCTTTGAAAAATAATTATTTGAGACCTGTCCTGTCAGATTCTCTGATCCTGAAAAATCCAGATTCTGCAATAAGATGGATCTATCCCTAAATTAACTTAAAAATATCCATTTATTATTTATGTGTAAGGGATATTTGACAGCTGGTTGCATTCACTGCATTGCAGTATGTTTCTAAATATTTATGATACAGTTTTGCTTACCTCTTGATCCACAAAATAGCTAACATAGGCCAAAACAATATATATATGTGGTTCAAGTTACCTGACCATGTCAAATTTTTACCCTCGACCCTAAATTTTTTTTTCACCTATTGATCGTTTAATATTTTATCACACTGTTATGTTACTGTTGTCCTTGGAAAATTCTGTGGTGTTTCAGGTCTATTAATCACCCCACTGGCATGTTTGGGGGAAAAAAATTAGAAAAATAATTTTCTGACCTACCAACACAAATTGTCAAAAGCATTGTAACTGGAACCACACATATATTTTGGTTTGGCCTTATCCATATTGAAAAATTGACCATAGCTCAAATAAATGGATTTACCTCTGAAAGTGTTACTAACAAGAAAATATTGATGCATAACATCAATGGCGCCGCAAATCAGTTGTTTCTGAAATGGGGCACATTACAGCAGGTTAATTTTTTACACCAAAGGCATCACTTGAACAAACTTCGTAGAGGTCCATGTGGTTACACTACATGACAAATATTTAAACTCTGGGCCGTCTGGGATACAATCTGGTTTTTATCGATCTGGCAATGAAAGTACGATATTTTACATGTTAAAAATCAGTCCAAATAGAAAAACAAAGTTGGTACAGGCTTGATCTGGTAATGAAAGTACCGTATTTTTACATGTATGTTAAAAAAAAACACTGAACCAGTCCATATAGTAAACAATATGGGGTGACTAGACATTTCATAAAAAAGCAATCAATCAACACACAGACTGATAGCCGGACAGGTAGGAGCATGCAAGCTGACAGACAAACATGAAAGGAAACATTCAACTTATTCAAGGGTCGTTCAGTTGGTATACAGACTATGGGCCGAAACTGTAATGGGCTGAAATTGTTATGGGCCAAAATTGTAATGGGCCAAAATTGTTATGTGCTGAAATGTCGCGGAATCCAATATGGCTACCTCCACAGGCACTTTTCAAAAGCGAATAAAAATATAGTGCCGCCGCTCATGCGGCGCCACAACAATACTTTGGAAAAAGGGGAAAATACATCTTATCACCATTTTCTCTATTACCAGCAAAAAATTAGATACCTAGATCATTTGGTAAAAGGATGACTTACCTTCCCCTTGGCAGAGAGTAATAATTCATAACCCATCACCACATAATCATATGTTTTAACAACCCTGACAAAGAAAGCTTTTCAAAACATTATGGAAAAAGGAGAAAATGTTGGTTACCGGCATTTTCTCCTTTTCCCACTATGTTTTCAAAAGTTTTTTCTGTTAGGGTCGTTAAAACTCAAGAGTGTGTATGGTAAAGGGTAAAGGGTTGATTATGCTCAGGGCTGGTAAGGAAATACCTGGAAAGCTGTGGTAGGTGAACTGGCTGCAATGAAATGACTGAAATAATGTTTGAATTGCCAGCTTTGTATTATCAGATATGTGTAAAAGCTAAATTTAAGTAGTCCTATATAATGAACAGCTGAAGTGAAACAGCTGAAGTCGGTGAACACTATCATACTGGGACATAACTGGGTCAGGCTACAACAGCGTTATAGTAAACTTGTCTGACCCATATTCTTTGTTAGGTTGAGAGGTTGTTGTCCAAGGGGACATGATTATTTTTGTATACAAAGCAGGGAGCGATGCCATAAGTCATTGAACCTGTCTAATGCTGGCAAAAAATCTATGGCTTTTTTTTTTCTATACTTTGTTTTCAGTCTGTTATTGGTTTTACACGGCATTAACTCTTCACAACACAATCCTGACATTTAACGACCCGAACAGACTTATGAAAACATTGTTGGAAAAGAAGAAAATGCTGATAACCAGCATTTTCTCCGTTTCTCTTATTGTTTTTTACCCTTCCCAAAACAAGTTTCAATATTTCGGTCACATTTATTTTTTCGTCTGCAAACGTTTTCAGTTTGGACTGGTTTTAAATTTTGTTGTTTCTCCTTTTGTAAAGATTGACCAGTAAGTCATTTCCATACACCAAAATTTTAGACCCGTCCAATTTTATGGCAATTTTGGATGACACTTCAATTAGGCTAAATGATGGGATTTACTGGTAACTATGGAAAGAAAACATTGTTTGAAAAGGAGAAAATACTGGTTTATAGCATTTTCTTCTTTTCCTACAATGTTTTCAAAACCTTTTTCCCCAGGGTTGATTTGTATGCTTGTGTTGAAGTTTAATGCTGTTTTAACAACTTAGGTCATATTATGGCTGTAAGTGCACCTACGCGAGTGTTTCCTAGCTTTCTCACATCTTTACTGACACAACTTTCTTTCCAAGTGACTGACTACTTTTCTCACATGCATCAGAGATGTAAGGTGAAAAATCGCCGATAGGAAAGTATGCCTCAACCAGGTATCGCACCCACAACCACCAAGTCATGAGTCAGACAGCTAACCACGCTTAGTACCTGGCAGGGCCCCTGGATTGATAGAATGCTGGCTTGTTTGATATGTATAGGATTAAATGTACATTGATTGATTGATTGATGTTGTTCAACACCATTTTCAACATTATTTTAGTTAAATCTCATGGGCCAGTGCACCTATCCACACTTTCCTGAAGTTTCTTTCCCCAATACTTGACGCAGTCTCCTTCCTTAAAGCCCCTGTCACACCAAACTAGATCTTAGAACGTCTTACCCTGTCCTGACATGACCGGAAAATGGGTTGCGGTCGGGGTAGAATGTGTAATTTTGGCCTAATAATGCCTGAAGCCCCTGTCTCACCCATAGGGGTCCATAGTTTGACTCCTGTCACCCATAGACTAAAACAAGGGATTTAACTGTATGCAGCCCGTTACTCGCCCCCGGTTACAAAAAAGCATCGTATCTTTTCTACCCCATCAGTTATTCTCCTAATTTTTTCTACAGCTGAGAGCTAAAACATTTTTCTACCAGAAAAACACAACTGTTTGTCAGTGGCTAATGCAGTCTGGCTGATACATTCGCTCGAACTTGTAAACTCGCTCAAAAATCTTTGCCATTGACACGGGTTCGTACATTCGATACTGACGTTCGCGCATATAAACCAATGAAATTTCTTGTTCCAAACAGTGTCACCATACTGTCACATGACAAAAAGGTGTGAGCAGCTGTACGAAATTTCATTGGTTGAATTCACGACTGTTAGTACATATCAAGCAATGAAATTTCTCGTTCCAAACAATGTCACATGACAGAAGATGGCTGCAGCTATTCGAAATAAGAACGTGGATCACAAATTCAACGAATTCTGAAGCGTTTTGTCGTTATTGAAGATAAAGACTATAGGTCAGTAGTATTTTTAAACATGTTTAAAGGGTGGGTGCAGCTAATGCTGCATTTCATTGGATCTAAAGTGCATTTTATATCTTGAAAACGGATGTACGAACCCGTGTCAATGGCACAGATATTTGAGTGAGTTTACAAGTTCGAGCGAATGTTTCAGCCAGACTGCATTAGCCACTGACAAATGGTTGTGTTTTTCTGGTAGAAAAATGTTTTAGCTCTCAGCTGTAGAAAAAAATAGGAGAATAACTGATGGGGTTGAAAAGATGCGTTGTTTTTTGTAACCGGGGGCGAGTAACGGACTGCATACAGTTAAATCCCTTGTTTATAATATATAGTCTATGGGTGCCACGAATCAAACTACGGACCCCTATGGTCTCACCAAACCTATTCTTACAAAAGTCTTTCCCTGGTCAGCAAAATTGTAAAACAGGCTGCGGTCAGGATAGGATGTCTAATTTCAGTTGGTAAAATGCAGACACACTGCCAATTGATGCCCAACTACACCACGTCTCTAATAGGATCGAAGTACGGCAGTTCCGTTTGTATTACATCCATCTCATTTTAAGGGCGTTGTCACTCCGTCTAATTACAGGATGGGATGGACGGCAAAAAATTTTGACCAGGCTCAAAGTTCTGGAGCACCCTTCCCGTCCTACCGTCCATTAAGTTTGTAAACAGATTGTAAAAGGTTGCTAATACGTCCACTCCATCTGAACAAAGTTTATGTCCGTTTGGCAAAAAAATTTGGAACGGAGTGAGATGGAGTTTGGTGTGATGGGGGTATTAGGTAAAGGCTGCTTTCCCACTTAACAATTGTCAAAATAATGATCTACCGTGAGAGGGTTGAATCCTGTCGAAATGACTACAATCCTCAGAAAGAAATTGGCTGAGCTGGGGATTTGAACATGCGACCTCCTGTTCTCAAGTCCTGTACACTACCCACTGTGCTTCTGGGGCTCGGCTAAGTGTACATTGACCTGTATTTTAACTCTTTACCAAACAACAAAATTTTGGACTTGTCCAAATTAAAAGCCTTTGCAGACGACAAAATTAATCTGACTAAAAAATCAGAATTTCTAGTGGAAAGGCAGGGTTCCCGCTGGGCTTCGCATTTGGCGTCTTTTGCGATAAATTTTTAAATGTGGTGCACGAAACGCGCGATTGCGAAACTGACTGGCGCCGGTATTTTTCACATCGGGGTGTCGTACATTTCGATACTAGTCCCATTTACTGCAATGCATTGTTGCATGACAGCCAATCCGTCATTTTAAGTTGAAATAAATCAGCTGGAATGATCTACGGCATCAATGTAATCCAAATTACTTCACAAATCGGCGTCATCTACACCTGACTATCCGAATATACATACACTTCCGATAACATTACGAACTGTCGGCTAGACAAAATTTGTCAATTAACTTAGGAAAACTTAAGGAAAGTGAAAACATCGAAGAACAGTGACCCATATAAATCATGAATGTTTCTAAATATTCAGATGAATCATGATCGCATTTATAATCGACAAATTTCGTATAAATGCCGCAGGTTTCCAAAATGGCGATCTTATCTCGGGCGGCTCTGACTAAAACCCGGACAGTAATGTTATCGTCGTCCTCGGAATAGTCTGTGTCGTTTTTCCTCCATTGATCGCCCACCTTTAGGAAAATTTGTTTGGTTTTTAACATTTCAACTTCTGTATGTTTCAAACTGTAAATAGTCCCCGTTTGAAAATAGTGTACAGATGAATATACAACTCTAAAGAAGTAATTTTTACTTCTGTAACAATGCTTTCACATATTAACTTTGTTGTTGTTTGGTTTGTACCATTAACTCTTTACCACACCATCCCGACTTCTAACGACCCTAAGAAGGAAGCCTTTTGAAAACATTGTAGGAAAAAGAGAATATGCTGGTAACCATCATTTTCTCCTTTTCCCACAATGTTTTTTACCCTTCCCACAACAAATTTCAATTTTTGAGCCATACTTATTTTGTGGTCTGCAAATGCTTTCAATCTGGACTAGTCTACAATTTTGTCGTTTGGTAAAGAGTTAAACCTCTATTTGTTTCCGAAAGGCCTCTTTTTAGAACTTTGTTATAAAAGGAGAATTGTTACCAATGACCTATTTTTACTTTTGTCACAGTGGTTGTACAGACATTGAAGATAGATGTACGAAAACTTAATACATGTAGAATGTTAATTTTTCGTTGTTAACAAAAATAATTTTCAACTATTTTCATGCAATAAACAAAGATATGGGTTATTTATTCTGATAAAAACAAATGTTTTCTAGTTCATTTCATTGCTCTTGACACAACCATAAGATCATAATTTACTGACCAATTTTTATACGCCCGTCGAAGACGGGACGTATTATGGGATCACCCGTGGCGGGCGGGCAGGCGGATGGGCGGGCGGCGTCCCCATTCTTTGTCCGGAGCATATCTCCAAAACTATACTAGCTACGGTTATGAAACTTCATGGGTGGGTAGATCTCATCAAGGGGGAGTGCAGTGCACAGGAATCATAACTCTTGCTTCCTTAATTTTTGAGTTATTGCCCTTTGTTGTTATTCATACTTGAATTTTGTCACGTGCATATCTCCAAAACTATACTAGCTAAGGTTATGAAACTTCATGGGTGGATAGATCTTATCAAGGCGGAGTGCAGTGCACAGGAATCATAACTCTTGCTTACTTAATTTTTGAGTTATTTCCCTTTGTTTATATTCATACTTGAATTTTGTCCAAAGCATATCTCCAAAACTATGCTAGCTATGGTTATGAAACTTCATGGGTGGATAGATCTCATTAAGGGGGAGTGCAGTGCGAAAGGACCATAACTCTACCTCGTGCTGTCTTTGAGTTATTTCCCTTTGATCGTCATTTTTTACAGCATTTTCTGCTTGTCCGGAGCATAACTTTGTCTTTTCCAGTCTGATTGACTTGAAACTTGGCATGTGTGTTTGTTGCAATAATACGGGGTGCAGTGCAAAAGAACCATAACTCTACCTCGTGCTGTCTTTGATTTATTTCCCTTTGATCATCATTTTTACAGCATTTTCTGCTTGTCCGGAGCATAACTTTGTCATCTCCAGTCCGATTGACTTGAAACTTGGCATGTGTGTTAGTTGCAATAATACGGATTGCAGTGCAAAAGAACCATAACTCTACCTCGTGCTGTCTTTGAGTTTTTCCCTTTGATCGTCATTTTTACAGCATTTTCTGTTTGTCTGGAGCATAATTTTGTCATCTCCAGTCCGATTGACTTGAAACTTGGTATGCATGTTTGTTGCAATATTATGGAGTACAGTGCGCAAGTAATTCCACTTTGATCTTCATTTTTACAGTATTTCTTGCTTGTCTGGAGCGGAACTTTGTCACCTCAAGTCAAATTCACTTGAGACTTGGTAAACATGTTTGTTGCATTACCTGCCCTTTACGATTATTATACCCCCTTGACAACTGGCGGTGGGACGGGCGTGTCTTGCGACAATTTGCCGCTCTTGTTTATTATGCCGGACCCCCTGTACTTTCATTTAAAAGTTGGCACCAACTGGCTCCAATTATTTCAATCTGGCGCAAACTTTTCTCATTTGGCGAAAGTGATGGTGCAAGGAAAAAAATAGCCAGGGGGAACTTTGAAAGGGTAGAAAACATTGTGGAAAAAAGGAGAAAATGCTGGTTACCAGCATTTTCTCCTTTTACCACAATGTTTTCAAAAGGCTTCTTTCTCAAAGCAGTAAAAACCAGGTATTGTTTGGTAAAGAGTTAAACGTCTACCAAACAAGTCTGTATTTACCACCCAAGTTGAACCCTTTCCCACACAGTCATGAGTATTAACAACCCTGATGAAGGAGGCTTTGGAAATCATTGTGGGAAAAGGAGAAAATGCCGGTTACCAGCATTTTGTGCTTTTCCTGCAATATTCTCAATCCTTCCCAAAACAATTTCAATTTTTCAGTCACGTTTTTGTTGCCTGCGAATGCTGTCAATTTGTACCAGTCTAAAATATTTTTGTTTGGTATTGAGTTGAAATCATAGTGAGAAAAGGAGAAATGCTGGTGACTAGAATTTGCTCCTTTTCCAACAATGTGCAGTTTCATAACAACATAGGATTAAAGTGAAATACAAAAATACAAGTGATAACACTGATGCAAAAGGATAAGTTTGCTAGCTGCAAGTAAATTTCTTCTTATGCGTAAATCATTTAGAAAGTATAGCATTGCGAAATATAGCATATTTGAGCCATGCTGTGGTAAAACGGGGTTTAATGTATCTCGGTAATGCACTTTAACAAGAAAGCAGTTGCAGAATTATTGATAAAAAAAATATACAATTTGTCTGACAACCAACCTGAATCTTGAGGTAGAGTGATCCCTTTGATATGCAGAAAATTTACTAAAAGCAAAAAAGTTTCAACCCAGGTCAGCCTTAGAGATTTTCTAGGAAGTGTCGAAGTGTCCTTGTGCAATGCACTGGCTGCAGAGCTCCTACCCATACCCTAAAGAAAACCCAGAAATGGTCGAAAAAGTGAGCTGCAGCTGTGATCTGACAAATAAAGTTAAAACCAGTGTACAAAATGCATGTAATCAATCTGCAAACTGAAAAAAAAAAATGGAAAAAAAATCTGCAAGATGTAATTGGGGTTATGCAGCTCTCTTGTAAAGAGTCCTTTTTCATGACAGTTCATTGTCAAGTTTCAGTGATTTCAAAGGCTAATGATGATTGGCCCTTTGCATTAAGTAACACCATACCACACAACTAAATTTTAGACAGGTCCAAATTAAAATTATCTGAAGACGACAAATTCAGTGGTTCTAAAAAGATGATTTCTGTGTTTGGAGGACAATACTGTGGGAAAAGGAGAAAATGGCTGATAACCAGCATTTTTTCCTTTTCCCACAATTTTTTCAAAAGCCTTCTTCAGGGTGGTTAACACTCGCGAGTTTGTGATAGAGGATTTAGTGGGCTCTTTCTTGTGTCAAATTGGAAAACTTTATATCAATATTTTAAGGGAAATACAGGGGAAATCTATTTTTAGATTTTCGTAAGTTAGCAGGCAATTTAGATCTCAGATTAGACAGCACTCTCTGTAGATTTAGATCTTGATCTACAATGTTTTTAAAGGGGTTTTTTATATGCACTCAGGATTTAAGGAGTAATAAAGGAAATAATATTTGATACGGGGAGGTGTCATTTGATGCACTGTGTTGTCAGAGTTTTGTACTTGAACAATTAATCATCCTTCTTTTATCCCTTCTCTCTATACAAAACAATAAAATGTTAGACTCTACCAAATTTAAAGGGTGTGCAGACGACAATATAAATGTAGAAGTTCATACATTGATTTCTGTCTCAGATAGGGTAGAAAACTTTGTTGGAAGAGGAGTAAATGCTGGTTACCAGGGTTTTTGCCTTTTTCCACAATGTTTTTAAAAACCTTCTTCTGGGTGGTCAAAATACAGGACTGTTCGTTAAAGGGATAAAGATTGTCAAAATTGACAGCAATTATTTTTGCAGATCACCTATTCTGATAATTCATGTTGCTCAATGTTGGGATTTGTGTTTGAAAAGGTAGAAAACAATGTGGGAAAAAAGGAGCAAAATTTAATGCTGGTTTACAAGCATTTTCTCCTTCACCACTCCGTCTCACCTAGCTGAAAGTTCCAAAGTTCGGTAAAGTTTTAAGGACAAATTCCATCATTTGAACCACGTTTAAAGTGTCATTCTGCAAATGCTTTCAATTTGAACAAGTTTGCATTTTTTTAGCGTGGCAAAGAGTTTAACCCTTTACCACACAGCAAAATTTAAGACCTATCCAAATTGAAAGCATTTGCAGAAGACAATTTCATAGTGGCTCAAATGACGCAACTTTTCTTTGATAGGGTAGAAAACTTTGTGGGAAAAGGAGAAAATGCTGGTTACCAGCATTTTCTCCTTTTCCACAGTGTTTTCAAAAGGCCTCTTCTTCAGGGGTGTTAAAAGGCGTCATTGTGTGGTAAAGGGTTAAACACACGATTGTTTGTTTAACCCTTCAGCGCCATAGGCGAAAACAGGGACTTTACGGACAGCATAGATCAAGACTTTGCGGACAGCATAGATCAAGATCAGACTGCACAGAACATGCAGTCTGATCTTAAATCTTTACTGTCCGCTTGATCGGTCAAGTCTGGACGATAGAAATCTGTCAGAGTTTCAGTGGATTAAATTTTCAGCCGTCAAAAAAGGTAAAGTTTATATATTTGGCGCTGAAAGAGCTAAGGGTAAATGCATTGGATTTTTTATCAGAAGTGCTGGGGTCAAGATCTATTCAAAACAATGATCAACAAGTTCACATTATGTTGGATGACCCTTATATGTCAGAGATCTTGTGCCGTGTCAGGGTGATATGACATGCCAAAGTTTATCTTCATCCTGTTGCCCATAATTATGTTAAAACATATGAATGTTTGTTAAAAGGTAAATACATTTGATCAGAGGTGCTGGGGTCAAGATCTATTCAAAACAATGATCAACAAGTTCACATTATGTTGGATGACCCTTGTATGTCAGAGATCTTGTGCCATGTCAGGGTGATATGACATGCCAAAGTTTATCTTCATCCTGTTGCCCATAATTATGTTAAAACATATGAATGTTTGTTAAAAGGGAAATACATTTGATCAGAGGTGCTGGGGTCAAGATCTATTCAAAACAATGATCAACAAGTTCACATTATGTTGGATGACCCTTGTATGTCAGAGATCTTGTGCCATGTCAGGGTGATATGACATGCCAAAGTTTATCTTCATCCTGTCGCCCATAATTATGTTAAAAGGTAAATACATTTGATCAAGAGGTGCTGGGTTTGATACCTATTCAAAACAATTATCCACACTTCACATTATATAGGATGACCCTTGTATGTCAGAGATCTCATGCTGTGTCAGGGTGATATGACATGCCAAAGTTTATCTTCATCCTGTCGCCCATAATTATGTTAAAACACATGATTGTTTGTTAAAAGGTAAATACATTTGATCAAGAGGTGCTGGGTTTGATATCTTTTCAAAACAATTATCCACAATTCACATTATATTGGATGAGCCTTGTATGTCAGATATCTTGTGCTGTGTCAGGGTGATATGACATGCCAAAGTTTATCTTCATCCTGTCGCCCATAATTATGTTAAAACACATGATTGTTTGTTAAAAGGTAGAAACATTTGATCAAGAGGTGCTGGGTTTGATATCTTTTCAAAACAATTATCCACACTTCACATTACATTGGATGAGCCTTGTATGTCAGAGATCTTGTGCTGTGTCAGGGTGATATGACATGTTAACCCTTCACCACACAATCCTGAATTTTAACGATCTTGAAGAAGAGGCCTTTTTGAAAACATTGTGGGTAAAGGAGAAAATGCTGGTAACCAGCATTTTCTCCTTTTCCCTCAATGTTTTATACTCTATAAGACGAAAATTCCATCGTTTGAGCCACATTTATTCTGTTGTCTGCCAATGCTTTCAATTTGGACCAGTCTAAATTTTGTCATTTGGTAATGTACATGTATTAAGTTTATCTTCTTCCTGTTGCCCTATGTTTTTACCTATAAACACACTCAACTCTTTACCAAACAACAAACTTTTAGACTTGTCCAAACTGAGAGCATTTGCAGACAACAAATTAAAAGTTGCTAGAAATATGAAAATTATCTTTAATAGGGTAGAAAACATTGTGGGAAAAGGATAAAATGCTGGTTACCAGCATTTTCTCCTTTTCCCACGTTTTCAAAAGCCTTTTTCTTCAGGGTTGTTAAAAGTCGGTATTGTCTGGTAAAGACTTAAGTTTATCATCATTGTGTGGCCCATCATTAAATTGTGTCCTTGGCATCTTTTGACTTGGTTTTGAGAGGGGTCCTGCATGGATCAGTGACATAGTGCAAGACTTGTGACCACCAGGTCCCGTGCTTGAGCGCAACTCTTTACCCGACAACAAAATTTTAGACTTGTCCAAATTGGAAGCATTTGCAGAGGACAAATTTAACTTTATTTTTGTTGTCTGCAGATGCATTCAATATGGATTTGGAGAATTTTGCCATTTGGTACAAAGTTAACAAATCTGCAGGCTTCTTCTTGAATCCTTAACTCTTTACCAAAAGACAAAATTTTGGACATATCCAAATTGAAAGTATTTGCAGACGACAAATAATTAAAGGTGGCTCAAATGATGAAAGTAGTCCTTGATAGGGTAGAAAACATTGTGGGAAAAGGAGAAAATGCTGGTTACCAGCATTTTCTCCTTTTCCAACAATGTTTTCATAAGCCTTTTTCCTCAAGGTCGTTAAAAATCGTAATTGTTTGGGAAGGGGTTAAGTAGCGACAAAATTTGAGATTAGACCAAATTGAAAGCATTTGCAGACGACATATTACATGTGACGCAATTGATGATTTCTGCCTTTAGTAGGGCAGAAAAAATGTTTCAAAGGCAAATCTCAGTTTTAGAGCCATGCTTGAATTGCTATAATTATGCATATATGCTTACAATCATTGACCAGTCAGACTGAGTCTGAAATTTTGTTGTTTGGTCAATAAGCTGTTGCCGCGATATGACTGAAATAATGCTAAAAGCTGCATAAATACCATTCAGTTGTTTTGAGAAAAGAAGACATTAATGATGTGTTAATCCTTTTTACCCCAAACAAACAATCCCAGGTTTTAACGAACCTGAGAAAGTAGCCTTTTGAAAATCTTGTGGGGCCTTTGCTTGCTGGTAACCAACATTTTCTCCTTTTCTCACAAGGTTTTCTACTCTTTCATTTAAATTTTACATGTCTTCTGCAATTTTTTTTCAATTTGGACCAGCAGAGCCCCAGTAGCTTAGTCTGTAGCGTACAGGACTCAAGAACAGGGGGTCCCTGGTTCGATTCCCGTTTCGGCCAATTTCTTTCTGAAGATTGATGATAGTCATTGCGATAGGATTCATTCCTCTCCCACCACTGACCATTGTTTCGACGATGGTTATGTGGGAAAGCAGCCAGTGGCTTGGAAAGAATATTGTGGGGAGTACTGGTAAAAGAAACTCCAGGAAAGCATGGATAGGTGCACTTGCCACCGCAATATAACTGAAATAATGTTGAAAATGGCATTGAACACCATACAATCCATTGCCATTATTCTTGTTTTCCAATACTTTCAGGGAGCCCCCAGATGCTATGAATGGTCAGATAGCCCCTTTGACTCCTGACACACCAGAGTCCCTGGAAGTTGCCACTATCAACCAGAACTGTTTGACCAAACAAAAAATCACCACAAGGTATGCTTCTTTTGATGTTTTTAACTCACCTTAGCTTAAAGCGCTGAACTTACGAGTTTTTGTGATCCTACAGTGTCCATCATTGTGTTGTCCATTGTGCGTAGTCAGTTGTCAAGAACTACCTTGTGTGCACTCTAGAGGCCACGTTTTCAGTCGAATACACCTGAAAATTGGTCAGCTTGGTCTTGATAATATCTCAGCAAAGTTCAAAATTGAGTTATGTGGAGTCAAAAAGCAGGTCACTGGAACAAATCGAAAAAAAGCTCTTGTGTACTCTAGGTTTTCATTACAAAATATCGCAGCAGGAGATTATTAGATTGTCTTTCAAATGTGTACTTGAATCTTATAAGTGATTGTGTGCAAATATATCTGTATATTCTGTACAGTCTGATCTTGATCAACATTGTCTGCACAATGTACTTAAGGTTTACGACCCCTAACTCAACGGTAAAAATCATGTATCATCGATGTTTTCATAAAGGCTATTTGCCCAATCTCGGCAGCGTCCGTCTTTTAATAAGAGAGTCAGGGGCTGTAGACTCACTAATTCACCAGTAAATATCAAGTAACATCGACATTTTCATAAAGGCTATTTGGCCAATCTCGGCAGCTTCTGTCTTTTAATATGAGAATTAGGGGCCGTAGACCTTAAGTTATTAGTAGCAGTAACAGAGCTAACCCTTTCCCAAACAATCCCTGGTTTTTACGGGTCAGGAATAGAAGCCTTTTGAAAACATTGTGGGAAAAGGAGAAAATGCTGGTTACCAGCATTTTCTCCTTTTCCCACAATGTTTTCTACCCTATCATATAGAAAAATCATCTTTTTAGCAACTGTTAATTTGTCATCTGCAAAATGCTTTCACTTTGGTCTGGTCCAAAATTTGCCGTTTGGGAAAGGGTTAATGACCCTGGTGAAGAAGGCTTTTTAAAACATTATCCTATCGAAGTCAAATCCTTTGATATGAGCCTTGTTTGATATGTTGTTTGCAAATGTCCGAAAAATTTGTCCTTTGGTAAGGAGTCAACTCTTTACAAAACGACAAAATATTAGACCAATTTAAATGTGAATCAAAACTTGAATTTGTTTTAAAAAGAACATTAAACAAATAGGTAAAGGAGAAAATGCTGGTTACTAGCATTTTCTCCTTTTCCCACAATGTTTTTAAAAGCTTTCTCTCTCATAGTCGCTAAAAGTTGGGATTGTGTGGTAAAGGGTTACCGGAGATTTTGACTATTAGCTTCCACGTAATATAACTCTCTATTTTCAGTGTACCTCATACCAAAGAAACCAAGGACTTTTTGCCCCTAGTCAGCAGCAATAATGCCCACGTCCCTGTAACCCCAGACACATCCAGATCATGCACCCCCATATCACTGGGACCAAGTGGGCCTAGCCCCATTTGCACCCCTATTGGCAGCCCTATCTGTAACAAAGGGGAAACTACCCCATCAAAAGAACCTCCAGCATCTATTGAATGCCAGTGGAAAGATTGTGATATAGAACTGAAAAATGATGAAATTATGGACCACATTCGTACTTGTCATGTTAATCCACAGAAAAAGAACGAGACGGTAGTGTGCTTGTGGGAAGGATGTAAAGTGTATAATAAATCGTCATGTTCGAAATCCTGGTTAGAGAGACACATCTTAACCCACAGCGGGGACAAACCTTTTCGCTGTATTGTCGAAGGCTGCGGGGCTCGCTTCACAACTCAGGGAGGTCTTGAACGGCACGTCAATAGTCATTTTAATGCTCAAGAACAATCACCCAATCAGAAACACTCAAAGCACGGCAGGGAAGACACGCCCACTAAGCTGTTGAAACGCAAGCGAATTAAACAAATTAGAGGAATACAGGGAGGTAAGACAGAATTTTCAAATATTTCTTGCCCTTTGATAAATGTTTTAATCATCTTGCATCAGTTCACCGTTAACCCTTATCCTGCTAAATAAAAGAAATGAAATTTTCAAGCTGATAGTAAAGACTGAAATATTCTTGTTTGAAAGGTATTTTTGGAGGAAATTTATCTCCTTTTTGGACAGTGTAGATGCAAGATTAGACTGCATGTTCTGTGAACTCTGATCTTTATCTGCACTGGGTGCAAGGGGCACTTTATTATTTAAAGGAGCTTTAAGGTTTAACTTAGAAAAAAAAATTGGGGAAAAAGGGATCTCCAGCATGTGGTAACCAGCATTTTTTCCTTTATCCACAATTTTTACAAAAGCTATTGTATCCATTGTTGGAATTGCATGGAATTATGTGATAAAGGGTTAATATCACTATCTAATTGCACATTATGGCCAACTAAGGCTAACTAATTAATAAGACAGTGGGGTGAAGTAGGGCCATCATGACTCTCTTGTTAGCTACACTGGCAAAAGGCCAGTAAACTTATGTCATGGCCCAGTGTCCGTTGTGCGTGTGTGCATCCGAGCCTGTGTTAACTTTTATTTCAAACATAGATTCTTCTCTGAAACTCATCCAATTTTGAGGAAACTTCATAGAAATGGTTCTGCCATGGTCCTCTTCAGAATTTTTTGAAAACGCTGGTTGCCATGGAAACAAAACAGGAAAATATTGAAAATCTTCTTGTCTGAAACTACAAGGCCTAGGGCTACCAAATTGGTATGTAGCTTTATCCAGTAGACCTCTACCAAACCTCGTCATGTTATAGCCCTGGGGTCCAATTTACCAAAGTTTGCCCTGTCTTAGGGGTCTCATGTTTTACAGGGCCTTTTATTGAGGAAACTTTGAAAATCTTCTTGTTTATAATTACATATTCTAGACCTGTATTACTTGGTATGGGGCTTTATCTTGTGGACCTCTACCAGGATTCAAAGGATTATAGCTCTGTGGTCAAAAACAGGATTTTATAGAGAAATTTTGTATGTCTTCTACTACTTCAAAACCAATTCGCCAAGTATGGTAATGTTTGGCTTGTATGGTTTTTACTTACTAGCCAGTGGAGTGTCTTACGAACAAAGTCCATAACAAAGAAACAAATGAACAAATGCATGGCAGAAATAAAGGGATCGGGCAGGATTCGAACCTAGAACTCCCGGACGAAAGGCCAATACCATAACCACTGAGCTAAAGAGATATCTCCATAACGCAGTTGTTAGGTATTGTATTTAAATCGGGACGAAGCCATGCATGAAGGAGTGGTCTCCAGTAACACACCCCCTCTTAAAGTCATCATTTATTGATGACTCAAAGCCTTATTAGGCAGTAAGTCTATTACTTAGACAACAAATGTCCGTTTTTGGACAACAAATTGGATTAACGGCTCAATGGCCAATCCCAGACGAGCCCCCGTCTTACGAACAAAGTCCGTAACAAAGAAACAAATGAACAAGTGCATGGCAGAAATACAGGGCAGGATTCGAACCCTAGAACGCCCGGATGAAAGGCCAATACCATAACCACTGAGCTTAGAAAGAGACATCAGTCTCTCTAACGCAGCTGTTAGGTATTGTATTTAAATCGGGACAAAGCCATGCATGAAGGAGTGGTCTCCCGTAACAAGTGATACAGGGCCATCATGGCCCTCTTGTTACTTTTTGCTACACCAGTTTAAAGAAAAAGAGCAAAGAACTTGTTTGGAAGTGGTAGCTGGTTGACACAGAATCTGCAATTTGCAGGGAATTAAGGGTTGTAAAAGGAAAAAGATTTTAAGAAAAACAGGAAAAGGTCAATCTTTTTAACCATTTAATTGCCACGCAATCTCGACTTTTAACCAGTTACACAAAGTTTTTGAAACAGTTATGGGAAAAGGAGAAAATGTTGTCAACCAGCATTTTCTCCTGTTCCCCACTATTTTCTACCCTTCCAGACACAAATTTTATCATTTTCACTACATGGCAGTTTGTTGTCTGTAAATGCTTTCAAAGTGAACGAGTTTAAAATTATGTCGTTTGGTAAAGAGCTCATTAGAAAGCAATTGATATTCTGTCCATGAGTTTTGAAAATTCTCTGCTTATTGAGATCAAAAAGGAAAGAAAGCAAATATTGATGACAAAACAAAAATAAATGGTATATGACTCTTGACTACTGCATGGATTTTCAGTGGAGGCCTCGTAAAATTCAATGTTCAAATGTAATAAGCCATTCACTGCTACAGTAATACAATCCGGAAGTTTATTGTTAGAAGCCAATGATTGTAGACATATATATTTTGTGCAAACAAGCAATTATGCAAGTATAACCCATACAAGGCAACATTGCAAAGTTGCCCTTAGTAATACCCCCAGCCTACGAAGTAGAGAGGGGTATACTGGTTTCAACATGTCTGTCTGTCTGTCTGTCCGTCTGTCCATCAATCAGTCCATCTTATTTTTGTTTCCTTGCTCTAACTCAAAAGCCGTTTGACCTAGGAACATCAAACTTTATACAAGTGTTGCTTATGACCCAAGGAGGTGCCCTATTGGTTTTGGGTCAAAGGTCAAGGTCACTGGTGATCTTTGTTTTGAAAATCATTTCTGTTCTCTGATTTTGCTGCTTCAGTCACCAGGTACGGGGGGGATTTGTCTGCTTTGCGACAGTTCTAGTTCAGACAGTTCTTAACTAAACTTTAAAGCATTCAGTGCGGATATTTAGATGCATTTAAATTAAAATCATGCCATTTTAAGTATGTAAATTATTGTTAAGATGACAGTCTGTTATTGTGTGGTCAGTCCATCATCCATGCGTTAGTTTTACTTAACAACAAAATTTTTGGCTTGTCCAAAATGAAACAATTTGAAGGCAATAATTTAAATGTAGCTTAATAGGGAAAAGCTGTCAGAGAGAAGGAAGAAAACATTGTAGAAAATAAAGAAAATGCTGGTTTCCAGCATTTATACCTTTTCCCACAATGTTTCCAAAAGCCGCCTTCTTCAGGGTTGTTAAAACTTGGGATTGTGTGGAAAAGGGTCAAAAGTTGCCAGGTTGCTCTATCTTTTGTTTACTTTCAACCTGATTTGAACTATTATAAATAACAACTTGTCTTCACAATAATATGCATACTTTTAAATAGAGCAGGGAATTTTCTGGTAAAGGGGTTGGCCTGAAGATGAAGCACATGTAAAAATGTAACTGTAACAGATTTGCATGTCAAGCATCAGTAACTGAACAAATATTGACTTGAAAAATCTCAGCCTGTCTAGACAAGAGTGTGTGTGACATTGGTCCTTTTATAGAATAAGGCATTGTGACAATTTTCCAGCAGCTTTCATTTAACTCTATACCGCACAATGCCGACTTTTAACGATCTTTGGAAAGAAGCCTTTTGAAAATATTGTGGCAAAAGGAGAAAATGCTGGTAACCAGCATTTTCTCCTTTTCCCACAAAGTTTTCTACTCTTGTCAAAGAAAAAATGTACCATTTGAGCCACATTGAAATTGTCGTCTGCAAATGCTTTGAATTTGAACAAGGCTAAAATTTTGTCATCTGGTAAAGGATTAATACCTGGCATTTTCTGAGATGAAACTGTAATTTCTTCATCTGATCTAGAGAAGGTCATAGATATGCCCCTTTTGAAAGCACTGATTTAAAGCAGACGACAAAATTGGTTTTAAATCTTTACCAAAGGACAATATTTTAGACTTGCCCTAACTCAAAGCATTTGCAGAGGACAAGTTGAATATAGCTAAATCATTGGAATTTGTTACTGAAAGGGTGTAAAACATTTTCAGTATAGAAGAAAATGCTGGATACCAGCAATAATGCCTTTTCTTGAAATGTTATCAATAGCCTTCTTCCACAAGGTTGTTGAAATTCCAGATTATTTGGTAAAAGGTAAACTTACAAGATGTTTTTTGCCTTCCAAATGGAGTAAAGAATGGAGTAATTGGTAAGAAGAAAAAAGATTTGAAAGTTGTGAGCTTGTGTTATTCATCTGTCATTCCATTTTTTGTGGTTTTTCACTTTTCAAAAACACTTCACAATCCCTAGAATGCATAAGACAACTTCCAAGTTACCAAGTGTTTTGTTGCCTTCAATAAGAATTAAAAATGAACTTTTGAGAAGAAGAAAAACGATAAATTATGAAAGTTGTGGATTGTCACTCAGCTGTTATTAACCATGTACCACACAATCCCAAGTTTTAATGTCTCTAACAAAGATGGCTTTTGAAAACATCATGGGGAAAGGAGAAAATGCTGGTAACCAGCGTTTTCTCCTTTTCCCACAATGTTTTCTAAGCTTCCAAAGAGAAATTTCAGTTTTGAGAGTCACATTTGATTTGTCGTCTGGAAATACTTTCAATTTGGACAGGTATAAAATTTTTTCGCTTGGTAAAGTGTGAAATATGGAACAAATGCTAGATTTGACGTAGAAAAGGTACAAAGTATTGCGAGAAAAGGGGAAAATGATGAATTTGGCATTTCATCCTTTTCCACTTAAGCCATCTTCCTCTGGGTTGTAAAAAGATTAGTTTGAAAAGCAAAGGGTTGAACTCTTTACCAAACAACAAATTTTTAGACTGGTCCAAATTGAAAACATTTGCAGACAACAAAATAAATGTGATTCAAAAATTGAATCTTGTTCTGAGAAGGATAGAAAACATTGTGAGAAAAGAAGAAAATGCTGTTTACCAGCATTTTCTTCTTTTCCATCAATGTTTTCAAAAAGATTCTTTTTGAGGGTTGTTAAAAGTTGGAAATGTGCAATAAAGGTTAATAAGGGTAACCTTCAAGACATTATCAAAGTTGACAAAGTAGACTCACAAAGCAATTTGTCTTCAGCTTAGACAAGACCAAGCAAATGAAATATTTATTTAACCCTTTACCACACAGTCTAGAGTTTTAACAATGCTGAAATTACACAGTCTAGAGTTTTAACAATGCTGAAATTAGGAAAGCCTTTATAAACTCTGTAAGAAAAGGAGAAAATGCTGGTAACCAGCATTTACTCCTGTTTCCAAAATGTTTTCTACGCTGTCAGGAAACTTCAGTCCATTTGTAACTATTGTGAAGTCATTACTGAATTTTGCAGATGCTTTCAATTTTGAAGCCTTCTAAAATTTGCAGGGAGGGAAAGAGTTAATCTTTACTGAAGGACAGAATTTTAGACTGACCAATTTCAAAGCATTTGCAGTTAACAAAATTCATATGCCTCAAATCATGAGATATATTTCAAAAATTATAGAAAACAATGGGAATAGAAGGAAATGCTGGTTACCAGCATTTTCTCCTTTTCCCACAATTTTTCAAAAAGCCATCTTCCTAAGGGTCATTAAAATGTTTGTTTGGTAAATGATTGTGGTTTAAATAGTGACTCACAAAATTACTATTTTTTCAGATACATTTAGATCTATACAGGGCAAAGGGTTTGAGATTTTTTTTTCAGCAGAAATGATAAAAATCAGGCCCAGGGATCAAGGTGTCAAGCTGTGGTTTTATCATTGCCCCAGTTTTATTTTCTCAGTTTCAAAAAAAAAAGGATTTCACAGGCTCCAGTGTCATCGGGGCATGACGTTGTGGCATATTACTCTTTGGCAGTCCATGAAATTTTAGACTTGTCCAAATTTGAAAGCATTTTTTAGCAGACGCCAATTCAGATAATATTACCGGTATGTCTCTAATGATGGATTTTGTCTTTGAAAGGGTAGAAAACATTGTGGATAAGGGAAAATGCTGCTTTTCTGCTTTTTATCACCACAGTGTCTTTTCAACACAGGGTTGTTTTGTGAAGGATTTTTAGGGGAGGGGAGGTTCAACAAGCCAACTGGATATAGTTGAGAGATTGATGTTTGACTTTTACAGCCTAGAAATTATAACTCTTTACCAGACAACAATTAGCCATTGGGCTGCATGACTCACTGACATTCTGTGGACAATGTAGATCAAGGTCAAACTGCACAGAATGTGCAGTTTGATCTTTGATCTACATTGTCCAATTAGGAGATTATTTTCTCTGAAAAATAAATTTGAAATACTATCATTTGGGATTTAACTATCATCTTGAAAGTTTCATTTAACTTGTGTAGCAGGATAAGGATGAACTCTTTACCAAATAACAAAATTTTAGACTTGTCCAATTTTGAAAGTATTTGCAGACGACAAAGTAAATGTGACTCAAGAAATATAAGTTATTTTGAGAAGTGTAGAAAACATTGTCGGAAAAGGAGAAAGTGCTTGTAAGCAGCATTTTCTCCTTTTGTAACAATTGTTTAAAGAAGCCTCTGTCTCTTGGTCATTAAAAGTTGGGATTGTGTGGGGTTAAGACTTGTCCAAATTGATTTTACATGTATGTGCAGGGACACTTTGAACGTAGCACAAATGATTGGATTTGAATTCATTAACAGGAAAGAAAACATGTAAAAAAGGAGAAAGTGTCAATGTTTTGTCCACAAAATTTCCAAAAGCCTCCCTCCATATGTCATTGAAATAGTTTTGGGATTGTTTTGTCATAAATCCTTTTATCTGTTTTGGCCAAGCCCGGTAACTCGGTCGGTACTGCACAGGACTTGAGAACAGGGGGTCGCTGGTTTGATCCCTGGCTGGGCCAGTTTCTTTCCAAGGATTAATGATAGTCATTGCAACAGGATTCATTACTCTCTCACCATAGACCATTGTTTCGACAATAGTTACATGGGAAAGCAGCTAGAGGCTTGGAAAGAATATTGTGCAGAGCATTGGTAAAAGGAAACTACAGGAAAGCATGGATAGGTGCACTGGCCGCGATATAACTGAAATAATGTTGAAAACAGCGTATACATGCATACAATCAATCGTTTTTCCTGTTATGTAAAAGGTTAACTTTTAGCTCATCTAGAAAAAAAGAAAACATGGTATTGTGATACCCTAATGGTCATTGTTAATCTTCCTTGGCAACAATACTATAGTGTTGTCATTCAAGAGAATGTTCATTGTTAACTTCTTTGTCATTTATAGTATGGTGATGTCATTTAAAAGACAACACTTTTGCCCCAATCGCTTGGAAATGTGGTCGAAGTCTTGCGCTTTTAACTCTTTAACAAGTGACTAAATTTAACTCTTTACCACACAGTCCCGACTTTTAACAACCCTGAGGAAGATGCCTTTTGAAAACATGGTGAGAAAAGGAGAAAATGCTGGTAACCAGCATTTTCTCCTTTTCCCACAATGTTTTCTGCTCTATCAAGGAAAAATGATGTCATTTTTGCCACCTTTAATTTGTCACCAGCAATTGCTTTTAATTTGGGCCAGTCCAAAATTTTGCCATAAATTGTAAAGACTTAAGAACGGTCCAACTTGAAAACAATTGCAGATGGCAAATGTGACTCGAAAACTCAAAATGAAATTTGCCTTGAAAAAGGAAGAAAACACTGTAGGAAAAGAAGAAAATGCTGGTAACAAGAAAATGCTGGTTACCAGGATTTGTCCTTTTCCTACAAGGTTTCCAAAGGCCTTTTTCCCCAAAGTCGATAAAACTCAGGACTGTGGAAAAGGGTTGAATAACGCCCACTGTTTGAACATGACTTGTTTCAACGTGGAGAAGCACAGATGTTGCTCACTCGAGAGGTCGCGTTTGGTACTAATTTTTGGTATAAATTTTTTTGTTACTGTGCACAATGTTCATTTTATAAACCCTTTGCTTGGAAATCCCCTTTTTTAGCGACCTAGAGGAAGGGTAGATAAGAAAACATTGTAGGAAATTAGTGGTAGCCAACTAATTTGTTGACTTGAGACCAGCGGGTCATTGGTACAAATTCCCAGCTGGGGAAAATTCCTCCAGATTGTTTCGAAGATGGTTATTTTGGAAATAAGCCAGTGGCTTCGGAAGAATATTGTAGAAAGCACTGGAAAAAGAAACTCCAGAAAAGCATGGATAGGTGGACTGGCTACCACAATATAACTGAATTAATGTTGAAAATGGCGATAAAGACAAGACCATTTACAAACACCCACTTTGTCGTCTGCAAATGCTTCAATTGGGATAATCATCTCTGAAATTTGTTGCTTTCTGATAGAGACTATGCACTGGATCTTAAAAGTTGATAATGCTCTTGAAAATTAAAAGCAATATGAATTATGAATGCATTTGCATTTTATCTGTGTCATCGATGATAATTTGTGTCATTTGAATGATGGATGACATTTATAGAATGCTTTGTGGTTTTATTTATTTATAGGTGACTCATGAACTTTGTTCTTTAACTCTTTACCAAACGACAAAATTTTAAGACTGTCCAAATTGAAAGTATTTGCAGACGACAAATTGAATGTAGCTAAAATGATGATTTCTGTCCTTGATAGGAATTAGAAAACATTGTGGGAAAAGGAGAAAATGCTGGTTACCAGCATTTTCTCCTTTCCCTACAATGTTTTCAAGGGCCTTTTTCTTCAGGGTCATTATAACTCTGGATTTTGTGGTAAAGCGTTCACTCTTTCTTTACCCAACTCGAGTAATTCAACTTCTTGTCAATTCTTTTTTTGCAAAGTCTATAAGTAGATTTTCACTGCTGTCAAAGATAAATTGGGTCATAAACTAACATCAGGTAGCAGATGGTGTAGATCCAAGATCAGACTGCTCGCTTTGTACAGTCTGATCTTGATGTATGCAATTTGCAAAAGCTTTTAAAACTGTCATTGGCAATGGTAGAATTAAAATAGCTCAAAGCCTTTAACTGTCTATCACATGATACAATTCTTTAGGCTTGGAGAAATTGAAAGCATTTGCAGACAACAAAATATTAAAATCATTGTGACTCAAAAATTGAAATTTATTTTTGAAGGGTAGAAAACATAGTGGGAAAAAGGAGATGGTTTCCTGCATTTCCTGCTTTTCCCACAATGTTTTCTATTGGCTTCTTCCTCAAGGTCATTAAAAGTTGGGATTGTATTGTAAGTGGTTAAATAGTACATTGTAGAAGAAAGGTATGACCCGTGCTCTGTGAAAAGGGGGCTAAATGCATCTGCAAAAAGTATCAACTCTGGTCAGCCTGTGCAGTCCATGTAGGCTGGCTTTGGTCAACTATTTTTGCTATTAGTCAATTTTCTGCTTGTCAAAGGACCATTCTATCCCATGTTTCAGTGGGTTGTTGAAATTTAATTGATCCACGAATATGCGATGAAGTGCTTGATAGAATTATATTTTATTTTAGCCGTGAATGTACATAATATGGTCTTAAAAATAGCGCTCAGCATATTCAAATAAAAAGTTAAATCATGATGGATATGCATTGAACCATATCAGCAACAAGGATATCACAGAAAAGGAAAGAATCCCTTATTTCTATCCTGGTCCTTGAGTGTTGACAGTTCAACATGGAGAGACATGAGAATGAAATATTTCAAGAGACAAACATTGGATCTATGCTTAATGCTTAGTCAACCCTTTACCACACAATCCCAAGTTTTAATTACTGTGAAGAAGAATTCTTTGGAAAACATTGTGGAAAAAGGAGAAAATGCTGGTAACCAGCATTTTCTCCTTTTCCCACAATGTTTTCTATTCTATCAAAGACAACTTTCACAATTTTTGCCACTTTTTATTTGATATCTGCGTATTCTTTGGCTTAATTTGGACACGTCTAGAATTTTGTGATGTGGTAAAGTTTTAAGTAAATCACAGAAAGGCTGAATATTGTTTTAGGAAATTGACGAATCACAGAGATGCTTCTAAAATTGTATTCAGCCTTCCCGTAATAATGGATCACGGAGATGCATTTAATCCCCTTCTGCCAGAACATGACTCATATCTTTGTGAACCTCTCCTGATGTGTTTAACCCTTTCATCACCATAGGCGAAAGCAGGGACTTATGCGGACGGCATAGATCAAGATCAGACTGCACAGAATGTGCAGTCTGATCTTAGATCTATACAGTCCGCTTGTTTAGTCAAGCCGATGAGACATAAATCTTTCTTTGTCTCAGTGGATTCTATTTTATGTAGTCGACAAGGATCGAGTTTATATATTCGGCGCTGAAAGAGTTAATATAGGATGTGAGATCCCAAAACTGAAGCCCATCCTTTGTATTCGTGCCCCAATAAATGTACAACTAACCACACAAAGTGAAACCCAACCACAAAATGTAAAGAAAACTGGTAAACCACAGATTGGGGGTGTGAATTGCTGTGGCTTCACCTTTAACCTCTTTTTCAAACCTTTTTTAGCTTGGCTGTTTTCTAAGAAAATGTTGAGGTATTGTCAAAGCCCTCAGGCGGCGTTGTAGCCTGCGTTGTGGTGCAAAAACTTTGACATTTTATTATATCTCTGTAATTACTGAAGATATTACTTACATTATACTTAGTTGTTCGGCATAGCTGAATGTGCTGGCTTTTGACCTACTTTTTGGTCCTGATAAAAAATGAATAAACAGAAATTTGTAATTGGTCAAAAATATATACATGTATATTCTAAGGACCCCTGCCTATTTGTGTGCAAACTTACACTATCTTTTTTGAAAGATTAGTTATCGAAATAGGAATCCATACAACACGGGAAGGTAACCATCAAAGTATTTTTGACACAATTAAGCCCCTTTTTCTACTAAGAATTTCCACAAAATGCAACTGCAGCCAAGAGTTGGCACCCACATGTGGTGTTCTTCTTATACCCATACCGGACAAATGTTATGAAAACATAGTAAGAAAGGGAAAGTTTTTAGATGAACATGGAATGAAAAATCAGTACAAGTGATATAAAACAATGAAAAAAGATTTTTTCTTCCCATTAACTCTCTAGTGAACAATCCCACGTTTCAACAACTGTGAGAAAGCAGCCATTCAAAATCATTGTGTGAAACGGAAAACCAGGATTTCTTTTACTTTGCACATAATATTAATGCCCTATAAGAAAGAAAGCCCATCATTTGATCCACATTTTATTCGTCATCTACAGATTCTTCCAGTTAGGACAAGTGTAAAATTTTGTTGTCTTGTAGACAGTTAACTGTATGGAGGATACTGTAGAAAAACAAGTAATTACATGTGGAAGGCAATCACTTCTTTTCTGTCAGTATTTCAGATAGCTACATTGGCACTGAAATGATAAGAATACTAGTCCTTTTCTAAGAAGCTTACATTGTTTACCCAGACGTACACAAATGTGGCTTCATGGAACGCCGAGACTTGCGTGACATAGTGTGGTCTTACTTTGAAATGATTGAAGAAGCAGAAGCCTCTTGTAACAATTTTTTTCTTGCGTTTGAAAATAGCTATGTTTTTCCCATTTAAAATTTCAGTTTTTCTTTGTTTTGACACTTACCAGGTTTTGTGTGGTTAACTCTTTACCACACAATCCATAGTTTTAACTACCCTGAAAAAGAAAGCTTTTAAAAACATTGTGGGAAAAGGAGAAAATACTGGTAACCAGCATTTTCTCCTTTGTCCACAATGTTTTCTCCCTTATCAAAGACAGAAATCATCATTTTGAGCTACATCTTAATTGTCCTCCGCAAAATGATGCGTTCAATTTTGGTCCAGTTCAAATATTGTCATATGGTAAAAAGGGTTAAACGGGATTGTGTATTACAAGGTTAAACCATTACTATTGTCAAAACAACTTTGAAAATGTTCTTGTAAAGCTGGCATAATCATCTTGTGTAAAAATGGAACTATTATCTGTTATCTGCTATGGGAAATTTCTGTTTGTCATAGTGTTTCCAAATTCAATCCGCTACAAGATGGAAAAGCTCACTGCATGCTGTACGGCTTTTAGCGACAGCTGTAAGGTTATTCAGGACACATGGTACAAATATTTTTATGGGTAGAAAAAATAATTAATTATTAGAAGGTTAAATAGGTGAAGTAAAAAGATAAATGTGGTACTAAAATTATTTTTAAATGATAATAAAAGATAATATGAAGGAATGAATAGTTTCATATTATACTAGAAAACATTATGTATTGAGTTGAACACTAAATTTATCCATCCATCCCATCTATCAATCCATTCATTCATCCATCCATCCATCCATCCATCCATCGACCTGTGCATCCATCCATCTGTTCATCTGTCCATCTATCAATCCTATTCCATCCACTCAGTCTTGTCTATCCATCCATCCATCCATCCTTATACATCCATCCTCCATCTACTAATCCATCAGTCTATCCATTGATCAAAAGTATGACCTGAAATTATGGATTTTGAACATACAATACTTTGATGACTAGTCTTTAATACGATATAATCTTGACTTTTGATGACTCTGAGAAAGAAGACTTTTGAAAACATTGTGGCAAAAGGATTGATTGAGTGGTGTTTTACACCGCTTTCAACATTATTCCAGTCATATCACGGAGACCGCTCACATAGTCATGTATTTCCCGGGTTTTACCAGTACTAGGCTAGGGCTCTGAAGTGTCTTGACCAAGGACAATCCCACAAAAAACTCAGTGGATCCAGAGCGGCTCAAACCCAGGTCCTCAAGGTTACGAGTCCCGCAGTTTATCACAGAGCCACGTAGTACCCCTGTGGGAAAAGGAGAAAATGCTGGTAACCAGCATTTTCTCCTTTTTCCCACAATTGTTTTCTACCTTTCCCAAAACAAATTTTAATATTTCTCTCACATTTATTGTCTTATCTGCAGATGCTTTGAATTTGAACTAGTCTAAAATTTTGTTGTTTGGTAGAAAGTTTACCATAACACTGAACTATAATATAGCAAGGTGTGTAGAGTTCTGTTTAATTTATAGCTGATTTTAATCATGACATTTGGAATTCCATTACTCCTGAATTAGAAATAGCACTGATCCCAGATTTAAAAGCATTTGCTGATAGTGTGGAACAAGATCAGACTGCACAGAATGGGTAGTCTGATCTTGGATCTACACCGTTGGCTTCATTGCTAGACCTTCATGTAAAAACAGCCTTGATATTGAAAAGTATTCTTCTTTAGTACTTCCTGAGATAGTTCAGGTGATTTGTTTAGCACTAGAAGGGTTAAGTTTACATATTTTAAACCTTTACAGACGTGGCTGAGTGGTAAAGTGTGGGACTCGTTACCTGGAGGCTCCCGGGCTCAAGCCACACTGAACCCCTGGGTTTTTCCTGGGAGTGTCCTTGAGCAAGAAACTTAAGAGCCCCAGCCTAGTACTGGTAAAACCCAGGAAATACATGAATAATTATGTGAACTGTCGCTGTGACATGCTAAAATGATGTGGAAAGCCGCGTAAAACACCATTCAACCAACCAGTCAGCCTTTACCAAGCAAGCCCATGTTTTCATGACCCTGAGTAAACCTTTTAAAATATTACTGTGTGAAAAGGAGAAAATGCTGGTAACCAGCATTTTCTCCTTTTCCCGCAATGTTTTCTACCATGCCAAAGACATATCTCACAGTTAGAGCAAGAGTTAATTTATAATCTACAAATCCTTTGAATTTGAACCAGTCTAAAATTTTATTGTTTGATAAAGGGTCAATGGGGAGGGTTTAAGTCTTTAGCACCCAGAAATTTTTTATACTTGTCAAAATTCAAAGCATTTGTGGAGGACAAATTAGTTTTGACTGAAATAATGTAATTTGACTTTAAAAAGGGTAGAAAACATTGTGGGAAAAGGAGAAAATACTGGTTTCCAGCATTTTTTCCTTTTTTCCACAATGTTTTCATAAAGGTTTTCTTCATAGGGGATAAGAATTAAAAATATGACAGATTATTTACCAATTACCAAACAACAAAATTTCAGACTTGTTCAAATTTGAAGCATTATGCAGATTACAAATGATGCTCAGAAATTGAAAAGTATTTTTGAAAGAATTGAAAACATTGTGTTAAAGGAGAAAATGCTGATTACCAGCATTTTCTCCTTTTCCCACAATGTTTTCAAAAGCTGAGTTCCTAAAGGAAAAGTCAGTTGTGTGGTAAAGGGTTTACTTAGACATGCTGAAGATGGGAAGGGTTTCACATTTTTTCTGTTCTGGTCCGCTGATCAAAGTACTACCATGTTTTCGCTAGTGTTTTCTTGACTGGTTTGTTAACTTTGAGATGGTCCCCCACTCTCCTTTGTAATGCATGAATGAAGGAAGGTTATGCTCTGTATTGAATGGGACTATTCATCAGCTATTTTGAGTATTTCTCTAATCCTAAATATTGAGACCAGTGACCTGATTGGATGACCCTGTTCTGCACCTGCCAATCAATGGCCTTAGATTATATTAACTCTATATCAAATTACAAAAGTGTAGACCGGTCTAAACTCAAAGCATAGTGATCTGCAGACAACAAATTAAAAATGGCATATTTTTTTACAACACAAATTCAGAGTTTTAAGGACTGCACAGAAAGAGGCAATTTTGTTTGTCATTTTGTAAAGAGTTAACTCTGTACCACACGATCCTGACTTTTAATGACCCTGAGAAAGAAGCCTTTTGAAAACATTGTGAGAAAAGGAGAAAATGCTGGTAACTAGCATTTTCTCCTTTTCCCACAATGTTTTCTACCCTTCCCAAGCCAAATTGTAATTTTCCAGTCACATTTATTTTGTCGTCTGCAAATGCTTTCAATTTGGACCAGTCTATAATTTTGTCGTTTGGTAAAGGGTTAAATCATTACCACACAATCCCAAGTTTTAAGAACCCTTTGAAATTAGACTTTTGAAAAATTGTTGGAAAAGGAGAAAAAACTTGTAACCGACAATATTTTCAAAAGCCTTGTTCTGCAGGGTAGTTAAAACTCAGGATTGTTTTGTGAAAGGGTTGACTCTTTACTAAACGACAAAATTTTAGACTAGTCCAAATTCAACGCATTTGGTGCCGACAAATTAAATGTTTCACAAATTATGAAATCAGTCTTTCAAAGGGTAGAAAACATAGTGGGAAAAGGAGAAAATGCTGGTTACCAGCATTTTCTCCTTTTCTCACAGTGTTTTCCAATGACTTCTTTCCCAGGGTCGTTAAAACTGGGGATTATGTGGTACTGGGTAAATCTTGCCATCTGGTAATGTTTCCAATTTGTACAGGTCCAAAATTTGGTTGTTTTGTAAAGAGTTGGGAATGGTTGGTGAATTAGTGTAGGAGTCATATTTGTAATAGTTACCGTTCCCAATAAGGGTGCTACTTGAGGGAAATAAATAAATAATGCTGTTTATGTAATTGAAGCCACCCCCACCAAATTTTGTAGAATTCAAAGCTGGTAGATCGATACATACCATAATTAGAACTTAAGGTCTACTGCCCATAACTCATTGGTAAACATCAACTTTTTCGTAAAGGCTATTCGGGCAGTCTCGGCAGCTTTCGTCTTTTAATATGAGAGTTAGGGGCCGTAAACCTTAAATATTGAGACTTATTATATACTACTCAAAATTTGCTAGGGATCACCATGTTTGCGGCCCCCCCCCCCCTCAAAATATCTATTTTGTATAAAGATTTAGTTGATTCCCCCCCCCCCCCCCCTTGAATTTCAAAATATCTGTTTTGTATAAAGATTTAGTTGATATATAATAGAAATATGCTATTATGGATACTTGAACGTGTTCTGTTGTGACTGATAAAACCAACTGCCAGAGGAAAAGGATGTTTTTTTTAATATGAAACTTACATGTAATTTTTTTCGAAATATCAAAATGATCCCTATCAAAGTGTGAGTTGTATATTTATAAGTGACCTGATTGGCTGACCCATGCTGCACCAGCCAATCATACGGCCTAAGTCTTGAAAGAAAAATTGTATTAACCTTTTACCACACGATCCCGAGTTTCAACTACCTTAAGAAAGAAGCCTTTCGAAAACATTGTGGGAAAAGGAGAAAATGCTGGTAACGAGCATTTTCTCCTTTTCCCACAATCTTTTCTACCCTTTCCGAAACAAATTTCAATTAATCAGTCAAGTTTATTTTGTCGTCTGCAAATGATTTCAATTTGAATCAGTCTAAAATTTTGTCATTTGGAAAAGAGTTAAGCATGGTCAGTAAATTACCGTGGGAGTCATTTTTGTAACTGAATAATCCTAACGAGGGTGTAATTTTGGGGAAATAAATAAATAATTACTGTTTTTAACAAACAAATAAAAAACTAAATTTTGTAATTTCAAATCTGGTATACATACAATAATGGAGGCAATAGATTTAAGATCATGCTTTATTATTCTGTGATCTACTTTGCCATTAATAAAACTTAAAAACACTTTCCTTTATAACAAGTTTTTGGGAAAGCAGTGAGTGGCTTGGAAAGAAAATTGTGTGGAGTACTTGTAAAAGAGACTCCAGGAAACCACGTATAGGTGCACTGGAAGGCGTAATAAAGCTGAAATAATGTTGAAAACGGCGTTAAACACCATACAATCAATCAATCATTAAAACAAGTTTTAGAACCTTCAAAATTGAGAGCGTCTCCAGGGGACAAGATCAGAAAACGGAATAAATGAACTGAAGTTCTTTGACAGAAGAAAACATTGTGGAAGAAGGAAAATACAAGTAATTTCTTCCTTTGTCACAATGTTTAAACGTTGTATTTGAAGATAAGATAAAATCTTGACATAATAAAATTCACTGTGAATTTTCCTGTATTACATCAGCTGTCAGTTTTTTCTCGGGAGATAATATTAGTTAACCTTGTACCAAACAATCTCAGGTTTTAATGATCTTGGGAAAGAAGCCTTGTGAAAATATGATGGATAAAGGAGAAAATGCTGGTAACCAGCATTTTCTCCTTTTTTCCACAATGTTTTTTACACTATCAAGGACAAGTTCTGCCATTTAACCCTTTACCACACAATGACGCCTTTTAACACCCCTGAAGAAGAGGCCTTTTGAAAATATTGTGGGAAAAGGAGAAAATGTTGGTAACCAGCATTTTCTCCTTTTCCCACAAAGTTTTCTACCCTATCAAAGAAAAGTTGCGTCATTTGAGCCACCATGAAATTGTCGTCTGCAAATGCTTTCAATTGGATAGGTCTTAAATTTTGCCGTGTGGTAAAGGGTTAAGTCCCTATTAATTTGTCGTCTGCTAGTGCTTTCAATTTTGACAAGTCCAAAACTTTGTCGTTTGGTAAAGAGTTAAATGGGACAAAATTAAAGACTTGTCCAAATCAAAAGTTTTGATGACAGGATAAAAGTTTAAGGTGACTTAGAAGCTGAATTTTATATTTGAATGGTTAGAAAACATTGTGGGAAAAAGAGAAAATGTAAGTTAACAACATTTTCTCCTTTTCCAACAATATTTTCAAAGTCTTCTTCAGAGTTGTTATATGTCGGGATTAACCCTTTCAAGGGTTAACCCTCTAACACAATCTAGAGTTTTAATAAGGTAATCAACATTTTCTCCTTCTCCAACAATGTTTTCTACCCTTCCAAAGGCAAATTTGAGTTTCTGAGTCCTAATTTAGTTTGTTATCTGCATATGTTTTCAATTTGGACCAGTCTAAAATTTTGTCATTTGATAAAGAGATAACCGGATACCAACATTATATTTTAGACCTATTCATTGCAGTAAATTAGAATGATTAGTGAAGTATACATTTTGAAGGAAAGGGGTGTACCAGTTATGGAGTGTATAGTAGAAATTCAGGGAAAAAAAGCAAGCTAATTCTCCCTTTCTCGCAATGTTTCCATGAAGATGTCAGCTTCAGGAATGGAAAAAGCAGCTTCAATACTGTCATGGGTTTTCAAGGAAGTGGCCCATACATAATCTTTCTTGACTCTTTGCCACATGACAAATTTTAGATCAGTCCAAATTGAAAGAAATTGCAGACAACAAATTTAAAGTCACTCAAACAATGAAATTTGTCTATTAAAGGGTAGAAAACATTGTGGGAAAAGGAGAAAATGCTGGGTACCCAGCATTTTCTCCTTTTCCCACAATGTTTTCGAAATTCTTCTTCCTTAGGCTCGTTAAAACTGGACAGTGTGGTGAAGGTTTTAGACCCTATTGTTTTCCTTATCAAGTTAAATGCACTGCACTTTGTTAGAAGTGTTTATTTCATTTACAAGTGTTTCATGTTTTACAATGGTTGGCTGTTGTTAAATCCTTACAGAAATGCCTCGTACAACTTTAGATAGTTTTGTGGTCTTTATAGAGCAAAATAAAGCTACATTTAGAGGCCCAGTAAAGGCCAAAATATCAAGACAGGTGTCGTAATACATTTAAATTTAAATCATGCCATTTAAAAGTATGGAAAATATTATGAAGATGACAGTCTGTTATTGTGTGGTCGGACCTTGTTTTAGTCCCTGGCAGAAAAAAGAATTGAAGTCAGGCAAAAAGAAAACAAAAGACACAGCTACCTGGCAGGTTTTAACTTAGTTTTCAAATTAATTTCTCTGACAGCGACTAACACTTGGACCGACCGTACAATGACAGATTGTCAGCTTCACAATAATTTCCATAGTTTTAAATGGTATAATATGAATTTAAATGCATTTAAACACCCGATTTGGTTACTTTTGGCCTTTATTGTTACTTTAATCAATCTGTCAAGCAGTGTCGATATTCACCAACTATTCTTAAGAACATTCTTAGTCTAAAATATTCACAAGAGTTTTCAAAACTTGAATACATCATGTACACAACTTGTGATAAGGTAAACGTTAAAACGAAATGGTTTAGCCAATCAGAGGGTGGCTGGTTTGATCCCCGGCTCGGTTAGTTTCTTAACGAGAATTGATGATAGTCATTGCAACAGGATTCTTTCCTCTCTTACCGCTGGACATTGTTTCGACGATGGTTATGTGGAAGCGGTCGCTGGCTTAGAAAGTATATTGTGCAGAGTACTGGTAAAAGAAACTCCAGGAAAGAATGGATAGGTGCACTGGCTGCTGCAATATAACTGAAATAATGTTGAAAACTGCATTCAACACCATATAATCAATCAATCAATCAATACAAGTTCAATTTGTTGTCTGCAAATGCTTTACATCTAGATAAGTAGAGTATACTTTTTTGTTTGTTTGGGAAAGACTTTAAAGATATGAGGAAGAACTTTCATAACTCATTATCAAAAGATACCAGGATTGGTGACTCTTGAGTTGAGGAAGAAAGGTTTTTTTATGCATTACCAAATAACCGCTTGTTTTAACTCTTTACCAGAAGACAAAATTTTACATTTGTCCAAAATGAAAGGATTTGCAGATGAAAAAAAATACATGTGACTCAAAATTTGAAATTTGTTTGGTGAATGGTTGAAAACATTGTGGAAAAAGAAGAAAATGCTGGATACCAGCATTTTCTCCTTTTCCCACGATGTTTTCAAACGCTTTCTTCCCCAGGGTTGTTAAAACTTGCGATTGTGTGGTACAGGGTTAATGACCGTAGCAAAGTAGCCAGCATTTCCTCCTTTTTCCACATTGTTTTCTACCTTTTCAAAGACAACCCTGTCTGTTGAGCCACACTAAATTCGTCTTTAGCGAGACTTGGTGCTTACAATTTGGATAAGTGTAGAATTTTGTCATCCATGATAAAGAATTAAGAAATGGTTTGAAAAGAAGTATCACTTTGTCATTGGAATTTTATCTTTTTTCCACAACATTTTCTTCCTTTTTAGAGAAATCCTATCAGTTAACACTTTACCACACAATCCTGACTTTTAACGACCCTGAGAAAGAAGCCTTTTGAAGACATTGTGGGAAAAGGAGAAAATGCTGGTAACCAGCATTTTCTCCTTTTCCAGCAATGTTTTCTACCCTTCCCAAACCAAATTTAAATTTTTCAGTCACATTTATTTTGTCGTCTGCAAATGCTTTCAATTTGGACCAGTCTATAATTTTGTCGTTTGGTAGAGTTAAGCCATATTTTAACTCTTTACCAAATGACAAAATTTTGGACTAGTCCAAATTGAAAGCATTTGCAGACAACAAAATGTGAATCAAAAATTGAAATTCAATTTGGGAAGGGTAGAAAACAGTGAGGGAAAAGGAGAAAATGCTGGTAACCAGCATTTTCTCCTTTTCCCACAATGTTTTCAAAAGCTTTCTTTCTCAGGGTAGGTAAAAGTTGGGATTGTGTGGGAAAGAGTTGAATAGTTGTATGCCGCTTGTTTCAATTGAGACCAGTCAAAATTTTTGAAGCCAGCTCGAGGGCTTATACTTCACCAAACAACAAATTTTCAGTCTCAACCAAAGTGAAAAAGTTGCAGGCAATAAATTCAGTGTAGTTAAAAGGATGATTTCTTATATTGAAATTATAAAATGTTGTTAGAAAAGAAAAAAATGGTGATTACCAGCATTTTCTCCTTTTTGCCTTGGTGTTTTCTATAGCCTTTGTCTTGTTAAACCTCCCCATAATGTTTTCTAAAGCCTTTGTCTTGTTAAAGTTCGGGATTTTTTTTAGATGGGTTAAGCCTTTACCACACAACCCCATCTTGTAACAACCCAGAGGAAATAGGCTTTTAAAAACATTGTGGGAAAAGGAGAAAATGCTTTTTTTCCAACAAGGTTTTCTATCCTTTCATAGGCCCATCCAATCATTTCAGTGTCATTTAAAGATGTCAGCAAATTGTTTCAAAGTCTAAAATTTCTGTCATATGGTGAAGAGTAAAACTTGACCTTTCATGTCTCTTACCTCTTTACAAAACAACAAAATTTTAGGCTGGTCCAAATTGAACACATTTGCAGACAACAAATTCAATATAATACAAATTAATAAAATTTGTCTTTGAAAGAGTAGAAAACACTGTTGGAAAAGGAGAAAATGCTGGTTACCAGCATTTTCTCCTTTTCCAGCAGTATTTTCAAAAGGTTTTTTTTTTCCTTTGGGTCTTTAAAACTTGGAATTGTGTGGTATAGGGTTGACTTTGTCTATTTGAATCATAAGTGTGTGGTGGTCATGTGCATGTGGGGGAAGCACGATTGTCCAATCGTGTCGAAATAGAAAATTGAAACCTGTTCATCCTGTATCCTTCTATTCTTTACTAAACAAGATTTTTTTTCACCTGCCCACACTGAAAACATTCACAGAAAACAGATTAAATCTTTACCACACAATCCCAGCTTTTAACAACCCCCAAAGAAGAAGGAATTTTGAAAAGATTGAGGGAAAAGGAGAAAATGCTGGTAACTCGTATTTTCTTCTTTTCCCACAACATTTTCTACCCTTTCAAAGAGAAATCCCACCACTTAAGGCAGTATTGATTTATTTTCTAAAAATGCTTTGAACTTTGTGAAGTCCAAAACTTTGTTTTTTGTTGAAGAGTTAACGCTTTACAAGACAACAAAATTTCTTATTTCATACTTTTCAGTAATTTATCAGGAAATGATGGTGGATAATAAGGTTTGATAATTCATGGTTACAACCAGTGTGCATGCCATTCAACCAGACGGAAATATGACGCGACGTACATGCATTTACCCTACATTTCTGACGCTTTACGTAATATTGTAATGCGTTCTTATGTTAGGGGGTTACACCACGGGGAATTACCAAAAACAACTGTACTAGATTTTGATGAAATTCCCAACAAAAAAGGGTTTAGAAGCATGAAATAAATAGAATATTTGGTTTTTTTTAGTGAAAGATCAAAATCTGTTTCATCCCATGAACATCATCGGTAATATTTTTACTCGCAGCTGTGCCATTTGTGGCAGTGCCAGTCGTGAAAATATTAACCCATGATGTTCACGCAATGAAGTAAATTTCGATCTTTCACTGAAAAAAACAAATATCCCCTTTCTATTTATCCAAATTGAAATCAGTTGCGGGTGACAAATTAAATGTGGCTCATATGTTAGGACTAGTCTTTGACCCTTCACCATACAATCCTGACTTTAAACGCCCCTGAGAAAGAGAGCTTTTGAAAACATTTTTTGAAAAGAAAAAAATGCTAATTAACAGTATTTTCTCCTTCCCCACAATATTTTCTGCCCTGCCCAAAACATATTTCAATTTTTGAGTAATATTCAACTTGTCATCTACAAAATGCTTTCATTGTGAACTAGACTAACATTTTGTCCTTTGGTAAAGAGTTAAAGGGTAGAAAACATCATGAGAAAAGGAAAAAAATGATGTATTTTATCTTTTTCTCATGGTATTTTGAAATCCCTCATGATCAGGGTCTTGATTTATTTGTTTGTATTGGAGTTAAATCCATTTAAATAGCTTAGGTCATATCATGGCGTTTGTTGCACCCATACATGTGTTCCTGGCTTTCTCACACCAGTACTTGCACAACTTTCTTTCCAAGTCACTGACTACTTTTCTAACATGCATCAGAGGTAAGAGGCAAAAAATTACCTCAATGGGGTATCGAACTCCCAACCACCAGATCACAAGTTGGATCTACTAACCACTGAGCTCCCCAGCAGGGCTCAGGGCCATTAACCTTTTACCACACAATCCTGAATTTTAACAACCCTGAAAGAGAGGCCAAATGAAAACAATATGGGAAAAGGAGAAAATGCTGGTAACCAGCATTTTCTCCTTTTCCCATAATGTTTTCAGTTCTACGCAAAACTAATTTCATCATTTAACCTACATGTAATTTGTTTTCTGCAAAAGCTGTCAGTTTAGATAAGTGAAAAGTTTTGCCGTTTGGTAAAGAGTTAAAACATGGGATGGTTTAGTAAAGGGTAAAACACAAACCATTACTTTCATATTAATTTCAGTTTTATTTTCTTCCAGTTAAAACCGAAGATTACATAGATACAGGGACAATGGAGAGGGTAGATGAGCAGCTGTATTCTGTTGCCCAAAGGACACAACTTGATCTCAATGGCAGTAACAGCTCTGTTACATTCCACAGCACTGTGAGTTACACCTACCTCCCCTTTCTCTCATCCTCCAGGCCTTCCTCCCATCTTCCCAAGACAGGGATTAACCCTTTACCATACAATGACTTTTAACGACCCTGAGGAAGGAGCCTTTTGAAAACATTGTGGGAAAAGAAGAAAATGCTGGTAACCAGTATTTTTAGCTCACCTGAGCACAAAGTGCTCAAGGTTAGCTTTTGTGATCGTGCTGTGTCGGGCGTGCGTCGTCCGTCGTGCGTCGTCAACTTTTACCTTGTGTATGCTCTAGAGGCCACATTTTCCGTCTGATACTCGTGACACTTGATAAGAATGTTTGTCTTGATAATATCTCGGACGAGTTTGAAAATGGGTCATGTCGGGTCAAAAACTAGGTCACTAGGTCAAATCTTAGAAAAACCTTGTGTACGCTTTAGAGGCCACATTTTCATTCCAAAACTCCTGAAAGTTTGTCAGAATGTTTGTCTTGATACCTCAGATGAGTTTGCAAAAGGGTCAGATCAGGTCAAAAACTAGGTCACTAGGTCAAATTTTAGAAAAACTCTGTGTACGCTCTAGAGGCTACATTTTCAGTCCAAAAACCTTGAAAATTGGTCACAATGTTTGTTTTGATGATACCTTGCATGAGTGTGAAAATGGGTCATGTCCAGTCAATAACTAGGTCACAAGGTCAAATCTTAGAAAAATCTTGTGTACGCTCTAGAGGCCACATTTTGTGTCCAAAATTCTTGAAAGTTAGTCAGAATGTTTGCCTTGATGATATCTCAGACGAGTTAAAAAACGGGTCATGTTAGGTCGAAAACTAGGTCACTAGGTCATATCTTAGAAAAACCTTGTGTAGGCTCTAGAGGCCACATTTTCAGTCCAAAACTCTTGAAAAATGGTCAGTATATTTGTCTTGATTATATCTTGGATGAGTTTAAAAATGGGTCATGTCGGGTCAAAATCTAGGTCACTAGGTCAGATCCTAGAAAAATTTTGTGTATGCTGTAGAGGCCACATTTTCAATCCTATACTCATGAAAGTTGGTCAGAATGTTTGTCTTGATGATTTCTTGGACCAGTTTGCAAGTGGATCATTTTGGGTCAATAACTAGGTCACCGAGTCAAATCTTCAAAAAACCTTTTTCAGCCAAATACTCATGCAAATCTTAGTAGAATGTTTGTCATAATATCTCAAAAGAGATTGAAAATGGGTCATGTTTGGTCAAAAGACTAAGGTGAGCGACTTCAGGGCCATCATGGCCCTCTTGTCTCCTTTTCCCACAAAGTTTTCTGCCCTATCAAAGAAAAAATGCATCATTTAAGCCACTATGAAATTGTCGTCTGCAAATGCGTTCAAGTTAGATAGGTTTAAAGTTTTGCCGTGTGGTAAAGGATTAATCACAACTGGGGCTGTATTCACCAGCAATCGGAAAGAAAGTAACAGGAAAAAAAGTAACGGAAAAAAAGTAACAGTTTTGGCTAGGAAAAAAAGTAACAGGAAAAAAAGTAACAGTTTATAAATTTTATTGAATTTTAGGGATGATATGTGAGCTAGTTGATAACACATATTCAACAAACTTGAAACACAGGGTACACTCTGACTCTGACCTTTTTAGATATATATTTTTGTAATTTTCCTAAAAATTTGGACACTCAAATTATTTGCCATAATCCTCCCAAAATAAGAACACTGTTGATTCATCATGGAATTCTGTGTCCAAAAGATACTGAAAACAGTGAAGACTCTGGTCAGATTGCTACTCTGATCTTTGTCTGAACTATTTGCATAAGCCTGTCTGTCCAAAAACATTTTAACATAGTTACATATTTTATACTGCTGGCTGACACCTGAAATAATGAAATAGCTCATAGTAGCTCTTCTGATCTGGTTCCACACTGTTTCTTTTCTTTCTTTGTATTATTTAACACATTTACATATTATGTACCTCTGACTGACTTAACTTTATTAATGAAATAGCACATATAGTAGCTCTTCTGATCTGATTCTATGCAGTTTCTTTTCTTTCTCTATATTATTTAACACATTTACATATACTACTCAAAATTTGATAGGGATCATATGAAATTTTATATGAAATTACACACAGATTTGGTCACTGCTGTTGATGCATGATATACTGTTACAATGGCATGCAGTCAGACACAAAACACATTTTGCACGTGCATTTCATGGCAGCAGACAACCATGCTGCCTTATGTTTCTTGCGTCCATGTATGCTTCGATATTTTAGCTCCAACACGCATGTTGGCTATTGTTGAAGATTTTAGACTTTCAAAACTTTTTGCATTACATTTATCACTAACAATGCCTCCTCAACGTCGTAGACGTCGTTTGACTACCAAGCAACTGGGTAGATGCATCGGAATGCTTGAATCTGGTATCACACAACGTGACGTGGCTGATGCACTTAACATGAGCCAAAGCGTTGTTAACAGGGCGTGGAACCGACATCAAACGTTTGCTACAGCAGCATATTGTCATGGCGGAGGGCGCCAGAGGTCAACTACAGAAAGACAAGATCGCTTAATCACCATTCAGGCATGACGTCATCCTTTTTGGACAGCCACCACCCTGCGAAATGACCTCCTGGACACCTGTGGGGTGAACGTATCCACCCAGACGATATGGAATCGTCTTCATAGTGTTGACCTTTACTCCAGAAGACATGCATTCGTATTCCACTGACCGCACATCACCGGCGGGAATGTTTGGATTGGGCTGAAGATCACGTCACTTGGTCCAATGACGATTGGGCTCCAGTTCTCTTTACTGACGAGTCCCGATTTCGTTCAGACCTGACAGGAGGCAGCGGGTGTGGCGCAGAGAACGTGAGCGATTTCATGATGCCAAGATCAGCGAACATGACCGTTATGGGGGCAGATCAATTATGGTCTGGGGAGGCATAAGCAGGAACGGAAGAACGAACCTGCATATTCTAGCGGAAGGCAGGATGACTGGTGTACGGTACAGGGATGAGATCCTCAGTATGTACGTAAGACCATACGCTGGTGCTGTTGGTGATCACTTCATGTTAATGGACGATAACGCCTGTCCTTATCGGGCTAAGATGGTGAACCAGTACCTGGAGCAGGAGACCATCAACCGGTTGGACTGGCCTGCGCGTTCTCCGGACCTAAACCCGATCAAACACGTGTGGAACATTCTGCAGGTGGCCATTTCAGACCGTATGGCACAACCGTCAACTCTACAAGAGCTCAGGAATGCTCTTGTTGAAGAATGGAACAACATTTCCTTTGAAAGCATCCGCGTTCTTATTGACAGTATGAGTTGACGTTGTCAATCCGTCATCCAAGCAAGGGGAGGCCATACCCGTTATTGACATTAACTGTAGTTTTGTAATTGAAACAACAGTGTTGGTTTTCCCTTTATCATTATTAAATTTCTTTGTAATGAAATGCAATTTTATCCTGTAATGCAAATTTCCACATTAAATGTCGACACAAAATCAAGTGTACATGAACTTCTGAACCAATACATGATCTACATTTGACTCTTAACCATATTTTATACTATCAAACATTAAATTTGAATTTTATCCATTCTAACAATTTGATCCCTATCAAATTTTGAGTAGTATATTATGTACCACTGACTGACCTACTTTATTAATGAAATAATGAAAAAGCACATATAGTAGCTCTTCCGATCTGATTCTACTCTCCTTGGAAACTATATAATTCACTGATTTCTAGTATTTTTTTATTGAAACTGTTACTTTTTTTCCTGTTACTTTTTTTCCATTACTTTTTTTCCTGTTACTTTCTTTCCTACATTTGTATTCACCAACCATTCTTAAGAGTATTTAAAGTCTTAACCTCAAAAATTTTCTAGATTTGAAAGTAACACAAGTTGTGATTGGCTAAACCAAATACCATTTGGTTTAGCCAATCAGAATTTGTGTTACTGTCAAATTTAGAAAATGTTCTTAAGAGTGATTGTTGAATTGCTCCCTACTTCCCAAGCCAAGGTTGACACTTTGTCAGGCTTATTAATTTACAAAATTTTAACTCCTAGAATACACTGTTAGATTTTGGGATGATCAGAGTAAGACACCATAACAATCTCAACACAAAGAGATGAGATTGTTTGATTCAGCATGATACCTAAGAAAACCTGGTACAGCTTCAGGCAGTTTCTTAGAGGAAGAAGAGCAAGATCAAACAGCATGCACTAGTTGCAGAACTCCACCATCCAGAATTTTTGAAATTCAGTTTTGTAACTATCCTAGAAAAGAAGACTTTCAAATCAATGTGGAAAAAGGAGAATATGCTGGTAACTGGCATTTTCTCTTTTTCCAGCATTGTTTTTTTTTTTTATCTATTTATGGACAAGCCTTTTAATTTTGGGATTCAGGTCATAAGCTTTGTCTCAAATATTTTTTCTTTCAAATATTTTTGTATCAAGGGAAAGGACTCTAAGCATAGACATACAAGTATTGAAAGCATTACTTCCCTTTGCTTACATTTGCATACCACACAATCCTGAATTTTTACTCTGAGGATGCTAAGGGTGACTCAGTGACCTTTCGTGGACAGTGTAGATTAAGACCAGACTGCACAGAATGTGCAGTCTGATCTTGGATCTACACTGTCAGGTAAGGAGATATTGTTTCCCAAAACATAGCTTTAAAATAGCAATATTTAAATTTTTACTATTTAATTGAAAATTTCATTTTAATTATTTAGCAGGATAAGGGTTAACAACCATGTTGAAGAAAGTATTGAAAACATCTTAGGAAAAAGAATAAATGGTTGTAACTAGTATTTTGTCGTTTTCCCTCAATGTTTTCTATCCTTGAAGAGACAAATTTCCTCGTTTTAGCCACCTAGAACTTGTCATCTACTTAACTTGTACAATATGTTGTCATTTGGTGAAAAGTTAAGAGTCAGTATTTTCCGTTAATTTTCCAGGTGATTGCTAGGCGTCGGGGAGAATCAGGAAAAGATACGTATCTTCTTCACTGGACCCCTGAAGACATGTAAGTTGTTGTCAATCAATTTACTATGATTGGATATTTGTCTTTTTAGGATCAGAGTGATTGAATTCTGGCAGAGTGAACAAAATTTTACCCTTTGCCAAACACTCATGAGTTTTTAAGACCCTGACTTTTGAAATGTGGGAAAAGGAGAAAATGTTAGAAACCAGTATTTCCTCCTTTTTCCCCACCCTGTTTTCTTCCCTGTCACAGCCAAGAATCATAATTTGAGCTACATCTGATTTGTGGTCTGCAAGTTCTTTGAATTTGGCAGAGTCCAAAATTTGGTTGTTTGGTGAGGGCTAAAGCCTCTCTATTGTTGCCAGATGATTAATTTAAACACAAGTTTCATAATCTTATTTCAGCTAACCAAATATCCATGCAATAACTTCTGTGTCATATTTGTTTTTGATATACCACGGATATTTATAGAACATGATATGCCACAGATATTTATGGAACATGAATGCATTTTCTGTGGGTAAACATCATGTTTTATGACAAATTCAACATCGTTCATGACATCATTATTACAGCTAATCCTTATCTGACTTAATTGAATAGATCTATTTCACTTGAAATAATGCACATGTTCTTCACATCAAATGATAGAATTTGCCTGAAATTGAGTAGAAAACATTGTGGGAAAAGGAGAAAATGTAACCAGCATTTTCTCTTTTTCCCCACAATGTTTTCAAAAGACTTCTTTCTCAGGGTAATTGAAAGTTGGGATTGTGTGGTAAAGGGTAATTGGGGCTTGGACTTTGATGAAATATTTATGGCCACTAATTGTATATTTGTTTGTCTTTGCAGTATACCAGATCAGTGGGTGCTAGCGTCTCAGGTCTCCTATTTACATACACGCAGCATTCCCATTAAAAGCCTACCTCGTGATAGCGTCATGAACTTACATCCTTCGCTGTACCATCAACATCGCTATCGTAAACACCGCAGGAAATGATATTTTGTAACACTATTTAACATCTATATCAGCATAGTACACATCAAATACCTACATCATCAAAAGTGGGAAGAAGTTTTTGTGATGTCATCAAATGGTGTGATGATATACTCACATAAGTATATTGCAATTGTTTCATGCAAGGCTGTGGTTCTGGTAGAAAAATAAAACAGTATAGAGTGTGCATTTTTTTCACAAAAATGAGGCTAACCCAAGCACAACTTTTTGTGTGCATGTTTTAGAGTGGGTGATTAACTTTGTACCTTATTTTAGAAAATTAAGGCTTGTCCAAATTTAAAGCATTTGTAGACAACAATTTAAATTTGGCTCTAACAATAAGATTTTTCTAAGGAAGAATTGAAAATATTCATTTGTCATCTGCAATTGCTTTAAATATGGCATAATTTATTGTAAAATTTTGTTATCTGGGAAATAGTTAAAATATCCTTGGGCTATTGGACAGGAAAAAATTATAATTTATTTTGGAACTCTTTGGGTATAGCTACTGTTGTATTAGATGCTGAGTGACTGTGAGGTCTTGCATGAAATTCGCCCGACGTGTGATATGTGATTGACAAAGTCGTACGTGTTCAACCCTTTACCATGTAGTCTTGTGCTGTTTAACTCTTTACCACACAATCGCGACTTTTAACAACCCTGAGAAAGAAGCCTTTTGAAAACATTGTGGGAAAAGGAGAAAACGCTGGTAACCAGCATTTTCTCCTTTTACCACAATGTTTTCTACCCTTCCCAAACCAAATTTCAATTTTTCAGTCACATTTATTTTGTCGTCTGCTAATGCTTTCAATTTGGACCAGTCTATAATTTTGTCGTTTGGTAAAGAGTTAATACCTGAAGAAGAAGGCTTTAGAAAACATTTTTAGGGAAATAGTTTATATTTTTTTCCTCTTTTTTTTTTTTTGATGTTTAACAGGCAAATCCATTTATTTGAGCTTTTTTTTTGCCTGCAGAATCCTTCAATATGGACAAGTCAACAGTTTGTTTTCTGGTAAAGAGTTAACAACAATAGACTGGTCCAAATTGAAAGTGTTTGCAGATGAAAAATCAAATTTGACTCAAATAGCAGTATATGTATCTAAGACAAAAGAAAATGTTGTAGGAAAAGAAGAAAATGTGAGTGACAAGCATTTTCTTCTATTTTCATATAGTTTTCAAAAGCCTTTCTCAGGGTATTTAAATTACAGGCTTCCTTGATAAAGGGTTAAGACTGAAATTCCAGGAAAAATGGACCATTAGATCAACAAATTATATTGTGATAATAGAACTGCTTATTGTCTCAAAGGATTTTAGAAAAAGTTGCAGGAAAAGTGAGAAAAAGAGAGATTTAAAACGTCACTAGGTAACAACGAGAAAGGCAGGCATGATGGAAACAGGGAACCAAACCTTAATCTTCCAAGTGAGGCTTTCAACTATTGCTGGGAACCAAGAATATGCTGTGTTAATAGGGTACTAGTCACATGACCATCGTGCTGTGTATTCATATGGTAGACGGGAAGTGAACCTGTGGACTGGGTTACCATATCTTGCAGATGTTCTGTATCAAACATGAAAATTCAGGGTGTCAGTCCAACATTAAATTAATTGTATGATCGTGTATTTATGTCATCAAATGAAGAACCATTATGAGTGATTTGATATGGAAGATGAATTCATGTAAAATTTGATTATAAGTATTTTGTGTTCTTCAGTATATTTCCTGCACTCTTTCCCATGCAATTTACCTACTTGAAAATAAGATTATCTTGGTATTTCTGTAGTGCTTTAACCACACAAATCCAAATTTTCCCACCAGACACAAGTCAAAAATTTTGTTCAGATAAAGGGTCAAAAAGTGAAGATCACGATAGTATCTTTACTCTCTACCTTATGACAAAATTGCATACTCTACCAAATTGCGGACATACTAAAATACACCACAGGAATAATTTACGCCACAGGAGAAAGTGATATGCCAGAGCACATAAACAACATTTCATGCATATTTTTTATGTTTAAATATCTTAATTAAGATGTTATTTTTAGTATATTGAAGTATGGCTGGGAAATTTTATGTATTTTGGTTGAAATTTGATTTTGAACGACTGACATATATGCAGGGTTGTGATCTCAATGACGCCCTAGATCTACTTTGTATAAAACGTCAATTTCTTGAAGATTTTTGTTTGTACAACTTTAAATAGAATTATTTCTTAGTTCTTAAAATATTTAACAATATTCAGAATTGAATTATAACTTTGTAAACCATATCATCTCAAGGCTTTTTTGTTAACTCGGATCACTGTAGGAAGATAGTGAAGGGAGATAACTCTAACAAGCGTTATACATTTGTCACTTTAATCTTTAGTCTGGAGACGATACCTTGTACAAAGTGATGATTCAGTGCTAAGCATTGTTATATATCCTAAGAAATGAAAATGAATCTATTGAAAGTTGTACAAACCCACATCTTGAAGAAAGTAATGCATTTTACAACCATGGTGTCATTGAGATCAAGCTCACAAACAACTCGGAATATTGCTGTCTTTCAAGATCAAATTTCTACCAAAAAAAATCTTCCCTATAGTACAGTATATCATAGATAACATGTCGATTAAGATATCTGAACATAAAAATATACATATTGAAAGTTATAAATGTGCTGTGGCATGTTGGTTTCTTTTGTGGCGTAAATTACACCTGTGGCGTAATTGAAAGCATTTGCAGATGACTGATTCCTGGCTTGATAGGGTTGAAAAAAATGTGGAAAACGGAGAAAATGCAGGTTAACAGCATTTTTCCTTTTCCTACAATGTTTTCAAAAGTCTTCATCCTAAAGTTGTTGAAACTTACAATTGTGTGGTAAAGGTTCAACCTTAAGAGTGAGGAATAAACCACATGAACATTTTCAGTCTAGAAAAAAGACCCAAATAATTGCAGTCTAGGTTGCCCTTGTACGAAATGTCTCAGTAGAGTGGACAGTTTGGATCAAAGATCAGACTGCACATTCTGTGCAGTCTGATCTTGATGTACACTGGCCGCAAAGGCAATTATAGTCGTGAAAGGCACTTTTAGATTTAATATTGTACATTTAGTTTCAAAACAAACCACCTGTTGGCAGTTTCTTGGTTTGTCACAATTCATTTGTTATGAGAGCATTAAAGAGGAAAGAAGTATTGATGAATCATGTTTGGTAATTATATTGATAATTTTGTGATACAGAACTGTGTAAATGAAACGTGTACATGAATTGGGTCATTTTTATTAGGCTGTGAATTAAGTAAATATGTCATTTAGTCGTAATATTTTGTATATGTGTCAAATTTAGGATGTTTCTTAGTGAGTTTGTAATTTTCATTATGATTATTTAGATTATTGTTATGTGTACTGTGTTATTTATATTGAGTTGATATCCTTTTTTGATTGGTTTTTGTATGTGTCAACCCATTTTGACCCATTTCCAAACAATCCTGACTTTTAAAGAAAGACACCCTTGAAAACTTTGTGGGAAAAGGAAAAAATGCTGGTAACAGTCTTCCCAAAACACATTTCAAATTTTGGGTCACATTTTTTTGTTGTCTGCAAATGCTTTCAATTTGAACTTCTCTAAAGTTTTGTCGTTTGTGTCACCAGTTAACCCATTACCAATCACACTTACCTCTTTACCAAACCACAAAATTTTAGACCTGTCCAAATTGGTAGCATTTGCAGAAGATAAATGTACCCCTCTTGATGATTTCAATTTTTGAAAGGGAAGAGGACAACCAGCATTTTCTCCTTTTCCCACAATGTTTTCTATCTTTCACAAAACAAATTTTAAATTTTCAGTCACTTTTATTTTGTTGTCTGCAAGTGCTTTGAATTTGGACCACTCTAAAATTTTCTTGTTTGGTACAGAGTTAAAAAAAAATGTCGTATGGTAAAGAGTTTAAAGATAATGTGCTGCAGGGGTGTGAGGTAGTTTTTGTAGGGTAAACCATTGAAAGTAATTCTGTATTTCTCCTTTTGCGACAGTTGATTGTTATTTTAGGGAAGATCAGAAATAAAATCCTTCATGTACCATATGATCCCTGATATCACTATACTAAAGAAATGGTTTACAAATGTTGGAGTTCAGCCATAAAATTTGTGACAGAGCCAGTGTGGATAGATACAAAACAGACACATCATTGTATTGTTACTATACAGTTTATACTACAGTTTTTGATACTCAGACATCAATTTGATCATACATAAGAAAACATTTTATTTTTATAAAGTCCTTTTGGATGATGATTGAACATACAAATGGCTTGCAACACGCGAAAAGGGGCATTCGGACATTTGCGTAAAGTGTCGTCTCGTATCAGCCTGCGCAGTTTGCGCAGGCTGATTCGAGACGGCACTTTACGACTACATTAGATTTTGTTCTTTAGTAGACATGCGCAAAAGAGAAAATTACATAAAAACGGAAAGTGTCGTTTCGGATCAGTCTGCGCGGACTGGACTGCGCAGGCTGATCCGAGATGACACTTAACGCAAATGTCCGAATGCCCCTTTTCGCGTGTTGCAGGTCAAATAAGCATTTGAGACACACTCTGGAAAAAGGGGTTTTCATGTGTCACTGTGATGTATCGTACCGAGTAAGTCATTATGTAATTATGGATCCATAAAATCAATTTTATCTATCGACTGAGTACAGGGGGAGTTTGGTCCATGGGCATGCAGCAATTTTAACAAAAGCAAAAAGTTTCGACACAGGTGGCTTGCTTGGATTGCGTAGGCCGACCAGGGTCAATTTTCTTTGCATTAACTCTTTAACAAATAACAAAATTTTGGAAAGGACCAAATTCAAAGCATTTGAAGGCAAACACTTTAAGTGTTATTAAAATGACAATTTCTGTCATTCATAGGGCAGAAAAACTAGTGGAAAAAGGAGAAAATGCTGGTTACCAGCATTTCCTCCTTTTCCCAAAGTGTTTTCAAAAGCCTTCTCATACAGGGTCATTAAAAGTCAGGATTGTGTGATAAAGGGTTAAATATCCTTTTCACAGAGTATAGCTCATACATATATGGCCTGCAACACGAGAAAAGGTGCGTTTAAACATTTGCTTAAAGTGTCGTCTCGCATCCGCCTGTGCAGTCCGCGCAGTCTGATCGGAGACAACACTTTCCGATCGTGTGTGATTTTCTGTTTCACACAAGTCTAATGTAGGACAAAATCTGATGTTGACATAAAGTGCCGTCTTGGATTAGCCTGTGTGGACTAAGCAGGCTGATCTGAGATGACACTTTATGCAAATGTCTGAAAGTCCCTTTTCGCATGTTGCAGACCATATATATGCCTAAATTGGTCAATAATAAGGGCTTTTCTCTGGAAATTTATTATCTCAGATCCGTTTTCATTAACTTTTCTTTTTAGTCAATAACAAGGTACAGTGTAAGCTAAAGAAAGTACTGTTCCTACTGTATAACTACCTCTTTAACTCTTTACCAAGCAAAAAAATCTTTGATATCCGAAATTGAAAGCATTAGCAGACGACAAATTAAATGTGGCTCAAATATAAGGGATTTGTCTTTCTTAGGGCAGAAAACATTGTGGGAAAAGGAGAAAGTGCTGGTTACCAGCATTTTCCCCTTTTCCTACAAAGTTTTCAAAAGGCTTTTTCCCAAGGGTCGTTAAAAGGCGGAATTGCTTGGTAAAAGGTTAAGTAGTGGAGTCAATTTTTTTTTTTTTTCTTAATTTAGCATCATTTTTTGATGGGGACTTTGAAAACTTAAAGTCAAAGTCACTGTGAAATTACATGGAAAATAGTCTTTACAAAACTGCAAGATTTTAGACTGAACCAAATTGAAAGCATTTGCAGATGACAAATTTAGTATAGCTTCAAAGTTGATTTCTGTCTTTGAAATGGCAGAAAACATTTTGAAAAAAAAAAGCAAGATTTTTTAATCAGTATTTTCTCCTTTTTCCACAATGTTATCAATGTCACTTTGTCGGGGTTGTTTGATAAAAGGTTAACCCTTTACCAAACAATCCCTTGTTTTTACAACCTTAAAAAAAGAGGCCTTTTGAAAACATTGTGGGAAAAGGAGAAAATGCTGGTTACCAGCATTTTCTCCTTTTCCCACAATGTTTCCCAATCTATCAAGGGCAAATTTCATCATGTGGGCCACCTTTAATTTGTCGTCTGCAAATGCTTTCAATTTGGACTGGTCTAACATTTTGTCGTTTGGTAAAGGGTATAGTCAGTATTTATTGACAATGCATTTTAGATGGGAGTAGTGTATACTTACATGAGCTATGTTCTGGTAAAAGAGGGTTTAATGCATCTCCGATGCATTATACCAAGCAAGTCATCACGTAATTATGGATCCATAAAATCCGTTTTGCCCAACAACCAACAGAATCATAAGGTGCCCTGGTCTTTTTAGCTGCAGAAAATTGACCATTAGCAAAAATGTCCGACACAGGTCAACCTGTGTGGATTGCTCGGGCTGACCTGGGTCAATACTTTTTGCACATGTATTAAACTCCTTTTTCACAGAGTGCTACTTATGTATGAGCCATGCTCTGGCAAAAGGGGGCTTATTGCATTCCCGTTATCCATGGTACCGAGCAAGCCACCACATACTTATGGACCCCCCAATAGCCACTTCTTTTAATAACCGACTTAATCCCGAGGTATACTGGTCCTTGTACATGTAGAAAATTTACCAATAGCGAAAAGTTTCGGCCCAGATCAGCCTGCGCAGACTTTTCGCAGATGCATTAAGCCCCCTTTTCACAGAGCCTTGCTCATGTATATTTTTTTGTTTTTTTTTCATATTTAATGTTTGACTCCATGACATCTTGAGATTTCATCCAGTTTATTTATTTGAGTGAAAAGCACAATATTTATTTTAGGAAAAACTTGTATTCATTTTTTTTTTTTTTAATGATTAACCCTTTACTACACTATTTGAAACTTTAATGAATTGATCTTTTGAAAACCTTGTGGGAAAAGGAGAAAATGCTGGTAACAAGCATTATCTCCTTTTTCCCTCAAGGTTTTCTACAGTTTCACAGACAATTACCACCATTTCAGTTTTAATGGCTGAGCCCCGGTAGCTCAGTCGGTAGCGTGCAGGACTTGAGAACACGGGGTCCAGGGTTCGATCCCTGGCTACGACCCCTGGCTCGGCCAATTTCTTTCCGAGGATTGATGATAGTCACTGCGACAGGATTCATTCCTTTCCCACCGCTGACCATTGTTTCGACGATGATTATGCGGGAAAGCAGCCAGTGGCTTGGAAAGAAAATTGTGCTTAGTACTGGTAAAAGAGGCTCCAGGAAAGCATGGATAGGTGCACTGGCCGCCGCAATATAACTGAAATAATGTTGAAAACGGCATTAAACACCATACAATCAATCAATCAATCAGTTTCATAGGTTACCTGTAAATGCTTTCAATTTGGACAAGTCTAAAATTTCGTTGTTTTGGTAAAGAGTTAATTATGTAAATAATTCGTGTAATTTGACAAAAATCGTGGACAATTGAAGTCCAATGGTCCTTTTTTGTTAGAATGTTGTACAAAGAAAAGTGAATTGTAGACTAAAAATAATGGTCCATTTTCAGCAACCATTCTTTAGAACATTCTTAGTCTTGCTCACCAAGATTTTCACACTTTGAATGTAATAAAACTTCTAATTGGCCTAACAAAATGGTTTAGCCAGTCAGAAGTTGTGATACTTTCATATTTAGAAAATATTGGCAAATAAGACTGAGAACATTCTTAAGAATGGTTGGTTAACCCTTTACCACACAATGACGCCTTTCGACGCCCCTAAAAAAGAGGCCTTTTGAAAACATTGTGGGAAAAGGAGAAAATGCTGGTAACCAGCATTTTCTCCTTTTCCCACAAAGTTTTCTACCCTATCAAAGAAAAGTTGCATCATTTGAGCCACTATGAAATTGTTGTCTGCAAATGCTTTCAATTTGGATAGGTCTTAAATTTTGCCGTGTGGTAAAGAGTTAATAGGGACCCAGACTGCACATTCTGTATGTCCTGATCCAATCCTCACTGGCTGGAAAAGCTAGTAATTGTATGCTCAGTGTTGGAAAGATTCACCCAGCAGATCAAATGTATTTATCAGTGGAATTACTGTTGACTTTTTTTCCCAAAAAAAATATTTTTGGCAAGCAAAGTGGTTGTCTTCTTGAAGAATTTCATATCCAAATAAAACTTGCAACTTTTTAAATCCTTTACATCATAGGCGAATTTGGCATTTTTTTTTTTTTTTTTCTTCTTTTTAATTCTTAGGGCAAGGTATAAACAACATTAATTAAGACCAGTCTAAAAATTTGTCGTTTGGTAACAAGTTAATAGTTTCTGGACTGGTTTGCTCATTCCGTTTTATATCCTCATTTGTGTGCAATTACAGTTTATCCAAAACTTCTTTCTGAAGTGAAGTTTTGGTCATATGTTGATGAAAAATATTCATACTGGTTTTTCTATTTATTATTACATATATATAGTGGCTGGGAATTTGAACTTGTGACCTCCAAAAACATGTTTGTAAGCAGATGACTTCGAAAATACGGATGATTCTCCTTTTTTCCACAATGTTTTCTTCCCTATCAAAGACGGAAATCATCATTCGAGGTAAATTCAATTTGTCGTCTGCAAATGCTTTCAATTTGGACAAGTCTAAAAATTTTTGTTGGTTGGTAAATGGTTAACATGGATTATGAATATCATAAGTTAAGGTTTGATGAATGAATTTTTGTATAAATAATTATGCCAGTGGTGAAGTTGCCTTTATGAGCAATTTCTCTTTTACGGCAATATTTTCAAAAACAGTCTGCTGCTAAACAGAAAAATTCCTCTGCAGGTTGTAATGCTCAGCCTCTTGCTGGAGATTTCCCATTCTCTAATAATCATTTTAACCTTTTGTCGCACAGTCCCGAGTTTTAACTACCCTGGTGAAGAAGCCTTTTGAAAACATTGTGGAAAAAGGAGAAAATGCTGGTAACCAGCATTTTGTCCTTTTCCCACATTTTTTTCTTCCCTTTCAAAGACATTTTTTTCAATCTTAGCCACATCTAATTTGTCGTCTGCATATGCGTTAGATTTGGACAAACCAAAACTTTGCTGTGTGGTAAGGAAATAACCTTATACCACACAGAACAAACTTGTGGAAATCAAAAGCCATGCTAAGAAGACAAATTCTGTGTTGCTGAAGTGGTTGGATTTGTCCTTAAAAGGCAAGAAAAAACATTGTGGGAAAAGGAAAAAATGCTGGTTACCAGCATTTTCTCCTTTTCCCACAATGTTCTCAAAAGCCTTCTCATTTAGGGTCATTAAAACTCGAGGTTGTGTGGTAAATTGTTACTATTGCTGTCCATTTGTAAATAATATCATGTCACCATGAAATTTAGCACAAGTAATATTTTAGTACCTTGGTTTCAGTTTTTTCATGTTGTATGTACACATGTTTGTCGAATTGCATGTCGGAATCGAAAGTTTAACCTTTGATCAAAGTTGTCTACTTATCCGTCCTCTCTCTCTATCTTTCTCTGAATAAAATCTCTTGTACATTTGATTAATTTTTCATTTTTTCTTTATATTTCATCTTCAAACACAAACTTACGAAATTAGAGTAAGGAATCTATCAATCTTTCATATGTTATGATGTAAGGAAAACTCTTTTATTATATTCCTATCAGTGAATTGCTGGGATTTCACAGTGAATAAAACCACTAGTGATGATGATTATGGTATCATCACTGGTGACAATATAGTTTTAGAATGTTTGCAGGAACTACTTTTTTCCTATATTGCTCATATTGTACCATTCTTGATCATTATTAGAATAAAAAAGGATGAATACGAATATAATAGATAGGATAATCAACTGGTTGTTTGTGATATTAAAAATCTGTCTCTCGAATGGGGTTTGATGCGGGTAATTATCTCGTCCTTCAGACTCGTTTTTTCAACCACATCACACCCCATTCTAGTGACAGATTTTTAATATCACACACAACCAGTTGATTATCCTCTTCAAAAGCCCTATTCCTCAGGGTCGTGAAAACCTGGAATTGTTTGGCAAAGGGTTAAGCAAAAAGTACTTGTTGTAACAAATTTTAGTGCTGTAAGACCTTTATCAACCCTCATTCATGCAGCATTTTTGGACCTTTATAATTAAGGTTGTATAAAGGTAAAAAATGCTGAAAATAAAAGACGATGAAATATGAGGAATGGTTTGGCGTGTTTTAGAAAAGTCTGTCAGAATAGAAGTATTTGCTCAATGAAAGAATTCTTGAAAAAAGCCTCCAATTGTAGCAATGTTTGTCTTCAAATAAATCATTACTAGCACATCACACAATATGTAACATTGACTTGTTTGTAAACAGGGAATTTCATTTTAGGGTTGTTTCTCAATTATGCTGCTGGTTGCTTTGAAATGTCCTTGTACTTTGACAGAGCACTTGACTCATTACACAATCCCAATTTTTTACTAAAGAAATGAAGTAGGCTTTTTAAAACATGTAGTAGGCTTTTGAAAACATCATGGGAAAAGGAGAAAGTGCTGGTTACCAGCAACATTTAATGAAAGGAATATCTTCATGTGGTTAAAAAAGATGTAGAAATGTGTACTTTTGTACCTATGTTTGGCCAGATTATTTCCTGAACTATTGGATATAAGATTTGATTGCATAGATTAAGTAATGATATTCACTGCCCTAAAATCTCTTCATATTAATCAAATTCTTGTAAATCCTTGACACAGTTACAAAAATTGCGTAATGGAACTTAGGAATGAATTCTTTTTTTCTCTGAAAATATTCAGAAACTTGTGAAGGTTGTGTTATTGTACCACAATGTTTATCTTAAATGCAGCTATTGAAGTGAAAAGAATTATCTGTAAAGTACTTGAAAAGGAAACTCCAGGAGTGCAAGGCTGAAATAATGTTGAAAACGGTGTTAAAAACTAAACAAGCAAACCCACTATATATTGCACACTCAGGTATTGTATTTATCATAGGGCACACTGCATTTTATGCCTATAGTGCTTGTATAATTGAGCTCTTGTAAGGCTTATTTTGTACATGATATGAGTTTTAATGACCGTAAAGGAAGGAGGCTTTTGAAAACATTGTGTGAAAAGGAGAAAATGCTGGTAACCAGCATTTTCTCCTTTTCATACATTGTTTTCTACCCTATTTGGGGCAAATTCAACATTTAAGCTACATTTGTTTTGTTGTTTGCACATGCTTTCAGATTGGTCGAGTCAAAAGTTTTGTTGTTTGGATAATTGTCACGGTTGCCACAAGTTTGCTGGCTTCAAGACATAAGTTGACGTTCAAATCCTGGGCTGAACCCAGTGGCGCAGTTGGTAGCATACAGGACTCAAGAACAGGGGGTCGCTGGTTCGATCCCCGGCTCGGCCAATTTATTTCTGAGGATTGATGATAGTCATTGCGACAGGATTCATTCCTGTCCCACCGCTGATCACTGTTTTGATGATGGTTATGTGGGAAAGCAACCAGTGGAAAAAATATTGTGTGGAGTACTGGTAAAAAGAAACTCCAAGAAAGCATTCAAAACAATGATCAACGGTGAGAGGGAATGAATCCTGTCGCAATGACTATCACCAATCCTCGGAAAGAAATTGGCTGGGCCAGGGATCGAACTAGCGAACCCCTGTTCTTGAGTCCTGTATGCTACCGACTGTGCTACAGGGGCTTTTGACAACAGAGAAGGAAGGCTTTTGAAAACATTTTAGGCAATACATATGATTTCAGTTGGGACAAGTGAAAATATTTGTTGTTTTGTAAAGAGTTAACTCTTTACCAAACTACAAAATCTTCGACTGTCCCAAAGTGAAAGCATTAAATTTTGCAGATGACAAAATGAATATATTTCATAAATTTGAAATTTATTTTGGAAAGGGTAGCTAATGCGTGGGAAAATGACCAGCATTTTCTCCTTTTCGCACAGTGCATTTCAAAAGCTTTCTTTCTATAAAGAGTCATTAAAAAGGGGCATTATGTGTGCCCCAGACTGGTACCTATGAAGGCTAAGTAACACATAAATACATGTAGATGGGTTAATAGACTACAAAACCATTTAGCTATTTAGTTAACAAAGTTTTGGACTTGACCAAATTAAAAGCATTTGCAGATGACAAATTTAATGTAGTTCAAATGATTATTTCTGTATTTGAAAGGGTGGAAAACATTGTGAGAAAAGGAGAAAATGCTGGTTACCAGCAATTTCTCCTTTTCCCACAATGTTTTCAAAAGCTGCCTTCTTACAGAGTTGTTAAAATTTGGGATTCTGTGTTAAAGAGTTGATCAATATTGTGAAACCATAGGCATCGTTTAAAATTAAATTAGGGGTGTGCACCTTTATTTTCAATTACTCATTTGTATATAGAGTAACATTTTGTACATGTTTGTCCTTGTCAGGAGGTATTATTTATTATTTGTTTGGTATAGAGTGAGGTCTCTGTGATTCGAATAATTTTTCCGATTAGTAATTATGACATCAAATTAAGTTTTTTCTTTATTGGACAGCAAAATTTTAGACTTGTCCAGATTGAAAGCATTTGCAAGCAACAAAACTAATGTGACTCAAAAAAAGTAAGCATTGCAGGAAAAGGAGAAAATGCTGTTTACCAGCATTTTCTCCTTTTCCCAAAACGGTTTCAAAAGCTTTCTCTCTAAAGGTCATTTAAGCCAGGTTTTGTGTGGTAAAGGGTTTATACATATACGTATTTGAAGTTTGATTGAAAAGTCTGTATTTTGTAAAAATATTCAAAAGTATTTCAAGTCAGGTCCTACCCTTGTTTGAATCATCGAGATTTTTCTCCTACTTTGTTAATGAAAGTGCATTATTTGTTGTAATGAAATTCGGTAACATGTCAAGGAGTAAATTGAACTTCTCAGTTACATTTCCTTGCAATTTTACAAATACTATTCACTTGTTGCCCTCTGCACAGGATTTTATGCATCTTGCTGCCAACCAACTCTGAAAACATTGTGACAAAAGAAGAAATTGCTTTTGATAAGTAATTTCTCCTTTTACCACAGTAATCTTTAACTTTAATCCATGTTGATAATTCATATAGAACTGGGATGTTTCGTAAGTCATGTGCTGTAATCATTTACATGTGAAAGTTTTATGGGGGGGGGGGGGGTTAAAAAGTTTTGAATTTTGTCGTATGGTAAGGAATGAATTATTGTTGTGTATAGAATGAGTTATCCTGTATCTGAGATAGAATTTGTTTAATATTATTATGCATGGTCTACAGATCCATAGTGTGATTGGTGTTTTCTGATTGGCTGAAATTGATGCCTTTCCGATTGGCTGAAATTGGTGCCTTTCTGATTGGCTGAAATTTATGCCTTTTCCATGTCATGTGAACAAGATGTGAATATGTATATTTATATCTGAATGTTTTCTGTACCAAGGTTTTGAATGTAATCATGTAATAGATGCAGTCATGTCCGTCGGTCATTTTTTTCTAAAATTTTTTTTCAATTACTTGTATAAACAGGGTTGCTAACATTTTGAATTACTCATTGCCCCCCCAAAACAAATTTACAGTAGCTTACTTTGAAAATTTCCTTGATGACTCATTACCAAATGACAAAATTTTAGACTGGTCTAAATTGAAAGCGTTTGCAGTGGACAAATTGAATATTGCTCAAATGGCGAGTTTGTCTGTCAAAGGATAGAAAACATTGTGGGAATAGGAGGAAATGCTGGTTTCCAGCATTTTCTCCTTTACCTGCAATGTTTTTGAAAAGCCTTCTTTTTCAGGGTTATTAAAAGTCGGGATAGTGTGTTGTAGGGTCAAATAAGGTTAATCAACATCAGGGGAGCTATTGTGATATCATTGTCTGGCTGTGTGTTCATTGACATTTGCCACTCTGCTTTTGAAAAGATAGTTGGTAAAGGAGAAAATGCTGGTAGCCATCATTTTCTCCTTTTCACACGCTTTTTACCCTTTCAAAGACAAATTCCACTATTCGAACCACAGTTAAGTTGCCTGCAAATACCTTCAATTTGGACAAGTGCAAAAGTTCAGCTCTTGTTTACTCAGGTGAGCGATATAGGGCCATTATGATGTTTTCATTATCATTGAAAGGTTGATTGAGAAGTAAAGAAGGTTGTAAATAACTCTTTTTATTAATCCTTAGGTAGCTAAGCACACCTCATGGACCTTTTGCAGACAGTGTAGATCAAGATCAGACTGCACATAATGTGCAGTCTGATCTTGGATTTACACTGTCCTACAACTAGATATTTTAGTCCCCAAAATACCTTTGCAATAGTTACATTCGGAGTTTTTACTACCAGCTTGAAAGTTTCATTTCAGTCATTCTGCAGGTTTAGGTTTAACAATTTACCACACAATTCCAACTTTTAACGACCCTGAGAAAGGAGCCTTATGAAAACATTGTGGGAAATGGAGAAAATACTGATAACCAGTATTTTCTCCTTTTCCCACAATATTTTCTAACCTATCAAAAATTTGATCATTTGACCCATGTTTAGTTTGTCGTCTGCCAATGCTTTGAATTTGGGCAAGTCCAAAATTTTGTTGTTTGGTAAAGCTTAAGTGGTAAAAAATTGCCGAAGGTAGTCGTTGTTTCTCAGGCAAGTTCAAGAACAGCATTTGTGATAAGTTGCCGTAAGACCTTGGTATTGAAAACATAGGCAAGTTAGTTAGAAGACTATTTCTTTTTAGATAGGTTTGTACAAATGATTTCAAAAACTAATAAAACTGCAATTTTTGGACCAGTTTGTATTTTTTCTTTTCTTTAAGACTCACTTAACCTCTTCAACCTTTGATAATGCATCACGGAGATTGTTACGGGAGATCACTCTTTCCTTACTGCATAGCTTTTTCCCGTTTAAAATCAATGCATAACAACTGCGTTAGGGAGAATTCTCTTTAGCTCAGTGGTTATGGTGTTGGTCTTTTGAACCTCTATAAACGAGGATCTCCTCCGCACAGGTTCGAATCCCACCAGCTGCGGTTTGTACTTGAGCTATGCATTTGTTACGAACTTTTATGTTCGTATGATGGGGGGCTCTTTCGGGAAAGGCCATTGAGCCATTTGTTGTCTAAATAATAGACTTACAGCCTGAAAAGGCTTTCTGTCATCAAAGTGATGGCATTCTAGAGGAGGTGTGTTACAGGAGATCACTCTGTCCTTACTGCATAGCTTTTTCCCGTTTAAAATCAACACCTAACAACTGCGTTGGGGAAAATTCTCTTTAGCTCAGTGATTAAGGTGTTTGTCCTTTGAACCTCAAAAAACGAGGATCTCTTCCGCACGGGTTCGAATCCCGCTAGGTGCGGTTTGTATTTGAGCTATGCATTCGTTGCGAACTTTCATGTTCGTAAGAAGATGCATTAAACCACCTTTTCAGGTGTTTCTCCCACGTGTCGTTGGCTTGAGTTTGGTATACCCCAGTCTAGAAATAGCCTTTGATTATGGATTAATCTACTAATATTTGAGCCATGCTCTGGCAAAAGGGGGTTATATGCATCTCCATGATACAGTATATGGCTTGCAACACGCGAAAATGGGCATTCGGACATTTGCGTAAAATGTCGTCTCGGATCAGCCTGCGCAGTCCGCGCAGGCTAATCTAAGACGGCACTTTACGACTGAGTTAGATTTTGTGCTACAGTAGACTTGCGCAATACAGAAAATTACATAAAAACGGAAAGTGCCGTCTCGGATTAGCCTGCGCGGACTGCGCAGGCTGATCCGAGACAACACTTTACGCAAATGTCCGAATGCCCCTTTTCGCGTGTTGCAGGCCATATCATGTAAGTCATCATATAAACAGGGATCCATAAAATCCATTTTTGTCTTATAACCGACCAAATCCTGAAGCAGACTGGTACTTTGGCAAGCAGAAAATTCACAAATAGCAGAAAGTTTCGACCCATGTCAGCCCTCGAAGGCTGACATGAATCGATACTTTTTGCTGATGCATCTAAGCCCACTTCACAGAGCAGGGCCCATATTTACATATTTTTTACAACTAGGCACTATTTGATGGGTAAAATTTCTTCAAAGACTGGAACGTTTGTGGAGGGACCGATTAGAAATTTGTCAATACGTTCTTGGATCAGCTGATATTTGTCTAATTCACGCAACACCCGCTGTCTGTTTCGTAGTAAATCTTCATCAATCACCTGTGCCCCGTCCATCGGCTCCGACATGAACCCAAGGGAACCCATTTTAGCTGTAGATCCAAACCCTAAACTCGTTGTTTGCCGTGATAAAACAGCGGGAAACTGAACAACACTTGCACTCCTATTTCTCAGTTGTCCTGTATTTGCTGAAATTGGTTTGCGGTCATTGTTCGATCTAGTACCTATTGAATCGGGTATAGAACCAAACATTGAATGTCTACGCGGTATCAGTTGCCCGTCCGACGACTCTGACCCAGACCCGCGACGTTTTTTCTCAAGTCTACGTTTCATTAGGGCACATGTACCATCTGTAAACTCGTCATTCTCACCCGCATTGTCTATCTTATCTTTTATCATTTGTTCCAGAGACTTTTGTGGTTTCACAGAATTCAGCCTCTTGCTTATGGCCATACGATGACGTAGTGTTTTCACTGACATCACAGTTTTACGAACTTTATTCATGTCGGGTTCATACTCCATAACATTTATATCGTCAAGATTGGGAACTGTTGTTATGTGGCTCAGTCGATCATCAATTGCCTGTTGCTTCTCTTTCTTCTTGGCAAGTGCTCGTAAAATATCTGGAACTACTTGTGACATTTTTTCAAACTCTCCCAGTACATATTCACCCACAGTGTCCGCAGAATACCGACGTGGCTGCCCGCTGATATGTGAACCTCTACTTTCGTCTGTTTCATGTATGACAGGATGTACAGATAAACGGCGAACTGTTCTTGTGACTTTTCGTCCAATGGCGCCGTCTGCAAAAGAGGTACTTCTTGAGAAGGAAGGTCTTTCTTGTTTCCTGTACGCGGGCGCAGAATCGACACCTCTACTATTGGCGGATTTGCCCGACAAACCACACTCTGGTTTTGTATTCTGTCGCTGTAGGGAAGTTTGTGCGAAAAAAGTAGTTCCGCAACCCTGCTCTGAATTCACATCCGGTTGTGGCAATAAACCGCCGGTAATAGCCTCACTCAAAGTAATATTTTTCTTTCGGCTGTTTCTAAGTTCATTCCTAACTTTAATTCTCTCGCGATCGAGCTCCATCACTTTGTACCGAGATCTCAGTTTGAGATCATGCAGTTTGTCATCCAACATGATGTCTTCTTTATGGTTTATAAAAAGCATCTTCTCTAGGTGCTTTGGTGACCCCAGTTTGTTTGAGCCTGGCATGGCTAAACGCGGAGAGTTACAACTATAAATAGAAAAGTAGTCCCAAAATACAAGGTTAGTGGACTTTGGATTTGTTAAACGTGCAAGAACATTTTCATGTGTTTAAGTCTGTACCAAACAACAAAATTTTAGACTTGTCCAAACTGAAAGCATTTACAGACGACAATTTAGATGTAGCTAAATTAATGGAATTTGTCTTTGACAAGGTAAAAACTGTGGGAAAAGTAGAAAACGCAACCTATATTTTTATCCTTTCCCACAGTGTTTCAAAAGGTTTTCTCCACAAAAGTCGTTAAAACTAGGGTTTTTGTAGTAAAGGCTTAACTCATTACCTCCCTAAACAAATGAGACAATAGACGTTGGACAAATCTATGTAAACTAAGAATGATCTGCATGAATTGAGCCCTCTACTTCGGAAGGGACACGTGGTTTGAAACGAACTTACCCTTAGAGCGCTGAATAAAACCAACAGACATTTTAAATCTAGAAATAGGACCCAGATAAAAGCATGGTAGAGATCAGGGCCCGATATGTCAAAGCACTTTAAGTGCTACGATCATCGTAAACCGACCTTAAGTCCCCCGTAAGCATTTTGCCGGCTGTCTCAAAACATCGCAACTTAAGGGCCGATCGTAAACCCTATCTTAAACTACGACCACTCCGAAGCTACCTTAACGTAATCGTAGGCTGTTTTCAGCAATGCATAACACATGATGTTGTGTTTTATTCTTCAAAATAACATTATTTTTACACGTGAACACACCTCACAGAAGAAACAATATAGCTCGGCGAGTTTTAGGGACAGAATGAATCCCTTGGATGACATGGAATTAATTAGAAAATACCGCCTCGACTGAGGATCAATTTTTACCCTCTGCAATGTTCTTGTGGAGCACTTCAAAGAACAAGAGGGCTATTGGCCCTAAAACGCTCACCTGTATAAAGTCATCTAGGGTTGATAAAACTAAAGAGATCCTAGTTGTGATGTTGTACAACACGCCATTGTAAGTGACCTACTTTTTAACTGACTTTTCCAACTTGATGGAGGTATCATCAAAACAAACATTTTGATTGGTTGGTTTTATGACTTTTAACGTCGTTTTCAACATTATTTCAGTTATATCGCGGCGGCCAGTGCACCTATCCACGCTTTCCTGGACTTTCTTTTAACAGTACTCCGCACAATTCTCTTTCCAAGCCTCTGGCTGCTTTCCCACATAACCATGGTCGAAACAATGGTCAGCGGTGAGAATGAGGAATAAATCCTGTCGCGATGACTATCATCAGTCCACATAAAGAAATTCGCCGAGCCGGGGATCGAACCAGCGACAAACATTTTGACATTGATTCATGAATATCAGACTGAAAATGAGCCTCTAGACTGTACACAAGGTTTTCTAAGATATGGCCCAGTGACCAACGTCTTGATCTGTTGTGACCAAATTTCAAATTTGTCTGAGATATCATCAAGGTAAACATTTTGACAATGTTTCATGAGTGTCAGTCAGACTGAAAATTTGGCCTCTAGACTGAGATTTAGCCCAGTGACCAACTTTTGAATCTGTTTCAACCAACCATTTTGACAATGCTTCATGTGTATCAGACTGAAATGCAGCCTCTACAGTACACCCAAGGTTTTTCTAAAGTTTGCCCCAGTGACCTTCTATGTTAAATGACTTGACCCAATTTGAAATTTTGTCAGAGATATCATCAAGACAAATACATGTATTCTGACCAAGTTTCAACAGTATCAAGCTAAAAATGTGGCCTATAGAGTGCACACAAGGTTTTTTCTAGGATTACAGTCAAGACAAACATTCTGACCCAGTTTCGTGAATATCTGGCTGGAAAGTAGCCTCTACAGTGCACACAAGGTCTTTCTAAGATTTGCCTCGGTGACCTTCTATTTGACCCGACATGACGCAGTTTCGGACTTGTCCGAGATATTATAAAGACAAAGATTCTGACCGAGTTTCATGGGTACTGGACTGAAAATGTGACCTATAGAGTGTACACACGACGCACGACGGACACAGCACGATCACAAAAGCTCACCTTGAGCACTTAGTGCTCCGGTGAGCTAAAAACTTACCGAAATCAAGTACTCCCGGTATCGTTGCAGATAACACTGGCTTTGAGATTTTATGCAACGGGGAGTTTTCAGTCTGTGATCACAGACAGTCACGGGGTCGGAATCGATTCAGTATCAAGAAATGACGTCACTTTTAAATGTTATGGGGTCCTGCGTGGCTCAGTGGTAAAGTGTGGGAATCGTATACCGGGTGCCTCGGGCTCGAGCCGCACTGAATCCACTAGGACATTCGTGGGAGCGTCCTTGGGCAAGACACCTCAAAGCCCTAGCCCAGTACTGGTGAAATCCAGGAAATACATGAATTTGCGAACCTTCGCCGTGATATGACTGAAGTAATGTTGAAAGCGGCGTAAAACACCATTCAATCAATCAATTACTTTTAAATGTTACGATCGTAAATAAACGTTTCTTTACGAGAGTGTTAAGGTCGGTTTTGAGAGATCACTTTAAGAAAATCGTAACATCCTCGTAAATTAATCGTAAAGTTAACCGTAACTTACGAAACCTTAAAGTTTTGAGATATTGGGCCCAGGTTTGTCCCTGCAAAGTGGACAGTGTAGATCAAAAACCAGAATGCACGTTTTATGGAGTCTGATCCTGATCTACACTGGTGCAAAAAGCAATTATAGTTGTAAGAGGCGTTAACATGTTGCAGTGTGAAACTGTAAAATCAGACGACACTTTTTGGTGAAGCCCGAGTTTGATCGAAACTGGCCGAACAAGCAACTGCAGTTGTAAAAGGCTCTTTAAAGGTTAATATGGCTTGCAACACCCGAAAAGGGACATTCAGACATTTGCGTAAAGTGTCGTCTCGGATCAGCCTACGCAGTACGTGCAGGCTAATTTTAAACGACACTTTCCGTTTTAATGTAATCTTCTGTTTTGCGCAAGTCTACTGTAGGACTAATGTAGTCGTAAAGTGCCGTCTCGGATTAGCCTGTGCGGACTGCGCAGGCTGATCCGAGACGACACTTTACACAAGTGTCCGAATGCCCCTTTTCGCGTGTTGCAAGCCAGTTATCTACTTTAAATCGTCTGAACCATTTACCATACAATCCCGGCATTCAACGACCCAAAGGAAAGAGCCTTTTGAAAACATTGTGAGAAAGGGAGAGAATGCTGGTAAAAACATTTTGTTCAATTCCCATATTGTATTCTAACCTTCTATTTTTGACTCACGATAATTTTGTCTTCTGCAGAAGCTTTCAATTTGGGCAAGCCGAAAGTTACGTCGTTTGATTGTCAAAAAGATCTTAGAGTGTCAAAAAGATCTATAAACTGCCAGTCCAGCTTCAAAGCTGACTTGGTCAGCAGATTTAAAAAAAGAAAAAAAAAAAAAAGAGTCATGCTCTGTGAAAAGGGGGCTTAATGCATCTGCGAAATGTATCGACTCAGGTCAGCCTGCGCAGTCTGCGCAGGCTGACCTGGGTCGACACTTTTCGCAATTGGTCACTTTTCTGTATGTCCAAGGACTAGTCTAGCTCATAATTAAGTCGGTTGTCAAAAAAGTGGATATTTTGGATCCTTAATTATGTAATGAGTTGCTTTTTACATGAAGCCCCCTTTTGCCATAGTATGGCTCAAATACATGGAGATTTCAGACAATACATTCTGTTGCACTATATTATTCACTGCAATCAACCTCTTCCTTACTTGACACTTTAATGACACACTGCGGTGGAATAACAAGGCTTGCAGTAAGTACAGATAACTGTCTTTATCCTGTCACTTCCGGGTTTACCTGACGGATAACAGGGTGCCGTATATTTTTTTTGTTATCCGTCAGTTGGTCACATGACCGCTAAGTGCGCACCTGCTGACTGGGACTATTTTCAACCAAGCGTCTTACTGCCGTAATGAATGAATCAATCGCTAGCGAATACTTTTGCTCGTTTAATTAATAGTCTGTTATGTTAAAACACATTGTCTTCTCCGCCACAATATTTTTCTGCGGAGATACGTCACGTTTGATAATTATGACGTAGCCAATATCATTCATGACGTCATTATTACAGCTGCATATCCAGAGGGTTATGTAAACACGGTTCTTCATTTCAAGTTTCTCATAGATCTAGTGAGAAAGATGTCAATATGTGTCTTATTTCGAGCGAAATGTTCAATTTAGTCGGATTTTTGGATTATAATTCAGAAAAAGGATAAATAAAATAGATGGTTGGTGTCTTGGATTAAGAAAGTCGATCAGGCTCGGTTCCGGAAATTTATTGAAGGTACGGTCTTTATCAATGTTTTTTTTCCGTTTGTTTGTTTTGTTTTGTTCCGTTACAGTGAGTGACAGGATAAATAGAATAGATGGTTGGTGTCTTGGATGGGTTAAGTTTATCGGGCTCGGCTCCGAAATTTATCCGGTTCGCCTTCGGCTCACCAGATAAATTCCTCCGCCTTGCCCGATAAACTTAACCCATCCAAGACACCAACCATCTATTCTCTATGTAAATGTTATGGTAGTTTTTGATGAGTCGCATCTGGGTACAGAGACGATCGCGAAAAAAAAAAAAAAAAAAATGGTTGAAATATTCGCACAGATTTCATGCGCACGTTTAAACCCTCATATTTTCACAAATTGGCGACAAAACCAGAATTTGAGCATACCTGTTTCTTGCGTACTCAATAATCCATTGTTTCAAATAAAAGTGAGCCACGTTCTGGCAAAAGGGGGCTTTATGTATCTCCGTGATGCATGATACCGATCAAGCCATAACATAATTATGGATCCATAATAGCCCTTTTTGTTAACAACCGACTTAATCATGAACCTTGGACGTTCAGAAAATTGACCAATAGTAAAAGGTTTGGGCCCAGGTCAGCCTGCGCATTAAGCCCCCTTTTCACTGAGCATGGCTCAAATATTTTCACTTTTAACGCTAAACATTAGAAAAACAAGTTACATTTATGTTGTACTCGGACATTTACGTGCAAAATAGACACAAAATGGCTGCCAAACTCGCTAAATTCCGTAAGCTTATTTTTCGAGATTTATTTATTGTAAACAGCTTCTAATAGCGCTTTTTACATGTAAAATATTTAATAAATTATCCTTAGTCATGTGTGTCACTAAAAATCTTTTACTCCAGATCTTTACGTTCAAATAGACACAAAAAGGCTGCCAAACATGATAAAATTTCGTTATTTTTTTTAAACATTTTGTATGTAATAACCGACTTCTAAAGCGCTTTATTTAGGTAAATTGTTAAATAATTTGTCCTTGGTCATATGTGTCACTAAGAATTTATTTAATTTCACTGCAGTACATATTAAACCGAAGAAACATAAAGTCACTACAGCGCTGTACATAGCTTTTTGCACGCAAAATTCACAGTAGACTTGGGACGGTACGGTGCACAATAAATGTCCAAATGTAAAAAGAAGCGCATCGCAAACGTCTTATTATTGAAACAAGGCTTCCAGGACAAAAAGATGATTTCTCTTACCAAGTAGATCTGTTTCAAATATCGCTTTCTGCTACATCGCTCCTTATTTAAATGTTTGAAGTCAGTGGTGATTGAGATCCGTCTGTACGTTGACCATGTCCTTATCAGTCTATATTTCACTCGCAGTAAATAGTCTTTCAAATGAAGTAGTGAGAAAAACAAAAACATCGTTTGTAAAGAAAGTGCCAAATAGCCCTCCCCGTTGGTCCTGAGGCTAGATAATGCGATACTCTTAATGCTTTGATTAGGACACACACTTCTCCAGGGTGCGTATTTACTAACATTTTTTAAACCCTTTACCACACAATTCCAAGTTTTAACGACCCTGGAGAAGAAGATGGCTTTTGAAAACATTGTGAGAAAAGGAGAAAATGCTGATAATCAGCATTTTCACCTTTTCCCACAATATTTTAAATCCTATTAAGACAGAGACCATCTACTGAGCTAAGTTTAATTTGCCATCTTCAAATGCATTCTTTCACTTTGCTTGAGTTAAAAGTTTTTTTTTTTAACGAATAAATTGCAACTTAGTCCAATTCTGGATTTAGAAATGTAAGTAACGACCCCGAAGAAGAAGATGGCTTTTGAAAACATTGTGAGAAAAGGAGAAAATGCTGATAATCAGCATTTTCACCTTTTCCCACAATATTTTAAACCCTATTAAGACAGAGACCATCTATTGAGCTACGTTTAATTTGCCATCTTCAAATGCGTTCTTTCACTTTGCTTGAGTTAAAAGGTTTTTTTTTTTAACGAATAAATTGCAACCTAGTCCAATTCTGGATTTAGAACTGTAAGTAACACAACTTTTGATTGGATAAACCATTTGGTTTAGCCAATCAGAGGTCCATTTACTTTTAAATTTAGAATAGTCTTGAGAATAAGACAAAGAATGTTCTTAAGAATAGTTGATGGAGGACCCCTGGTTCCAGTGTTTCTTGTCAATGCACCTGCAACACTGTAAGTTGTGCAAGAGGAAACAACTGCTCTTCGACCAGTATCCTGGTTTTTTGTTGAAGTGTCCTTTGGCAAGACACTTCAGAGCCCTGGACTAGTACTGATGAAACCTAGGAAATACATGAATGTGTGAGCTGTCGCCGTGATATGACTGAAATAATGTTGATAGCGGCGTAAAACACCATTCAATAAAAAAAAAAATCAACCCATCAATCGACCAATTTCTCCTTCAGTATGTTTTGTCCCTATGCTTATTTGAACTATTCCATACCTCGATGATATTTAAACTCGTGGCATTTTGTTTATTTTCCTGTTTACCTCTCGTATTTTAAGTCTTTGAAGAATTTTATGGAGGTATGGGTGACGATACGATAAAAACATTCTTTAACCTGGTATGAGGTCATTGAGGGGGAATTTTCTAATGAGGCCCGGATGTTTTTAAAGAGGATAGGCGCGTAGCTAGCTAAAAAAAAAAGTGTACGCAAAAGTATTTACCAAAGGTGTTGTCCGAGGTGCGAAGTGCCGAGGGCGGGGATTGGGGAGGGAATTATCTGGGTCGATACATTTTGCATATGCATTAAACGCCCTTTTCACAGTGATCCTGCCGAATAAATACTGTTAACGATTACACAAAGATATTTTGCTAAATGTACGAGCATTGAGCTGGGCTCATATGACCCAAACTACTGATAACACAGGGGAGAGTGTACAGTAAGATCAGACTGCACGTACGTGCAGGCTGATCTTACTGTACACTCTCCGCAAAAGTCATCCATGGTCGTGGACGACAGGATTATGGTTAATAAGCATTATCCTTGGAGCGATATAGGCGACGAAAAGCGGGTTTTCGAGTCCCGTTCTTTGCCCATACTTTATCATATTTCTAAGTAACCAACCGCCAGGTTGAGCCCTGGTTTAGTTCAGTGTTTAGATACGCAGCTGAAGTCCTTGTCCAGGGGGGGTAGCCAGGCGAAATCATGAAACATCCATTTTGCAAAATGGATGTTTCAGGCTTTTGCCTGGCTATCCCCTGGTTTCAAGAAAGAAATAGATAAGGCCAAAGGCGCCATAACCCTGCAAACTTACAGATAGGCTTCAACTTTACTACATTACTGGCTACATCCCTGCTGACGTCGAACCTCTAAGCAACCCTACCCCTCGCCTCGTTGTAAGACTTATTATAGCTATAACCGTAAACAAATGACTGATTGATTGTATGGTGTTTAACGCCGTTTTCAACATTATTTCAGTTATATCGCGTCGGCCAGTGCACCTATCCATGCTTTCCAGGAGTCTCTTTTAGTAGTACTCCGCACAATATTCTTTCCAAGCCACTGGCTGCTTTCCCACATAACCATCGTCGAGACAATGGTCAGCAGTGGGAGAGGAATGAATCCTGTCGCAATGACTATCATCAATCCCCGGACAGAAATTTGCCGAGCCAGGGATCGAACCCGCGACCCCCTTGTTCTCAAGTGCTGCACGCTACCGACTGAGCTATCGGGGCTCCTCGTAAGCAGCAGGCGACTCGGAGAACATCCTACTTAAATATGGGCAATGGGACACATGAATAAATATGAAAGCATCGTGGCAGAGGTGAAATTGCTCCTTATGAATAATTTCTCATTTTGCCTCAAAATCGTGTGATAATTCACTGGCTGATAGTAATGTATTGATGCCATACCAAAACGATCCCTTGTTTTAACAACCCTGAAAGAAGAAGGCATTTGAAAACATTGCTGGAAAAGGAGAAAAATTTCAACCTTTCAGAGACAAAAAAAAAAACATCATTTAATAAACATCTGATTTGGCGTTTGCAAATGCTGTTGATTTAAGGTCTACGGCCCCTAACTCATCGGTAAACATCGACGTTTCCGAAGAGGCTATTCAGCCATTCTCGGCAACTTCCGTCTTTTAATATGAGAGTTAAGGGCCGTAGACTCACTAACTCATCGGTAAATATCGTGTAACATCGACGTTTTCGTAAAGGCTACTCGGCCAATCTCGGCAGCATCCGTCTTGTAGTATGAGAGTTAGGGGCCGTAGACCTTAAAGCGAGTCTATAGTTTTGTTGTTTGATACAGAGTTAAAAAGGTTATTTTAGTTTGACATTACTACTGTTTGGCAGATTGTCACTGTTCTGATACTTTATATCTACTTTTAAACCGTTTCAGCATTCTTCTACAAATACGACTTTTTTTTAAAATGGCCATGTGCAAATGGCATCCTAGTAAAACATGCTGGGAAAAAGGAAATAATTGCTTGTAACAAATAATCAATCTTTTCTTTTCTCACAATGTTAAAATTTATACCATTAAATACAATAGTTTTTTTTTCAATTCAATGTCCTTTCTGTTATCCGTCCTCCGGCGAAGAGTTGAGTAAACTTTTAGCTGCCATATTTCGAGGGCCATTAAAGATAAAGACAGAGAATTCAAACATTGCAGAAAGGAAACCGAAAACTTCGTCGAGAATTAATTAAAAAAAAAGCATTGCAACAAACGGCGGCGTAATCTTTTACCAGACAATCCCCAGTTTTGACGACCCTGAGTAAAAAGAAAATCCTTTTGAAAACATTGCGGGAAAAGGGAGAAAATGCTGGTAACCAGCATTTTCTCCTTTTCCCACAATGTTTTCTAACCCTTCACAGTCAAGCCTCATGCCAGATTTACCTTGTCGTATGGAAATGCTTTCAATTTGGACCAGTCTAAAATTTTGTCGTCTGATAAAGAGTTAAATGGAGCAAATTTCACTTTCGCAGGAATTTTAAACGCCTCTCACTAAAATGCTTCTATTATGAAAGACTGGTTCTGTTATTTATTCAAACTCGTTCATATCTCAAGGAAATCATAGAACCTGTCAAAGCCAAGAGAAAAGGACATGGCTGTGCGGAAAATTAATGACCCTCATTCAAATATTCGAATCAGCCTCGATAAACAAGAAAAAGTAAATAAAATACCCGAATTCGTGATCGATAAATGTCGCTGTTTAACTCATAACCTCTCGCAGACGAATTTTTAATCTTTAGGCTGCTAAGCACGACTCACTGATCTTTTGCGGACAGTGTAGATCAAGATCAGACTGCACAGAACGTGCAGTCTGATCTTGGATCTACACTGTCCGCTAAGGAGATATTTTTTCTCTAAGAAATAAGTTTGAAATAGCATTATTCTGGTTTTTAACTATCGGCTTGAAAGTTTCATTTATCTGATTTATCAGGATAAGGGTTAAACACTTTACCAAACGATCGGACAAAATAGTGAAATTAGTAAAGTATGAGTGTTTCAAAAACATTTTCAGTTGTGTATTTCTTGGTGTCAATTTTTGATTGATTGATTGATTTTCGTTTATTCATCGTCGCCACCGGTTGCCCATATGGGTGACGCGACCAGAAGACTATTAGTTTTATTACGGGGGTCATATCACGGCAGACACACCTTTCTTTCCAAGCCACTGACTACTTTCTCACATGCATCAGAGGTGAGAGGCAAAAAATCGCCGGAAAAGAGTTTGCCGCAACCAGGGTATCGAACCCGCAAACTTCAGGTCACGAATCAGATACGCTAACCAGAAAGCTACCCGGCCGGGCTCAAGATTTCCTTTTTAAAAAGTGAATGTAGACTGATTTTTTTCACTAGATATATACAAACCATGATGAGGGAGAGTACTGGAAATGGAAAAGAGAGATGAAAAGAAACGAAATGGTGCTCTCTGTTGGGTGTTTGGAAGTCCGGACGTCCGATAAAATTAAAATTAAGCCTAGTGAAATAGAGGCTTTTCAACCCATTTTGAGATTTCACAGATAAATTCCACAAAAAACATTGTAGCAAAAGGAAAGAAACTGCTTGTTTTAAAATTTTGACTGACTGACAGGAGGTAAAACTCAAAAAGATGAGCAGGTATGTAATGAAGAAACAGTCTGTTTATTTCAGTTGAAAAAATGCATTTATTTGGATGACTACTGTATGGATCAATTACGAAGCCTTTAATTTGTATAGAAAACAAATTTAACATATCACTGATAAATAGAAAAGCAAGTTCTTTTTCATAAAAGTAATGCTTGTGCAAAGGAGGTTAAACGCATCTTCGTGATCCATTAAACCAAGCAAGTTATTATAGTAATTATGGATCCACAAAATCTTTTTTGTCTAAGAACCGACTAAATCCTGAGGTAGACTGGTCTTTTGGCATGCAAAAAATTGACCTAAACCTAAACTTTTCGACTCGGGTCCGCGCAGACTGGCCTCGGTGATACTGTGTGTAGATGCCCTAAAACCACTTTTCACAGAACATGGTTCATAATTATATAAATACTGCCATGCAAATTTTTATGCTTCAACTCCTATTGCAGGTTTATTTTGCTACGTTTTTAACTTTTATACTTGAAAATCAACCCAAACTTGTCAATTACTCCATCACTAAGCTGAACCTCTTTCTGTCTCTGTCTCTCACCCTCTCTCTCTCTCTCTCTCTCTCTCTCTCTCTCTCGCGCGCGCGCGCGCATTCTTTCTCACTCGTTTCTGCATATTCAAGGCATATGCACTATACCGTCTTGCCTGTGGAAGAATACAAAGCTACATCATCATATCCCTGCGTCAGAGATTGATGACACTTCTTCATCGTTTTCGAGACGCATCTCTGGCTGTGTGGAAGATAACTCTTTTCGACGGATTTTCAACACAAATGTTATCTACTGTCCCCCGTTTTCTTTAGGATCTACTCTCTACGATCTAATTTTTTCATCCAAAGTAGATCCCTTCACCCTTTGTCCATTTGGGTCTGTGTCTTCATTCTCCCTAACTTCTCCAGATTTCCTAACACCAGCTTGTTTGTTGGATCGAGCTTTAACGCTTCTCTGTAGTGATATTCAGCTTCATCAAACTTTCTCTGAAATAAAGAATGAAAGCTCAGTGTGGAATAAGCCCTTTACAACAAATTCATCTGGATCTGTACTCACTAACCAGTCTTAGTCTTATTTTCAAGAATTTTCTACATTTCAAAGTAACACAGCTTCTGATTGGCCAATCAGAAGCTGCGTTACTTTTTACATCTAGAATTAGTCTAGAATGAAATTAGCAATGGTTGGTGAATACAGACACTGTTTTAACAACCTCAGAATCAGGGCTATCGAAAACATTGTGGAAAAAGAAGAAAACGCCGGTCCAGTAACCTTTTCCAACAATCTTTTCGATCCTTTGAAAACCAACTCCTATCATTTGGGAGACAATTCATACATTAAGTGTTCTACTAATTTATAATGCTTTAACACTTTACCGTTCAATCCCGAGTTTTAACGACCCCCGGGAAAAAAGTCCTCTGAAAACTTCATAGGAAAAGGAGAAAATGCTGGTTACCAACATTTCTTACATTTCCCACATTTTTTTTCCATCCACAAACAAATTCGATTTATGAATCACATTTATTTTGTTGTCTGCAAATGCTTTCAATTTGGACCAGTCTAAAATTCTGTCGTCTGCTACAGAGTCAATGTAGGTAAGTTGACAGACTTGTCGTCTTGCAAATCCTAAAATATTTTGACCAGACTGTTTTTTTCCTTTAATCAGCTGCAAATGATGTCAGTTAAACATGTGTCCGTCATTTTTCATAAATACCACCCTGTATCATGCCATAAACAACGGCCGAATTGTCACGCTGATATACGGCCCTAAAAATGGTACATGGCTTACTTCCCCTGATTCGCTTATCTCCCGTGCATGTGTGACGTCATTGTCGAGTCAGTCTGTGTATACCGTCAGTAGACATTAGTAGGAACGCGGATGATTGTATGCAGATATCTGAGTATTAACTGAGAATTCAGCCGAAAAAATGGTAAATTGTGCAGCCTATGGCTGCAACGTCGATTCGGGAACTCATAGAATTAGTATTTTCAAATTTCCGAAGGAACTACAAAGAAGGAAACTGGATTCAACGTTTAAACCGGGGCCGGACAGTAGCGACGGATTTTTTGCCATCGGTTCATTCGAAATTGTGTCTGAAATACTTCGATGACAGTCAGTTCTTAATAAGTCCAAAACTCGCAAAAGAAGTTGGTTATAGGAATTTTAGGCTGCGGTTAAAACCTGACGCTGTGCCGACATTATTCGAAACTCCGAGTCGAAAGGAGATAGGCCTTAAACCGAAACTCCGAAAGACAGACATTCCGCAACGGCAATTTCCAAAAAGAAAATCCAACATGAAGTAGGTAATTTCTTTTTTCTTGAAATTGGAATACATGAATTGTTATTCGTACTAATTTATCCTTTTCTACATTACCGCTTCATCCTGAACAAAGAGAAAATGCTGCCGTTTTCTCCCTTTTCCAAATGATTTCAACATTTAACAAAATTATAGATTTATCCATATTCATACATAAATTTTGCAAATAGCATAGTCGACATTGTTCAAATGATGTAAACTTTCAAGGGATAATAATCATTCTTTGAACAGCAAACATCATTTTCTTCCCACACTGTTTTTCAAACACTCTTTCTTTGGGTATTGGAAACTAGATCTAGGGTTTGTATGGTAAAGGGTGAAATCAGTATCTGGCTACCCCTAATCATGGTCATAAATGTAAATCCATCACCGACCAGTTGAAACAATACAGGAAATGGTTACATATCATTTGCATATCTCACCCCTTTACACTGTAATGTTTGTTGGTGACAGTAAACCCATGTTACAGCTTTTATCCCATACACTACTTCTCTTTGACATTTTACTCTTAAAAATGATTTGACAACTTACATGCATTTTGAACAAATTTTGAATTATATCTATACAATTTTGATTTGTGGATATTTCCTTTTCCTATCCATATTATGTCTTCTAGACAGGCTACTGAGAAAAATGTTTTAAACATGTCAGTATGAAAATTTTGAAAATGTATATAATTTGACACAAGTCATTTTCTCTGATAATCAGACAAAAGTGAGAAAATTAAAAATAACACATTTTTTTTTTAAATTAAGAAACAGAATGTTTTTGACCAGGCTCACACACCAATTCTTTTACCTTTTACCTGAAAATTCTGACCTTCAACCACCCTAATGGAGAAGGCTTTTGAGGACAGGGTGAAAAAAGGAATAAGTCCTGATACCCAGAGTTATCTTCTTTTCCTACAATATTTTCTACCCTCAAACCTATTGTCAAGGCCACATTTGATCTGTGGTCTGCAAATACTTTCGGTGTGGAGTGGACAAGTCTAAAGTTTTGCCATCTGTGTAAGGATTTAGCCTAACCCTTACCCAAATGATAAAAAATTAGAATATTTCAGATCCACACCATTTAAATATGACCGATAAAATGTGATTGTTTATTGGAATTTAGTTTAACTTGTGAAGAAAGAAAAACCTTTTGAAAACATTGTAGGTAAAGGAGAAAATGCTGGTAACCAGTATTTTCTCCTTTTTCTACAATGTTTTCTACCCCATCAAAGACAAGTCCAAACATGTGAGTAAAATTTAATTTGTTGACTCCAAATGCTTTCAATTCGGCTGAGTCAATAAATTTGATGTTTGGTAACAATTTAAACATGTATTTTACATCTCTTGAGAAACAAGTTCATACAACTCGTACTAATCTCTTCGGATACTGCTTCCTGGGAACCAAAACAAAACTCGTGCCCAAAGTGTGGGATTTATATTTAACCCTTTACCAATCAATCCCTAGTTTGTACGACCCTGAGGCAGAAGCCTTTTAAAAACATTGTAGGAAAAGGAGATAATGCTGGTAGCCAGCATTTTCTCCTTTAACCACAATGTTTTCTACTCTGCTGGAAACAAATTTCAATTTTTGAAATATTTAACTTTATTTTGTCGTCTGCAAGTGATTTCAATTTGGACCTGTTTAATATTTTGTCGTTTGGTAAAGAGTTAAAAATAGAAAATATTGTGGATAAAGGACCAATTGATAGTTACCAGCTCTTTCTATGTTTTTACAATGAATCTGAAGTCGTCTATACTGCAGTTTGACCGGAATGTCAGTATTAACCGCTCAGTCCCTAGTAGACGGTAGACCAATTTGAGACTTACCCAAATTAAAACAATTTGCATAAGACAAACAAGAACTGATCAAATTACAATTCAGAGTTTAAGACTTTCACAGAGAAGCTCTATACGGAACATACAATAGCTATACATGTATAATAAATTTTTGCATTGAATGGATCATGTGGACAAGGTAAACAGCAAAAAAGTATTTCACACAGGTAGATCCCCTCTCCCTCTCTACCTCTCTCTGATGTTCATGTATTTCTGTATGGTAAGAAAAACAACTAAAATAATTTTCAAAATAATTTTGAGAACTAACTCTTAATAATCTCGGAACATATTCTTTTATCAAATTTCATGCTGGTTAACAGCATTTCAAAATATTCTTATTCTCATGAAAATCGTGATTTATTGTGTAACCCTTCACCCACGAGAGAATAAACTTGTACCCGTCAATGTTTACAGAATTCTTTACAAGGTACAAATATCAACAAGGACCCATCAACAAATAGTTAGAACTAACATCTCACGATTATCAATCGTAAAAGTCAAGAAAAGGGTTATTTGACATGAAACTAAAGTGTCGGGGAAATGTCTTCAAAAGTGTCGGGGAACTGTCTTGTCGTGGAACTGTCTTGAAACCGTATTTTTTTTTTTGTTGTTGTTTAATTCAGCCCGTTGATCTACTGAAAATGCTTCACGCTAAACAAAGTTTATACCATACACTTAATTTTATCATGTATATAATAATATTTCTGTAAGCGATGTTCGCCCCGTAATAGACGTATTTCAATAGCGCTCAATACTCAACACGTTGAAAAGTCCGGCACAACATCGTCATTTTCGTCATCAGTGGGCGAAAAGTTACTTTTATCCTCATCATCAGAAACTTAGTAAGTTTCTTTAAAAATAGGCTCGTACATGTACGGCCTTACCGGCCCAGAATCGTCTATTTCTTCGTCTTCAATATCGCTCAGTTTACTATAGTAAACAACGTCCATATTGAAACAAGCTCTCCTATGACGTCACAAATCAAGGGACGCAACAATAAGTAAGGGAGATAAGCGATGCAATAAAAATTAATAAGCAGAAATATGAATTGAAAAAAAGTACTTTTACTAATTTTTTTTTCTAATTACAACATTACCAGGTTACCATTTGATAAGTGTAGATTTGAAAATTAACCATATCTGAAACTTGTTGATTTGCCCTTTAAGATGATATCGAAGCCAAGGCCTCCGTCTGGTTTTCACGTGAATCTTACACGTCAGAAGATATTGGTAAAAATAATGATGAATAAGAGTTATGACGATATCAAAACTTAGGGTCCTACGCGTGACTCTATGAGCTCTTTTGGACAACATATAGATCCAGAACGATTGCACAGAAAGTGCAGTCTGATCTGGGTTCTACACTGTTTCCAAAAGTGATGTTGCTTTCCGTGTGAAAAGCAAAGAGGTAAAGACATATAGTGAAGAAGGTACTCACATATAGATGGTATATAGCACCAATGTTACCGTGCACCATTCCGTCATTTGTGTTGTGTTCTAGTGCTCTTTTGTAATCCTAGACAAACATACAAATAACATGATGTAATTTTTGTGCGTTGTCTGCGCATGTCATATTCTTGAGTCTGCAAATGCTTCGAGTTTGGATGAGTCTAAAATGTTATCGTTTGATACAGAATTATGTCCATGTATGACAAAACCATCACTGGCTATGGCAAACTCCTCTTAACTATTTAACAAACGACAAAAATTTAGACATTTTTTCAGAATTGAAAGCATTTGCAGACGACAAGACTGATTGATTTAAATGATGTGACTTGCCTTTAGAAGGGTTGAAAACAATGTGGGAAAGGGAGAAAATGCTGGTTACCAGCATTTTCTCCCTTTCCTACATTGTTTTCAAAAGCTTTAGTTCCAAGAGTTGTCATAACTCAGGATTGTGTGGTGAAAGGTAAGAATAGTTTTAACAAAGCTTTTGGTTTTTTTCTGACAAAAGTCAGGAGGGACTAAACATGTCTGTAAGTACAGGCTGATATTTCTTGTCGCGGATAAACACGGTAAAATGGAGTGTTATTTTGATAAACACGTTCGTCAAGCTATTTTCTTTACGAGCCCGCAGAATAAACTTTTTTAAATACTGGGCCGGGTTTGGAACCTCGCGCAAATACAAGCCGGAAAACAGTTGTACTCTCTACAAAGGAGAACGTTGTAAAAATGCGAAAGCGAATGTTTACGTATTTAGCAAACGATTTCTCATTTACTCGTTAAGCAATCTATTGGAATATTTCGGAATCACAATGATAATTCATTCGCCTTACTTGTAAATTAATAACAAAAAAGGTAGTGACCTTGAAAACCTGTTCAAATTTGACCAAGTTCGAAACGGCCTCTTGTTGAAAACAATGGACGAAATCCTGGACGAAAACGACAACATTTTAAAAATAGTAACATCTTACGATTGGAAATAATCAAAGTGCCGAGAGCACTCAGGTATTTCGTAGGACTGTGACAAAGTCCTGCAGTAACCCTTTCCGTGCAATAGTCGAGTTTCACGTGCGTTTGAGCCATGCTCTTTGAAAGAGGGGCTTGATGCATCTGCAAAAAGTATCGATCTATGTCAGACTGCGCACTCCGCGCAGGCTGACATGGATCGAAAATTTTTGCTAATTGTAAAGAACTATAGATCTACTTCCTCATGATCTACTCGATTGTTGGACAAAATAGTTTTTATAGGTCCATAATTATGTGATGACCTGCTTGTTATCATGCATTAGATCTATGGAGATGCGTTACACCTCCTTCTGCCAGAGCATGGCTCCATTGTAGCTGGTATAGATCGAGAATAAACTGTAAAGTCAGATCTTGTTTCATGCCTCAGACAGATCACTAGTCAAGGAATTAGAATAGTCTCAGCCAATTAGGTGGCTTGTCTTGGAAATAGATACTCTAATAAGCTTTTGTTAAACATTTTCAACACTTTTTAGACCCATATCTTCATACAGATTTTGTTAAAATCGATCCTGTGAAGCCGAAAGATTCTGTATTTTAATTGGGTAATTTCCCTTTGAGTGCTCTAACCTATCACTTAACAAATCTAACATACAATACAATACATAATACAATACAACACAATATTGTTTATAACCATGTTATCAGGCCCACAAGGCAATAATAACGTTTTTTTTTTTTATCCCTTTCATGCTGTGGTAGCGTTATTTTGTTGTCAAGTAATTGGATAAACTTCATGAATATATAGAGAAAATGTACTATAGAATGCGTCATAAAATGCAACTCACACTGAAAGCCAGATCATATTTCTGGCTATCCTTGTAGTTATCTCCCCTGTCGGCGTATAACTGGAATAGATCATGTCGCCTGTGTTCTTCTGCCAGTTTGATTGTCTTGCTTAAATGTTCGATAGCCTGTGGGAGCACAAAATATCATGACGCCCTTCTCTGAGTTTTTATTGGCTTTAGTTGCAGAAGGCGAGTTTAGTTCTTTACTACCCTGTTTTGTTTTGTCTGTACAGAAGGCATTTGTAGATGACAAACTGAATAAGGCTAAAATCATGTAATTTGTTTGTGAAAGGCTAGAAAACATTGTGGTTACCAGCATTTTCTCCTTTTCCCACAATTTTTTTCCAAAGCCACCCTCAGGGTTGTTTGGCTATAATTCGGCATTGTGTTCTAAAGGGTTGAATGAAATAACAATATATAACAACTGAATGACCAATCACACTGTAGGGGAGAGGATTTTCTAATCTTTCGTACTTCTCTAAAAACAGCTTAGAACTTATTTCAACTTCTCTGGAATGTGAATGATCCACTCGTCAATGTTAGTTGTCCTCGAACTAGTGAATTATGAAAATTTGCTTGCCCTGGTAGGGACCATGAAGGACAAGTTTGGGAATAGGAGTTCTTATCAAACTTATAATGAACAACTATTTTGGTCGTATTATAATGATTACTATGATGATGATGACGACGACGACGACGGTGATAAATATGTTGACAATTATAGGGATGATGATGATGATGATGATGAACAGTTTTTGGTGATGTTTGGACATGGTCATTTTTGTTTGCTCTGTTGTTGGTGTTTGGTGGGATTTAAATATACCTACCAGTAAGAACCTGTTTTGTTATCATACGATTGATGCATCATATGATCTTCAAACACCACTAAACATTGTATGCCATTGTTTGTTGTAGTATAGACACTCTGCGGACAAGTTTACATTAACTCTTTCAGCGCAAAATATATAAACTCGACCCATTTTGACGGCTATAAATACAATCCTATGAGTTTCAGAAAGATTTTATCTTATAGGCTTGACTACACAAGCGGATGGTATAGATCCAGGATCAGACTGCACGTTCTGTGCAGTCTGATCTTGATCTATGCCATCCGCAAAAGACCTTGAATTCGCCTATGGCGTGAAAGGGTTAAAAAACATCACCAAACAAACGTTTGGCAGTGTTTGCAAACAAATGCTTGCTAGTGTAGACGGGTCTTGTGGGTTAAACAGACACGTACCTGCAAATATTTTCCTTGTTTGGAAAATACATGAGCTAGAGTCCAGAGTACGTTAATATTGTCCGGTTCGCGCGGCAATATGTTTAGAAGTATAGACTCCGCTCTTTGGAGACTGTTTGTATTCGCCAACACTTTAGCCTGAAAGAAAGACATGGTATGATTTTAACTTATTTCCTCCTTATTTATCTTTCTGAAACATATTTTCAAATGTGAAAAAAATAAGTATTAAACTGGATTGAAAAAAAGAAGAATTTATTCGCAAGGCCCACATCATTCAACCAAAGGCTGCAACATATCCTTAACTCTACGTGACAAAACAATTTTAAACTTGTTCATATTTACAACGTTTGCAAACTACAAAATAAATCTGGCTGTAATGGTGACATTTGTTTTTGAAAGAGTAAAAAAATTGTAGGCAAAGAGGAAAATGCTGGTTACCAGCATTTTTTCCTTGTCCCACAATTAGTTCATAAGCTTGTTTTCAAGGTCGAGATGATATGGCTTGCAACACGCGAAAAGGGGCATTCGGACATTTGCGTAAAGTGTCGTCTCGGATCAGCCTGCGCAGTCCGGGCAGGCTAATCCGAAACGACACATTCCGTTTTTATGTAATTTTCTGTTTTGCACAAGTCTACTGTAGCACAAAAATCTAATGTAGTTGTAAAGTGCCGTCTCGGATTAGCCTGCGCCGACTGCGCACGCTGATCCGATACGACACTTTACGCAAATGTCCGAACGCCCCTTTTCGCGTGTTGCAAGCCATATGACAAAGTGATCACTCAGTTTACTGATACCACCTTGCTAGAGTAATGAATGTAAGCAATGAACGGACGCGTCTGATATTTCATGCCGACCCCCGGTAGCTCAGTCGATGGCGTACAGGACTTGAGAACAGGGTGTCCCTGGTTCGAATCCCCAGCCCGGCGAATTTCTTTCCGAGGATTTATAATAATCATCGTGACAGGATGTATCCTGTCTCACGGTTGATCTTTGTCTCGACGATAGTTATGCGAGAAGCAGCCAGTGGCTTGGGAAGAGTATTGTGCTAAGAATGATGAAAGAAGCGCCAGGAAAGCATGGATAGGTGCACTGGCCGCCGCGACATAACTGAAGAAATGCTAAAAACGGCGTTGAACACCATGCAATCATTCAGTCAATTAATCAATCAAGTATTTAGATCTGTATATTCAGAGTTGAAGCATTCCATCTAAAATCTTGATCTTTGAACAGGCTTTTCTCACTTACAAGCGTAAAAGGTTACATACACCAATGGAGGCAAGACAGTAATTGCAACACTTTATATTATTATGTTGTTACATAGGAACGTGGATTATTCTCAACAGGGATCGTATATGGCTTGCAACATGCGAAAAGGGGCATTCGGACATTTGCGTAAAGTGTCGTCTCGGATCAGCCTGCGCAGTCCGCGCAGGCTAATCCGAGACGGCACTTTACGACTACATTAGATTTTGTGATACAGTAGACTTGCACAAAACAGAAAATTACATAAAAACGGAAAGTGTCGTTTCGGATTAGCCTGCGCGGACTGCGCAGGCTGATCCGAGACGACACTTTACGCAAATGTCCGAATGCCCCTTTTCGCGTGTTGCAAGCCATATATGAAGCATTCTCTGGTAAAAAAGGGGTTTCACACATTTGCATGATACATCACAGTGATCACATACTCATAAATCCATAAATCCTATTCTGTTAAAAGGCCAACCGAATCTTGAAATAGATTGGTCCTTAGACAAGCAGAAAATTTACCAGAAAAAAAAAATTTCGACTTTTTGCAGATGCATTAAACCCCCTTTTTACATAGCATGGCTCATATATACTCAGTTCCATAAATAAGTGTCCACTTAATTTTCTTTTATTTCTCGTCGCATGTTTTACTGAAGACCAACAAATTTGGTATCATACTTTAGTTCCGAGTCTGTAGAAAATGCCAGGCTAATCAGATTTTGACTAACAGAAAGTTTAAGTTAGGTTTTTGCAGTTTAAATGAAGGTGGTACTAAAATCAAAGTTGCAAAAGTACTCAAAGACTAAGGTAACATTAAAGTTAGGTTTTTCTTAAAGTTCTTGTAATTTTGCAATCAATATCTTGTATGGCCACCTCTGCTTTCAATACAGGCAATTATTCGACGTCGCATAGACCTTACATAACGTAAAATCATTGCATCAGAAATGTTATTCCATTCCTGAACGAGAGCGGTGGCCAAAACCTAACTTTAATGTTTCCTTAGTCTTTGAGTACTTTTGCAACTTTGATTTTAGTACCACCTTCATTTAAACTGCAAAAACCTAACTTAAACTTTCTGTTAGTCAAAATCTGATTAGCCTGGCATTTTCTACAGACTCGGAACTAAAGTATGATACCAAATTTGTTGGTCTTCAGTAAAACATGCGACGAGAAATAAAAGAAAATTAAGTGCACACTTATTTATGGAACTGAGTATAGATTGTGTATATACTATACCTGGCCTGAAGAAGTTGTGGTTATATTCAATGCTAGATGATATGTTAATTTGCAAAACGCGAAATAAACAGGTAGAATGGTCCATAAATTAGAAGCCTTTGATGTAGAAAAACCTGGCGGCAAAAGCGTGAGAAAAAGAAAGAAAGACAAGGAGACTTAGATACATGTACTCTGATATAAAGCAACTTACGTGTCTTAGCATTGTTTCGGTTGAGTTAGGGAAAGTTCGGCTCATTTCGTCGAAGAGCCCGACTGACTCGTCCGTTCTTCCGGAAAGGTAATACAAGATAGCAAGCTGTTCAAAAGCAAGGGGATCTTTTTGTACTGTTATGGCTCTGATAGAGAAAAAATTGAGATAACACGATTAAATACAAAAATTCAAATAATTTAGCTCAAATCATCTACTCCTACCGACAAGAACCAACTCGCCAATTTGTCCATACGTCCGTCTGTCTGTCCGTCCATCCGTCCGCCCATCCATCCATCAATCCATCCATCCATCCGTCCGTCCGTCCGTCCGTCCGTCCGTCCATCCATCCGTCCGTGAATCCATCCATCCATCCATCCCACCTCCCTCCCTCCCTCACTCTCTCCCTCCCTCCATCCATCTATGAGTCGTCCAAACTCGAGATTGTGTGGTAACGGCTTAAACATCAAACTATGAGATGCTCTAACGGTAACATTATTAGCTGTACGGTCAGGTGAAAGGGGACTTGGAAACTTGTTCACGGCTGTCGCAAATCATGTCGCTCCGAGCCGAAGGCAAAGTTTTTCCATTCCAACGTGAATTCAGCGAAATTTCGCTCTTTTGTGGTCGCATGAATTGAGCACTCTGACGAAATCGAAATTCCCTTTAGAGAGCCCTAATTTAACGTCATTGAAACCTTGGTAAAACGTGAAGTTTGGTGCATAAACTTGATGATGTCTCTGCGATAGACATTCGACATGTTTTTATTTAAACATGGATTTAAACACTTTCAAGGTAAGTAAAGTTCTATGCATTTAAATGATTTGTTAGCAAAAGTAAACAACCATTAGTTGCCTCAAACGACCATTAACTTATTTTTTTTACTTTACAATGTATGAGTTTCGACACTTCACAGTTTCTTACGTTACAAAGGGATGGCTCGTTTTAACCACGAGTATTGTTTTAGAATGACAACAAACGATAATATATGTAACTATATTCATTCATTTTCAAAAATAATCCATTCTCTCCGCTTAAATGACAACCATCAAGGCAAACTGGTAATAATATGGTGCAGTCTAGTCAGTACATGTATTTGTTTTGCGATCGACGCCACCTTTTGGATGTTATGTTGAAATTGTAGTTATGTACATAGAGGGCTCCCGAAAGGGAAACTACTTCTCCCTGGATTTTTGCCACTGTACATGACTTTATGTTACGGCATGTTATCCAATTAGAATGTGAGATATTTCTTTGCAGTATAATAAAACAGTCTCTTACTGTTTAAGAAGTGTTTCCGCCTGTTCGATATTCCCAAGCTTCCTGTATTCTGAGGCTGCATTGACCAAGGGTGTGGTGCGTGACATGTCCAACTGATAAGCCCTCTGATAGTGTTTGGCTGCCTCAGCATGTTTTCCTGTGTAAAAATAAGTTCTGTATGTTTTTTCCTATGTGAAAATAAGACTCGTGTGTTTTTCGAAGTGAAAATAAGATCGGCGTGTTTTCTTACGTGAAAATAACGTTCGCAAATTTTTTTATGTAAAAATAAGACCAGTTTATCTTTCAATATGAAAATCCATGTGTTTTCCTATATGGAAATAAGATCTGTATCTTTTCCTATGTAAAAATCAAAGTCTGTGAGTTTTCTTATGTGAAAATAAGAAATAAGATCTGCGTCATGTAATCTATAGTTATCCGTCGAAAGTCTGAAGGAGGTAGATCTAATAATTTGAAAATGGCACTGAAATAACATGGTCGCTTAAATACCTAACTTGCTGAACAGCCCGCCATAGCTGACATGTGCTTCCAAATAGTCAGGATTTTTATCAAAAACAGCCTTGAGTAACGCTTCGGCGCCTGTGTAGTTTCCGGTTTCTATGTAGCACGTGGCCAGTGACGTCAGAGCATCCGGATTTTCGTCGTCAAAAGTCAGAGCTACTCGTAGATAGCGAAGGCCCTCATCGTGGTCACCACGCTTACTGTATACCAAGCAAATATTTTTAAAAGCGAATGAATCTCTTGATTTTCAAAATTGAAATCTCGAAATAGATGAAACACAAAGGTAAGAAAGTGATAAATTTTCTCCCGAGATAAATTTGTATCAGACGACATCAAAAATCACCCTTTTGCAATACTGATGATCTACATGAACTGGTGCTTGGTACAGGAATGCTAGTTAAATGAATGAGCCATGTTCTAGCAAAATGAGGCTCAATGCATCTCTATATGCGTGATGCAATAAACCAAGCAAGTCATTATATTACTATAGATCCATAAAATCCATTTTGTCTAGCAAGCGGCAAAATCATGCAGTGCAATGGTCCTTAGACATGCAGGAAATTGACCAATAACTAAAAGTTTCGACCCATGTCAGCCTGCTCGGACTGCGTCAGCTGACATGGGTCAATGCTTTTTGCAGATGCATCAAGTACCCCTTCCACAGAGCATGGCTCATGTATATCAGTGCATGCAATCTAACTGAGGTCAGACTGACATTCGATGGCAGTCAAAGTAAAAGGGCAAACTTTCGAATATATCATTATATATGTGTATTAAGGTTAAACGGATCGATAAGTTTTTTTCTGTGATGCTTTGAAGTTTGAGTTCCTCCAATGGTGAGTATTTCTCAAAGCCCTACCTCAGGAAGTCATGCACTAGAGTGAGACCATCACCGGAAGTCCTTGCACTATAGCGAGACCTCGGCCTACTATGGTAAATATAGAATTTAGGACGGGAATCTCAATGTGGATCAAGACTTCCTGTAGTAAGGTATGGCTCTAGAACAAGCATTTCCTCTTGAGAATACTCTCACGGTGGATCTAGACTTACACAAAAGTATCGCCTGCCAGAAAATTTCACGGCAGCAATACTTCCAGCGTTTAACAGCATAACAACGAATCAGAGTGCGTAGATCGTCTAAATAAGACTTTTTCCCCCTATCTGCAACTGTCTCTTATTAGCACTGCAATCGATTGTCCAACTTTTTTCAACAAGAATGAAATGTCCTCGTTAATCACAGGTACAAACCACCCGTTTCCAAATATATATCTCTAATAATCCGGATAACGATTGAAATTATCTGCAGTAATTTACAATTAATAATAACCATTAGCGGTATTAAAAAACAACAGTGCAGGAAGTTCAGACTTACAAGTATAAGTTTCCGAGATTTATATGAGCGCCTTGATGTTTGGGTACCAGCTGTATTGTCTTCAGAAAATGGTTCTCAGCTTCAAAGCTTCCTTTTAGAAGAGTCCCAAGATTGTTATGAGCTTGGGCATAGTTATCATCCAGCCTGTGATAATATGGAATTATTCATAAAAGTATGACAGTAAATTTAATATGAGCCATGCTCTGTGAAAAGGGGGTTTAATGCATCTGCAAAAAGCATCGACCCATGCCAGCCTGCACAATCCGCGCAGGCTGACATGGGCCAAAACTTTTTGCTATCATTAAATTTTCTGCATGTGAAAGGATAACTCTACCTCATGATTCAGTTGGTTTTTGGACAACAATGGATTTTTTGAATCCATAATATTGTGATTTGCTTGGTACATTGCATCTTGGAAATGCATTAGATCTCCTTTTGCCAGAGCATGGTTCATGTGAAAGATGTATAAAGAATATATTTCTATTTTAGTATCTTGTAAATAAGCGCAGTGGCTAAAATGACGTCTACACGTTTCTGGCCAGTTGGGTCGGTAAATGAAACCGTGATTGTGATGGATATTCTGACGGAAAGAACTAAATTAAGTTTGTATCAGAAAAAAAAAATCTACTTGTAACTGAGTTTTCTGTGTAATAAGTGTGGGTCAGACACTAGCTGACTTATAAATTGAATAAAAACAAATTTCAAATTAGAAATCTCTCAAAAGAACAAACGGCGTTATCTATCTAGAGTGACTGCAAAATTAAAATTTAAGCTCTTTTTTGCGGCTCAAAATGAAAGACAATAGTAAATATTAACCTCGACAGTAAATGCCTCTTTTTCCAACGCTTGTAAATGAGTGTCATAAATGTGCATGCAAATAGGCCAGCAGGGTTCCGATGAATAAACATACGAACATTTTTGACCAATCACAAATTACCATCTATTCATTCGATTTTATTATAAAAAGGAGTAGGTCAAAAGCCAGCGCATTCAGCTGCGCCGAAAAAAGTGAATATCTACGTTTTGTGAAACTTTCTTGATTTGTTAATACATACCTCAACGTTTCTCTATAATGTTCTATTGCGCCAGAGGTCTGACCAGCATCCTTGAGATAGTTAGCATAGTTGTAGTGGGCTTTGGCATTATGTGGTAACGTTTGTACGCCGGATCTGCAGGTATATAGTACATATGAGTCAGGCTCTGTGAAAAAAGAGGGTTTAATGCATCTGCAAAAAGTATCGACCCAGATCAGCCTGAGCAGTCCGAGCAGGCTGACCTGGATCGAAACTTTTTGCTTTTGGTTAATTTTCTGCATGGCCAAGGACCGTTCTACTTCTTGATTCAGTTTGTTGCTTGACTTAATAGACTTTGTAGATCAATAATTATATGATGACTTGCTTGGTTTAATTCATCACAGATATGCATTAAAGTCCCTTTTGCCGCAGCATAGCCAAATTTTTCCTTTTCGCTGTGTGCAGTGTTGATTTTGTTTTAATCTTTTCTATGCATTTAATCGCTCCCAAAGAACCCTAGCGTAGGATTTATGCCTTTCTCACCCAGCTGACCACTGTTTCGACTTTGTTTATGTAGAAAAGCAGTCAGTAGCTCGAAACGACCGATACAATATATAGCACTGATTGGCGTAACATCGAACAATCATGAATAGTGGCACTGTCGGCCGTCATATAAGTAAAATAAAGCTAGAATGAAGCCAGCCACTAACCCAACAAGCAAAACAAAGAAAAGCAAAGAAATACGTTACCTGAAGATTGTCTCCCTTGATTCCCAAACTTTGTTACGACACCAAGTTTTGGCGGCAAACATGAGGAGCAAAGTGACGAAAACAGCTAAAAGTGGCTTCTCGTATCTTCTCCAGTGTGAAGACAGCCTCTCAAAACCGCTCGCAACACAAATACAAAATCCCAGACTGAAAATGAAAATGATAGACTTATTACCTCTAAATCAAACCACAAAATTGTGGACTCGTTTATGTTTGAAGATATCATGGCCAACTTTTCTTTTAGTTTTACAATACGTGTACTTTTTTTCTGCTAGCGACTGAGACTTTGACAAATTGCACTGTGACACATTTACAGACTCATAATGGTATCTTTTATTTTAAATGATATGAATTAAATTTGTCTTCAATTCGACACCTACCCCAATCTGACGCAAATGTTTACATGTGGCAGCTAGTTGACCGTTTTGAATCAAAATCCTAAGTTTTTTTGTTTTACCAGGTTTGGTACCAGTTGTTATCACTATTGCCTTTTTCTAGGGTCATCTCTTGAAGAGATGTAAGACGGTTTTCGCTAATTGACAATGAGGTTGCCGGTATGAACCCCGCCCATCAGCTATGACAACTGACATCTAAAGTCGGGCTGTGTGGAGAAGCACATATCTTCATTAGCATAACATTGGAAACACTGTTTCCCGACTTTGTTTGACTTTAAGAAATTCGTACACGAATTAAATGACTCAGGGAAATATGGAACATTACAACAGTCTGTGTGTTCGGATCATGTTGCATGTGTAAAGAGGTTGGTATCGGATGGGAGCGCAGACTGTTGTAATGTTCCTTTCATTTTATACCTTCCATTATATCTGTAAACAAACATCACAAAATCAATCATAAAAACCCAAAAATCAGAGAACTACATTATGCGGTACATATAAAAATTTACAGTATTTATGAATGGCGGATGAATATGTCTATGACGGTAAATCTGCACAGATCAGTCTATGTTGTTAAAAATGGCAGTTGCTTATCTTCCGGTCGTTACAAAATTACAAGGTACATGACTGATTCAGAAAAATTTCCTAGTCAGTTGTATTTGTGATTTAGATAACGTCTGTATTTTACTCAGATCATTTATAGGTATATAATAAGAAGGAAATACAAACCTAGGTATATATAGAATTCTTTCGGCAATGACAAAACCAACTCGGAAGAAAATGTTGGAAGCAGGAATGAACGGAACTACAGTGAAGACTAGAAACAGATAGGCCACATTGTTCTTCTCCGATCTTGTGTTATCCTGAAAATATAGTCATTTAACTCTTTACTACAGAATCCCGAGTTTTAACGACCCTCAGGAAAAATGCTTTTGAAAACATTGTGGGAAAAGGAGAAAATGCTGGTAACCAGCATTTTCTCCTTTTTCCACTATGTTTTCTACCCACTCACAGACAAAATCTATTATTTGAGGCATATTTAATTTGTCGTCTGCAAATGCTTTCAATTTGGACACGTGTGAAATGTTCAACGGTCAAACGACAAAATTTTACACTGGTCGAAATTGAAAAAAATTGCAGACGGTAGTTTAAAGGTGGCCCAAATGACGAAATTTTGTCCTTGAAAGGGTAGAAACATTGTGGAAAAAGGAGAAAATGCTGTTTATCAGCATTTTCTCCTTTTCTCGCAATGTTTTCAAAAGCTTTCTTCCGTAGGATCGTTAACGGCCGGGACTGTGTGTTGAGCGGTTAATGTATCCTTCGACCTGTTTTTTATAAAATTCTTTTTTTTTAAATGAAACTCGAAACTGCTGATTCCCGTAATTAATTTAAGAAACTCGGGATCAAAGCGCTGACAGCAATGAAAGCGTTGACAGTACTGAAAAAATGAAGATTTTTGTCAGGTAAATCACAATCAATATTAATCTTAAAGTACAGCTCCAAAAGTGTATTGTCATTTGGCATGCGTGGATCACTGCACACTACCATTATTTACAATATGAATATAGAAAATGAAAACATCCTTTTGCTGTGAACACATCTCAAATAAACGGCTAAATGTGATATTTTTACAGAAGATCCCAACAGTTGTACTAATTTCTAGATGATGGACCACTTGTAAAAAAATATATTCCAGGTGGATTCATAGAACTATGTACCGAAATAAGATGAAATTCATCCTCGATATCAGCCGGACTACATCAGAACTGACTTCATATTGGCCTTATAAATCCTTAACCTGCTAATTAAGTGGAATAAACATTCAATTCTATAGCAAAAACCCAAAGTTTGCCATTTCAAAGTAATTTTAGGGGGAAAAAACCCTCTTATCAGGAAGTGTAGATCCAATATTAGACTGCACGTTCTGTAGATCTTGATCTACACTGTCCGCAAAAGTTCGTTGTGTCGGGCTTAGCTGCCTAGGGATCAGAATTCTGTAGCTTACCTTGATGTGCAGTAACGACATACACACAAATACGGTAAAAACGAGAGTGAATGTCGCTGTTGCTTGGTTACGGGGATCAAACACCGACTCTATCAAAGGTATACTTCCGGTTTGCCAGTCGTAGCTAAGCGATATCGGGGCCATCAGTAACCACACATTGTAACTCCAGATGTAGGCAAAGGTCATCCATCTTATAATGGTAATAATAATAATTAAAAAAAAAAAAAAAAAAGAAATACATATATATATAATAATAATGATAATAATAACAACAACAAATAGAGCATAATTTCATCTATTTTCAATGCAGGGCCTTGGTTTAGGTTTTCTGGATTTGTTTCAATGTTTTGAACATGACGTAATAGGTCTCTAGAAGCTGAACTGTGTTCTTCTAGTGTAATTGATAGTCTTTTAAAGGTGTAACTATGAGAGAGAATTGAGATTACGTAAATATGTGAGCCATGCTCTGGCAGAAAGGGGGCTTAATGCTCCGCCGTAATGCATTGTAACATACGAGTCATCACATAACTATGGAAACATAAAATCTATTTAGTCTAACGATCAACTGGATCTGAAGGTAAAACGGTCCTTTGACATGCAAAATAGTTGCAAAAAGTTTTGATCCATGTCAGCCTGCACTAACTGCACAGGCTGGCATGAGTCGATACTTTTTGTAGATGCATTAAGCCCCCTGTCATAAGGTCATATGTATATTTACAGGTAGTTAACATAAAGTCATTAAAGCCATGATTCCAATTCCTTGGTCCTATGTGTATTAGAAAGATAGGAGCTTAACTAATTCATTGTCCATGAAATAACATACCGGGTAACCGGTGACTTATGAAAAGATGCCGGATTATCCTGGACTATAAAAGGTGGCAGTTCACCGTTCATTATCCACCATCGAAACAGTAGCATTAGTATGATCTACAAAAAAAAACTGTTTGTGAAACAGATATACTCAACATAAAGGTTTAACTAATAGTTTAATGAGCCGTGCTCTGGGAAAAAGAGATTCAATACGTCTTCGAAATGTATTAGTCCAAACAAGTCATAACACAATTATGGATCCCTAAATTCCATTTTGTTTAACATCTGACTGAATCATGAGGTAAAGGTCCTTGGAAACACAGAAATTTTACAAGAAATAAAACGTTTCTACCTATGTCAGCCTGTCAGCCTGTCCGGACTGCGTTTGCTGACATTGATAGATACTTTTTGCAGATGCATTAAACCCCCTATGCACAGAGCATGCATCAAATGTAATGTTGAATCAATGAAACAAGTGGAAATCTATTCAAAATTGTCTGCTGTTAAATGAAAAAGTCGCTAGCAGATGTTAACGTGTTACCTGGACGATGCATACGTTATAAATAAGTGGAACAACAAATAAGTGGCACAAACACAACTATTTACTTACTGATGTAGTTACTATTTCCTGGACGATGTATACGTTACATATAAGTGGAATGACGTGAACTATTTACTTACTGATATACAATGTAGTTATTATTACTTTAAAGGTGTAAATATTTCAAAATAAAGGGAACAAAATTAATTATTTACTTACTGAGATAATTATTATCAAGTTGACGGTGTGTACTTACCGATACTGTTATTATTACCTGAACGGTGTATACGTTTTACAAAAGTGGAACAAAGTGATCTATTTACCTACTGATATAGTTTTTGTGGTATTTGTCGAAGACAATACCACTATGACTTCAATATTGAATTTTGAAGACCATGTATCGTATTTTGTGCAAAGCCGAAGGAAATAAACCTAATTAAACTCAATTTTTCTCAGACAAATGAGTTTTTCGGTAGCACTCAGATATGTAATTGGAAATGGCATGTTAAAATATACTAGGTGAGGCCATCGATCGTGGAAATACTAATTCTTGATTGAAAATAGCTTCACTCGCTCATAGCCTTCTATTGGCGCAATGATATACAAAATTTTCTACTGATCGCTTGGTCCTGGGCTTTTTCGTTCCAAAACCAGTTCGTCCCAAGGCTTGTTCGTCCCATGATTGCGCGCTACTCCATTCGATCGGACATGAATATTTATAGATCGAAATAATTGATTGTAATGTTGAGAATTAAATGTTAACGGCCAAATATATTTCAAAATCATAGTTTTCAGGTACAAACTTAATTTTATTCGATATATTCACATGGTTTCTATCTCTATCCCTATCCATCATGCATCCTACTGTCAAGGGACGTTACTCCTGACTCCTCCAAAGGATCAAAGGGAGACCACCAATACAAAAATAATCCTAGCTTTGTCATGCGTACTCTCCCTTCAACGAAAAAAGTATTCATTTGCTTGGTAGGTTGACTTTCAAGCCAATATGTGAATATTTCTCCTTTTCTTTCAAATTATTTATTACCTGGACGGTGTATATATTACGTATAACGGGAACAAACTGAACTATTTACTTACTGATATAGTTATTATAATCTGGACGGTGTATATATTACAAATAAGCGGAACAAAGTGAACTATTTACTTACTGATATAGTTATTATACACATTCTTTCCAATAGAGGTCTGCAGTCGACCGATACCCTCCTTGTGTTCCATACCCTACAATTTAAAATCAGGCGTATACATGCAAAAAGTTAAATGATTTTCTTATGTCTTTTTTCGTCTCTAGTACCAGGGTGTACAGGGTCTCCGCTGGATTCGGAAAATTAAATTTGATACTATTTATGCACAAAGATAGTCCTCATCAAAAATTTTGAATTCCTTTACGTGTTCGATAAATTGAACCTGGTTAGAATAATCTTTGTCTGTCATGAAAATTTTAGTCGATGGTATAATTGCTCCATTGTCTTAAAACAGAAGGTAATGCATTCTGTTATGTATCTGATTAAAGCATATGGAAAGATTGGCAACTATTAGCTACCATTAATGAATCGGGTGTTGCCAGGGGTCTATCGGACTGTTAAGGGAGATACAACAAGTTCTAGTTTAACGTGTACATTCGTATGTAAAACCCAGATCCTCGACTAGAAGAACATGTAGGCAAGATACTGTAAAAAGGTGCTGTACTGTCAAATTCCATCAACATTACAATGACAAAATTGTCAAATGGGATGCTTAATACACCCATCTACCAACCAGGGGAAAAATCATAAAAAAAAGAAGATTCCATGCGGCGAGTAAAACCATGCATGCAAATTTCGGAAAATCTTTTACGATGTACATTTTACTGTATAATGTTTCATTTATTTTCTGAAAAGTTGTACCTTGATATTTCCTTTTTACATATCACGCCCACGTCATAGAGGGCGCTCACACCAAGAACAGTAACTCCGTTTTCTTTGCACAACATGGCGACGGCGGCCAGAAAAATAGATACCATGAACAGAACTCGACCAGATACAGCTGTGGGTCCATGTTTTGGTGAACTCAGGGATCTGTGGGTGTTAACAGAGGAAAAGTGATTATTTCCTGCATCAATCTATCATGGAATCAATACAAAAGTGGAAAATCTGTGCGAATAATTTAAAATAATCGAGAACATTTAGATTCTTAGAAAATCAAAACTATACTACACCTTTAGCCCTAGAAATAAACTCTTGTGTAGCTAAAATACTTTTCATTTCCGATTTCTTTGATTCATAGGCTTAAGATCAGGCTGCACAGACTTTGTACTCTGATCTTGAAGCTACACTGTCAGTTATTTTGTAACATTTTTTGCCAAAACAAACTTAAAAAAACAGCACCATTTCGGCTGTTTTTCCTAGTTCTTGTTATCACCAGTCCGTTAGAGTTATCTCTCTTGGAGCTCTCTTGTGTATATACGGTAAGAAAATGAAAAGTCTCGCGAGACAGGGCGATGTTATCGGAACATACACTTGGAAAAATCGTTAACTAACCCATAACGGGATAAGGTAAAGAGAAATAAAAGCTTTAATATACTTAAAAGACACTGCGTCGCAATGAAATGTGCCTCCGTAAGTACAGATGGCTGCGTTTGATCGTACTCTATATATGATTACATTGAATTTTGTTTACGCAATGTCCCGGTATTGGGTCTAAACGCGCCTTTAAATTGAAGAGTTGCACTAATGGAAACGAGAAGTATTGAAAAGGTCAATTTCACTAATTCAGCAATCATGGGCTTAATCTTTGATAGAATTTCTCATGGAAATACTTAGATCCCTAATCAGTTTAACTCTTTCAGGGCCAAATATATAAACTCGATCTTTTTCGATGCCTGAAAATAGAATCCACTGAGACTCAGAAGGATTTTTGTCTCGTAGGCTTGACTAAACAAGCGGATGGAATAGATCCAAGATCAGACTGCACGTTCTGTGCAGTCTGAGCTTGATCTATGCCGTCCACAAAAGTCCATGTTTTCGCCTATGGCGTCGAAAGGGTTTAACCATTTGCCAAACGACAAGATTTAAGACTGGTTCAAACTGAAAGCATTTGCAGACGACAAATTAAATATTTGCTGAAATAATGAATTTTGTTGATTATTTTGTCAAATCTTTGATAGGAAAAGATACATTGTGGGAATAGGAGAAAATGCGACCAGCACATTTTCTCCTTTCCCCACAATGTTATCAAAATGCACCCGAGGCTTCTTCCTCAGGATCGCTAAAACACGGGATCGTTTGGTAAAGGGTTAACTGGTCGAAAATTTCGAGTACAAGGTACCAGATAAGCTAGATATATCAAGGGCGATAATTGCTGATCAACAACATGACGTGCACCAGGGTTACCTTGTATGATTTTACATTGATCATGATGGGTTCATGTACGTGGTATTTTTGTAAATAACTTACGTGGTATATGTTATGAAAGATAGGAGGAAAAACACTGCAGCAAGTAACTCAGCTCTACCAACGATTCCGGTGACCTGTGGAAAGAATTCAAGAAACTTTCACAATCTGCATTTTGAAATGCACTCGCATCGTAATCTGGAGCGGAAAATCAGGAAAAGAAAGGGGTGGGGTTGGGCAGGGACAAACATGTGGCTATTGAATAAATTGAGAAATAGATAAATGACGTAGGAGATAGAGAATGACAGAAACAAAAAAAGGAACTCAAAGAAGGGAGAAACTAAGGGATTGGTAGACAGAAAGACAGAAAGGCAGACACGGAGAGAGAGAGAGAGAGAGAGGAATGGATGGAGGGACGGACGGGCGATAAGCGGACGCTAGGACGTACAGAGAGTGGGACGGACAGATAGATAAACAGACAGATCAATAGAGAGACAGAGAAACGGACAGAGAAACAGATAGGGAGACAGACAGACGGACGGACAGACAGACAGCCAGCCAGCCAGCCAGAGGGGTAGACAGATAGAGAGTAGCATCCCTCCACAACACAGTTCGAAAAACTCCTTTGAAGGATCCCTAATGGTAATAACATTCATTTTACATTTAATTAGATTCTTTTTTTTATTCTCAGAGCGCCCAGTGAGCGTCCATACGAGTATCAACTCTGTATCTTTTTCAATACAAGAAGCCTTAACTCTTAAACCTTATCTTGCTCAAAAAGTATAATGAATTTTTTGAGCCGATGGTAAAAACCCAAATTTTGCCATTTCGAAGGTATTTCTTTTGGGAACAATATTTCCTTATTGGACAGTGTAGGTCAAAGATCAGACTGCACGTTCTGTGCAGTCTGATCTTGATCTACACTGTCCGCAAAAGGTCAGTGAGTCGCGCTTAGCAGTCTAAGGGTTAACCAGACGGCAAAAATATACACTTGTCAAAATTGAAAGCATTTGCAGACGACAATTTAATTGTGGCTCAAAGGATTGAAAACGTCTTTATTAGGTTAGAAAACATTGTGGAAAAAGTAGAAATGCTGGTTTCCAGCATTTTCTCATTTTCCCACAATGTTTTCAAAAGGCCTCTTCGTCGTAAAAATGGGCATTGTGTGGTAGATGGTTAAATGTCAATCAATCATCTAGTCAAAAGGAGGTTTGGGTCGCCACATGAAATCTTTTCAGGAGATCTATGTACATTCATCACTAGCAATAAATGCACAACATACGACGATAGAAATCGTCCTTGTAAGGTTAGTGGGAAAAAAACACCAAAAATTAAGGTATGTTACGAGAATGCTCTTATAAACATTTTAGCAAAAGAAGATATTGATCCTATAGAGCAGTTTCTCCTTTTGCAACGATGTTTTTAAAAACGGCCTGTTGCTAAAGTCATAAATGTTGTCTGAAGGAAGTGGTGGATTTATACTTTAGACTGAATTTTAACCATCCTAGCGGAGACGTCTTTTGAAAATATTGAGGGAAAAGGAGAAAATGCTCGTAACCAGCTATTTCTCATTTTCCAACAAGTGTTTTATTTCCTTCCAAAGGCAAATTCCAGTTTTTGAGATACGTTTAATTTAATATTTCGTTTGCAAATGCTTTCATTTTGGATCAATCTCAAATTTTGTCGTTTGGTGAGGATTTAATCCTATACCACACAATCTCGACTTTTGACAAGGCTGGGAAACAAGGTTTTGTAAACATTGTCGGAAAAGGAGATAATGCTGGTAAACAGCATTTTTTCCTTTTTCCCGCATTGTTTTCTACCCTTCCAATGTTATCTTTCATGTTTTGAGCTATATTTAAATTGTCGTCTGCAAATGCTTTCAGTTTGACATAGCTAAAATTTCGTCGTCTGGTAAAGAGTTTAAATACACAATTTTGGACTGGTTCAAATTGAAAGCAGATGCAGACGACAAACAAAATGTTGCACAAATAAAAAAATCTTTGTAAAGACAGAAAATATTGTGGGAAAAGGAAAAAAAAAAAAAAATGCTAGTTACCAGCTTTTTCTTTTTTCCCGCACTGTTTTTTGAAAGCCTTCTTCTTCAGAGTCGTTAAAACAAAGATTTGTGTGGTAAAGGATCAAACTGTTAGCCAGACGACAAAAATAAAATCTCGATTAGCAGGCGACAAAGTTGTGCAGTTTTCCAAACTGAAAGTATCTGCAGACGACACGCGAAAGTTTATTAAAATGACAGGATTTGAGTATTGCAGGTGTATAGAACATGGTATCCAGCATTGTAACCTTATCCCACAATGGTTTCTATACTTCAAGCCAAATCCGAGCATTTCAATAACATCTTAGGTGTCGTCTGTTGATTGATTGTATGGTATTTGACGACCTTTCAAACATTATTTCAGTTATATCGCAGCGGCCAGTGCACCAATTCATGCTTTCCGACAGTTTTTCTTACCAGTACTTCGCACAATACTCGTTCCCAGCCACTTGCTGCTTTTTCCCACATAACCATCGTCGAAACAATGATCAGCGGTAAGAGAGAAATGAATTCTGTCGCAATGACTATCATCAATCCTTGGAAAGAAATTGGCTGAGCCGGGAACTTTATATAATTTAATCAAGTTTTTACCAAACGCCAATATTTTAGACTTGTCCAAATAGGTAGAAACAATTTCCAGACGGCATATTAATGTACCTGAAACAGTAAAGCTTAATTTTGGAAGGGTGGAAAACATTGTGAGAAAAGGAGAAAATGCTGGTAAACAGCATTTTCTCCTTTTCCCACACTGTTTTCAAAAGGCTTCTTCATCAGAAACGTTAAAGCTCGGGATTGTGAGGAAAAGTGTTAATTTAAATTCGGTAAACGTTCTACCCCAATGAAAGTAAACGTAAATAACTAGTTTAAAAATTTTCGAGAGCAATGAATGGTATTAAAATTTTATTTTCTCGATGTATTCAAAACTTCGGATTATGTATTTTTCTTTCAAATTCTATCTATATTAAGGCATTAGAAACTTTATTCATGAGAACTGAAGGATAAAATTATATGCATATCAAAATCAACGGGCTCAGCGTAAATAAATGAACACGAAAGAGGATGAAGTTATTTTGCTTTGCAAACAAGTATAAAAAATTCGCTGTATAATCTACTCCTCATCCCTCTCTCACTTCTCCGCCTCTCTCTCTCTCTCTCTCTGTGTCTCCCTCCTACCCCCTCTGTCTAGCCCGCCTGTCTATCTGTCTGGATTTCGTGTGGTCCTGTGTCACACGACAAGGTTTTAGACCTGTCCCAAAGGATATGCTGAAACTAAATTAAATGTGGCTACAATTGTGAAAATTGCGTCTGGTAGCGTAGAAAACGTTGTGGGGAAAAGGAGAAAATTCTTGTTTTCATTATTTTCTCGTCTTCCCATAATGTTTTTCAAATGGGCTCTCTCTTTCTCAAGAATTCGTAACTGTTTGGCAAAGGGTTACGTGGGTACATGTAAAGAAGGGGGGGGGGGAAAAGAGTCAACATCAAAGTTTAGTCTGTTGCTTGAGGCTTTCAAATAGTAATTGCTTTAAGTTTAGTCTGTTGCTTGAGGCTTTCAAATAGTAATTGCTTTATCATTCTGTAATTCAGAAAGGTCAGCGTAACCGTTGTATTTGTATAGAGCCATGTCAGAAGTATCGTTATATGCTTATTTTTTTTTGAACATCGTCACAAAAGGAGAAAATCATTACCCCCCCCCCCCCCAAAAAAAAAAAACCCAATATCTGCAGTAATGAAGGCAACTCTTTTACTTCAGCCTGTTCAATACAATTCCATGTTTATAGATCAGCCTAGTGGAGAAGGCTTTCATCGTTTCGGAGATAAATCTCGTCACCTAGAAACACACAACATAACGAGTGTAAATGCTTTCAAAAAACATTTGGTGCGTCAAAAATTTTGTCGTAATGTAAGCGTAGATCATTGAACCAGAATCGTGTTTTTGGTATCGACATAATTATGTTTGAACCAAGCTCTGGGAAAAGGGTGTTTAATGCATCTTCGTGATGCTTTTATGCCGAGTAAATCATCATATAATTATAGATACATAAAATCCATTGTGTCTAACAACCAGCTGGATCCTGAGGTAAACTGGTTCTTGGATACGTCAAAAAAACTATAGCAAAAGTTTCGTAATGGGTAATAATTTTTGCAGATGCATTAAATGGTTTTTCACAGAGCATAGCACATTTGTAATTAAAAAAAAAAACAGTGTGACAAATGAGAAATTAATTAGAATCAGCGATTTTTCTTCAGTCATACTGTTTGCTCATCAGTGTGTATATCACTGTTTAATCATTTTCCTTAACATTTATTTTTTCTCTATACATCTTTATCGAGTACTTTGGAAAGATAGAGTCATACAGCGCCGTAAGCACTGCCAAGGGCCTTTGTGAACTGTTTAGATCAAAATCAGACTTGATCTATACATTCAGCTTGTAAAGTCAAGCTTTAAAGAATTTTTTTTTGATTTTAGTGGATGGTACTATAAGGCGTCGAAAGGATGTCTATAGATATTCGGTGCTTTACCAGAACAGAAAACTTTAGACTGGTCCAAATTGGAAGTATTTACAGATAAAGAAAAAAGAAAATAAAGTGTAGCATAAAATTAATGATGAAATTTGTTGACGAAAGGGTAGAAAACATCGTTGGAAAAGGAGAAAATGCTGGTTACCAGCACTTTCTCCTTTTCCCACGATGTTTTCAAAGGACTTCTTCAGGGTCGCTAAAACTCAGAATTGTGAGAAAAAAAGGTTAAAGAGGTTTGAAAAATTCAAAGTATGTAAAAGGGTAGGTGCAGAGTATATAATTGAGATGCAAACTGATAAAATGAAAGTCGTCGATATTTATAATTGCTGATGGATATCTGAATAATGACTATATTTTATCGGGCGGACATTGCACATCTGTGAGATATGTGGACTCTTGACTCAACTCTTATACCTACTCTGCTTAACCTTGAAAGCCCCAATGGCAGCCAAAGGTAAACAAAGCGGGTGTTAAAATGCATTTGAATTTAAATAATACCAGACAAAAGTATGGTAATTATTGTGACGATGACAATCTTTTTATTGTGCGGTCGGTCCAAGTGTTATCCGCTAGCAGAAAAATGAATTTTGAAATCAGGCAAGATGTAAACAAAAGATAAAGCGACCTGGCAACTTTTGACCTACTTTTAAATCTTATTTTTCCTTCAATGACTAACACTTGGATCAACTGTACAACAACAGATTGTCACATTTACAATACTTTCGATACCCTAAAAAGTTATCATTCATGTTTAGATCTAAATGCATTTGAACACCCGCATTGCTTACTTTTGGCCGCTATTGGGGCTTTAACCTTCTGAGTTGAATGAAACTTTCAAGTCGATAGTAAAAACACCAATAGTGCTATTTCAAACTTATTTTTTTGGAGGAAAATATATCCTCATCGGACAGTATAGACCAAAGATCAGACTGCACGTTCTGTGCAGTCTGATCTTGGATCTACACTGTCCGCAAATGGTCAGTGAGTCGCGCTCAGCAGCCTGAGGGTTCACATAGTCGTTTACTATGCTGAAGGCAAATATCGACTAGATTTACTAACAGTGTAGATCAAGATCTCTAGGCCCGTATATCACCAACCATTCTTAAGAACATTTCCAGTCTTATTCTCCAGAATTTTTTAAATTTGAAAGTAACACAACTTCTGATTTGCTAAACGAAATCGTTCTTACGAAGGGTCGGTGAATACGTACACAGACTTTACTCAAGGTGAATTATATACTTGCGGGAACTTAGTTGATTGATTGTATGGTGTTGAAAGCCGTTTTCAACATTACTTCAGTTATATCGCGGCGACCAGTGCACCTATCCATGTTTTCCTGGAGTTTCTCTTCACCAGTACTTCGCACAATATTCTTCCCAAGCCACTGGCTGCTTTCCCACATCAGTATCATCAAACAATGATCAGTGTTGAGAGAGGAATGAATCCTGTCGCAATGACTATCATCGTTCCTCGGAAAGAAATTGGCCGAGCTGGGGATTCGAACCATCGACCCCCTGTTCTGAAGTCCTGTTCGCTACCGAACAAACGAACGAACGAACGAATGAACGCAGAAACGAACGAATGAACGAACGATCGAACAAAAACAAGCAAACAAACAAACCGTCTTTTCTATTAACCCTGTACCATACAATCCCAAGTTTTGACGACCCTGAGGAAAATGCCTTTTGAAAACATTGTGGAAAAAAGAGAAAATGCTGGTAACCAGCATTTTCTCCTTTTCCCACAATGCTTTCTTCCCTTTCATAAATAGCAATCATTATTTCAGCTACATATGAACTGTCGTCTGCAAATGCTTTCAATTTAAGAGGGTTCTGTTTTTTGTCGTTTGGTGAAGGGTTTACACATGACTTGCTGCAGACGACATTTTAGTCTTTCGACAGAACGCTTTTGAAAACATTGTGGCACGAGCAAAGCTAGCAGTATCTCCTTTTTGTCATAATGTTTTTACATAAACTAATGCATTTACTTTACCAGACGACAAAGTTTTAGACCAGTCGAAATTGAAAGCATTTGCATACGACAAAATAGATGTTACTCAAACATTGAAATTTGTTTTAGGAAGGGAAGAATCATTGTGATAAAAAAAAAGGAGAAAATGATAAACATCAGCATTTTCTCCTTTCTCCATAATGTTTTTAGAGGCGTTATCCGTCAGGGTTGTTAAAAGCCGGGATTGTGTGGGAATTGGTGACAGTTCCATCTTTCGTTAATTATACCAGTCTTTACCAGAACGTTCTCAAAAGTTATCTTCTGCAAATTAAAGATACGTTAGCTGAAATCTGTAGCCAGTTTATCAAGCTTAAATGTTTTTCTAAATGACATTTTGAAGTGATTTTAATATCCTTATTTCAAGGAGTTGTCATGGTGACGTCTGAAAGGCAAAGAAAAATGAAGAAGAAAAAAAAAGGTATTGTAATTGTTTTCAAATAGAAGGATTTTCCCAAATGAACAAAAGTAGAGATCACAATCTGGCAGCAGACATAGAAGTCTGGGCCTAGTTTCACAAAAAAATTTAAGTCTCTATTTTGGCTCAAATCTGCTAACGAACTCAATTTATGTCTATAGTTGAGTTGGTTATTCGAGACGTATTTCACTAATATTAACAGACTTAAGTAATGTTCTTAAATCCTGAGTTGACATAAAGTTTAAGACTCAACTTAGCGAAATAACGGACTTGAGTCTGATAACTGAGTTAGGTCCTTTTAATTTGCTGAGCTTAGTCTGACACGTAATGTCATCTCAAGGATTTTAAGACGTTTCCAAACTGTAATACAAATGAAATGAATCGAAAACGACCTCTCAACTTTAGTCAGAAACTGATTCTGTCAGAAGATTTGAGGAGACATATATTTTTCGTGAAACAAGGCCCAGATTTCACAAACTAAATGTTTGTCTATCTAGTTATCAAGAATTAGCTATCTGACAGACAGAGACAGAAAGGAATCGTATCAGCCAATCAGATGTTGAGTTAGAATTAAATTTAGAATGAGTGTTGAAGATGCTATTTGGTGTCTTTGATCTGACCGAAAATGACTATTTCATTTATCTACTGACCCACGAACATAAATAAGTCATGCACTGTGAAAAGGGGGCTTAATGCATCTACAAAAAGTATCGACCCGGGTCAGCCTGCGCAGTCCGCGCAGGCTGACCCCGGTCGATACTTTTTGCTATCGGTCGATTTTCTGCATGCCAAAGGACTAGTGTACCTCATACTTCAGTTGGTTGTTAGACAAAATGGAATTTATGGATCCATAGTTATGTGATAACTTGCTTGGTATCATGTGTAACGAAAATTCTTTAAAACCCCCTTTTTGCGAAAATTGACTCAAATTATTTGTTTTTATGAATGATGTTTTACGCCGCTTTTAAAATTAGGCTAATTCTGTCATAACATGGTGACAGCTCACTTATTCATGTAATACTATGTCCTGGGTTATACCAGGTTTAGGCCATTGTGAGAGCTGCCTTGCCTAAGGTCACTCTCACAAAGTAAAAAGTTGGCTTGGAAAACATAAACTTACCGCCTCTGTGTGTATCGGATGGACGGCGAACAACGTCGCACATAAAACGGAACATTTTTCCTTGAAACGGAACACGTGACTACAGGTGTATAAAAATAGACACGTGACAGTCAAGTGAAGGATGGAGTTCACAAGATGAAAGTAGAATGGATCTTTTCCTGTGAGAACGTAGTTTAATCTGAAATAAACATTTGATAAAACTATAACTTAACTTTCAAAAAACTAACATTTATGATGAATGCAGGGCTCTAGCAACAAATAGGCCCAAATTTGACTACACCTGCTTACTAAAGCAAAATAAACACATTACAGACCGGGACATCCCATTTTTCAAACGAAAGCCCCAGCCTACCAATCAAATGACAAAATCACCATCACGTGGGACAAAACCCATACAAAATCTGATTGGCTAACAAAGCTGCGTGCACACCAGCTCGCATAGCTCAGTTGGTAGAGCGTAAGACTCGTGAACATGAGAGTGTGGGTTCGATTCCCACGGCTGGTCATCTAAAATTACTAATAGTCTTTCGGATGAGACGTTAAACCGAGTCCCGTGTGACGGTGCTATACACCGAGCACGTTAAAGAACCAGGCGAAACTTAGGATGGGTTTCGTCCTGTATCTGCACTATCCCCTGTAACAATACTAACAGCCTTCAGGGGGTGTCGACCATATGGGCAACCGGTGGCGACGATAAATAAACGCAAATTCAATCAATCAAGCTACGTGCATATGGTACCTATATATAATCACTGAAAGGGGTTGTATTACCTTGTAATTGTTGCGCAATGTGCGTTGTCTGCGAATGTTATATCTTCGAAGATTCGACCTGTCTGCTATGACGCATCACCGATCCCATATACCAGGGAAAAGTAGGGCTTATACCGAAGCTATTAGCCTATTACCCAAGCATGTAGGGGCTGTTTTAATAAACGGCCGGTGCATAGGTTACATGCTAGCCGATCGTAGCTGAATGAATCGCACCAGGAAGCGTTTTATTGAATAAACGTTTATTTCATTTTGAAATTCAAAGTAACGGTTATTGTTTTGAAAAGTAGTCCGGTTCTGTACCCAGAATGCCCAAATTAGATAGATGTGTATTTGTAGAATGCCATCTAGTGGGAGATAATGGCGCAATGTGTTATTTTTTTCGTAGTGACTACTTCCGCCGGATGTTTAAGCTTTAAACGAATATAGGAGCCTCTGTGGATGGCAAAGATCAGGATCAGACTGCACAGAATGTGCAGTCTGATCTCGGATCTATTCCGTCCGCTTGTTTAATCAAGCCTATAAGATACAAAATTCTGGGGTTCAATGGAATTTAGTGTCAGTCGTCAACAGAGGTCGAGTTAACATGTTTGAAGCTGAAAGATTCAGGGTCTTTCGTGAGTTCGGTCCCCAATGAGATCATCCCCAATAACACACTGAAAGTAAAAAGTTACGTCTGAATTAAACATTACATTACCGTATAAAAGGTTTTTTTTTTTTTTAATTAAAAACAAAGGAGGAGGGTCCATCCCCAGTCTTACACGCAAATCGAACAGTTACGTCTGAATTATATTACATTACTGTATAAAAAAATATTTAAAAAAGGGGGTCGAAACCTAGTGTTATGCAGATTTAACTCTTTAAAAAAATGGACTCGACCAAGTTGAAAGTATTTACAGATGGCATATCAAATGAGGTTCATATCAAGGGAATGGTCTTTCACAGTTTAAAAAGCATTATGGGAAAAAGGATAAAATGCTGGTTACCAGCATTTTCTCCTTTTCCAACAATGCTTTCAAAAGATTTCTTCATTAGATTTGTTAAAACTCGGGATTGTGTGGTAAAGAGTTAATACACTTGGTAGGCACTCAAACATGCGAAGATTGATTGATTGATATTACAAAGAAATTGACATTTGACAAATTAGGGACACACATAAATGAAATGTTTAATTGCAACAATCGTATATGATTCATCTAGTCTTGAATTTTTTTGTACATAAAAAAAAAACCGCACGTGACAATTACACTTTACACAATTTACTTTCTCTTCTCGGAGGAAGGAGAAATTAAAGGTTAAAGTATAATGACCAGTTTAAGAGAGAGAGAGAGAGAGAGAGAGAGACAGAGAGACAGAGAGACAGAGATGGAGGGAGGGAGGGGTAGACAGACAGACAGAGGGGTCGGTTTATGTAATGACCTTTGCCTTGTGATGGACAATTGCAGTACTTCATCTTTGTAAGTTCGAACTATTTGATGGTACTTATCTGAACTTACTTTTATCTATATGGAGAATGGCAGTCTGATTACCTTTTCTATCATAATAAATCTAGAATTATGATAATAATGCTATTTAGAATGGTTGGTAAATAAAGAAACTTTGGCAATACCATGTTTTTAAATCGTAGATAAGAAATGGCGAATATGGAACTTCGACTGATTGGTGAACATTTCTATATTTCTTAACCCTGGCAGGTTATATTTTTTTCTGAACACCCAATTTGCTATCTCTAGAGGCAAAATTACGCGCAAAGTACAGTCTAGGACTAATCATAGATCTGCAATATCTACCATCTTTGTGACCACCCTCTCCTAGATGCATCTTACTCCATTTACTTACGGCCTTGAGCATTAGACGGGTCCAAGTTTTTACGCGTTGTTCGGTTGGCAACTTGTACATAATTATACGCGTAAAAAGTCATGTGACGTTTACAATAAAAACATACATATTCAAACAGACGTGAATTTTAAAAAGAAAGGTGTATTTCAGTTAAGTAAACTTTAGATCCAGAAAGCTCTCAGATTTCAGAAACTTTAAAGATATACCTTTGAAGCCAGAGAGCAAACAAACGCTATTAACACTTGATAGTGTGTATAATCTAATCAGCAGTGTGAACATAGAAAAAAAATCTACATAAGATGTATGGGATAAAGAAACTCCAGGGTTTGTCTTTGATTTAAAACCGGAAACAACCACAGTGATATCTTTGATAGCCTCCTGAGAATGAAATGCATTTTCTATCCGTTGTAATCTGTGCAACCTTGCAACCGTCAGTGGCACAACTTGGCATGAAGATACGAGAATGATTATAGTTTCATATAATAAGGACGAAATTGGTTAAAAAACTGGATGAAAACGAGTAAAGATAAATCTTTAAATATATGCATATACACTATATAAAAAAAAAAAAAATGATGAAGGTCCTTTTTTTGACATCACTAAGTAATACAAATGTTGACACGTAGGTTGCTGGTACCATTTTATTCAAGAATCCTTGGATGCAAGTAAACCCAAACCTGAACCCAGCACAAGGTGATACCAGTGTCCTGTCAAAATAAGTCGTGGGTTTTAAAAATCACAGCTGGTTGGGGTTTTAATGTGATAAATAACCTTACCATATTGCCGATGAAAATCGACGGGGTATATTTACGTGAGGTTATGGACCTAGAAATGCAAGTTTATCATCAATTTCGTGCAGCACATAAAAAATGCTCTGATAGGCGATTTATTGTAAAATCTACCCCCACACAAATCAAGGTAGATCAGTTTATTGCAGCTATAATAGCCTTGCATCCTAATACAGAACGTCTTACAAATGGCGAAAAGACTATATTGTCTATATAAAGACTATATTGACATTGCTGGCATATAAAACTTTGATATGAGTTATGCTCGGAAAAAGAGGCTTAATGCCTCTGCAAAAAGTATCAAAAAGTATCGCAGTCCGCGCAGGCTGACCTAGGTCGAAACTTTTTGCTGTTGGTCAATTATCTACATGTCAAAAGACGAGTGTCACCACTATTTAGTCGGTTTGACAAAATGAATTTTGTGGATCCATATTTATGTGATGACTTGCTTGGAATAATCTATCACAAAGATACATTAAATCCCCTTTCGCCAGAGCATGGTTTACTTAACAATGATAGTGGGAATTCGAAAATGTCTTTTGTCCATTTAAGATTTTTTATTGACAGGAAAATTTTTGGCTGAGAGATCACCTTGTAGGGCCTTTTTCATCTTTAAGGAAGTATATTACAAATTTTTCTAACGGACAGATTTTTTTGAAACTTTGCACATACAAAGCTCATCATGTCTCTAGGAGATTATAGTAAAAAATGATGTGAGTCACCGTGCTCGTTTCTGAGAAATTTGCCTTTGAAAAAGGTATATACAGTTCCAAAATTCAACTTATATTGGATTTTAAGCACCTTTCTTTAATAGTCAGTTAAACAGGAAAATTAAAGGAAAAATATACAAATATGTATCATTTTAATGAAAATTTATATATTTTTGCACAAAACAATACATAACAGCCTAGTTTTGAGCATGGTAAATGTACAAATATACATGTTATATATGGATCATTGAGTTAAAAAGGGAGATAATTTGACCAAATTAAGGTTTAATTTTAAATAAATACATACTTTCTAACGGACAGATTTTTCTTAAAATTTCCATACTTATAGTATTTATAATTCTAAACAATAAGAAAAAATAAAAATGGCACCTATCCGTGCTTATTTCGTCAGAAAACAAGGTTGAGGGTCACTGTGGAAGTTATTTTTTTCAAGGAAAAAATAGGATAAAAGCTCAGCAGACATAGTGGGAAAAGGAGAAATTGCTCAATAGGAGTGATTTCTCCTTTTCCAACAGTAATTTTCAAAGTGGAAACAGCTATACTTCCACAGCTTTAAATTTCCTGCCTTTGTTTCCTTGTTTGGTGTGTAACGCCTTGTCAGCAGCATTTTAATTATTTCACGGTGACAGTTCAAAGATCCATTTTGTTCTCTTCACCAGTACTACCCGAAGAAAGTGCTACTTGTTTCAGTGCACCAATATATTACCATTATGTGCAAAAAATACATAGGTGCACTTTTGATTCAATATCCACGACAAAAATACATGCGCATTAGGATGCGCGCGAACATTTGTCATATACGTCGTTAAAGAAAAACTAGGGATCAATGTATGAAAGAATGAATGGGAATGAACGACTAACGAACCAATTGGTTGGAAATCTAAAGAATGACTAATTGAATGATTAAACGAATACATCGGGAATATGGATGGATGGAATATGGATAAATTATATTAGATATAGTAACAATTGTGTGCATAAAGTTTTTTCTTAAGATTGCGAAGCTGATGAAAATCTAGAAGACATGGAGATCTGTGTATATACTTCTCGTTACATAGTGGTTATGTTTCTTCTCTTATGACTGAGAGTAATGACAATGGGAGGCAAAGCTTGGCTGAAAGACTGCTCGTTTTGAATTACTTCAATTTTCCATTTTATTTTCAAAAGCAATCAAAAACGAATATCAGTCAGATATAAATTTGAAATTCAGATCTAGGGGATGTGAGTAATTTAACATTGAGAAGAAAAAAATTGCAGTATATTTTTTTTTCATCTTTATTACTCGTGTAGTTTAACCTTTAAGTTGCTAAGCGCGACTCACTGACCTTTTGCGGACAGTGTAGATCAAGATCAGACTGCACAGAACGTGCAGTCTGATCTTGGATCTACACTGTCCGATAAAGAGGTGTTTTTCTCCAAAAAATGAGTTTGAAATAATAATATTCGGGTTTTACTATCGGCTTGAAAGTTTTATTTAACTTACTTGGCATGATAAGGTTTAAGATCATACTAAAAGAGGAAAATAAACATTAGAATAGGCAGTTAGACAGCTGAGTCATAGAGATGCACATATATTATGATTTTAAACTGATATACGATATTCGTTATGCACATCTGGATCTCAACAGGTTTCATTCACACTAACAACTTTGACCTCGCCCCTCCCTTTTCTTCCTTGTTCTTTTATATATTTCTCTTTTCCCCCGTCCGGTAGTTTCTTTCTTTCTTTCTTTCTTTCTTTCCGTCCGTCTGTCCTTCCTTCCGTCCTCCCTCCCTCCCTTTTTCCCGACCTCCCCTCTTTCCCGGCCTTCCTACCTTCCGTCCTTCCTTACTTTCGGGCCTTCCCGCTTTCCCGGCCTTCGTTCCTTCCTCCCTCCCTTCCTTCCTCCCTCCATCCCTTCCTTCCTTCCTTCCTCCCTCCCTCCCTTCCTTCCTTCCTTCCTTCCTTCCTCCCTAACCTCATCCATCCATCCATCCATCCATCCATCCATCCATCCACACACGAACTCACCCATCCACCCATCTAACCACCAAACCAACCACCCACCCATCCATCCATCCTTCCATCCATCCATCTTCCCGATGTATTTGTTTAATCATTCAATTAGTCATTCATTGTGTTATTATGTTGTATGACGAAAAACTTTGTTTAAGTCAAATAAATTCATTCATTCATTCATTCTTTAGATCTTCGACCAATTGGTTCGTTAGTCGTTCATTCCTATTCACTCTTTCATACACCGATCCCTAGTTTTTCGTTAAAGATGAAAAAATCCCTACAACGTGATCTCTCAGCCAAAATTTTTCTGCCAGTACAAAATCTTAAATGGACAAAAGACATTTTCGATATCAATTTGAAACATTTATTCGAGTTACTGACCCTACAAATTACAGCTCATAAATTTTGACAGCGCGTCCGTGGTGAGAAGACCATCATGGGACTGCCAATAAAAAAACTTGCCGGTTATTGACGATAGATTTGCGTATTTTTATTCATTCGTAAATAATTTGCGCACTGCTCTGTGAAAAAGATGTTTAATACATCTGCAAAAAGTATCGGACCAGGTCAGCCTGCGCAGTCCGCGCAGGCTGACCTGGTCGATACTGTTTGCCATTGGTTAATTTTTAACATGTCAAAGGACCATTCTACCACAAGATTCAGTCGGTTTGTTAGACAAAATGGATTTTTCGATCGATATATAATGTGATAACTTGCTTGGTATAATACATCAGGGAGATGTATTAAACCCCTTTTTGCCAAAGCATGGTACATTTTGTTTATGCTCGGGTGTGCGGGTAGACGTACAGTAAACTTTAATCCCGACTTTGCTCCTTCAGTGTTCCTGAATAGGAATTCGAGGAGTTTTGATGAATCGACAAACTATGATATTCATCTCGGTGGTTGATCCATGGGCGAGGGGCGGGGAATATGGGACTTGTATCGACTTGTAATGGCTAACTTAGGAATCAAAACCTGTAATTTTAGTTTAGTACTAGTATATAATCAAGTCTTTTGCGATACAGCCCGGCCGGGAAGCTCAGTGGTAAGCGTATCTGACACGTGACCTGGGGGTTGCGGGTCTGCTACCCGGTTGCGGCAAACTTTCTCTCCGGTGATTTTTCGCATTTAATCTCTGATGCAAGTGAGAAAAGTAGTCAATGACTTGGAAAGAAAGTTGTGTTAGTACTGGTGTGAGTATGCAAGGAAACATACGCATAGGTGCATTGACCACCGTGATATGACCTAAGCTGTTAAAACGGCGTTAAACTCCAATACAAAGCAGACTTATAAATGCGGTACCAAATAAGCTATAGTGTCATTTTCCTGATGCTTTGATAAGGTTTGCTCATATGTGCGACGCCCCCTGAAGACTGTTAGTTTTGTTGGGGGGGGGGGGGGACAGTGGACGATACAGGACGAAACCCAAGTTACACGTGGTTCTTTAACGAACTCCGCGTATAGCACCATCACGTGTGACCTCGATTTCATCGGTCTCATCCGAAAGACTGTTTGTCATTTTAGATGGCTAGCCGTGCAGCTCGAAACCACACCCTGAAGTGACCCAAGACTTGATGTTTACAAGTCCTAAGCTCTACCACCTGAGCTACGCAGGCTGGTCATGAATGAAATTGCTTTTTTAGTTTCTCACGCTTGAACATGTCAAAATATTACACTTGGCTTATGTGACCAGTAACGTGATATGCTTTTCATTTTTCAAATCTTTTTCACACAAAGATGAAATTAAAGTTACTGGTATATACTTTTTTTCAATCGGGAAAAAAAAAAAAAAAAACAGGCAGTTTAAATTCGAAAGAGTCTAAAACCAAGGCCAGTCTTCACGCACCAATTACTGAAAACAACTGTACTGGAATTTGGTGAAAGTCCCAACGAAACTAGAGGTCAGAAGCATGAATGCGTCATTCGTGAAAGTATCATCGATGATGTTCACAAGATTAAATAAATTTCGATCTGTCACTGGGAAAAAAAAATATTCTTGTCATTTCATGCTTCTAAACCCTTTTTTGATGGGACTTTCATCAAAATCAAATACAGTTGTTTTCTGTAATTCCCCGTGGCGTACCCCCTCTCATAACAACGCATTACAATATTACGTAAAGTGCGAGAAATGTAGGGTAAATGCGCGTAAATTACGTCATATTTCCGTCTGGTTGAATGGCACGCGCTGTTAACCTTGGTAATTAGTACGCGGGAACTGCTATTTCTGCCTTCAATTGAAGAGTTGAGGAAAAATTTACGGTAAATTTCACTGAATTTTAGCCATGAATTATCAAACTTCATAATCCACTATTTTTTCCCGATAAAGTACCGAAAAGTATGAAATAAAATGTCATCTTTTCAATTAAATTCAACCCCTCTGAAAGGCTAGGTTATTCTATCTTATTCAATCTGAGGACCTGTTTCGAAACTTACTGATAGAAATTAATTATAAAAAAAAAAGTTGAATGTAGATATATAATTATGTGTAGTCCTACTTTGTCCTCAGTGAAAAAAAAAATTTTTTTTTTCAGTTATTTCTTCAGCTTTTACGGTCATGTTCAGTCTGTACCAAACAATTCTATATTTCTACGACCCTAGAGAAGATGGCTTTTGGAAATATTGTGGGAAAAAGAGGGCTCATGGGCTTTCCCCATGAGAGAAAAGAGTGTTATAATCGTCTCATTTCATCGCACGACGGGAGTATTTATCTGTGCGTGAAAAACTTTGAATGAAATATCGGTGTGAAATTTATGATCGTATGTAAATTTGTAAAACACTGGTGATTCATCTAAATAAACGTCACTAGTACCAACAGCAGGCGACTTCGTTTCGTCTTGACAAATTTGTAATTTTTCCTCTTGTCACAATTTTTGCTCGGGCATTCGTGTATCAAAGCTTGGGCAGAATTCAGCGACTTAGCTATAATGTTAACATCGAAATTCCCGTGCATACTTTTAATAATAATAAAAAAGAAAAAAATGAATGAATAATGATTTACAAAATGTGAAAACCCTTAAAACCAAAAATTATAAAATATTATATACATTTTTTTTTAAAATAAAATTATAAAAGATTAAAATTGCGTACACGTAAAGCCGATTTTTGAAGTTCAAGAATTCCTAAAATCGTTTTCTTCCCGGGATACTTCGTTCCCGCCCCCCCCCCTCCATTTGCGTAAGTTCAAAAAAAGCCCAGCCACGCCCCTGAACTTGATTATCGATGTTTTGAGAGCATGGCCAGCACCTTTCTTCCTTTCTAAGAATGTTTTCTACCCTCTTAGAAAATAAAACTCATCATATAAGCCCTATTGAATTTGTCGTCTGCAAATACTTTCATTTTCGACGTGCCTGAAATTTTAACGGACGTTCTTTTCGGTTAACAGCGACATTAATTACTCTGTTCCATATGTTACAACTTATTACATTTTCTCCTGAAACAGGTTTGCAAAAGGAGACCTCCTGAAGAGCAGCCTTATAAAAATACAGATTATCCACGTGAATTATAAAAGTTTTAAGCAGTGTTGACAATATTGTGGCAAGGAGAGAAATTGCTCATTGGGTTACAATACTCGTGCATCATATATGAATCATGCTCTGTGAGAATGTGGTTAATGCATCTGTCAAAAAGTATCGACCCATGTCAGTCTGAGCGGTCCGCGCAGACTGACATGGCCCGGTTCTTTTTGCCTTTGGTAAATTATTTGCATGTTCATGAACCATTCTACCTCCAGACTCAGTCAATTGTTGGACTAAATAGATTTTATGGATCCATAATTATGTGAGGCCTCGCTCGGTATAATGCATCAGGGAGATGCGTTAACGTTTTACCACACAATTCCAAGGTTAACGACCCTGAGAGATGGCTTTTTTTCTTTTCCCACAACGTTTTCTACCCTTTCAAAAATAGAAATCTCCAATTAAGCTGTATCCTATTTGTCGTCTGCAAGTGCTTTGAATTTGGTACAGTCGAAAATTTTGTCGTTTGGTAAAGAGTTAAAACCTCTTTTTCAAGCGCATGTCTCATATACATATAGTGTGTGTTGGGTCAAGGTTTTGTTGTTTACGAGCACTTCACAATGGGCTCTAACCGTAGCAGTGAACAATTCTTTTATTCATAACCATATGCGCGCTCGTTATGAGAAATTATATTTTTGTTCAGGGGTTGTTCTCCGGTTACACTACGAATTTTAGGTATCAACGCACTAAAATTTTACATTATGTATCAGACCTCTAAAATCAAATCCACGCTTTTGAAATGCAGATAACGTCAATTTCGACTATTGGCTGATGATACTGTTTCTGGACATGCAATAACAAGATTACATCAATTTCAAGTTTTGGGCTGATGGCATGAGGTGTTATCAATGTGATGATGGTTGTAATTCTCTCTTATGACAACATCTCTTCTGAAAGCGATTGCCTGTTAGAATTTCTAATGTATTTTTTACTATTTTTAAAGTGCGGGAAAGTTAAAAACTATGATGCAAATCATTGGTGTCATTTATGGATAGCATACATTTAGTTCCTCTGACGAATTTTCTCGGTTCATGAAAACGCAGACAAAATTCTTGATTTAGAGTGTCGAGAAGAGCATTTTTTTTTTTAAAGTTTACACATAGACAAAGTACACATGATCGGTCACCCGTTACAATTCCTCCGATACCGTACCTACATCTAACCACGTCCGTATCAAGGCGGTTTCTATTTTGAAGTACTGCCAGCCACATGTTTTAAAACATGGCGGTGCCCTGTAAATCGGTTAGGAACGGCAACAAAAGCCACAGAAAAAGGCCAACGTAATTGATAGACCGGGTTAGAAAATAAATGTTCAAACTGTTTGTCATCGGAAATGTCTTTAGAAAGATTCCCACGAATAATTGTCACTAGATTTGCTTTCTGTGTGGAGTGTTACGATTTCAAGAACGGTGAAGCAGTGTTTTTGCGGCGAAAAAATGTACCGTGTAGGTGCCATGCGGCAAACTGTTGATCAATTCACTCGGCTGTATCACATAGCTTGATAAGCAGAGCACCGCCATGTTTAAGATCATGTGACTGATAGTATTTCAAACTGGAAATACCCTTGATACGGACAAGGTTAGAAGAAGGTACAGAATCGGCCGAGTTGTAACGAGTGGTGTAGATGCATATCAAGCTTTGTGATACAGCCGAGGGACTTGATCAATGGATCACCCGAGGTTTTCCGAAAGATGATCGCTCTGTAGGCTGACTACCCATAGATCTAGATGTACCCATCTTAGAAGATTATCATCTTAATTTGATTGTCCCGATCGCACATCTTTCATTCTCGTCTATGCAACACTTTTCAAGAAATATTTAAATGCACTAACTAATGCATCCTCTTGCGGAATATTTGTGTATATATATGCATATTGCTCGACATAATGGTGTTGTGCGATTTGTGTCATTTAACTCAAGATATATATCTAATTTCAAAGGGAACTACATTATAAGCTTTCATGCTTCTGTTCCAATCCTTTTCGCAATGCTTTGTTCTAAATATACACATGTGCATTACTTACGGACCGCAAAATTAACTGACACATTACTTTAGACTGTAAAGAACCCTGATATCAACCCGATTGAGCTTTTGTGGGACCATCTGGGGCGTCAAGTTCAAGCAAGGGATCCACCCGTTCAAAATCTACAGGTATTGGCCTAGGTACACTCCATGACGAATGGCAGAGGATCTCAAAGATGCGAATTCAGCATTTGATTTCCAGCATGAGGAGGAGGGCTGCAGCAGTTATCCGTGAAAAGGGAAGATATACCGGATACTGGTGTTATCACTGCTGTTGCCTTAGGCATGAACACTGAACGTTTTTTGAGAATTTCGTGTTCGTCATACCATTGACCTAGTCTCTGTGACCATAGTTTTGGACATGATAGTTTTTCACGTTTCAGTGTCCCTATGAGACTGCCAATAAAATACATGTACAGCTAAAAGTAGAAGCAGCATTGGTTGTTGATGGATTGACACCTTCACGGGGAGAGTTCAGTTAACGAATTTTTAACAAGGCTTAGGTTTCCATATTCAAGAATGACAACTGCATGGTGTTAAACACGAACATGAAAATTGGTGGTGCTTAATAAATGCTCATGTGTATACTGAATGAAATAGGTTTAAGTAAACGGGTTAAAAGGTATTACTTACCTGAAAGATAAAACTGTCAAAGGCCGGTAAGATTTATGCGACCTCGGGTGAGACATGGGTTTTCCCCAGTAATCGTTCATGAACAGCGATGAAATCCGAGTATTCCCGAATACATCCGGGTTATTCTTTATGGCGTATACGTCATCGTGGACGAAATCACCGTGCAGTCCGTTTACGTAACACAAAATGGCGGCGAGCGCTGGTATGAATAACGGCCATTTCTTTAGGAAAGGCACACGTTTGTTTGTTTCTTTAGACACTTTTTCAATGTTTTTATCCTTGAATTTTACACTGTTGTTGTTTCTTTCACTCGACATTGTTATCGAAACTTTTCATGTGTTCAGGACGTTGTCTGAATCCTGGGAGTTCAGATAGATATCCTATAGAAAAAGAAATATATCACTAGATCTCCTATGAAAAGACACTTTAGAGAGAGAGAGAGAGAGAGAGAGAGAGAGAGAGAGACGGACAGACAGACAGACAGAGAGACAGAGAGGCAGAGACAGACAGACAGAGACAGAAAGAGACAGACATACAGACAGACAGAGACAGGAAGACAGAGAGAGACAGAGAGAGACAGCGAGACAGACTCAGAGAGAGAGAGAGGGGCAGACAGACACACACCAACAAACACACATTCAAAGAGAAAGACAGAGAAAGAGAGTAAGAGAGAGAGAGAGGGACACACACACACACACACACACACACAAACAAATACACATTCACAGAGAGAGAGAGAGAGAGAGAGAGAGAGAGAGAGAGAGAGAGAGAGAGAGGGAGAGAGAGAGAGAGAGAGAGCGAGCGATACACACATACACACATACACACACATACACACATACATACATACATACATACCTATATATGTTCTGCGCAAAGTAGGAATCGGGATAATTCCGGAATTGTCCTGCGCAAAGTAGGAATTCTCACTTTGCCGTGCGAAGTAAGAATTCCTACCTGGCGCGGTTCAATTCCGGGATTGTCCCTGCGCAAAGTAGGAATCGGGACAAAGTGAGAACCTATTATTTTTCCTGCGCAAAGTAGGAATTGGGAACAAAGTAAGATTTCTTTCTTATTTTTCATTTTCATTTTTTCGTCATTGTATGACCATTATTATTGTTGTTTGCCCATTAGTCCAGTGAGACCATTGGTTGCGAGTGATCGATACTCATGACAAATAACACTACAACATTTTCTGTAATAATAAGAAATATAAACGTTTTTGGTCACTGGTAGTTTCGGGATTATGGACGGTTCTAGTTAAGCACCAATCACGGATCTGTGAATTAAACTAATAATTGCCTAATTAACCTCGGTCATCATAATGATCAAAGGGGTTAGATGAAATGAATTATTTTATTTACGGAAACTAATACATTTGTATTTTTTCATTTGCAATAAGCGATTCGATCTCTCTCTCTCTCTCTCTCTCTCTCTCTCTCTCTCTCTCTCTCTCTCTCTCTCTCTCTCTCCCCCCCTCTGTCTCTTTGTCTGTTAAACGTAGGCAAACCAAAATAATGCAAAGAATATTTCAATTATGTTCAGATATAAAATGAGACCTTCCCTGTCTTATGGATTCGGAATGACCGAGGTTCATAGAATAATAGACTTATCAAAACAATCTGTATGAAAATAGGGCAAAGTCAGTTTTAAAAATGAAGAGACAATGAGAAGAAAATCATGGTCACCAGAATCAAAATCCCTTGAAACATATGGGATTGTTATGACATATTTATTACTGTTCTCTTGATCTGTCTCCTCGGCTATATCAAGTTTCGAAATAACTTTTAATTCGCATCTTCTATTCACGATTTCTGTTTCTTCTCAATTTTGGTAAAGAAATCCCTTTGGTTATTCTTACTAGTACTTTGTCCGACTATTCTCACTTTGCACTTTCCTGATTAGAGTAATATCTTCAGAAGAAAGTGATTTGGAAGGGAGAACAGATCTCTCATTTGCGAGGCTTGAGTTCCTTTTCAGTCAACTTCCGTACGCAATAAATTTATAAGGGTAAATGTCATAACTCTGTATCTATTGTTTTGATTAAGTGTTTAGGGTGAGACCACTCATATGTGTTAAACCTCAACTATGTGTATTATGGGCCAGTGGCCTTATAATTCTCAATAAATGTTATGTTATGTTATGTTTTAAATTCTTACTTTGTCCAAGCCTATTCCTACTTTGCGCACAGACCATATCTGACCATAATACGATATATCTCCCTTGCGCAATTCTAGAATTGTCCGATACAATTCCGGAATTGGCGGACAAAGTAGGAATTCCTACTTTGCGTAGGACAATTCCGGAATTGTCCCGATTCCTACTCTGCGCAGAACATATACATACATATAGACAGATACAAAATGTCAGTATACATAGGGAAAAAAACCACGAAGCTCTCGCCGTGTATAGGGAAAGAAAATAATGAATCAAAATAATATAAAGCATTGTAATTTTGTAATAATCCAATGTAGAGCTTTCTTTTTTCCCGAATGAAATGGATGGTTAATTAAATAATAACATGGTCAAATCTGTAAGAATGTACAAATATTTATTTCTAAATCTTTTTTCCAGCTGGTGCAAAGTGAAACACCGATGTGAAAATAGATGAAACATAATTATTTGGTTTGCCCCTTTATCAAACAATGCTTTGTTTTCATGGAAGATAGCTTTTGAAAACATTGTGGGAAAAGGAGAAAAATGCTAGTAAACAGCATTTTCTCCTTTTCCTAAAATGTTGTCTTTCTTTTTAACTCTTTACGAAATGACAAAATTTCAGACTGGTCCAACTTGAAGGCATTTACAGACGACAAAATAAAAGTGACTCAAAAATTAAAAATTTTAGGTGGAAGGATAGAAAACATTGTGAGAAAAGGAGAAAATGCGGGTTACCAATATTCTTAAAAGTCTCTTTCCTTAGCTTAGAACTTAGGATTGTGTGGTACAGGGTTTGAGACACGACCCATCATTTGATCGATATTAAATATGTTACCTGAGCTAGCTTTCAATTTGGACAAGTCTAAATCTAAATGAAGGAAGGAAGGAAGGAAGGAAGGAAGGACGGAAGGAAGGAAGGAAGGAAGGACGGAAGGAAGGAAGGAAGGAAGGAAGGAAGGAAGGAAGGAAGGAAGGAAGGAAGGAAGGAAGGGAGGGAGGGAAAAAGAAGAAAACATGTGACTAGTGAAGAACACAGGAGAAATAAATGACGAAAGAGAAACGAAACAATCCAGAAGGAAGGAAGGAAGGAAGGAAGGAAGGAAAGAAAGAAAGAAAGGAGGGCGGGAGGGAGGGAGAAAGGAAGGAAGGAAGGAAAGAAGAAAGGAAGATAGAAAAAAAGAAAGAAAGAAAGAAGGAAGGAAGGAAGGAAGGAAGGAAGGAAGGAAGGAAGAGAGGAAGGAAGGAAGGAAGGAAGGAAGGAAGGAAGGAAGGAAGGAAGGAAGGAAGGTTGGAAAGAAAGGAAGATAGGTAGAAAGAAAGAAAGAAAGAAAGAAAGAAAGAAAGAAAGAAAAAAAAAATGTGATAGTTGGAGGCATGAGTAGTGTAAATAAGAAGTTTGAAAAAAAAGGTAAAAAACTAAATGTTGAACAGTCGTTAATGGACAGTAAGAATAAAGTTTGGAAAAATAGGTAAAACACTAAATGATAAACAGTCGTTATTGGAAACTAAAAATAAGGTTTGAAGAAATAGGTAAAAAATTAAATGTTCAAAAGTTTGTAATCAGCAACGTTGAAACATCGGCACGATTTCGAAATTTATTCCAATTTATACTGTGATAACCCCCCCCCCCCCTTTCCACACACACACACACACACACACACACACACACACACACACACCCATTCCCCCCCCCCCTCCCACACACACACACACAAGAAAGTAAAAAAAATCTCTTCAAAAGCCTTCTTCCTTGACCAGACGACATTTTAGACTTGCTCAAATTGAAAGCATTTGCGGACAACAAATTTTATTAGGTTCAACATAGCGCTTTGTAGACTTAATTGAAAATATTGCATGTTATAATAAAGGAGATATCACGGTACCGGGCGCAGGTTTCACGAAAATACTTAAGTCTCCTTTTTTCCTCAAATCCACTACCTTTCTCCGGTTCACTAGAAGGCTGATTTCGTTATATGAAACTCATTGCATTAACATTGAGCCATGCTCTGTCAAAAGGGGGCTTAATGCATTTGCGAAAAGTATCGACCCAGGTCAGCCTGCGCAGTCCGCGCAGGCTGACCTGGGCCGAAACTTTTCGCTATTTGTCAATTTTCTGTATGTCAAAGGACCAGTCTACCTCCAGATGCAGTCAATTGTTAGAAAAACGAATTTTATGGATCAAAAATAAGGGGATGACTTGCTTGATACAATGCATAACAGAGCTGCATTTAGCCCCTTTTTACCAGAGGATGGCTCATATATGGCTTGCAGCACGCGAATAGGGGCATTCGGACATTTGCGTAAAGTGTCGTCTCGGATCAGCCTGCGGAGTCTGTGCAGGCTAATCCGAGACGACACTTTCCGTTTTTATATAATTTTCTGTTTCGCGCAAGTCTACTGTATCACAAAATCTAATGTAGTCGTAAAGTGCCGTCTCGGATTAGCTGATCCGAGACGACACTTTACGCAAATGTCCGAATGCCCCTGTTCGCGTGTTGCAAGCCATATATGAACCATACTCTGGCAAAAGGGGATTTAATATTTTTCCATGATGTACTATACCTAACAGAAGCCATCATATGATTGTGGATTCATAAAAACCATTTTGTCTAACAAGTGAGCGGATCTTGAGGTAGAATGGTTTCTTGCCATGCAGATAATTGACTAATAGCAGAGGGTTTCGGCTCATGTCAGCCTGCGCTTACAGATGCATTAAGCCCCCTTTTCACAGAGCAGGGCTCATATATATCATTTACAGACTTTAGTAACATTCTCAAATCCTGAGCTGACACAAAGTTTCAGACTCGACTCAACATGATATATTTTAACGGACTTAACACAAAGCATTTTCAGATGACAAATTAGATGCAGCTTATAAATGGTGACTTCTGTATTTGATAGGGTTAAAAAAAAAAAGCCCAAAACATTATCGTAAAAGGAGTAAATGCTGGTTACCAGCATTTTCTCCTTTTCCCCACAATGTTTTCAAAAGCCTTCCCTTTCAGGGTCGTTAAAACTCGGAATTGTGCAATAAAGAGTTAACCCTTTACCAAACAATCCCGACTTCAAACGACCCAGGACGAAATAGACTTTTGAAAACATTGTGGGAAAAGGAGAAAATGCTGGTAACCAGCATTTTCTCCTTTTCCCACAATGTTTCTTATCCATCAGAGAAAATTTGGACCACTCAAGCAGCAGTCAATTTTTAGCCAGCAATCTTTCAATTTGGTTGAGTCTAAAAGTTGATCGTGTGGTAATTCATAATGTTGTCGGTAAGATAAAAGGGAATTTTTTCTTGCACAGATCATTAATTGCTTTAGTAATTTTTGTACGCAACCTGTCTGTCTTGTCTTATGTTTGACATGCTTATACACCGATATTTAATGTAATTCTTTTCAAAAAACACAATGGGACGTGACATAGGCTGTTAAAGAAGCTTTTGTTACGACAAACGATAAAATGAAAATGAGTCAAGCTCTGACAAAAAGAGGGCTTAACGCATCTCTGTTAATGCATTTTACCGAGTAGGTCATGACATAATTATGAATTGATTATATTAACTTTCTCTAAGAAATGACTGAGCCCTGGGGTAAAATGGTCCTTGGACATGCAGAAATTTAACCTATAGCAAAAACTTTCGTCCAATGTCAGACTGCGGATTTGGAAAGCTGACCTGGGTCTATACTATTGCGGATGCATTAAGCCCCCCTTTCACAGACCAAGGCTCATTTTTTATCTGTCTTTCAGGAGTATTTGTCAGATTGCAAGGAACAAGAAAAATTCTTTTAAACTTCAATTTTTAGAGTAAAATGTACAATATATTCGTTTAAATCAACACATCGTTTTAAATCTTCACAGAAAGATATAAAAGAAACAACTGCAGACTGAAGAATACAGGAAGAGAGAAAGAACGAAAGGAAAACGAATGAATATCGAAGGAAGGAAGGAAGGAAGGAAGGAAGGAAGGAAGGAAGGAAGGAAGGAAGGAAGGAAGGAAGGAAGGAAGGAAGGAAGGAAGGAAGGAAGGAAGGAAGGAAGGAAGGAAGGAAGGAAGGAAGACAAGATCTGTTGTGGTGTCGCCGGTTCAAGTTTTAGTAGCTGGCAGAAAAAAAGAATTTCAAAATCAGACAAAAAGTAAATAAAAGATAGAGTGACCTGGCAACTTTAAAATCAGTTTTGAAATTAATTTCCTTGCCAGCGACTAACACTTGGACCGATCACACTATAACAGATAGTCACATTCACAATAATTTCCATACTTTAAAATGGTATGATTTAAATTTAAATAATTTTTTAACACCTGCTTTGTTTACTTTTTGCAGCTATTGTTACTTTAATTTAGAAGTTGAAACCAAAATCTTACCTCAAACTTAGGAGGCAGTTTTTAAAGAAACCCTATCCGTACAAAATGTATCGTAATGCATATGTTATATGACTTTTTAATATTGACTTCTTATCAAACGATCCCGACTTTTAACGAACCCGTGAAAGAAGCCATTAGAAAACACTGTGGAAAAGGAGAAAATGCTGGTGACCAGCATTTTCTCCTTTTCCACAGTGTTTTCTACCCTTCCAAGAACAAATTTCAATGTTTGAGTCACATTTATTTTGTCGTCTGCATATTCTTTCAATTTGGACCAGCCCAAAATTTTGTCGTTTGGTAAAGAGGTGACTCTTTCAGCCCCAAATATCTGAACTCACCTTCTCGTCTGCTCAAAATACAATCCACTGAAACTCAGAAATATCTTTATTTCATTGTCATGACTAAATAAGCGGACGATATAGATCCAAGATCATACTGCACGTTCTGTGCAGTCTGATCTTGATCCATTTTGTCCACATAAGCCCCTGATTTATTCTAAGGTCTTGAAAAGGTTTATATAAAAACCTTCGCCTCTCCATCTTTATACCCCATGCCAAATACGGCATTTTATTGCATTTTAACATTAAAGTTTAACATAAAACTTTTAAGCATATTGAGGGTAACAGGTGCGCCTGCAAGATCAAAGTGCAAAGAATATGAAGTCTGATCCTCAATATACTCTGTTCGTTATTTTGAAAGATGTTACAATGTAACAGACTTAAGATTGAGCACTGCTTTTTAGCTACGGACCGTATTTATTGACCCTTGCTGGCTGTTGCTTCTGTACTTGTACTTAGTTAAACGAATCGTAATTTGATGGTGAAAAAAAAACAGAAGGTTAAAGCGAATGAGAGAGAGAGTGAGAGAGAGAGAGAGAGAGAGAGAGAGAGAGAAAGAGAGAAAGAGGACGGACGGACGAACAGACAGACAGACGATAAATCTTAAATTAAAGGCTCGAGACAGACAAAACGGCAATTATATGATAACATCATACCGTTTAACCCCCTGGTACCCAAAATGTCATAAAGTTCACATATAGAGTCAATTAAAAAAGACCCAAGGCCCGGTTAAACCGAAAAGTTAACTTTCTTATTTTGCTCAAATTCATTTCAATAACATTAACAGACTTTAGTGACGTTCTATCCTGAGCTGACACAATATTTCAGACTCAACTCAGGATATTGGTGGACTTACTTGTAAGTCTGTTAACCGAGTTAAATCCGTTTATATCGCTGAGTTGCGTCTGGCAAGACGTTGTATCAACTCACAATTCGAGAACGTTACTAAAGTTCTCTTGATGTTGGTGATATTCATCTCAAATAACGAACTCAACTTAAGTAGAAAAATAAGTCCGTTAGCAGATCTGAGCTTAATAAGAAACTTGAGTTGTTTACTTTTTTCGTGAAACTGTACCGTGGGTCCGTATAATACGCGATATGCTCTTATAACTTTCTTATTACCCAGAATTTTCCTAAATTCCAAAGTAACGCAATTTCTGATTGGCTGAACCATTTGGTTTAGCCAATCAGAAATTACCTTACTTTCTAAATCTAGATTAAGACTAAAAATGCAATTAAGAATGGTCGATGAATATGGCCCAAGAAGTCGGTTGGCCCCAAGAGGTCGTCTTCATTAACCCAAAGGCTGCTAAGCGCGACTCGGGGCGCATTTGCGGACAGTTTAGATCAAGATCAGACTGCAAAATGTGCAGTCTGATCTTTGATCTACACTGTCCGATGCGGTATTTTCTGTCCCGTGAAATTAACTTTGAAATCGCAATGTTCGGATTTTTACTATTTTGCGGAAAATTTCGTTTCATTTATTTAGCAGTTGACGGGTTAACTTTTCTAAGTTATACTCCAACTCTGAATTCCAACTGATTGGCAGTGATGTTGTGTTTACACTATTCACAATAGCTTCAAAAGATACAGTTCTGAGCACGAATACAGTTTCACTTACTTTTTTTTCTTAATATTTTTTTTTTTATTCGATCTAGAATCACTTTATAATGAACAAAAATTAGCACATATCTAGCAATATTTACCCTCAATTTGGTGTATCGATTTACCACACAACAAAATTTTGAGTGTTGTCCAAGTTGACAGCATTTGCAGACGACAAATATCATGTGGATTAAATGATGAAACTTTCTGCGAAAGAGTAGAAAAAATTGTGTGGAAAAGGAGAAAAGGCCGGTTACAAGAAAATTTCAAAAATTCATCGCTAATAAAACTTTCCCCAAAGAATAAATTTAAAATAGTAACTTGAGCAAATCTACTTTAAAAAAGTCTATCAATTCTGAGCCAATTTTAAATTTTCTTTTGACTATTTCTCGTGACAAATCTATATTAGCAGTTAGATTATTAACTTCGGAAAATTTTTCTGTATCAATTTCTTGTCTTTTTTAAAAATAATATCTGCGTCATCTAGCCCCCTTCCCTTAAAAATCCCCCTCCTAAACTGTTAGCATCAGATGTGCAAGAAAGAAAGAAAGAACGAAAGAAAGAAAGAAAGAAAGAAAGAAAGAGAGAGAGAGAGAGAGAGAGAGAGAGAGAGAGAGAGAGAGACAGACAGACAGACAGAGCCGACAAAGAAATTAATTCAGAATCACCTAATTTATCCTCAAATCGTCAACGTGAAGTATCCACTGCAGTGTACGAGGATTTGCGAGGCAACGGTAGACCGATTTTTTAAAAATTTGCATAGGTAGTGAAAAAGCAAATCAAATTTAACCCCTTTCGAAAGGGAGGGCGTATTGATTTGTCTTCGTGTGTCCTTGTATTTTACATTTTTAACTTTTTATTTGACTAAAATATTTTAGACTGATCTAAATTGATTTATCTTTGTGGTCCCTGGTATTTTCAATTTTTAACTTTTTATCAGACTAAAAAATTTAAACTTGTTCATATTGAAAGCATTTGCAGACGACAAATTTAATCTGACTCAAATGATGGATTTTGTCTCTGAAAGGGCTTAAAAAAACATTGTGGGAAAAGGAGAAAATGCTGGTAACCAGCATTTTCTCCTTTTCCCTTAATGTTTTTTCAAAAGCTTTCTTCCTCGGGGATGTGAACACTAGAATTTGTTTGGTAGAGTATTAACTCTTTCAGATGCATCCATATGCAGATGACAAAACGAATTTCGGCTTCAACCATGGGACTTGTCCGTGGAAACGTAGAAAAAAAAAAATCTTTGAAATTTCCTTCCCTATCATTAATTTAAAAGAAAATCTTCGTCACGACCACATAGTAATAAATAAAAAAAACCTTTTCTGTCTTTCTATTTATTTAATTATTTATACCTGCAGGGAAAACAGAGTGGACGGGGGAGGGGGAAATGGGAAACTGCAAAAAATTTCTCGTAAAAATGTTTTCAGTGTTACAGATAGATAAAAGAATATTGCTACGAAAGGCGAAAAGAGACTGGTTACCAGTATTTTCTCCAATTTAAGCCTTTCTTCCTCAGGGTCGTTAAATATGGGATCGTTTATAAAGGTGAAAAAATAGTTTATGTACACAAACCTTTTACCACACATGCCCGAGTTTTAGCAGACTTCAGACTTTAACAGTAAGAACAGACTTTAACAGTAAGAAATTCCTTGAAAAGTATCGTGGAGAGAATGAAGTAACCAGCATTTTCTACATTTCCCACAATGATTCCTACATCTCGAAAGGCAAATCACAACATTTGAATGAAACTGAATTTGTTGTTTGAAAATGCTTTCAATTTGAACAAGTCGGAAATTTTGTCGTTTGGTACGGAGTGAAAATAAGATGCATCACTTTGTAACTTTGCTATTGTATGACCTCTAGTTTGTCTCTAGATTGTTATGCATGCATCGATGCGCTGTTGTGAACATTTTAGAGATCAAGATCGTACTGCACGGAACTTGCAGTCTGATCATGGGTCTACACTGTCCCAAAAATGTGAGATTTAAACCTTGAAAATTGCAATGAGTAATACTTTAAAAAAACGAATTTTACTTTCTATCACACAATCCCGATTTTCAACGACCCCGAGAAAGACATAATAAACCGGTGAGAAAATTTTCTACGGCCATTCGAAATAAATTTTCAACGTTCAAAATGAACCGGGGAGTACATTTTCTACGTTTAATATGGTCTGCGGGGGTACATTTTTACCTTGAATTTGGACTGGGGAGTACATTTCTAAGAGCAATATGATCCAGGGAGAACATTTTTAAGTACATTATGAACCTGAGTGCATTTTTTATGTACAATATGGACCTCCGAGTACATTTTCTACGTAAAATATGGACCGGGGAGTACATCTTTTACGTACAATATGTACCTCCGTGTACATTTCTACGTAAAATGTGGATCTCTAACTACATTTTCTATGTACATTGATCTCTGAGTACCTTTTCTATGTACAAAATGAAAAAGTTTTCAAGTCCCCTGCCACCTGACCGTACAACGAATTTATTATAGAACAGAACAGAACACACATTTTAATGACAAATACTAGTCGTACATTATACTGCAAAGTTTTACCATTCCAAAATGTTTTAAGCGAAATTTCCCTGTTTTATGGTCTCACAAATTGAATAAGCAGACGACATAGAATTTCCCATCTGAATGCCCCAATAAAATGAAAACTGACGTCACTGGGAAATGACGTCACTGAAACCTTGGTAAAACGTGCAGTGTGGTGCATAGTCTTGATGATGTCAATTATGATAGACATTCGACGTATTTTTATTTAAACGTGGATTTAAGAAACTTCAATGTAAATAACTATGAATTTTAATGATTTGTTGGTTGGAGTACATTTTCTGTGTACATTATGGATCTCTGAGTACATTTTCCACGTACAGTATGGATTTCTAGTACATTTTCTACGTACAATATGGATCTCTGAGTACATTTTCTACGTACAATACGGATCTTTGAGCACATTTTCTACGTACAATATGAACCGGCGAGTACATTGTCTAGATCTACGTACAATTTTTACCTCTGAAGACATTTTCTACGTACAATATGGACCTCTGACCTACATTTTCTAGGTACAATATGGACCTCTGAATACATTTTTAACGTACAATATTGACCCCTGAGTACATTTTCTAGGTACAATATGGACCTCTGAATACATCTTAAAAGTACATTACGGACCTCCTTGTACATTTTCTATGCACAAACTAAAACGGGGAGGACATTTTCTACGTTGAATATGGACTGGTGGGGTGCATTTTCTGCGTACAGTATTGACCTCTGAGTACATTTTCTACATACAATATTAACCTGTGAGTACATTTTCTACGTACAATATGGATCTCCGAGTACATTTTAAAATATGAACCGGGGTGTATGTTTTCTACATAGAATATGAACCTCCGAGTAACTGTTATGTGTACAAAATGAACCAGGGAGTACATTTCTTAAGTTCTAATGTGGACCTCCTGGTACACTTTTACGTAGAATATTAACTGGGGGAATACAAATTCTACAAAGAATATGAACTGGGAAGCACATTTTCTACATAGAATATGGACCTCAGAGTATATTTTCTACGTATAATATGGACCTCGGAGTACATTTTCTACGTATAATATGGACCTCGGAGTACATTTTCTACGTAGAATATGGACCTTGGAGTACATTTTCTATGTAGAATATTGACCTGGACGTTGGAGTACATTTTCTACGTAGAATACTGACCTGGACGTTGGAGTACATTTTCTACGTAGATATGGACCTTGGAGTACATTTTCTATGTAGAATATTGACCTGGACGTTGGAGTACATTTTCTACGTAGAATATTGACCTTGGAGTACATTTTCTACGTACAAATTGACTGAGTGTACAAATTCTATGGGAGTACAAATTCGTCATTACACCGACATTACAGCAAGAGAACAAACGGATGTCCGTCGTGGTTTGTGTTTGGTTTATGATTTATAAACTTAAACCACTTTTTTCATGAACGCAGAGATTAATTTTGTACACAGTGATGAGAGCAAAGTTTATATAATTTATTTGAGCTGATTATTAATCGTGTTTACCGAAATCTCGAAATGAATATTCGACTTCAAACAAACATTGTCTTTATTCGGTAAACTTACTACCTCCCACAACGAAATTGTAAGCTAAAACATGGGCTTTTGCGGACGGCAAAGATCAAGATTAGACGGCACAGAACATGTCATCTGATCTTAGATTTTTGCCGTCCGTCTGTTTTGTTAAGCCTATAAAATGAAAATGAGCAATGCCAGAACTTTTTGCATTGGGTAAATTTTCTAGATGTATAATGACTTGTCTATCTCATGATTCAGTCGTTTATCAGACACACTGGATTTTATGGATCTTTAACTATACGATGACTTGTTTGTTATGATGAATCAAGGAGATGCATTTAACCCCCCTTTTCTCAGAGCATGGCTAATATTTTTTTACCTTTAGTGGATTGTACTTTTTCAGCCATCAAAAGAGGTCAAAGTCAAAATTCTATTTGGTGCTGAAATAGACATTAACCCCCATTACCAGACGACAGCATTTTAGATCTATCTAATTTGAAAGCATTTTCAGAAGACAACGTAAATGTGGCTCTAACGTTGAAACTTGTCTTTGAAACGGTAGAAAACATTTTGGGAAAAGGAGAAATGCTGGTTACCCTTCCCCATGGTCGTTAAAACTCGGGATTGTGTAGTAAAGGGTTAATGGTAAAATGTTGTTACTCCTGCATACATAGGAACAAATGTGGTATAATTGGGAAATTGTCCGATAAGTGTGGCAACGAGCAATGTCTGATTTTGCCACATTGATGTTAAATATAGTCCCTCTGCAAAACAGAACACCAACAACAAAAATAAAACCGGTCGTTTGCAGGAAAACCCGTGAAAAAAGCGGGGCTTTTCTTAGTGGATTTAGGCGGTAAAATTACCACATGTCCATAAATTTTGTTTGTTTATCGGATTATCGCCTTTTGAATGGTGGTTCGCCCATTCTCCTGAAGTCAGTTCCCCTGTCCATACCTCTCTTTACTGATTTCAAATAAGCGGGTAAGATGACGACATGAATTCATGTATGAGTTATGCTTCGTGAAAAGGTGTTCTAATACATCTGTAAAGAGTATCGATATATGTCAACCTGCGTTGCTCGCTCCGGCTGCCTTGAGTAGAAAACATTGTGGGAAAAGTAGGAAATGCTGGTTACCAGCATTTTCTCCTTTTCCCACAATGTTTTCAAAAGATTTCTTTCTTATGGACGTTAAAACTCGGGATTGTATGGTAAAGGATTAAAGCATACTGTAAACAAAAAACGGGAGTTTAGGTTCAAACGCATGACAGGTATTGACCAGCCCGCATAGCTCAAATGGTAGAGCGTAGAACTTGTAAATATCAGGTCAGTAAGGGGTGTGGGTTCGAGCCCTCCGGCTGGCCATCTAAAATTACCAACAGTCTTTCGAAGAAGACGTTAAACCGAGGTCCCTTGTGAAGGTGCTATACACCGAGCACGTTAAAGAACCAGGCGTAACTTAGGATTGGTTTCGTCCTGTATCTGCACTATCCCCCGTAACAATACTAACAGCCTTCACAGGGGGGCGTCGCCCATATGGGCAAATGAATTGATTGAATTTGCGTTTATTTATCGTCGTCACCGGCGACGCCCCCTGAAGGCTGTTAGTATTGTTATGGGGGATAGTGCAAATACAGGACGAAAACCATCTTAAGTTACGCCTGGTTCCTTATCGCGCTCGGTCTAAAGCACCGTCACACGGGACCTCGGTTTAACGTCTCATCCGAAAGACTATTAGTACGTTTAGGTTGCCAACCGTAAGAATCGAACCCACACCCTCGAGTGACCGGAAACATCACGTTCACGAGTCATACGCTCTACCAACTGAGCTATGCGGGCTGGTCAACGATATGGTCAACCGGTGGCGACGATAACTAAAAGCAAATGAATCAAACGACAGGTATTGAGAAAACAAATAGAGTACATTGTATTGTTTCGAGTAAAAGCTTTATCCACAGAGGGTCTTCAACCTAGTGGTGACGCACATGGTTAGAATTCAAGGAGGTGTGTCTTCGGATCCCTGGCTCGCCGACTTTCCCAAAATTTTTGATGATTGATAAAGGCATCGCGACATGATACTGTCGTCTCTTTGACTTTAACCCTTTACCACACAATCCTAAGGTTTAATTACCTTAAGGAAGATGGCTCTTGAAAACGTTTAGAGAAGAAGGAAAAAATGCTGGCAACCAGCATTTTCTCCTTTTTCCTAAAATGTTTTCTTCTCTGTCAAAAGCAAATTCAATTATTTGAGCCACATTTCCTTTTTCATCTACAAATGCTTTCAATTTAGATACGTCTAAAATTGTGTTTATGTGGTAAAGGGTTAAAGAAATATTGTGTGAAGTGCTGGTAGAGAAACTCAAGGAAAGAACAGATAGGTGCACTGATTGTCGTAATATAACTGAAATACTGTCGAAACCATCAAATATAGAACACATGGTCCATGTAAGAAAATAAGGGAGGTAAATCCGTACACATATCTGAAAATTAATTCCGTTAATAATGAAATAGGTAGCCTCCCTTGATAAATTTTCTCTTGAGCTATTTTTCCTGATAATTATCCAGGAAATCCAGGAAAATCAGTCATCTTTGAAAGATTTAACATTGAAATGCCATAAAACAACAGTTTATCATCTATTACGGAGTCGAATTAAGTAACAAATGTAATCTCAATTCTAATTCTGATATTCAAGAACATTCATATTTTTGTCTGAATCTGAGCGTCTCAACCAGTCATATACCTAGTCCTGGAATTTAGAATTAGAATCATGTAAGAAATGCTGGTAAATACAAATGCAAAATCATTTTTACATCACAGATAGAAAGAAGTAGAAAACAGACATAGTTGCATGAAATATGTGAGCCATGCTCTGTGAAAAGGGGGCTTAATGCATCTGCGAAAAGTATCGGCCCAGGTCAGCCTGCGCAGTCCGCGCAGGCTGACCTAAGCCGAAACTTTTCGCTATTGGTAAAATTTCTGTGTCTCCAAGAACCAGTCTACCTCATAATTGAGTCAATTGTTAAAAGAAAGTAGCTATTATGGATCCATAGATATGTGATGGCTTGACTGGTACAATGCATCACGGTGATGCATTAAGCTCCCTTTTGCCAGAGCATGGCTCAATCATTTTTAGAAAACATAAGAGCCATGCTCTGGCAAAAAGGAGTTTAATACATCTCCATCATGCATAATACCAAGCAAGTCATATCATAACGGATCCATAGGATCCATTTTCTCCAATAACAGACAGAATCATGGGGTAGACTGGTCCATTGACATGCAGAAAATTGACTAATAGCGAAAAGTATCGGCTCAGATCAGCTTGTGTAGACTGCACAGGCTGACTTAAGTCGATAATTTTTGCATCTGTACCAAACTGCTTGTTTACAGAGCCTTGCTTATATATTTGCTTTCATTTTTACAAGACATAAATCCAGCTATTTTTGTACCAGTGCTCCAAAAGTAACCAGCTGTAATTTTGTCATGAAGCATGTACAGTGTACCTGGTGGTTTGTTTGGAGAAGCCATTTTGGCTCATCTGTGAAACCCACTCAGCAATCCTCGAGTGATCGGAACCCTCGGATGTATTACGATGGGTGATATGCACCTACACGATGCAGTTTTTGGCCAGAAATACACAGCTGTACCGTTCTTACAAGTGTAAGGTTCTGCTTAAAAAAGAAAACACGAGTCATGATTTTGTATCAAAACCTTTCCCAATACACTTCCGTTGACAAACAGTTTGTAAACTCATTTTCAACGTACTTTATCGGTTCCGTTGACAGTTTTGCCTACTGGTTGATAGATGTGGATAACTTCACTATGTTTATTGAATATTGTCATAAATAATCGATTTTCATGAGCACTGCCAGGTTTAGGATCATGTGACTGGCAGTATTTCGAAATGGAGACCTTCCTTGATATGGAGGATATTACTAAATCGGCCGAGGTGTGACGAGTGCCAAGTAACACTACTAGCATCTTGGGTCCAAGGCTAAATCGAACTAAGCTGTGGGGTTTGGTTGCAAAAGGAAATAGCTAGCATTGTCATCTTTAAGCGGCATGCACATCTCCCTTCATCTGAATGCTGAAAGGATTAGTTATGTATCTATGTTCATTTCACTAGCTCTTCTTGAACGTTTCCTTTGTTTAGTAAAATTCCTTTTGCCAACGAAGAATTTCAAAGCACTGTGAACTAACAAAGACAAGCTTTCCGGTTCACACTCATATGCATGCATGATGGGTACCATCGCCAGAGAAAACAGGGCAACGGAACTGTATGGCACGTGACGTATAAGTTTTGATTCCTTGGCCCAAAGATATACTGCATAAAGCGTGTGAGGGATGAGGAACAAGGATAGTTCCCGGCGGCGATTGGCCCTTTCAAATAGTACACCGAGACCTGCAATGCAGCCTGCTGAAGCCGGGATCCAGGACGATAATGGCGGAGGTTTACCTTGCAGATTTCGAAGAAGACATATGACATATTTGGCGAGCATTACCATGGTTGCTAGAAAAGCCGTAGACCAAACTATATTATTAATCAAGCTCTTCATTGCCTGTTTTGGTCTGAAAAACAAGACGAAAATGATTAAAGCAAATGTGTTGTTAATGGTAGAGGAAGGTCTATGGCGGTCGATTGTTTGCGACAATTACTTTTGATTCTATGCTTGAATCCCATTTTGAACAACATCAAACTTTATGAACCCTCGGCTCAGTTATTAATTCAATCTTTATTTTCCAATCGATTTAAACTATGTACGACTAAAAAAAAAAAACCTAATTAACGTAATTCATTTTACTATTGATTTTATCGGTGAAACCCAGTCACTAAAGGCAGGAATTTAGTGGTTATTATCCTGTCACTTCCGGGTTTACCTGACCGATAACAGGGTGCCGTATATTTTTTTTGTTATCCGTCAGTTGGTCACGTGACTGCTAAGTGCGCACTTGCTGACTGGGACTATTTTCAACCAAGCGTCTTACTGCCGTAATGAATGAAGTAATCGCTAGCGAATACTTTTGCTCGTTTAATTAATAGTCTGTTATGTTAAAACATATTGTCTTCTTCGCCACAACATTTTTCTGCGGATATACGTCACGTTCACTAATTATGACGTAGCCAATATCATTCATGACGTCATTATTGCAGCTGCATATCCAGAGGGTTTTGTAAACACGGTTCTTCATTTTTTAAAGTTTCTCATAGATCTAGTGAGAAAGATGTCAATATGTGCCTTATTTCGAACGAAATGTTTAATTTAGTCGGATTTTGGATTGTAATTGAGAAAAGGGATAAATAAAATAGACGTTTGGTGTCTTGGATTGGGAAAGTCGATCAGGCTCGGCTCCGGAAATTTATTAAAGGTACGGTCTTTATCAATGTTTTTTTTTTCGTTTGTTTTGTTTTGTTTTGTTCCGTTACAGTGAGTGACAGGATAAATAGAATAGATGGTTGGTGTCTTGGATGGGTTAAGTTTATCGGGCTCGGCTCCGAAATTTATCCGGTTCGCCTTCGGCTCACCAGATAAATTCCTCCGCCTTGCCCGATAAACTTAACCCATCCAAGACACCAACCATCTATTCTCTATTTATCACTCTCTTTCTCTCTCTCTGATTTAACCCTTTGCTACACAATCGTGGGTTTTAATGACCCCAAGGACCCTTTAGAAAACATTGTGGGAAAAGAAGAGAATGCTGGTAACCAGCATTTTCTCCTTTTCCCATAATGTTTTCTAACCTTTCAAAAAAAAAAAAAAAAAAAAAAAAAATGTGCCACATTTGGTTTGTCGGTTGCAAATACCTTCAGTGTGGTCTAGTCCAAAATTTTGTCGTTTGGTAAAGAGTTTCAATAACGACAAACTCACAATAGCTTGATTTCAGAAAAAAATTCAAAGACATTTATGATCAATAGTACGGTTTACCTGTTATACAGTTGTTTATATCGAAACAGGATCACTGGGGCCATATGTACGGGCAAGTAGAGCTTGGCGAAAGGCTGAAAGCTCTGTACAAAATCCCTCATTGTATGATAGGTACAGCTGTTTTTGTGCAATCCAACTTCCCTGCAGGAAATGAACTTATCGCTGGGAGTCCTGAACAGTCTTGCTAACTTCTCGTCCGTATAATCACGTGACCACTTTAGCACAGAACGGTAATATCCGGTAAAGAGGTATTGCGGTCGTAGTGCAGTACAGTATACAAGAAAGGAAGTGCACCAACAAAACAGAGCTGTTTCGCTGTATGGGATATTTGGAAGCGTTCCTTGCTTCACAAGTATTGATATGAATGCACCGATTGCACGTGCAATAGCAAAAAGGCAATATATTCTGCGTCTCGTGCGGTCCTCAACAAACATCGCGACGCCAGCAACGCCGCCGGCAAGGGCGCTGTTCACACCATCCTAAAATGAAATTTTGAAAGATAGTTCTAATTATGCTGAAGTCAAGTCTATAAGTGTCTTAATCTTTACCAACAATCCCGTGTTTTGACGAATCTGACTAAGAAACTTTTCTTGTAAAAATTTGGGGGAAAAGAGAAAATGCTGGTTACCAACATCTTGTCCTTTTCGCTCAATGTTCATTAGCTTTTCACAGACGATTCCCATAATATGAACATCCGATTAAATTTGTCGTTTGCTAATGCTTTTTGAAAAGGGTAAAAATCTAGTGTCGTTTGGTAAAAGAGTTAAACCGTAAGTGAGAGCCGCGTCACCGTCAACAAGATGTATCCTTGCGATGGAATATAAATAGATAACGGAATACGTGGGATTTACTAACCATTTCAGCCATGCTTTGTAGAAAGGGGGCTTACTGCACATGCAAAAAGTATCGACCCAGGTCAGCTGGCTGAGTCCGCGCAGGGGGACCTGCGTCGAAACTTTTTGCTGTTAGTCAATTTTCTGCATGTTAAAGGACCAGTGTACCTCATGATTCAGCGGGTCCCTACAAAATGGATTTTATGGATCCATATTTATGTGACGACTTGCTTGGTATAATGTATCACGAAGATGCATTAAACCCCATTTTTGCTAGAGCACGGCTCCTATTAAATTGCGATTTTAGTCTAATTCTAGCTTTTTAAAGTGGCACAATATCTGATTGGCCAAACCATTTGGTTGGGCCAATCAGATATTGCGTCTCTGTGAAATTAAAAAAAAAAAAAATATTGCGGGACAAGAAGCAATAGCTTTCTTTTTCATATTGTTTTTCTGTCATTTACAAGTGATTTTTTCTTTTCCATTTTCTTTACATTTCTCTGTTGTGCGACTTGTAATCAGAGCTTGTGTACATCTAGAAACGATTTTGCAGTTCGCAATGATGACAAATCGTATTCTGTTGTTTTCTAATTAATCAATACATGTATTCATGTATTTATTTCATGCTTTCCGGTAGTTTATCGAGAAATAACGGTGGAATATTTTTCGATATTTCATGCGTACAACCAGTGAAAAATGCCGATTTTATTTTTTAACTCTTCAGTTGAAGGTGGAAACAGTAGTTCCCGCGCACTAGTTACCTAGGTAAAATGCGCGTGCCACTCAACCAGATGGAAATATGACGTAATTTACCCTACATTTCTCGCGCTTTACGTAATATTGTAAAGCGTTGATTATGCTGAGGAGGTACGCCAAGGGGGCATTACCGAAAAGAACTGTACTGGATTTTGATGTAAGCCCCCCCCCCCCCAAAAAAAAAAGGGTTAGAAGCATGAAATAAATAGATTTTTTTTTGGCGCCACTCGTGAAAATATTACCGATGATGTTCACGAGATGAAATAAATTTCGGTCTTTCACAGAATAAACCAAATATCCCCTATATATACGAGCTGAAAATATCGAATGATTGAAAGACAGAAAAATCTCACCGTTTTGGATCTGATTAATTCAAATAGTTCCACCGTCAGATCATATATACTTGGGTATAATCCGAGGAAAGCCGCAAAACGGAAACTGTCTTTTGCTAGTAATTCGGCTTTTATCTTTGGTAAACTGAAAGTAAATAGTTCCCCATAAATCTATTTAAATTTAGACGCTGTCTTCATGGACTCACACTCCCGAAAACAGTTATTCAACATTTCATGTATAAAATGTTTCAATGGCTGTATAAAACTGAACAATTTCGTTCAGTTCTTAGTTGAGAAACCGGTCGTTTCCAAATGTTGCAATGTGGCCAAGCGCCTTTCTCTCTTATTTAAGGGCAATGAATATGTTTTACTTCAATGTTTTGAAAGTTTCTTTAAAAAAAAAAAAAAAAAACGCTTGCTGTGCTATGCTAGTAGATTGATTGACATTTCTCTAAAAGAAAAACCTTTTCTATAGATCTTATCTATAAATAGATCTATGTACCAGTAGAACAGAACCTAAATATTAATGTGTGCATTGGTCTTCTGAGTACTTGCCATTTAAGGTCAAACTCATAGGGATGCACGTAGCAGATATTCGATTTTTCGTCCATTTTGCGAGACTAGTGTCATTCGATAATCAATCAAATCTAAATGTATAACCATCAAAGATATGTACTGAAATTTCAAATTTAAGATCTCGAATGCATCCCTCGCATTAAAAAAAAAAAAAAAAACATTGTGGTAGGCCTATGTGTACTTAATCTTACTGAGAATGGCCGAAAACCAATAATTAAAACAACTTGCTATTTCTAGGAGAAGGAAGGGCTGGTGGGGGGGGGGGGGGGAGGGTAGGGTATAAGGCAACTGACACACACCTTGAGCCAAAAGGATTCTGCATTAAAATGGCAACCATTTTTACTCCCGTGTACACCCCGAGTCCGCTTCCAAAACCTTTCAAAAACCGCTCAACAAATTTCTTCAACCTCGTACTTGCGATTTGTGCCAAGAAAGTACGAACGTCATCTGTGTCGTCATCATCGTCATACGTTGCCATGCCATCGTCAGCTTCCGTTTCGAATCGTAAGTTTTTCTTCACTTCCTCTTCCGGTACTGTCTGTTGCTCTTCCATGATAAAATCTTTTGACAACAGAATCTGAGGAGTTTCAGAGGTTTTATTCTACACACAGTTGGATATTTTCTGAACTTCTAAACCGCGTCGAATAAGATAAAATCTAGACCTAGTTAGCTTAATTCTTTACCAATCAATGAAATTTTGGACTCGGCCAAATTGACGTCTGCTGATACATTCAAAGTGTATGAATATAAAATGTATCTCAGCAGAAATTTAACGACGCGTTATTTATCCAAAATCCGTCCATACTTTACATTATTCTTTCAGTTTCCAATCATGAACTGTACTCGATATTTGGCTGTCAAATTCGTGTCAAATTCATGTCATTATCACTCCATTCAAAAGATTTTAATAACCCCTTGCCCTGAAGTAGGCTACCTTGTCAAAGTTACAACGATAACAGTTGTTATGTAGATTGCTAACTCTTTACTCTCTACCAGACGACAAAATTTAAACGAGTCCCAATTGTAATCACGGTAGCTCAGTCGGTAGCGTACAGGACTTGAGAACAAGGGGTAGCTAGTTCGAATCCTTAGCTCGGCCAACTTCTTTCTGATGATTGATGATAATAGCTGCAATGATCATTGTTTCGACGATGGTTCTATGGGGAGCACTCAGTGGCTTGGAAAGAATATTATGCGAAGTATAGGTAACTCCATGAAAGCATGGATAGGTACACTAGCCGCCGCGACATTGGTAGAGTCAAAATGCAAGAAAGAACATCTCGGGCCAATGGTAAAAACTCAAATGTTGTGATTTCGGAGTTCTTTTCGTCGGAAAGATTACACCAAAGCGGACAGTGTAGATCCGAGATCAGACTGCACGTTTTGTGCAGTCTGATCTTGATCTACAGTGCCCATAAAAGGCGCAATGAATCGCGCTTAGCAGCCCAAGATTCAATCCGTACCCCACTGTGTTATGTTGTTGACGATAATAAAATAGATTTCGTTGAGTTCATTAGAGTAAATTTTGTAAAAAATGATAGAATTATCTTACTGAAGAATTATCATAGAAGTAGCACAGTGTAGACGGAGATCAGATATCAGGTATTTAAAGGCTGATCTTAGTCTACACTCTCAGCAAAATACTGTACATCCATGAGCTCTTATTGGCAGTGTAACTCCCATGTATAAGTGTTAATAATACACGAGCACATAAATGATATTTGATAGGTTTATCTGTTATAGATAATTGATAAAACTATTGTCTCTTCTCGACTGATGACCCTTTCGCCACCATGAGCGGCATAATAACGTTTGCATACAATGTATATTAAGATCAGACTACACAGCATTTGAATTTACAGCTTCCACTCAGGCTTCTAAATGCGACTCAAGGCGGTTTTGAGGCCAGTGTAGATCAATATCAGACTGCACAAAACGTGCGGTCTGATTTTGGATCTATCACTGTCTGATAAGGAGATATTCCCCCCCCCCCCAAAAAAAAAGTAACTTAGATATTTTAATATTTGTTTTTTTTTTTTCCATTGGCTGGAAAGTTTCTTTTAATTTACATGTATTTAAGACACGTCGAATCCCTAGCCTAGTACTGTTGAAACCCAGAACACGCATGATTGGGTTGTCAAATGCGGTGCAGAACACAATTTAACCCTTAGGCTTCTAAAAGCTGCGACTCAATGACCCTTTGCGTGCAGTGTAGATCAAGATCAGACTGCACAGAACGTGCAGTCTGATCTTCGATCTACACCGTCCGATACGGAAATATAGCATGCCTAAAATATACCTTTTGAAATAGCAACAATTGTGATTTTACTATCAGCTTGAAAGTTTCATTTCATTTTTGAACAGGTTAAGGGCTAGATAATCGATTAATAAACTATGTAGAGTAGAATCTGGGTGATTCGAACGCCGATTTTTCGAAACTTCCGGATTTTTCGAAGCTGACCGTCAGTCCCGATCTATTTTGCTATTATTTGATGTAAAAATATTACCAATTTTTTGAATTTCAATTATTCGAAAAATTCAAATTTTCGAATAAATCGGTCGGTCCCGATCAGAGAAATTCCCATTAAAATCCATCTCCAAATTCGAAGTTAAAAAAATGTCCAGCACAGTCTCGCATGAAGATCACGTTTCCTTGAACATCGATTGTTAAACACCTGATTGATTTCCCAGGTACATTGTATTTTTGCATATACAGGTAATTGACACCTTGTCAAGTTGTTAACTCGCTCGGGTGATAATCCTTAATTGATTAAACGTTGATTGGGAATCGTTTAAAAAAATAAACATTGATCACGGGATTATTTTCAGAGATAATGAAAGTATGATGAATATGAAATGCATAGATCTGAACTGAGTTAGATTTTGGGAAACCGAAAGTAGATTATTTTCGGAGAATTCAAAGGCTGTTGAAAGTCATTATCTCCCGCTAGATGGCATTCTACAAATACACATCTATCCACTCGTCACAACTCGGCCGATTCCGTACCTACATCTAACCTCGTCCGTATAACGGTCGTTTCTATTCGAACTGCGAACCATGTGATCTTATACATGGCGCGCCACTGTCAGTCGTTTAGCAACGACATAAACAACCTCTATGAAATTATTCACATCTGTTTATCTGTCGGTGAAAACTTCAATCGGAATTGATAAATAATGAATGTACGAAATGTTTGCCAACTCAACTAAAATATAGTTAGAAAGATTTCGATAGAAAATTGAAACTCAAGTTTTCTTTTTTAAGAGAAGCCTTACAATTTTCAGAACGGTAAACCGGCGTATTTCCGGGTATGTACCGATCTGGTGCATATCAATCCACCAGATACAGCCGAGGGATTTAATGGCTCCCATCACCCGAGGTATGCCGTATGACATCCAATTTCGGCATTCTGGGTACAGAGCCCGACTACTTTTTAAAACAACAACCGTTACTTTGAATTTCAAAATGAAATAAACGCTTACTCAATAAAACGCTACCTGGTGCGATTCATTCAGCTGTGATCGGCTAGCATGTAACCTCTGCATCGGCCATTTATTAAAACAGCCCCTACATGCTTGGGTAATAGGCTAATAGCTTCGGTATAAGCCTTACTTTTCCCAAGTATTCGGGGATGGGTGATGCGTCATAGCGGATAGGTCGAATCTTCGAAGAATATGACATGCGCAGACAACGGTTGAAAGTAAAAGTAGAAAATAATCAAAGTACTGACAGTACTGAAAAAACAGCGAGCAGGCGATTAATTATTTAGTGACAGGTTTCAAGCGATAATGTATTCAGGAAAGTGTCTTAAACAATTCATCATAAAATTTCATATTCCTCTTGCCCAAGGGAGACAGCTTAAAACGGAGACACGCAGGGATGAAGAAAATGGTGGCAATTCTTATATTCTGATATTGTTCTTAAGGTATTACTTTCACAACGCTTCTAGTGCAACATGGAATAAAATTTCTTATTAGTTGATAAATAAGGATTCATACTGATATAATACTTTTGAACATTTTTTAACCAACCAAAAATTCCTTTGATGCCTATCTTGAAATTATTCATTTGTTTCCTGAAAAGGGAGGTAATTATTAGGAGGGTACTACCTTAACTATTTCAGGGGAGATCAGAACTTGGGGGCAATATTGTTTGCTTGCAAGTACTTTAAAAACGGACAGGCCTGGTTTCTTTTCTAGTAAAAGAATTCTATGTTGATCCCAACTGAACAAAACGCTATGCTACATAGTTAGGCATGAATATCTGACAAAGAAAACAGGTGCCTACCCGGTAATTTTGTGTTTGAATGGTGCTGCACGCTTGATGCTCATTTTGAAAGAGAGAGGAAGAGAGAGGGAGAGAGAGAGAAAGTCAACATTTTTCATCTCATTTTATTTACTAAAACTGTTAAACACACTATCTCTTGCACACAAACCAAAATGTAATCTGAAGTGACGTTTTTTTAAATAAGAAATTGCGAGCTGTACATATCATTTTCTGTTTGACTTACACAAGCACAGACAGTTTTTGCATTATAATGTTTCTAAGCCACTAGCTGCTTTTCCACATTACTGTTGTTGAAACTATGAGCAAATGGCAATACACAAGAAGGACGATTACAGTTTTGATTTAATTGCTTTGTGCTGCTCTAAGGAAACAGCTGCATTTTTTTCACTGTGATACAAAGAAATATGAAATCTTGCTATATTTCAACTGATATTGAACATGTCACAGGCAATCATATGACCAAGAAATCCAACAAAGGTATATGAAATGTAACCTGTAAACCAAGAAGAATGACATCAGTGTGATGACTTATCAAAGGCGGGTACTTTATCAAAGGCGGGTACTTTACTCTATGGCTCAGCCATAGATTATTGTTTAATACCTAGGTGTGCAACAGGCTTGAAAGATAACGCATTTATACGTATAGTGATTGAATTTATCGTCGCCACCAGTTGCCCATATGGGCGACGCCCCCCTGAAGGCTGTTAGTATTGTTACGGGGGAAAGTGTAGGTACAGGACGAAACCCATCTTAAGTTACACCTCTTTCTTTTGCATGCTTGGTGTATAGCATCATCACACGGGAGCTCGGTTTAACGTCTCATCCGAGAGACTATTAGTAATTCTAGATACTAGTAGTGCTTCGATCAAAATTTTCTAAGATTATGTTATTTGTTCTTACATTGTGCCAACATATTTCCGTATGAATAAAAAATTCAGCCTTTTTCAGAATTTCCCTTGTTTCATTTTTTTCCCATAAAATATAATTGCTAAGAATATTTAGGGTTAGACACGATTTATTAAAGTCATCGCCTTCAAATATTGTTTTAATGGAATACCGGTATTTAGTAAAGGGAGGTAATTTATGTTGATCACGAATAAAGTCTTTTGCATTGATTTCTGATATATGTTAGTTCTAATTTTTCTATCTAGATACTCCATATATTTTTCATGTTCTGCATGTAAGGTTTATTACAAAATTTTTTAACAATATGAGATTTTATTTTTAATACATACTTGATATAAATTTGGCAAAAAAAGTTGCATACCCTAGATGGTACAGACACGAAACAGAACATTGGTCGTTTGTTTAAATAATACCTACTGGGAGATCCTGACTACTTATCAAGATCCAGTCGTTCACTTTTTGTTTTTTTTAAGATTTCATTCTACCGTACCAAACAAATAGACAAATCATTAGACTCATGCAAGTTCAAAGCATCTGGTACAATTTCTAATATAAGAATCTGCCTAGAAATATACACTGTGGAGAATGGAGAAAATACGGTTCTTGCAACATTTTGCTTCTTTTCAAAGACAAATTCTATAATTATCCCATTACCACACAATCCCTACTTTTGACGACCCTGAGAAAGAAGCCTTTAGAAAACATTGTGGGAAATCAAATTTCAAATTTTCAGTCACTTTTATTTTGTCGTCTGCAAATGCTTTCAATTTGAGCAAACCTAAAATTTTGGTGTTTGGTAATGAATTAACTTGAGCTAAATTTAATAGGACATCAGCAAATTTTCTCAAATTTGAGGATCCATTGGTTTGCCTTCTGGTGGAGAGGTAAATTAAGCGCTGTTTTGACCCACTGCCAATTATATAAGGCTTAGCTGATGAGATTCTTAGCTGGTAGATTGAAAAAATTGTCAAGAAAAAAAGTAGTTACTCATTTTCATACCATGATTTCAAATGTCTGCCTCTTCAAAGTCAAAAGAACTAGAGGCCCTTGAGGGCCTGAAATCACTCGGCTGGTTGTGATTTCGCTATTTCGCTAGCATACATTATGAATTCATGATGCAAAAAGGAAAAGACCAAAAAAATTGGGGGGTAGCTGGGTATGTTCTTGCAACTGGGCTTGAACACAGTAGGACAGTATAAGTAGGCATGGCAAATTAGTTATAGTAATAGAAATTGAAGTACAATTTCTCAAAAACAATAGTTTGGAATCCAGCCAAATTTAAAAGGGTTTCAATACACATTGCATTTAAAAATCCTACCGACTTCAAAGAAATGAGACTAATAGTGTAGACTTTGTTAAGTAACTATACAAAGTCATCAAATGGCTGCTTTTCCTGAACTGATTAGTACATTTTCTTCACTTTTAAAGATTTCAATCCCTTGATGAACCAAATGATCATTGCAACTTTCAAAACAAGAATTGGATTAAAAATGTGGACTTCATTGCCTAAACAAGCTGTAGAAATTTTCAACTTTAAATGGCTACTTTTCCTAATTCATTATTGGAGTTTTTTCAAGATCAATAGAGCTCTTGATGATACAAAGCAACTGTGCAAGTTTCACAAAAATTTGACCACAAATTAATGCAGACTTTATCAAGTACACAAAAAAATGGAAATTTTCAACTTCAAATGGCTACCTTTCCCATGCTTATTGTCAGATTCTTTTTTTGAAAATCAATAGCATTGAAGCTATCGATGAAATAAACAAACTGTGCAACTTTCACAAAATTCTGACCATAAATGCAGACTAAATAGCCTTTTCAAATAAGTAAAAGAAATATGGACAAATACAGGGATGATGGAAACCACGCCATGACATAAAATCTGCTGGTTTTCAGCCAGTACAGCTGAAACAAGAGGACCATGATATACCTATATCGCTTACCTGAGTACTAAGCAGAAAAGGTCTACAATGAAGATATATACTAAATATCGAGGTTCAAGGCCAAAATGACAGCAAAACAAGAGCTCCAAATTGTCGCAAGATACGCCTGTCTCACTGCCAGTTGTCTATGAGGTATAATAATTGCAAAGGGCAGGTAATGCAACAAACATGTTTACCAAGTCTCAAGTCAATTTGACTTAAGGTGACAAAGTTCCATTCCGGACTAGAAAGAAATACTGTAAAAATGAAGATCAAAGTGGAATTACTCAAAATCTGCGCAAGGTAGAGTTTTTGTTCTTGTGCACTCCATAATATTCAACAAACATGCATACCAAGTTTGAAGTCGTTCTGGCTTGAGATGACAATGTCATATTCCGGACAAGCACTAAATGCTGTTAAAATGACAAAGGGAAATAACTCAAAGAAGCACGAGGTAGAGTTACAATTCTTGCACGCTACACTTCCAAAGGCAAATAAGCAAACCATATTTCAAGTCATTCCTACTTAAGATGACAAACTTTTGCTCTGGACAAGCAAGAAATACTACAAATGTGAAGATCAAAGGGTGAATAACTAAAAATTTGTGCTAGGAAGATTAATGGTTCTTGTGCGCTGCACTTCGTAATTTTTCAACAATCATGCATACCAAATTTGAAGATTTTCAGACAAAAGAATGACGAAGCAGAAAATGCTGTAAAAATGATGATCAGAGGGACATAACTCATACACAGTACAAGGTAGAGTTATGGTTCTTTCGCACTGCACTCAGTATTATTACAACAAACACAAATGCCATGTGCCAAGTTTCAAGTCAATCGGACTGGAGATGACAAAGTTATGCTCCGGACAAAGAACTATTATAAAAAACTTTCTATTTCAAGGGAAAATAATTCCAGTTGTTCTGGTCAGATTAGACCCATAATCAAACTCATTTGAGATCTTATGGTCATATATATTGCTTGCCTTAATTGTGTAGTTGCAATTTATATTTGCCTTTTCCTGCAGAGTGTAAGGTTGGGAATCATATAGAAAATAACAGAAAACATCCTCAAATTCACCAGTCTAGTCATTTATTTTTTAACACATACTAAACTTTTGCAACAGGACCAATAATCATTTGACCAGCCTGCATAGCTCAGTTGGTAGAGTGTAGAACTTGTGATCATGAGAATGTGGGTTCAGCCCCCATGGCTGGCCATCTAAAATTACCAGTAGTCTTTCAGACGAGCCGTTAAAACGAGGTCTCGTGTGACGGTGCTATACACCGAGCATGTTAAAGAACCAGGCAAAGCTTAGGATGGGTTTCGTCCTGTATCTGCACTATCCCCCGTAACAATACTAACAGCCTTCAGGGGATGTCGCCCATATGGGAAACTGGTGGCGATGATAAATAAATGCATATTCAATCAATCAAGGCAAGCAAGAAAAGACCAGCCCGCGTAGCTCAATAGGTAGAGCGTAGGACTCGTGAACGTGTTGTTTCAAGTCCCTTGAGGGTGTGGGTTGATTACCACAGCTGGCCATCAGTAAATTAATAACAGTTTGGATGAAACGTTAAATTGAGGTCCCGTGTGACGGTGCTATACATTGAGTACATAAAAGAACCAGGCGTAACTTAAGATGGTTTTCGTCCTGTATCTGCACTATCCCCCGTAAGAATACTAACAGCCTTCTGGGGGTGTCGCCCATATGGGCAACCGGTGGGAATGATAAATAAATGCAAATTCAATCAAGGCAGGCAAGATGGGTGGACAGATAGTGCAGTGGTAAAATGCTGGACTATCAATCCTGAGGCCCGAGGTTCTATACCCGGCCAAACCAGGACCTTTCTGAAACCTTGTGTTTCCCATCCAACTAGAGGTGAACTGGTTTGGAACCCACCAGTAGCCTCGCGTGTAATGGTGCTTTACACCGGGCACATTAAAGACCCAAGGTCTATTCGAAGAAGAGCTAGGGGCTTTTACCCGGATTTCCTTGTATCTGATTCTTTCTCTCTAATGGTCCATACCATATATGCCTAGAGCACAGAGGGACCTTAATCCTACAAAGCCATCATCATCAAGGCAGGCAAGATAACTTTGATAATTTATACAGGTTGGGTGAACACTGACTCAGTACAGGTTCTATCCTGGCAAGGACATCCAGCATGTCACATTCAGTTGCCTACTGTATTGTGTATCAAAAATCAATTATTTACTAAGGTAGAGAGAATGGTAAACTGGATGATCAACAAAATTCTAATTCTAAATATTATGAAATATAAAACTGAATCTTCAACTCTTACCACACAACCCATACTTTTAACTACACTCAGAGAGACGGCTTTGTGAAGCATTGTTAGAATAAGAGAGAATGCTGGTAAACAGCATTTTCTCCTCACACAAAGTTTTCTGCCCTGTCACTCACAAATGGCTCCATTTGAGCCAAATTTAATTTGTTGTCTATAAAAATTTTGATTTGGACAAGTCCAAAATTTTGTTAGTTGGTAAAAGGTTAAAATACATACAGTACTTGCTATATCAGCCATGCTCTGTCGAAAGGGGGCTGAATGCATCTGCAAAAAGAATCACAGCTCAGCAGGTGAATGCTGAGCTGGGCTGAAACTTTTTATCTTTGGTCAATTCTTTGACTATCAAAAGACCAGAATACCTCAGAATTCAGTTGTTTGTTATGAATCCATAATAATTTGATGAATTGCTTGGTAAAGTGTGTCATGTAGATGCAATTAACCACTTTTTACCAGAGCGTCCATCATATCAATCAGATAGATAGATGTGTATTTTAAGAATGTCATCTAGCAGATGATAATGTAATATCAGTTTCGAAGCAAGGAAGGCCAGAGTTTGTAGACAAATAAGTAAGTCACTGATTATTTTTTGTAACTTTCAATTAATTTCTTTAATTTTCCAGCATCAAATTCACAGAGTTCCAAAAAGAGGCATTTGCAGGCAATAAATTAAATGTGATTCAATTGATTGAATTAAGTTTTTTTTTTTGGTTACCAGTATTTTCTCCTTTTCTCATATTGTTTTCTGAAGGATTCTTTCTTACAGTCATAAAAATTTAGGATTGTGTGATAAAAGGTTTGGTGTTTACACTGATGATGAACATTAAAGAGTTAAGCCTGTATCAAATGATTGCACTTTTCCTTCATTTTCTAGAAAGTAAGAGGAAATCAGTATCCTTTTCCAACAATGTTTTCTAGATTCATGTATTGACAACAAAGTTCAAAACTTAAATGTGGATTCATTTGATTTTTTGTCCAAAAATGAATCTGCAAAGACATGTCTAGAATAAGAAGTCTGATAAATAAGGTAGTTAAAAATGAAAATATTATGATAGCAGCCTTGGTATCCAGATCAAAAGAATTTGATCCTTTGCTGTATTACCTCAATGTTTGCTGCAACAGTTCGATTTGATTGGCACGAAAATCCATGAAATGGATATCTGCGTCTCTTTCAGAGGTTGATAAGGGATGCGCAGTCATAAAAAATAAAAATAACTTACACCAACTTGATCTCATGGGGCATGGCTAACCTTTGACATCAGTTGTCTACTTTACTTTTAATTTAATGGCCACAAGCCAGTCCGGAATTGTTTGTAGTAAATCTAAGCACACACAATACTTATCAATCCTTTGCTTTGTGGAATAGGGCTAATCACAATGATTTCCATATTACCAATTAATTGTCAATCTAAAATGTGATGTGCTAAAACATAGCTCTGCCCTGCCAGGTCAGATTTTACAGCCTATACTTTTAGTAAGATATGGTAAATTTTTTATGATTAAAAAAGGTCCCCAAATTCCACTGTTAGTCACCATATAAAATGTTGTTTATTCTGTATTCAAGTTTAGTTGCAAGCCGTCAACCCTTATCAAATGATAAACTGATACCAAAGTCGAGAAAAATATTATTGGCAGTGTTGTTTTAACCAATTTGTATACTTCTGAAAGTAAGTCACACCCACTTTGAAAGTAGAAATTTCACCTACATGTTTTTTTCTCTTTTTACTGTCCATGACATGAATGTAGACTTGCCCAGATTGAAAGCATTTGCAGTCGACAATTTGCACTTGGCACAAGTGGTGAAATTTGCCTTTGATAAAGTATAAAACAATGTGGAAAAAGGAGTAAAGGCTGGTTACTGGCATTTTCTCCTACTACAATTTTTTTTAAAAGGTTATGTTCATAGGGTCATTAAAACTCAGGGTTGTGTATTAATTCTTTAAACATATATGATAAAAAAAAAAAAAAAACATTTTTCAAATATAACTGTGATGTTTTATCAATAGTTCTAGCTATTTATGAAATTAAGGCACATATCTGCCCAGGGATCTTATATCCCTGATCTGCCATAAAGCAACATTAAGAAGACAAGTCGCCCCAACCTAGACACAACTCGCACCATACTGAAGACAAGTCGCACCAATTTTATGAAAACATGGAACAGTTCACAGAACTCGAAGATTCTTGCCCAACTTAAGGAAATGTACAAAATATACCAGAATTCACATACCATACATGAAAATTCGGTTTGAAACGATTATAAACTCATGAAAATAACAACCTACATGTAACTGACACTAATCTGTTTCAAAATGGATAATTAAATATACACAAAAGTAATTGTTTACGATTAGGAGGCCTAATTAAAACGGTTTGTCGTCAAACGTATCTACCAGACAAAAGCAATCCTGAAAGACTTATCATCAAACGAATTACTGGTCTGTCTACCTATCAATTGTATTACTGATTGAAAAGAAAGGGTACATTGACAACATGGTAGGATGTTCTTTCCTTGAGCTGAATATGTCTAAGATATCAACTGATCTACTTAGCATTATCTTAAGCTAATTTGAATGTTCATTGGTGCAAACGACAGAATATATACTTCAGTCACTTGAACAAAAGCAGCCAATCATGTGACTAGCTTTGAAATTCAGTATTTTCTTGAACAGTTTTGGCCTAGTTATTACATTATGAATTCATCATTCGTAATTTTATTCACACAATCGCTTGAAACTGACTTACTTATGAAAATTATGCAGCAGCAAATTTTTTAAGTCAGTTGGGATGAGAAATCCCTTGTATTATTCCCCTTTTCACACCTTTATTCATATAGGGTCAGTTTTGAAATAGTAAGGAACCATGAATATTCAAATGTGAGATGTGGCCATTTGATGCAGAATTTATCACCACACATTTGAAAATAAAAACTGAATAAAAGTCATAACAGTTGTAGACTTCTATCTTATTTAACAATAGAAATAAAAGTGGGGCGAGTTGTCTAAGAATTTGGGGCGAGTTGTCTTCTGAAGGTGGGGCGAGTTGTCTTGGGGCGAGCTTTTTGCGAGGCGAGTTGTCTTGGGGCGAGTTGTCCTGCACCCTGAACAAATGAAAACTTGGTAAGAATATATCCATAAAATCTAAAAAAAATAGTGTCAAATTTGTACCTTGTATCGAATCCCGCCTACGTGCACGAATCATCGTTGAAAAATTTGACAAATAAACTCGTATCGTTGACTGGAAACACTAAAACGGTAGTTCAGTTAAAATTTCGATGGCAGTGGAGTTTAAATAATAGGCCTAAAAATACCGGTATATACCGGGTGCTGCGAGCAATTACTTTCCCCCTAGAGTCTGTCAGTCACATATGTTATATTTGTAATCGCTCTAGGGTTTACTAAATTTGATTAATTTTTACTCCTTTACACTATCGTGAAAATATTTTTTACTCCTTTACACTATCTGGAAAAAATTAACAAATTATCGAACAATGTACAACACGCAAAAAGGAATATGCCGGATGATTAGCCCATTAGATCAAAGCACTTTGGTATCAAATGATCAATTCTTATAAATCGTACCTTTTGAAGATAAGTGTTATTGTTTATCTCCAAAAATTTACATTTTGGACATTTCAAATTCAATACCCTGTCGTAAATCGAACTTAACTTTTAAATGGTTTTTGTAAGATCTTTTATGCCTAGGCTAGCATACAAATCTTAATTTCAAAGAAAAAAGGTTTGAAGAATCGGAATCTGTTTCACTGTACTTCGATAATAATTGTAAACATTACAGGGAGATTACTCTGGGAGCTGTTTCCGTAGGATTCGAAGGTTATGTGGGTCAAGATTTTTGCTATTGATCATGTTTTATAGAAACAATTAGTCGCATAATGGATGAATTGAGGAGAAAGATTGTGTCAAAATACCTGATAAAGTGCCATGGTCATTAAACAAAGGAAACGCACACTGAGTAAAATTGGATTTGAAAAACTGAGGTGGACAGTGAATTTTTGTCGCCAGGGGGTGTTTATCAAAAGACGCATCGAAAAAAATCCGAACAGTTCAAAACCAATATTAGTAAAGCAGCGATTACGTAATCGCTGTTTTAAAAAATGCTTATCAGACCATTCGGCAATCCTCGGGTGATTCGTCGATCGAGTCAGATGTAGTTACGGAATCGGCCAAGTGCACGAGTGCATAACGGACGTGACTAGTAAAGTGTGGATTGCCTGCAAAGATCTTCAACAGCGTGCTTTTTGCATTCTGATGCAGATCATTGCTGGCCACTTACGTGAGCCATTTCTATCCCGCTTTTTTATTGCTAAATTAGTCTATCAGTATATGAGTCTAATTGATGTTACATTTCACCCTGTTGCAGAATGTAAACTGAATAAAAAGGTAAGTTCGTTTGTTTCCAAGGGTTGTCAAGCATAAGGAGCGATGAGAAACTTTGTTCATCATTTTTAATGCAAATACAGGAGTCTGTGTACATCGCCTACAGGCAAAATGTGTGTCAAACGTCAATACCGAGTGGAAACTTGCGAACATTTCCGAAAACTGCTGATTTCGAAAATTCGAAAAGTCGATAATTCGAAGAAAATTTGGCGGTCCTATTCACTTCGAATTATCGGGATTTGACTGTATAGCATAGCGGCCAAAATATGTTACTTGGTATGGGTTATAATGAAATATAAAACTATGTTAAAAGTTGCCAGGTGGCTCTTTTGTTTGCCATTTTTTGACAGTGAAGATCAAGGTTAGACTGCAGAGATCTTGCAGTCAGATCTCTGATCTTCATCGTCCGCTTTTGGAGTAAAGCCTATATGGCTTGCAACACGCGAAAAGGGGCATTCGGACACTTGCGTAAAGTGTCGTCTCGGATCAGCCTGCGCAGTCCGCGTAGGCTAATCCGAGACGGCACTATACGACTACATCAGATTTTGTGCTAATGTAGACTGGCGCAAAACAGAAAATTACATAAAAACGGAAAGTGCCGTTTCGGATTAGCCTGCGCGGACTGCGCAGGCTGAAACGAGACGACTTTTTTCGCAAACGTCCGAATGCCCCTTTTAGCGTGTTGCAGGTCATATAATGGCTGAGCCACAGTGCAATAATATTTTCAAACATCGACAGACGTCAAGTTTATAAATGTCGTATATGAGCTATGTTCTGTGAAAAAAGGGGGTTTAATGCATCTGCAAAAAGTGTCGATTCAGGTCAGCCTATGCAGTCCTCCTAGACTGATTTCGGTGGAAACTTTTTGATCTTGTTCAATTTTCTGCATGTTAAAGGACCAGTTTACCTTCTGATTCAGTCGGTCGTAAGACTACACGAGTTTTATGGATCCGTAATCATATGATGATTTGCTTGGTATAATGTATTTAAGCCCCTTTTTAGCCAGACCGCCGCTGTTAGTACGAATTTTTGGCATTAAATAAGCGTACAACTAAAAAAAAGAGAACTTTGCTGGCTATATATATATATGAGCTGCGCTCTGTGAAAAGGGGGCTTAATGCATCTGCGAAAAGTTTCGACCCAGGTCAGCCTGCGCAGTCCGCGCAGGCTGACCTGGGCCGAAACTTTTCGCTATTGGTCGATTTTCTGCATGTCAAAGGATCAGTCTACCTCATGATTGAGTCGGTTGTTAAAAAAAGTGGCTATTATGGATCCATAAGTATGTGATGGCTGTCTTGGTATGATGGATTACGGAGATGCATTAAGCCCCCTTTTGCCAGAGCATGGCTCATATATAAAACCCAAAACTTGCGATTTCAGAATTCTTTTCTCAGACCAAATCTCAAAAAAATCGGACAGTGTAGAGACAAGATCAGACTGCACAGTCTGTGTCGCAAAAATGCCTTTAGGCGCACTTAGCAGCCTGAAAGTTAAACTGTTCGATAGATCGAAATGGCCGAGGATAGAAGTATAGGCGTGTTGGTAAAACACATGACTTCCGATTCGAAGGTCCAAAGTTCGATGTCCAGCCTGGGAGTGGACTTTTCAGACGGACATTTAACACTTTGTGGCTTTTGCGGACAGTGTAGATCAAGATCAGACTGCAAAGAACGTATCTACACTGATTGGTACGTTGAGATTTCTCCAACGAGCAATTTTTTTTTAAATCGTAAATTATGGGTTTTCACCACAAGTGTTCGTTTTATGACGAACTTCGCAATCTATATAATGCAATATGTAAGTCATATGTGATTGGCCTGCAACACGCGAAAAGGGACTATCGGACATTTGCGTAAAGTGTCATCGCAGATCAGCCTGCGCAGTCCGCGTAGGCTAATCCGAGACGACACTTTACGACTACATTAGATTTTGTCCTACAATAGACGCGCAAAACAGAAAATTACATAAAAACGAAAAGTGTCGTTTCGGATTAGCCAGCGTGTAGTGCGCGGGCTGATCCGGGACTACACTTTAGGCAAATGTCCGAATGCCCCTTTTCGAGTGTTGCATGCCACATTACATTATATAGATGGCGAAGTTCGTCATAAAACGAACGTCTGTTGTTTTCACTATTGACTGGAAATCTTTAGTTTAATTTACTTGTACTCAGCAGTTTTCTACCCAACCAGAGGCAAGAAACCCAGATGCGCAAGCCTGTGTAGAAGTCCTTACAAATGAACACGTGAGCGATTGATTGAACGGTGTTAAACGCCGTTCTCAACATTATTTCAGTTACTTTGCGGCGGCCAGTGCAACTATCCATGCTTTTCTGGAGTTTCTGTTATCAATACTGTGCATAGTAATCTTCCCAAGCTACTGTCAGCTTTCCCTAATAGCCATCGTCGAAACGATTATAAGCAGTGAAGTCATGAATCCTGTCGCACGGACTATCATCAATACTCGGAGGGAAATTGGCTAAAAAGGGGTACGAACCATCGAACATCTGTTTTCAAGTCTTATGAGCTACTGATTGCGCCACCGGGGCTGGGCACACGCAAAAAGAACAAGAGGTCTATTCTTCGAGGACAAGCAAGGATCTTTTACCGGGATTTCCTCATATCCCGCCGAGCCACGGTGTCGCTGGTTCGAATCTCAGCACGGTTAATTTCTTTCGAGGACTGATGATCCGTCAATGCGACAGGATTTGTTTCCCTCTCATCGCTGATCATTGTTTTGACAATGGTTGTGTCTTGGAAAGCAGCCAGTAGCTTTGGAGGAATATTTCGTTCAGTACTTCTAAAAGAAACTTTAGGAAAGCATATATAGGTACACTGGAGACAGTGATTTAACTGAAATAATGTTGAATACATTGTTGAACACCGTGCTAAAAATCAAACAATCCGTCTATCCGATTCTTCAGTTGTATAGGTCCATACCACACATAAATGTCTATCTGAATCTTAAAAAAAAAACTTTGCGGTGTACATTTTTCGCTTGATTCGTAAAATATTCTAGTTAAGTGGCCCAATTAACAAATGGAAACTGGCTGTCAGAGAGAGAGAGAGAGAGAGAGAGAGAGAGAGAGGAGGAGGAAGATATGTCCCAGACATCGGCCGATCCAGCGGGGGGGGGGGGGGGGTCTGGACCCTTCCTAGAACTTTCAAAGTAACCGCTGTCTGCCTGAAATTTCGACCAAGTATGAATGTATGAATGTAGCAGTAGATTCTAGATCATTTCTTTGCATACGTTTTCTAGTAAAAGTGTTCGCAGTTATACTATTACACCGTTATACTCACTGACAGGAAATACAAACATTTTATACAGTATAAAATTTGAAAAGAATTCTGGATCCGCCCCTGCCAAGCACAGTAGGCACTTACCCTGGTCCCAAATCATTTAGACATCCCAGGTAGTGTTGAAAGTCTTCAGTGCTCTCGCATCAACCACCTACCAGCGGATCGAAAATCATAGATTCGGTCAAGAAAAAAAGCATCACGTGTCAACGTCTTTGCATGCCATTTCAACCCATTTTGCATGCTATCTGATAGCCATTTCAACCCATTTTGCATGCTATCTGATAGCCATTTCAACATATTTTACAGTGGCTGTAATATAACTCTTGAGCAGAAGACAAAATTCTAGACTTGTCCAAATTCAAAGCAAGTGCTGACGACATATTCATTGTGGCTCAAATAATGAGATCTTTGTGTAAACGGGTAGAAAACATCGTGAGAAAAGGAGAAAATGTTGGTTACCACCATTTTCTACTTTTTCCACAATGTTGTTCACAGTTTTTCTCCCTCAGTGTCGTAAAACTTCTTGATTTTAGAGTAAAGGGTGAAATTCCAACTTAAACGAAAATAATCTAAGCAGGCCTATTAACTGTGAATACTGTGCACAAATCGAAGATGCATACCATTACATTTTCAGTTGTAACAAACCCATACAATAGAGAAATTCACTTTCTAGAAAAACTTGGTTTGAAACACACCAAAAGCATATTAAATTATTCTAGGGATGCGAGTGACTTACTCGTGAATAAACATGCTTATTGTAGATGCTCTTACAAATTTCAAGAATTGAAGGTTTAAAATCTAATAGTTATTTTATATGTAGCTTACGTTTTGCTTCCAAGTCTTTCTCTGTCTCTGTCTGTCTGTCTCTATGTCCTTCAGTTGATTTGCATTAAAATATTTTGATAAATAAAGAAATTTCGCCATTGTGCCAATTTTAGATTGTCAGAATTATGTAGGAAACGGCCTTGCTCTTATTTGGAAGAAGCTATGGTTGAACCCCAGAAATATGCATTATATGGATTCACTTTACTTTTGAGGTACAGGGCAATGCTAAAATACAGGATTGCAAAAATAAAAAAAAAAGGGCAGAGGGCCGCAGAATAAACATGTTTATACTGACCATAGGTAGCAGAACACGGTTTTCAGCCAAACTCGTCTCGGTTGACAATAGGCCAAACAGAACTTCATCAAACAAAGGTCTATATAATCAGCTTGAAATTATAAAGCGCACTTAAATGCAACAGCACAATCCTAATTCTTTAGATTATATCAATAAATCATGTTCAACTTGTGAAATAGTGAAATTAATGATCAATATAGGCAAGTGGCACGGTCGGAAAAAAACTGACAAAATATGCCATTTTAGCCTATATTGCAAAATTTACAAAATGCAAACCCAGGAAGCTAGCCTGAAAATGCCAAGCTAAATTGAAACTCAAAACAACACATAATCTGGGGATAAAATCCAAAATAGCACATTACCATGCCGTTTTTTCGCAATCTTTCGTGCCCTGACCCTACCCTTGTTTTCGCGGCTAAAAAAAGCCGCTAGCTCCATGACCCCTCACTTTCGCATTTGGGGTCAAAACTATACAACAAAGAACGAAAGGTCATGACCTACTGTTTCACAGACAAACCAAACGCTTCTTTTCCTTAATCTAACACAATTCATGGGTGTAATAACTACTCTTCTTATCAAAATTGCATTGAAAACCTACCTTTCTCAGTTATATCTAATTTTGACATGGCCAATTCGAAGCAAACTGTTTACAGGTGCCATATGTTATCTCCCTCCTTAAGCGGGTAGGACGACTTTGTGGAATCACCGAAATCACTGGAATCACCACGTGATTTTCTGGAATCACCATTTTGTCGGTGAAAAACTACTTGAAGCACATATATATGATATTTACAATCTGGTTTATAAAATTTGGAGCAAATTTAAGCAGAAAATTACCGAAATTTCGATCAAATCGTAAGTTTCTACTTAAATTTGAAATCACCCGTCATCTCAAATAGCGAAATCACCAAACAGGATAGTGATATCACCATTTCATCCAGATGAAATAACTTTTTTTGATAGAGTTATGAATGTAGTGATAACGTAATTTAATTCTGTAAAATATTTTACAGGTAAACTTTAGAAGTCAACTTCTTTTCGTGCAGTTTGGAAATCTGTGAAATCACCCGCAACTGAGGCTAAAATCGGACCAAGTCATCCCTTGAATTAGGGAACAAGAAACGCACTTTCCTGCAAATGCTTTCAACTTGGACAAGGCTAAAATTTTATCATGTGATAAAGGGTTAAAGTTGGCACTTCTCTGTTAACAATTTAATCCTTTATATTTATCGGCACTTTTCAAATACCCAAGCTAAGTGTAGATTGTCTGTGTTGTATGAGTTGATACTGGGGTAATGTCAAAATGTCCCTTTAGTAGATGTACTGCAAAATAAAAGAATAATTCACTAGAATGGGGAGTATATCAAAGAGGACCTTTCATTGGGGTCTTGTAAATTCTGTAGGGATATTTGGGACAATTTGACAAAAATGTGGTTGATTCAACGGAGGAACTGTTTCAAAAGAGAGAATGTCCTCAGACAAAATTAAGACTTGTTATGCCGGCATAATAACGGCAAACGCTCCGCCGCTATACAGTCAATGCATACATGTGGCATTCTTTTTTGAGTAAAAAAGAAGAAATTAACGAAATTTTCAGCTTCATTCCGTTGACAAATATTTGATATATACGAAATGAATCCGTAAAACAATTGCAATTTTTTTGGCACATAGCATTTTGTTGATGAAAAACTACTTGAGGCACATATATATGACATTTACAATCTGGTTTATAAACTTTCGAGCAAATTTAAGCAGAAAATTACCGAAATTTCAATCAAATCGTAAGTTTCTACTTAAATTCGAAATCACCCGTCATCTCAAATAGCGAAATCAACAAACAGAATAGTGAAATCACCATTTCATCCTAATAAAAAAACTTTTTTGACAAGGTTATAAATGTAGTGATAAAGCAAATTTAATTCTGTAAAATATTTTACAAGTAAAATTTAGAAGTCATCTTGTCGTGCATTTTGGTAATCTGTGAAATCACCCGTCACTGTGGCTCAAATCGGACCAAGTCATCCCTTGAATTAGCGAAATCACCTTTTAATTAACAAGAAACGCACTTTTACATTAAATGCATGATCAACAGATGATTTACAGTTCAAGTTTCTCTGTTCATTGTCCTTCATTATTAGAAGAAAAACGTAGAAACTGTGCCCGTTTTAAATCACTTTTGGAATCGGTGAAATCGGTTCTTCGAGAAATTAGAGAAATCACCCAAGGATATATGAAATTAGTGGAATCACCACATAATTTAGTGGAATCACCATTTTGTTGGTTAATAACTACTTGAAGTACATTATATATGATATTTACAATCTGGATTATAAAATTTGGAGCAAATTTAAGCAGAAAATTACCAATTACCGAAATTTCAATAAAATCTTAAGTTTCTACTTAAATTTGAAATCACCTAAAAGAATAGTGAAATCACCATTTCATCCAGATGAAATAACTTTTTTTGACAGGGTTATGAATGTAGTGATAACGTAATTTAATTCTGTAAAAAATTTTACAAGTAAACTTCAGAAGTCAACTCCTTTTCGTGCATTTTGGTAATCTGTGAAATCACCCGTTACTGGGGCTCAAATCGGACCAAGTCATCCCTTGAATTCCCTTGAATTAGGGAAATCACCTTTCAGTTAACATGAAACGCACTTTTACATTAAATGCATGATCAACAGATGATTTACAGTTCAAGTTTCTCTGTTCATTGTCCTTCATTATTAGAAGAAAAACGTAGAAACTCTGCCCATTTTAAATCGCTTTTGGAATCGGTGAAATCGGTTCTTCGAGAAATTAGAGGAATCACCCAAGGATATGTGAAATCAGTGGAATCACCACGGATTTAGTGGAATCACCATTTCGTTCGTGAATAACTACTTGAAGTACATTATATATGATATTTACAATCTGGTTTAGAAAATTTCGAGCAAATTTAAGCATAAAATTACCGAAATTTCGAAAAAAATTAAGTTTCTACTTAAATTTGAAACCACCCGTCATCTCAAATAGCGAATTCACCTAAAAGAATAGTGAAATCATCATTTAAATCCAGATGAAATAACTTTTTTTGACATGGTTATGAATGTATTGATAAAGTAATTTTATTCTGTAAAAATTTAATAAGTAAACTTTCGAAGTCCACTTCTTTTCGTGCATTTTGGTAATCTGTGAAATCACCCGTCACTGAGGCTCAAATCGGACCAAGTCATCCCTTGAACTGGCGAAATCACCTTTTAATTAACAAGAAACAGACTTTTACATTAAATGCATGATCAAAAGATGAGTTACAGTTCAAGTTTCTCTGTTCATTGTCCTTCATTAATAGAAGAAAAACGTAGAAACTCTGTCCGCTTTACATCACGGTTGGAATCGGTGAAATCGGTTCTTCGAGAAATTAGAGGAATCACCCAAGGATATGTGAAATCAGTGGAATCACCACGTGATTTAGTGGAATCACCATTTTGTTGATGTATAACTACTTCATGTACATTAGACATGATATTTATGATCTTGCTTATAACATATGGAGTAAATTTAAGGAGAAAATGACGGAAATTTCAATCGAACCGTAAGTTTTTACATGTATTTGAAATCACCTGTCACCTCAAACAGCGAAATCACCGAACAGAATAGTGAAATCACCATTTAATCCAGATAAAATAAGGTTTCTTTGACAGGATTATGAATACAGGGGTAAAGTAGTATAAATTTGTCCTTTATGATTAGAAAAAAAGAGTATGTAGAAAACTACATGTACCTGGTTCATGACTTTTTAAATACATGTAGGTGAAATCTCTTCTTCGAGAAATTTAAGGAATCACCGAAGTTGGCCTATATGGCCTGTAACACGCGGAAAGGGGCATTCGGACATTTGTGTAAAGTGTTTTTCTCGGATCAGCCTGCGCAGTCCGCGCAGGCTAATCCGAAATGGCACTTTTCGTTTTTATGTAATTTTCTGTTTTGCACAAGTCTTCTGTAGGCTGTAGCACAAAATCTAACAAAATCCAACTGGATGATGTTTGAAATTTGAAGTGTATTCATGTGGTTTTTGAGTTTGGGATTAACGACCGGCAGAAAAAGACCAAAAACTCAATAAAATTCAAACAGAAGGTATCACAAATAATAATAAAAAAAAAAAAAAAAAAAAAGAAAAAACGAAATAATCCTGTAAAAAAAAAAGCTGCTCCAAATTTTATAAACCAGATTGTAAATATCATATATAATGTACTTCAAGTAGTTATTAACCAACAAAATGGTAATTCCACTAAATCACGTGGTGATTCCACTGATTTCACATATCCTTGGGTGATTCCTCTAATTTCTCGAAGAACCGATTTCACCGATTCCAAAAGTGATTTAAAACGGGCAGAGTTCCTGCGTTTTTCTTCTAGTAATGAAGGACAATGAACAGAGAAACTTGAACTGTAAATCATCTGTTGATCATGCATTTAATGTAAAAGTGTGTTTCTTGTTAATTAAAAGGTGATTTCGCCAGTTCAAGGGATGACTTGGTCCGATTTGAGCCTCAGTGACGGGTGATTTCACAGATTACCAAAATGCACTAAAAGAAGTTGACTTCTAAAGTTTACTTGTTAATTTTTTTACAGAATAAAATTACTTTATCACCACATTCATGACCCTGTAGAAAAAAAAAAAAAAAAAAAAATGGAGTTATTTCATCTGGATGAAATGGTGATTTCACTATTCTGTTAAGTGATTTCGCTATTTGAGGTAACAGGTGAATTCAAATGAAAGTAGAAACTTACGATTCGATTGAAACTTCAGTAATTGTCTGCTTAAATTTGCTCCAATTTTCTAAACAAGATTGTAAATATCATACATAGTGTACTTCAAGTAATTACTCATCAACAAAATGAAGCTCCTGAGATTTAGCTATTTTATAAGCATCAAATTCCTCTAATGAGATCCAGTTTTAGCATTTTAAAGTTGAAAAAATCTTGAAACGAATGAAAGATATGATATGCTAAAACCTAAAAAAATCTCAAAGTTTTTAGCACCCATGTTATTTTTGTCCTCTTTTATCTCCATTTTGTACATAGGACCTAATCAGATTAGCCCTACATCAGTTTTGTATTTGAAAGTACAACAAGTATGAGAAAAGGACATATCTAGTATTTAATATTTGATTCATTAAAATGCAATCACAGGTGCTAAATTTCTGTCAAAAGAATAAAATCAAATCTGTCAAATAGGAAAACAACACTCTCTTTGAGAATGGCTAATTTATCAGGGAGAATGTGAGAGTGTGCTGTGCATTTTCTAGCTTGAGGTTTTTGTACCCTTTGGTAACTGGAGTTTGGGGTACACAAACAAGGATGGGGGTTCAGATCTAAACTACATATTAATTTCATTAAAATATCAAGTTTTAATGACAGCCTATCAAAAGATAGACTGTTTTCATGTGACATGCGCAAACAAGATTTTATAGATAGATCTACATGTTCACTGTTAAAAGCTCTTCAAACACTTTAAGAACCTTTCCTCAAACTGTGCAAACATTTTTGGCAAAATCAATTCTAATGTTTGCTAAAACAAGCAGGTAAGTGATATACCATGGAACTGGTCCAATTCCTGTAAAAAAATCTATCAAATCGGCAGTTTATCACTTTGTAACCGGAAGAGCAAACCAACTAGCTATTGGTTGTACAATCGGTTTCTCGATTGAACTGAGAATGCCTTTTTGCTTTAAATACCTTGACAATTTGTCTACATGATATTAAGTTTATAAAGTTGTGGTGTTTTGTACTTTAAATTTTTTTTACTTTATTTAATATCATTTATTTTGATCTTTAAATTTTAATTTCCAAACCAGTTAAAAAAAATTCAGACATATTTCAAGCATTTGCAGACGGACCCCCCCCCCCCGCTTTAGATCTATATTTTCATTTCATAAAACAACAATTTTTTTCACTCATGACAGAATTTTAGATTCCACTTATTGTTTTATTCAGAGATTTGTGTAAATTCACTGTTTAAATTCATTATTAAAGATGAGAAGATAGTTTGAAGTCCCTCTGATCGGACGATGCCACGCTGATCATGGTAGTGTCATGGGTTTTCACGTTTTTTTTGGCGATCAATTTTTCGTGTCAGTTAATTTCTGGACAAGTATTACCACATGATTTGACATCAGTTAGTCATTTTGAATAGCAGGTAACTTTAAATTCTGTCACTTTACACGAGATCAGAGGATTAACACCGTTATTACGTTCTCGTAAATGACTCGCCAGCTTCATTAGATCACGCGCGTGTCCTTTACATTTTATAATGATCGTGTTTAGCCCATATTTCTGCCGGATGCGCACAAGCTAGGTTATATGAAGCTCTTGACGATAATTTCATGCGTCAGATTGACAATTAAGCAAATATTTTTCAGCGTCAAAGACATGTCATTTCAAATTTCCAAGCGTCAAAACCTGGTCTCAGGGATCAAATAAGAAACTTGCCGAGTTGTCGAGTTTTGACAAGACATCCATGGACAAAAACTTCTTTCTCATTTTTCCGGCCAATTTTCGTGTTTGTTATCACTATATTGAATCCTAGAGTGTGATTAATATCAGTCACAAAACCAAGCGCTACAAACCAGTATTCACGTTTCACGACCGAGCGAGCTTCGGTACCGACTGCAATCGATTCCGGGATTTCTCAAGAGCTAATCGCAATCGGAAGCCAAAACCAACTGACTTTCGACTATAGTCAATCATTGGCCCACCACTACAAATCGGACTACAGTGTATGAATGAAACTTTTCCCCCTTTTTCGGTCGCTTCGGCATTTGAGTAGCACGTACTGTCAACTTCGAAAGATAGTTGCCGATCCCCAGCTCTGACATTCATTTGTTATTGAAAAGAACAAAGGTAATTTAAACTGAGCCATCTTTCGCTAGCAAATAATCAAATTGCAGCCAATATTTGTCCCCTAAAACGAAGGGCTTTGTTAATGCTTTATTGTTTGACAATCCTAGCGGCAAAAATGTTAAAGTCGGCAAACCGATCAAAACACAGCCGCAACATTTTGGACACGAACAATATAACATCATACGATAACCTTAGAACGTTCCGGTTCAGCATCTATATTTAGAATCGGGAAACCCTAAGCAAGAGTGAGTGACTGTAAACATTTCGGTGCAAATTATCCCCGAAATTACAAAATTCTTTGAATTTCATTGTTTTTAGGGCGAGTGCGTTTGACGGGAGACATTAATGACCGAGATCAGCCCCGGACAAAGGAAATGCAGTGGGGCAATAAATTTTATTGATACGGCATCTGGAAATCTATTGACTTGCAATAGATACGAGATAAAGGGGTACCCCCCCCCCAAAAAAAAAAAAAAATTCTCCTCAGATTTAAACGATTTGGAAAAATGACCTGGTCGGCCCCTGAAAATACGGAATTCCGTCACAATACGGAAAACTTTTACCCCTGGATTAAATGGTGATTTCACTATTCTTTTAGGTGAATTCGCTATTTGAGATGACGGGTGGTTTCAAATTTAAGTAGAAACTTATTTTTTTTCGAAATTTCGTTAATTTTCTGCTTAAATTTGCTCGAAATTTTCTAAACAAGATTGTAAATATCTAATCTATGTCTCTGATATCATATATAATGTACTTCAAGTAGTTCACGAACAAAATGGTGATTCCACTAAATCACGCGGTGATTCCACTGATTTCACATATCCTTTGGTGATTCCTCTAATTTCTCGAAGAACCGATTTCACCGATTCCAAAAGTGATTTAAAACGGGCACAGTTTCTACGTTTTTCTTCTAATAATGAAGGACAATGAACAGAGAAACTTGAACTGTAAATCATCTGTTGATCATGCATTTAATGTAAAAGTGCGTTTCATGTTAACTGAAAGGTGATTTTCCTAATTCAAGGGAATTCAAGGGATGACTTGGTCCGATTTGAGCCTCAGTAACGGGTAATTTCACAGATTACCAAAAAGCACGAAAAGGAGTTGACTTCTGAAGTTTACTTGTAAAATTTTTTACAGAATTAAATTACGTTATCACTACATTCATAACCCTGTCAAAAAAAGTTATTTCATCTGGATGAAAAGGTGATTTCACTATTCTTTCAGGTGATTTCGCTATTTGAGGCGACGGGTGATTTCAAATTTAAGTAGAAACTTAAGATTTTATTGAAATTTCGGTAATTGGTAATTTTCTGCTTAAATTTGCTCCAAATTTTATAATCCAGATTGTAAATATCATATATAATGTACTTCAAGTAGTTATTAACCAACAAAATGGTAATTCCACTAAATCACGTAGTGATTCCACTGATTTTACGTATCCTTGGGTGATTTCTCTAATTTCTCGAAGAACCGATTTCACCGATTCCAAAAGTGATTTAAAACGGGCAGAGTTTCTACGTTTTTCTTCTAATAATGAAGGACAATGAACAGAGAAACTTGAACTGTTAATCATCTTTTGATCATGCATTTAATGTAAAGGTGTGTTTCTTGTTAATTAAAAGGTGATTTCGCTAATTCAAGGGTTGACTTAGTCCTATTTGAGCCACAGTGACGGGTGATTTCACAGATTACTAAAATGCACGACAAGGAGATGACGTCTAAATTTTACTTGTAAAATGTTTTACAGAATTAAATTTGCTTTATCACTACATTCATAACCCTGTCAAAAAAGTTATTTTATCTGGATGAAATGGTGATTTCACTATTCTGTTTGTTGATTTCGCTATTTGAGATGACGAGTGATTTCAAATTTAAGTAGAAACTTACGATTTGATTGAAATTTCGGTAATTTTCTGCTTAAATTTGCTCGAAAGTTTATAAACCAGATTGTGAATGTCATATATAATGTGCCTCAAGTAGTTATTCACCAACAAAATGGTGATTCCACAAAATCCCATGGTGATTCCAGTGATTTCGGTGATTCCACAAAATCGTCCTACCGCCCTTAAGCAAAATGGCCAGCGCAAACAGTGAAGATGATTTTTTCGAAGGAACCGAAAAGTTACTTGAAGTGTGGTTTGCGTCATCTCAGAGGAATGATACCAACGACTTAAGGGCAATAAAAAAGTAAGACCAGAAACATCAGCACAAGAGGCCCGGGCAACTGAGCATGAAAAAAAGGAGCGCATGATATTCTTGTAATCTTGATCTGTCACAAATTTTCCGTTTCCGATATTCGGCATAATACCGGAAAACACCCCGCCATTAATCGCGAAAACCCATGAAAATCAAAATGGTATGTGCCAAAAAAATTGCAATTGTTTTACGGATTCATTTCGTATATATCAAATATTTGTCAACGGAATGAAGCTGAAAATTTCGTTAATTTCTTTTTTACTCAAATAAGAATGCCACATGTATGCATTGACTGTATAGCGGCGGAGCGTTTGCCGTTATTATGCCGGCATAACAAGTCTTAATTTTGTCTGAGGACATTCTCTCTTTTGAAACAGTTCCTCCGTTGAATCAACCACATTTTTGTCAAATTGTCCCAAATATCCCTACAGAATTTACAAGACCCCAATGAAAGGTCCTCTTTGATATACTCCCCATTCTAGTGAATTATTCTTTTATTTTGCAGTACATCTACTAAAGGGACATTTTGACATTACCCCAGTATCAACTCATACAACACAGACAATCTACACTTAGCTTGGGTATTTGAAAAGTGCCGATAAATATAAAAGATTAAATTGTTAACGGAGAAGTGCCAACTTTAACCCTTTATCACATGATAAAATTTTAGCCTTGTCCAAGTTGAAAGCATTTGCAGAACACAATTTCTTTGATAGGGTAGAAAACATTGTGAGAAAAGGAGAAAATGCTGGTTACCAGCATTTTCTCCTTTTCCCATAAAGTTTTCAAAGGCTTATTTCCAAGGGTCGTTAAAACCAGGGATTTCTTGGTAAAGGGTTAAGAGGGTTTCTGATTTTTTTTTATTATTATAACATTATGAATATTTCTTGCAAAAATATCAGACCTTTCCAATTTTAACAATCCTGGCTTTTAGTGACCATTAAGCAGATGGCTTTTAAAACCAATGTGAGAAAATGAAAAAAAAATAGCAACCAACATTTTCTCTTTTTCCCACAAAGTATTCAACTTTTTGGCAGCCAAATTTCAAATTCTCAGTAACATTTAATCTGCCATCCGCACATGCATGCATTCAACACTACAAAGTTGTCGACTTGTGAAGAGTAGCCAAATATATAAGTTGTATAGGAATTAATGTCTATTCATTTATGAGATCAGTTAACTGAAATATTTTTTCATTCATTTTTTTTACCCTTTACCACACAGCAAGATTTTGAACTCTTCCATATGGAAAGAATTTACAGACCATGGTGGAAATATTTTCAAGTGATGATATTTGCCTTTGAAAAGAAATATAACATTGTGGAAAAAGGAGAAAATGCTAGTAACCAGCATTTTCTCCTTTTTCCACAATGTTTTAAAAATCCTTCTGTCTCAGGGTTGTTAAAACTTAGCACTGGTTCAATGAAAATTGTAATTTAAATAAATTGATTTTGTTGACAAAGAAACATTTAAACATGTTTTACTTTGATTATACTAACAAATATATTAAATCTCTCTGAAAGTGATTATTTCTGAAACGTTCTTTACCTAGTAGTGTGGCAAAAACCCTGTCTGTGTTCTCAAATTGTATACCACAGCAGGTACAGTATGAACTGGCAGATTTCCAAGAAATCTGCTTATTTATTACTTCATGGACATATAATTAGTAACTTAGTACCATATGGACAAGGAAGTTAAACTCAAATTTTCTGAACTCTGACCTGCATTTGTCCTCATTTTCTGTATATCCTTTATCTATATACTTTCTACCGTATACATTTTCCAATACCTTTCTTTTTGTATGTAAATTGTTTTAGTTTCATTCCAATTTGAAACAGAATGCTTTTGACCAGTCTTCTTGTTATTAACTCAATACCACATAATAAAAATGTAGACTTGTCCAAGCTGAAAGCATTTGCAAGCAACAATTCTAGCATTTTTTCCTTTTCCCACAATGTTTTAAAGAGGTTTCTTTCTGAGGGTTGTTAAAACTTGGGATTGTATGGTAAACAGTTGTAAACAAATTGTGGTCAGGAATCTACTTTTTAACTTACGTTACCTTATGCCTTGACAAATTTTGTTTGCTCGCCGTGACAACAACTTTACTTATGATTTCATGCACTTACATTGCACCTGTATTTATTTGACTGATTTATTAAAAGTGAAAAATTGAAAGCAGTGTTCTGCTGAGGCCGCGTATTTGCGATTTTCTCGCTAAAAAATTCAAATGTCGCAGAAAATATTGGTAAAAGGCGATTCCTGTCGCATATCAAAAATCATGGAATCAGCCGCGTAACTAATGCAATTTATTGTTTTTCATGGGCGCTGAAGGTGCGTATATGCAAAATGAAATTTGATTGGATGCAGACCAAAAACATCAACCAAGTATTGATCGTGTACTTTACTGTCATGACGTAGTATCTTCTGCAATCTCATTCGGAAAACGGTTTTGTCGCCACGGCGAAATAGCCAGGTATTATCCTAAGCTTCTCTGGTCAGCCAAAGCATACCAACTATCAGAGCTCAAAGTCTGATAATGTTCTGATGCCCAGTACCCCTCCCACTTGTAAACATTGTTGGAAGATAGTAAAAATTACCTGTACGACAGTTGACAGTATTTAAAAGAATATGATCGCGACCGCAACTTTAGTTTATGTGTTGTAAAATGTGTTTAACCCTTTACCACACGTCAGAAATTTAGACTAGTCCAAACTTAAAGCAGCTGCAGACGACATAATAAATGTGACTGAAAGATTGCAATTTGTTTAGGGAAGGGTAGAAAACATTGTGGGAGAAGAAGAAAATGCTGGTTACCAGCATTTCTCCTTTTCCCACAATCTTTTCAAAAGGCTTCTTTCTCAGGGTCGTTAAAATTCGGGATTGTGTGGTAAAGGGTTAAAAAAACCCCCAAAAAGTATGCATTTACTGAGGAAAAAAAGTAACTTCAGAACTACTACCATTATGTACGACGTGCAGAGAACGTCTATCATTGATCAGCCGCCATGGCCGAGTCTTTTCACGGGGATTTTAAGAAAAGTCTCAGTGAGAAATAATCAGCCGTGTTAGTTGCATTTAAATTCACATTTTGGCTAGTGAAAGAGAACATAGCAATTAACAAGTATGGGTATTGGGGAACTAATTTCAATTTATTTTTAAACCATTTTAATGCATACTAAATTTTGTCCCCAAATTTTTAAAAATGTATCAAACTTTTCTTGATGAGTGAGACATTTGTCTCTGTTTTTTAAAATCCTTGGCAGAACACTGTGAAAGTGTATTCTAGGATCAGATTGCATATATGAGCAACCTGATCTTGGTTAACCCTTTTCAGAACAACCATGAGTTTAAGCGACCCTGAGAGAGATGGCTTTTGAAAATGTTAATTGGAAAAAGGAGAAAATTATTGATTTTCTATCCTTTCAAAATCAAACTTAATCATTTGCACACCATTGGTTTGTCATCTGCAATAGCATTCGATATGGAAAAGTCTGAAAATTTTAGGTGTGTTAAGAGTGAACCCTTTTCCAGAACTATACATTGTTGACTTAACAAATTGAAATTAACTGCAGATGACAAAATTGAAATTGGTATAAATGAGCAGTAGTTTCTTGATAGGGTAGAAAACATTGTGGGAAAAGGAGAAAATGCTGGTTACCAGCATTTTCTCCTTTTCCCACAATGTTTTCAAAAGCATTATGCCTCAGAGTTTTTAAAACTTGGGATTGTGTGGTAAAGGGTTATTCCCCCCCACCCCACTGTGTATACCAATGATTGCATGACAAGACAAGATATGTGATATTGCACAATTTTTTTTTATACCTATATTGTTGACATTTAGCCTTTACCTCACAATCCCAAGTTTTAACAACCCAAAGGCTTTTGAAAACTTTGTGAGAAAAAAGGAGAAAATGCTGCTAACCAGCATTTTCTCCCTTTCCCACGATGTTTTCTACCCAATTAATTTATAAAATACAAGTCCATCATTTTAGCCACACTCTGTCTTTAAGTTTTGTTTGAAAAACAAGTTTTAACAACCCCAAGGCTATAGAAAACATTGTGGGAAAAGGAGAAAATGCTGGTAACCAGCATTTTCTCCCTTTCCCACAATGTTTTCTACCTTATCAAATACAAATCCATCATTTTAGCCACATTCTGGTTTTTGTTTGAAAATAGTTTGATAAGGTTCTTGTCATTTTGTACTGAGTTACAAAATTTAATACGAAAATTAAAGTTAATTAGTGTTTATTTAGCATACACCATTTACTGATTTTAGAGGGCACAATGCATTGTAACAACCTTTACATAAATGAAGTTGAACTGTGGGATATTGTGTAAAAAGATCCTTTCAAAATGAAACAAGTGGGTTATGATAGCCCAAGGTGGCTCACCTGAGCCATTTGTATCTTTTAGAATATGTAGAACCAATATGTTATCAAAACATTCTATGCAAAATTCATGACTTTTGGATGAAAAGGGTACTTCTAGACTGCACAGATTTGAGCTAGTGAGCTGATTTTTACCCAAAAAGACCTAAATTTAACCCTTTACCAAACAATCCCTGGTTTTCACAACCCAGAAACAGAAGGCTTTTAAAAACATCATGGGAAAAGGAGAAAATGCAGGTAACCAGCATTTTCTCCTTTTCCCACAATGTTTTCTACCCTATCAGAGAGCTAGATCTCATTTGTACCAGAGTTGTATTTGTTGTCTGCAGATGTGTTGAATTTGAAAGAGTCTAAAATATTGTAGTGTGGTAAAGGGTTAAATGGTTCCAGGTATCACATCCCACCCACCCCACTCCTGTTCAGATTTATATGAGCCATGCTTTGTGACAAGGGGGCTAAATGCATCCACAAAGATTATCGACCCATGTGGTTGAAAATGATCAAAACTTTTTGATATTGCTCAATTTTCGGCATTTCCTGGAACCATTCTACTAATGATTCAGGCAGTTGTTGGAACAAAGAGATTTTATGGATCCATTTTATGTGATGACTTTCTTTGTATACTGCATCACAGAGATGCATTAAAACCCCTTGTCACAAAGCATGGCTCATATTGATGAGCCATGCTCTGGCAAAAGGGGGCTGAGTGCATCTCCGTGATACATGATACTTGCCCAAGTCATCACCTAATCATAGATCTATAAGAGCTACTTATTTAAACAACCGACTTAATCATGAGATAGACTGGTCCTTTGATATACAGAAAATTGACCAATAGCGAAAAGTTTCGGCCCAGGTCAGCTTGGGCGGACTTTGCAGGCTGACCTGGGTCGATACTTTTTGCAGATGAATTAAGTCCCCTTTTCACAGAGCACGGCTCTGATGTATTTCCATCTTTATAACCATAGAAGTGCTAGGCACAACTTATGTTGCATTTGAAGAGAGACTGGGGCCTAAATTAAAAAATTGTTTGTCCTTTACCTACCCAGTATTTCAGTCTTGGGTAGGTAGGTAGGGAAATTATTATAATATATTTTGCGTTCTGTAGAAAGCAGACAAATAACATAAGGATTTTTAAAGATTTTAGCCTCAGTACTTGCTGCTTGCATAGCCTTTTATTTTGCTTGTACTGTATCTGTTTTTCATTGAATGAGTATTTTAAATCATTTTTAACCTTGCTTTCCATGTCCCTGTTTATACATATTAAGCTAAAGGTTGTAGTTTAGCACTTTCATGATGAGCACTAGTATTACTAACCAAATATCTGTAGCATGTGTATGTCTGACCTAACAACACCTCAGTAGAATAGATGTGTACCTTTATCCTTTACCAACAGCTTGTAGATGTACCCCAATATCATAAATATTGGAACAAATGCAATCATGAGCAAATAGTCTAGACCTAGACATGAAGTTTAATGCAGCAATGACATTTGAACCTTACAAATGCTTGGTGCGGATGTTAAAATATTTGATCTTATTGTAGCATATGTTGAGTATGTTCCAAATCTTAATCATTGAGGTACTTCTTAAATTTGGCTTATATTTGGCTTCTGGGAATGTAATTTTTGTGTCATCTTATGTTCATGATGTTTCCATAATACTTTGTGCTGCACCTTTGACAAAATGTTAAATACTGACAAGAAAACATTTGTCTTTATTATTACCTAAAAATAATCAGAAAAAAAAAAAACATTCTCAGAGGCCAATTTAAGCATAGTAGCTGTTTTGCCATGGTTGTAATTTCTGTTCTATTGTGAGAGTCCCAAGTCTCTAGAAAGTGGGAGGGGTCAGAAAACAAGAGTTTTATAAAAGTCTGTGAACTCACTTTTCAGTCTATTTGGTGGTGGGGAGGGATCAAATGATAATTTTTCTATCAGTTTGACCTGTCAGATATTCTTTGCTCTAAAGAAGGGGCCTTAAATCACCAAAACATTTGGTAAGAAAAGAAGAATGAATCAGGGTTCTCCCTAGGTCCAGAATCCCAAGAGTCATTGACTCTTGGGCCCAAATTTTCAAGAGTCAAAATGGAATTTCCAAGAGTCTAATAGAAATGTCCAAGGGTCAAAATTATCACAGAGAGAAAATAATGAAAACTTTCCATTTATGTTCTTTGTTTATGGATAGGAATTAGATAAGAAAATACCCTATCTTATGTAAGGACTTGTTGGAATGAAGTGGACAGAAGAATTTTAAATTGCAGCCCTAGCATGCAATTCATCTTGATGAATAAATGGACACAAACAACTTTTGAATTGTTTACCAAACAACAAAAACTTTTGACTAGATCATAATTATTTTAGACATTTGCAGACGACAATTCAAATGTGGCTGGAACGACTTGATTTGTCTTTCTTACCCCAGAACATTGTGGAAAAGGGAGAAAATAAAGGTCACAACCATTAAAGTGTTATTTCTTAAGATTTAAGTCTTTTCTTGTCCAATTACTTTTTCTTTCACACTTGTTCCGGTTCCGGTCCCCGTTCCCCCCCCCCCCCAATCTAATCTATAGGTTGTTGTTTATTTTCATCTTAAAAAGTTTTTCCTAATTTTTAAACAGAGATTTTAGCTTTCACTTATTGTTTCATAAAGAAATAAGTATAAATTCACTGTTTAAATTTGTCACCAAAGATGAAAAGATAGTTTGAAGTGCCTCTGATCGGACGATGTCAAAATGATTTCTGTTGTGTCATGCGTTTTCACGTTTTTTTCCAGCGATCTTTTTTTCAAATAGTTAATATTTTTACAAGTATTACTGCATGATTTGATATAAATTTGTTAATTAGGGTAGCAGTTAACTTGAAAACCTGTCATTTTACACTAGATAATTGGACTAACACCCTTATCATGTTTTCAAAAATGACTCGCCCCTCGTCAGCTTGATTACGTGTGATAAACAGAGCTGCCATTCGGCATACCTCGGGTGATGGGAGCCATCATATCCCTTGGCTGTATCTGGTGGATTAATATGCATCAGATTGATACATATCCGGAAATACGGCGGTTTACTGTTCTGAAAATTGTAAGGCTTCTCTTAAAAAAAGAAAACTTGAGTTTCAATTTTCTATCGAAATCTTTCTAACTATGTTTCAGTTGAGTTGGCAAACAGTTCGTACATTCATTATTTATCAATTCCGATTAAAGTTTTCACCGACAGATAAACAGGTGTGAATAACTTCATCAAGGTTGTTTATGTCGTTGCTAAACGACTGACAGTGGCGCGCCATGTATAAGATCACGTGATTCGCAGTTTAAATGGAAACGACCGTTATACGGACGAGGTTAGATGTAGGTACGGAATCGGCCGAGTTGTGACGAGTGACAGAGCTGCGTGCGTCTGTAGACAGTTGACACTGATCGTGTTTATTATAGGCTATACATTCCTGCCCGATGCATGCGACATAATTTATATGACCCTTTGGCTGGTAATTTCATGCGTCAGACTGATGCTTAGGCAGATATTTTTGAGCGTCAAAAACGGGTCATTTCGGATTTCCATGCGTCAAAACCCGGAATGTGGAGAAAACGAGTTCTAACTCGGCATACTTCGGTTGATCTGGATGTAGGTACGGAATCGGCCGAGTTGAGACGAGTGGGCCGAGTTGTGACGAGTGAACCCTATTATAGACGGGTTTTCGTGTTATTTAATGGAAATTGTAATCTTTCTGTCTGAAAATTCTCCTAGTACAGTCTACCATGTGTCTTGAGTGTGTGAACGCTTGATTATGTTTATTAATGTGACAACAAAGCTTCGGGCAGATCAAGAGGAACGTCCATGTCTGGCATCGAACTACCGAGCTTGTTTGATAAAACCGGATTCCACGCAAACTAAAGGATGTTTCGGCCGCAAACGATAAAAATATTTTTTCCTCACGAGAATGCAATATAATTTTTTGAGTCGGGGGGTAAATTGTGGGTCGGGCGGTCGAGGACAAACAAACAATATTTTACTTTCAGCCTGGAGAGTAGTTCATTTTTTTGTCTTATTACAGGGAGAAATGGGATCATCTGCTCGGACTTGTGAAATGTGAAATAATCAGCTGCAAGAGTGATGTGGATATGGACTCATATGTGTTGAGGTTTGTATGAATCAATCTCCAGGAAACTTTAAGTGTAAAAGCACCTTTCACGACTTTTGTTGCCTTTGCAGCTGATGTAGGTCAAGATCAGACAACTTACTAAATTTGCAGCCTCATGTAAAGAGCAACTGTTTTGGAAGAAAATATGGAGGTATTGTCATAGCCCTATCCTAGTCATCTGCATCATCCTGTGTGTCGTTGTGTGTCTTTGACATTTTATAATATCTCTGTCATGAATGAAGATATTTACTTCAAACTCCGACTAGTTGTTAACTATCAAAAATGTAAAATTCTGCCCTTTTCCAATATAGGAATCATCATTTTGTTGTTGGTAAATGCTTTCAGTTTGTACAATTCTAAAAGTTTGTTGTTTGAGAAAGTGTTAAAGGACTGTACATGCAGTCTGAAAAGTTGTTTACCAAGACCTATGTTGTTGGCAGTTGTCAGAATTGTTTGATAGACTGTATGAATGTGGACATCGGTCACTGAGACATTACACAAACTCTACTGAAACTACCATTGGAAAAAAATAAAATACCAAAGCTATACTGGTTTTATGTTGCAGTGAAAGTAGTATGTTTGTGACCAGGAGAAGATTCATACTCAAGACCTGTGGCACAACAACCCTGCTGCTGGCTATTGAACCTCTGCTGAAGCTGGTCAAGGAAGAGTGTGGCTTTGATATGGTCGCAGTATGTCCTGAAATTTGATTACTAAATGTTGTTTAACCTTTTGCCTTACAATTATGCGTTAATATGAGCCAGACAAGGATGGCTTTTGAAAATAATGTATGAAGAGGAGAAAATGCTGCTAACCAGCATTTTCTCCTTTTTCCACAACGTTTTCTACCTTTTATAGAGACAAATTTCATCATTTGAGCCACAGTATAATTTGTTATCTGCCAATGCTTTCAACTTTGACATGTCTAGAATTTTTTTTTATCTGGTGAAGAATAAAGGACTAAGATAGGGAAGTGATTGATTGATTGATTGCATGGTGTTTAGCGCCCTTTTCAACATTATTCTGTTATATCGCAGTGGCCAGTGCACCTGTCAATGCTTTCCTGGATTTTCTTTTACCAGTACTCCAATGGAGAAGTGAATTTAGGAAAATCATTCAAAGCTCTGATGTTTAGAGCTCTGTATATTATGAGACATTTGCAGTCTATAAAAAAGATCCAAATATTGATTAAAAAGCAATTTATGGAAATAATAAATACTAGACAGTATGTTTACATAGAAACCAACTTTTACCACACAACAAATTTTAGATTTGTCCAAACCACAGGCATATGCAGATGCCATATATATTTTGCCTAAAACTGTTGAAGTTGTCTTCTATAGGGTAGAAAACATTGTGGGAAAATGAAAAAATGCTGGTTACCAGCATTTTTTCCTCTTCCCATAATGTTTTCTAAATCCTGGTTATCAGCATTTTCTCCTTTTCCCACTGTTTTTTCAAAATCCTTCTTGACCAGGGTCATTAAAGTTTGTGATTGTCTGGTTCCTCACTGCTTCACCCTTGCTTTGCAGGACATATTTTATTCACGAAAGAACTTCAAGCGTCCAGACAAGCAGCATGGCATTCACCAGTGTTTTCAGTCTGAGGTAGATCATCTTGATACACTGTTTAAAAGTAAGTTTGTAAATTGATGTCATGTTATTACACTTTATTTGTTTACTTCTTTATTTGAAAAAGTAGAGTTTCCTTAATAAGCTCAGCTAGTTTTTAAGGAAACATTGTGGTATTGCCATAGCCTGAGCATGGTTTTTATGTTGTCGTTGTCATCTGCCTCATGCAGAAACACTGACAATTTGTGATATCTCTGTTATTACCAAATATTGTACTTTTAACTCAGACAAGTTGTTAACTATCAATAGGGGAACCCAAACAACAGGGGCAGGCAGCCATTTAAATTTTTTTGACACAGTCATGCCCCTTTTTTGACTTAGCATTTTCAAAACTTTGAACTTGTTTCTCAGTCGATGTAAAATAAATATGTTTAAACTAAAACTTTGACATTTTATGATATATCTATTATTACTGAAAATATTTACTTCAAATGCAGACAAGTTGTAAACTATCAAAAGGGGAACCCATATAATGAGAGTAGATAACCATCAAAGAAATTATGACACAGTTATGCCCCTTTTTCGACTTTGAACTTTCTCTGGAATCCAGCAGCTGCAGCTGAGCATTGGTACCCGCATGTGGTGCCTTTATTTTTGAAATTCTACAGAGTTCCAGGGAATCTCTGTTAATAAAAATGTTGTTAAGTGGTTAAATGTGCGATTACTGGTTAAGGGTTAATTGGTTAACAAATACAAGGCAAAACTTGGTTACCATTCCCTTGAGCACTGCTTTGAAAATAACTTCATAATTTTGTAACAGATAACTAGGGGCTGCATTCCGCACAAAGCCGACTTTTAACGACCCAGGGAAAGAAGCCTTTTGAAAACATTGTGGGAAAAGGAGAAAATGCTGGTAACCAGCATTTTCTCCTTTTCCCACAATGTTTTCTACCCTATCAAAGAATAATTACACCATTTGAGCCACACTGAAATTGTTGTCTGCATTTGCTTTCAATTTGGACAAAGCTAAATTTTGTCGTCTGGTAAACGATTAATAACATTATATGGAATATGACCTAAAACTGTAAATACCAAGAATAGAAGTGATTCTATAAATAAGCCAGCAAAAAACAAGTTTTCTACTTTCTTTCAGATGGGGCTGCCTACAACTTAGGAAGGATGAATGGAGATTGTTGGTACCTATACACATTGGATGATGTGGGCGTGTCCCAGCCTGACCAAACTATCGAAATATCCTTTGATATATTATCAACTTTATATAACATTTTTGTCTTACGGAAGACCATTTTCTTTAAATATTGTGGCAGCAGGAGAAAATGCTCAAAATGTGGAGTACAGTCTTTGGCCAAAGTGTTTTTTACAATTTATTAATTTAATAAACCTTAATTTGTGTTGCTTAAAATTTATTTAACAAAGGAATGAAGAGATTTTTTTGGTTTTCACAGAGGTATGAAACTGGGTAATTTTTCGAAAAACAGTCCTGCTGATGGCTCAGCTTATTTTACTTTTTTCTGAAGCTCTCTATAGTAATTTTAAAAGCGTTGTGCTGTGGTCCAGGGGAAATCACTCATGTTTACACACAACACATGTAAGTTATGTCCCTTGATTGTTGTACACTACTGCTCCAGGGATAGTACTGTGCACTTTTAACTTTTTAGGGGTAGAAAGCTTTAAGTTGTCAGTCAAGATGAATTTTTTTTTTTTAGTAACTTTTGAATGGTTTTCCTTTTCCCTTTGTTACTTTTCAATTTGGGTTCGAAATGATCTACCTTCTTCTGCCCTCTTTTTTGTGTTTATCTACACCTTTAACCTTTATCAAACAAGCCCAGGTTTAAACTGCCATAAGGAATACAGCTTTTGACAGCATTGTGTGCAAAGGAGAAAATGCTGGTAACCAGCATTTTCTTTTTTTCCCCCAATGTTTTCTACACTTTCACATACTAACTTATCATTTAACCCTTTACCAAATGACAACATTTTAGACTTGACCAAATTGAAAGCATTTGGAGACGACAAATTAAATGTAACTCAAATGATGATTTCCATCTTTGATAGGGTAGAAAACATTGTTGAAAAAGGAGAAAATGCTGGTAACCAGCATTTTCTCCTTTTCTCACGTTTTCAGAAAGCTTCTCTCTCAGGGACATTAAAACACAGGATTGTGTGGTAAAGGGTTAAGACACATATAATTTGTCTTGTACAAACTTTTCAGATTTAAAATTTTGTCATCTGGTAAAGACTTAATCAAACTTTTTCATCCATTTTATGTGTCTGTGTGTGTGTTTGTGTGTGTGTGTGTGTGTGTGTGTGTGTGTGTGTGTGTGTGTGTGTGTGTGTGTGTGTGTCTGTGTGTGTGTGTGTGTGTTTGTGTGTGTGTGTTTGTGTGTGTGTGTGTGTGTGTGTGTGTGTGTGTGTGTGTGTGTGTGTGTGTGTATGTATGTGTGTGTGTGTGTATGTATGTATGTGTGTGTGTGTGTGTGTGTGTGTGTGTGTGTGTGTGTGTTTATTTTCAAATGTTTATTGTTCACCCTTATCCCACTAAATAAGTGAAATGAAACTCTCAAGCAGATATTAAAAACCAAGTATATGCTATTTCAAAGGTATATTTTGTGGGAAATATATTTCCATATTGGACAGTGTAGATCAAAGATCAGACTGCACGTACTGTGCAGTCTGATCTTGATCAACACTGTTCGCAAAAGGTCTTTTAGGTGCGCTTAGTAGCCTAAGGGTTAGCATTGAATTCTGGTTATTGATTTCAGGAATAACTTAAATATTAGTTTTGTTTAGTATTTGATCCTAATTTCAATGTCAGTTTTGTATAGTGTTTGACCTTAACAGAACACACCTATTGATGTGGGATCTTTGTCCAGAAAAAATGAAAATATTTACCAAAGAGGTTAGCAAGAATGGAGTTGAAGCTACCAAGGTTAGTTGAGAGAGAGAGAGACAGAGAGAGACAGAGAGAGACATACAGACACACAGACAGAGATGTGAAACAATGAGGGTCTACATATAAATTAGCCATGCTCTGTGAAAAGGGGTTTAATGCATACGCAAAAAGTATGCACCTAGGTCAGCTTGAGTGAACTGTGCAGGCTGACGTGGGTCAAAACCTTTTGCTATCGGTCAATTCTCTGCATGGCAAAGGACCAGTCTATCGCATGATTCAGTTCGTTGTTAGACAAAATATATTTTATGGATCCATAATTTTGTGATCACTTGGTTGGTTTAATGCATTTTGCCAGAGCGTTACTCACATATTTGAGGATGTGTTGTACTTAACTCTTTACCAAACGAGAAAATTTTAGACTGGTCCAAATTGAAAGCAGTTGCAGACGATAAAATAAACGTAACTAAAAAATTGAAATTTGTTTCCAGCAGGGTAGAAAACATTGTGGGAAAAGGAGAAAATGCTGGTTACCAGCATTTTCTCCTTTTCCCACAATGTTTTCAAAAGGCTTCTATCTCGGGGTTGTAAAAACCAGGGATTGTTTGGTAAAGGGTTAACTCTTTACCATACGACAATATCTTAGACTTGTCCAAATGGAAAGTATTTGGATGACAAATCAAATGTGACTCAAACGATGATATTGTCTTTGTTAAAGAGAAAACGCTGTGGTAGGAGAAAATGCTGGTTACCAACATTTTCTCCTTTTCCAACAATGTTTTCCAACGGCTTCTTACGCAGGTTCATTAAACAAGGGATTGTTTGATAAAAGGTGAAAATATCCTTGTCATAGTGTTCTGTGCAAGGCAATGTGTTTTGAGCATGGGTGGCAGGTAAAAGAACTTGCCCTTCCACAGAAATCTGGTATAATAATTCTGTAAATCATGTAGTGTTTGTAGTTTTGAAAACATTTTGAAGAATCTTGTAAATGACAAGTAATGGCTCTTTTTCAGACTTTGGTTTCAGAGTTGTCAACTGAAAGGGTGAAAAAATTGAGTTTGTACAGAAAAAGTTAAAATTAATCTTGTTATGGAAGCAGTTATTATTACCCACTACATAGTTTTTAATAAAGATATACAGGATCTAACTGAAGTTGGCATCTGAGATAAAATTTCATTGAACTTTTTAAGAAAAAAGTAATTAAGAAAGCCTTTAGCAAGCATAATAACATTGTTGTTGACAAGTTTGATAAACTTTTATCTTAAAAAGAAACAAAATGTCAGATGCATTTTATCATGTAATGAAATCATGCAAAATACAGATCAGAAAATGCAAAACCATACGTTTTCATGTGGTAATTTCACTGAATGAATTTTGAATCAGTTCTCTGAAAGAGGTATGATAATTATGAAGTCACATACGACATAACACAATGCTTATCTCAAACGTGTTTTAGATAAGAAAATTCACGATAGGTATATTAGATTGAAAACAAGGGAGATTATGTGATAAATAATGCTTTAAAACAAAGTTTACCAATTTTTCTTAGTGACTTAAAAATTGTATCTTTCAACAGAAATCTGGTATAAACATGCTGATTCCAGAAGCTGTGATTGATGATGTGTTATTTGAGCCTTGTGGGTACTCCATGAATGGGCTCATGAAAGATGTAAGTGGTTTGGTTTGTTTGTTTGCTTGTTTGTTGTTTAAATCTTTACCAAATAACAAACTTTTGGACTAGACTAATTTGAAAGCATCTGCAGATGACAAATACTATCTAAATGATGGTTTTTGGGTAGAAAACATTTCGGGAAAAAGAGAAAATGCTGGTTACCAGCATTTTCTCCTTTTCCCACAATGTTTTCAAAATCCTTTCTGCTCAGGGTTGTTAAAACATTGGATTGCATGGCAACACCTTATAGTACATCAAAATTTTAGACTTGGCCATAGTGTAATATTTGCAAGGGACAATTATCATTCAAATAAAGGTTCTTGCCCATATATGGTAAGGAAGCATTGCAGGAAAAGAGAAAATACTGATTACCAGCATTTTTTGATGGTCCCAAAATGTTTTCAAAAGCTTCTTTTTTCAAGATCATGGGACTGTTTGGTAAAAGGTTATTGTAAGTTACAAACAATTTTTCCTTTTTCAATCTTTTCGAAGTTAAGGTACAAAAAAAAAAAAAAAATGAGCCATGCTCTTGGAAAAGGGGTTTAAGGCATTTACATGATGCACTATAACAAGTAAGTTGTCACATAATTATGGGTCCATAGAAACTATTTTGTCTAATAACCAGGTGATAGCTGAGGTAGAATGGTCCTTAAACATGCAGAAAATTGATTGATAACAAAAGTTTTTGATCCATGTTTCTGAATGCCTTTGTGAAATTACCCGTTTTGCAGGGCCAATATATTACCATTCATGTGACACCAGAACCAAACTGCAGCTATGTTAGTTTTGAGAGTAACGTTCCCCAAGAGTCGTACAATGGACTTATCAACAGGGTTCTCAGCACTTTCGGACCTGGCAAGTTTTTGATGACCATCTTTGCAAACAAGGTAAATGCCTTTTTTTGGTATTACATGTGTTGTGGCTTAGAGTGTAAGAAAATTAGAAGAAAACTACAACTTTAACAAAGTTAAATCTAATTTATTATGCTGTTGAATTTTAACTGTATAAAAGTGTATTGTTATTTGATACTTTAAAAGTTCACAGGCTTTTTTTGTCAGAATAGATCCAAAACAGATAGGAGAGAACATGAAGTCTCTTCTTGTGATCCACGCTGCCTGATATTTTAAGAGGTACATGTATCACAAAATTGAATGCAAAAATAGACCAGTTAGGCCTTTTCTACCGCATGAATATGTCCACCTTTTCTTTTTACTAAACAATCATTTCTTTTCACAACACAACCCTGAGGAAAGAAGAATTAGAAAAGCGTTGTGGAAAAGGAGATAATTCTATAGAAAAAGAGCATTTCTTCTGTTCCCCACTATGTTATTTACCTTTTCAAAGACGAGTTTTAGCCATATTTAGTAATTAGTCTGCAGTTTCTTTTTTATACCCCCCATAACGAAGTGGAGGGGGGTATACTGGAATCGCCATGGCTGTCTGTCTGTCTGTCTGTCTGTCGGTCCGTTCGTCCGTCCGTCCATCCATCCGTAGACACAAATTTGTCAGGCAAAATACTCTGACAGTTTTTCAGGTACTGAACTCAAATTTACACACTGTGTTCCTATATATATATGAAGTTGTGCATGTGCAATTTCCGTGACTCTGCTGCGATTTGTTGTGGAATTATCTCCCCTTGAACTTTTTTCCAACTCTTCCTTTTGTATTAAACCATTCTGCATTCTGTGACAAAGACCTGTTTTGTGACAAGGAGCTGGTGGGGGGTATGATCACATTTAGTGATAGCTCTAGTTCACTTAAGACAGGTCTTAAATTTTGTTATCAGATAAAGATAACCTCCGAATCAGATAAAAAGAATTTAGATTTGGCAATATTGATAGAATTTGCAGACAACAAATTCATTGTGGCTCAAATGATGAGGCTAGTCTTTAAAAGGAAAGAAAATATTGTGGTTACCAGCATTGTCCTCATTCCCAAAATGTTTCAGAAGCCTTATTTATCAAGGTCATTGAAACACAGAGGTGTTTGGTAACAGTTAATGGTGTTATTAGTGCTTAACCCCTATCCTGCTAAATAACTAAAATTAAATTTTCAATTTGATAGTAAAAACCAAAATATTGCTATTTCAAAGTTATGTTTTTAGGAATAATATCTCCTTATCGGACAGTGTAGATCCAAGATCAGACTGCACATCCTGTGCAGTCTGATCTTGATCTACACTGTCCGCAAAAGGTCCGTGAGACGCGCTTAGCAGCCAAAGGGTTAATGTATGCTAATACTGGATACATTTTGCAGGATTCTACAGCTAACAACTGTCACAAGGAATTGGATCGCTTCGTTGACGAGACCCACTACAATTGTGTTGACTACCAGTTCTGTCAGTTCAAGAACTACAATCTCACCTTTGCTTTCTTCACTCGCCCTATCATCTAGGGATTTCTTAACAGAGGTGACTGCCTCTGTTTCCATGGCAACAAGGTCAAGGTCAATGCCAGTTCCTTTTTGTATAGATATCAAATGAATTTGAAAGAAAAGTCTTCCCTTATTAAAAATACTGAAAACATAAAGGAAAATTTTAAGCAAGTCATTTGTATTGAAGACCTTAATATTCCTGACCCTGAGCTTATGACCTTTGACCTTTGTAAGCTGTGCACCAGAGGACCCTCTGTTTGTTTTAGGATGACCCCTTTTGTTCCCTTTATATACTTGTTAGGGTTGCTGTTAGAGGTATTTATCACAATTGTTATTCAAATTGTATTTATGTGGAAGTCACACAAATCTAGGAAGAAATTTAGGAACTGTCTTTTCAAAATTTCCATGAAAATTAGATAAATGGTTAATTGGAAATATACTGATGGAAGATTTTTCAGAGATTGGTATTAAGATTCTTATGAGTAATTTTGGCTAATATTAATACTATTGATCTGTGTTTTTGATTCTGTTGATGATTTGTTGCTGTTTTTCAGTGTGTTTCACTTTTGAAAATGTAGTCCCTGAAGTTTTCAAAAAGTAGTCCCAGGTATTCCCAGGTATTATTTTTATTTCCCAGATCTATAATAAGTTGTATGGTATGAAGTGTGTACCAAATGACAAAATTTCAGTCAGGCCCAAATTTAGTGCATTTGCAGAGGGCAAATGAAAATTGTTCAATTAATGAGATTTGACTGTAATTGGTAGAAAACATTTTGAGAAAAGGAAAAAAATGCTGTTAACCAGCATTTTTTTTCCCCACAATGTTTTCAAAAGCAGTATTCCTTATGATCATTGAAACACAGGATTGTGTGGTAAAGGACTAAGATACTGGGGTATATAAAGAGATCTAAAGTTCAAGTCCTCGTTTAATCAAAGTTTTTGTCTACTGACAGTTGCAGTACATTGAAATCTCCTTTATCACTGCATATCAAATGGACTCTGTTTCAGCTGAACAACAGCATGTAAATTAAAATAATGCTGTGTATAAATGTGGTAAAGAAAAATGGTGAATACATAAACTGATACATTGGTCGCCCAAGCATTCTTGTTGAAAATAATGTTTTATACAAAATTAACACATACTTTTCCACCTCTGTACTTTTTTTTCATGCTGCTCTTGATTCCTGGTCAGTTTAAAATTTCCATATAGTTTATCTGTAGCTCATCCATTCTCTTGTAACCTTTTGCTAGACAACCAAGTTTTACACATGTTCATTTGTTTTAGAATCATTTAAAGACAAAAATAACAGCTCTACAACAATTACAGAAGGGTAGAATACTAGAATTTTTTATATTTTTTTCTTTTCCAGCTCACCTGAGCAAGAAGTGCTCAAGGTGAGCTTAAGTGATCATGCTTTGTCTGTCATGAGTGCACGGTGTATGCTCTAGAGGCTACATTTTCAATCCAATACTCTTGAAACTTGTATCAGAACATTTGTCTCGATGTTATCTCGATGAAGTATACATACATGCATGAGTTTTTTTTGCACATAGTTAAAACGCCTGTGATATTTAAAGTGCTATTTGTTGACTATCAGATCTGTTGCTGCCAAAAATATATTTCCCTTTGGTGCATTGTTTTACTTGAGTTATTTATTATATACCAGTAAACTTTTCAGCTCCAGTACATGTGTTGCAATTGGGTGAAATAACACACATGACAGAAAAAAAAAAACCCGTATCTACAGATTGTGAAATATGGTCCCAAATATGCTACAATGATGTATCTCGTGCATGGACTAAGCACACATTGATTTTTGATTTGATTGGTCAAAATGTTATGCTGTAATATTAATCCACTCTTCATAAAAACAGAGTTACTACCATCCACTCTATTAATTGTTTCATTTTAATTGCAGTTTTTGAATAAAATAACAATAATTGCAAAATGTTGTTGTTGAAAGTTGTAGGTATATAATAAAAGGAATATTATGTTGTAGTAACTTTCCTGGTGCTTGTATTTACTTCTCGCTGCGTAAGAAAATGTTGACATCGCGTGAGATCAAAGGTCTCACTCGATATCAAATTTTCTCACGCTGCTTGAATTAAATACAAGCACCAGGAAAGTTACTACAACATAATATTCCGTATTTATTCACTTTTTGTTGAAAAAAAAAAATCCAAATGATAATGACAATGTCAAATTTTAGAAGATGTGTGATGCAATATATTTTATCCAACTTAACCCTCTATCACACAATCCCAAGTTTTAACGACCTCAAGAAAAAGGACTTTTGAAAACATTGTGGGAAAAGGAGAAAATGCTGGTAACCAGCATTTTCTCCTTTACCCACAATGTTTATTACCCTTTCAAAGACAAATTTCATAATTTGTGCAGTATTCAATTTGTAGTTTGCAAATGCTTTCAATTTGGGCCAGTCTAAAATTTGGTCGTTTTCTGAAGAGTTCGAGCATTTGCTGACTGTGCAGATCAAGATCAGCTGCAGAGATATACATATATTCACTAATTATACGCCCGTCGAAGACGGGACGTATTATGGGATCACCCGTGGCGGGCGGGCGGGCGACGTCCCCATTCTTTGTCAGGAGCATATCTCCAAAACTATGCTAGCTACGGTTATGAAATTTCATGGGTGGATAGATCTCATCAAGGCGGAGTGCAGTGCACAGGAATCATAACTCTCGCTTGCTTAATTTTTGAGTTATTGCCCTTTGTTGTTTTTCATACTTGAATTTTGTCCGGAGCATATCTCCGTAACTATACTAGCTACGGTTATGAAACTTCATGGGTGGATAGATCCCATCAAGGGGGAGTGCAGTGCACAGGAATCATAACTCTTGCTTCCTTAATTTTTGAGTTATTGCCCTTTGTTGTTTTTCATACTTGAATTTTGTCCGGAGCATATCTCCAAGACTATACTAGCTAAGGTTATGAAACTTCATGGGTGGATAGATCTTATCAAGGGGGAGTGCAGTGCACAGGAATCATAACTCTTGCTTACTTAATTTTTGAGTTATTTCCCTTTGTTTATATTCATACTTGAATTTTGTCCAAAGCATATCTCCAAAACTATGCTAGCTATGGTTATGAAACTTCATGGGTGGATAGATCTCATTAAGTGGGAGTGCAGTGCAAATGAATCATAACTCTTGCTCGCTTATTTTTTGACTTATTGCCCTTTGTATTTTTTCATACTTGAATTTTGTCCGGAGCATATCTCCAAAACTATACTAGCTACGGTTATGAAATTTCATGGGTTGATAGATCTCATCAAGGGGGATTGCAGTGCACATGAATAATAACTCTTGCTTGCTTAATTTTTGAGTTATTGCCCTTTGTTGTTTTTCACACTTGAATTTTGTCCGGAGCATATCTCCAAAACTATACTAGCTACGGTTATGAAACATCATGGGTGGATAGACCTCATCAAGGGGGAGTGCAGTGCACATGAACCTCAACTCTTGCTTGCATAATGTTTGAGTTATTGCCCTTTGTTTATTTTCATACTTGAATTTTGTCCAGTGCATATCTTGAAAACTATACTAGCTACGGTTATGAAATTTCATGCGTGGATACATTCCATCAAGGGGGAGTGCAGTGCATATAAATTGCAACTTTTGCATGCTTAATTTTTGAGTTATTATACACCCGTCGAAGACCAGTTCTTTGTCCGGAGCATAACTTTGTCATCTCCAGTCTGATTGACTTGAAACTTGGCATGTGTGTTTGTTGCAATTATACAGAGTGCAGTGCGAAAGAACCATAACTCTACCTCGTGCTGTCTTTGAGTTATTTCCCTTTGATCATCATTTTTACAGCATTTTCTGCTTGTCCGGAGCATAACTTTGTCATCTCCAGTCTGATTGACTTGAAACTTGGCATGTGTGTTTGTTGCAATTATACAGAGTGCAGTGCAAAAGAACCATAACTCTACCTCGTGCTGTCTTTGAGTTATTTCCCTTTGATCATCATTTTTACAGCATTTTCTGCTTGTCCGGAGCATAACTCTGTCATCTCCAGTCCGATTGACTTGAAACTTGGCATGTGTGTTTGTTGCAATAATACGGAGTGCAGTGCGAAAGAACCATAACTCTACCTCGTGCTGTCTTTGAGTTATTTCCCTTTGATCATCATTTTTACAGCATTTTCTGCTTGTCCAGAGCATAACTTTGTCATCTCCAGTCCGATTGACTTGAAACTTGGTATTTGTGTTTGTTGCAATAATACGGAGTGCAGTGCGAAAGAACCATAACTCTACCTCATGCTGTCTTTGAGTTATTTCCCTTTGATCGTCATTTTTACAGCATTTTCTGCTTGTCCGGAATATAACTTTGTCATCTCTAGTCTGAACATCTTCAAATTTGGTATGCATGATTGTTGAAAATTTATGGAGTGCAGTGCAGAAGAACTCTTCCTAGCACGAATTTTTAGTTATTTCCCTTTGATCGTCATTTTTACAGCATTTAGTGCTTCTCTGGAATATAACTTTGTCATCTCAAGTCAGAGTGACTTCAAACTTGGTATGCATGTTTGTTGCAATATTACGGAGTACAGTGCGCAAGAACAATAACTCTACCTAGTGCGGATTTTGAGTAATTCCACTTTGATCTTCATTTTTACAGTATATCTTGCTTGTCCGGAACGGAACTTTGTCACCTCAAGTCAAATTGACTTGAGACTGTGGTAAACATGTTTGTTGCATTACCTGCCCTTTACGATTATTTTACCCCCTCGACAACTGGTGGTGGGACGGGCGTATCTTGCGACAATTTGCCGCTCTTGTTATTTTGTACATTTACTCGAGTAAACTTGTTAGTATTATCTGTCAAATTATAACTGCCCTATGATTGAGGATGAGTGTTATTATGAATTATTTGTTATTTGTGTTTTTTTTCAAAATGTTATTAGTATCATAAAGAAAATCACTTTTGTCTCAGAATACCATTTGTGTAGTCTCTCTGCTATGACGTGCATTAAGTTCCATTGTTAAAATCACATCAAAGTATTAAAAACTTACAACTGTAACAAGATAATTAGCAAGCAATAGTTACACAAGCACTGTCATCATTTTTAATTGATGACTTTTTGTTTTGCCATAGTACTTTTGCTTAGTCATCTTTGGAATATTAATACAAATTATTTAATATATTAATATAAATTATTTAGTACATTTGTAATGAACAGTCTTACAATCATCATTTACCCTTTTTTTTTTCTTTTTTAAGTACAAAATCATCACAAAATGAAATGGTAGTATTCTTGAATAGAGTAAGGGCATTAAGGTTTTAAACATGTTTTTGTGTTTGAGTTTACTAGTCACAACTTTATCCGTTGCAGCTAGTTATAGAAGTCTCCACCATACTTACTTCTTATGAAGTTTAAACATTTTTTATTTAATATATTTACATTTTTGTATGTACAACAAGGCATTGCGAAAAGGATTAGAACGGAAGCATAAAAGCTTATCTAGTTAATCTAGCTTATCTAGTTCCCCTCCCTAACATGTTATAACAATTACAGAAAGTCAAATGAATATACTCCAGAACTTGGAGTTTAAACTGATAATGAAAACTGCACAGAGAGTGACAGCGGAAAAAGAAGTATGAAGAAAAGAATCATAAATGATTGGAGATTGAGCAGAGTAAAGGGAAAAAATGAAAAAATTAAAACTTGCATATGTACATCTATGTTGCTGTCGGAACAATAAATTAAAAGAGAGGCACTATTTATACATTTGATATACTGGTAGATTGATGCTCTATGTATATATTCAATAAGGTCTGCGATTAACACAATCTTTGTACGTCCTGTTACAATCCTCTCTGCCTCATTTTGAATCTTGTCAAGTTCTTCCTTTAGGTACTCATACGTAGACACCATTTGGGATAACTTGTTTTTGTGCATTCATGTTCTTTGATTGCTGAGCATGATTTAACTCTATCAAACAACAAAAATTTAGACTATACTAACTTGAAGCAGTCGGAGACAACATAGGATATGTGGCTGAGATGATGGATTGACGGATATTATATTTTGAAGGGTAAAAAATATGTGGGAAAAGGAGAAAATGCTGGTAACCAGCATTTTCTCCTTTTCTAAGAATGCTTTCAAAAGTCTTTTTTCTCGAGGTCGTTAGAAGGCAGGATATCTGGAAAGAGTTAATTGATAATGACTGATTGAATGACAGATGGTCCTCAATTTGTCTACTATTAGAATTTACTTAAAACATTATGGAAAAAGTGCATTTGTGCATAACAAACCATTTCTCGTTTTTGTGAATTTTTAATAGAATTCCAGTGTCCCTCTTTTTTTTCATTATGCTAGACTGTATTAGAAAAATATTATGAAATTTGGTCTTATTGGCCGGGTGGTCTTATTTGTGGGTTGCACCTCTGCACTGAAATCCCAATGGCTATTAATATTATTAGTGTTTAGGAGATAATAAATGAAACAAACCCAAGAAACACTTTCTTTTTCTTTCTTTTTTTTCTTTCAATAATGTTGCTTTACTGCTGGCTTTATTGAAGCCATTCTGCATAGTATATGAGCCCCATAGCAGTTCTATAGATTGTTCGTTTGATTGTTTTCAAAGACAACGTCAAGATATTGTCATAGCCCTGTCGTCGACTGCGCCGTTGTCGTCGTGCAAAAACTTCGACATCTTATTATACCCCTGTCATAACTGAAGATATTTACTTCAAATTCGGACTAGTTGTTAATTATAGAAAGGGGAACCCATACAACAGAACAGGTTACCGTCAAAATATCTTTGACGCCGTATGAAAATACATTCAAGAAAACTCTGGATAATAAGACAGAATGTTATTAAAAATGGTTGGTAAATACGGACCCTGGTATGAATAGATAGGTGCACTGGCTGTCGTTATATTTATTTTATTATACTGCAAAGAAATTCTCGCGATCTGATTAGAAAACATGCCCCGAACATATATTTCTGTATACTGGCAAAATCCACGTAAAAGCAGTTCCTCTTTCGGGAGCCCCGTATACATAACTACACTTTCAACACAACAACCAAAATGGTGGCGTTGATCGGTACGAGCCGCCCACAAGACAAACATACGGAGTAGCCTCACCATATTATTACTGGTTTCCCTTGATGTTTGTCATTAAAGCGGAAAGAAGGGATTATTTTTGAAAATACATGAATAAAGTTACATATGTTATCGTTTGTTATCATTCTAAAACAAATACATTGGGTTAAAACGAGCCATCCTTTCGTCAGGTAAGCAAATTGTGACGTGTCGAAACTCATATATTGTAACGTTAACAGGATAACCTAAAGGTCGTTTGAGGGAACTTTTGCCAACCGATCATTAAAATGCATAGTTACTTACCTTGAAGTTGTTTAAATCCATGTTTCGCTAAAAATACGCCAAATGTCTATCGCAGTGTCATCAAGTTCATTCACCAAACTGCACGTTTTACCAAGGTTTTAGTGACGCCAGTTTTCAGTTACCTCAGTTTTATTGAATTGGGGCACTCAGAAGGGAAATTCTTTTTCGTTAGCGTACTCAATTCGTGAGACCATGAACAGGGAAATTTCGCTTTCGGCTCGGGGCAACAAGATTCGCAGCCGTGAACAAGCTTCTAAGTTCCTTGCCACCTGACAGTACAACTAGTAATGTAACTAAAATACTGTTGAAAACGGCGTAGATATACGTGTGTTTTTAAGGTTAATTTTTACCTACCAACCATGATTTTCAACGACTATGGCATATAAGGCTCTTGAAAACATTGTGGGACAGGAGAAAATCCCCACTTTAAAAATGTTCTCTTTTTTTTCCCCACAACGTTTTCTCAAAGCTTCAATATGGCAGAGTGTAAAATTTTGTCGTGTAGTAAGGAGTAATCACACGTAAAAGCTGGAAAATTTGTAGCGACTGGCTTTGTCTTGCGAGAACCTGGCATATTATTAAATATACCGGAAGCGATACAATTTCTATTTTAACCCTAAGCCTACTAAGCGCGAATCTAGACGCTGTTAGGGCAAGTGTAGATCAAGGTCAGACTGCACAGAACATGGATCTACACTGTCCGATGAGATATCTTTCTCCAATGTTTTTTTTCTTAGAAATTGAATGAGCTTTCTATTGGCGGCGAAACCATCTAAGCTGGCTTTTGACCTTCTTCTTGGTATTAGTCCCAAATCAATAAATAGTAATTTCTGATTGGTAAAATTGTTGACATGTTTATTCTACGAGCTCCTGCACAAAGAGTTTCCATATTCACAGTCCAGTACCTCTGTAGCCATTTTTAGCTCACCTCAGCACAAAGTGCTCAAGGTGAGCTTTCGTGATCATGCTGTATCCGTTATGCGACGTTTGTCGTGCGTCATCCGGGCGTCAACAATTACCTTGTGTGCATTCCAGAGGCCACATTTTCAGTCCGATACTCATGAAACTTTGTCGGAATGTTTGCCACTGGGTCAAATCTTAGAAGGACCTCGTGTGCACTCTGGAGGCTACATATTCAGTCAGATACTCAGTGAACTTGGTCGGAATGTTTGTCTTGATGATAATTCTGTCAAGTTTGGAATTTGGTCACCTCAGGTCAAATACGAGTAGAAGGTCACTAGACCAAATCTAAGTAAAACCTTGTGTGCACTATAGAGGCCATATTTTCAGCCTGATAGTGATACTAATGAACATCTGTCAGAATGTTTGTCTCGATGATATCTCTCACAAGTTTAAAAATAGATTAAGTCGGTCTCAAAGTAGGTCACTTATACTCATGTGTTTTACATCATTACAACCACGATCTCTTCAGTTTTGTCAATCCTAAATGACTTTACTCAGGTGAGCGCTTTAGGCCCAACGGCCCCCTTGTTTCGTTATTGAAGATGTATCTCTGTTTCGATGTTTCGTCTCATATTGACGTATTCTGGCACATAATCGGGAATGGCAAATGAAAACATTGTTATAAAAGAAGAAATTGCCCATAATGTGCTGTTTTTTTTTTTTATTTGCAACGATGTATTTGATACATGCTCCGAGAACAGGGGGTGTTTACATGTCCGTGATGCATTATACCATACAAGTCATCACATAATCATGGTTCCACAAAGTCCATTTAGTCTTACAACTGATTGAATCATGATATAAAATGGCCCTTGGACATGGAGAAAATTGACCAATTGCAAAAAGTTTCGACCCATGTCAGCCTGCGCGGATTGCGCAGGCTGACATAGGTCGATACTTTTTGCAGATACATTAAAACGCCTTCTCGAAGAGCAGGGCTCATTTAAATTATCTGCACATTTCAAATATTCTTTGTCAAAATTCTGTTCGCCTTCTTTTCAAATGTCTTTGGAAGTGGAACAGTCTATGGTAATAATAGTTCATCTTTAACCTTTTATCAAAGAATCCCGAGTTTTAACGACCCCAAGTAAGAAGGCTTTTTGAAAACCCTGCGGGAAAAGGAGAACATGCTGGTGATCAGCATGTTCTCCTTTTCCCGCAGTGTTTTCTACCACCCTGTCAAAGAACTTCAGTTCATTTGAATCACTTACGAATTTGTCTTCTTCCAAATTATGTGCTTTTAGTTATTTAGATGCTTTCAATTATGGTGATAGATTGTATGGTTTTTAACGCCCATTTCAACATTATTTCAGTTACATCGCGGCGGCCAGTGCACCTATTCATGCTTTCCTGGAGTTTCTTTTGCCAGTACTCCGCACAATATTCTTTCAAAGCCACTGACTGCTTTCCCACATAACCATTCTCGTAACAATGGTCGGCGATGAGAGAGGAATGAATCTTGTGGCAATGATAATTATCAATCCTCGGAAAGAAATCGGCCGAGCCGGGGATCGAACAAGCGACGCCCTGTTCTCTAGTTCTGTACGCTACCGACTGGGCTACGGGGGCTCGGCACTTTCAACTAGGAAGAGTCATGAATTTCTCGTTTAGTAGAGAGTTAAAATGAACGAGCACAGGAAAAAAGTAAAGAATTGACCGATGCCTGTAATTATCAGTTGACACTTCTTGTAGTTCAGTAACGGTTGTCTTGGAAACGGCGTTCCATTTTAATTTGTCGTTTTGGTCTTTTGTACTTGCAGATTTACACTTCTTAGGAAAAAAAAAACACACACACAGTAATTTTAAACTGGCAAACGAGCCTTCATTTTAGCCTTGGAGTGCGTGACGGGTTATCTCGTACAAACGACATTTTAAAATCCTCTACCACACAATCCAGAGTTTTTGCTATCTTGCAGAAGTAGCCTTTAGAAAACATTGTGGGGAAAGGAGAAAGTACTAGTAACAATCATCTCCTCCTTTTCCCACTGTTTTCAGCCCTATCAAAGACAGAAATCATAGTTTTCGGTACAGTTATTTTGTCGTCTGCAAATGCTTTCAATTTGGTCGTGACCGAAATTTTGTCGTTTGGTAAAGAGTTCAGCCCGTAGATTTTGAAAAATTGTGACAAAAGAAGAAATTGCTCGTAACGAGCAGAAAAGGAGAAAATGCTGGTGACCAGCATTTTCTCCTTTTCTCACAATATTTTCTACCCTGTTAGAGAACTGCTTCTCTCTTGTGCCAATATCGAAGTTGTCGTCTGCAGTTACTAGTACTCGTACTTTGAAAGAATCAACAATTTCTAATTTGGTTAAGAGGTCAGAGAAGAAGTGAACATTTGCCTCGACTGCGTTTCAATAAACTGCATAGTTTTACCCAAATTATTTGGTATTGTATATACACATATGGTCTGCAACATGCAAAAAAGGGCTTCCGGACATTTGCGTAAAGGTTCGTCTCGGGTCAGCTTGCGCAGTCCGCGCCGGCTAATCCGAGACGGCAATTTACTTCAACATTAAATTTTGTCCTACAGTAGACTTGCGTGAAACAGAAAATAACACACAATCGGAAAGTGTCGTCTCGAATCAGTCTGCGCGGACTGCGCAGGCTCATCCGGGACGACACTTCACGCTAATGTCGGAATACCCCTTTTCGCGTGTTGCAGGCCATAAACGATCCCTGTTTTACCTAAAGGTATGAGGTGGCGTAAAGTTAGGAAAATATTTACTCAAATCGTGAAGTTATGCAGTTCAGTGAAACTTGGTTTTAGACTTGATGCTTGCTTACCGAAACTGCGTACGCAAATTTCGTGCGTATACAGTTTAGTGAAAAGTATCCCTGGGCTGCCTTTTTCTTAACTGCGTACGTACAACATTCGCGTACGCAGTTTAGGTAAGCAAACATCAATTCCGAAAACATATTTCACTAAAATGTATAACGTTTGAGTAAATATTTTGTATAACTTTACACCAGATCATACCCTTGCGTAAAGCATGGATCGTATATAGAATTCCAAACAATTTGCGTAAATCTACGCAGTGAGTTTAAATGCAGCCGTGCTCTTTAGACGAAATCAGAGAGAGAAGAGTGGCAAGCACATTGTAACCAAAGCTATAACGAATCCTTTCAACGTTCAGGAAGATGCGATTGCGTGATTTCTCTTAATTACTTTTACTCGGACATTATCAATTGAATGATGGAACCAAACAATATTATTCTTTGTGTATACCAGAAGCCCTTAGGCTTAATGGATTTTATCGACGTAGAAGATTGTTTCTTTATGTGGTGCTGGACAGAACTGACCGAGGTTGCCTCGTGTAATACAGCCCACACCACCGTCATATTGTGTCGTACGTACATCAACATTGACTTACCATTGACAAAAAATAAAGCGCATGCGCAAAAGACAGTACTATATCACCGCGCACGCCTGACGTCTATTCTTTGGCCGTAATTCCAAACATTCTGTGGTCGATTGCAATTCTTAATTCTAAGACCATCTTTTAATCTGACTACCTAGGACAAAATGTGTCAGCCAATGAGATGGAAAGTCTTGCAACATAGCAATAGGAAACAATTTAGAATGGTTGTTGGGTGAAAGTTTTGCTAAACAGCGTATGCGTGATGTTCTACTAGTATGTTCAGATGATATACGGGCCCTAGTGTTATTCAGACTCAATGACCGGCCATTCAATTTGCTACCGACGACTTGGAGCATCTGGTGTAAAATATGGACAGTCGGCAAATCGAAAGTCGAATCAAAATTTAAGACATGAAAACATGTGAAAACTTTGGGCAAAAAAAGAGAGGAGTACCTGCAAAGGAAATGGTCTTTTCTTGCCACACTTGTTTTAAGGGTATCCCATACGGAAAAATATTCAGACTTTTCAAATTTAAACGAGAAATTAAATTTAGCTTGAATAATATTTGTCTTTGACAGTGTAGAAAACATTATGGGAAAAGGAGGAAATTCTGGTTAGCAGCATCTTCCCCTTTTTCTATAATCTTTTCAAAAGGCTTCTTCCCTAGGGTCGTTAACATATGCAATTGTTTGGTGAGGGACTAAAAATGGTCTACAACGAGAAGTACGAAGTCGTGTGCAACAGGTGAACCTTTCATTAAATTGCGAAGATTTACGGAATTTTCGAGGGGATTGAGTATACACACAAGATGCTTGCTTATCTAAACTGCTTACGCAAATTTCGTGCTTACGAAGTTTAGCGAAAGATACCCCTGCTAATTGGTAATTTAAAAGCGAATCAATAAGATAAGCCATTGTTTGTAATCCTTTTTTCCGTACAGTGGAGATGAAGAACAGTATGCAAAGAAAACACAGTCTGGTCTTATATCTAAATTTCCCGACTTTTTTCAAACGAAACTTTTCTACCAAAAGATAGCAGATGTGTTTTTAGCTTAGGCTGTTTTCGAAGAAAACATCGAGGTATTGTCGTAGCCCTAGCGTCGTCGTATGCGTCGCCGTCATTGTCGTGCAAAAACTTTGACATAATATCTTTGTCAATACTGAAGATATTTTCTTAAAACCTGGGCTAGTTTTAAAGTTTCAAAACAGGAACCCATACAACAGAGGCAGGTAATAATCAAAATATTTTTGACACAGTTATGCCCCTTTTGTGACGTAGAATTTTCACTAAAAGCAACTGCAGTCGAGCGTTGGCACCTACACGCGGTTCTCTTGTTTTCTTTTCCGGCCGAAATAATTCATTTCACCCATTTTAACGAGATATCTTTACTTGTTTTCATCCAGTTTTTTAAACCAATTTCATCTCTATTTTATGTAAACTATAATCATTCCTGTATCTTAATGCCAATTGGTGCCCCTAACGGTTGCAAGGTTGCACAGATTACAACGGATAGAAAATGCATATCATTCTCTGTAGGCTATCAAAGACAACACTTTGGTTGTTTCCGGTTTTAAATCGAGGACAAATCCGTTGTGTTTCTTTATCCCATACACCTTATATCGATTTTTATCTATGTTTACACAGCTGACTAGATTCTACACACTATCAAGTTTAAACAGCGTTTACTCTCTGGCTGTAAAGATGTATCTTTAAGCTCAAAGGATTACATACTTGGAAGGCAAACTCTCTAGTGCTTCTAAATACATCTTTATTATTGGTAGCAGCGTCACTGGCATTACTATAGATACGAGCTTTGGCTTGCCAAAGGGGCTTTAGTGCATCTGCGTGATGCATTATACCAAAAAATTCAATTACATACTAATGAATCCATAAAATCGATTTTGTTTAATAATTGAGTGAATCCTGAGGTAGATTGGTCCTTTGACATGCAGAAAATCGAACAATAGCAAAAAGTTTCGATCCAGGTCAGCCTGCGCGTACTGCGCAGGCTGACCTGGGTCGATACTTTTTGCAGATGCAATGAACTCCCCTTTTCACATAGCATGGCTCATTAGAATAAATATTTGAACATGTAACAACAATATCATAGAAATAGTATGTACGAGGTATCTTATTTGTCTTTGTCTAAAGCTGGTCTTAAAGCCCTATTGATTGCCGTGACCTTGTCCAAAATCAAGGACACCTTACCTTCTACTGCCTCTACCTTGTCCTCTAGAACCGTCTGTCGATGTTTAATATGACTGACAAACACGTTAGTTTCATTTTGCACTTTTCCCATTTCAACAAGCGTCACTGACGCATCCAGTAGTCTCCTCTGCGCAGCTTTGATTTCGCGTATATTATAAACTGCGTTTAGAAGTTTTTGGTGGTGGGATACGATTTTGGACGTGTTTCCTTTATTTTTCTTACATTTATACACAAACCATCCCGCTTTCATAACGTTAGCAGCTTCGTGTTTCAGTCTTTTATCAAGATCAGCGTCAATTACAAAATCGTGAACATATTTCTCCGATCTGGACAGTTCCAATCGTCTCGCTAGAACTGCCACCACTAGAGCTGTACAACCAGCTCCCATCATTCCAGTCAAAACAGCTATGCCCCGCCCACAGTACGAAATGGGTACAAGATCGCCGTAACCCACGGACAGGAATGTAACGGCTATCAGCCACATACAGTTCAGGAAACTAGCGTGTACTTGGTCCCTGTGTCCGTCCACTCCATACATTTCACACAGTCGTAAAGCCCAACTTGATGATAACAAAGCCCCGACCATAATAACACTAAGCACATATTCCGGATATAACGTCATCAAGGATTTAAATACAAACCGGAAGTTGAAGTGGATTCTATTTAAAGCGCCAAGACCTTGTGAGGACGCGTCTTGGTAGAGACGACTGTGAAGCATTATTGCCCTGCATATCAGATAGAATCGTAAAAACATCGGCAGAGACAGAACCACGTCTAGCGGGACAAGCATGGTACGCGAGTGTTGCCCCTCGGCAACTGTCGCATTCCACGTGATGGTAAAGGCTCCGGGGATTGGATGGATGCTGCATAAAATTAACTCAGCGGCGATTTTGCATACACGGTGGGGTGTCAAAGCCAGTCGCAGATCATTAACACCATTGTCGACGGTGAACAACTGTATATCAAGATAGTGGTATAGACCTAGAAAAATCAGCAAAGCAACGGTGGAGGCAGTGATACACATTTTCAATACACTTGACCATATCGACTGTCTGTCGAAAATCCCTGCGGCGGTCAGTTCTGTTTCTATGACCATAATTGCTATTCCAACTAGCGCTAGACATAATGCTACATCGGCGTTATTTTTCCTTTTCTGAAATAGCTCCTTTCTTGTGGCAAGCATTTTGCCAACGGTATCAAACCGAAATTTTCTGGAATAACGTGCAAGTGTCTTCTTGTTGTCGTCATCCGAGCTCGCATTACTGTCCGAATATAACCTTCGCTTGCCATTTAAACCAACCAGAGGAATGTCTGGGTTTTCAATTAAGGTACTCATTGTTTGAATTTTTTATATTAGCAACTTACGTCCTACACTAATTGTTATTGCACCATCATGGTAAACTGGTAACTAAGTTATCCAAAGTAAGCATTGAATTTCCTTGTTGACCTCTTGCAGAAGTCTATAAAACCGCCAGCTATGTCACTTCTATTTTCGACACTGCCATATAAGGAAACGATGCCTAATCACATTGCACAATTATCCAAAGACCAATCAACGTTTGCTAACTCAATTATTTCTCTGGAAAATAAATCTTCTACTTGATACTGCCATATTAAGATCTAGCAAAAAAGAACCTCAATTAGCATAGCTCTTCTGGAATGGAGGAAGGAAGCCTTTGTTTGACAATAACCCGTAACTGTGTTATGGCGTGTGACACTAGGTTATTATTTGAAGCAGACACTCGAGCAAGCGAGACCATCTAGCCAATATAATATTGCACTTGTACAAATTATCTACCTGTCACTTTACATCTTTCTTCGGGCATCTGAAAGTAAAATATATCCATTGCTCATTTAACCGCTCTGTATTTGAGCCATGCTCTGGCAAAAAGAGGGTTTAATGCATCTCCATGGTGCATTATACAAGCAAGTCATTATATAATTATGGATCCATAAAAATCTTTTTTGTCATAACGACTGACTGCATCATGAGGTAGAATGGCCCCTGGACATGCAGAAAACGGAAAAAAATAGTAAAAAGTTTCGAACCATGTCAGCCTGCGCGGACTGCGCAGGCTGACATGGGTCGATACTTTTTGCAGATGCATTGAAGCCCCCTTTTCACAGAGCATGGCTCATTTAAATTCATTCTTTTAAATTTATACATAAATGTAATAGTTTTGAATTCGCTAAAATTAACTATTTACAAAACAACATAATTTTAGATTTGTCAAAATTGAAAACATTTTTCACCGTAGATATTAAATATGGCTTAATTACGGAATTTGTAGTTGAAAGGGAAGAAAAATGTTGGGAAAAGGAGAACATGTTAGTTACCAGCATTTTGTCCCTTTGCCACAATGTTTTCAAAAGTCTTATTTGCTGAGAATCGTTAAATGTGTGGTAAACGGTTAAATAGTACAGTTGTGAAGCTTTCCCATAGTGTTTAACTCTTTACCACAAAACAAACATGTTCCAAATGGGCTGCAATACGCGAAAAAGGGCATTCGGACATTTGCATAAAGTGCCGTTTCGGATCAGCCTGCGCACTCTTCGCTGAGTAATCCGAACCGACACTAATCGTTTTTAAGTAATTTTCTGTTTTGGGTAAGTCTACTGTAGGACAAAATCTAATGCAGTCGTAAAGTGCCGTCTCGGATTAGCCTGCGCCGACTGCGCAGGCTGATCCGAGACGACACTTTACGCAAATGTCCGACTGTCCCTTTTCGAGTGTTGCAGGCCAAATTGAAAGCATTTGCAGACGGTAATTAAGATTTGGGTCAAACGATTGAATTTGTCTTTTAAGAGTAGAAAAAATATTTTAGAAAAGGAGAAAATGCTGGTTACCAGCATTTTCTCCTTTTCCGAAAATCTTTTTAAAATGCTCAGGATCGTTAAAGCTCAGGATTTAGTGGTAAAGGCTCAACTCTTAACTCTGTACTAGACTTCTAAATTTCTAAACACCACTGTATTGAAAAAGTTATAAAAGACACATTAAATGCGGTTCAAATGGTTTTTGGAAGGGTAGTAGAAATAATTGTGGAAAAAGGAGAAAATGCTTTGTACAAGCGTTTTCTTCATTTCTCGGAAAATATTCTCAAAAGCCATCTGCCTTGGGGTTGTAACAACACTGAATACTTTGGAAGAGCTGCCATTCGAAAATAATGCAGAGGTAATTCTGACTGTCCGTTTGAATAGAACTGCTGAACTTGTTTGCCAGGCCAAAATGCCATCACCTCAAATTACAACGGATATGCTCGAATTATCACGTGTTCGCAAAATCGATATTTTCACGGTTGTTGTATGACATGTTGACATCGTAAAACCGATGAGAGAAAAAGAAAATGAATGAGAGTGACGAAGCCATATGAGCTAATCTTTAGCTTGCTGAAAAAGTTACATGAAACTTCAAGTCGATAGTTAAAAACCCAAATGTTGCTATTTTAAAGGCACATTTTGGAGATAGAATATCTCCGTATCGGACAGTGTAGATCCAAAATCAGACTGCACGTTCTGTGCAGTCTGATCTTGATCTTCACTGTCCGCAGAAGGTCCTTGAGTCGCGCTTAGCAGCCGAAGGGTAAAAGTTTGAATGGTTTCGCTATTAATGAGGAATTCCCTGGGAATTGTGACGCTGTAAATTTTTTATTAACTCTTTGCCTGCTCTGTAAAATTTAATAATGTTATTGCAAACAGTTTATACCCACGATCAGACCACACAAACGTTGCATTTTGATCTCTGATCTACACTGTATGCTATTCTCTCAGGTATTCTAACAAAAGTCAGCTTGGAAACTGCTATATTTGGGAATTTTTTATTAATTGAAAATGTTCATTTCTTTGATTTAGTGTTCTAAGAGTTTATATTATTGAACTTCGCGCGTTTATCTCTGCATAGGGATTTCAGGTGTTTTGAAATGGTCCCTAGTGGTTTGGAAATTGAGCATTACTCTGGCAAAAGGGGGTTTAATGCATCTCCGTGACCAATGCATTATACCAAACAAGTCATCACATACTTATGACTCCATAAAATACATTTTGTGCAACAACCAGCTGAATCTTGAGGTGGAATGGTCCTTGGGCATGCAAAAAAAGTTGCCAAAAGCAAAAAGTTTCGACTCAGGTCAGCCTGCGCGAACTGCGCAGGCTGACCCGAGTCGATACTTTTTGCAGATGCATTAAATCCCCTTTTCATAGAGTATGGCTCATATTATATTAAACTTCTATCAAAGGCCATATTGACCGATAATTCTAAAATTTTTCAAGTTCTAGGATTGAAAGACTAACCATTTGATTGGCTTACACAAAAAAGTTTAGGCCAATAAAACTGCTCGTCTTTGAACTCGGAATTCAAACTGACTTTAAAAAGATTTTTAAATCCAACTCTAGATAAATAGAACTCTTTCGACCCGCTGTGTTTCCTCTAACCGACCGAACCAGTTTCTCACCCACCCCCACCCCCACCCTCAGACTCCGTTAAAGCTTCCGACTCTTTCATATATTTCGCTCATGTACTCGAATTTTCCTACACCCCTTTTTTTCCCTTCTTCTCTTTGAAACTAAAGTTAAAGAAATAAATTTCATGATCTCTGTACCATTATTTTACCTCATTCGTTATTGCATTCTTTTGGTAAATAGTCCAGTCCCGGTAGCGCAGTCGGTAGCGTACAGGACTTGAGAACAGAAGGTCCCAGGTTCAAATCCCCAGCTCGGCCAATTTCTTTACGAGAATTAAAGATAATAATTGCGACAGGATTCATTCCTTTCTCTTCGCTTGTGATCGTTGCGACAATTATTATGTGGTACAGCAACCAGTGGCTCGGGAAGAATATTGTGCTAGTACAGGCCCTCACTGTACAACTGTTATAATGTTGAAAACGGCGTTAGACACCAGAAAAACAATTCAGTCAAACACCAACCATCGAAAAGAGTTTGTTCGAGCTGGGATTCGGTAGCACGATCCTTTGATTACAGACCCTCTAAGATACTGACAGGGCCGCCGGGGATTAGCAAGAATTTTCCCGATTTTTCTATAAACGCTTTATTTTGATTGAAATTCTTCATCTTATTCAAAAGTTGTAATATTTGCCTTTTGGGGGAAAAAAGGCGCAGCAGTTGTTCAGGGTACGCATTCCCCAACTATACTTAACTATTAGGCTGCTAAGCGCGACTCACTGACCTTTTCCGGACAGTGTAGATCGAGATCAGACTGCAGTCTGATCCTTGATCTTCACTGTCCGGTAAGGAGATATTATTCCCCAAAACATAAATTTGAAATAGCAATATTTGGGTGTAGGTGTTAAAATATATTTAGACTTAAACCAAACCATCTGGACATTATTGCGAAGATGACAATCTGTTATTGCACGGTTGGTCCAAGTTTTAGTCGCTGGCAGAAAAATAAATTTTAAAACCAGGTAAAGAGTAAAACAAAAGATAGAGCGACTTGGCAGCTTTTTAACTACATGTAGTTTTAAAATTCACTTCACGACTAACACTTGGACCGACGATACATTAACAGATGACCATCTTCACAACATTTTCCATACTCTAAAATGGTATGATTTAAATGAATTTTACAACCGAAATTGTTTACTTTTGGCTGCTTGTTGGTCCTTTAAACAAAATTCATAAACTTCACTTTTGTATGAATACACCAGCTACCAAATAAACAACGATTAACATTACACGAAAAAACTCACTCCTTATATTGAAGTTATTGAAATGTTTGTAATAATCCGTTTACACTGTTTATTCGAACTCACTTCTTGATCAACCCCTATGTTCGAGCTTTTGAGGTTTTCGTAGCACTGTTTTTATACGTTTTCTCTCGTCATGGATTCTTTAATAGAAATAAAATATCGGAATACCTGCGACCACAGAACAAAAAATCCATACAAATACAATAGTTCCCCTCGAGCGCAAAACTGACCAAAACAGATATAGTCAGTGTGCCACAAAACTAGATATTTCCAGTTTCCTCATTGTTTTCTGGTGAGATTTTCACGCCAAATATATGACAGTGTAGACCAAGATCAAACTGCATAGAACGTGCAGTCTAGGTTTTTATTTACCATCCATTCTTAAAAACATGCTTAATCTTTATACGTGAGATTTTCTTACTTTGAAAGTAACACAACTTCTGATTGGCTAAACCATTCGGTTTAGCCAATCAGAAGTTATGATACTTTCAAATCTAGAAGAATCTGGAGGAATGTTCTTAAAAATGGTTGGTGAATTCGGCGCCTGATCTTGGATCTATACTGTCCGGAAAAGTAACTTTCTATACATGTAACTATAGCGCCCGCAGACTTGACGCGAAATTTCTTCAAGGCTCGTAGCGCACATACCAATAAAACCCACCTGAATCAAACTGGTACTATTTCAATACTGAGATATGAAATTTATAAGTCCAGTACCACAACAAAACATTCTATCGATCTATCTGCGTGGACAATGGATATATCTAGCTCTGAAAGTCCTTGTCTTTGCTCGCAATATACGGTTTTTTTTTGGTATTGGAGTTTAATGCCGTTTCTAAAGGCTCAGGTCATATCACGGCGGTCAGTGCACCTACGCATGTGTTTCCTTGCTTTCTCACACAAGTACTGTCACAACTTTCTTTCCAAGTCAATGACTACTTTTCTCTCATGTAACAGAGGTGAGAGGCTAAAATTCGCACGAAAGAAAGTTTACCTCAACCGAGTATCGAACCCGCAATCACCAGATCATGAGTCAGATACGCTTATCACTGAGCTACCCGGCCGAGGGGCGAACTATTAGAACGTTTATCGTCATACTGCATTTCAGAGCTCCTCGAAAGAATTTCGGCGGCGCATATACAAAAATAACTTGTACCGAGCATTTTCTCCTTTTCCCACATTGTTTTTGTACACTTTGACAAACAAAGCAATCAGTGGTCATAAATAATTCATTGAAGTTAGAATCCCCATTGACTTACATGTGTTTCTAATTGTATTTCTTGATTTATTGTGGGCTGAAACTGATGGTGAAGTTATTGAAACTTTTGTGACAATAAAGAAAAATGAATTTTAAAGTGAAATATAGGTATAGTTATATTTTCAGATGCATTACATGAAAGATCTTACAGTTAATTTTTACTTAGTTTTAAAATTATTTTTTCTGCCGGCGATTAACACTTGGACTGACCGTACAATAATAAATTGTCATATTAGTCGTTATTTCCATAATTTCAAATGGTATCATTTGAATTTAAATGCAATGAACACCATTATTATTTACTTTTGGCCGCTACTAGGCCTTTAAAGGCCATTAATTTATATAAGCGTGTTTTATTATTTTTTCTTTTATCTCGTTATCTCCGAATAACAATCTATATTGATGAAAAATCGATCGATAGCACCGTGGTCATTAGAGATCACCACAACCCTGAGCCGAAAGGGACATTCAATAGCCTGTTGCTGAAAGTGTGTATCAAGATCTAACTGCACAGAACGTGCAGCCTGATCTTGTAACTTCACTGTCCGATATTTCGGGAGAATATACCAGCTCTATAACAGTCTTTGAGAATGCGACATCTATTGTCATTTTGCTATAGTGACGGAAAATATCTATTTGATTTGTTAACACGTGAAGCCGTAAAGGTGACCTTTACACTTCTAAATGAATTAACCCTTAACCTGCTAAATAAATGAAATGAAACTTTCGAACTGAAAGTAACAACCCAAATTTGCTATTTCTAAGCTACTTTTTTGAGAAAAGATATCTCCTCATCGGAAAGTGTAGATCCAAGATCAGACTGCACGTTCTGTGCAGTCTGATCTTGATCTACACTGTCCGCAAAAGGTCCTTGAGTCACGCTTAGCAGCCTTAGGGTTAAATGAAATTTCACGCTGACAATAAAAAGCATTTTTTTTTTTCAATTGCGATTTTTTTTCGCAGGGAAAAAATCTCACCGTATAGGACAGTGAGGATCCAAGATCAGACTGCACGTTCTGTGCAGTCTGTTCTTGATCTACACTGTCCGCAAAAGGTCTTTGAGTTTCGCACAGCAGCCTAAGTGTTGTTAATAATAGCTTTACAGTTAATTTGTATCCTTCAGAGATCTTCAAAGAGCACAAATGGGCTCTCAACTCGCCCTTCGCACCCTTGCAGTACCGTAGGCGAAAGCAATTAGATTTTTTGCTGACGCTACATATCCGAGATCAGATTGCACAAAAAACATGCAGTCTGATTTTGGATCTCTTTTTCCATCCTCTTCTTATGTCAGACTACACGATAAAAATCTGGGTTTCTGTGGTCTGAAATTTCAGTCACTGAAAAGGTCGAATTCATATATACGCTAAAATCTTTAAAGTGCTCCGTAACTAAGTACCCACTTATTGTTTAGCATCTTCTACGGACGTATTATCAAACGCATTGTTTTCTAACATATGCAAACAAAAAGGGCGAGATGACGTTTATATGTGGAACAATTTTAGCCTGATCGGGACGCTAGTATGCTTATAAATTGACCAGTCCGGGACCTTTCCGACCGCACCTCATATAGGCCTTTGAGCCATGCTCTGGTAAAAGGGGATTAAATGCATCTCCGGATGCATGGTACCAAGCAAGTCATCATATAATCATGGATCGATAAAATCCATTTTATCTTAAACTGATTGAAAAACCTGAGATGCACTGGTCCTTTTACATGCAGAAAATTGACCGATAGCAAAAAGCTTCGACTCACAGGTCAGCCTGTGCCTTCGGCTCGGGCCGACATGATTCGCAACAGCCATGAACAAGTTTCAAAGTCCCCTGCCACCTGACCGTGCAACGAATTTATTATACTGCAAGGTTTTATTATTCCAACGTGTATTCAGCGAAATTTCCATGTTTTTATGGTCTGATGAATTGAGTACGCTAATAAAATAGAATTTCCCTTCTGAGTGCCCTAATTCAATGAAAACTGACGTCACTGAGAACTGACGTCATTGAAACCTTGGGAAAACGGGCAGTTTGGTGCATGAACTTGATGATGTCACTGCAATAGACATTCGACGTATTTTTATTTAAACATTTTAAGGAGTTTTTGGCAAAAGTGAACGACCATTAGTTGCCTCAAACAACCATTTGGTTATCCAAAACCATTTGGTTATCAAAAATTGGTTACTTCACAATTTGCTAACCTGACGAAGGGATCGCTCTTTTTAACCCTGTGTATTTGTTTTAGGATGACAACAAACGATAATATTATGAACTACATCCATTTATTTTCGAAAAATAATCCATTTTTTCCGCTTTAATGACAACCATCAAGGGAAACTAGTAATAATATTGTGCAGGCTACTCAGCATAGTTTGCCTTGTGGGCGGCTCGTATCGATCGACGCCGCCATTTTCATGTGTTGAAAATGTATACGGGGCTCCCGAAAGGGAAACTGCTTTTACGTGGATTTTGCCAGTGTACAGGAATATATGTTCTGGACATACTGTATTGTCCAATCAGATTGCGAGAAATTTCTTTGCAGTAATAATTAATTTTCTAAATTTGAAAGTAACAGAACTTCTGATTGGCTAAACCATTCGGTTTAGCTAATCAGAATGTTGTGCCAGTAACTTTTAAATCTAGAAAATCTTGGAGAATAGGACCTAGAATGTTCTTTAAGAGTGGTTGGTAAAAACGAACCCAGTTTGCAAACACAGATCAACCTCTAGGTAGTTCGGCGAGACTTAATACGCTTTTGCATTGTAGATCAAAAGTCAGATTGCACAGAGATGTTGGCGGTAAAGAATTTGAAATCCAAACCCTCAGACACCTTAGAGCTACTCTAAATTATTTTTTTGATAATGTAGATCAAAATAAGACTACACAGAATGTGCAGTCTGATCTTTGATCCACACAGTCTGATAAGGTAAGTTGTTCCAGTGATAAAAAACTTTAAAATCTCAATATTTGGGCGTTTACAGCTGGCTTGAACTATTTTTGTATTTTTCGGCGTAGCTGAATGCGCTGGCTTTTGACCTATTTTTTGGTACTGATAATAAAAGAATAAATAGAAATTTGTGATTGGTAAAACATGTACACATATTTATCTTAAGGGCCCCTGTCTATTTGTGGGAAAATTTACGCCGTCCATCTTTTTTGAAAATATTTCTTGTTTACTCTGCAGTTCAAGGATTGAAAATTTCGAATGCTATTTTCAATATTATCTGTCCATCGATTATCTGTACCAATTTCTTGGAGCTTCTCTATTTCAAATTATTAAGAGTTTTACTGTATAACGGATTTTCATCATATGATTATTCTTTATAAGGTGATACCCTGACCTCAAACCCCATAAACAAATACCAACGTGATATTGGAATAGATTATTCGGAGCTGGTGACATTTTCTCTGACACAATTACAATTCCCTTGATAAAATCTTTAGCAAATGGACTCTACATCAGAGCGAACGATAATGAGTTGGTGTTTGGTACCGGTACAATGCGACCTGGCAGTTGCCTCCTTGTGTCAGATGAAAGATTCATAATACGGAGACCGCTGAGTTCGATCCTCACTTGAAACACCGATTTTTTTTTAAGTATACTAAGAAGAGAGACATCAGAGCTAGCGCTGATGAAACCAAGGCAACGAATGCACGAGTTGTTGCCGTGATATAACTGAAATTATGTTGAAAGCGACGTCAAACTATAGAAACAAATAAAGTCTTTTTTTAAACAAAGTTATTTTACATCGAGGGAGAAACTTTGTTTGCAGCTCAGACTAACCTCTCTCGATTCTGCTTCCTGGAAATTACACCAGTATTCACGCCGAATGTGTTTGAACAGTGCCAAGGATGACAACCGCACCCGGGTATCGAACTCAGGACCTTGTGATTGTGAGGCCGACTCTCTATCTCACCACCACGGACTTCACACAAACAGTCTTCTATTTTAGACAAATAAAGTCTTCATATACCGCAGTGTTACAACCCACAGAGATGAAATACCAAAATATTATCGATTCAATAATATTCTGAAAAAATGTATCTTTATCATAAGTTTATTCCACAATCTAAAAGTTTATTACATTTTGCTCCTTTTTAACAATACAAAGTGGGTTATGCATTCTAGTGCATTTTTTGTAATTGCAACCCACTGTCTATTAAAATAGTACATAATACAACTTTATTACAAAGCGGCTTGTGCAGAAACTTTACAACATGTTTTTGTAATAACAACCCACTTTGTAATTAGAAAATTACATATTGCAGCTTTATTACAAAGTGGATAGTAACATCACTTTCCTCACTACAATATGGACCAGACATGCAGCACGCACTTATGATTGATTGACTTAATATAGGCTGACCAGGGTCGAAACTTTTAGCCGTTTGTCGATTTTCTAAATGTGAAAGGACAAGTTTACCTTGTGATTCTGTCGGTTGTTAGAACATATGGATTTTACGTATCCTTAATTAAATGATGACTTGCTTGGTATAATTCATCACGGAGATGCATTTAAGCTCCTTTTGCCAGAGCGAGGCTCATATTATAGTGTCTAACTTCGCTTTCAACATATTTCAACTATATCACCGCTCACATTATGTCCCGGTTGGATTCACCAATACTAGGCTAGGGCCGTCTCTCTATATATATCTCTCTTATTTCTCTTTATCCGAACAGATGCACTAAGCCTCCTCTTCACAAAGCATGGATAATATGTACTTATATCTTCCCTAATCAGAAAAAAAGATACTACGCTGATTTTTCTCCGAAATGCAATTGTTCGAATGGATTGCACGATGAGAAATACAGGTGCTATAACTATAAACAAAATACAGCAACTAGAGCTTCCTACACCGAAACAAACAACTAGCCTATATAATTATCATCAACGAAATACAGCATCTCAATCTTACACAAGAACGAACAACTAGCCGGTATAATTATCTTCATCGTCGCCCAGAACTCCTACAAGTGGTCAATAACCTCATGTTGGGCATATCGTCTTCCTAAATTAGCTGGTATATTAGACAATTCGCAACAAATCCTAAATATAAACCATCACGTATCTGGTACCACATCACAGTGAAAGGAGATAATCAACAGAAATAATTGACCACCTTCAGTCTGCTAAATAAATCAAACCAGTAACTAGTGGCTATATCCACCAACTGTTTTAAATTGCATTTTCAGTCTAATTCTGAATGTAGAAAGTAACACAATTTTTGATTGGCTAAAGACAATCAGTAAAATGTGCGTTACTTTGAAATTCAAGAAAAAATCTCGAGAATTAGATTTGAAATAGTAAATAAATACTATATTGCAATGTTAAGGCTGTTTTCGCTGGGAAAACAGTCCGTCGATTCGGATTATGCTGACCAAAAATCAGAATAAAACCAGCTAAAAAAAACAAAGTAGAGAGTCAAAGTAGTGATTTCACTAAAATTTCAATTAACCAAAATGTTACCGGGGTGAAAAGACAGGATACTTTGACAGAATGGTAGATCATCAGTTGTAGCGCGCTACATGCCCCTGCATGGGATAAACAGACACTATTTCATTATCAAACCAACCACTGAATAACTTTTTAATTTACTCCCTTGCAGTTGATATCTGTTTAACCCATTACCACACAATCCCTACTTTTGACGACCCTGAGAAAGAAGCCTTTGGAAAACATTGTGGGAAAAGGAGAAAATGCTGGTAACCAGCATTTTCTCCTTTTCCCACAATGTTTTCTACCCTTCACAAAACAAATTTCAAATTTTCAGTCACTTTTATTTTGTCGTCTGCAAATGCTTTCGAATTGGACAAACCTAAAATTTTGTCGTTTGGTAATGAGTTAAAAAAGAGCAAATTTCTTGCATAAAGCAATTGCTCCTTGTCCAAGAATGTTGTCAATACTAGAAGAAAACAGAAGATGGCATTATCCTATTCTTAGAATGTTTGCCCTTTTTGAAATGTGTGTCTTTGGATTGAGTAAAACGCACCTGATCGGTCAAGAACTGGTCACAGGGCTAGATTAAGCACACGGCTTTCCATACATTGGACCTTTGGAATGAAAAGTCTGGTTCGGTAAAAAAATCTGTCAGCGGGTTTGATAAGAACCAATGCGTCAATCTTCGTCTATGGAAAGCCATGGCTGTCTTATACAATATGAGTTTAATTCCATATTAATATATTAAACCAAATGTCTTTATATGAAAGCAAGTGTCACTGTATAGAACCATGGAATCATGGTATGATTTCGTTTTAACATTATATTAAACGAATATTCCTTTATATATGGTTAAAGTTAAACCATATATTACGACAGCGATAAAATGAATTGTAAAAGAACGATATAAGACAGCCATGGCTCTACATACTCGTCTATTTATACACGTGTGATAACTCTCCAAGATATCCGATGTAAGCTTTCGTTCATACCTCTACGTAACTCTGTCTGATGTGGTGAAAATCCGCTCGCGCTATATCGACTTTCCCAAATTAGCCAACTTTTCTAGAAATGTTGCGAATGGATCTTGTAACGCCTCGATAGAATTTGGCGTTAAACCTCAGAGGGGTGACCAAGAATGAAATTCGGACAAATCTCTTTCAGATGGATACACTGAACTATCGTGCTTCAAAAGCTACTTTTGACAGAAATATTTCAAAACAAGATATCGGATAATGCATTTCGAAGATCAGACTTCCGGTTCAGCACTCTAAATTTAGATCTACGGAAAGTTTTTATGCGAACAGTACCGAAGTTGTGGTCAAGAAAAGCTACATAGGGGTTTATCTTTTGCCTTAAGGTAAAATGTTAGACCCGTTTAATTTGAAATTACATGCAATAGACAACAAAAGTGTAGTTTAAATAATATGACTGGTCTCTAAAAGGACAGAAAACCTTGTGGGAAAAGGAGAAAATGCTGGTAACCAGCAGTTTCTCCTTTTCCTACAAAGTTTTCAAAAGCCTTTATGCTCGAAGTTGGTAACCCTTAGAACACTGAAATTAATGAAATGGATTTTTTTTTTTATTTTTCGAACAGGAAAAACATGCGAAACAATAACAATGCCATCCATTTCAATGTTGTTTTGGCCAGAATATGTAAGGAAATAGCGGACAGTGTGCACCTTTTGTGCAGTCTGATCTTGATCTACATTGTCCACAAAAAGCAGCTATAGTTCATTCCAGCGCCTAATGGGTGAACTCTTAAACTACTGAATAAATGAAACGAAAATTTTCCACTTAAATATTGCGGTTTCAGACTTGATTTCATCGGAAAGAAAATATACCATATCGGACAGTGTAGATCAAAGATCAGACTGCACGTTTTGTGCAGTCTGATCTTGATCTACAATGTCCGCAAAAGGTCCTTGAGTCACACAAAGCAGCCTAAGAGTTAAAATTCGGCGGATATTTTTTGGTGTACAGGGTTACCACGGCGTCAAAAGTAATTTGTCATCTCGGAGTCAGTTGGGAGTCAATAAAATTGGTAATTTGATCTGAGAAACGAAAGAGATAGACAAATAACATTGATAGTTTATTAGCTTTGTGATTTTTAGCTGAATAGTTGGAAGCTTTGTTTGTTTGTTGTTCCACTGTTGTGTCCGTGGGTGTGAAGTAGAGCGTCGGCGTCGTAACTATAAGGTCCCAAGTTCGTTACTTGGAAGACGGTGTCAACTTTTTGACTATTCATCGGCCCACACAATCGTAGCAAGTACTGGTTTAGTTTCCAGGAAACAGAATCGAGAGAGGTTAGTGTCAGTTGCAAGAACTTGTTTCTCAATCGATACAAAATAAATATGTTGAAACTAAATTGTAGTTCCATTTTGTTTTAAGGTGTTTCTGTTATACTATATAAGTGGAAATTTTTGCGAGGTGGAAATTTTTGCGATTTCGCGAATTTGAAAACTTTTCTGTTCGCGAATTTTACTGCAAATATACCGACAAATAACGAGTGTTCTGAATTCGCAAGTTTTTCCGTACGCAAAATGTCCATAATAGGTAAAAGTTTTCGACACGCCTATATATCCACGTATACAGTGAACGGGTCATGGGTCATGCTCTGTGAAGAAGGGGGCTTCATGCATCTGCAAACAGTTTCGACCCACGTCAGCCTGCGCAGTCCGCGCAGGTTGACATGGGTCGAAACTTTTTGCTTTGGTCGATTTTTTGCAAAGCAGAGGACTATTCTAACTCCAGATCCAGTCCAGTTAAGCTAAATGAAAATTTAAAACTTTAAAAGAAGTCATTTTTTAACGATCTAGCCATCAAAACGAATGGAACAAGTACAAAACAAGAAATATCTCTAAAAAAGACAGACGGCGTAAATTTGCCAGCAAATAGGTTGGGGCCAAAAGAATGTAGATGTCTACATTTTTGACCAATCACAAATTTCTATTTATTCATTTGTTATCACGACCAAAAAGTAGGTCAAAAGCCAGCGCATTCAGCTATATCGAATAAAATGTTGATATTGATGACTGTAATGGTACCATTGATTTTGATGATTCATCACAACCGGTCACGAAAAGACGTCTAACAGCAAATTTTCGTCTCGATAAATGATGTCATTACGCACGCGTTTCTTACAACGAAATCGCAAGAAACCATTTGGTCTTATGGTCCATCTGGGGTCGGTTGTACACGCGATGCGTCTCGTCTCGGATTTTCTCTTGGTAAATGATGTCATTAGGCACGCTTTGCGTAAACAAAATACAAATAAATTCGGTATGGTGTTTCATTTGGGATCCTCTTACACACGCTATGTGTCTCGTCGCATTTTTTCTTCTTACCAGATGAATTAAATGCCGTATAACTTCCAAAAGTAAACAGTGGGGTAGTAAAAAGGATTTAAATTTACAGCATACCATTCAAAAGAATGGAAATTATTATAAAGGTGACAATCTGGTATTGTACGGTCTCGCTGGCAGATAAATGAAGTTTTATTCAGGTAAAAAGTAAAGAGACAATAGGGTGACCAGGCAACTTTCAATATAGTTTTAGATTTCGTATATTGATATAATAATATTTTGTCAATATAATTGAAATACAGGCAATCATTCGACAAACCTGGCGAAAATACAGTCCCGCGGCTTCCTCGGCTGTATTTCGATGGATGATATGGCCTGCAACACCGTGACGAAAAAGGGTATTTGGACATTTGCGTAAAGTGCTGTCCTGGATCAGCCTGCGCATTTCGCGCAGACTAATCCGAAACGACACTTTCTGATTTTACGTAATTTTCTGTTTTGCGTGCGCAAGTCTGCTGTAGGACAAAATCTAATGTAGTCATAAAGGGCCGTCTCCGATTAGCTTGCGCGTACTGCGCAGGCTGATCCGAGACGACACTTTACGCAAATATCCGAATGCCCCTTTTCGCGTGTTGCAGGCCATATGCAACTACATGGATCATTTTTTCGTTGGAAATAGGCAGCCCTACCTTTCTTAAAATTATGGGACTCCCGACTAAAACAAAAAAACACGAATTACAATTTTCTATTGAAATATTTTTAGAATATTTTTAGATACATTTCCGTTGAAAAATAGTTTTTAAAGTCAATGTTTGACGTGGTTCTTCAATTTCTTTGCCAGTCTTCACCGGAAGATTTATATATGTGATTAATTTCACAATGGTTGTTGATGTCGCTGCTTTTTGAATTTCACGGGCGCCGCCATCTTTTTGATCATGTGACATGACCAACCTGGAAACCCCTTTGATACGGACGATGTTAGATGTAGTTACGGTATCGGCCGAGTTGTGAAGAGTGATGAGCGATCTGCAGGAATTCGGGGGGTTATTGTAACGTGTGCCAAAGATGCAACTTACAAATTCCCTGGGTTCTACGGTCTTCTGGATAGAAAATAATTATGAATAAAAGAGATATTAACTTTTTAACCAAACAACAAAATTTTAGACTCGTCCAAATTGAAAGCATTTGCAGACAAAAACATTTGATGTGACAAAAAATTGAAGTTTGTTTTGGGAAGGGTAGAAAACATTGTGGGAAAAGGAGAAAATGCTGGTTACCAGCATTTTCTCCTTTTCCCACAATGTTTTCAAAGGCTTCTTCCTCAGGGTTGTGAAAACCAGGAATTGTTTGGTAAAGGGTTAAATTACATATCTGTGTGTTACAAACAACTTATCAAACATGACCGTTCTACATATCACTTCATATTAACCGACGTATTCGTATTATTTCGTGTTGGACGAACGGTGTTTGATCTCATTTTTGTATTATAAGTTGTACGGAGCACGAAATACTCGTGGTACTTACCAGAAAAAAAAAAGACTGTTGCCTTATATACTGAACCAAAAAAGAAACTTCCCCTGTGTTTAAGTGCAAATGCAATGTTATTACAAAAAATCAAAATGTCAGATGACCTACATATATTCGGGCGAACGATTATGTGTCCGATAAAACAAATTTTAACTCGATTGAAAGTATTTTGCAGAAGAAACCCGCTGAAAGCGATTTTCACGTGCATGCACGGACCAGTATAATTCGTGTATATTTTTTGAAACCTTTCAGTCTAATTTTATAGAATTTCATGTCAATAAGTAAAAGACGTTGAAAGAAATTAAATTATTTTTAGTTTTCTTTATTTTTGATATGCCTAGAATTCCGCAAAATTTACGCGAACGTGCCATTGGCATGCTTAATGCTGGTATGACGATGAATGCTGTTGCTATGAATATTGGATGTTCTACTCGTGCTATTCGACACCTTAGGGAACGTTTTCAAGCAACAGGGCGTACGGAAGATCGACCACGTAGTGGACGTCCTCACGTCACGACGCGCGGCCAAGACCGCTCTATTCGGAACACCCACCTGCGCAATCGCTTCCAAACTGCCACAACCACTGCTGCTAACACCCCTGGTACACATAACAACCGTATATCTGCCCAAACTGTGCGCAATCGCTTGCGCGAGGGTGGGCTACGTGCACGTCGTCCATACGTTGGTTGTGTTTTGACGCGACGTCACCGCGTAAATCGTGTTAATTGGGCACGTACACACCAACGCTGGCTTAGACAACAATGGAATAGCGTTCTTTTCTCTGACGAGTCCAGGTTTTCCATTCATTGAGGTGATGGCAGGGTTCGAATATACCGTAGGAGAAATGAACGTTATGCAGACTGTTGCGTACTTGAACGAGATCGTTTTGGGGGTGGGGGTTCTGTCTTGGTCTGGGCGGGCATTGCACATGGCTTTCGCACTAATCTCGTCGTTATCGAAGGGAATTTGAATGCCCAACGCTACCGAGATGAAATTCTTGCGAGGCACGTTATCCCACTGTTTCAAAATAATACCAATATCACCCTTTTTCAGCATGATAATGCCACAAGCCATACAGCTAGGGACAATGTGAATTTCCTCAGGGCGAATAACATTGCATTTATTAATGACTGGCCTGCCAAAAGCCCTGATCTGAATCCCATTGAACACCTTTGGGATAATTTGGACCAGCGTGTTAGTCGTCGCCCTATTCCACCGTCAAACGTCATTCAGCTAAGACAAGCCTTAATTCAGGAGTGGAACAACATTCCACAAGCCGAAATCAATACACTTATCCGTTCTATGCGCCAACGATGCCAGGCAGTCCTTCATGCTGAAGGTGGTCATACCCGGTATTAATTTGTGATTTTGGTGAGAGACCCCTTCCGCATTTTAACTACCATTTCACTACCTTTGGATAAACCCTCAGCAATAATTTTTTTCACACAAAGTGGCAATAAAATACTCTTTCGATGCATATAAATCTAGTTTAATCCTGATTTTCATATTTGTGTATATCTGCACTTAAACACAGGGGAAGTTTCTTTTTTGGTTCAGTATATTATAAGATCGATCCATCATAAAATGGCCGGGGAAAATTAGCCAGCCAGACAATGAACAATTATGGCAGGCATTTTCTTGCCCCCGAGGGCATTCTTTTCAAGGAATTATGAGCAGACTTGTGACCTTGTGACCAGAATGTTAATTCGTATATGTAGTACAATTCAGCGCTTAAAAGTCAGTTTGATGTCAATAAATCAAGCTGCTAACTGAGCTATGTTCTGGCAAAAGGGGCTTAATGCGTTTCCGTGATGCATCATAAACCAAGCAAGTCATCAATTAATAATGGATCTTTAACAACCATAAAGTCCAACAACCGACTGAATCCTGAGGTAGAAAAAGTCCTTTGACATGCATAAAATTGACCAAAAGCAAAAATTTTCGACGCATGTCAGCCTGTGCGGATTTTGCCAGCTGACCTGGGTCAATAACTTTTGCTTTGATACTACCATTTATACCGTCATTGCAGCCATCCATAACAAAAACTAAATACTAACCTCAATACGCAAGAAGCAGGTATGTCCAAATTCTAGTTGTGTCGTCAATTTGTGTAAATATGAGAGTTTAGACGATCGCATGAAATCAGTGCGAACATTTCTCCCAATTTTTCGCGATCGTCTCTGTACCCGGATGAGACCCATCAAAAATTAAAATTGCATTCGGGGACAGTTATTTTTACTAATTCCCCCCTCCCTCACCCCGGCTCAATGATTGTGCAGTTATATTTAGTCTATTCCTGGTTCGATCCCTGCTTGCAGCTGTAGTCACGTGGAAGTGTCCACAGGCAAGGTACTGTAAATACCCAGTTCAGAACCAGTAAGACAGGGAAAGGACACGTAAATATACGTTGACATTCTGGGTCCCGATTCACCAACCAATCTTAAGAACATTCTTAGTCGTTTTACCATAATTATTCAAATTTGAAAGTAACACAATTTCTGAATGGCTAAACCAAATGATTTAGCCAATCAGAAGTTGTGTTAATTTCTAAATCAAGATTTTCACTTAAAATGACATTATCAATGGTTGGTGCGTACGGACCCTGACGTGACTGAAATACCTGTAGAAGCAGCATAAAATATATCAAGTGGATACAAGAATAACAATGTCTAACATTTCAAACATGATCAATAGTTTTCGCGCCGTATGTTACAATTGTCTATTGTATGCTGAAAAATTGAACCAGTTTTATTAGACAAACACGTGCTGTTGAAATTAGACTCGGAACTGAGCTAATGAAAAGTTATTTGACACGGTTTATTGATTTACAGATCACGTTCAATGTCACCTTTGCCCACCTACACTAGGTCTAAACTGGGAAATGATAATATTTTAAGTTCTAACGCTTAGGCCTCTAAGCGCGACTCAAGGAACTTTTGCGTACAGTGTAGATCAAGATCAGACTGCAAAGAACGTGCAGTCTGATCTTGGATCTACTTTGTCCGATGAGGAGATAGTTTTCCCACCCAAAATACCTTTGAAATAACGAAATTTGAGGTTTTTAATATAGGCTTGAAAGATCCATTTCACCTATATAGCAATTTCAGAGTTAACTCTTTCCCAAATGACAAAAATTTGGAGTGTTCCAAACTGAAAGTTTTTGCAGACGACAAATTTAACATGATGTGATTTGCCTTTGGAAAGATTGAAAACGTTGTGGGAAAAAGGAGAAGGTGCTACTAACTAGCATTTTCTCCTTTTCCCACAGTGTTTTAAACAGCTTTCCATCCTAAAGGTCGTTGAAATTTGGCATCATACTGGATAGGGCTATTTATTGCTTTACCAAACAATCTTTTTTTTAAGGACCCTGGCTTAGAATGTTTCCAAATCATTGTGGGAAAAAGGAGAAAATGCTGGTAATCAGCATTTTCTCCCTTTTCCCCACAATAATTTCTGCCCTTTCTGCAACAGTTCTGACAAAGCATCTCTCTAGGCAAGGTTTGAACCCTGGACCTCCAGGTCCGAAGGCAAACACTCTACCACGTCGCTACAAAAGCTAGCTCTATAGCAAGGCAGTATAAGTGTCCCCTTATACAAACACAAGCTATACATTTATATCTATTTGAGGGATAGACCAGTATACTACATTTCTAAGGCAAAATTCATAATTTTGAGGCACATTAAATTTGTTGTCTGCAAACTCTGTCAATAATGGCAAGTCTAGTATCTTGTTATCTGGTAAAATTTTAACCCTTAAGTAGATAAAAATGGAGAGAGCAATCCCAAGCCCTCATCCTCCTCTTAACCCCGTCCTATTTCTTAACCCCGTCCTATTTCTTAACCCCATCCTATTTCTTAACTCCGTCCTATTTCTTAACCCCGTCCTATTTCTTAACCCCGTCCTATTTCTTAACCCCTAAAAATCACACGTTTTTAGTTCATATACCTATATGTCCCCATGCTAACGTATCGATATTATTCTTTAGGATATAACGTTTATCATCATCTCCACTTAATGCGATTTTATTAACTACTTCAGTATACAACTCGTGCTTATGACTCCTAATAACTACCATTTTCCTTAATTGCGTCTTATTTTCGAACAAACACTCTTTATAGTGATCGTGTTTAATAAATGCTTCTACTACACCCTTTTTAATTCCCTTACATTTCTTACTTTCCTCCTCACACATTTTATAAGAGTATAGTTTAGACCTGAGACCTACAAACTCCTCAATATTCTCACCATTTGTCTCATCTTTAAACATACCTACAACTTTCTTATTTAATCCTGTGGGAATACCTGAAGGATGATCAGGTGGATATTCGCTCGTATCAAACCAATCTTTAACATCACCACTAATATCTTTATAAAAATCTTCTGTTTCTATTTCATACATTAAGCTATCTGTATCAGTGAAAAGAAGTTTAACTTTTTCGTTATATTTATCTTTAATATAATTATAATGGAAGTTATACATTAATGTCTTACTTAAATCTAAAATACACATCCCTACGTAAATAGGCTTATTAAAATATAAACGTTGTTTTTTCATTTGAATTATACATAAATTTTCATCGAGGATAGATATATCGTAATAATTTGGTTTAGCGGCTAATTTTTCCGCTTTTTCCCTGGTACTAACTATTTTATATCTACTCTATTCCTAATATTTTCCATAGTCTTACCAAATACGGAATTATTCATAAGTTTAAAGAAATCCTTTTCGAACTTGGTTTTACCTTTCGCTCTTAGGTTAGTATTTTTATCGATATAAGGTTTTAACCATTCACTCTCATCAAAGGTTAACCCTCTATGGATCTTTTTAAGTCTTAGACCTAAACTTAAATATAACTTTAAATTTTCTCGATGTAGTATATATTTATTTTTATCGTATAAATTAGGTATAAGTTTTTCGACTTTGCCAGTCTTTAATCTTTTAGGAGCTAAGGGGAAATCATTGTGCCAGTCGTGTAATCCCTTAGGATATTCTAAATCAACTTCTAATATACATGGCTGATCCCTCCAATTTTCTAAATCATCCATCCATTTAAAATTACCGGTAGGAAGTTTTTGAGACATTGCCCAACCATAGAGATTATTCGCGTCCAAATAAGTAATAAATTTAGATGGTTCACTCGGGTTATATTTCTCACCCATATATTTATTATTCGCTTTCGCATATCGTTTAAAAATGGTTGAGATACCTCCTCTTATTCCGTTTTCGATAAATAAAATCATATCAGGGTCTGATAATAATTCTAATTTTACCTTAGTAGTTTTTAACATCGCCTCCCAAGCTAATCCCGGCGCTGTCCAACCCATAATTATCGAAGCAAACATTCCTGAAATTCTCGAAGACATCTACTAAAAGTAAAACATCAGTCCTATTATATAAATCGTGATAATCTTTAAAAGTTTTCATCTCGAAGGTTTTCCATACATTTTTAGCGTGTTGATAATCCTCCTTACTAATTCCACTGCATTTAAGCTTCGAGTAAAATGCTCTTCGCTCAGGTAACTTCGTTTCCTCTAATTTACTAAGGTTATCAAACCATTCATATGGGAATATACCCTTTTGTGAGACCAATTCGAACTTTTCCTCCTCGAAATATTTCGCGAGATTAGTCTTTTCCTCCTTAGTTAGGTTGCTAGCTAATTTGTCTAAACTATCACTTAGAAATTTAAAACTATCGAGGAATCTAATTTCATGCGTTTTAATTTTCTTCGTCCCTTTAACAACGTATTCTATCGGTACATTTTTAGACGCGCTTATATACGTTTCCTTGTTTGTTGGTATACAATTCATCTCACCAGGGGTATTCATTAAATCTTTTATAAATAAATGGGCATCATACTTACTAAAATTATGAAATAATACGGGTGTAAAAGTAGGTCTTCTATATTTTAAATTACATGCATTGTGCGCGGCTCCTCTAAACTTTCCAGTAAAATGACAATGGTCTCTTACTTTTTTATCTTCTTTCGTAAATGCCTCTCCACATATCCAACAATTTACCGCTTTATTAAACTCTCTTTTATCACAAACTTTAAAAATCATTTCCCTCGTTGGTATCCTATCTATTTCTCTTATAACATTTTCTAAATCCTCTACGAATTTCTTAGCCGCATTTTCACCAGAATATTGGAAAACTCTCGAAGGGTAAACATTTTCGTAAAGCGATTTAACGTAAAAACAATATCCCGAAATGTTATGCGCATTAATTACCCTTGTAGTGTTACCTTTATTTTCGTTTTTCTTTTCTAACGTAGACTCCATATCCGCATAAATCACGAAAGGATGTCTCTGTTGTTTATAAAAATTCTGAAAAGATATTTTGGCTCCCTTTTCAGGTAAGTCTATTCTACAAGCATCTTTTTTGTCGCAATACTCTAAATGTTTCTTTAAAGTTTCTTCTTTTTGAAAATGATTTAAACATCTTTCACAAATATAAGTTTTACCGTTATGATTAGATATTTGTTTAGATAACAATTTACTCATGTCTTTAATTAAACAATAATGTTTTTTGCCGTCCTTCTCGAGAAGTAAAAGATTAACATGATGGTCTCTTTTATAAACTTCCTTACTTACACTAAGCGGGTAAACGGCATTATTATATCCGTAAATTGATACTGATATTGTTGGGTTTTGGGTTTCAAATTTAATTCTATCCTGAAGGGAAACGGGGTAATCGATCCCTTCCATATTAATAGCGCTTAATAATGGCTTTAGTCTTTCAGTTCTTTCAGGATGTTTAAATGTTGGGTTTAAAGCTATAACAATACAATATGCAAAACACATATCATCACCCATGTTCTTCGGATTAACAACGCTTTTTGTATTCGCTATCTTAGGAGGAGTTGGAAACCATGAACTACCTCTTATTGGGTTATATGCTACTGTGTATAATGTTAAATCGATTACGTAAACAACTCTCCAATAATCTGTTTTCATTTCCTTCTCCGCTATAGCAATTAATATTTCTTCCCCCATTTCATCGTATATTTCATCCACATCATCTCCATCTAAATTAGCGATTGGATAACCAGAATGAAAATTCATGTCTTTAAATTCTTCGGTAATAGAGTGTTTCATCATACAATTCATAATGAGTTTAACTTTTGTTTGGCGGTTATTTCTCATAACATTGGTTACTTTATCTTTCGCTAAATCAAGGAAATCCTTGGGTGTATATTCTCCTATACTTTCTATAAAATATTCTTTCGTAAATCCTCTTAGTGCCGATGATCTTTCTATAATCTCTATTTCATCTTTATCTTTATATATCTTATCTATTTTTTCTTTTAAAGCTTCTATCCTAGGTGATATATTTCTTGGAATTTCTTTAACACTATCTAAATAATTTATCAACTCATCAATTGAGTTTGTAGGTGGAGTTGGTGTTGGAGGTGGTGGGGTGTAAGGTGTTGGTTGTAATATCGGTGCTCCTCCATTATCGATACTATAGTCTAATATCGGTGTTTCCCGATTAATGGAGCGGTTAAGTATGCGGTTAATTAAATCGGCTCTTCTAAGCGTAGAGTATCCCCTGATTCCTATAGACTTAGCTTCTCGTTTTAAGTCTTTTACTGAGAATCCTTGGAATTGATTAGCAAGGCCAAGAGGTGGAGAACTACGTAGACGTTCAATTAATTCGTCTCTTCTAAGCCTAGAAAATCCTCGGATTCCTCTAGACCTTGCCAAATTTTTTAAACCGCTTACAGAATATATATTATAATTAACATCTTCCATTTTTATAAAAAAATAAAAATCTTAAATTAAATTTTATTATGAATTCGTCATTGTCATAATAAAATTAATGAATGTTAATCTTAAATTTATTATTCCAAGTTCTCCCATTCCAATGCTCAATCGTTTGCGGACTTCGATCTATAAATTTACCCGCCTTATAAATCGATGGAAAGGTTTTTATTTCACCAGTTTCAACATCCTCTAAACTAACTTTTTTAGCATTATGCTTAATAGTCTTTAATCTATCAAACTTAGGGTCTTTGCTTTTTTCTTTTTTAGGTGGCTCCTCTGGTAACAACTCATGTTCTTTCACCAACTCAACTAACCGCTTTTTATCCCAGTATCCATAAAAATTTATGTTATTTTCTTTAAGAATTTTTTTTAAATCACTAATCTTTATCATTTTTATATATAGAAAATATTTACTTAACTTAAAACACTACGCTCATTTTATTTCCATCAGACTGGAAGTTAATTAACCTATCACTAATAATGACGGCATATGCCTCGGTGTTCGCAGGTACATTTTCATCAAAACTCGCCTTAATTTGTATATCAGTTACTGAGTATTTTAATCTATCACTCTGTTTGGAAACGTCAAACAAAAACAAAGGATATAGAGTTCTATAATCTTCGGGGGAAATGTTAGGGTTTGACACTATTTCATCCATGCTATAAAACTTAGATCTAAAAAGAGCAGCATCACCATACGCTCTACTAAATTGGTACGCAGTGAATGAAAGATTATAGTCAACAGCGGGATATCTAGTAGAATTTAACGTAACATAAATATTTTTAACGTTTCTATGATCAAATATGGCAGGATTTGTTTGTTGATTAGCACTTTTATCAGTCTGAAAGCCAACAATAATAAAACGTGGCACTTCAGGTGATGATTTGACAGAAAGTCTCCAGGTAAATGATGTTGACTGAGGAACCGCGATAGAGTCGCACTGTCTCATTCTATATCCAGCCGGTAATTTTTCTTTTTTCTCGATAATTTTATAAAGTTCCATCTTCGGTCCATCTGCGGGTAGCACGTGTGGCATAAACCAAGATATTCTAAGTAAATTAATTCTACCATCAGCGGGAGCGGCATTATCTCTAAAGATTGCATCATTATCATCATTTCTCGTTAATGTGAGAGTTTGCTTCATTCCATACAATATCTTATCATAATCATCACAAAAACCAAATATATGTTTTAATGGAATTCTGAAGCTAAAGGTACCTCTTGGAAGAGGATTATTAATAATATAACCTCTTCTTACAACAAAACCAGTGTTGTTATTATCTGCTACAGCTGTTGTATCCTTATACCAACATTGATTTAACCCTTGTGATCTAGAAAAATCATCCGGGTATTTTAACAAACCAAGCATTGTAGTAGCATGACCAGGACTCAATACGGATTCAATCTCCATACCCGAAAGTTGATACTTAATATTTTTAAAAAGATACATGAGGCCATTGTTTGTTAAAGAAATATTAGTGTTAGCATCGTAAACTGCTCCAGTATCACTTCTTACTAATTCACCTACAATAAGTAAATAACTCTCACTAGGATGAGTAAAAATATCTTGAGTCTCGATGTTAATCCTAATATCTCCTCCTGAGTTGTTGAGGTGTGTACCTGTGATTGGTTCATATTCTTGGTATTCATACTCAACAATACTATCATCTTTTGGAATTGGTTCAACGATTTTTAAAATTGGATTGGCGGTTTTAAAAATGTCCATTTTATAATAGCAATTATAATTTTAAATAAAATAAAAATTATAATTGTTCTAACCAAAGCTGGGGAAAAGACTTATTTTCATTATTAACAAACACACCTTCAAGTTTGAGGTTTTTCGCGGTTTCCAGTTTAGTTTTAGGATAAACTCTATTACCATATACAATTGTTATTTGGGGTATTCCCCACTTTTGTAAATATTCATTCACCTTTTCCTCAATCTCTTTCATCTTGATTACTTTTTCGGGAGATAACTTCACAACAGCTTTTTTATAACCGTATTTCGTTTTATTAATTTCGAGGATTTCACAATCTTTTAGGGATAAAGATGCACCTACTATAGTAATACAACTAGTATTGTATTTTTTATAATCTACACAATTAAATTTTAACATTTTCTTTTTATATAATAAATATAATTTCTTATACCGTTTTAATGCCCGCTCCATTGTTTAATCTTTTAACTAAGTCTTGAATAGCAATGGCACTCCCATCTATTAATGTACTAATGTTTTGCGTTTCGTCAGGTGCACCATATTTTTGTAAAATTTTCTTTGATTTTGGTGTCAACGCTTTCGTAACTAATTTTTTTCCCGCTTCTACAGCCGCGCTTTTTCCAGCCTCTAAAGCTTTCTTTGCACCTTCCTTAGCCACACTCTTTCCCACATCAACGGCAGAAGATGCAATTTGTTTAGCCGCGCTACTAGTAAAAAGCCTCGCTAAAAAGTTAGCAACACTATCAAAGATTCCAGAACCACCGTATGAATACCTTTTTTTAAATCCATGTTTTTTAAAGATGATCATTTTTATAATATAGACATTAAATTTTTATAAGAGTCTGAGTTTAAAACACCCTGTCTTTTTAATTCGTCACAAATGCCTACTAATTCGTTTATTAAACCTGTGTTACCTGCTTCTTTACTTGCCATCAACAGGTCTAGTCTTTCTATTAATGCGTTAGGGTCAGATGGGATAACAATGATACCCTCTCCTTCATATAATCTTTTATTATCCCAAATAGGTCTAAGTATAACAGCCCATTTTTTACCTTTAGAAGATTTAGGATATTTACTTTTTGGGTTGTTGTCGCGATAAATGGAGTTGGTTTTTACCAACAACTTCGCGTAATTAACGTAATCCTCATTCGTGTAAATAGTACCATCCGGATCTTTAGAAACGATTAACTCCCATAGACCGGGGCTACCGGGGTATTCCACACCACCAACAATAATATCGTTGTCTCGAATAACAACTGGTTTGTCACCAATATAAAAATTACCCTTTCTGTCATATATTCCATACGTTCTATCAGCTTCAGACTTAGTAGTAAGCTTTCTTAAATAGCCTTCCGCTATTTCCCCAATAAATACCGGATCTTCTTCTGACGGTTTATCGGAAGCTGTGATAGAAGGAAAGGCTGGAAAAGTAATAGCCTGTGGTAATTGTTCAATACCTTCTTTAATTGGTCTAAGTTCCTCAGTAATCTCCCTCGCTGTAGCTTTTTGCGTTTCTGTAATAGGTTTAAAAAACTTTGAAACATCAGTTTGAAGTTGTTGTTCACCGGTTTTCTCCGCTATTAGGTTATCCCGAATATTCTTTCTCGTTTCGAGATACTCTTTTACAATTAAGTCTCTTTTTTCAGGATCATTGATTTTTAGAAAAGACATTTTTTTTTAATTAGTAAAATAGTTTTTTAACGTAGTTTTTAACATAGTTTTTAACGTAGTTTTTATCGATAATTCCAAAAGTCTTCTATTTCTACTCTAGACCATTTATCTTCTCTTTCTCGACGTACCTCTATATATGGTATAAACCAAACATAGTCGTCGCTATCATAATTAATATCGTTGTTTGTTATGACAATGTTTCTAATTAACGCTTCTAGTTCTAAAGCAACGTGTAAGTCAAAGTTATGTAATACGGAAAAAGGTTCTTCAGAAATAAGGTTAAAAACAGGTATACAGTATTGTCCGTTCATAACAACACCTATAACTAAAGTAAAATCTTCGCTATATATCGATAAACATTCCGAAAACGCTCGATATGTAAAAGATTTTATCTCTTTAAGAGCGTAAACATGGTTAATATCTACTAGATCAGAGAAATATATCGTATTATTCTCTATTTCTATATAAGGAATTTTAATCATGTCTCTTTTTAATTGGGGAGTAAAATATTTAATATGTAAGAGCATTATATATTCTCTTATATATTACATGTCTGAGGTATCACCTACTTCACAAATACACTTACACCTAATTTCAGGCAAACCGAGTCTCGGCCTATTCTTTATAATTCTTCTAATAGGCGAGGGGACCTCCATGATTCTTTTCAACGAGCCTCCGAAAGGACTCACGAGCTTCTTGTCTTCCTTTTTCTATCAAAGATTCTTCGTTTTCTGAGGAAATCTTCTTCTTGATCTTGGTACGTATCTCTTCCTTCATGCTTTTATATTTACCTAATTCTTCCATGATTAGCTTGAATTCATCATCAGAGATATAATTGTCGGTTAAAGCTTTGGATATATGTGTTGAAACAGTATCTAACTTAGCATCAGCTAACATTCTAATCTTTTGATGCTTTTCTCCTTTGCTTCTACTATTTCTAACAACATACTTACCTACCAATGAAAGAAGACCGGTTCCCAAAGCTGTTGCTTCTAATGCTACTACAGCTGGAATAGCTACAATGGTAGAAAGCAAACCTATACCACCAGCACCGGCAGCCATTGTTACAGTTACCAGGACGGTATCAACGTTGTCTACTATTCTAGAGGCACGAAAATACTTTTTGGCTAGAGCTTCTCTTTCTCGAATTTCATTTTCGAGAAACTTTTGTACTTCTGATATTTTTTGTAAACGATAGGAATGACCTTTGTCATCCATCTCAATAGGTGGAGCACTTGCGGTAGGTAGTGGAGGATATATTTTATTAGGATGTTTTTGATCTGTATCAGCCATTTTATTAATATAATAATTTTTTTATGCCAAATATTTTAGATAACAGAATAACTCTCCCTCAGGTATTTCGATAGGTTTTTGCGAAAAATTATAAATGTAAACTAAGATATCATCAGCCTCATTATCAAGATGCATCCCATTAAGAATGGTTAAACTATATTTCCATTTATTACTAACAGATATCATTACAACTCCTCGTGTAGTTATATAACCAAATCCTAGCGAAAGTCTCATGCCATCACGAGGAGGAATCTTGATAGTTACTTGCGAGTATATTTTCCATTTTAGAGGATCATGCTTTAAGGGTGGAAATCTTACTCCTTGTAAATGAGGTTTCCAAAATATAGTTTTATGTTGAGTAGTAATATTAGGTTTTATACCGAGTTTATGTATGTCCATTTTTATTTTGGTGAAAATAATATTTATAATATAGCTCCTAAGATAGGGATATTAGCGAATGGACTATTAGGTCCGAGTAAAAGTCCTCTTCCATCATACAATTTTCCTCCTTGCTTTAGATACAATCCATCACCAACATGAGATAATCCTTTACCTTTGTATGGTTTTAAGTATAATCCAGATCCATCAGTTTCCACTTGACACATACATCCTCCTTTTTTAAGGTAAAGACCCGATCCCATCGCTTTTTGCACACCTGTTTGAGCTAATCCAGAAAGAGCACCAACACCTAAAGCTGGTAAAACGGTTTTTGCGAGCATCGGCAAAGCTCTAGCAGCTAACCCAGCTAACATACCGAGAAAACCTCCTTCTATTTTCGTGTTATGTTTAAGTTGTTTCGAAGACATTCTAATAGTTATACCCTTACCATCCTCATAGGCTTTAGCTATTTTTCTTGCTTGTGAATCGGTAATCGCTAAAACATCATTACCACGTAAATCTTCATGACCTAAACGAATACTTGTTGCTGTGCAACCGGCTTTAACAGCATGTTGAAGCTTTTCCTTTTGCCCTTCCGATATATTTACTTTAACATTAGTGTAACTCGTCATTTTATATAACTATTTTTTTTATTTATCTCGCTTCTCTAATATGAAACCTAATCGTTAAATTCTCGCCTCTAAGATTTAGTAAATTACCATCTTGATCCGTAATACTTACCTCTAGGTTATGTATTTCATCTAACGTTATTGGTAGGTATACTAAATTAACTGGTGACTCAATTATCTTATATCCGGGTGCAACATCTGGGAAAAAAGAGTAAATAGTGTTTTTTGTTGAACCATTAACATAACTTCCTGAAATAATATCTATGTTAACAAGCAAACTATTTATGCTAAGAATGTTCACTACATTCTCTGACTCGTGAAATCCTTGCGTGTATTTAGCTCGAATAAATCCTAATACTTTAGCGATGGATCCTGGTTGATTAAAATCTACTTGATAAGCATCGTCAATAGTAAGAACAGACTTTAGGGTATTGGTGTTCGCAGAAAAGTTAATATAATACTCTTCATTAACTCTATCATAATGACCATTTTTTCTCATTTCCTGACGAATTGTATCATTAATGTCAACGAGGTCATAACTTCCTACCGGTAATTTTATTTTAATCCATGAGGTACCATTGTCCGGAGAATAAACGAGTGTGTTGTTCGTTTCATCAATGTTTGGAAAAGAGTAGTAAGTTTCGAGGTTTACTAAAGCTATTTCGTATACTTTGTCCTTTTCCAGTTGAATTGGAGGATTAAACCTTGTTCTAAAACGCGTCTTGTTATCGCTTACTATAATTTGAAACGATGTTTTGTGTTCCGTATTTTTTACAATCTTTTTTAAAAGATCTACTTCCATTTTATAAACTATGAATATAATATTTAATATATGAATCAAATACTATTTTCCATAAATATAACTAGGGAAAAAGATTGGAATTATGGTTGATTGTAAATTATTGTAAATATCCCAAAATTTATCGATGTCTCCTTTAGAGCAAATTTTTGCTATCTTTAAAAAGTGTTCTTTAAAACTTTCAATATCGTTAATATCATCTTCATTATCTCTATATTCACTTACCCCAACCTTATGCATCAAATTAAATAACTCTTGTTTGCGTATTAATAGAGCTTTAAGTTCACCTAAAATTTCTGTTTGATATTCTTTTATTACATCATCGATAACGATCATACCTATATTTAGATTATCTATCAAAGTAGTTATATGCATTTTTTTTATATATAAAATAATTTTTTTAATTTAACTTAAAAATTTTTTCACCAAACCTCGGGAGGTGTCGAGTTATGCTGACCTTGGTATGTAAAAATTATCAAAACCATTTCTATACTTCCCATCATGCTTTTTACTGGTTATGTCAATGATAGCAAAACCATGAGGTCTTTCCCATGCCTTCTGAAAAAATTTTCTAAACTCATCCTTAGGCATATCTTCACCTACATGATCGTTATAAATATGATTAATGTTTTTTAGGTCTTGTGGGAAAAGACAAATAAAATTAGCGTTTTCTCTAATAGTTTGTCTCGGTAGTCTAAAATAATTCTGTGATAGGTAAAAGCAGTCAACATTACTATGCCTTCCTCGAATGTAGTAACACTCACATTTATTTTGTCTTTCTAAAAGTAAATCATCAAAAATCATTAAATTTTTATTTTCCGAGTTTAACTCTCTCGGATCAGGTACTTCACTAGCATTTTCGAAGAAGTTACAATCTATATCTGATTTGTTTTTAATCGTTTTAATCCATTCTTCAACTAAAGCTGTTGGTATAATGTTTAGTTCTTGTATCTCATCCCGCATGTTAAACAACCTTAAGATACATTCTTTTGGTAGTTTTTCTTCAAATGCCTTTTTTAGTATTCGGTATTCTGGTTGAAAAAGGCTTTTTCCGAAAACGCTCAAATCGTTGTAGTCAAGCCAACCCGGTCTAAGTAAAAGGTTTAACAATAAAGTAGTTTTACCGCATCCTGATTTGCCTATAATTAAACCTCTGATACTTCTCGGTAAAAGGGAGTGATTAAATCTCTTTGATACTACATCATTCCATGATAAGTTTATAATATCCATTTTATTTAAATATTTTATTTTTTAATATAAAATGTATTGCGTTAAATGTAAAAAACATACAGATACGAATGATGTAAAATATTCTGTTTCTAAAAATGGAAGAAATATGATGCAGGGGAAATGTGCGGTTTGTGGAATAACTAAAACTCAGTTTATAAAAAAAAAAAAAACCACAGGGAGTAGCATCTTAAACAAATTTATAAATAATTTACCCGTTGAAATGCATCTACCAGGACACAACTTTACGGGGCCAGGTACCAAACTAGATAAAAGACTCAATCCAGATTTAACGCCGAAGGAATGGAGTAAACCAATAAACCGCGTTGATAAAGCCGCTTATAATCATGATGTTTGCTATCTTCAACACAATGACACTGCTACAAGAAATGCAGTGTGTGATAAGAATATGTTAACGGAGTTGGAGGGATTTACAATCCTAGTATTAGAGAAAAAATGGAAAGAGGTTTGATAAGTAAACTCATTGGAACGAAGGTAAAATTCGGAATGGGTTAAAAAAAAAAATTCTGAGATGATGAAATAGCGGAAGAATTACATAAACCCGTAAAAAGAAAATTTAAGAAAAGGAGAGTTATAGTAAACGGTATAGATAGGATATGGGCTGCTGATTTAGTAGACATGCAGGCGTTTTCTAAGTTTAATCATGGTTTTAAATACCTTCTCGCTGTCATTGACATCTTTTCTAAATATGGATATCTGGTACCATTAAAAGACAAAACGGGGGAATCTGTCGCTGTAGCATTGAAGAGTATTTTTAAGGAGAGAAAACCCGAAAAAATGTGGGTGGATAAGGGTAAAGAGTTTTATAAGAAAGATGTAAAAGACTTAGTTGAATTATATTCTACCGAAAATGAGGAAAAATCTAGCGTTGTTGAGAGATGGATTAGAACAATGAAAGAAAAGATGTGGAAGTATTTTTCCGCTAACTCACAAACGTTTACATCAATGTGCTACCGGATTTGGTTAAAGAATATAATAACACGAGGCATTCATCTATTAGATGACTCCGGTAGACGCTAGTAAAAAAGAAAATGAAACTAGAGTTTGGAGAAATCTTTACCCTCTCGAAATAAAAGATATAAATCCTAAGTTTTCTGTTGGAGACAAAGTAAGGATAACTAAAAAGAAAAAGACTTTTGAGAAAGGTTATACAACAAGATGGACTGAAGAGGTTTTTACAGTTTCTGAAGTAAAACATACATCACCTGTAACATATAAAAATTAAAGATCTTAATGGAGAAGAAATACAAGGTACCTTTTATGGGTCTGAATTGCAGAAAACCAGTCAAGAGTTGTATAGGATAGAAAAGGTTATTAAAAAAGGAAAAAAGAAATCTCTCGTAAAGTGGAAAGGTTATCCTGATGAATTTAATTCATGGGTTGACAATAAAGACATTACAAATATTTGAACTATTAAAAAATGGAAAATTTTTCGATCGAAAATGTAATTTTACCGAATAAACCGTTGAACAATTTCGAATTGGAAGATGCGGCAAAAAGATTAAAGATTCCTTATTTTAGAGGAGTTTTTTTACTAGATACATTACCGAGAAAACCGAGTAAAAAAGAATGTGGTATAGTAAACTTTGATAAAAGTGGTGGGCCTGGTACACATTGGGTTGCTTGGTATAAAAACGGTAAAACTAAAATTTATTTCGACAGTTATGGCATACAACCAACTATTGAAATTCGAGAGTATTTAAAAAGTCCGATACAGTACAATACTGATCAATTACAAGGAGCGGGACAAGTATTTTGCGGTCATTTATGTTTGTACATTCTAAAAGAGTTATCCATGGGTAACGGGTTTCAAAATGTTTTAAATAAACTTTTTTAGTAATATAAAAAATGCCTGTTAACAAATTTGGAAGAATGGAAGATGATGGCACAATTAGTGATGGTGTGTCACTCACTTACGTGAATAATAATTTTTTACGCAAAGATGGAACAACTGTTGTTACTGGTTCTATAAACATGAATGGTAATACATTAACTAGGGTTAGTAATCCGGTAAATCCTCATGATGTGGCAACTAAAGATTATGTTGACACCAACTCGGGTTGTTGGATGAAAATGGAGGATTTCATGTTAAAAATGGTTATTTAAACATGGGTTTTAATCCGATAAAAAACGTTAAGGACCCAACAGAACCGGGTGAAGCTGCTACTAAAAAATATGTGGATAATATCGATCGAGCCTTCGTTTATAAAGATGGAAGGTGGTATGAGGCAGAAGATGCAATCTCAATGGGAGGACGAGTAATTAACAATCTCGGAATCCCTACTAGACATGATCAAGCCTCTAATAAGTTTTACGTAGATACCACCGTTGAGGCGGCTACTGCGGGTGAAAAAGCTTTGACAAAAAAACAAGATGGATCCTATTCAATGGCTGGTGGAATAGATATGAATGATAACCCGATTACTGGTTTACCTAATCCAGTATCCCGCGATGCTGCAGCCAATAAAAATTATGTGATAACGGTGGAGCTATTATAAAAATCCGGATGGAAGTTTCACGGTGGTGGCTAACATAAATCTCCAAGGTTTTTCTTTTAAAACGCTGCGGCCCCGGTAGAAGAGAGAGATTTAGCGACAAAATCCTACGTGGATAAAAAAGTATCCCTTCCTTCTCTCATAGGTCCTAAACCTATTATAACCGTGTGGGCTGAAGAAAACGGACCATTAGGATCCGGTAATTACGAGTTTTCATTCGGTAATGGTAATTCAGGTAGAAAGCATGGTTTAGGGGGTTATTGTATGAGTGCTCCGGGTAGAATCATAAGAGGAAGTTTAACGGTCGTTAAAGATAATCCTAATGCACGGGGAGAAGAGATAGAAGTTAATATATCGATAAACGGAAATGAGCAGGTTGATTACTCTATTATTAAAAAAGCGGATGAAATTTGTAGTTGTACAGTTTTTCCTTCGGCGTTGGAGGTACAACAATGCGACATCGTAAACTTTATCTCGAAAACAGACACTCGTAATGTAACACACGCTTACATATCTATTTTGATAGAATTAGACTTATAAAAAATATGTTTAAAAGAATATTTGGAGTTTGATGAAAATAGTGGGTGATTGATAATATAATGATGTAGAAAATATTATATATTCTCTCATATAGTAATATATAGTATTTGGGGACATATAGGTATATGAACTAAAAACGTGTGATTTTTAGGGGTTAAGAAATAGGACGGGGGTAAGAAATAGGACGGGGTTAAGAAATAGGACGGAGTTAAGAAATAGGATGGGGTTAAGAAATAGGACGGGGTTAAGAAATAGGACGGGGTTAAGAGGAGGATGAGGGCTTGGGATTGCTCTCTCCATTTTTATCTACTCCCTTAGAGTGTCAAACGAATGAGGCCCAGCCGGGTAGTTCAGTGGTCAGCGTATTTGACTGGTGACCGGGTAGTTGCAGGTTCGATACCCGGTTGAGGTAAAATTTTCTTTCTTGCAATATTTCGTCTCTCACCTCTGATGCATGTGAGAAAAATAGCAAGTGACTTGGTAAGACAATTCTGTCAGTACTGGTGTGAGAGAAAATGAATACTGTTGCCGTAACCGTGCCTGCTAATAGGCCTGCAGGGGTCCGCCGAATAAACGTGTACACAATTTTGACCAATAGCAAATTACTCTCTATTCATTCGAGTATGCCAGTACCAAGAAGTAGGTCAAAGCCGGCATATATATATATATATATATATATATATATATATATATATATATATATATATATATATATATATACCGAAAAAAAGAGAGACATATACGAGTATATTGTACTTTCAACGTATGTTACGTAGTTTACTTTATTAGTATTTTTTTCACAGAAAATATAATAAAACATTAAATGAACCCTGCTGTGGGAAAAGGAGGTTTAAAGCACCTCCATTATTATCAAGCAAGTCATCATATTATAATGGATCCATAAAATTCATTTTTGTCCAACAACCCATCGCATCATGAGGTAGAAAGGTTCTTAGACATGTAGCTTTTTTCTTTAGTGTGAAATGAAAATATATCGGACGATACGGTTTAAGAATGAGTAAGGGGTATAGCTAGCCCAAAAATAAAGTATACGCAAAAGTAATACCGAAGGTATTAAACAAGATGCGAAGTGCGGGGGGGGGGGGGGCGGGGGGGTGCTGGTGAGGGAGGAGCGATTTCCTAGCCATGGGGGGAGGAAAGGTGGGAAAGAGGGACCTTTTCTGTATAAGCGCCATTGAATGTCAAAATAAAATAGATTAATCAAATATAACACGTTTGTCAACAATGGATGACTTCAGGTACATGTCCAAGGTTACGAACGACAAAAGTGCGGCACCGCTAGACTCTTAAGAGTGGTATTTAGAAAGTCATTACAGTGCTAAGATTATTGGCATGACCGGAAAGCACCTAGTGCGTCTATGGTTCATTCTCTTTGTATTATCTAGTCGCAGTGTTTCGGATAATGATTGCCTGTCGTTAAGTATGCTGATAAACCACGAAATTGGGTTCGTTTCGATTTGTCACGTCCAGAGATATGACTCTTTAAAATATTTATTTGGCAAGGGAACTTTCTGATAACTCCTGGAATAGGAAAGCAATGGAAAGTCTAACTATCACAAAATTGTGGCGAGCAATTGCTTCTCTCCCACAATGCTTTCCAAGTTTTTGAAGATAGATCATTTTCATTCTACAAATATGTTTTTGTTATACATGTGTATAATTTGTATTCATTTTTTGAAATGTCTTACAATAGCTTTCAAGTAATAAGTTTAATAGAATCAACGGCTGGGCTTTAACATGCATATACCTAGGGGGAAGTTATAGCAAGTCAGTATTGTTGTTGTAGTTGTTGTTGTGGAGAGAGAGAGAGAGGGGGGGGGGGGGGGTAAACATTCGGACTTATTTATTGTCCACACGCGTATTCTAATGCCAAAGGTCTATTTGTCATAGTCATAGATAAAGCTTTGAGTACAATCCCTATATTTTACCCCTCACAAAATAATTCCGTATTTTACGGCCTTGCCGAAGAGGGCCTTTGACAACATCATTAAAAAGGGGAAACTGCATGCTGGTAACTAGCATTTTCTCCTTTCCCCACAGTGTTTTCCGCCATTTGAAAGACAAATCCTATCATGTGATCCACATTGAATTCGTTATCAGGGAATTCTGTAGGAATTGACCAGTCTATCATTGGGTCGTCTGGTAAAGAGTTAACCCTTTTCACACAATCCTGAGTTTTAACAACTCCGAGAAAAATCACATTCGAAAACATTGTGGGAAAAGGAGAAAATGCTGGTAACCAGCATTTTCTCCTTTTTCCACAATGTTTTATACCGTTTCAAGAACAATTCTCATCCTCTGACCCACATTATATTTGTCGTCTGCAAAAGCTTTCAATTTGGACAGAGTCTGAAGTTTTGTCGTCTGGTGAAGAGTTAAGACCTACATTTTGATGTATGGACAATTTGTCCTTATAGCGGGAAGCTAATGTCCTTTCTATCATTTTTTTCGCAATCAGCTGTATTGAATCAACCTTCCTGTATTTCCCCGTCAATTTCGATATCGAATAATGTAATTTGCCCAATTTCCGTAACTCAGAAAAATAGTCCGGTAGTTACCACAAATAGGACTCATAAATCAGTCTGAAGCAAACTTGGTCACCTTTAGCTGAGCAAAACAAATGATGAAAATTCTCTCTCGGATCTGCTTATTGTTAAGCGCTGCATCTTTTTACAGATCTGCCTATGTACATATTGTGAACAAACCGCATTTTAAAAAGATTTGCATCTTTTTACAGATCTGCCTATGTACGTATTGTGAACAAACCGCATTTTAAAAAGATCTGCATCTTGTAACATATCTTCCTGCATCTCGTAAACGATCCGCATTTTGAAGAAAGATTTGCATTCTGTAAAAGATCTGCATCTTTTTGTAAAATATCTGCATCCTGTTAAAGTTCTGCAAATTGTAAAAATTGAATTCTGCAAAAGTTTTGCATTTTGCAAAAGATCAGTGTGTAGTAAGATATTTACGGCTTATTATAAATCTGCATCATGTAAAAGATCGTAAGAGATCAATCAGCATCTTGTGAAAGATCTGTATTTTGTGAGAGATCTGCATTTTGTAAAAGATCTGCATCTTGTTAGAGATCTGCATTTTGTCAAAGATCTGCATTTTGTAAGAGACCTGCATTTTGTAAAAGATCTGCATCTTGTTAGAGATCTGCATCTTGTCAAAGATCTGCATTTTGTGAGAGATCTGCATTTTGTAAAAGATTTGCATCTGGTAAGAGATCTGCATCTTGTTAAAGATCTGTATCTCTTAAGAGATATGGATCTTGTAAGAAATCTGCATTTTGAAAAAAAAAAAACTACTTTTTGTGAGAGATCTTAACCAAGTAAAAGATCTTCATTTTGTAATTTTGTAAGAGGTCTGCATCTTATGTAAGAGATCTGCATTTTGTAAGAGGTCTGTATCTTGTGCAAGAGATCTGCATCTTGTGTTTCAGATCTGCATTTTGTGAGAGATCAATATCTTGTGTAAGAGATCTGCATCTGCATCTGATATAAGAGATCTGCTTTTTGTGAGAGGTCTGCATCTTGTACAAGATCTGCATCTTGTGATAGATTTGCTCATTTCGTAGGAGATTATTCATTTTGTAAAAGATCTGCAACTTGAGTGAGAGATCTGCATCTTACGAAAGATCTCCATATGATAAAAGATCTGCCTTTTGTAAAAGATCTGCATCTTGCGCTAGATCTGCATCTTGTAAAAGATCTGCATTTTTAGTAAGAGATCTGCATATTGTAAGAAATCTGCGTTTTGTGAGAGATCTGCCTCTTGTAAAAGATCTGCATCTTGTGAAAAATTTGTGTCAATTAAAAGATCTGAAATTGTAGGAGATCTGCATCTAATGAGAGATCTGTATCTACTCAGAGATCTGTATCTTGTGAGTGACCTGCATCTTGTAAAAGATTTGCATCATGCGAGAGATCTACATCTTGTAAAGATCTTTTTAGTTACTGTTTATTTTATAAATAAATATGTGTTAAAGCTCTAATAGTGGCCAAAACTAAACAATGCAAGTGTTAAAATGCATGTAAATCTAAATCATACCATTTAGAAGCATGGAAAACAATTGTAAAGATGAAAATCTGAAACTGTACAGTCGGTCTAAATGTAGGTAAAAAGTAAACAAAAGTTAGAACGACCTGGTAACTTTTGACCAAAACTCTATATTTCTGCCAGCGACTAACACTTGGACTGACCTTGGACAACAACAGATTGTTATCTTCACAATAAGTTCCGTTTTTTTTTTTTAAATGGTATGATTTAATTTCAAATGTATTTTAAAACCCGCAATGTTTACTTTGGGCCACTACTGGGGCTTTAAATGTTAGCCATTTATTTTAACCTGTCACCTGTATTAATAAATTAGGCCTCAAAGTGTAACTGTACTTTGTGGTATTTCCCTCTTCGATGAAAAAAAAGATAAAAAAAAATCTCTGTATTGCTGGAATTCTAAATTTCAAAGCTATGTCAAATGAGGTACCTTTATCTTGCTAAATCAGTGAAATGAAACTTTCAAGCCGATAGGAAATACTAAATTTTGCTTTTTCAAAGGTATTTTTGTTTTGGGTAAAACAATCTCCGTATCGAAAAGTGTAGATCCAAGATCAGACTGCACATTCTGTGCAGTCTGATCTTGATCTACACTGTCCGCAAATGTGCTTGAGTCGCGCTTGGCAGCCTAAGGGTTAACTCTTCACTAAACTACAAAATTTTAGACTTGTCCAAATTGAAAGCATTTGCAGACGACAATATTACGACTCAAAAACTGAAATTCGTTTTTGGAGGGGTAGAAAAATCGTGGGAGGAGGATAAAATGCTGGTCATCAGCATTTTCTCCCTTTTCCACATTGTTTTCAAAAGCTTTCCTGGTCAGGATTATGAAAGCCCGAGATTAGGTGACGAAGAGTTATGTGGAACAAACAAGGATGTGCGCAGAAAGCTGCACATGAATCAACCACGCAAAGGTATCTAGATATTAAGAGTGCAAGGGAACGGATTCAGAAAAAAAAAAAACTTGTTTACTTGTTGTATTAGATTCAAATCTTTAGAAAACCTGCTCACAATATTTAAGTTGTCAAGGCAAGGAAAGCGTTGAATGATTTTTTGACTAATTATCGTTGTCACAGAAAACACGTTTCCAGAAAACCGCAGATGATTCCCATTATCACGAAAAGCTATGAGAAAAAAAAGCGGAAATGCATTGACCCTTAGGCTGCTAAGCGCGACTCAAGGACCTTTTGCGGACAGTGTAGATCAAGATCAGACTGCACAGAACGTGCAGTCTGATCTTGGTTCTACACTGTCCGATAAGGAGATATTTTTACCAAAAAAATACCTTTAAAATAACTAAATTTAGCTTTTTAACTATTGGTTTGAAAGCTTCATCTAACTTCTTTAGCAGGTTAAAGGGTAAGAAATAGAAAGCGTCTGGGAGTATTTCAAGATAACTGAATTACTCGGAAAGTTCTGAAGAATTTCTTGGAAACATTAATGTGTCCATATAACACTTTTTGGGGGACCGATCGTTCTTTAACGCCCACAATATTGGCAAATTTCATCTTGAGAACCGTTTTGGTTTCTCGTAAAATTCTCACTGTTTGATCCTTCCCTGTCAGGACTTTTAAATTTGATAGTTCTTTCTTTACTGTTTGTTTGTCTGTTTGTATTGGAGTTTAACGTCGCTTTAACAGCTAAGGACATAACAAGGCGGTCGGTGCACCTACGTATGCGTTTCCTGACTTTCTCACCCCAGTCCCGTTACTACTTTCTTTCCAAGTTGGTGACTACTTTCCTCACGTGCGTCAGAGCTGAGAGGTGAAAAATCTCCAAAAAGGAAGTTTGCCTCAATCGGGTGTCGAACCCGCAACCTCCAGATCACGAGTCAAATACGCCAACAACTGGACTTCCCGGCCGGGCATTTCTTTACTGATTTGCAGCAGTTTCTGATGATTGATTGAGTGATTGATTGATTTGTTCATTGATTAATCGGTTGGTTGGTTGGTTGGTTTGGTTGGTTGTTTGGTTGGTTGTTTGGTTGGTTGGTTGGTTGGATGGTTGGTTGGTTGATTGATTGATTGATTGATTGAATGAATATTGTTTTACACCGCTTTAAGCATTTTTTTCTCGCCATATCACGGCAACAGACACGCATATTTAAGTACATGTACGTCCAGAGTTGCACCAGTACCAGGCTAGGGCTCTGAAGCGTTTTGCCCAAGGACATTCCCACAGGAGTTTTTCACACGCATTATATTTGTTACAGTCAAATGTACCTATGCATTGTTTTCTATTGTGTTGTAGAGACATCGGTTTTTCGTTTAATTCCTAATTAAACAATAAAATTTTCTTCTCAACCAAACTGAAAGCATATGCAGACGACAAATTAAATGTAGATCATATGCTGATTTCTGTCTTTGATAGGGTAGAAAGTATTTTTGATAAAAGGAGAAACTGCTGGTTACCAGCATTTGATGGGTGTAGAAAACATAGTGGAAAAGGGATAAAATGCTTGTTACCAGCATTTGATAGAGACGAAAACATCGTGGGAAAAGGATGAAATGCTGGTTACCAATAATTGATAAGGTAGAACACAATGTGGAAAAAGGAGAAAATGCTGGTTACCAGCATGTTCTCCTTTTTCCACATGTTTTCAGAACTCTCCTCTTTTTGGGTCGTTAAAGCTATGGATTGTGTGTTAAAGAGTTTAGCCAAGTAGCAAACAAGAAATATCTCTTTAAGAAAGACAGACGGCCAAAATTTGCACCGGAAATAGGCCCATGGGGCCCTTCAGAATAAACATGTCCACGTTTTTGACCAATCGCAAACTTCTATATATTCATTTAAATACCCTCAATACCAAGAAGTAGGTCATGGGCTAGGGCATTCAGCTAAGCCGAAAAAGATCGAGAAACGGCAATAAGTTGGTCGTTTATTATGATAAAAAAAGCAAACTTGTACAGTACCACAGAACAACTAGCAGTCACTTTTTGTTCATGAGTTGTGAGGTATACCCCTGAGCATCTGTTTAATTCTTTCTGTTCCGTTTCGGGAAAGCATAAAGTATGGTTGCCAGGAATAGCATGCATTTGCTAAATGATATCATTATTTCATTTTACAGTTATTCTGTATTGTATTAATTTATATTGTAGGTTTGTGACTAAATAGTTTCTCTCTATCTTTCTCTCTTCCACTCTCACACACACAAAGAAAGATAAACGCAAACATACACACACGCGCGCGCGTGCACGCACGCATTCACGCAAACACTTTTCAACAACATATCCAATTACCTCCTAACTTTTCAATATTGCTTGTGTTTTGCTAGTATTTTGTTCCTGTAGGTTGTATTCATGTGTTGTAAACTCTTCAGTAATATGAAAAAGGCAAAGCCTCAATACGAGCGACGTGAATGGTTTGTAGAACAAATATCTATTAATTCGAATGACGACCTAGATTCTAGATCTTGAAATCAAAGGGTTTTGAGTTCGAATTTCGTCTTATCCAAAACTAATTTTGAGCGTTGTCAAAAGTAGAAAGCATTTTTCTTTCGTAGATTTATAGGCTACATGTGGAATAGGGCGAACTGTCTCTGATTTCCGGAACAAAATAAAGACAGTTCCCTGACAATTTCTTTAATTTATGTCCAGAAAAATATCTTGGAATGATTATTGGTTCACATACTTGTAAAGACCATTTTACGGGAACATTTCCTCACTGCATGTAGATCTATATATATAGATTTTTAAGAGAGACTTTGATTTTTACGAGGAATCGGTCAGTAGGTTGGGAAGAATACTAGTATTGAGCATAGGGATCGGTAGTTTGACTCCTGTCACCCATAGACTAAAACAAGGGATTTAACTGTATGCAGCCCGTTACTCGCCCCCGGTTACAAAAAAAAAAAAACAAGGTATCTTTTCTACACTAACAGATATTCTCCTTATTCTTTGGACAACTGATAGCTAAATCATTTGTCTACCAGAAAAACACGACTGTTTGTCAGTGGCTAATGCAGTCTGGCTGCTACAGTCCTTCGAACTTGTAAACTCGCTCATAAATCTTCGCCATTGACAAGGGTTCGTACATTCGATATTGACGGTCGCGCATATAAACCAATGAAATTTCTCGTTCCAAACAGTGTCACGTGACAAAAGGTGTGAGCAGCTGTACGAAATTTCATTGGTTGAATGCACGACTGTTAGTACATATCAACCAATGAAAATTTCTCGTTCCAAACAGTGTCACATGACAGAAGATGGTTGCAGCTGTTCGAAATTTGCTCCCGGATCACAAATTCAACGAATTCTGAGGCGTTTCGTCGTTATTAAAGACAAAGACGATAGGTCAGTAGTATTTTGAAACATGTTTAAAGGGTGTGTGCCGCTAATGCTGTGTTTCATTGGAACTAAAGTGCATTTTATATCTTGAAAACGGATGTACGAACCCTTGTCAATGGCGCAGATTTTTGAGCGAGTTTACAAGTTCGAGCGAACGTAGCAGTCAGAATGCATTAGCCACTGGCAAACAGTTGTGATTTTCTGGTAGAAAAATGTTTTAGCTGTCAGTTGTCGAAATAATTAGGAGAATAACTGATGGGTTAGAAAAGATACGTTGTTTTTTTGTAACCGGGGGCGAGTAACGGGCTGCATACAGTTAAATCCTTTGTTTATAATATTTAGTCTATGGGTGCCAGGAATCAAACTACGGACCCCTATGGTATTGAGCAGAGTACTGGTAAAAGGAACTTCATGAACGCATGGTAGGTGCACTTGCCGCCGCAATGAATATACACACAAAAGGAAAAAAAAACAACAAAAAACCAAAATCTTTCTTTCATTTCTTCGTTAGTGCACAGGTCTACACACGTTTTACCTGGAGTTTCTTTAAAATCAGAGTGCTTACAGTGTCGTAGCTAGAGCCTAAATAACAGTACGCACATTGGAAGAGGGGTTTGGGGGTCCTCCCCCAACGGGAGTTAAGGGGGCAGAGCCCCTTATGGGGGGACCAGGGGGGGGCGAAGCCCCCCTGACGAAAAGGAAAATAAGGCAATATAGAGGTGAAGAAATGAGCTCTCCGAAGCCGTTTTTAAGTATTTAAACTCATACTTGCGGCTCCAATGTGTACGCAATTGCGTATGTGCGTACGAGGGGTGATCAGAAAGAACGTGGACCAGTGCCGGTATTGGAATATTGTTATAAAAAACAACTTGGAGTGTTCACTATTTTTGAAAGTAACCTCCCTTGAGTTCCATGCACTTATTAATTCTTGATTCCCATGCGCGAAGCACGTGTAGGAGCGCGTCACGTGACGTTACTATCAAGGACCCGGTCATAGCGAGGGTTAGCTCCTATCTACTCTCGTAGTATATGCCACATAGAGAATCTTTCAAAACAGGAACTAGTCAGAGGTCACATGGAGTCCGGACTAAATTATACACAGCGTAGGCAAGTGTTTCTATGTTTAGTTTTTGCAAAGTTTCCAGTACAAGTGTGGCCTTGTGAGCTAGGGCGTTATCTTGGTGTAAAGTGACGTCACTCCGAAGGACTTCTGGCTGTGTTTTTCGTATGGTGTTTGTGGAATTTATTTGAATAATGTGACAATAAAACTCAGTATTGGCTGTGGTACATGTATAGATACAACATGATTTGGAAGAAAAACAGGAGAACAGAAATACTTGATGTAGATAACTTTACCTAGTGACTTAGAAAGGTTGGCTTTACCAGCAGAAGGCGATGTTGGATGTTTCAATACACTGCTTTGTTGTTTAGATTCAGTCTCGTTAAAGTTTGCCTATGTTTCATCGCATGTTACAATACGATCAGTAAAGTTTGACCCCTCTACCCTAATGCGTTCTGAAATTTCCTAACAGATTTTTACCCTAACCCCCATTTTCTCGGGCGTCAGTTGCCGAGGTACCGACATTGTGCAAACAAGCGACATTCCAAGATTCTCTGTCAAAATCTCCTGAGCACTTCTATATGAAATGTCAAATGTGTCAGCTATTTTCCTGACAGTATCTCGGCGATCTTGTTTTACATGCTGCTCTACACCCGTGACGATTTTGTCTGTGACTGATGTTGATGGACGGCCAGATTTAGGGTAATCTTTAACAGTATCGCACCCTTGTCTAAACCGGTCCGATCCATGTACGAATATTAGATTTCTTGAGTGCAGAGTCCCCTTAAATTGTTTCTAAATCGGTTTTGATTTCCGATAAATACTTTCTGAGTTTGACGTAAAACTTATGATTACTCTCGGCTCAAATAAAACGTCGTCCAATATTTTGGACCACTAATGCAGTATATGACGTCATTAAAATGACGTCATACTTTACCTACTTAAATATGACGACATTTGAAAGCTTGAGTCAGGTAACAGACAATTAATGCTTATCTATGCAAATTTTTGTAATCATACGTGTAGTAGTTTTCAAAATAACGAGGTGGTCCACGATCTTTCTGATCACCCCTCGTACATGGCAGCTACGCCACTGGCTTAGATCGCTAAAATCAGATTATAGACTATGTGGCTCTCCTTTTTCATCCCATCTGCTTTCCTACACATCCATCGTTGAAAGAGTGATCAATGCAGAGACAGGAATGAATTCTCTCGCAATGACTAGCTCTAGATCTATCATCAATCCTAGGAAAGAAATTTGCCGAGTTTTCAGATAGATATCCAACTTATGGCAAAAAAACGCCAAACCTTTCGATCTAAACAAGCTTTCGTAACATTAAATGAATATATTTGAGCCATGTTGCGGTAAAAGAGGGTTTAATGCATCTCCGTGATGTATGATACCAAGCAAGTCATCACATAATTATACATCCATATTGTATAACTGACTGAATCAAAAGGCATGCAAACTGGTCCTTTGACATGTAGAACGTTGAAAAATAAATCTAGCAAAGAGTTTTGACCTAGGTTAGCTTGCGCGGACTGCACAGGCCGACCTGGGTCGATAATTTTTCCAAATGCATTAAGCCCCCTTTTTACAGTTCATAAATCCGGCTTTCCCTGTAATTGGTATTTTGAAACAGCCAAAAAACTAGTTTAGTCATGATTTCTTCGACACAATGTTTTCCGCGAAAAACGGCTCGTGCATGACGTAAGAATAGTGTGATTAATGACGTCATTATTTGCTAGCATAGATCGTTGCGTATGTTTACACACAAATAGACGCTTAATATGCTGAAAGTAAGTAAGAAATTAGATAATCTGTACTCATTAAACTGATAATTATTTTTAAGTAATCATCCGATCGGTAGATAATTTTTGTCATTTTTGACCAATCAGGTACTTGTGCGAAAGATTGTTATACGTGTGACGCTGTGCGACTAACCGGAAGACACTAAATTTTTTAGTCATCCCTATTTAGATTTAGACTAAAACACAGAACGAAGTCGGAATTTCATTTTTGAAAATCTAGAACGGTATTACCGCAAAACGAGCTTCGCTCGTTACGGGCTTCGCCTGTAACTCGCTGTCGCTCGTTATTAGAGGAAATAAAGGAAAAAATGTTATTCACTTTATTTGTTTATAAGTTATACGATACACCCCAGAGATATCATTCACGTGTGCAATGTCAACAAGTTGCTTCAGATCATTTCCGATTGATATTTACTCACAGATATTACTACTGCTCTACGTCAATCAACCTGACTCTTTCCGCGCGAAATAGATCGGGCCAAGCTCTAGCAAAAAGGGATTTCAAGCTTCACGGAGCTTCATTATACAAAGCATGTCGTCACATAATTATAGATCCATAAAATCCATTTTGTTTAACAATCAACTAAATCATGGTGTAAATTGGGTTTTTTTTTTTTGATGTGCAGAAAATTGACCAATAGATCTAGCAAAAAGTTCCGACCCAGGTCAGCCTGCGTGGACTGCGCAGGCTGACATGAATCGATACTTTTTGCAGATGAATTAAGTTCTCTTTTCACAGAGCATGGCTCATATATTACCGACCTCCTTGACGTCTGAAAAAATAATCAACTGAAAAGCTATTCCTTTCACCTTGCAGGCTTGACTAAAGCCACCGTCACACCATTTTGATTTTGACCTAATAATGCCTGAAGCCCCCGTCACACCAAACTAGATCTTAGAAAGTTTAACCTGTTTTAACAAAACCATAAACGGGTTGCGGTCTTAGCAGAACATGTAATTTCGGTCGGTTTGCAAACATACTGCCATTTGATGCCCGAATGCACCACGTGGTAACACGTCTCTTATGGGATCGAAGTACGGCAGTTCCGTTTGTAGTACGTCCATCTCGTTTTAAGCACGTTGTCACTCCGTCTACATACAGGTCGGGATGGACGGCAAAACTTTTTGAGCAGGCTCAAAGTTCTGGAGCACCCTTCCCGTCCTAGCCCGTCCATGCAGTTCGTAAACAGATCGTAAAAATTTACCACTACATCTGCTCCACTCGAACACAGTTTGAGTCCGTTTGGCAACAATATTTGGAAGGTAGTGAGAACGAGTTCGATGTGACGGGATGTAAATACATCCGTCAAACCAAACTCGTTCCGAAAATATTTGCCAAACGGACTAAAATTGTGTTCAGACTGAGTGGACTATCAGCAACTTTTTACGATCTGTTTACGAACTTAATGGACGGGTTAGTTCGGAAAGGGTGCTCCAGAACTTTGGGCCTGCTCATTTTTTTGGTCGTCCATCCGGTCCTGTAATAAGCCGAAGTGACAACGTACTTAAAACGAGATGGACGTACTACAAACGGAACTGCCGTACTTCGATCCTAATAGAGACACAGTGCAGGCGGGCATCAATTGGCAGTGCGTTTGCATTTTACCGACCGAAACTATAACTATCCCGACCCCAGCCCGTTTTACGATTTTTGTTGACCGGGGTAAGACTTTCTATGAACAGGTTTGGTGAAACAGGGGCTTCAGACATTATTTGGCCAAAATTACACGTTCTACCCCGACCGTAACCCGTTTTTCGATTATCTCAGGACGGGGTATAAGACGTTCTAAGATCTAGTTTGGTGTGACGGGGGCTTAAAGCCCCAGTAAAGTCCAAACATAAGTAATTTTCACTATTTATAACTCGAAAATATATCGAATAACCTATCACAACACACATATATAAGATCGGAGAAAACTCGAACGTGTCAGTTACTGCACTGGTTACCATGATATACATGTGCGAAAATGCATGGAGAAGCCCGTCGATTTCAGGGACGCCATTGATCGAGACAACCTTCGTTATCGTTCGTGTATATTCGAACTAGGTCTTCGAGAACGTCACGTGATAACATTGCATCTCATTAGTGCTATGACGTAGTACACAGGACTATTGTTTACAATTCCAATATTATGTCATCGGAGAGTAAGTTTGCTCGTTCTGAACCTGTTTTCTTATTTAGATGTAGTAAACTCTTCCCGTATTGATGATAAATGAATAAGCGAAGATCAGCATGTGTCGTCGTTTCTGTTTACGATTTCGATAAACTTACATTTTTCAAGCCTAGAATGGGGACAAAACGATCAAGTGGATGAAGGGTTTGTTTCGACGCCTTGAATGATCACGTGGTGTTTACGTCACTATTACGTCACTGCGGACATTAACGACGAAAAGTTGGCTACTCGTCGGCGATCATCGATGTAAACAAACAGATAATGAGACATGGTAGGATTTGTTCTAGTTTCAAAATTCTTTTTTCTGCCATTGACTGGAACTTTTACGAACTGCACCTTTACATATCGTGAAAGTCACAATTATCGCCATATTTTAAATGGTAAAAATGAAATTTACTTTTATCTTATAAACAGGTTTTTTTTTTTATTCATTTGGACTTTACTGTGACTTTAAACAAGAGGGGAGTAAGGATACAAGATCACACTGTTCATTCTTTGCAGTAAGATCATTATCTATTCCGTTCGCATAAGCCCATGTTAAGCCTGCGGTTAACGGTTGCCATAATCCCCCACTAAAAAAAGTGATAAGATTATGTTGAACATCGTTCTCAACATTTTTTCATTCCAGACACTGAGCAGATTCAAAGTTTGGTAGCACTTTCAACGCAACTTTATTTTGACTTGCTCTTTCCCTAAAGGTACAATTATTTTCTGTCAGCTGATGTAGGCTATGAGTTTTTCGACGGAGTTGAATGTGCTGGCTTTTGACCTGCTTCTTGGTATTGATAGAATATGAATAAATAGTGTTTTGTGATTGGTCATAAATCTGGATATGTTTATTCTCCGGGCCTTTGCAGACCTACAAGCATTGCTATCGCTAATCGTTACTCTTGAGTACAGAATAGCAAATAAATATGATAGGAGATAATCATTTTCTCATAATAAGTGGTAATCTAATATTTCTAGGCGTTAACCAATAACCCATTACTGTATGAGTACATGAATTTTTTTTTTCAAACATATAGTTTTTAGCGGCAACTGCTCCTTTTCAAACAATGATTTGGATTAAGACCTGATCTTGAAAAATCTTTCTAATTGAAAGTATGATTTTTGTTTCAACAATATGCAAAACAATAAGGAAAAAGAAGCAGTGCTGTCGTGGTTAGTTTTCATTTATTTCTCTTCATATTGAACCACAAGAAAGTTTCATTATTAACATTTAAGTAACTCTAACGCCGTTTTTCGTTTTTCACAGACATTTCGTGTTTGTTGATGGTCATGGCAACATGTAACGAACCACGTGCAAAACACATTGCCGGAATTAATATTAAATGCAAATCCAAAAGGTGGCTTATCATGTAAATGTTGTCAAAAAGTTTGACCTATTTTATTTAACATGTACGTGGGGTGATCAGAAAGAACGCGGACCACCCGATTATTTCAAAAACTACTTTACTTAAGATAACAAAAATTTGCACAGATGAACATTAATTACCTGGTTACTTACTCAAGCGTTTAAATGACGTCATAGGCAAATAAGAAAAGAGTGACGTCATTTCAATGACATCACATACTGCGTTAGCGGTTCACAATGTCGGATGACGTTTTATTTGAGCAGAGAGTAATTATAAAGTTTTACGTTAAACTCGGAAAGTCTTCATCGGAAATTAAGGCCGATTTAGATAAAGTTTATGGGGACTCAGCACTTAAGAAAACCAGTATTTGTAAATGGATTGGACGATTTAGAGAAGGACGCGAAACCGTTGAAAATGACCCTAAATCTGGCCGTCCATCAACATCAGTAACGGACAAAACTATCGCGGATGTGCAGCAGCATGTAAAGCAAGATCGTCGAGTTACTGTCAGGGAAATAGCTGACACATTTAGCATTTCCTATGGAAGTGCACAGGAGATTTTAACTGACAAACTTGGAATGTCGCGTGTTTGTGCAAGGTGGGTGCCTCGGCTACTGACGCCCAAGCAAATGGGGGTTAGGGTCGAAATTTGTTTTGAAATTTTAGAACGCATTAGGAAAGAAGGATCAAACTTTACTGATCGTATTGTGACATGCGATGAAACATGGGTACACTTTTACGAGTCCGAATCTAAACAACAAAGCAGTGTATGGAAACATCCAACATCGCCGTCCCCTGTTAAAGCCAAACTTTCTAAGTCTGTTGGTAAAGTTATGTGCATCATGTTTTTCTCTTCTCAACGTTTTCTTCTAAATCATGTTGTACCTATACATACTACAGTCAATGCTGAGTATTATGCCAGCATTATTCGAATGAATTTAATACAGGCCATCCGAAAAAAATAGCCGGAACTTCTATGGAGAGGCGTCATTTTACATCAAGATAATGCTCCCGCTCACAAAGCCAAACTTGTACAGGAAGTTTTGAAAAAACTAAACATAGAAACATTAGACCATCCTGCCTATAGTCCAGACCTGGCCCCATGTGACTTTTGGCTATTTCCTGTTTTGAAAGATTCTCTACGTGGCACGCGCTACGAGAGCAGAGAGGAGCTAACCCATGCCATGACCGGGTCGTTGAGAGTGATGTCACGTGACGGGCTCGCGCACGTGTTTCGCGCATGGGAATCAAGAATGAATAAGTGCATAGAACACAAAGGAGGTTACTTTGAAAAACAGTAAACATTCCAAGTTGATTTTTATAACAATATTCCGATAAAGGCACTGGTCCGCGTTCTTTCTGATCACCCCTCGTAAGTATTTAAACTACTTAAAATTGTATATCAAACAAAACTGTAATTATTGTACAGTATTGTGATATAAATTATAATTATAACAAGGTATGCGCCGACAGAAAAAAAGCATTACAGATTGAAACTGTATCAGATATTATGAATCACCCTGTAAATAACAGTGGGGAAGAGTTAACAGGACGTTATGATATGGCTTGCAACACGCGAAAAGGGGTATTCGGACATTTGCGTAAAGTGTCGTCTCGGATCAGCCTGCGCAGTCCGCGCAGGCTAATCCGAGACGGCACTTTACGACTACAATACATTTTGTTCTTCAGTAGACGCGCAAAACAGAAAATTACATAAAAACGTAAAGTGTCGTTTCGGATTAGCCTGCGCGGACTGCGCAGGCTGATCCGAAACGACACTTTACGCAAATGTCCGAATGTCCCTTTTCACGTGTTGCATGCCATATCTGAATGCCAATACGAACGTACTCGTGTACATGTACGTAAATATTTGTTATTAATTAAGGTAGACCTAAACCCTTGGCAAGCCAATAAATAGAGTTTATTTCATCCGCTTGTGGTTAATATGGGGAAATATTTACCGAAAAAGGGAAAGGTATGCGAAAATAACGAGTGCCGTAAGGCACTCGTTATTTTCGCGGACCTTTCCCTTTTGAGGCAAATATTTCCCCATATTAACCACAAGCTGATGAAATAAATTATATATCATATTTCCTCTGATTATTTTGTCAACAAATGCCACTTTTAAAACTTAAAAACTTAAAAAACTTAAAAAAGTAGTTCCAGATTTTCGGCAGGAGGAAAATATTCACTGTGACGGGGAAATAATTCCCCCCAGCTTAAATTACGACATTTCTTTACCCATAACATTTCTAAAAATAGACACATGAAATATAATATTGACTTTTTTTATACCCACTAAGGATTAATGGTATGCTTTATGCGAAAAGATAAAACACTCAATAAGGAAAGTATATTTGAGTTATGCACTGAATTATGAGGTACAATGTTCCTTTGAGTTGCAGAAAATTGACCAATAGCAAAAAGTTTCGATCCAGGTCAGCCTGGGCAGACTGCGCAGACTGACCTGGTTCATACTTTTTGCAGATTGCATTAATACCCCTTTTAACAGAGTGTTGATCAAATGGATAGGCGAACGACAAGTTATATGTGGGTCAAATGATGGAATTGGTGTCAGAAAGGGTAGAAAACATACTGGGAAAAGGAGAAAATGCTGGTTACCAGTTTATTAAGTTTGATGCGAGTCTTGAAAACAAACTGGGTACCATGCCCGAACTCAACTTGTTTTGTGGATCAATATTAAGCTGCAAAACATAGTGTCTCATCTTTTAAATTAAAATAATTCGATATTTTTATGGGGAAAAAAAAAACACTTTTAATTGCTGTATCTGGGGGTTTTTTTTTTTTAAATAGTATCTGAAAATGTTTGATGTCATTCATTTGTCGCTTTAATAGGGGGTGGATTCCTGCCATTATTGAAATTCGATAATTGATAAAACAAACATTTGTCTACAAATTGGCACTATACTTTATAGGAAACGGAAATGAAGGTTTGCTTATACAAAGTGTGAAATTTGTCAAGTCTAATATCAAATAGTTGTCTGATAATTTTCTATGCAAAATTTCTTTTGGCTTGGCGGAGATAACATCTTCAAATCGCACAACAGAGACACTTAGTTTTTGTTGAAAACTATTTGAGCCATCCTCTGTGAAAAGAGAGTTTAATGGATGTTCAAAAAGTATCGACCAAAGTCAGCCTGCGCTGTCCGCGCAGGCTGACCTTGGTCGATACTTTTTGCCATTGGTTAATTTTCTGTATAATGCATTAAGGAAACACATTAAACCCCATATTGTCAGAGCATGGCTCATTTATTTTAGAACGATTGCAATAAATTTCTATTTGATTGTTAATCAATACAGTGATACAAGCAATACATTATACTACGGTATCCTATCAGGGTTATCGTGACTTCATGACTACATTGTATTGCATAAGGAATGGGATGTTGTGTCTAAATTCATCTCTCAACTTTGCCAAAAAATTTTCATCAGCTTTACTAGAATCTTTGCTTCAGGATTCACCCCTGTCCTACAGGTACGGGGGCTAACTGATAAGTTGTGAGCCTTGTGTAGAAGGAGTCAGGCAGGGGAGACCTTTTGTAGCCCTACAATTCCCTTGCTACTTCAGGCTGTGTACCAAAAGACTGGTTTCATTTGGTCAGTTAATGTCGTCGAGGTAGCACTCTAAAGTAAACAAGGCAAGTGACTGTTGTTCCACCAGGACAACGCCCCTGTTCACAAGTCTTTCATTGCCATGGCTGCCATTAACGATTGCGGCTTTGAATATGATTGAGCATCCGCCTTATTCGTCTGATCTCACTGCATCATACTTTTGTCTATTTCCAAACTTGGAAACGGTAATTTCCGGTACACACTTTAGGTCAGATGATGTCATACATGCAGCGGAGTACTTTCTGGACGGTCAAGAAAAGGACTTCTTTAAAAGTGGCATCGAGTCCTGTAAACATTGCTGGAAAAAGCGTATAGATACTTATGGGGATTGAAAAATAATGCAGTATTTCTGCTTAGTCAGATCCTTATATTATTAGTTGTACGGTCAGGTGGCGGGGGACTTGGAAACTTGTTCACGGCTGAAATGAATCATGTTGCTCCGAGCCGACCGTACAACGAATTCAGTATACTGCAAAGTTTTACTGTTCCAACGTGTGTTAAGCAAACTTTTCCTGAATTATGGTGTCACGAATTGAGTACGTTGACGAAACAGAATTTCCCGTCTGAGCACCCCGATTCAATCAAAGCTGACGTCACTGGGAAATGACGTCACTGAAACCTTTGTAAAACGTGCAGTTTGGTGTATAATCTAGATGATGCCACTGCGATAGACATTCGACGTATTTTTATTTAAACAAGAATTTAAACAACTTAAAGGTAAGTAACTATGAATTTTAATGATTTGTTGGAAAAGATAAAAGACCATTTGTTGCCTCAAACGACCACTTCACAATTTGCCGTCCTGGCGAAGGGATGGCTCGTTTTAACCCCACCGTATATTTGTTTTAGAATGAAATCATACGATAATACATGTAACTATATTCATCTATTTTCAAAAATAACCCATTCTTTCCGTTTTAATAATGACAACCATCAAGGGAAACTAGTAATATTGTACAGGCTTTTTAATGACAACCATCAAGGGAAACTAGTAATATTGTACAGGCTAGTAAGTATGTTTGTCTTGTGGGCGGATCGTATCGATCGATCGACGCCGCCATTTTGGATGATGTGTTGCAAGTGTAGTTATGTATCCGGGGCACCCGAAAGGGAAACTGCTTTTACGTGGGTTTTGCCAGTGTACATGATACTTATGTTCGGGCCATATTATCCAATCAGATCACGAGAAACTTCTTTGCAGTATAATATATGATGCTTACTACTTATCAATCAGCCGTCGTTGGTATTGTGTTAATCCACAGGCTGCTAAGCGCGACTCGAGGACCTTTTGCGGACAGTATAGATCAAGATCAGACTGATCTTGGATCTACACTGTCCGAAAGGGAGATATTTTTTCCCCCAAAATACATTTGAAATAGCAAAATTTGGGTTTTATAGTATCGGCTTGAAAGTTTCATTTCACCTTTTTCGCAGGTTAAAGGTTAATTTTGTGTATATACGAGGCACCGTCTGGCTTGGAAAGGGTGTTGTGCATAGTGATAGCGGGAAAACTCCTGGGGCCGAATTCACCAATAGTTTTAGTCTAGATTTTGCGTTCTTAGCCGAATTTCAATTTCATAAAGTAACGTAATTTCTGATTACGATAAACCAAATGGTCAAGCAAATCAGAAATTGTGTTACTCAGAAAAAGAGAAAATTGAGAACTTGACTGAATGTTGTAAAAAGTGGTTGGTGCATACGGAACGTTGTTACAAAGATACTGACCGCCATAATGTAACTGAAATACAGTGGAAAAAGGCGTAAGATACCAAACACAAACATGCAGACAGACAGACAGGCGAACGAACGAAAAAACAAACAAACAACAAAAATGTTTTCTTTCTTCTTCTAAGGTAATCCTTGCAAAAGATACGCCCATTTGTTTGAAAGTTTGTCAAAGAATGAGGCGATTACAAAGCAATGGAGAGAGGCAGTAGAAAGCTTACTGCCGAGACATGAGTTCATTCCTACAGTAAAATTATCCCAACGGGCATTAAGTCGAAATCAATTGATCCAGAAGAAAAGTGAAACCATAATCCGGACAAAAATGGTCCGAGAATATCCGTTAACAGCTTTGACCTCAGAATCACCCCGTGACTTATTTTGGTGAAGCCATTAGTCAGAAGATACAGGTAACGTGCTCTGACAAAATACAGTTTGATGTATCTCCGTATTTAGAGCGGGGATAGAAAGGGGTAGAAAATAGGGCAAACTAAATTTAATGAAATATCTATTTCTATAGACATAAGAGTCATGCTCTGGCAAATGGGGGTTTAATGCCTCTCCGTGATGTGTGATACCAAGCCGGTCGTCACATAATTATGGATCCATAAAAAAACATTTGGCAGAACAACTGACTGAATCATGAGGTAGACAGGTTTTTTTGACATGAAGAAAATTGAACAATAGCAAAAAAGTTGCGCAGGCTGACCTGGATCGATACTTTTCGCAGATGTATTAAACCCCCTTTTCACAGAGCATGGCTCTCATTTATGCTTTCCTAATGCCCTACCGCTGATAAAAAAAAAAAAACCCAGTAACTGCCTGCTTGTGACATGCAACTGCTGTTTTCTTCCTCATTGGTTCCCATATTAATTCGTATGTTCCTACTATTTGAAAATCAAATGAGCTATGTTCTGTGTAAGGGGGGGGGGGGGGTTAAACGCATTTGCGAAAAGTATCGACCCAGGTCAACCTCCGCTGTCCGCGCAGGCTGACCTGAGTCGACACTTTTTGCAATTGGATTTTTTTTCCATCACCAAGAACCATCCTACCTCATAATTCAGTCGGCTATTAGACAAAATGGATAATATGGATCCATAATTATTTGATGTCTTGCTTGGTATCATGCATCACGGACATGCATTGAACCCCCTTTTCAAGAGCATGATGTATAGTAAAGTGCTAAACGCTTAATTGTTACAGATTTAGATACAGATGTCGCTTGACTTTGCCACGTAGTTAATTAAAGCGTCACGTATTTTTCAGATACGTCATGCAATGAAGTAAATAATACCAACACAAAATAAGATCTAACCATCTTTACACTGTCCAACATTGCACCATTCTGTCGTCAAAATGGACACAGTAGACTAAGAACATGCAGTCTGTTTTCATTAAACACTGTCTTGTGGACTTGGAGATGATTCATCAAAGAAGATTCTGAGAAAAAGTCAAAGTATGGGTGTTATCTAATGACTCAGAAATGTACATTTCATTTGCGCGGCATTAAAAAAAAAAACTGAGTAAAATTGTAATACACAATGAATGTCACAGACTTGCACTATATTTATCATGCACCGTATTATAATATTTATCCTAAGATTTCATTTAACAAATCATATACTCGAAGTTACGAGTACATTAAAGCATATATCACAAGATTACATTATATTCAGGCATATTGCTGTATTTGAATATACAAATCTGTATCTTCTAGTCATATTACAATACACATCATATGATTACATTACATTGATCATATAGCAAAATTACAACAAATATACTCAATTACAACGATTTTAGTATGTTTACTATATAGTCAGTATAATACATGAACCAAAATGCACATTGTAAGATTACATTATATCAACAGTAAGTATACGTATTTCATACACATTTATCTTAAGGTTTAGTTATATTCTTCGTATAGTAATATTGCGATCTAAATCAAAATAACAAGTAATCTTTATCACATACAAAATATGTATCATAAGATTAAAAACTGCTATATGATAAAGTCATGTTTCAATATAAATCATAAGTTACACAACCTTAACAGATAAACATGTAACAATTCAAATATCATCATAAACTTGTCTTATATTCATCATACAATCATGATATAAATAAAAAGAAATCATGCTTTTTTTAAAATCAAATTCATCAAACATATTACAATATATATCATAAGGTTACATTTCTTTACCATACAATCATTAAATAATTTGAATAGTCAAATATATCAAATATATATTCTAATATATCTAATATACGTATTACAATATGCATACATATGTATTATAAGATCGCGTTAAATGTATCATACAATCATATTTTAATAAAGTCATAAGATCATACTATATTTTTCAAATACAGTAAAGATTGCTTTAGTGGCCATCTCTATTTAGCAAACAACCTAACTCAAACAGGCAAATATTGTGGTCCCAAAAGAAAGCAAAAAGCAGATTGCGTTATATATATAACATACAACCCTTTACCACACAATCCCAAATTCTGCGCGACCTTGAGAAAGAAACCTTTTGAAAACACAGTGGGAAAAGAAGAAAATGCTAGTAGCCAGCATTTTCTCCTTTTCCCACAAAGTTTTCTACTATTTCTGATATGAACTCCAACATTTGAGCCACATTTTTAGAATATAAAATTTTTAAAATTCTTTCGCGTGTAAATTATTTCACAATGATAATGACAATAAAATTGGTTTTAGACGTTAATGTCAAATATTTGTACTTTATTATATAGCAGAAAGTTTTCCGGAGAAAATACATGCGTCGCACGCGGATAAAATATCACACATGACAGAAAAAAAAAATCCGTGTCTACACACTGTAAAATACGGTTCTAAATATGGTATGATGACGGGCGGTATACGTATGCATTTTCTCCCGCTAGATGGCATTCTACAAATACACATCTATCTAATATGGGGATTCTGGGTACAGAACCGAACTACTTTTCAAAACAACAACCGTTACTTTGAATTTCAAAATGAAATAAACGTTTACTCAAGAAAACACTACCTGGTGCGATTCATTCAGCTATGATCGGCTAGCATGTAACCTATGCATCGGCCATTTATTAAAACAGCCCCTACATGCTTGGGTAATAGGCTGATAGCTTCTGTATAAGCCTTACTTTTCCCAGGTATCCGGGGATGGGTGATGCGTCATAGCAGACAGGTCGAATCTTCGAAGAATATGACATGCGCAGACAACGTATACGTACGAGTATGTAGTCATTTGCAAGTTCATTGTTCAAAATTTTACGCTGTATATAATATTCATCCGCCATTCATAAAAACGAAGTTATTGACTACTACACCATTATTTGTTTTATTTTGCTTACCGTTTTCGAATAAAATGTCAATAATTTGCAATATTTCGTTGTTGAAAAGGTGTAGGTGTATAATAAAAGGAATATTATGCTGTAATGACTTTCCTGGTGCTTGTATTTACTTCTCGCTGCGTAAGAAAATTTTGGCATCACGCTCGACCTTCGGTCTCGTGCGATACCAAATTTTCCCACGCTGCTCGAAGTAAATACAAGCACCAGAAAAGTCACTACAACATAATATTCCGTATATCTCAGACGCCAACTCATGTTAGATCCTATTTATATGAACCAGATCTGATGACCCAGAAAGACCCGTTCTGTCAGTAAAACGTGTCGAATAGCTACAAAACAAACAAGAATTAATGAATTCCAACACCAGTATGCATTGATCCTTTCAAGATAAATATTTGCTGTTAATAAAGTTAATAAATCAGTTATACCAGAGTAATCCTTTGAATAGGGCAAAATGACCGGGAGATAATAGGCTTCCATTGGGTAATTAAAACGTAGTAATTTTTACCTCTTTATGATACGACTATTTTAAAGTTTAGACCTGTCCATATTTAATTTTTACGTTACTTCCGCAAATCAAATCAAACTAAATTAAATTAAATCCCAATATTTCAGATAAAGCAAACCATATTAAAAAATCATTAGTGTTTTTCTGATTTATTATGTCATTTAAGTAATGAGGAGAACTTTTTTTGTTTTCATGGAGACATAAAAAAAAAAAAAACCTAATCACACTGTACGAAACCGCTTTTGCGGTTTCATACAGTGTGATTAGGTTTTTTTTCATACCTCCATGAAAACACAACAAAAAAATCTCTTTATTCCTTATAATTCAATATCACAGACAACAAATATGCACTTAAAAAATACTGATTTTTTTTTGTAAATCCAATATTGCGTATTTATTTATAATATCCATTTCGTTGATATTTCATAGCGCGGTAAAACTGAACGTTCGTGACTTAAAAAATGACGTAAATTCATGCCGTCAATATATTATTGAATATTGAATATTTGTAGATTTATTAGATTTATTATTAGAAGTTCAATACTCTAGAATTAAGTTGAAAATAAGATTGTTTAAACACAGCAAAGTGACAATGAGTTTCAAGCTCTCTCTTTGAATTTACTGTTGGATATATATTTTTTTTTTTCAGAGAAAATAAATTCAGCTAGCAAGTTGAACTTCGGACTCGCTTTAAAATAAGAAAGAAAAACATTATGAATTTTTTTTTTCAGCCAATCAGAACTCGCCCATGTTCATGAAAAAAACAAACTAATATTGAACTATTATTGCATGTATGCTATATTGTCTTTTGTATGTAACGATAATATGCTATGTAGTTCAAGTTGAAGTAATAAAGTTCTGTTCTGTTCTGTTCATATTGAAAGGGTTTTCGCGGACAAAGATCAAAAGTTGTAAAAATGACTGATTTTGTCTTGTACACGGTAGAAAACATTAGGGGAAAATGAGGCAAAGCTGATTACAAGCATGTTCTCTTTTTCGTACGTTTTCGAATGTCTTCTTTCCCATGTGGATCGTTAAACACATGGTTGTGAGTTTAAAGGGCTAAAACTGCTGCATGTACCTGCTCAGAAAAACCTCATTATTTTGGGACCCTATCCACATTTGGGCAAAGCTCAAAGAAAAGGGGGGCGTAATGTATCTGCAAAAAGTGTCGATGACATGGGTCGAAACTTTTTGCTATTTGTAAATTTTGTTTATGCCCAAGGACCATTCTACCTTAGGATTCAGTCGGTTGTTAGACTAGATGGATTTTGTGGATTCATAATTATGTAATGTCTTGCTTGGTACAGTGCATCACGGAGATGCATTAAGCCCCTTTTTTCCAGAGCATGATATATTTATTTTTTCCTCAGAAAATGTTTTTGTAATCTCGTAAAACGTCAAAATGTGGTTCTAAACTTTTCACATCAGTTGAATTTCCTTGCGGTAATACTTTCCATCCAGAAACTGGGAAAATCTTGGATTGCCGAGACAAAAATTAAGCAAGTTTCAGAATCAATTTGTGAAGCAATACTCCCACTTAATGAGGACCGTTATTGCCCTTGTTTTGCGTTATGGTGACAGCGGAAAAAGAAGACTTGTTACAAATCGGATTTTTTTTTAAAAAATCTCTTTTCACCATACCAACCACGGAGACTGTTTTAAATTTACCTTTCCCTAGGGAAGGAAAGAGAATGGAAGGGAAGGGATAGGGAACGGATTTGTTTATTTGTTCGTATTGGAGTTGAACGCCGTTTTTAACAGCTTAGTCCATATTACGGCGGTCAGTGCACCTACGAATGTGTTTTCTTGCTTTCTCTCATCGGTATATACTGACAACTTTCTTTCCAAGTCACTGATGACTTTTCTCACATGCTTCCGAGGTGAGAGGCGAAAATCGCCGGAAAGAAAGTTTGCCTCAACCGGAAATCGAACCCGCGACCTTCAGATCAAGAGTCAGATACGCTAACCACTGAGCCACTCGGTCGGGCTTGGCACGAGGAGAGTCATTTTAGGGAACGAAGAATGATATATATATATTGCAAATGGTAGAGAAACATTGTTGGAAAAGGGGCAAATGCTTATCACAAGTACAAGTTTTTCTTTTATTATTTCCCTACAATGCTTTCAAAATCGGTCATCTATAGTTTTAACGACACTGAGAATGCAGGCTTTCGAAAACATTGTGGGAAAAGGAGAAATGCTGATAACTGGACGGGACGGCCAAAAGTTCAGATTAGGACAGGGTATCTAACAGAACAAGACAGGTTAACTTGGGCAGGGCAGGGCAGGGCAGGGCAGGGGAATGTATATGTAGCTATTTTCGGTTAATTTAACGCTGCACGTTCCATATAGTCTGGGTCCGCATGAATTCACCAACCATTCCAAAGAAATTTCCATTTCGTTTAGCCAATCAGAAGTTGCGTTACTTTCAAATTTAGAAAACGTTGGAGAATAAGACATATTGATTCTTAAGAATGGTTGGTGAATACGACCCTGATGCTGATCTATGCCGTCCACAAAAGCCCCCTGTTTTCGTCTATGATGCTGAAATGCTTAAATTTGCATATCAAAGACAGAAGTTGTCAAGCACGCAGAAGTCGAAAACAAACTACTCTATCGTTAACAAAGGCTAGAAAATATTGAATTATCTATCAAAAGTCCTCACAAACTTCCACAGTAATTTGATTTCACGGGCGAAGATACATTATTCAGAACGCGTAAAGCGCCGATAAAAAAGACAAAACAAATCCCAACCCTTTTACCACACAATCCTGACTTTAAACGACCCTGTGGATGGAGGCTTTTGAAAACATTGCGGGAATAGGAGAAAATGCTGGTAACCAGCATTTTCTCCTTTTCCTACAATGTTTTCACAAGCCGTCCCCTTATGGATCGTTAGAAGTCGGAATTGTGCGGTACAGGGTTAACGATCATTGCATATTCCCAAAACACAAACATTAGATAAAGCAAACTCTTGTCAAAGCGTTTTTATCCTTTTTATGTTTTGGTAAGCACTAGGGGCTTGCTTTTCTCTGATTTTGAATGAAAAATGCACTTTACAATCAAAACATGTTTCAATAAATTTGCCGATATCCTGCGATATTTCAGCCATTCTCTGAGAGAAAGGGGCTCAATGCATTTGCAAAAAAACATCTACCCAGGTCAGCCTTCGCAGTTCGCGCCCGTTGACCTGGACCGAAACTTTTTGCTTTCGGTGATTTTTTTGCATGCCCATAGACCAGTGTACCTTTTGATTCAGTAGGTTGCCAGGCTATAAAAAACGGATTTTATTGATATATAACACTGTGGTAACTTGCTCAGTATCAAGCATCGCGGAAATGTATTAAGCCCCCTTTTCACAGAGCATGGCTCATCTATACAACATATCACGAATATAGATTTCAGGGAATCACGTGTTGCTATGATCTATTGTCAGGAAAGCGCAGAGTATTTACAAACATCACGCTGCGTATTCACCGACCATTGTTAGGATTATTCTTAGGCTTATTCTGAGGAACATCTAAATTTGAAAGTAACGCAACTTCTGATTGGCTAAACCATTAGGTTTAGCCAATCGGAAGTTGTGTTACTTTCAAATGTAGAAAATCTTGGAGAATAAGACTAGGAATGTTCCTAGGAGTGGTTGGCAAATAAGGACCTTGACCTCACGGATTTGCCATAACATGATGCAAAAAAATGTAGGCCTACTAAATATTACATAAAAACTCACGAAAACAACTACAATAACAACTTTATTTTTTACTTGGCTTCATTAGGTGTGTTACAGATTTATAATGACAATTTGGAGCTAACTTCCTTGAGTGCACAACTAATTGTTGAAGGGTTTTGTTCAAAATATAAACTCAATACGCTATCTTGAACATTATCGGGAAATTAACTTGTTTGAGTTATACTTGTTAGTACATGACTGTGGCATGCACTGTGAAAAGGAGGTTTAATGCGCCTGCAAAAGGAAGGCTGACGTGGGCTGACCTTGGTCGAAACTTTTTACTATTCATGTTAAAGGACACCTCTAACTCAACATTCAGCCAGTATTTTAGACATGAGTGCCGAGATTTGTGTTTGTTCGTGAAAAATATTGTTTTCAACATTATTTCGGTTAGTTCATGGCGGTCAGTGCTAGTTTACATGCACAACTCGTTCAAAGACAAATTTCATTATTGAGCTAACTTTAAAGAGGCCCTTATACTCATTTTCAGCCAGTTTTAACTCATTTTGTCTTTATTTTATCAAACTATACTCATTCTTATATCTTCATGCCAAATATTGCGCCTGACGGTTGCAAGGTTGCTTAGATGACGATCGATAGAAAATGCATTTCGCAGAGTTGCGGCCTTCCATGTAAACAGGCTCGTCGTTTCCGGTTTTTAAATCGAAGATTTCCGATATATCCGTTATACACTCGGGTAGATTCGTATGATGATCATGTGACTATATTTGACCTTCGCCCTTCGTATTATGAGGTAAACAAAGGAAAATGGAGGCTTCTCTGTTGCAGCCTAGATTTTCAGACGGAGGTCGCGGCCTATATGCAAATTACACCGTATCCGCATCTAGGCGGAAACCAACGATAAATTTCCGTGATGCACCGCCACTGTATACAGCTTCGATCGTCAGCCAATGTTCGGTTTCTAATACAAATCTCCGTGTTTCTTTTTTTCAGTTACACCATATATGTCAGTAATCTATCCATGTTTACACAAAGGACTGATTTCTGTACCATTCTAAATTGTTTGAAATTTAACAGCGTTTTTGCTCACGGGCTGTAGACGGGCATCTTTAACTTGTCATTTGCAAATGCAGTTGGAAAGGTAAAAAAAAAAAAGTTTCCGTTTGAAAAAGCGTTAGAATATGTTTGTTTGTATGTATATATGAAGGTGTATGTATGTCTGATGGTGAAATGAAGGTCTTTTTCGCCTTTGATACAAGTACTTTCTGTCATGTTAAGATGCACGTGTCACAAGACGGCCAATTCCGTAACTACATGTACATCTAACCTCGTCTTATCAAAGGGGGGGGGGGGGTTTACATTGTGCAGTCAGTTACGTTATCTTAAACATGGCAGCGCCCATGAAAATCGATTAACAACAACATCAAAAACCGTGGTAAAGTTATTGACATCCATCAATCTGTCGGTGAAAAGTGCCTTCGGAATTGATAAATCACGTTAAAAATTGAACGTTCAAACTGTTTGTCAACGGAAATGTATTTAGTAATATTTCGATAGAAAATTGACTCGTTTTTTCTTTTTTTAACCATTTCGGCGAAAACGGTTAATTTTGCGAACGGCATAGATCAAGATCAGACTGCACAGAACGTGCAAGCTGATCTTTGATCTATACCGTCCGCTTGTTTAGTCTAGCCTATATAATCAAAATCTTTGTAAGTTTCAATGGATTATATTTATAGTCGTCGAAAGAGGTCGACTTTATTTATTTGGCGCTGACAGAGTTAAGCGAAGCCTTACGATTTAAAGAACGGCAAAGTGGTCTATTTACGGCGAAGATATATACCGTGTAGGTGCACATCAAGCTACGTGATACAGCTGAAAGATTTGATCAACACATCACCCACGGGTAGGAAACTTCATATTCAGAGCCAATGGCTCTGACGAGAAAATGTTGTGTTGGTCTTCCGTTTCTGAAGATGTCGGCTGAAAAACAACCTAAAAACAGGTAAGCTTGTCATTATTTGTAATCATGTCTTTGAAATTCCAAAAAAGGAGAATGTCATGCAATGCTCTGATCTTTCAACGTGTTTTCTACACTACGGAAAGTTGTAACAAGTGTACGATGTTGTCTGAATCATTTGTGGCGTGGGTTGACCTTAGCTAAAATAATACGTCACGGACCTAAATTCAGTCTATTATTGCCATATAATTGGCAATTAAAAGAGAGTCTTGCTGTCCCAAACGCGTGAATTAATGTCTTGAAATGTTACATTCACTGCTAGCAAAGAATTGAAAAGAAATGGCACAAAAAATGATGAAAATAAAGAAGGGCTCTGATTATGTGGACCGGCTCTGAATGTGTAAGTCGGCACCGATTGATGAGGACTTCCTTTCAAAAATTTAATTTTCTGTAAAAATTTACTTAGGAAGCAGGCTTTGTTTTTCCGTTAACACCTTTCAGTCCAAAATGTAGTACTTTTGTTGGATGGAACATGACCGAATTTATGAAAATACAAAGGACTTGTATTGTCACGATTGAAAAATCCTGTCGAAAATTAGTCCATCTAAATTTTGAAAATACTTTTGTGTAGCTTTTGATTAACAGAATGGTGTATACATGCATATAGCATTTGTCATGCTTTCGTCGTAAGTGCAGCCCACACGTAAGCAAAAAAATAAAAAGAAAAATATTTGGCATCTTTGGAAGGCTCTTTGGTCTTGAAACAGTCATTATAAAGCTAAATGGAAAATGTACCGACCATAGCAGAGATGATGAATAGAAAAAAAAAAACGTTTACAGAGTGTGAGAAATACAATTGAGCTATTCGCAATACACGCCTCACGGTATGTGTATGAACACTCTTTACTATTTTTGATACTTAACACTACACAACAGTATGTCAGGTGGGTGGGGTATATACAAGTCTTTAACAACAAAAAAGAATCTATTTCACAAGCACGCCAAGACCAAAAAATATTCATAGATCCCTTAATCTGATAGTACTTACTCAGATCTTTCAATGTTCAATTAACCAGATGCATATTAGTTCAGAAAATGTCACATATCAGTTATCTTTAAGCTGATGATAAACAAACATCCATCCAAACAAACAAACGATCACGTTTTGTGCATTCTAATATTGATCTACACTGGCTGCAGAACCAACTAAAGTTGTGACAGGCACTTTAAGAGTTCATAATGAATAGCTTCGAGTTATTCATTTTTCCGTCCTAGATATTTGTATTTGTCGTTTGCACTTTTTCCAGAAATTTCACACCGACCCCTCCCCATTTATAATGTAGAAATCGTTCACTTTACGCCGTAATTAGATTGAGACTGCAGCTCCAATATCATGATTTACTGAGTGTGTATGCAATTAGCTGTTTTGAGTCATTATATAGGATAAAAAGGCAGTTTGAAGGGTCTTTGAGCGATTTATGTAAATTTGGCATCTGTTTTGTCGTGGGTTTTCGTGTTTTGCCGTGCCGAGTAATTTTGATTAAGTAAAAAGTAAAATTCTGAAAAAAAAAAAAAACCCCTGCGTATTGTCCCGTTTTATTCGTATCCATTTCGTCTGCACATGCTTAAAAGGATTTCGGACATCGGATATTTTTTTTCGGAGCAAGGTTTTTCAAAACTTTAAGACATTTTTAATGCTTTCTTTAAGCAGACGTACACGTAAAATACATCATGAAAATTCCATAAACTGTTCGAAAAAATGACGATACGCAGGTTTCTTTTTGTAGAATTTTACTTTTTACTTAATCAAAATTACTCGGCATGGTAAAACACGAAAACCTACGACAAAAAAGGTGCCAAATTTACATAATCCGCCCAAAGACCCTTCAAACTACCTTTTTCTCCTAAATAATGACTCAAAACAGCTAATTTGCATACACACTCAATATATCATGATATTGGAGCTAGAATCTCCATCTAATTACGGCGTATAGTGAATGATTTCTACATTAGAAATGGGTCGGGGTCGGGGCGAGATTTCTGAATCAAGTGCAAACGACAATGTTTAGGACATTCATACAAATATCTAGGACGGAAAAAGAAAAATAAATAACTCAAAGCTATCCATTATGAACCCTTAAAGTGCCTGTCACAACTTTAGTTGGTTCTGAAGCCAGTGTAGTTCAATATTAGACGGCACAAAAGGTGATTGTTCGCTTGGATGGGTGTTTGTTAATCATCGGCTTAGAAAATAACTAATATATGACATATTCTGATGTAATATGCGTTTGGTTTATTGAGCACTGAAAGATCTGAGTAAGTAGAATCAAAATCAGGGATCTATGAACTTTTGGTCTTGACGTGCTTGTGAATTTGATTTTTGTTGTTGTTGTTGTTAAAAACTTGTATATACCCCACCCACCTAACATACTGTTGTGTCGTCTTAGGTGTTGAAAAGAGTTAAGAGTGTTCACACATATACCCTAGGCGTGTAATGCGAATAGCTCAATTATATACTGAACCAAAAAAGAAACTTCCCCTGTGTTTAAGTGCAAATGCAATGTTATTAAACAAAATCAAAATATCAGATGACCTACATGTATTCGGGCGAACAATTATGTGTCCGATAAAACAAATTTTAACTTGATTGAAAGCATTTTGCAGAAGAAACCCGCTGAAAGCGATTTTCACGTGCATGCACGGACCAGTATAATTCCTGTATATTTTTTGAAACCTTTCAGTCTAATTTTATAGACTTTCATGTCAATAAGAAAAAGACGTTGAAAAATATTAAATTCTTTTTAGTTTTCTTTATTTTTGATATGCCTAGAATTCCGCAAAATTTACGCGAACGTGCCATTTGCATGCTTAATGCTGGTATGACGATGAATGCTGTTGCTATGAATATTGGATGTTCTACTCGTGCTATTCGACACCTTAGGCAACGTTTTCAAGCAACAGGGCGTACGGAAGATCGACCACGTAGTGGACGTCCTCGCATCACGACGCGCGGCCAAGACCGCTATATTTGGAACACCCACCTGCGCAATCGCTTCCAAACTGCCACAGCCAGTGCTGCTAACACCCCTGGTACACATAACAACCATATATCTGCCCAAACTGTGCGCAATCGCTTGCGCGAGGGTGGGCTACGTGCACGCCGTCCATACGTTGGTTGTGTTTTGACGCGACGTCACCGCGTAAATCGTGTTAATTGGGCACGTACACACCAACGCTGGCTTAGACAACAATGGAATAGCGTTCTTTTCTCTGACGAGTCCAGGTTTTCCATTCATCGAGGTGATGGCAGGGTTCGAGTATACCGTAGGAGAAATGAACGTTATGCCGACTGTTGTGTACTTGAACGAGATCGTTTTGGGGGTGGGGGTTCTGTCTTGGTCTGGGCGGGCATTGCACATGGCTTTCGCACTAATCTCGTCGTTATCGAAGGGAATTTGAATGCCCAACGCTACCGAGATGAAATTCTTGCGAGGCACGTTATCCCACTGTTTCAAAATAATGCCAGTATCACTCTTTTTCAGCATGATAATGCCACAAGCCATACAGCTAGGGACAATGTGAATTTCCTCAGGGCGAATAACATTGCATTTATTAATGACTGGCCTGCCAAAAGCCCTGATCTGAATCCCATTGAACACCTTTGGGATAATTTGGACCAGCGTGTTAGACGTCGCCCTATTCCACCGTCAAACGTCATTCAGCTAAGACAAGCCTTAATTCAGGAATGGAAGAACATTCCACAAGGCGAAATCAATACACTTATCCGTTCTATGCGCCAACGATGCCAGGCAGTCCTTCATGCTGAAGGTGGTCATATCCGGTATTAATTTGTGATTTTGGTGAGCGACCCCTTCCGCATTTCAACTACCATTTCACTACTTTTGGATAAACCCTCAGCAATAATTTTTTTTCACACAAAGTTGCAATAAAATACTCTTTCAATGCATATAAATCTAGTTTAATCCTGATTTTCATATTTGTGTATATCTGCACTTAAACACAGGGGAAGTTTCTTTTTTGGTTCAGTATATTTCTCACACTTTGTAAAAGTTTTTTTTTTATTCAATATTTCGTGCTATGGTCGGTACATTTTCCATTTAGCTTTTCATTGACTGTTTGAAGACCAGATAGTCTTCAGAAGATGCCAAATATTTTTCTATTTTTTTGCTTACATGTGGGCTGCACTTACGACGAAAGCATGACAAATGCTATATACATGTATACACCATTCTGTTAATCAAAAGCTACACAAAAGTATTTTCGAAATTTAAATAGACTAATTTTCGACAGGATTTTTCAATCGTGACAATACGAGTCCTTTGTATTTTCATAAATTCGGTCATGTTCCATCCAACAAAAGTACCACATTTTGGACTAAAAGGTATTAACGGAAAAACAAAGCCTGCTTCCTAAGTTAATTTTTACAGAAAACTAAATTTTTGAAAGGAAGCCCTCATCAATCGGTGCCGACTTACACATTCAGAGCCGGTCCACATAATCAGAGCCCTTCTTTATTTTCATCATTTTTGAGCTATTTTTTTTTTTCAATTCTTTACCAGCAGTGAATGTAACATTTCAAGACATTAATTCACGCGTTTGGGACAGCAAGACTCTCTTTTAATTACCAATTATATGGCAATAATAGACTGAATTTAGGTCCGTGACGTATTTATTCGGCTACGGTCAACCCACGCCACAAATGATTCAGACAACATCGTACACTTGTTACAACTTTCCGTAGTGTAGAAAACACGTTGAAAGACCAGAGCATTGCATGACATTCTCCTTTTTTGGAATTTCAAAGACATAAGAACACATGATTACAAATAATGACAAGCTTACCTGTTTTTAGGTTGTTTTTCAGCCGACATCTTCAGAAACGGAAGACCAACACAACATTTTCTCGTTAGAGCCATTGGCTCTGAATATGAAGTTTCCTACCCGTGTCACCCGAGGTTTACCGATATCTAAGGTGCTCAAATTATACTTACCATCAACGATCGCAGCACAAGAAACCAGCAATAGTGACAACGTGCATACATGCAGTTTTACAAAAGCGAAGCATTAAGAGAAGAAATTTAGAATTTAGCTGCAATCTCAGCTCTCATTCCTATCCATTTGCTGTTAACCTCATGGTAAAAAGTAATTTGCATATACATGTAAGACAGCACAGAAAAATGTTTTATTATAATTTATTATTACCCTGCAACCTACTATTTAAGACAAGTGTGTCCCACATTGCTACATGAAGAACAATACTGGATTTCGTCTGTTAGTTTTTCTACATATTTTAAACTAGAATGGAAAACGTCGTTACTTTAATGGTGTTTTATGGTTATCTTTGATCCGGAACATAGAAAGAAACTGGACGGGTACTACGAGTGCTTAAAGGCCAAAATCTAAGAGCATCCAATACAGTTTGAAACACTGTCTTTCTTATATGAGCTATGCTTTGTGAGAAGGGGGCTAAATGCATCTTTAAAAAGTATTGATTCAGGTCAGCCTGTGAAGTATGCGCAGGCTGACCTATGCCGAAACGTTTTTGCTATTTTTGCAGCTCAAAGGACCAGTGTACCTAATGATTTAGTTGGTTGTTATACAAGATGTATTATATGGGTCGAACTTTTTTTGCATTAAAATGCATTAAAACCCCTTTTCTCAGAGATTGGCCCATTTTCTTTTTTAGTTAGACCTCTTCCAAAGGCTAAAAATTCAATCTAATGAATTTAGAGAGACTTTTTTTTATCTTATAGGCTTGACGATGCAGGCGGACGATACAGATACATGATCATACTGCACGTTCTGTTCAGTCTGCTCTTGATCTACGCTTTCTGCTCAAACGCATTCTAGCCTATTTCGTTGAAAGGTTAGAGCGATTGCATGTCCTGCTACAGCAGTGAATTTATTTTGTACACCTTTCATAAGATATCGTCAAGAATTTCGGTTACTATATTGGTTAAACGGTCAGGTGGCAGGCTGCCAACTGACCGTACAACGAATTTATTATACTGCAAAGTTTTACCATTCTATCGTGTATTATGCGAAATTTCCCTGTATTATGGTCTCACGAATTGAGTACGCTGAAGACACAGAATTTCCCTTCTGAGTGCTCCAATTCAATGAAAACTGACATCACTGATCACTGACGTCACTGAAACCTTGGTAAAACGTGCAGTTTGGTGCATAAACTTGATGAAGTCAACTGCGATAGAATTTCGACGTATTTTTTTATTTAAACATGGATTTAAATAACTTCAAGGTAAGTAAATATGCATTTTAATGATTTGTTGGCAAAAGTAAACGACCATTAGTTGCCTCAAACATTTTAATGACAGCCGTCAAGGGAAACTAGTAATAATATGGTGCAGGCGACTCAGTATGTTTGTCTTGTGGGCGGCTCGTATCGATCAACGCCGCCATTTTGGATGCTGTGTTGAAAGTGCAGTCATGTATACGGGGCTCCCAAAAGGGAAACTGCTTTTACGTGGATTTTGCCATAGGGGCCCGTAGTTTGACTCCCGGCACCCATAGACTATATATTATAAACAAGGGATTTAACTGTATGCAGCCCGTTACTCGCCCCCGGTTACAAAAAAAAAACGTGTCTTTTCTACGCTAAAAGCTATTCTCCTTATTCTTTCGACAACTGAGAGCTAAATCATTTGTCTACCAGAAAAACACGACTGTTTGTCAGTGGCTAATGCAGTCTGGCTGCTACAGTCCTTCGAACTTGAAAACTCGCTCAAAAATCTTCGCCATTGACAAGGGTTCCTACATTCGATACTGACGGTCGCACATACAAACCAATGAAATTTTTCGTTCCAAACAGTGTCACGTGACAAAAGGTGTGAGCAGCTGTACGAAATTTCATTGATTGAATGCACGACTGTCAGTACATATCAACCAATGAAATTTCTCGTTCCAAACAGTGTCACATGACAGAAGATGGCTGCAGCTGTTCGAAATTTGCTCCTGGATCACAAATTCAACGAATTCTGAGGCGTTTCGTCGTTATTAAAGACAAAGACTGTAGGTCAGTAGTATTTTGAAACATGTTTAAAGGGTGTGTGCCGCTAATGCTGTGTTTCATTGGATCTAAAGTGCATTTTATATCTTGAAAACGGATGTACGAACCCTTGTCAATGGCACAGATTTTTGAGCGAGTTTACAAGTTCGAGCGAATGTAGCAGCCAGACTGCATTAGCCACTGACAAACAGTTGTGTTTTTCTGGTAGAAAAATGTTTTAGCTCTCAGTTGTCCAAAGAATAAGGAGAATAACTGATGGGGTAGAAAAGATACGTTGATTTTTTGTAACCGGGGGCGAGTAACGGACTGCATACAGTTAAATCCCTTGTTTATAATATATAGTCTATGGGTGCCAGTAATCAAACTACGGACCCCTATGGATTTTGCCAGTGTACATGAATATATATTCGGGACATATTATCCAATCAGATCGCAAGAAATTTCTTTGCAGTATAATAAAAACACGATTAATCGATTGATTGAATGGTGTGTTACGCCGCTTTCAATATTATATCCGTCATATCAAGGCGACAGCTCGCATGTTCATGTATTTCCTGTGTTTCACCAGTACTAGGATAGGGCTCTGGAAGTGCCTTGCCCAAGGACACTCGGGGACCACGAAAAACCCAGTGGATCAGGTGTACTTAACTCGAACCAGTAATCCCGCAATCATGACCACTGCCGAATAGACCTAATTGGATACTTCAATTGTATTTTTCTTTGTACAAGATTGATAGGTTATGTCATTACGGACAGACATTAACTTTACACAATTGAGTAGAGGGCTCCCCTTCAATTTGACATTAATCAGTCAAACTGTTGACAGACCGCTTCCCGCTCCCGATGAGGGCAAATGATTCCAAAATAAACCATTCCAAAAACCTAACAGATTTATCTTAATACGGTTTATCTACTAATGTCACGTGATTCGATTGATAGGAAGTAGATTTAATTGACCAGGGCGACATTAATGGCCTCAAAGCAATATGTAAAAGATGGAGAGGAAATTTAGGCGGTGTCACCATAAAGAGTTCCCTGATAATTTTTTCCATGACAGGAAAATAACTCGCTGGGATAAAGCATCTAGATTTTCGGCTTCTTCCAAAAATTGTATCCGAAATTAAAAATGTATTAACCCTTATCCTACTAGATAAGTTAAACGAAACTTTCAAGCCGATATCAAAAAGCCAAATGTTGCTATTTCAAGGTTATTTTTGCAGAAAAATATCTCCTGATCTGACAGTGTACATGCAAGATCAGATGGCAAGTTCTGCGCAGTCTGATGTCTGCAAATGGTTCTTGAATCAGGGTCAGCAGCCTAAGGGAACATTACATATGTTGTAGGGCCCATTTCATTGAATCCTTCTTTTTTGATTGATAAAAGAACATCCCCTATTTTGATTGATGACATAAAATTGTAACAAAAATTGCTTAACATATGTAATTTGTCAAAATGTTTTAGAACCAGTCGGTTGCTCAAGTCTGTATATAAAATTATGAGCGATATGATAATTTTGTTTCTGTCGGCAACTCAACGTTCCGGTGTATAGAGTGTCGTTCCTTTAGGTGTCTCACCACTGTTTTTTTGCTATATTGAATATAGGGCCTAGAGTGAAATAGACTAACTTTTAAGCTTCACAGATACCATAGCTTAATGGTGAACCTTTGGCTTTTCCGTCTCTTGCTTTCAAAAGTAAGTTCATAGCCTAAAAAAAAAAAAAAAAAAAAAGAGAAATCCATAGAAAACAACATGTGAACCGATTGCGTTATTCGCTAAATCAACCAAAACAGGGACCATAGAATTTGACCTCTCAAAAACACCGTTCGACGGTCATGAGTCCGAGTTTTGTTACTCTGGTGACACAAAAATAGTCCATCAATATACAATAAAAACACATCTAAGTGGTCCCCAACTGCCTAAATTTGAAGCATATCTAAATACCACCAAGCCCTCTCAACTCCATGAAACAGTGCAACAAAAGTGCTACCGCAAAATTTCACATGGGACTACTTTTGATTACTACGACCCGGAAGCAGTCTCGCAGTGGTGCGACACCTTTACGACGTGCTTCTCAGAATTGTACGGCTTGTCACGTGATTTCAAATCTCTAGAGGATTATGAAAATAACAATCCGATCCAATTAGTGTTCCTCAATTTCTATAGTAGCACAGCGAAGCTTCAACTAATTAACTCTTAAGCTTCTAAACGTGACCTAGAGTGCTTTTGCGGACACTGTAGATCCAAGATCAGACTGCACAGAACGTGCAGTCTGATCTTGGATCTACACCGTCCTACACTGTGAAATTTTCTGTGAAAATGAAACTGGTGGTAGCACTATTTGGATGTATTCTACGTACCAGTATTAGCTGGAATAGTTCATTTGACCTATTAAGCATTAGAAGGGTTCCGTATGATGTCAGTTCGACCTCGAGGATTGTATTTACCAAATATTTCGAGTCCGACTCTAGATTCAAATGTCGCCCATCTATGTGGCTGAAACAGTAGGTCCCAGCCAGTCAGGTGGCTTGTCTTAGAATTAAGAATTATAACATTGATAAGAGCGGTCTATAACACTTTACCAAACGACGAAATTTTAGACCGGTCCAAAATAAAACCTTTTGCAGACGACAGATAAAAAGTGGATCAAATGATCGGATTTGTCTATGAAGGGATAGGAAATAATTATGGAAAAAGGAGAAAATTCTAGTTACCTGGGGTATCTTTCACTAAACTGCGTACGCACCAAATTTGTGTACACAGTTTTTGTAAGCAAGCACCAAGTCTGAAAACAAGTTTCACTAAACTGCATAATTTTACGATTTGAGTGAATATTTGCATAACTTTACGCTAGTTCATTTATTTCTGTGAAGCAGGGATTGTACGTGTGTATATTATATTTCATGTGTCTATTTTTAGAAATGTTATGGGTAAAGAAATGTCGTAATTTAAGCTGGGGGGAATTATTTCCCCGTCACAGTGAATATTTTCCTCCTGCCGAAAATCTGGAACTACTTTTTTAAGTTTTTTAAGTTTTTAAGTTTTAAAAGTGGCATTCGTTGACAAAATAATCAGAGGAAATATAATATATAATTTATTTCATCAGCTTGTGGTTAATATGGGGAAATATTTGCCTCAAAAGGGAAAGGTCCGCGAAAATAACGAGTGCCTTACGGCACTCGTTATTTTCGCATACCTTTCCCTTTTAATCGACACTTTAATCGACACTAAAAAGGACAGCCTTAAAAAACATCAATGGAAAAGGTAACCAGCATTTTCTCCTTTTACCACAATGTTTTCTTCTTTTCATAGCCAAATCGCCACATTTGAGACATCTTCAACTTTTCGTTTGCAAATGCTTTCAATTCCGACAAGTCTATAACTTTGTCATCTAGTAAAGTTAATTGATTGATACACTGATGGCATGGTGTTGTAAGCAGTTGTTACGGGAGACCACTCCTTTATGCATGGCTTCATCCTGATTTAAATACAATACCTAACAACTGCGTTAGAGAGAATTCTCTTTAGCTCAGTGGTTATGGTGTTAGCCTTTCGTCCGGGCGTTCTAGATTCGAATCCTGCCCGGTCCCTGTATTTCTGCTATGCATTTGTTCATTTGTTTCTTTGTTACGGTCTTTGTTCGTAAGATGGGGGCTCGTCCAGGATTGGCCATTGAGCCATTAATCCCATTTGTTGTCCAAAAACGGACTTCCTGCCTAATAAGGCTTTGAGTCATCATTAAATGATGACTTCAAGAGGGGGTGTGTTACGGGAGACCACTCCTTCATGCATGGCTTCGTCCCGATTTAAATACAATACCTAACAACTGCGTTAGGAAGAATTCTCTTTAGCTCAGTGGTTATGGTGTTGGTCTTTCGTCCGGGCGTTCTAGATTCGAATCCTGCCCGGTCCCTGTATTTCTGCTATGCATTTGTACATTAGTTTTTTTGTTACGGACTTTGTTCCTAAGACAGATTAAACATTTTTTCAGCTATACCGCGGCCGCGAAAGCACTTATTCACGCTTTCCTCGAGTTCTTTTGCAAGTAATTAGCGCAATATTCTTCCAGAGCCACTGGCTACTTTCCCACATAACCATCGTCGAAAAAAATATCAGCGGTGACAGAGGAATGAATCCTGTCGCAATGACTATCACCAATCCTCGGAAAGAAATTTGCCAAGTTTGGGTCTCTTGGTAAAGAGGCAAAGGACTAAACTTGAAGGTGACTCATCGACGTCTCGTCGAGGTTTTGATTTCGACATAAATGTCTTACTTAGAAGAATAAGAGTAAAGTTACCATGGCAACAGGCCATGAGGGATTTTTGTCTCGAAAATAAGAGGAAATACCCACGGCAAGGAAAAGTTAATTTATTTGATTATGTTCATGAATTTATTCCCAACAGATAGACGAATGACTTTTTCACGTTTCCCGCTGCTTAAAAGTTGTTTCAAACGGGCTCATGTAAAACCTTATTCTGCTAAATGATTGAAGTGAAATTTTTGATCCGATTCTAAAAGCCAAAATTTTGCTATTTCAAAAGTATTTTTTGGGGGACAACATGTCCTATCGGACAGTGTAGATCAAAGATCAGACTGCACGAGTAAAGTCGCTTTTGAAGACAATAACAGATCAAGATCAGACTGTCCTTTGAATGAACTGCAGATCAATATCGCAGACGTACAGATCTAAGATCTTAATTGTCTGTTTACGAGTGTAGGATATAAAAAAAAAAACTCGATCATTAAACTGTAATAACAGGACTTTACATTACTGAAGATAATCAATCACACAACGAAGCACGCGAAATGTTTAAGAAAGGCTGTTTGTACAGACAGATAGACTGCTGATAGATTTATTGAATGGTGTTTTACGCCGCTTTCAACATTATTTCAGTCATACCATGTATTTCCTGGGTTTCAGCAGTACTAGGCTACGGCTTTGAGGTGTTTTTGCTAAGGTCAGTGCACCTACGTATGTGTTTCCTGGCTTTCTCATACCAGTACTGACACAACAGCTACTGTCTTTCCAAGTCACAGACTATTTTTCTCACATGCATCAGAGGTGGAAGGAAAAATCGCCGGAAAGAAAGCTTTCTTCAGCCGGGTATCGAACCCACAACCACCAGTTTACGAGTCAGATACGTTGACTACTGAGCTACCTGGCAGGGTTTCACCAAGACGAAGCAGGGACCCTGATGACATACTCATGGACACTCCCTTTGGACCGCCAGCGGAAATCTGACTAGGGTTTCTGAGTTATAAATCTAACGCATTGTTCAGTTAGTTGTGCATATTTATTAAAATGACATAGATAATCAACCATAAAAAAGGAAGAGTTTTTAAGTCTAAAGTATTTCAGAGAAACGAAGGGAGGTTACTAATGTAAATTACACATTAATATCAATTTCGATTATTGTTCCTTCATCGCTCTCAGTACCAATGGCTTCCTTGTTAAAGGTGTAGGTCGAGATCAGATCAGAATGCACACAACGTCAGTCTGATCTTGATTTTACATCTTTTGCTACAGTTTCACTAAGATGAAGCAGGGCCTCTGTCGTACCTTGTTCATGGACACTCCCACGTGACCGCCAGCGGAAATTTCACCAGGGTTTCTTGGTTACAAGTCTACCAACTTGTTTAGTTAGTTGTACATTATTAATTGTACGGTCAGGTTGCAGGGGACTTGGAAACTTGTTCACGGCTGTCGTGAATCATGTCGCCCCGAGCCGAAGGCGAAGTGGCGACATTATTTGCCACAGCCGTGAACAAGTTTCCAATTCCTTGCCACCTGACCGTACAACGAATTTATTATAACAACGTGTGTTAAGCGAAATTTCCCTGTTTTATGGTCTCAAAAATAGAGTACGCTGACGAAATACAATTTCCCTTCTGAGTGCCCCCATTCACTGGGAACTGACGTCACTGAAACCTTGGTAAATGTGCAGTTTGGTGCATAATCTTAATGATGTCACTGCGATAAACGTTCGTCGTATTTTTTTTTTCAAACATGGATTTAAACAACTTCAAGGTAAGTAACTATGAATTTTAATGATTTATTGGCAAAAGTAAACGACCATTTGTTACCTTAAACGACCATCATGTTGCCCCGAGCCGAAGGCGAGGGTGAATCATATCGCCCCGAGCCGAAGGCGAAGTGGCGACATTATTTGCGACAGCCGTGAACAAGTTTCTAAGTCCCTTGCCACCTGACCGTACAACGAATTTATTATACTGCAAAGTTTTACCATTCCAACGTGTGTTAAGCGAAATTTCCCTGTTTTATGGTCTCAAAAATAGAGTATGCTGACGAAATACAATTTCCCTTCTGAGTGCCTCAATTCAATGAAAACTGACGTCACTGGGAACTGACGTCACTGAAACCTTGGCAAAACATGCAGTTTGGCGCATGATCTTGATGATGTCACTGCGATAGATATTCGTCGTATTTTTGTCTAAGCATAGATTTAAACATTTAAAGGTACGTAACTTTGAATTTTAATGATTTGTTTGCAAAAGTATACGACCATTGTTTCCTCAAACGACCATTAGGTTAGCCTTTTAATGTTATGCACAATGGATGAATTTCGACACTTCACAATTTGCTTACCTGACGATGGGATTGCTAGTTTTGATCCCCCCCCCCTCCCCCGTGTATTTGTTTTAGAATGACTTCAAACGATAAAACATGTTAAGTTCTATATTCATTTATTCTCAAAACTAATCCATTCTTTCCGTTTTAAAGACAACCATCAAGGGAAACTAGATCTAGTAATAATATGGAGCAGGCTACTCAGTATGTTTGTCTTGTTGGCGGCTCGTATCGTTCGATCGACGCCGCCATTTTGGATGTTGTGTTGAAAGTGTAGTCATGTATACGGGGCTTCCGAAAGAGAAACTGCTTTGGTTTTGCCAGTGTACATGATATATATGTTCGGACATACTGTCCAATCAGATCATGAGAAATTTCTTTGCAGTATAATAAATTTATATCAACGACGTAGAAAATCAATGACAAAACAGATATCTTTCGTCTAAGATATTAAACAGAAACAAAGGGAGGTGACTGATGTTAATTGCACATTAATATTAATGTCGATTATGGCTACTTCAGCTCTTTTACTTCAAATTGCGACCTTGTATCGCTTTTGCGGACGGCGTAGATCGAGATCAGACTGCAGTGAACTTGCATCCTCAGATGGGTAAATACACTCATATCTATTATCAAAACAAACGTTTTACAGAAACAGACACAATTTTGTTTGATTCAAAGTACTGAAAGAACTGTACTTGGTCATGTTTGTAAGCCTTAAACGGCTAGTACTCAAAAACGTATCCATAGTATACAACATCATCATTTATGATCTTAGTGATACCGAACAGATGTTATGGCACAAACATTGTGTCTTTTCATTATGATTCATTATCTCTATAAGCTGCTTTATCCATACAAATCAGAGTATTAACAATACCAAAGGTTGATTTTTTTTTGTTTTGAAATCTTACCTATGCGAGAACTAAAGATAGTGTTTTGCTGCTAACCCATATGAATTCATTCTGATCAGGATTGTGTTAATCACTTCTATGGTCAACAGTGAGTAAATTACTGCATAAATTGGTACTATGGTAACCCAGTGAATAAAGTTGTTCACATATTTTTCTTTATTGTGGCCCTTCAGTTAGTCTGCGACAAATATGAAATTGTCTTTTATTGAAATAATAACAATGATGCTTACAGCAGACCATTTTACACTTTATGAAGTCTATTCATTATCACTTACATCCCCATAAGCCATAAAGTTTTTTTTTACATATCATATACAAGTATTGCAACTCTATTACACGAGGAATTACCCCGTAAATATATGAAAAGTTCAATGAAGTTTCTGTTCTGTTCATAATATAACGATTTTCCTACAACTAAAAAGTATCAAGATGTACACAAAGAGGGCTTCCCTAAAACCATTTTTGAATCACTCTGGTTTTGTTATTCTCATAATGATTACAAGGTAACATTTTGTAAAGCATGATTTACTTTAGTTGAACTACAGTGACTTCCCCTCACAGTATAGAGTTTGGGAATGCGAAAGCATGTTAGAAAATTGGGAACTATACACCATGAGATCACCGATTGTTTCTTTCCACAGATGGGCATTTATTGGTGCATCACTCATGAGGAATAGTACAATAAAATGCAGCTTATAATTTGTATTATTGTGAAACAATATCCTGGAAATAACAGTAAGCCCATGATTTTGATACCAAATGGAAAAATGTTCATCTGTTCATATACAATAATACAATTATGCTATTAAATAAGTTAATTAAAAAAGTAAGGACTTCAGATAGTCATATTATAATGCAGTAGGCATTTCCATTTTGGAACACGACAGGTACCTCTATAGTATGCATATCCGATAGACAGAGAAAGAAAAACAAAACCCATGCACAGCCCAGAAAGAATGTTTGCCTCAACCGGGTATCGAACCCGCAAGTCAGATACGCTAACCACGGAGCTTTCCACTCGGACAATGACTAAGTGAATATTAGCCTTGAAACTATGTAAACATAAAGCAGGAAATTTAAATATAATTAGATAATTCAACTCTCTTGATTGCTGTCATTTTGTTAAAATCTTTTTTAGCTAAAACATATGCAGACTGGTCATCACTTTATACAGGTATGCGCCCTAAATGACTAAAGTAATTAATTAATAAATATGTTAATAGATCAAGATAATCTGAGCAATAAAAGGATTGCCATTTGAAAGATAATAATTTGCATGACCTTTACAACAAAAAACATGATAATGAAAAAAAAAAAAAAAAGGACCAGTACATTATATCACACAAAATGACCTTCTTTTCAAAGCAAACATAGGACAAAAATTTATATAAAAGGAATGGGAAAAAGCCAGGGCTCTCCATTACCTATTTTTAGACTTGAGCAGTTTATATATGAAACCCAAGGCATCTCATTTGCAACATTTATACTTAGCCTTGTTTCATCATTGTGACTAGTTTCATGGAGCCGAAAAGTTACCCTGACATACTTCTAAATGGTTACAATGGAGAAACAATAGTTTTCGTTTCCATAACGAAACAAAGCATTCACAAATATGGCTGACATGAATGAGAATGATGACGATGATTTTGCTGAGCAAATTTGGGCTCTCATATCCTATTTCACTATGGCCCTAAGTAACTAAATTATGACAAACAAATAAGCTATAGCAGGTACATCTGCCTTTTGAAAATATCAGATCGAAAGGGGGAATTCAACTCATCTTGGTTACATACATAGCTAGTTAATCACTGCATTACTAAAGTGATGTGTCTAAAAAGTGGAGCTTATCACAAGATTAACGTGGAAAAATAAAATGTATGTCTGATTTCGGGGATTCATAATCATGCAAATGTATTGCGCATTTAGATAAAAAGGAATATATGGCTGTAAGCCATGGCAAGTTGGATATTTAGTACTTTGATTTCATTGAGTGATAGAACTAACATGATAGATTAACGAGAGAAGGCACTGTAGCTAACATATGCAATGTCTTCTTAGTAAATAAGATCACTATATAATGTGTTTTGAAACATTATTGTCTGTTTTTTTAGATGCAAGAGTTTAATGATAAATAATGCATTAACTGTAGTAACTTTAGTGCTTCGATTTGCACTAAAGGTTTCTATTTACTTTAACAAGTATAATAAGACTATGAAAATAGGCATATCAATAAATCTTAGATCATTTTCAATCCAAAATAAGAAATGAACAAGACGATAGTTGAATTCTCAGCAACTGGTATAAAACCTTCAAAAGTATATATGATGAACTTCAGTTATTAGTACTTCCGTTTTATTCATAAATATGGCAAATTAGTGAATATGAATCTAAAACTGCCACGAGGGTTGCTTTTAGGATGACTTCAAAGCATCTTTCAACAAAATGTCTCTCAAACTATAATCTAGTTTCTCATAATATGATTTTTAGAAGTTTAAACCATAGAAATTCAGTGTTTTCAGTGCTTTGATTTGCCCTAAGTACTCTTTTACTTTGTAATAAATGTAAATAAATATATTTATATAAGCTTATTTCGTTACCTGAGATTATTTGGGACTTACAAAAGGACACAAATTACCAAAAACCTGTCAATTGCTGATGAACTGATAAGGTGCAATTAGACGTTCCCTTTATGACCTTTAACCTCTAAAACTTGCAAAATCCCCACTCACAAGATGACATTAGAAATGTGCTCAGGAAACATTGGGTGCAAGAATATAATAGTCCCGAAAATTCTCGCTGGGGCGGGGGAAAGAAGCACCTGCTGGCTCATAGTCTATAGCACATTGGTGACCGCCTCTTATCACTATAATATCTGACAAAGAGGCAGTCGCCAATGTGCTATTTTTAGTAACGGTGTCCGATGATCAACCAATGGAAATTTCGGTATTTTGTGATAGGTGGCCTATGGTTAAAGTCATTTCGATATTTTGGTTTCTAAAAGAAAGCATGGCTCGATTGCAAAAGACATGTCTTGTGATTTTGAATCTACACAGTTCATTTTGTAGATGTTTACCGGACATCTCTATACTCGAGGAAATTACCGAAAACGTCTATTTAAGTAATGTTTTCAAAATCAGTTACGACAAACAATGAACTGAAAATTTGTCAAAGCCCCAATAGCGAACAATAATGCGGGTGACGAAGTGCATCTAAACTTAAATCATACCATTTTAAAGTATGGGAATGATTGTAAAAATGACAATCTGTTACTGTATGGTTGGTTTAGGTATTAGTTGCTGACAGAAAATTATTTTTTAAAACTAGGACAAAAGCTCCCAGGTCGCTCCATCTTTTGTTTACATTTTACCTGGTTTTAAATTACTTTTTCTGTCAGCAACTAACACATGGTCATCTCCAAAAGAATCTTCTTACTTTCAAAAGGTGTGAATTTAATTTGAATCCGGCACTTGGCTTTAATTAAGGCCTCTTATTACTGGTAAAGAAGTTTATTGAGCAATCTAGCTGTACAAAAGGATTTCTTTTCATTCGTAGATCAAAACGTGAGGAACAACATTTTTTATCGCATTTTTAGGATTTGAATGCACCTTATTCGTGAGAGTGTGGAACCATGTATGATATGTATACGCTAAATCGGAGATCTTTCGCGTGCTTTTTCCGCGCCTGACCCATTCATTGCACAGTTCACGGCGCCATATCTCCGCTCCAAGATACTCTTGCCCAGTACAGACTCTAGTGGGACTCTTTAAACTTCCTGTAGCAATTTTATCTTCAAATAATTGATAATTTTCAATTTCTGGTAAAAAGTCGTGGTATTCTTTGACCTTTCTCATTTCGTAATGGAGGTGAGAAAGTAAATACGGTCCAGCACATTGTATTGTCCTTTGACAGGTAAGGGGCTGTTTTGCCAACAAGTTGATGGCGGCAGTATAGAAGGGATGACCTGCCTGACAAAACAACGCGTTGTTAGTGATTAAATCAACGTGCACAATCATGTCTCTGGCAATCACGTGCTCCGGAGGGTCTGTCATTAAGGAGCAAGTCCTATTTTCCACGAAAGGTTTCAGGGGTTTAACCCCGACGGTGTCAAGGTCAAGGTACACGCCCCCAAAATGATGAATTACAAGAAGCCGCAAAATATCCGCTCTCTGGAGGTTCCCTGAAAATATAGTAATAGAATAATTTCAAATAAATGGACACAATATGGTACATTTATAATAACAGTATACAGATAACGTTAATGACAGAAACTTAAAGGCCAAGTAGCGACCAATAGTAAACAAAAGGAATGGTAAGATGCATTTATATTTCAATCAGACCATTTAAAAGTATGGCTTTAATTGTGAAGAGGACAATCTGCTATTGTACGGTCGGTCTAACTGTTAGTCACTGGCAGGAAAACGTATTTTAAAACTAGGTCTAACGTTGCCAGGTCATGCTATTTTTGTCTTTGCCGGCGACTAACACTTGGCCCGATCGCACAATAACATATTGTCATCTTCACAATAACTTCCATACATTTAAATGGTATGATTTAATTTAAGATGCATTTTAACAACCCATTGTTTACTTGGTGCCGCTACTGAGGCTCTAATTTAACAGTAAAAAAATATGTCGGTATTTGTCGTTAATCTTATATAATTGCGACAACACATTCTTAAGAGTTGAGGCTCTTTAATGCTTCACTATGTGGTTGATTGATTGGTTGAATATGTGTTTTACGCCGCTTTTAACATCATTTCAGACATAGCTCACATATTCATGTATGTCTTGGGTTTCATCAGTTCTTGGCTAGGGCTTGAAATGTTTTGCCTTAGGATACTCCCACGAAAAGCCCAGTGCTTCTAGTGAGGCTGGAACCCAGGGTCTCCGGGTTACGAGTCCTACACTAATTACCACTGAGCCATGCAAGACCCCTTCCGTATGTAGTGAAATGTCTCGAGCTACTATGTGTATAAAATAAGAACCAGGGAAATGTCCAGCCACAGTCAACAATAGAGAATATTTATCCTTTATCACAAAATCCCCAGTTCTAATGAACCTGAAAGTTTTTGAAAACATTTTGGAAAAAGGAGAAAATGCTGGAAACCAGCATTTTCTCCTTTTCCCACATATTTTTCCTACCCTATCAAAGGCAGATATCAACATGAAAGCTACATTTAAAGTGTCGTCTACAAATCATTTCAATTTGGTCTATTCCAAAATTTTGTCGTTTGGTAATGAGTTAAAGAAAAGTTAGAAGTTTAGCTTATTAGCTCTACTCCATATTGTGACGAGTTATTTTCCTGAAAATTATCTGATTGATATACTAGGCGCTCGTCACGTCATAGCGTAGACTAACATACAGTGAACTATCTCGTGAACAGTGTCAATATATGGTGAATAATAGGAGGCACACCAGTATTTCGTCAAGAATAACGTAGAGCGACATGCAGTAATGTCTCGTCAAAGTAAAGAAGAGAAAAACAAGAGCACCGCATGCGAGTACCAAGGCTCGGCTGCAGTTGATTGATTTTCAGTGAAAAATCTTAGGTCGAAAAAGAAGCATAACTGTGTAAGAAATAGTTTGATGGTTACCTGTCCTTGTTGTATGGGTTCTCTTTTTGGTAGTAAACACGTGTCCAAGTTTGACGTAAATATCTTCAGTAATGACAGAGATATTATAAAATGCCAAAATTTTGCAACACGACAATGTCGACGGCGACGCAGACGCAGAGGCACACGACGACTGGGCTATGACAATAGCTAGACTTTTTCTTTGAAAAAGCCGAGCTAATAAGCCGACAATATCTAGTTGTAATATTGTGCAGTGTGACATGCATTGATATGCCCCCCCTCCACCCCCCCCCCCCCCCCCCCCAGCGTAGTATTGAAAATAAAACGTGCAAAGTTTTGTCATAGAAAAGTGTAAAACGACAAGTAGTGATATTTGTCGTCATGGTATAGTATGGAATAATAAGCCGCGCAATTCGATATATGGTCTTTATTTCCTTCATAAATGAAGATTAGACCAATCAAAACGCAGTATAGCGCCTCATGTAAACAAGAAGATTTGGCAAAGTGACAGTGTAGTTTATGAAATTTAGCTTTTTTTTCGTTTAAGCCAAAGAAAATTGGAATATAAAATAATTATTTCAAAATGGATTTCAGTTGCAGTTAACATTCATGTGGTAAGGTAATCATTACATTATAATATACCCTGAAAGGAAAACCATATTTATCCATTCCAAAAACCTATATCTACGTAAAATGTCGCCTGTAGATTTTACCAGGATTCCGAAAAAAACAAGCCAAACAACACAAAAACAGTTTTTGCTTAATCTTTCGCGAAAGAAAGAACGATGAGGCCAACGTCTATTGTTTAACTACTTTATTGCAATCTAATTGAAAGAACTCCTTTCAAATTCAAAACCATAAATGTACACAGTCGTAATCATTTTACGAAACGAGCAACAGGGAGAAGTATATTTTATTGACAGCCACTCGTCATCCTGTTTCATAAATAAGTTAACATTACGAATGTCATCCATTATTTCTTGTTGTAATACTTTAGGGAGCATCAATGTTTTAACTTTTATTTCTGTTTCATTAGGACGATTAAATGTGTTACGGAATGTTCGTGACTATTCTAGTACTCTCGATGTTTGTTAAAAAACAAAATGTATGCAGAATAGTATAGAAAAAATATTTATTTTTCATAATTCCTTTGTAATTAGCGAATGATTTTAATCGATAGTAATGCAGGTGCTTAATTATTTGTATGATAAGTCCATATCCTGGTCTCAAAGAAAAATCATGTTATTATTGCCATGATCGAGGATACATGTTTATTGGGAATTTCCTGGTGTTTTTCTCGAAAATTCTTCCGGAAGTTTGTGGGTGCACTCGATTCTTCTGTTATGATATATAAGGGCCCAAACATGAAAGGGTTGTGAGAAGGAGAAAACTCTGAGATTGATGTTAACGACTGAAGTTTGAAAAGGATTTAAAGATTAAATATTCTACTTAACATCACTGTTAACTCATATGCTGACATCGTTGGATTCTCAGCCTTTTGGAGTTCTATTGAGACCAGGAATTTTATGTGTTCTTAGTGACTTTCTCAGATTCTGAATTAACGGAATTATAACATTTTAGGACAGTTTGAATTTTTCAGAATCTGTTAAGTGTAAGTAGGGGGCTCGTCCGGGTTACGAAAAATTGTAGAGTTCTGTTGTATAACTGTATTTTACTCAGTTTATAACAGCTATTTTATTGTCAAAGTAGTGAATATTTATCATTTATTGTTGTCATCCAATTTTCTGTCAGTATTTCTTATATTGTGTAGCTTCCTTTAAAATTGAAATAATAACTGCTTCAAGTGTAGACAAATTTCTAGAAGATCCTTCTTCAGAAAAACTCTTAAAATTTAAAAGGATAGAACTTTTGAATTTAGCTGATGAGCTAGGTCTTTCAGTCAAAAGATATTTTAAAAAAACAGCAAATTTTAGATGTTATAGTTTCAATCTTTCTACCTCAAATACTGAGAAGAAAAACGGCCTTGCTTCAAAACAATCAAAATCAATCTGGGTTTTCTTCTCAAAAAACTTCTTTTTCTGAGTTAAGTTCACAAGTCGAAATACTTTCTCTCTTTTGTGTTTATTGCAAAAAACAAGGACTCTTAATTTCTGATTGCCAAGTGCTTAAATCTAAGAAATAGCAGAAACCTATGGGTGCTTTTACTTCAGTAAAGCTTTCACCCACTGTAGATTTTATGCAACTTGGGGTTTCTCCTTGCATTCAAGTGAAGGATGAATCAGGTCAATCTCTTTTCCATAACGATCTTTCTTCCTCTATGTCCAGAAGGGATATTGTACCCGATTGCGGCGATTCTGTACTCAGTAAAGAGGATTCTTTATCCAACAATGGGGATCTTTTGCCTGTTTCTCAGGATTTACCCAAAGTTCAGGATGTTTTTGTTTCATCTGACTTCTCACTTTCGAAGGTTTCTATTTCTGTACTGAATGACGAAGCCAATGGAAAGAGGATTAAAATTTTGAGAGATACGGGTGCTTCTCAATCTTTATTATTAACAGATAATCTGCCTTTGTCTGAGAAGTCCTCTTCTTGCAAGAGTGTTTTACTTCAAGCTGTTGAATGTGGCCTGGTCAATTTCTCCTCCATCATGTTACTGTTGAGTCAGATTTAGTTTCTGGTCCTGTAATTGTGGGTGTTCGATCTTCTTTACCTATTGATGGAGTTCATTTGTTATTGGGAAATGACCTAGCAGGTGGAAAGGTTATTGTAAATCCAATCGTTACAGACAAGCCAAAGGTGGACGAGGTCATTGACCCAATTGAAGAAAACATTCCTGACTTATATCCTCCATATGCGGTCGTTCGTGGTATTGCCAAAAAGGCCATTTTGTCAAAAACTCCTTGCAATAAGAGTTCTTCAGAGTACGATCTGTCTGATACATTCTTATCCCAGATTTTTTTCTGATGAGGATGTAAGTTTTTTATCTTCTTTGCCACATTCTGAGATTTATAATCAGTCTTCTGACTTATCTGATACAGGATCTGTTGACGTTTTGTCGTCACAAATTCCTCAAAAGGAATTCTATGGTGAGGATGGGGTTGTTCTTCAGGAAAAGGGCTTTGACGGACTTAAGGGGAATTTCCCTAGATTACCCGAAAAGGTTATTTCTGACAAAAGTCAGTTTTCTTGTCATCCTTCTAAGGATTCTTTGAAACCTTTGGTCGTTACTGGTGGTAATAATTCCAGTATAGTCCATGGTTATACCGTCCTTCAGATGTCAATTCTTCTAGTAGTGACCCTACTAATTTTACGCCTCACTGTCACTTACCTAAAAAGGGTATTCGGTTCTTTATTTCACACGATTTAGATGTAGATACTCACAAACCAAGTGTTAATTCTTCCACTGAGACTTCTCATGGATCTCAAGTTTTCTCTCATGAGAATTTAAATACTGTATAAGTGGAAATGTCTACGACGTGGATATTTTTGTGATTTCGCGAATTTGAAAAATTCGCAAACTTTTCTGTTCGCATATTTTACCACAAGTATACCAACAAATAACAAGTGTCTCTAATTCGCAAACATTTCCCAACGCAAAATATCCGTCATTGGTAATTTGCAAATTTTTCGACACGCGTATATATCCACGTTTACAATATTAAGAAACAGACCCTGAGTTTTTCAATCTTTTCAACTAGGTCTTGTCTGAAGATGAGATTTCTTCAGTTCCTGTTGGATATTATATAAAAAATGGTGTTCTTATGCGTAAGTAGAGACCAACTGACGTGCCAGCAGATGCTGACTTGGCTGTTAAATATCAAATTGGTTTACCCAAAATGTTTAGAAATGAGGTACTTTCAATGGCGCATGAAAATCCTTTAGCTGGTCATCTTGGAGTCACTAAGACTTATTATAAGGTACTTAATAATTTCTTTTGGCCATGCATGAAAAAGGATGTTTCTAAGTTTTGCAGGTCATGTCATAGTTGCCAAGTTATAGGGAAGCCAAATCAGAAAATTCCTCACGCGCCTCTTTATCCTATTCCAGCTTTTGAGGAGCCTTTTAGTAGAGTTCTTATTGATTGTGTTGGAAGTTTACCAAAATCTAAATCTAGTAATGTATACTTGCTTACTATCATGTGTACGTCTACAAGAGTTTCTGAAGTTATACCTTTAAGGAATATTAAAGTCAAAACAATTATCAAAGCACTTATTTAGTTTTTCTGTACTTTGGATGGTCTTCCAAAATTTATCCAATCAGATCAGAGCTCTAACTTTATGTCTGGTATTTTTCAACAAGTAATGTACGAGTTAAACATACATCAATACAAGTCTTCTGCTCATCATCCAGAGAGTCAAGGAGCTCTCGAGAGATTTCACTAAACACTTAAAAAACAAGACTGTTAAAGACTTGCTGTCATCAAACAGGTAGAGATTGGGATGAGGGAATTAATCTTTTATTGTTTGCTGTCAGAGAACTGTTCAGAAATCTCATGGGTTCAGTCCTTTTGAATTAGTTTTTGGACATTCTGTCAGAGGTCCTTTAAAACTCTACAAAGAGAAACTTCTCTCTGAAGATTACACTTCTTTAAACCTTTTAAATTAGGTGTCTGAAGTTAGGCTCAAACTATCTAAAGCTTGTGAACTTGCTCGGGACAATCTTCGCTCTACTCAAGCAAAATTGAACAGACAGAAAAAAAAAAAAAAAAGTGATAAACAGTCTTAATCCAGATTTTTCAAACCGGGAGACTAAGTTTTAGTTTTTTACCTGTCCCTTGTAAACCTTTGCAAGCAAAGTACTTTGGTCCGTATATTAACCAGGAAAAAAATTAGTAATGTGAATGATGTGACTAATGTCGTTTGCACGCCTGATAGACGTAAGAATACTCAATAATGTCATATTAGTATCTTAAAATCTTATATTAGCAGAGATGATTAGTGATGCCAAACCAATAAAACAACATACATATCGAACACATCCTTTCAAACAACAATATTTGAAAGGAGAAATACAATATTTATTAGAAAATGACTTTATTGAGCCATCAAAAAGTGAGTGGTCGTCACCTTGCCTTTTGGTTCCAAAATCTGATGGAAGCATTCGTATGTGTATAGACTATTGGAAAGTCAACAATGTCACAAAATGGGCACTTTTCCAATTCCAAGAATTGACGGCTGCATTGACAAAATTTGTTTCAAAATTTGACTTATTAAAGGAATTTTGGAAGATTCCTGTAACTGCAAAAGCCAAAGATATTTCTGCTTTCATTACTCCAGATGGTCTTTTTCAATACAAAGTAATGCCGTTTGGTATGTAAAATTCGCCTGCTACATTTTAACGTCTTGTCAACATGGTTATTTCTGGACTTGATGGTGTTGGAGCCTCCATCGATGAGATTATTATCTACAGTAACATCTGGGAGGAACATCTTCGTAGTATTCGATCTTTCTTCGACAGACTTTCGGAATATCAGTTGAGGCTGGAGGTACACGGGTCCTCGGACATGCAGAAAGTTGACCGATAGCAAAAGTTTCGACTCATGTCAGCCTGCGTAGACTGCGTAGGCTGACAAGGATCAATACTTTTTTGCAGATGTTTTAAGCTCCCTTTTCACGGAGCATGACTCATATATTCCCTCTTTTTCATAGAACTTGAAAGTGGAGCGTAATAATAAAGAAACTTACCTGAGGCTTCAAAAAAAGGCAATACGGCCGGGTACTCTCTCTCCACAAGCTTTTTGCCAACATCCAAAGGCCAAAAGTAGTACTTCCACTCCGGTGGAGGGTTCAGTTTTACAAGTCCTTTGACGTTTTCCACGAATTCGTTCGGTACTATATCAGTAGTCCATATTTGATGCATAATTTTCGGTATGCCGATCTTTGCTATTGGCTTCTGGTCTTTGGTTATGTTTTGTGCAGTGAGAGGCAGCCGTTGTTGTAGCAGGTTATATACTTTTTTGATGCTAGTCTCGACTTCTGCATTTCTCTGTTGAACTGTAGAAATGGAAAATTATAATTTTATTGGTTTGTTTGTTTATATGTATGTATATATGTATGTATGTATGTATAGTGTTTAAAGCCACTTTCAACATTATTTCAAGTATATCAACCCGACCAATGCATCTGTCTATGCTCTCCTGGAGTTTCTTCCACCAGTACTTCGCACAATATTCCTCCCAAGCCACTGGTAACTTTCCCGCATGACCATCATTGAAACTATCCTCAGTGATGCGAGAAGAATGAATCCTGTCACAATGACTATCGTAAATCCTCGGAATATAAAATGACCGAGCCGGGGATTCGAATTAGCTATCTCCTGGTCACAGGTCCTGCACTCTACCGACTGCTCTACAGGGACTCGGCAGAATAGTCTTTGGACATACAAAAAAATCACCCATAGCAAAAAGTTCGACCCGTGTCAGCCTGCATAGACTTTGCAGGTGGATTAATCCCTTTTAAAAGAGCATGGCTCAATGTCACTAAAACTATGTGTGTTCATCAAAACTTTGTAACACTTAAGAATAATTTTGGTCATTATAAAAAACTATTTTGGTATGCATCAGTTCACATACGAAAGTATGCGAAGCGGTTTCATACGAAAGTGTGATTAGGTTTTTTTTCATACCTCCATGAAAACAAAAAAAGTTCTCTTCGTTCCTTATAATTCAATATCACAGACAACAAATATGCACTTAAATTTTACTCTGCTTTTCTTTTGTAAATCCAACATTGCATATTTATTTAAAGTCCATTTCATTGATAATTCATAGCGCGGTAAATCTGCTTGTTCATGACGTAATAATGACGTAAATTCATGACGTCATTATAGTATTGAACATTGGCAGATTTAGTAGATTTATTATTAGAAGTTCAATACGCTAGAATTAGTTGAAAATAAGTTTGTTAGGACCCAGCAAAGTGACAATGAGTTTAAGTTCTCTCTTTGAATTTACTTTTGGATATTTTTTTCAATGTTCAAAGAAAATAAATTTAGCTAGTAATTTGAAATTCGGACTGGATATAAAATCAGACAGAAAAACATTATGGAATATCGTATACATGTTTGTTTACATTAGTTTGACTGCAAAAGTAGTTCCGGCACTGCTGATTTTTTTTATTTATGGAGCTATGAATTTTTTTTTTCAGCCAATCAGAACTCGCCAATGTTCATGAAATTTCCCGGTATTTCATGAATACTACTCTTCACGCCCCTGCTCTCACCAGATTTTGAACGCGGTATGAAAAGAAACAGTAAAATGTGTCTTCTTTTAATACTTTGATTTATATTCTTACGGGAGACCACTCCTTCATGCATGGCTTCGTCCCGATTTAAATACAATACCTAACAACTGTGTTAGGGAGATATCTCTTTACCTCAGTGGTTATGGTATTGGTCTTTTAAACCTCGAAAAACGAGGATCTTGTCCGTCGTGGGTTCGAATCCCACCAGATGCGGTTTGTATTTCAGCCATGCATTTGTTCATTTGTTTCTTTGTTACGGACTTTGCTTGTAAGAATATATGAGCCATGCTCTGGCAAAAGGGGGCTTAATGCATCTCTATGATTCATTACATCATGTAAGTCATCAAATAATAATGGATCGAAAACTTCCAATAAGTCTAACAATCGACTGGATCTTGAGGTAAAATGGTCCTTTGCAATGCAGAAAATTCTCAAAAAGCAAAATGTTTTGACCTATGTAAACATATGCAGACTGCGCAGGCTGACATGGGTCGATACATTTTGTAGATGCACTAAGCCCCCTTTTCACTTGGCTTATATTATATATTTTTATATTAGTTCTTTTAGATATATCAGCAGAGAGAGAGAGAGAGAAAGAGAGAGGGAGGGAGGGAGGGAGGGAGAGAGGACCAGAGAGAGAGGGCCAAGGAGAGAGAGAGAGAGAGAGAGAGAGAGAGAAGAGGACAAGAGAGAGAGGGGGCCAGAGAGAGAGGGGGGCCAGAGAGAGCGGGGGATAGGAAGGGGGACAAAGAGAGAGCGAGAGGGGAGAGAGAGAGAGAGACACAGAGAGGAACCAAGGAAAGAGGGAGGGGGACACAGAGAGAGCGAGAGAGAGAGAGAGGTTGGAGGGAAGGATAGGGAGAGGGGAAGGGTGATGAGAGAGGGATAGGGAGAGGGGGCAGAGAGAGAAAGAGAGAGGGATAGAGAGACACAGACAGACATGCAGACAGACAGACAGACCAGCAATAAGGCAGGCAGGCAGGCAGGCAGGCAGGCAGACAGACAGACAGACAGTTGGCCTACCTTTACTCGACGGTAAAGTCAGTAATATTAGGTCATACCGAAAATATGCCAGGACAAGTACAAACGTCAGTAGCGTTGCCAGTAGGAAGAAGGCCTGAAATCGCCTGTAAATGAAAACAAACACAAGAAAGGTAAATTCTTTCTTTTCTGTGGTATGATTGCCTCCCTTTAATAAACGAAATAAGATTGGCTAGCCAAAGAATTGGGGTGCATGTGTAGATAATTCAAATGAGACTGAAGCGTTTGAATCAAGGTCTGTGAAAAGGTGAAAAGATATACATCTGCAAAAAGTATCGACTCAGGTCAGCCTGCGCAGTTTGTGCTGGCTGACCCGAGTCAAAACATTTTGGTTTTGGTCAAATATTTTTGTATGTCAAAGAACTATTCAGTCTCAGGATTCAGCCGGTTGTTAGCCAAAATGGATTTCATGGATCTATAATTGTGCGATGGCTTGCTTGGTATAATGCATCACAAATATGTTATTGTACGGTTGGTCAAAATGTAAGTTACTAGCACAAAAATAGATTTTAAAATCAAGTTAAATGTAAACAAAAGATAGGGTGACCTGACAAATTTTTACCCAGTTTTGAAATTCATTTTCTGCCAGCAGGTAACGCTTCGACCGACCGTACAAAAGGTTTTATTATATACCAGTAAATTTTCCGCCCCTAATACTTGCGTTGCAATCGGATGAAATAACACATACGACAGACAAAAAAATCCGTATCTACACACTGTGAAATAAGTATCTCGTGCACAGTATGCATTGGTTTGCGATTTGATTGGTTAAAATGTTACGCTGTAATATTAATTCTCCACTGATAAAAACAGAGTCATTACAATCCACATTATTAATTGTCTCATTTTGTTTACCATTTTAGAATAAAATATCACTAATTGCAAAATTTTGTGGGTACGAGACCGAAGGTCGAGCACGATGTCAAAATTTTCTTACGCAGCGAGAAGTAAATACAAGCACCAGGAAAGTTACTACAACATAATATTCTATTAATTATATACCTACATTTTTCAAACTATAGTTGATTTCTTCGTGTGATAAAGTACGTTTTTACTTAGTAATTTACGTTACCCTTCCTCAAGTCTCATTTATACTCAATATCCGAGAAAGAAATATTTAAACAAGTGGGAAATTGAGAGACTTGAGGAACGGTAACGTAGATCACTGAGTATGAAAACGTACTTTATCACATGAAGAAATCAACTATAGTTTGAATAAACAACAAAACATGAAGTTTTTCAACATTTTATTTCTTCAGACCAACTGTTACCATTTTGCATATTTGTCAGGAAATAAGAAACAAACATACAAATGTGTAAGCACAGTTGGTAACACATGGAATATTACCATGACTGACTTATTTTAATAGTTATTATAGTAAGAACATACATGTAATAAATGGTGTTTTTTTTTTTTTTTTTTTGTAACAAGAAATGGTCAATTATTGATTGATTGATATTGAATGGTATTATACGCTGCTTTCAATATTTTTTCTTTCTTAACTCCTTGTGGATCTAAGACTTACAGTCTGTTATGTAATTTTGTTGCACCTCAAAAGGTTGATGATAAGAATTTCGACTCAGTATCTAAAATAGCCTGCAAACCGAAACCTTCATGGCAGAACGATTTATGTTTCATTGTAAGATGCTAAGTGAAAATGAAACTGTAACCCAGTAGTTGATAGAATCGATGTGGCTAAGTGAATCATGTGAGTTTGGAACATTTTTAGATGTATTGAGTGATTTTTTTGTCTGTGGGTTACGGAACATTGTTATTCAGAGAAAGTTATTGTTAGAAAAGGAATTAACTTTGAAAAAGGCAATTGATGTGGCTGTAAGTGTGGAATTGGTGGAGATTGAAGCGTCAAAAACTAAGAGACCATGATAAAGTGTTCACACAGTGGTTTAGGGGTGGTAAAACTAATCATGGCAGTCAGAATTGTTTCTACAAGAATGCCAAGTGTCATAGCTGTAAAGGTCAGGTCATATAAGCAAGATGTCCCCGAAAAAGTGCTATAAAAAGACCAACAAAACTTCACAGCCTATGGCCAAACGGGATAAGAGAAATAAAAGAATGTCCAGAATTCACTTACTGAATGAACATCAAACTTTCGGAGTCCGAAAATGAAAATGAGGGAGAATGGCCACTTTTCACACTAAGATCACCGTCTAGCTCAGAAATCTATGTTTCAGTGCTGATTGTGGGTAAAGATTGTGATATGGAATTAGATACAGGGGCCCTTATGACTATTGTTTTGGAAAAATTCCATGAAAGTACATTTAGTTATGTGAAACTTTAGCCATCTTTTGTGTTGCTAAAAACAAGCATAGGAAATAAACTTCTTGACAAGGTATAGTAACTGTCAAATATAGTCATCAAAAGAAAAGTCTACCATTAATTGTTGTGTGTAGAGATGGTCTCTCTATTTGAAAGAACACGGTTGCTGATACTCAAGCTTGATTGGAAGAATATTAAATGGTGTCATGAAGTTGGTTCTGTAGAGCAATGGTTGTCAAAATACTCTTCCTTGTTTGATACAAATATTGGAGTAATGAAAGGTATTGAAGCAAAACTGACGTTAAATGATGACTCCAGTGCAAACCAAGACCTGTACCGTTTGCTCTAGAGAACAAAATTAAAACAGAATTAGAAAGACTAGTTGATAGTGGAAAAAGTCCAAACTTTGAATGGGCAACACCAGAATTGTCCCATACAAACTTATCTTCGTTGTCTCTAGCTGAGTGGTTGAAGGGCTCTTTGCGTAAACTAAGTAGTAAACTGAAAGTTGTCAAAGTTGATAGAGACAGTAATATCAGTGTATCAACCAGCCCTGCGAAAGGTTGCAAGTTCTCTAAAAAACTGAACTAGAAGTTTTGACTGGTATATCAAGGTTGATGAAAAGTATTCTTGTAAGTTGTGTCATGACAAGTGTTAAATTTCCTGAAACTGAGGTCTACATACCATGAGAAGTTGAAACATTGTGGCAAAAGGAGAAAATGATGGTTGCAAGCATTTTCCTGTCTCACAATATGTACTAACCCTTTGACGACTATTGCCACTAGTAAAGCCAAACTTCAGTTTGGACACAATTCTTATTACTTAAATTTCTTTCAGTTTTGGGTTTTTCTTACCAGGAGAAAGTTGAAAACATTGTGGCAATAAGAGAAAATGCTGGTAGTAAGCTTTTCTCCTTTTGACAAAATATTTTCATTACTTTTTAACATTATTTACATCATTTAAGGCATTATCTATATTTGTCTGCTGTAAATGCTTTCAATTTGATAGCCAGAAATTAGTTTACCTGGTAAAGAGAATGATTTTCAGCAAAAAAATCTGTCAAGGATGTTGGAAATAATAGTGCTTGGGAGATTTAAGAAAAAAATTAACAAAAATGTGCTAAGAGAATCCATTATTCAACCAAATAATGTATTCTCTTTCCATAATGTTTTTTATCCAAAAAGTGTATGAATAGAGATGGAAAAACAATAAACATGTTTTAACTCTTTACCACACAGTCCAGGGTTTTAAAGACCCTGAAGAGGAAGGTTTTTGAAAACATTGTGGGAAAAGAAGATAATGCTGGTAACCAGTATTTTGTTCTTTTCCCACATTGTTTTCAAAGATCTTAAAAACAGATACTGTCATATGTGCCCCATTTTATTTGTCGTCTGCAAATGCTTTCAATTTGGACTGGTCTAAAATTTTGTTGTGTTGCAAAGATTTAAGTAGTTTCTTATAGGCATAAGGATATTGATTAAAAAGATAGAAAGTATTATAAATTCATGTATTGACATGGTTTTCTATTTAATTAAACTGTTAAATTGTTAAAATATTATCATTTCCTTGTATAACTCAGTTCACATCCTGTTTTTAATGTCTGTCTAAACTTCTCAAAGTCTGATCACTTCTCCCCATTTTGAAAAACCTCCTAATTCTCAGGCTAGGGAAAAGTAACTTCTCAAATTCTGAGAGTTGGCAGAGGTCTGAGTATTAAAACCTGACAATACAGTTAGAATTAAAGGAGATTTCAAAGTCACGTTTAATACTGTATTTGATACAGCAGATTATCCATTAACAGCAGCAGAAGATGTGTTCATAAAATCAGACTGGCGACAAAAGTTTAAAGAAATTGACATGTGTCATGTGTACTAACATGTATGATTAAATGAGCAGTCGCATGAATATGTGATAAATTCACAATATATGGGGCATTACTGATACTGTATAAGGGGAAATTATTGTGATGTGGAAATTTTTGTGATTTTGCGAATTTGAAAAATTTGCAAAATTTTCTATTTGCGTATTTTACCAAAATATACCAACAAATAATAGTGTTTTGAATTCGCAAACATTTCTGTAATCAGGATTTCGCATTTTTTTTTGACATGTGTATATATCCATTTATACAGTATCTAAAGCTTCCACATAGAGTTTCAAGTTCATCAGCAATATTCCAACAAACTATGGACAGGGTGCTGAAAGTATTGGATTCTGTGGGTTGCATATTAGATGATATCACTATTACAAGTCAAAATGATGATGAACATAAGAAATATTTGGAGACAGTGTTTAAAAGACTAGCCCAAATGAATATTAAGCTGTGTTAGGAAAGTCAAGTATTTTTTCCTTCAAGATGAAGTTGAATATTTTGTTTTTAGGGTAAATAAGGATGGTATTTAGCCTTCCAAGAGGAAGATGGAAGCCATAATGCAATTTCCTGGACCTAAAACAAAAAAGAGTTGTAATCTTGACTTGGTATCGTCAAATATTATAGGAAATTCACTCCAAATTTTTCTACAGTAGTTGAACCCTTGACATATTTGTTGAAAAGCAAAATTCCACAAGTTTTGACTAAGAAATGAAAACAAGCCTGTGAAAAGGTTAAAAAAGAAAAACATTTAGTTCATTAGATGTACTAGTGTATAATCAATCCAAACAAGCCATGGGGACGGTATAAAATGCAGACAATATAGAACATAGAGTTAAGCAGACAATATACACAAAGAAGGGTATTGGAACAAGTGATGAAACGCAGACAATATAGATAAAGAAGGGCTAAACGCAGACAGTATAGTTCAAGGCACTCAGAAATACCCGACTTTCCTCCTGGTTATTGGGTAAACATGTTTTCAGTTAACACAAGATTTCTTTAAACTTCACTTATTTTAAACTCTTCCCCCCTCCCACAATTAATTCATTGCTTTAAGACAAAATAATGAAAACAGGTACATGTACTTGTTGGACCCTCCCATAAACATCTTTCTTTCTTTCTTGCTTGCATGCTAGCTTGCTTTCTTTCTTGCTTGCTTTATTAGGTTTGTTATTTATTTTTCTTTCTTTTCTGTCTTCTTTCTTTTTTCTCCATCCCTCCTTCCTAGACTCTCTCATTCATTCTTTCCCACTATTTCCGCAAAGAAATTGTTTCCAGCTTGTTTTTATATTGAAGTAATATTTAATCTGTGAAATATACAGTATAATTAATCCATTTTTATCATTTTTATTATTTGTATAGTCCCAATGAAAGGTGTCAAGTTGGTAGATTTATTTCAATTAAAGTAATCGAGACATAAGTAACACCTTATGTTTAGTCTTACTTCAATTTAAAATGTATGGACCATGTTGAAATGAAACATAAGTATACACCGATTTGTAAATAAATACAATTAAACTAATCGGTATAATGTGCTGATTTGAGATACAATCAATGTTCATCAAAGTCTATATATCTATTTACTCATTTAACAGGTATTTCAGAAAACTTCTTGAACTTTTTTGTCTTCGTTTTGTATATAGCCCTGCTTTATCTATATTGTCTGCGTTTTATCACCTGTTCCAATACCCTTCTTTGTGTGTTTTGTCTGCTTAACTCTATGTTCTATATTGTCTGCGTTTTATACCGTCTCCAAGCCATGTATGTAGACCTGTAATCAATAAAGTTAAAAATCAACATTTGTACTGGTTATTGTTGTTCAGCGTACTCTAAAAACATTACACAAATCTGAGAAAAAGATATTATCAACCATCAGATGAATGAATTTTTTAATGAAGTGATCCACTATTAAAACCCTTTACCAAACAATCCCTGGTTTTCACGACCCTTGGATGGAAGGCTTTTGAAAACACTCTGGGAAAAGGAGAAAATGCTGGTAACCAGCATTTTCTCCTTTTCCCACAATGTTTTCTGCCCTATCAAAGACAGAAATCATCATTTGAGCTACATTTAAATTGCTGACTGCAAATGTTTTCAATTTGGTTCGGTACAAAATGTAGTTGTTTGGTAAAGGGTCAAAAACCTATTTGCTAGGATATTTCTAGCATCACCTTCTATTAGTACTTTCAGTACTTTGATTGGTTAAATGTTATATCTGAAGGAGGACCGGGATCAAATTTTCTTCTATTTCGTTGCACACCTTGTCATACTATATAAGATATAGAGGGAGTCGCCAATGTGCTATATATAGTAACGGTATCCGATAATGAAAATTTTATTTTCCCTTAGTAGACCAACAGAGTTTCAGAGACCTATGGTTTTACATGTGTGTGTGTGGGGGGGGGGGTGTGGCATAAAAAGTTAACTAAATTGCTTCCTTTTTACAGCATTAACTGGCAATGAATTAATTGTGGATCGGATTATGTAGTTTGTGTTTGTAGAAAACATTCTGGAAAAAAGGAAATACTGATTTCTTGGTTTTCCACAATGTTTTCATGAGTCCTTTTCCCAAATACTCTTAAAACATTGGATTTATTGTGTGGTAAATGGTTAAGATAAGAAGAAGAAAAAAAAAAAAAAAAAAAAAGTTCTCTCAATGTAACATTGTATAGGCTATGTTTGGACAAACCCAAACCGATTGCTGAAAACATGATCTGGAGAAAGTTTTGATTGGATTTTATTTTAACACTTTATCAAACACTCTGTGTTATACCGACCCTGAAAGGAAAGATGTTTGAAAGCATTTTGGGTTAAGGACAAAATTCTGGTAAGCAATGCTTTCAATCATATCAGTGAATTTCGGCTCATTTGTATCAGTTTCTGAATTGTTGTCTGCAGATGCCTTTGAAAGTCCTAAAATTTGTCAAATTGGGAAGGGTTGAATAATGATATGGCATCCATTTGATTAACTTTTTTCGACAAAACAACAGAAAAGCAACTTCTACATTGATGTTGGACATTGACTAATGTGAACAATTTTACGAAAATTCACTTCCTTCTAATTGTGGATTTGGGTTTTTACTTTTGGCTGTTATTGAGGCTTGAAGCCCGAGACATTTGTTATTTTGCAATTCAACGCTCGAAAAGTTATGGAAATACGTGTACAACTTCATGTAATTCCAAATTACATTTATCATGTCCAATTTCGAATTTTCAATTAAAAAAAAAAAAAAAAAACCAGTGCAGCTGTATAACCTGGCTTTTGACCTCATTCTTTGTGTAATTCTTGAATTAATAAATCATAAGATTTGTCAAAAAAATGGACATGTTTATTCTAACGATGGGGCCCTTTTTGTGGGCCTATCTATTGGCCTAATTATGACATCAATGTACATGGTTTGCTACCGTAAATCGGTACTCCCGCAGTGCTTATCAACGTGTAAGCAAATAGATTGATAAGGGATAACCATTTTCTGGTACTAGTTTAACCCTTTACGACACAATCCCCAGTTTTAACGACCCCGGTAAAAGAAGCCTATTGAAAACATCATGGGAAAAGGAGAAAATGCTGGAAACCAGCATTTTCTCCTTTTTCCACCATGTTTTCTATCCTATCAAAAAACAAATTCAATCAATTGTGCTACATTTACATTGTCGTCTGCAAATGCTTTCAATTTGGACAAGACTACATTTTTGTCGTGTGGTAAAGAGTTAAGATTTCTTCATGCGTTACCCTTTACTTTATTACTGTAGAGTCTGTATATTCTTTCGGATGCATCGTTTGTAGCAGCAACTGTTCCTAAAGGCCCAATAGCGGCAAAAATACAGGTTTTAAAATGCATTTAACTTCAAATCATACCATTTCAAAATTTGGAAAGTGGCAAACTATTATTGTGTGGTCGTTCCAACTGTTAGTCGAATTTTAAAATCAGGTAAAAAGTAAACAAAAGATAGAGTGACCTGGAGACCTTTAACCTAGTACATGAAATTCATATCTTTGACTGATTAACACTTTGACCGACCACGTAATAACAGATTGTCATCTTTACAAAAATGTTCATGCTTTCAAGTGGTATGATTAAATTCAAATGGATTTTAGTACCCACTTTGTTTGCTTATGACAGCTAGTGTTGCTTTAACGATGAATTGGATTTTATCTAATCATGAAAAATATATAAGCCATGCTCTGTGAAAAGGGGCTTAATGCATCTGCAAAAAGTATCGACCCAGGTCAGCCGGCACCGTCCGCGAAACTGGGCCGAAACTACTTGCTATAGGTAAACTTTCTGAATGTCAAAGGAACATTCTACCTGATGATTTAATCGGTTGTTAGACAAAACTGATTTTATGGACATATAACTATAACGTGATTACTTACTTGGTATCATACATCATAGACGTGCATTAAATCCCCTTTCGTCAGAGCATGGCTTACATCTAATTGAAAATTGCCCTTGTCGAAAAAAATCTAAAGTAATTCTAAAGGATATGGGTTAAACAGGCAACACCTTGCGTGGTTACCTTTCGTTTACCTTTCGTTTAATGTATTTCTCTTCATATTGCACTGCCAAGGAGTTTTAGATATCATATTTTAAAGTAATGATAGCTGCCAAAAGTAAGCAGAGCGGGTGTTAAAATGCATTTCGTTTTAAATCATATCATTTAAACGTATGGAAACAAGCAATTTTGTTGAAATGATATCCCCCGCTTAAAAAAAACTTTTTTTGATACAAACATATTAAAGATATTGTGTTTTGCATGTACATGTGGCCTTTTTGTTATTGGTCCATGATGAAATTATACATTAAGCCCCCTTTTTCATGGCACAGCATTTCATTAAATAAATAAATAAAAAAAAAAAAAAAAAAAAAAACATATAAGAGGTATATGTTTTGCATCTACACGTGGTCTTATTGTTATTGGTCCATAATGAGATTATACATTAAGTCCCCTTTTTCCATAACATGACATTTCATCAAATGAAAACAAATAATGGAAATATACATGGAGCCCCCTTTTTCCATGATAAGTCAACACACTATCCAAAGGAAGACACGCATTAAGTTTTATAAATTTTCGTGAAGGCTTTTAGAAGATATCTGTCCGGGCCCCCTTTTTTCATGAGATGGCATTTCATGAAATAAAAACAAATAACTATTGTCTGTGGCTCATGATAAACAATAGGAATATGAAGTTTCATAAAATTTTGTCCAGTAGTTAAAATTTTTGTCGCTATTGGAAAAATACACCAATTCCCCTTTTTCCATGACACGACATTTAATCAAAAAAGTAAAAATAATGATATTGGCAGACTATCATAAAGAACACACATATGAAGTTTCATCAATTTTCGTGACGGATTTTGAGTTAAAGAGATATTGATCCATAATGGAAATATACATGAAGCCCCCATTTTCTATGACACCGCATTATATCAAAAAAGAAGAAGAAGAAGAAGAAAAAAAAAAAAAAAAAAAAAAGAAAAAAATCGGCTGAAATCATAAGGAACACATGTATGAATTTCTATCAGTTTTCATCAAGGATTTTAGAAGATATCTGTCCGGAAAGACGGACGAACAGACGGTCATTGGTCCATGATAAAATTATACATTAAACCCCCTTTCTCCATACCATAAGATTTAATTGAATAAAAACAAATGATGATTGTCTGTGACTTGTGATAAACAATGTAAATATGAAGTTTCATAACATTTCGTCCTGTTGTTAGAGATAATGGTCTATAATGCAAATATACATCAAACCCCCTTTTTCCATGACACGGCATTAAAAAAAAAATGTATATAACTGTGGTGTCGCATGGTCAATCTGGGTGAAACTTGTTGTACTGCATTTCCTAATGGTGGTTGATAGATGTGACAAGTTCTATGTAAAAACTCTGTATAGTTGACGAACAGACGGTCATTGGTCCATGATGAAATTATACATTAAACCCCCTTTTTCCATGACATGATATTTCATTGAATAAAAACAAATGATGATTGTCTGTGACTTCTGATAAACATTATATAAATATGAAGTTTCATAGCATTTAGTCCTGTTGTTAAAGAGATATTGGTCTATAGTGTAAATATACATCAAGCCCCGTTTTTCCATGACACGGCATTAAAGAAAAAAGGGTATATAACTGTGGTGTTGCATGGTCAGTCTGGGTGAAACTGCATTTCCTAATGATGATTGATAGATGTGACAAGTTCCATGTAAAAACTCTGTACAGTTTTCAAGATAAGGCTCAAAACATCAAAAATTCACCCGACAGTAGTATAGGACGAGATAATACGTATCTGACGGGCCCGGTCAGATACGTATTATCCCGTCCCTGTAGAGCCCTACGCTACCTACCCTACAGAGAATTTGTCCCAGTTTGCCTACCCTGAAAGAATTTACATTATGTCACTTCTACAAAAAATGCCCAAAAAATACCCAAGGTCTCTACCCTGATACCCGGAGTGTCCATCGTCAGAATTCAAGATGGCGGACTTTTTTCTGCATCTATGCTGCAACAGTTCACAAAGGGTCGAGTAAACGATAAAGTCCGAGAATCTGCATGAAAATGTTACTATACATAGAACATTTATTTCGCAATAAAAGGCTAAGTATTGTCCACCGAGGGAACCCAGCCTAACCATTGAGTTGGACTTAGTTTTTTTTTGCATCTAGGGATGATTTCTCTCTCTAAAAGCCTGAGCACTGAGTTGGACTTAGTCTTTTTCTGAGTTTTTTTTTACTCTCCGGAGTGTGGCTCTTTGGATTGTAACTCTTTGGAGCGTAACTCTTCTAAAAGAAAGAAGTTTGACAATTTTGAAGAAATGACAATTTGAAAAAAGATAGAACTTTCGTGGTAGATGGTTAGCTCTGAAAAGAGCTGTGACAATTTGAAGAAATGACAACTTGAAGATAGAACTTTCGTCTGACAACTTGAAGATAGAACTTTCGTCTGACAATTTGAAGAAATGACAATTTGAAGAAAAGATAGAACTTTCGTCTGACAATTTGAAGAAAGATAGAACTTTCGTGGTAGATGGTTAGCCCTGAAAAGGGCTGTTGGGTGGCCCTAAAAGGACCTGGTTTGGAGGTTGTGTTTTTAAGCACAACCTCCAACCTTTCTGCAGGCTGGGCAGCTACTCGCTGCCCGCCTCTTCAATCTCTTCAGCTGCTGTGCATCTAGATTGAACTTCAGCGAAAACGCTGGCTCGTTGTCATCATCCCAGCTTTCAGTCTGCGGTATGGTGAACTCCTTCTTTTTTTCTTTTGCTGACAGCTGGGCAAGCTCCCAAAAATCCATATCTCTAAGCGCAACCTCCATATTGTAACGTCTCGAAGAGATGATGAATGTATGAAAATAACGCTGAGTTTTATAGCTTTTCAGATGGATTGAACTAGTTGACCCATGACGTCATTTTCTCCTATGTTTTTCCCGCGTCGGCGTTTCATGCTGTTTTGGCTCCAAATTAATGTTATCCAATCAGAATTATCGTTGTTTTTCTAATGGTAAATGTTTTATTGTTGACCAATCTATAGTTTTGTTACATTTTCTTGTTCAGGTTAGAAAAACTAGAGTTTGACTATTCTATGACTTTTTTTGATTGTAAATCTTTTGAGTTTTTTTGACAATTTTGAAGAAAGATAGAACTTTCGTGGTAGATGGGTAGCCCTGAAAAGGGCTGTTTTGTTTTGGAAGCTGTGTTTTTTCGTCTCACGTTGTTTTTCCACTTTAATGACAGCACCCGAAATTCGCTTGGCAAATGGGGCATGCTTCAACTCTTTTTCTGATTACCATTGCTCCATTATCGAAAGTAATCTTCCTCCCAAATTCGATATCAACCAAAATGACATCCGGTGTTGTCTTTAAAAATAGTTGAACTAATCTTTCGCCGAGATCTTTGTATGGCTGTGTTATACGTTGTAGTTGGTTTTGTTCCTCCTCTCCTACGAAATGAGTGTTTAGTTGTAATAACTGTTGACCTGCATTTAGATATTCTTGGAGAGCCTCACGTAGTTGATAATTTATCTCCTCCATATTGATATTGCTTCCGAATATTGATACTGCTTTTGAAGTGATCGTTAGCTGAGAGTCAAAGAAATGGTGATTGTATGAAAATAACGCTGGGCTTTATACGTTTACAGAGGATTGAAAATTTTTAAAGAGCATGGACCTGGCGGAAAGCACATACATTTTTTCCCATGCTACGTTTCATGCTAATATAGCAAAAAATGTAGACAGAACAAGTCTTGGGGAAAAACAGAATAAAGAGCTTTATTGTTTTTTGAAGTTTTATTTATTGAACAGAACTAAACAATGAAACATTTTTTTGCAATGCATCATAAAAATTTTCTTGACAATGAAAAGAATTTCTTGACAATGAAAAAAATTCACAAGGAAACATTTTTTTACAATACAGCATAAAAAAACATTTTCTTAACAATGAAAAAATTCACACTGAAATATTTTTTTCACAATGAATTATTCACAATGAATTATTTGCAATGAATTTTTTACAATGCAAATTCGCAAATACCACGAGTTTCACATTTGTCTTCATATTCCGTAATGTCTTTGTGCAATTGGTCATACCCCAAAAACATTGTATACTCACTGTCCATATCGTCGAAATCTCGTAGTCCTATGAATGGAGCAACATGTCTATAAGCATCTTTTGTTGAAAGAGCTGAATTCACTACTTCTTCTGTAACAGCTCTATCAAATAGAATATACCCTGACATGGTTTCCATTGTTTCTCCGTAGGAATGAACAGATCCTTTTTTGTAGCGTAAGTAAAAGTCAAATAGAACTGATTTCGTTTTCAGAACGTTAAGAAAACTTTCTTCTGTTGTTCCTATGATAAAAAATGTCCATCGACTTGTGGATCGAAACAGTTTACTAATAACATTGTCTTTCAAACAGCTATCTGCTAAATAAGTCTTGAGAACGAGATCCAAACCCGAATCGTCCACCATCATCGCAATAAAGTTGATTATACCATACACTTTGTAGGACTTTTCTCCTTTTGCAATCCACTTAAACATTTTTTCGATCCAAATTTTCACACAGAAAAATTTAATGTTAACCTGTGTTCGTTCATCAAGCGTATGCTGTCGAACAAATTCTCCATAATTTTTTTCACGTAGTTCTATTGGTAACGGTAACATGATTGTTATTTTTTGACCAACGGCTAATATTTTTCCCGACTTACTTTGACTGATTGCTACACAACAATGTGATATAGAATTATTTTCTCAGACTTTTATAACCATAGGGTACAGTGTCAGTACCATTTACAATAACTCTCTTGGTGTATACAGAGCGAAACGTTTTTGTTTGTGGTTCACTGGTAACCGTTCTATCTCTGTGTCTTTTAATTCTACAATCATACTGAATTTTGATTTCTATTGTGCGATCCAAAGCACATTTTGAATATGTATCGAAATTCACCACCTGTTTTGAATTGTAATCCAGAGTAATCCCCTTTACTTTACATTTGCTTATCTCTTTTCCATCTTTTGTTTTCATTTTGTAAGCATAATTCTTAGGCCCAAGCCCTCTGAATTGAGTAATTTTACAAGCAGGCTCTTCATCAGTCCATTTTCCTAGCCGGCTATTAATAATAGGAGGGTTCCATAATTCAGGGTCGTGAATGTACATACAACTATCTGTATCGAAATACCGAACTCTATCTTTTAACTTTTCAAGAACACTGTACAATTCCAACCTTGCATAAGCTGTTACGTAAGACCCTACTACCACATTGGCTGTAGCGTGGGTGTCAATATGTTCCAACTTTGATTCATAGTTAACCAAGATGAATGGACAGTCCTCGTAAAAGATTTCTACATGCTTTACAATGAAATTGGGATTGGTGACTAATTCAAAATATTTAGACGGATCACTGATGTATTCCGTCTTGGACATTTTTTCAGGCTGAGCTAATTTTCCCCAAAGACAGTTCAACATAATCTTAGCAAATGATCTTCTCCCAGGATTTCTTTGAATACAACTTGGATCAAGACGAACACCTTCCGACTTCTCATATTCACAAACGAACTGATCTTTTTCTGAGTCTGATTGACACCAATCTGGATAACCACTGGCTTCTTGCTTAATTTTCAAGAAATTGTCCACATAATGTTTAAAGAACTGATCTGATACAGAACTGAAATGCCAAATTTCATACACTTGCAATAATCGATAACCACAGTCAAGAGCCTTGAATAATTCAAAAGTAACCCAAGTTCCGACCAAAGCCCTCTCTTCTTTACCATGCCTACAAATGCTTGAACTTTCTTCTGCACATTTCATGCAGAGTGGAAACATCATTTTGTTGTTACAGTGAACTGGGAGAACGGGGTGAAACAAATCAGTTGGAGGTAAAACTTTACATTTCATTAGCCCCTCATATTGTCGAATATTATTCATGTCAATATTCTCAGTAGACAAAATTTCTGGCTGACCTACAGGATAGGATTTGTGTTTACAAACATAAGGGTACAGAGAACAGATATCGATGTACTTGATTTCCTTTTTGGTTTTTTTTGTCATCAACATCATAACCAATTTTTATTGCATTACATCTTCCCCCAGACAAATCGGATCGATAGGGTCCCAATGTGTATATAACTTTTCAATGAGTTTTTTGTACTCTTTATCCTTCATCTTAGCATCAAAATCGTGTTCCCAAATGTACACTACATTATAACCCATTTCTTTGATATCTGCTATACGTTCAAAAGTACGTTCGTACAATTCAGACATGGGTTTCCCATTAATAGGATTGATCTGTTTTCGATCTGTATAGCATACAGGACAACCATGGTAAAGATCGCCAAGAAATTCATAAACAGTGTTTGATTGACGGTGAAAACCATCTACACTATATCTCCCGATTTGAACTTCCCCACCATTTTTTGCATGCTGAATATTAATACCTTTTTCCTGAGCTACGCTTTGAACCCAGCGTATCGCTTTCATAGAAAAGCGACGTCTGGATGAGTCTTTGCTTGAAATGATTGCTATTTGATTTTCTGGCAAATATTTGCTTCGCCAGACCTTGTTACAGGCATCTGCAATGGTAATCGCCTCTAAAAATGGACAAATACCACCCTGATCGATAAACAGCTTTCTGAATTTAGCACACCCTCGTCTAAGGATATCAACATCTGACCTACAGTACAATTCCATCTCCTTCTGAAAATTGAATTCCTCACCCTTTTGAACTTTGTAATTATACCAAACTATGAATTTTGACCTAGCCTCTTCAGGCATTAAGTCGGGTTTGTAATAAGACATATCCAAGTAAGGTCCAATGTAACTCCAAAATTCATCTGTATTTGCCCAGTGAGGAAAGTAACCTTTTTTCATTTCTTGAAGACCAAATGTGGCTGGAAATTTTGCCAAACCAAAGCTCATGAAATTGAAAGAATCGATCAGACGCACACCATTCAGCTCTAACTTCATAATATTGTTTCCATTCATGATCAATTTTGGAAGTTTTAACCCAACTTTGACAATATAGCCAAGAATGAACTGACCGTCATAACCTTTGAAATTATGGGCAATAGCCGTGACTCCTTTATGATGTTTTGAAAAGAGCCACTTGCAAAATTGACTCAAAGTTTCTTCACCTTGGAAAATAACTTCCCTACCCTCTTTAAATTCACTGCATGTAGAACTATGAAAATCAAGTGATTTATCGATACATTCATCACATGCTCTGTGTGCAATACAATAATTCAGGATGTGTACCCCTGTGTCTTGTTTGCATTCAAAATCAAAGAAAATAAACTGTGGTTTTTTGACTACAGAAGAACTCGTCTCGTCATCGCTGTCATGGTTCAACTTACTTTGGTAAGGCTGAATATAGCATCGATGAGAAAAGTTAACAATTCTCTTACAGATATGACACCTTTTCTTTCCTTTGCAAACATGATTTTTCTTTCTGACAAGACATTGCACACCACATTTCGAACAGAGTTTCACTAATTCACAAATGGATTTCTTTTCTTTACCTTGAACAATTCTGTGATTTTCAAAGCATTCAGCACTAAAAAATCGTCTACTGCAATCACTGCAAACATATTCTTTAAATTCTGATGGACATTTTCCTTTGCGGTAACAACCTTTGCAGATATTTGAACAAGCATGACTTTCCCGGTGAAAGTAACCCACATCACAGAACTCACAATAATATCCACAACTAAAAAAACCTTTGATAGATTTGATGTAGTCATAATTGTTTTGATGAAAGTACAAATGTATGATCTTACTATTGGTTTTCACTTCTGGATGTTTAAATATTTTTTCCACTTTTGAATGCTGTTGATGAACTTTAATGACATAGCCTTTTTCATACAAGAATGTTTGCATTTTTTTGTATTCATCAATTCCTACAGGCTGTGTTAATGAAACTCCAGCTTCATTCAACAATTTCTCAGCTTCAGTCTTTTGAAGAGGGAGGTTTGAACGACAAATACGATTCCATTTTCTATTCCATGCTCAGGTGTTTTCACGTTCACTGTAGCAAATTCCCACAACAACGGCTCTTGCAAAACATAGTTGGTCATGATTGCCAATTTGAATAATGGATTTTTTCTTCTGGGCAAAAACCTTTGAATCTAATTCTGATGATCCATATTTTCCGCTACCACTTGGAGGTATTGTATGTGTAATGTCAAATGTCATGAATCCGTCGCTTAAGACGAATTCGTTCAATTTCATTCAGCATAGTTTCACCTTGCAACTGTTCTGTAGTTAAAAAAGGAATATGGATTCCCATTTCCAACGAAGGACGATTAATGGTAATTCTAATCATATCCGTCGGGTTAGCATTTAACTTTCGAATGATTTCATGGGTAACATCGTCAAATAATCCAAGTAGTCTCTGAGGTGATAACTCTTCAAATTTCTTAAAACTCACCGTCAGCACATGTGATTCTGTTTTAAATTTTCTTGACTTCTTATTACCCCTTTCTGTTAAATCATACAGACATTTCATGTCTAAGCTAGAGTTGATACTTTCATCGTCACTATCACTTTCTTCTTTCAACGGTCTAGTTTTTTTCTTTTTTGTTGGTGGAAATACCTCATCGTCACTTTCGCTGTCTGAATAGGTTATTATTCTTTTTCTTTTACCCATCGTTTTAGCTCTGAGTGAAAAGACAATAATGCGGGAAGTAAGAAAAACTAACAATTTATATAACCTCTTCATTGCAACAGTGTATAAATAGAGACGACAGTTGTGAAAATCTAATCATTCTCCTGCTCAATCTCAGACAGTACAGTTGATAAAAGAATATGAGCGAGTTCAAGCTGCAAAATACATCACCACTTAGAAAGAGGGTGCATCTGTATGTTAATCCATACAGCCACGATTATGAGGTCAGCAATATTCCATCAAAGTATCATGTTAAACATATCGGAAACTACGTGGGATCATTTTTATCCCACCAACATTTAGAAGAAAAAGATGTTTACCGTACTACCAGATATAGAGTTTTGGATCAAGCGACGGTCGACAAACGATATGGGGTGAATGGCGAGAGGACAAATATTTGTTTTACATGCAACGAAGCAGGACATTGGGCCAAAGAATGTCCAGAAAAAGAAAATCAGACAGCAACAATTGTTTTTGTCTACGTGAATCCACACAGTCATGACATCGAAATTTCACCATCGTTTTACAATGGTGTCAGTCTCCAACATATGAAATTCGTCGGGACACTAAATTCATTCTGCAGTGAAAATACATGGAAAAAAAGTTCACCACAAGCTACATCATCCATTGAAACTCAGACCGTAGATATACAGTCCGACACAACGGCTATCACCGATTCAGAAATCTGTAAAATAACAGAACAGGTAGAGAAAAAAATATCTACAAATGATAATCTAAGAAAACAACAAACTTTGGATCTAAAAAACAACGAATTTTCTGCAGAACCGGGTTGTTCGTACGGAGAGGAAAAACAGCAAAACAACGAAAAGAAGAAAAAACGAGTAACAAAGAACTGTTTCTTTTGCAAATCAACAAAACACAAGGGTAAAATCTGTCCAGATATGGTATTAAAAACCAATGAAAGGGGAAGAAAACGTAAAACCAAATGTGAATCTGACATCCCGAAGAAAAAAAGAAAACATAATTAGTGAAAAAAGATTTCAACACAATATTGAATTTAAACAAAAAAGACTGACTTGATTTTTTTCATTCATTTTTGTCTTTACAGTTCATTCATTTTTTTTGTCTTTACAGTTCATGACTTGATTTTTTCATTGTACATAAGTTCTTTTGAAAATAAAAAACATAAAAATAATTACTTCTTACTTTTGACTTTTTTCTAGTTTTAACTGTAAGTCTTTTTACTTTTGACAATTTTGAAGAAAGAAAGATCTTTTCTTGGAGATGGTTAGCCCTGAAAAGGGCTTTTTCAAAAGGATTTCACGACAACATCGAGCTCTACGACTCCTCCGCCCGATCCACTGGGATGATTTCACACCCACAGTGTTCGCAACAAGTCGATGAACCTTCATCATCATCGTAAAATCCTTCATCTGTATCTGGACAGTTATGTTTCTGTCCAAGATACTCAAGTATGGCAAAACATTTCCCACACTCTATCAGACATCTGCTTGCGCAGTGGGGGCACACAAGAATTCGAACCATCCTGGAACAAATATGATTTTATGTAAAATATCGCTGGGTTTTATAGCTTTACAGAAGGATTGAACTAGTTGACCCATGACGTCATTTTCTCCTATGTTTTTCCCGCGTCAGCGATTCATTAACATTGTGCAATCAAATCGATGGTTATATCGGTGTTTTTCACCACTCCTAATTCAGTGTCACACAGTACAATCCTGGTGTTTCCCGCCAGGTCCGCGCTCTTAAATTTCAATCCTCTGTAAACGTATAAAACCCAGCGTTATTTTATACAATCATCATTTCTTTGACTCTCAGCTAACGAACACTTCGAAAGCAGTATCAATATTCGAAAGCAGTATCAATATTCGGAAGCAGTTTCAATATGAAGCACAACTTAGATGAAATCAACTTGGACGATTTCCCACCAGTGGAAAACAATGGAGACGTTCTTTCATCAGTTATAAATTCGACAATCATCAATCCACCGACGGTGTTGGACAACATTTATGAAGAGATGAAACAGTTAAATTCAAAACAAGATGCCATGATGACTCGGATCTTAGAACAACTGGAGACTTTTAACCAACATTTGGAGGAAATTAAAACTTTAAACACAAACACCGAGCAGCTCAGTAAAAATATTGAGACACTACGGCAACAGAGTCAGTGCATTTCAACAGTTCCTGTGAAGATCCCTGTTGAGTTTGACTTTGATAAAACCAATCTTCACAAGTTAGTGGACTCTATCGTAACTGTTGTGAAGAAAAATCAGCCAAAGAAAAAACAACCAGAGGAAAAACAACCAAGAAAAACAACAAAACGGAAATCTGAGGAAGACGATAGCCATCTCCGCAAGAAACAGCGAGTTGATCAAAAGCCAGCTACACCAATAATGACAGGTCAGGGTAAATACGGGAAAAACATTGATAATCACGTTGATTTCAAGATCCCGAAAAAGCCAAAGGAAAGCTGTCGGTAGAGAAAAACACAGCCTCCAAAACAGCCCTTTTCAGGGCTAACCCAACAGTTCTTTTCAGAGCTAACCCAACAGTCCTTTTCAGGACTAACCATTTACCACGAAAGTTCTATCTTCAAATTGTCATTTCTTCAAATTGTCAAACTTCTTTCTTTTAGAAGAGTTACACTCAAAAGAGTTACACTCCAAAGAGCCACAGTCCAGAGAGTAAAAAACTCAGAAAAAGTCTAAGTCCAACTCAATGGTTAGACTTTTTTAGAGAACTAAACACTCATCTCGTAGGAGAGGATAGCAAAAAAATGTAGACAGAACAAGTCTTGGGGAAAAACAGAATGAAGAGCTCTATTGTTTTTTTGAACTTTTATTTATTGAACAGAACCGAACAATGAACATATTATCTCCTTTTATATCTACCGCTGATTAGGTCTAGATCTACATGCAGTGAGGAAATATTCTCGTAAAACGATCTTTACGAGTGTCTGAACCAATAATTATTCCAAGTTATTTTTCTGGACATAAATTAACGAAAGTGTCAATGAACTGCCTTTCTTTTGTTAAGGAAATCAAGGATATTCAACCTATTTTACATGTACAAATCTACGAAAGAAAAAATGCTTTCTACTTTCGACAACGCTCAAAATTCGAACTCACACCCTTTGATTTCAAGATCTAGAATCTAGCTCGTCATTTGAATTAATACATCTATTTATATTCCACAAATAATTCACATCGCTCGTATTGAGGCTTTACCTTTTTTATATTAGTTAAGCGTATAGAGCTATTTATAAAAAGCTTTACTAGACGCTGACGTAGTGTACCTCTGTTCAATGGTCTATTTATAGCAACAGACGCTAGCTATTGTGATCTAAGCCCCTGTCACACTAAACGGCGTTTCCACTGAGTTGGCACGGTGTTGTTTAAGTTCCCAGAGTACCAACAAAGGTTTTCGTTTTGATTTCTGAACAATAGATTGAAATGCTCGAATCAAAGTTTTTTCCCAAGACTTGTTCTGTCTACATTTTTTGCTATATTAGCATGAAACGTAGCATGGGAAAAAATGTATGTGCTTTCTGCCAGGTCCGTGCTCTTTAAAAATTTTCAATCCTCTGTAAACGTATAAAGCCCAGCGTTATTTTCATACAATCACCATTTCTTTGACTCTCAGCTAACGATCACTTCAAAAGCAGTATCAATATTTGGAAGCAATATCAATATGGAGGAGATAAATTATCAACTACGTGAGGCTCTCCAAGAATATCTAAATGCAGGTCAACAGTTATTACAACTAAACACTCATTTCGTAGGAGAGGAGGAACAAAACCAACTACAACGTATAACACAGCCATACAAAGATCTCGGCGAAAGATTAGTTCAACTATTTTTAAAGACAACACCGGATGTCATTTTGGTTGATATCGAATTTGGGAGGAAGATTACTTTCGATAATGGAGCAATGGTAATCAGAAAAAGAGTTGAGGCATGCCCCATTTGCCAAGCGAATTTCGGATGCTGCCATTAAAGTGGAAAAAAACAACGTGAGACGAAAAAACACAGCCTCCAAAACAAAACAGCCCTTTTCAGGGCTACCCATCTACCACGAAAGTTCTATCTTTTTTCTCCAAATTGTCATTTTTCAAAATTGTCAAACTTCTTTCTTGTAGAAGAGTTACACTCCAAAGAGTTACACTCCTAAGAGTTACACTCCAAATAGTAAAAAACTCAGAAAAAAGTCTAAGTCCAACTCAGTGCTCAGGCTTTTAGAGAGAGAGAAATCATCCATAGATTCAGAAAAACTAAGTCCAACTCAGTACTCAGTCTTTTAGAGAGAAAAAATCATTCATAGGGTGAAAAGACTAAGTTCAACTCAGTGATCAGACTTTTAGAGAGAAAAATCATTCATAGATGCAGAAAAAACTAAGTTCAACTCAGTGTTCAGGCTTTTAGAGAAATCATCTTTCATAGATGCAGAAAAAAGACTAAGTCCAACTCAATGGTCAGGCTTTTAGAGAGAAGAAATCATCCATAGGGTGAAAAAAAACTAAGTCCAACTCAATGGTTAGGCTTTTTTCTTAGAGAGAGAGAAATCATCCATAGGTGAAGAAAAAACTAAGTCCAACTCAGTGATCAGGCTTTTACAGAGAAAAATCATCCATAGATGCAGAAAAAACTAAGTCCAACTCAGTGATATAGGGATAAAATCAAGAAAGCCTAAAAAGTGACCCATTACACATATAAAACACTAAACTCTGATTATTTTTTTCTCATTCACCATTAACTATCGTAAAAGCTGAGTCAGTATCCCATAATGTTTGGATTGACATTTTTTCTCTCATTGCTCTTCTGGTTAGAAGAAAGAGAACGTTTCAGATATATCAGGTATGAAATTGAGCATCTGATGCAAATGCTAGATAAAATGGAATCAATCGAAAGAAAGAGAGGAGGATAAAAAGTGTATTCTGCACAAAAACAGCAACCCTTTTCAGGGCTAACCATCTTCAATGAAACATCTTTCTTTTCATTTTGTCAGAAGACTCATAATCAAAAAAGTCATAGAATAGTCAAACTCTAGTTTTTCTAACCCGAACAAGAAAATGTAACAAAACTATAGATTGGTCAACAATAAAACATTTACCATTAGAAAAACAACGATAATTCTGATTGGATAACATTAATTTGGAGCCAAAACAGCATGAAACGCCGACGCGGGAAAAACATAGGAGAAAATGACGTCATGGGTCAACTAGTTCAATCCGTCTGAAAAGCTATAAAACTCAGCGTTATTTTCATACATTCATCATCTCTTCGAGACGTTACAATATGGAGGTTGCGCTTAGAGATATGGATTTTTGGGAGCTTGCCCAGCTGTCAGCAAAAGAAAAAAAGAAGGAGTTCACCATACCGCAGACTGAAAGCTGGGATGATGACAACGAGCCAGCGTTTTCGCTGAAGTTCAATCTAGATGCACAGCAGCTGAAGAGATTGAAGAGGCGGGCAGCGAGTAGCTGCCCAGCCTGCAGAAAGGTTGGAGGTTGTGCTTAAAAACACAACCTCCAAACCAGGTCCTTTTAGGGCCACCCAACAGCCCTTTTCAGGGCTAACCATCTACCACGAAAGTTCTATCTTTCTTCAAATTGTCAGACGAAAGTTCTATCTTTTCTTCAAATTGTCATTTCTTCAAATTGTCAGACGAAAGTTCTATCTTCAAGTTGTCAGACGAAAGTTCTATCTTCAAGTTGTCATTTCTTCAAATTGTCACAGCTCTTTTCAGAGCTAACCCAACAGTCCTTTTCAGGACTAACCATCTACCACGAAAGTTCTATCTTTTTTCAAATTGTCATTTCTTCGAAATTGTCAAACTTCTTTCTTTTAGAAGAGTTACACTCCAAAGAGTTACAATCCAAAGAGCCACACTCCGGAGAGTAAAAAAAAAAGTCAGAAAAAGACTAAGTCCAACTCAGTGCTCAGGCTTTTAGAGAGAGAAATCATCCCTAGATGCAGAAAGAAACTAAGTCCAACTCAATGGTTAGGCTGGGTTCCCTCGGTGGACAATACTTAGCCTTTTATTGCGAAATAAATGTTCTATTTATAGTAACATTTTCATGCGGATTCTCGGACATCATCGTTTACTCGACCCTTTGTGAACTGTTGCAGCATAGATGCAGAAAAAAGTCCGCCATCTTGAATTCTGACGATGGACACTCCGGGTATCAGGGTAGAGACCTTGGGTATTTTTTGGGCATTTTTTGTAGAAGTGACATAATGTAAATTCTTTCAGGGTAGGCAAACTGGGACAAATTCTCTGTAGGGTAGGTAGCGTAGGGCTCTACAGGGACGGGATAATACGTATCTGACCGGGCCCGCCAGATACGTATTATCTCGTCCTATACTACTCCCGACTGCGTAACTTAAAATCACTCCCAGTTGGCCATTTTGCATAGAATCAAAATAAGAAAAGAAGTATATCGGTGGAATACATTATTGTACACACGTACAAAATTTCACGAAAATCCGTCCAATGGTATTGGAGATATTGTCCAGGACGGACACACGGAAGGATGGACGAACGGACGGACGGACAACGCTAAAACTATATCCCTCCGCCTTCGGTGGGGGATAATAATTGTGAAGACGAGAATCTGTTATTGTACGGTCGGTCACAGTGTAAGTCATAGGCAGAGAAAATAATTTCACAACTAAGATAAAACCTGCCAAGTCGCTCTATCTTTTGTTTACTTTTTTGCCTGAGTTTAAAATTAATTTTTCTACCAGCGACTAACACTTGGACCGACCACACAATAACAGATTGTCATCTCCACAATATTTTCCATACTTTTCAAAGGTATGCTTTAAATTTAAACGCATTTTAACACCTGCTTTGTTTTTCTGGCAGCTATTGTGACTTTAATAAAGATGTTCCTCATTTCCTGCAAACTTTCCTGCAAAAAGCTAAGAAATCTTGGCAAGTGCAGGCAACTAAATGACGGAAAGCGTACTCAGCAATACATGATCAATTTTGTTTTTGCTCCCATTTCGCTACATAATTTGCGCTATGCCCTGTGAAAATGGTATTTAATGCACCTGCAAAAAGTATCGACCAAGGTCAGCCTGCGCAGCCCGGGCAGGCTGAGTTTTGTCAATTTTTTTTGCTTTTGGTGAATTTTCTGCATGCCAGGAGGACCATTCTTTCTTATCATTCAGCCGGTTGTTAGACATAACAGATTTTAAGGATCCATTTTTTATATGATGACTTGCTTGATATTATGCATCACGCAGATGAATTGAACTACTTTTTGCCAGAACTTGGAATATTTATAATGATTTATGCCTGTTGAAAGCAAAAAAGCAGAACAAACGGTATAACTAGTTAGTTTTAAAATTGCATTAGAGGAGAATGAAAGAAGAGATAGAGAAAGTGAGACAGAGAGATCGACAAACCGACGTAGAGAAACACAGAGAGGCATTGAGAAAGAGAGAGAGAGACAGACAGACAGATAGACAGATTAGGAGAGAGAGAGCGAGAGAGAGATCGTGTTTTATCGACCCCAAAGAAGGAGACTTTAAAAACATTGCAGAAAGGAGAAAATGCAGGTAAACAACATGTTCTTCTTTTCCCACAATGTTGTTTCACTTTCAAAGAAAGAAATCATCTTTGGGTTCAAACTATGAGAGAAGAATCAATTAAACGAAAATACTACCTTGAGTATGATCTTATGTTGTAAAGCATATTTAATTCTTGTTCGGACACTTTCACAAAACTACACAACACGTGTCCACTCTTTTTGTTGTTGTTTCAAAACACGCTATATAGGTCTAAAAGCTTTAACTAGGTATTATTATATAGAGAAATTGTAGAAAGTAGTCGTGCCGTGTTAATTAATGCCTGAGTTTCACGCAACCAAAATGTAAAATCCTAAATTGTCATTCCATTAATTAAATTTACATGAATTTTCCACGCGATAACATTACACTATTGGCACTGTGTACCGCTGAATTTTCTATACCTTAATGTGGACGTGAAAGATGACACCGGTTAAAGATGCCCGTCTACAGCCGGTGAGCAAAAACGCTGTTAAATTTCAAACAATTTAGAATGGTACAGAAATTAGTCCTTTGTGTAAACATAGATAAATTACTGACATATATGGTGTACTTGAAAACAAGAAACAAAGAGATTTGTATTAGAAACCGAACATTGGTCAGAAGAAAACTGGCTGACGATCGGAGCTGTAAACAATGGCGGTGCGTCACGGAAATTTATCGTTGGTTTCCGCCTAAAGTCGGATACGGTGTAATTTGCATATATAGGCCGCGACCTCCGTCTGAAAATCGAGGCTGCAACAGAGAAGCCTCCATTTTCCTTCGTTTACCTCATTAGACACAGGGCGAAGGTCAAATATAGTCACGTGACAGAATGCAAGATCATCATTCGAATCTACCCGAGTGTATAACGGACATATCGAAATCTTCGATTCAAACACCGGAAACGACGAGTCTGTTTACATGGAAGGCCGCAACTCAGCGAAATGCATTTTCTATCTAAGCAACCTTGCAACCGTGAGGCGCAATATTTGGCATGAAGATATGAGAATGACTATAGTTTGATAAAATAAAGACAAAATGAGTTAAAACTGGCTGAAAATGAGTATCAGGGCCTCTTTAACTCTTCGGCTGATAAGCGAGACTCAAGGACCTTTTAAGGACAGTGTCGATTAAGACCAGACTGCACAGAAAGTGCAGTCTGATTGTTCTGTCGCAGTTGCTTCCCATCTGCTATTAATCGCATTAGTACTTATTTGGCTCGTGGAGTGATTTCCCTTGTCACATGTTTTCTAGTCAGACGCCATGTTGAAATGGATAGATGGTTTTCCCGTCAACATGGACTAGATCATTTTTTTCTTCGAGGCGGATAAAAGAAAAAAATAGAGAAAGCGAGAGAGAGGTCGACAAGTCCACGTAGAGAAACACGCAGAGGCGGAGAGAGAGAGAGAGAGAGAGAGCCTTATTGCCACATATATTAGGATGCATTGTATAAACGCTCCATTTATTTTCTTTTTGCTTGTGTATATATATACGTATGTTTGCATATTTGGATATATATAATTATGTGCGTTTATTAATTGTAATGAGGAATGGCCACGACCCTCATATACCAACGGACGTGGCTAAAACATGTTAAAAAAAAGGTTTTCTTTGTGGCCAGAGCCATCACCAGTCTTTTTACCACTTGCATTTGCGCTTGTATTTTCACTCGCACTAGCACTTGCACATTATGTAAATGTGTATGGAGGTATTAAACTGGATTTAAAGAGAAGTTGCCATTGTTCCTCTGTAAGGGCATCACAGTAAAAACCAGAGCTGTCACTGAATGTGACTTTATACCCCCGCCAGCGCTTTGACAGTATTTTGTACACAGACGGACACACGGACGGACACACGGACAGACAGACCGATTCTTGTATACTCCCGAAAACATTCGTTTTGAGGGGGTATAAAGACTGATGGAAATATGGTCTCTCCAAGAGACCCTGATTCTGGATTTATGGTTGTGGAGACCAAGGAGACTCAAAATGGTCAGCGACGGATTCGCGAGCTTACGGCTAAAGGCCAAGAACAGTTCGAAGAAAGACTTAACACAGATTCTCTTTCTTTGATAAAAATCAGCAAGGAGATTGATGATGCATACTCGAAGATCAAAAATAATCGCCAGAAATGCGAACTTGAGTTATGTAAAACAACCATCAACAAACTATACGAACAATACACGGACCTCTCTATTCGTTTTATGAAGTTTCTTAGTCAATCTCGCACTCGACAGGCTGAAAATGAAAAGGCAGCGCATGAAATGATCGCGAATTCTGTCAAGGTCAAGGTGTATTCTATCATTCAAGAAATTGCTCAGCTACACGAATACATCTGGGGGCGTTAACCCCATCGTTCAGAAACTTCCAGGCTTTTCACAAGGGAAGTCGACCCAAAAGATCACTGACTGCAAAAGAAGCAACAATGTACTATATCTCCTTCCTCCTTTTTTTGTCCAATTTGTAACTGAAAATAGCTCAATGCTGAATGACCTTAGTTTGCAGTTTAACACTACCAGTGAGTCCCAAACGGTTGAGAACTTTAAAGGGAAAGGCGTTTTCGATAAGGAAACTGAGGTAGACCCTCACAGTACAAGCAAACAACTTGCCAGTTGTCTAATACACAAGTCATCTTCTCACACCATACATAATTGTAGGGAATTTAAGAAAAGGCCCATGTCAGAGAGAAAGCAGTTACTTAGAGAAAACAAGTTATGTTTCAAATGTTGCAATTCAGTTGACCATACTTTGAGAAACTGCAAAAAAATGCTAATGCTCTTTGTGTCACAAAGACAACCATTATACTGCAATGCATACATTCAATTCTTCAAATGTAGGTCATGGTGGAGAGTTACGAGTATGTAGCCATGGTGGGGAGTTAAGTAGTCATGGTGGGGAGCAAGTAAATTCTAAGTGTACCCAAGTTTGCAACAATCCAAAGTTTAAGGGTAGATCTTGTTCTTAAATCATTCTGGTTTGTGTATACCTAGAAGGAGAACAATAAAAATCAGTTAATGTCTACGCAGTCATAGACGACCGGAGTTATAGAACTTTGGCAAAATCAAAGTTGTTTGAGAAACTGAATATTAAGTCTGATCATATTGAGCATTCACTTTCCTCATGTGGTGGTACCGTTACAGTTTACGGGAAACAAAGTTATAATCTAGTGGTATAAGCCCTATATAGAAGTTGTTCCTTAAAAATACCGTCCTTTATTGAATGTGAGGATATACCTGTTAACAGGGATGAGATTCCTACCCCTGACATGATTTAATTTCATGAGCATTTACGCTCATCAGAACTCTGGAAAATACCTCCTTTGGACTCTGGTGCGGAAATTCTTATACTTATTGGACGTGATCTGCCTGAGGCACATCACGTTGAAAAAACAAGTTATTGGGCAAAAAAGTGCTCCTTTTGTTCAGAAGTTGGGTAGTTGTAGGTGACATATGTTTAGGAAATTTTATAGCACAAAAAGAGTCAATGTGATGAAAACACATTTGCACTCTACGGGAAGAGAATCAGTCTTTGAACCTTGTGATTTGTCTATTAAGGTTAAACCTATTGATTGTCTGGCTTATGACATTTTTCAAAATACGATAGATGAAAACAAGAAGGGTTTTTCTTGGGAGGATAGGCAATTTTTAAGATTGATGGATATTCCGTTCAAAATGGGTTCTGAGTGGAGGTTGACTGCCCCACTACCCTTCAGAGAAAATAGGCAGCAGCTGCCAGATAATCTAGAACAAGCCAGAAAACGTGCCCTTTCTCTGGAAAGGGATTTGAAAAAAGATTTTCAGAAATGGAAGCATTTCAAAGAATTTATGGAAAATATTTTTCAAAATAATCATGCAGAGAAAGCCCCTCCATTGATGATAGGTGATGAACGTTGGTATCTACCAATTTTTGGGATGTATCACCCCAAAAAGCTCCAGCAGATAAGGGCTGTATTTAATTCCTCGGCCAAATACAAAGGTGCATCTTTGAATGATGTTTTATTACAAAGTCCCAATTTGACAAACAATTTATTAGGTGTCTTAATTAGGTTCAGAGAAAATCCTATTGCAGTGGCAGCAGACATACAGCAAATGTTTTATTGCTTTAAGGTCAATAGAGATCATTTGAATTACTTGAGATTTCCTTGGTACAAAGACAATGACTTAAGCAAAGAGATTATAGAATACAGGATGACAGTACATGTGTCTGGAAACAGCCTATTACCAGCCATAGCAACTTATGGTTTGAAAAAAGGTTGTTGAAAGGTCGGATAAAGATGTCAAAGAATTTGTAAACAGGAACTTTTATGTAGACGATGGTATGACTTCTGTTAAGACCCCAAATGAAGCAATCAGCTTAATTAAAAGAACTCAATGTACGTTGCAAGCAAACGGCAAAATCAAACTGCATAAGATACCGTCAAATAGTAAAGAAGTCATGATGAATTTTCCTCAAAGCGACCTATCAAATGACTTAAAATGCAATGACTTTTGTTCAGACAACTTGTTGCCAGTCCAGCGTGCTCTCGGACTAAAGTGGGCTTTAAACGATGACACTTTTAGGTTTCAAGTAACCACTAATCTCAAACCGTATACACGAAGAGGTATTTTATCGACAATTAATAGTTTGTATTACCCGTTAGGTTTGTTTTTTTTTAGTATTGGGACAACTTACTTTGACTGGGATGCCCACTAACTGAAAACATGAAGAGTGCATGGAAAGAGTGGAGAAATTCTCTTTGTGATCTAAATTTTGTCAATATAGAAAGACTATGCATTCCTAAGCACTTGGTTCAGAGTAATTCTGTAGCAGGTCTTGAAATGCATATTTTCTGTGATGCATCAGAGATTGCAATTGCATCTGTGGCATACTTAAAAACCATAGATAAGAATAGACATTGTTATGTAGCATTTCTCATGGGAAAGTCTAAATCAGCACCTAATCATGGAAAACAGTACCCAGACTTGAACTGTGTGCAGCAGTCCTTGGTACGGAATTAAGCCAAGCACTTCAGGATCAACTGAGCTTTCAAGTCGACTCTGTCATGTTTTATACTTTCAGTAAGGTTATTTTAGGGTATATTAACAACCAGAAGAAAAGGTTTTATAAGTAGATACAAACGGACAGTTCTGGGACAAGGGGAGAGAAATAATATCACACCCCCCCTATTTTCCCAGGGGAGAGAAATAATCTCACACCCCCTCTATTTTCCCGGGGGCGCGGAAAAAAAAAAAATCTCTCAAAATCGAGTTTTCCCTTGCCGGGGGCGGCTTCGCCATCCCACCCCCATCCCCCACCCCCGCGAGTCGCGCCCCTCATCTACTCCGCTTCCCCCGGGGAAAGACCCCCACCCCCCATCACGTCCCCATCCCCATCGCATACCCATCCCCCTCTACGTCGCATACCCATCCCCCGAGTTTTCCCTGGCCGGGGGCGGCTTCGCCATCCCACCCCACCCCGCGAAAGGCAAACAGTGAATGCCCCATCGCGCCCCTCACCTACTCACCCCCGCGTCAAACCGTGCGAGTCGCGCCTCTCATCTACTCCAGTCCATCCCGCATCCCCCATCCCCCAATTTTGCCCTGCCCAGTCCCATCTCCATCTTACTTCTCACACACCCGATTTTGCCCTCACACGCGACTCATCTACTTTTCTAGCCCGAGCGAAATTTCGATCGTGTCCCCAAGCTAACGTATCGATTTTGTTCTCGAGGATATAGCGTTTATCGTCGTTTCCGCTCAAGGCGATTTTATTAACCTCTTCGGTATACAACTCGTGATTACGACTCCTAATAACTACCATTCTCCTTAATTGCGTCTTATTTTCGAACAAACACTCTTTATAATGTTCGTGTTTAATAAATGCTTTTAGTACGTGCCTTGTAATTCCCTTACATTTTTTATTCTCCTCCTCATCATCGCACATTTTATAAGAATATAGTTTAGACCTAAGGCCCACAAACTCCTCGATAATCTTACTGCTCGTCTCATCTTTAAACATACCCACGACTTTCTTATTTAACCCCGAGGGAATACCGGAAGGATGATCGGACGGATATTCGCTCGTATCAAACCAATCCTTAACGTCGTCGCTAATATCTTTATAAAAATCTTTGGTTTCTATTTCGTACATTAAGCTATCCGTATCGGTGAAAAGAAGTTTAGCTTTTTCGCCGTATTTATCTTCAATATAATTATAATGAAACTTATACATCAATATCTTACTTAAATCTAAAATACACATCCCAACGTAAATGGGTTTATTAAAATATAAACGCGGTTTTTTCATTTGAATTATACATAAATTTTCGTCGAGGACTTTTATATCGTAATAGTTCGGTTTAGCGGCTAATTTTTCCGCCTTTTCCCTGGTAATAACTAATCTTATATCTACTCTATTCCTAATATTTTCCATAGTCTTACCAAATACGGAATTGTTCATAAATTTAAAGAAATCCTTTTCAAATGCAGATTTAGCTTTCGCTCTTAGGTTAGTATTTTTATCGATATAAGGTTTTAACCATTCGCTCTCATCGAAAGTTAACCCCCTATGAATCTTTTTAAGCTTTAGACCTAAACTCAAATACAACTTTAAATTTTCGTAATGTAGTATATATTTATTTTTATCGTATAAATTAGGTATAAGTTTTTCGACTTTACCGGCCTTTAATCTTTCCGGAGCTAACGGAAAATCGTTATGCCGGTCCTGTAATTCTTTAGGATATTCCAAATTGACCTCCAATATACAAGGTTGACTTTGCCAATTTTCTAAATCGTCCATCCATTTAAAATTACCGACGGGAAGTTTTTGAATCATCCCCCAACCGTAGAGATTATTCGCATCCAAATAAGTAATAAATCTCGAGGGTTCTCTCGGGTCGTATTTTTCGTCCATATAACTATTATTCGCTTTTGCGTATCGTTTAAAAATGGTCGAGACACCTCCTCTTATTCCCTTTTCGATAAATAAAATCGTGTCGGGGTCAGATAATAATTCTAATTTTACCTTAGTAGTTTTTAACATCGCCTCCCAAGCTAATCCGGGCGCCGTATAAAACCAAGATGGGTCTAGTCCGTAATTATTAAAGCAAACGTTCCTGATATTTTCGAAGATATCTGCCAACAGTAAAACGTCAGTCTTATTATATAAGTCGTGATAATCTTTAAAAGTTTTCATCTCGAATGTTTTCCATACATTTAACGCGTGTCGATAATCCTCCTTATCAATTCCGCTATATTTAAGCTTCGAGTAAAATTCTCTTTGCTCAGGTAATCTCGTTTCCTCTAATTTACTGAGGCTATCGAACCATTCGTACGGGAAAATACCCTTTTGAGAGACCAATTCGAGCTTTTCCCCCTCGAAATATTTCGCGAGATTAATCTTGTCCTCCTTAGCTAGAGTCCTAGCTAATTCGTCTAAACTTTTACCTAGAAATTTTAAACTATCGAGGAATCTAATCTCGTGCGTTTTAGTTTTCTTCGTCCCGTATTCTATCGGCACCTTTTTAGACACGCTTATGTACGTTTCCTTGTTCGAAGGTATACAACTCGTCTCACCCTGTGTACTCATTAAATCTTTTATAAATAAATAAGCGTCGTACCTACTATAATTATGAAAGAATACGGGAGTAAAAGTAGGTCTTCTATATTTTAAATTACACTCGTTGTGCGCGGCTCCCCTAAACTTTCCGCTATAATGACAATGGTCTCTCACCTTTCTCGCCTGAGAAAAAAAAAAGGCTCCCCGCATATCCAACAATCTCTCGCTCCGTAATACTTTCTTTTATCCTTGGCTCTAAAAATTATTTCCCTTGTGGGTATACTATCTATTTCTCTTATAACATTTTCTAAATCTTCTACGAATTTCTTAGACACGTTTTTGCCGGAATATTGGAAAATTCTCGAAGCGAAAACATCTTCGTAAAGCGATTTAACGAAAAAACAATACCCCGAGACGTTATGCGCGTGAATTACTTTCGTACTGTTCCCCGTCTTTTCGTATTTCTTTTCTAACGTAGACTCCATATCCGCGTAAATCGTAAAAGGGTGTCTCTGTTGTTTTTAGAAATTCTTAAAAGATATCTCGGTACCCTTTTCGGGTAAGTCTATTCTACAGGCATCTTTTTCGCCGCAATACTCTAAATGTTTATTTAAAGTTTTTTCTTTTTGGAAATGATTTAAACATCTTTTGCAAATATAAGTTTTACCGTCATGATCGGATATTTGTTTAGATAACAATCTACTCATGTCTTTAATTAAACAATAATGCTTTTTACCATCCTTCTCAAGAAGTAAAAGATTAACGTGATGTTCTCTTTTATAAACTTCTTTACTTATACTAAGTGGGTAGACATCAATGGAATCGTTATACGCGTGTATCGATACGGATATCGAAGGATTTTGTTTCTCAAATTTATTTCTATCTTGAATGGAAACGGGGTAATTAATCCCTTCCATCTTTAATGAGTTTAACGAGGGTATTAGTCTATCAATTCTTTCGGGATGAACATCCGTCGGTTTCAAAGCTATAAGAATACAATACGCGAAACACGCGTCATCGTATCTATTTATCGGATTAATAACGCTTTTTGTATTCGCTATCTTAGGAGGAGTTGGGATCCAAGAATTACCCTTTATCGGGTTAAACGATACCGTGTGTAATCTTAAATCGATTACGTAAATGACTCTCCAATAATCCGCTTGCATTTCCTTATTCGCTATATAAATTAATACCTGTTCCACCATTTCCGCGTATATTTCGTCGACATCATCCCCGTTTAAATTAACGATCGGAAATCCGGAATGGAAATTCACAGGTTTTAATTCTTTAGTTCTGGAGTGTTTCATCATACAGATCATAACAAGTTTAACTTTCGTTTGACGATTCCTTCTCATAACGTCGGTTAATTTATCTTTCGCTAAATCGAGGAATTCTTCTGGCGTATAAGATCCTCCTTTACCTCTTACGAGATATTCTTTGGTAAATCCGCTAAGTGCCGATGGTCCTTCTCTATTTCATCTTCATCCTTATATAATATATTTATTTTTCTTTTTAAAGCTTCTATCTCGGGCGTTATTTTTCTCGGGATTTCGCTATCTAAATATTCCATCAACTTCTCGATCGCGACTTTAGGTGGTGGCGGCGGCGGTGGTGGCGGTGGTGGTGGTGGCGGCTCGTAAGGTGTTGATTGCAATACTGGGGCTCTGTAATCGTTGATATTATAATCTAATAACGACCCTCTCCGATTACTTAGAAGATCGATTAATTCGCCTCTTCTGAATCTAGAGTATCCCCGAATTCCTAAAGACCTAGATTCCCATTTTAAGTCTCTTACCGTACGCCCTCTGAATTGATCGGCTAGACTAATAGGCGGAGGATTACGTAGACGCTCGACTAATTTGCCTCTTCTAAGCGTAGAGAATCCTCGGATTACTTTAGACCTAGCTAAATTTTTTAAACCTCTTACGGTATACGCATTATAATTCGTACTCATTTTTATTATTAAACTTAATTGCTTAAATTAAATTTATTACGGCTTCGTTATCGTCGTAATAAATTTAACTAGCTAAATTTTTTAGACCTCTTACGGTATACGTACTCATTTTTAATATAGAACTTAATTGCTTAACTTAAATTAATTTTAAATTTATTACGACTTCGTTATCGACGTAATAAATTTAGCGATCTTGTAGTAACGTATTTCGCGTTCTTCAAGAATTTTTATTATATATAAGATATTCGCTTAATTTAAATTCATTTTTTCGAATGTTAATCTTCCATTTATTTCTCCAAATTTCCCCATCATAGTTACTAACCGTTTGCGCGCCGCAATATAAAAATATACTCGCCCTAAAAAGCGATCGAAAGGTTTTTATTTCGCTAGTTTCAACATCCTCTAAAGTAACTTCATCCGGAATACCTTGAACGTTAACCGTCCATTTTTTTTTCCAAATTTCCCCGTCATAGTGACTAACCGCTGCGGGGCAGCAACCTAAAAATTTACCCGCCGCATAAAGCGATGGAAAGGTTTTTATTTCGCCAGTTTCATAATCTTCTAAAGTAACTTTCCTAGGAATAAGATCTTTTAATTTGTCATATTCTCCAGGGCATTTACTTCTTTCTTTATTAGTTTCAACTTTCCTAGGAATAAAATTTTTTAATTTATCGTATTCTTTATTAGTTTCAACTTTCCTAGGATTATGAACGTTAACCTTCCATTTATTTCCCCAAATTCTCCCATCATAGTTACTAACCGTTTGCAGGCTGCAATCTAAAAATCTACTTGCCCTAAAAAGCGATCGAAAGGTTTTTATTTCGCCGGTTTCAACGTCTTCTAAAGTAACTTTCCTAGGATTAGCCATAATACTTTTTAATCTATCGTACTTAGGGTCTTTACTTCCTTCTTTTATAGTAGGGACTTCGCTTCTTTTATTATTAGGTAGCTTATCGTACAATCCGGCTATTTTCACCAACTCGATTAAGCGATCTTTACCCCAGTATGTGTAGAAGCGTATTTTGTGTTCTTTAAGAATTTTTCTTAAATCCTCGACCTTTATCATTTTTCGTATAAGATCTCTATTTTGCTTAATTTAACTTCATTTTTTTATATCACTACACTCATTTTATTGCCATCAGACTGGAAGTTAATTAATCTATCGCAAATAATAACGGCGTATGCCTCCGTGTTCGCGGGCGGATTTTCGGCAAACTTTGCTTTGATTTGGATATCGGTGACCGAGTATTTTAATCTCTCGCTCTGTTTGGAAACGTCGAATAAAAACAAAGGATAGAGGGTTTTATAATCAGAGGGGGTAATGTTAGGGTTTGACACCAATTCATCCATGTTATAAAACTTAGATCTAAATAAAGCGGCGTCACCGTACGCTCTACTAAATTGGTTCGCAGCGAACGAAAGATTATAGTCAGCCGCGGGATATCTAGTAGAATTTAACGTGATGTACATATTATTAACGTTTCTATGATCGAATATGGCCGGATTTTGTTCTTGATTACCAGTTTTATCGGTTTGAAAACCGATGATAATAAAACGCGGTACTTCGGGAGACGATTTAACAGAAAGTCTCCAAGTAAACGTCGATGACTCAGGAACCGCGATAGAGTCGCATTGCCTCATTCTATATCCGACCGGTACTTTTTCTTTTCTCTCGATAATTTTATAAAGTTCCATCTTCTCTCCATCTGCGGGCAACACGTGCGGTATAAACCAAGATATTTTATCCAATGTAATTTTACCAGCATCACCACCAGCAGCTCTAAAAATCGCATCATTATCATCATTTCTCGTTAATGTGAGAGTTTGCTTCATACCGTACAATATCTTATCGTAATCGTCGCAAAAACCGAATATATGTTTTAACGGAACTCTGAAACTAAAGGTACCTCTCGGATTAGGATCAGTAATAATATAATTTCTTCTTACAGTAAAACCAGCGTTATAGGTAGTAGGATCACCAGAATTAGTACCTGCAGCGGTGTTGGTGTCCTTATACCAACATTGATTTAACCCTTGCGATTTAGAAAAATCATCCGGATATTTTAACAAACCGAGCATCGTAGTAGCCTGACCAGGATACAATATAGATTCAATCTCCATACCCGAAAGTTGATACTTAATATTTTTAAAATGATACATGAGACCATTGTTTGTTAAAGAAATATTGGCGTTAGCATTGAAAGGACTATTATCATTTTTTAGTAATTTGCCTATAATAAGTAAATAACTCTCGCTAGGATGAGTAAGAATATCTTGGGTCTCGATGTTAATCCTAATTTCTCCTCCCGAGTTGTTGAGGTTCGTACCGGTGATTGGTTGGTACTCAAAGTGTTCATACTCAACGATACTATCATCTTTTAAAATTGGTTCGGTTATTTTTAAAATGTTCATATTTTATAATTATAATTTTTTAAAATAATTATAATTTTTATACTACTTTAATACCCGCTCCACCGTTTAATTTTTTAACTAAATCTCGAATAGCGATAGCGCTTCCATCTATTAATGTACTAATGTTTTGCGTTTCGGCTCGCTCCTCAGGGATATCATATTTTTGTAAAATTTTCTTCGATTTTGGCGTCAAGGCTTTCGTAACTAATTTTTTCCCCGTTTCTATAGCCGCGCTTTTTCCGACCTCTAAAGCTTTCTTCGCTCCTTCTTTAGCTACGCTCTTTCCCACATCGAGGGCAGAACTCGCGATCTGTTTAGCCGCGCTACTCGTAAAAAGTCTCGCTAAAAAGTTAGCGATACTATCGAAGATTCCGGAACCGCCGTACGACTACTTTCTTTTAAATCCGCGTTTTTTAATAATCATATTTTATAATATAGACATTAATTTTTTATAAGCGGCCGAATTTAAAACGCCTTGTCTTTTTAATTCGTCGCAAATACCTACTAGCTCGTTCCTTACTCCCGTGTTACCCGCCTCTTTACTCGCCAACAGCAGGTCTAGTCTTTCTAGTAATGCGTTAGGATCAGACGGGATAAAAACGATGCCCTTTCCTTCATACAATTTTCTATTATTCCAAATAGATTTAACTACATCTTTCCATTTATTACCTTTAGAAGATTTAGGACGTTTATTCGTCGGATTGTTGTCGCAATACATGGATTTGGATTTTACCAACAACTTCGCGTAATTCTCCTTATCCTCTCCCGTATAAATATTTCTATCCGGATTTTTAGATACGATTAACTCCCATAGACCGGGGGTACCTCTATATTCCTTATCTCCCATAATAATATCGTTGTCTCGAATAACGACTGGTTTGTCCCCGATATAAAACTTACCCTCTTTGTCATATATTCCGTACGTTTTATCGGCTTGATCCTAAGAAGCAAACTTTCTTAAATAGTTTTCCGCTATTTCGCCGATAAATATCGGATCTTCCAAAGCTTCGATAGAAGAAAAGGCCAGAAAATTAATAGCTCGCGGCAATTGTTCGATACCCTCTCTAATAGGTCTAAGTCCCTCAGTAATCTCCCTCGCTGCGGCTTTTTGCGTTTCCGTTATAGGTCTAAAAAACTTCGAAAGATCGGCTTGAAGTTCCTGTTCACCTGTTCTCTCCACTAGTAGATTATCCCGAATATTCTTTCTCGTTTCGAGATACTCCTTTACGATTAAATCCCTTCTCGCGGGATCGGCGATTTTTAAAAAAGACATTTTTTATATATTATAATTTTTTTAACGCTGTTTTCATCGCGGTTTTCAACGTAGTTTTCATCGTGGTTTTTAACACAGTTTTCAACATGGTTTTTAATGTAGTTTTTAACGTAGTTTTTAACACAGTTTTTAACGTTGTTTTTAACGCAGTTTTTAACATAGTTTTTAACGCAGTTTTTAACGTCGTTTTTAATGTAGTTTTCAACGCAGTTTTTAACGTAGTTTTCAACACGGTTTTCAACGTAGTTTTCATCACGGTTTTCAACGCAGTTTTCAACGTAGTTTTCAACGCAGTTTTCAACGCCGTTTTCAACGTAGTTTTCAACGCAGTTTTCAACGTAGTTTTCAACGCGGTTTTCAACGTAGTCCTATATGGACAAAAATATATATTCTTTTTAAACGGAATATATATTTCAACTCGTTTCGTAACTAAAGTTGCACGAAAAATTTATTTTTCTAGGCACGATTCTTTTCCACCAACCTCCGAAAGGACTGACGCTCTTCTTGCCTCCCTCTCTCGATTAAACTTTCTTCGTTTTCGGTAGATTTCTTAATTTTCGTTCTTATCTCTTCCTTCATTTTCTTATACTTATCTCGTTCTTCCATGATAAGTTTAAATTCTTCATCCGACACGTAATTGTTGATTAAAGCTTTAGATACATGCAAAGCGATTGTATTGAGCTTAGCATCAGCCGCCATTCGAATCTTTTGATGTTTTTCCACCTTGGTCGTCGATTTTCTTACCGCGTATTTACCTACTATCGAAAGAAGCCCGGTTGCCGCGGCTACTACTTCTAACGCTATGACAGCCAGAATAGCTACGACGGTAGATAGTAAACCGATTCCACCTACTCCTGAAGCCATGGTTACCGTGACCAAAACCGTGTCGACGTTGTCAACGATTCTCGCGACTCTAAAGTATTTTTTAGCTAAGGCGTCTCTTTCCCGAATTTCGTTCTCGAGAAACTCTCGTACTTCGGATATTTCTCATAAACAGTAGGAGTGGCCTCCGTCATCCATAGGTGGAGCGCTCGGCTCCGACAGAGGAGGATATAATTTTTTAGAAGGATGTTCTTGATCCGTTTCTATCATTTTTTTATGGAAATAATATTTTTTTTTTATGCCAGATATTTTAGGTAGCAAAATAACTCGCCCTCGGGTATTTCGATAGGTTTCTGGGAGAAATTATAAATATAGACTAAGATATCGTCGACCTTATTATCGAGATGCATTCCATTAAGAATGGTTAAACTATCTTTCCATTTATTACTAACGGATATCGCTATAACTCCTCGCGTAGTTATATAGCCGAATCCTAGCGAAAGTCTCGCGCCATCACGAGGAGGAATCTTGATAGTTACTTGCGAGTATATTTTCCATTTTAGAGGATCTCGTTTTAAGGGAGGATACCTTACCGAATGAGGTTTCCAAAATATAGTTTTATGTCGAGTAGTAATATTGGGTTTTATACCGAATTTATGAATATCCATTTCTTATTATATTATCATAATATTCGTAGTTTTCGGAAAAAGTGCCTTTATAATATACGACGAGAAATAATAGTTCGCCTCTCGAGATAGTAATAGTTTTATCAGAAATATTTTTTATAATCGTCGTTATATCTTCATCCCCTATCCTAGAAAATCCTCCAAATGTGCGTACATGACTGTTTCTTATACCATTTAAGATTAAAGATCTATCGAGTAGAACTCGTAAATTATCGTAATAATCGTTATCATCGCACGATACTATATTCGATGTAATGAGCCCAAGACCGAGCTGAAGTCTTACAGCATCATTAGGTTTTAGTTTTATTTCTTGTTGAGAATATATTTCCCATACATTACTCCCAACTTGTGTAGGTGGGTAATCTAAATCCGGAAAAGGAAGCCACACTATCATATCGGTAACATTTTTGTGCGTTTTATTTTCTTTATAAAGATTAGCTTTGCTTAACATTTTTATATGGTAAATATTTTTTTAAATTAAAAGATTTTTTATAATATAGCACCTAAAATAGGGATATTAGCGAATGGACTGTTAGGTCCGAGTAAAAGTCCTCTTCCTTCATAAATCTTTCCTCCTCACTTTAAATACAAACCATCGCCGAAAGAGTTTAATCCTTTACCTTTATACGGCTTTAAGTATAATCCGCATCCATCGGTTTCAACTTGACAAACGCATCCTCCTTTTTTAAGATAAAGACCCGACCCCATCGCTTTTTGTACACCCATTTGAGCTAATCCGGAAAGAGCACCAATGCCTAAAGCCGGTAGAACGGTTTTCGAGAGCATCGGTAAAGCTCTAGCGGCTAACCTGACCAACATTCCGAGAAAACCTCCCTCTATTTTCGTGTTATATTTAAGTTGTTTCGCGGACATTTTAATCGTGATACCCTTACCGTCCTCATAGGCTTTAGCTATTTTTCTCGCTTGAGAATCGGTTAATGCTAAAACATCATCACCTTGTAAATCTTCATGACCTAAACGAATACTTACCGGACAACCGGCTTTAACGGCGTGTTGAAGCTTTTGCTTTTGTCCTTCCGATATATTTACTTTAACATTAGTACTATAACTCGTCATTTTATATAATTATTTTTTTTATTTATCTCGCTTCTCTAATATGAAACCTAATCGTTAAATTTTCGCCTCTAAGATTTAGTAAATTACTGTCTTGATCCGTAATACTTACCTCTAGGTTATGTATTTCGTCTAACGTTATCGGTAGGTATACTAAATTAACTGGCGACTCGATTATCTTATATCCGGGCGCAACATCCGGGAAAAAAGAATAAATAACGTTTTTCGTCGTACCATTAAGGTAACTTCCCGAAATAATGTCTACGCTAACGAGCAAACTGTTTATACTAAGAATGTTCACTACCTTCTCCGACTCGTGAAATCCTCGTATATATTTAGCGCTAGTAAATCCTAATACTTTGGCGATGGAGCCCGGTTGATTGAAATCTACTCGATAACCGTTTTCCAGAGTAAGAACGGACTTTAAGTATTGGTGTTCGCGGAAATGTTAATATAGTACCCTTTATTAACTTTGTCGTAATGGCCCCTTTTTCTCATTTCCTGATGAATGGTATCATTAATGTCAGCGAGGTCGTAACTTCCCTCGGGTATTTTTATTTTAATCCACGAATTACCGTCGTCCGGAGAATAAACGAATACGTTGTTTGTTTCATCGATATTTGGAAAAGAGTAGTAAGTTTTGAGGTTTACTAAAGCTATTTCGTACACTATATCATTTTCCAGCTGAATGGGAGGATTAAACCTCGTTCTAAAGCGTGTCTCGTTGTCGCTTACTATAATTTGAAACGACGTTTTATGTTCCGTATTTTTTACGATTCGTTTTAAAAGTTCTTCCATTTTATAAATATTTAAATATTTTTTTATATTTAAATATTTTTTATAAATTAAAATGCTCGAGAGCGATATTAAAAAATTCTTCTGACCCATCTTTCGCGCTATTTTCGAAACTAGAATTATAATCGGTAAAAAATTCTATCATTTCATCTTCATCGATCTCCCCGTAAGTTTTACACGCGGTGGTGATATTAATAATAAAATATACGTTAAAATAAAAATAGTACAACAATTTTACGATTCTAACTTCGTGACCCATTCCTCGCATGATCTCCAATCGTTCTTCTAAGTAATCTATTAATATTTTTACTAAATACTTTTTCGCGTAGCTTTCCGGAATAACGTAATTTTTTATTCCCATTTGTTCTATTATCATTATTAAATTATGTCTCGTAAATCGTTCTGCGTTTTTTTCTAGATCGGATTTTAATCTTAGAAAAATTAATTCGCAATTATTCTTATATTTTTCTAACATTCGCTTTTTTTATAATGAATATAATTTGCTTAACTTAACTTTTTTATACCGATTTAGGCACGTAAAAATGGTCAAAACCGTTTCTATACTTCCCATCATGTTTTTTACTGGTTAAATCGATGATAGCGAAACCGTGCGGTCTTTCCCACGTCTTTTTACAAAATTCTCTAAATTCGTCCTTCGACATATCATCGCCTACGTGATCATTATAGATATGATTAACGTTTTTTAGGTCTTGTCGGAAAAGGCAAATAAAATTAGCGTTTTCTCTAATAGTTTGTCTCGGTAGTCCAAAATAATTTTGCGAGAGGTAAAAACAGTCGACATTACTATGCCTTCCTTGAACGTAATAACACTCGCATTTATTTTGCCTTTCTAAAAGTAAATCGTCAAAAATCATCAAATTTTTATTTTCCGAGTTTAACTCTCTCGGATCGGGCACATCGCTCGCATTTTCGAAGAAGTTGCAATCTATATCCGATTTATTTTTAATAGTTTTAGTCCATTCTTCGACTAAAGCCGTTGGTTCAACGTCTAGTTCTTGTATCTCATTATGCGCGTTAAACAACCTTAAGATACATTCTTTCGGTAGTTTTTCTTCGAAAGCCTTTTTTAGTATTCGGTATTCGGGTTGAAAAAGACTTTTTCCGAAGACGCTCAAATCGTTATAGTCGAGCCAACCCGGTCTAAGTAAAAGGTTTAACAATAAAGTAGTTTTGCCGCATCCCGATTTGCCTATAATTAAACCTCTAATACTTCTCGGTAAAAGGGAGTGATTAAATCTCCTCGATAGTCCTTCATTCCACGATAAGTTTGTAATATCCATTTTATATAAGATTTTTTAATTTTTATATAAAATGTATTGCGTTAAATGTAAAAAACGTACTGATACGATTAATATAACTCACGTCGTTAGTAAAAATAACAGGAATATGAAACGCGGAACATGCGCGGTTTGCGGAACGACTAAAACCCAATTTGTTAAGACAGCGAGGGGCGGATTGATACTAAATAAAGTTATAAACAACATGCCTTTCGAAATGCATCTCCCCGTTCATAATTTTACGGGACCTGGCACTAAATTAAAGGAAAGACTCAATCCGGATTTAACCCCGAAGAAATGGAGTAAACCGATAAACCGCGTCGATAAAGCTGCTTATCATCACGATGTTTGCTATCTTAAGCACGATGACACTGCCACGAGAAACGCGGTGTGCGATAAGAATATGTTAACGGAGTTAGAAGGGATTTACAATCCTACTACTAGGGAAAAAATGGAAAGGGGGTTGGTAAGTAAACTCATCGGAACGAAGATGAAATTCGGAATGGGAGTGGGAAAAAAACCACTTCCGAGATGATGAAATTAGCGGAAGAATTACATAAACCCGTAAGAAGAAAATTTAAGAAAAGGAGAGTTATAGTAAACGGTATAGATATGATATGGGCCGCGGATTTAGTAGACATGCGAGCTTTTTCTAAATATAATCGCGGTATTAATTACCTTCTCGCTGTCATCGACATCTTTTCTAAATACGGATGGCTAGTGCCATTAAAAGACAAATCGGGGAAATCTACCGCTATAGCGTTAGAGAGTATTTTTAAGGAGAGGAAACCCGAAAAAATGTGGGTAGATGAGGGTAGAGAGTTTTATAACAAAGACGTAAAAGCGTTGGTCGAAATATATTCCACCCAAAACGAGGAAAAATCTAGCGTCGTTGAGAGATGGATTAGAACGATGAAAGAAAAGATGTGGAAGTATTTTTCCGCTAACAACACGTACGTTTACATCGACGCGTTACCCGATCTCGTTAAAGAATATAATAATACGAGGCATTCGTCCATTAAGATGACTTCGGTAAACGCGAGTAAAAAAGAAAATGAAACGAGAGTTTGGAGAAATCTTTACCCCCATGATCCCGAGATAAAAGAAACTCCCAAGTTTTCCGTCGGAGATAAAGTAAGGATATCTAAAAAGAAACAGACTTTCGAGAAAGGTTATACGACGAGATGGACGGAAGAGGTTTTTACGATTTCCGAAGTAAAACGTACATCGCCTATAACGTATAGAATTAAGGATCTTAACGGAGAAGAAATACGAGGTACATTTTACGAACCCGAACTTCAGAAAACTAGCCAAGAGACGTTTAGGATAGAAAAGGTTATTAAAAAAGGGAAGGAGAAATCTCTAATAAAGTGGGTGGGTTATCCCGACGAATTTAATTCTTGGGTCGATAATAAGAATATTGTAGAAATCTAATATAAAAATGGCGGATATCGAGATCGCGAGAAACGTAATTTTACCGAATAATCCGTTGAACAATTTCGAATTGGAAGATGCGGCGAGAAGATTAAAGATTCCTTCTTTTAGAGGAGTCTTTTTATTAGATACGTTACCGAAAAAACCGAGTAAAAAAGAATGCGGTATAGTAAACTTCGACAAAAGCGGCGGACCCGGTACACATTGGGTCGCTTGGTATAAAAACGGTGAAACTAAAATTTATTTCGACAGTTACGGAATACAGCCGCCTATTGAGGTTCGAGAGTATCTAAAAAGTCCGATACGGTACAATACCGATCAATTACAACGAGCGGGACAAGTATTTTGCGACCATTTATGTTTGTACGTTCTAAAAGAGTTAGGCGCGGGAAATAAATTCCGAGACGTTTTAAATAAACTTTTTTAGTAATATATAAAAATGCCCGTTGACAAATTCGGAAGAATGAAAGGCGATGAAGCGAGCGGCGGCGGCGACGGCGTGTCACTCGCTTACGTGAATAATAATTTTTTACGTATAGACGGAACGACCGCCGTTACTGGTTCTATAGACATGAATGGTAATACATTAACGAGGGTTAGCAATCCGGTAAATCCTCATGACGCGGCAACTAAGGATTACGTGGATGGAACTTCTGGCGGGGGGTTATTAAAAGAAAACGGCGGATACCAAGCCCTCGGATTTATAAATATGGGTTTCAACGAAATAAGAAACGTTAAGGAGCCTACAGAACCTAATGAAGCTGCTACTAAAAAATACTTAGATAATTTTAATCGAGCCTTCGCTTATATAGATAGTAGGTGGTATGAGGCAGTTGATGCAATCTCTATGGGAGGACGAGTAATTAACAATCTCGGAATCCCTACGAGACACGATCAAGCCGCTAATAAGTTTTACGTAGATACCACCGTTGAGGTGGCTACCGCGGGTGAAAAAGCTTTGACTGAAAAACAAGATGGAAATTTTTTAATAGCTGGTGGATTAGATATGAATAGTAACTCGATTACTGGGTTACCAAATCCTATATCCCACGATGCCGCTGTTAATAAAAATTATGTCGATAATGGTGGAGCCATCGTAAAAAATCCGGATGGAAGTTTCATGGCAGTGGCTGACATAGATCTTCGGCGTTTTTCTCTAAAAAACGCTGGAAATCCTAGAGATGGGGGTGATTTAGTAAATAAATCCTATGTGGATCAAACGAGAAGACTTCTAGCACAGGATATTGCTTTAAGACGACCTATTATAACCGTGTGGGCTGAAGAACAGGGACCAATTTCAGACGGTAATTACGAGTTTTCATTCGGTAATGGTAATTCGGGTAGAAGGCATGGCTTAGGGGGTTACTGCATGAGTACGTGGGGTAAAATTATAAATGGAAGTTTAACGGTTGTTAAAAAGAATCCTAATGTACAGGAAGAGGTAAAAGTTAATATTACGGTAAACGGAGTGGAGCGGGTTGATTACTCTATTATTAAAAAAGCGGACGAAACTTGTAGCTGCACAATTTTTCCAGTGGGGTTGGAGTTAGAGCAATGTGACGTAATAAACTTTATTTCGAGATCAACTAACCCCGATGTAACGCACGCTTATATATCTATTTTGATAGAGTTAGGCATTTAAAATATAACTCGGTTTATAATAAGAGTTATATTTTACGCTCGATCGTTTAGTTATCCTCGTCAGAACTCGGATATTCGTCTAAGATATTAGGTAAAATTTCCTTTTCCTTTGCCGGTAATTGTACATTCTTTTCTATTATTTTTACCGATATAACTTTAATCTGAATCGTTTCGACGTTTTTATTTTTAAATATTCCTTCTACTTTTAAAATACAAAACAACTTACAAGCAATTTTCTTATACGAAAGAGGGTTCACCTCTTCGTTGTTTTCATCGTAAAAGCGAGTCTTATCTCGATTGTTTTCGTAAAGTTTCGGGTATAACATAGCCGTTCCATCCTCATTATATCTTAAAATATTAATATCGTCGAAATTTTTAATCTTATCTTCTTTTAGTTCCTTGTCCTCTCCGTGATCTCGGAAGAAATCCGTTAGCTTTTCCAGATCTTCTTTAAAAGCTCTTTCCTTTTTCGTCGGCTTTTTATCGTTATAACATATTAAAGCTAAGGAGTAATCTTTTAGATCATTTCCAAATCCCGTATTAACGCCGTATGAAAACAGAACGGGGGTACGTATAAACAACGAACCATTTTTATCATTAGAATATTTATACTCTATCGGAATCTTAACGAAAGCGAACTCTTTGCTTTTATATTTATTCGCGTAATTTATAGAAAGGTTTTCTTTACGAAGTTCACCACTTTTGATGTAACTCATTTTTTTAATAAGATTTAATTGCTTAATTTAAATTCATTTTACAAAATCGATACGTTGGCTTGGGGACACGATCGAATTTCGCTCGGGCTAGAAAAGTAGATGAGTCGCGTGTGAGAGCAAAATCGGGTGTGTGAGAAGTAAGATGGAGATGGGACCGGCCAGGGCAAAATCGGGGGATGGGGGATGCGGGATGGACCGGAGTAGATGAGAGGCGCGACTCGCACGGTTTGACGCGGGGGTGAGTAGGTGAGGGGCGCGATGGGGCGTTCACTGTTTGCTTTTCGCGGGGTGGGGTGGGATGGCCAGGGAAAACTCGGGGGATGGGTATGCGACGTAGAGGGGGATGGGTATGCGATGGGGATGGGGACGTGATGGGGGATGGGGGTCTTTCCCCGGGGGAAGCGGAGTAGATGAGGGGCGCGACTCGCGGGGGTGGGGGATGGGGGTGGGATGGCGAAGCCGCCCCCGGCAAGGGAAAACTCGATTTTGAGAGATTTTTTTTTTTCGCGCCCCCGGGAAAATAGAGGGGGTGTGAGATTATTTCTCTCCCCTGGGAAAATAGGGGGGGGGTGTGATATTATTTCTCTCCCCTTGTCCCAGAACTGTCCGTTTGTATCTACTTTTATATCTATGTAACAAAAAGAATTGAGAAAATACATCAAAATTCAGAACCAAGACAGTGGAATTTCATTCCTACAAGCAAAAACCCAGCAGATGCTAGCACCAGATATATCGCAGTTTCACAAGTACACGATAGCTTGTGGCTCAAAGGACCAGAATTTTTGCAGCAGGGAGCTAATACCTAAACAGAAAGCCTGTCATACGATCCAGAAAATCCTGATATGGACCGCGAATTGCGACCTATTGTTTCAGTTAAATCAACATCTTTGAAATCGTCTTTTGGGCTTAAAACGAGAAGACTTGAAAGATTTTCGAGCTGGAAACGGCTTGTGAGTGCCATCTCATTCCTAACAGGTGCTTTTAAATCAAAATCTGCGTTACGAGAAGGCAAAGTTACCAAATGTGGTGACTTACTGGTGTTAAGCTCCGAAATCGAAAGTTTCAAAGAATCTGGGTGTTTCATAATAAAATTAGTTTAGCTCGAAATCTATCAGGAAGAAATTAGTTGTATAAAGGGAGGTAATCCCACACCTAAACGTAGTGTATTAAGTAAATTAGATGCCTTCATCGATCCCGGTAGTTTGTTACGCGTGGGAAGTAGTATTAGTCAGGATAATCTGAGTGAAAAGGAAAAACACCCCATGATAATACCTGGGAAGAGTCACATTGCCCCTTTCATCACCAGTGATATCCACATCAATGATTGTTCCTAGGGAAGACATATTACTGAAGGCGCCGTGAGATCTGCCGGCGTTTGGATAGTTGGTGGTAAATGTGTTGCGTCTTCAATGATTTTTAAGTGCATCACATGTAGAAAAACAACGTGGGATGTGCTGTGAGCAAAAAAAAGGCTGACCTCACCAGAGACAGACTTGTACCTGGCCCACCTTTTTCTTCAGTCACAAGTCCCACTATATACCTCTGAACCAAGCAGGCCCCCTAGATAGAAGGACAGATAAAAATACAGGCTGAAATTAAAACCCTTACTTTGAAATCTAGAAAATCTTGAGAATGAAACAAATAATGCAATTCAGAATCCATGGTAAATACGTGCCTAGAAGTAAAGCAACACTTACTATGGTAAGTCAGCATCTCAAGTCCTCAGTAGCAAACCATGAGCGATACCATTGAGCTACCATGTACACGACCCGTATTTACCGACCATTTTCAATTGCAATCTTAGTCTTATTCTAGATCTAGAAAGTAACGCAAATACTGATTGGCTAAACCATTTGGTTTAGCAAATCAGAAATTGTGTTACTTAAGAATTTAGAAAATTCTTCAGAGTAAGACCAAGAACTTTACTAGTTCATTGATCTTTGAGGGAGGGTAGGTGAATAAGAGTCAAAGTGGGGGTGAATATCGGGTTCGTTGAAAAGTGCATAGGTTTATGTAGATGAATACAATCTCCTTCTCATTTTTATGACGATATTTTGATCCAGAGTGTCCCGTCAATAATCAGTACAGTACTATCGGATGTTACTCCGCATCTGACCTTTATATACGGAGTTGCACTCATTTGACGAAAGGAAAGACCGTCATACAAAGTCTTTTGCCGAAATGTTAGATTTTTGCTATTACTTTTGTTAAAGTTTATGAAATTATTTCAGGCAAAGGTACCATTTATTTAATAGACGCACACAGAACAAATATTTTTCGTTTCAAAAATTTAGACAATACATGGATCCGTGGTGATAAGATAAACCGACTTCCTTTGTTACTGTTTCCAAAGGCTCCCAAACAACCACAGTAAATACATATACGATATAGCAGATAGGCTACTAAAATCGCGCTGTCATGACTGTTTCTCTAAATAAAATTCCGGAAAAAAATTATTATTATAACATGATTATGTTTCTGCCTATAATGAATTCTCGGTTAAAAAAAAATTAAAGATTCTTGAACTAATTTTCACAATGATATGTAGAAAAAAGGGCGCATTTCAGGGGCTACGGACAATGTAATAACGTTAGATCTAGTCGTTTAAGCAAAGTTTTGTACTTCAATAAGACAGAATTAAACACCTCAACAAACCTCCGTTTTGCCACAGATAATAGAATTAAAGATACTTGTTGTTTTCACAAGGCTAGTAAAGTCATCTCATCGTCATATCCAATTAAATAACACTGAATTACAAGCATTTCGAAAAATTTATAGATTGTCTGATTCTACAGAGAGGTGTAACTTTATTAAAAATTTCAATTTCAGGTTAAGGGAAAAAGGGTTATCTGATGATTTTAAAATGCGTTAAGTGTGCTGTCAATTAACAAACTTGTTAATATCATTGACGGTAGTTTGTTTTATCTTGTGATATACGGAAGACAACGGGTGGCCAAGTTGATTAGAGCGGTAAATTGGTTTGCAATCAAACACACTTCTTATCAATTAACAGTTTACCGACACATCTTGTGAAATGGCAGATGTGCTAATCCACTTTAATACTACTAAGTCAAAAGTTTATTTAATTACATAAGTTGCCTTTCGAGCTGAACTTCCACCCGTACATCAGTACAGAACAGAAGTTCGACTTTTTCATAATTGAAAGCTACTTTTAGTGAGGAATATGTAGTGGAGAATACATGTCAGTATACTTATTGTAAATAGCAGATAGTTCTAATGCAAGACTAAACTGCATGTAGTTTGCAATCTGATCTATATCTACACATTCAGCATATTCTTCATGCACGAAAGGTTAAGGTTAACGTCAAACTGAAACATGACAAGTGCCACTTTTTGGATGTGCATAGGTTATTGAACAAGGTTAGATTAGTAAAAGTATTTTCTTTTTATTAGTATTTCATATAGATCTATTTTTACCTTTATTTTCCTCTGTAAATTTAAGAGGGTAAAATTATAGCATTAATTAAAATAGCACTGATCAGAACTCCTTGCATATATCCCATTTTCAGTAATTATCATAATTCAAACTTGTCTATAGCCTCTGCATGATCTCACGTCAGTAGTACACGTTCGCAAAGCACATATTTTAAACTTGTTCTTAAATTCAAACGTTTAAAACACAAAATAAATAAATACTATCGCACCCCTGCAACGTTAACAGTTGTTTATTTGGGAGCCGGAATAGCAGACACCAAGGCTACACATCGGGTAAAATAAATGCGATGACCTGATTGGTCAAATATCGATTTTCACGGATCCATGTATTAGCATATTTTGCATACACAGGATAAACTACATTCGGTATATCCGGTAATAGGTATAGTCAGTACCGACAAAGTGCGGAAAATGGCGAGAGAAGTCGGCAAACTAAACACGTTACGCGGACTTTGCCGACTTAATTCTGCACCAGATACAGAACAGAACAGAACATATCTTTTATTTTCACCTAGGTATAGCAAATATACAACAAGGGCAATATGAAATAATAAACATGGCTGTGCCCTTTATCCCAACTGTGTATATTGTTGCATTAATAAAAAAAAAATCAACTGTAGATCTAGTCGGATTAAATAACAGTGCAGTTGGGACAAAGAGCTATTAATTGTATATACAACTGACTTCCAGATATCATTTGTAACTTTTCAGAGAGAGCGAGACGGGGGAGAGAGGGAGCGGAAGAAAGGGAAAGAGAGACAAAGATAGAGAGAGCCTTTGTGGATGCAGTATCCTTATGAAAACTGCAAACACAATGACACTCCGTGTATATATGGGGGATAGGATGTTATTATTCAATAAACCTTTTTGGTAGCGAAAACGGGATTTATATCTACAGCAACGTGGACCTTGAACGTTTGGAGAAATAAGCTTGGAAATCTATGAAATAATGCAGATATTCGTTTCTGCAATAGCTTTCTTATCAAAGATCAGAATGAAGCATCAAAGACCCGCTCTGAGTATTTTCACATCAATTGCTGCACGTCGGTGCCACACACTAGAGCCATTACGTAGGTTTAATTCAAAGCAGGGAAGAGGGAGCAAAAAAGTAGGGCAACAGTAAAATGAGAATTTGTTGATCAATTGCCGGATAGAGCGTTCATCAAAAAGTATATTCTTTCTGGTAACTACAAATGCTGGGTCAGTCAGTTCAAATAAATCTCATGAACATTGCTTAACCGCTAAGTAAACCATTCACGCACGATTAAGTCCGTTGAACCGGTCACAACATTACGTGGACTGATCTGTGACCGACCAATCGTGCGAAATTAGTCATCCGGTATGTACGGGACGCCTGTGTTAACACGCTCGGTCTATGAATGCATGTGTAACCCGTTATTTATGTCTGGCTGTGAAACAGTTTGACAATGGAAAGTTATTTAACAAAGGCAAGTAGGAAATGTTATTTTCTGTCTATGTGAGATTTTCTTAAAAAAAGGAAAAAAGAAATTCGAACATGATCCCACAGTTTTGTCTAAGAGTTACATTTTAAAAACTGGATATGTCCAGGGGGTAAGTGCAAAACCGTCGCAAGTGCATGTACACTGTACTTACACTTACGACGGTCTTGCACCACCCGAGATATTGACATGATTTAACAATATAATACGTTATAGGAAAAGGACAAAGGGAGACATCAGATGTCGATTATCTCGTGAAGTTCTGCATAATACAGTTAACGTACTGGCATAAATGTTTGAGTTTCACAACTGATTTGAGGTTGAATATATCTTTGACGTTTAATTCATGTCGGTTGAAATTATTTAACAAGAGAATTTCACGTTTATCGTTGAAAAAAGAGCAATCGAAAAGATAGTGTATTTCTGAACCAACACCGTTTGAGTTACATAAAGTGCATGTTCTATCTTCCAAAGGAGTACCGTCATAACGCCCGGTCTCGATCGGCAGTAAGTGATTTGCTGTTCTGAATTTGAAAAGTTGTAGGTACTCGCGTCGGTTTAGTTGTGTCACATAGTTTTCGAATTCGTGAGTCATTTTAAAATTATTATATATTTTACCTTTATTAGATTGTTGTAATTGATCGTGCGAGGTTTGTTTAAACTGATCCATTAAAATTTGCTTAACACCCTTTTGTATGTTTTTTTGTTCGATTAGAAACTGGTTTACCCAAAGATCAAGTCTTCCGACCGAGGTAAGGATTTCTTTAATTTCATCAAGCCCTTTGAAGCTTCTTTGGGGTAATGATAACATATATATTTCTAAGAAGTATTTCTCACTCTTACCAAGTAATATGCGATTCCAGAAAGAGATCATTCGGGATTTTATAACGATAGAGATTGGGTATCGACCTAGTTTACCGTAAAGAAAATGTAGTGGAGTAGATTTCCTACTGTTCGTAATTTTCCTAAGAAAGTTGGTGTGTACTTTTTCAAGAATTTCTAGGTTTTCAAATCCGAACACTTCGGAACCGTATGTTAGAATAGGTAAGACTGTATGATCAAATAATTTTAGTACTAAATCAAGAGGAAGATCAGAATTATTTATTTTTGTGTATAGAAAATGCATTGCTTTATTTGCTTGTTCCACTATATGTTTACGTGCATGCAAGAAGGAACCATTGTTAGAAAACGTAACGCCCAAATAATGATATTTGCTGGTTATTTCAAGTGAACTTTCTCCATGTTTGAAATTATAATGATTTGTTCTTCTTGCTCCGAATACAATTACTTTTGTTTTATCAATATTAACCTTAAGATGCCAATTGTTACAGTAGTTATTGAAAGTATTTAAACTGTTTTGAAAGTCGGTCTCATTATCGGATAAAATAACGGTATCGTCCGAGTATAGCAATATTAATAGTTTTAGCCATACTGTACTATCAACAGGTTCATTTAACTCTACACCGACGGCACCGTTAGATCTCCTGTGTGTTTCTAAATCATTAAGAAAGAGAGAGAATAGGATAGGTGACAGATTTTCCCCTTGTCGCACGCCCATTTCTGACACAAAATTTGGGGAAAAGTGTCCATCTAGCTTTATGCAAGATTTGATATTGTTATACATATTTGTAACGACGTTGAAAAATTTACCATTTATGTTGTTGTGCAACAACTTATACCATAGCCCTTTTCTCCAGACTTTATAAAAAGCCTGTGAAAAGTCGATGAAAGCCACAAATAATTTCTTTTTTCGTTTCCTTATGATTTCAAAAAGAGAATGGAGCGTGAAGATATGATCAGTGCATGAATAATTTTTTCTAAAACCAGCTTGATTTTCATTCAAAATATTGTTTTCATTCAAATACGAGGTTAATGTGTCATTTAGTACAGTTGTAAATAATTTTCCGAGGCAGCTGAGGATTGTTATTGGTCTATAGTTGGAGGGGTCTTTTGTGTCCCCTTTATTTTTGTAAATTCAGGGTTCCCGCTGGGCTTCGCATTTGGCGCCATTTGCGATAGATTTTTAAATGTGGCGCCAAAAAATGCCGATTGGCGAAAATGACTGGCGCCGATATTTTTTCATATCGGGATGCCGAACATTTTAAAACTGGCCCCCTTCACTGCAATGCATGGATGCACGATTGCCAATCCAGTAAAAGTGAAATAAATCAGCTGGAAGAAACAACGGCATCGAAGTAATCAAAATTACTTCACAAATCGATGTCATTTACACCTGTCTATCCGAATATACATACACTTTCGATAACATAAACATCCGGCTAGAAAAAAATTGTAAATTTATTTTGGAAAACTGTCCGAAAGTGAAAGTATCGAAGACCAGCGGCCTATATCAATCGTGAATGTTACTAAATGTCCAAATGAATCATGATTGCAGGTAAAATACAGCGGGTTTCCAAAATGGCGACGGCGTCGCCGTCGGTGTTGACTAAAACCCGGACCGTAATGTTATCGTCGTCCTCGGCATTTTCTATGTCGTTCTTCCTCCGTTAATCGCCTACCTTTTCGGAAAACTTGTTTGGTTTTTTAATATTTTAACATTTTTATACTGTTACAGATAAAAAAAAAAAAAGTCCCTACAGAAGCAATTTCTTTCTAAGGGAGAAATTTCTTCTTTTTTTTTAACATTTTTTTTTCTATCATATTGACTTTGTTGTTTGGTTTGTACAATTTAAACTTCTATATGTTTCAAAAAGTCTTTCTTTAAAACTTTGTTACAAAAGTAGAAATTGCTCTCAATGACCTATTTCTGCTTTTGTCACAGTGGTTTTACAAACATTAAAGATAGATCTACTTAAACTTAATAGATGTTGTTTTTTTCCATTGTTCACAAAAATAATTTTTTACTATATTCATGTAAAAGACATAGATATGAGTTATGAAATCTGATGAAAACAAATGTTTTCTTGTTTGTTTTTTTATTGACACAACCATGCGATGAAAATTTATAGACCAATTCTTGATTATGCCTGACCCCGGTACTTTCATTTTAAAATTGGCACCAACTGGCTCTAATTATTTCAATTTGGCGCAAACTTTTCTCATTTGGCGAAAGTGATGGCGCAAGAAAAAAAGAAGCCAGAGGGAACCCTGAAATTGGTATGATAACCCCTTCCAGCCATGACTTTGGTATGTAACCGGTATCGGGAATACAGTTAAATAACTTACAATACAGTGGCATTAAAATTGTGTTGCTTTAATGTATTCATTTAAAACGTTATCAAACGGGCTCGGTGTTTTAGAATTTTTTAACTTGGATATGCAGCGACTAATTTCGCTTTCAGTAATTTCTGAATTCAATTGAACATTTACATTTTCAACATTTTCAAAAACAGCTTGATGTCTGTTATCATCTATTGTACTTTGGTTAATTTTATGAAAGTGATCGAAAAAATCGTCTAGTGAGGGATACTCAGTAACTTTTTGTTTTGGCTTTAAGTTATTTAAAAATTTCCAATATTTTTTAGGACTTTTCTCACTCATTGTTCTTAATTTTTTAGATTGATTTTATTTGTGTTTTTTAATGTAGAAATTCATTGTTTTTTTGTATTCTTTACTTGCGAAATTTAATTTTACTTTATTGTCAATAGTTTGTTCCTCTGATAATCGTTTTTTACTGCATTATATTTTTCCCTTGCTTTATGACATTTTGGGCCAAACCATTCTTTGTTATGGGGAAACCTTTGATTGAAGGATTTTTTATCTATTGCAGGGAATTCGATGTTGCCGAATTTTGAAAGAGATTTTGGATTTCGTCTGTGATGTATTCGATGGTGTTCGAGGATTGGGGGTACGTATTTAACTGATCTATTAGATTATTTAAATTTTCGTAATTAATATTGTCAACAAAGCTTGATTGCATACTAGGTATCCAGATTGGCCGTGTGTAACTGGCTTTTGGTGCCTCACTATTTGGCTGAATGTAAATTTACCTTCATTTTTGTCTTTAAATGATCTACCATTTACTATAAAAAGGTTATTGTTTTTGCACAAATCAATTAATTTAAAGCCATTTGTATTAATCTTTTTGTCTCATGAATTTCGTTCTAGGTTGAAAGATAAGTCTTCGAGAATTTTGTGTATATGGAGATTAGATTGGATTTCATCGTCAATTTCGACGGCGTTGTTTAAATGAGGATCAGAAAGGACAAAGTCACGCAAAGTTCTAGTCCAAATATTTAGACGTATACATGCTTGTTTGCCGTTCAACATTTATCTATCGGACATTTCACGTTTTACTTTTCTCTTGCATGTTACGTCTAAACGGGCCCCACTTAGTTCTATGTAGCAAATTCGATTTCCTAAAATCCGAGATAATGTTGAAAAAGCACTGAACTTAACATGAAAGATGACTTAACTGGATACCAATTTACTTTTTTCTCTCTGAAAAAGGGCCACATTCATGATATATTCATCTAGAATTCAATCGTGTAACTTTTTCAACACAAATGCCGCCATATTTACAAGCATATTTCGGGTTAAATAAAGAACCGACATTCCGAACGGTTTTTGAACGAAATCAGGTTACGCCCCCCCACCGGATTGTAACAATGGTTTTGGCAACCAATTTTTTTTTTTTAACCTTTTAGATATTTTGAACTGCATTCAGTAACGATTATGAATTCACTGGCTCTGTCAATTGTATAAAGATCGGCGTTTTTGCACAATTTCCTGTGGCCAACATGCATTTCAGAATACGAATGAGTGACAGGGTGGACCAACGATTCGAAGGGCTTAATTGACGGTTCTATTTCACGAATATTTAAATGAAGTTCTGTTTACCAAAATTATTTTCATAACCCCCACATAAATTAATGTGAAATGCCTGTATAACCATAGTCCCTACTTGAATCATGTATATTCAACGATAACAATATATTCAGCCTTCGGTCTTGTACCAGAAGCTGAATTTAGACACGGGAAACCCCCGACCTCATTGCGTGGCTTTAAATATCCATTGAACAGTTCATGAAAAAACATAATGTATACCAAAACTCAACTAAAATGCTTCCTATCACTAGAAGTAACTGATTTGGTTAATATAAATGAACAGTTCTAAGTTAATTAGCTTCAGTTTTTGCAGCGCATTGAACGGGACGGACGAGTGTAAAATTTAGCGCCCCTTGGCCTCTTGACAGCAGCACTAGAATTCCAGAAAATAAAAAATAATGCATTTTGCAGTATTTCTGCTCAAGCAAATTAATGCGAAAATCAAGTTGTGGAATTGAAATTCACGTAATAAATTTTGGCTACACGCGAAACCTCACGCAAGAAAAAAAAAAAAAAAAATAGCCATTTTTCCGTTATCTTGTGTAAAATGACAGTTTTGCAGTAAATTGACACCCTTATTGACATTTTCTTTGTCAAATCATGCGGAAATACCCATCCATAAATTAACAGACGCGAAAAATTGATCGGTGCAAAAAAACGCAGAAACCCATGACACAACAGAATCTTCTGTTAGACTTAGCCCGATCAGAGACTTCAGACCGTCTTTTCAGCTTTTGAATTACTTTAAATAGAAAACTTTCACAATTATCTTGATCTAACAGACTTTTATTTGCTGCAAATCATAAATATGGGTTGCTTAAGCTGTAGCTGAGAACCATTATTGTCCAACCCTCTAATATGAAATCTTAACCACAGATTTACAGCTCAGGGGGTAAGTGTACCCTAAGCAGAAATATCGGTTTTGGTTCCTTCTATCAAATTTATTAGCAGCTGTGAAGAAGGACTAGGAATTTTCTTCAAAACTACTTTATCATAAATCACCTGAAAATATTCAGTGTCGTAATAAAAGGGTTGGAAATATTCACTCTCAGTAATAAAAGCGAGTGGTCTGGAAATTTTTTTCCGTCGTAGGAGACCAAACTAAAGAAAAAAAAAAAAAAAAAAAAAAAATCTGATCCAAAAAAGGTCATAAAAATGCCACTAAAACCGATCTTTCCTTTAGAAACATGGATACGGTCTTGTTTTGGTTGCAGTTCCTAAATTAACAGCAGTGAAACTATTGTTTGCATTCAAATAAGGGGTTCATACAAAAAGGTGACGTCTTTCACTTCATAGTACGCAAGAAAACCGGGATGCATTTCGGGTTCATGCACCCCTCGAAAACACGTCGATCGATGATAGAAGTTATTCCTCTTTCATGAAATGAAGCTTTTCAATATTTGCCAAAGTTATAGTTTACATAAATACTTGCAGCCTTACTGCCGTACGTTTATTTATGTCCATGTCTTTATCTACGTAAAATAAAGCCATGCACATAAAACGTCTTAAAATCCGATATGTAACACTTAACCAGTCATTCAAGAAAGTTATCACTCAATTTAACACACCAACTTGAGAAAGTATCAGAAACTAATGTTGGACGAGGAATCCGGGGCAATCGATTCAGAATACGTGGGAACAGGGATCGTATATACAAGATCCCTGGTGGGAACGATCTAGATTTGGGACAAATTACTAGGACATTCTCTCGGCGTTTCTTTTCTTTATAAATAGTCTTAAAACTCTATAACCGACTGTTATGTACTATTACACGATTCAGTACTTCTTTCTAGGCACAGTTATGTTTGTGAATGAGGGTTGCCCCTTTCTGCAACACTTTAATGGAGGTATAGGAATTTCGTTTAAAAAAATTCTTTTAGTTGCGCTAACTACACTCATACACACCGGTTTCACTTCAAAAATAGGGTAGTGTGAAATAGCAGCGGATTTAACTCATAAAACGTAAGTTTTTTACAACCAATTCTTTTAAATCGGTTCAATATTGATTTATCTTGTTACTGATGTAAGTTTTATTGGGCATTTTGTATTTTAAGTGTCCGAATTTGTTGCTCAAACAGCAACAAAATTCGATGTCGGAGTTTGCTAAAGAAACCTAAGAAGGAACCGATAAGACCCTACGTACACGATGAATGTCAAAATGTGAAATAACGTACGTAGGGTCTTATAAATAGGACTAGCAAAGTTCCTACTCGACTGTTTGTATCACCTACCAGGTAAACATATTTGTTTTCGTCACATTGCTTACTAATTTCGTATTCTAGTAAAGAAAAATGTTCTTCAGTAAAGAAACGTGAGTTTTCAGGTGGGATGTAAAGTGTACATAAGATCAAATTTTCATCATAATGAGTGAAGTCTTTTGAAATTGACAGCCATAATGCATACTCTGATTCATTCGGCAAAACTTGTACAAAAGGAGTTACTTTATCTTTGACATAAACACCGACGCCTCCCGATTTGCGTTTGTAAGACTGCTTTCTATTTTTAGCAATGAAGTTGTAATTGTTGATATCGACAATGTCGGTATCATCAATATGTGTTTCACATAGACAGAAAACATCATAGCTACTTACAAGATCGGTAAAAGTCCGGATAGTTTAAACGTTTCTTAAGTCCATTCACATTTAAACAAGCTAATTTCAATACGTTTTTTTCCAGATCAGAGTCTATCCCCCCATTGTCCTAGTGCGGTAAATTGCCTAACAAGGATTGTGTGTGAAAGTTCTGTGACTGTTGACTGGAGTCGGACGCTGTCGGTACCGATGGTGAGTTGGCCCATGGTCGCTGGAAATTCTGGGTCGATGGATGGTTCGGAGATCGCTGAGATACAGGGGCGTGGCTGCGGCGTCTGCTAGGATGAGGCGACTCAGATTGGACTCGCCTGGACCTACGCTGTATATTTCCAGATTGTCTAATGTGTTGATGACGTGATTCAGTGTTTATATTATTGACACTGGATGTGTTGTTAGTAGTGTTCTCACGTGCGCGTTGTTGTTTTGACGAGACATTAGGGTGCTCACTTGGGCATGCGACGTTTTGTGTTGGTAACCTGCTGGATTGCATCAAGAGGTTCCACTCAGGGAATTCGTCTGCTATTGTCCGTCCGTTAGAGACAAGTCTGGCAGGATAGACGATACTCGTCTTGATATCGGGGTCAGTTTGGCGCAATCGTTTGCATGCATTGGTGATTTCTTTAGGAAAATCCCTATTGACACTGAATTTAGTCCCTTTCAGTTTGTTAGCTTGTGACAAAATGTGCACAGTGTCCCTATAATCAAGGAAGTACATGTATACTATAATTGGTCTAATGGAGTCCTGTTTGTACTTTCCAAGACGGTGAGCACGTGGGATTTGTGGACAGTTATCTACTTGGAGTTGTTCACGCAAGAACTATTCAATACGCGATAAGCAATTTTCATCCCTTGACTCAGTTATACCATCAAACAGCAGGTTGTTGAGACGGGATCTGGCCTCCAAGTCAATAGATTTGTATTCAAGGACTCTCAAACGATGATCATAATCTGACAAGGAACATTCCATGTTATGCACTTTACTATGGAGTAAAAGACTATCATCTACCTTCTGACTGATACATTTCATCTCTTTGAACATAACTGTTAATTTATCATCTGTGCTCATTTCATTGTATTCATTGTCACTAATGTTTTGCGTACTTTTTCCATTAGTATTTACACATTTTCTGTTAACTGTTGTGTAACCATGATCACAGTTGTTTAATATTCCATTTTCAACATCACTTGAATGTTTATTTTGACTTTTTTCCATCATCTCATTGACTATATATAATCCATTGTTTTCTTTGTTCGTGTTCCCGCCATTGAGTAGGTCGAAACGATTTTGCGTCAAAAACACGTTTTCATGTGAATCTTCATCATCCTCGTAGGTTAAATCCATTGATGCCATTGTTTAGTGATAGAAATAAACTTATAGCTCCTCTTTCTTTATTTGATTTTAGCTATTTTCTTTAAATTTCTTCTCTCTGTGTAAAAAATGGTGGCCATTACATTCAACCGGAAGTCCCAAGAGCAATGTAATACTCGCCACAATCATTGCGACAGACAATAAAACTTGCTTTTCCGGATTTAATTGGCAAAGATCATACTGCACAGAACGTGTAGCTGGGTCATAGGCTATAATGGCCAGAAGTTTTAGGGATGTTGCGGAAAATGCAATAATTCGGTGTTCATCGACAGCGAGGTTTCCATTCCATTGCTCTGTGAAAAGGGGACTTTATTTATCTGCAAAAAGTATCGACCCTGGTCAGCCTGCGCAATCCGCGCAGGCTGACCCGGGTCGAAACTTTTTGCTACTGTCGATTTTCTGTATGTAAAAGGGCCAGAGTACCTCATGATTCAGTCATTTTTTTACAAAATGGCTTTTATTGATCCATAATTATGTGATGGCTTGCTTAGTATCATGCATCACGGAGACACATTAAGCCGCCTCTATTCCAGCGCATGGCCCATTAACACATGACACAAAACTTCTAGTAGATTCTAGTGCTGTATTTACCATTTTTACAGGAACAAGTGGAGTGGGCTGTAGAAGAAGGTTGTGATTACATCATTGGTGAAATATTTAGTTACGTTGGGGAAGCGCTTCTCGCCCTAGAGGTCATTCAGCAATACGGCAAAGGTAAGGACTAGTCTCAAAAATGAGGCGTTTATTCGGTTACAGTTATCTGTACTAAGGCAAGGTCCAACTATTGTGACATATTTTTTCAACCCTTCAATGTCTTACTATCGTGAAAAGGTTATTTCTTCAGACACAGATGTTCTCTTTATGTCTCCGATAAGCGTGCAATAGGTAAATGCTTTGCGATTGTGCAAGGTGTTTTTTATTACAGAAGTACATGCGTTGGCACATGGCCCATGGGTTAAGCAATTCACACTCCATGCAAATTTTCCCCTCAGCAATTTACAACAAAAAAAGCTAAGATATATCTCTGAGATCTCTTTGTGAAAAAAAGAAAATCCCTTTTTAAGTCACAACCTGTTCTTTGCTGCCTATACAGATAGATAAACCAATCCATTAATCAAATAGATAAATTTGCCATTAGAAAAGTTCCAAACCAGTTTCTCGTACGACTTTTTCAAACACATTCAGTTTTTCTATCAATTTTTCTCTTTTTTTTTTACTGTAGGAGTACCAGCTGTTATCAACCTTACACCTTACATCCCCGACATTACTCTTGATGACGTACCATTTCCGGAAGCCTGTACACGACTAGAAGATGCTGGTGCCGCTGTTGTTGGTTTGAATTGTAGCTGGGGACCAGGAACACTACTTCCATTATTGAGGGACGTTCGTGAAGTTTGTAAGGTACGTAACGTAGAATTATTCAAGTAATAAAACACACTCTGCGTTTTGATTTTATGATAAGAAAAGTATCTTTACTGAACCAACGGTCTTACCGATTAAATAGCCCAACTATCATAAGTGACGTCTGTCGTTACTGTACTGTGCAGGTGGGTCTTGCGTGGATAAATAGTACGGGACCCATGACCATTTTATCTCTTGATTTAGTCTAACTAGTCTAACTGTGTTTTATGAATCCAAAACAATCATGATGACTTGCTTAGTACAATGTATAGCGGTGATGCATTAAACCTTTTTTGCCAGAGCATGGCTCATATATCCTCTTCACCTCAATTATCGTGCATGTAAGAGACTGGAGTTCTGTGTATTTCAGAATCCAGTTTTTTATATGATGTCATATATTTTATAAATTGGACAAACCTTGTTTTATCTTTGAATGAAATTTGGTCCAATTCTGTTGTTCATATCAACAGCATTTTTCGAGAAATGTTGCCATGTTGACCTTTGTAAAATTTTGGACTACTTCTTATATTATCGTGTTTGCAATCAAAGTTTGGTTACACTAGTTAGCAAAAAAACTGCAAAATCAATTATTTGTTGCGTAATATTTAATGAGGTTCACTTTATTCTAACTATAAAAATAAAAACCCTTGATTCTGCAGAATACCCTTATTCATTCATTAATTATATTTTAGATAGAAAAAAAAAAAAGTCAAAAGTTACTGCCTGAAAACATTTTCCTGTCTTTGCAGCTGTTTTGCTCACAGGTGTAAATTTTGCATTGTCATGTAAGTCACGTGACCTGTTCAGACACTGTAACCAAAACATTCGGCAGAAAATCACCTATTTTAATACCTGTATGGAAGACATTTCATTGCACGATAAATGATGTGTGCACGATAATTGAGATTTAGCAATATACATGTATATTTCATCAATTTACTTCAGGGACAGATAGCTGCCCTTCCAGTTCCTTTTAGAACAAACGAAGACAATCGAATGTTTATGTCATTTAAAGATGACAAAACAGGTAGGGATTACTTTCGTTATTTTGCTTTTCTTTCCGGTTTATAACACAAGAAAAGTAGCTTTTGAGACTAATCCAGGCTTTACATTTCACCAGTTAATCTTAATAGCATCCAAAGTCTTATCCACGAGAATTTTCCACATTAATTTTGAAAGTATCGCACTTTCTGATTGTCTAAACCTTTTCGTTTAGCCAATCAGAAGTTGCGTTATTTTCAAAATCTATACTAAGGCTCTTAATGCCAATAGGAATGGTTCGTGAAAATGCTTTTAGCCTCATTGACTGTTAAATTCAGGCCTTTGTTGTAAACGATAAATGAGCTCTGCTCTGTGAAAAGGGAGTTTAATGCATCTGTGAAAACTAACGACCCATGTCAGCCTGGCGACTAGCATTTTCTCCTTTTTCCCGAAATATTTACTATTCTATCAGAGAGCTGAAGCTCATTTGTACCAATTTTGAATGTATCGTCTGCAAATGTTTTGAATTTGATAGAGTCAAAAATGTGTCTTTTGGGAAAGAGTTTTGCTTGGCTCAGTCGTAATGTATTGGACTCAGGCCACGGGTTCGAGCCTCATGGGGTCCATTGGGCTTTTAGTGGGAATGTCCTTGGGTAAGACACTTCAGAGCCCTAGCCTAGAACTGGTGAAATCCAGGAAATGCATAAAAATGTGAGCCTTGCCGTCATCTGACTGAAATAATGTTGAAGGCGGCGTAAAACACATTCAATCAATAAGTCTTTTGGGAAAGGTCTAATTTCGCTATAATCATTCTTACTTCAGGAGAACGCCTATATCCAACAAAGCTTCCTGTGTAACAGGGCCGAGGTGAGATATTTCGCCAAAGCCTGTAGAGAACTGGGTGTTCAGTATATTGGACTATGTTGCGGTAATGCGACTAACATGTTACGTGAGGTCGCGGAAGAATACGGCCGTACAACACCTAGTTCCAGATACGCTCCGGATATTTATAAAAACATACTGCTCGAGGAAGCTGGCTTAAAAATCAAAGAACATCACAAAGTGAGATTTAGTTTGGATGGTCACAGTGTGAATGAGATAAGAACTCTTAACCTGAAAGACTCTATGAAAAATGGCGACCACCATCACGAGGGTGACGAGGAGGAGAAGGAGGAGTGATCACGTGTTCTCTCGAGGTTGGGAGAATTATCAACGTGGGGGGGGGGCAGTCTGCGGTTATTTCCCTTGATTCCGCTCCAGTACTACATTTGTCCTGATTAGGTGTTTACCTGGATTCTATCCTTGATTTTCATGCACCACACAAATATGTTGTTGAGATAATATCTCAACTAAATCTGGTTAGATTGTTTTACAAGTCGATACATGCACATTTCTCTAATGATTGAGGAAAGAATTTGCTTTAAAATTACATGGGGACCTTGCATATAATCATAAATCAAATTATATTTATCGTAATATCCCCAAAGGAATACAAGTAATAGGACCAATGTATTATTTGGTTACCTTTAGTCTTTATCTGGCAAGCGAGATAAATTTAATTACAGGGATGACCCTCATTATATACATGTTCACCATTGACCTCATTTATATTTGGGGTTGTATTTATGGTTCTTCTTCATACTGTTTATGTTTTTTGATGTAATACCTCGTGCTAGATTTCGATTGTTAGCATACACGCTTACTAAGAATCTAATTTTGACCCTTCGAGCCCGGAATAAACCCAACAGACATTTCCATTCTAGAAAAAAGAGCATAACAAAAGCAATATCAAGCTAGCTGTTGTCGAAAATGTCTCAGCAAAGCGGACAGTGTAAATCAAGGATTAGACTGCACGTTTTGTGCAGTCTGATCTTGATCTACACTGTCCTCAAAGCCAACCATAGTCATAAAAGAGACATTTCCATTATAGAAAAAAAGATCATTATAAGAGCGATATCAAGGTTATTGTTGTCCATAATGTCTCTGAAAAGCGGACAGTGTAGATGAAAGATCGTGTATTATTTATTGTGCCTCATAACTCACAAACGTGGTTTATTGAACGATAAACCACGATAGAAAGAAGAGTTTTTCTTAAATAAATATGTTTAAACTAAACAAGAATGAACCATGAAATGGCTCATTTTACAGCTCAGATGGTTTGGTTGTGCCCATCCTCGCGACAGTCAAGGTACTTGATGATTCCTGATATGATCTGTTTAGCCTTAACCTACTAAATAAGTGAAATGAAACTTTCAAGCCGATAGTAAAAACCTAAATTTTGCTATTTCAAAGGTATTTTGGGATGGAAAAGATAACTTATTATCGGACAGTGTAGATACAAGATTAGACTGCACGTTCTGTGCAGTCTGATCTTGATCTACACTGTCCGCAAAAGTTCATGGAGTCGAGCTTAGCAGCCTAGAGGGTTAAGTTTTAGAATAAGAATCAGGGCTGCGTTTAAAGATTGCGTAGATTTACGCAAATTATTCGGGATTGTGTTATACGCACATACAATCCCTGCTTTACCCAAAAGATATGAGTTGGCGAAAAATTATGCAAATATCTACTCGTAAAGTAATACAGTTGGTGAAACGTGTTTTCAGACTTGATACTTGCTTAGCTAAACTTTTCCTACAACATTTTTTAACCTTTCAAATAACAAATTGGAATTTTTGAGTGAAATTTACTTTGTCGTCTGCAAATGGTTTCAATTTCGATGAGTCTAAAATGTTGACGTTTGGTAGAGGGTCAATTCAAAGTTGAATTTCCAATACTTTCATAAGGGTTTTGGCTATCGATAATGGTAAAATATGCAAGTTTCAAGAAAACCTGTCTGCAAATGGCGACTTTATTGGGTGAAAAAAAAATCATACAAACCCCTAAAACAAACATGGCCAACGGACGGAAGCCGGAACCACGCCAGTCACAGGACCCTTTCGACCAAAAGAGCTAAACATCAGTATAGCCATTTCTATGGCAGCTATTTCTATACAAGTAAACTAATAAATGCAACATAACATACTTGTATTTTTCTTTTGAGGTGTAATTTAAAAAACATGTTGAGAAAAGAAAGCAACTGCATGCAACAAACATTCGCTTCTTTTTCCATAATGCCCTAAAAACTGACTTCCACAGGGGTTGAAAAAATTAGCATTTAGATACATGTAGTTATAAGTTTAATAGCTACATTAAACAAGAGCACCGCATGCAGGGGCCAACGCTCGTCTGCAGTTGCTTTAAGAAATGGGACATGCTCTGGCAAAAGGGGGTTTTATGCATCTGCGAAAAGTATCGACCCAGGTCAGCCTGCGCAGTCCGCACAGGCTGACCTGGTCCGAAGCTTTTCGCTATTGGTCAATTTCCTGTATATCCAAGAACAAGTCTACCTCATGATTATGTCGGTTGTTAAAAAAGTGGCTATTATGGATCCATAGTTATGTGATGGCTTGCTTGGTATCATATTTCACGGAGATGCATTAAGCTTCCTTTTGCCAGAGCATGGGTCGTTAATAGATTGTTTTTAGTGAAAATTTTAAGGTAGTGGACCCGTAATGGAAAACAGCTATTTCCACTATAATATTATTCTACAAAATTTGCTATGATTAAAAATGAGTATTATTGTACTACTTTAACCGAGTCACTTTTTCTCCTTCTTAGAATTATCATTTATAAATCTAAAACCACTACATTCTCATTACAAAGGGAGATAATAATTACCTCCCTTTTCAGGAAACTAACAAAAGTATCAACAAATAATTTCAAGATAGACATCAAAGGAATTTCTGGTCGGTTAAAAATGTGTAAAAGTATTATATCAGTAAAAATCCCTATTTATCAACTTTCAAGAAATTTCCATGTTGCTCTAGAAGCGTTAGGGGCCTACTACCTTAAGTCGAAAAAGGGGCATAAATGTGTCAAAAATATTTTGATGGATACCTTTTGGTTGTTAATAACTAGTCCAAGTTTGAAGTAGATCTAAATATCTTTTGTAATGACAAAGATATTACACAATTCAAAAAGTCTTTGCACGACGAAGACGCATACGACAACGCAGACTGGGCTATATGACAATACCTTGATGTTTTCTTCCAAAAGAGCAACGCAAAATATTTAGCAGTGCTGGGAGAGGGGTAAATACATCAGCATTAAACCCCCTTTTAAAAGGTTTTTGCATATGCATTAAACCCCCTTTTGAAAGAGCCCGGCTGATTTTTACCTAGCAGTTTAAGTTTTCAGCTGGTCCGTCCGCCGATTTCACCTTCTCGATTGACCACAAAGTTCTATCATTGTCAGCGCACTCTATTTCCGTTTCCTGCACTTCAAGAGGAGTATACCACGTATCATCATAATTATTTAATATCCTTGTATGGGCTCTGTGAAATTATAGGCCACTTAAACTCCATTGGTCTATTACAATATACCGAAATTTTCATTGGTCCATCATAGGAAACCGTTACTAAAAATAGCGCATTGGCGACTGCATCTTTATTATTATATCTGATAAAGAGACAGTCGCCAATGTGCTGTTTTTAGTAACGGTGTCCAATTATCAGCCAATAAAAATTTCGATATTCTGTGATAGACCAATGGAGTTTCAGTGGCCTACGGTTAAATCAACTTTGATATTTTGGTTTCTAAAAGAAAGCATGGCTCGTTGCAAAAGACATGTCTTGTGATCTTGAATCTACACAGTTCATTTTGTAGATGCTTTGTGGACATCTCAATACTCGAGGCAGTGACCGAAAACATCTATTTCAGTCATGTTTTCAAAATCAGTTACGGCAAACAGTGAATTCAAAATGCGCCAAAGCCCCAATAGAGACCAAAAAGTAAACAATGCGGGTAATAAAATGCATCTAGATTTAAGTTATACCATTTACAAGTATGGAAATTATTGTGAAGATGACAATCTGTCACTGTACGGTCGGTCCAGGTATTAGTCGCGGACAGAAAAATGATTTTTTAAATTAGGACAGAAGTTCTCAGGTCGCTCCATTTTTTGTTTACATTTTACCTGGTTTTTAATTCATTTTTCTGTCAGCAACTAACGCATGGTCATCTTCCAACCAATTTTTTTACTTTCAAATAGTGTGATTTTAATTTGAATCCGGAACTTGGCTTTAATTAGGGTCTTTTATTTCTGGTAAAAGAAGTTTATTGAGCAATCTATCTGTGCATGAGGATTTCTTTTCATTCGTAGATCAAAACGTGAGGAACAACATTTTTTATCACATTTTTAGGATCTGAATGCACCTTATTGGTGAGAGTGTGGAACCATGTATGATATGTATAAGCTAAATCGGAGATCTTTCGCGTGTTTTTCCCGCGCCTGACCCATTCATCGCACAGTTCACGGCGCCATATCTCCGCTCCAAGATACTCTTGTCCTGTACAGGCTTTAGTTGGATTCTTTAAACTTCCTGCAGCCATTTTGTCTTCAAATAATTGGTAATTTTCTATCTTCGGTAAAAAGTCGTGGTTTTCTTTGACCTTCCTCATTTCGTAATGGAGGTGAGAAAGTAAAAACGGTCCAGCACACTGTATTGCCCTTTGACACGTAAGGGGCTGTTTTGCCAACAAGTTGATGGCGGCAGTGTAGAAGGGATGACCTGCCTGACAAAACAAAGCATTGTTATTGATTAAATCAACGTGCACAATCATGTCTTTGGTTATTACGTGCTCCGGCGGGTCTGTCACTAGAGAGCAAGTCCTATTTTCCACGAAAGGTTTCAGGGGTTTAACCCCGACGGTGTCAAGGTCATAGTACACGCCCCCAAAATGATGAATTACAAGTAGCCGCAAAATATCCGCTCTCTGTAGGTTCTCTGAAAATACAGTAATAGAATAACTTTAAATGAAAGACACAGTAAGGTATATTTATGCTACCGATATACAGATAACTTCCATACAAGAAACTAAACTATTGCATAAATCCCACGTTTCAAGGCCGTTACAAGCATGTATTAAGGGGAAAACCGGGCGTTATTGGTGGAAAACGTGTTTAATCAGTAAATTCACGCCCCGTTAACGCCCGGCTTTGTACTTCTAATATCCTTGATCCGGGCATACGTCGTAAACAATGGCCGCTGAGCATTTCATTCGTGTTTGACGTCCCGGGTTTTCCCAGACTCAAATCCACAAAGCTGTAGGAACTTGTACTATATTAGATCCTATTTATAGCTTCTCTTACAATATTTTAGTACACCAGAAACACAATCTTGCGCAAAATCTGTCTGATCGAGATCTGAGTAAAATTTTTTTAAAGTGATCGGCAATTCCTTGGCGTGACATATCGATTTGTTGTCTTTCAGTTACAGAAATTCATATCCACTCATTTATCCTAGTTGTAACTGATCCAATCTGTGCAAGTTAATACCACAAAAGCCTACTAGTACTTTGTATTAAAATCATTAGAAGTGAATGAAAGCGAGAGATCAAACAGTGCCACAGGCACGTGGCCCTTCGCTGCACATAACAAAAAACATCTCTGCCGAATTTCGGCTTTGACCGGTGTAGGTCCAGTTTATTTTAAGTCCGTTTCTTTGCATGGAAACTTTTTTGCCTTGGTCGCAAAATATTGCAATAATATCGTTCATTCACGTTTTTTTCGGTCGTTAACATTTGCAGAGGCCCTTAAATTGTTTAACACCTGAGAGCTGCTCACTCGGGCGTAAAACCATTTTTCGGACCTCTGCGAATGTTAACAACCTCAAAAACGGGAATTAACCTTATATTCAACAATGCAAATAAGATTTCGGCATGTGTTGTCAATACACGTAATTGCTAAAAGACACTCGGATGAGAGGTGGCCCTTAGATGCTTCGGTATCGGCAGGTGAAATGTCTCGACCTACTATGCGTATAAAATAACAACCGGCGAAATATCTCACCTCAGTAAATAATAGAAAATATGCAACTGAATAATAATAATAAGTTTAGAAAATAGGTAGTTAAGCATCTCGCCATAGTATATCAAATAATAAATCGCAGGAAAATAACTCTTCACAATAAAGGGTAGACTAAAATACAATGAAATACCTCGTGAAAATTGTCAATATATATGTAGTGAATAACAACCAGCACAACAATATCTCGTCAAGAATAACATAGAGCGACATGCAGTAAAATGTCCTGTCAAAGTATAAAAGTGACAAAAAAGAGCCCCGCATTCGGGTACCCAACGCTCGGTTGCAGTTAATTGATTTTCATTGAAAATTCTAAGTCGAAAAAGAAAATTGTCAAAAATTGTTTGATGGTTACCTGTCCTTGTTGTATGGGTCCCCATTTGATAGTGAAGAACTTGTCCGAGTACGAAGTAAATAACAGTAATGACAGAGATATTATAGAATGCCAAAATTTTTGCAACACGACAATGTCGACGACGACGCAGACGTAGAGGCACACGACGACAGGGTTATGGCAATAATTCAACCTTTTCTTCGAAATAGCCGAGCTAATAAGCCGAACGATATCTAGTTGTAATATAGTGCAGTTTGACATGCATTGATATGCCCCATCATAGTGTAGTATTGAAAATAAAACATACAAAGTTTTGTCATAGAAAAGTGTAAAACGACAAGTAGTGATATTTGTCATGGTATAGTATGGAATAATGAGTAATAAAGATCAGACTAAAAAATGCACGTGTAAACACTTGAAATAGAGAAATAGAAAATATATATTTCGGACTGTGGAAATGAACAATGGTGTAATACAAGTATGCCCGTTGAATGGCCAGATGGAATGTAAGTAAGAGCCATGCTGTGATGCACTATACCCAGCAATCTATCACGTAATTATAAATCCTTCAAACCCATTCTATATGACAAACGACTGAATCCTGGTCCTGTGACAAGCTGAAAAACTGTCCAATAGCAAAGTGTTTCGATCCACATCCGCCTGTGCAATTCGCGCAGGCCGACCCGAGTCGAAACTTTATGTAGATGTATCTACCCCTTTTCAATGAAAATAGCTGATATAAAGCCTAATGAACACATACATAATTTACATACAGAATCTTTCATGAATGTTTATTTAAATTATTTTTGTTGAACGACTTTACTAAATTCATTTGATACCAGCCTTGGCAAGCATCACATATTTTTCAGTCAACGAGTTTTATAAGATGAAAATACATAAACAACAATGTGAGATTCTATTTATTATACTCCTGTCAGTGAATTACTGGGACTTCACAGTGAATAACCCACTAGTGATGATAAAAATGGTATCATTACCAGTGACGATATAAATTTAGAATGTTTACCGGAACTAGTTTTTCCCTAAATTGCTCATATTGTACCATTCTTGAAAAAGGGTGAATTAGGAAAATAATAAATAGGATGGCCTGTGATGCGGTTAAAAAACTCGTCTTTCGGACTCGCATTACAGCCCATTCTTGCGACAGATTTTTAATGTCACACACAACCAGTTGATTATCCTCTATTTATCACAAAAAATAAATGACAGACACCACGTGTCCTGCATCATGAATATTAGCTTAAATACCGCTCACGGATCCTTATTTACAAGTGCGGTTCCTTTGAAATGTGTGCATACACAAGAAGACAGCTTTGTGATATTTACATCGAAATTGGTATGAAACAGTTTCTTGAGGGACTAAATCGAAATATTCCTATATTTCTGTTGATTTTAACTAGCTTTCGCTGTATTTCGTGTTTTTATAGAATATAAAAACCATAAAACTTTCCGCCTGTATGCCTCTTAGCAACAATGACGTCATCTTCCCGCGAATATGTCAAAAGACACAAAATTCGACACTTGCAGTGGTTGGTTTTAGCCATAGTATAGTGTGTAAATTACCTACAGACAAATTTCTCGATATAGTATAGTGTAAGATGGCATTCAGTAAAATATCTCCACATAGTATTGTGTCAAATAGCATTCAATAAAATGTCTCGTCATTGCATAGTGTAAAACGACAGTCAGTAAAATGTTTCGACATAATTTAGTGTAAATGCTATGCAGTGAAACATCTTAACACATGAAAGTGTAACGCAATAAGCCATGCTTAATCTGTACCTAGATCAGAATGACATGCAGTTAAATATCTCGACACAGCCTAGTGAAGTACAACTTGTAATGGTATATCTTAACATAGTATAAAGTAGGATCATGAGCCATACAATGTGGCATTAAAGTATACAATGAAAGATACGCAAAATATGCAATTAATGATTTCTTTTTTGTTTGGAAATGTCTTCAATACCAATGAGTCTACGATTTTCTGCTGTCGTGAAAAAGTTTAAAAAAGTTAATAACGGGCTGCATTTGCTTCAAACAGTGTCAATGGATACTGGTTAAGTAACAAGAGGGCCATGATGGCCCTGTATCGCCATATTTCCTTTTAAATAAATGTATCATGCTCTTACACACTAAATTGGCATTGACATAGAACGAAAATCATAAGAAGCCTGTATGGCAATCAAATTTCATAGAGAAAAATAGCTACTTCTCCCACAAAGTTACATATTTTTCAAATACAAAGATGTTGTTAGTAAATACAAGCAGGTCTATCAAGCATCGTCCCTACCAGATATTGATGAACTCTCACGAAGAGTTCTTTGACATGAAAATTTCCAATGGCATGAATGGTAAAGTTCTGGAACAAATAACTTGAATGATACAAACCTCATTTCATATTAGATATTCATCTCATTTGAGCATAACAATCATTACCAAAATAATCATTCTCTCAGAAAACTGTACATTTTCTATCCAAAAAAGTTTAATACCAAACATCAGTCGTGAAACAGAACAGTTTGATAATCAAGGGAGGTAAATGGTAACAAACAAAACATATTTATACATGTTTATGACTGAACAGTTGTTATCTCCTTTGGTCACTTTATAAAAGGTTAAGTCATATTGACTTCAAGTACGAATAACATATTTGTAAAGGTTTCACTATAAAAGTCCTTGTAAAATGTGTTACCCCCAGGGGACCCAATGGCTATAGTTTACAATCTTACTCCAGGTCCACTCTATGAGCCTAATAACCTAGACCTTAAGCTTGGAACCAGAAGATTCTCTTAGTTTATTAGCCTATGTAAAGCTGCTGACCTAATTTTGATCTGAGGCTTATAACTGAGACATTCCTAGTTGAAGCTGAATGCCGAATTTGGTAGCCCTAAACCTTATGGTTAGGACTTGTGACCCCTGGGGCAGGGCAAGTTTTTACCCAGGACTACGGTTTGAGCAATGGTAGTAGGGGTCTACTTGATGAAGCTACATGCCAAATTTTGTCGCCCTATGCTAAATGGTTAAAACAAAAATATCTTTTTAACTTTTCACTGTATAAGCCTGAGTAAAACTTGTAACCCTTGGGGCAGAGCCAATTTTGAAGCAAAGGTGTTATTTAAAGAATTTTGGTAAAAATCTATCCTTATTTTTTCAGACAAGAACATTTAAAAAAAAAATCAGTATTTTTTCAGTTTTGTTGCCATGGCAATCACTGCTTTTACTGTAATATATTCTTTGAAAAAAATTCGAAGAGGGCCATGGCACCATCATTTCTATGAAGTTTCATCAAAATGGGATGGGTAGTTTTAGAGAAAATGTTAAAAATAAAAGTTAATGCACGTGCGCACACACGACAGACGCAAGGGCATAGCTTAAGTTCACTGGCGATCGACAAGTGGAACCTTAAACAAAAAGCCGCTAATACTTATCTGGTTTATGTTATGAAAATTGATTAACCCTGTCAGCGCTATAGGGGAAAAAAGTTGCTTTTGCAGACTTTTAAGAACAAGATCATACTGCACAGAACTTCCTCTTATTTAGTCAAGCCCATAAGAGTATAATCTTTTTGAGTTTCAGTGGATAGTAGGCTTAACAGATAAGCAATAAGAATTAATGGCTATCGCCCTCGTGGTTTATCTATTGTGCCTCACAAGTCACAAACGTGGTTCATTTAATGCCCAACCACGATAGAAAGAAGATTATTTGGATTTTAACATGACAAACGTTCTATCAAGGGAAACAGATTCAAAAACAGACAAATGTTTGTCTTCATTCGATATAACCTTTTTTCCGCGGGTCATGTTCATGACGAAATCATACTGGCAGCATTCATGACGTCATAATTGCAGATACATATATACAGTATAGAGACGTTTTAAATAAACGTTTTGATCTTGATCTTTATTGATAGTTAATTATTTTATTTTCTCCCTTTCAAACGACAAAGAAGAATGAATTTAAATGTACGTCAGGTTAATAATCATGAAATGGCACGTGACTTTCATTGATAAAGTATCCGAGGTCGGAAACATGGAACAGCCATGCGCGAACTACTTTTTAGAGAATGACATGAAATTCAGATACCACCCATCCGTTGCACTGTGTTTATAGAGCCTAATTTACGTGTAGGAATATAGAACAATTAAAGCTCCTACAGATAAAGCCCCATCCCAGAAACTTTATACAACAAAGCAAACACAGTTTCTGTACTACTTAAGATTTTCATACCTTCGGAAGACCTTCTGATAGTGGATGCCTCTTGATACTCCGGTATGTAGTGAAATATCTCGGTGGTATAAAAGAAAAGGCTGCAAAATATCTTGGAATAGCAAAGAATAGGGATTATGTAATTAAATGTCTGTAAAAAATAAGCAATGATATACCTCACCAAAGTATATCAAATAATAATTTACAAGGAAAATTGGTCACAGTTTATAGCCAAGAATTGCATGCAGTAAATTATCTTGTCATTGTTTAGTTGCGAAATAATCTTCTTTTTTACCGTGGATTATCGTTCAATTAACCGCGGTTGTGAGTTACGATGCACAATAAATAAACCATGAGGGCGATAGCCCGAGTGGTTTATTTATTGCGCCTCATAACTCACAGAGTGGTTTAATGTTGAACTATAAACCACGACAGAAAGAAAATTATTTCAATTCTAACATGACTTCTTGATCAAAGGAGAACAAGTTCATACAAATCGAGTGCGGATTAATTCCCTTGTATATACCATGGCTGTTCCGTTTACTAACCGAAATAAAACCCCGCTGCCCAGTTGGTTAATATAAAGAAAAAATCAAAATTTCAATAAAGCCTTGGGCATAAAAAAACCCCGAAAACCTCACAGCTATACTATTTTTTGTCCTCCCTTTCACACGAACAAGAGGAATGAATGTATCATCAAGCATTAAAGTCGCAGTCGCTTCAAATGCTCTGAATATTATCCCACCCTCTCCCAATCCCATTTCTAAAGCAACACTGGCCAATTTTGCTGTTAATCTTCCACGTAAATGATACTTGATTTAAACATGTTTACTGGTAACATTTCAAATAGTTCCATTATAGTCAGTTTTTATCAAAAACAGTAAATATCGGTATATCCGAGTTTTTCTCTGAGTAACGGACAACTTGTTTACGTCAAGTGACTTTCATTTTAAAATATCCGAGGGCAGACATAGGAACAGTTGGTACGGGCGATTTACTATAGAAAGACTTCGATTTTACCATGCTGCCGTTGTACTATGTTTATAGAGTCGAACTCACGTGTCACGTTAGAACGTAAAATAAAAGTCCAAGCATTATTCAGTGGAAAAAGACACACAGAGGAATATCCCATCATAGTATAGTGCAGAATAGTAAGCTGTGCAATATCTTTCACAGAACAACGTAGAATGACATGCAAGGTATTATGTTATCATGGTATAATACAGTCGTGTAATATCTGTCACTGAACAACGTAGAATGACATGCAAGATAATATGCCATCATAGTGTAGTACAGCCGTGCAATATCTGTCACTGAACAACGTAGAATGACATGTTAATGTATCATCATAGTACAGAATAATAAGCCGTCGAATATCTGTCACTGAACATTGTAAAATGACGTGGAAGATAATATGCCATCATAGTAAAGTGCAGATAAATAAGCCGTGCAAATATTCGTCAAACTATGGCGTTGAATGACATACAGCGAAAAGTCTCGTCATAATATAGCATAGTGATTTATCTTTCAACTAACAGAATATCAATGCAATAACACTAATGCGATATTCATTTTTGATGTACCACGGATATTCATAGAACAGCACTTGGAGCCGGAACAACTGTTGCTATATGCATATACTGCTAAATTCGTATTTGTCGTTTTTAGCAATAATAAACACCAACTAACCAGACGTTAAAAGATAAATATGCTACGTACGTGGTGTTGCACTATATCAAATATGTCTAACTCGGTTGTGAAAATTGATGAATGTCTCGGCAAAGCTCAACGATTATCAATTCTCCCAACCCTGCTAGATATTTTTGATACGCGACAACACCATGTACGCACGGTATATTTACGTGCTTCATCTGGATTGTTAGAAGGTGATGACGTCATCACCTTCTTATGCCAACCGACAGACTGACCCTCGTGATGACATATTACACCTCAGTTTCAAGAAAAATAGGCCCTCATAGATCAATGAGCGGACGCGTCTGTGTCATTTAATATGTACAGGTAATATAGGGATTAAAAATAAGTGTAAGCCAATAACACAAACAATGACTTTCAGAGTTAATGTCATAGAATGTCGTTCTAAATTTGAAATTAGTATCGTTCCGCCGCTTTGCCATGACCCAGTTTATAAACGTCCCAGATGAATCAGTAAAAGAAACACCCCAAAACCACTTGAAAAATACCCAAAAACTACTATCATTACACCTTAAACAACTTTCCTGACATCTAAAACTATGTTAAACGCTTAGATACACCGTTTTATGGAAATTAGCCATGAATTAATGCTATCAATTGCAGTATCCCTTTTTTGAACCGCAATGTACTTTGATTAAATGTAGTTGTGCATACATTCTGGGATAGAAACTGAAAGTAGAGAACGATTGTAATCAATTAAGTTAAAAATCGACATTTATGCTGGTTATTGCTGTTGTCCGGACTCTAAAACAGTGGCGACAAGGATATTTCATTCCCTCCGCATACAGTAAATATAGCCTGAAATATGAAATGCTGGGTAAAATACAGCAATTTCGACCGTACATCGACAGCTGGGTGGAAAACGAGGAATAGCTAGAGTGGTTTTTTAGAATATAGCAAATAGCATCGATGATAATAATAAAAAAGGAGCTCATTTTTTTTTTATTCCCATGTGGATCTAAGACTTGCAGCCCACTCTGTAATTTTGTTGCATCTCAAAAGTTAATGATAAGATTTTCGACCCAGTTGAAAACCCTTATTTAAAACAAGTAATTTCGTAGGAATGATATTCCCCGCCGAAAAAGACTTGGACGGCCGGACTGAAGGACGGACAACGCTAAAACTATATCCCTACGCCTACGGCGGGGGATAATAACCTGCAAACCGAAACCTTCATCATTGCAGAACGATTTATGTTTCATTGTAAGATGTAAAGTGAAAATAAACCGTTACCTAGTAGATGACAAAATTGATATGGCTAAGTGAATCATGTGAGTTAGGGACTTTTTTAGATGTGCTCAGTGACTGTTTTGTCTGTGGGTTTCGGAACATTGTTATTCAGAGAAAATTATTGTCAGAAGTGGAATTAACTTTGAAAAAGGCAGTTGACGTGGCTGTAAGTATGGAATTGGTGGACACTGAAGCGTCAAAAACTAAGGGCCCATGATAAAGTGTTTCACACAGTGGTTTAGGGTTGGTAAAACTAATAATGACAGAATTGTTTCTACAAGAATGCCAACTATAGAACAATTGTTGTCAAAATACTCTTCCTTGTTTGATACAAATATTGGAGTATTGAAAGGAAATGAATCAAACCTTACATTAAATGATGACTCCAGTCCAAAATTTTGCAAACCAAGACCTGTATGGTTTGCACAAGAGAACAAAATTAAAACAGAATTAGAAAGACTAGTTGAAAGTGGAAAAAGTCCAAACTTTGAATTGGCAACATCAAAATTGTATTTGATGCAACTTATATTTGTTGTCTCTGATTGAGTGGTTGAAGGGCTCTTTCCGCAAACTAAGTAGTAAACTGAAAGTTGGCAAAGTTGATAGAGACAGTGATATCAGTATATCGACCAGCCCTGCGAAAGGTCGCAAGTTCTCTAAAAAAAACCCACTGATTTAGAAGTTTTGACTGGTATATTAAAATTAATGGAAAGTATTCTTGTAAGTTGTGTCATGACAAATCTTAAATTTCCTGAATCTGAGGTTTACAGAACAGAACAGAACTTTACTGCTTCAACTAGAACTACATAGCAGTTCATCGCTATATACAAAAGACAATATAGCATACATGCAACAACCACATAATAAATTTGAAAAAAAAAAAAAAAAAAAAAAAACTACTGAATTTTAATATGGTTTGTTTTATCTGAAATGTTGGGATTTAATTTAAATTTACTTTAATTTGGTTTGATTTGCGGAAGTAACGCAAAAATTAAATTGGAGGTTTTAAAATTCAATTTGCACTTATATATGCACGTACGTTCACTCTATTTAATGAAAGTTCATGCACATATATAAATGGAGATTGTATAAAATTACTTTCTTGTTACTATGAAACAAATATGCAGTAGTCATCATAAATTGTTAATTGGTATATGAGAAATGCAAACTTGAAAACTAACATGCAGCAGACGGCTTTAAAAAAATCGTATTTGATAAAATAAACCTGAATTGGTGAATAATATCTAAATCATACACACACATAGACATTATATATATAAGCATACACAAACATATATAGTCAACCTAAACTTGTGTTTGAAATGTGAGAAATATCAAGTATGAATACGCCTCTGAGACTCTATATGTTTTTAGTAAGGCAATTCTGAATTGGGGAATAATACATAATGAAGTATTATGAAACAAAATTGCAGCAGGTGGCTTTGGAAACAATTAATATCTACTACATTTACATACCATGAGAAAGTTAAAAACATTGTGGCAAAAGGAGAAAATGGGGGTTGTAAGCATTTTCCTGTCTCACAATATGTTCAAGCTAACCCTTTGATAATTATTGCCACTAGTAAAGCCAAACTTCAAATTGGACACAACTCTTATTACTTAAATTTCTTTGAAACTGGGTTTTACTTACCATGAGAAAGTTGAAAACATTGTGGCAATAGGAGAAAATGCTGGTAGTAAGCTTTTCTCCTTTTGACAAAATAATTTTATAATTTTTTAACATTATTTGAGTCCTTTGGGTCATTATCTATGTTTGTTTGCTGCAAATGCTTCCAATTTGGTTGTCAGAAATTATCTTACCTGGTAAAGAGAATGATTTTCAGCAAAAAATTCTGTCCAGGATATTGGAAATAATAGTGTTTCGAAGATTTAAGAAAAAAGATAACAAAAATGGGCTAAGAGAAACCATTATTCAACCAAGTAATGCGTTCTCTTTGCACAATGTTTTTTTATCCAAAAAGTGTATGAATTGAGCGGGGGAAACATGTTTTAACTCTATACTACACAGTCCCGAGTTTTAAAGACCCTGAAGAGGAAGGCTTTTGAAAACGTTGTGGGAAAAGAAGAAAATGCTGGTAACCAGCATTTCGTACTCTTCCCACATTGTTTTTAATTTAATTAAACTGTTAAATTGTGAAAATATTATTATTTCCTTGTATAACTCAGCTCACATCCTGTTTTTAATGTCTGTCTAAACTTCTCCTCAAAGTCTGACTACTTCTCCCCATTTTGAAAAACTTCTCCTAATTCTCAGACTAGGGAGAAGGAACTTCTCCTCAAAATTCTGAGAGTTGGCAGAGGCCTGAGTATTAAAACCTGACAATACAATTGAAATTTAACGTCGTATATCACAAATGTTCGTGCGCATCACACTGCGCATGTGTTTTTTTCATGGATAGTGAATCAAAAGTGCACCTATGTATTTTTTGCACATATCGTAATACTATTGCTGCACTGAAACAATTAGAACTTTCTTCTGGTAGTGTTAGTAAAGAGAAAAAAATGGATCTGTGAACTGTCATCGTGAAATAATTAAAATACTGTTAACACGGCGTTACACACCAAACAAGCAAACAAAAGGAGGAAAATTAAGCTGTGGAAGTAAAGCTGTTTCCACTTTGAAAATTGTAGTGGAAAAAGGAGGAATTGCTCCTATTAAGCAATTTCTCCTTTTCCAATTTTGTCTGTTGAGCTTTTATCTTATTTTTTCATTGAAGAAATTAACTTCCCCAGTGACCTTCATCCCTGTTTTCTTACAAAACAAGCATGGATAGGTACCATTTTTATTTTTCTTATTGTTTAGAATTATATATATACTATAAGTGTGGGAATTTCAAGAAAAATCTGTCTGTTAGAAAATATGTATTTATTAAAGATTAATCCTAAATTCGGTCAAATTATCTCCTTTTTTAACTCAATGGTCCATATCTAACAAGCAATTTTGTACATTTACCATGCTCAAAACCAGGCTTTTATATATTTTGTGCAAAACTAAATGAATTTTCATTAAAATGTATATTTGTATATTCTTCTGGTAATTTTCCTGTTTAACTGAATATTAAAGAAAAGTGCGTTAATTCCAATATAAGCTGAATTTTGGAGCTGTATATACCCTTTTCAAAGGCAAATTTCTCAGAAACGAGCACAGTGACCCATACTTTTTTTTTTACTGTAATCTTCTAGAGACATGGTGAGCTTTGTATGTGCAAGGTTTTAAAAAATCTGTCCGTTTGAAAAACTTGTGATATACGTCGTTAAGGAGATTTCAAAGTCACGTTTAATCCTGTATTTGATACAACAGAATATCCATTACCAACAGCAGAAGACGTGTTCATAAAATTAGATTGGGGACAAAAGTTTAAAGAAATTGACATGCGTCATGTGTACTAACACGTATGATCAAATGAGCAATGGCATGAATATGTGACAAATTCACTATGTATGGGGCATTACTGATACTACGAGTATATAAGTGGAAATTATTGCGATGTGGAACTTTTTGTGATTTTGCGAATGTGAAAATTTGCAAACTTTTCTGTTTGCATATTTTACCACAAATATACCAACAAATAATAAATGTTTTTAATTCGCAAATATTTCTGTAATCAATAATTCGCAAATTTTTCGACACTGTATATATCCATGTATACAGTATCTAAAACTTCCATATAGACTTTCAAGTTCATCTTCAATATTCCAACAAACTATGGACATGGTGCGGGAAGTATTGGATTCTTTGGGTTGCATATTAGATGATATCACTAATACAAGTCAAAATGATGATGAACACAAGAAATATTTGGAGTTAGTGCTGAAAAGTCTAGCGCAAATGAATATTAACCGGAGTTAGGAAAGAAAATGTTTTTTTTCCCTTCAAAATGAAGTTGGATATTTTGTTTTTAGTGTAAATAAGGATGGCATATAGCCTTCCAAGATGAAGGTGGAAGCCATAATGCAATTTCCTGGACCTAAAACAAAACAAAAAAAACAAAAAAAAAAAAAAAAAAAGTTGCAATCTTGGCTTGGTATTGTCAAATATTATAGGAAATTTATTTCAAATTTGTCTACAGTAGTTGAAGCCTTGACATACTTGTTGAGAAGCCATATTCCATGGGTTTGGACCAAGAAATGTACATAAGCTGGTGAAAAAGTTAAAAAAAAAAACACACTAAGTTCATTAGTTTTAGTGATGCATAATCAATCCAAACAAGCCATGTATGTAGACCTGTAATCAATAAAGTTAAAAATCAACATTTATACTGGTTATTGCTGTTGAGCAGACTCTACAAACATTACATATTAAATCTGAGAAAAAAAGCTGTTATCAACCATCAGATGAATGAAATCTTTAATGAAATGATCCACTGTTAAAACCTATTTGCTAGCATATTTCTAGCATCACCTTCTATTAGTACTTTCAGTACTTTGATTATATAGTAAGGCAGAAGTACATGCCGAGTAGTATCTCGTCAAAGCATAGTCACCCTTTCGCACACTGCAAAATTTTGTACTTGTCCATGTTGAAGGAATTTACAGACAACAATTCCAATGTTTTCCCAATGTTAGTATTTGACCTTGAATGGGTAGAAAACTTTGTAGAAAAAGGAGAAAATGCTCATTACCAGCATTTTCTCCTTTTCGATAAAATGTTTTCAAATGCCTTTAAAGACTTCAGGAATTGTGTGGTAAATGAGAAACGAACGACATGCATAAAAATGTCTCGTCTTATCAATATTAGGTTAAAGGATAATAGTCCGCGCCAATCTCGTCAAATCACACTGTAAAATGACATGCAGTGGAACAACTCCTGGTAAAGTATATAGTAATTAGTACCAACATATATCACCATAGAATATTGTAGAGTACTATATTAGTTGTACGGTCAGGTGGCAGGGGCCTTGGAAACTTGTTCACGGCTGTGGAGAATAATGTCGCCCCGAGCCGAAGGCGAGGTGGCGACATTATTCTCCACAGCCGTGAACAAGTTTCCAAGGCCCCTGCCACCTGACCGTACAACGAATTTATTATACTGCAAAGTTTTACCATTCCAACGTGTGTTAAGCGAAATTTACCTGGTTTTTTGGTTTAAAAAATTGAGTACGCTGACGAGGTAGAATTACCCTTCTTAGTGCCCCAATTCAATGAAAACTGACGTCACTGGGAACTGACGTCACTGAAACCTTGGATATACGTGCTAAAACGTGTAGCTTGGCGCATAATCTTGATGTTAATCTTGATCGACGCCGCCAATTTGGATGTTGTGTTGAAAGTGTAGTCATGTCTACGGGGCTCCCGAAAGGGAAATTGCTTTTACGTGGGTTTTGCCAGTGGACATGATATATATGTTCGGGGCATATTATCCAATCAGATCACGAGAAATTTCTTTGCAGTATAATAATATGAACTATGTTCTGGCAAAAGAGTGTTTAATGCACCTCCGTGATGCATTATACCAAGCAAATCATCACATAATTATGGATCTATAAAATTCGTTTTCTCTAACAAGCGACTGGATCTAAAAGTAGAATGATCCTTGGACATGCAAGAGAATTTACCAAAAGCAAAAAGTTTTGACCTTAGTCAGACTGCGCGGGCTGCGCAGGCTTACCTGGGTCTATACTTTTTTCAGATGCATTTAAACCCTTTTTCGCAGCATATACAGTAATGTTTCGTCACAGTACAACAAGCACAAGAGAAGGATTACATGCAGTAAAATATCTATTGTTATGTAGATAGGATATACAGTGACCTGTTTTTTTAGAATGTTCTAGAAACATGAAGATCATTTATTAGTTTTTCCATTGTGGTTATTTTTAGAAACAGGTTGTTGGTAAACAAGCTGTTTACTAATCGATCATGTCATCTTTCTAGAAAAGACTAATCTAGAATTTTCCAAGCTGATATAAATAGCAGTGACTTACTTGGTGAATTGGATTTTGAAGTTAGACTTGTGGCTTTGTGGATACAGAATTAGTGAAAAGTGTTGGATTTAACTTGGGATATACATTCTGTAAGTTGGGATAACTTTATTTTGATACAGGTTGCTCATATCTACTTGCAAGTTGAAACTATTGTTTAATTATGTTTTAGGAACCAGAAATTTCATTCCTTTTGTAGTCTAAACATTATTGTTAATTTTGAGAGACTTACTTTATTTCAACATTTCTAAAATTAGAATTGACAAAATTTCATTCAAACTTAACTCCTTTTGTACTCTTTTGTCTTTGTTCATTAATAAATATTGTTAATTGTTAAAAGCTTGTTGCTGGTTTTCTTTCTCGTTACGCTTGGCTCGTAACAGAAATTGGGGGCTCGTCCGGGATTGATCATCTAGTAATTTTGGATATACTCTGAAATTATTTTGAACTTTCAACAGTATTAAATTTTATTAGATAATAAACAGTAATAAAAAATTAGAATTTGAATTTGAATGTGAATTTTATTCTACTAAACCAGCAAAAAGCAATCATGTCTTTTGATCTTGAAAAATTTGTTGCTGAGCCGTCACAGGAGTTGTTAAATTTGGCAAAAAAGTCAGATTTGTTAGATCTTGCTTCTCATTATGAACTGACTGCCATTAAAGGTACTATGTTAAAACATGAAATTAAGAATTCTATAGTTCAGTTCTTAGTTGAGGAAGAAATACTTGACTCGTCTGCTCTGTCTCTTATTCTTGTGTCTCAGACAGACGTTAAAACTAATATTGAGTTAGAAAAATTAAAACTGCAGATGGAAAAAGAAGAAAAAGAGTTAAAATTGAAATTAGAGCAAGAAGAAAGGATGAAAGAAAAAGAATTAGAACGAGAAGAAAGAATGAAAGAAAATGAATTAGAATTAAAATTAGAGTTAGAAAAGATGCAGTTTCCGGTGAGAATGAAAGAATTAGAATTAGAAAATAAAGAAAGACCATCTTTGCATATGGTTAACGACTTTGACATAACAAAACACCTCAGACTTGTACCGCCATTTCAAGAACAGGAAGTTGATAAATACTTCGCACATTTAGAAAGATTTGCTGAAAATTTGAAATGGCCAAAAGAACACTGGACCTTACTCTTGCAAAGTGTTGTAACTGGAAAGGCTTGCGATATTTTTTCGCAACTAAGTAATGAACAGCTCTCTAATTATGATAATGTTAAAGAATTGATTCTAAAAGCTTATGAATTGGTACCTGAAGCATATAGACAAAAATTTAGGAATTGCAGGAAAGAAAATGGTCAAACCCATGTTGAATTTTCTAGAACTAAAGAACAGTTATTTGATAGGTGGTGCCATTCAAAGAAAATAGGTTGAGATCATGGAAAACGTAGACAACTTCTGTTAGTTGAAGAATTTAAAAGGTGCATTAATTTCGATATAAAAACTTTCTTAGACGAGAAAGAAGTTGAAACTTTAGAAGAAGCTGCTTGTTTAGCAGACAACTTTGCCTTGACGCATAAGGGCTCTTTCATGAATAAATCAAACCCTCGAAAACCTTTTTACTCATCTACTGGTCCTAAACCAAATTTTAATCAAAATAATGACAATTCCAATCAGAATAGTCCCAAACCCAAGTCTCCTTATGAAGCCAAAGGTCAAAATCCCTTATCTCGACCCACTTGTAATTATTGCAAAAAATCAGGCCATATTATTTATGAATGTCCTGTTTTAAAAAGAAAACGGGAAAAACAAGAAAGTTTTAAGCCTACAGGCTTTACTTCATTAAAGTCTACACCTCAGTCATGTTTTAAAGACCAAACTTTTGTCCAGGCCAAAGTACCTGAGACTGATACTGTTATGGAGATTTATGAACCATTCTTATCAGATGGTTTTGTGTCACTAGAAAGTGATTTTGCCCAGTCTTCCCCTATTAAAATTTTACGTGATACTGAAGCTTCTCAATCTCTTATTTTAGCAGATGTCCTGCCTTTTTCTGAGAAGACTTCTTCTGGGACAAGTGTCCTTATTCAGGGTGTAGAATGTAGATTTGTTAATGTTCCGCTTCATAACATTTATTTGTCTTCAGACTTAATTAATGGTCTAGTGACTGTTGGTATTAGAAAAAATTTACCTTTTAAAGGTGTTCATTTGTTATTAGGCAATGATTTAGCCGGAGGTAAGGTAATTGTTAATCCACTTGTAACTGACACACCTTGCATGGATCAATCACTCGATTGAGGAAGAAATTCCTGACCTTCACCCGTCATGTGCAGTTACCAGAGCTATGGCAAAGAAAGCCATTTTGACTGAAAATCAGTCTGATATTGATTATCTGATTCTTTGTTGGGTCATTTATTTAAAAATGAAATTAACAGATCTATTTCACAAAACCCGTCTGAAAGTCAGACAAATTCTAAAAATAATTCATCAGAATTGGATTACACATCTTCACCTTTAGATACAAGGTCAAGGTCAAAACTAAGTGAAGACCAACACAATGATCCAGATTTAGCACCTTTATTTCAAAAAGCTGTCAGTGAAACTGATCTTTCACAGGAACCTGTCAGTTCTTTTTTATAAGAAATGGAATATTAATGAGAAAGTGGCGCCCTCCTGAAGTCTCTGTTGATGATGAGTGGGCTGTCAATCATCAAGTTGTCATTCCTCAATCTTATAGATCAGAAATATTAAGCTTAGCTCATGAAATACATGTACCTATGTCAGGTCATTTAGGAATCAATAGAACTTATCACAAAATTCTTAATCATTTAGAGAAAGTTCAATGTAAAATGAAAGAAAGATATGACAAGAATTCTAAAGAAAGATATTTTAAACCTGGAGATAAAGTTTTAGCTCTTCTACCAGTTCCTGGTAGGCCTCTTCAAGCAAAATATTTTGGTCCTTATTCTGTAGAGAAAAAGGTCAGTGACTTAAATTATGTGATAACAACTCCTGACAGGCGAAAGCAAAAGCAATTATGTCATATTAATATGTTAAAAGAATATGTTGATAGGGATAATTCAAGTATTTCACCAATAAATGTAGTTTTCACAGTCCCTCAAAATCACAATCACATTAACCATGAAGACATAAATTGTGAAGATATGAACTTTGATAAGTCTAACCCTATTTGTTCAAAACTTCAGAATTCTGACATTTTAAGAAATTTAGATCAAAAACTCACATTTGGATAATAATCAAAAAGATGAATTAAAAAAGTTAATTTCTGAATATGAGCACCTGTTCCCTGATATTCCAACACGGACAGATACAATATACCATGATGTGGACACTGAAAATTCAAAACCAGTGAAACAACATCCATATAGAATGAATCCCAAGAAATTTTAGCATCTTAGAGAGGAAATCAAGTATCTATTGGAAAATGACTTTATTGAACCTAGTCAAAGTGAATGGAGTTCTCCCTGTATTCTTGTACCAAAGCCAGATGGAACTTTTCGTATGTGCACTGACTATAGAAAAAGTTAATACTGTGATCAAAATTGATTCGTTTCCAGTGCCAAGAGTAGATGGCTGCAGTGACAATATTGGTCATGCAAAATATGTTACTAAATTTGATCTTCTAAAAGGATTTTGGCAAATTCCTCTCACTGAAAGAGCTAAAGAAATCTCTGCATTTGTAACTCCTGATGGACTTTATCAGTACAAAGTTATGCCTTTTGGGATGAAAAGCTAACCATCAACATTTCAATATCTTATCAACATGATAATATCTGGATTGAACAACTGTAGGGCCTCCATCGATGATGTCATCATTCACAGTGATGAGTGGATGAAAATCAGAAGACTATCAGAGAATTTTTTGACTGACTGACGAAAGCCAAATTAACAATTTATCTTGTTAAAAGTGAATTTTGTCTGGAGTTTAATTTGTATTTAGTTAACATTTGTCTTTATGTATTTTCATGTACATTTATGTTAATGATATTTTCTATCTTCAGACAAAAGAAAGTTTTACTTCTTAAAACTTTCTTTTCCTTTAGGAGGGGAAGTGTTATGTAGATAGGATATACAGTGACCTGTTTTTTTAGAATGTTCTAGAAACATGAAGATCATTTATTGGTTTTTCCATTGTGGTTATTTTTAGAAACAGGTTGTTGGTAAACAAGCTGTTTGCTAATCGATCATGTCATCTTTCTAGAAAAGACTAATCTAGAATTTTCCAAGCTGATATAAATAGCAGTGACTTACTTGGTGAATTGGATTTTGAAGTTAGACTTGTGGCTTTGTGGATACAGAATTAGTGAAAAGTGTTGGATTTAACTTGGGATATACATTCTGTAAGTTGGAATAACTTTATTTTGATACAGGTTGCTCATATCTACTTGCAAGTTGAAACTATTGTTTAATTTAGGTTTTAGGAACCAGAAATTTCATTCCTTTGTGGTCTAAACATTATTGTTAATTTTGAGGGACTTACTTTAACATTTCTAAAATTAGAATTGACAAAATTTCATTCAAACTTAACTCCTTTTGTACTCTTTTGTCTTTGTTCATTAATAAATATTGTTAATTGTTCAAGGCTTGTTGCTGGTTTTCTTTCTCGTTACGCTTGGCTCGTAACACTATTCATAACATAACTGTTTCATAATAGATCTAGTATAACGTAAAATGACACGCGGTGAAATTTCGTGACATATAACATTTTAGAATAATACGTCGGGCAATTATCTCGTCCAGGTGTCGTGTAGAATGGTCAACATGCAGTGAAATGTCTATGACATGCTGTGAAATTACATTATGAAATAACTCCTCAAAATTTGTTGTAGATTAATATGCAATTAAATAATAAATAATAATAACAATAAAATAATAAAATAATTGAATAACAAATAATTAAATAGATGTAGATTAGTGTAGAATGATAAGTCATGCAATAATTCATAAGAATAAATAGAGGATATTTGTTTTTTACGGTGAAAGATCGGAATTTATTTCACCAAGTGAACATCATTGGAAATATTTTCAAGAGTGGCGCAGCCACGAGTGAAAATATTACCGATGATGTTCTCGAGATGAAATAAATTTCGATCTTTCACCGAAAAAAGGGTAGAAAATGTTATGGGAAAAGGAGAAAATACTGGTTACGCGCATTTGCTCTTTTTCCCACAATGATTTATAATGCCTTCAATGTCGAAGGACATTCCGAAGACGTACCAGGAATTGTATACATGTAGATGATATTTGATGAACGATCAGTGGACTAACACACTGCTTGAGGTGGAAATGGAACGAAAGAGATTTGGATTAGGAATCGAACACACTCAACCCCGAGCCACTTAAAGAACCCCCATCCCCGCATTCTTTGTCCCTTCTTACGACACACCTTAATCTGAAATGAAACTTATATTCCCTACTTGATCAATACATGAAATAATAATGTCAATGCTGTACAAATATCTCGTAATATGCCTGATCAGAAAATCACATATAACTGTACAGTGCAAAAAAACCCGGTGGGCAGCTGATCGTACAGTGAACCTTTTGATAGTACCTCAAGAAAAGTTGAATTATTTCCACGGGAATAGTGCTGAATTCTCCTATGGATATGTAAAGATGAAGATATATAATTTCTTTATCTGTGTGCATAATCAAAAAACGGTTACAGATCTTCCTGGCAGAATAGGAAGCAAAAGTTTAGCCGTCACGGCAACCGTAAATGGCAAAAATCGGTGATGCGGTTTTCCTGTGCAAAAAGCGAATGGTTCACGTTCCAATTTGCAGTAAATGTTGATTGATAAACCTATTACCTCTCAAATGGTATACGCCTGATAAGTTTCTGTTCGCTAGAATTCACGTACCAGCTTGTTTTATGATATTTGTTTACCGCAGCTAACTGATTTTGGGCGTACAGTGACAGCAGCTTCCGATTTGCGAGACTGTACGTTGGTCCATACTGATATTTTGCTGTACAGTGCTAGACGGTGCTTTGCTTTCCTATGCTTTATCATACTTCGCTCTACTGTAGTCTTCTAAGTTGTATTATACCCTACTCTAATCTGCCATACCATATTGCATCATACAACAACAGTCCACATGATACCTCACTTCACCCTAAATGCCATGTCATGACATACTATGATATACTGCACTCTGTATGTCATTTACGAGACATTACACTAAACTGTGAGGAAAGATTTCCCTGCTTTTTATTAGTACTCTACATTGTTTCACCCTTTGCCAGACTGAGTCAAATGCAGCTTTAAAGTCTAAAAAGGCTACGTAGACCCGGCTGTTTTTCTCTACGTAATGAAATATTGACTCTTGTAAGTTGAATGCTTAGTTGTACAGCTTTAGTTGTTTTTGAAAACTTTGCTGCTGTATATTTGGGAACGGGATATTTTCTCTTAGAAGAAAAAATCTTGTAATCGATTTATAAGATGTTTTTCAAAGATTTTACAGAAGCATGGGATTAGCGACATCGGCCGATAACTGGCAAGGTCAGATTTATTTTCCCCTTTTTCTCTATAAATGGGTATTATAAGGCTCTCGCGTCAACTGTCCGGAATTTGCTCGTGAACAAGAATAGAATTAAATAAGTCTGATAAACTTTTGTACAGCGCTTTGCCTCTATAAATAACGTGCTCATTCACAATCAGGTCGTGTGACAGACTTTTCCCCCGTTTTAGATCCTTCATGACTTTCTTTGTGTCATTTGGACTGAAAGGGGCTAACGGTAACTCATACTTTGAGTCGGTATTGTATGAGTTATCGTTACTGCTCAGAGTGACAGCATTTGTCTCTTAAAATAAGTTTCGTTCCAGTTCGATTTTGTTTGTTCTTGGTATTGGAATGTATCTTTGAAATATCTAGAAAATCCCAGCGGGACATTTTCATCGAAATGTGATACATTCCTAAAATGGTAGGGTTAACGTTACCCGGTTTTCTTTCTACGTTTGACCAATTTCCAGATGTGGTTTAAATTTGACTGGGCTGTTTTATTTAGTTCATCAAACATATTAAACCTATTACCTCTCAAATGGTATACACCTGATAAGTTTCTGTTCGCTAGAATTCACGTACCAGCTTGTTTTATGATATTTGTTTACCGCAGCTAACTGATTTTGGGCGTACAGTGACAGCAGCTTCGAATTTGCGAGACTGTACGTTGGTCCATACTGATATAGCAGAGCTTAGTATAGTGCAGTTCGGTACGAAACAGTAGAAGAGAGTAAACTAGCGAAGAGTAGACAACAGTAGAGAATAGCAAAGCTTAATGTATATAAAGCCAAAGAAGGCAAAGCATAGTAAAGCTCAGTGGCAGAATAGGACATCATACATTATCATACTGTAAAGAAATTTCTCGTGATCTGATTGGGTAATATACTCCGAACATGCATTAATGTACACTGGCAAAATCCACGTAAAAGCAGTTTCCCTTTTGAAGGCCCCGTATACATGACTACACTTTCAACACAACATCCAAAATGGCGGCGTCGATCAGTCCATACGAGCCGCTCACAAGACAAACATACTGAGTAGCCTGCACCATATTATTTCTAGTTTCCCTTGATGGTTGTCAATAAAACGGAAAGAATGGATTATTTTTGAAAATAAATGAATATAGAACTTTACATGTATTATCGTTTGATGTCATTCAAAAACAAATACACGGGGGGTTAAAACGAGCCATCCCTTCGTCAGGTAAGCAAAATGTGAAGTAACGAAACTCATACATTGTGCATAACATTAAAATGATAACCTAATGGTCGTTTGAGGCAACAAATGGTAGTGTACTTTTGCCAACAAATCTTTAAAATTCATAGTTACTTACCTTAAAATTGTTTAAATCCATGTTTAAATAAAAGTACGAAGAATGTCTATCGCAGTAAAATCATCAAGATTATGCACCAAACTGCACGTTTTACCAAGGTTTCATTGACGTCAGATCTCAGTGACGTCAGTTTTCATTGAATTGGGGCACTCAAAAGGAAATTTTATTTCGCCAGCGTACTCAATTTTTGAGACCATAAGACAGGGAAATTTCGCTGAACACACGTTGGAATGGTTAAACTTTGCAGTATAATAAATTTGTTGTAAGGGCAGGGGACTTGGAAACTTGTTCACGGCTGTGGTGAATAATGTCGGCACCTCGCCTTCGGCTCGGGGCAACATGATTTACCACAGCCGTGAACAAGTTTCCAAGGCCCCTGCCACTTGACCGTACAACTAATATGGTAATGGAGTGTTGCACATTAACATTCCATTCTTTACAGATGAGGTATTTATATAACGTGATCAACAACCGTGAGGAAGCGACAAGGTAGGACTGTCCCAAGAAGACCCAGAAAGCATGCAGTCATAGTTTTGCCCTAAAATCTGTGCTATTTTTAGAGATACATTAAACACAAACAGCCTTGAAATTGCAATGTTCTAGTCGTTTTCTTTTTCATGTATCACTATTGGAAATGCTTAAACCAAAGAAAGAAGGCTTTTGAAAACTTTGTGGCAAAAACACAAGAAAATGATGGTAACCTTATCTCCCTTTGTCCCACAATGAATTTTCCTCTATTTCAAAGATAGATTTCATCATTTGAGACGTATTTTATTGGTCGTTTGAAAATGAGTCATACCCTGTGAAAAGGGGATTTAATGCATCAGCAAAAAGTATCGACCTATGTCAGCCTGTGCAGTCCGCGCAGGCTGGCACTGGTCGAAACCTTATTGATATTGGTAAATTTTCTGCATGTCCGAGGACCAATTTATCTCATAACTCAGTCCGTTGTTAGATAAAACAGATTATATGGATCCATAATTATGTGATGACATGATTGGTATAAAACATCACAGAGATGCATTAAACCCCCTCTGCCAGAGCGCCGCTAAAATGCTCTCAATATGGACAAGTCAAATTTTCTGGTCTAATAAAACACTTTTAAAGCGAGAAAACTTTTGCTTTTCTGTTTACTGAACTGGAAAGGTCTGTAATTCATTGAATGCTCTATGAATTGAGTTTTCTTTTTTTATCGTCGGTTCTTCAGGTGTAAAACTACGTCAAAACTTTTTCATAATCCTTCAAACATATGAAAGGTGAAAACTCGTCTTCTTTGAATGGCTTTAACGTAAGGCGAGGAAATCCCTAACAGACAATGAAAGTCGATAACATAACGATACACTTTCGTAATGAAGAACAATTTCTCCTCTTCTTTTACTAAAGAAACAAGAACATCTCAGGTATAAAAGTAATGCCCAGCTGAATTTGCAATGAACGATATCACTTGACATCGGTCAAGTCGAAGCGAAACGCTGATGTTGTAAAATTAGATAAAACCTGTAAGTGCCATATGCAAAGGCAGTGACTTTTGCGGAGGGCAAAGATCAAGTCCAAAGTCCGTAGTCACCAACCATCTTAAGAACGTTCTTGGTCTTATTCTCCTGAATTTTCCAAATTTTAAAGTAACAAAACTTCTGATTTTTGTTACTTTCAAATTTAGAAAATCTTGGAGAATAAGACTAATGATCTTCTTTAGAATGCACAGAACGCTAGTTATGTTATATCTATAAGATTACACTTTATTTCAGTTTCTGTAAATTGTATTTTCAGCCGTCGGAAAAGGTGAAATTCATATAAACCATTCTCTGTAAGACGGGCGTTTAATGCATACCTGTGATGCATTATACCAAGCAAGTATTTACACAATTAGGGATCCATAAAATCCTTTTAGTCAAACGATTGACTGAATCTGGAGGAAGAGTGGTAGTTTGCCGTGCAGAAAACTTATCTAGAGCTAAAAGCTTCGACCATGGTCAACCTGTGGGGAATGCAAAGGCTCATCTGAATCAATACTTTTTGCAGACACGTTAAGCCCCCTTTTTCACAGAGAACGGTTGGTATGTTTGGCGCTGAAACAGATAACATCGGTATACAGTTCTCATGATAATTACTGGGGTCATATTCACCAACCATTTTAGTAACATTCCCAAGAATTTTCTAACTGTAAATATAGGCCTATTTCTGATTGGCAAAAAAAAAAAAAAAACAGACTAGCCAATAAAAAATTATGTTGCTTTCTGTTATCAAGAATTAGAGATACAATTTAGTTTAGGACGGTTCGCGAATTCAAGGTCGCAAAGATCGCTTTTAGATAATTCAAGAATAGGAACAAAAGTGAGTGATATACCGCAGGGTAATAAATGTACAGTAAGTAGCCATTAACATTTCGTCAAGTTTCAGATTCCCATTCACTTAGGTGTATGTTTCAGTGTGCAAGAAATGTAGGATCTGACACGAGTTGGCTTTTGAGGTAAAATTTTATTAAACGAGTCTAGGGAAAATGTTATTATGCGAGCCTTAAGCGACCTTAATAACATTTTGTCTTGACGAGTTTAATAAAATTCTATCTCAAACGCCAAAGAATGTCAGATTCTTTATATCACATAACTGTATAACAAGAATTATAGTCCATAATGTGTTAAAAGATAAGTATACGTGTAGAATGTGTAATGAAATTTACATGAAGCCTATTCGCTTCTTTGACAGGTACATTACGAAATAGTTCCAGAGAAACTTCCGTGTATTAATTTGTTTTGAATCTAAAATTGATTAAGTTAGAAACGAATTACGAATGATTACGAATTTTGACCGTTCATTTCACTCAGGAACCTAGGTCAGCAATTCTTTAGAAATGAGGTGTATAATTACATTGTTAACCAAATACAGCAATATTTTCTTATCTCACCCGTGTGTGAGACAGGAAAATTCGTAATGGCTGTATTACATTGGAAACAAGGGGAGTTATGTGATAAAATCAATTATCACATAACCTCCCTTATTCTCAGTGTAATACACCCATTACCAATTTTCATATCTTATACACGTTTGATATCACAATTGTGTGTGACATCATTTTTGACTTCATTTTGTACGTATTTCTTAAAAATAAATGGGTTTTATGGATATTACCGCGGGTGCATCTATAGATGGTTTTGCATCTTCTGATCTATAATTTGTGAAATATCGTTATGTGAAAAAAAAAAAAAAAAAATCTGACATTCGTTGGCGTTTGAGATAAAATTTTATTCAACTCCTCAAGAAAAATGTTATTAAGCTCACCAAAAGTTTCCCCAGACTCTTTGAATAACATTTTATCTCAAACGCCAACCCATACCAGATCCTATATTTACGCTTACTTCTGATGAATGCAAATACAAGGAAAACTATACTGATAGAAAGCAAGATCACTGGAGACATTTACATTAATATGCTATCAGCATTGTCGCTGGGCATCTAAGTTATAGCTCTCTAAATTTTAGCGACGTCGCCATTGACGTCAAAGTAAAAAACGTTTTACTTTTTTCGAAATTATTGATAACTTTTTAAGCAGCTGCATTTATATTATATTACTTTCTATCGAGTCTGAAAATATATGTTTCATTGTAAAATTAATGTAACTTTATTTTCATATAAGTTTCAGAACTATAGCTTCATTTTTGAACCCACTTGAATTAAGAGGTAAAGTTGGAAATACATGTAAGTCAATGGGGATTCGGACTTTGATGAAATATTTATGGCCACTTACTATAGTAAACAAAATGAAGTGCACTTGAGTAACCGAAAATGGCTATTTAAGAATTATAGAAAGGGGGTTTAATGCATCTCCGTGAAACACTATACCAAGCATGTTATAATATAATGATAAATCCATAAAAAGTATTTTACCTAACAACCGATTCAATCCTGAGCAAGAATCGTCCTTGAACATGCAAAAAATCCATAAATAGCAAACAGTTTTGACCCATGTCAGCCTGTGCGAACTGCGTAGGCTGACATGGGTCAATACTTTTTTGCAGATGCATTAAGCCCCCTGTTCTTTTACAGAGCATGTCTCATATATATCTAGCTTCATATATATAGAAGACTTCTGCAAATAGTAATGAAGTGATTGTTAAGAATGTTAAATGAAAGGTTTTGTTTTCATCCTTTTATTCATAAAACAAAACGTGAGGAACGATATTCGTTATTGCATTTTCAGGTTCTGACGTCACGCTATTCAAAAGCGTATGAAACCACGTATGATAAGAATATGCTAAATCGGATATCGGTCTCGCGTTTTTCCCGCGCCTGATCCATTCATCACACAATGCACGTCGCCATACCTCCCCTCCAAAATACGCCTCCCCCGTGCAGGCTTTATAAGGATTACCCAAACACTCCTTCGCAATTTTGTCTTCAAATAATTGATAGTTTTCTATTTTCGGTAAAAAGTCGTGATTTTCTTTTACTTTCCTCATTTCGAAATAGACATGGGAGATAAAGAAAGGTCCTGTACACTCTACTGCCCTTTGGCACGTATAGGGTTGTTTCGCCAGCAACTTGATGGCGGCAGCGAAGAATGGATGTCTTGCTTGGCAAAACAACGCGTTGTTATTGATAACATCCACATGAACAACCATGTCTTTGGCTATCACGTGCTCCGGTGGGTCTGTAACTAAGGAGCAAGTTCTAGTTTCCACGAAACGTTTTAGAGGTTTGACCCCAACGGTGTCAAGGTCATAATACACGCCCCCAAAATGATGAATTATAAGAAGCCGCAAAATATCTGCCCTCTGGAGATCCCCTGTAAGTATAGTATAGAAGAGGTTCAGTGAAATGTACCCACATTGTCAGTATAGAATGAAATGCTGGGAAATATACACAGAGAAAAAAGTTAAGCACACCCAGTGTTTTTGGTCGTCGAGACAAGTACACATACGAATTGACAGAGTATGGTCAACTAGACTTGAGCAATTGAGATAGGTTATCAAAGTACAGGGTCCGGTTTCACTAAAAAACTTAAGTCTCTTATTTTGCTCAAATCTGCTGAAGACCCCATTTCTGACTTTAGTTGAGTTTGTTACTTGAGATCCATTTTACTAATATTAACAGATTTACGAAACATTCTCAAATCCTAAGTTGACACAATATTTTACACTCAACACAGCAAAATAATGGACTTAAGTTTGTTAAAATGACCTAAGCCATCATTTTGCTCAGCGGAAACTGAAACATTGTTTTCAACTTACGATTTGAGAATGTTTCTAAAGTTTGTTAATGTTAGTGAAAAGCATCTGAAATAACAAAGTCAACTTATGTCAGAAAATGAGCCTGTTAGCAGATTTGAGCAAAATAGGAGACAAGTTTTTTCGTGAAACCGGCCCAGCTTTTTGGGACTTTTGAAAACACTGTGACAACAGTATGAAACTATTCAGCTGGTAAGTATATCGGTGAACATGAGTTGATGACATTTGTCCAAGAGCTCACACAGGGTGTCAAAAACAGTTAACAGTAACTACTACTTCCTCCCGGATGACGTCGGCAACCCTTCATCACATGCCCCAAACAAGATACTGGCGTTGTCATCCATGAACACAGGCTTGGAGGCAAGAGCGTAATTGTCAAAATGAGGAACAACAGTTGGCTGCTGCATTTCTTGGATGAACCGTGCACGTGTCAGGTTGCCCCGTATAGTCAGCAGATCCAACTTGCAAACATGTAAAAAGCAGTCCAAAACCATCTCAGTTCCCCCCCCCCCCCTCCTCCGAGAGAAAAATTGAAAAGGATGTTCTTGAGGTATATGCTGTATTTCTGCGCCTCCGGACTCGTATTCGACCGTCTTTGAGATTCAGCACGACTTTCATCGGACTAGTGGATCCATTCCAAGGACATTCCTGCAGCATGAAGACCACTAATTTCCCATCTTTGCGCTTCTGACAACCTCCTAGGTGCCATTGTCCATAGTAATCATAAACCGTAGAGGTATAGCCCATTAAAAATTAAAATTGTCCTGAATGAACATACTGTATTTTGGAAAAGCCATGGGTGTTCTGTTGCACTTGCAGAGTTGTTGTGTTTTGATGCTTGATTTTCAATAAAATACTTGCCACACATTGACTAAACAATGTTGATAGATATCAGCTAATGTCATGTTCAATGTTGTCAACCAATACTTGATTATAGCTATAACATTATGGTGTGCTTGACTTTTTTCTCCGTGTATATCTCGACATGTTAGAATAGCATAATATACAGTGAAGTATTCCGTATTAGTATATTATAAATGGAAGCCTAAAAGGGCCTCAACTTTTGAGAAAACCTTTCCTCGAGTAAAAAAAAAAAGAAAATTAGATGAGGAAACGAACTGTAAGAGGTAGTATTGATTCAACAGACAGACAGACAGGCAGAGAGAGAGAGAGAGAGAGAGAGAGAGACAGAGAGAGACAGAGAGAGACAGAGAGGGAGAGAGAGTTCTGGTTTTTATGACGAAATCAACGGCTTTTGCGGATGCCGCATCACAAGGAAAGAATTCTCATAATGCAAAGACTGATTTTGGTCAACAATGTTCTATATTATGTGATTTATGTCAGAACTTGGGATAACCAGGTAATACGAGCCTATCGGAAACTCATTGATTTTTACCCAGGTAGGGCAAGATCGATAAACCTTGTGGTCATTAAAAAATCATTATCTCAGGTGTTTGCGAGGATTTGTTCGACATCAATTTTTGTTCCGTCAACCCTTTCACCAGACACTCCTGTATGTATAAGATTCTGAGTAAAGGATTGATTGTATGGTGTTTTAGGCCACTTTCAACATTTAAACATTACTTCAGTCATATCATGGCGGCTGCTCACATATTCATCTATTTCCTGGGTTCCACCAGTACGACGTTGGGGCTCTGAAATGTCTTGCTCAAGGACACTCTCATAAAAAACCCAGCGGTTGGATCCAGTAGCCCTCAAAATCGGGGCCTGCTGGTCACGAGTCCTACACTTAACCACTAAGCCACGCAGAACCCCGACTCTGAGTAAAGAAATACCTTTGAAAACATTGTGGGAAAAGGAGGGAATGCTAGTTAGTTAACAACATTGTGGCCAAAGAAGAATTTGTCAAAGACATGATTTGGTAAACAGGTTACTTATCTATTTAATCCATGCTCCGGAAAAGTAGGGGTTAATGGATTTGCAAAAAGTATCGACTCAGGTCAGCCTGCGTATTCCGCGCTGGCTGACCTGAATCGAAACTTTTTGCAATTGGTCAATTCTCTGTATGTTGAAGGATTACTCTACTTAATGATTCATTTGGTTGTTTGACGAAAAAAAAAAAAAAAATATGGATTTTGAAAACAGTGTGAAAAAGAGAAAAATGCTGGTGACCAAGATTGTGGCTAAAGAAGAATTTGCTAATGACATGGTTTTGTGAAGAGGTTAGTTTACTTATCTATTTGAACCATACTCCGGAAAACTGGGATATAATGCATTTGCAAAAAGTATCGACCAAGGTCAGCCTTTTGCGGTCGGCGCAGGCTGACCTGGATCGAAACTTTTTGCTATTCGTCAATTTTATGCATGTCAAAGGACTACTCTAATTCATGATTCAGTCGGTTGTTGGATAAATATGAGCCATGCTCTGGCAAAACGGGGCCTAATGCATCTCCGTGATCCATAGTACCAAGCAAGCCATCACATACTTATGGATCCATAAAATCTACTTCTGTTTTACTGCAGACTTATGTTACGGTAGACTGGTCCTTGTATTTACAGAAAATTGATCAATGGCGAAAAGTTTCGACCCAGGTCAGCCTGTGCGGACTGCGCAGGCTGACTTGGGTCGATACTTTTCGCAGATGCATTAAGCCCCCTTTTCACAGAGCATGGCTCAATTATTGATTTTATAGACCCATAATTATCTGACGACCTGCTTGGTAAAATGCAACACAAATATACATTAAATCCCCTTTTGTCAGAGCACGGCTCATACAGTTATCATCTTTTGTTTGCAAGTTCACCATTTATCATTTACTCTCTTAATATGTACGACAAGAACAGATTATGTCGAAACAATATGAGCCGTGCTTTGTGAAAAAGAGGTTAATGTATCTCCGTGATGCACTTTACCTAGGAACTCATCAAATAATCATGGATCCATCCATAAGGTCTAACATTGTCAAACAATCGACTGAACTATAAGGTAGAATGGTCTTTGGACATGCAGAGAAATTACAAAAGGCAAAAAGTTTCGATCTAGGGATTGCGTAGGCTGATATGTGTCGATATATTTTGCAGATGCATTAAAACCCCTTTTCACGGAGCTTGACTCGATTTTGTCTTGCCTTTCGAAAACGGTACGCGCAAACAGTATACGCACTAGGACTTGAGACACATATGACAGGTGTCAGAATTAACTCTTTACCAGACAACAAAACTTAAGACCCGTCCATATTTTAATTAAGTATTTGCAGGCTGCAAACAGAAGGTGACTCAATGGTCAGATCTGTATTTGAAAGGATAGGAAACATAGTGGAAAAGGGAGAAAATGCTGGTCACCAGCATTTTCTCCTTTTTCCTACAATATTTTCAAAAGCCATTTTCCTTTTGGGTCGGTTACAACACAGGATTGTGTGACAATTTGTTAATCTGTAATATGTGAAGAGATAGATTTAAGCTCTACAACGTTCAGTCTTTGGATTTCTACTATTTGATCACAGGCGATCCTCTTTTTTCAAATTATATACTTCACCATCTATATAATGTAGTATAAAAGACATATATTATATTTTATTAATTACCTATTTTTTTTTTCCGGCTCAATTATGTATGCGTCGCATGCAGATAAAATGCATGGAAGAAAACAATCTGTACCTACGCAGTAACTAATACGGTTCGAAATAGGGTATGGCGACGTATTTCGCGCATGGAATATGCATGCATTGATTTGCGATTTGATTTGTCAAATGTTACGCTAAAATATTCACCCGTCAGTTATAAAAAAGAAGTTACTACCGATTACTAGTAATCCATTATTTTGTTTTATTGTTTTATCATTTATACGTTTACCGTTTTTGAATAAAATGTTAATGACTGCAATATTTTTGTCCTTGTAAGTTGCAGGAATATAATAAAACAAATATTATGTTGTAATAACTTTCCTAGTGCTTGTATTTGCTTCTCGCTGCGTAAGAAAATTTAGACATCTCGCTTGACCTTCGGTATCGTGATATCAAATTTTCTAACGCTGCTCCAATCAAATACAAGCACCGGGAAAGTTACTACAACATAGTATTCCATATGTATTAGGTGCAGAAGTCTGTCACAAAACACTCGCCTGTGCAATTGATCTTATGTTTTAATGAGCTTGTTGAAGACTTCTTTCATATTCCCACAATGTTTAGAACGTTTTTGAAGACAAATCTGATTATTTGAGCCACATTTTGTTTGCAAATGAGTCATAGTTATATTCTCTCATTTAAACCACTTCCTCGCCAACTACATATGCATAACTATGCTGAGCAAACAGAAAAGGGGGACAATATGAAACACAAATGAATTCAAACAAACCAACAATAAAAGAAATAGGGAAAAAGCAAAATAAAAAAAAAGAAAGTCAAATAAGCGGAAGAGGCTGCCCCGCCAGAAGTTTTTTTTGGAGAAAAATGCTTTTCTTGGTAATTAAATTTCTTGTGTATGTAAATTTATCTATATTGTTTTTTCTTGTTCTTTTCTTACACCTAAGGTTTTCATGCGAAACAGAGAAAAGTTATTTAATACTTGAAGGTTGTTACTATTTAGAAGTTTTCTGAGTTTAACCCTTATGCTGCTAAATAAGTGAAATAAAATTTTTGATCCGATAGTAAAAACCCAAATTTTGCTATTTCAAACTTAATTTTTGGGAACAATATGTCCTTACCGTACAGTGTAGATCAAAGATCAGACTGCACGTTCTGTGCAGTCTGATCTTGATCTACACTGTCCGCAGAAGGTCACTAAGTCGCGCTTAAAAGGCTAAGGTTTAAATACACTTGGCCTTATATAAAATAGTTTACTAAGTTTTTCTCAAATCATAATACAATTGGCATACTAAAATAAAATGGTATTCATCCTCTGTTTCGTCTAAATTACAAACTCTACATTTTCTATCATTTTTCCGAATATTTCTGTATTTTCTTGTAAAGTTCATATGACGACAGTCAAAAGTTTGCCAATATGTTTCTAAATTTAGCTATTTTCATATCATCGAGTTAACTGGAGCGTTTAAATTAATAAGCCATCAGCACTTTGTAGTAAATATCTGAGTTCAAATAATCCGTGTACGACTATTGTCTTATTAGTCTCAGGATATATTTGGTATTTCAGCCGACCGACGGAATGACCCACTGACATACATCTCGTATATGAAAATCAATATGAGCCATGCTCTGGCAAAAGAGGGTTTAATGCATCTCCGTGATGCATTACACCAAGCAAGTCATCACATTATGATGGATCAATAAAATTGACTCTGTTTAACAACCGACTGAGGCTGGAAGTACACTGGTCCTCGGACATGCAGAAAATTGACTTATAGAAAAATGTTTCGACCCATGTCAGCCTGCGCAGTCCGCGCAGGCTGACATGGGTCGATAACTTTTGCAGATGCAATAAGCTCCCTTTTCATAGAGCATGACTTATATTCTCCCTCTTACTCATCAATTTTGGGGGTGGGGGAAATATTGAAGAAACTTACCTGAGGCTTCAAAAAAAGGCAAGACAGCCGGATACTCTCTCTCCACAAGCTTTTTGCCAACATCCAAAGACCAAAAGTAGTACTTCCACTCCGGTGGAGGGTTCAGTTTTACAAGTCCTTTGACGTTTTCCACGAATTCGTTCGGTACTATATCAGTAGTCCATATTTGGTGCATGATTTTCGGTATGCCGACCGTTGCTCTTGGCTTCTGATCCTTAGTTATGTTGCGTGCAGAGAGAGACAGTCGTTGTTTTAGCAGGTTATATACTTGTTTGATACCAGTCTCGACTTCTGCATTTTTCTGTTGAACTGAAGAAATGAGAAATTATAATTTCATTAGATTGTTTGTTTGCATCTTTGAATGGTGTTTAACACCTTTTTAAACATTATTTCAGCTATATCGACGCAGCCAGTGCACCTATCTGTGCTTTCCTGGAGTTTCTTTTCAGCAGTACTTCGCATAATGTTCTTCCCAAGCCACTTGCCGCATTCCCTTTAAACTATCGTCGAAATAATGCTATGAGGTAAGAGAAGAATGAATCTTGTGGCAATGGCAATCGTCAATCCTCTGAATGAAATTGACCGAGCCTGGGATTCGAACTAGTCACCCCCTGATCACAGGTCCTGTAAGCTACCGACTGCACAACCGGGGCTCGGCAGAGTAGTCCTTCGAAATGCAGAAAATTTACCCATAGCAAAAGGTTTCGACCCATGTCAGCCTGCACAGATTGAGCAGGCTGACATGAATCGATACTTTTTGCCTTAAGCCCGCTTTTCACAGAGCAAGACTCAATGTCACTACAACTATGTGTGTTCATTCGAACTTTGCAACACTTTACAATATTTTTTGTCATTATAAAAAAGTGTTTTGGTATGCATCAGTTCACATTCTTTTTAGATGATTTTGAATAAAGATGCAACTCATATATAACTTTGTGGAATGCTATATATATCACATCGCTTCCCATTACTTCATCAATACTACTCTTCACGTTCCTGCTCTTACCAGATTTTGAAACGCTGTATGAAAAGAAGCAATAAGATATATCTTCCTTTGATACGTTGTTTAAAATATGAACTATGGTCTTGTAAAAGGGGACTTTATGCATCTTCGTGATGCATTATGCCAAGCATGTACACATAATTATGGATCTGATTAGTCAATCGATCGACTGGATCTGGAGGTAAAATGGTCCTTTGCCATGCAGAAAATTCACAAAAAGTTTTGACCCATGTCAGCCTGACATGGGTTGATACGTTTTGCAGATGCATTATTGATCCAACTTTTCACAGAGTAGGCCTATGGCTCATATAATAATATGGCCTGCAACACGCGAAAAGGGGCATTCGGACATTTGCGTAAAGTGTCGTCTCGGATCAGCCTGCGCAGACTTTCCGTTTCTACGTAACTTTCTGTTTTGCACAAGTATACTGTAGCACAAAATCTAATGTAGTCGTAAAGTGCCGTCTCGGATTAGCCGGTGCGGACTGCGCAGGCTGATCCGAGACGACACTTTACGCAAATGTCCGAATGCCCCTTTTCGTGTGTTGCAAGCCATATATAAAATCATTTTCGAGCAATGGTTTATTTTTCTTCAATGGTTGTATTTGAGATATATCAGAGAGAGAGAGAGAGAGAGAGAGAGAGAGAGAGAGAGAGAGAGAGAGAGAGAGAAAGGAGAGAGAGAGAGAGAGAGAAAGGCGAGGGAGAGAAGCGAGAAAGAAAGAGAGGGAGAAAGGCGAGAGAGAGAGAGAGCCAGAGAAAGAGAGAGGGATAGGGGGAGGGGGACAGAGAGAGAGAGAGAGAGAGAGAGAGAGAGAGAGAGAGGAGTGAGAGAGAGAGAGAGGCGAGAAAGAAAGAAAGAGAGGGAGACAGGCGAGAGAGAGAGAGCCAGAGAGAGAGAGAGCTAGAGAAAGAGAGAGGGATGGTGGAGGGGGACAGAGAGAGAGAGAGAGAGAGAGAGAGAGAGAGAGAGAGAGAGAGAGAGAGAGAGAGAGAGGAGGAGAAAGAGGGACATGGATAGGGACTGGGGGAAGAATGAGAGAGATAAAGAGAGAGAGGACAGAGAGACAGAGAGACAGAAAGACAGACAGACAGACAGACAGAAAGACAGACAGAGACAGACAAACAGACAGACACACATACAGATACACAGACAGACAGACAGACAGACAGAGGCAACAGTTAGCCTACCTTTACTGGAAGGTATCGTCAGTAATATCAGGTCATACCGAAAATATGCCAAGACAAGTACCAACGTAAAGAGTGTTGTCAGTAGGAAGAAGGCCTGAAATCGCCTGTAAATAGAAACAAACACAAGAAAGGTAAATTCATTCTTTCTGTGTTCTAATTACCTCCCTTTAATGAATAACATTAGATCGGCCAAAGAGATGGAGTGCATATGTAGATAGATCAGCTGAGTCTGAAGCATTTGAGACATGCGTTGGTATAGGGGGATTTCATATACATCCGCAAAAATTATCGACCCAGGTTAGCCCGCGCAGTCCAACCTGAGTCAAAACTTTTTGGTTTTGGTCAAATACTTTTTACGTCGAGAGACTCTACTGTCTCAGGATTAAGCCTGTTGTTAATCAAGAAAGATTTCATAGCTTTACAATTTACTATATTGCATGTTAAATTGCTTACTATGTTATTGAACGGGCGGTCATAGTTTCAGTTGCTGGCAGAAAAAAATGAATTCTGTAATCAGGCAAAAAGTTAACAAAAGAGACGAGGACCTTGCTACTTTAAATCTAGTTTCAATATTCATTTTTCTGCCAGCTACTCAAGCCTGGACCGACAGGAAAATAACAGGTTTTAATCTTCACAATAGTTTCCATACTTTAAATGGTATGATTTTAATGTAAACGCATTTTAACACCCGCATTGTTTTTGGCCACCACTGGGCCTTTAAATTACAATGAATACAAGATATAATAAATGTTTAGCTAACTTACATTCGATTTACGAATACTAATGGCATAGAAAGCAGTTTTGTTGCAGTTACGATTTGACATTAAGATGACAACTCAAACACGTGTAATTAATTATATAAATTACATGGAGCATACATTCTTCACGAAAAACATTTATCACACAGATGAATAAAAGGAGGTTTGTGAAAAGGAGGTTTGATGCATCTGCAAAAAGTATCGATCCATGTCAGCCTGCGCAGTCCGCGCAGGCTGACATGAATCGAAACGTTTTGCTATTTGTAAATTTTCTGCATGACAAAGGACCATACTATCTCCAGATTCAGTCGATTGTTAGACTAAATAGATTTTTACAGATCTATATTAATTCGATGACATGCTGGGTATAAAACATCACGGAGATGTATTCAAAACCTCGTTTTGCCATAGCATGGCTCACATAAAATGTTTCTCTTCGCTCAGTCTGCAAAACGCTACTCCATACGCTTAAACTGCAGACAGTGTGGAACCAGGGTCAGACTTCACGGAACGAATACTCTGATCCTATTATATGTACACTGTCTGAAACTGTGAGATTTGTCCGAAGTAAGTAGTTCAAAATCGCAACATTTTGGCTGTAAAATATTGCCTTGAAATACTCATTTTTGACAAGGTAACGACCGAATAAACGAGGTTAAAGAAAACAAGAAATATCTTTTAATACATAGGCTGCTAAGCGCGGCTCAAGGATCTTTAGTATACAGTATAGAAAAATAAATCTAGACCTAGCTTAAAAGTCGCCAGGTCGCTCCGTCTTTTTCCCTGATTTTAAAATTCATTTTTTTGCCAGCGACTAACACTCGGACAAACAGCACAAAAACAGGCTGTCATCTCCACAATATTTTTCGTATTTTTAAAAGATATGATTTAAATTGAATTGCATTTTTACACCCGCTTTATTTACTTTTGGCTGCTATTGGGCCTTTAATGATGAATATGTCTAGGACTGTAAAAATCTTCAACCCTTCACCTGTCAACTAAATTAAATGAAAGATTTTAAGCCGATAGTAAAAACCCAAATACTGCAATTTCAAAGATATTTTTAGAACAAAATGTCTCCTTATCGGACAGTGTAGATCCAAAATCAGACTGCAAGTTTTGTGCAGTCTGATCTTGATCTACACTGTCCGCAAAAGGTCAATGAGTCGTGTTTAGCTGCCTTAGGGTTAATAATCAGTGTGTCTAGGACTGAAAAGATCGGTCGTCGAGTAATACATCAAATGAACATGTACACTTTGTTTCATACAAGTCACGTGTTTTAGGCCCTTTTCTATTAAAGCTTCAGTCGATTAACGCGTTGCCAAACAAAAATCTTTTAAACTTGTCCAAATTCAAAGTATTTGCAGGCGAAAATTTTAATTCTATTCGATGTGATTTGCATTTGGAAGGGTAGAAAACATAGTGGGTAAAGGAGAAAATGCTAGTAACTAGTACCAGCATTTTCTCCTTTTCCACAATGTTTTCACAACGTTCCTTTCCCAGGATATTTAATACTCGAGATTGTGCGGTAAAGGGTTAAGTGTCAAGTATAGATCGAGGTCAGAGTATACAGAACAAGTAATCTGATCTTGAATCAATCTAAAATGTTTGCAATTTTGAGATATGGGTAGTTTCAAAAAAAATGAGGCAAAAGAGTGAAATTAGGGGTCAGAAATAAAACTGATTTAATTTACATGTTTTTTGTGTCACTTTATAGGAAACACATTGAATTTCAAGATTTCTCAAGGTTGTTAGGTATATTATGAACAATATTTCTTTTATTCAATTTTTATTCCAACAATTGATTGAAAAATATCAAAATAACTGAACATTTAATAATACTATTTACATGTTTCTAAGATCATAATATATGTCATAAATGAATTGATACAGTGACTATAGTCATTAAACTACATAATGAAACACAAAAAAACTTTGGTACACCTGTAATGTGACAAAAAGTCAATATTTTGTTTGAGATTTATACAGAAAAATCCAGATCTTACTCAAAAAGTTCTTACTACACAGTCTCTTTTCACTGCAAGTGCATGACATTTTGTGTAATAAATAACCAAATGCTATTCACTATGCAGTAAAAAACCCTGCATCATTATCATTATTGGTTACAAAAATATGGAGCGTCAAAATTTTGCTTAAAATTGAAAGAAAATGTTACACTCCTGTTAGAATTTAGTTCTATAGAAAAAACCATTGGTATTGCTCTATTTACAGGCCAAAATTTAACTTTATAATGTCAAACAGATACGGAATTAAATTGAGTATAGGAGATTTGAAGATTCTTTGTTTACTTATAAAAAATATTTTACAAAAAGATGCCTTTTTAGTTCATATTAAGATCTGTTTGCTATTTCAAAGCAATTGTTGTCCATAACATCATAATAAAATTGATGAAAATATAACACATTATGACTTAGATTGGTTGTATTGGTTGTATTGGGGTTTAACGCCACTTTAACAGCTAAGGTCATATCATGGCGGTCGATGACGCACATGTGTTTCCTGGCTTTCTCACACCAGTACTAACACAACTTTCTTTCCAAAGCCACCGACTACTTTTCTCACATGCTTCAGCAGAGGTGAGAGGCGAAAATACGCCGGAAAGAAAGTTCGCCTCAACCGGGTATCGAACTCACAACCACCAGGTCATGAGTCCGACACGCTCACCACTGAGCCACCGGGGCGGGCTATGACTTAGAACTTTTTAGAACTTTTTATCATGTCATGTCAGGTAAAACTAACACATCTTAATAGCAATATTGCAGTTAACATATGCATAATAATTATTGCAGAAATGTGTTACACTCCTGATAAAAAATACTTTAGATCATATTTCATCTTCCTGAGTGATCACATAGAATATTATCACAACCATTTGATAAATTTAAGGAATCCCAATTGTTTTAAATGAACATCAGCTTAAAATCAAAGAATACTGTAATAGAGTTAAACTTTATTATCAGATTAAACTGTTTTCAAATACAGTGTTTCTTGAACAAAGTTAAACATAGAAAAATAAAACAGGTGGAGACTATATAAACTCAAACTCATTTAACTCTTTGATGTGATAAAACAAGTAGATAGCAAGTAGGAACAATATTCAAGTACATGTATATAGCAAGTAGGAACAATATTCAACTGCAGCAAGATAAACAGAACTGCAGGACAAAAACATAGAACAAGATGTTACACTTCTGTTCAATTCATAAGTTCTTCACCCTAAACCCACTAATTTATCAATTATCTTAATGCTCATATCTTATCTTTGTAAGCCTTATTTTCTGCTTTCTTTTTCTCTTTTAGATCTTGTAATTTTGCTTGCTATTTTGGGTTGTCCTTAAGCTTCTCACGTTATTTTCTTACTCTATCTCATGAAGATTTTGGTTTAGGGTCATTGTTTGAGACATTAGGTGACACACATTTAGGACTTAATGCTCTTTTAATTGCGGGCAATGTCACATTTAACTTTTCCATGATAAGTGTAACTTATGACTGTTCATATATTATCTGTAAGTGAAATGCAAAACTCATAATTTTCAGAATCATATTTTTTACAGGAGTGTAACACTTTCCACATCTCTTCATAAAACCCCCTGGTTATTAATCTTAACTTGTTTAGCTCTTCCAATTTTAATTTCAGAGTGATGCTATATAGAGGTATATTCAAGAATATCAATAATGGCAATAATTACTCTTGTGTTTGATTTTCTGAATTTAGTAACATCTGCAAAATAAAGATTTTTTTTTTTAAAAATGACATGTTGAATTGGAAATTTAATAGATGTAAACACATTAAACATAATCTTAATTAAAAAAAAAAATAGCTATTCCCTCTGCAAATGTTGAAACTTCAATGAATCAAAATAATAAAATAAAGTTTCTAAGCTAAAAGGAAGTGACATCTTAAAATTGAATTTATTGTTACACTCCTGTTTTCACTTATGATCACATGTGACAAACATGTGACTCCTGGCACTAAGATTGTCTTCACTGATAATATTCATGACATCTTCTTTCTTGAAAAATAGCCAGAGAAAGTCAATATGCTTGTTAAATATGTTAGAGAAATTGATTTGTGTAAAAAGTGTTACACTCCTGTTAAACATGGGTTGTGATAAATATGAAATAGCTAAATGAATGTTATGACATTAACATAAATGAAGACTACAGCTACAACAGCCAAACATGTACGTTAAATGGTTTCTAGCATATAATTGTAGAAAATGTTAGTATTTCATGCAAATTTCTACAAGTCAATCCAAGGTATGGCTTATTTTCAAGAAAAATTTGCAGACGAGTCATGCTTAACAAATGAGTATTTCTTACAATATATATCTTCCAAGATGAAACTAATATGTTAAGAGTTGACCTTAGATATCAAATTTTGTTCTGGTAAAAGATTAAACACTTTTTATGCGGTGGTTTTGTAATAATACATTCCTGAAAAAAGACTTTTAAAAAAAATTCACACAAAAAGTGTTACACTCCTGTTTTTTTTTTACATGTTTTTCTTGCACCATTTGCATATCATTCATTCAAAATGAAACATATTTTACAATTAATTGAACAATACAGAAATACAAATTTTAGGCCTCAAATTTTCTATAAATATTGTGTTATTTCATAGTAAGAAGTAAATTTTGATAAACCCTCATTTCTTTTTAAACTACCCATATTCTGACAATCAAAAAGCATCGACATTACAGAATTTCGATTTATTTAAGCTTCTTTTCCCGAACCAGAAATTTATTTTTTTATTTATCTGGTATTCTGAGAGTTAAATGTAAAAATACATCCTTAGAGTTTGAGAGAATTGATTGATTGGTTGATTGAATGGTGTTTTACTCCGCTTTCAACATTATTTCAGTCATATCACGGCGACAGCTCTCATATTCATGAACGAGCACGTACGTTCTAGGCTTCTCCAGTACAAGGCTAGGGCTCTGTAGTGTCTTGCCAAAAGACATTCCCTAGAAAATCCCAGTACGTCCAGTGAGGCTCTAACCCGGAGCCTCCAGGTTACGAGTCCTATACTTAAACACTGAGTCACAAAGAGCCTCCAAGTTAAAGGCGCGTTTACCCAAGGGCGGAGACATGGAACAGCCACGGGCGACTGACTTGCACTTTATATGGCCTGCAACACGCGAAAAGGGGCATTCGGACATTTGCGTAAAGTGTCGTCTCGGATCAGCCTGCGCAGACCGAGCAGGCTAATCCGAAACGACACTTTCCGTTTTTATGCAATTTTCTGTTTTGCGCAAGTCTACTGTAGCACAAAATCTAATGTAGTCGTAAAGTGCCGTCTCGGATTAGCCTGCGCGGACTGCGCAGGCTGATCCGAGACGACGCTTTACGCAGATGTCAAAATGCCCTTTTTCGCGCGTTGCAGGCCATATAGAATGACACCGATTTTAACCACGCTTCCGTTGTACTGTGTTAATAGAGCCGAATTCACATGTCATGTTAGAATATGAGATGGCTTGCTTTGTGTAATGCATGACAGTGATATATTAAAAGCATAGTCAAATTTGCAATGTTTGCGGCTTGATCCAAGACAAGTTGCAACATAAAATCTTTCTTATTTTTATGATTGAATGGTGTTTTACTCCGCTTTCAACATTATTTCAGTCGTATCACGGGGATGGGTGATGCGTCTTAGCAGACAGGTCGAATCTTCGAAGAATATAACATGCGCAGACAACGCACCCATCCCATATACATGGGAAAAGTAGGGCTTACACCGAAGCTATTACCCTAGCCTGTAGGGGTCTGTTTTGATAAATGGCCGGTGCAAAGGTTACATGCCAGCTGATCATAGCTGAATAAATCGCATCAGGTAGCGTTTTATTGACTAAATGTTTATTTTATTTTGAAATTCAAAGTAACGGTTGCCGTTTTGACAAGAATGCCAAAAGTAACGTTAGTTTTGAAAAGTAGTCCGGTTCTGTACCCAGAATGCCCACATTAGATTGATGTGTATTTGTAAAATGTCATCTAGCGGGAGATAATGTGGCTCCAAAGGCAGTAAATAATTTACCAAGCACAACATTAAGCTTAAAGAAGTTCATATTAACTCAAATGACATTGAAGGCTTTGTTTAAACGGAAATAAAATTTGAAGACATAAGAAATAAAAATTCGGATACAATTATGTAATGATTGATCGATTGTATGGTGTTTAACGCCGTTTTGAACACTATTTTAATTATATCGCGACAGCCAGTGCAACTATCCATGCTGTCCTGGAGTTTCTTTTACCAGTACTCCGCACATTATTCTTTCCAAGCCACTGACTAATTTCCCACCTCATCATCGCCGAAACAATAATCAGCGGTGAGAAATCCTCGGAAAGAAAGTGGTCGAGCCGGGGATCGAGCCAGCGAGCCCCTAACCTTGAGTCCTACACGGTATCGACTGCGTTACCGGGGCTCAGGAAAATAATTATGTAAAGAAAAAGTGTTCATTCTAGGAAGTTATCGGCATGGTTTTACAATTTTAACCATTCAGTACACTACACAAGTGCAAAATATCATAGAAATCGCTTCTCGAGTAAAGCGCTATTTTGGTTTTTCATATAGTTGGAGAACAAAAAAAACCCTTAAATTTAGGCATGTCATACAATTGAGTAAAAACAAATTGCATACAGGAATTTTTAAAAAGTTTTAGCATAAGCAGTTATATTTGGTATTGCTTTAGAAGGTAGGGAATTGTTAATTTCCAGTTCTGAGTAACAATAAAAATATCACCAATTTCCTAACAAACCCCTCTTCGGGTCAGAATTACCCCACCCACTTTGAACACAACCTACAAACGTTTACCAACTGATTCAATATTGCATGATATTAAGGCCAACATGTATAGGTTTCAGTATACAAAGTTTAAAGAAAATGAGTAGTGGCCATGCAAACAGGCCCATGGACACTTCTCCTGAAAACGATCACTAGACATTTTTATTTTCTTTCTGGTACGTTAAATCCTGAATAAAGTGAGAGCCGGTATCAACTTATCCCACCCACATTCTGCATTCTGAAAGTTTGGAAGTGACTGCATGCTCATTTCTTTACTTTAATGTTATCGTTTATTTCAACAGAAATTTTGTTATGAGTAGTATCTTGAGAAAATCCAAAGCCCAAAAATATTGAAGAGTTTTGCCAGATTTAGATTTAGTTCACATAAGATAGAAATCGATGTGGGACGCCGCAATAAAATTCCACATGAAGAGAGATTTTTTTTTCTTTTATGCTGTCCAAATTACTTTGATCTGAAAGGGCAATGGTTCAATATTTGTTTGAGAAAGGTCTAGCACCTAGGGATGTCCATACTCATATGGTAGGAACGCGAGGGAATAATTGCCACTCATTTACTACAGAGAAAAAGGTGGGTGGCGGAATTCAAGCATGGCACAGAACGTGCAGTCTGATCTTTGATCTACACTGTCCGATTAGGAGTTATTTTTCCTGCAAAAAAATACCTTTTAAAAAGCAAAATCTTGGATTTTACTATCGGCTTGAAGTCACTGATCTTTGGGGGCAGTGTAGATCAAGATCAGACTGCACAGAACGTGCAGTCTGATATTTGATCTACACTGTCCGATTAAGAGATATTTTTTCTGAAAAAAAAACAACCTTTGAAATAGCAAAATGATGGTTTTTACTATCGGCTTGAACGTTTCATTTGATTTGTTTAGCGGGACAAAGTCTATAAGCTGGCTGAAAACGAGTATAGCTGTATCTTTAACCCTTTTCTGCTAAGCTCGACTCACTGACCTTTTTGCGGACAGTGTAGATCAAGATCAGACTGCACAGAACGTGCAGTCTGATCTTTGATCTACACTGTCCGATTAGGAGATATTTTTTCTGCAAAAATACCTTTGAAATAGCAAAATCATGGTTTTTACTATCGGCTACATAATTTGTTTAGCAGGATCTGGGTTAAAAGCTGGCTGAAAACGAGTGTAGATATATCTTTAAGATAAGTAAGTGAATATAGATCCGGGAATATTATTGCTTCATATCCTTATACAAGTCAACAGATTGCCCCGATAATAAACTTTGTACCTGGCGACAAAATTCTACACTGTTCCATTTTGAAAACACGTGAAAACACGTGCAGAGGACAGCTAAAATGGAACTAAAATGATGATATTCTTTCGTCAAAAGGGTAGAAAACAATGTAGAAAAGGTAAAAAATAATGGTTATCGGTATTTTCTCCTTTTCCACGATGTTTTCAGAAGCCTTTTCCTTGATAGGATCCTGAAGTACTTGACTGTTTGGGAAAACGATAAAAGGAATCTATGCCCACACACTTCATTCTTTACTAAACGATCCCTTGTTCAACGACATTGAAGAAAAGGCAAATACTTTTGAAAACATGCTGGAAAAAGGAGAATCCAGCATTTCAATATTTTCTCCTTTTTCCACAGTATTTTCTACCCTTTCGAAGACAGATTTCACAATTTGAGCCACATTTAATTTTGAAAACAATTTGGGAAAAGGAGAAAATGCTGGTAACCAGTATTTTCTCCTTTTCCTTCCATGTTTTCTATCCATTCTTACACAAATTCAGTTATTCGAGACACTTAATTTGTCGGAGACCTGAAGACGCTTTCAATTTGGACAAGTCTAATGTTTTGTTGTTAGGTATAGGGTTAACACTTCGGCGATGAGAAAACAATGACTTCTTACGGACGGCATAGATCAAGATCAGACTGCACAGAAGGTGCAATCTGATCTTTGATCTATACCGTCCGCTTTTTGAGTCAAGCATACAGATAAAAAGTCTTTCAGAGTTTTACTTGCTTGTTAATTTAAGCTGTCGAAAAAAAAAAAAGCCAAGTATATATTATAATTAGATTAGTCATGCTCTGTGAATAGAAGGCTTCAAGCATCTGCTAAAAGTATCGAACCAGGTCAGCCTGCGCAGTCCGCGCAGGCTGACCTGGGTCGAAACTTTTTGCCATTGGTCAATTTTCTGCATGTCAAAGGACCATTCTACATCCAGATTCAGTCGATTTTTACAGAAACAGGACTTTATGGATCGATAATTATGTATTGACTTGCTTAGTCTAATGCATCACGGACACGCATTAAATCCCCTTTTGCCAGAGCAGGGATCATACGTAATTGGCATTGAAATAGTTCATAGTTATAAATGGCAATATTTACTGTCACATAAAACGCGGGGTTTCTTCGATATTTTCAAAAGTCATAAAATGTTTATGTCAACACGGTTGTCACAAAAATTCAATTTACTACTATCACTCAAAAGAAGTATAGGCCAAATATTACTATGTACTTCAGACGCCTTTTAAGTGAGGTTAATGAATAGTGTAGTTTCGTTTTTCGTCATGGTACATGATTTTAAACATAATCCATCCCACATACGAAATATGAAATGATGAAATATTTACCTTGAATAAGCTAGACTGCACATCTTAAAACCGAGACATGTACTATTTCGCAATTCACCGTTACGAAAACACAACTAAGCCCAAATCACATTTTTCATCTTCACTTTCGGGTTTTCGTTTTAAGGATAGGACACCCTAATGGGACTCGTGTAACACCGCCTTTCATCGCCGATAAAACGTACGGATTCGGCTAAGACTCGGGTAATCCGTAATCGATCGGCCAATAGATGCTGGTTCCCCGCATCGATTACGGATTACCCGAGTCTTACCCGAATCTGTACTATTTTGGCGATGAAAGGCGATATTACACGAATCCAATTAGGGCGTCCTATCCTTAATAAAAAAAAAAAAAAAAAAATCGGTGACCTTCAAAATAATCTAAATTTGAAAATAACATTCTCAATGTTATCCTCAAGAATTTTCTTAGTCTTATTTATCCACATGAATTTTGTAAATTTGAAAGTAACATAATTTCTGATTGGCTAAAACAAATGTTTTAGCCAATCAGAAGTTGTGTTACTTTCTAAATCTAGAATAAGACAAAGAATGTTCTTAAGAATGGTAGAAGAATATGGATTTGGGCTTTTACCTACTTCGTATTAGTCTGGAATTGATAAATCATAATTTGCGATTTGTCAAAAAGGTGGACATCTTTTTTACTGACATCTGCTGGCCTTTATATGGGCCGATTTGAAGGTCTATTTATTTTATCAATAGACATGGGCTGTTACCGTAAATCGGTACCCCGCGATGTCTATTCACATCTTAATAATAGATTGATAGGATATAACCATTTTCTTGTTCTAATGTTATATTTCTACATGTGTTACCCTTTACTTCATTACTGAAGAGTCTGCATGTTTTTCAGACGCATCGCTTGTAGCAGTAACTGTTCCTAAAGGCCCAACAGCGATAAAAAATGCAGGTCTTATAATGCATTTAAATCTGAATCATACCATTTCAAAATTTTGAAAATATTGTGAAGATGACAGTCTATTATTGTGTGGTCTGTCCAACTGTTAGTCGAATTTCAAATCAGGCAAAAAGTAAAAAAAACGATAGAGTGACCTTGCGACTTTTAACTGAGTTTTTAGAATCATATCTCTGATAGAGACTAACACTTGGACCGATCACATAATCTTTGAAAAATTGTCAAAATTGCAAAATTTGCACAGTTGCTATTGTACACTGTCGGTCCATTTGTCATCTCTACAAAAATTTCCAAATCTTGAAGTGGTATGATTGAATTTAAATGCATTTTAACACTCGCTTTGTTTACTTTTGGCAGATATTCTTACTTTAACAATAAGTTGGATTAGTATCTATCTCGAAACATATGAACCATGCTCTGTGAAAAGAGGGTTTAATGCATCTGCAAAAAGTATCGACCCAGGTCAGCCTGCGCCGTCTGCGCAGGCTGACCAGGGCCGAAACTTTTTGCTTTTGGATGATCTTCTGCATGTCAAAGGACTATTCTACCTGATTATTTAGTCGGTTGTTAGACAGAATTGATTTTATGGATCTAAAAAAAAAAATAACGTGATGACTTGCCTGGTATCATGCATTACGGACATACATTAAGCCCCCTTTTGTCAGAGCATAGCTTATATCTAATTAAAAATTGCCCGTTCCAAAAATTTCTAAAGTAATTCGGGAAAAAGTAGGTAACAGCTGGCGTAGCTACTTTTCATTATTCTTCCTCAATTTACCACAAAAGAGTCTCAGTAACCACATTAATTACCTCGTACGCCGTCTATCTTCCTAAAAATAGGACACTTAAACAGGCAATACCTTGCGTAGTTACTTTTCATTTCATGTATTTCTCTTCATATTGCACCACATAAGAGTTTTCGATATCATATTTTAAAATAACAATATCTGCAAAAAAGTAAACAAAGCAGGTGTTAAAATGCACTTTTTTTTTAAAATAATACCATTTTAAAGTATAGAAATTATTGTGAATATGACAATCTGTTATTGTTCTCTGCCGGCCCAAGTGTCAGTCACTGACAGACAAATTAATTTCAAAACTAGGTTAAAACCTGCCATTTGTTTTCTTTTTGCCTGATTTCAAAATTCATTTTTCTTCCAGCGACTAACACTTGAACCGACTACACATGTTACACATGTGACTAGACAATAATAGATTGTCATCTCCACAATATTGTCCATACTTTTCAATGGTTTGATTTAAATTCAAACGCATGTTAACACCTGCTTTGATTTTTTTGGCTGCCAGTGAGCCTTTAACAAAGACTGTTTTGTTTCCTGCAAACTTTTCTGAAAAAAGCCAAGAAGTGTTGACAAATGGCTTCAACTGAATGATGGAACGCCTACTCAACAGTACGCGGCAATACATGATCAATTTTGTTTGTGCTCCCATCTCGCAACATAATTTGAGCTATGCTCTATGGAAATGGTGTTTAATGCATCTGCCAAAAGTATCGACCCAGGTCAGCATGCGCTGTCCGCGCAGGCTGACCTGTGTCGAAACCTTTAGCTTTTGGTGAATTTTCTGCATGTCCAAGGACCGTTCTCGCTCATTATTCAGCCGGTTCTTACACAAAATAGATTTTATAGATCTATTTTTAGTGATGACTTGCTTGGTAGCCTCTTATACACTACGGACATGCATTAAACCCCCTTTTTCCAGAAAATTGCTTATTCAAAATAGTGTGTGCCTGTTCAAAGCAAAACGTAGAACAAAAGGTATAGCTGGCCAGTCAAGGAATATAAAAACAGAGATAGAGAAAGCAAGACACAGAGAGCGATAAGCCAACGTAATAAACTAACGCAGAGACGGTGGCAGACAGACAGACAGACACGGCAGACAAACAGACAGAAAGACAAACACACACAGAGATTGACAGACAGACAAAAAGAGAGACAGACATACAGACAGACAGCGAGGTGGACAGGCAAGCAGATAGACAGCCAGACAGACAGACGGACAGAAAGACAAAAACACAGACAGAGACGCAGACAGACACACAGAGGAATTAATTTTTTGGATCTTTTTTTCCAAACAGAATGACAGACAGACAAAAAGAGAGACAGACATACAGACAGATGGACAGGCAAACAGACAGACAGAAAGACAAACACAGACAGACAGACGGACAGAAAGACAAACACACAGACAGACACACAGAGGAATTAATTTTTTGGGCCTTTTTAAAAAAAAAAATCCCGTGTTTAAACGACGCCAGAAACATCGTTTGGGAAAGGAGAAAACTAGCATGTTCTTCTTTTCTCACATTGTTTTTTGTTCTAAATTTCAAAGAAAGAAGTATCTTTTGGTTCATATCAGAAAAGAATGAATTAGACGAAAATACTACCTTGAGTATGATCTTATGTTGCAAAGCATGTTTTATCCTTCTTCAGACGCTTTCACAAAACTACACAACACATGTCATTCTGTTGTAATTGTTATCCTAAAACACTCACTAAAAAAAAAACGATAGATCTAAAAGTTTTTATTACAATTGTATGGAGAAATTGTAAAAACTAGTCGTGATATGTTAATCCAATGCCTGATTTTCACGCAATCAAATCATAAAATCCCAAATTGTCATTCCTTTAGTAAAATTTACATGAATTTTCCACACGATAACATTACGCTATGTGTGTACCGCTGAATTTTCTATACCTTAATGTCGACGTGAAAGATGACACTGATAAACTCTTATTAGGCTGCTTAGCGCGACTCAATGACCTTTTGCGGACAGTGCACGTTAAGATCAGACTGCACAGGACATGCAGTCTGATCTTGGATCTACACTGTCCGATAGGAAGATATTTTTTCCACCAAAAATAAAAATTTGAAAAAGAATCATTTGGGTTCGTACTATATCGGCTTGAAAGTTTTATTTTACTTATTTAGCAGGCTAAAGGTCGATAAAAAAAAAACACGCTTCACAAACTCAAAGAGAAGTTTAGGTCTATTCAACCCTGTCCGCGTCAAATACAGAAACACGGCCTTTTTCGCCGGCTGAAAATACAATCCCCCTCACTTAGAAGAGTTTTTAATCTTACAGGCTTCCTTGTACTAGCGGACGGTATAGATTCAAGATCAGACTGCACGTTCTGTGCAGTCTGATCTTGATCTATACCGCCCGCAGAAGCTCATTTTCTCGCCAATGGCGCGGAAAGGGTCGTGTTTTATTTTTAACTCAGTGTTTCATATAGGTGGTTGTACCCGAACAAATAACAGTACACTATGGATGACCAGCTGATCATTGATTTATGGATTCTAGATACTGTTTGCTGACTTGAGGATAAATCTATACTCGTTTTCAGTCTGTTTCTAATCCCATTCGGCAAACTTCGAGTGATGGGAGCCATGAAGTCCCTCGGCTGTATCTGGTAGCTTGATATGCACCTACACGGTACATTTCATCGCCGGAAATACGCCGGTTTACCGTTCTGAAAATTGTAAGGCTCCTCGTAAAAAAGAAAACTTGAGTCTTAATTTTCTATCGAAATCTTTCTAACCATATTTCAGTTGCCAAACAGTTCGTACATTCATTTTTTAAAGTGGTTTATCAATTGCGATTGAAGTTTTCACCGACAGATAGATAGATGTGAATAACTTCATCGAGGTTGTTTATGTCATTGCTAACAGTGGCGCCGCCATGTATGAGATTACGTAATTGGCAGTTCAAATGGAAACGACCGTTATACATACAAAGTTAGATGTAGGTACAGAATTGACCGAGTTGTGACGAGTGTCTATAATCCATTTCATTTTTATCTCGGATGTTTTCGAAGAAAAAGTCAAGGCCGAGTTGTGACTAGTGTTTATAACCCATTTCATTTTTATCTCGGGTGTGTTTCGAAGAAAAGGTCAAGGTACTGTCGTAGCTCGTGCGTCGTAGTCTGCGTGGACGTCGTCGGCGTGCGAAAATTTTGACATTTTGTAATATCTCTCGTATTACTAAAAATATTTATCTCAAACTTGAACAAGTTGTTTTCTATCAAAAGGGGAACCTATACAACAAAGGCAGGTAACCATAAAAGTAATTTTGACACAGTTAGGCCTCATTTCGACTTAGAATTTTCGCTGAAAATCAAGTACTTGCAGTCAAGATTTGGCACTCGCCGGTTGCTCTTGTTTTCACAGCAATCTTTTATCTCTGGCTGCAAAGATGTATAACTGTTAAAACATTCACCAATTCATCGCGTAAAATACAGAAATTGCTGGTTTAAGCAGTACGTTTTCTTTTCCACAATGTTTTCAGGGGCTATCTATAACCGACGCTTCTGAATATCTGCGTTAACCATAATTAATCTACTAAAAAATGAAATGAAACTTTTAAGCCGACGGTAAGAAGTTAAGACTTGCTATATCAAAGTTATTTTTGGGAGGAACATATCTTCTTATCGGAATTGTAGATGTAAGACTAGATTGCACGTTCTGTGCAGTCTTATCTTGAGCTACGCTGTCCTCCAAAGGTATTTGAGTCGCGCTTAGCAGCCTAAGGGTTAAAGCCCAATAGCGGCAGAAAAATTAACAATACAGATGTGAAAATGCATTTGAATCTAAATCATACCTTTCAAAGTATGGAAATTAAAGGGTAGCTTACAAACTCTTATTGTATGATCAGTCCAAGTGTTACACTACGGTCACAATGTGAAACTGCCGCCTGTCGATTTTTAGACATCGGTGGATTCTTAAAGTTACATGCCGCCGGCCGATTTTTTACAAATCGGTGCGAGTGGTCATAAATAACTGCCAGTAAAAGGCCGCCTGACGGGTTCCGGGCGGCGCCAGGCAGTTTCTTAAGTTCGAGGGGTGTGGAACGTCATCAGGGTGTCGGCCGGTGGCAGTTAGGCGACAGGCCGGCAGCCGTCAGATTTTAGCTGCCCCCACCCGGCGACCTGGCGGACACCGACCATTTACACCTGACACCGGCCGGCGATCGGGCGTTCGAACTGCCACCGGCCGGCGCCCGCCCGATAATCTGACGGCGGCAGGCTGGTTTACGGGGGATATATAAACCTAGATTGCTCTCGTATCACTACAAAGTGTTCATTATTACTATCAACCACAAGATAAATAGATCTAATTTTTAAGAAATTTTTCCTTCCACAAGTCGCCCGCTAAAGGAAGCGGCAAGGGGAAGGACAAGGCGCCAGCACCGAAGCGCAAGAGACCAGAGCCCAAGCCCCAGCAATACGCAAGTCTCTGAGTCGCTCTGGTGCTATTAGAATCGCCATGACGACTATTTTGTATGATGGATGGCCTCGGATTTATTTTCAGGGGCCCGGGAGTCTGCACTCGGCAGATCGCCGTCCTGCCACCTACCAACACCGACAGTCGCCTCCCAGCTGCTTTTCAATCTCCGCCCTGTCGCCGGCAGATATTTTGAAATCGTACGGTGGCATGTCGGTAGCATAACGGCAGCAGGCCGCATGCTGGAGAGTGGCAGTTAGTTCCTACCGATCGCCGGCCGAAGTTTGAAGGCCCTCGAACCCCACGACCGAGTAAAAATCGCGCTGCAGCCCGTCTGCCGCTTGATAGCCACCGCGCGACTACGAAATGCGCCCGGCCGGCACCCTGACGACAGGCACAATTGGAAAAAATCGGCCGGTGGCAGACAGAATTTTAACTTTTTCTTAAAACTTCAGCGGCGTCCTAGCGGCGTCTAAAATGCCGCCTGCCGCCTTCCGATTGTGCCTGCCACCGAGCTGCCACCGGCCGAATTTGAGCGAAAACTGGCAGTTACCACGCCGGCAGGCGGCATTTACTGATTTGTGACCGTACTATTAGTCACTAGCATCAAAATGAGTTTTGAAACTAGGTAAAAAAAACCCTACCAACTAGCTGTATCTTTTGTTTACTTTTTACCTAGTTTTGAAATTAATTCTATTACCGGCGACTAACATTTAGACCGGCCATACAATAACAGATTGTCATCTTCCCAATAATATCCATATTTTTTTGGAAGGTATGATTTAAATTCAAATTCATTTTAATATCCATCATTTTTTCCCCTTTTCCCCACAAGGTTTTCAAAATCTTTCTTCGTCTGGGTCGTTAACAGTCGGTATTGTGTAGCGAGGGATTAAAGAAGAACGAAAACCTGGTATTGTAGCCGAAACTTCGGATTGCAGTATTGTAATTATATACCTATTCAAGTCTAATCGGTATCATCCATTATCCGCCATTTTCTCTGGTTTAAAAAACCTATAGTCTGTGAGTTGATTGTGTGTGCGTGTATAAAAAACCCCTTTAACTCTTTACCAAACGACAAAAGTTTGGACCTTACGAAATTCAAAACATTTGCAGACATGTTTAAAAAAAAAACGTGTGACAACGACCATGGGGAAGAGTTCTTAAACTCTTTAGAACGACGAAAATTTAGACTTGTCCAAATTCAAGAGATTTGCAAGCGACAAATAAAATGCAGCTCAAATGGGACTTGTCTCTGTGGGTAATGGTAAAAATGTTGCATACCAGGATTTTCTCCTTCTCCTACAATGTTTTCAATAGCCTTCTTTGTCAAGATCGTTTAAACTCTGTAGGGTTTAATATCGTGGACACTGATTGATTGATTGATTGTATGGTGTTTCACGCCGTTTTCAACATTATTTCAGTTATATTGTTTTATGTGATAAACAGAATCTCACATTCGTGTTTATGTATTATTATTTTTGTCAAACTCGTTGACTAAAACGTATACTATGCTCGCCAAGGCTCGCGTCATACAATTTTAGTCAACTCGTTTAATAAAAATGATAATACATAAACACTCATGTAAGATCCTCTATATCTTTAGCGCGACCAACTGGAAATCCGGAAAAATTCTTATCAGACAAAAAAAATGAACCATGCTCTCCGAAAAAGGGGGCTTACTGCATCTGCAAAAAGGATCGACCTAGGTCAGCCTGCGCGGGTTGCGCAGGCTGACCTAGGTCGAAACTTTTTGTTGTTGGTCAATTTTCTGCAAGTAAAAGGACCGGTGTACCTCATAATTCAGTTGGTTGCAAGGGAAAAAAAATGGATTTTATAAATATATATTCGTATGATGTTTTGCTTGAATTTCTTCAGTCAGGGCATGACTCAAATTTAACACAAAAGCAACTCACAGAATAATATGAACCATGCTCTGTGAAAAGGGGGCTTAATGCATCTGCAAAAAGTATAGACCAAGATCAGCCTGTGCAGTCCGCTGCGCAGGCTAACCAAGGCCGAAAGTTTTCGCTCTTGGTCAATTTTTCTGTATGGCAAAGGACAAGTCTACCTCATGATTAAGTCGGTTGTTGAAAAAAGGTGGCTATTATGGATTCATAATTACGTGATGACTTGCATGGTATCATGTATCACGCAAATGCATTAAGCCCCCTTTTGCCAGAGCATGGCTCATATATATTTTTAAACCAGACAAGATGGCGGATAATGGATGACACTGATTGGACTTTAATAGGAATATAGGAAGGTCCCAGACGGAGCAAAACTTTGAAAATATTGTGGGAAAAGGGAAAAAAAAAAAAAAAAAAAATTGGATTCAGTATTTTTCCTCTCTCCCACAAAGTATCCTAACCTTTCAAAGAAACATCAATCATTTGAATAATATTAGATTTGTCGTCTGCAATTCTGTTGAATTTCGTCTGGTAAAGAGTTAAAAACCGTGCAATACTTCAGTCCACCAGGCTAAGTGTTTTCTCTAAGCTTAAAGCCCCAGTTAGCAGCCAACAGTACAAAATGCGGATGTTAAAATGAATTTGACTTAAATCATACCTTCTAAAAAACTATGGATATCATTGCGAAGATGACAGTCTGTTATTGTATCGTCGTGCAGTCTGATCTCGATCTACTTTGTCCGACAAGAAGTTTTTTTTTTTTCTAAAAATAACTTTGAAATAGCAAGTCTTAGCTTCTTACCGTCGGCTGAAAAGTTTCATTTCACTTGTTAGTAGATAAATTATGGTTCACGTAGATATTCAGAAGCGTCTGTTATAGAGAGCCTCTGAAAACATTGTGGAAAAGAAAACGTACTTCTTTAACCAGCAATTTCTGTATTTTACGCAATGATTTGTTGAATGTCTCAACAGTTATACATCTTTGCAGACAGAGAGAAGAAACGCTCTTAAAATTTGACAGAATGAAGAATAGTTCCGAATTTAGTCATCTGTGTAAACTTAGATAAATTACAGATATATATGGTGTAAGGGATAATTACATTATATTAGAAATCTTCGAATTAAAACCGGAAATGCCATAACAGTGATTTCCCGGATGGCCAGAAGAAAATGAATTGCATTTTCTATCGGTTGTAATCTATGTAACCTTGCAACTATTAGGGGCAACATTTGGCATGCAAGATACAAGAATGTTTATAGTTTGACAAAATAACAAGAGCACCGCATTCGGGTGCCAACGCTTGACTGCAAGTACTTGATTTTCAGTGAAAATTCTAAGTCGAAATGGGACATAAATGTGTCAAAATTACTTTAAAATTACCTATCCTTGTTGTAATGGTTCCCCTTTAAATAGTAAACAACTTGTCCAAGCTTGAAGTAAATATCTTTAGTAACAAGATTGATTAATTGTTTGGTGTTTAACGCCGTTTTCAACATTATTTCAGTTATATCGCGGCGGCCAGTGCACCTGTCCATACTTTCCTAGAGTCTCTTTAACCAGTACTCCGCACAATTTTCTTTCGAAGCCACCGGCTGCTTTCCCACATAATCGTCGAGACAACGGTCAGCGGTGGGAGAGGAATGAATCTTGTCGCAATGACTGTCATCAATCCTCGAAAAGAAATTGGTCAAGCCAGGTATCGAACCCACGACCCCCCCCCCTGAGCTACCGACTGAGCTACCGGGTCTCGGCTTCTCGTAATAAGAGAGATATTACAAAATGTCAAAGTTTTCCCACGACCGCAACGACGACGCAATAAAACACGACCCTTTCTGCACTATGGGCGACGAAAAGAGCTTCTGCGGGCGGTATATATCAAGATCAGACTGCACAGAACGTGCAGTCTGATCTTGAAAATATACCGTCCGCTAGTACAGTCAGGCCTATAAGATGAAAAAATTCTTTTTGGTTTCAGGGGCTTTTTCAGCCGCCTATAAGGTCGAGTTCTGTATTTCACGCGGAAAGAGTTGAATAGACCTAAACTTTTCTTTGAGTTTACGAAGCGTGTGTTTTTATCAACCTTTAACCCGCTAAGTAAGTTAAATAAAGCTTTCAAGCCGATAGTAAGAGCCCAAATGATGCTCTTTTAAAGTTTTTTTGGAAAAAAAAAATTCCTTCTCGGACAGTGTAGATCAAAGATCTGTGTGATGCCCTTACAGAGGAACAATGGCAACTTCTCTTTTGCATCCAGTTTAATACCTCCATACACATATACATAATGTTCAAGTGCAAGTGTGAGTGCAAATACAAGCGCAAATGCAAGTAATGAAAAGACTGGTGACAGCTGTGTCCACAAAGACAAACATGATTTCGTCCGTGTTGACGGGAAAACCATCCGTCCATTTCAACATGGCGTCTGACTAGAAAACAAGTGGCAAATAAGTACTAATGCAATCAATAGCAGATGGGAAGCAACCGCGACAGAACACTCCATACCTGAAATTAATTGCATTAATATCACTCAAAGTCAACCTCATAATTGCAATACAAACACATTTTTTCATAACATAGTATTGAAGGTAATGCAACATACGCATTTTTCAACTTGCGTACAAATATAATAAAATTATTGATCTTCACTCAATAAATGTATGACCTCAGTGCTTGACCTCAAAAACTTTGACAACTTGTTATTTCTTGAAATCTCTATTTCAACCCTTCTGGCCTTCCCATCTTCATCTGGGAAAACTTGTATGACACGCCCTAAAGGCCAGTTATTTCTATGCAATGACTTTTCACGAAGTAAGACAATGTCCCCAATCTTCAATTTGGATTTGTTGTGCAACTAATTATGTCTTCTCTGAAGTGTTTGCAAATATTCTTGCTGCCATCTCTTCCAAAACATATCTGCCAGCAACTTGACTCCTTTCCATTGTGCAGAAAACATTCTTTGGGTCTATTTCAACTTCCGACATATCAACATCTGTCTTCTGTGTCAGAAGCATCGATGGTTACAACACCATCGGCATTTCTGGATCATTAGATACAGAGGCTGTAGGTCAAGAATTTACTATTGACATTACCTCAGCCATGAATGTAACAAACACTTTATGAGTAAGATTCCTATCAGAAAAATTTGAAAGGATGTTATCTAGGATTCTGCATACAATGCCAATGAACCTTTCCCGGACTCCTCTCATATGTGATGCATGAGGAGCATTTAATTTCAATATGGTCCCTTTATTAAACAGGAATCTTTTGACCTCTTGATCTTGAATATTGATAGAATCTTTTTTCATTCCATCAGTGGCACTAATAAAATTAGTGCCCCTGTCAGGACGAAAAAGATTTACCTTTCCACGAATGGCCATGAATCTCTTGACAGCGTTTATAAATGAGGAACTGCTCATTTACTCTACTACTTCAATGTGAATTGCTCTGGCTGTTTAGCAAGTAAAAAGAATTCCCCCAACGCTTATTGTTTGCTTGACTACTTCTAGTTTTCCAAACCAGAACAAGCCACGGTCCAAATGCATCCACCCTGACTGAAGAAAAAGGTTGGCCCGGTACAAGTCTATCTCTGGGTAGGTCAACCTTTTTTTGCTCACAACACCTCCCACGTTGTTTTCTACATGTGATACACTTAAAAATCATTGCAGACAGAACACGTTTACCACCAACTAGCCAAAAGCCAGCACACCCCACAGCGCCTTCAGTAATATGTCTTCCCTGGTGACAAACTTTGATGTGGATATCACTGATGATCAAATTGGCAATATGAGGCAGGTATTACTCCCAGGTTTTACTATAGGGTATTTTCCTTTGCACTCAGACTACCCCGACGTAAACGACCTCCCACGCGTAACAAACCACTGGAATCGATGAAGGTATCTAATTTTCTTAATACAATACTTTTAGGTGTGGGATTACCTCCCTTTAAACGACTGATTTCTTTATGATAGATTTCTTGCTTAACTAATTTTATTATGAAACACTCGGATTCTTTGAAACTTTCGATTTCGGAGCTTAACACCGATAAGTCACCACAGTTGGTAATTTTTCTTTCTCGTAACACAGATTTTGATTTAAGATCAGGTTTTAGAAATGAGATGGCACTCACAAGCCGTTTCCAGCTCGAAAATCTTTCAAGTCTTCTCGTCTCAAGCCCAAAAGACGATTTCAAACATGTTGATTTAACTGAAACAATAGGTCGTAATTCGCGGTCCGAATCAGGATTTTCTGGATCGTATGATAGGCTTTCTGTTTCGGTTTTAGCTTCCTGCTGCAAAAACTCTGGTCCTTTGAGCCACAAGCTATCTTGTATTTGTGAAACTGCGATACATTTGGTGCCAGCATCTGCTGTTTTTTTTTTTTTTTTTTGCTTTTAGGAATGAAGTCTTGGTTCTGAATTTTGATGTATTTTGTCAATTCTTTTTGTCACATAAGAATAAAAGCCTTCTCTTCTGGTATTTAATATACCCTAAAACAACCTTACTGTCAGTATCAAACATAACAGAATCCACTTGAAAGCTCAGTTGATCCTGAATTGTTTGGCTTAATTATGTAGCAAGGACTGCTGCACACAGTTCAAGTCTGGGTATTGTTGTACCATGACTAGGTGCTCACTTAGACTTTCCCATGAGAAATGCTGCATAGCAATATCTGTTCTTATCTATGTTATTTTAAGTATGCCACAGATGCAGTTGCAATCTCTGATGCATCACAGAAAATATGCATTTCAAGACCTGCTACAGAATCAATTTGAACCAAGTGCTTAGGAAAGCATACTCTTTCTATATTGACAAAATTTAGATCACAAAGGGAATTTCTCCACTCTTCCCATGCACTCTTCGTGTTCTCAGCTAGTGGGGCATCCCAGTCAATTGAACCATTAGTAAGTTGTCTCAATCTGACCCTTCCTTTGATTATAACAGGAACAAAAAATAAAAAACAACCTTATGGGTCATACAAACTATTAACTGTCGATAAAACACCTCTTCGTGTGTACGGTTTGAGATAAGTAGTTACTTGAAACCCAAAAGTGTAATCGTTCAAAGTCAACTTCAGTCCGAGAGCACGCTGGACTGGCGACAAGTTGTCTGAACATAAGTCAATGTATATTAAGTCCTTTGATAGGTCGCTTTGAGGAAAATTCATCTGACTTCTTTGCTATTTGACGCTGTCTTATGCAGTTTGATTTTGCCGTTTTCTTGCAGCGTACATTGAATTCTTTTAATTAAGCTGATTGCTTCATTTGGGGTCTTAACAGAAGTCTTCATAAAAGTTCCTATTTACAAATTCCTTGACATCTTTATCCGACCTTTCAGACCATAAGTTGTAATGGCTGGTGACGGGCTGTTTCCAAACAGATGTACTGTCATCCAGTATTCTATAAGCTCTTTGCTTAAGTCATTGTCTTTATACCAAAGAAATATCAAGTAATTTAAATTATCTCTATTGACCTTAAAGCAATAAAACATTTGCTGTATGTCTGCCGCCACTGAAACAGGATTTTCTCTGAACCTAATTAAGACACACAATAAGTTGTTTGTCAAATTGGGACTTTGTTATAAAACATCATTCAAAGATACACCTTTGTATTTGGCCGATGAATCAAATACAGCCCTTATCTGCTGGGGCTTTTTGGGATGATACACCCAAACAATTGGCAGATACCAACGTTCATCACCTATCATCAATGGAGGGGCTTTCTCTGCATGATTATTTTGAAATATATTGTCCGTAAATTCTTTGAAATGCTCCCATTTCTGAAAATCCTATTTCAAATCCCTGTCCAGAGAAAGGGCAAGTTTTCTGGCTTGTTCTAGATTATCTGGCAGCTGCTGCCTATTTTCTCTGAAGGGTAGTGGAGCAGTGCACCTCCCATCAGAACCCATTTTGAAAGAACTATCCATCAATCTTAAAAATTGCCTATCCTCTCAAGAAAAACCCTTCTTGTTATCATCTTTCGTATTTTGAAAATGTCATAAGCCAGACAATCAATGGGTTTAACATTATAAGACAAATCACAAGGTTCAAAGACTGATTCTCTTCTCGTAGGATGCAAATGTGTTTTCACCACATTGACTCTATTTGTGCTATGAAAATTTCCTAGACATATGTCACCTACAACTACCCAACCGAGGGCTAATTTCTGAGCAAAAGGAGCACTTTTTGTGCCCAATAACCTTTTTTTTTAACGTGATGTGCCTCAGGCAGATCAAGTCCAATAAGTAGGAAAATTTCTGCACCAGAGTTCAAAGGAGGTATTTTTCCAGAGATCTGGCGTAAATGCTCATGAAATCGAATCATGTCAGGAGTAGGAATCTCATCCCTGTTATTAGGTTTATCATCACATTCAATAAAGGATGGTATTTTAAGGAAAAACTTCTATCTAGGGCTTCTACCACTAGACTACAACCTTGTTTCCCGTTAGCTGTAACGGTACCACCACATGAAGAAAGTGGATACTCAATATCATCAGACTTGATATTCAGTTTCTCATATAACTTTGATTTTGCCAAAGTTCTGTTACTCTGGTCGTCTATGACTATATAGACATTAACTGACTTGTACTTTTTTCCTTCTGGGTATACAAAAACCAAAATGGTTTTAGAACAAGATCTACCCTTAAACTTTGGATCGTTGCAAATTTGGGTACATTTAGAATTTACTTGCTCCCCACCATGACTACTTAACTCCCCACCAAGGCGACTTAACTCTCCACCATGACCTAAATTTGAAGAATTGGAAGTATGCATTGCAGTACAATGGTTGTCTTTGTGACACAAAGAGCATTAAACATTTTCTTTGCAGTTTCTCAAAGTATGGTCAACTGAATTACAACATTTGAAATATAGCTTGTTTTCTATTAGTAATTGCTTTCTCTCTGACATGGGCCTTTTCTTAAATTCCCTACAATTATGTATAGTGTGAGAAGATGACTTGTGTATTAAACAACTGGCAGGTTGTTTGCTTGTACTGTGAGGCTCTAACTCAGTTTTCTTATTGAAAACACCTTTCCCTTTAAAGTTCTCAACCTTTTGGGGCTTATTGGTAGTGTTAAACTGCAGACTAAGGTCATTCAGCATTGAGCTATTTTTAGTTACAAATTGGACAAAAAAAGGAGGAGGGAAATATATTACATTGTTGCTTCTTTTGTAGTCAGTGGCCTTTTGGGTCGACTTCCCTTGTGAAAAGCCTGGAAGTTTCTGAACGATGGGGTTAACGCCCCCAGATGTATTCGTGTAGCTGAGCAGACTGCTGTATAATGGATCCTCCATGGCTGATTCTATCTCTACTAAGATATCTAACAGTTCAAAAAGCCGTGCGAAGTTCCCGTTGTCAATTTTTGGAAACTGACGTAATCGCTGTGTAAAAGAAGTATTGACCATCTCTGATGCTCCTTAACGTTCGTTCAGTCTTCTCCATCATCTTTCTTAACCACTCTGTATATCTCTACAACTTGCAGTTCGAATTCTCACAGCATGCAGTCTTGATTCAGGACCTAGGTATTTGAGCAGCAGATCAAATTCTTCCCTCGGTGTAATTGACAATTCTCTGAGAAGAGACTGAAAATTTGTTTTCCATGATAAATAGTTTTCAGGCCTATCGTCGAATACCACAAAGCAATGTAAAAGAAGATCATTTTTCAAGAGAAAGGTAGTCAATTCTTCATGCTGTCGTGAGACTTGTGTAGATAAAAATGGTATTGTAAAGGTTTTAATTGTTGTTTACGTCTTTACTTGACAGAGACATGTTTTCAAAGTCCAATCTTTTCTTTATAGGACAGGGGGTCTGTAGCTAAAAATTCATCGCTTTGGGAATGTACAAGTGATTTGTCTTTAAATCCTCTCTGCGTTCTACAGAAATATCTACCTTAATATCATTTTCAATGAAACTACATTCTCGGTCATTGTTGAATTCTTGCTTACAGCTTTTTAATTCCATTTCAGAAACCTGTAATTCTTTTTGTTGTGAAAGCAATTGTAAATATGTTTAAATTTCCTTTTTCTGGCTTTCTGCTTTTGCTTTACTTATTAACTCAGATTCTTCAAGTTTGGTTTTTGAGAATTTTAGCTCGCTTCTTTTTCAGCAAAGGATAGCTTTACTTTGGCAGTTTCAGTTTTCAAGTTTTGTATAGGTAATAAGTAACTCAAAGAACTTGACCTAGAAGAAGCTCTTTCGAATTTTGCGGATCTCAGTTCAACCAGCTCGTCTTCAATTTCTTAAATGATAGAATACACCTTGACCTTGACAGAATTTGCGATCATCTAATGCGCTGCATTTTCATTTTCAGCCTTTCGAGTGGAGATTGACTAAGAAACTTTATAAAACGAATAGAGAGTTCCGTGTATTGTTCCTATAGTTTGTTGATGGTTGTTTTACACAACTCAAGTTCGTATTTCTGGCGATTATTTTCGATCTTCCACTAGGCCTATGCATCATCAATCTTCTTGCTGATTTTCATCAAAGAAAGGTCATCTGTGTGAAGTCTTTATTCGAACTGTTCTTGGCCATTAGCCGTAACTACACAAGCTCTCGAATCTGTCGCTGACCATCTTGAATCTCCTTGGTCTCGACAACCATAAATCAAGAATCAGGGTCTCTTGGAAAGGCCATGTTTCCATCAGTCTTTTTTACTGTGATGCCCTTACAGGGGAACAACGGCAATTTCTCTTTTGCATCCAGTTTAATACCTCCATGCACATTTACATAATGTGCAAGTGCAAGTGCAAGTACAAATATAAGCGCAAATGCAAGTGGTAAAAAAGACTGGTGATGGCTCTGGCAACAAAGAAAAACTCTTTTTTTTAACCTTTATTAGCCACGTTCATTGGTATATGAGGTTCATGGCCATTCCTCATTACCTTACAATTAATAAACGCACATAATTATATATATCCAAATATGCAAACATACGTATATATGTTCTGCGCAGAGTAGGAATCTGGACAATTCCGGAATTGTCCTGCGCAAAGCAGGAATTCTCACTTTGTCAGGTGTTATTTCATTTGAGCGCAAACGGTCATCAAATCAGCGCGAAAAAAGCCATCGATGCAGCGCAGGATTTCTAAAGAATTCAGAAACCCTGATCTCAGCCGAACAATAAAAAAGAAATATCAAGCGAGTGAAATGCCAGATCAGAATGCGGGTTCCATTAACCCTTTACCACACAATTCCGAATTTTAACAACCTTGAAAAATGCCTTTGAAAATATTGTAAGAAAAGAGAAAATGCCTGGTAACCAGGGTTTTCTCCTTCTTTCCCAATGTTTTCTATCCTTTTACAGACAAATATATTATTTGGTCAATATTTAAATTGTCGTCTGCAAATGCTCTGAATTTTGAAAAGTTTAAAATTTAGTTGTTTGGTGTAAAGAGTTAAGGAGAGTGTATCGAAAAGGACATAAAGTCTACAGCCCGTGTCATGTTAAAAGACGGAAGCTGCCGAATCTGGCAGAATAGCCTTTACGAAAACGTCGATGTTACACGATATTTATTGATGAGCTAGTGAGTCTACGGCCCCTAACTCTCATGTTAAAAGAAGGAAATAGACTAAGTCCCACGCCAATTTTGCTCGGAGAAAACCCATCATAGATAGCCATCCTTTTCCTCAACAGTCACCAGAGATCCCCTCTCTGTCTTCAGTTTTCTCCCTTCCACGGAACTCCAATCTAAGTGCAAAAGCCACTCTCGGGGTGTAAAATCTATCGCAAGGGAGAGAACTCTGGTGACAGTTCACTGGCTCAGCTTTTCAGCTTTTCCCCGATCAGCAGAAAAAAAAAAAAAAAAACACTGAAGAAGACTAAGTCCCACACCAATTTTGCCTGAGTTCACCCTCGGGTAGGCAAGCTATGTACCAATCCCCTCTCAGGTTAGGTAGTCTAGGTACCAAAAGTCCCATTTCTTTAAATTTCATAGACTGAAGAATGGTGTAGAATGGGGCCAGCGTTGCACATTTTGTACCCAGTTTGCCTACCCTAGGGTATGCAAACTGGGTACAAACCCCTCCAACCACCCATCAATCTAAATAACCGATTAAAAACTCCGTTTGCAAGTGTTCGGGTAATAGACTGACGAAAGCAACCCAATGTGCAATTGCAGGCAGTGCAGATCAAAATCATAAAGTCCCACTCAGGGTAGAAAGCCTGGGGACCAAAAAGTCAAAGCCTGGACTGAAGAATGGTGTAGAATGGGGCCAGCTTTGCACATTTTGTCCCTAGTTTGCCTACCTGAGGGTAGGCAAACTAGGGACCAGCTCCACATTTTTCACAAAAAATTCCACTCAGGGTAGAGAGCCTAGGGACGGTTCGTACCCAAGCTCTCTCCCTATACTACTCTAATCATTGTTATTTTGGAAAGCAGTCAGTGGCTTGTGAAGAATGTTGTTCAAAGTATTAGTAAAAACAGAAGCGCATGGATAGGGGGCATTTGTTTGTTTGTACTGCAGTTTAACGGCGTTTTCACTGCTTATGCCATATCACGGCGGTAAGTGCACCGATGTATGTGTTCCCCGGCTTTTTCACACCAGTACTGACACAACACTCTTTCCAAGTCACTGACTATTTTTCTCACATGCATCACAGGTGAGAGGCAATAATCGCCGGAAAGAAAGTTTGCTTCAACCAGGTATCGAACCCACAACCACCAGTTTACGAGTCAGATACGTTGACTACTGAGCTACCTGGCAAGACGAAGCAGGGACTCTGATGACATACTCATGGACACTCTCCTGGGACCGCCAGCGGAAATCTGACCAGGGTTTCTTAGTTACAAATCTAACGCATTGCTCAGTTAGTTGTGCATATTTAGTATAATGACATAGACAATCAACCATAAAAAAGATAGTTTTTAAGTCTAAAATAGTTCAGAGAAATAAAGGGATGTAACTAATGTAAATTGCACATTAATATCAATTTCGATTATTGTTCCTTCATCGCTCTCAGTACCAATGGCTTTCTTGCTGAAGATGTAGGTCGAGATCAGAGTGCGCAAAAACGTCAGTCTGATCTTGATTCTACACCGTTCGCTACAGTTTCACCAAGATGAAGCAGGGCCTCTGTCGTACCTTGTTCATGGACACTCCAGCGGAAATCTTGGTTACAAATCATTGTTCACTCAGTTGTACATGTTTATTTTAACGACGTAGTAAATCAGTGACAAAACAGATTTCTTTCGTCTAAAAATGTCAGAGAGAAACAAAGGGAGGTAACTGATGCAAATTGCATATTAGTGTTTAATATCTATTATGGTTACTTCAACTCTTTCACTGCAAATGGCGACCTAATATAGCTTTTACGGACGGCGTAGATCGAGATCAGACTGCACGGAACGTGCAGTCTGATCTCGGATCTACAGCGTCCGCTACATGACACGAAAAAGTAAGACCAAGATTATGTTTAATTGCAGTAAGACTCCAATGTATCTCTTCACCGGACAGCATGCTCTGACTAAGGAGGGTTAAATGCATCTCCGTGATACATTATACCAAGCAAGTAATCACATAAAAATCGATACATAAAATATATTGTGTCCAACAACTGGCTGAATCCTGAGGTAGAATAGGCGTAACTGCAAGAAAATTTAAAGAGAGCAAGAAGGTTTGTTTTGACTGCGCAGCCTGACACGGTCAATACTTTTATGCAGATGTATTAAACCCCCTTTTGACAGAGTATGGTTCATTTGCAGATGACAAATAACATGTGCCTCCAAAAAATAAGATTTGTCTTTGAAACGGTAGAAAACACCGTGAGAAAAGATGAAAATGCTGGTTACCCTTCCTCATTTCACATAAACGTATTTAATATACATAATAAAAAAAAAACATATTTGAAAAAAAAAAAATGTAAGTCTTAAAGAAACGACACGAATAATATATGAACCATGCTCTGTGAAAAGCGGGCTAAATGCATCTGCGAAAAGTATCGACCCAGTTCAGCCTGCGCAATCTGCACTGGCTGACCTGGACCGAAACTGTTCGCTGTTGGTCAATTTCCTGTATGTCTAAAAACCAGTCTAACTCATGATTAAGTTGGTTGTTATATACAGTGGTTATGGTGGAACCATAATTATGTGACTTGATTGTACATCTCATCACAGTGATGCAATGAGCCCCCTTTTGCCAGAGCATGGCTTATGTCAATTTCAAACAAAATTAATTATCAAAGACTCATTTTACAGCTCTAATGGTTGGATCCCCAAGCCAATCAAAGTCTTTGATAATAAATTACCTGATCTGTTTATAGATACATCTATAGTCGTTTTCAGCCATCTTTATTTTATCAAACTACAGTCATTCTTTTATTTACATGCCAAATGTGCCCCCCTCCCCCCCTCCCCACGGTTGCAAGGTTGCATTGATTACGACCGATAGAAAATGCATTTCATTTGCTGGAGGCCATCAAAGAAATCACTGTTGTGACATTTCCGGTTTTGAATCGATTTCCGATATGTTTTTTTATGCCTTACACCAAACAAATCCTCGCATGATATGAAAGTATTTTTTTTTTCTAGATAAAACAACTGAATCATGAAGGAGAATAGTCCTTTCATATGCCGAGAAAATTTCAGCGGACTGGGCAGGCTGACATGGGTCGATACTTTTTGCAGATGCATTAAACTTCTGTTTTACATAGCATGGCTCATTAGGGCTGGCCTGGGTCCAGACAGTAATGATTCTTTAATAACTCCTTATCACAGTCTCCTATCACAGCCTGAAACGATCTGTGGCAAAACTGTTTGTCGGTTCTATAATTATTCTTGACAAAGTAACTTTAGAATATATGAGTCGTGCTCTGGCAAAAGCGGATTTAATGCGTCTACGTCTTGCATTGTATGAAGCAGGTCATCATATAATTATGAATTCATAAAAATCAGTTTGTCTGACAACCGATTGAATCAAAGGAAGACTGGTACTTTGACATGCACAAAAGTGACCAATAGCAAAAAGTTTCGACCCAGGTCAGCCTGCGCTGATTGCGCAGGCTGACATGGGTCGAACTTTTTGCAGATGTAATAAACCCCCTATGAAATAAGCATGGCTCATATAAAAGGGGAAAAAATGATCGGCTTGTAACCCAGGCTACATTATGGCACTTTCAAGCAGCTTCTAGAGTCTCAAACACAGGGATATTATCCCTTATATGGCTGAAATCAGCTTTGCTTGCTTTTGCGGACAGTGTGGATTCATTTTCCATTACTCAGCTAGACATTTGGATAAAACAGAAAAACAAAAAACAAAAAAAAAAAAAAAAAAAAGAAAAAACCCTTAACTTGCTAAATAAGTTAAATTAAGCTTTCAAGCTGATCGTACAAAAACAAATGTTGCTATTTGTAAGGTATTTTTACGAAAAAAATCTCCCAATCAAATAATGTATACACACGTATAACAATGAGCAACTAATTTCCTTATATGGGTCTGTGAAATCATGGGCCACTAAAACTCCACTGGTGTATCACATAATACAACATTTTCAACGGCCGATCATAAGAAACTGTTACCAAAAATAGAAGACCTTGAGCCACCGATAGCCCCCCTCTCTCCTCTCCCCTCCCCCGGGAAGAATTTACGGCACTATTATTTTCTGAAATCCCATTGACTCCTGAGCACTTTGTAAAAGTCTGCCACCTTGCGAGCAGGGCGTTTGCGAGTCATTGAGGTCAAGGTTCATCAAGTGCACTTTTGCATACAAGGTATTAATGAATCGCCATTCAGGTTACATTTTCAATTCATTTTCTACATTAAATATGTCGGAAACATCTTCAGATGGGTAAATACACTTATATCTCTTATCAAAACAAATGTTTTACAGAAACCGACACAATTTTGTTTGATTCAAAGTACTGAAAGAACTGTACTTGGTCATGTTTGTAAGCCTTAAACGGCTAGTACTCAAAAACGTATCCATAGTATACAACATCCTCTTTTATGATATTAGTGATACAGAAAAGACGTCATGACACAAACATTGTGCCTTTTCATTATAATTAATGCTATCTATAAGCTGCTTTATCCATACAAATCAGAGTATTAACAGTACCAAAGGTTGATTTTTTTTTTTTCGTTTTGAAATCTTACCTATGCGGGAATTAAAGATAGTGTTTTGTTATTAACCCATAACAATTCATTGTAGTCAGGATTGTATTAATCACTGCTATGGTCAACAGTGAGTAAATTACTGCATAAATTGGTACTGTAATAACCCAGTAACACCTATGCATGTGTTTCCTGGCATTCTCACACCAGTACTGACACAACTTTTTTTTCAAGTCATTGACTGTTTTTCACACATGCACCAGAGGTAAGAGGTAAAATAAATCCCAAGAAAGAATGTGTGCCTCAACCGGGTATCGAACCCGCAACCACTAAGTCACAATACAGATACGCTAACCACGGAGCTTTCCAGTCGGACAATGACCAAGTGAATACTTAGCCTTGAAACTATGCAAACATACAACAAGAAGTTATAAATATGTTGCTAGATAATTCAACTCTCTTGAAAATGAATTGAAAATGTAACCTGAATGGCGATTCATTAATACCTTGTATGTGCACTTGATGAACCTTGACCTCAATGACTCGTAAACGCCCTGCTCGCCAGGTGGCAGACTTTTACAAAGTGCTCAGGAGTCAATGGGATTTCAGAAAATAATAGTGCCGTAAATTTTCCTCAAGGGGAGGGGAGGGGAGAGAGGGGGGCTATTGGTGGCTCAAGGTCTTCTATTTTTGGTAACGGTTTCCTATGATCGGCCGTTGAAAATGTTGTATTATGTGATACACCGATGGAGTTTTAGTGGCCTATGATTTCACAGACCCATATAAGGAAATAAGTTGTTCATTGTTATACATGTATGTACACTATTTGATTGGGAGATTTTTTTCCTAAAAATACCTTACAAATAGCAACATTTGTTTTTGTACTATCGGCTTGAAAGCTTAATTTAACTTATTTATTAAGTTAAGGGTTTTTTCTTTTTTTTTTCTTCTTCTTCTTCTTCTGTTTTATCCAAATGTCTAGCTGAGTAATGGAAAATGAATCCACACTGTCCGCAAAAGCAAGCAAAGCTGATTTCAGTCATAAAAGGGATAATATCCCTGTGTTTGAGACTCTAGAAGCTGCTTGAAAGTGCCATAATGTAGCCAAGGTTACAAGCCGACCATTTTTTCCCCTTTTATATGAGCCATGCTTTTTAATAGGGGGGTTATTACATTTGCAATGTCTTCTTAGTAAATAAGATCACGATATAATGTGTTTTGAAACATTATTGTCTATTTTTTTTTTTAGATGCAAGAGTTTAATGATAAATAATGTATTAACTGTAGTAACTTCAGTGCTATGATTTGCATTAAAACGTTTCTATTTACTTTAATGAATATAATAAGAGTATGAAAATAGGCATACCAATGAATCTTAGATCATTTTCAACCCAAAATAAGAAATGAACAAGATGATAGTCAAATTCTCAGCAATTGGTATAAAACCTTCAAAAGTATGATGAACTTTTGTTATTAGTACTTCCGTTTTATTTATAGATATGGCAATAGTGAAATATAAATCTGAAAATGCCATGAGGGTTGCTTTTAGGATGCATTCAAAGCATCTTTCATCAAGAAAATATGTTCCATCTGTAAAATATCTCTGTAGTTTTTCATAATATGATTTTTTGACGTTTAAATCATAGAAATTCGGTGTTTTCAGTGCTTTGATTTGCGCTAAGCTTTCTTTTACTTTGTAATAAACGAAAAGAAATATATTTGTATAAGTTTATGTCATTACCTGAGATCATTTGGGACTTACAGAAGGACTAAAATTACCAAAAAACCTGTTAATTGCTGATGAACTGATGAGGTGCAATTAAACGTGCACTTGCGGACCACTAACCTCTATAACTTGCAAAAGCCCCACTCACCAGATGGCAGACTTTAGAAATGTGCTCAGGAGACATTGGGTGCAAGAAAATAATAGTTCCGAAAATTCCCCCTGGGGCGGGGGAAGGAAGCACCCCACTGGCTCATAGTCTATAGCACATTGGCGACCGCCTCTTATCACTATAATATCTGACAAAGAGGCAGTCGCCAGTGCTATTTTTAGTAACGGTGTCCGATGATCAACCAATGAAAATTTCGGGATTCTGTGATAGACCAATGGAGTTTCAGTGGCCTATGATTAAATTCACCTTGATATTTTGGTTTCTAAAAGAAAGCATGGCTCGACTGCAAAAGACATGTCTTGTGATCTTGATTCGCAGTTCATTTTGTAGATGTTTTTTTGAACATCTCTATACTCGAGGCATTGACCGAAAACGTGTATTTAAGTAATGTTTCCAAAATCAGTTACGGCAAACAATGAATTGAAAATTCGTCAAAGCCCCAATAGCGACCAAAAATGCGAGTGACAAAGTATATCTAAATTTTAAAATCATACTATTTTAAAGTATGGAAATGATTGTAAAGATGACAATCTGTTACTGTATGGTCGGTTTAGGTATTAGTCGCTGACAGAAAATGATTTTTTAAATTAGGACAAAAGCTCTCAGGTCGCTCCATCTTATGTTTACATTTTACCTGGTTTTAAAAGAATTTTTCTTTCAGAAACTAACACATGGTCATCTTCAAAACAATTTCCTTACTTTCAAAAGGTGTGATTTTAATTTGAATCCGGCACTTGGCTTTAATTAGGGCCTTTTATTACTGGTAAACGAAGTTTATTGAGCAATCTATCTGTACAAAAGGATTTCTTTTCATTCGTAGATCAAAACGTGAGGAACAACATTTTTTATTACATTTTTAGGATCTGAATGCACCTTATTCGTGAGAGTGTGGAACCATGTATGATATGTATAAGCTAAATCCGAGATCTTTCGCGTGCTTTTCCCGCGCCTTACCCATTCATCGCAAAGTTTACGGCGCCATATCTCCGCTCCAAGATACTCTTGCCCAGTACAGACTCTAGTGGGACTCTTTAAACTTCCTGTAGCAATTTTGTCTTCAAATGATTGGTAATTTTCTATTTTTGGTAAAAAGTCGTGGTTTTCTTTGACCTTTCTCATTTCGTAATGGAGGTGAGAAAGAAAAAACGGTCCAGCACACTGTATTGTCCTTTGACACGTTAGGGGTTGTTTTGCCAACAAGTTGATGGCGGCAGTGTAGAAGGGATGCCCTGCCTGACAAAACAACGCGTTGTTATTGATTAAATCAACGTGCACAATCATGTCTTTGGCTATCACGTGCTCCGGAGGGTCTGTCACTAAGGAGCAAGTCCTATTTTCCACGAAAGGTTTCAGGGGCTTAACCCCGACGGTGTCAAGGTCATAGTACACGCCCCCAAAATGATGAATTACAAGAAGCCGCAAAATATCCGCTCTCTGAAGGTTGCCTGAAAGTATAGTAATAGAATAGCTTTAAATAAATAGGCACAATATGGTACATTTATAATAACAGTATACATATAACGTCAATGACAGAAACTTAAAGGCCAAGTAGTGACCAATAGTAAACAAAAGAAATAGTAAGATGCATTTATTTCAATCAGATCATTTAAAAGTATGGATATAATTGTGAAGAGGACAATCTGCTATTGTACGGTCGGTACACGTGTTAGTCACTGGCAGGAAAACGTATCTTAAAACTATGTCAAAAGTTGCCAGGTCACTCCATCTTTTGTTCTTGCCGGCGAGTAACACTTGGTTCGACCGCACAATAACATATTGTCTTCTTGACAATAATTTCCATACATTTAAATGGTATGATTTAATTTAAGATGCATTTTAACAACCCATTGTTTACTTGATGGCGCTACTGAGGCTCTAATTTAACAGTAAAAAAAATATGTCGGTATTTGTCGTGAATCTTTATTTTTGCGACAACACTCTCTGAAGAGTTGAGGCCTTTTAATGCCTCAGTATGTGGTTGATTGATTGGGTGAATATGTGTTTTACGCCGCTTTTAACATCATTTCAGTCATAGCTCACATGTTCATGTATGTCTTGGGTTTCATCAGGTCTTGACTAGGGCTCTGAAATGTTTTGCCTTAAGACACTCCCACGAAAAGCCCAGTGCTTCTTGTGCGGCTGACACCCAGGGTCTCCGGGTTACGATTCCTACACCAATTACGAATGAGCCAAGCAAGACCCCTTCCTTATGTGGTGAAATGTCTCGAGCTGCTATGAGTATAAAATAAGAACCGGAGAAATATCTGTAAAGAACAGAGAATATTTATCCTTTACCACATAATCCCCAGTTCTAACGACCCTGAAGAAGGTTTTTTGAAAACATTTTGGGAAAAGGAGAAAATGCTGGAAACCAACATTTCCTCCTTTTCCCACAATTTTTTTTTGCCCTATCAAAGACAGATATCTTCATGAAAGCTACATTTAAAGTGTCGTTTGCAAATGCTTTCAATTTGGTCTGGTCCAAAATTTTGTCGTTTGGTAAAGACTTAAAGAAAAACTTGAAGTTTAGCCGAACAGCTCTACGCTACAGTCTGACTAATCACTCTTCACAATATAGCGTAGACTGACATACAATGAAATATCTCGTGAATAGTGTCAATATGTAGTGAATAATAACAAGCACAGCAATGTCTCGTCAAAATTAACGTAGAACGACGTGTAGTAAAATGTCTCCTCAAGAATAAAGTAGAGCGACATGCAGTAAAATGTCTCGTCAAAGTATAAACAAGAGTGCCGTCGTCACAATATACGCCGCCACATGAAATATAACATGAAGCCCCCTTTTTCCATGACGCAGCTACAAATCGCAAAACCCTTACAATATGCGATAGGTCACATGATGAGATACATTCTGTGAAAATTTTATCCAAATCCGTCAAGAAATGTGGGAGGAGTTGCGTTCACAAGAAATGGACGTACGTACGGACGGACGACGGGACGGACGGACGGACAGACGGAGAAGATGATGCCAATATACGTCGTCTCCGGCGGCGTATAAAGAGAAAAACAAGAGCATCGCATGCAGATACCAATGTTTGTCTGCATTTGATTGATTTTCGTTGAAAATTCTCAGTCGAAAAAGAAACATAACTGTGTCAAAAATCTTTTGATGGTTACCTGTCCTTGTTGGAAAGGTTCCCTTTTTGAAAGTCAACTCGTGTCCAAGTTTGACGTAAATGACTTCAGTCATGACAGAGGTATTATAAAATGTTAAAATTATTGCACCACGACAATGTCGACGACGACGCCGACGTAGAGGCACACGACGACAGGGCTATGACAATAACCCGACCTTTTCTTCGAAACAGCCGATCTAATACGCCGAACAATATCTAGTTGTGCAGAAAGACATGCACTGATATGCCCCATCTTAGTTTAGTATTGAAAATAAACCGTGCAAAGTTTTGTCAATGAATAGTGTAAAACGACAAGCAGTGAAATATGTCGTCATGGTAATGTATGGAATGATACGCCGTGAAATACGATATATGGTCTTTATTTCCTTCATAAATGAAGATTAGACCAAAAAAAAAAAAAACATGCATGCGTAAACATCTGAAATAGACAAACAGAAAATATATGTCTTGGAATGTGTAAATGAACAATGATATAATACAAGTATACCCGTTGAATAGCCAGATGGAATGTAAGTATAAGAGCCATACACTAATAAAAGGGGGTATAAAGCAACTCCGTGAAGCATAATACCAAGCAAATCATCACATAATTGACCTTTCTGCCGATTTTGATTGGCAGGTCATATCAGCCAATCAAAACACAGTATAGCGCGTCATGTTAACAAAAAGGTTGGACAAAGTGACAGTGGAATCTATGTAATTAAGTTCTTCTTTTCGTTTAAGCCAAAGAAAATTGGAATATAAAATAAATATTTCAAAATGGATTTAAGTTGCATTTAAGAATCACGTGGGAAGGTAATGGTTACATTATAATATACCCTGAAAGAAAAACTATATTTATCTATTCCAAAAACCTAGATCTACGAAAAATGTCGCCGGTAGATTTAACCAGGATTCCGAAAAACCAGCCAAAGAACAGAAAAGCAGTTATTTTTTAATCTTTCGCGAAAGAAAGAACGATTATGCCAAAGTTTATTGTTAAACTACTTTTATTGCAATCTGATTGAACGAACACGTTTCAAATTTAAAACTATATATGTAAACAGTCGTTATCATCGTTATCATTGTACGAAATGAGCAACAGGAAGTAGTGTATTTTATTGACAGCCTCTCGTCACCCTGTTTCATAAATAAATTGACATTACGAATGTCTTCCTGTGGTTCTTCTTGTAATACTTTAGGGAGCATTCATCGTATTGTAACTTGTATTTCTGTTTCATTAGGACATTTAAATTTGTTACGGAATGTTCGTACTATTCTAGTACTTTCGATGTTTGTTAACAAACAAGACGGACGAAGAATAGTATAGAAAGAATATTTAGTTTTATTAATTACTTTGTAATTAGCGAATGGTTTTAATCGATAGTAATGTAGGTACTTAACTATTTGTATGATAGGTCAATATTCTGGTCTCAAAGAAAAATCAATGTTATTATTGCCACAATCCAGCAAACATGTTTATTGGGAATTCCACGTGTTTTTCTCAAAAGTACTTCCGGAAGATTCTCTTCTGTTGTGATATATAAGCGCCAAACACCGAAGGGTTGTGAGAAGGAGAAAATTGTGAGATTGATTTTCACGACTGAAGTTTGGAAAGGATTTAAAGATTAAATATTTTACTTGGCATCACTGTTAACTCATATGGTGACATCGTTGGATTCTCAGCCTTTTGGGATTCTATTGAGGCAAGGAATTTTATGTGTTCTTCGTGACCTTCTCACATACTGGATTAATGGAATTGCAAAATTTTAGGACAGTTTGAACTGTTTAGACTCTGTGAAATGTAAGTAGGAACTTATATTATAATTTGTATTGTAAATTACTGTGTCTATTATTAAATTCTAAAATATAGTGGAACTCTTCAGTTGGATTTGAATCAATTACAACGTCATTTAAGCCATAGCCATTCGGTATCCAAGACACCATAATAGATTGGTGGTGGTGGGGGGGGATTTCCGGAATACGAAAAATTGTAGAGTTCTATTGTATAACTGTATCTTAGTCAGTTTATAACAGCTATTCTATTGTCAAAGTAGTGAATATTTATTACTTATTTTTGTCATTGAATTTTCTGTCAGTAATTCTTATATTGTGTCGCTTCCTTTAGAATTGAAATAATAGTTGCTTCAAGTGTAGACAAATTTCTAGAAGATCCATCTTTACAAAAACTCTTAAAATTTAAAAGAATAGAACTTCTGGATTTAGCTGATGAGCTAGGTCTTTCAATCAAAAAATATTAAAAAAAAAAAAAAAAAAAAAGCATTCTTAAGAACGTTCTAATTTTCTAAATTTGAAACTAACACAACTTAGATTGGCTAAACGAACTGGTTCACTCAATCAGAAGTTGTGTTGCTTTCAAATTGAGAACATTCTAGAAAATAAGACCCAAGAGTGTTCATAACCTGCTAGTAGGTTGTAAAATGGTACATCTGGCAAATTTTGTGACGTGGCATAATTTGCCAATATACCCATTACGAAAAAATCTATTTTCTCATAATTCTAAAGAAAATAAATTTCATTACCCCAACTAACCAACACCTCACCTAATGACCCCCATGTGTCGACGCAAGATAAGCCTATGCATGAGGGACTAATATAATTACTATATCCATTTTACATGAAATTCAAAAATAAATTAATGGATAAAATTTTTTTGAATTTCTTATTTTTTAACCCATAAAATAATTCAGGATGGAGGTGTTAGAAAAACCTGATTATATTATTGATGATGAAAATGGTTACGCTATCAATAAATGGTTAACTAATAAAGAGCTTAATGAAGAACTGCAAAGACTTTCTAAAAAATATAAAGGAAAAGTATTAGAAAATAAAAGTAATTCATGTTATTATTCTTCTCTCGAGTGGTTGGAAATACATATTATTGAAAAACATATTACCAATAAACCTGTTTATAATGATGTGCCTTATAAAGTATATTTTCCTAATGTAGTTAATGACACATATGCTCACTCCTTAGTTAAAGTAAAAGCAGCAATTTATTATGAATATAGTAAAAAAATATATGAAACGAGAGGAATCATCTTTCCAATTAACATGTTAATTGGTATTATGAATAGGAGAACCTCGCCGTTTTATTATATGGAAGGTCCTTATTGGCTCAATATTTCTTTTGGAGATTGTAATTATTTACAGTATTATAAACACGATATTAATAATTTATATAATCATAATCATAGTTATCACCCAAGTACTTTAGGTATATATGAAACCCGTACAGAATACTCACCATTTATAGAATTTAATCGAAACTATTTTGAACCAACTATGCAAATTAGACCTTTGATGGAACAAATAACTGGCATACCTTTGATGCAACTAGAAGAAAAAAAAGAAAAACTAAAAATATTTTTAGAAGAGAACTGTTGCATATGTACTATTAATAAACCTAATATAGCATTTAATTGTGGGCATTTATGTGTATGTGAAAATTGTGATGAAATGCGTCCTTTAAATAAATGCCCAATATGTAGACAGTAATCTTTTGTTAAAAAGAAAAAAATTTTTTTTTGATTTTTTTTTAATTTTAACCCATAAAATAATTCAGGATGAGTGTGCTAAATAGATTTAAAAATTATGAAATTATACACAACCTAGAAAGAGTTATTGGAAATAAACACCGTTTAAATAGGTTGTATTCACCAAATAAGAAATTGCATATAGCTTTAAATGGTAGTTTACTACTGTCACAAATGTTTGACCCAATTGTTATATTAAAGAAATTAATACCATACAATTATTACTTACATAGTAAACAAAGGGTGGTTGAATCTGATTTCACCACAACTATTTTTATGGTTTGGCCAGACCAGTGTCGTTATAATAGAAACCCTAATCGCCACAAAGGTAACAATATGTATGCTGTCATTGAAATACCATTTTGTAGGAGTAATAATTTCATTGGTGATTATAAAGATGCTTTGTTGGAACTAGTGGAAGATAAAGATAGAGAACCGGTTCCAACTACTTATGCGATATATCCTATGACAACATTTAGAAATGATATTCATCCTAATTATTATGATAGTGAATATGTTAGAGAGGAAATAGAGTCATATAATAAACAAGGTAAAAGTCATGGTTATATATTATATTATGATTATTTTTGGGCTGGATTAGAAGATCTTACTAGAGGAGTGGATAATACAACAGTTGGTTATAAGTACATGCCAGAATTTAAAAAACTAAAAAAACCAAAAAATTTCTTTTTGGAGGATGAATGTTGTATATGTAAAGTTAAAAAACCTAATAAAGTATTTGATTGTGGTCATGCATGTATATGTGATGAGTGTAATGAAATAGGTGAATTAACATGTAGTTTATTTAAATGCCCATTGTGTAGAACATAATCTTTTGTTAAAAAAAGAAATTTGAAAATATTATCATTTCCTCCGTATATTAATTTAATAATGGAAGATGATAGGGAAGAATTTTGTAAACGATATTTCAAAGGCGAATTGTTGGAATTATGTGAATCTTTAGGTTATAAAAGAAGAGGAAACGAGAAACCGCTTAAATATTGGAATAAAAAAGAATTAATCGATAAACTTATTTTTCACAGAATTAAACCCGACACGAGTAAAGAACTAAAACCATCGAAATATTGGGGATTAACGGATGAACAGTCCCTCGGTAAAAGCAAGCCTAAAAACCGTAGTAAAAACGATCTCATAAACTACATCAGAAAATATAAAAAAAAAAGAAATTAACAAACAAAACTACGATTAAAATTTGAAAACGCGGTTATTTCGTTATAAAAAATATTATGAGTTCTCTACACGATAACGAAGTCTATCTAGATGTTCTAGATACGATGCCATTAAAACATGTAGTATTAAATTGGCTAACCGAAGATGAACGAAATAATTTAGAAAACCATTTATTAACCAAATATCTCTTATCTACTATATTCGGTAAATTCCATTACATATACGTTAACGAATGTAAGTAAATATATAATCTAAAAATAAGGCAATTAGAGATATGGAGTTCTTAAGTTAAATTTCCATCATAAATACATAATATACGCTCTCATAGTAGTATATTATATATTTTATATTACTACAAGTCTAATTCTATCAAAATAGATATGTAAGCGTGTGTTACATTTCGGTTATCTGTTCTCGAAATAAAGTTTATTATGCTGCATTGATTTACCTCCAACGCTCTTGGAAAAACCGTACAGCTACAAGTTTCGTCCGCTTTTTTAATAATAGTGTAATCAACCTGTTCATTTCCGTCTACCGTTATATTAATTTTTACCTCTTCTGGTGCATTACGATCCCTTTTAACGATCGTTAAACTTCCTCTTATAATTCTACCTGATGCACTCATACAGTAACCCCCTAAACCGTGTCTTTTACCAGAATTGCCATTACCGAATGAAAACTCGTAATTACCGTTTGAAATTGGGCCCTGTTCTTCAGCCCACACGGTTATAACAGGTTTTGGTTTATATGCTCTGAAGAAACGCTCCATATATTCTCTAGTGACAGCATCTTTTTCATTTCTTGGGTCCGCAATATTATATATTCTTAAATTATTCATATCAATAGGTTGGTTTACTGATAGTTCCCCATTCGCTTTCATTGAGAAAGATCTATACATAGCACCTTGGCCACCTCTAATATTTTTAACGAGGTCATCAACATAACCTTTAGTGGTAACCGCATCTTGGGATATGGGACTCGATAATCCAATAATTTGGTTACCATTCATATCTATTCCACCATCTATTGAATAGGACCCATCTTGTTTCTTCGTTAAAGCTTTTTCACCCGCGGTAACTCTCTCAATACTAGTATCCACATAAAACTTATTAGAGGCTTGGTCGTGTCTCGTGGGGGTTCCGAGATTGTTAATTACTCGTCCTCCCATTGAAATTGCATCATCTGCCTCATACCACCTTCCGTCTTTATAAACAAAGGCTCTATCAACATTATCCACATAATTTTTAGTAGCAGCTTCACCCGGTTCTTTTGGGTCCTTAACATTTCTTATCGAATTAAAACCCATATTTAAATATCCAGTAACATGGTATCCTCCGTTTTCATTCAACAACCCTGAGCTAGCGTCAACATAATTCTTAGTTGCAACATCATGAGAATTTACTGGATTACTAACCCTCGTTAATGTATTACCATTCATGTCTATGGAACCGGTAACAACAGTTGTTCCATCTTTACGTAAAAAATTATTATTTATGTAAGCGAGTGACACACCATCACCGCTTGTTTCACCATCATCTTTCATTCTTCCGAATTTGTCAACAGGCATTTTTTTATATAGCACTAAAAAAGTTTATTTAAAACATTTTGGAACCGATTACCTCTAGATAACTCTTTTAGAATGTATAAACACAAATGACCGCAAAACACTTGCCCAGCTTGTTGTAATTGGTCAGTATTGTACTGTATTGGACTTTTTAAATAATCTCGAATTTCAAGAGGCGGTTGTATACCATAACTATCGAAATAAATTTTAGTTTTACCATTTTTATACCAAGCGACCCAGTGTGTACCAGGTCCATCACTTTTATCAAAGTTTACTATACCACATTCTTTTTTACTCGGTTTTCTCGGTAGTGAGTCGAGTAAAAAAACTCCTCTAAAATAAGGAATCTTTAATTTTTTAACGGCATCCTCTAATTCGAAATTGGTTAACGGTTTATTCGGTAAAATTACGTTTTCAATCGAAATATTTGTCATTTTTTTTATAGTTAAATATTTCTAATATCTTTATTGTCAACCCACGAATTAAATTCATCGGGATAACCTTTCCACTTTACGAGAGATTTCTTTTTTCCTTTTTTTATAACCTTTTCTATCCTATACACCTCTTGACTAGTTTTCTGCAGTTCAGGCTCATAAAAGGTACCTTGTATTTCTTCTCCATTAAAATCTTTAATTTTATATGTTATAGGTGATGTATGTTTAACCTCAGAAACTGTAAAAACCTCCTCAGTCCATCTTGTTGTATAGCCTTTTTCAAAAGTCTTTTTCTTTTTAGTTATCCTTACTTTGTCTCCAACAGAGAAATTAGGATTAGAGTCTCTTATTTCAAGATTATCGGGGTAAAGATTTCTCCAAACTCTCGTTTCATTTTCTTTTTTACTAGCGTTTACCGGAGTCATCTTAATAGATGAATGCCTCGTGTTATTATATTCTTTAACTAAATCCGGTAGCACATTAATGTAAACGTTTGTAGAGTTAGCGGAGAAATACTTCCACATTTTTTCTTTCATTGTTCTAATCCATCTCTCAACCACACTAGATTTTTCCTCATTTTCGGTAGAATATAATTCAACCAAGTCTTTTACATCTTTGTTATAAAACTCTTTACCCTTATCCACCCACATTTTTTCAGGTTTTCTCTCCTTAAAAATATTTTTTAATGCTATAGCAACAGATTTTCCTGTTTTATCTTTTAATGGCACCAGATATCCATATTTAGAAAAGATATCAATGACAGCGAGAAGGTATTTAACACCATGATTAAGCTTAGAAAATGCTTGCATGTCTACTAAATCCGCAGCCCATATCCTATCTATACCGTTTACTCTAACTCTCCTTTTCTTAAAATTTCTTTTTACGGGTTTATGTAATTCTTCAGCTAAATTTTTTTTTTTACTCCCATTCCAAATTTCATTTTCGTTCCAATGAGTCTACTTACCAAACCTCTTTCCATTTTTTCTCTAATACTAGGATTGTAAATACCTTCTAACTCCGTTAACATATTCTTATCACACACTGCGTTTCTTGTAGCAGTATCATTGTGTTGAAGATAGCAAACATCATGATTATAAGCGGCTTTATCAACACGGTTTATTGGTTTACTCCACTCTTTTGGTGTTAAATCTGGATTGAGTCTTTTATTTAGTTTGGTACCTGGCCCTGTAAAATTGTGTCCTGGTAGATGCATTTCAACAGGTAAATTATTTATAAATTTATTTAATATACTACTCCCGGTAGTTTTTTTTTTATAAATTGTGATTTAGTTATTCCACAAATAACACATTTCCCCTGCATCATATTTTTTCCATTTTTAGAAACAGAATATTTTATATCATTCGTATCTGTATGTTTTTTACATTTAACGCAATACATGTTGTTTTATATAAAAAAATAAAAATATTTAAATAAAAAATGGATATTATGAACTTATCATGGAATGAAGTAGTATTAAAGAGATTTAATCACTCCCTTTTACCAAAAAGTATTAGGGGTTTAATTATAGGTAAATCATCATGTGGTAAAACTACTTTATTGTTAAACCTTTTACTCAGACCGGGATGGCTTGACTACAACGATTTAAATGTTTTTGGAAAAAGTCTTTTTCAACCGGAATACCGAATACTAAAAAAGGCTTTTGAAGAAAAACTACCGAAAGAATGTATCTTAAGATTGTTTAACATGCGTGATGACATACAAGAAGTAAACATTCCACCAATAGCTTTAGTTGAAGAATGGGCTAAAACGATTAAAAACAAATCAGATATAAATTGCAACTTCTTTGAAAATACGAGTGATGTGCCTGATCCGAGAGAGTTAAACTTAGAAAATAAAAATTTAATAATTTTCGATGATTTACTTTTAGAAAAGCAAAATAAATGTGAGTGTTACTACGTTCGAGGAAGGCATAGTAATGTTGACTGCTTTTACCTCTCCCAGAATTATTTTAGACTACCAAGGCAAACTATTAGAGAAAACGCTAATTTTATTTGCCTTTTCCCACAAGACTTAAAAAACCTTAATCATATTTATAGCGATCATGTAGGTGAAGATATGCCTAAGGATGAGTTTAGAAAGTTCTGTCAAAAGGCATGGGAAAGACCACACGGTTTCGCTATTATTGACTTAACCAGTAAAAAACATGATGGAAAGTATAGAAACGGTTTTGATAATTTTTACATACCTAAATCAGTATAAAAAATATTTAAATATTATAAAATGGAAAAACTTTTAGAACAAATTGTTAAAAATACGAGCAACAAAACATCGCTTCAAATCATAGTAAGCGACAACAAAACAAGTTTTAGAACAAGGTTTAATCCTCCAATTCAACTGGAAAAGGATAAAGTATACGAAATAGCTATGGTAAACCTTGAAACTTACTACTCTTTTCCAAACATTGATGAAACGAACAACACATTCGTTTATTCTCCAAACAATGGCAACACATGGGTTAAAATAAAAATACCTGAAGGAAGTTACGACCTCGTTGACATTAATGATACGATTCGTCAGGAAATGAGAAAAAATGGTCATTACGATAGAGTTAATGAAGAGTATCCTATTAACTTTTCTGCGAACACTAATACCCTAAAGTCTGTTCTTATTATTGATGATGGTTATCAAGTAGATTTTAATCAACCAGGTTCCATCGCTAAAGTATTAGGATTTACTCGAGCTAAATATTCGCAAGGATTTCACGAGTCAGAGAATGTAGTGAACATTCTTAGCATAAATAGTTTACTCGTTAACATAGATATTATTTCAGGAAGTTACGTTAATAGTTCAACAAAAAATACTATTTACTCTTTTTTCCCAGATGTTGCACCTGGATATAAGATAATTGAGTCACCAGTTAATTTAGTATACTTACCAATAACGTTAGATGAAATACATAGTCTAAATGTAAATATTACTGACCAAGATGGTAATTTACTAAATCTTAGGGGCGAAAATTTAACGATTAGGTTTCATATTAGAGAAGCGAGATGAGCTAAATAAAAAAATACTCGTATATAAAATGACAAGTTACACTAATGTTAAAGTAAATATATCTGAAGGGCAAAAGCAAAAACTTCAACATGCTGTTAAAGCTAGTTGTCCAGTAAGTATTCGTTTAGGTCATGAAGATTTACAAGGTAATGATGTTTTAGCAATTACCAATTCACAAGCGAAGAAAATGGCTAAAGCCTATGAGGATGGTGTGGGTATAACTATTAGAATGACTACAAAACAACTTAAACATAACATGAAAATAGAAGGGGGTTTCCTCGGAATGTTAGCTGGGTTGGCTGCTAGAGCTTTACCGATGCTTGCAAAAACCGTTTTACCAGCTTTAGGTGTTGGTGCTCTTTCTGGATTAGCTCAAACAGGTGTTCAAAAAGCTATGGGGTCAGGTCTTTACCTTAAAAAAGGAGGATGTGTTTGCCAAGTTGAAACTGATGGAAGTGGATTATACTTAAAACCATACAAAGGTAAAGGATTAAATTCCGTTGGTGATGGGTTGTATTTAAAGCAAGGAGGAAAAATGTATGATGGAAAAGGACTTTTACTTGGACCTAATAGCCCATTTGCTAATATCCCTATCCTAGGGGCTATATTGTAATATTTAAATATTATTTACAACAAATAAAAATGGATATTCATAAATTTGGTATAAAACCTAATATTACTACCCAACATAAAACTATATTTTGGAAACCTCATTTAAATGAAGTAAGATATCCTCCCTTAAAGCAAGATTCTCTAAAATGGAAAATATACTCGCAACAAACTATCAAGATTCCTCCTAATGATGGTAAGAGAGTTCCGTTAGAATTTGGTTATATAGCTACACGAGGAGTTGTAGTGATATCTATTAGTAATAAATGGAAAGATAGTTTAACCATTTCTAATGGTATACATCTTGATAATGATGTTAATGATATCTTAGTCTACATTTATAATTTCTCACAAAAACCAATCGAAATACCTGAGGGAGAGTTATTCTGCTACCTAAAATATTTATCATAAAAAAAATATTACATTTATAAAATGACAGATACAGATCAGAAACATCCTAATAAATTATATCCCCCACTACCCAAAGAACGGGTTACCCCTAACGCCCCACCTAATGAAGATATTGAAATGGAAACAATGGATAATGGACATTCTTATAGACTTAAAAAAATATCTGAGGTTTTAGATTTTCTCAAAAAGGAAATAACTGAAAGGGAAAGATTGAATAAGAAATATAGTAGGATGGCTAAAGCAGTTGATAATGTTGAAGGTGGATTGGTTGTTGTTTCATTAGCGTTAGGTGGTGTAGGCGTTGTTTTGCTTTCAACTGTTGCAGCGGCACCCGTTGCTGTAGGTTTGGAAGTTGCTGCTGGTGTAATCGGTCTTTCTTCATTGGTTAGTAAAGTATTTGTTAGGAAAACTACTAATAAAGCTGAAAAACATTTAAAGATACAAACTCTTGCTGCTGCTAAGCTTAATACTATAGCTAATCATGTATCAAAGGCTTTGATGGATAATCATATATCTGATCATGAGTTTAAGTTGATAATGGAAGAAATGAATAAGTATGAAGAAATGAAGAGTGAAATAAGAACTAGCTTTAAGAAGAAAGTAACACTCGAAGAAAAGGAAAGTTTGATTGAGAAAGGGAGGGAAGAAGCGAGGGATTCCTTTCGGAGGCTCGTTGAAAAGAATCATGGTGGAAAGCTTCCCTTTTAAATTGCCTAAATTACCAAGTTTTAGATGTAAATGTCAATGCGAAATAGGGGATAATGATGATGAATAAATATATAAGAACATTATATATGCTCTTATATATTAAAATCTACGTTAAAAACTATGATAAAATCTATGATAAAATCTATGATAAAATCTACGTTAAAAAAAATATGTTGCTAATTAAAAATGTCATTTCTAAAAATAACTGACCCTGCAAAAAGAGATTTAATTGTAAAAGAGTATCTCGAAACGAAAAAAAAGATTCGGGATAATCTACTAGCAGAAAGAACAGGTGAACAACAACTTCAAACCGATTTGTCAAAGTTTTTTAGACCTATTACAGAAACGCAAAAAGCTACAACAAAGGAGATTACAGAAGGGCTTAAACCTATTAAAGAAGGTATCGAACAGTTACCACAAGCTATTAAACTGCCAGAATTTCCAACAATAGAAGCTTATCCCTTTGGAGAAAAACCAATTATTGAGAAAGAGGAATTAAAAGAACATAAAGGCACATTTGACATTGGGCCACTTGCAACAGAGTATCTAACAAAATATCGTGGTAAAGATATTGATAAAACATATGGAATACGTGATGAAGGTGGTAAATTTGTTATTGGTAGCAAAGCTGTCATTATTGAACATGATGATATTCTTCTTGGTACAAGGACATATATAGGAACACCTGGTTTTTGGGAGTTAATTGTTGCTAAAACCCCAAAATTAATTTTTACAGATGAGGATTTAATGAAATATCACGATTTAATGAAACACACCAACACTCTTTATCGAGATAACGACCCAGATGAACGATATCCTAAAAGTTCTAAAGGGGAAAAATGGAATAAAATTCTTAGGCCTCTTTGGCTTAGTTTGAAAAAGCGTGAAGGAAAAGGAATTGTTATCCCATCTGACCCTAACGCATTAGTAAAAAGACTAGGTCTGCTGATGGCAAGTAAAGAAGCAGGTAATACAGATGTAAGAAACGAGTTAGTAAGTATTTGTGATGAATTAAAAAGACAAGGTGTTATAAATTCGCACTCTTATAAAAATTTAATGTCTTCATTATAAAAAAGATGATAATTACTAAGAAACACGGATTTAAAACAAGGTATTCACACGGTGGTTCCGGAATCTTTGATAGTATTGCTAACTTTTTAACGAGGCTTTTTACTAGTAGTGCAGCTAAACAAATTGCGTCTTCTGCTCTTGGTGTAGGAAAGAGTGTAGCTAAGGAAGGAGCAAAGAAAGCTCTAGAGGTTGGAAAAAGTGCAGCGGTAGAAGCGGGGAAAAAATTAGTTACGAAAGCTTTAACACCAAAATCGAAACAAATTTTACAAAAATATAGTACAACACCAAAACCTAATGATACTCCTAAAACGCAAAACATTAGCACATTAATAGATGGAAGTGCCATTGCTATTCAAGACGTAGTTAAAAAATTAAACAGTGGAGCGGGTATTAAAACAGTATGAAGAAAAAAATATAGATAAGTTAAGAAAAATTATATTTATTATAAAAAAGAATGGGTATATTAAATTTTAATCGTGTAAATAATGAAAAATACAATAGTACTAGTATTGAAATAACAGGCGCTTCTTTAAACATAGAAGATTGTGATATCCTCGGAATTGATAAAACGAAATATGGTAAAAAAAAAGCTGTTGTGAAGTTGTCTTCTGAAAAGGTAACCAAGATAAAAGAGATTGAGAAAAATGTGAATGAATATTTAAAAGATAATGGTATACCTGAAATAACACTTGCATACGGTAATAAAGTTTATCCAAAAGCTGAACTGGATATTACAAAAAACATTAAACTCCAAGGTGTGTTTGTTAATGGTAATAAGTCTTATCCTCAGCTTTGGTTTGTAATTTAAGTAACACAATTATAATTTTTAATTTCTTTTAAAAATTATAATCACTTTATAAAATGGACATTTTAAGAATAACTGAGCCAATCTTAAAAGATGATAGTATTGCTGAGTATGAACACCATGAGTATGAACCAATCACCGGTACAAACCTTAACAACCTAGGAGAAATTAGAATTAACATTGAGACCCAAGATATTTTTACTCATCCTAGTGAGAGTTATTTACTTTTTGTAGGTGAATTAGTAAGAAGTGATACTGGAGCAGTTTATGATGCTAACGCTGATATTTCTTTAACAAACAATGGTCTCATGTATCTTTTTAAAAATATTAAGTATCAACTTTCGGGTATGGAGATTGAATCTGTATTGAATCCTGGTCAGGCTACTACAATGCTTGGGTTGTTAAAATACCCGGATGATTTCTCTAAATCACAAGGGTTAAATCAATTGTGGTATAAAGATACAGCAGCTAACGCGGGTGCCGGAAACACTGGTTTTATTGTAAGAAGAAATTATATTATTAATAACCCTCTTCCAAGAGGCACCTTTAGCTTCAGAGTTCCATTAAAACATATATTTGGTTTTTGTGATGATTATGATAAGATATTGTATGGAATGAAGCAAACTCTCACATTAACGAGAAATAATGATAATGATGCAATCTTTCGAGATGGTGCTGCTCCTGCTGATGGTAGAATTAATTTACTTAGAGTATCTTGGTTTATGCCTCATGTGTTACCCTCAGATGAAGAGAAAATGCAACTTTATAAAATTATTGAGAAAAAAGAAAAAATACCGGTTGGATATAGAATGAGACAGTGTGACTCTATTTCGGTTCCCGAGTCAACATTATTTACCTGGAGACTCGCTGTCAAATCATCACCTGAAGTGCCACGTTTTATCATTGTTGGTTTTCAAACTGGTAAAAGCGGTGACCAACAACAAAATCCAGCTATATTTGACCATAGAAACGTTAATAACATTTATGTTACGTTAAATTCTACTAGATATCCCGCTGTTGATTATAATCTCAGTTTTACCGCAAACCAATTTAGTAGAGTGTATGGGGACGCTTCTCTATTTAGGTCTAAGTTTTATAACATGAATGAAATGGTGTCAAACCCTAACATTACTCCGCCAGATTATAAAAGCCTTTATCCTTTGTTTTTGTTTGATGTTTCCAAACAGAGTGCGAAATTGAAATACTCTGTCACTGATATCCAAATCAAAGTGAGTTTTACTGAAAATGTGCTTGCGAATACAGAGGCATATGCTGTTATTATTAGTGATAGGTTAATTAACTTCCAGTCTGATGGAAATAAAATGAGTGTAGTGTATTAAGATTTTTTCTTTTTATATAAAAATGATAAAGGTTGCAGATTTAAAACAAATTCTTAAAGAAAATAATATAAATTTCTACTCATACTGGAATAAAAAGCGTTTAGTTGAGTTGGTGAAAGAACATGGATTGTTTCCGAGTGAATCGCCTAAAGAAGAAAAAAGTAAAGACTCTAAATTTGATAGATTACAAACTATTATGAAAAATCCTAAGAAAGTTAGTTTAGAGGATGTTGAAACCGGAGAAATAAAAACCTTTCCATCCATTTATAAGGCAGGTCAATTTATAGACCGTAGTCCACAAACGATTGAGAATTGGAATGGGAGGGTTTGGAAAGATAAATATAAGATTAACATTCAGTAATTTTATTATATTTACACGCAGATATAATAAAATTTTTGATAAATAGGTTAAGAAAATTATATTTACTCTATAAAATGTCTTGGCTTAATAGAATTTCTAATATAGCTAGAAGAGCTGCATCAAATGTTGGAAGGGTTGTAACGAATGTTATACCTCAATCAATCCAACGTAGAATCAATAATTTCACTGAATGGTTAACTGGTAATGTGGAAGGAGAACGATTACCGCGAGTTTTTGATGAAATTGTTCAGAATGTTAGAGAGAATTATCCACCAAGACAACCGTTTGAGGTTAGAAGAGAGCGCTCAGCATTTGGAGAGTTTGTTAATCAATATGTTATAGATGGTAGAGGAAATTATAACCCGCAAAGATTTTTCGCAGAAACGTGGGCGCCTATTACAAATACTCTTCGAAATAATTTACGAACAAAGGTAAAACTTGTACTTAGGTGTAAAATGTGGTTAATGACAGATATTGATCAAGGCCCCGTGGAACGTGCTTTTCATAGTAGCCAACATTTAAATTTAAACAGTGAAGAAATAGAGGATTTATTGAACACAATGATAGATGAAGTTTTAGAAAATTTAGCTAATTTCCAAAGAGAAGGTAGTGGTTGGACTTTTGGGAGTATCGTAAAACTAGAAATACATACAGCTACTTATGTTCCTTTAAGAGCTAATAGTTGGGTACCTTTACCATCATGGATTGCTAACAAAAAAGCAGTTATCAATATGAAAAATAAAGATAATAAATGCTTTTTATGGTGTGTTTTAAGAGAGTTAAATCCAAAAGAAAAAAATCCACAATTATTAGATAAAGCTTTGGAAGAAAAAGAAGGTAGTTTAAATATGAAGGGAATCGACTATCCTGTTTCGATTAAGGATATTGAAAAGTTTGAAACACAAAATCCTGAAATTAGTGTAAACGTATATAGTTATGAGGAGAATAAAAAATTCATTTATCCGCTTAGGCTTACAAAATGTGGAAAAAGTAAACATGTTAACCTTCTTTTAATTAAAAATGAGGAAAACATGCACTACGCTCTCATAAAAAACCTTACAAGATTAGTAATAAGACAAGTAACTAATAGCCATAACTCTAAAAATATGGAAATTTGTGAACGTTGTTTGAATCATTTTGGTAGTAAAGAACTTTTGGAAAAACACAAACAATATTGTAATGAACACGAACCTATTACTTTAGAGATGCCAAAACCAAATACCTGGGTAGCTTTTAAAAACCATTCTAGAAAACTTGAGGTTCCCTTTGTTGTATACGCTGATTTTGAAAGTGTTTTAGAGCCAATACACACGTGCCAACCAAACCCAGAAAAAAGTTATACTATGAAATATCAAAAGCATATACCTTGTAGTTTTGTTTATATTATAAAATGTTTTGATGATAGTGTTAAAGCCCCTATATTAAGAAGTTATGCCGGAGAAAATGCTGATGAAGTTTTTATAAGCTGGTTGAGAGATGATATACGAGAAATTCATCAAGAATATTACCAAAATCCAAAACCTATTATAATTACATCAGAGGAAGAAAAAAAATATAAAAGAGAAACACATTGTTGGATTTGTGGTGGGGAGTTTTATCATGTTAATTATAGAGTAAGAGACCATTGCCATTTTACGGGTAAATATAGAGGTGCCGCACACACTGAATGTAACCTAAACGCTAAAAAACCTAACTTCACACCTGTATACCTTCATAATCTTAGTGGATATGACGCTCATCTTTTTATTAAATGTCTTGGCAAATCTGAAGGGAGGATTGATTGTATTCCAAATAATGAAGAGAAATATATTAGTTTTAGTAAACAAATTTGGGTTGGAAAAAATATAAAACATAAAATTAGATTTCTTGATAGCTTTAAGTTCATGAGTTCTAGTTTAGATAAGCTTTCGAGTAACTTAGAAAAAAGCCAATTAAAAATTTTATCGAGATATTTTAATGCTAATGAGTTATCTTTGGTTAGGAGAAAAGGAGTTTTCCCTTATGAGTACTTAGATTCATTTGATAAACTTAAAGATAAAGAATTACCACCTAAAGAAGCATTTTACTCTAGTTTAAACAAAGAAGGAATTAGTGGCGAAGATTATGCTCATACACAAAAGGTTTGGGAAACTTTTAACATGAAAACGTTGAAGGATTACTTAAAACTTTACAATAAAATAGATGTATTGCTTTTAGCGGATGTTTTTGAGAACTTTAGAGATGTTTGCCGCGAGAACTATAATTTAGACCCTAGTTGGTATTACACAGCTCCTGGTTTAGCTTGGGATGCGGCATTAAAAATAACAAAAGTGAACCTAGAGCTTTTAAGTGATTCTGATATGCTTTTAATGGTTGAAAAGGGTATCAGAGGTGGTGTTAGTATGTGTAGTAAAAGATACGCAAAAGCAAATAATAAGTATATGGGTAAATTATATGATTCTAGTAAACCATCAAAATATTTATTATATATAGATGCAAATAGTCTTTATCCGTGGGCAATGAGCCATCCTCTTCCTACACATGGTTTTAAATGGATGACAAATAAAGAATTAGAAATTTGGCAAAAAATCCCATGTATATTAGAAGTAGATTTAGAATATCCGAGAGAATTACATGATTTACATAACGACTTTCCTTTAGCTCCTGATCGTTTAAAAATAGAAAAAGTAGAAAAACTTATTCCAAACTTAAATAATAAAGAAAATTACATTATTCATCATGAAGCTTTAGAAACATGCGTTGATTTAGGTTTGAAGATTACTAAAATACATCGAGGAATTAAGTTTGAGGAAAGCCCATGGCTTAAATCATATATTGATACAAACATTGAACTGAGAAAAGCGGCTAAAAATAATTTCGAAAAAGATTTTTTTAAATTAATGAATAACTCAGTTTTTGGTAAAACTATGGAAAATCTAAGAAACAGAGTATCAATAGAACTGGTTTCTAGTGAAGAGCGTTGTAAAAAATTAGTGGCAAAACCAAACTATAGTCACGCAACAATATTCGATGAAAACCTAACAGCGGTACACATGAAAAACACTAAGTTGGTATATGATAAACCTATTTACTCAGGATTAAGCATCTTAGATATTAGTAAAACGCATATGCAAAAAACTTATTATAATTACTTTAAACCTAAGTATGGTGAAAAGGTTAGAATGTGTTATACTGATACGGATAGTTTTATTCTCGAAGTAGAAACTGACGATTTATATAAGGATATGGAGAAAGATGTGGTTGAAATGTTTGATACAAGCAATTATCCTAAAGATCATTTCTTAAAAAATGATTGTAATGCTAGAGTAGTTGGAATGTTCAAAGATGAGTTAGGTGGTGAAATTATGACTGAGTTTGTTGGTCTTGGGGCAAAAATGTATGCTTATAAAACTTTAGATGATATAGAAGATAAAAGATGTAAAGGTGTTAAACAATCAGTTGTTAAGAAAGAGATAACCATTAATAATTTCAAAGAGTGTTTGCTTACAGAAAAGGACCAGTATAGAAAGATGACTGTTTTAAGAAGTAGGGAGCATAATATATATACTGAAGAGTTAAACAAAAAAGCGTTAGGTTCAAGTGATGATAAAAGGTTTGTTCTGAAAGACAAGATTGATACTTTAGCTTGGGGGCATCGTAAAATATAATTTAATTTTATGAATTAAATTATATTTATAAAATTTTTTAACTTAAAAACTCAAAATCTTTAACTACCTTATTTTTTATATTATATATATCTTCAATATAACGGCTTTTATTTTTTCTTATTTCACTAACGCGAGAACATCTTATTGATTCTTGTTTTCCAAACTTATCAAAAATATGCATCACATAGTTGCATATTATTTGGTTTCTAGTTAATTTCTTATCTGGTTTAATTCCCGCCAATATATAAAATTTATTTCTTATATTTTTTTTAGATATATTTTTTATTTCATAAGTTTGAGTAAAAAAAAAAGCTTTTATATCAACATATTGATTGATTTTGGGGTTTATAGAATCTAAAATACTATTCACATAGTTAGCTAGAAGTATAGCAAATTTCGCTAATAATTCTTTATCCGAAATTAAATTTTTAAATTTATCTTTAACTATATCCATATTTAACAAACTTTCTTTCATGTTATCTATGGACTTCATTAAACTTTTATTTTCATCTAAGTTTAACTCCTTTAAAAACTCCTTTAACACCTCCATCTTGAATTATTTTATGGGTTAAAAAAATAAGAAATTCAAAAAAAATTTTTCTCTAAAGTACGCATCTACTACATTCCATATTTCCACCATTGATAGAAGATATATCTTCCGCTTTCTCTTCAGCTTCTCCTCTGTAATAATAAAGTCCTTTACAGCCTTGTTTCCAAGCCTGGAAATGAATATCGTGCACCTCTTTTTTCGTAGCGGATGATTTTATAAATACATTTAGAGATTGCCCTTGACAAATGTATTTCTGTCTATCAACCGCCAATTCTATTATTTTTAGTTGATTTATTTCCTTAGCGGTTTTAAATATTTCTTTAATATCATCGGGTATATTATTTAGATGAGAAATTGAACCCTTGTTTACCAAAATGGAGTCCCACGTTTTTTTGTCATTCATATTTAATTTTTCCAATTCTTCTTCGAGATATTTATTTTTAACTAAAAAAGTTCCCGCTCTAGTTTTAGATGTGTAGGCGTTTGCTATAACAGGTTCTATAGAAGCTGAACAAGATGTAAGAACTGAGCTATTAGATGTAGGAGCCACCGCTAATAAATGAGAATTACGCCACCCTGTACCTTTCATTGATTCACACTCGCCTCGTTCTAACGCTAATTGTTTAGTTTCTTTTACGACGCACTCTTTAAGAAATTTAAAAATTCGTTCATTTAATTCTTTCGCTTCTACGGATTCAAAAGCGATTTTTTTCTTTTGGAATAATGTTCCTAAACCCATAACTCCTAATCCTAACGGTCTATCCCTTATTGCTCCTTTAACAGCTCTTTGTATATTCTTATGCGCTGTATCTATAAATACGTCTAATACATTATCTAATAGTCTTATAATATCTCTAACTAACTGTTCATCCCATTCATCGAAATATTCGGCGTTTAAAGATGAAACGCAACAAACGGCATCTGTTTCTACGTCTGTTGGCAGATGAATTTCATTACATAAATTACTTCCGTGGATTTTTAAACCTTTATCTTTCATTGGTTTAGGAAGAGCTTTATTTATAGTATCAATGAAGTTTAAATACGGAGTACCAACACGACTTCTAGATTCTAAAATGGTTTCCCATAATTTTCTGGGATTTACAGGAGTGATATTTTTCGTTTTCGGGTCAACGAGATTGAAATTCGTTCCTTGTTCTACGGCTTTCATAAATTCATCAGTGATATTAATAGCGTTAAATATATTTAAATTTTTTCTATTAATATCCCCGCCTGTTGGTATTCTCATTGAGATGAATTCGTATATTTCCGGATGAGAAACATCTAAATACGCTGCATAGCTTCCTTTACGAGTTTTTCCTTGTTTATACGCGTTAATAATAGCGTTTATAGGATTTAGAAACGCTATAGGACCGGGAGATTTACTATCCGCTACTCTAACGGTACCCCAATCCGCACCTATTCCCCCTCCAACTATTGTAAACCAACTTACGGATTTCAAATGTTCTATAAGCCATTCTATTTTATCGGGAACGTGACTTACAAAACAAGAAATGGGTTGGCTTTTTAATGTTTCTCCCGGTAATGGAGCATTACTTAAAATAGGAGAAGAAAACATAAATTTTCTAGAAGAAACGTAATTATATATTCTTTGGGCGAATTGTAAATCCCCTTTGCTATAAGCAACACTAGCTCTAGCAAATGCCTGTTGAGGAGTTTCATTCGCTCTTAGATAATATTTTTCTAGGAGATTTAATGAGTGGTCATTAAATACTTTGTCTAATTCATGGTTTATCGTGATTCCAAGGTAATTCTCCATTTCAGTTTATTACATACGGAATTATTTTTTATATGAAATCATTAATTTTTTAGTAAATTGGGTTAAAAAATATTATTTAGGATTAACGGGTGGTTTTGGAATTGAGTAACTAGCGGGTAAAAAAATTTTATCCATTAATTTATTTTTTTTGAATTTTATGTAAAATAGATATAGTAATTATATTAGTCCCTCATGCATAGGCTTATCTTGCGTCGACACATGGGGGTCATTAGGTGAGGTGTTGGTTAGTTGGGGTAATGAAATTTATTTTCTTTAGAATTATGAGAAAATAGATTTTTTCGTAATGGGTATATTGGCAAATTATGCCACGTCACAAAATTTGCCAGATGTACCATTTTACAACCTACTCCTGCTAATAAAGTGAAAAGAAACTTTCAAGCCTGTATTAAAAACATAAATGTCGTTGTTTGAAAGATACTTTTTTTTTTTTTGGTAAGAAAATCTTCTCATCGGACGGTGAAGATACAGGATCAGACTGCACGTTCTGTGCAGTCTGAGCTTGATCTACACAGTCCGCAAAAGGTCCAAAGGTCCTTGAGTTGCGATCATTAGCATTAGGGTTGACACTGGTAGTTGAATACGGACCCTTTACTTTGGATAGCCAGGTAATCCAAGCCTATCGGAAACTCACTGATTTTTACCCAGGTAGGGCAAGATCAATAGTCCTTGTAGTTATTAAAAAATCATTATCTCAGGTGTTTTCGAGGATTTGTTCGATATGAATTCTTGTTCCGCCAACCCTTTCACCTGACACTCCTGTATGTATAAGACTCTGTGTAAAGGACTGATTGAGTGATGTTTTACGCCACATTCAACATTATTTCAGTCATTTCATGGCGGCAGCTCACATATTCATATATTTCCTGGATTCCATCAGTCCTAGGCTGGGGCTTTGAAGTGTCCTGCCCAAGGACACTCCCACGAAAAGCTCAGTGAATCTAGTGGTGCTAGAACCTGTAGCTTCTTGGTCACGAGTCCTACACTTCATCACTGAGCCACGCAGGACCCCCGACTCTGAGTAAAGAAATGCTTTTGAAAGCATTGTGGGAAAAAGGAGGGAATGCTAGTTACCAACATTGTGGCCGAAGAAGAATTTGCCAATGACATGATTTGGGGAACAGGTTACTTATCTATTTGAACCATGCTCCAGAAAACTGGGGATTAATGCATTTGCAAAAATATCGACCAACTGTGTTGAAACTTTTTGCTATTGGTCAGTTTTCTGTATGTTAAGTATGTTAAGGGACTACTGTACTCAATGAATGAGTCGGTTGTTAGAAATGATCATGTAATGACTTGCTTGGTAAATGCATCACAAATATACATTAAATCCCCTTTTATCAGTGCACGGTGCATTCAGTTATCATATATTGTGTGCAAGTACACCATTTATCATTTACACTCTTAATTTGTACGACAAGAACAGATTATGTCGAAACAATGTGAGCCGTGCTCTGAGAAAAACGGGGTAAATGTATCTCCGTGATGCACTTTACCTAGGAACTCATCAAATAATCATGGATCCATCGATAAGGTCGAACACTGTCAAACAATCGAATGAATTATATGGTAGAATGGTCTTTGGACATGCAGAAAGTTTACAAATAGCAACATGTTTGACCCAGGTCAGCCCGCGCAATTTGCGCAGGCTGACCTGGGTCAAATATTTTGCAGATGCATGAAAACCACTTTTAATAGAGCATGGCTTAATTTTGTCTTGTCTTTCAAAATCAGCATGCGCAAAACAACACACGCACTGTACTTAGGACTTGTGACATTTTACAAGTGTCAAAATTAACTTTTTACCAGACAACATAACTCAAGACTAGTCTATAATTTAAGTTATTTTCAGGCAGCAAACTGAAGGTGACTCAATGGTGAGATTTGTCCTTGAAAGGATAAAAAATATGTTTCGTATTTAACAGACCGACGGAGCGACCGACTGACATACATCTCGTATTTATATAAGCAAATCAGTATGAGCCATGCTCTGGCAAAAGAGGGTTTAATGCCTCTCCGTGATGCATTACACCAAGCAAGTCATCATATAATGATGGATCCATAGAACCGATTTTGTTTAATAACCGACTGAGGCTGGAAGTACACTGGTCCTCAGACATGCAGAAAATTGACCGATAGCAAAATGTTTCGACCCATATCAGCCTGCGCGGACTGCGCAGGCTGACATGGAACGATACTTTCTGCAGATGCTTTAAGCTCCCTTTTCACAGAGCATGACTCATATACTCCCTCTTACTCATGAAACTTGGGGGTGGGGGTGATAAGAAAGAAACTTACCTGAGGCTTCAAAAAAAGGCAAGACAGCCGGGTACTCTCTCTCCACAAGCTTTTTGCCAACATCCAAAGGCCAAAAGTAGTACTTCCACTCCGGTGGAGGGTTCAGTTTTACAAGTCCTTTGACGTTTTCCACGAATTCGTTCGGTACTATATCAGTAGTCCATATTTGGTGCATGATTTTCGGTATGCCGATTGTCGATGTTGGCTTCTGATCCTTAGTTATGTTGCCTGCAGTGAGAGATAGTCGTTGTTTTAGCAGGTTATACACTTGTTTGGTGCCGGTCTCGATTTCTGTATTTTTCTGTTGAACTGCAGAAATGAGAAACTATAATTTCATTTGTTTGTTTATATGTATGTATGTGAATGTATGTATGTATGTATGTATGTATGTATTGTTGTAAAACCGAGGATTTACCTGTCTAACTATCTTCACCAATAGTTATCAACAAATAACCTCTACAACGCCTTGGCTTCGCGATCTTCGCTAGTCGGATACGTCTTTCTTGTTCCGCTGTCGTTCTATGTCTGACGGTTTGGTCGCATGATGTTTTCACAGCAAACCCAGCCAAACCAATCAACCAATAAGTGCCGCTCTTACATAATTTACCAAAACATACATACCTGCAGGAGCAGTTTTACCACATTCCCCCCTGTTTTATAGGCTCCCCTATATGGGTCAGTTAGCCCCCTGCACCCAAGGTCCTAAAGGTAAGCCGTTTTGGATAAACCTTTCAAGGCTTTTTGGATGATCACTTGCCCAAGTTATCATCTAGGTCCTATTAAGTCTTCTGTTTCCAAGGCGCTTTAAGATGGCCACTTTTACTGTGCGCCATTTTGGCTCTAGGAAGTTGTCTGAGTCGGCTCCACTTATCATTCTTCAAATCTTTGTGGCTCATTTCAACCCAATGCAGCCAAGTAAATTTCATTTGCCCATTTATATACGAGACAAACGTTTTAAAGAAGTCCATTTTTGAGATGCGGCTACTTTATGGCATGGTCAACATCCACAGCCATATGATTTGAGTCCATCTTGAACTCAACAGCTCAAGACCATTGATACGGGTACTGCTTTTTACCTGGGTGACGAACTTTGCAGCGTCCCCTACCTAAGCTGAAGTGTAATTATGAGCTCCTTTGGCACCCTTTAGAGTCCACCAGAATATGGTGCAAGAACATGTTTCTGAGCGCCTCCCTTTGGTCGGCGTTAAATTAGCCACCTTTCTAGAAAAACTGTTCCTAGTAAGTGTTGGGAAAGGTGTCAATTCATTCCTTGGCCATACTCTCATCACACTGAAACATATGGAGATGGATCCTCTGGTATCTTGAGCAATATTGCTTGAAGAGGTCTAGGTAACGCCAGTTTGGCTTAGTCCCTTTATAGTCCCCCTTAGTTCTTCAATGTGGACTATGAGCACCAATCCTGTTGTGTCAAATTTCAAACCCCTCTCCAAGGCTTGCACCTGGCCGTTCCAAGTAACACTTATACACCTTCTGGTGGTTCTATCTTGGAAGATTAGCTGTTCAGAAAAATACTGAAATTCAGTTTCTTGTTTCTGCAGCTTTTTAACTTCTGCAAAAAATTCATCTGAATCAACAAGATCCACAGAAACATATTGAACTTTTACCACTACATCTTCGCAATCCACCATGGTACGTATCTCTACATGTGTTACACCCATGGACTGCACTGTTCGAGAGGAAGCTGCTTTGTCAACTAACTGGATGACATCATCCACTGTTTCGACAAAGTCACTCCAGTTCTGACGAGCTTTTGTGCAATAATTACAGTCGCCACAAGGGAGCTTTTCAAGTTCACAGCCTAGCTTTCCTGCCCTTTGCAGTACTTTCTTGTCATACTGAGTTCTTCAAACCAGCGAGCAATTTGCCCCTGTATGTGTTTGAAGTTCAATAACCAGATGTGATCTGTCCTAACCAAGAAATGACGGCCTAACAGATAGTGCCTAAATTGCCATGTAAATCTAACTACTGCCAGCAATTCTTTCCTAGTTACACAGTACCTTTTCCGTTCAGGCGACAGAGCTATACAAGCACAGGCAACTTTTTCCTGTCCATTCTATGACTGCAGCAGCTCAGCCCCTATTGTAAATTCAGAAGCATCTGTATCCAGTAAGAACATGACCTCATTGTTAGGGAGTGACAATACTGGTGCAGAAGACAGATCAACCTTAATCTTCTCAAATGCCTCCTGTTGTTCAGCTTCCCATTTAAAAGCTTTATTTCCTGCAATAGCATACAATAGAACAGCTAAAGACGCATAATCTTTAATAAAAAGCCTATGATAGTTCACGAGGCCTGAAAACTGTTCCACTTGACGTGCGTTTTTTGGGATAGGCCAGTCTTGGACTGCCTTTACATGATGATCTTTCAAATGCAATCCTTGGCTTGGAATTTGTACAGGAAAAGATTCCGCATTTTGTTTAACTTCATGACCGGAATCAACAACAGAATTTATTACTTCTGCATTTCCCAGTTCTGCAGCCTTTTTAAGCCTTTTATTCCTGTCTGTTGGATTTACCACACAGACTTTTGGCTTTCTCCCGTCTTTATATATAATCCTTGGGATTAATAGATCGGGATTATCCTTTGGTTCAAACATGAATTCTTTTGTCAGTGACTCTGACAATTTACATTCCACCAATCGGACCGAGTTAGGTGGTACTACAACTGAATTGGCGACAAAACTTCTTGACACCTGGGTTCCACCTTCCTTATGACCAATATCCATTGGTACTTTCTCCCCTCCTATAAGAAGGCAAGACTCTGCAGTATTTATATTGATCTTTCTTCCATGTATAAGATCAAATCCCAGCAACATTTCGTCTTGTATTGGAGCGACATATATGTCCTCTTTAAATATTTTGTTGCCTAACTGCACAGTTAAAGGTCCGATTATATAACCTTTCCTGGTCATATCTCGCCCTGCAGTATGCAATACTGCATGCTTTTTAATTGGTGGCTTCTTTGACAATTTATCGTAAACTTTGTCGGAGATTATAGTAACCTCAGCGGCAGAGTCCACAACCGCCCTAACCGGGATCGATTGACCCTTACAAGTAACTGTAAAAGTTGAACAAGAGTGAAGTCTGCATACCACAACCTCCTCATTATTGCTAACTTTTACATCACATTGTTTGAACCTTGCAGGGACAGTTCCTCAAATTGTTTTACACACACGTTAAAAACTTCACCGTATGTTTCAGCCTCTTGAACCGATGAGTTTAACAAACTAAAGTCTGTTATTGATCCATCAGATTCCTCTGAAAAAGAAACCGGCTCTTTCACTCCGAGTCCAGTGTTCAATTTATCATGTTCATTTATTATGCCCTGTCCTGATTGGGTTGAAGGTCGGCCTCCTTCTTCAACCCTTGTTCGTTTAAATCTTCCTCTTCTGAGTCTTCTTCGAGGAAGTTAACCTTTTTAGTAGCCTTGGGACAATCTTTTTTGAAATGCCCCTTTTCTTTGCACAGGAAGCATATAGTGTCACTCGGGTCCCTTCTAGGCGACCTTGACCTAGTTCTTGCCATGATTGTGCTGGCTACTTTATTGAATGCAATAGTCAATTGATCAATTGACTTTTGCATTTCGTCCATCTTATCCTCCATAACTGAAACCTTTTTCTCTAAGTCGACTTTGTCGCTTTTAAATGGATTTGGGATATTGGACGACCTATTTGTATTGACCTTTCTTAGGCTCAATTCCAAATCTGACTCATCAGTTTCATACTGGTAACCATATGAAACTGTTTGTCTTACTTGATGTGTTCTGGACCTACCATGCATGAGGTTAGTCGTATGTCTATACCACAACAACTTTTTCATCGCATCGACCAGAGTGTATGGTCTAGAATTCAGTGCATAATGGCCTGCATCCTTGTCGTTGCATCCTTGACAGAATTTCAAGACCAATTCTCTTTCACTTAGAAGCTCGGGCATTCCAGCAAAAGCCTGGGATCCCACAAGAGCTACCCTATCTGCCCATTCTTGAACTGACTCATCAGCTCTTTGGCGTAGATTGCTGAACTCTATTCGGAAGGATTCTGGCAAGTCTGACATGCCAAATCTCTTCTTCAGCTGTTCCACCACATCAAAATATTCGAGGTGTGGATTCCTCTCTACTAGCATAGCGAAATATTCACTAGCTTTTCCCTGCAAACAATAGCACAGGTTGTATTTTCTTTGTGTTCCTGTCCATTGCTGTTCATCCGAATAAAATGTAAATACCGTGAAGAACGCATTCCATGAACCAGTACCATCAAAGAAAGTATTTCGTGATACACCAGATGAAGGAGTATAATGTTGATACTCTCGTTCAGGCCAATTAGGTTTGCGCCAGTTATCTGGTACCTGGGGAAAACTTTCAAACATACCCCGCGACGGAACTTTAGGTGTAGTCTCCGTCTGATATACCCTTTGCCTGGGCGGCGTGCGCACATCGCTCATGTAACCTTGCCCCCATGAGCTGGCAGTGTCACTTCGCCATTTATTTGGACTTCCACTCTCACTCCCTCTACTAGAACTTGACTTACCTGCGGTCAATTTTTCATATGGAGTGAAGTCTGTCTCATCCATCATTTCTCTTGTGACCTTGAGATAAGGGATTTTTGTAAAAATATCAGGGATGATATTTTGTTCTGCCTTTCTTATGTCAAGAATCCTTTCAGCAGTCCTTTCCCCAATTCCCTTGATTTGCATCAAGTCCTCCAGTTCACAAAAATTAATGGGAACTTTCTCCATTTTGGGTTGTATGGTTAGCTCGGTGTACAATACAAATTAATATGCGTGTAAACACCATGTAAATAATTTGCATGCAGAGCTAATACAAAGCTGTCCGCTTTTAGAGTAAGTCAGACATAACCCACAGTTCGCTTATAAATGAAGTCAAACTAAACACAATTTGTTACAAAATGCTTTCAGTCCATAAAAATATGGTTGTAATTTGAATACACGGCCTAAGAATAGCGCCGTTAGCAAAAATAACAAACTTGTGTTTTCAGTGCTTTCAGTGCTTTGAATTCAAATTATCCGTCAATGAGAAGCACAGATAGAATTCAGACGAGAAAATTCACTTTACACCAGCCAGATTTTCAGGATATAATTCAGTCTATTGTCCGCTTTTAATTTTAAGTCGGACTAATTCTTTTTCTCAACTCTTGTCTCCTCTCCTTTCCTGAAATAGGGCGGACACGTGTCGCGGAATTTGAAAATTCAGGGCAGGGGACAAATTCAAAATTCACAAAAAGTGAGAAAAAGAAGGTTCCACAACAGGTTTTGTATTTATTTGGTTGCTGAATTGAAGCAACCGTTGAAATACCGTGGAAGATGGAGAAAAAACTGTCACTGTCAATGTCGTAAATAAAAACCACGAAGGCCTATAAATGCAACAAAAACAGTAACAAAATTATTGAAAATGTTGAATTTCTTCACTAACCCAAGTGAAAAAATGCAACGGAGTCAATAAAGAATTTGACCTTGGATTTCTACACGACGTCCGAAAAGCAATCTGGCTACCTCGCCACCCAGCAATTCCAGTCGCTTCAATCCAACATAAACAAGGGCAATTCAACCGCAAATGCGTTTCGAATTGCTCGCAGCGCCACTGTTGTAAAACCGAGAACTTACCTGTCTAACTATCTTCACCAATAGTTATCAACAAATAACCTGTACAACGCCTTGGCTTCGCAATCTTCGTTAGTCAGATACGTCTTTCTTGTTCTGCTGTCATTCTATGTCTGACGGTTTGGTCGCATGATGTTTTCACAGCAAACCGCGCCAGACCAATCAACCAATAAGTGCCGCTCTTACATAATTTACCAAAACATACATACTTGCAGGGGCAGTTGTACCACAGTATAGTGTTTAAAGCCGCTTTCAACATTATTATAAGTATATCACCGCGGCCAATGCACCTATCTATGCTTTCCTGGAGTTTCTTTCACCAATACTTCGCACAATATTCCTCCAGAGCCACTGGTTGATTTCCCACATGACCATCGATGAAACTATGCTCAGTGATGAGAGAAGAATGAATCCTGTCACAATGACTATCGTAAATCCTAGGAATACAAATGACCGAGTCGGGAATTCGAATCGGCTATCCCCTAGTCACAGGTTCCGTACACTACCGACTGCACTACCGGGGCTCGGCAGAATAGTCCTTCGACATGCAGAAAATTTACCCATAGCAAAAGGTTTCGACCCATGTCAGCCTGCACAGAGTGTGCAGGCTGACATGAATCGATACTTTTTGCAGGTGCATCCAACCTCTTTTCACAGAGCATGACTCAATTTCACGAGAACTATGTATGTTCATCCAAACTTTGTAACACTTTACAATATTTTTTGTCATTATTAAAAAAGGTTTTGGTATGTATCAGTTCACATACTTTTTATATGTTTTCAAATAAAGATGCAATTCATGTGTAAGTGTGTGGATAGCTGTATATATCACATTACTTCCCATTACTGCATGAATACTACTCTTCACGTCCCCGCTGTTACCAGATTTTAAAACGCTGTATGAAAAGTATTAAAAGAAGCTATAAAATGTGGCTTCTTTAAATACTTTGTTTTATATATGAGCCATGCTCTGGCAAAAGGGGGCTTAATGCATCCCTGTGATCCGTTACATCAAGTAAGTCATTGAATAATAGTGGATCAAAAACTTCCAAATAGTCTTACAATCGACTGGATCTTGAGGTAAAATGGTCCTTTGCAATACAGAAAATTCTCAAAAATCAAAATGTTTTGACCAATGTAAACCTGTGCGGACTGCGCAGGCTGACATGAGTCGATACTGTTTGCAGATGCATTAAGCCCCCTTTTCACAGAGCATGATTCATATAATTCTATATCGTTTAAAAGCATAAGCTTCTTTTTCTTCTTTAGTTGTCTTTTAGATATATCATCAGCAGCAGAGAGAGAGAGGACCAAAAAAAGAGAACGGGGATAGGGAAGGGGACACAGAAAGGGCGAGAGAGAGAGAGAGAGAGAGAGAGAAACGGAGAGAGAGAGAGACAGAGACAGAAACGGAGAGAGAGAGAGACAGAGAGAGACAGAAACGGAGAGAGACAGAGAGAAAGAGAGAAACGGAGAGAGAGAGACAGAAACGGAGAGAGACAGAGAGAAAGAGAGGACAGAAAGAGAGAGCCCAGAGAGGGGGGCAGAGAGAAAGGGATAGGATGGGAAAGAGAGAGCGACAGGGGTCACAGAGAGAGCTTGAGGGGTCACAGAGAGAGAGAGAGAGAGAGAGAGAGAGAGAGAGGATACAGACAGACTGGCAGGCAGGCAGACAGGCAGGCAGACAGGTAGGCAGGCAGGCAGGCAGACAGAGAGGCAGACAGACAGACAGACAGACAGAGACAACAGTTTGCCTACCTGAACTCGAAGGTATAGTCTGTAATATCAGGTCATACCGAAAATATGCCAGGACAAGCACGAACGTCAACAGTGTTACCAGTAAAAAGAAGGCCTGGAATCGCCTGTAAATAGAAACAAACACAAGGGAGGTAACTTCTTTCTTTTTCTGTGGTCAAATTACCTCCCTTTAATGAACAAAATAAGGTAGACTAGGAGTTGGGATGCATGTGTAGATTATTCAGCTGAGACTGAAGCTTTTGAGTCATGCTTTGTGAAAAGGGGGTTTGATATACATCTGCAAAAAGTATCGACTCGGGTCAGCCTGCGCAGTCCGCGCAGGCTGACCCGAGTCAAAACTTTTTGGTTTCGGTCAAATATTTTGTATGTCATAAGACTATTTTACCTGGGGTCCATACTAAATATGCCTAGAGCACGGAGGGACCTTATAAAACTACAAATCAATCAATCAGACTATTTTACCTTTAAGAGTTTGGAATTTGGTTGTAGGGAAAATACATGTAACTGCCATGAAATTAAAAAAAAAAACTTTTTGATTAATCTAAATTACATTTTAACAGGATGATTGGTTGCATCCTGGGACCCATACCTAAAGCACGGAGGGACCTTATAAAACTACGCCTAGAGCACGGAGGGACCTTATAAAACTACAAATCAATCAATCAGTCGACTATCATCAGGATTCAGCCGGTTGTTAACCAAAATGGATTTCATGGATGTATAATTATGCGATGGCTTGCTTGGCATAATGCATCACAAATATGTTATTGTACGGTTGGTCAAAATGTTAGTTGCTGGCACAAAATTAGATCTTAAAATCAAGTTAAATGTAAACAAAAGATCGGGTGACCTGGCAAATCTTTAATTAGTTCTGAAATTCATTTTCTGCCAGCGGCTAACGCTTCGACCGACCGTAAAATAAAAGGTTGTAATCTTCACAATAGTTTTCATACTTTAAAACAGTATGATTTAAATGTAAATGCATTTGAACACCTACATTGTTTTTTTTTTTTTGGGGCAACCACTGGGCCTTTAAAGTACAATAAAAACAGTATATAATCAATATTTACTAGAGAAGGCTTACGTATACGTACATGTGATATTTAAATTTATCATATACATGTACCTAAATATTTTATCCGCGTGCGACGCATATATTTTCTCCGGAAAACTTTCAGGTATATAATAAAACAAAAGGAATAGTAACTTTCCTGGCGCGTTCGCTTCTCGCTGCGCAAGAAGATTTTGACATCTCGCTCGACCTTCGGTCTTCGTGCGATATAAAATTTTCTCACGCGGTTTGAATCAAAAACATGCACCAGGAAAGTCACTACAGCATAATATTCCGGATGTACCGCGCCAGCTTTTCATAAACTTGCAAGAATCGTTCAAAGCTCGCATGAGTAGATATAAATTGACAGTTCTGGAACAAGCACGATTTCAACCATCCAACCATAAATTTCACATGGCTAAATCTCAACCATCTCTCAAAATCCGATTTTCCTTGGCCGGGGGCGCTAAAAAATCTCTCAAAATCCGACTTTCCCTGGCCGGGGGCGCGGCTTCGCCGTAAAAAATGCACGAAAAAATATTCGGAAGACTTTTAATACCCGTAAACTAAAACCCACGTCAAGGCAGATTGTCCACTCAAGGCGACAAGGCGTCAAGGCGACAAGGCTATCGACTCAAGGCATCAAGGCCAAGTCTCGCGTCAAGGCAAACTTTCGACTCAAGGCATCAAGGCTATCGGCACAAGACATCAAGGCAAAGTGTCAGCCATCAATTTAAGAAATAATAAATATATATAAAAAATGGAAGAAATATTATGGATTCCTACGGAAGATTTTAAATACCCGTACAAAATTCTTACGGACACGGTAGTGGAAGTATATTCGCAACGCGAAATACTACTAAAACCCGATGAATGTTTAGAAATAAAACTCGGTCTCGCATATTATATACCGGACGGCGATATTAAAATTTTACCGAGAAGCGAGCTTCTGTTACGAGGCGTAAAAATCGGGGAACTCGCTACATCGAAGGAGGGTATATTTACGCGCGTTAAAAATATTTCCGATACGGAAATAACTATCGCGGAAAATACTCCGTTGTGTTTTCTTGCGTATGATCCGTATTGAAAAATTAATTAAGTTAAGCAAAAAAATCTTATATAATAAATTAAATGTCTACCGATATAACATTAGATAACATATTCATATCCACTCACACTTTCATAACATACACAAACATAAACGACCTTGATTTAGATGTAATCTTCGATGAAGTCAATATAACATCTTTTCTGGTTCATATGTTATATAAAAAGAGAGAAAAAGGTTTTAAAAAAAGGAAAAAGACTAAAGCAAACACGAGACATTTTTTAAACTGTATTTCGTTTACTTTTACCAAAGATGATAAAAAAGTTAACCTTAAGCTTTTTAGAAACGGTGTAATTCAACTCACAGGTTGTAAAAACTTCGATCATTGTAAAACGGGTTTACTTTTATTTTGGGAACTTGTTAAAAATCTTAAATCTTGTTCTAACTTCGATCATTTAGAAGCTCATATAGTTTCGGTAATGAGAAACGTTAATTTTAATTTAGGATTCCTAGTCGATAGAGAAAAGTTAGGTCAATACATAATTGAAAATTCGGATGTTCACGATATATCTCCCGTTATAGGAGGATTTATAGGAGTGCAGTTTCTCGTAACTATAGACTCGATAGATGATATGCCAGTTTATAAAATTAGAATAGAAGACAAAAGATTAATAGAAGAACCTACTATAACTTATAGCGAGTTTAGAACTCAATCTAATAAAGCTTTAAAGAAATATATTAGTATATCTATATTTCAAACAGGAAGAGTACTGTTTTCTGGTGTTCATGAATTCTTCTAATCCATCTTTCACGCTATTTTCGAAAGTAGAATTTATAAAAATACGGAACATAAAACATCGTTTCAAATTATAGTAAGCGACAACAAAACGCGCTTTAGAACGAGGTTTAATCCTCCCATTCAGCTGGAAAAGGATAAAGTGTACGAAATAGCTTTAGTAAACCTCGAAACTTACTACTCTTTCCCAAATATCGATGAAACAAACAACGTATTCGTTTATTCTCCGGACAACGGTAATTCGTGGATTAAAATAAAAATACCCGAGGGAAGTTATGATCTCGTTGACATTAATGATACCATTCACCAGGAAATGAGAAAAAAGGGTCATTACGACGAAGTTAATGAAGGGTATTATATTAACATTTCCGCGAACACCAATACCCTAAAGTCCGTTCTTACTTTGGAAAATGGTTATCAAGTAGATTTTAATCAACCGGGCTCCATCGCCAAAGTATTAGGATTTACTCGCGCTAAATATATACGAGGATTTCACGAGTCGGAGAATGTAGTGAACATTCTTAGTATAAACAGTTTGCTCGTTAGCGTAGATATTATTTCGGGAAGTTACCTTAATGGTACAACGAAAAACGTTATTTACTCTTTTTTCCCGGATGTAGCGCCCGGATATAAGATAATCGAGTCGCCAGTTAATTTAGTATACTTACCGATAACGTTAGACGAAATACATAACCTAGAGGTAAGTATTACGGATCAAGACGGTAATTTACTAAATCTTAGAGGCGAAAATTTAACGATTAGGTTTCATATTAGAGAAGCGAGATAAATAAAAAAATAATTATATAAAATGACGAGTTATAGTACTAATGTTAAAGTAAATATATCGGAAGGACAAAAGCAAAAGCTTCAAAACGCCGTTAAAGCCAGTTGTCCAGTAGGTATTCGTTTAGGTCACGAAGATTTACGAGGTGATGATGTTTTAGCATTAACCGATTCACAAGCGAGAAAAATAGCTAAAGCCTATGAGGATGGTAAGGGTATCACGATTAAAATGTCCGTGTAACAACTTAAATATAACACGAAAATAGAGGGAGGTTTTCTCGGAATGTTGGCCAGGTTGGCCGCTAGAGCTTTGCCGATGCTTGCAAGAACCGTTTTACCGGCTTTAGGTGTCGGTGCTCTTTCCGGATTAGCTCAAACGGGTGTACAAAAAGCGATGGGGTCGGGTCTTTATCTTAAAAAAGGAGGATGCGTTTGTCAAGTTGAAACCGATGGATGCGGATTATACTTAAAGCCATACAAAGGTAAAGGATTAAACTCTTTCGGTGATGGTTTGTATTTAAAGCAAAGAGGAAAGATTTATGACGGAAGAGGACTTTTACTCGGACCTAATAGTCCATTCGCAAATATCCCTATCTTAGGAGCTATATTATAAAAAAAAAAAAATAAAAAAATATTCACTATTTAAAAATATGTTATGCAAAAGTAATCTTATCAAAGAAAATTCCGACATGAAGTGGTTTCCTTTTCCAAATTTAGATTACCCACCTACACAAATTACGAGTAATGTATGGGAAGTATATTCTCAACAAGAAATAAAACTAAAACCTAATGATGCTGTAAAACTTCAACTCGGTCTTGGGTTTGTTACATCGGATGGAGTAGCATGTGGTGATCATGATAGTTTACAAGTTCTACTCGATAGAGCTTTAATCTTAAATGGTATAAGAAACGGTAATGATTCTACGTATAAAGGATTTTGTACAACAGGTAGTGATATAACAACATTTATAAAAAATATTTCCGATAAAACTATTACTATCTCGAGAGGTGAACCATTATTTCTCGTTGTATATTATAATGGCGAATATCCCGAAAACTACGAATATTACGATTATAATATTATTTAAAAATGGATATTCATAAATTCGGTATAAAACCTAATATCTTCTCTACTCAACATAAAACTATATTTTGGAAACCTCATTTACACGGAGTAAGATATCCTCCCTTAAAGTAAGATCCTCTAAAATGGAAAATATACTCGCAAGTAACTATCAAGATTCCTCCTCGTGATGGGATGAGTTTCGCTAGGATTTGGTTATATAACTACACGAGGAGTTGTAATGATATCCGTTAGTAATAAATAGAAAGATAGTTTAACCATTCTTAATGGAACGCATCTTGATAATGGGGCTGATGATATCTTAAGCCTTGGTCACACCGAGCTAACGGACGAGTAACGGATAAAAAATCATTTCATCCGTTCGTGTCCGTTCGTATCCGTTTTATGTCCGTTTCTTATCCGGTGAATCCGCTACTTGTCCGGCGATGTCCGGCGATGTCCGTTCCGTCCGGTGGAAAGTTTTGAGCATGTTCAAAACTTTCCACCGGACAAAACGGACAGAGACATGCAAATGATAGACTTTGGATGCATCTGACAATTTATGCCCTCGGCATGTCACGTGACCGGTACGTTCCTCGTACGTTGGTGTTCGGTACATTTCCGTTCATCGTACGTTTTGTCCGGTTCTCATGCGTTGCACTTCCGTTTTATCCGGTACAAGTCCCTTACTCGTACGGTGATATCCGTTAATAGACCGTTTATTATCCTGTACATATCCGTTAAACGTGCGTTTTTTTCCGTTATATGTGCGGTACTCGTGCGGCTATTGTGTGGCTTCCTCGCTCCACACACCGATCGCGTGAGCCTCGAGCGGCAGAGGAGATGAATTTTGTCACCGGATAACCAAATTCTGCATGTTTTTGTCCGTTTCCCCCCCGTTACACATCCGTTAGCCGGTCTGACCAAGCCTTTAGTCTATATTTATAATTTCTCGCGACAAGCGATCGAAATACCCGAGGGCGAGTTATTTTGCTATCTAAAATATTTGGCATAAAAAAATTATCATTTTAATAAAAAATGATAGAAACGGATCAAGAACATCCCTCTAAAAAAATCTATCCTCCCTTACCTACTGCGAGCGCTCCACCTATGGATGACCAAGGTCATTCCTACCGTTTACAAAAAATATCCGAAGTACAAAAGTTTCTCGAAAATGAAATTCGGGAAAGAGATGCCTTAGCTAAAAAATATTTTAGAGCCGCGAGGATCGTTGACAACGTTGACACGGTTTTGATCACGATAACCATGGCTTCAGGAGTAGGTGGAATCGGTTTACTATCTACTGTCGTAGCTATTCCGGCTGTCATAGCATTAGAAACATCAGCTGCGGCAACTGGGCTTCTTTCGTTATTAGGTAAATATGTAGTAAGAAATTCGAGAACCAAGGCGGAAAAACATCAAAAGATTCGAATGATAGCTGATGCTAAACTCGATACAATCGCTTCGCATATATCGAAGGCTTTAATCGACAATTATATATCGGATGAAGAATTTAAACTTATCATGGAAGAACAAGAGAAGTATAAGGAAATGAAGAATGAAATAAGAACGAAAATTAAGAAAAAAGATATCTTCCGAAAACGAAGAAAGTTTAATCGAGAGAGGAAGGCAAGAAGCGCGTGAGTCCTTTCGGAGGTTGGTTGAAAAGAATCGTACCACTCCCTAGAAAAATAAATTTATCGTGCAACTTTAGTTACGAAACGAGTTAAAAAACTGCGAAATATATATTCTGTTTAAAGAGAATATATATTTGAGTTAAAAACTGCGTTAAAAACTGCGTTAAAAACTGCGATGAAAACTGCGATGAAAACTGTGTTGAAAACTGTGATGAAAACTGTGATGAAAACTGCGAAATATATATTCTGTTTAAAGAGAATATATATTTTTGTTAAAAAATTAATTTAGTAATAATAAAAAATGTCTTTTTTAAAAATCGCTGATCCCGCAAAAAGGGACTTAATCGTAAAAGAGTATCTCGAAACGAGAAAGAATATTCGGGATAATCTACTAGTGGAGAGAACGGGTGAACAAGAACTTCAAGCTGATCTCTCAAAGTTTTTTAAAGCTATTACGGAAACGCAAAAAGCTACAACGAGAGAGATTACGGAAGAACTTGAACCTATTAAAGAGGGTATTGAACAGTTGCCGCAAGCTATTAAGTTTCCGGCCTTTCCTTCTATCACAGCTTATGATAAACCATCAGAAGATGTACACTTTATTGGGCCAATAGCGGAAAAGTATTTAAGAAAGTTTGCTACTAAGTCTGAAGCTGATACAACGTACGGACTATATGATAGAAATGGTAATTTTTATATCGGTAACAAACCAGTTGTTATTATAGACAACAATATTATTGTGGAAAATGAGGAATATGAAGGTACCTCCGGTTTATGGGAGTTAGAATCCGGATGATAATATTTATACGAATGAGGATTACGACAATTACGCGAGATTGGTGTTAAAAACCAACACTCTTCATCGTAATAACGACCCAGAAAGTCAATATCCTAAAGGCAGTAAAGGACAAAAATGGAATAGGGTACTCAAAACCATTTGGGATAATAGAAAACATTTTGAAGGAAAGGGCATCGTTTTTATCCCGTCTGATCCTAACGCATTACTAGAAAGACTAGACCTGTTGTTGGCGAGTAAAGAGGCGGGTAACACGGGAGTAAGAAACGAGTTAGTGAGCATTTGCGACGAATTAAAAAGACAAGGCGTTTTAAATTCGAACGCTTATAAAAAATTAATGTCTATATTATAAAATATGATTATTAAAAAACGCGGATTTAAAAGAAGGTATTCGTACGGTGGTTCCGGAATCTTCGACAGTATCGCTAACTTTTTAGCAAGGCTTTTTATGAGTAGCGCGGCTAAACAAATTGCGATTTCTGCCCTTGATGTGGGAAAGAGTGTAGCTAAAGAAGGCGCGAAGAAAGCTTTAGAGATCGGAAAAAGTGCGGCTATAGAAACAGGGAAAAAATTGGTTACGAAAGCTTTGACACCAAAATCGAAGAAAATTTTACAAAAATATAGCGCAACGCCGAAACCCACTGATACACAAAACATTAATACATTAATAGATGGAAGCGCTATCGCTATTCAAGATTTAGTTAAAAAAATTAAACGGTGGAGCGGGTATTAAAGTAGTATAAAATTTTAAGTTAAGCAATTAAATCCGTTATATAAAAAGAGAATGTCGAACTTAATATTCGATCGTATAGATTATAATAAATATAATACTAGTTCTATTACTATACAAAATGCGTTTTTAAACCTAAAAGATTGCGAAATCCTCGAAATTAATAAAACGAAATACGGTTATAAAAAAGCTGTTGTAAAGTTATCTCCCAAAAAAGTAACCGAGATGAAAGAGATCGAGAATAAGGTAAATGAACGTTTAGAAAAGTTGAAGATACCTCGAGTAACGCTCGTATACGGTAATAGAGTTTATCCTAAAACTAAAATAAATACCGCGAGAAACATTGAACTTAAAGGTGTGTTTGTTAATGATGAAAATAAGTCTTTTCCCCAGCTTTGGTTAACGCAATTATAATTTTTATTTAAAAAAATTATAATTGTAATTATAAAATGGACATTTTAAAAATCACCGAACCAATTTTAAAAGATGATAGCATTGATGAGTATGAACACTTTGAGTATGAACCGATCACAGGTGCAAATCTCAACAACTCGGGAGGAGATATTAGAATTAGTATCGAAACCCAAGATATTTTTACTCATCCTAGAGAGAGTTATTTACTTATTGAAGGCCGTTTTACAAAAGCTAATAATACGGCTTACGCAAATGCTGATGCTGCTTCTCTAACAAACAACGCCATGATGTACCAGTTTAAAAATATCAAGTATCAACTTTCGGGTATGGAGATTGAATCCTTAACACATCCTGGTCAGGCTACTACGATGCTCGGGTTGTTAAAATATCCGGATGATTTTTCTAAATCACAGGGGCTAAACCAATGTTGGTATAAAGATACAACACCTAATGCAGCTGCTGGAAACACTGGTTGGAATATAAGAAAACTATACATCATTAATAATTCTGATCCAAAGGGAACATTTAGCTTTAGAGTTCCATTAAAACATATATTTGGTTTTTGTGGTGACTATGATAAAATATTGTACGGGATGAAGCAAACTATCACCTTGACAAGAAATGATGATGAAGATGCGATTTTTAGAGCTAATGGTGTTGATGCTGGTAAAATTACATTGAATAAAATATCATGGTTTATGCCTCACGTGCTACCCGCGGATAAGGAGAAGATGGAACTTTATAGACTTATCGAGAAAAAAGAAAAATTTCAGTTCTTCAGTCATCATCATTTACCTGGAGACTTTCCGTTAAATCATCTCCCGAGGTGCCACGTTTTATCATTGTAGGCTTTCAGACTGATAAAATTGCTAATCAAGAACAAAATCCAGCTATATTTGACAACGTAAACGTTAAAAATATTTATGTTATGTTAAATGCTACCCGATACCCAGCGGTTGACTACAATCTTTCATTTACTAAACAACAATTTAGTAGAGCGTATGGTGATGCTGCGTTATTTAGATCTAAGTTTTATAACATGGATGAGTTGATATCAAATCCTAACTTCACCCCTTCAGAGTACAAAAGCCTTTATCCTTTGTTTTTGTTTGACGTTTCTAAACAAAGCGAAAGATTAAAATATTCTGTTACCGATATTCAAATTAAGGTAAATTTCGATGCAAATCCGCCTGCGGACACTGAGGCATATGCCGTTATTATTAGCGATAGATTAATTAACTTCCAGTCTGATGGAAATAAAATGAGTGTAGTGATATAAAATGAAATAAAGTTAAGTTAAGATATTTTTTCTTATATAAAAATGATAAAGATTGAGGAATTAAAAAAAATTCTTAAAGAAAATAATATAAATTTCTACTCATACTGGGGTAAAAATCGCTTAGTTGAGTTGGCGAAAAAACACAAATTTTACCCGGAGGAGCCACTTAAAATAGAAAGAAGTAAAGACCCTAGGTATGATAGATTAAAAACTATTATGCATAATCCTAGGAAAGTTAGTTTAGAGGATGTTGAAACTGGCGAAATAAAAACCTTTCCATCAATTTATAGGGCGAGTAAATTTATAGATCGCTGCCCACAAACGATTGAGAACTGGAATGGGAGAATTTGGAAAAATAAATATAAGATTAACATTCATTAATTTTATTACGGCAATGACGAAGTCGTAATAAAATTTAGCTTAAGTTAAATATTTTATATATAAAAAATAGGATTAACTTAAGCAATTTAGTCCTTTATATAAAATGGAGAATATTACCGTAAGAGGTTTAAAAAATTTAGCAAAGTCTAAAGGAATCCGAGGATACTCTAGACTTAGAAGAGCCGAATTAATCGAGCGTCTAAGAAATCCCCCACCACCTAGTCTCGCTGATCAATTCAGGGGGTTCACAGTAAAAGACTTAAAGCGAGAATCTAAGTCTATAGGAATCCGGGGATACTCTAGACTTAGAAGAACGGAATTAATTGACGGCTTACTTAATCGAGGGGGACCAATATTAGATTATAATATCGGTAATATAAAAACCCCTGTATTAACACCGACACCAGCACCAGCATCGACACCAGCAGCTTCAGCAAAAAACAACATCAATGGCTGAAGATTTAATAAAATATTTGGACAACGCCCGATTTACTCGAAAAACTATTCCACCGAGAATAAAAACGTTAATCGAAAAAATAAATAAATTATTCGAGGAACGAGAGAAAATAGAAATCATAGAAGGACCCTCCGCATTTAAAGGTTTCACGAAAGAATATTTTATAGAAAGTAAGAAAAATCTCCCACCATCTTCTTTCCTAGAATTAGCGAAAGATGGTTTAATAAAAGTCATTAGAGAAAATAAACGAACGAAAATTAAACTCATCATGAAATGTATGATGAAACATTCTATTACTAAAGAAACGAGGGTAATGTATTTTAATTCGGGTTACCCTCTAACAAATTTAGAGGGCGATGACAAAAACGAAATATATAATGAGATGGTGGAAGAAATATTAAACGAAATTGCGAAGAAAGAAATGCAAGAAGACTACTGGAGAGTTCTCTACGTAATCGATTTAAGACTACATACAACGAGTTATAATCCGTTAAGAGTTGGTTCTTGGCTGCCAACTCCTCCTAAGATAGCGAATACGAAAAGCGTAATTAACCCTAGAAATACGGATGATGATATGTGTTTTGCATATTGTATTTTTATAGCTATGAACCCAACAGAGGATAATGCAGGAAGAATAGATGGTAGGCTGAAATCTTTATTATCTACGATAGACATGAAGGGAATTAAATATCCTGTTTCTATTAAGGATATAAATAAATTCGAAAAACAAAATCCATCTATATCGGTATCAGTTCACGCTTATTCCGATCATGTTGGCGTCTACCCACATAGAATAAGCATGGAGATTAGAGAACATCATGTTAATCTCTTGCTTTTAGAAAAGGATGGTAACAAACATCTTTATTTAATTAAAAATATGAGTAGATTGATAACTAAACAAATATCCGATCATGACGGTAAAATTTATATTTGCGAAAGGTGTTTAAACCATTTTCATAAAGAAGAAACTTTAAATAAGCATTTAGAGTATTGCAGCGAAAAAGATGCTGTTAAGGTAGATTTACCGGAAGAAGGTTCTACCATATCCTTTCAAAACTTTTATAAACAACAAAGACATCCGTATACAATTTACGCTGATATGGAGTGCACATTAGAAAAAATAAACGAAAAGAGAGGCGATAAAACGAGACAAATTCATAAACATAAAATTTCTGGCTTCTGTTTTTATATAAAATCCCTTTATGAAGATATTTACCCCTCGAAGATTTTCCAATATTCCGGGGAAGGAGCATCTAAGAAATTCGTAGAGGATTTAGAAAAAGTTATAAGAGAAATAGATAAGATACCACCGAAGGGAATGATTTATAGAGTCGAGGATAAACAGAATTTTGATAAAGCAGAAAGCTGTTGGATATGCGGAAAGTCATTCTCAAAATGTATGAAAAAAGTTAGAGATCATTGTCACTATACTGGTAAGTTTAGGGGAGCCGCGCACAGTATGTGTAATTTAAAGTATAGAGTAACAACCTTAACACCGGTGTATTTTCATAATCTAAGTAAGTATGACGTACATCTATTCATAAAAGATCTAATGACTACCCCCGGTGAAACGATTTGTATACCGACAAACAAGGAAACATATATAAGCGTATCTAAGAAAATACCTATTACATATACGGATAAAGATAAAAACAGTAAAGAGAAACACCACGAGATTAGATTTCTCGACAGTTTAAATTTTTTAAATAAAAGTCTAGATGGACTCGTTAGTATATTACCTAAGGATAGCATGAACAATCTCGCGAAATATTTTAAGGGGAGGAAGCTCGAACTGGTTTCTCAAAAGGGTATATTTCCGTACGAATGGTTTGATAACCTTAGTAAATTAGAGGAAACGAGGTTACCCGAGCGAGGTGAATTTTATTCCGAGCTTAAATGTAGTGGAATTGGAGAAGAGGATTACCAACACGCGATAAACGTATGGGAAACCTTCGAAATGAAATCTTTCAAAGATTACCACGACTTATATAATATGACGGACGTTTTATTAATGGCGGACGTCTTCGAAAATTTTAGGAACGTTTGCTTTAATAATTACGGATTAGACCCATCATGGTATTTTACGGCACCCGGTTTAGCTTGGGAGGCTATGTTAAAAGTTACCGATATAAATCTAGATTTAATATCAGACCCCGATATGCTGTTATTCTTCGAAAATGGTGTTAGAGGGGGTATATCTACGATTACTAAACGTTTTGCGAGAGCAAACAACGAGTATATGGGAGATAAATATAATCCCGACAAACCATCTAAATTTATCGTTTATTTAGATGCTAACAACCTTTATGGGTGGGGTATGTCAAAGAAACTTCCAACCGGCAATTTTAACTGGATGGATGAGGATGATTTAAAGAATTGGGAAAATCATCCGTGTATATTAGAGGTTGACTTAGAATACCCTACGGAGTTACATGACCCGCATGACGATTTTCCTCTAGCTCCGGAAAGAATAAAGTTAGGTAATGTTGAGAAACTTACGCCTAACCTATATAATAAGGAAAAGTATATTTTACGCAGCGAAAACCTAAAGTTATATATAAGTTTAGGTTTAAAGATTGAAAAGATACATAGAGGTATCGCATTTGAAGAAAGCAATTGGTTAAAACCTTATATCGATTTAAATACTAATCTAAGAACAAATGCAACCAATGATTTCGAAAAGGATTTCTTCAAACTCATGAATAACTCCGTTTTCGGTAAGACAATGGAGAATATTAGAAACAGAGTCGATATTAAATTGGTAAGCAGTAAAGAAAAAGCGGAGAAATTAGTAGCTAAACCTGATTTCTACGCTATAACTATCCTTAATGAGGATCTCTGTATAATACAGATGAGAAAAACGCGTCTATACTTTAATAAACCTATTTACGTAGGAATGTCTATTTTAGACCTAAGTAAGGTCTTAATGTACGATTTCCATTATAAATATATTAAACCTAAATACAACGAAAAAGCGAGCCTTCTCTTTACAGATACTGACAGTCTCATGTAAGAGTTAGAAACGAAAGATTTTTATAAAGATATTAGCGACGATGTTAAAGATTACTTCGATACAAGCGGTTACCCACCTCTACACCCCTCAGGTATCCCAACTGGGGTTAACAAGAAAGTACTCGGGGTCTTTAAGGATGAGACGAATGGTAGGATTATCGAAGAGTTTGTTGGACTCAGATCCAAACTATACTCTTATAAAACGTTTGACAATGAAGATGAAAATAAGAAATGTAAAGGAATCAACCATCAAGTGGTTAGGGATTTTATTAGCCACGAGGATCATAAAAAATGTTTGTTCGAGGAAAACAAACAATCTAGAAATATGGTAGTAATTCGAAGTCATGACCATGAATTGTATACGGAGAAAATAAATAAAATATCATTAAGCGGAGATGACGATAAACGTCATGTCTTGAAAAACAAGATCGATACATTAGCCTTAGGACATCGAAAGATAAATACATTACTAGGACCATTAGAGACGATAGAACCGCTAGAGGTGATGGAGACGATAGAACCGCTAGAGACGCTAGAACCGTTAGAGACGATAGAACCGTTAGAACCGTTAGAGACGATAGAGATGATAGAACCTCTAGAGACGATAAAACCGTTAGAACCGATAAGACCGTTAGATGCGCTAGAGATGCTAGAGACGTTAGAGCTGACAGAGGATGAGGTTTTAGAGGACGTACGTACAAGCACACGGATAGAATGGATAGATGAAACGAATAAGGTTCTTAGACGTAAAAGCACACGGATCGGATGGACTGAATTTCGTACATATAGCTATATGGGTTATAAGATTTAATTATTTAATTATTTAATACGGTTCATAGCTGTACAGTTTTTCCGAAGGCGTTGGTGATAGAATTAGACTTGTAAAAAATATAACTTAGTTCATAAAAGTTATATTTTTAAATAACTCGGACTTAAATAATTCTTTATCGAAAAATTACTAGCTTCTATCGCTTTTATATCGTCTTTAAAGCGTTTTACAAAATCTAGGAACCATTCTATAAGCGGAGTTTGATATTTCTCATGAACACCAGAAAACTGTACGCTTCCTGTTCGAAATATATATATACTAATATATCTCTTTAAATCTCTATTAGATTGAATTCCAAACTCACCATAAGTTATATTAGGTTCTTCTATTAATCTTTTGTCTTCTATTCTAATTTTATAAAGTGGCATATCATCTATCGAGTCTATAGTTACGAGATACCGCATTCCTGTAAATCCTATAACGGGAGATATTTCGCGACCGTTCGAATTTTCAATTATGTATTGACCTACCTTTTCTCTATCGACTGAGAATCCTAAATTAAAATTAACGTTTGTCATTACCGAAACTATATGAGCTTCTAAATGATCGAACTTAGAGCAGCATTTAAGATTTTTAACGATCTTCCAAAATAAAAGTAAACCCGTTTTACAATCATCAAAATTTTTACAACCCGTAAGTTGAATTACCCCGTTTCTAAAAAGTTTAAGGTTTACTTTTTTATCATCTTTGGAAAAAGTAAACGAAATACAGTTTAAGAAATTTCTAGTATTCGTTTTAGTTTTCTTTCTTTTTTTAAAACCTTTTTCTCTATTTTATATAGCATATGGATGAGAGAAGATTTTATGTCGACTTCATCGAACATTACGTCTAGATCGAGGTCGTTTATGTTTGTGTATGCTGTGAAAGTGTGAGTGGATATGAATAAGTCAGACATTTAATTTATTATATAAGATTTTTTTTTTTTTTTTTTTTTGCTTAATTTCAATACGGAACATAAGTAGTAAAGGACGGTAGCATGGGATCTACCCAGGCCGGGGGTAGATCCCATGCTACCGTCCCTGAGTGCCCTATATCACCGTCCCTGACAAAAATGTGTCCCTAGTTTGCCCTCCCGAAAGAATTTTTTTTAAAAAATATCCCATACTCACGTCCCTGAGAGGGATTTAGCATTCAAAATGGCGGCCTTGGGGATGGCACTCTGGGGACAAAAATACCCCAGGCTCCCGTCCCTGAGCGGAATTTTTTGCAAAAAAGGGAAAAGGGGGGGAGTTTTTCCTAGGCTCTCTACCCTGAGAGGGATTTAGCATTCAAAGTGCCGGCCTTATGACTGACAGGCTGGGTAAAAAATGGTCAGATCACTGAGTTGGACTTAGTTTTTTCACCCTATGGATGATTTTTTTCTTTCTAATTGCCTGACCATTGAGTTGGACTTAGACTTTTTTCTGCATCTCTATGAATGATTTCTAAATGTCTGAGCACTGAGTTGAACTTAGACTTTTTTTACCCTATGTATGATTTCTAAATGTCTAACCATTGAGTTGGACTTAGTCTTTTTTCACCTATGAATGAATTCTCTTTCTAAAAGCCTGGACATTGAGTTGGACTTAGTCTTTTTTCCCCTATGAATGATTTTTTCTCTAAAAGACTGAGCACTGAGTTGGACTTAGTCTTTTTCTGAGTTTTTTTGCTCTTTGCAGTATAACTCTCTGGAGTATAACTCTTTTAGAGTGCAACTCTTCTAAAAGAAAGAAGTTTGACAATTTGAAGAAATGACAATTTTGAAGAAAGATAGAACTTTCGTGGTAATGGTTAGTCCTGAAAAGAACTGTTGGGTTAGCCCTTAAAAGGGCTGTTTTGTTTTGGAGGCTGTGTTTTTTTCGTCTCACGTTGTTTTTTCCACTTCTAATGACAGCATCCGAAATTCGCTTGACAAATGGGGCATGCTTCAACTCTTTTTCTGATTACCATTGCTCCATTATCGAAAGTAATCTTCCTCCAAAATTCGATATCAACCAAAATGACATCCGGTGTTGTCTTTAAAAATAGTTGAACTAATCTTTCGCCGAGATCTTTGTATGGCTGTGTTATACGTTGTAGTTGGTTTTGTTCCTCCTCTCCTACGAAATGAGTGTTTAGTTGTAATAACTGTTGACCTGCATTTAGATATTCTTGGAGAGCCTCACGTAGTTGATAATTTATCTCCTCCATATTGATACTGCTTCCGAATATTGATACTGCTTCCGAATATTGATACCGCTTTCGAAGTGTTCGTTAGCTGAGAGTCAAAAAATGATGAATGTATGGAAATAACCCTGGGTTTTTATACGTTTAAGGAGGATTGAAATTTTTAAAGAGTGCGGACCTGACGGGAAACACCAGGATTGTACTTTGTGACACTGAGTTAGGAGTGGTAAAAACAGCATGAAACGCCGATGCGGGAAAAACATAGGAAAAATGACGTCATGAGTCAATCAGTTCAATCCTCCTGTAAAGCTATAAAACCCAGCGATATTTTTACATAAAATCATATTTGTTCCAGTATGGTTCGAATTCTTGTCTACCCCCACTGCGCAAGCAGATGTCTGATAGAGTATGGGAAATGTTTTGTTGATTTGCAAAAGAAACAGTTCTTTGTTACTCGTTTTTTTCTTCTTTTCGTTGTTTTGCTTTTTTCTCCTCTTTTAGATCCAAAGTTTGTTGTTTTCTTAGATTATCGCTTGTAGATATTTTTTTCTCGGCCTGTTCTGTTATTTTGCAGATTTTTTGAATCGGTGATATCCGTTGTGTTGGACTGCATGTCTACGGTCTGATTTTCAACCGGTGATATTGTAGTCTGTAGTGAACTTGTTTTCCATGTATTTTCGTTGTAGAATGAGTGTAGTGTCCCGACGAATTTCGTATGTTGGAGATCGACAACGTTGTAAAACGATGGTGAAATTTCGATGTCATGACTGTGTGGGTTCACGTAGACAAAAAACAAATGTTCCTGTCTGATTTTCTTTTTTGGACAATTTCTGGACCAATGTTCTGCTTCGTTGCACGTAAAACAAATATTTGTTCTCTCACGATTCATCCGATATCGTTTGTCGAGCGTCGCTTGATCTAAAACTCTGTAGCTGATAGTACAGCGTATAGAGCTATTTATAAAAAATACGCTTCACTACTAGACGCTGACGTAGTGTACCTCTACCCAATGTTCTATTTATAGCAATAGACGCTAACATATTGTGATTTAACCCCTTGTCACACTAAACGGCGTTTCCACTGAGTTGGCACGGTGTTGTTTAAGTTCCCAGACTGCCAAGAGATCGCAGGAAAAATGCGAAGCTCCCGTGGCCTATTATTGCGTTCCTGATGTTGATGAAAAAAGCAAGAAGGAAATCAAGTACATTGATATCTGTTCTCTGTACCCTTATGTTTGTAAACACAAATCCTATCCTGTAGGTCAGCCAGAAATTTTGTCTGCTGAGAATATTGACATGAACAATATTCGACAATATGAGGGCTTAATCAAATGCAAAGTTTTGCCTCCAACTGATTTGTTTCACCCCGTTCTCCCAGTTCACTGTAACAACAAAATGATGTTTCCACTCTGTATGAAATGTGCAGAAGAAAGTTCAAGTATTTGTAGCCATGGTGAAGAAAAGAGGGCTTTGGTCGGAACTTGGGTCACTTTTGAATTATTCAAGGCTCTTGACTGCGGTTATCGATTATTGCAAGTGTATGAAATTTGGCATTTCAATTCTGTGTCAGATCAGTTCTTTAAACGTTATGTGACCAATTTCTTGAAAATTAAGAAGGCAGTGGTTATCCAGATCGGTGTCAATCAGACTCAGAACGAGCAATTGCACAAAGACATTACGGAATATGAAGACAAATGTGAAACTCGTGGTATTTTGCGAATTTGCATTGTAAAAAAATATTTCAGTGTGAATTTTTTCATTGTCAAGATAATTTTTTATGTTGCATTGCAAAAAATGTTTCCTTATGAATTTTTTCATTGTCAAGAAAATTTTTTATGTTGCATTGCAAAAAATGTTTCATTGTTTAGTTCTGTTCAATAAAAATGCTTTCATTTTCAATGATGTTATCATTTTATCATTAGCCTTTAAAGAGTAAAGTAAAAAATGGATGTACAATCCATATTATTTCAACATCCTTGTAATATTTTCATCACAGGGCCGAGCGGTTGTGGAAAAACAGAGTTCGTTCATAAATTAATTGAGTATCGAGAAGACTTGTTCAACATCGTTCCTGAAAGAGTTGTTTGGTGTTACAAAGAATGGCAACATGCCTACAGTGTTATGCAGGAAAAGTTTAATTCACAATTTGAATTGATAAAATTCGTGGAGGGGATTCCTGACGACGAAAACGAAATTGTCAGTGATGTATCCATACCACATTTAATCGTCTTTGATGACATGTTGGGGGAAAAAGATGAGGAAAAAATTAAACTTTGGTTTACAAGAAAAGGTCATCATCGTAATGCAAGTGTGATTTACATCACGCAAAATATGTTTCAACAATCGAAATCGAGTCGAACCATTAGCCTTAATTCTAGATACATGATTTTATTTCGAAATGAACGAGATAAGAATCAGATTAAAACATTAGCTCGACAAATGCAAGCCCCACATTTGGTACCTGCTTATGAAGACGCTACATTGTCGGACCATGGATATCTAGTCGTAGATTTTCATTCACAAACAAACAAAGAATTAAGACTCCGAACAGATATATTTTACCGTTGGTATACACAAGGTAATGAAAGAGGACCTGTTATTTATTCTTCTGCTTAAAAAAGTTTCTTTAAGAAAAGTTTTTTATGCAAAAGTTCTTGCTTTAAAAGAGAATTACATTTTTAAATATAAATCATTTTTATGATACCCATCCGTGAGTAAACATGGACTTACCACCTACACCAAGATCGGTTTTAGCTGCTTTGCGAAATTTAAGTCAACAAACCGATAAACATGAAAGAGAAGCTGTGTTAAAAGCAGGATTAAAAGAAATTTTAAAATGGTTTACATTAGCTGCGCAAAACATCATCGAAAATAAAATCAAATTACCAAAACAAACCATAACGTACATGACAAAACATAGAGCAGATATTGAACAGCTAGCAGATCCGTCCATAGATGAGGAAAGTAAACGTAAAATCATTTTAAAACCTGGAGGGGGTGGATTTCTAGGTGGTGTGATTATCAGAAGTTTGCTGAGATGGGATGGAACAAAAACCATCAGAAAATTTGGAGCTGAAAGACAAACTCGAAAACGTGTTCCACGAAAGCGTGCTCCGCAAAAGAAGAAGTCTCCGCAAAAGAAGAAGTCTCCAACAAAGAAGAAATCTCCAAAAAAGCTTACTCCAAGAAAGCGTGCTCCACCAAAGAAAAAATCTCCAAAGAAGAAGAATTCACCACCAAAGAAGCATGCCCCAATTACGATTGATGAAAGATTTGTTACTACCCGAAAACGAAGTTCTGTAGGAAGCAACATTTCAGAACATCAACAGTATCCGAAATCCGAAGAGGAAAGAATGAGAAAAAAACTGCAGGATTACGAAAGAAAGTATTCAAGATTCATATTACCAGGTAAAAAATTATCGTTTCAAGAAATCCCCTCCAGCACGTGGTCTCCAAAGACATTAGCTAAACATAAAAAAGGGTTAAAAAAATATAAACGAATGCTTTATGATATGGTGAAACACAACGTTGATACGGGGAGATATAATTTTGACGACAAAAATGAGGTGCTCCACCTTGGGAAAGGAAGATCTGTTCCCGTGGATTCATCTTTATCTACAGCCACTACATTAGCCGACGATCTCTATTCACAGTTTTCTTAAGAAATTTTAACAACAAATTTTGTCTACAAAAAACATTATATTAGCTATAAATGTTAGTGATGTGGAACTTGTATTATCATTTAATCCGAAACCGAGATCAAGTCAACATGAAGAAGAAAACACCTCTGATAAAAAAACATGGTTCAATGGTTATGGCTATGATACAGGCTAAACCAAAAGCACGTAAAAAACTTGTAAAAGATTCATCACCTGAAGTGATAAAATGCATATCGGAATGCTGTCATAATGTTTTAAAAGGCAATGTACATTTATCATCACCTCAGAAGAAGAAATTGTATTCAAGTAGGCAGCATCTCAGACGTTTAGCTTCGAAATCAGTCTCAGTAAAAAATAAAAAACAAATATTAAATCAAAAAGGTGGATTTCTTCAATTGCTTGGTCCTGCATTATTACCATTGTTAGGAAAAGCCGTTATCGGAGGAATAGGAGGAGCTCTTAAAGCCTTGTAATTTTATAATTTTTAAATTATGTCTGTTAAAAAATGGTTATTGTGCCTTACCAAACCTTAGAAAATATGAATCGTTGGAAAGCCGAACAAGCTCAAAGACCTCGTTTACCACCCAATCCACAAGTTGTAGATGTAGTACATCTTCAACAGGACATGGGACATATTTTACAAAACACCAATTTATCAGAATCGGAGAAAGCTCAAAAGTATGGTGAGACTTTGTTTAAGTTACAAAATTCTCTTCAAAAAGCAAGACCGACTTTGAACAATTTACTTTCAACGACAAAAAGTGATGATAGTGCACAGAAATCAACATCTGTTACCTTGCATGATCAAATTTTGCAAAGTGTACCAAAAACCATGAAAAGAAAAGCCGAGTTACTTTTGAATATGATAAAAGATAACAATAATTTAACTTGGGATGAACAAGGAGTTGTGTCATATAAAGGCGGACGCATTCATGGTTCCAATATCATCGATCTTGTCAATGATGCAATACGTCAAAGAAAAGGTGTTGAACCCAAAGGCTGGAAAACCTTTTCAAAGGCATTACATGAAAGTAATATTCCGCAAGAAGTCATTGGCAATCCAAGCAGATGGAGGTGGATGCATAAAACTTATGATAAAGCTTATGATAAGCCGCTGAGTGAAGATGAAGAATCCCATGGTGAGTCTGATTACTTATTTCACACACCAAAAAGTGTACAAAAAACTGCAAGGAAATCGCCTGCAAAAAGTGTTAAAAAATCTACGATGAAAACTCCATACATGAAAACTCCATACATGAAACCTGAAGAAAAAGAAAGACTGAAGCAATTCTATACTAAAGAGTTGTTAACTCCACCAGATTCTATAAAAAAGACCCCTAGTCGTAAAACGGCTCAGTCATGGGAGCCCTGGTAAAGCCTAAACTTGATTACGTGTTAAGAAAGTTATTTTATGATCCCAAAAGTACTGTCGCATTTACTGGAATAAACCAATTGTATCACGCTGCAAAATCTGTTTTGAAAGGAATAAGATACAAAGATGTTCAAGAGTGGTTACGAGGTGAATCCACCTATACCTTACACAAACCAATCCGTCGACGTTTTAAAAGACGAAAAACTATTGTAAGTGGTATAGATTATCAATGGCAAGCTGACTTGGCCGACATGCAACATTTAGCAAAACAAAATGATAACAAGAAATATTTACTTTGTGTAATCGACGTGTTTTCAAGATTTTCATGGGTTGTCCCTATTCCAAATAAAATGGGAAAAACTTTGATTCGAGCATTTCAATCTATTGTTCAGAAATCAAAACGAAAACCTTTGGCACTTCAAACAGATAAAGGTTCGGAATTCAAAAACAAACTGTTTCAACAATACTTGAAAAAGAGTCAGATTCATTTTTTCACCACCGAAAATCCAGAGACAAAAGCAAGCCTCGTTGAAAGATTTCAACGAACTTTAAAATCGAGAATGTGGAAATACTTTACGTACAAGAAAACAAGACGTTACATTGACGTACTGAATTCTTTAGTTCAGAATTACAATCATACTTTTCACAGAAGTATTAAAACATCTCCTGCAATGGTAACAAAATCAAATGAGGCAGAGGTTTCGAAAAATCTGTATCCTCGATTATCGACAATCGCTATGACGAAAAAGCCAAAATTCGAAATTGGAGATCGTGTTCGGATCAATAAAACAAAACGCACATTTGATAAGGGATATTTACCAAATTGGACGCAAGAAATATTTGAAATCACTCATGTTAACAAGACATTTTCACCTATCACCTATAAAATAAAAGATTTACAGGGTGAACAAATTTTGGGAAGTTATTATGAATACGAACTTCAATTAATAAAAGATGACGAAGTCTATGAAATTGATTCAGTTCTTGATAGACGTACAAGGCGTGAGGGCAAAAAATTAATCAAAGAAATAAAAGTCAATTGGAAAGGTTATCCAAAAAAATTTCAAAGTTGGATACCAGAATCGCATTTGGTGTCTTTGAAGGGGAAAAAATCTTATAGATAAAAAAATCTTATAGATAAAAAATCTTATAATAAAAAATCTTATAAAAAGACAGTACATTTATGATGAATTCACAGTCAAACATTGAGTGCGCGACAGAAAGTGTCGATAGTGTTGGTACTAAAAATTACAGCTGCTGTGGAAATCGTGTTCCAAAGAATCAGTTTACATATATTTCACAGATAATAGTCATTTACGCAATTATTGCAACCTCCATAGTACATTTAAGTATTCAAAGTCAGGATCGTGAATTGTGGTTGATACTGTTAAGTAGTTCACTCGGATATATTCTCCCATCTCCGGGGTTAAAATTCACAAAGACAGAACAAAAACAACCGGGGCTTGATTTCATTGACAGTAAAAAATAAAAATATTAAAAAATGAATTCATTTTATGTTACTCTACCTAGCGATAGTTCCATAAACCTTTATCCGAACAACACACAGTGCTGTTTTAAAGTTCATTTACCAAAGACAGTTCATATTGATAGGGAAAATTGGGAAGTTGCATTAGTTCAACTTATTACCCCCTCTCAGTTTTTAAACGTAAGTGAACAAGAAGCAAAGTTCGAAATTATAACTGCAGATAACGCTTTATACAATGCAGTAGCAGCGGCAGATAAAAAAAGAGATAATATGGAGATATCTGTATTAAGGCGAGACGATAAAGCTAGAGCAGAAAAATGGTCAATTCTATTTACCTTTCCACCGGGTAGTTACACTTCACCAAAGCATATTATAGAGGTGATCGATGATTTGGTTCAAAATAACCTATCGGGTATCCTTCAAAAGAATTCAATGCTACTGTCTATTAGCTATTCAACCTCATCCAAACGTCCGAAACTTGCAATCAGAAATATTACAAAAACCGGAATCAAATTCCACTCATCGCTGTTTTTAAAACTGGGAGGATCGCCAGAATTTCAAAACGAGGTGATCTATCCGGGTAGAAGATTTTTAAATGCATTTAAATACAGTCCTAACATCGATGCTGGCTACAACCATATGTTTGTTTATTCAGATATTGCCGAACACACTATAGTGGGTGATACATTTGCTCCTATACTTCGTGTTTTACCGTTCAAACCAACCGAATCAGTTGAAAATAATTATGAAACCCAACATATCAACCATGATATTACATTACCGCATTATATCCCCGTTTCGAAATCTGATTTTGATACTATTCACATTCAAATAACAGGGGATTCTGGCATATCGTTTCATTTCATTACTGGTAAGACAATCGTCAAGTTACATTTCAGACAGAAAAAATAAGAAATATTTGATATTTTGAAATAATTAAACTGATACATTGACAAAAAATGCTGCCAGTTTATCGTGGCATAAAACATCAGTATGGGTATGGATTAGGTTCCCTATTTAGATCAGCGCTTAAAACAGTGACACCATTGCTTAAACCCTTGGTCAAATCTGGTTTTAATGCTATAAAAAAAGAAGGAATCAAACAAGGAATACGTGCAACAGAAGATATCCTTTTACGTGGTAAAAACCCTAAAAAAGTTGCAGTCTCGCGGGGAAAACAATATGTTAATAATTTAGCCCAACAGTTAATACCTGGGATAAATAAACGAAAATCACAAAAGACAAGTCATTTATCTTCTCGATCTCACAGGGGTAAGATTATTAATAAAAGACAAAGAAATCATTACACTAGACCGAGACCTCTTGATATATTTGATTGAGAGAAAAAATCTTTTTTGAAAATGATGCAAAGCGGATCTTGCGAATGCAGTAAATCAGAACTCGATGTTCTTTCTGTACCACCCACATTGACAACGATGCAAGAAAGTCAATGGGTTGAACATTTTCCAATATCATCTTTGACAAACAATTCACCGATAGAATTCATCATACCACCTCAAACCGAACATTGGACAGATTTATCACAATCGTATTTGTATATCAAATTCAAAATCGTTAAAGCAGATGGCAGCAATTTAGATGCCGGCTCAAATGTAGCCCCTGTAAACAATTTCATGCACAGTATGTTTAGCAGTGTCGATTTGTATCTAAATAATAAACTAATCAACAGTAATTCAGACACCTATCCGTACAGAGCATATATCGAAAATCTTCTGTCATATAATGCCGACTGCAAGACTACGTTTTTGAAAGGTGGTGTACTTTGGATCGAAGACACCAGTGGGGAATTCGGAGCACTCAATCATGATGGGGATAATGAAGGATTAAAAGAAAGAATCGGTGTAATCACACTAAGCAAAACTGCAGAGCTTTTCGGGCGATTGCATCTTGATCTATTTCAGCAAGAAAAATATTTGCCTAACGGTATTGAAATCAGACTTAGATTAAACAGAGTCTCATCAAACTTTTGTCTTACGGGAGGTACTGGTGCACCAGCTACAAAAATTGTACTGGAAACAGTCAGTCTGCATATGCGAAATGTTGAATTGTTGCCTGTTATTGCGAATGATCTAAATCAAATTATTTCTCAGCAAAACATGAAAATTCCTATCCGCAGAGTAGAAGTAAAGACTTTTACCATTGGCATGGGACTTCAGTCTAAAGTTGAAGATCATTTGTTTCAAGGACAGCTTCCGAAACGTATTTTCATTGCAATGGTAACAAATGCTAGTTATAATGGAGGTTATGATACCAATCCATTTTTCTTCCAACATTTCAATCTGTCAAAAATAGATGTATCATGTAATGGTCACAGTATTCATAACAGACCCTTTGAGCCTGACTTTGAAAATGGTTTGTATTTGAAATCATATTTGTCAATGTATCAGGCTGTCTCAGCCTTCGGACTCAATAAATCATTTGATATTGCCAAAGAAGATTATGCTGGTGGATACTGTTTGTGGGGTTACGATTTGACAGCCGATCAAGGCAGTGAAGAAGGTCAACTTCACCCTATAAAAACTGGAAGTCTTCGAATTGAGCTTCAATTCGCCCAAGCCTTGGCAGCAGTGATCAACGTTATTGTTTTTGCTGAATTTGACAATCAGGTCGAGATCAACAGTTTGAGAGAAATCATCACAGATTACTAACTTTGGAAAAAATTACATCAGAAAAACAGTCCTTTTCAGGACTAAAGAGCATATATAGAAAAACGATGTTGGGACTCAGATTTGCTATATCACTGAGAGAAGAAGCAAAAAAAGTGAAATATTCTACTCCAAAGTGCATCTCTACTCGGATAAATGACATTCACAATAGCTTCGAAAAACATATGATTGAAGAATTACAAAATCTTATTGTCAGTGAAGTTCGCAACCAGTGTTACGGATGTCAAGTGGATCACCCCAGTCAAATACAACACGATCTGTGTTTATTCAAGAACAGACAAGAACATACGGATATGTTCATAGAAAAAGCTATGATGGAATTAAATCCATACAAAATCATGGAAAAATGGTACCCTGAATTAATGGAAATGAAACTCGATGACAGTGACTATGTGGAAACCTACAGAATATGGCAAAATATAAAACAAAACATTTTATCTGAAATCACAGAGTCATACTTACAATACTGGTGTGACAAAGTAAAACAATCCTGGGAAGAAAGTGACTAAGAAAAACGTGATGTATACTTCTGAAATTCAATACATATTGGATCACGGAACCTGGATAAAAAATCTACAGGCGAAAGTCTGTGCAAAAGACCAGTTACCTCGACAGAAACCAAATCATGTGAAAGCTTACATTGTGAATACAGAGAGATCAATTAGACCAGGAGAACACTGGGTGGCAGTGATATTTGATAATAATGACAATGTGCTATACTTTGATTCGTATGGGCTACCACCACTTGAGCCAGAAATCATTAACTTTTTAGACAATCATTCTTCATCGTGGAGATACAATCGACAAACTCTTCAGAGTCTACAGGGTAAAGTTTGTGGACTTTACTGTATCTTTGTATTGGATGCTGCTGCTAGAGGATACAATATACAGAAATATCTTCAACAGAAATTCCTCTCAACGAAATACCACCGAAACGATCGAGATGTATCATTGTGGTTTAATCAACACTACGGAATTCTATACAAGAAATTTCAGAGACTCAACCCTTACAAACAGTGAAAAATGATCTTCTTTTTTGTTAACAGTTCATTGTAAATATTTCATTTTTGTCTTTTTTACAGGTCATTGTAAAATATGTTTATTGTAAATATGTTCATTGTTCAGTTCTGTTCAATAAATAAAAGTTCAAAAAACAATAGACTTCTTCATTCTGTCTTCCCCAAAGACTTGTTCTGTCTACATTTTTTTCCCATACAACGGGTCATAACTTTTTTGCTATATTAGCATGAAACGTAGCATGGAAAAAAATGTATGTGATTTCTGCCAGGTCCGAGCTCTTTAAAAAAATTTTCAATCCTCAGTAAACGTATAAAGCTCGGCGTTATTTCCATACATTCATCATTTTTTGACTCTCAGCTAACGAACACTTCGAAAGCGGTATCAATATTCGGAAGCAGTATCAATATTCGGAAGCAGTATCAATATGGAGGAGATAAATTATCAACTACGTGAGGCTCTCCAAGAATATCTAAATGCAGGTCAACAGTTATTACAACTAAACACTCATTTCGTAGGAGAGGAGGAACAAAACCAACTACAACGTATAACACAGCCATACAAAGATCTCGGCGAAAGATTAGTTCAACTATTTTTAAAGACAACACCGGATGTCATTTTGGTTGATATCGAATTTTGGAGGAAGATTACTTTCGATAATGGAGCAATGGTAATCAGAAAAAGAGTTGAAGCATGCCCCATTTGTCAAGCGAATTTCGGATGCTGTCATTAGAAGTGGAAAAAACAACGTGAGACGAAAAAAACACAGCCTCCAAAACAAAACAGCCCTTTTCAGAGTTAACCCATCAGTCCTTTTCAGGGCTAACCATCTACCACGAAAGTTCTATCTTTCTTTTAGAAGAGACGCGTTCCAAAGACTCACACTCCAAAGAGTTACACTCCAAAGAGTAAGAATCATTCATAGATGCAGAAAAAAGACTAAGTTCAACTCAATGTTCTGACATTTAGAAAAGAAAATTCATTCACAGAATAAAAAAGTCTAAGTCCAACTCAGTGATCAGTCTTTTAGAGAAAAAATCATTCATAGATGCAGAAAAAAGACTAAGTCCAACTCAAGGTCCAGACATTTAGAAAGAAAATTCATTCGTAGGGTGAAAAAACTAAGTCCAACTCAATGGTCAGGCTTTTAGAGAGAAAAAAATCATACATAGGTGTAGAAAAAACTAAGTCCAACTCAATGGTCAGGCTTTTAGAAAGAAAATCATTCATAGAGATGCAGAAAAAAGTCTAAGTCCAACTCAGTGGTCAGGCAATTAGAAAGAAAATCATCCATAGGGTGAAAAAACTAAGTCCAACTCAGTGATCTGACCATTTTTACCCAACCTGACAGTCATAAGGCCTGCACTTTGAATGCTAAATCCCTCTCAGGGTTGTGAGCATAGGAAAAACTCCCCTCCCCCCCTTTTGCAAAAAATTCCGCTCAGGGACGGGAGCCTAGGGACACATCCCCAGAATGTCCTCCACAAGGCCGCCATTTTGAATGCTATGATTCTATTTATAGTAACATTTTCATGCGGAATCTCGGACTTTATCGCTTACTCGCAACTTTTCGGACCTTTTGCAAGGGATAAATTCCTTCGGGATGGCAAACTAGGGACACATTTTTGTCAGGGACGGTGATATAGGGCACTCAGGGACGGTAGCATGGGATCTACCCCCGGCCTGGGTAGATCCCATGCTACCGTCCTTTACTACTAACATACGCGACAAAACACAACGGAGTATTTTCCGCGACAGTTATTTCCGTATCGGAAATAACGCGCAGAAATATATCCTCCTTCGATGTAGCGGGTTCCCCGATTCTTACGCCTTGTAAAAGCGGAAAAATTTTAATATCGCCCGGGGCATAACATGCGAGGCCGAGATTTATTTCTAAACATTCGTCGGGTTTTAGCAGTATTTCGCTTTGAGAATATACTTCCACTACCGTGTCCGAAAGAATTTTGAAGGGGTATTTTAAATCTTGCATAGGAATCCATAATATTTCTTCCATTTTTTATATATTTATTATTTTCTTAACTTAACTTTATTTTGGTGCGTTGAATGCCTTGATGCGTTGATTGGAAAGTTTGCCTTGGTTTTAGTATACGGGTGTTAAAAATCAATTTTTATGGCGAAGCCGCACCCCCGGCCAGGGAAAATCAGTTTTTGAGAGATTTTTTCATGTCCCCGGCCAGGGAAAATAGGATTTTGAGAGATGGTTGAGATTTAGCCATGTGAAATTTATGGTTGTGTGGTTGAAATCGTGCTTGTCCCAGCTCTCTCAATTTCTATCTACTAATCCCCTTTTGTCAGAGCAAGAAGTGTTCACAAGTGAAGGCAACTAGATGAAGGAAGGCGTACTCAGCAGTGCGCGGCAGTACAGTCATGATCCGTTTTGTTGCTGCTCCCATTTCGCAATATAATTTGAGCCGTGATCTGTGAAAATGGTGTTTAATGCATCTGCAAAAAGTATCGATCAAGGTCAGCCTGTGCAGTCCGCGCAGACTGACTTCTGTTGAAACTTTTTGCTTTTGGTGAATTTTCGGCATGCCATAGGACCATTTTTTCTTATTTTTCTGCAGGTTGTTAGACAAAGTGGATTTTAAGGATCTATTTTTATATGATGACTTGCTTGGTACCATGCATCACGGAGATTTATTGAACCAATTTTGCCAGAGAAAGAGAGACAGACAGATCCACAAGCCGACGTGGAGAAACAAACCAACAGAGACGGTTACAGAGAGAGAGAGAGAGAGAGAGAGAGAGAGACAGACAGACAGACAGACAGACAGACATACAGACAGACGTAGAGAAACAAACCAACAGAGACGGTTAGAGAGAGAGAGAGAAAGAGGAAGACAGACAGACGTAGAGAAACAAACCAACAGAGACGGTTACAGAGAGAGAGAGAGAGAGAGAGACAGACAGACAGACAGACAGACAGACAGAAAAAAACTCGTGTTTCATCGACCCCAAAGAAGAAGACTTAATAAACAATGGGGAAAGGGGAAAATACAGCATTTTCTTATTTTCCATCAATGTCGTTTAAATTTCAAGGACAAAATTCATCTGTTGGTTTTCACTGATAGATAGATAAAGGAGAGAGAGAGATAGAGAGAGAGAGAGAGAAGAACGAATTAGACGAAAATACTACCTTGAGCATGACCTTATGGTGCAAAGCATATTTTATCCTTGTTCAGACGCTTTCACAAAACTACACAACACGTATCTTACTTTCCACTCTTTTGTATTTCTTGTCCCAAAACACTCACAAAAAAAACAACACTCAATAGATCTAAAAGCTTATTATTATATAGAGAAATTGTAGAAAATAGTCGTGATATAATAAATTAATGCCTTAGTTGCACGCAAGTAAAAAATAAAATCCCAAATTGCCAATGCATTAATTAAAGGCCGATGATATTTACCCGACAGTCGTGGACACACTGAAGAAATTTCATACTGCGAGTCCGACTGTCGTGTACTCAATGAAGGAAAACTCGTTGGGTGTCCGACGGTCGTGCACGGACTGATGAAATTTCGTCTTGGGGGCACGATTACGTGCCCGCAATTTCCGATTTCTTCATTGAGTACACGACGCGGTCGTGTACGCACTGAAGAACTGGAGTCTTACGTACACGTGTAAATGGGTTGGGCCAAAACGCAGACTTTTACGTGAATCGGCACGGCGTAGACAGTCTCATTGGAGCACACGGCAATAGTCATGCAATAGAGTAATTTCAGGTCCTCAGGGGCCTCTAGTTGGATAAATGGATTGAGGGGTGGATGTATGAATTTATGGTATTTAACACTGTCTTTGACATAGTTTCAATTACACCAGTAATTTTACGAGAAACTCGAATGTTTTCTGCAGAAGTTTTCAGAGAGTAGAATATGTCGTTTGGAAGAGTGCTACTGCCTGCTAAAATTTGCCGGGCAGTGTCAAGTAAACATATCTGCACAAATTTGTTGTTGTACGAATTATGATTCAATTATCTGAGGGGAAAAATCCTTTTCCCCCGTTTCTATAATTTGCATATTTTCATATTATCTTCAACGTTTGAAATAGATTACCTTTGAAAGCTTAGTAATGGTGAAAATTCCTAACACATCGCCCACCACGCCACTCTCAGGACTATCAGTCCTTTGATTTTGATAGCTTGGAAGTTATGGCCTGAACAGAAATTCAAGTGAAAAGTTGGCTATTTCTGAAGTCAAGGGTAGATAATTTCAGAATATAAACAACAATCCAAATTTTGAGAGTCACATGCACAACTAGACATCATGGGGATTCATTGTGGCAAGTTTGAAGTAGATCTAATTCCGATGGAAATTGTAGGAGTTGCGCACACAAATAACTGCTAACGGACGGACGGACGACCGGACGACCGGGTGTATAACATAATACGACCCTTCGGGCATGACACCCTGTATAAATGACTATTGCTCCACTGAGACGGTTTACGCCGTGCTGGTTCACATAGCAGTCTGCGTTTTGGTCCAATCCATTAATACGTGTACGTAAGACTCCAGTTCTTCAGTGCGTACACGACCACATCGTGTACTGAATGAAGAAATCGGAAATAGCGGGCACGTCATCGTGCCCCCAAGACGAAATTTCATCAGTCCGTGCACGACCGTCGGGCACCCAACGAGTTTTCCTTCATTGAGTACACGACAGTCGGGCACCCAAGAAGTTTTCCTTCATTGAGTACACGACAGTCGTACTCGCAATATGAATTTTCTTCAGTGCGTACACGACGGTCGGGTAAATAGTCACTTTCTTAATTAAATTTGCGCAAATTTTCCACACGATAACAAAGTGCGATAGGCAGTGTGTACCGCTGAATATTCTATACCTTAATGTCGACGTGAAAGATGACACCGTTAAACTCTTAGGTTGCTTTGCGACTCAAAGACCTTTTGCGGAAAATGTAGATCAAGATCAGACTGCACAGAACGTGCAGTCTGATCTTGGATCTACCCTGTCCGAATGGGAGATATCCCCCAAAGACTTTGAGAAAGCATCATTTGGGTGCTTACTATAGGCTTGACATTTTCATTTAACACATTTAACAGGTTAAAAGTTGATAAAAGCGCACGCTTCGTAAACCCAAAGAGAAGTTTAGGTCTATTCAACTTTTTCTGCGTGAAATACAGAAACTCGACCTTTTAACACGACTGAAAATACAATCCCCCTCACTTAGAAGAGGTTATAATCTTAAATGATGCCTTGTACAAGCGGAATGTATAGATACAATATCAGACTGCACCTTCTGTACAGTCTGATCTTGATCTATACCGCCTGCAGAAGCTCATTTTGTCGTCCATGGCGCAGAAAGGGTTATGTTTTATTTTTAACTCCGTGTATACTAAAGGAAGTTGTACCCGAACAAATAACAGTACACTACGGTTGACCAGCTGCTCACTGATTTATAGATTCTAGTTACCAGTGTTTGCTGACTTGAAGATAAATCTATACTCGTTTTCAGCCAGTTTTTAACCCTTAGGTTGCTAAAGCGCGACTCACTGACCTTTTGGGGAGAGTGTAGATCAAGATCAGACTGCACAGAACGTGCAGTCTGATCTTGAATCTACTATGTCCGACATGGAGATATTGTTTACCGAAAAGTAAGTTTGAAATAATATTATTGGGGTTTTTACTACTGGATTGAAAGTTTTATTTCAGTTATTTAGCAGGATAAGAGTTAATCCATTTCATTTTAGCTCGGCTATTTTCAAAGAAAACATTGAGGTGTTTGTCGTAGCCCTGACGTCGTCATCTGTGCAATCGTCGTTGTAGTCGTGCGAAAACTTTGACATTATGTAATATTTCTCTTATTACTAAAAGCCGAGCCCCGGTAGCTCAGTCGGTAGCGTGCAGGGGGTCGTGGGTTCGATCCCTGGCTCGGCGAATTTCTCTTCGGGGATTAATGATAGTCATTGCGACAGAATTTATTCCTCTCCCACCGCTGACCATTGTCTCGACGATGGTTATGTGGGAAAGCAACTAGTGGCTTGGAAAGAAAATTGTGAGGAGTACTGGTAAAACAACTCCATGAAAGCATAGATAGGTGCACTGGCCTCCGCGATATAACTGGAAAAACTGTTCAAAACGGTGTTAAACCTCAAACAATCAATCAGTCTGATTACTAAAGATATTCACTTCAAACTTGGACAAGTTGTTTTACTATCAAAAAGGGAACCTACACAACAAGGGCAGTTAATATAAAAGTAATTTTGACACAGCTATGCTCCTTTCTTCGACTTAAAATTTTCACTGAAAAACTTAAAATTTTCACTGAAAACCAAGCACTTGTAGTCAAGCCTTGGCACCCGCATGCGGTGCTCTTGTTAATTTTTTAAGTTATAATCATTCTTGTATCTTTATGGCAATTTTTGCCCCTAACAGTTGCAAGATTACATAGATTACGACCGACAGAAAATTCATTTCTTCCGGCCACCAAGGAAATCACTGTTATAGCATTTCCGATTTTAAATACAAGATTTCTAATATAATGTATTCATCCCTTACACAATATATATAGGTAATTTATTTATGTTTACACATTTATTTTTTCTCTCTCTGGCTGTAAAGATGTATAACTGTTTATACATTCAACAAATCATTGCTTAAAATACAGAAATCGCTGGTTAAAATAGTACATTTTCTTTTCCACAATGTTTTCAGAGACTATCTATAACAGGCGCTTCTGAATATCTACCTTAACCATAATTAATCTACTAAAAAGTGAAATGAATTTTTTAAGCCGACGGTAAGTAGCCAAAACTTGCTATTTCAAAGTTACTTTTAGAAAAAAAAATCTTGTCGGACAATGTAGATCGAGATCAGACTGCACGACGATACAATAACAGATTGTCATCTTCCCAATGATATCCATAGTTTTTTAGAAGGTATGATTTAAATCAAATTCATTTTAACATCCGCATCGTGCACTGTTGGTTGCTACAGGGGCTTTAAGCTTATAGGAAACGCTTAGCCTACCGGACTGAAGTATTGCACGGTTTTTAACACGTTACTAGACGAAATTCAACAGAATTTCAGACTTATCCAAGTTGAAAGCAATTGCAGACGACAAATCTAATATTATTCAAATGATTGATGTTTCCTTTGAAAGGTTAGGATACATTGTGGGAGAGAGGAAAAAATACTGACTTCCAGCAATATTTCAAAGTCTTTCTCCGTCTGGGTCGTTAAAAGTCGGTATTGTGTGGCAAGGGTTTAAAGAAGAAGAAAAAAAAAAAAAAAAAAAAAACCCGGGTGTTGTAGCCAAAACTTCAGATTGCACTTTTGTAATTATATTCCTATTCAACACGGGTAGGAAACTTCATATTCAGAGCCAATGGCTCTGACGAGAAAATGTTGTGTTGGTCTTCCGTTTCTGAAGATGTCGGCTGAAAAACAACCAAAAACCAGGTAAGCTTGTCATTATTTGTAATCATGTGTTCTTATATCTTTGAAATTCAAAAAAAGGAAAATGTCATGCAATGCTCTGGTCTTTCAACGTGTTTTCTACACTACGGAAAGTTGTAACAAGTGTACGATGTTGTCTGAATCATTTATGGCGTGGGTTGACCTTAGCTAAAATAATACGTCACGGAACTAAATTCAGTCTATTATTGCCATATAATTGGCAATTAAAAGAGAGTCTTGCTGTCCCAAAAGCGTGAATTAATGTCTTGAAATGTTACATTCACTGCTGGTAAAGAATTGAAAAGAAATAGCACAAACAATGATGAAAATAAAGAAGGGCTCTGATTATGTGGACCGGCTCTGAATGTGTGAGTCGGTACCGATTGATGAGGGCTTCCTTTCGAAAATTTAGTTTTCTGTAAAAATGTACTTGGGAAGTAGGCTTTGTTTTTCCATTAATGCCTTTTAGTCCAAAATGTAGTACTTATGTTGGATGAAAAATGACCGAATTTATGAAACTACAAAGGACTGGTATTGTCACGATTGAAAAATCCTGTCGAAAATTAAATTTTGAAAATACTTTTGTGTAGCTTTTGATTAACAGAATGGTCCATACATGTATATAGCATTTGTCATGCTTTCGTCGTAAGTGCAGCCCACAAGTAATCAAGAATATGAAGTTTCATACCCGTGTTCAAGTCAAATCAGTGTCATCCATTATCCGCCATCTTGTCTGGTTTAAAGATAAATGAGCCATGCTCTGGCAAAAGGGGGCTTAATGCATTTTCGTGATACATGATACCAGGCATGTCATCACATAAGTATGGATCCATAATAGCCACTTTTTTTTAAACAACCGACTTAGTCATGAGGTAGAACGGTCCTTTACAGAAAATAGACCAATAGCGAAAAGTTTCGGCCCAGGTCAGCCTGCGCGGACTGCGCAGGCTGACCTGGGTCGATACTTTTCGCAGATGCATCAAGCCCCCTTTTCACAGAGCATGGTACACATATTATTCTTTGAGTTCATTGTGTGCGTGTAAAAAAAAAACCCTTTAACTCTTTACGAAACGACAAAATTTTGGACCTTTCGAAATTCAAAACATTTGCAGACGAAAAATTAAACGTGACTGAAAAGGTGTAAGTTGTATTTGAAAGATTAGAAAACAATGTGGGAAAAGGAGAAAATGCTGCTTACCAAAGGCCTTCCGAAAGGTCGTTAAAACTCGGGACTGGGTTGTAAACAGTCAATTTTCCTTCACAAACCAGAACATAATAGGAGTGTTGGATACATTGATTGATTTTATGGTGTTCAACGCCGTTTTCAACATTATTGCAGTTATATCGCGGCGGCCAGTGCACCTATCCATGCTTTCCTGGAGTCTCTTTCACCAGTACTCCGCACAATTTTCTTTCCAAGCCACTGGCTGCTTTCCCACATAATCATCGTCGAAACAATGGTCAGAGGTGAGAGAGGAATGAATCCTGTCGCAATGACTATCATCAATCCTCGGAAAGAAATTGGCCGAGCCAGGGGTCGTAGCCAGGGATCGAACCCTGGACCTCGTGTTCTCAAGTCCTGCACGCTACCGACTGAGGTACCGGGGCTCGGCTGGAAACTTATACATGTATAAAAAAAAAAAAGCGTGTGATAGCTTTAACTCTACCAAAACTACAAAAATTTTGACTTGACCAAACTGAAGGGATTTGCAAGCGACAAATAGCATACAACTCAAATGGGACTTGTTTTCGTGGGTAATGGTAAAATGTTGGATACTAGCATTTTCTTCCTACAATGTTTTCAATAGCCTTCTTTGTCAAGATCGTTATAGCTCAGTAAGGTTTAAAGGATTACGAGCCCTAACTCATCGGTAAATATCCTGCAACATCAACGTTATTCGGCCGATTTCGGCAGCTTCCGTCTTTTAATATGAGAGTTGGGGGGGCCGTAGATTCACTTACTCATCGGTAAATATCGTGTAACATCGACGTTTTCGTAAAGGCTATTCGGCCAGTCTCGGCAGCTGCCGTCTTTTGATTTAAGATTTAGGGGCCGTAGATCTAAAATATCGTGGGAATTAAAGAAAATGCTAGAAACCAACATTTGCCCCTTTTGAAACAAAGATTACTAGCCGTTTAGACACCACTCCCATTCCCTTCCCACAATTAAGTCTGTTCAGATTTATTTGTCCTTTACAAATGCATTATATTTGGATACATCTAAACTTTCCTTGTCTGGTAAATTGTTACTAAATTAACGACCCGTGGTTACGGATTCCATATTCGGTTTTAAACAGGCATATCAGAACTCCAGATAAGAGGGAGTGATCGTATTCTAAATCCATTATTTCTCTTCCAAACTCTATGTTGTGGGTACTCATTAGAATCGTCTCGATGATACGATTGTAATGAGTACCCATAACATAGGGTTTAGTTGCGAATAGTTAAATCTTGAAATCAAAACCACTCCCTCTGTCTGTAGCTCTGGGATATATTGTAAAGATTAAGTTTTCTAAATGTATGCTTTTGAGTACGGCATAGATCAAGATCAGACCACACAGAACGTGCAGTCTAACCTTGGATGTATATAACGCCCTCATGTTCAGTCAAGATTTAACAAAAAGACTTATCTCTTAGCCAAATGACAAAACTTCAGACTAGTCAAAATCGAAAGCATTTACAGACGGCGAATTAAGTGTATCTCAAATACTTAAACTGGTCTATGGAAGGATAGAAAACATCGCGAGAAAAGGAAAAAATGCTGGTTACCAGCATTTTCTCCTTTTCCCACAATGTTTTCAAAAGTAGTCGTCTTCAGGGTCCTAACAACTTGGAATCTCGCGGTAAAGAGTTAAATAAATAGTTTGGATCGAAGTCTGATGACAAAAATGAGTCTCTATGGCTGACGTGCTGTCTGATCTTGACCTATCATCCTAGTCAGGACATACGAAGGCTTAAAACCAGGAGAGAGGTTAATGATTCGAATCCTTGGCTCACCAAATTTCTTTTCAAGGGTTCATGTTACAGTCATGGCGACAGGATTCATTCCATCTCTGACAGCTTATTATTGTTTTAACAACTGATATGTTGATTAATTGATTGTAAGGTATTTAACGCCGTTTTCAACATTACATCGCGGCGGCCAGCGCACCTATCTATGTTTTCCTGGGGAGGGGGCGGGGCCATTCTGCAAAGTAAAGGAGAAAGGAGCACCCATTATTCTGCTATTTGTTAGGCGTGCATGTAGCTAGATATGACGATTTTATTCACAATTTGCAATACTTCTCTACGGGTTTATCCATTCTGAAAATGAGACATTTATCGATACGTCAGCAGTATTTTAAGCATAATAAATATTTCACTTTACTTCAGGTTGTCTTTTTTCGTTGTGGCAAACTGATTGAATTAAACAACCATTAGAATAAGTTTCATACGCTTGTCTGTCTCTGAAACCAACAAAAAACTTAAATCTGTCTTAAAAAATGAAATGAAAAGTATTTTATCCCCACATCTATATATAGCATCAAAACGCTAAGCCCTGAAAACCCGTATTGGTATGTTGATAGACATGTTGATAGACATGGCCCGGGGGTACTAACTGTTTAAACTATCAAAGCAAGTGAATGGCCATTATGCTTACCTGATATCGAATATAAAAAATAGCTTATTTCTTCAAATCATTCACCTATTCATTAATTCTTACCCCTTTAAAGCTGTCTCTGTCTCTTTCCCCCTCTCTCTTCTCCAGGCTCTAATGTCAGACGAGGTCCATTGGCTTTGAAAGGATCTTGTACCAAATATAAATATTGGAAAGAGAAACTACAGGATACTTGATAGGTGAATTGGTCGCATGGGTTGTAACAAAAACGATTTTTAAGTCCTTTTTCCACAGTGTTTTTTACCCAATCATATAAAGAAAAATCATTCTTTGAGCTATATTCATTTTGTCGTCTACACATACTTTCAATTTGGTCGAATCCAAATGTAATCGTTTGAGAAAATAGTCTTTGATAAAACACATCTTTTTCATTATTTACGAAAAAACAAAGAAAGTTTTACAATAAAATTATTGTCCAAATTGTCCAGATTGAAAGGACTTTCAGACGAAAAAACTGTTCTTAAAAATTTAAATTTGATTTTAAAGGGTGGTAAACATGATAGAAAATAAAGAGAAAATACTCCATACTAGCATTTTCCCCGTTTTCTACTACATGTATATTTTCAAAAGGACTCTTCTCCAGGGTCATTAAAATTCGGGACCGTTTGAAAAAGTATTAACATAAAATTATTACCAGTAAGAAACAAAGTAAAAGAGGAAGAAAAAAATCACATTTATCTTTCTTGTTTTCCAAGTGTGCTGTGCTAAATTCTTTTAGCTCTGGGAAAAAATACAACTGAACGAAAGATCTTTATCTTATATGCTCGGATAAACATGCAAAGTTCAGACCGCACGTTCTAGGCTGTCTGGTCCTGATCTATGCCATCCACAAAAACCTGTAGTAAAAAGGTGTTTTACGCCACTTTTAACATTATTTCAATTATATCGAAGCAACAGCTCACATATTCATGTATATTCTGGGTTTTACCAGCATACTATGGCTCTGTCATGCCCATGTACACTCCTACGAAAAGCCCAGGCTTACAGTGAGGGCAGGGACCTCCAGTTTAAGAGCCCTACATTTTACCACTAAGCAAGTCAGGAAAACATCTTTGTTTTCGCATATGGCTAACCCTTTACCAGAGGGCAAAATTTTAGGCTGGACCATTTCAAAAGTATTTGCAGACAGTGAACTAAAATGGTGGGATTTGTCTGTGAAAAGGTAAAAAACATTGTGAAAAACGAGAAATTAATAGCTTTTCCTTTTTTTTCAATAAACTCCCCCGTAAGAGCCGTTAAAAGTCGGGAATGTCTGGTAAAGGGTTAAAGAGATGAGAACCTAGAATTTGCGTTTAGTAGTTTTTAAGTATCTATTGAAGTAAAAAAAAAAAAAAAACCCTCATGCTGCTTATGTACACAGACCACGAACCCCACTAATTGATAAACTTTAGGATTTGTAGATGAATCGTAATCAGTTCGTGAAATTCCTAACTAAATCGTATATTTTTTAGCTAGTTGTTGCAATTATTGAGCAATCGGGAATTCATGGTAAACGTTTTGAGCTTCTCAAATTTTGGCCACGGTCTCTTGACTGATTTCAAACATTTGTTCAGTATTTCCCAATAAATTTTTGTAAACTGTAGTGATATCTTGACCATATTCGTGCAATTCTAGCTGAATCCAGTCAAATCCTTAAAATATTCGTAACAGCATCCTACCTGCATCGCAACTGAATCGTAGAACATCACAAATCGGACAAGAAAGTTTCAAAATTTCACGTATCCAGAAATTTGGTAATTCATGGCAAGTCCTGGGATTCACGGTCTGTGTGGACTATTATCATAAGTACGATCCAATACGCTATTTCGGGCATTATGGAATGTAAGGTCTGATTTTACCTCTGCAATATTTTTGTAGAATTTCGTTTATTTATTATTGCCACCGGTTGCAACGCCACCAGAAGACTGTTAGTTATTTTACGGGGGATAGCATAACATAACATATTATAGCGCAGGATACAGCATTAAATCCACCCTAAGTTACGCCTAGCTCTTTAACATGTTTAGTGTGTCACACGGGACTGAGGTTTAACGTCTCATCCGAAAAACTATTTTGTAATTGTAGATGGCCAGCCGTTGAACCCAAGCCCTCAAGTGACCCCAGAATCGATGTTCACAAGACAAATGCTTTATCACTTGAGCTATTGGGGCTGATCTCCTCTACACTGTCCAGTATGGTGAGAATTGAAAACCACCTGAAGAACTTTGACAATGCAATGACAATGGCATTTGTGTTTTAATATGATTGACCGAAACAGTAGAGCACACAAGGGCATATCGCCAATAACGCACTATAGCGGAAAAGACCTTTGACATTGAATTATTTGAGTTTTTACGATTCCTAACTGAAATAATTGAAAACGGAAAGGCATAGGGCCTGAAACGCACTGTACGCAAGTGCGTAAAAGAACTTTGACATTGCACTATTTGTGCTTTTACCATGATTAACTGAAACAGTAGAAAACGCAAAGGCGTAACGCAAGTGCTACCTAAAAGAAAGGAAGCATTACAATATTTGTGTTTTTACTTTTACTTGCTTTCTTGTGATTGAATGAAATTATAGAAAACGCAAGGGCAGCACGCCTTTTACGCACAATATGCAAGTGCGTAGTGTACAATAGGGAAACACGAGGCGTTTTGTCATTTTAGAGAATAATGTCATTCACATTGATAATTCTTTACAGAACAATCTCGTTTAATATTCTTGGGGAAGAGAACCTTTGAAAACACTGCTGTAAAAGAAAAAAATGCTGGTAATCAACATTTTCTCCTTTTCCAACGGCGTTGTCTATTCTTTAAAAGACAAATATCATTACTTGTGCTACTTTTAATTTGTCCTCTACGGATGCTTTCAGTACGGACATGTCTATAATTTTGCTAAATACATATGGCCTGCAACACGCCAAAAGGGGCATTCGTACATTTGCGTAAAGTGCCGTCTCGGATCAGCCTGCGCAGTCCGTGCTGGCTAATCCGAGACGGCACTTTTCGTTTTCATGTCATTTTCCGTTTTGCACAAGTCTACTCTAGCACAAAATCCAATATAGTTGTAAAGTGCCGTCTCGGATTAGCCTGCGCAGGCTGATCCGAGACGACACTTTACGCAAATGTCCGAATGCCCCTTTTCGCGTGTTGAAAGCCATGTAGAAGTCTTTATTCGTAGTGTGTCACGATTCTTTAAACCTGCTCAGGTCCCTGAAAACGTAATGGGGAAAGGGAGACATTGCTTGTTGAGCACAGTATCCTCTTTTTTTCCTGCAGTGTTAAGAACAAACTATTGATCCATGCTCTAGCAAAAGGGGGGGTTTAACAATTATTTATCTCGTTGTTTCATTATACCAACCAAGTCATCACATAATTATGGATGCACAAAATCTATTTTGTCTAATAACTGACTGAATCATGACATAGACTGGTCTTTTGACATGCAGAATATTTACAAATAGCAAAATGTTTCGACTCTCCACTGTTGTCAGCTTGCACGGACAAAGCAGGTCGACTGGACATTTTTTGCAGATGCATCTAGTCCCCTTTTCCCAGAGCATGGCTGATTTCAAATGTCGAAAGAGTTATAGGTAGGAACTTGCATTTCGAAAATCACTTGTTGCTGCTCAAGTCAGTATTGCTGTAAATTTGTTACTATGTTCCATGTTCGTGGTTTATTAGGTATTAAGACTCTTTCAAGTCGATCGTTCTTTTAGGATCCCATGAATCGTAACCTTTTCCCACGATGTTTTTCTTTTTTTCTCGGACGATTGTTAACTTGTAATCGGTTGAATGAAAGAAAAACGGAAAAGAAGAAATGATTGATTGAATGAATGAATGAATGAATGAATGAATTTTCGACATTCTTTGTGAAGTATTTTATCCTAAAAGGAAACGAATTGATGAGATAAAGAGAAGCTACAATGTTAAACTGAAGAATAGATTAGGCTCATCGATTTAGCTTTTGTGTTCATGATAAAACAGTTAGGACTCTCGGGCTATATCATTGAACTCACCGACACGAGTACATGTACTGAGAGCTCAACGTTTCTATTCTATTTATAGTCGTGAGGGATGAAATACTTTAAAGCTGAATTTTTAAAAACAGCATTTGAACAATCTTTATTTCAGTGGATATCTAAGTGTAATTGATTCCTTGTCTTATATCGTTTTGCTCCAAAGAATCGTAGAAGCTTGTTATAAAGAGATAGACTTACCATATGTAAAAATCTACTGATGTATCGTTGAACCCCTGTCTAAATGTCGACATCAACAAAGCCGTCGGGGAGATTTATAAATTGCAAATAAAACCTGCATATTCCGCATACAATTAAGCAAACAAGGCCAAAGTTGAGCTCCGCATAATGGATGCTCCTCCACATTGGCTTCCCCCCTCCGGAGAGGAGAGAGAGATCCATGTCCTGAATTACCCCTTACATTCAAATCAGCGACAACCCCCACCCCCCCGCCAATTGTAAGACCCGTACAAAACCAAATGATCTACCGAACTCGGCATTATAACTCTTCACCAGAAGACAAAACTCTACACTTAATCCAAGTTGAAAGCATTTGGAGACAACGAATTTGATATAGCTCAAACGATAGAATTTTTCTTTGTAATGGTAGAAAACCTTGTGGGAAAAGGAGGATATGATATAGCTTAAACGATAGGATTCGTTTTTGTAGGGGTAGAAAACGTTGTTGGAAAAGGAGAAAATCGTGATGTTTTTTAGGTATCTCGCTCTAACATTGGTATACTATGGTGGCATATTTCTGCCACGAGATACGAGATAGCTATCATGATAATTTTAGTAAACTATCGCGATAAATTAAAAGTTTCCTGGAAATCTTATCAAGAAAGTGAAAAGTTTCTTGATAAAAGTATCACGATAAACTAATATTTTATCGCAAAATTTCTCAACCGTGCTCGAAGCTGACATGCGAGATAAAACTATTGTGATATCTATAAATAGAAAATGCATCATTTGGATGGACTCGGTAGTTTTGACTTAAAGGGCAACTACAGCCAAAATCTCATTTTGGATATATGAATCCTTTAATGAAAACAATCTTAAAATTGAAAACCGTATTTCAATGTTATAAGCGAAAATGTGGTTGCACACCTGTGCGAGTTTGTGAAATCTGCAATAAACCGGATGTGACGCCACACTTATTTCGGCTTCTGTGTACTATTAATTTGCTCTGATACTGACTTTTTTTCTCACAGCCTTATTATTCCCTCATGTCGGGAGACGACTGTCGTATGCCGGGTGCCGAGTTTAAGCACTATTTCGAGCCAGGAGATGACTATTTATTCGCCAGTTTGCTGTCTGTCTGTCTGAACCGAATGACGTGGCTTAATATCAGATTTACCATTAATCCTCAACAGGTTAAATAAACCTTCATGCCGATTGCAAAATTTCGAATAGTGCTAGTTTTTGGAGATACAAAAATAGATATCTCCGTATTGGACACCTTCTGTGCAGTCTGATCTTAATATACACTGTTCGGAAAAGGTCACTGAGTCGCGCTCAGCAGCCTTGGGGCCCCACAGAAATTTAAATGAGGCAAGAAATCAATGGTGAATTCACTGTTGATTATCCATCTCTTTCATATGAGAGCGAGCGAGCGAGCAAGCGCGCGCGAGAGAGAGAGAGAGAGAGAAAGAGAGAGAGAGAGAGAGAGAGAGAGAGAGTTGGAGGGTAGTTAGAATAGAAATTCGACAAGCAGATTATGGGATTTTTTTTTTTATTTAAGATCGTATGAATGAGGAAAATACAAAAGTTATGACGTTAGACTTACCCATTTAACCTGTGTAAAATTCCAAATTCCATTCACATTTTATAAGAAAAAGGGCTCAATATGGTCGTGAAAACAAAAGAGTAACTTTGTACATGACATGTTTAGGACAAGTGCTTGTTAACCCCCAGCTGCAAGCCGAGCAAAAAAAATATGTGAGACCACAATGGTGCGATACCAACATCAAAGAGGCGCCGAATTAACCCTTTACATTGATGGAACACACAATTCTTTTCGCAAAATAAAAAGTTGGCGCACTAAAATCTTGTGTAAAGTTTGTATGCAGTTATAAATTTTTAATTTACGCTGCATTTTTATGGTCAGCAATCTGCATCTGTTATCTGGTACATGATTACAGCGAGAAATAAGGAAGAAGAGAGTTAAATAATTTTTGTCCACGTTGGTATTTCCACTTAAATTTTACTCCTTTCATGTCTCAGTATGTAGGAAATGGACTGACCCTGTATTTTACAGACGATCAAAAACGTTTACTGCATGATATGGAGGGCAGGAAGGCAGGAAGGCAGGAGGCAATTCAGACAATCTTTTAACGTTGCTGTTGATGAAAGAAACAAATTTGAAATTGTGAAAGAAAAAAAAAAAAACACGTAGGAAAATAAATGAAGATCAAGTGAAAAAATAAAAAATGGATTTAACTTTAATAGCAAATTCAGGATGTGTGCTGGATTTGACATTGTTCGTGAATGTTAAAGAAAGGATACGATTTCTGAGGTAGATTAAGGCTTTTAATTCTTCCCAAGCTGAAGGAGACATGTAAAATGCTGACACTGATGGTGTAGATCGAGATCAGACTGCGCAGGATTTGTAGACCGTTCAATGGTCGACGGTGTCCTATATTTGGTAGAAACAGCCTTAGAACTGTACTCGAATGACTTACTTTACACATTGCAACGTTCCTTCTTCCTTCTACCACCTAGTAGAAGAGAATTTTGGCATGTTTCAACTATCTTGAGTTATTATTTCTTTTTTATTTTTATTTATTAAAATTCGTTGATTAGGCAGTGGTATAATTGAAATAACTTCAAGAAATAAATTTCAAAATAGTTTTGTTTCCCACCAGAAGAATAACTTTTCCTTTTCATAAGTACTATCTCCACTAGGCTAATTCATTCAAAATTTCTTTCCAATGAATGTAGTAAGATGTAAGAGCGATAGAGGTGAAAATTCTGCAGTGCACAAGTGATTTAAACGTGATAAAGCGATTTATATCTTTACGAATTTCATGCAGTTTTTTCAGTTTTCTGCGTTAGTTCATATATAGCGACCATATATTCTCCGTGACACTTGTAACGTCACGGCAAACTGCCGGAAGTCACGATTTTTTCAATTAGCGACTGTCAGACAGGTGAAAATCCGAAGTTTAAACCTCTATATCTCGTGAAGTAAGCATCACAGAACGCTAAAAAAAAATGTTGTTAACATAACTCTAGTATAGTTTTATCCGATTTGGAAATGAAAACTTTGGTCTGGAGTTACCCTTTAATAAGATTGCAGTAAGTAAAATTTCGAATCATTAACATTTTTTTTTTGTACCTTAATTGGTAAATTTTGACAATACTCGAAATGAACAGAGGTCTGTAAAATCACAAAGACGACTCGAAATGCCTCCTACGAACAACTTTAAAACCATCCATGGAAAAGGAGAATTCATAAGGTTGTAGACGAAGGTGTTCCGAAACCGTATCTAATTATAGGTACCATGAATGTCAGTTGTAGGAACGAAAGCAGAAAAAATCATGATAAGAGTTAGAATTATTGCGATATTTTTATCATGAAAATTTTTGTTTTATCACGATACTTCTCTTAAATTATCATGATAGCTATCTCGTATCTCGCGGCAGAAATATGCCACCATACTCTGAAGAAAGAAATGATAACGTTTATAAAATGTTGACATTTACCTGGATAGGTTGCATGTGAGAAAAGTAGTTAGTCGCTTGGAAAGAAAGTTGTGTTTTGTACTGGTGTGAGAAAGCAAGGTAACACATGCGTACATGTAGGTGCACTGACCGCCGTGATATGATCTTTAGCTGTTAATCCTTATCCGGCTAAATAAAAGAAATGAATCTTTCAAGCCGATAGTAAAAATCCAAATATTGCTGGTTGTATGGTATATATTTTTGGAGGAAATAAATCTCCATATCGGACAGTGTAGATCCAAGATCAGACTGCACGTTCTGTGCAGTCTGATCTTGATCTATGCTGTTCGCAAAAGGTCGGTGAATCGCTCTTAGCAGCCTTAGTGTTAAACCGGCGTCAAACTCCTAAACAAACAAATCACCTAGGTAGGTGCTTATAAAACCCATTTCATGCTTAACTCAGCTGCTTATGAAATTCCAAAATTATACAGAATTGATTTGATACACCTCACAAAGCAACAATTTAACTTTTCAAAATTCTCTTTCCTTTTTCTTACGAAATGAAAGTCTTTATTTTATATTGCCATACTTTGCAGAGGCATAAATGAAATTGAAATTTTGAGTACATATTCAGTTGGCAGAGCCCCGGTAGGGCAATTGGTAGCGTACAAGACTCAAGAACAGGGGATCGCTGGTTCGATATAAGACGATAAGCTTGGTGTGATGCATCAAAGAGATGCTTTAACCCTTTACCACAGAATGCAAAGTTTTAACGACCCTGAGAAAGACGACTTTTGAAAACATTATGGGAAAATGAGAAAATGCTGGTAACCAGCATTTTCTCCTTTTCCCGTAATGTTTTCTACCCTATCAAAGACAAATCATTGCCATATGAGCAATATTTAATTTGTCGTTTGCAAATGCTTTAAACACATGGATCCGTGGCGATAAGATAAGCCGACTTCCTTGGTTACTGTTGCTATAGGCTCCCAAACAAAGTATTTTCTACTTTTTCTACAATGTTTTCAATGGCCTTCCGAAAGGTCGTAAAAGCTCGGACCTGTGTGATAAACAGTTAAATTTCCTACGATAAAACAAAACATGATAGCACTGTTGCAAACTTAATACATGTACAAAAAAACGTATAATAACGACCAATGGGGAATCTTTAACTTTACCAAACGACAAAAATTTAGACCTGTCCAAATTCAAGGGATTTGCAAGCGATAATTAAAATGCAGCTCAAATCGGACTAGTTTCTGTGGTTAATGGTAAAATATTGGATACCAGCATTTTCTTCCTACAATGTTTTCAATAGCCTTCTTTGTGTCAAGATCGTTAAAACTCGGTAGGGTTTAAGGATTACGATCCCTAACTCATTGGTAAATATCGTGCAACATCGACGTTTTCGTAAAGGCTATTCGGCCGATTTCGGCAGCTTCCGTCTTTTAAAATGAGAGTTAGGGGGGGAAGTAGATTCACTAACTCATCGGTAAATATCGTGCAACATCAACGTTTTCGCGGTAAAGGCTATTCGGCCAATCTAGTCAGCTGCCGTCTTTTGATATAAGATTTAGGGGCCGTAGACCTTAAATATCGTGGGAATTAAAGAAAATGGTAGTAACCAACATTTGCCCCTCTTGAAACAAAGTTTTCTAGCCGTTTAGACACCACTCCCATTCCCTTCCCAAAACTAAGTTTGTTCAGATTTATTTGTAGTCTGCAAATGTATTATATTTGGATACATCTAAACTTTCCTTGTCTGGTAAATTGTTACTAAATTAACGACCCGTGGTTTCGGATTCCATATTCGGTTTTAAACGGGTATATCAGAGCTCCAGATAAGAGGGAATGATGGTATTCTAAATCCATTATTTCTCTTCCAAAACGTATGTTGTCGGTACTCATTAGAATCGTCTCGATGATACGATTATAATGAGTACCCATAACATAGGGTTTAGTTGCGAATAGTTAAATCTTGAAATCAAAATCACCCCCTCTGTCTGGAGCTCTTGGGTATATTGTAAAGATTAAGTTTTCTAAATGTATGCTTTTGAGTACGGCATAGATCAAGATCAAACCACACAGAACGTGCAGTCTAATCTTGGATGTATATAACGCCCACATGTTCAGTCAAGATTAAACAAAGACATATCTCTTCGCCAAAAGACAAAATTTCAGACTAGTCAAAATCGAAAGCATTTACAGACGGCGAATTAAGTGTATCTCAAATACTTAAATTGGTCTATGGAAAGATAGAAAACATCGCGAGGAAAGGAGAAATTGCTGGTTACCAGCATTTTCTCCTTTTTCCACAATGTTTTCAAAAGTAGTCGTCTTCAGGGTCCTAACAACTTGGAATCTCGCGGTAAAGAGTTAAATAAATAGTTTGGATCGAAGTCTGATGACAAAAATGAGTCTCTATGGCTGACGTGCCATCTGATCTTGTCCTATCATCCTGGTCAGGACATACGAAGGCTTAAAACTAGGAGGGAGGTTACTGATTCGAATCCTTGGCTCACCAAATTTCTTTTCGAGGATTCATGATACAGTCATGGCGACAGGATTCATTCGATCTCTGACAGCTTATCATTGTTTTAACAATTGATATGTTGATTGATTGATGGTAAGGTGTAAAACGCCATTTTGAACATTATATCGCGGCGGCCAGTGCACCTATCCATGTTTTCCTGAAGTCTCTTTTACCAGTACTCTGCACAATTTTCTTTCCAAGCCACTGGCAGCTTTCCGACATAACCATCGTGGAAACAATGGCCAGCGGTGGGAAGCAATGGATATATTTTTTAAAGAAGTCTGTGGGTTTTAAAAGAATATAATGCAACGCACTAATGAAAAGAAACTCCAGGAAAGCATGGATGGGTGCCTTGGCCTCGATACAGAACAGAATTAAACGCATATTTACCGGTAAATGACGAATACTAGTTGTACATAGTCATTTTTAACATAAAGTGAAAGAAATCATATAACCTGATATTTTCATAGGTATACTGACAAACAATAAGTAAGAAGTTATATAGAGAATATAATTGTAATTCTCTCTCTCTCTCCTTCCCTCCCTTGGGGAGGGGGCCGGGGAGGGGGGGCGGCTGGGGGCCATTTGGCAAAGTAAAGGAGAAAGGAGCACCCATTATGTGGAGCTCAACTTTCTGCTATTTGTAAGGCATACATGTAGCTAGATATGAGGATTTTATTCTTAATTTCCAAAACTTCCTACGGGTTTATCCATTCTGAAAATGAGACATTTATCGATACCTCAGCAGTTTTTTAAGTATATTAAATATTTCACTTTACTTCAGGTTGTCTTTTTTCGTTGTGGCAAACTGATTGAATTAAACAACCATTAGAATAAGTTTCATACGCTTGTCTGTCTCTGAAACCAACAAAAGACTTAAATCTGTCTTAAAAAATGAAATGAAAATTATTTTATCCCCACATCTATATATAGCATCAAAACGCTAAGCCCTGAAAACCCGTATTGGTATGTTGATAGACATGGTCCGGGGGTACTAACTGTTTAAACTATCAAAGCAAGTGAATGACGATTATGCTTACCTGATATCGAATATAAAAATCACCTTATTTCTTCAAAACAATCACCTATTCATCCATTCTTTTATCCGTTCCACTATCTTATCATTTTGTCATTTTATCATTTACCCCTTCAAGGCCCTGTCTTTCTCTCACTGTCTCTCTCTCTCTGTGCCTTTGTCTCTCTCTCTCTCTCTCCCTCTTCACCAGGCTCTAATGTCAGACGGGGTGTAGTGGCTTTTAAGGGGTCTTGTGCCAAATATTGGAAAGAGAAACTACAGGATAGGTGAATTGTTCGCCTCGATGTAACAGAAATTATTTTTAAAACGGCATTAACCAGCATTTTATCCCTTTTCCACATTGTTTTTACCTTATCAAAGTCAGAAATAATTCTTTGAGTTATATTCATTTTGTCGTCTGCACATGCTCTCAATTTGGTCAAGTCCAAAATGTAATCGTTTCGTAAAGAATTAACACGTCTTTTTAAATATTTACCAAAAAACAAAGTTTTACAATAAAATTGTTGTCCAAGTTTAAAGTACTGGCAGACGAAAAGAACTGTTTTCAGAAATTGAAATTTCTTTATAAAAAGGTGATAAACATGATAGGAAAAGGAGAAAATGCTATTAACCAGTATTTTCTTCTCTTTTTTTTTTATCATATTTTCAAAAGAAAACTTCCCCAGGGTCGTTATAACTCAGGACCGGGTGAAAAAGTGTTAATATGTATAAGATTATTATTAACAGTAAGAGACAAAGTAAAAGAGTAAGGAAAAAAGAAACACTTTTATCTTTCTTGTTTTCCAAGTGTGCTGTATTTAATTCTTTTAGCTCTGGAAAAATACAACTGAAGGAAATTTTTTCTTTTATCTTTTATTCTCGGATAAACATTCAAGTTGAGACTGCACGTTTTAGACTGTCTGGTCTTGACCTATGCCGTTCACAAAAACTTCTAGTTAAATGGTGTTATACAACACTTTTAACATTATTTCCGTAGCAACAGCTCACATATTCATGTAAATTCTGCGTTTCACCAGTAGACTAAGGCTTTGGAGTGACTTGCCAAAGGACAGTCCCACGAAAAACAAGTAAGGCAAGGGACCTCCAGTTGAAGAACCCTTCACTTTACCTCTGATCCAGGAAAGCATCTTTATTTTTGCATATGGTTAACCCTTTACTACAAAACAAAAAAATTAAACGGGACAATTTCAAAAGTATTCGCAGACAGTAAACTAGACTTTGGGTTTTATATTTTCTAAGTGGCTATTGGAGTAGGCTATACAAAAAATTCATCCTGCTAATGCACACAGATCACGAGCCCCACAAATAGATAAACTTTGGGATTTGTAGATGAGTCGTAGTAAGTTCGTGAAATTCCCAAATGAATCGCGTATATTCGTAGTCAGTTCTTGCACTTTTTGAAAAGTCGGCAATTCACGGTAAAAGTTTTGAGCTTTTCAAATCTTGACCACGAAGTCCGATTGATTTGAAAAATTGGTCCAGGAAATACCAATATTTTTTTGAAAATTATAGCGATATCTTTACAATATTCGTGTGATTCCAGCTAAATTTCAGTCGAATCCCACAAATATTCGTAATACTGTATCGTAACTGAATCGTAGCACATCACGAATCGAATAAGAAAGTTTCAAAATCCACGATTCCAGAAATTTTTAATTTAGGACAATTCCTGGGATTCGTGGCCTGTGTGGACTAGCGGCATAAGCCCAATCCAATGCGCTGTATCGGACATTATGAAATCTAAGGTCTGATTTTGCCTCTGCAATGTTGTTGTTGATTTTCGTTAATTTATTATTGCCACCGGTTGCAACGCCACCAGAAGACTGTTAGTTATTTTACGGGGGATAGCATAACATAACATATTATAGCGCAGGATACAGCATTAAATCCACCCTAAGTTACGCCTAGCTCTTTAACATGTTTAGTGTGTCACACGGGACTTAGGTTTAACGTCTCATCCGAAAAACTATTTTGTAATTGTAGATGGCCAGCCGTTGAACCCAAGCCCTCAAGTGACCCCAGAATCGATGTTCACAAGACAAATGCTTTATCACTTGAGCTATTGGGGCTGATCTCCTCTACACTGTCCAGTATGGTGAGAATTGAAGACCACCGAAAGAACTTTGACGATGCAATGACAATGGCATTTGTGTTTTACTATGATTGACTGAAACAGTAGAGCACACAAGGGCATATCGCCAATAACGCACTATACACAAGAGCGGAAAAGACCTTTGACATTGAATTATTTCTATTTTTACCATTTCTAACTGAAATAATTGAAAACGGAAAGGCATAGGGCCTGAAACGCACTGTACGCAAGTGCGTAAAAGAACTTTGACATTGCACTATTTGTGCTTTTACCATGATTAATTGAAACAGTAGAAAACGCAAGGGCGTAACGAAAGTGCTACCTAAAAGAAATTTGGCATTACAATATTTGTGTTTTTACTTTTACTTGCTTTCTTGTGATTGAATGAAATTATAGAAAACGCAAGGGCAGAACGCCTTTTACGCACAATATGCAAGTGCGTAGTGTACAATAGGGCAACACGAGGCGTTTTGTCATTTTAGAGAATGATGTCATTCATATTGATAATTCTTTACCGAACAATCTCGTTTAATATTCTTGGGGAAGAGAACCTTTGAAAACACTGCTGTTAAAAAAAAAAAAAAAAAAAAGCTGGTAATCAGCATTTTCTCCTTTTCCCACAGCGTTGTCTATTCTTTCAAAGACAAATATCATTATTTGTGCTACTTTTAATTTGTCCTTTGCAGATACTTTCAGTACAGACTTATCTATAATTTTGTTAAACTGGCCTGCAACACGCGAAAAGGGCCATTCAGACATTTGCGTAAAGTGTCGTCTCGGATCAGCCTGCGCAGTCCGCGCAGGCTAATTCGAGATGGCACTTTACGACTACATTAGATTTTGTTCTTCATTGTACTTGTACAAAACAGAAAATTACATAAAAACGGAAAGTGCCGTCTCGGATTAGCTCGCACAGAGTGCGCACGCTGATCCGAGACGACTTTTTACGCAAATGTCCGAATGCTCCTTTTCGTGTGTTGCAAGCCATGTAAAAGTCTTTATTCGTAGTCTGTCACGATTCTTTAAACCTGCTCAGGCCCCTGAAAACGTAATGGGGAAAGGGAGACATTGCTTGTTGCACACAGTATCCTCTTTTTTTTTTCCTGCAGTGTTAAGAACAAACTATTGATCTTTGCTCTGGCAAAAGGGGATTTAACAATTATTTATCTCCGTGATTCATTATACCAACCAAGTCATCACATAATTATGGATCCACAAAATCTAATATTTCTAACAACTGACTGAATCATGACGTACACTGGTCTTTTGACATGCAGAAAATTTACAAATAGCAAAATGTTTCGACTCTCCACTGTTGTCAGCTTGTGCGGACAAGGCAGCCCGTCATGAGTGGATATTTTTTGCAGATGCATTTAGTCCCCTTTTCCCAGAGCATGGCTGATTTCAAATGTAGGAAGGTTACAGGTAGGAACTGGCATTCAGATGCAAAAATTCGACCCATTCAGATCACAAACAACTGTGATATAAATTTGCAGTCATAGCTAAGGTGCTCCAGCTGCTCTACATTGCATTTATTTGTATATCTGAATCATTAACCTAATGATATGTGGATGACTTGCTTAGGGGCGTCAAAACTAATGACTCGCGGATATGACATAGACTGGTCTTTTGACATGCAGAAAATTTACAAATAGCAAAATGTTTCGACTCTCCACTGTTGTCAGCTTGTGCGGACAAAGCAGGCTGAAATGAGTGGATACTTTTTGCAGATGCATCTAGTCCCCTTTTCACTGAGTATGGCTGATTTCAAATGTCGAAAGAGTTATAGGTAGGGACTTGTATACCGATGCCCAGTTGTTGTTGGTCAAATCAGTTTCTATCGCTGTGAATTTGATAGTATGTTTCACTTTCGTGCCTTTATTAGGTATCAAGACTCTTTCAAATCGATCATTCGTTTTTAAGATCCCATGGATCCTAACCTTTACCCACAATATTTTCCATTTTTTTTTTAATATGATTGTTAACTTGTAATTGGTTGAAAGAAAAACGGAAAAGAAAAATGAATGAATGAATGAATGAATGAATGACATGCTTTGAGAAGTGTTCTGTCATAAAACGAAACGAGATGAAATAAAGAGAAATGCAAATGTAAAAATAAGGAATAAATTAAACATATTGATTCAGCTTTTCCGTTTACCTTGAAAACAGTTAGAACCCCCGGGCTATATCAACGAACTCACCGATACGGATACTTTATGCTTTACCTTTCTATTCTTTTTATAATCGTGGGTCCAATACTATTAAGTTGCATTTTTGAAAACAGCTTTTGAACAACTGATTAATTTAGTAGATAACTAATTCTAATTGATCCTTTGTCTTATATCGTTTAGCTCGAAAAAATCGTGAAAGCCTTTCATAAAGGAACAGATTTACCATATATAGAAATCTGCTGAGGTCTCGATGAACCCCTGTCTAAACGTCGTTATCAAAAAAGCCGTCGGAGAGATTTATAAATTGGAAATAAAACCTGTATACTCCACATACAATTTAGCCTTACACAAGGCAAAAAGTTGAGTTCCGCAGAATGGATGTTCCTTCACATTGGTCCCCGGCTCCCGTCCCCTCCCCTTCCCGCCGAGAGAGAGAGAGGGAGAAAGAAAAGGGAGAGAGAGGAGAGAAGAGAAGGGGACGGGAGACACTTCTAGCAAAGCTTTGATTCAAATCCACGACCCTTCTCTATCCCCGCCCCCACCAACTGCAGGTCCAGCACGTGACGTGAGGACCTGAGCCAGACGTAACTCCTCACCACACGACAAAATTTCAGACTTATCCAAGTTGAAAGCATTTGCAGACAACAAATCTGATATAGCTCAAGCGATAGGATTTGTCTTTGGGAGGGTAGAAAACGTTGGGGGAAAAGGAGAAAATCACGGTGTTTGAGGTATCTCGCTCTAACATCGGTATATTATACGAATTTTCAAATAGCAATAGAATCAGCATTAACTGGAAGAATGATATCATGGGCTTAAATTGTTGTACTTGCCTTTGGAATGGCAGAAAACATGGTGGGAAAAGGAGAAAATGCCGGTTACCACCATTTTCTTCTTTTCCCACGATGTTTTTAAAAGCTATAGTCTTAAGGGCCGTTCAAACTGGTTGAGACTTAACCCTTAACGTGCTAAATAAGTTGAATTAAACTTTCCAACAAATGGTAAAAAAAAAATGTATCGCGAATCCAAAATCTTTTTTGGGAGAAGGGGGAAGGAAATATCTCCTTATCGGACAGTGTAGACCCAAGATCAGACTGCACGTTAAAAATAAAACACGACCCTTTCTGCACCATGGACTACAAAATGGGCTTCTTCGGACGGTATAGATCAAGATCAGACTGCACAGAACCTATATCGTTCGCTAGTACAGAGAAGTTTTTAAGATTAAAACCTTTCCCTTTAAGGTTATGAAGCGTGCTTTTCTCTTTTTTAATCAACCTTTAACCTGCGAAATAAGTTAAATGAAACTTTCACGCCGATATTGTACGAACCCAAATGATGCTTTTTCAAAGTTTATTTTCGGTGTAAAAAAAAAATCTCCTTATCGGACAGTGTAGATCCAAGATCGGACTGCACGTTCTGTGCAGTCTGATCTTAATCTACACTGTCCGCAAAAGGGCACTGAGTCGCGCTAAGCAGCCTAAGAGTTTACCGGTGTCATCTTTGCATCGACATTAAAAGGTGTAGTAAATTTAGCGGTACGCATATAGCATAATGTTTCCGTGCGGAAAAGTCATGTAAATTTAATTAATGGAATGAAAATTTGGGATTTTATCATTTGACTGCATGAAAATCAGACATTGAATTAACATATCACGACTACTTTTTACAATTTCTCTATACGATAATAATTAAACTTTTAGATCTATCGGTTTTTTGTGAGTATTTTAGGATAACAAATACAAAAGAGTGGAAAGTCAGACTCGTGTTGTGTAGATTTGTGAAAGCGTCTGAAGAAGGGTAAAATATGTGTTGCAACATAAGATCATACTCAAGGTAGTATTTTCATCTAATTCGTTCTTCTCTGTTAGTTTAAACCAATCGATGTTTTTTTTTTTTTCATTGAAATTTGGTTATAACAGTGTAAGAAAAGAAGAACATGCTTGTTACCTACTTTTTCTCCTTTCCCAAATGATGTCTCTGGCGTCGTTAAAAGAGGAAAAGTCTTATTCATTCCTCTGTTTGTTTGTTTGTCTGTCTGTCTGTCTGACTGACTGACTGTCTGTGTGTCTGTCTTTCTGTGTATCTGTCTGTCTGTATGTGTGTCTGTCTGTCTATTTGTCTGTTAGTCTGTCTTTTTGTCTGTCTGTCTTTTTGTCTGTCTGTCTGTGTGTCTGTCTAAAGCTAAAAAGTTTGTTTGACTTCCACATTCAGAAAATTCCTTAGAAAGAGACTGAGAACCTTTATAAGACTAGTTGGTGAATACGAGCACAGAGCCCGTTAGTAGTATAGGGAGTCTCTTTGTACATCAGACAGGCCTGGTCTGATGTACAAAGAGACGTCCCTGTAGTCCCTACGTTGCCCACCTTACAGAGAATTTGTCCTCAGTTTGCCTACCCTGAGGGGAAATTTGTCCCTATATCACTGAGTTGGACTTAGACTTTTTTCTGCATCTATGCTGCAACAGTTCATAAAGGGTCGAGTAAACGATAAAGTCCGAGAATCGGCATGAAAATGTTACTATAAATAGAACATTTATTTCGCAATAAAAGGCTAAGTATTGGCCACTGAGGGGAGCCCAGCCTAACCATTGAGTTGGACTTAGTTTTTTCTGCATCTATGGATGATTACTCTCTCTAAAAGCCTGAATACTGAGTTGGACTTAGACTTTTTTCTGCATCTATGAATGATTTCTCTTTCTAAAAGACTGAGCACTGAGCCGGACTTAGTCTTTTTTCATCCTATGAATGATTTCTCTAAAAGACTGAGCACTGAGTTGGACTTAGTCTTTTTCTGAGTTTTTTTTACTCTTCGGAGTGTAACTCTCTGGAGTGTAACTCTTTGGAGTGTAACTCTTCTAAAAGAAATGACAATTTTGAAGAAAGATAGAACTTTCGTGGTAGATGGTTAGTCCTGAAAAGGACTGTTGGGTTAGCTCTGAAAAGAGCTGTGACAATTTGAAGAAATGACAACTTGAAGATAGAACTTTCGTCTGACAACTTGAAGACAGAACTTTCGTCTGGCATCTTGAAGATAGAACTTTCTTGGTAGATGGTTAGTCCTGAAAAGGACTGTTGGGTTAGCTCTGAAAAGAGCTGTGACAATTTGAAGAAATGACAACTTGAAGATAGAACTTTCGTCTGACAACTTGAAGATAGAACTTTCGTCTGGCAACTTGAAGATAGATCTTTCGTGGTAGATGGTTAGTCCTGAAAAGGACTGTTGGGTTAGCTCTGAAAAGAGCTGTGACAATTTGAAGAAATGACAACTTGAAGATAGAACTTTCGTCTGACAAGTTGAAGATAGAACTTTCGTCTGACAATTTGAAGAAATGACAACTTGAAGATAGAACTTTCGTCTGACAAGTTGAAGATAGAACTTTCGTCTGACAATTTGAAGAAATGACAATTTGAAGAAAAGATAGAACCTATGTCTGACAATTTGAAGAAAGATAGAACTTTCGTGGTAGATGGTTAGCCCTAAAAAGGGTTGTTGGGTGTCCTAAAAAGGACCTGGTTTGGAGGTTGTGTTTTTAAGCACAACCTCCAACCTTTCTGCAGGCTGGGCAGCTACTCGCTGCCCGCCTCTTTAGCCTTTTCAGCTGCTGTGCGTCAAGATTATACTCCAGCGAGAACGGTGGCTCGTTGTCCTCGTTCCAATTTTCAGTAGAAGGCACAATGAACTCCTTTTTCTCCTTCTTTTTTGCGGATAGCAGTGCAATTTCCCAAAAATCCATATCTCTAATCGAACACTCCATTTTGCATCGACTTGAAGAAAATGAATGATGTGCGGGAAATATCGCTGGGTTTTATAGCTTTACAGACGGATTGAACTAGTTGACCCATGACGTCATTTTCTCCTATGTTTTTCCCGCGTCGGCGTTTCATGCTGTTTTGGCTCCAAATTAATGTTATCCAATCAGAATTATCGTTGTTTTTCTAATACTAAATGTTTTATTGTTGACCAATCTATAGTTTTGTTACATTTTCTTGTTCGGGTTAGAAAAAACTAGAGTTTGACTATCCTATGACTTTTTTTGATTATGAATCTTCTGACAAAATGAAAAGAAAGATGTTTATTTAAGATAGCTAGCCCTGAAAAAAGGGTTGCTGTTTTTTGTACAGAATACACTTTTTTATCCTCCCCTCTTTCTTTCGATTGATTCCATTTTATCTAGCATTTGCATCAGATGCTCAATTTCATGCCTGATATATCTGAAACGTTCTCTTTCGTCTAAACAGAAGAGCAATGAGAGAAAAAATGTCAATCCAAATATTATGGGATACTGAGCCAGCTTTTACGATATTTAATGGTGAATGAGAAAAAATAATCAAGAGTTTACTGTTTTATATGTGCAATGGGTCACTTTTTTAGGCTTTTTTTGATTTTATCCCTATATCGCTGAGATGGACTTAGTTTTTTCTACATCTATGAATGATTTTTTCTCTAAAAGCTTGAGCACTGAGTTGGACTTAGTTTTTCTGCATCTATGGATGATTTCTCTCTAAAAAGTCTGACCACTGAGTTGGACTTAGTTTTTTTTAACCATATGCTATTAGGATTGCTTTATTGTTTACTTCTATCCACTACTTGACCTTTAAGTGGTTTCTCTCTAAAAAGTCTGACCAATGAGTTGAACTTAGTTTTTCTGCATCTATGAATGATTTCTCTTTCTAAATGCCTAACCACTGAGTTGAACTTAGTTTTTTCTTCACCTATGAATGATTTTTCTCTCTAAAAGCCTGAGCATTGAGTTGGACTTAGTTTTTTCTTCACGTATGGATGATTTCTCTTTCTAAATACCTAACCATTGAGTTGAACTTAGTTTTTTTGCATCTATGGATGATTTCTCTTTTTAAATGTCTGACTACTGAGTTGGACTTAAACTTTTTTTACATCTCTATGGATGATTTCTTCTCTCTAAATGTCTGACCATTGAGTTGGACTTACACTTTTTTCTGCATCTCTACGGATGATTTCTCTAAAAGACTGAACAGTGAGTTGGACTTAGTCTTTTTCTGAGTTTTTTTACTCTTTGGAGTGTGGGTCTTTGGAGTGTGGGTCTTTGGAGTGTAACTCTTCTAACAGAAAGAAGTTTGACAATTTGAAGAAATGACAATTTGAAGAAAGATAGATCTTTCGTGGTAAATGGTTAGCCGTGAAAAGGGCTGTTTTTTAGAGAAGGACTGATTTTTTGAAAATGTTTATTCAGTATCAGCATCAGTCGATTCGCTGTCTGACTCACTCCTTTCAGCGGCGATTTGCTCGCGGAAAAGACGGTCTACCTGCTCAGTTTTTGAAATAACATACTGAAAATACATTTCAAGCATGCCCTCAATAATGAGTTCCTTCATCCGAAGGTTATAACAGAACACCCTGTTATTAGCAAGCTGAGCCCTCTCGTATCGTTTTCTCACTCCAACTAAGCGTTGTTGCAGTAAAACGATTTGCCTCTTAACTCTTGTTATCTTTCGTGCAGCATCCATCCAAGTGAGCCGCATGTCGAGTGATGGTCTTGAAGCCATTGTGAAAAAATGAAATGTATGGAAAATAAATCGCAGAGATTTATAGCTTTTTAGACGGATTGAACTAGTTGACCCATGACGTCATTTTCTCCTATGTTTTTCCCGCGTCGGCGTTTCATGCTGTTTTGGCTCCAAATTACTGTTGTCCAATCAGAATCACCGTTTTATTTCTAATACTAAATGTTTTCTTGTTCGGGTTAGAAAAAACTAGAGTTTGACTATCCTATGACTTTTTTTGATTATGAGTCTTCTGACAAAATGAAGTTTTTCTGCATCTATGAATGATTTTTCTTTCCAAATGTCTGACCATTGAGTTGAACTTAGTTTTTTCTTCACCTATGTATGATTTCTCTTTCTAAATGCCTAACCATTGAGTTGAACTTAGTTTTTCTCATCTATGGATGATTTCTTCTCTCTAAATGTCTGGCCATTGAGTTGGACTTAGACTTTTTTTTACATCTATGAATGATTTCTCTTTCTAAATGCTTAACCACTGAGTTGAACTTAGTTTTTTCTGCATCTATGGATGATTTCTTCTCTCTAAATGTCTGACCATTGAGTTGGATTTAGACTTTTTTCTGCATCTATGAATGATTTTTTCTTTCTAAAAGACTGAACACTGAGTTGGACTTAGTCTTTTTCTGAGTTTTTTTTACTCTTTGGAGTGTGGGCCTTTGGAGTGTAACTCTTTGGAGTGTAACTCTTCTAAAAGAAAGAAGTTTGACAATTTGAAGAAATGACAATTTGAAGAAAGATAGATCTTTCGTGGTAGATGGTTAGTCCTGAAAAGGACTGTTGGGTTAGCTCTGAAAAGAACTGTTGGGGTAGCCCTGAAAAGGGCTGTTTTGTTTTGGAGGCTGTGTTTTTTTCTCTACCGACAGCTTTTCTTTGGCTTTTTTGGGATCTTGAAATCAACGTGATTATCTATGTTTTTCCCGTATTTGCCCTGGCCTGTCATTATTGGTGTAGTTGGCTTTTGATCAACTCGCTGTTTCTTGTGGAGATGGCTATCGTCTTCCTCAGATTTCCGTTTTCTTGGCTTTGTTGTTCTTGGTTGTTTTTCCTTTGGCTGATTTTTCTTCACAACAGTTACGATAGAGTCCACTAAGTTGTAAAGATTGGTTTTATCAAACTCAAACTCCACAGGGATCTTCACAGGAACTGGTGAAATGCGCTGACTCTGTTGGCGTAGTGTCTCAATATTTTTCCTGAGCTGCTCGGTGTTTGTGTTTAAAGTTTTAATCTCCTCCAAATTTTGGTTAAAAGTCTCCAGTTGTTCTAAGATCCGAGTCATCATGGCATCTTGTTTTGAATTTAACTGTTTCATCTCTTCACAAATGTTGTCCAACACCGTCGGTGGGTTGATAATTGTCGAATTTATAACTGATGAAAGAATGTCTCCATTGTTTTCCACTGGTGGAAAATCGTCCAAGTTGATTTCATCTAACTTCTGCTTCATATTGAAACTGCTTCCGAATATTGACACTGCTTTCGAATATTGATACTGCTTTCGAAGTGTTCGTTAGCTGAGAGTCAAAGAAATGGTGAATGTATGGAAATAACGCTCGGCTTTATACGTTTACAGAGGATTGAAAATTTTAAAGAGCGCGGACCTGGCGGAAAACACCAGGATTGTACTGTGTGACACCGAATTAGGAGTGGTGAAAAAACACCGATATAACCATCGATTTGATTGTACAATGTTAATGAAACGCCGACGCGGGAAAAACATAGGAGAAAATGACGTCATGGGTCAACTAGTTCAATCCTCCTGTAAAGCTATAAAACCCAGCGATATTTTACATAAAAACATATTTGTTGCAGGATGGTTCGAATTCTTGTGTGTCCTCACTGCGCAAGCAGATGCCAGATAGAGTGTGGAAAATGTTTTGCCATACTTGAGTATCTTGGGCAGAAACATAACTGTCCAGATACAGATGAAGGATTTTACGATGATGATGAAGGTTCATCGACTTGCTGTGAGCACTGTGGGTGTGAAATCACCCCAGTGGATCGGCTAGAAGAGTCGTAGAGCTCGATGTTATCGTGAAATCCTTAAAAAAGCCCTTTTCAGGGCTAACCATTTAGCACGAAAGATCTTTCTTTTCAAATTGTCAAAAGTAAAAAGACTTACAGTCAAAACTAGAAAAAAGTCAAAAGTAAGAAGTAATTATTTTCATGTTTTTATTTTCAAAAGAACTTATGTACAATGAAAAAATCAAGTCATGATCTGTAAAAGACAAAAAATGAATGAACTGTAAAGACAAAAATGAATGAACTGTAAAGACAAAAAAAATGAATGAAAAAATCAAGTCAGTCTTTTTTGTTTAAATTCAATATTGTGTTGAAATCTTTTTTCACTCAGTATGTTTTCTTTTTTTCTTCGGGATGTCAGATTCACATTTGGTTTTACGTTTTCTTTTCCTTTTGTTGTTTTTTAATACCATATCTGGACAGATTTTACCCTTGTGTTTTGTTGATTTGCAAAAGAAAAAGTTCTTTGTTACTCGATTTTTCTTCTTTTCGTTGTTTTGCTGTTTTTCTTTCCGTACGAACAACCCGGTTCTGCAGAAAATTCGTTTTTTAGATCCAAAGTTTGTTGTTTTCTTAGATTATCGCTTGTAGATATTTTTTTCTCTACCTGTTCTGTTATTTTGCAGATTTCTGATTCGGTGATAGGCGTTGTGTCGCTCTGCATGTCTACGGTCTGAGTTTCAATGGATGATGTAGCTTGTGGTGAACTTTTTTTCCATGTATTTTCGCTGTAGAATGAATTTAGTGTCCCGACGAATTTTATATGTTGGAGACCGTCAACGTTGTAAAACGATGGTAAAATTTCGATGTCATGACTGTGTGGATTCACGTAGACAAAAACAAATGTTCCTATCTGATTTTCTTTTTCTGGACATTCTTTGGCCCAATGTCCTGCTTCGTTGCATGTAAAACAAATATTTGTTCTCTCACCATTCACCCCATATCGTTTGTCAATCGTCGCTTGATCCAAAACTCTGTATCTGGTAGTACGGTAAACATCTTTTTCTTCTAAATGTTGGTGGGATAAAAATGATCCCACGTAGTTTCCGATATGTTTAACATCATACTTTGATGGTATATTGCTGATCTCATAATCGTAGGTGTATGGATTAACATACAGATGCACCCTCTTTCTAAGTGGTGATGTATTTTGCAGCTTTAACTCGCTCATATTCTTTTATCAACTGTACTGTCTGAGATTGAGTAGGAGAATGATTAGATTTTCACAACTGTCGTCTCTATTTATACACTGTTGCAACCGAGAGGCTATATAAATTGTTAGTTTTTCTCACTTCTGCATTATTGTCTTTTCACTCAGAGCTAAAACGATGGGTAAAAGAAAAAGAATAATAACCTATTCAAACAGCGAAAGTGACGATGAGGTATTTCCACCAACAAAAAAGAAAACAACTAGACCGTTGAAAGAAGAAAGTGACAGTGACGATGAGATATTTCCACCAACAAAAAAGAAAAAAACTAGACCGTTGAAAGAAGAAAGTGACAGCGACGATGAAAGTATCAACTCTAGCTTAGACATGAAAAGTCTATATGATTTAACAGAAAGGGGTAATAAGAAGTCAAGAAAATTTAAAACAGAATCACATGTGCTGACGCTGAGTTTTAAGAAATTTAAAGAAATATCACCTCAGAGACTACTTTGATTATTTGACGATGTTACCCATGAAATCATTCGAAAGTTAAATGCTAACCCGACGGACATGATTAGAATTACCATCAATCATCCTTCGTTGGAAATGGGGATCCATATTCCTTTTTTAACCACAGAACAGTTGCAAGGTGAAACTATGTTGAATGAAATTGAACGAGTTCAACAATCGAATACAGATTTCGTCTTGAACGATGGATTCATGACATTTGACATTACACTTACAATACCACCAAGTGGTAGCGGAAAATATAGAGCATCATCTGAATTAGATTCAAAGTTTTTTGCCCAGAAGAAAAAATCCATTATTCAAATTAGCAATCATGACCAACTATGTTTTGCAAGAGCCGTTGTTGTGGGAATTTGCTACAGTGAACGTGAAAACACCGAAGCATGGAATAGAAAATGGTGTCGTATTTATCGTTCAGACCTCATTCTTCAAAAGACTGAAGCTGAGAAATTGTTAAATGAAGCTGGAGTTTCACCAACACAGCCTGTAGGAATTGATGAATACAAAAAAATTCAAGCATTCTTGTATGAAAAAGGCTATGTCATTAAAGTTCATCAACAGCATTCAAAAGTGGAAAAAATATTTGAACATCCAGAAGTGAAAACCAATAGTAAGATCATACATTTGTACTTTCATCAAAAACATTATGACTACATCAAATCTATCAAAGGTTTTTTTTGTTGTGTATATTATTGTGAGTTCTGTGATGTGGCTTACTCTCAGCGGGAAAGTCATGTTTGTTCAAATATCTGCAAAGGTTGTTGGCGCAAAGGAAAATGTCCATCAGAATTTAAAGAATATGTTTGCAGTGATTGTAGTAGACGATTTTTTAGCGCTGAATGCTTTGAAAATCACAGAATTGTTCAAGGTAAAGAAAAGAAATCCATTTGTGAATTAGTGAAACTCTGTTCGAAATGTGGTCAACAATATTATCTCAGAAAGAAAAATCATGTTTGCAATGGAAAGAAAAGGTGTCATATCTGTAAGAAAATTGTTAACTTTTCTCATCGATGCTATATTCAGCCTTACCAAAGTAAGTTGAACCATGACAGCGATGACGAGACGAGTTCTTCTGTAGTCAAAAAACCACAGTTTATTTTCTTTGATTTTGAATGCAAACAAGACACAGGGGTGCACATCCCGAATTATTGTATTGCACACAGAGCGTGTGATGAATGTATCGATAAATCACTTGATTTTCATTGTTTTACATGCAGTGAATTTGAAGAGGGTAGGGAAGTTATTTTTCAAGGTGAAGAAACTTTGAGTCAATTTTGCAAGTGGCTCTTTTCAAAACATCATAAAGGAGTCACGGCTATTGCCCATAATTTCAAAGGTTAGGACGGTCAGTTCATTCTTGGCTATATTGTTAAAGTTGGGTTAAAACTTCCAAAATTGTTCATGAATGGAAACAATATTATGAAGTTAGAACTGAATGGTGTACGTCTGATCGATTCTTTCAATTTCATGAGCTTTGGTTTGGCAAAATTTCCAGCCACATTTGGTCTTCAAGAAATGAAAAAAGGTTACTTTCCTCACTGGGCAAATACAGATGAATTTTGGAGTTACATTGGACCTTACTTGGATATGTCTTATTACAAACCCGACTCAATGTCTGAAGACGCTAGGTCAAAATTCATAGCTTGGTATAATGACAAAGTTCAAAAGGGTGAGGAATTCAATTTTCAGAAGGAGATGGAATTGTACTGTAGGTCAGATGTTGATATCCTTAGACGAGGGTGTGCTGAATTCAGAAAGCTGTTTATCGAACAGGGTGGTATTTGTCCATTTTTAGAGGCGATTACCATTGCAGATGCCTGTAACAAGGTCTGGCGAAGCAAATATTTGCCAGAAAATCAAATAGCTGATTCATCCAGACGTCGCTTTTCTATGAAAGCGATACGCTGGATTCAAAGCGTAGCTCAGGAAAAAGGTATTAATATTCAGCATGCAAAAAATGGTGGGGAAGTTCAAATCGGGAGATATAGAAATGGGTTATAATGTAGTGTACATTTGGGAACACGATTTTGATGCTAAGATGAAGGATAAAGAGTACAAAAAACTCATTGAAAAGTTATATCCACATTTGGACCCTATCGATCCGAGGGATGGCCTGTCTGGGGGAAGATGTAATGCAATAAAAATTGGTTATGATGTTGATGAAAAAACCAAAAATGAAATCAAGTACATCGATATCTGTTCTCTGTACCCTTATGTTTGTAAACACAAATCCTATCCTGTAGGTCAGCCAGAAATTTTGTCTGCTGAAAATATTGACATGAACAATATTCGACAATATGAGGGCTTAATCAAATGCAAAGTTTTGCCTCCAACTGATTTGTTTCACCGCGTTCTCCCAGTTCACTGTAACAACAAAATGATGTTTCCACTCTGTATGAAATGTGCAGAAGAAAGTTCAAGCATTTGTAGGCATGGTAAAGAAGAGAGGGCTTTGGTCGGAACTTGGGTTACTTTTGAATTATTCAAGGCTCTTGACTGTGGTTATCGATTATTGCAAGTGTATGAAATTTGGCATTTCAATTCTGTATCAGATCAGTTCTTTAAACATTATGTGGACAATTTCTTGAAAATTAAGCAAGAAGCCAGTGGTTATCCAGATTGGTGTCAATCAGACTCAGAAAAAGATCAGTTCGTTTGTGAATATGAGAAGTCGGAAGGTGTTCGTCTTGATCCAAGTTGTATTCAAAGAAATCCTGGGAGAAGATCATTTGCTAAGATTATGTTGAACTGTCTTTGGGGAAAATTAGCTCAGCGTGAAAAAATGACCCAGACGGAATACATCAGTGATCCGTCTAAATATTTTGAATTAGTCACCAATCCCAATTTCATTGTAAAGCATGTAGAAATCTTTGACGAGGACTGTTCATTCATCTTGGTTAACTATGAATCAAAGTTGGAACATATTGACACCCACGCTACAGCCAGTGTGGTAGTAGGGTCGTACGTAACAGCTTATGCAAGGTTGGAATTGTGCAGTGTTCTTGAAAAGTTAAAAGATAGAGTTCTGTATTTCGATACAGATAGTTGTATGTACATTCACAACCCTGAATTATGGAATCCTCCTATTATTAACAGCCGGCTAGGAAAATGGACTGATGAAGAGCCTGCTTGTAAAATTACTCAATTCAGAGGGCTTGAGCCTAAGAATTATGCTTACAAAATGAAAACAAAAGATGGAGAAGAGATAAGCAAATGTAAAGTAAAGGGGATTACTCTGGATTACAATACAAAACAGGTGGTGAATTTCGATACATATTCAAAATGTGCTTTAGATCGCACAATAGAAATCAAAATTCAGTATGATTGTAGAATTAAAAGACACAGAGATAGAACGGTTACCAGTGAACCACAAACAAAAACATTTCGCTCTGTATACACCAAGAGAGTTATTGTAAATGGTACTGACACTGTACCCTATGGTTATAAAAGTTTGAGAAAATAATTCTATATCACATTGTTGTGTAGCAATCAGTCAAAGTAAGTCGGGAAAAAATATTAGCCGTTGGTCAAAAAATAACAATCATGTTACCGTTACTAATAGATCTACGTGAAAAAAATTATGGAGAATTTGTTCGACAGCATACACTTGATGAACGAACACAGGTTAACATTAAATTTTTCTGTGTGAAAATTTGGATCGAAAAAATGTTTAAGTGGATTGCAAAAGGAGAAAAGTCCTACAAAGTGTATGGTATAATCAACTTTATTACGATGATGGTGGACGATTCGGGGTTGGATCTCGATCTCAAGACTTATTTAGCAGATAGCTTTTTGAAAGACAATGTTATCAGTAAACTGTTTCGATCCACAAGTCGATGGACATTTTTTATCATAGGAACAACAGAAGAAAGTTTTCTTAACGTTCTGAAAATGAAATCAGTTCTATTTGACTTTTACTTACGGTACAAAAAAGGATCTGTTCATTCCTACGGAGAAACAATGGAAACCATGTCAGGGTATATTCTATTTGATAGAGATGTTACAGAAGAAGTAGTGAATTCAGCTCTTTCAACAAAAGACGCTTATAGACATGTTGCTCCATTCATAGGACTACGAGATTTCGACGATATGGACAGTGAGTATACAATGTTTTTGGGGTATGACCAATTGCATAAAGACATTACGGAATATGAAGACAAATGTGAAACTCGTGGTATTTGCGAATTTGCATTGTAAAAAATTAATTGCGAATAATTCATTGTAAATAATTCATTGTGAAAAAAATATTTCAGTGTGATTTTTTTCATTGTGAATAATTCATTGTAAAAAATATTTCAGTGTGATTTTTTTCATTGTCAAGAAAATGTTTTTTATGCTGTATTGTAAAAAATGTTTCCTTGTGAATTTTTTCATTGTCAAGAAATTTTTTATTGTCAAGAAAATTTTTATGATGCATTGCAAAAAATGTTTCCTTGTGAATTTTTTCATTGTCAAGAAATTTTTTTCATTGTCAAGAAAATTTTTATGATGCATTGCAAAAAAAATGTTTCATTGTTTAGTTCTGTTCAATAAATAAAAGTTCAATAAATAAAAGTTCAAAAAACAATAGAGCTCTTTATTCTGTTTTTCCCCAAGACTTGATCTGTCTACATTTTTTGCTATATTAGCATGAAACGTAGCATGGGAAAAAATGTATGTGCTTTCCACCAGGTCCGTGCTCTTTAAAAATTTTCAATCCTCTGTAAACGTATAAAGCCCAGCGATATTTTCATACAATCACCATTTCTTTGACTCTCAGCTAACGATCACTTCGAAAGCAGTATCAATATTCGGAAACAATATCGATATGGAGGAGATAAATCATCAACTACGTGAGGCTCTCCAAGAATATCTAAATGCAGGTCGACAGTTATTACAACTAAACACTCATTTCGTAGGAGAGGAGGAACAAAACCAACTACAACGTATAACACAGCCATACAAAGATCTCGGCGAAAGATTAGTTCAACTATTTTTTAAGACAACACCGGATGTCATTTTGGTTGATATCGAATTTGGGAGAAAGATTACTTTCGATAATGGAGCAATGGTGATCAGAAAAAGAGTTGAAGCATGCCCCATTGGCCAAGCGAATTTCGGGTGCTGTCATTAGAAGTGGAAAGACAACGTGAGACGAAAAAACACAGCCTCCAAAACAAAACAGCCCTTTTCAGGGCTACCCATCTACCACGAAAGTTCTATCTTTTTTCAAATTGTCATTTCTTCAAAATTGTCAAAACTCAAAAGATTTACAATCAAAAAAGTCATAGAATAGTCAAACTCTAGTTTTTTCTAACCCGAACAAGAAAATGTAACAAAACTATAGATTGGTCAACAATAAAACATTTAGTATTAGAAATAAAACGATAATTCTAATTGGATAACATTAATTTGGAACCAAAACAGCATGAAACGCCAACGCGGGAAAAAACATAGGAGAAAATGACGTCATGGGTCAACTAGTTCAATCCGTCTGAAAAGCTATAAAACCCAGCGTTATTTTCCATACATTTCATTTTCACAATGGCTTCAAGACCATCACTCCTCGTCACTTGGATGGATGCCGAGCGAAAGCTAACAAGAACAAGGAGACAAATCGTTTTACTTAAACAGGGCTTAGTTGGAGTGAGAAAACGATACGAGAGGGCTCAGCTTGCTAATAACAGGGTGTTCTGTTATAACCTTCGGATGAAGGAACTCATTATTGAGGGCATGCTTGAAATGTATTTTCAGTATGTTATTTCAAAAACTGAGCAGGTAGACCGTCTTTTCCGCGAGCAAATCGCCGCTGAAAGGAGTGAGTCAGACAGCGAATCGACTGATGCTGATACTGAATAAACATTTTCAAAAATCAGCCCTTCTCTAAAAACAGCCCTTTTCAGGGCTAACCATCTACCACGAAAGATCTATCTTTTCAAATTGTCAAACTTCTTTCTTTTAGAAGAGTTACACTCCAAAGAGTTACACTCCAAAGAGTTACACTCCAAAGAGTAAAAAACTCAGAAAAAGACTAAGTCCAACTCACTGTTCAGTCTTTTAGAGAAATCATCCATAGAGATGCAGAAGAAAGTCTAAGTCCAACTCAATGGTCAGACATTTAGAGAGAAGAAATCATCCATAGAGATGTAAAAAAAGTCTAAGTCCAACTCAGTAGTCAGACATTTAAAAAGAGAAATCATCCATAGATGCAAAAAAACTAAGTTCAACTCAATGGTTAGGTATTTAGAAAGAGAAATCATCCATACGTGAAGAAAAAACTAAGTCCAACTCAATGCTCAGGCTTTTAGAGAGAAAAATCATTCATAGGTGAAGAAAAAACTAAGTTCAACTCAGTGGTTAGGCATTTAGAAAGAGAAATCATTCATAGATGCAGAAAAACTAAGTTCAACTCAATGGTCAGACTTTTTAGAGAGAAACCACTTAAAGGTCAAGTAGTGAATAGAAGTAAACAACAAAACAATCCTAATAGCATATGGTTAAAAAAAACTAAGTCCAACTCAGTGGTCAGACTTTTTAGAGAGAAATCATCCATAGATGCAGAAAAACTAAGTCCAACTCAGTGCTCAAGCTTTTAGAGAAAAAATCATTCATAGATGTAGAAAAAACTAAGTCCATCTCAGCGATATAGGGATAAAATCAAAAAAAGCCTAAAAAAGTGACCCATTGCACATATAAAACGGTAAACTCTTGATTATTTTTTCTCATTCACCATTAAATATCGTAAAAGCTGGCTCAGTATCCCATAATGTTTGGATTGACATTTTTTCTCTCATTGCTCTTCTGGTTAGACGAAAGAGAACGTTTCAGATAAATCAGGCATGAAATTGAGCATCTGATGCAAATGCTAGATAAAATGGAATCAATCGAAAGAAAGAGGGGAGGATAAAAAAGTGTATTCTGTACAAAAAACAGCAACCCTTTTTTCAGGGCTAGCTATCTTAAATAAACATCTTTCTTTTCATTTTGTCAGAAGACTCATAATCAAAAAAAGTCATAGGATAGTCAAACTCTAGTTTTTTCTAACCCGAACAAGAAAATGTAACAAAACTATAGATTGGTCAACAATAAAACATTTAGTATTAGAAAAACAACGATAATTCTGATTGGATAACATTAATTTGGAGCCAAAACAGCATGAAACGCCGACGCGGGAAAAACATAGGAGAAAATGACGTCATGGGTCAACTAGTTCAATCCGTCTGTAAAGCTATAAAACCCAGCGATATTTCCCGCACATCATTCATTTTCTTCAAGTCGATGCAAAATGGTGTGTTCGATTAGAGATATGGATTTTTGGGAAATTGCACTGCTATCCGCGAAAAAGAAGGAGAAAAAGGAGTTCATTGTGCCTTCTACTGAAAATTGGAACGAGGACAACGAGCCACCGTTCTCGCTGGAGTATAATCTTGACGCACAGCAGCTGAAAAGGCTAAAGAGGCGGGCAGCGAGTAGCTGCCCAGCCTGCAGAAAGGTTGGAGGTTGTGCTTAAAAACACAACCTCCAAACCAGGTCCTTTTTAGGACACCCAACAGCCCTTATCAGGGCTAACCATCTACCACGAAAGTTCTATCTTTCTTCAAATTGTCAGACGTAAGTTCTACCTTTCTTCAAATTGTCATTTCTTCAACTTGTCAGACGAAAGTTCTATCTTCAAGTTGTCATTTCTTCAAATTGTCAGACGAAAGTTCTATCTTCAACTTGTCAGACGAAAGTTCTATCTTCAAGTTGTCATTTCTTCAAATTGTCACAGCTCTTTTCAGAGCTAACCCAACAGTCCTTTTCAGGACTAACCATCTACCACGAAAGTTCTATCTTCAAGATGCCAGACGAAAGTTCTATCTTCAAGTTGTCAGACGAAAGTTCTATCTTCAAGTTGTCATTTCCTTCAAATTGCCACAGCTCTTTTCAGAGCTAACCCAACAGTCCTTTTCAGGACTAACCATCTACCACGAAAGTTCTATGTTCAAGATGCCAGACGAAAGTTCTGTCTTCAAGTTGTCAGACGAAAGTTCTATCTTCAAGTTGTCATTTCTTCAAATTGTCACAGCTCTTTTCAGAGCTAACCCAACAGTCCTTTTCAGGACTAACCATCTACCACGAAAGTTCTATCTTTCTTCAAAATTGTCATTTCTTTTAGAAGAGTTACACTCCAAAGAGTTACACTCCAGAGAGTTACACTCCGAAGAGTAAAAAAAACTCAGAAAAAGACTAAGTCCAACTCAGTGCTCAGTCTTTTAGAGAAATCATTCATAGGATGAAAAAAGACTAAGTCCGGCTCAGTGCTCAGTCTTTTAGAAAGAGAAATCATTCATAGATGCAGAAAAAAGTCTAAGTCCAACTCGGTATTCAGGCTTTTAGAGAGAGTAATCATCCATAGATGCAGAAAAAACTAAGTCCAACTCAATGGTTAGGCTGGGCTCCCCTCAGTGGCCAATACTTAGCCGTTTATTGCGAAATAAATGTTCTATTTATAGTAACATTTTCATGCGGATTCTCGGACTTTATCGTTTACTCGACCCTTTGTAGATGCAGAAAAAGTCTAAGTCCAACTCAGTGATATAGGGACAAATTTCCCCTCAGGGTAGGCAAACTGGGGACAAATTCTCTGTAAGGTAGGCAACGTAGGGACTACAGGGACGTCTCTTTGTACATCAGACCAGGCCTGTCTGATGTACAAAGAGACTCCCTATACTACTCCCGTTTTCACCTATCATTTTTACGTTAAAAATAGCTGTCAAAAGTAAAAATAAAAGATGTTAAAACGTATTTAGATTTAAATCATGTCAGATAAAAACAGAACCTTTATTGACTTAACCTGTACAGATAATAATCTTATTATACATTGTTTGTCATCAAACATATCATTTAAAAGTATAAAAATTATTGTGTAGATGACAATCTGTTATTATACGGTCAGTCCAGGTGTTAGTCGCTCGGAGAGAAATTAATTTCAAAACTAGGTTAAAACCTGCCAGGTCACTCTATCTTTTGTTTACTTTTTGCCTGATTTTGAAATTCATTTTTCTGCCAGCAACTAACACTTGGACCGACCGCACAATACCCGATTGTCATTTTCACAATATTTTCCATATTTTTAAATGGTATGATTTAAATTCAAAATGTATTTTAACACCTGCTTTGAATTTTTGGCCGCTTTTTTAATCTTAGCCAGTATCTATCTACTCTATACTCACTGTCAATATAGAGTTCCTCAATAATACAGGTTCCTTTTATTGTTATATATAAAAAAAAATTATTTCATGCTTTCCGATAGTTTATCGAGAAATGACGGTGGAATATTTTTCGATATTTCACGGTTACGACCAGTGAAAAATACCGATTTTAATTCCTAACTCTTCAATTGAAGGCGGAAGCAGTAGTTCCCGCGCACTAGTTAGTTACCTAAGTAAAGTGCGCGTTCCACTCAACCAGATGGAAATATGGCGTAATTTACCCCACATTTCTCGCGCTTTACGTAATATTGTAATGCGTTGTTATGCGGAGTGGGTACGCAAAGGGGAATTACCGAAAAGAACTGTGCTGGATTTTGATGTAAGCCCCCCCCAAAAGGGTTAGAAGCATGAAATTAATAGAATAATCGTTTTTTTCGGTGAAGGATCGAAAGTTGTTTCATTTCTTGAACAGCATCGGTTATATTTCACGAGTGTTCACTCTATAAAATAAATATCCTCTATATCGTTTATTGGCAGGACTCTTAAGGATAATTATATGCCACAGATTTTCTTATTCTCGCTCTATTGATAACATAATGTATGCAGAGTAAAAAAAAAAAAAAATAAATAAAATGAAAAGAAAATTATATGTTTGGGAGCAAAATATGGAAATGCAGTTCTTCAAGGAAGAGAACACTTGTCAAAATTACAGAAAAGAGGCTTAATTTCAAACTTAACAAAAAAAAAAAAAAAGTTCTTAAAATAACAATACTGCTCAAATAAATGATAATTCTTAGAAATGCGATTTTCGCCAATATTTTTGAAGCAGCCCTTTTCCTGACCGTTCAAAAAGTCCCCCAGTACATGTATGACGTAATCATCAGATCGAAGGTGGGTACCAGATCGGTAGTAGATGATATGCTATTTTAAAACAATCAGTTATTTCATAAAACATCTTTCTTTAAGCTTAGAGTTTCAACAAAGATCCTATAGACGACAGATATGACAGTATTCAGAGGTACATGTGTAACAAAGGTACTTCCTAACAGAGAAATAATACGATATTAAAATTCTGTCTAGCCTGGTAGCTCAGTCAGTAATGTATAGGGCTACATACTAGGGGATAGATGGTTTGAATCCCTGGATCGGCTTTTTTTTCAAAGGAATGGTGATAGTCATTGCAATAGGATTCATTCCCGTCTCACTGCTGTCTCACAAACCCCTCTTCAGGTCAGAATTGCCCCACCCACTTTGAACAAGCACAAAACCTACAAACGTTTACCAATTGATACAATATTGCATGATATTACAGCCAACATGTATATGTATCACTGTACACAGTTTAAAGAAAATCGTTAGTGGCCATGAAAACAACCTTATGGATACCCCTCCTTCAGAATAATCACATTTTACATGAAATAAAGGTCTCAAAAAAAAAAAAAAAGCATGAATATGTATGTTCTTATAAATAATTTTTACGAGCAAAATTGTGACTGGCAACGAAACGAGAGAAATAAAAATCGCCCTCCCCCATTTCGTCCTCCTTTTTTTATATCATTTTGGAAGGGTAATCCGTCACATAAAATAAGAAATAGTTTATGTTGCAATTTGTCTTGGATCAAGCCCCAAACATTGCAAATTTGACTATACTTTTAATAAATCATCGACATGCATTACACAAATCATCACATATTCAAACATGACACGTGAATTCGGCCCTATTAAAACAGTGCAACGGAAGCGTGGTTACAAACGAAATCAAATTGAAAATAAGAAGCATGAAAAGACTGTACAGGAAGGCGAGACAAAGTAACAACGAACATCACTGGTATAAATTTAGAACGTTACGAAATGAAATCATTACTCTTATCCGTCAAAGAAAAGAAGAATACTTTGATATTTTTAGCATCCAAACTGAATTCTGGGTCTTTGACTTCTCGTGACTGGTGGAAAACTATAAAACAATTTATGCACCCATCTCAGGCTAAAACCTCACAGGTACCTCCTCTTTTTGATGAAGGGAAAGATAAGTTAATACTTGATGAAACTGAAAAGGCTAACTTGCTTAATGATTTTTTTGCAAGCCAGTCAAGTGTCGATGACTCGGCTAAATATTTGCCAGCTAATTACTATCCAGTTCCCTTTGTTATACTAGATTTTATTGAGGTCACCCCTGATGAAGTTTATAAGGTTCTGAAGAACTTAAATGTAGGGAAAGTCTCTGGTCCAGATGGAATACACAACAGGATTCTTCGTTAAGAAGCCCCCCAACTTGCTTACCCTCTCTGTGATCTTTTCAATACCTCTCTTAATTTATGTGCTGTGCCTTCGTCATGGAAAATGTCAAATGTCTGTCCCATCTTTAAGGGTGGAGACTTATCTATTCCGTCTAATTATAGACCAGTCCCTCTTCTGAATACTATCGAAAAGGTATTAGAAAAAATCATTTTTAATCACGTCTTTTCCTATCTTTCACAATCCAATTTTTTTACTCCGTTTCAATCTGGTTTTTTGCCTGGTGATTCCACAGTTAACCAGTCACTGTTACTTTATCACAATATTTGTAAAGCTTTGGACAATGGACATGAGTTCCGTATGGTATTTTTTGATGTGAGTAAAGCATTCGATAAAAGTCTGGCATAAAGGTCTTTTATTAAAAATATATCATGCTGGGGTTCAAGGTAGACTTTTAGAATGGTTTACTAATTATCTTTCAAATAGATATCAAAGGGTTGTTCTCAATGGGAGCTACTCTGATTTAAGTATTTTAAAAGCAGGTGTCCCTCAAGGGTCTATATTTGGTCCATTATTATTTCTAGTTTACATTAACGACATAGTCGATAACCTGGAGTCTAATATAAACCTCTTTGCAGATGACACTAGCCTATCTCTAGAGATTCATAATCCTGATTCTTGTTGGGCTAAATTGCAGTCTGATATAAATAAGATTAATGATTGGGCACAAAAATGGATTGTCAAATTCAACCCTCTAAAATCAAAGTCGTTAGTTATTACACGTAAAAATATAAAACCTGTACATCCTGACTTATTTATGTCAATACAAAAATACCAAATGTCCAAAGTCACAAGCATTTAGGCACATATTTATCTCACGACGGTACATGGGAATGTCACATGAAAAACTCAATGGACAAAGCTTGGAGTAGAATAAATATAATGCGTACTCTTAAACGTCGTTTAGATAGGAAATCGCTTCAAACTATTTATTTTTCCTTTATACGCCCCTTAATTGAATATGCAGATGTAGTATGGGATAACTGCCCACAATATTTGAAAGAACAACTTGACAAAATTCAGATAGAATCTGCTAGGATAGTGACTGGCTGTACAAAATTAGCATCCCTTGATGATCTTACCAAGGAGGCAGGATGGGAATCCCTGCATGACAGAAGGTGCAAGCATAAACTGATAATATATTTTAAAATGGTCAAAGGACTAAGTCCTAACACCTTGAGCTCATTAGTACCTCAAAGTGTCGGTAGCATAACCTCATACAGCCTCCGTGGCTCTCAAAATCACCGAATCCCACAATGTAGAACTGAACTTTAGAAAAGGTCTTTCCTTCCCGCAGTCATTGAAGACTGGAACGAACTACCAATTAAAATACGAAATGAAGATTCATTATCGTGTTTTAAGTACTATCTGAATATACCAATTAAAATACGAAATGAAGATTCATTATCGTGTTTTAAGTACTATCTGAATCGGGACAAACCCAGTCCCAACAAGCTGTACTTTATTGGAGAAAGGAAGCTACAGGTTATACATACACAAATCAGAAATAAATGTAGCTCTCTCAATCACCACTTATTTCTGAAAAATATTGTTGACTCCCCTCTCTGTATTTGTGGTGGGATTGAGACGACTGAACATTTCTTTTTGAATGTAATAATTATGATGCTACTAGGACTAGTCTATTTAATGCAATATCAGTATTTGGCAATATTGATCTTGAGATGTTACTCTTTGGGAAAGGTAATCTTCTATATCGTGACAATGAGAAAATTTTTCTTGAAGTTCAAACATTTATTAGGTTAAGCAATCGATTTCCAGTATGATAATTTTGTTTTCTACCTTTATTAAATTTTATCAGGAATACTGACGCTTACTATAGAATGGAACAAATTTATATTTTCACCGTATAAAAGCCTTTTAAGAACACTCCTTTACCTTATCTACTTTACACTATCTCTTCCATCACCTTATCTTTTCCCTTTCTCTTCCTGTACTTCTCAGTCTAACTCATTTCATAGTTTTCCAATCAAAACATATTTTTTCCCTATTCCCAAACAATTATTAATAATATTATCTCTCTCTCACTGTATAGCATACCGGTATTAGTTTAAATTTATGACTTGTACTCGTTTGTTTAGGCTATCAACTTGGAGAAGAACATTATAAGCACTGCTTTCGTTCTTATCCATTTTGCATAAAATTTTGAACTGTATTTGTAAATTATCTTGTACATTTTAGTTGAATTTGCAAATAAAATATGTTTAAACTAAGCGTGGTTAAAATTGTTGCCACTCTATATAAAGTGCAAGTAAGTAATTTATGATTACAAATGAACATGTTTCAACTAAGTGCAAGTAAGTCGCCCGCAGCTGTTCCATGTCTCCGCTCTTGGATATTTTATAAATGAAAGTCAATTGACGTCAACAAAACCGTCTGGTACTCAACCAAGGAGGAAGGAAAAATTCGGGTTTACCGATACTTATTGTTTTTGATAAAAATTGACAATGATGGAACTGCATGTATCTGAAATGTTTCCAATGTTACCGCCAGTCCGATAAAATTATCTCTTCTTAAGCACTCTTGCGCATAAATGGTACAAAAATGAACAAGTCTCGCGAGACAGCATGATATTATCGGAACGAACAAATTGTTCACTAACAATAATTGGGAAAGAAAATGAAAAATGAAATCCTAAATATACTTATTAGACACTGCATCGCAATGAAATATGCCTCTGTTAGTACAGATGGTTGTGTATGATTGTACAACTGATGTCATTGATTTTTGTTTACACGTGGTCCCGGTAATAGGTCTAAACGTACCTTTAACTTGAAGAGTTCTACAAATGGAAACAAAAAGTTATGGCACATGGACAGGTTTCCAAATGTGTTATTGTTTTCCGGAGCTGCGCGTTTAAAGATACATCTATACTCGTTTTAAGCCAGTTTTTAACCCATTTCGTCTTTATTTTAACATGCTTTAATTGTTCATATATCTTCATGCCAAACGTTCTCCCTGACAGTTGCAAGGTTGCACAGCCAGTTTTTAACCCATTTCGTCTTTATTTTATCATACTATATATCGTATCATACTATATATCTTCCTACCAAATGTTGCCCGTGACAGTTGCAAGGTTGCACAGGTTACAACCGATAGAAATGCATTTCATTTTTCTCGGGGCCATAACATAAATCGGTTTTAAATCGAAGACAAGTCCCTTCAGTGTCCTTTACCCTAAAACTAGGATTTTCGTGGGACCGTCCTTGTGCAAAACACTTCAGAGCCCCATTGGAGAACTGGTGAAACCCAGGAAATACTTGAATGTGTGAGCTGTCGCCGTGATATGACTGAAATAATGTTGAAAGCGGTGTAAAACACCATTCAACCGATCAATCAATTCCCTTAGACTGTAAGGATGTATCTTGACATGTAACTCTCAGAGTACCAGATGAACAAATGATAAATTTCTAGTTTGGGAAAAGAAGCCCAAAGAGATAAAAAATTTGCGATATCGATGCCTTTTGATTGTTTCAAAATTGCAGATACTTTGGATTCAAGATCAGATTGTTTGTTCTGTATAGTCTAATCTCGGCTTACACTGGCCGCTTACCCCTGTACCACACAATCATGAGTCTTTAACGATCTTGAAGGATAAACCTTTTGAAAACATTGTGGGAAAAGGAGAAAATGCTGGTAACCAGCATTTTCTCCTTTTTCCCACTATGTTTTCAACCCTTCCAAAGGCAACTCGCATCAACTGAATAAAGTTGAATTTGTCGTCTGCAAATACTTTCAATTTGGACAAGTCTACAAGTTGGTTGTTTTGTAAAGAGTTAAGCGACTGAAGCTTTGATAGAAGAAGGCCTAAAACTCGTATAACTCTAACTTCATAAACCTTTCATTAACAGTTTATATCATTGTTTGTTTTTGGGAATATAGGTTTAAAACCACGAACTGGGACGAGATGATATAAATGTAATCGAGTTGGGCTTATATGCTTCTAACCCCTTTTTTGAGGGGTCTTATATCAAAATCCAGTACAGGTTTTTTTTTTGGTAATTTCCCGTGGCGTGCCCCCTCCGCATAACAACACATTACAATATTACGTCCAGCGCGGGAAATGTAGAGTAAATTACGTTATATTTCCATCTGTATAGAATGGCACGCGCTGTTTACCTAGGTAACTGGTGCGCGGCGACTGCTGTTTCCGCGTTCAATAGAAGAGTTGGAAAATAAAATCGGTATTTTTCACTGGTCTTAACCATGAAATATCGAAAAATATTTCACCGTCATTTCTCGATAAACTACCGGAGAGCATGAAATAGAAAATAATGATGAAAGGTTTATCACGTAAGAGCTATAACTTGTATGAAATAATGTGTACATGTTCATTTGACATTTCACTAGACGACCGATCTTTTCAGTCCTAGACTCATTGATTATTAGCCCTAAGGCTGCTATATGCGACTGAAAGGCCTTTTGCGGACAGTGTAGATCAAGATCAGACTGCACAGAACGTGCAGTCTGATCTTAGATCTGCACTGTCCGATAAGGAGATATTTTCCTCTAAAAATAGCTTGGAAATAGCAACATTTGGGTTTTTACTATCGGCTTATTCATCATTAAAGGCCCAATAGCGGCCAAATGTAACTAAAGCGGGTGTAAAAATGCATTTAAATTTATATCATACCTTTTAAAAGTACGAACAATATTGTGGCGATGACAATCTATTTTTGTGCGGTCGGTCCAAGTGTTAGTCGCTAGCAAAAAATGAATGTTAAGTTCAGGTAAAAAAAACCAAAGACAGAGCGACCTGGCAACTTTTAACCTATTTAAGATTTTATTTTTCTACACTGTCACTAAAGGTCCTTGAGTCGCGCTTACCAGCCTATAAGGACTAAAGGATATTTCTCCTTGTGGCGCTGCATGAGGGGCGGCACTATATTTTTATTCACTTTTGAAAAGTGCCTGTAGAGGTAGCCATACTGTTTACTATATGGACTGGTTCATTTTTTTTCTTTTTTAACATACATGTAAAAATACGGTACTTTCATTACCAGATCGAGCCCGTACCAACTTTGTTTTTCTATTTGGACCGATTTTTTGTTTTAAAACAAGTAAAATACCGTAATTTCATTGCCAGATCGATAAAAACCAGATCGTATCCCAGATGGCCCAGAGTTTAAATATTTGTCATGTAGTATCACCACGTGGACCTCTACGAAGTTTGTTCAAGTGATGCCCTTGGGGTAAAAAATTAACCCACTGTAATGTGCCCTATTTCAGAAACAACAGATTTGCGGCGCCATTGATTTTAATCATCAAAATTTTCTTGTTTCCTCTTTTATTTAATCGTTACTTTGTTAAAAATTAGTATTTCAAGGCAATACTTTACAGCCAAAATGTTGCGATTTCAAACTATTTTCATCGGACAAATCTCACAGTTTCGGACAGTGTACATTTAGGATCAGAGTACTCGTTCCGTGTACCGATAGTCTGACCCTGGTTCTACACTGTCCACATTTTAAGCATATGGAGTAGCATTTTGTAGACAGTGACTGAGCGTTGAGAAACATTTAATATCAGCACTTTAATATAACTTATTACACATGTTCAAGCTGTCATATTGATCCTTAACCTGCTAAATAAGTGAAAGGAACATTTTCAGGCTAAGGTGAAAAAAATCTAAACTTTGCTATTTTAAAAGTATTTTTGAGGGAAAGAAATCTCCTTATCGGACAGTGTGGATCCAAGATCAGACAGCACGTTTTGTACAGTCTGATCTTGATCTACACAGTCCGCAAAAGGTCCCTGAGTCGCGCTGAGCAGCCTAAGGGTTAGTGGCAAATCGTAACTGCAACAAAACAGCCTTCTTGCCATTAGAACTCGTAAATCAAATATAAAGTTAGCTAAATATTTAGTATATCCTGCATTCATTGTAAGTTAAAGGCCCAGTTGTGGCCAAAAGTAAACAATGTGGGTGTTAAAATGCGTTTACATTAAATTCATAATACCATTAATAGTATGGAAATTATTGTGAGGATTACAACCTGTTATTGTCCTGTCGGTCCAAGCGTTTGCCACTGGCAGAAAAATGAATAGTAAAATTTGGAAAAAAGATGCCAGGTCACCCTATCTCTTTTGTTTACATTTACTCGTAACCTGATGTTAAGATTTTTTTTTCTGCAAATAAATAACTCTTGAACCGACCGTACAATAACATATCTGTGATGCATTATACCAAACAAGTAATCATATAATTAGAGATCAATGAAATCCATTTTGTTTGACGACCGGCTAAATCCTGAGGTAGAATAGTCCTTTGACATTCAAACTATTTGACCAAAACTAAAACGTTTTGACTCAGGTTAGCCTTTCCGGACTGCGCGGATGTAACCGTCTTTATCAATGAATGGCTCAAATGATTCAGCCTCAGCTTGTATGTCTACACATGCATCGAAAATCTTTGGCCAGCATATCTAATTTTGTTCATTAAAGGGAGGTAATATTACGAAAGGAAAGACACAATTTACCTTTCTTATATTTGTTTCTGTTTATAGGCGATTTCAGGCCTTCTTTTTACTGACAACCCTCATGACATTGGTAATTATCCTGACATATTTTCGGTATGGCCTAATATTACTGACTATACCCTCCAGTAAAGGTAGGTTAACTGTCTGTCTGTCTGTCTCCGTTCCCTCTCTCCCTGTCCCTCTCTCTCTCTCGCTCTATTTCTCTGTCTCCCTCTCCCTATACCCTCTTTCCCTCTCCCTATCTCTCTCTCTCGCTCTATCTCTGTGGCCCCCCCATATATCTCTCTCTCCTTCTCTCTCTCTCTCTCTCTCTCTCTCTCTCTCTGTGTCGCTCCATTTTTCTATTTCTCCATCTCTGTTATATCTTAGAGAAAATCATTTGAAGAAAAAGAAGCCATTGGTTTAAAATGATAAAAAAGATAATCTGTTTGTACATATAGTTATTAGACTATACACTGCTCAAAAAAATTAAAGGAATACATGTCCTCGATTTTGATCACTTGACAATTCTCTCTGTACGGGGCAATGCGAAAAATGTTCTGCTCGTAAGTTGATTCAGTCCTGACACTAAAATTTAAAAACAGACAAAACTATTTGGATTTCACAAAAGATGTATGGGCTATGCCTGTAAAAACCGTCTTTTTGATATACCACATAGGTTTTTAAGAGAACCAGAGGTATCATTTTTTATTCTCGTTTTCGTCTTTCATATGATTTTGACAAAAATATAAATAAAAGATTGGAAAAATATGAGTTATCAAGTAAAATAACACGAAAAACAAATTTCTTGACTTTCTACTTAACGTAGCTTATCAGCATTTAAATCGAAACAAACAAGAAAAGTATTGAGCCTTTTGTCTAGTAAGAATGTAAGTTGATGGTTGTCAAGGCACAAAATTGAGTGTTTAGCAAAATGAAAAATTTGAATTTCTGTATTCGTGTGTTCCTTTAATTCTTTTGAGCAGTGTGTATATACAACGTATCAAAAGAAAATACATTTTATTGCTACTTTTCATACAGATTTTAAAAATCTGGTAAGAGCAGGGACGTGAAGAGTAGTATTCATGAAGTAACAGGATGCAATGTAATATATACAGCTATCCACACACTTACACATGAATTGCATCTTCAGTTGAAAACATAAGAAGTATGTGAATTGATGCATACCAAAACACTTTTTAATAATGACAAAAATTATTCTTAAGTGTGACAAAGTTTGGATGAACACACATAGTTCTAGTGACATTGAGTCATGCTCTGTGAAAAGCGGTCTTAATGCATCGGCAAAAAGTATCGATCCATGTCAGCCTGCGCAGTCCGCGTAGGCTGACATGGGTCAAAACCTTTTGCTATGGGTAAATTTTCTGCATGTCGAAGAACTATTCTGCCGAGCCCAGGTTGTGCAGTCGGTAGCTTACAGGACCTGTGATCAGGGGGTGACTAGTTCGAATCCCAGGCTCGGTCAATTTCATTCAGAGGATTGACGATTGACATTGCGACATGATTCATTCTTCTCTTACCTCTTAGCATTATTTCGACGATAGTTTAAAGGGAATGCGGCAAGTGGCTTGGGAAGAACATTGTGCGAAGTACTGCTGAAAAGAAACTCCAGGAAAGCACAGATAAGTGCACTGGCTGCATCGATATAACTGAAATAATGTTGAAAACGGTGTTAAACACCATTCAAAGATGCAAACAAACAAACAAACAATCTAATGAAATTATAATTTCTCATTTCTTCAGTTCAACAGAGAAATGCAGAAGTCGAGACTGACATCAAACAAGTATATAACCTGCTAAAACAACGACTGTCTCTCACTGCACGCAACATAACCAAGGATCAGAAGCCAAGAGCAACGGTCGGCATACCGAAAATTATGCATCAAATATGGACTACTGATATAGTACCGAACGAATTCGTGGAAAACGTCAAAGGACTTGTAAAACTGAACCCTCCACCGGAGTGGAAGTACTACTTTTGGCCTTTGGATGTTGGCAAAAAGCTTGTGGAGAGAGAGTACCCGGCTGTCTTGCCTTTTTTTGAAGCCTCAGGTAAGTTTCTTTCTTATCACCCCCACCCCCAAGTTTCATGAGTAAGAGGGAGTATATGAGTCATGCTCTGTGAAAAGGGAGCTTAATGCATCTGCAAAAGTTATCGATTCATATCAGCCTGCGTAGTCCGCGCAGACTGATATGGGTCGAAATATTTTACTATCGAACAATTTTCTACATGTCCGAGGACCAGTGTACCTCCAGCCTCGGTCGGTTATTAAATAAAAATCGATTCTATGGATCCATCATTATGTGATGACTTGCTTGGTTTAATCCATCATGGAGATGCATTAAACCCTCTTTTGCCAGAGCATGACTCATAATGACTTTCTTATACGAGATGTATGTCAGTCGGTCGCTCCGTCGGTCGGTTGAAACATGTCCCAAGAGTGATAAGACATTGTTCGTATACAATTATTTAAAGATACATCTTTATTCGTTTTCATCCAGTATTTTAACCAATTTCATGTTTATTCTATGAAACTGTAACCATTCTTGTATCTTCGTGCCAAATGTTGCCCCTGACGGTTGCAACGTTGCACAGATTACGACGGATAGAAAATACATTTCATTCTCTGGAGGCAATCCAAGACAACACTTTGGTTGTTTTACGGTCTTAAACCGACGACAAAACCCCTGAATTTCTTTATCCCATATACTTTATATCAATTTTTTATCTATGTTTACACAGCTGAATAGATTCTAAACACTATCAAGTTTTAACAGTGTTTGTTTACTCTCTGGTCGTAAAAATGTACCTTTAAACTAAGTACAGAAAATACCATAAAGAGTAAATATGTTTCATTGATTTAAACGCTCCAGTTAACTCGATGATATGAAAATGACTGAATTTCGAAACGTATCGGCAAAATTTAGACTGTAGTCACATGAACTTAATGTCGTGCAAAGATGATACAGAAATATTCAGCGCAAAATGATAGAAAATGTACTGTTTGTAATTTAGATGATATAGAGCATGAATACCATTTTATTTTAGTATGCCCATTATATTATGAATAGAGAAAAACTTAGAAACTATTTTATATAAGGCTAAGTGTATTTTACCCTTGGACTATTAAGCGCGTCTCAATGAACTTTTGCGGACAATGTAGATCAAGATCAGACTGCACAGAACGTACAGTCTGATCTTTGATCTATACTATCCGGTAAGGACATATTGTTCCCCAAAAATTAATTTTGAAATAGCAAACTTTGAGTTTTTTTACTAACGGATCAAAAATTTCATTTCATTTGTTCCGCAGGAAAAGGGTAAAATACACAGAACTTCTTTATAGTACCAACCTTCAAATATTGAATAACTTGTCTATGTTTCGCATGAAAGCCTTAGATGTAAGAAAAGAAGAAGAAGAAAACAATGTAAATACACAAAAAATTTTATACCTAAAAAGACATTTTCCCCAGAAAAAAAAAAACTGCTATTGATTAAGCCTCTTCTGCTTACTTACCTTTTTTACACACACACACTCACACACCCAAGCACACGCGCACACACACACAAACACACACACACACACACACACACACACACACACACACAGACTGATAGATATATATGAGCCATGCTCTGGCAAAAGGGGGCTAAATGGATCTGCGTGATGCATGATACCAGCCCAAGTCATCACACAATTATGGATCCATAAGATCACTTTTTTAAACAATCAACTTAATCATGTGGTAGATTGGTCCTTTGACATACAGAAAATTGACCAGTAGCGAAAAGTTTCGGCCCAGGTCAGCCTGCGCGGATTGCGCAGGCTGACCTGGGTCGATACTCTTCGCAGATGCATTAAGCCCCTTTTCACAGAGCATGACTCATATATATTACCCCCTTTTTTTTGCTTTTTAGTTTGTCCGAGTTAATTTGCATTTCATTTTTTCTCTTTGCCTGTCTGTTCTGCATGGTCATGTATATATTAACCATTCTCTATAAAAAGGGGGCTTAATGCATCTCCGTGATGCATGATACCAAGCAACTTATCACATAATTATGGATCTATAAAATCTATTTTGTATAACAACTGTCAAAATAATGACGCACATTGGTCCTATTACATGCAGAAAAATTACCAAAAGCAAAATGTTTTGAAAAGCCTAAGGGGCGTTAAAAGCCAGGATTGTGTGGTAAAGGGTTTTAAAATTTTCCGGACATTGTATGGCTTTTGAATTCACCTAGGTTCTGTAACTAATATCCAGCATGAAATGTAAATTATTTTTAGTGATTTTTAAGGTAAATGAATGAAAGACGATTCCTATGATTACCCACAACATGGACGGGAAAAGTTTTAGATTGTTCCACAATCAAACATGATTGAGCGGTGCCTCGAGAAAAAGGTGATAAAAACATCTTCCTAATGCATTATGCAAGGCAAGCCTTTGTACAATAATTATTTATCCATACCATCTAAACACCGACTGAATCAAGAGGGAGAGCTGTCCTTTGAAATGCACAAACTTACCTATAGTAAAAGTTTTCCACCCAGGTCATCCGGCGCAGACTGCGCTGACTGGCTAACATAGGTCGACACCTTTTCGTTGATGCATTGAACCACTTTTTCACGGAGCATGACTAATATGCAAACGAGGCTCAGATGATCAGAATTATCTTTGATAGGGTAGGAGACATTATGGGAAAAGAAAAAAAAAAATGCTGGTTAACAGTATTTTCTCGTTTTCTCACAATGGTATCGAAAAGCTTTCTTCATACAGGTCGTTAAAACGAGATCAAATGCACGGGCGAGTGTTTCGTGACAGACTTCTCCACCTAATACATAAATATTATGGCATATTATGTTGCAGTAACTTTCCTAGTGCTTGTATTTGATTCGAGCACCGTGAGAAAATTTGATATCGCGCGAGACCAAGGGTCAAGCGAGATGTAAAAAGTTTCTTACCTAGCAAGAAGTAAATACAAGCACCTGGAAAGTTACTATAGTATAAAAGTCCTTTTATTATATACCTACACGGGTAGGAAACTTCACATTCATAGGCAATTGCTCTGACGATAAAATGTTGAATTGGTCTTCCGGTTCCGAAAATAATAAATTGCATAACACATGTGCTCTTGTATATAGACCATTCAAATATGTGTTGTGTTTATCATTTCTTTTTTCTCTTCTCTTACTTGTCAAGGAACAGTATTCATTTCCACGATAATTAGGCGTCTGTAATATGCATGTGTGGTTGAGTAAAATTTTGTCTTGCAAAAAGTAAAATTTTCCATGACGACTCCATTTTTTTTTTTTATTTGATATCTCTGCAACGATCGGTGCATTTGCCATTTAGCGTGTATGACTATTTGAAGACCAAAATAGAGTTCTGAAGATGCCACTGTTTTTCATTACGAGTGTTTTTGTGTGGACTGCACTTACGACTTAAGCACTACAAATTTTAACATGTGCCATACGGCTAATAAAAAAGCTACACAACAATATTTTCAAATTTAGTTATGTTAGACGGCATCTTTCAATTGTGATAATATCAGTCATTTGTATTTTCAGAAATTCAGTCATGCTTCATCAAACAACTTTTTGAGTGAATGATATTAACAGGAGTACAGGGTGTACATATATGTGACCCGTCACGCAAAAAGGGACAATCTGGGAATTCTGTACATCAATTAGATGAAAACAGATCAACGATAGTGCAGGTCGAAAAGTATCGACCCTGGTCAGACTGCACAATTCGCGTAGTCTGACCAGGGTTGACACTTTTTGCAGTTCCCAGATGGTTCCTTTTTGCGTGACCGGTCACATATCTTAAATCTTAAATCAGTGACCGACAACTAGGTTTTTGAAAGGAAGCCCTAATCCATCGGTACCGATCAACATATTCAGAGCTTGTCCACATTTTCAGGGCCGGCCCATAGAATCGGAGCTTTTATTTATTCATGTCAATTGTGTATTAATGCTTATCAATTCTTTGTCAGCAGCGAACAGAAAAGCTCAAGACGATAATTCACGCTTTTAGGACAGCAATTTTCTCTCTTATTTGCTAATGTAATGGCAAAATCAATCTGAAATTAGGTCCTTGACGTATTATTTCGGCTGCGGTTAACCCACGGCACAAATGATTCAGACAACACTTTACACATTCTTCAACTTTCCATGGAACAGAAAACACGTTGAAAGACCAGAGCATTGTATGACATTCTCCTTTTTTTTCAAAATTCAAAGACATAAGAACACATTAGTATAAAGAATCACGACGGTGCTTGTTTTCAATTTGTTTTTGAGCCGATAATCTCGGATCCGGAAAACCAACACAACATTAATTTTTTTATCGTCAGAGCCGTTGGCTCTGATTATAAAGTTTCCTACCCGTGCCAGCAACTTACAGCGACAAAAATATTGCAATCCTTGACATTCTATTCGAAAACGGTAAACATATATATGATAAAATGAATCATAATAAAACAAAATAATTGATTATAAGTAGTCAGTAGTAACTTCGTTTTTGTGAGTGCTGGATGAATATTTTAGCGTAACATTTTGACAAATCAATTTGCAAATGGATGCATGCGTATTCCATGCGCGAAATACGTCACCATACCATATTTTGACCCGGATTTGTCACTGTGTAGGTACAGATTTTTTTCTACCGTGTGTGATATTTTATCCGCGTGCGACGCATATTTTTGAGACGGGAAATAATTTAGGTAAATAATGAAATGTAATATGTCTTATATACTGCATTACATATGAGCCATGCTCTGTGAGAAGGGGGCTTAATGCATTTGCGAAAAGTATCGACCCAGGCCAGCCTGGGCAGTCCGTCCAGGCTGACCTGGGCCGAAACTTTTCGCTATCGGTCAATTTTCTGCATGTCAAAGGACCAGTGTACCTCATGATTCAGTAGGTTGTTATACAAATAAGATTTAAGGCATGTATTATACTGTGATGACTTACTTGACGTAATGCATCACGGAGATGCATTAAGCCCCCTTTTGCCAGAACATAGCTCATATATATACATATACACTGAGAGTTATTTAAGGAAAAGAAAAGATCACCTGTGATCAAATTGTAGAAATTCAAAGTTTGAACGTTGTTGCGCTTAAATCTAATATCTCTTAGCAGAATGCAGATTAACCTTATGCCACACAAACCTGTGTTGCACCGACCCGATAGAAAATGGGATTTTGAAAACATTGTGGGAAAAGGAGAAAAAGCAGCATTTTCCCCTTTCCCCACAATGTTTTTCTTTCCTTTCAAGGATATATCTCACCATTGAGTCACCTGCAAATACTTATTATTATACTGCAAAGAAATTTCTAGTGATCTGATTGGATAATATGTCCCGAACATATATATCATGTACACTGGCAAAACCCTCGTAAAAGCAGTTTCCCTTTCGGGAGCCCCGTATACATGATACACTTTCAACACAACATCCAAATTGGCGGCGTCGATCGGTCGATAGGTAAGCAAACTGTGAAGTGTCGAAACTCATGCATTGTGCATAACGTTAAAAGGATAACCTAATGATCTATTGAGGCGACTAATGGTCGTTTGCTTTTGCCAACAAATCATTAAAATTCATAGTTACTTACCTAGAAGTTGTTTAAATCCATGTTTAAATAAAAATACGACGAATGTATATCGCAGTGAAACCATCAAGATTATGCACCATACTGCACGTTTTACCAAGGTTTCAGTGACGTCATTTGCCAGTGACGTCAGTTTTTATTGAATTGGGGCACTCAAAAGGGAAATTCTATTTCGTCAGCCTACTCAATTTTGAAGACCATAAAAGAGGGAAATTTCGCTTAACACACGCTGTAATGGTAAAACTTTGCAGTATAATAAACTCGTTGTACGGTCAGGTGGCAGGGGACTTGGAAACTTGTTCACGGCTGTGGTGAATCATGTCGCTATCTCGCCTTCGGCTCGGGGCGACTCGATTCACCACAGCCGTGAACAAGTTTCCAAGTCCCCTGCCACCTGACCGTACAACTAATAAAGTATCGACGAGTCTTAAGTTTGTAGTCTTGTAAAGAGTTAACTTGGACATCTGTAAAATGTGTCAAGTCCTACTGCACACTGTTTTCGAAAGGCAAGACAAAAATGAGCCAAACTCTGTGAAAAAAGGGAGCACGGCTCTTATTGTTTCCCACATAATCTGTTCTTGTCGTACAAATGAAGAGTGTTAATGATAAATGATGAACTTGCAAACAAAAGATGATAAATGAATGAGCCGTGCACTGACAAAAGGGGATTTAATGTATATTTGTATTACATTTTACCGAGCAAGTCATCAGATAATTATGGGTCCATAAAATCAATATTTATCCAACAACCGACTGAGTCATGAATTAGAGTAATCCTTTGACATGCATAAAATTGACTCATAGCAAAAATTTGCGATCCAGGTCAGCCTGCGCCGACAGCAAAAGACTGACCTTGGTCGATACTTTTTGCAAATGCATCACATCCCAGTTTTCCGGAGTATGGTTCAAATAGATAAGTAAAATAACCCTTCACAAAACCATGTAATTAGCAAATTCTGCTTTAGCCACAATCTTGGTCACCAGCATTTTTCTCTTTTTCACACTGTTTTCAAAATCCATATATACACAACCGACAGAATCATTAAGTAGAGTAGTCCTTTAACATACAGAGAATTGACCAATGGCAAAAAGTTTCGATTCAGGTTAGCCAGCGCGGAATACGCAGGCTGACCTGAGTCGATGCTTTTTGCAAATCCATTAACCCCTACTTTTCCGGAGCATGCATTAAATAGATAAGTAACCTGTTTACCAAATCATGTCTTTGACAAGTTCTTTTTTTGCCACAATGTTGTTAACTAGCTAGCACTCCCTCCTTTTCCCACAATGTTTTCAAAAGTATTTCTTTACTCAGAGTTGAGGTTCTACGTGGCTCAGTGGTTAAGTGTAGGAATCGTGACCAGCAGGCCCCGATTTTGAGGGCCACTGGATCCAACGCTGGGTTTTTTATGGGAGTGTCCTTGGACAAGACACTTCAGAGCCCCAACGTAGTACTGGTGGAACCAGGAAATACATGAATATGTGAGCAACCGCCATGTTATGACTGAAGTAATGTTTAAATTTTGAAAGTGGCGTAAAACACCATACAATCAATCCTTTACTCAGAGTCTTATATATACAGGGGTGTCTGGTGAAAGGGTTGACGGAACAAAAATTGATGTCGAACAAATCCTCGCAAACACCTGAGATAATGATAATTTTTTAATAACCACAAGGATTTTCGATCTTGCCCTACCTGGGTAAAAATCAATAAGTTTCCGATGGGCTCGTACTACCTGGTTATCCCAAGTTCTGACATAAATTACATAATATCGAACATTGTTGACCAAAATCAGTCTTTGCATTATGAGAATTCTTTCCTTGTGATGCGGCATCCGCAAAAGCCGTTGACTTCGTCAAAAAACCAGAACTCTCTCTCCCTCCTCTCTCTCTCTCTCTCTCTGCCTCTCTGTCTGTCTGTCTGTCTGTCTGTCTGTTGAATCAACACTACCTGTTACAGTTCGTTTCCTCATCTAATTTTCTTTTTCTTTTTTTTTAACTCGAGGAAAGGTTTTCTCAAAAGTTGAGGCCCTTTTAGGCTTCCATTTATAATATACTAATACGGAATACTTCACTGTATATTATGCTATTCTAACAAGTCGTGATATACACGGAGAAAAAAGTCAAGCACGCCATAATGTTAAAGCTATAATCAAGTATTGGTTGACAACATTGAACATGACATTAGCTGATATCTATCACCATTGTTTTGTCAATGTGTGGCAAATATTTTATTGAAAATCAAGCATCAGAACACAACAACTCTGCCAGTCCAACAGAACACCCTGGCTTTTCCAAAATACAGTATTTTCATTCAGGACAATTTTAATTTTTAATGGGCTATACCTCTACGGTTTATGATTACCATTGTTACGGGAGACCACTCCTTCATGCATGGCTTCGTCCCGATTTAAATACAATACCTAACAACTGCGTTAGGGGGATATCTCTTTAGCTCAGTGGTTATGGTATTGGTCTTTTAAACCTCGAAAAACGAGGATCTTGTCCGCCGTGCGTTCGAATCCCGCCAGATGCAGTTTGCATTTCAGCCATGCATTTCTTCATTTGTTTCTTTGTTACGGACTTTGTTCGTAAGACCATGAACAATGGCACCTAGGAGGTTGTCAGAAGCGCAAAGATGGGAAATTAGTGGTCTTCATGCTGCAGGAATGTCCTTGGAATGGATCCGCTAGTCCGATGAAAGTTGGTTCGTGCTGAATCCCAAAGACGGTCGAATACGAGTCCGGAGGCTCAAAAATACAGCATATACCTCAAGAACATCCTTTTCAATTTTTCTCTCGGAGGAGGGGGGGGGGAACTGAGATGGTTTGGGACTGCTTTTTACATGTTTGCAAGTTGGAGCTGCTGACTATACGGGGCAACCTGACAAGTGCACGGTTCATCCAAGAAGTGCAGCAGCCAACTGTTGTTCCTCATTTTGACAATTACGCTCTTGCCTCCAAGTCTGTGTTCATGGATGGCAACGCCAGTGTCTTGTTGATGGCATGTGAAGAAGGGTTGGTGCCGCCATCCGGGAGGGAGCACTAGTTACTGTTAACTGTTTTTGACACCCTGTGTGAGCTCTTGGACAAATGTCATCAGCTCATGTTCACAGATAGACTTACCAGCTCAATAGTTTCATACTGTTGTCACAGTGTTTTCAAAAGTCCCAAAAACCTGGGCCCGGTTTCACGAAAAAACTTAAGTCTCCTATTTTGCTCAAGTCTGCTAACAGGCTCATTTTCTGACTTAAGTTGACTTTGTTATTTCAGATGCTTTTCACTAACATTAACAAACTTTAGAAACATTCTCAAATCGTAAGTTGAAAACAATATTTCAGTTTCAGGTGATGGGCTTAGGTCATTTTAACAAACTTAAGTCCATTATTTTGCTGTGTTGAGTGTAAAATATTGTGTCAACTTAGGATTTGAGAATGTTTCGTAAATCCGTTAATATTAGTGAAATGGATCTCAAGTAACAAACTCAACTAAAGTCAGAAATGGGGTCTGTCAACAGATTTGAGGAAAATAAGAGAGTTAAGTTTTTTAGTGAAACCGGACCCTGTTCTTTGATAACCTATCTCTATTGCTCAAGTCTACTTGACAAGTCTGTCAATTCGTGTGTGTGTTTGCCTCGACGACAAAAAAACACTGGGTGTGCTTAACTTTTTTCTCTGTGTATATTTCCCAGCATCTCATTCTATACTGACAATGTGGGTACATTTCACTGAACCTTCTTCTATACTATACGTACAGGGGATCTCCAGAGGGCAGATATTTTGCGGCTTCTTATAATTCATCATTTTGGGGGCGTGTATTATGACCTTGACACCGTTGGGGTCAAACCTCTAAAACGTTTCGTGGAAACTAGAACTTGCTCCTTAGTTACAGACCCACCGGAGCACGTGATAGCCAAAGACATGGTTGTTCATGTGGATGTTATCAATAACAACGCGTTGTTTTGCCAAGCAAGACATCCATTCTTCGCTGTCGCCATCAAGTGCTGGCGAAACAACCCTATACGTGCCAAAGGGCAGTAGAGTGTACAGGACCTTTCTTTATCTCCCATGTCTATTTCGAAATGAGGAAAGTAAAAAGAAAATCACGACTTTTTACCGAAAATAGAAAACTATCAATTATTTGAAGACAAAATTGCGAAGGAGTGTTTGGGTAATCCTTATAAAGCCTGCACGGGGGAGGCGTATTTTGGAGGGGAGGTATGGCGACGTGCATTGTGTGATGAATGGATCAGGCGCGGGAAAAACGCGAGACCGATATCCGATTTAGCATATTCTTATCATACGTGAATAGCGTGACATCAGAACCTAAAAATGCAATAACGAATATCGTTCCTCACGTTTTGTTTTATGAATAAAAGGATGAAAACAAAACCTTTTATTTAACATTCTTAACAATCACTTCATTACTATTTGCAGAAGACTTCTATATATATGAAGCTATATATTTGAGACATGCTCTGTAAAAGAACAGGGGGCTTAATGCATCTGCAAAAAGTATTGACCCATGTCAGCCTGCGCAGTTCGCAAAGGCTGACATGGGTCAAAACTGTTTGCTATTTATGGGTTTTTGCATGTTCAAGGACGATTCTTGCTCAGGATTCAATCGGTTGTTAGGCGAAATACATTTTATGGATTTATCGTTATGTTATGACATGCTTGGTATAGTGTTTCACGGAGATGCATTAAACCCCCTTTTACCAAAGCGTGGCTCAAACCTTTATGACTTTTGTAGCAAACTCATATAGTCATAAAGTCATAAAGTTACACTTTCTATAATTCTTAAATAGCCATTTTCGGTTACTCAAGTGCACTTCATTTTGTTTACTATAGTAAGTGGCCATAAATATTTCATCAAAGTCCGAATCCCCATTGACTTACATGTATTTCCAACTTTACCTCTTAATTCAAGTGGGTTCAAAAATGAAGCTATAGTTCTGAAACTTATATGAAAATAAAGTTAAATTAATTTTACAATGAAACATATATTTTCAGACTCGATAGAAAGTAATATAATATAAATGCAGCTGTCTAAAAAAGTTATCAATATTTTCGTAAAAAACTATTTTTTGCGTTGACATCAATGGCGACGTCGCCAAAATTTACAGAGCTACAACTTAGATGTCCAGCGACAACGCTGATAGCATATTAATGTAAATGTCTCCAGCGATCTTGCTGTCTAGAAGTATAGTTTTACTTGTATTTGCATTCATCAGAAGTAGCGTAAATATAGGATCTGGTATGGGTTGGCGTTTGAGATAAAATGTTATTCAAACAGTCTAGGGAAAATGGAATTAAGCGAGCTTTTGGCGCGCTTAATAACATTTTTCTTGACGAGTTTGATAAAATTTTATCTCAAACGCCAACTAATGTCAGTTTTTTTTTTTTCACATAACGATATTTCACAAATTATAGATCAGAAGATGCAAAGCGATCTATAGATGCACTCGCGGTATTATCCATAAAACCCATTTATTTTTATGAAATACGTACAAAATGAAGTCAAAAATGATGTCACACACAATTGTGATATCAAACGTGTATAAGATATGAAAATTGCAAATGGGTGTATTACACTTAAAACAAGGGAGGTTATGTGATAATTGATTTTATCACTCCCCTTGTTTCCAATGTAATACAGCCATTACGAATTTTCCTGTCTCACACACGTGTGAGATAAGAAAATAGTGCTGTATTTGGTTAACACTGTAATTATAACCTCATTTCTAAAGCACTGCTGACCTAGTTTCCTGAGTCAAATGAACGGTCAAAATTCGTAATCATGATAAAATTTCTAACTTAATCACTTTTAGATTCAAAACAAATTAATACATGGAAGTTTCTTTGGAACTATTTTTCGTTCGTAATGTACCTGTCAAAGAAGCAAAAAGGCTTCATGTAAATTTCATTACACATTCTACACGTATGCCTATGTTTTAACACATTATGGACTATAATTCTTGTTATACTGTTATATGATAAAAAGAATCTGACATTCGGTGGCGTTTGAGATAAACTTTTATTAAACTCGTCAAGAAAAAAACGGTATTAAGCTCGCTTAATAACATTTTACCTAGACTCGTTTAATAAAATTTTATCTCAAAAGCCAAATCATGTCAGATCCTATATTTCTTGCACACTGAAACATACATCTAAGTGAGTGGGAATCTGCAACTTAACGAAATGTTAATGGCTACTTACTGTACATTTATTACCCTGCGGTATATCACTCACTTTTGTTCCTATTCTTGAATTATCTAAAGGCAATGTTTGCGACCTTGAATTCGTGAATCGTCCTAAACTGAATTGTATCTCTAATTCTTGATTATAGAAAGCAACGTAATTTTTTATTGGCTCATTTGTTTCTTTTAGCCAATCTGAAATTGGCTTATATTTAGAGTTAGAAAATTCTTGGGAATGTTACTAAAATGGTTGGTGAATGTAACCCCAATAATTATCATGAGATCTGTATACCGATGTTATCTGTTTCAGCGCCAAATATACGAACCATTCTCAGTGAAAAAGGGGGCTTAACGTGTCTGCAAAAGGTATTGATTCAGATGAGCCTGTGCATTCCCCAAAGCGTTTTGCTCTAGATATGTTTTCTGCACGACAAACTACCACTCTTCCTCCAGATTCAGTGAATCGTTTGACTAAAAGGATTTTATGGATCCCTAATTCTGTAAATACTTGCTTGGTATACTGCATCACAGGTATGCATTAAACGCCCGTCTTACGGAGAATGGTTTATATGAATTTCAGCTTTTTCCGACGGCTGAAAATGCAATTTACAGAAACTGAAATAAAATGTAATCTTATAGATATAACATAAATAGCGTTCTGTGCATTCTAATTAGTCTTATTCTCCAAGATTTTCTAAATTTGAAAGTAACATAACTTCTGATTGGCTAAACCAAATGGTTTAGCCAATCAGAAGTTTTGTTACTTTAAGATTTGGAAAATTCAAGAGAATAAGACCAAGAATGGTCTTAAGAATGGTTGGTGACTACGGGCTATAATCTTGATCTTCACCCTGGAGAGACCTTACGTTCTTGCTCCAGATCAACGTTACTCCTCCTGTCAATTGAACGTACCCGCTCGAGGTAAAAACGTGGCTGCGCCCTAGAATTTTGCTTGGTAAGCACAGAAACATACTTCTTTGACAACCAGATGAATAGCTATGCAGTAGACTGTTGTCGCACGGAATGTCTGGGATGTCAGTACATATTTCTGTGTTGTTCTGTTGGTGGTTGGTTGTTTGTTGAAGACGTTTAATCCGACAAACTTCCGTCAGCGACTGTGATTTCTTGAAAATCAACACGTGGAAGTCAGCAAAAGCTTTGTTAAACATACAAACACGATATTCTGAAGTTTGTTCTCTGCCAAGTGATTCATATATACTTTATTTACCACAGTTCTAAACAAAAAAATATACGATGTTCATTATCGAGCAACTTTTTGTCATTTTTATAGGCAATGTTCGGCGCTCCAAAACTCGGTAAAACGATCCAGCTCCTGAGTTGAAACAGAGTACGATATTATAAGCGATTGTCTACGAGGTTAATCAAACAATTAGTCTTTTTGATCAATATGTATAACTGTTTGTCTGTCCGTCTTGCGGTCTTTCTGACAGTCAGGTTTCTTTACCTGATTTTTGATGCTTTTGAAATGAAATGTCATTATATACATGAAGAGCTTGATGACAGACAGTATCATGTACAAGGTCCATAACTATCATGCACAAGATCCATAACTATTATAACTATCATCTTCGATATCATCATCACAAGACTCCTGTTCGTTAATGTAAATTAATAATAATGATCATCAACGAACAACCAAGCATATGCCTTGTCAGCTGCACACCTAAAAGCATCTAGTTATATCTAATACTATGATTTAAATATGTATAGATTTCTTTCACTTTTCAAACCTTTGCAAAACAGTAGACCCTAATTAGACCTTAAAGTGGCTTACGGATGTCAAATGACGAATTTGTTTCAAATTAACAAGCCATTTCTTTTGTGTGTGTGTGTGAAATACACTATATAGATGCATTGTTTGTGATTTTTTGCACGAAAGCACATCTGGTAAATTCTTAAATCTTTTGGCACCAGAAAACGACATAGGCAAGTAATGCAGTCCGAGATCAGCCGCTACCGAAGCTGGCGATGCCTGATCATGAGATTTCACTATTTGCGTGTAGTGTTACTATATATAAGGGGTAAAAAAAGGAATTAATGTGATTATCTACGGCAGGGTTTTTAAAGGTATTTTCATACTGAAAGAAATCATGTCGCAGACGATTTTTTTTTTATTTGACACCTACAGGGTTAATACTCGTACATTTAAAACGCTCACTTACAAATCATGTATGTTTTATTTTCAGATAAAATGTGAAAACGATGGGAAAAAGGAAGAAGACAAATCTTTGGCTTAATAAGCCAAAAAGGCGACCAAAGACATTTTGTACTCCAACAAGAAAAATCAAGTTGCAGAAAACAGTTTAAAATTTGACTAAACTGAAAGATACTTATCTCATTGGATAGAATACAATGTTAGAAAAGGAAAAAATGCCCATTGTTTTGCTTAGTATTCTACAACAGTATATTTAAATTAGGAAATATTTGGTAACGCGTTTTACAGTAGGCTGTGTAAAATATGTTCACTAACCACAACACCAAAATAAGGCCGACAATGTAATCTTAAAGATGTGACTATGCCACAGTGTTGAACACTGCACTTGTTCTTTTGGGGTGTATTATATTCTTGTAGAATTTACTATTTAACCTCAAACTAATACATTGTTAGTTGTACGGTCAGGTGAAGGCGACATGATTCACCACAGCCGTGAACAAGTTTCCAAGTCCCCTGCCACCTGACCGTACAACGAATTCATTATACTGCAAAGTTTTACCATTCAAACGTATGTTAAGCGAATTTTACCTGTTTTTTTGGTTTCAAAAATTGAGTACGCTGATGAAGTAGAATTTCCCTTCTGAGTGCCCCAACTCAATAAAAACTGACGTCACTGGGAACTGACGTCACTGAAACCTTGGTAAAACGTGCTAAAACGTGCAGTTTGGCGCATAATCTTGATGTTAATGTTGGTCGACGCCGCCATTTTTGATGTTGTGTTTATAGTGTAGTCATGTATACTGGGCTCCCGAAAGGGAAACTGCTTTTATGTTGATTTTGCCAGTGTACATGATATATATGTTCGGGGCATATTATCCAATCAGATCACGAGAAATTTCTTTGCAGTACATTGTATAATATAAACCGATGTCTATAGATGTTCAGCTGATTTGGAATATATAGTTGGTCGTTCATAATGACAATTATTGCTGTTAACAACGATGACGAACCTATGACTGTGACCACAATAATCAATATAGAATCTTGACCAAAATGACAAAATTGTTTACTGCAACACAAAGACTTACGCTTACCGTGTTTCAACTCAGGAGCTGGATCGTCGTATTGAATTCAGGAGCATGTTACGTTGTAATGCAAAAATGGCAAAATATCGTTTTATAATTGCAACGTAATTTTTTTTCGGTTTATAGGAATAATCATTATGTAGGTCATCTGACACGGTACACACTTCAGAATATTGAGTATAAATGTTTTACAAAGGTTTTTGGAGACTCCAAGTATTGATTTTCCAGAAATCGTAGTCGCGGACGGAAGTTTGTCGGATTAAACGTTTTCAACTAATGATTAACCACCAAAAGAACTACAGATTAAAGGGCATTGACATCCCAGACATTCTGTGCGACAGCCTTCAACGGCATATTTATTTATCAACATGTCAAAAAATTATGTTTTTGTGCATACCCTGCAAAATCTTATGGGCGCGGCCATGTTTTTACCTGGAGCGGGTACGTTCAATTAACAGGAGCAGTAACGTTGATCTGGAGCAACAACGTAAGGTCTCTCCAGGGTAATCTTTGCCGTCCGCAAAAGTCACTGCCTTCGCATATGGCACTTACAGGTTTTATCTGATTTTACAACATCAGAGTTTCGCTTCGACTTGACCGATGTCAAGTGATATCGTTCATTGCAAATTCAGCTGGGCATTACTTTTATACCTGAGATGTTCATGTTTCTTTAGTAAAAGAAGAGGAGAAATTGTTCTTCATTACGAAAGTGTATCGTTATGTTATCGACTTTCACCGTCTGTTAAGGATTTCATCGCGTTACGTTAAAGCCATTCAAAGAAGACAAGTGTTCACCTTTCATATGTTTGACGGATTATGCAAAAGTATTGACGTAGTTTCACACCTGAAGAACCGACGATGATAAAAGGAAACTCAATTCATACAGCATTCAATGAATTACAGACCTTTCCAGTTCAGTAAACGGAAGAGCAAAAGTTTTCTCACTTTAAAAGTGTTTTATTAGACCAGAAAATTTAAGGCTTCTTCACATTGAAAGCATTTAGCGGCACTCTGGCAAAAGGGGGTTTAATGTATCTCTGTGATGTTTTATACCAATCATGTCATCACATAATTATGGATCCATATAATCTGTTTTATCTAACAACGGACTGCCTTATGAGGTAAAATGGTCCTTCGACATGCAGAAAATTCAGCAATATCAAAAAGTTTCAACCATTGTTAGCCTGCGCAGTCCGCGCAGGCTGACATAGGTCTATACTTTTTACGGATGCATTAAATCCCCTTTTCACAGGGTATGACTCATTTTCAAACGACAAATAAAATACGTCTTTAAAATAGAGGAAAATTCATTGTGAGACAAAGGGAGATAAGGTTACCATCATTTTCTTGCGTTTTTGCGACAAAGTTTTCAAAAGCCTTCTTTCTTTGGTTTAAGCAGTTCCAATAGTGATACATGAAAAAGAAAAAAACGACTAGAACATTGCACTTTCAAGGCTGTTTTTGTCAATGTCGAGACTGTTTGTGTTTAATGTATCTTCGGGCAGTCCTACCCTGTCACTTTCTCACGGTTGTTGATCACATTGTATAAATGCCTCATCTACAAAGAATGGAATGTAAATGTGCAACACTCCATTACCATCTACAATGATGTCCTATTCTGGCACTGAGCTTTACTATGCTTTGCCATCCATGGCTTTATATACGTTAATCTTTGCTATTCTCTACTGTCGTCTACTCTCCGCTGGTTTAGTCGCTTCTACTGTTCCGCACTGCACTATACTAATCTTTGTTACATTTTGCTGTACGGTGCTGGACAGTGCTGTGCTTTACTTTCCTATGCTTTGATTTGCCATACTTTACTATACTGTACTCTTCTGTGTTGTATTATATACTACTCTAATTTGCCATACCGTAATTGTATCATGCTACATCACTCCACATCTTACCTTACTTCACTAACATGCCATGCCATGTCTTACGAACATGAAAGTTCGCAACAAATGCATAACTGAAATACAAACCGCACCTGGCGGGACTCAAACCCGTGCGGACGAGATCCTCGTTTTTCGAGGTTTAAAAAACCAACACCATAACCACTGAGCTAAAGAGAATTTTCCATGACGCAGTTGTTAGGTATTGATGTTATACGGGACAAAGCTATGCAATAAGGAAGGAGTGATCTCCCGTAACACATGTCATACTATAATAGTCTACACTCTGCATGTAATTTACGAGACATTACACTGCATATCATTCTACACTAAACTGTGACGAAAGATTCTCTGCTTTCCCCTTGTATTCTACACCAATATTATACAATATTTTGCATGACTTATCATTCTACACTAATTTACATCAATATTATTTAAATGCATGTCAATCTACAATCAAATTTAATGAGTTATTTCATTACGTAATTTCATAGCATGTCACAAACATTTAACTGCATGTTGACTATTCTACACGAGATCTGGACGAGATAATTACCTGACGCGTTGTCTGCGCATGTCATATTCTTCGAAGATTCGACCTTCGACTGTCTGCTATGACGTATCACCATCTTCTGTACAGGATAAAATTAATACGCTGCTAATAAAGTAGCAATGCAAAAAATGGCTATAAATAACACATCAATGGAAAATGTAGCCTGTTTTTCGCTAAATATCTTGAAAATTAAATTATTTCAAATGGGAAAAAATAGTCTTCACAAATACTCTTGTTTTACTGCACATATTTGAATACAGTTTCTAAATATAGACTTTAGGGAAACCAGGATTCGTGCAAAGTTTTTCCACAGAGATATCAACAAGAAGTATCTGGGCTTATACCGAAACTATTACCCAAGCCTGCAAGGGCTGCTTTAATAAATGGCCGGTGCATAGGTTACATGATAGCTGATCATTGCTGAATGAATCGTACCATATAGCGTTTTATTGAGTATTTTATTATGAAATTCAAGGCAGCGGTTGTCGTTTTGAAAAGTAGTCCGATTCTGTACCCAGAATACTCAAATCAGATAGATGTGTATTTGAAAAATGCCACCTAGCGGAAGATAATGCTTTGCTAGTTTACTGTCTTTTACCGTTCCGTACCGCACTGCACAATACCAAGTTTTCCTTTATTTTGCTGTACAGTGCTAGACGGTGTTTTGCTGTCCTGTGCTTTGATTTACCATACTTTAGTATGCTGTGCTCTTCTTTGCTGTATTGTACCCCATTCTAATCTGCAAAACCATATTTTTATCATGCCACAACACTCCACATCTTACCATACTTCACCCTAAAATGTCATGCCATGTCTTACTATAAGATATTACACTCTGCATGTCATTTACGAAACATTACACTGCATATCATTGTACAATAAACCAAGAGGAAAAATTTCCCTGTTTTCCCCTTGTATTCTACACCGACATTATACAATTTATTGCATGATTTACCATTCTACATTAATTTACATCAATATTAATCGAATTGCATGTCAATCTACAATAGATTTTGATGAGTGATTTCACTATGTAATTTCATAGCATGTCACAGTCATTCACTGCATGTTGACTATTCTACACGAGACCTGGACGAGATAAATTCCCGACGTATTATTCTAAAATGTTATATGTCACGAAATTTCACCACATGTCATTTTACGCTATAGTATTATGAAACAGTTCACTGTCCATAATCCCTAGCTACATTATGATTAGTTTTATTTTTACTTTATGAGTTGTACTGTGACGAAACACTACACTGCATATTGGCCATGCTCTGTGAAAAGGGTTTCATTGCATCTGCAAAAAGTATCGACCTAGGTCAGCCTGCGCAGTCCGAGCAGACTGACCAGGATCGATACCTTTGCTTTTGGTCCATTTTGTGCATGTCTAAGGATCCTTCTACTTCCAGATCCAGTCCATTGTTACACGAAATGGATTTTATGGGTTCATAAAAACCTCCTTTTGCATTAAACCTGCTTTTGCCAGCACATGGCATATATATCACTCTAAACTATTCTGTGGTGACAGATCTTGGTACCCATCACTATGTACTCTACTAGGTGTTTCAAAGTGTAATTTTACAAAGTGCTTTGACGAGATTGGCACGGCATTATTCTTTAGTTCTTATAAGGCGAGACTTTTTTCTTTTTTCATGTCGTTCTTTACCCATTTACCACACAATCCCTGAAGTCTTTGAAAACATTGAACGAAAAGGAGAAAATGCTTTTAATCAGCATTTTCTCCTTTTTCCTCATTGTTTTCTGCATATTCATGGTCAAATACTATCATTTCATAAACATTGGAATTGCAGTCTGTAAATTCCTTCAATATGGACAAGTATAAAATTTTGCAGTGTGGTAAAGGGTTACTATGCTTTGACGAGATATTACTTGGCATGGTCTTCTACCTTACTATATAACGAGCCAGATGAAGCACGTACATTTATTATACACTTTGATATTGTCCCCATGTATTTGCACTGGATGAAAGTATGCAATATTTTTCATATTGCATACTTCCATATTACATACTTCAGAGCTTTTTCACGCGCGTCTCTAAGTACGGAACTATTTTAAAACGCGCAATTTGTCCAAAATTCAAACTATGAATGGCCGCCATTATCATAAATTTCATCGTTTGACGTCATGTTTTACGAACTTTTCAATACATAGTATCGAATAAAAATATGAAAAATAAATAGAACATTTGTTTCCCGAATAGCATTCACTATATAGATACGGAAATTGTGTCTATCAAACATGTTTATCGCCGATTAGATTATTGAGCGAAAGAAAAGGATGCTCGGTCTTCATCTTGTTTGTTTACATACCTCTAGCAAAGGTAACGTCATCACATGCCAATATTGAAAATTTCGCAACACCACGGTAGTTTGACGAAACAGATTCTTACGCTTTTGAAATTTATGAAATAAACAAGACAGTTTAAAGATAAATCAATGGATTTGATGAAAATGCTGTGAAATCACGGGAAAACAATACCTGCATAATAAAAAGGTTATTGCACTTGTATGGGAATATATCGTGTTGAACTCGTTCTTTTGGCGTAGTTGCCCTCGCAAGCTCGAGCAACTCTACCAAAAGAACTCGTTCAACACAATATATTCCCATACAATTGCAATAACCTATAATACAGTACGTAAATGGTGTTGTCGCATATCAAAAATATCTAGCAAGGTTTAGAGAACTGATAATTGTTGAGCCTTGCCGAGACAATTATCAATTTTCACAACCTAGTTAGACATTTTGATATTTGGCAAAACCATTTTCGTAGCATATTTATTTTTGAACGCCTGGTTTGTTGGTGTTTATTATTTTTAACGACAAAAACGAATTTAGCAGTATATGCAAATGAGCAATAGTAGTTCCAGCTCCACGTGCTGTTCTATAAATATCCGTGGTGTATTAAAAATGAATATCGCATTGGCGTTATTGCATTGATATTCTGTTAGTTGAAAGATAAATCTTTATGTTATATTTTGACGAGACCTTTCGCTGCAGATCATTCGTTTGATGAATATTTGCACGGCTTATTCGTCTGAATTTACTATTATGACATATTATCTTGCATGTCATTTTACGTTGTTCAGTGACAGATATTGCATGGCTGTACTACACTATGATGACATAATGCCTTGCATGTCATTCTACGTTGTTCAGTGACAGATATTGCACAGCTTATTATTCTGCACTATACTATGATGGGATAATCCTCTGTGTGTCTTTTTCCACTGAATAATGCTTGGTCTTTTATTTTACGTTTTAACGTGACACGTGAATTCGACTCTTTAAACACAGTGAAACGGCAGCATTGTAAAATCGACGTCTTTCTATAGTAAATCGCCCGTACCAGCTGTTGCTATGTCCCCCTCGGATATTTTAAAATGAAAGTCACTTGACGTAAACAAGTTGTCCGTTGCTCAGAGAAAAACTCGGGTTTACCGATATTTACTGTTTTTGATAAAAATTGACTATAATGGAACTATTTGAAATGTTACCAGTAAAAATGTTTAAATCAAGTATCTTTTTCGTGGAAAATTAACCGCAAAATTGGCCAGTGTTGCATTGGAAATGGGATTTGGAGAGGGTGGGATAATATTCAGAGCATTTGAAGCGACTGCTACTTTAATGCTTGATGATACATTCATTCTTCGTGTTCGTTTGAAAGGGAGAACATAAAATAGTAAAGCTATGAGGTTTTCGGGTTTGTTTGTTTGTTTGTTTGTTTGTTTTTAGCTCACCTGAGCACAACGTGCTCAAGGGGAGCTTTTAAGATTACCCTGTGTCCGTCGTTCGTGGTGCGTTGTTCGTCGTGCGTCGTGAGTGGTCAACAATTCTTTAAACATCATCTCCTCCTAAACCAAAGGGCAAATTTGGACCAAACTTGGCAGAAATGTTCGTTATGGGGTCCTCTTTAAAAATTTTTCATAGAATTTGATTCCATCAAAAACTTTGGTTGCCATAGAACCAATTGGAATTTTCAAAGAATTTCTTTAAAAATCTTCGTCTCTGAAACGCTGGTCAGATTTTGAAATAATTTTCACAGAAATGTTCCTTTGGTGACCCTTTTCAAAAATTGTTAGCGAAATTTTGATCCGTCGAAAAACATGGCCGTGGGGGGGGGGGGGGGCTCTTTGCACTCGTGCGGTGTCAACAATTCTTTAAACATCATCTCCTCCTAAATCACTGGGCCAATCTGGGCCAAAGTTGGCAGTAATGTTCCTTGGGAGGTCCTCTTTAAAACCACTCATCAGATTTTTATATAATTTCACGGAAATGTCCCTTGGATGTCCCTTTTGAAAATTTGTTCGCGAAATTTTGATCCATCAAGAAACAAGGCTATGGTGGTGGGGGGGGGGGGGCTTTTTGCACTATACGGACATGAAGAAATTCTAAAAATTCTTCTTCTATGAAACCACTGGTCAGATTTTTAAATAATTTCACAGAAATGATCCTTTGGTGCCTAATTATGCCCGTTTTTCAACTTAAAATTTTAACTTACTATCCAGCACCCAACAGCCAATCGTTGGCACCCGCATGCGGTGCTCTTGTTCTTAGCTCACCTGAGCACAACGTGCTCAAAGGAAGCTTTTAGGATAACCCTGTGTCCTTCGTCCGTCTTTCGTCGTGCGTCGTCAACAATTATTTAAACATAATCTCCTCCTAAACCACTGTGCAAATTTGGACCAAACTTGGCAGAAATGTTCCTTGGGAGGTCATCTTTAAAAGCTGTTCACAGAATTTGATTCCATAAAAGAACTCTGGTTGCCATGGCAACCAAATGAATTTTCTAAGAAATTCTTTAAAAATCTTCTCCTCTGAAACCGCCGGTCAGATTTTAAAATAATTTCACAGAAATGTTCCTTTGGTGACCCTTTTCAAAAATTTTTGCGAAATTTTGATCCGTTGAAAAAACATGGCCGTGGTGGGGCGGGGGCCTCTTTGCACTGTATGGACTTAAAGAAATTCTTTGAAATTCTTTTTCTCTTAAACCACTCGTTAGCTTTTGAAATAATTTCACAGAAATGTCCCTTGGATGTCCCTTTTGAAAAGTTGTTCGCGAAATTTTGATCCGTCAAGAAACAAGGCTGTGGTGGTGGGGGGCTATTTGCACTATACGGACATGAAGAATTTCTTAAAAATTCTTCTTCTATGGAACCACTAGTCAGATTTTGAAACAATTTCAGAAAAATGATCCTTTGGTGCCAAATTATGACCCTTTTTCAACTTAAAATTTTAACTTACTATCCAGCACCCAACAGCCAATCGTTGGCACCGGCATGCGGTGCTCTTGTTCTTAGTTCACCTGAGCACAACGTGCTCAAGGGGAGCTTTTAGGATAACCCTGTGTCCGTCGTGCGTCGTTCGTCGTGCGTCGTCAACAATTCTTTAAACATCATCTTCTCCTAAATCACAGGGCTAACTTGGACCAGCATTGGCAGAAATGTTCCTTGAGAGGCCGTCTTTAAAATTACTTCACAGAGTTTGATTCCATAAAAAACTCTGGTTGCCATGGCAACTAAAATGGAATTTTCTAAGAAATTCTTTAAAAATCTTCTCCTCTGAAACCGCTGGTCAGATTTTGAAATAATTTCACACAATTAATCCTTGGGTGACCCTTTTTCAAAATTTGTTTGCGAAATTTTGATCCGTCGAAAAACATGGCCGTGGTTGCGAGGGGAATTTTTACACTCGTGTGGGGTCAATAATTCTTTTAACGTCTTCTCCTAAACCGCCGGACCAATTTGGACCAAACTTGGCTGTAATATTCTTTGGGAGGTCCTCTTCAAAATTTGCTCGCAGAATTTGATTCCATCAAAAACTCTGGTTGTAATGGCAACCAAATGGAATTTTTAAAGAAATTCTTTAAAAATCTTCTCCTCTGAAACAGCCAGTCAGATTTAGAAATAATTTCACCCAAATGTTCCTTGGGTGACCCTTTTCAAAAACTGTTCGCGAAATTTTGGTCCGTCGAAAAACATGCCCGTGGGGGGGGGGGTTTTTGAGTCGTGCAGTGTCAACAATTCTTTAAACATCTTCTCCTCCTAAATTTCAGGGCCAATTTGGACAAAACTTGGCTGGAATGTTCCTTGGGGGGTCCTGTTTAAAAAACTGTTCACAGAATTTGATTCCATATAAAACTCTGGTTGACATGACAAAAACTGTTCGCGAAATTTTGATCCGTCGAAAAACATGGCCATGGTGGGGGGGGGGGCTCTTTAAGTCGTGCGGTGTCAACAATTTTTTAAAAACATCTTCTCCTCCTAAATTTCAGGGCCAATCCGGACCAAACTTGGCTGGAATGTTCCTTGGGGGGTCCTGTTTAAAAACTGTTCACAGAATTTGATTCCATATAAAACTCTGGTTGACATGACAAAAACTGTTCGCGAAATTTTGATCCGTCGAAAAACATGGCCATGGTGGGTGGGGGGGCTCTTTAAGTCGTGCGGTGTCAACAATTTTTTAAAAACATCTTCTCCTCCTAAATTTCAGGGCCAATCCGGACCAAACTTGGCTGGAATGTTCCTTGGGGGGGTCCTGTTTAAAAACTGTTCACAGAATTTGATTCCATATAAAACTCTGGTTGACATGACAAAAACTGTTCGCGAAATTTTGATCCGTCGAAAAACATGGCCATGGTGGGTGGGGGGGCTCTTTAAGTCGTGCGTTGTCAACAATTTTTTAAAGACTTCTCCTAAACCGCCGGGCCAATCCAGACCAAACTTGGCTGGAATGTTCCTTGGGAGATCCTCTTAATAAATTGTTCACAGAATTTGATTCCATCAAAAACTCTGGTTGCCATGGCAACCAAATGCAATTTTCTAAAAAAATCTTTAAAAATCTTCTTCTGTGAAACCGCTGGTCAGATTTTGAAATAATTTCACGGAAATGTTCCTTGGGTGACCCTTTTCAAAAATTGTTCGCGAAATTTTGATCCGTCTCCGTCGAAAAGCATGGCCATGGTGAGGGGGGCTCTTTGCACTGTATGGACTTAAAGAAATTCTTTGAAATTCTTCTTCTCTTAAACCACTCATCGGACTTTGAAATAATTTCAGAGAAATGTTCCTTGGGTGTCCCTTTTGAAAAAGTGTTCGCAAAATTTTGATCCGTCAAGAAACATGGCTGTGGTGGTGGGGGGCTATTTCCACTATACGGACATGAAGAAATTATTAAAATTTTTCTTCTCTAAAACCACTGATCAGATTTTGAAATAATTTCACAGAAATGATCCTTATATTATGCCCCTTTTTTAGCTCGGCTGTTTTTGAAGAAAACATCGAGGTATTGCCATAGAGCTGTTGTCGTCGTCTGCGTTGTTGTCGTTGTCGTTGTGCAAAAACTTTGACATTTTGTTATATCTCGGCTTCCACTCCACATGTACTTGAAACTTGGAATAATTGTTTACTAGTAAAAGAGCAACCCATACAACAAGGACAGATAACTCTGAAATCATTTTGTCCAAATTATGCCCCTTTTTCGACTTAGAATTTTAACTTACTATCCAGCATTCAACAGCAAATTGTTGGCACCCATATGCGGTGCTCTTGTTCGACTTAATATTTTTAGGCACTATCGGGCAAGTGCTCTGGTTCAAGAAATGGTCCTTAGGTGACCTGTCCCAAAATGTATTTGCAGAATTCTGATTCGTCAAAGACATGGCTGTGGTGATGATTGTAGGGGTGGTGACAGATTTTGAAATGATTTTTATAGGTGACCTTTTCAAAGTTGCTTGGCAAAATAATGATTTTGTTTCCAAAATTCCAATACTTCAAAAAAAAAAAAAAAAAAAAAAAAAAAAAAAAAAAATTGGCTATGGTCCTCTCAAAAATTCAGGTGAGCGATCCAGGGCCATCTTGGCCCTCTTGTTTTTGTTTTTGATGCCTAAGGCTTTATTGAAATTTTGATTTTTTCTTTATATTTACCGAATGGGCAGCGGGGTTTTATTTTGATTAGTAAACGGAACAGCCATGGTATATTCAAGGAAATTAATCCTCACTCGATTTGTATGAGCTTGTTTTCCTTTGACCAACAAGTTATCTTGTTAGAATTGAAACAATTTTCTTTCTATCGTGGTTAATAGTTCAACATTAAACCACGCTGTGAGTTATGAGGCCCAATAAATAAACCACTCGGGCTATCACCCTCAAGGTTTATTTATTGTGCATCATAACTCACAACCGCGGTTAATTGAACGATAACCCATGTTAAAAAAGATGATTATTTCGTAACTGAACAATGGCAAGATATTTTACTGCATGCAATTCTTGGCTACAAACTGTGATCAGTTTTCCTTGTAAATTATTATCTGATATACTTTGGTGAGGTATATCACTGCTTATTTTTTTACAGACTTTTAATTGCATAATCCCTATTCTTTACTATTCCAAGATATTTTGCAGCCTTTTCTTTTATACCACCGAGATATTTCACTACATACCGGAGTATCAAGGGGCATCCACTATCAGAACGTCTTCGGCAAGTATGAAAATGTCAAGTAGTACAGAAGCTGTGTTTGCTTTGTTGTATAAGGTTTCTGGGATGGGGCTTGATCTGTAGGAGCTTTAATTGACAATTAGGCTCTATAAACACAGTGCAACAGATGGGTGGTATCTGAATTCCATGTCATTCTCTAAAATGTAGTTCGTGCATGGCTGTTCCATGTGTCCGCCCTCGGATACTTTATCAAAGAAAAAAGTCACGTGCCATTTCATGATTATTGACGTGACGTACATTTAAGTTAATTCTTCTTTGTCGTTTGAAAGGGAGAAAATAGAATAATTAACAATCAATAAAGATCAAAATGTTTATTTAAAACGTCTGTATACTGTATATATGTATATACGTAGCTGCAATGATGACGTCATAACTGATGCCAGTATGATTCGTCATGAACATGACCCGCGGAAAAAGGTAATATCGAATGAAGACAAACATTTGTCTGTTTATGAATCTGTTTCTCTTGATAGAGCGTTGGTCATGTTAAAATCCAAATAATCTTTCTATCGTGGTTGGGCATTAAATAAACCACGTTTGTGAGTTGTGAGGCACAATAGATAAACCAGGAGGGCGATAGCCATTAATTTTTATTGCTTATCTGCTTATCTCTGTATCATCATGAGAAATTTTCTCTTTCAGGCCAGATATGTAATCTTGCAATTTTATTATGGCTGAAAATAGGCCTACTATCCACTGAAACTCAAAAAGATTTTTACTCTTATGGGCTTGACTAAATAAGAGGAAGTTCTGTGCAGTATGATCTTGTTCTTTAAAGTCTGCAAAAGCAACTGTTTATCCCTATAGCGCTGACAGTGTTAATCAATTTTCATAACGTAAACCAGATAAGTATTAGCGGCTTTTTGTTTAAGGTTCCACTTGTCGAACGCCAGTGAGCTTATGCTATGCCCTTGCATCTGTCGTGTGTGCGCACATGCATTAACTTTTATTTCTAACATTTTCTCTAAAACTACCCTTCCCATTTTGATGAAACTTCATAGAAATGATGGTGCCATGGCCCTCTTGAAAATCTTTTTCAAAGAATGTATTACAGTAAAAGCGGTGGTTGCCATGGCAACAAAGCTGAAGAAATACTGATTTTTTTAAAAATGTTCTTGTCGGAAACAATAAGGATAGACGTTTACCAAAATTCTTTAAATAACACCTTTGCTTCAAAATTGGCTTTGCCCCGAGGGTTACAATTTTACTCAGGCTTATATAATGAAAAGTTAAAAAGATATTTTTGTTCTTAACCAATTAGCATAGGGCGAAAAAATTTGGCATGTAGCTTAATCAAGTAGATCCCCTACTACCATTGCTCCAACCGTAGCCCTGGGTAAAAAGTTGCCCTGCCCCAGGGGTCACAAGTTTAACATGGACTTACATTGAGAAAATTACAAAAATCTTCTTATTCCAGTCCTGACCATAAGGATTAGGGATACCAAATCTTGGCATTCAGCTTCAACTAGGAATTTCTCAATTATAAGCCCCGGATCAAAATTAGCCCACCCGAGGGTCACAAGTTTAACATAGGCTTATAAACTAAGAGAATATTCTGGTTCCAAGCTTAAGGTCTAGTTTATTAGGCTCATAGAGTGGACCTGGAGTAAGATTGTAAACTATAGCCATGGGGTCCCCTGGGGGTAACACATTTTACTAAGACTTTTATAGTGAAACCTTTACAAATATGTTTTTCGTACTTGAAGTCATATGGCTTAACCTTTCATAAACTGACTAAGGGAGATAACAACTGTTCAGTCATACACATGTATAGATATGTTTTGTTTGTTACCATTTACCTCCCTTGATTATCAAACTGTTCTGTTTCACGATTGATGTTTGGTATTAAACTTTTTTGGATAGAAAATGTCCAGTTTTCTGAGAGAATGATTTGTTTTGGTAATGATTGTTATGCTCAAATGAGTTGAATATTTAATTTGAAACGAGGTTTGTATCATTCAAAGTTATTTGTTCCAGAACTTTACCATTCATGCCATTGCAAATTTTCATGTCAAAGAACTCTTCATGAGAGTTCATCAATATTTGGTAGGGACGATGCTTGTATTTATTAACAGCATCTTTGTATTTGAAAAATATGTAACTTGTGGGAGAGGTAGCTATTTTTCTCTATGAAATTTGATTGCCATACAGGCTTTTTATGATTTTCTTTCTATGTCAATGCCAGTTTAGTGTGTAAGTGCATGATACATTTATTTAAAGGAAGTATGGCGATACAGGGCCATCATGGCCCTCTTGTTACTTAACCAGTATCCACTGATACTGTTTGTAGCAAATGCAGTCCGTTATTAACTTTATGATTAATATATTTTTTTAACTTTTTCACAACAGCAGAAAATCGATCGTAGACTCATTGGTATTGAAGACATTTCCAAACAAAAAAGTAATCATTTACTGCATATTTTGCGTATCTTTCATTGTATACTTTAATGCCACATTGTAAGGCTCATGATCCTACTTTATACTATGTTAAGATATACCATTACAAGTTGTTCTTCACTAGGGTGTGTCGAGATATTTCACTGCATGTCATTCTGATCTAGGTACAATTTTCATGTGATAAGATGTTTCACTGCAAAGCATTTACACTAAATTATGTCGAAACATTTTACTGACTGTCGTTTTACACTATGCAATGACGTGACATTTTATTGAATGCTATTTGACTCAGTACTATGTGGAGATATTCTACTGAATGCCACTATACACTATACTATATCGAGGAATTTGTCTGTAGGTAATTTATACACAATATTATGGCTAAGCCAACCACTCCAAGTGCCGAGTTTTGTGTCACTTGACATATTCGAGGAAAACTGACGTCATTGTTGCTAAGACGCATACGGGCGGAAAGTTTTATGATTTTCATGTTCTATAAAAACAAGAAATACAGCGAAAGCTAGTCAAAATCGACAGAAATATAGGAATATTTCGATTTAGTCCCTCAAGAAACTGTTTCATACCAATTTCGATGTAAATATCACAGAGCTGCCTTCTTGTGTATGCACACATTTCAAACGGAACCGCACTTGTAAATAAGGATCCGTGAACGGTATTTAAGCTAATATTGATGATGTAGGACTTCCTGCTGTCTGTCATTCGTTTTGTGTGATATATAGAGGAAAATCAACTGGTAGTGTGTGATATTACAAATCTGTCACAAGAATGGGCTGTAATATGAGTCCGAAAGACGAGTTTTTCACAGCCCATCCTATTTATTATATTCCTAATTCACCCTTTTTCAAGAATGACACAATATGAGCAATATAGGGAAAAACTAGTTCAGGCAAACATTCTAAATTTATACCGTCACTGGTGATGATACCATTTTTATCATCATTAGTGGTGTTATTCACTGTGAAGTCCCAGTAATTCACTGACAGGAGTATAATAAATAGAATCTCATATTGTTGTTTATGTATTTCATCTTATAAAGCTCGTTGACTATAAAATACGTGATGCTCGCCAAGGCTGGCATCAAATGAATTTAGTAAATCATGAAAGATCCTCTTTGTAAATTATGTATGTGTTCATTAGGCTTTATATGAGCTATTTTCATTGAAAAGGGGTAGATACATCTACAAAAAGTTTCGACTCAGGTCGGCCTGTGCGAACTGTACAGGCGGATCTGGATCGAAACAATTTGCTAGTGGGCAACTAGGAATTGCTCAATTGTAAGCCTCAGATTTTTATAAAAAAAAAAAGGAAATTTCTGATTGTGTTGAGCTACTAGACTCTAACAATGAATATGTATGTTGGCTCAAATGCAAACTAAAACAGAATGAAAATATCACAGAGTTTATCATTAGTATTGTGTATATACTTTAGCCTCAAACTTTTACTACAATGATTTATATGTTTGCTGATGAGGTGTCTGAAATAAGCACTAAATATGAGCATGTGTATTTATGTGGGGACTTCAATGCTCAAACGGGCAATCTAGTTGACTATACATCAAATGATGCATTTTGATCAGAATTTTTTCAGTATGATAATGAAATCAATTTACTCAACAACTAAGAAAAATCACAAACCTTGGTATGGGTGGGACTGTTAAAAAGCCAAAGGAGAATATTGCCAAGCTAGGAAAGAATTCAATAAGAGCCCAAGTACAGAAAACAGGACATATCTTAAACATAAAAGCAAAGCCTACAAACAAACTATGAATAAATATATTAATAAATATCACAAATCAAATGAAAGTAAGTTAAGGTCATTAGAAAGCCATAACCCTAGAGATTATTGGAAGTACCTCAAATCAGTTGATAACAAGAGCCATGGAGACATACCAAATTTACAAGCCTTTTATGAACATTTCAGAGGAATGAGCAATGAATTAATACAGTCTTACAAATTTTGATATTTTCCGCTGAAACTTGGGGATATGAAGATAACAAGATTTTAGAAAAGCTCCATTGCTCTTTCATTAAAAACAGTTCTAAAACTAAAACAAAGTACACCAAATTATATGCTTTACGCAGAAACAGGCCGCTATCCTCTTGAAATAATTATAAAAAACTAGGATGATAGGATATTGGACACGATTAGTTAATGGCAATAAAGATAAGCTGGCATTCAAGTCATACAGCCACATGCTTAATATTCCTAATTTTCAATGTAAATGGATCAGTAAAATCCAGAATATACCAATAGAAATTGGTAGACCAGATATTTGGCAATATCAAAATTTCAATGTTCATTAAAATACAAAAGACTTAGTCAACACAATTCTAAAAGATCATTACCAGCAGGATTGGTATAGTCAGCCACAAAACTCTAATAAGCGCAAAAACTACAGTTTATTTAAAGAATCTATTAGTCTAGAAAAGTATCTTTTAATACTAAAAAAGCAAGACTATCAAAGTCTTATTAAGTTCAGAACATCTAACCATTTCTTGCCTATTGAGACAGGAAGATGGAATAATATAGATTAAAATGACAGAAAGTGTCAGTTATGCACACAAAATGATATAAGTGATGAAATGCATTACCTTTTAAAATGCACATATTTCTTAAATCAAAGGTCTACATTTCTAAAAAGATACTTTTATAGGAGACCAAATATTCTCAAGTTTCAACAACTTATGAATTCCAAATCTCCAAAAAAATTAAAAAAATCTTTCAAAATTCATTCAAATAATTCTAAACTTCTTCAAACATAATCATTAATCACCAATTTTCGCTTGTCTTGTCTCCTATGTTGTCACGTGGATTGATTCAGATCAGTCTGCTGAGCCAGACCACCATCTGATCTGTGTCTCTGGATACAGCAGACTGTTCTGTAGACTTTATAGTCATGAATATCAACGGAGTCTGTGCTATCAAGCTATCAAAAAAAAAAAAAAAAAAAAAAAAAAAATAAAAAAATAAAATAAAAAAAATAAAGCTCTTATTATCTTGAAAGCATGCTAGCTTATAAGTAGAAAAATTTGGTAGAATTTTATAAATCGAGCTGCTTACCTATCTCCTTTTATTCTAAGGTTATTTATCCTATACTATAGATAGATCACGAAATCCTATGACAATGAATTTTTTCAGCTGTTTTTAAGTGTTTTCATTTTTTATAAGATCCACAAACACTACTTTTACTGTTCTTTTTGGTAGTTACAATACACAGCGAATGTAGACTATCAACACTTTAATGTTTGTCATCATTTCTCCTATTTTTCACTTTTTTATCCACTTTTTACAATGTTTCACGTGTATTTATTTATATTTACATATTCACATAACACAGTTAGAAACCAACAAATGAAATTTCTCCGGACCACGTGGTCGGGATTTTCCATTGGATGACGTAAATGTACATGTATTATGGTTTATATAGTCAATCTTTGTTCTGACTGCTGACAGCGGGGACCGGGATCAACTTGAGGTTATGTCTTGACCCTCTCTCCCTGTCGTCACTTAATAACAGCGTGCTTATTTCAAAATAATCTGATGATTTAAAAGCAAATCCCTCCAGTTTAAGACGCAACACGAAAGCCTTGAATTTCATCTGAATTAGTAATAAGTGTCAACCCCAAATTCTTCATTCTTTAACCTACCTTTCTCTTGTCACAATTTATTTATGCTTGTGTTATTCACGTTATTTGTCTATAATACTATTGTGCTCATGTATTTACAGTTTGTGAATTTGAGCCATTAAAAGATTATGTCTGTCTGTCTGGCAATTTTTCAGCTTGTCACAGGACCAGGATTCAGTCGTTTGTCATATAGAATGGATTTGAAGGATTCATAATTACGTGATAAATTGCCGGGTATAGTGCATCACAGCATGGCTCTTACTTACATTCCATCTGGCCATTCAAAGGGGCATACTTGTATTACATCATTGTTCATTTCCACAGTCCGAAATATATATTTTCTATTTCTCTATTTCAAGTGTTTACACGTGCATTTTTTTTGTCTGATCTTTATTACTCATTATTCCATACTATACCATGACGACAAATATCACTACTTTTCGTTTTACACTTTTCTATGACAAAACTTTGGACGTGTTACTTTCAATACTACACTATGATGGGGGCATATCAATGCACGTCACACTGCACTATATTACAACTAGATATTGTTCGGCTTATTTGCTCGGCTATTTCGAAGAAAAGGTTGAATTATTGCCATAACCCTGTCGTCGTGTGCCTCTACGTCTGCGTCGTCGTCGACATTGTCGTGTTGCAAAATTTTTGCATTTTATAATATCTCTGTCATTACTGTTATTTACTTCGAACTTGGACAAGTTCTTCACTATCAAGTGGGGACCCATACGACAAGGACAGGTAACAACCACACTATTTTTGACACAGTTATGGTTCTTTATCGACTGAGAATTTTCACTGAGAATCAATCAACTGCAGCCTAGCGTTGGTATCCGCATGCGGTGCTCTTGTTTTTCTCTTTCATACTTTGACGAGACATTTTACTGCATGTCGCTCTATTTGTTATTCTTGACGAGAAACTGCTGTGCTTGTTATTATTCACTATATATTGACACAATTCACGAGATATTCACTTTATTTTAGTCTCCGCTATATTGTGACAAGTTATTTTCCTGCAAATCTTCTGTTTGGTATACTATGCCGAGATGTTTCACTGTCTTTTCTGCTAAACTTCTAACTTTTATCAGATTCTTAACCAAACGACAACATTCTGGACTATACGGCTTGCAACACGCAAAAAAGGGCATTCGGACATTTGCGTAAAGTGTCGTCTCGGATCAGCTTGCGCAGTCCGCGCAGGCTAATCCGAGACGGCACTTTACGACTACATTAGATTTTGTCCTACAGTACACTTGCGCAAAACAAAAAATTACATAAAAACGGAAAGTGCCGTCTCGGATTAGCCTGTGCAGACTGCGCAGGCTGATCCGATACGACACTGTACACAAATGTCTGAATGCCCTTTTCGCGTGTTGCAGGCCAATTATTACCATATTGAAAGCATTTGCACACGACACACTAAATGCTGTTTTAATGATGATTTATGTCTTTGATAGGGTAGAAAACATTTTTGGAACAGAAGAAAATGCTGGTTCCCAGCATTTTCTCTTTTTCCCATAATGTTTTCAAAAACCTTTAGGGTGGTTAGAACCTAGGATTATGTGGTAATTGGTGAATTGCATATTCTCTGTTCTTGACTGTGGCTAAATATTTCGCCGGCTCTTATTTTATACCCATAGTAAGTCGCAACACGTCATCACATACCGAAGGGGTCTTGCGCCGCTTAGTAGTATACAGTACAGGACACGTAACCCGGAGACCACGGGTGCGAGCCTAACTGTAAGAATTGGACTTTTCGTAGGAGTATCCTAAGGCAAGACACTTCAGAGCCCTAGCCAAGGACTGGTGAAAGCTAGGACATACATAAATACGTGAGCTGTGGCCGCAATATGACTGAAATAATGTTAAAAGCGGTGTAAAACACCATTCACCTAATCAATCAACCACATAACAATGCGTCAATGGACCTCCACCATTCAGGGGGTCTTTCCACAAGTATGAAAGATTAGCAACAAATACCGAAATCTTTTTTGACTGTTGAATTAAAGTCTAGCGGCCTCGAGTAAACAATGGGTTGTTAAAATGCATCTAAAATTAAATCAAACCATTTAAAAGTACGGAAATTATTGTCAAAAAGACAATATGTTATTATGCGGTCGGACCAAGTGTTAGTCGCCGGCAAAAAACAAAAGGTAGAGTGACTTGGCAACTTTTGACATAGTTTTAAAATACGTTTTCCTACCAATGTCTAACACTTGGACCGACCGTACAATAACAGATTGTCCTCTTCACAATCATATCCATACTTTTATATGGTCTGACATAAACATAAATACATTTTACCATCCCTTTTGTTTACTTTTAGTCGCAATTGGGCCTTTAAGTTTCTGTCATTGACGTTATCTGTATACTGTTATTATAAATTTACCCTATTGTGTCCATTTGTTTGAAGTTATTCTGTTACTATATTTTCAGGGAACCTCCAGAGAGCGAATATTTTGCAGCTTCTTGTAATTCATCATTTTGGGGGCGTGTACTATGACCTTGACACCGTCGGGGTTAAACCCCTAAAGCCTTTCGTGGAAAATAGGACTTGCTCCCTAGTTACAGACCCACCGGAGCACGTGATAGCCAATCACATGATTGTGCACGTTGATTTAATCAATAACAACGCGTTGTTTTGTCAGGCAGGTCATCCCTTCTACACTGCCGCCATCAACTTGTTAGCAAAACAGCCCCTTACGTGTCAAAGGACACTACAGTGTAGTGGACCGTTTTTTCTTTCTCACCTCCATTACGAAATGAGGAAGGTCAAAGAAAACCACGATTTTTTACCGAAGATAGAAAATTACTAATTATTTGAAGACAAAATGGCTACAGGAAGTTTAAAGAATCCCACTAAAGCCTGTACAGGACAAGAGTATCTGGCAGGGGAGATATGGCGCCGTGAACTATGCGATGAATGGAACAGGCGCGGGAAAAACAAGCGAAATATTTCCGATTTAGCTTATACATATCATACGTGGTTCCACACTCTCACGAATAAGGTACATTCAGATCCTAAAAATGTGATAAAAAATGTTGTTCCTCACGTTTTGATCTACGAATGAAAAGAAATCCTCTTGAACAGATAGATTGCTCAATAAGCTTCTTTTGCTAGGAATAAAAGGCCCTAATTGAAGCCAAGTGCCGGATTTAAATTAAAATCACACTTTTTGAAAGTAAGAAAATTGTTTAGAAGATGACCATGTGTTAGTTGCTGACAGAAACATTAATTCAAAGGCAGGTAAAATGTAAATTAAAGTTGGCGCGACCTTGGAACATTTGTCCTAGTTTTAAAATATTATTTTTCTGTCAGCGACTAGATACCTGAACCGACCGTACAGTAACAGATCGTCATCTTCACAATCAATTTCATACTTTTAAATGGTATGGCTTAAATCTGAAATGCATTTTATCAGCCGCATTGTTCACTTTTGGTCTCTATTGGGGCTTTGACGCATTTTCAATTTTTGCCGTAACTGATTTTGAAAACATTACCTAAATAGACGTTTTCGGTCAATGCTTCGAGTATAGGAATGTCCAGAAAACAGCTACACAATGGACTGTGTAGATTCAGGATCACAAGACATGTCTTTTGCATCGAGCCATGCTTTTTTTTAGAAACCAAAAGATCAAAATGAATTTAGCCATAGGCCACTGAAACTCCATTGACCTATCACAGAATACAGAACTTTTCATTGGTTGATAATCGGACACCGTTACTAAAAACAGCACATTGGTGACTGTCTCTATATCAGATATTATAATGATAAATGTATATGTCGCCAATGTGCTATTTTTAGTGACGGTTCCCTATGATCGACCAATGAAAGTTTTCGTATTCTGTGACACACCAATAGAGTTTCAGTGGCCTATGATTTCACAGAGCCCATAAAAGGAAGTTAAATATTCATGGTAATATGTGGTATACTCCTCTTGAAGTGCAGGAAACGGAAAAAGCTGACAATGACAGAACTTTGTGGTTAATAGAGAAGATGAAATCGGCGGACGGACCAGCTGAAAGCTTATACTGCTAAATAATATCACCAATTACAAAAAGGGGGAAAAAGGGGGTTAAATGCATATGCAAAAACCTTTCAAAAAGCGGATTTAATGCAGATGCATTTACACCTCCCTTCTTCCCCCGAGCGCTGCTAAATAATATCACCAATTTCAAAAAAGGGGTTTAATGCATGTGCAAAAACCTTTCAAAAAGCGGGTTTAATACAGATGCATTTACACCCCCTCCCCCTGTTTTCCCCTAGAGCGCTGCTAAATATTTTGCGTGGCTCTTTTGGAAGAAAACATCAAGGTATTGTCATACAGCCCTGTCTGCATCGTCGTATGCGTCTTCGTCGTGCATACACTTTTAAATTGTGTAATATCTTTGTCATTACAAAATATATTTAGATCTACTTCAAACTTGGACTAGTTATTAACAACCAAAAGGTAATCCATAAAACAGGCAGGGCAGGTAACCATCAAAATATTTTGCGTTGCTCTTTTGGAAGAAAACATCAAGGTATTGTCATACAGCCCTGTCTTCGTTGTCGTATGCATCTTTGTCGTGCATAGACTTTTGAACTGTGTAATATCTTTGTCATTACAAAAGATATTTAGATCTACTTCAAACTTGGACTATTTTTACGAACAAAGTCCGTAACAAAGAAACAAATGAACAAATGCATTGCAGAAATACAGGGACCGGGCAGGATTTGAACCTAGAACGCCCGGATGAAAGGCCAATACCATAACCACTGAGCTAAAGAGAATTCTTCCTAACGCAGTTGTTAGGTATTGTATTTAAATCGGGATGAAGCCATGCATGAAGGAGTGGTCTCCCGTAACACCATTTATTATTAACAACCAAAAGGTAATCCATAAAACAGAGGCAGGTTCTGTGCAGTCTGATCTTGATCTACACTGTCCGCAAAAAGTGAGTCGCGCTTAGCAGCCTAAGGGTTAAATTTTAAACAGATCAAATCATAAATCATCAAGGACTTTGATTGAGGATTTACTTTTAGATCTATAAAATGAGCCATTAGTGATGTATTCTTGTTTACAATGCATGCATCATTCGCCCTATTTTTTTTTTTCAGTGTATTTGAAGTCCATGTATTATTATGGTAATGGGAAATTTTTGCACTTCTACATTTCTCGTTTACATGGTCGCCAAACCCTGGTAGCTCAGTCTGTAGCGTGCTGGACTTGAGAACATGGGGTCGTGGGTTCAATTCCTGACTCGGCCAATTTCTTTCCGAGGATCGATGATAGTCATTGTGACAGGATTCATTCCTCTCCCATCGCTGACCATTGTTTCAACGATGGCTATGTGTGAAAGTAGCCAACTGCTTGGAAAGAAAATAGTGCGGAGAACTGGTAAAAGAGACTCCAGGAAAGCACGGATAGGTGCACTGGCCGCCATGATATAACTGAAATAATTTTGAAAACGGCGTTAAACACTATTCAGTGTTTACATGATCACGATCAAGTCAGCGCTTTTCATTGATTTATTCTTACACTTAAAGATACATCCTTACAGTCAGAGAAATGAAAACGCCGTCAAAAGATGATAGACTGGAGAATGGACCAAACTTCTGTCAGTTGTGCAAACATAGATATATATGGTGGAAAGCATAAATACATATCGGAAATCAATTCAAAACCGGAAATGTCACAAAAGTTATTTTTTGATGGCCTCCAGCAAATGAAATTCATTTTCTATCGGTCGTAATCTATGCAACCTTGCAACCGTTAATGGGGATATTTGGCATGGAGATACAAGAATGATAATAGTTTTACAAAATGAAGATGAAATAGGTTAAAAACTGGCTGTAAACGTAAAAATGTATCTTTAAACAGATTAGATAATCTATCATCATGAACTTTGATTGGCTCGGGGATCCAACCATTAGAGCTGTAAAATGAGTCATTTGATGAATTATTCTTGTTTACCAAACATATGAGCTGTGCTCTGGCAAACGGGGGCTGAATGCTTCTCCGTGATACGATGTTCCAATCAAGCCATCACATAATTATAGATCCAAAACACTTTTTTTAACAACCGACTGAATTATAAGGTAGACTGGTCCTTGGAAATACAGAAAATTGACTACAAGCGAACAGTTTCGGCCCAGGTCGATACTTTTGGCAGATGCACGAAGCCCTTTTTCATAGAGCATGGTTCATATATCATTCTTGCCATTTCTTTAAAATTTGCACTATTTTTTGTAGATATGATTTTTTTTCATGTATATTAACACCGTATATGTTCCGTGAGGAAGGATAACCAGCATTTTTATCCTTTCTCAGAGCGTTTTCTACCGTTCCAAATGGAAATCTGGTTTTTGGAGGCACATGTTACTTGTATTTTACAAATGAGCCATGCTCTGTCAAAAGGGGGTTTAATACATCTGCATAAAAGTATTGACCATGTTAGCCTGCACAGTCAAAACAAAACTTTTTGCTCTTTTGAAATTTTCTGCAGTTAGGCCTATTCTGCCTCAGGATTCAGCCAGTTGTTGGACACAATATATTTTATGTATCGATTTTTATGTGATTACTTGCTTGGTATAATGTACCAGGAGATGCATTTAACCCCCCTTAGCCGGAGCATGCTGTCCGGTGAAGAGATACATTGGAGTCTTACTGCAATTATACATAATCTTGGTCTTAATTTTTCGTGTCATGTAGCGGACGCTGTAGATCCGAGATCAGACTATTACTGCACGTTCTGTGCAGTCTGATCTCGATCTACGCCGTCCGCAAAAGCTATACTATGTCGCCATTTGCAGTAAAAGAGCTGAAGCAGCCATAATCGAAATTAGTATTTTAATGTGCAATTAACATCAGTTACCTCCCTTTCTTTCTCTTATTTTAGACGAAAGAAATCAGAGTCCCTGCTTCGTCTTGGTGAAACCCGGCCAGGTAGCTTAGTGGCCAACTCATCTGACTCGTAAACTGGTGGTTGTGGGTTCGATACCCGGTTGAAGAAAGCTTTCTTTCCGGTGAGTTTTGCCTCTCACGTCTGATGTATGTGAGAAATAGTCAGTGACTTGGAAAGACAGTTGTGTCAGTACTGGTGTGAGAAAGCCAGGAATCACATACATTCGATGCACTTACCGCCGTGTAATGGCACAAGCAGTTAAAACGCCGTTAAACTGGAATACAAGCAAACTAATGCCCCTATCCACTACCTTCTGTTTTTACTAATACTTTGAACAACACTCTTCCCAAGCTAATGACTGCTTTCCAAAATAACAATGATTAGATTAGTATAGGGAGAGAGCTTCGGTACGAACCGTCCCTAGTCTCTCTACCCGGAGTGGGATTTTTGGTGAAAAATGTGGAGCTGGTCCCTAGTTTGCCTACCCTTGTGTAGGAAAACTAGGACAAAATGTGCAAAGCCGACCCTATTCTACAGCATTCTTTAGTCCGTGCTTTGATATTTTGGTCCCGGGGCTCTCTACCATGAGTGGGATTTTTATGATCTTGATCTGCACAGTCCGCAATTGCACATTGAGTTGCTTTCGTCAGTCTATTAGCCGAAATCTTGCAAACGGACTTCTTAATCGGTTAATTAGATGGATGGTGGTTGGAGGGGTTTGTACCAAGTTTGCCTACCCTAGGGTAGGCAAACTGGGTACAAAATGTGCAACGCTGGCCCCATTCAACACCATTCTTTAGTCTATAAAATTTAAACAGATGGACTTTTGGTACCTAGACTACCTACTCTGAGAGGGGATTGGTACAAACCTTGCCTACCCGAGGGTGGACTCAGGCAAAATTGGTGTGGGACTTAGTCTTTTTCAGTGTTTTTTTTTTTTCTGCTGATCGGGGAAAAGCTGAGCCAGTGAACTGTCACCAGTTATCTCCCTTGCGTCATGTTTTACACCCCAAGAGTGACTTTTGCACTTAGATTGGAGTCCCGTGGAAGGAAGAAAACTGGAGACAGAGAGGGGATCTCTGGTGACTGTTGAGAAAAGGATGGCTGTCTATGATGGGTTTTCTCCGGGCAAAGCTGACGTGGGACGTTGTCTGTTTCCTTCTTTTAATATGAGAGTTAGGGGCCGTGGACTCACTAACCCATCGGTAAATATCGTGTAACATCGACGTTTTCGTAAAGGCTATTCGACAAAACTCGGCAGCTTCCGTCTTTTAACATGACAGGAGCCGTAGACCTTATGTCTTTTTCGATATATTCTCCTTAACTCTATACCAAACGGCAAAATTTTAGACTTTTCAAAATTCAAAGCATTTGCAGACGACAATTTAAACATTGACCAAATGAAATATTTGTCTGTAAAAGGATAGAAAATACTGGGAGAAAAGGAGAAAATGCTGGTTACCAGGCATTTTCTCCTTTTCTCACAATATTTTCAAAGGCATTTTTCAAGGTTGTTAAAAGTCGGAATTGTGTAGTAAAGGGTTAATGGAACCCGCAGTCTGATCTGGCATTTCACCCGCTTGATATTTCTTTTTATTGTTCGGCTGAGATCAGGGTTTCTGAATTCTTTAGAAATTCTGCGCTGATTCGATGGCTTTTTTCGCGCTGATTTGATGACCGTGTGCTTAAAAGAAATAACACCCGACAAAGTGAGAATTGTCCAGATTCCTACTCTGAGCAGAACATATATACGTATATTTGCATATTTGGATATATATAATTATGTGCGTTTATTAATTATAAGGTAATGAGGGATAGCCATGAACCGCATATACCAATGGACGTGGCTAATAAAGGTTAAAAAAAGTTTTTCTTTGTGGCCAGAGCCATCACCAGTCTTTTTTACCACTTGCATTTGCGCTTATATTTGTACTCGCACTTGCACTTGCACATTATGTAAATGTGCATGGAGATATTAAACTGGATGCAAAAGAGAAGTTGCCGTTGTTCCTCTGTAAGGGCATCACAGTAAAAAAGACTGATGAAAACATGGCCTTTCCAAGAGACCCTGGTTCTAGATTTATGGTTGTGGAGACCAAGGAGACTCAAGATGGTCAGCGACAGATTCGCGAGCTTACGGCTAATGGCCAAGAACAGTTCGAAGAATTCACACAGATTCTCTTTCTTTGATGAAAATCAGCAAGAAGATTGATGATGCATAGGCTAAGTGAAAGATCGAAAATTATCGGCAGAAATGCGAACTTGAGCTGAGTAAAACAACAAACTATACGAACAATACACGGAAATCTCTATTCGTTTTATAAAGTTTCTTAGTCAATCTCCACTCGACAGGCTGTTTATGAAAAGGCAGCGCATTAGATGATCGCGAATTCTGTCAAGGTCAAGGTGTATTCTATCGTTCAAGAAATTGAAGACGAGCTGGTTGAACTGAGATCCGCAAAATTCGAAAGAGCTTCTTCTAGGTCAAGTTCTTTGAGTTATTTATAATCTAAACAAAAGTTGAAAACTGAAACTGCCAAAGGTAAAGTTATCCTCTGCTGAAAAAGAAATGAATTCTCACAAACCAAACTTGAAGAATCTGAGTTAATAAGTAAAGCAAAAGCAGAAAGGCAGAAAAAGGAAATTGAAACAGATTTACAATTGCCTACACAATAAAAAGAATTACAGGTTTCTGAAATGGAATTAAAAATCTGTCAGAAAGAATTCAACAATGACCGAGAATGTAGTTTCATTGAAAATAATGTTAAGGTAGATATTTCTGTAGAACGCAGAGAAGATTTAAAGACAAATCACTTGTATATTCCCAAAGCCATGAATTTTTAGCTAGAGACCCCCTATCCTATAAAGAAAAGATTGGACTTTGAAAACATGTCTCTGTCAAGCAAAGACGTAAACAAAAATTAAAACCTTTACAATACCATTTTTATCTACACAAGTCTCACGACAGCATGAAGAATTGGCTAAATTTCTCTTGAAAAAGGATCTTCATTTACATCGTTTTGTGGTATTCGACGATAGGCCTGGAAACTATTTATCATGGAAAACAAATTTTCACTCTCTTCTCAGAGAGTTGTCAGTTACACCTAGGGAAGAATTTGATCTGCTGCTCAAATACCTAGGTCCTGAATCAAGACTGCATGCTGTGAGAATTCAAACTGCAAGTTGTAGAAATATACAAAGTGGTTTAGAAAGATGGTGGAGAAGACTGTACCATAGGGTTCCGTAGTTTGATTCCTGGCACCCATAGACTATATATTATAAACAAGGGATTTAACTGTATGCAGCCCGTTACTCGCCCCCGGTTACAAAAAACAACGTATCTTTTCTACCCCATCAGTTATTCTCCTATTTTTTTCTACAGCTGAGAGCTAAAACATTTTTCTACCAGAAAAACACAACTGTTTGTCGGTGGCTAATGCAGTTTGGCTGATACATTCGCTCGAACTTGTAAACTCGCTCAAAAATCTGCGCCATTGACACGGGTTCGTACATCCGTTTTCAAGATATAAAATGCACTTTAGATCCAATGAAACGCAGCATTAGCGGCACCCACCCTTCAAACATGTTTAAAAATACTACTGACCTATAGTCTTTATCTTCAATAACGACGAAACGCCTCAGAATTCGTTGAATTTGTAATCCACGTTCTTATTTCGAACAGCTGCAGCCATCTTCTACCATGTGACATTGTTTGGAACGAGAAATTTCATCGGTTGATATGTAATAACAGTCGTGCATTCAACCAATGAAATTTCGTACAGCTGCTCACACCTTTTTGTCACGTGACAGTACGGTGACACTGTTTGGAACGAGAAATTTCATTGGTTTATATGCGCGAACGTCAGTATCGAATGTACGAACCCGTGTCAATGGCGAAGATTTTTGAGCGAGTTTACAAGTTCGAGCGAATGTATCAGCCAGACTGCATTAGCCACTGACAAACAGTTGTGTTTTTCTGGTAGAAAAATGTTTTGGCTCTCAGCTGTAGAAAAAAATAGGAGAATAACTGATGGGGTAGAAAATATACTTTGTTTTTTATTAACCGAGGGCGAGTAAAGGGCTGCATACAGTTAAATCCCTTGTTTTAGTCTATGGGTGATAGGAGTCAAACTACGGACCCCTATGGACTGAACGAACGTTAAGGAGCATCAGAGATGGTCAATACTTCTCTTACAAAGCGATTAAATTAGTTTTCAAAAATTGACAACGGGAATTTTGCACGGCTTTTTAAACTGTCAGATATCTTAGTAGAGATAGAATCGGCCATGGATGATCCATTATACAGCAGTCTGCTCAGCTATATGAATACATCTTGGGGCGTTAACCCCATTGTTCAGAAACTTCCAATCCTTGTACAAGGAAAGTGGACCCAAAAGGCCATTGACTACAAAAGAAGCAACAATGTATTATATTCCCCCTTCTCCTTTTTTTTTTCCAATTTGTAACTGAAAATGGCTCAATGTTGAATGACCCTAGTTTTCAGTTTAACACTACCAATAAGCCCAAAAAGGTTGAGAACTTTAAAGGTGTTTTCAGTAAGAAAACTGAGTTAGAGTCTCACAGTACAAGCAAATAATCTTCCAGTTGTTTAATACACAAGTCATCGTCTCACACCATACATAATTGTAGGGAATTTAAGAAAAGGCCCATGTCAGAGAGAAAGCAATTACTAATAGAAAACAAGCTATGTTTCAAATGTTGCTTTTCAGCTGACCATACTTAGAGAAATTGTTAAATGCTTTTTGTGTCACAAAGACAACCATTATACTGCAATGCATGCATCCAATTCTCCAAATGTAGGTCATGGTGGGAAGTTAAGTAGCCTTGGTGAGGAGTTAAGTAGTCATGGTGGGGAGCAAGTAAATTCTAAGTGTACCCAAATTTTCAACAACCCAAAGTTTAAGGGTAGAACTTCTTCTATAACCATTTTGGTTTTTGTATACCCAGAAGGAGAAGAATACAAGTCAATTAATGTCTATACAGTCACAGACGACCAGAGTGATAAAATTTTGGCAAAATCAAAGTTATATGAGAAACCGAATATCAAGCCTGATCATATTGAGAATTCACTTTCTTCATGTGGTGGTACCGTTACAGTTAACGGGAAACAAGGGTGTAGTCTAGTGGTAGAAGCCCTATATAGAACTTGTTCCTTAAAATACCACTCTTTATTGAATGTGATGATATACCTAATAACAGGGATGAGATTCCTACCCCTAACATGATTCGATTTCATGAGCATTTACGCCAGATCTCTGGAAAAATACCTCCTTTGGACTCTGGTGCGGAAATTCCTCTACTTATTGGACGTGATCTGCCTGAGGCACATCACGTTAAGAAAGGGTTATTGGGCAAAAGAGTGCTCCTTTTGCTCAGAAGGTAGCCCTCGGTTTGGTAGTTGTAGGTGACATATGTCTAGGAAATGTTCATAGTACAAATAGAGTCAATGTGATGAAAATACATTTGCACTTTACGGGAAGAGAATCAGTCTTTGAACCTCGTGATTTGTTTATTAAGGTTAAACCCATTGAATGTCTGGCTTATGACATTTTTCAAAATACGAAAGATGATAACAAGAAGGGTTTTTCTTGGGACGATAGTTCTTTCAAAATGGGTTCTGATGGGAGGTGGACTGCTCCACTTCCCTTCAGAGAAAATAGGCAGCAGCTGCCAGATAATCTAGAACAAGCCAGATAATCTAGAACAAGCCACAAAACGTGCCCTTTCTCTAGACAGGGATTTGAAATAGGATTTTCAGAAATGGGAGCATTCAAATAATTTATGGACAATACGAGGGGTGATCAGAAAGAACGTGGACCAGTGCCGGTATCTGAATATTGTTATGAAAAACAACTTGGAGTGTTCACTATTTTTGAAAGTAACCTCCTTTGAGTTCCATGCATGTATTCATTCTTGATTTCGACGCGCGAAGCACGTGTAGGAGCGCGTCATGTGACGTTACTATCAAGGACCCTGTCGTAGCGAGGGTTAGCTCCTCTCTGCTCTCGTAGTGTATGCCACATAGAAAATCTTTCAAAACAGGAACTAGTCAGAGGTCACATGGAGTCAGGACTAAATCATAAGGAGCGTTGGCAAGTGTTTATTTGTTTAGTTTTTGCAAAGTTTCCAGTCCACGTGTGGCTTTGTGAGCTAGGGCGTTATCTTGATGTAAAGTGACGTCACTCCGCAGGACTCCTGGCTGTGTTTTTCGTATGGTGTTCGTGAAATTTATTTGAATAATGTGGGCATAAAACTCAGAATTGACTGTAGTATGTAAAGATACAACATGATTTAGAAGAAAAACAGGAGAACAGATATACTTGATGTAGATAACTTTACCAAGTGACTTAGAAAGGTTGGCTTTACTAGCGGAAGGCGATGTTGGATGTTTCAATACGCTGCTTTGTCGTTTAGATTCAGTGTCGGTAAAGTGTACCTATATTTCATCGCATGTTACAATACGATCAGTAAAGTTTGACCCCTCTACCCTAATGCGTTCTGAAATTTCTTAACAGAATTCGACCCTAACCCCCATTTTCTCTGGCGTCAGTTGCAGAGGTACCCACGTTGTGCAAACACGCGACATTCCAAGACTCTCAGTCAAAATCTCCTGAGCACTTCTATATGAAATGTCAAATGTGTCAGCTATTTTCCCGACAGCATCTCGGCGAGCTTGTTTTACATGCAGCTCTACATCCGTTATGATTTTGTCTGTGACTAATGTTGATGGACGGCCAGATTTAGGGTCATCTTTAACAGTATCGCATCCTTGTCTAAACCGGTCCGATCCATGTACGAATATCAGATTCCTTGAGTGCAGAGTCCCCTTAAACTGTTTCTAAATCGGTTTTGATTTCCGATAAATACTTTCCGAGTTTGATGCAAAACTTTATGATTACTTTCGGCTCAAATAAAACGTTGTCCGATATTTTGGACCTCTAATGCAGTATATGACGTCATTAAAATGACGTCATACTTTACCTACTTTAATATGACAACATTTGAAAGCGTGAGCCAGTTACCAGATAATTAATGCTCATCTATGCAAATTATGTGTAATCCTAAGTGCAGTAGTTTTCAAAATAACGAGGTGGTCCACGATCTTTCTGATCACCCCACATATATTTCAAATAATCATGCAGAGAAAGCCCTCCATTGTAATAGGTGATGAACGTTGGTTAATGCCAATTTTTGGGATGTATCACCCCAAAAAGCCCCACCAGATAAGGGTTGTATTTGATTCATCGGCCAAATACAAAGGTGTATCTTTGAATGATGTTTTATAACAATCCCAATTTGACAAACAACTTATTATGTGTCTTAATTAGGTTCAGAGAAAATCCTGTTGCAGTGGCGGCAAACATACAGGAAATGTTTTATTGCTTTAGAGTCAATAGAAATAATCTAAATTACTTGAGATTTCTTTGGTATAAAGACGATGACTTAAACAAAGAGCTTATAGAATACAGGATGACTGTACATGTGTTTGGAGACAGCCCGTCACCAGCCATCGCAACTTATGGTCTGAACAAGGCTGTTGAAAGATCGGATAAAGATGTCAAGGAATTTGTAAATAATAACTTTTATATAGACGATGGTATGACTTCCGTTAAGACCCCAAATGAAGCAATCAGCTTAATTATAAGAACTCAATGTACGCTGCAAGAAAACAGCAAAATCAAACTGCATAAGACAGCGTCAAATAGCAAAGAAGTCATGATGAATTTTCCTCAAAGTGACCTATCAAAGGATTTAAAATGCATTGATTTATGTTCAGACAACTTGTCGCCAGTCCAGCGTGCTCTCGGACTGAAGTGGACTTTGAACGATTACACCTTTGGGTTTCAAGTAACTACTAATCTCAAACCGTATACATGAAGAGGTGTTTTATCGACAATTAATAGTTTGTATGGCTCATTAGGTTTTTTTGGCTCCTATTACAATCATAGGAAGGGTGATATTGAGACAACTCCTTGATGGCTCCATTGACTGGGATGCCCCACTAGCTAAGAACACGAAGATTGCATGGGAAGACTGGAGAAATTCCCTTTGTGATCTAAATCTGTCCCTAAGCACTTGGTTCAGATCGATGCTGTAGCAGGTCTTGAAATGCATATTTTCTGTGATGCATCAGAGATTGCAATTGCATCCGTTACATACTTAAAAACATAGATAAGAACAGACATTGCTATGTAGTATTTCTCATGGGAAAGTCTAAGTCAGCACCTAGTCATGGATCAACAATACCCAGACTTGAACGGTGTGCAGCAGTCCTTGCTACAGAATTAAGCCGAACAATTCAGGATGAAGTGAGTTTTCAAGTCGACTTTGTTATGTTTTATACTGACAGTAAGGTTGTTTTAGGGTATATTAACAACTAGAAGAGAAGGCTTTTATTCCTATGTGACAAATAGAATTGAGAAAATATATCAAAATTCAGAACCAAGACAGTGGAATTTCATTCCTAAAAGCAAAAACCCAGCAGATGCTAGCACCAGATATATCGCAGTTTCACAAATACAAGATAGCTTGTGGCTCAAAGGACCAGAAATTTAGCAGCAGGAAGCTAAAACCGAAACAGAAAGCCTGTCATACGATCCAGAATATCCCAATTCGGACAACGAATTACGACCCATTGTTTCAGTTAAATCAACATGTTTGAAATCGTCTTTTGGGCTTGAAACGAGAAGATTTGAAAGATTTTCGAGCTTCAAACGGCTTGTGAGTGCCATCTCATTCCTAAAACGTGCTCTTAAATCAAAATCTGTGTTACGAGAAAGAAAAGTTACCAACTGTGGTAACTTATCGGTGTTAAGCTCCGAAATCGAAAGTTTCAAAGAATCCGAGTGTTTCATAATAAAATTAGTTAAGCAAGAAATCTATCATGAAGAAATCAGTTTAAAGGGTGGTAATCCCACACCTAAAAGTAGTGTATTAAGAAATTAGATGCCTTCATCTATCCCAGTGCTTTGTTACGCGTGGGAGGTCGTTTACGTCGAAGTAGTCTAAGTGCAAAGGAAAAATACCCTATAGTAATACCTGGTAGTAATACCTGAGTCATATTGCCCATTTGATCATCAGTGGTATCCACATCAAAGTTTGTCACCAGGGAAGACATATTACTGAAGGCGCCGTGAGATCTGCTGGCCTTTGGCTAGTTGGTGGTAAACGTATTGTGTTTGCAATTATTTTTAAGTGTATTACATGTACAAAACAACTTGGGAGGTGTTGTGAGCAAAAAAAGGTTGACCTACCCAGAGACAGACTTGTACCAGGCCCACCTTTTTCTTCAGTCAGGGTGGACCGTGGCTTGTTCTGGTTAGGAAAACTAGAAGTAGTCAAGCAAACAATAAGCGTTGAGGAATTATCTTTACTTGCTTAACAACAAGGGCAATTCACGTTGAAGTAGTAGAGTAAATGAGCAGTTCCTCTTTTATAAACGCTGTCAAGAGATTCATGGCCATTCGTGGAAAGGTAAGGTAAATCTTTTTCGTCCTGACAGGGGCACTAATTTTATTAGTGCCACTGATGGAATGAAAAAAGATTCTATAAATATTGAAGATCAAGAGGTAAAAAGATTTCTGTTTAATGACAGGACCATATTGAAATTAAATCCTCCTCATGCATCACATATGGGTGGAGTCTGGGAACGGCTCATTGGCACTGTATGCAGAATCCTAGATAACATCCTTTCAAATTTTTCTGGTAGGAATCTTACTCATGAAGTGTTTGCTACATTCATGGCTGAGGTAATGTCAATAGTAAATTCTTGACCTATAGCCTCTGTATCTAATGATCCAGAAATGCCGATGGTGTTGTCACCATCAATGCTTCTGACCAAGAAGACAGATGCTGATATGTCGGAAGTTTAAATAGACCCAAAGAATATTTCTGCACAATGGAAAAGAGTCAAGTTACTGGCAGATATGTTTTGGAAGAGATGGTTGCAAGAATATTTGTAAACACTTCAGAGAAGACATAATTAGTTGCACAACAAACCCAACTTGAAGATTGGGGACATTGTCTTACTTCGTGAAAAGTCATTGCATAGAAATAATTGGCCTTTAGGGCGTGTCATACAAGTTTTCCCAGATGAAGATGAGAAGGCCAGAAAGATTGAAATAGAGATTTCAAGAAATAACAAGTTGTCAAAGTTTGTGAGGCCAAGCACTGAGGTCATACATTTATTGAGTGAAGATCAATAATTTTATTATATTTGTACGCAAGTTGAAAAATGCGTATTTTGCATTTCCTTCAACACTATGTTATGAACAAATGTGTTTGTAATACAATTATGAAGCTGAATTTGAGTGACATTAATGCAATTAATATCAGATGGAGAGTGTTCTGTCGCAGTTGCTTCCCATCTGCTATTGATTGCATCAGTACTTATATGGCTCCCTTACCACGTGTTTTCTAGTCAGATGTTGAAATGGACGGATAGTTTTCCCGTCAACACGGACCAAATCATGTTTTTCTTTGTGGCCAGAGCCATCACCAGTCTTTTCACCACTTGCATTTGGGCTTGTATTTGCACTCGCACTTGTACTTGAACATTATGTTAATGTGTATGGAGGTATTAAACTGGATGCAAAAGAGAAGTTGCCATTGTTCCTCTGTAAGGGCATCACACTGATCTTTTATCTACACTGTCCGATAAGGAGATATTTTTTCAAAAAAAAAAAAAAAAATGATAATAATAATAATAATAATAATAAGAAGAAGAAGAATAAGAAGAATTTTAAAAGAGCATCATTTGGGTTCTTACTATCGGCTTGAAAGCTTTATTTAACTTATTTAGCGGGTTAAAGGTTGATAAAAACACATGCTTCGTAACTTCAAAGAGAAGTTTAGGTTTATTCAACTCTTTCCGCGTGAAATATAGAACTCGACCTTTTAGGCGGCTGAAAAGGCCCCTGAAACCAAAAATATTTTTTTCATTTTATAGGCCTGACTGTACTAGCGGACGGTTTATTTTCAAGATCAGACTGCAGGTTCTGTGCAGTCTGATCTTGATCTATACCTCCCGCAAAAGCTCTTTTTATCGCCCATAGTTTAGAAAGGGTCGTGTTTTATTGTGTCAACGTTGTCGTCGTGCGAAAACTTTGACATTTTGTAATATCTCATTTATTACGGAAAGCCGAGACCCAGTAGCTCAGTCGGTAACGTGCAGGGGGGGTCGTGGGTTCGATACCTGGCTTGGCAAATTTCTCTTCGAGGATTGATGACAGTCATTGCGCTAGGATTCATTCCTCTCCCACCGCTGACCATTGTCTCGACGATGGTATGTGGGAAAGCAGCTAGTGGCTTCGGAAGAAAATTGTGCGGTGTACTGGTAAAAGAGACTTCAGGAAAGCATGGACAGGTGCACTGGACCCCGCGATATAACTGATATAATGTTGAAAACGGCGTTAAACACCAAACAATCAATCAATCTTGTTTCTAAAGATATTTACTTCAAGCTTGGACAAGTTGTTTACTGTCAAAAGAGGAACCTATATGTCAACCGGGGTATAAATGATAGCAAATGCCGGGTGATGATAATGAAGTTTTACTCGATTCTGAATTATACAGAAAAACCTGCAAGATAAATAACAAACAAACAATATAAAACCATTCTTATTGCACAATTAGATCTAGAGTCTACATTGTTTATCTGCAGTAAAAGAAATATGCTTACCGGAGCAGTGGAGATGAAACAACTCTATGACTTTAAATCAGAGATATAAAGATGAATAAGTATAGTAATGACTATGATGTTCAACTGTCTCTTGCGAGAGCTGGTGACTGAATGATGGTTTGTTAGTGCGAGGGAAAATAGAAAGGCGGGAACGCATACCCACACTTGCACGCTGATCATTACGATCTCATTCTCACTCGTGAACACAGGGATTACTATTCACTCAATACACACTCACTGACATGACAAATGTTAAAACATACAGTTAGAGAAGTATACAAATTTACAAATGAATGTACAATGATGACTATCTACAAATGAACCTATGGTTACATATTCCCCCCCTTTGTTGAAATGGCACCCGACATTTACAAGTATTCAAGCAGACCTACAAGACAAGTAAATATTATGTCAATCTAAGGCACATAACTACGGAATCACCAGGGCTTTAGTAAGGTGTAAGGGAATAGCAAACAGTCATATATCGATGGAACAGGAAAATCTCCAAAGTGCTAAATATTCGCTGATGTGAATATAAATAATTCAAGTAGCAATTGACAAAACCTGTAAAGAAAATGAAAAGACTTGTTAATTAATCAAAAAGCACCACAAAGAGAAAATTCCCAATCCAGAACAGAAAAACAAAGCACTAAAAGCACTGTAACACTGATATCACATATTTACACAAAAATTTCACAGGAATCGTCCACCGATGAAATAATTGGCATCACCCATTCACCATATCTGTCTGGCGGTCGGCGGTTGCGGACAGGTCTGGTCAGACGTCGTGGACTGGTGGCAGCAGTCTGATCTGGGACTGCCGGCTCAGTATTGGCTGGTGGAATGGGCTGATTGCCTTGAACTTGAGGTGGCGTGAACACTGTTGCTGGCGGACTCACAGGAGGGCTACGGGTACGAATCGGACTGGCGTCATTGCGACCTGATGGAGTGTTTCTCCTCTGAGGTATGATGTAACGGGGCACATCAGTATCAGACTCGGTTTCGGACTCCGACGACTCGGGCTGCTTCTCTTGGCAGTGGCTTGGGTTGTCCTTGCGGACTTCTCCCGGTTCACCCAAAGGAACGCTATTGAAGGGGAGTAACAGGTTACGATGTAAACATCGCACCGGCCCGACCTTGTCTCGCCGCCTGACCTTGTACACAGGAATGTCTGGATTGGGCATCTCCAAAACAACGTAGGGGTTGGAGTCCCAACGGTCAGCAAGCTTATGCTTGCCCCGAAGGCCAACATTCCGGACGAGGACAGTGTCACCAATCTCTAGCCTTGTATCCCGGACCCGCTTGTTATAGGCTTCCTCATTCTTGGCTGCCTGGTTACTGGCCTCTGCTGCAGCGGACCGGTAGGCATACTCCAGTCTATCCCGCAATCTCGCCACATAGATCTTATGATCAGAGGCCTGGTCTTCCCGCTGGAACGTACCTAGGTAGGTATCTACGGGGATCCTGGGGTGCCATCCGAAAATAAGATAATGGGGTGAAAAACCGGTGGAGTCATGTCTGGTACTGTTGTAAGCCTGGACGAGTGGGGCAACGTAGGTCTTCCAGTCGGCCTTCTGCTCACCCGAGAGGGTACCCAACATTTTAAGTAGAGTCTGGTTGAATCTCTCCGCCGAACCGTTTCCCATCGGATGATATGGAGTTGTCCTGGACTTCCTTATCCATGAAACCTTACAAAGTTCCTTTATGACTTTGCTCTCAAAATTACGGCCCTGATCGCTGTGAAGACGTTCAGGGAAACCGTAACACTGAAAGAACCCATTATAAAGAGCCTTTGCAGTGGTCTGAGCAGTCTGATTACGGCACGGAACTGCTTGAGCAAATCGGGTGAAGTGGTCCGTAATCACAAGAATATTTTCAATTCCACCCTGGCATGGTTCCAGGGAAAGAAAGTCCACACATACAAGCTCCATAGGCCTTGTCGTCTGAATAGGGACAAGCTGTGCGAATGGACGAGCAGGGGCTTTTCGGGCAACACAGCACTGGCAACTCTCGACCCACTCATTCACGGACTTCTCCATTCCGGGCCAGTAAAACCGTTGCCTAGCCAACCATAGGGTCTTCTCTTTGCCTTGATGCCCCGCAGAGTCATGAACACCCCTCAAAGCTAATTCCCGATGGGACTCAGGCAACACCAGTTGTTGTAGTGGTTGTCCATCCAAAGTAGCGGTTCTAAACAAAACCTGGCGGTCGATAACAAGTCTGCCCCATTCACGGAAGTAACGTTGGACCTCGACAGATTCAGACTTGATACTTCCTCTCCTGGGTCGAAAACGGGTACTAAGGAGAGACAAAACACGGGCAATGGCTGGATCCTTGGCTTGCTCTACAATCCAATTGACAGAACTTAAAACTCCGGAAGACTGAACCTCCGCAATCCGGATATGAGGAGACACAGTGTCGGAAACACATTAAATCAAAGGGGTAGAGATCATTGCAGCCTGAAATACAGCTTTGAGTTCATCATCGGAAACATATCTCCGGGAAAGGCCATCTGCATCAGAATTAAGCTTACCGCTACGGTATTCAATAGTGAAGTTGTAACTGCTCAACTCTGCTAACCAACGGTGACCTGTTGCATCAACTTTGGCAGAAGAACGTAAGTCAGAGGATTATTATCCGTCACGACCTTGAAAGAAGATCCATAAAGATAATCCCTAAACTTGTCAGTGACTGACCATTTCAAGGCAAGGAACTCCAACTTATGGGCAGGGTATCTGCGTTCTGGTGGTCTTAAACCTCTACTGGCATAGGCAATCACTTTCTTCACTCCATCTTGAGTCTGGTACAAAACAGCTCCAAGACCAAGAGAGCTAGCATCAACGTGGAGTTCAAAAAGCAAAGAATAATTAGCATAAGCCAGAATCGGTGGAGATGTCAACATTTGTTTAACAGTGTCGAAAGCATTCTGCTGTGCATCTCCCCACACCCAAGGTGCGGCTTTCTTCGTAGACTTAGAAGTTTTGGCCTGTTTGCTTGAAAGGTGGCCTTCAAGAAGACTGTTTAGGGGTTTCACGATTTGTGCGTAATTTTCAATGAAACGGCGATAATAGCCTGTAAACCCCAGAAACTGGCGCAACTCTTTCACGTTCTTAGGGATGGGCCAAGTGTCCACAGCAGATGTCTTTTCTGGATCTGTCTGAATCCTTTCCTCGGAAACAATATGGCCGAGATACTTCACTTTTGACTGGAAAAATGCACACTTGGAAGGTTTGAGACCGAGATAGTGTTCATCAAGCCGTTTAAAGACGGACTCAACTCTCTGAATGTGCTCTTCAAAGGTACTCGAAAAGATGAGTATGTCATCAAGAAAGATGAGACATTCTTTGAGATGCATATCCCCATGCATTTCTCCATCAACCGCTGGAAGGTGGCAGGAGCATTGGTCAAGCCAAAACCCATCCTATTCCACTCATAAAACCCAAGCGGTCCTACGGAAAAGGCGGTCTTAGGTTTGTCTTGTTCCTCTACTTTGCACTGCCAATAAGCTGAATGAAGATCAATTTTGCTAAAAAAATTTGCGGAGGACAGAACATCTATGGTGTCGTCAAATCTTGGAAGCATATACGCATCCTTCCTAGTCCTGTTGTTTAGTTTTCTCCAGTCTACGCAGAAGCGTAGTGCACCATTGGGTTTGTGTATCAGGACTATATTGGAGGAATATGGAGATTCAGACTCTCTAATCACGCCAGCATCAAGCGTTTCTTTAACATGTTGCCGAACTTCCTCAAACATGGCTGGAGGAATACGACGATAGGGTTCTTTAAAAGGCGTAGGATCCTCAAGAACTATTTTGTGTTTAACCAAGTCGGTTTTACCAATATCCTTTGTACTGGAACAGAAGATATGATTCCAGTTACAAAGAACATCTTGAAACCTACTGACTTGCTCAGAAGTCAAGTTATATGTATCAAAAGTCACATCAGGTTTCTTACATGACGGGGTTTGACTTGGTTTCAGATCAGAGACAAGATCATCAACAACACCAGCCTTGGTTATATCACAAAGTAATGCTTTAGGCTTAAACGTCAAAGGTTTGGCCGTAATGTTGCAGATCCTAACAGGAATCTTGCAACTAGAAGTATTCGTGTCTAAAGAGACAAGACGTGGGCAGACAGTATAGGCTACATTGGTGTTATCAGGAGTCTCTGTAACTGCGTTGACTACATCTGAAGGTAAATTTCGAACAATGCCATTAATCGTTGTTGTCTGAAACGGACCCAAAGTAAAAGGTTTTCGTGATAAACAGCGAACGGAAAAGGTTTTACTATCCAACATACTGACTGCTGACATCCAAACATCATCAACAGATGAATAATACTCCTCAATGGTACTTTTACAACGGCGCAAAACATTTGTACCAACAATAACAGGACATGATGAATTGAGCTGGTTGTCCGGTATCACCAGGATAGGTACATCTAAAACAAAGTTTTCAACTGATGGAATAGCAAGACTGGCCTCAGTGTATCCAATGTACTTCATTGAGGTTCCATCAGCAATGGACAACGAAAGTCCTAATGAATCAAGATTCCTCAAAGATGGTTGAGATGGTAATGATCGGAAGGCTGATTTTGACATAGTCGTAACCATGGACCCACTATCCACTAATGACTTGTAAGATTTACCATCAATGATCACAGAGCTAATATTAGCATGACCAATCAATCTATCCATAAATTTATGTTTGGGGTCTTTGGGTTCACCAGTCTCGGTTCGACCCTCAACGGAGGCGGTTACTCTTTTGGCTGAGAGGGTGTGTTGGATTTGGATTGGTTCTGAGACTGCTGAGTCTGAGACTGCCGCTTCTGATTCCAATTCCTGTTTCTCCGACGGCCTCTCCTATTTCCGTTTCCATTTTGGTTTCGGTTCTGCTGATTTGAATTGCTGCTTCCAAGTTTCTGTATGATTTGATCAAACTTTGAATCAATACCATTCAACTGGGATTTCATTGAAGACAGCTGAGAAGAAAATTTCGAATCCACACGAGACTCAAGGTCTTTCAACTTAAAATTCAAAGATGAAGAATCAGTATTGGAAGAGACAGGATTGTGTTGGACTTTTCTAGAAGATGATGTTGAAGAATGTGAAGCACTAAGTTCCTTCTCCTTTATCCTAACTTTACGAAGTAACTCTATATAATCAGTGCATGATTCATAGTCCTTCCTAGTCTTATCCCGTAAAATGGATGAAGATAATCCAGTCCAAAATCTATGACGTAACATGTCATTTCTAACTGAAGGACTCATTGATGAACCATCCATTGCAGAATATAAGAGAGATTCAAGCCGACATGAATAATCAATAACGCTTTCATTCGGGTGCTGAGCTGCAAAGAACTCTTGCATGGTCACGTTTCTTGGAGAAAGATCACTAAAAGTCGAATCCGGTTTCTGAAGGAGCGCTGTTACAGTCAGGTTTTCCCCTAAAGGAATCAACAATCTCCTTGCCGTGCCTCGCAATGAATTACGGACAATCTGTAAAACATGACTAGCTGGAAGATCATTATCAGAAACCAAACAACGAACTTCATATCTCCACTCTGCGTATGAAACTTCACCCTTGGGAACAGGATCGTGTCCAGAAAACAAAGGCAATTTAGGAATAAAGGGTGGGTAAGATTGCGAAGGCTGATTCACAGTCGAACTAGAACTACCAGACAAACTAAAACTGGGTCCTGGCGTTTTGGGTTTCACACCCAAGTCTGAAAATGGCTTCGAAGCAGTGTTAGGTACTTTGGGAACAATCACGAATTTCTCCTTCAAGATCTTCAACATCTCCTCTTCCGACAAAGGCAACTTAGCCTCTGCACCATGCGGTGAAGAATCTGGTGTTGACATACTACCAAATGTATGAAAGCAGAAAGTCTATCAACACTAATCGAAAAATCAAAATTGAAAGTAAAATAAACAAACACAAATAGTGTAAACGCAGAAACCTGGTCAATAAGATAAACACCAATGCACCAAACTGGAAATTACCTGTTCTAAAAATAGATCAATTGTACGAGAAGTAAACACCAATATCAAATTGGGAAATCCTATGCTATAAATAGATTATCCCACGTGTTGTAAACACACGAAAACAACAAACAATTCAACCAAACAAACACAAGAAAATCACATGAAAATTCGCAATTTCTACACAAGCAATAGATGCGATGGACTATATGTACCGAAATTCTGCGAACACAATCAAATCACAAAGTGTCAATGTCCAGTTGAAATGGCAAGTGTTGAGAGGGATAAGGGTTTACACTATAATGGATAAGGGTCGGACGATCCTAAATCACAGAATGTATAAAAGGGTTTGTGTTGAATGAACCTGAAAAGTAAAGTCTTTTTTTTTTTTCATTAAAGGGGGAAGGGGATGGAAGGAAAAGGGTAACACCTGAAATGCAAAATGCGCGAGGAAATGCACATGAAAATATTACCTATTATCCACACTTTATGCTGTTGGTCCCCTTATAAATCTGTCTACTATTTTACCTGTAGTGTTAATGTTATTGTTAGTGTTAGTTTACAAAAATGAGTGATAGGAAGAATGATAGATCAATGGATGAATTCAAACTTCTCTCACACGTCGCAAACTCACGAGAAAGGACTGTGTTAAAAAGAGTGTAGAAATGATAAAAAACGATGAAATTAGGATGAAATGGTTTTGAACTCAAAAATTATGTGTTTATCCACTGAACAAGCTTTTACGTTGTTCTGGATAGACAGCAAACTCAATGGATGAACAAAAACGATAACTTATAACTAAGTAACTTATTCTAGATACTAATGTACAACTATAGATACCAAAAAGTGACTTATTCTAAAGAATACAAAAAGCTAATAAGTTTACCACCCATGATAATATATCATAGATCCAAAAATCTCCTTTTTCCACGTTGATTTAAAAATGATTCAATTGTGATAAACGTTAATGCACAATCACTGCACTTTATCAATTACCACAATGTTTTGCAAAAGATATTACGGTAGTGATGTGATAAATGTCAATGTACAACAGAAGCTGTATTTCACTATTATCACAATAATTCAAATGCAAAAACTCCGAGAAAACCTTCAAAGCTTTACAAAACCTGTAAATGTAGTTTGGTCTGCAACACTCCAGGCCAAAATTGATAGACAATCAAAATATGAGCAAGTTGTATTTTGAGTTTTATCCAAGACAGTGGGAAGCAACGTAGGCCTAGATCTGCTACATTATTTCTTTATTTGTGATGGATAAAACAATTTTGAAATTTCTGTAAAATATGAAATACACAAGACTGCTAGGAGATTTAAACCAAAATCTATACAAGTACAGCAAATATGAATGAAATATTTTTTGTACTACGTTTACTATAAATGTTGCGCTGTCACAACCTGCACGTGAAAAGCAGACGACAAATTGGTCAACAGATAGGTAGTTTGATTTTCCAGTTGAGTAGCTCTGGAATGCACTAAAATCAAATCAGACTAAACATTATGACCAGACGGGATCGGTGCAATAATGGGTTAAATGCAATATATACGGAATAATAATTGAACAGTTAAACCTTTGTGCGAAAAGACGATCTTTATGAAAAATTACATGCTAAGAAGGGTGCAAACTGGTCATAGACTGGAAAATAAATGTCATAGAGTGAAAAGTATATATATTAAAATTGCCATAAAATTTCCCAGTGTTATTATTTTTTATTTTCAAACCCTTTTATTACAATGTTTACGTTACTACTTTTGGCAAAGCTATTCCTTTAGGACTGTTCTACTGTTTGATTTACTCTCCGTGTTTACTAAAACTAACCATTCAGTTATCATAATCGATTGCACCTATCACGTGACCCCGCCATTTTTTTGTTTCTGCATGACATGTTGTCTATTTCAAATCATCGTATTTGTACATCAATATAAATACAGGTAACTTTTCAATCATTCTTGTCACATTATCATGTCTATAAGTATTCGTTTTTGTAAAAATTATGAGAATTAGGTATGTATTGAGGGTTTTGTACGTGTTCTTATGATTGTTTATATTTATTTACAGAAAAAGATCATAATATTACATAGACGTAGCTAGGAACATTCTGTTGTCGTTGTTTGTTACCCCTCTGCCAACTTATCGAACTGGCTGGCCGGCGACATAAATCTATACCTTGCTGTTGCAACAGTGTAAATGGAAAATGACCTTTTAAAGCAGTTATCAAATTTTAACTTATGGAACAAAATATTATGAGGAATAATGGAATGAAATGACTTACATGATCCTAAAATATTCAATCCTAATAAAACACTACATACACATTACACAAATTTACATAGACACTAGAATCCAACGATGATCAAGCAGCTCCGGGTAACACAAAGTTCTGGTGACTACAAACAACGAACGCAAATCACTGAAGAATGCGTGTACACGATGAAGAAAGTACTTCACAATACTTCGGAATTAAGGTACGTACGTACGCAAAAACACATGTGCGACACACTAAGAAAATGATAATTACACTAGCTAGCTTTTAATCACTCGCGACCCTGCACAAGGGATGGATGAATCAGGAGCGCTCCTCTGTGCACACTGCTGCCTGGGGCATCATTCCTGGGGCGATCGTGGTTCCTGCTGCTCCGGCTATCTGGAATCCATTTTGTCGGGCAGCCAATGTCAACCGGGGTATAAATGACAGCAAATGCCGGGTGATGATAATGAAGTTTTACTCGATTCTGAATTATACAGAAAAACCTGCAAGATAAATAACAAACAAACAATATAAAACCATTCTTATTGCACAATTAGATCTAGAGTCTACATTGTTTATCTGCAGTAAAAGAAATATGCTTACCGGAGCAGTGGAGATGAAACAACTCTATGACTTTAAATCAGAGATATAAAGATGAATAAGTATAGTAATGACTATGATGTTCAACTGTCTCTTGCGAGAGCTGGTGACTGAATGATGGTTTGTTAGTGCGAGGGAAAATAGAAAGGCGGGAACGCATACCCACACTTGCACGCTGATCATTACTATCTCATTCTCACTCGTGAACACAGGGATTACTATTCACTCAATACACACTCACTGACATGACAAATGTTAAAACATACAGTTAGTGAAGTATGCAAATTTACAAATGAAGGTACAATGATGACTATCTACAAATGAACCTATGGTTACATATACAACAAGAGTAGGTAACTATCAAAGTAATTTTGACACATTTATGTCCCATTTCGACTTACAATTTTCACTGAAAATCAAGTACTTGCAACAAAGCGTTGGCACCCGAATGTGGTGTTCTTGTTATTTCATCAAACTATAATCATTCTTGTATCTTGCATGCCAAATGTTGCCCGTAACAGTTGCAAGGTTACATAGAGTACAACCAATAGAAAATGCAATACATTTTCTTCTGGCCATCCAGGAAATCACTGTCATGGCATTTCCGGTTTCTAATATAATGTATTTATCCCTTACATCTCTCTCTTTCTCTCGATCGAGGCGGGGGCGATTCGGCAAATTCAAAAGAAACACACATCTTGTGGAGCTCAACTTTCTGCCATTTGTAAGACGTGCACGTAGGCTAGATATGATGGTTTTATTCACAGTTTGCAAAACTTCCCTAAGGGTTTATCCGTTCTGAAAATGAGACAGGTTCATCGATTCCTCAGAAGTTTTTTAAGTATATTAAATATTTCACTTTACTTCAGGTTGTCTGTTTTTGTTGTGGCAAACTGATTGAATTAAACAACCATTAGAATAAGTTTCATACACTTGTCTGTCTCTGAAACCAACAAAAAACTTAAATCGGTCTTATAAAATGAAATGAAAAGTATTTTATCCCCACATCTATATATAGCATCAAAACGCTAAGTCCTGAAAACCAGTATTGGTATGTTGATAGACATGGCCCGGGGGTACTAACTGTTTAAACTAATTAAGCAAGTGCATAGACATTATGCTTACCTAATATCAAATATAAAAATCACCTTATTTCTTCAAATCAATCACCTGTTCATCCATTCTTTTATCCGTTCCATTATCTTATCATTTTGCCATTTTATCATTTTATCATTAAACCCTTCAAAGCTCTGTCTCTCTCTCACTGTCTCTCTCTGCCTTTGTCTCTCTCTCTCTCTCTCTCTTTCGCTCTCCCTCTCTCTCCCTCTTCCCTAGGCTCTAATGTCAGACGGGGTGTAGTGGCTTTTAAAGGGTCCTGTGCCAAATATTGGAAAGAGAAACTACAGGATACGTGAATTGTTCGCCTCGATGTAACAGGAATTATTTTTAAAACAGCATTAACCAGCATTTTCTCCCTTTTCTACAATGTTTTTACCCTATCAAAGCCAGAAGAAATAATTCTTTGAGTTATATTCATTTTGTCGTCTGCACATGCTCTCAATTTGGTCAAGTCCAAAATGTTTGGTAAAGATTTAGCACGTCTTTTTAATTATTTATCAAAAAACAAAGTTTTACAATAAAATTGTTGTCCAAATTTAAAGTACTGGCAGACGAAAAGAACTGTTCTCAGAAATTGAAATTTCTTTATAAAAGGGTGATAATTATGATAGGCAAAGGAGAAAATGCTATTAACCAGCGTTTTCTTCTTTTTCTGTCTTATTTCAAAAGGACTCTTCCTCAGAGTCGTTAAAACTCAGGACCGGGTGAAAACGTGTTAATATGCATAAGATTATTACCAGTAAGAGACAAAGTAAAAGAGTGAAAAAAAAAATTTCATCTTTCTTATTTTACAAGTGTGCTGTATTTAATTCTTTTAGTTCTGGAAAAATACAACTGAAGGAAAGTTTTTCTTTTATCTTTTATGCTTGGATAAACGTTCAAGTTCAGACCGCACGTTTTAGACTGTCTGGTCTTGACCTATGCCGTTCACAAAAACTTCCAGTTAAATGGCGTTATACAACACTTTTAACATTATTTCCGTAGCAACAGCTCACATATTCATGTAAATTCTGGTTTTCACCAGTAGACCAAGGCTCTGATGTGTCTTGCCCAAGGACAGCCCCACGAAAAACCCATGCTTATAAGTAAGGCATGGGACCTCTAGTTGAAGAACCCTTCACTTTACCTCTGATCCAGGAAAACATCTTTATTTTTGCATATGGTTAACCCTTTACCACAAGACAAAAAAGTTAAACGGGACAATTTGAAAAGTATTTGCAGACAGTAAACTACATTTGGCTAAAGTGGTGGGATTTGCCTGTGAAAAGGTAAAAAAGAAAAAAAAAAAAAAAAAAAATCATTGTGATAAACGAAAAATCAGCAGTTTTTTCTTTCCCTACAACTTTTACAATAAACTCCCCCGTCAGGGTCGTTAAAGTCGGGAATGTGTTGCAAAGTGTTAAAGATATGAGAACCTAGATTTTGGGTTTTATATTTTCTAAGTGGCTATAAGATGAATCGTAATAAGATCGTGAAATTCCCAAATGAATCGCTTATATTCATAATATTATATCGTAACTGAATCGTAGAACATAACGAATCGGACAAGAAAGTTTCAAAATCCACGAATCCAGAAATTTTCAATTTAGGGCAGTTCCTGGGATTCGTTGCCTGTGTGGACTAGCAGCGTAGGCCCAATCCAATGCGCTCTATCGGACATTATGGAATCTAAGGTCTGATTTTGCCTCTGCAATGTTGTTGTTGATTTTCGTTTATTCATTATTGTCACCGGTTGCAACGCCACCAGAAGACTTTTAGTTATTTACGGGGGATAGCATAACATAACATAACATAGCGCAGGATAGAGCATTAAATCCACCCTAAGTTACGCCTAGCTCTTTAACTTGTTCAGTGTGTCACAATATTCAAGTGCGTAGATGTACAATAGGGAAACACGAGGCGTTTTGTCATTTTAGAGAATAATGTCATTCACATTGATAATTTCTCTACCGAACAATCTCGTTTAATAACCTTGGGGAAGAGAACCTTTGAAAACACTGCTGTAACAGAAAAAAAAAAAAAAAAAGCTGGTAATCAACATTTTCTCCTTTTCCTACGGCGTTGTCTATTCTTTAAAAGACAAATATCATTACTTGTGCTACTTTTAATTTGTCCCCTGCAGATGCTTTCAGTACGGACATGTCTATAATTTTGCTAAATACATATGGCCTGCAACACGCGAAAAGGGGCATTTGTACATTTGCGTAAAGTGCCGTATCGGATCAGCCTGCGCGGACGAGACGGCACTTTCCGTTTTTATGTAATTTTCTGTTTTGCACAAGTCTACTGTAGCACGAAATCCAATATAGTCGTAAAATGCCGTCTCGGATTAGCCTGCGCGGACTGCGCAGGCCGATCCGAGACGACACTTTACGCAAATGTCCGAATGCCCCTTTTCGCGTCTTGCAAGCCATGTAGAAGTCTTTATTCGTAGTGTGTCACAATTCTTTAAACCTGCTCAGGCCCCTGAAAACGTAATGGGAAAAGGGAGACATTGCTTGTTGCGCACAGTATCCTCTTTTTTTCCTGCAGTGTTAAGTACAAACTATTTATCCTTGCTCTGGCAAAAGGGGATTTAACAATTATTTATCTCCGTGATTCATTATACCAACCAAGTCATCACATAATTATGGAATCCACAAAATCTATTTTGTCTAACAACTGACTGAATCATGACATAGACTGGTCTTTTGACATGCAGAAACTTTACAAATAGCAAAATGTTTCGACCCTTGTCAGCTTGTGCGGACAAAGCAGGCTGAAATGAGTCGATACTTTTTGCAGATGCATCTAGTCCCCTTTTCACTGAGTATGGCTGATTTCAAATGTCGAAAGAGTTATAGGTAGGAACTTGCATACCGATGCCCACTTGTTGTTGGTCAAATCAGTTTCTATCGATGTGAATTTGATAGTATGTTTCATTTTCGTGTCTTTATTAGGTATCAAGACTCTTTCAAATCGATCATTCGTTTTTAAGATCCCATGGATCCTAACCTTTACCCACAATATTTTCCATATTTTTTTTAATATGATTGTTAACTTGTAATTGGTTGAAAGAAAAACGGAAAAGAAAAATGAATGAATGAATGAATGACATGCTTTGAGAAGTGTTAGATGTCCTAAAACGAAACGAGATGAAATAAAGAGAAATGCAACTGTAAAAATAAGGAATAAATTAAACATATTGATTCAGCTTTTCCGTTTACCTTGAAAACAGTTAGAACCCCCGGGCTATGTCAACGAACTCACCGATACGGATACTTAGTGCTTTACCTTTCTATTCTTTTTATAATCGTGGGTCCAATACCTTTAAGTTGCATTTTTGAAAACAGCGCTTGAACAACTGCTTAATTTAGTAGATAACTAATTCTAATTGATCCTTTGTCTTATATCGTTTTGCTCGAAAAAATCGTGAAAGCCTGTCAGAAAGGAACAGATTTACCATATGTAGAAATCTGCTGAGGTCTCGATGAACCCCCGTCTAAACGTCGTTATCAAAAAAGCTGTCGGAGCGATTTATAAATTGGAAATACAACCTGTATACTCCACATACAATTTAGCCTTACACAAGGCAAAAAGTTGAGTTCCGCAGAATGGATGTTCCTTCACATTGGTCCCCGGCTCCTGTCCCCTCCCCTTCCCGCCGAGAGAGAGAGAGGGAGAAAGAAAAGGGAGAGAGAGTAGAGAAGAGAAGCGGACGGGAGAGACTTTTGGCAAAGTTTAGATTCAAATCCACGACCCTTCTCTATCCCCGCCCCCACCAACTGCAGGTCCAGCACGTGACGTGAGGACCTGAGCCAGACTAACTCCTCACCACACGACAAAACTTCAGACTTATCCAAGTTGAAAGCATTTGAAGACAACAAATCTGATATAGCTCAAGCGATAGGATTTGTCTTTGGGAGGGTAGAAAACGTTGGGGGAATAGGAGAAAATCACGGTGTTTGAGGTATCTCGCTCTAACATCGGTATATTATACGAATTTTCAAATAGCAATAGAATCAGCATTGACTGGAAGAATGATATCATGGACTTAAATTGTTGTATTTGCCTTTGGAATGGCAGAAAACATGGTGGGAAAAGGAGAAAATGCCGGTTACCACCATTTTCTTCTTTTCCCACGATGTTTTTAAAAGCTATAGTCTTAAGGGCCGTTCAGACTGGTTGAGACTTAACCCCTACTGTGCTAAATAAGTTGAATTAAACTTTCCAGCCAATGGTAAAAAAAAAAATGTATCGCGAATCCAAAATCTTTTTTGGGAGAAGGGGGAAGGAAATATCTCCTTATCGGACAGTGTAGACCCAAGATCAGACTGCCCGTTAAAAATAAAACGCGACCCTTTCTGCACTGTGGACTACAAAATGGGCTTCTTCGGACGGTATAGATCAAGATCAGACTGCACAGAACCTATATCGTCCGCTAGTACAGAGAAGCTTTTAAGGTTATAACCTTTCCCTTTAAGGTTATGAAGCGTGCTTTTCTTTTTTTTAATCAACCTTTAACCTGCGAAATAAGTTAAATGAAACTTTCACGCCGATATTGTACGAACCCAAATGATGCTTTTTCAAAGTTTATTTTCGGTGTAAAAAAAAAAAATCTCCTTATCGGACAGTGTAGATCCAAGAACAGACTGCACGTTCTGTGCAGTCTGATCTTAATTTACACTGTCCGCAAAAGGTCACTGAGTCGCGCTAAGCAGCCTAAGAGTTTACCGGTGTCATCTTTGCATCGACATTAAAAGGTCTAGTAAATTTAGCGGTACGCATATAGCATAATGTTTCCGTGCGGAAAAGTCATGTAAATTTAATTAATGGAATGAAAATTTGGGATTTTATCATTTGACTGCATGAAAATCAGACATTGAATTAACATATCACGACTACTTTTTACAATTTCTCTATACGATAATAATTAAACTTTTAGATCTATCGGTTTTTTGTGAATATTTTAGGATAACAAATACAAAAGAGTGGAAAGTCAGACTCGTGTTGTGTAGATTTGTGAAAGCGTCCGAAGAAGGGTAACATATGTGTTGCAACATAAGATCATACTCAAGGTAGTATTTTCGTCTAATTCGTTCTTCTCTGTTAGTTTAAACAAATCGATGTTTTTTTTTTTTCTTTGAAATTTGGTTATAACAATGTGAGAAAAGAAGAACATGCTTGTTACCTACTTTTTCTCCTTTCCCAAATGATGTCTCTGGCGTCGTTAAAACAGGAAAAGTCTTATTCATTCCTCTGTTTGTTTGTCTGTCTGACTGACTGATTGTCTGTGTGTCTATCTTTCTGTGTATCTGTCTGTCTGTATGTGTGTCTGTCTGTCTACTTGTCTGTTAGTCTGTCTTTTTGTCTGTCTGTCTTTTTGTCTGTCTGTCTGTGTGTCTGTCTAAAGCTAAAAAGTTTGTTTGACTTCCACATTCAGAAAATTCCTTAGAAAGAGACTGAGAACCTTTATAAGAATAGTTGGTGAATACGAGCCCAGAGCCCGTTTTCACCGATCATTTTTACGTTAAAAATAGCTGTCAAAAGTAAAAAAAAAAGATGTTAAAACGTATTTAGATTTAAATCATGTCAGATAAAAACAGAACCTTTGTTGACTTAACCTGTACAGATAATAATCTTATTATACATTGTTTGTCATCAAACATATCATTTAAAAGTATAAAAATTATTGTGTAGATGACAATCTGTTATTATACGGTCAGTCCAGGTGTTAGTCGCTCGGAAAGAAATTAATTTCAAAACTAGGTTAACCTGCCAGGTCACTCTATCTTTTGTTTACTTTTTGCCTGATTTTGAAATTCATTTTTCTGCCAGCAACTAACACTTGGACCGACCGCACAATACCCGATTGTCATTTTCACAATATTTTCCATATTTTTAAATGGTATGATTTAAATTCAAAATGTATTTTAATACCTGCTTTGAATTTTTGGCCGCTTTTTTAATCTTAGCCAGTATCTCTCTACTCTATACTCACTGTCAATATAGAATTCCTCAATAATACAGGTTCCATTTATTGTTATATATAAAAACTTATTTCATGCTTTCCGATAGTTTATCGAGAAATAACGGTGGAACATTTTTCGATATTTCACGGTTACGACCAATGAAAAATACCGATTTTAATTCCTAACTCTTCAATTGAAGGCGGAAGCAGTAGTTCCCGCGCACTAGTTAGTTACCTAAGTAAAGTGCGCGTTCCACTCAACCAGATGGAAATATGGCGTAATTTACCCCACATTTCTCGCGCTTTACTTAATATTGTAATGCGTTGTTATGCGGAGTGGGTACGCAAAGGGGAATTACCGAAAAGAACTGTGCTGGATTTTGATGTAAGCCCCCCCCCCAAAAAAAAAGGGTTAGAAGCATGAAATTAATAGAATATTTGTGTTTTTTTTTTTCGGTGAAAGATCGAAAGTTGTTTCATTTCTTGAACAGCATCGGTTGTATTTTCACGAGTGTTCACTCTATAAAATAAATATCCTCTATATCGTTTATTGGCAGGACTCTTAAGGATAATTATATGCCACAGTTTTTTTCCTACGGACAGATTTTCTTCATTCTCGCTCTGTTGATAATCTAATGTATGCAGAGTAAAAATAAAAATGAAAAGAAAATCATATGTTTGGGAGCAAAATACGGAAATGCAGTTCTTCAAGGAAGAGAACGCTTGTCAAAGTTATAGAAAAGAGGCTTAATTTCAAACTTAAAAAAAAAAGTTCTTAAAATAACAATACTGCTCAAATAAATGATAATTCTTAGAAATGCGATGTTCGCCAATATTTTTGAAGCAGCCCTTTTCCTGACCGTTGAAAAAGTCCCCCAGTATATGTATGACGTAATCATCAGATCGAAGGTGGGTACCAGATCGGTAGTAGATGATATGCTATTTTAAAACAATCAGTTATTTCATAAAACATCTTTCTTTAAGCTTAGAGTTTCAACAAAGATCCTATAGACGACAGATATAACAGTATTCAGAGGTACATGTGTAACAAAGGTACTTCCTAACAGAGAAATAAAACGATATTAAAATTCTGTCTAGCCTGGTAGCTCAGTCAGTAATGTATAGGGCTACATACTAGGGGATAGATGGTTTGAATCCCTGGATCGGCTTTTTTTTCAAAGGAATGGTGATAGTCATTGCAATAGGATTCATTCCCGTCTCACTGCTGTCTCACAAACCCCTCTTCGGGTCAGAATTGCCCCACCCACTTTGAACAAGCACAAAACCTACAAACTTTTACCAATTGATACAATATTGCATGATATTACAGCCAACATGTATATGTATCACTGTACACAGTTTAAAGAAAATCGTTAGTGGCCATGAAAACAACCTTATGGATACCCCTCCTTCAGAATAATCACATTTTACATGAAATAAAGGTCTCAAAAAAAAAAAAAAAGCATGAATATGTATGTTCTTATAAATAATTTTTACGAGCAAAATTGTGACTGGCAACGAAACGAGAGAAAGAAAAATCGCCCTCCCCCATTTCGTCCTCCTTTTTTTATATCATTTTGGAAGGGTAATCCGTCACATAAAATAAGAAATATTTTATGTTGCAATTTGTCTTGGATCAAACCCCAAACATTGCAAATTTGACTATACTTTTAATAAATCATCGTCATGCATTACACAAATCATCACATATTCAAACATGACACGTGAATTCGGCCCTATTAAAACAGTGCAACGGAAGCGTGGTTACAAACGAAATCAAATTGAAAATAAGAAAAATGAAAAGACTGTACAGGAAGGCGAGACAAAGTAACAACGAACATCACTGGTATAAATTTAGAACGTTACGAAATGAAATCATTACTCTTATCCGTCAAAGAAAAGAAGAATACTTTGATATTTTTAGCATCCAAACTGAATTCTGGGTCTTTGACTTCTCGTGACTGGTGGAAAACTATAAAACAATTTATGCACCCATCTCAGGCTAAAACCTCACAGGTACCTCCTCTTTTTGATGAAGGGAAAGATAAGTTAATACTTGATGAAACTGAAAAGGCTAACTTGCTTAATGATTTTTTTGCAAGCCAGTCAAGTATCGATGACTCGGCTAAATCTTTGCCAGCTAATTACTCTCCAGTTCCCTTTGTTATACTAGATTTTATTGAGGTCACCCCTGATGAAGTTTATAAGGTTCTGAAGAACTTAAATGTAGGGAAAGTCTCTGGTCCAGATGGAATACACAACAGGATTCTTCGTTAAGGAGCCCCCCAACTTGCTTACCCTCTCTGTGATCTTTTCAATGCCTCTCTTAATTTATGTGCTGTGCCTTCGTCATGGAAAATGTCAAATGTCTGTCCCATCTTTAAGGGTGGAGACTCATCTATTCCATTTAATTATAGACCAGTCCCTCTTCTGAATACTATCGAAAAGGTATTAGAAAAAATCATTTTTAATCACGTCTTTTCCTATCTTTCACAATCCAAATTTTTCACTCCGTTTCAATCTGGTTGTTTGCCTGGTGATTCCACGGTTAACCAGTCACTGTTACTTTATCACAGTATTTGTAAAGCTTTGGACAATGGACATGAGTTCCGTATGGTATTTTTTGATGTGAGTAAAGCATTCGATAAAAGTCTGGCATAAAGGTCTTTTATTAAAAATATATCATGCTGGGGTTCAAGGTAGACTTTTAGAATGGTTTACTAATTATCTTTCAAATAGATATCAAAGGGTTGTTCTCAATGGGAGCTACTCTGATTTAAGTATTTTAAAAGCGGGTGTCCCTCAAGGGTCTATATTAGGTCCATTATTATTTCTAGTTTACATTAACGACATAGTCGATAACCTGGAGTCTAATATAAACCTCTTTGCAGATGGCACTAGCCTATCTCTAGAGATTCATAATCCTGATTCTTGTTGGGCTAAATTGCAGTCTGATATAAATAAGATTAATGATTGGGCACAAAAATGGATTGTCAAATTCAACCCTCTAAAATCAGAGTAGTTAGTTATTACACGTAAAAATATAAAACCTATACATCCTGACTTATTTATGTCAATACAAAAATACCAAATGTCCAAAGTCACAAGCATTTAGGCACATATTTATCTCACGACGGTACATGGGAATGTCACATAAAAAACTCAGTGGACAAAGCTTGGAGTAGAATAAATATAATGCGTACCCTTAACGTCGTTAAAATAGGAAATCGCTTCAAACTATTTATTTTTCCTTTATACGCCCCTTAATTGAATATGCAGATGTAGTATGGGATAACTGCCCACAATATTTGAAAGAACAACTTGACAAAATTCAGATAGAATCTGCTAGGATAGTGACTGGCTGTACAAAATTAGCATCCCTTGATGATCTTGCCAAGGAGGCAGGATGGGAATCCCTGCATGACAGAAGGCGCAAGCATAAACTGATAATATATTTTAAAATGGTCAAAGGACTAAGTCCTAACACCTTGAGCTCATTAGTACCTCAAAGTGTCGGTAGCATAACCTCATACAGCCTCCGTGGCTCTCAAAATCACCGAATCCCACAATGTAGAACTGAACTTTACAAAGGTCTTTCCTTCCCGCAGTCATTGAAGACTGGAACGAACTACCAATTGAAATACGAAATGAAGATTCATTATCGTGTTTTAAATACTATCTGAATCGGGACAAACCCAGTCCCAACAAGCTGTACTTTACTGGAGAAAGGAAGCTACAGGTTATACATACACAAATCAGAAATAAATGTAGCTCTCTCAATCACCACTTATTTCTGAAAAATATTGTTGACTCCCCTCTCTGTATTTGTGGTGGGATTGAGACGACTGAACATTTCTTTTTGAATGTAATAATTATGATGCTACTAGGACTAGTCTATTTAATGCAATATCAGTATTTGGTAATATTGATCTTGAGATGTTACTCTTTGGGAAAGGTAATCTTCTATATCGTGACAATGAGAAAATTTTTCTTGAAGTTCAAATATTTAATAGGTTAAGCAATCGATTTCCAGTATGATAATTTTGTTTTCTACCTTTATTAAATTTTATCAGGAATACTGACGCTTACTATAGAATGGAACAAATTTATATTTTCACCGTATAAAAGCCTTTTAAGAACACTCCTTTACCTTATCTACTTTACACTATCTCTTCCATCACCTTATCTTTTCCCTTTCTCTTCCTGTACTTCTCAGTCTAACTCATTTCATAGTTTTCCAATCAAAACATATTTCTTCCCTATTCCCAAACAATTATTAATAATATTATCTCTCTCTCACTGTATAGCATACCGGTATTAGTTTAAATTTATGACTTGTACTCGTTTGTTTAGGCTATCAACTTGGAGAAGAACATTATAAGCACTGCTTTCGTTCTTATCCATTTTGCATAAAATTTTGAACTGTATTTGTAAATTATCTTGTACATTTTAGTTGAATTTGCAAATAAAATATGTTTAAACTAAACGTAGTTAAAATCGTTGCCATTCTATATAAGTGTAAGTAAGTAATTTATGATTACAAATGAACATGTTTCAACTAAGTGCAAGTAAGTCGCCCGCAGCTGTTCCATGTCTCCCCTCTTGGATATTTTATAAATGAAAGTCACTTGACGTAAACAAAACCGCCTGGTACTCAACCAATTAGGAAGGAAAAATTCGGGTTTACCGATACTTATTGTTTTTGATAAAAATTGACAATGATGGAACTGCATGTATCTGAAATGTTTCCAATGTTACCGCCAGTCCGATAAAATTATCTCTTCTTAAGCACTCTTGTGCATAAATGGTACAAAAATGAACAAGTCTCGCGAGACAGCATGATATTATCGGAACGAACAAATTGTTTACTAACAATAATTGGGATAGAAAAAGAAAAATGAAATCCTAAATATACTTATTAGACACTGCATCGCAATGAAATGTGCCTCTGTTAGTACAGATGGTTGTGTATGATTGTACTTCTGATGTCATTGATTTTTGTTTACACGTGGTCCCGGTAATAGGTCTAAACTTTAACTTGAAGAGTTCTACAAATGAAAACAAAAAGTTATGGCACATGGACAGGTTTCCTAATGTGTTATTGTTTTCCGGAGCTGCGCGTTTAAAGATACAACTATACTCGTTTTAAGCCAGTTTTTAACCCATTTCGTCTTTATTTTAACATGCTTTAATTGTTCATATATCTTCATGCCAAACGTTCTCCCTGACAGTTGCAAGGTTGCACAGCCAGTTTTTAACCCATTTCGTCTTTATTTTATCATACTATAATCGTTCATATATCTTCCTACCAAATGTTGCCCGTGACAGTTGCAAGGTTGCACAGGTTACAACCGATAGAAATGAACTTCATTTTTCTCGGGGCCATAACATAAATCGGTTTTAAATCGAAGACAAGTCCCTTCAGTTTCCTTTACCCTAACACCATATTTATCGGTAATTTGTTTATGTTTCCACAGCTGACTAAATTCTGAATCATTCTACATACTATAGTGTTTTAACAGCTTTTGTTTCTCTTTCTGACTGTAGGGGTCCTGCGTGGCTCAGTGGTAAAGCGCAGAACTTGTGACCCAGAGGCCCTGGGCTCGAGCTTCACCGGATCCACAAGGATTTTCGTGGGACCGTCCTTGTGCAAAACACTTCAGAGCCCCATTGGAGAACTGGTGAAACCCAGGAAATACATGAATGTGTGAGCTGTGGCCGTGATATGACTGAAATAATGTTGAAAGCGGTGTAAAACACAATTTTAACCGATCAATCAATTCCCTTAGACTGTAAGGATGTATCTTGACATGTAACTCTCAGAGTACCAGATGAACAAATGATAAATTTCTAGTTTGGGAAAAGAAGCCCAAAGAGATAAAAAAAAATTGCGATATCGATGCCTTTTGATTGTTTCAAAATTGCAGATACTTTGGATTCAAGATCAGATTGTTTGTTCTGTATAGTCTAATCTCGGCTTACACTGGCCGCTTACCCCTGTACCACACAATCATGAATCTTTAACGATCTTGAAGGATAAACCTTTTGAAAACATTGTGGGAAAAGGAGAAAATGCTGGTAACCAGCATTTTCTCCTTTTTCCCACTATGTTTTCAACCCTTCCAAAGGCAACTCGCATCAACTGAATAAAGTTGAATTTGTCGTCTGCAAATACTTTCAATTTGGACAAGTCTACAAGTTGGTTGTTTTGTAAAGAGTTAAGCGAGTGAAGCTTTGATAGAAGAAGGCCTAAAACTCGTATAACTCTAACTTCACAAACCTTTCATTAACAGTTTATATCATTGTTTGTTTTTGGGAATATAGGTTTAAAACCACGGTCTGGGACGAGATGATATAAATATAATCGTATTGGGCTTATATGCTTCTAACCCCTTTTTTGAGGGGTCTTATATCAAAATCCAGTACAGGTTTTTTTTTGGTAATTTCCCGTGGCGTGCCCCCTCCGCATAACAACACATTACAATATTACGTCCAGCGCGGGAAATGTAGAGGAAATTACGTTATATTTCCATCTGTGTAGAATGTCACGCGCTGTTTACCTAGGTAACTGGTGCGCGGCGACTGCTGTTTCCGCGTTCAATAGAAGAGTTGGAAAATAAAATCGGTATTTTTCACTGGTCTTAACCATGAAATATCGAAAAATATTTCACCGTCATTTCTCGATAAACTACCGGAGAGCATGAAATAGAAAATAATGATGAAAGGTTTATCACGTAAGAGCTATAAGTTGTATGAAACAATGTGTACATGTTCATTTGACATTTCACTAGACGACCGATCTTTTCAGTCCTAGACTCATTGATTATTAGCCCTAAGGCTGCCATATGCGACTAAAAGGCCTTTTGCAGACCGTGTAGATCAAGATCAGACTGCACAGAACGTGCAGTCTGATCTTAGATCTGCACTGTCCGATAAGGAGATATTTTTCTCTAAAAATAGCTTGGAAATAGCAACATTTGGGTTTTTACTATCGGCTTAAAATGTTTCATTTAACTTATTTGACAGGTTAAGGGTTAAAGATTTTTACAGACCTAGACATATTCATCATTAAAGGCCCAATAGCGACCAAATGTAACTAAAGCGGGTGTAAAAATGCATTTAAATTTATATCATACCTTTTAAAAGTACGAACAATATTGTGGCGATGACAATCTATTTTTGTGCGGTCGGTCAAAGTGTTAGTCGCTAGCAAAAAATGAATGTTAAGTTCAGGTAAAAAAAACTAAAGACAGAGCGACCTGGCAACTTTTAACCTATATAAGATTTTATTTTTCTACACTGTCACTAAAGGTCCTTGAGTCGCGCTTACCAGCCTATAAGGACTAAAGGATATTTCTCCTTGTGGCGCTGCATGAGCGGCGGCACTATATTTTTATTCACTTTTGAAAAGTGCCTGTAGAGGTAGCCATACTGTTTACTATATGGACTGGTTCATTTTTTTTTTTCTTTTTTAACATACATGTAAAAATACGGTACTTTCATTACCAGATCGAGCCCGTACCAACTTTGTTTTTCTATTTGGACCGACTTTTTGTTTTAAAACAAGTAAAATACCGTAATTTCATTGCCAGATCGATAAAAACCAGATCGTATCCCAGATGGCCCAGAGTTTAAATATTTGTCATGTAGTATCACCACGTGGACCTCTACGAAGTTTGTTCAAGTGATGCCCTTGGGGTAAAAAATTAACCCACTGTAATGTGCCCTATTTCAGAAACAACTGATTTGCGGCGCCATTGATTTTAATCATCAACATTTTCTTGTTTCCTCTTTTATTTAATCGTTACTTTGTTAAAAATTAGTATTTCAAGGCAATACTTTACAGCCAAAATGTTGCGATTTTAAACTATTTTCATCGGACAAATCTCACAGTTTCGGACAGTGTACATTTAGGATCAGAGTACTCGTTCCGTGTACCGATAGTCTGACCCTGGTTCTACACTGTCCACATTTTAAGCATATGGAGTAGCATTTTGTAGACAGTGACTGAGCGTTAAGAAACATTTAATATCAGCACTTTAATATAACTTATTACACATGTTCAAGCTGTCATATTGATCCTTAACCTGCTAAATAAGTGAAATGAACATTTTCAGGCTAAGGTGAAAAAAATCTAAACTTTGCTATTTTAAAAGTATTTTTGAGGGAAAGAAATCTCCTTATCGGACAGTGTGGATCCAAGATCAGACAGCACGTTTTGTACAGTCTGATCTTGATCTACACTGTCCGCAAAAGGTCCCTGAGTCGCGCTGAGCAGCCTAAGGGTTAGTGGCAAATCGTAACTGCAACAAAACAGCCTTCTTTGCCATTAGAAGTCGTAAATCAAATATAAAGTCAGCGAAATATTTAGTATATCCTGCATTCATTGTAAGTTAAAGGCCCAGTTGTGGCCAAAAGTAAACAATGTGGGTGTTAAAATGCGTTTACATTAAATTCATACCATTAATAGTATGGAAATTATTGTGAGGATTACAACCTGTTATTGTCCTGTCGGTCCAAGCGTTTGCCACTGGCAGAAAAATGAATAGTAAAATTTGGAAAAAAGATGCCAGGTCACCCTATCTCTTTTGTTTACATTTACTCGTAACATCAGTGAACCAACCGTACAATAACATATCTGTGATGCATTATACCAAACAAGTAATCATATAATTAGAGATCAATGAAATCCATTTTGTTTGACAACCGGCTAAATCCTGAGGTAGAATAGTCCTTTGACATTCAAACTATTTGACCAAAACTAAAACGTTTTGACTCAGGTTAGCCTGTCCGGACTGCGCGGATGTAACCGTCTTTATCAATGAATGGCTCAAATGATTCAGCCTCAGCTTGTATGTCTACACATGCATCGAAAATCTTTGGCCAGCATATCTAATTTTGTTCATTAAAGGGAGGTAATTTTACAAAAGGAAAGACACAATTTACCTTTCTTGTATTTGTTTCTGTTTATAGGCGATTTCAGGCCTTCTTTTTACTGACAACCCTCATGACATTGGTAATTATCCTGACATATTTTCGGTATGGCCTTATATTACTGACTATACCCTCCAGTAAAGGTAGGTTAACTGTCTGTCTGTCTGTCTGTCTGTCTGCTTCGGGACAAAACCGTTTGACCTCGGGATGAAAATTTCTGTCACTTTTTTTCCGGATTTTTTGCATTTTTTTTTACATGTTTTGGGCTATTTTAAGACTTTAAAATTTTAAAAATTTTTGTCCCGATCCTTGTCTGACAGGAACGAAATTTTGCTTAGTGGGGGTGGGGGGGGGGCATCGCCTACCTCTCTCAAAATGTTTCTCTCCCGATTTATAAACCTTCTAAGTATTCCACTTCGATAAAATTTCGTTAACTGATTGTTTATGACTCAATTAGTTACACACGTAAGTTTTGCGCAAAAATTTTGAATATTTACGAAAATATTGCAATTTGATTTTTTCGCAAATTTCGTCAGACACTCAGTTGATAGACAGACAGAGGTAGGCGATGCCCCCACTAAGAGAAAAAACATTTTGTAATTATCTCCTAAACCTTCTCGAGTTTTTTCATAATTTTCACCAGGCATCGACTTCATGTAGAGAACAATAGTTTCACAGAGTTTTATCAAAAAACATCCGGTAGTTTTGAAGTTATATGGTTTTCTTTTTTTCAGTTTTTTTTACAGACAATTTCTGTCAAGCAGACAAAGACAGACAAAAACAGACAAGCGCATTTTTGCATAAAAAACTAAAGCTGTCATCATCTTTTGAAAAATAAGTATGTGATCAACTTTGAGGGTGTCTGACACGTCTTTTGTGCAATAAAGGAAAAGAAAAATGCTTCATTGATATCAGAGGTTTGCATCTGTCTGTCACCAGGAGCCATCGAGCGAGAACTGCATGACCAATTTATTACTAAAATATAGTGAAGAAAAAGATCGATAGCAACCTGGAAATGTAATGATTTTAAATATGTCTTCAATCCCTATCGGTTTGATTTGATTTGAGTAAAATATGAACAGAAACTCGGTGAGAATTATTACCAAAATCGCTCTGGAAAATGCTTCATTTTGGCAATTTGGGGGATGGGGTTTGAAATATCGCAAAAATCTCGTTAAATAATTGTTATCAAGCTAAAACTTTACTACCTTCTTGTAGCCAGATAACAGGGCTACAGAATAAAAAAAAGATCGAATGAATTTGAACAGTATGAACAATGTAATTTTTCAACGCATGAGGGGGTATGGTCGCGAAAACCCATAATTCGGGTTTTCCCGTGATCACGACACCGGATTCGTAACATTTTCGTCCTTATTTCTGAAGATATTGATGAAATTTTAGTATCATTTTGAAGCAGAGACTATAGAATTTAATTGTACCAATTTTCGCGATGTCTGATTGAGGCTATATGAGTAGGACCGGAATTTCCCAACCTACTCTTGGCCGAAAAATGAATTTCAGCTTTTTGGCGCCCATATTGCTCCTTTAAACATGTCAAATTGTGGTCGAAAACTATTTTCCCTTGTTCAGGTAATAATTCTCAACAATCTCGCCGAATTTCGTGCAAAAATATTGATATTTGTAGGAATTATGCACGACATCGCTCCGAAAAAATGCTTCTTTTTTCGCAATTTTTGGGGGGTGGGATAGAAATATCGCAAAAATCTCGTTAAATAATTGTTATTAAGCTAAACTTTTACTACCTTCTTGTAGCCAGATAACGGGTCTACACAATAAAAAAAAAAAGATCGAATGAATTTGAACAGTATGAACAATGTAATTTTTCAATGCGCGAGGGGGTAGGGTCGCGAAAACCCATAGTTCGGGTTTTCCCGTGCTCCCGACACCGGATTAGTAAGAGTTTCGTCCTTATTTGTGAAGATATTTATGAAATTTTGATATCATTTTAAAGCAGAGACTTTGTACAATTTATCTACACTACTTTTTGCAATATCTGATTGAGGATATTTGAGTATGACCCGAATTTCTCAACCTATTCTCGGCCGAAAAATGAATTTTAAACGTTTGACGCCCACATTGCTGCTTTAAGATTGTCAATTGGTGTTCGAAAACGATTTTACCTTTTTCAGGTAATAATTCTCAACAATCTCGCCGAGTTTCGTGCAAAAATATTGATATTTGTAGGAATTATGCCCGACATCTCTCCGAAAAATCCTTCTTTGTAAGCAATTTTTGGGGGGTGGGGTAGAAATATCGCAAAAATCTCGTTTAATAATTGTTATTAAGCTAAAATATTACTACCTTCTTGTAGACAGATAACAGGGCTACGAAATAAAAAGAGATCGAATGAATTTGAACAGTACGAACAATGTAATTTTTCAACGCGCGAGGGGGTAGGGTCGCGAAAACCCATAATTCGGTTTTTCCCGTGCTCCCGACACCGGATTAGTAAACATTTCGTCCGTATTTCTGAAGATACTGATGAAATTTTTATATCATTTTAAGGCAGAGACTTTGTACAATTTATTTATACTGATTTTCGCCTTATCTGATTGAGGATATTTGAGTATGACCCGAATTTCTCAACCTATTCTCGGCCGAAAAATGAATTTTAAACGTTTGACGCCCACATTGCTCCTTTAAGCTTGTCACTTTGTGTTCGAAAACGATTTTACCTTGTTCGGGTAATAATTCTCAACAATCTCGCTGAAGTTCGTTCAAAAATATTGATATTTGTGGGAATTATGCCCGACATCGCTCCGAGAAATGCTTCTTTTTTTAGCCATTTTTCGGGGTGGGGGTAGAAATATCGCGAAAATCTCGTTTAATAATCGTTATTAAACTAAAATTTTACTACTTCTTGTAGCCAGATAACAGGGCTACAAAATAAAAAAAGATCGAATGAATTTGAACAGTACGAACAATGTAATTTTTCAACGCGCGAGGGGGTATGGTCGCGAAAACCCATAATTCGGGTTTTTCCGTCCTCCGGACACCGGATTAATAAAACTTTCGTCCTTATTTCTGAAGATATTGATGAAATTTTTATATCATTTTAAAGCAGAGACTTTGTACAATTTATTTATACTAATTTTCGCAATATCTGATTGAGGATATTTGAGTATAACCCGAATTTCTCAACCTACTTCCGGCCGAAAAATCAATTTCAGCCGTTTGACGCCCACATTGCTCCTTTAAACTTGTCAATTTATGTTCGAAAACGATTTTACCTTTTTCAGGTAATTATTCTCAACAATCTCGCCGAGTTTCGTGCAAAAATATTGATATTTGTAGGAATTATGCCCGACATCGCTCCGAAAAATCCTTCTTTTTTCGCAATTTTCGATGGGGTGGGATAGAAATATCGCAAAACTCTCGTTATATAATTGTTATTAAGCTAAAATTTTACTACCTTCTTGTAGCCAGATAACAGGGCTACAAAATAAAAAAAAAGATCGAATGAATTTGAACAGTATGAACAATGTAATTTTTCAACGCGCGAGGAGGTATGGTCGCGGAAACCCATAATTCGGGTTTTCCCTTGCTCCCGACACCGGATTAATAAAACTTTCGTCCTTATTTCTGAAGATATTGATGAAATTTTTATATCATTTTAAAGAAGAGACTTTGTTCAATTTATTTATACTAATTTTCGCAATATCTGATTGAGGATATTTGAGTATGAACCGAATTTCTCAACCTACGTCCGGCCAAAAAATGAATTTCAGCCGTTTGACGCCCACATTGCTCCTTTACGATTGTCAATTTGTGTACGAAAACGATTTTACCTTTTTCAGGTAATAATTCTCAACAATCTCGCCGAGTTTCGTGCAAAATATTGATATTTGTAGGAATTATGCCCGACATCGCTCCGAAAAATCCTTCTGTTTTCGCAATTTTTTGGAGGTGGGGTAGAAATATTGCAAAAATCTCGTTTAATAATTATTATTAAGCTAAAATTTTACTACCTTCTTGTGGCCAGATAACAGGTCTACACAATAAAAAAAAAGATCGAATGAATTTGAACAGTATGAACAATGTAATTTTTCAATGCGCGAGGGGGTAGGGTCGCGAAAACCCATAATTCAGGTTTTCCCGTGCTCCCGACACCGGATTAGTAAACATTTCGTCCTTAGTTCTGAAGATATTGGTGAAATTTTGGTGTCATTTTAAAGCAGAGACTTTGTACAATTTACGTATACTATTTTTGGCAATATCAAAAGAAGGATTTATCAATTAGACCCAAATTTCCTAACCTACTCCCGGCCAAAAAATGAATTTCATCTTTTTCGGCGACCATATTGCTCCTTTAAACTTGTCAATTTGAGGTTGAAAACTATTTAACCTTGTTCAACTAATTATTCTCACCAAGTTTCGTGCAAAAATATTGATGTTTGTGGTAATTATTACCAAAACCGCTCTGAAAAATGCTCCTTTTTTCACAATTTTTGATGGGGGTGGGGTAGAAATATCGCAAACCTCTCCTTAAATAAGTATTATTAAGCTAAAATTTTACTACCTTATTGTAAACAGATAACAGGGCAGCTTAAACGCAAATGTTAAACTCGTTCTTATTGGGATCTGTGTCTGACAGGCAGGCATTGCCTACCATGACAGACATGACTCTGGACGGCTAGTATTACAAGGTCATGGCCGATTTATATTAATATGAAAGGAAGTAAGTTAGGAAGGAAGAAAGGAAGAAAGAAAGAAAGAAAGAAAGAAAGAAAACGTTAACGTATTAAAGAAAGCTACACGAAAGTTCTTGTTGGGATCTGTGTCTGACAGGCAGGCATCGCCTACCCTGACAGACACGACTCTGGACGGTTAGCATTACACAGTCATGGCCGATTGGTATCAAGGAAGGAAGGAAGGAAGGAAAGAAAGAAAGCGTCAGCATAATATAGTCAACAAGACGAAAGAGTTATGTGTTTTAATCGTTCTTATTGGGATCTGTGTCTGACAGGCAGGCATCGCCTACCTTGACAGACACGACTCTGGACGGTTACTTCTAAATAGATTGCGTCCGATTTACATTTAAGATAGAAAGAAAGTAGAAAAGAAAGTAAGACTCTGGACGGTTAGCATTACAAAGTCATGGCCGATTAATACCAAAAAGAAAGTAAGATAGGAGGGAAGAAAGAAAGAAAGAAAGAAAGAAAGAAAGAAAGAAAGAAAGAAAGAAACAAACAAACAAATAAACAAACAAACATTGATTATTGATGGTCTCTCTACATGGGGTATCGGTAAAGCACCGACCATATGTACTGTTGGACTTCACATTCGAAACTTAAAAAGGAAGGAAGGAAGGAAGGAAGGAAGGACAATTTCAAAAGATAGGTAATATGTCGAGAAAGTATTCTGTTTCACCAGGATCTGTGTCTGACAGGAAGGCATCGCCAACCCTGACAGACAGAATTTCTGGACGGTTAGTTCTAAAATGATCTCGGCCGATTTACATTTCAGATAGTAAGCAAGAAAGAAAGAAAAGAAAGAAGGAAGGGAAGGGAGAAAGAAAGAAAGAAAGAAGGAAATATTAAAAGTTAGTTAGAAAGAAAGAAAGGAAGAAAAATAGAAAGAAAGTGTTATCCTTATAAAGACAGCTACACGATAATGTTTTAATCTTTCTTATTGGGATCTGTGTCTGACAGGCAGGCATCGCCTACCCTGGCAGACATGACTCTGGACGGTTACTTCTAAAAAGATTGCGGCCGATTAACATTTTAGATAGGAAGAAAGAAAGAAAGAAAGAAAGAAAGAAAGAAAGAAAGAAAGAAAACGTTAACGTAATAAAGACAGCTACACGTGTCTGACAGGCAGGCATCGCCTACCCTGGCAGACACGACTCTGGACGGTTAGCATTATAAAGTCATGGCCGATTTATATTAATAAGAATGGAAGTAAGTTAGAAAGAAAGAAAGAAAGAAAGCGTTATTGTGATATAAACAATAAGACGAAAGTATTATAATGGTTCTTATCGGGATCTGTGTCTGACAGGCAGGCATTGCCTACCTTGACAGACAGGTTTCTGAAGGATTAGCATCTCAAAGGGCATGGCCGATACATTTTGGTCTGAAGGAAGGAAGGAAGGAAGGAAGGAAGGAAGGAGCAAATGACCATTCAAATATAAGTACTATAACGAGCATATAGTCTGTTTCACCAGGATCTGTGTCTGACAGGCAGGCATTGCCTACCCTGACAGACAGAACTCTGGACGGTAAGCATTACAAAGGTTGAGGGCAATTTGCATTTTAGAAAGAGAAAGAAAGAAAGAAAGAAAAAAGGCAAGCGTCAGTATAATATAGACAAGACGAAAGAGTTATAGGTTATAATCGTTCCTATTGGGGTCTGTGTCTGACAGGCAGGCATCGCCCACCTTGACAGACACAACTCTGGACGGTTACTACTAAAAAGACTGCGGCCGATTTACATTTAAGATAGATTGAAAGAAAGAAAGAAAGAAAGAAAGAAAGAAAGAAAGCTCTTTCCATACTGTAGATGACACTTGAAGCATTTGTGAACAGTGAAGATCAAGATCAGGCGGCAAAGAAAGTGCAGTCTGATCTTGGAGCTGCAGTAGGCTGATCGAAAAGTTTTATACATCACTGTGTAGCTGAGAAAGGCTATTTGAAACTCTGTTAAAAGTTTTTTAGCACTAATGAAAACAGTATGGAAAAAGTCGAAAAACTATTCTGAAAATGTGCCAATTTCTGAAAATTAAAAAAAAATTCGACCTTATGAAGAAACCTTTCGCAGGCCCTGTAGTGTTTAGATTTAGGCCGATCGAAAAGTTTTATAGATCATTGTGTAGCTGAGAAAGGCTATCTGAAACTCTGGTAAAAGTTTTTTAGCACTAATGAAAACAGTATGGAAAAAGTCGAAAAACTATTCTGAAAATGTGCCGATTTCTGAAAATTCAAAAATTCGACCTGATGAAGAAACCTTTCGCAGGCGCTGTAGTTCTTAGAATTATGCCGATCGAAAAGTTTTATACATCATTGTGTAGCTGAGAAAGCTTATTTGAAACTCTGTTAAAAGTTTTTTAGCACTAATGAAAACAATACGGAAAAAGTCGAAAAAACTATTATGTGCCGAATTCTGAAAATCCAAAAATTCAGCCTGATGAAGAAACCTTTCGCAGGCCCTGTAGTTCTTAGATTTAGGCCGATCAATAAGTTTTATAGATCATTGTGTAGCTGAGAAAGGCTTTTTGAAACTGTGTTAAAAGTTTTTTGGAACTAATGAAAACAGTATGGAAAAAGTAGCAAAGTTATGCGGTATGAAAATATTGATGGTCAGGCCAAACAAAGCCAGCGGGAATGTACCACAATTGGTACAATTCCGTTAGATTTGTTCAGCTTCTCTTTCAGAAACCTTTCGCAGTCCCTACAGTCTTTAGATTTAGGCCGATCGAGAAGTTTTATATATTATTGTGTAGCTGAGAAAGCCTATTTGAAACTCTGTTAAAATATTTTTAGCACTAATGAAAACAGTATGGAAAAAACCGAAAACTATTTTGAAAATGTGCCGATTTCTGAAAATTAAAAAATTCGACCTGATAAAAAAACCTTTCGCATGCCCTGCACTTCTTAGATTTAGCCAGATCGAAAAGTTTTATACATCATTGTGTAGCTGAGAAAGGCTCTTTGAAACTCTGTTAAAAGTTTTTTAGCACTAATGAAAACAATACGGAAAAAGTCGAAAAAACTACTCTGAAAATGTGCCGATTTCTGCAAATTCTAAAATTCGACCTGATCAAGAAACCTTTCGCAGGCCCTGTAGTTCTTAGATTTAGGCCGATCGAAAAGTTTTATAGATCATTGTGTAGCTGAGAAAGGCTTTTTGAAACTCTGTTAAGAGTTTTTTAGCACTAATGAAAACAGTATGGAAAAAGTCGAAAAAACTATTGTGAAAATGTGCCGATTTCTGAAAATTAAAAAATTCGACATGATGAAGAAACCTTTCGCAGGCCCTGCACTTCTTAGATTTAGGTCGATCGAAAAGTTTTATAGATCATTGTGTACCTGAGAAAGCCTATTTGAAACTCTGTTAAAAGTTTTTTAGAACTAATGAAAACAATACGGAAAAAGTCGAAAAAACTATTCTGAAAATGTGCCAATTTCTGAAAATTCAAAAATTCGACATCATGAAGAAATATTTCGCAGGCCCTGTAGTTCTTAGATTTAGGCCGATCGAAAAGTTTTATAGATCATTGTGTAGCTGAGAAAGCCTATTTGAAACTGTTAAAAGTTTTTTAGAACTAATGACAACAGTATTGAAAAAGTCGAAAAACTATACTGAAAATGTGCCAATTTCTGAAAATTCAAAAATTCGACCTGATGAAAAAACTTTTCGCAGGCCCTGTAGTGTTTAGATTTAGGCAAATCGAAAAGTTTTATACATCATTGTGTAGCTGAGAAAGGCTATCTGAAACTGTGTTAAACGTTTTTTAGCACTAATGAAAACAGTATGGAAAAAGTCGAAAAAAACTATTCTGAAAATGTGCCGATTTCTGAAAATTCAAAAATTCGACCTGATGAAGAAACCTTTCGCAGGCCCTGTAGTTCTTAGATTTAGGCCGATCGAAAAGTTTTATAGATCATTGTGTAGCTGAGAAAGCCTATTTGAAACTCTGTTAAAAGTTTTTTAGAACTGATGAGAACAGTATTGAAAAAGTCGAAAAACTATCCTGAAAATGTGCCAATTTCTGAAAATTCAAAAATTCGACCTGATGAAAAAACTTTTCGCAGGCCCTGTAGTTTTTAGATTCAGGCCGATCGAAAAGTTTTATACATCATTGTGTAGCTGAGAAAGTCTATTTGAAACTCTGTTAAAAGTTTTTTAGCCCTTATGAAAACAGTATGGAAAAAGTCGAAAAACTATTCTGAAAATGTGCCGATTTCTGAAAGTTAAAAAATTTGACCTGATGAAGAAACCTATCGCAGGCCCTGCACTTCTTAGATTTAGGTCGATCGTAAAGTTTTATACATCATTGTGTACCAGAGAAAGGCTCTTTGAAACTCTGTTAAAAGTTTTTTAGAACTAATGAAAACAATACGGAAAAAGTCGAAAAAACTATTCTGAAAATGTGCCGATTTCTGAAAATGCAAAAATTCGACATCATGAAGAAACATTTCGCAGGCCCTGTAGTTCTTAGATTTAGGCCGATCGAAAAGTTTTATAGATCATTGTGTAGCTGAGAAAGCCTTTTTGAAACTGTGTTAAAAGTTTTTTAGAACTAATGACAACAGTATTGAAAAAGTCGAAAAACTATCCTGAAAATGTGCCAATTTCTGAAAATTAAAAAATTCGACCTAATGAAAAAACGCTTCGCAGGCCCTGTAGTGTTTAGATTTAGGCAGATCGAAAAGTTTTATACATCATTGTGTAGCTGAGAAAGGCTATCTGAAACTCTGTTAAATTGTTTTTAGCCCTTATGAAAACAGTATGGAAAAAGTCGAAAAACTATTCTGAAAATGTGCCGATTTCTGAAAATTCAAAAATTCGACCTGATTAAAAAAACCTTTCGCAGGCTCTGCACTTCTTAGATTTAGGCCGATCGAAAAGTTTTATAGATCATTGTGTAGCTGAGAAAGGCTATTTGAAACTCTGTTAAGAGTTTTTTAGCACTAATGAAAACAGTACGGAAAAAGTCGAAAAAACTATTCTGAAAATGTGCCGATTTCTGAAAATTCAAAAATTCGACCTGATAAAGAAACCTTTCGCAGGCCCTGTAGTTTTTAGATTTAGGCTGATCGAAAAGTTTTATAGATCATTGTGTAGCTGAAAAAGGCTATTTGAAACTCTGGTAAAAGTTTTTCAGCACTATTGAAAACAGTATGGAAAAAAATCGAGAAACTACTCTGAAAATGGGCCGACTTCTGAAAATTAAAAAAATTCGACGTGATTAAGAAACATTTCGCAGGGCCTGCACTTCTTAGAATTAGGCCGATCGAAAAGTTTTATACATCGTTGTGTAGCTGAGAAAGGCTGTTTGAAACTCTGTTAAAAGTTTTTTTAGCACTAACGAAAACTGTATGGAAAAATTCGAAAAACTATTCTGAAAATGTGCCGATTTCTGAAAATTCAAAAATTCGACCTGATGAAGAAACCTTTCGCAGGCCCTGCACTTCTCAGATTTAGGCCGATCGAAAAGTTTTATCGATCATTGTGTAGCTGAGAATGGCTTTTTGAAACTCTGTTAAAAGTTTTTTAGAACTAATGAAAACAGTATGGAAAAATTCGAAAAACTATTCTGAAAATGTGCTGATTTCTGAAAATTCAAAAAATTCGACCTGATGAAGAAACCTTTCGCAGGCGCTGTAGTTCTTAGATTTAGGACGATCGAAAAGTTTTATACATCATTGTGTAGCTGAGAAAGCCTATTTGAAATTCTGTTAAAAGTTTTTTAGCACTAACGAAAACAATACGGAAAAAGTCGAAAAAACTATTCTAAAAATGTGCCGATTTCTGAAAATTCAAAAATTCAGCCGGATAAAGAAACATTTCGCAGGCCCTGTAGTTCTTAGATTTAGGCCGATCGAAAAGTTTTATAGATCATTGTGTAGCTGAGAAAGCCTATTTGAAACTCTGTTAAAAGTATTTTAGTGCTAATGACAACAGTATTGAAAAAGTCGAAAAACTATTCTGAAAATGTGCCAATTTCTGAAAATTCAAAAATTCGATCTGATGAAGAAACCTTTCGCAGGCCCTGCACTTCTTAGATTTAGGCCGATCGAAAAGTTTTATACATCGTTGTGTAGCTGAGAAAGCCTATTTGAAACTCTGTTAAAAGTTTTTTAGCACTAATGAAAACAGTATGGAAAAAGTCGAATAACTACTCTGAAAATGTGCCTATTTCTGAAAATTCAAAAATTCGACATGATGAAGAAACTTTTCGCAGGCCCTGTAGTTCTTAGATTTAGGCCGATCGAAAAGTTTTATACATCATTGTGTAGCTGAGAAAGTCTATTTGAAACTCTGTTAAAAGTTTTTTAGCACTAGTGAAAACAGTATGGAAAAAGTCGAAAAAACTATTCTGAAAATGTGCCGATTTCTGAAAATTCAAAAATTGAGCCGGATGAAGAAACCTATCGCAGGCCCTGTAGTTCTTATATTTAGGCCGATCGAAAAGTTTTATAGATCATTGTGTAGCTGAGAAAGTCTATTTGAAACTCTGTTAAAAAGTTTTTTAGCACTAGTGAAAACAATACGGAAAAAGTCGAAAAAAACTATTCTGAAAATGTGCCGATTTCTGAAAATCCAAAAATTCAGCCTGATGAAGAAACCTTTCGCAAGCCCTGCACTTCTTAGATTTAGGCCGATCGAAAAGTTTTATACATCATTGTGTAGCTGAGAAAGGCTTTTTGAAACTGTGTTAAAAGTTTTTTAGTACTAATGAAAACAGTATGGAAAAAGTAGCAAAGTTATGCAATATGAAATTATTGATGGTCAGGCCAAACAAAGCATGCGGGAATCAACCACAATTGGTACAATTCCGTTAGATTTGTCAGCTTCTCTTTCAGAAACCTTTCGCAGTCCCTACAGTCCTTAGATTTAGGCCGATCGAAAAGTTTTATATATTATTGTGTAGCTGAGTAAGCCTATTTGAAACTCTGTTAAAAGATTTTTAGCACTAATGAAAACAGTATGGAAAAAATCGAAAAACTATTCTGAAAATGTGCCGATTTCTGAAAATTCAAAAATTCGACCTGATGAAAAAACCTTTCGCATGCCCTGCACTTCTTAGATTTAGGCAGATCGAAAAGTTTTATACATCAGTGTGTAGCTGAGAAAGTCTATTTGAAACTCGGTTAAAAGTTTTTTAGCACTAATGAAAGCAGTATGGAAAAAGTCGAAAAAGTATTCTGAAAATGTGCCGATTTCTGAAAATTAAAAAAATTCGACGTGAATAAGAAACCTTTCGCAAGCCCTGCACTTCTTAGATTTAGGCCGATCGAAAAGTTTTATACATCATTGTGTAGCTGAGAAAGGCTGTTTGAAACTCTGTTAAAAGTTTTTTAGCACTAATGAAAACCGTATGGAAAAATTCGAAAAACTATTCTGAAAATGTGCCGATTTCTGAAAATTCAAAAATTCGACTTCATGAAGAGACCTTTCGCAGGCCCTGTAGTTTTTAGATTTAGGCCGATCGAAAAGTTTTATAGATCATTGTGTAGCTGAGAAAGGCTGTATGAAACTCTGTTAAAAGGTTTTTAGAACTAATGAAAATAGTATGGGAAAAGTAGCAAAGTTATGCAGTATGAAAATATTGATGGTCAGGCCAAACAAAGCCAGCGGGAATGTACCACAATTGGTACAATTCCGTTAGATTTGTTCAGCTTCTCTTTCAGAAACCTTTCGCAGTCCCTACAGTTCTTAGATTTGGCCCGATCGAAAAGTTTTATACATCATTGTGTAGCTGAGAAAGCGTATTTGAAACTCTGTTAAAAGTTTTTTTAGCATTAATGAAAACAGTATGGAAAAAATCGAAAAAATTATTGTAAAAATCTGCGAATTTCTGAAATTTCAAAAATTCGACCTGATGAAGAAACTTTTCGCAGGCTCTGCACTTCTTAGATTTAGGCCGATCAAAAAGTTTTATACATTATTGTGTAGCTGAGAAAGGCTATTTGAAACTCTGTTAAGAGTTTTTTAGCACTAATGAAAACAGTATGGAAAAAGTCGAAAAAACTATTCTGAAAATGTGCGGATTTCTGAAAATCCAAAATTTGGACCTGATGAAGGACGGAAGGAAGGACGGAATGAAGGAAGAGGGGAGGGCGGAAGGGAAGGAAGGAAGAAAGGAGGGAAGGAAGGAAGGAAGGAAGGAAGGAAGGAAGGGGCTTTTAAATACAGGTAATAATGTGAGCACATGTTCTGTTTCAACAGGATCTGTGTCTGACAGGCAGGATTCTGGACGGTAAGTATCAAAAAGGTCACGGCCGATTTACACTTAAGAAAGAAAGAAAGAAGGAAAGCCTTTTTGTAATATAGACAAGAAGACGAAAGAAATTTTATCGTTTTTATTGGGATCTTTGTCTGACAGGCAGGCATCGCCTACCCTGACAGACGGGAATCTGGACGCTTAGCTTCACAAAGGTCATGGCCGACTTTTGCTAAAGAAGGAAGGACGGGAGGGAGGGACGGAGGGAAGAAAAGAAGAAAGAACGATAGAAAGAAAAAAGAGTACATTTTAATTATATAAACTTTTGCTAAGGAAGAAAGAAGGGGAGGGATAGGGGGAAATAAGAAAGGAAGGAACGAAGGGGAGGGAGGGAGGGAGGAATGTAGTAAGAAAGAAAGAAAGAAAGAAAGAAAGGAAGGAAAGAAGAAAAGAAGGAAGGGAGGAAGGAAAGAAAGAAAGGAAGGAAGGAAGGAAGGAAGGAAGGAAGGAAGGAAGGAAAGAAAGACCATTGAATATAGGTAACATAACTTTCACCAGAATCTGTGTCCGACAGGCACGCGTCGCCTACCCTGACAGACAGGATTGTGGACGGTAAGCATTACAAAGGTCGAGGCAGATTTAAATTTATAAAGAAATAAAGGAAGAAAGGAAGCGTTATTGGAATATAGACAATAAGACGAAAGTGTTACAATCGTTGTCATTAGGATCTGTGTCTGTCAGGCAGGCATCGCCTACCCTGACAGACAGGACTCTGAACGGTAGGCATTACAAAGGCCATGGCAGATTTACAGGAAGGAAGGAAGGAAGGAAGGAAGGAAGGAAGAAGGGAGGGTGTAAGGGAAGGAAGGAAGGAAGGAAGGAAGGAAGGAAGGAAGGAAGGAAGGAAGGAAGGAAGGATTATTAAACTATAGGTACCATGACGAAATATATAGTCTTTTCAATCAGGATCTGTTTCTGACAGCCTACCTCGCCTACCCTGACAGAAAGGATTCTTAACGTAAGAAATAAAAGGTTGTGGTCGATTTACACAGGGGCAGAAAAGGGAAGGAAAGAAAGAAAGGAAAGAAAGAAAGAGAGAATTAACGCGTTCTTTACTGTAGATACTAGAAGCTTTTGTGGAGAGTGTGGATCAGGATCAGACTGCAAAGAACGTGCAGTCTGATCTCTGATCTGTACTGTCTACTGCTATATTCTAGATTATGACCGAACTGTCTCTTGATCTTGCAAAAGAAATGTATTTTTTACCTTTGTGAAACTGCAATTTATTATTTCAGTAGTTAAAGAGTTAAGGGAGGAAGAAAAAGGGAAAATTGTGTAATTCTTAGCTGGCATCACGCTGCGATCAATTATCGATTATTGATGGTCTGTACATGGGGTATCGGTAGAGCACAGACCATATTGTCTGTTGGACTTTACCATGGAATTTCAAAAAATGAAGCAAGGAAGGAAGGAAGGAAGGATGGAAGGAATGAAGGACGGAATGAAGGAAGAAAGGAAGGAAGGAAAGAAGAAAGAAAGGAAAGAAGGAAGGAAGGAATGAAGGAAGAAGGGAGGGTGTAAGGGAAGGAAGGAAGAAAGAAAGAAAGAAAGAAAGAAAGAAAGAAAGAAAGAAAGGAAGGAAGAAAGGAAGGAGCTTTTAAATACAGGTAATAATATGAGCATATGTTCTGTTTCAACAGGATCTGTGTCTGACAGGCAGGCATCGCCTACCCTGACAGACAGGATTCTGGACGGTAAGTATCAAAAAGGTCACGGCCGATTTACACTTAAGAAAGAAAGAAAGAAGGAAAGCCTTTTTGTAATATAGACAAGAAGACGAAAGTAATTTTATCGTTTTTATTGGGATCTTTGTCTGACAGGCAGGCATCGCCTACCCTGACAGACAGGAATCTGGACGGTTAGCTTAACAAAGGTCATGGCCGACTTTTGCTAAGGAAGGAAGGACGGGAGGGAGGGACGGACGGAAAAAAAAAAGAAGAAAGAAAGACAGATAGAAAGAAAAAAGACTACATTTTAATTATATAAACTTTTGCTAAGGAAGAAAGAAGGGGAGGGATAGGGGGGAATAAGAAAGGAAGGAACGACGGGGAGGGAGGGAGGGAGGAAGGTAGGAAGAAAGAAAGAAAGAAAGAAAGTAAGGAAGGAAAGAAGAAAAGAAGGAAGAGAGGGAAAAGAGGAAGGGAGGGAGGAAAGACAGAAATGAAGGAAGGAAGGAAGGAAAGACCATTGAATATAGGTAACATAACGAGAATGTAGTCTGTTTCACCAGGATCTGTGTCTGACAGGCATTGCCTACCCTGACAGACAGGATTCTGGACGATAAGAAATACAAAGGTTACGTGGAATTTATTTTATTGGAAAGAAAGACAGACAGAAAGACAGAAAGAAAGAAAGAAAGAAAAAGAAAGAAAGAAAGAGAGAGAGAGAGAGAGAAAGAAAGGAAGGAAAAAAAGGAAAGAAAGACAGAAAGAAAGAATTAACTATTTCCTTACTGTAGACACAAGAAGCTTTTGTGGACAATGTAGATCAAGATCAGACTGCAAAGAACGTGCAGTCTGATCTCTGATCTGTACTGTCTTTTGATATATTCTAGATTATGACCGAACTGTCTCTTGATCTTGCAAAGCAGGTGTATTTTTAGCCTTTGAGAAACTGCAATTTATTATTCCAGTAGTGAAAGAATTAAGGGAGGAAGAAAAAGGAAACATTGTGTAATTGTTTGCTGGCATTACGCTGAGATCAATTATCGATTATTGATTGTCTCTCTACATGGGGTATCTGTAGAGCACAGGCCATATTGACTTTTGGACTTTACAATCGAAACTCAGAAAGGGAAAGAATGGACGGACGGGCGGACGGAAGGAAGGACGTAAAAAAAAACCTTGGAGAGAGATGGGGGAGAGAGAGCCAGAGAGAGACAATGTGAGACACAGAACAGTTACAATGTAGTTGCTTTCAAACTTTAGTATTTTGATGTCTCAACAACATGCATAACATAAAAGACATATGCAAATATTGTTTTTCAGATTTAAAAGGTCATTTTGAACATTTCAAGCATTTGCAGCATAAATTGTGATGTTTTTTTTTTTTAAATTTTCGTCTAAACTGCTTTTTCCTAACATAAATCTTTCGTGGATGCAAGATATTTTCCTTCCAAAATCTTAATCTTAAATTCTGAAAAAGTAAAAAAAGTAAGCTTAATTGCATCACGTGGCAGGAATACAAAGTTTAATGATTTTTTTTAAATGATTCACAATTTTAAACGGTTGGAAGTGAGATATTCCTTGATCGGAGATGTCAATCATCTGATTCATTATAATTATGATTACAAAGTTATGACAACCAGAATTTTTTAACTCCGCCCCTGTTTTGTCATTGGTCAAAAGAAGTTTTGGCTCCACCAATAAGCGAGTGTAACAGACTGTTTTCAAAAGCCGTCTCACTCAGGATCATTTAAAGTCAGGATTGTGTGGTAATGGGTTAAAAAGTCAGGCCAATCCTGTTTCTTTTATATGTAATCATTTTGTTAAAGTATTTACTGGATTATTTGTTGTTGTTGTTTTTGTTATTTGCTTGTATGAAATACAGTGTTTTGATATCAAATCTACCCTTTTGTTCTGGCTGCCAAATGAAGCCAGAATGCTTCCTTTCTACTCTGCTCTTTTTATGGAACAGACTCTTACATTTCGTATTCCTATTATTATGTCTCCCCCCGTCAAGGTCGGGAGACATTGTTTTTCCCCGTGCGTCTGTCTGTCTGTCTGTCTGTCCGTCCGTCCGTTAGTCTTTTACTTGTTTACGAGATAAAGTCTGCACTCGTGGTCGGATTTTCGTGAAACTTGCACAGTTGCTTTGTATCATCAACAGCTTGAGCCCTATTGATTTTGAAAAAAAATCTGACAATCAGTATGGGAAAAGTAGCCATTTGAAGCTGAACATTTCCATTTCTTCTTTAGGCAATGAAGTCCGCATTTTTTATTCAATTTTTTTTTTCAAACTTGGAAAGATTATTTGGTTCATCAAGGGATTGAAATCTATTAAAAGTGAAGAAAATCTAGTAATCAGTTTAGGAAAGGCAGCCATTTAATGAGTTAGTATTGTTTACTCAACGAAGTCCACATTCTTACTCACATTTCTTTGAAATTTGCTTGGATTGTTTAATACAATGTGTACTGAAACCCCATCAAATTTGGCTGGATTAAAAACAATTGGTTTTGAGAAATAGTACTTCAATTTTTTCCCTTTTTTTCAATTCATAATGTATGCTAGCAAAATAGGAAAATCACTGTCAGTAAATCGATTTCAGGCCCTCAAGGGCCTCTAGTTTTTTTTTTTTCGTTTTGTTTTGTTCGTTTGTTTGTATAAGGCCGCTTACGGAGTCACAAGTATATCAGTTATTTCATTTATTACTCGAACAAATTGACCTGAAAATGACCTCTATGCAAAGAATAATTAAATAGTGAATATTTATATCATCGGGTATAATCGGACGCTACGGAAATTCTGTTAACGGTAAAAGTCGGGTTTGACCCTTACAGTGCTATCGTCAAAATATGAGACCTTTTGCGGATGACATGGATCAAGATCAGACTGCACAGAAAGTGCATCTTGGATCTATGTCACCCGCCACGTATTAACAATTTAAACCGACAAAATCATGTTTATTGCAGGTATTTTCAGTATTCTTTAAAGACATGGTAAATCTATCAGCTGCATAAAGAGTTGAAAATCGTTCATATAGTTCCGCATGCAGACGACAATAGCCGAAGCCAAGTTTAGACAATAATTCAAGCGTGTAATATATGGTAATAGAGGTCATTTATTTCATGTCAGTTTGTTCGAGTAATACGAGTATATCACTACGGCCACAGCACATGCATACTTGCATGCTTTTCTAGAGTTACTTTCCCCAGTACTTTATGCAACAGTCATTCAAAGCCACTTCTGCTTTCGCATTTTCACCAAATGAAAAATGCTGCATTTTTTCATTTTTCCCCTTTCAGTTTCCTATAAAGTAAAATTAAACGACTTGAAGCAATGCTCAGCGGTGGGGGAGGAATGAATCCCGTTTCAATAACTATCATCAATCCCCAGAAAGAAATCGATTGAGCTGAAAAATCGAATCAGCCCTCCCTGGCTGCAAACTCTGTATGTTGCCGAAAAAGATACCGGACTCGACAGAACTTCTAAATTATAGATGTCTTCAGTAAACCCTGTGTTCGTGAAGATGGTAGTTTTAAAAGGGTCATACAGACTTTATGAATACATCAAACATCAAAGCTGTTTCATCACCGAATCTGGTAACACAATGACTAGCAAACCATCAACAGGTAATAAAGAAAAGTGTATGAAAAAAAAAAGATGATTTTCATTGGATTTATTTCATGAAATAAGTAGCCTCTTCAGGTATTTTGAGATATTCGCTAGAGTTTCTCATAGGCTTTTGGATTTTTCACTTGATCATAAACACTAATCGATTATATGGGGTCATATTTAAATAAGTATAATGACGTCACATCTGGTATCGTAGAAAAAGGCGGGGTGAACGGTTGCAAAACGAGAATTCTGTTTTCGAAACTCTGTAAATTTCTGTTGAACAAAGCCGGTAAGTTTCTTCACGATTGAGTAATTGAGTTGTGAAAATCATTGTTTTGCTTGGAATGACGATTTACGGAAAAAAAAAAACGTAAAATACCGCTTTAACTCTTTCAGCGCCAAATAAATAAACTCGACCTCTTTCGACGGCTCTAAAAACAACCCAATGAAACTTACAAAGATTTTGATTGTATATGTATGACTAAACAGGTGGACGGTATAGATCAAAGATCAGACGGCACGTTCTGTGCAGTCTGATCTTGATCTATGCCGTTCGCAAAAGTCACTGTTTTCGCCTATGGCGCCGAAAGGGTTAACAAAAGTGTTTGGAGAATGAATGATCAAACGCATCGTTTATCCAAATTATAATAATGCATCAGATTAATTTGCTTGCTATGTATGACAGTGATCGGTTTTGCCTTTCTTTTTTGTCTGTTTAAATTGGGCGTTCCCACAAATATGAATGACATTGTACGGGGCTTTCTTATTTGGCTTTACTAGGAGCTGTACCGTCTATATCGTTGCTTGCTAATTACGTTCTATTGCTTCCTTAGCCCATTGCTAGACTGACTTATCCATTGTATGGTGTTTAACGCCGTTTCAACATTATTTAAGTAATACCGCGGAGGCCAATGCACCTATCCATCCTTTCCTGGAGTTTCTTTCACCAGTACTCCGCACAGTACTCTTTCCAAGCCACTGGCTTTCCCACATCGTCGAAATAATGGTCAGCGGTGAGAGAAGAAGAAATCCCGTCGCAGTGACTATCATTAATCCTTGGAAAGAAATTGGCCGAGCCAGGGATCGAACCAGAGAACCCCTTTTCTCAAGTCCTGCACGCTACCGACTGAGCTATCGGGGCTTGGCTTATTACTAGACAATATTGTACGATGACAACCTTTAGTGAGAAGGTTTTTAAAAACATTTTGGGAAAAGAAAAAAATGCTGATTACTAGCATTTTCTCCATTTCCCAAAATGTTTTCTAACCTTTAAAAGGCAATGGCTATCATTTTTAGCAAATTTTAATCTGTCGTCAGTAGTAATGGTAGGTAGCATAGCGACTGAGTAGCGACTCAGTCGCTATTCTCTCTACCCTGGGGTGGGATTAGTCGCTATATTGCCTACCCCGGGTAATCAATATGGCGACAAGAAACAACCAACGACCAGTTTTGCGGTCGTTATGCGGTCGTTGTGCGACCAATGTCCGCCATTTTTAATTCTGACGTCACGTGATCTTCTGTTGTCCCCAGATTCCCTACCCTAAGAGAGGGCTCTTTGACTAGTTTGTCTATCTGAGGTAGGATGTGATTCTTTAACCCCAAAATTGTATCGACTTTCCTTTAACTTGCAAGGATGGATTGAGCTACTTTTGATTCGGAATTAACGTTTTGACCAATCAGAAGCTTCGTTGTTTTAACGTCAGCCAATCAGAAGCTTCGTTATATTTTTTTATTCGGGTAAGTAAAACAAAATCATGGACAGACATTGGACTTAGACTTTTTTCTGAGTTTTTTACTCTTTGGAGTGTATCTCTTCTAACTGAGGTGGACTTAGTTTTTTTACCTATGGATGATTTTTCTCTCTAAAAGCCTGAGCACTGAGTTGGACTTAGACTTTTTCTGAGTTTTTTTACTTTTTGGACTGTAACTCTTCTAAAAGAAAGAAGATTGACAATTTGAAGAAAAGATAGAACTTTCGTGCTAAATGGTTAGTCCTGAAAAGGACTGTTGGGTTAGCCCTGAAAAGGGCTGTTTTGTTTTGGAGGTTGTTTTTTTTTCTACCGACAGCTTTTCTTTGGCTTTTTCGGGATTATGAAGTCATCGAGATTATCAATGTTTTTCCCGTATTTGCCCTGGCCTGTCATTATCGGTGTAGGTCTCTTTTGATCAACTCGTTGTTTCTTGTGAAGATGGTTATCGTCTTCCTCTGATTTCCGTTTTGTTGTTTTTCTTGCGTTTGTTGTTCTTGGTTGTTTTTCCTTTGGCTGATTTTTCTTCACAACAGCTACGATAGAGTCCACTAACTTGTGAAGATTGGCTTTATCAAAGTCAAACTCCACAGGGATCTTCACAGGAACTGGTGAAATGCGCTGACTCTGTTGGCGTAGTGTCTCGATATTTCTACTGAGCTGTTTGGTGTTTGTGTTTAAAGTTTTAATCTCCTCCAAATGTTTGTTTAAAATCTTCAGTTGTTCTAAGACCCGAGTCATCACGGAATCTTGTTTTGAATTTAACTGTTTCACCTCTTCATAAATGTTGTCCAACACCGTCGACGGATTGATGATTGTCGAATTTATAACTGATGAAAGAACGTCTCCATTGTTTTCCACTGGTAGGAATTCGTCCAAGTTGAATTCATCTAAGTTGTGCTCCATATTGAAACTGCTTCCGAATATTGATACTGCTTCCAAATATTGATACTGCTTTCGAAGTGATCGTTAGCTGAGAGTCAAAGAAATGATGAATGTATGGAAATAACGCTTGGTTTTATACGTTTACAGAGGATTGAAAATTTAAGAGTGCGGACCTGGCGGGAAACACCAGGATTGTACTGGGTGACACTGACTTAGGAGTGGTGAAAAAAACACCGATATAACTGTCGATTCAATTGGATAAAACGCCGACGCGGGGAAAACATAGGAGAAAATGACGTCATGAGTCAAGTAGGTCAATCCTCCTGTAAAGCTATAAAAAAGACAATCTTTTTACATAAAAAACATATTTGCTCCAGGATGGTTCGAATTCTTGTCTACCCTCACTGCGCAAGCAAGGTGTCATATAGAGTGTGGGAAATGTTTCGCTATCCTTGAGTATCTTGGGCAGAAACATAACTGTCCAGATCCAGATCCAAATATGACTGACGTGCTGACCCGTATACTGCGCAACCGTAGTCAAGTTTAGATCTTAATAATGACCTATAAAGTCTTAATAATACTTTTTTATCTGCTCTCCAGTCCATACTGGAAACGACACGTAAAAGATTCAGAGCTTTTTGGCATTTGTTGCTCAGATAGTTTATATGTGGGATGAACGTGAGTTTAGAGTCAAATAAAAGACCTAAAAATTTGAATTCTGGAACGACCTCAATGCGGACACCATCTAGTGTCAGGTCCGGGTCGAGGTGAAGTTTCCTCGACTGACAAAAATGCATACATTTGGTCTTGGTTTTCGAAAATTTGAAACCGTTTTCGTTTGACCATGCATTCAAATTATTTAAGACTTGCTGAAGTTGTCTTTCGATCGTATGCATATGTTTTGACCTATAACAAATACAGAAGTCGTCCACATAGAGAAAGCATTCTACTCATGGGCAAACAGATTTAACAATATTGTTAATTTTAACACTGAAAAGTGTAACTGAGAGGATACTTCCCTGGGGAACGCCCATTTCCTGTTCGTGTGGACTAGAAAATGTATTTCCAACTCTGACTCTAAACTGGCGTTCATCTAAAAAAGCAGAAATGAAATAAGCAAGGCGACCTCGAATACCAAAATCATAGAGGTCGTTCATAATACCATACTTCCAGGTGGTATCGTAAGCACTTTCCAAGTCAAAAAAGACAGAAACAACATGTTCTTTCTTTATAAAAGCTTCGCGTATGAAAGTTTCGAAGCGAACTAGGTGATCAAGAGTGCTTCTTTGTTTACGAAATCCGCACTGGTTTGTGGAAATGATTTTATTTTTCTCTAAAAACCAAACAAGGCGGTCATCAAGACAATCATTCTAACTAACTTTCAAGCGTATTTGAATGTACATGCGGCCTCTAGAGTGTACACAAGTTTTTTTTTCTAAGAATCGACCTAGTGACCTAGTTTTGACCCCTGTTGACAAATTTTTGTACTCGTTCGAGATAATATCAAGACAAACATTCTGACCAAGTTTCATGAGTATCGGACAGAAAATGTTGCCTCTATAGAGTACACAGGGTAACATCTAAAAATAAACAAAAAAAAATCACGAAATTAAACTAATTTCGTAATTGGGTATGGTTACAAAATATGTATATTTAATAATAAATATACTAATGTGAAAATTAGTTCAGTTCCTTCGAATTCAAGCTACAGAGTGGAATTTAAGCTCTACGGCCCCTAACTCTCATAGTAAAAGACGGAAGCTGCCAAGACTGGCTGAATAGCGTTTAAGAAAACATCGATGTTACACGATATTTACCGATGAGTTAGTGAGTCTACCACCCTAACTTTCATATTAACTTTTATCCTGCCAAATAAAATTTGTTGACGATTACACAAACATATATTGCTAAATGTACAGGCATTGGGCTGGGCTGATATGACACAAACTACAGATAAAGCAGCGGAGGGTGTAGAGCAAGGTCAGACTGCCCGTATGTGCAGGCTGATTTTGCTGTACACTCTCCGCAAAAGCTATCCATGGTCGCGAACTGCAAGATAAGAATTAAAAGACAGACACTGCCGAGATTGGCCGAATAGCCTTTTTGAAAAACGTCGATGTTTTTATCGACAAGTTGAGCGTCGTAGACCTTAAAATTAGAATGCGTAGAATGCGTAGTTTGACTTCGATCTATCTATAAAACGAGCAAAAATACCTTAAATGCACGGCTAACCAAAAGAGAGCACTCGACACATCTTTGCATGCCGATTAAATGACTAAGTCGTTAAGTGTGTTCAAGATAACGAGGTAACAAATGCATAAATAAACCACATCCACTGCTCAAAACTGAGTTTACGCGTAGGATATCGACCGATTACGGTACCTGGGCACGAGCTTCACGTAACAAAGAGAGCGCGAAGCGCTCAAGGTATTTTGTGAAGCTCGTGGCAAGATCTTTCTTATACGGAAAGGCCGATGTACGAGGTCAATATCCGACTAACACACCGGTCACCATCAGTATTGAGCAGACGACCAAGCCAGTATGTCGAAAAGTGTGGACCTTTGGGATGAAATATCTCAAACGCACAACGAACGACTGACTGAAAAAATTCACGTTGTAGATATGATGAAATCCTGCATATAGAAAATGACCACATATCTTCCCTACCTATTTACTCAGAAAAGTTTGTTACGTCGATGAGGTGAAGCTACACGTCGTGTGGTTTCGTCTCGCTAGATTTACATATTACGATAAGCATACGACTTCCATCGTCCAGTAGCTTACCACCTTTTATAAAAAAAAAAAAAAAACATTGTGGTAACAGAAGAAATTGCTCCTAACAAGCAATTTCTTCTTTTTTCACCATGTTTTACTTTTAAAAAAGTCATCAATTAGAGCTTAATTTATATTGATTATCTAGATTTTACAACGATGCTATAATTTTGTTTCATGCGATATTGAGTTTATAAAATCGAAAGTGAACAGACTTTACCAGACGACAAAATTCTGGGCGTGTCAAAACCCAGAGCAATAGCAGACGACAACTTAAGTTTGGCTCGAATGATGGGACTGGTCTTTAGTTTAAACATATTTATTTTACATCGATTGAGAAACAAGTTCTTACAACTTATACTAATCTGTCTCGATTCTGCTTCCTGGGAACTACACAAACACTCGCGCCGAATGTGTGGGCCAATGAAAAATCCCAAAGTTGACACCCACTCCCGGGTCTCGACCTCGGGACCTATTGGTTACGAGGCTGACGCTCTACCTCACAACCACGGACACCACACGGTATGGTAGGCCCATAAAACATATCAGAAAAGGAGAAAAAGCTGGTTCAGCAGTTTCTGATTTATCCCCCACAATGTTTTAAATAGCCATGTTTTTCTCAGGATCGGTGTAACTCAGGATTGTGTGGTAATGGGTTAAAAGCAATCAATGACATCGGATCAATGCATTGATCCAGATAGGTCATACAATTTTGCTTTTTTCTTATCCGCTACCTATCCTTTCAACACTCATCAGAAATTTTTCTATGAGTCAAGTCTAATTATAAACTGTTACAGAGGGTTACAGTTAGGAATGAAAGAGACGTTGATCTGAATAAGGAAAAAGCCAAAAACCCTTAAACCGTTTTACCCTTTACCAAATGAAAAAAAGATAGAGTTACTCAAATTGAAAGCATTGGCAGACGACAATTTAAATACCGCTCAAAATGTGGGATATTTCTCTATAGAGTAGAAAACGTTGTGGGAAAAGGAGAATATGCTGGTTACCGGCATTTTCTCCTTTTCGCACAGCCGAGCCCCGGTAGCTCAATCGGTAGCGTGCAGGACTTGAGAACAGGAGGTTGTGGGTTCGATCCCTGGCTCGGCCAATTTCTTTTCTAGGATTGATGATAGTCATTGCGATAGGATTCATTCCTCTCTCACTGCTGACCACTGTCTCGACGATGATTATGTGGGAAAGCAGCCTGTGGCTTGGAAAGAAAATTGTGGGGAGTACTGGTAGAAGAAACTCCAGAAAAGCATAAATAGGTGCACTGACCCCCGCGATATAACTGAAATAATGTTAAAAACGGCGTTAAACACCAAACAATCAATCGATCAACCTTTTCCTTCTTTCACAGGGTCGTAAAACTCAGATTTGTGTGGTAAACGGTTAATAAACGTTTACGTGTAGAGGCTACCTGTTACCTTTATCGTCTCTCCTTGAACAAATTTGAAGCAGACGTTTTTGAAAATACATTGTTTACCCTTAACCCACTAAATGACTTTACTGAAACTTTTAAGTCGACAGTAAAAACCCGAATATTCTAATCTCAAAGTTATTTTTGTGAAAAAAAAAAATATCTCCTTACCGGATGTGTAGATCCAAGATCAGACTGCACGTTCTGTGCAGTCTAATCTTGATATACGCTAGTAGTAATATACGGTCTAATACGGATCTGACAGGCCTGGTCAGATCCGTATTAGACCGTCCCTGTATACCCTACGCTGCCTACCTTACAGAGAATTTGTCCCCAGTTTGCCTACCCTGAAAGAATTTACATTATATCTCTTCTACAAAAAATACCCAGTTTGCCTACCCTGAGAGGGAAAGTAAAGAGAAAGTAAAGGGTAAGTGACGGGTAAAAATGACACATTTTCTATTGTCAATCTTCTTTTCTCTCTAAAAGCCTGATCACTGAGTTGGACTTAGTTTTTTTCTGCATCTAGGGAGGATTTCTCTCTCTAAAAGCCTGAGCACTGAGTTGGACTTAGTCTTTTTCTGAGTTTTTTACTCTCTGGAGTGTGGTTCTTTTGAGTGTAACTCTTTGGAGTGTAACTTTTCTAAAAGAAAGAAGTTTGACAATTTGAAGAAATGACAATTTGAAAAAAGATAGAACTTTCGTGGTAAATGGTTAGTCCTGAAAAGGACTGTTGGGTTAGCTCTGAAAAGAGCTGTGACAATTTGAAGAAATGACAACTTGAAGATAGAACTTTCGCCTGACATCTTGAAGATAGATCTTTCGTGGTAGATGGTTAGTCCTGAAAAGGACTGTTGGGTTAGCTCTGAAAAGAGCTGTGACAATTTGAAGAAATGACAACTTGAAGATAGAACTTTCGTCTGACAACTTGAAGATAGAACTTTCGTCTGACAATTTGAAGAAATGACAATTTGAAGAAAAGATAGAACTTACGTCTGACAATTTGAAGAAAGATAGAACTTTCGTGGTAGATGGTTAGCCCTGAAAAGGGCTGTTGGGTGGTCCTAAAAGGACCTGGTTTGGAGGTTGTGTTTTTAAGCACAACCTCCAACCTTTCTGCAGGCTGGGCAGCTACTCGCCGCCCGCCTCTTCAATCTCTTCAGCTCTTGTGCGTCTAGATTAAAGCGCAGCGAAAATGCTGGCTCGTCATCATCGCCCCAATCCTCCGTCTGTGGCACAATGAACTCCTTCTTCTTTTCCTTCTTTTTTGTTGATAGTTCTGCAAGCTGCCAAAAATCCATCTCTCTAAGTGAACACTCCATTGTTTCGACTCGAAGAAAATGAACGATGTGCGGGAAATAACGCTGGGTTTTATAGCTTTTCAGACGGATTGAACTAGTTGACCCATGACGTCATTTTCTCCTATGTTTTTCCCGCGTCGGCGTTTCATGCTGTTTTGGCTCCAAATTAATGTTATCCAATCAGAATTATCGTTGTTTTTTCTAATGGTAAATGTTTTATTGTTGACCAATCTATAGTTTTGTTACATTTTCTTGTTCGGGTTAGAAAAAACTAGAGTTTGACTATCCTATGACTTTTTTGATTATGAGTCTTTTGACAAAATGAAAAGAAAGATGTTTATTTAAGATAGCTAGCCCTGAAAAGGGTTGCTTTTTGTGCAGAATACATTTTTTTTACCCACCTCTCTTTCTTTTTCATTGTTTCCATTCTATCTAGCATTTTATTAGATGGCCAATTTCATACCTGATATATTTGAAACGTTCTCTTTCTTCTAACCAGAAGAGCTATGAGAGGAAAAACATGTCAATCCAAACATTGCAGGATACTGACTCAGCTTTTACGAAAAGTTAATGGTGAATGAGAAAAATTAATCAAGAGTTTACTGTTTTATATGTGCAATGGCTCACTTTTTTAGGCTTTTTTTTTTATTTTATCCCTATATCGCTGAGTTGGACTTAGTTTTTTCATCCTATGAATGATTTCTCTCTCTAAAAGCCTGACCACTGAGTTGAACTTAGTTTTTTCTGCATCTATGGATGATTTCTCTTTCTAAATGTCTGGTCATTGAGTTGAACTTAGTTTTTTTCTGCATCTATGGATGATTTCTCTTTCTAAAAAGCCTAACCACTGAGTTGAACTTAGTTTTTTCTACATCTATGGATGAATTCTCTCTCTAAAACCCTGACCATTGAGTTTGACTTAGTTTTTTACCCATATGCTATTAGGATTGCTTTATTGTTTACTTCTATCCACTACTTGGCCTTTAAGTGGTTTCTCTCTCTAAAAAAGTCTGAGCACTGAGTTTGACTTAGTTTTTTTTACCCATATGCTATTAGGATTGCTTTATTGTTTACTTCTATCCACTACTTGACCTTTAAGTGGTTTCTCTCTAAAAGTCTGATCATTGAGTTGGACTTAGTTTTTTTCATCCTATGAATGATTTTTTCTCTAAAAGCTTGAGCACTGAGTTGGACTTAGTTTTTCACCCTATGGATGATTTTTTCTCTCTAAAGGTCTGATCACTGAGTTGAACTTAGTTTTTTTCTGCATCTATGAAAGATGATTTCTCTAAATGCCTGAGCACTGAGTTGGACTTAGTCTTTTTTCTGAGTTTTTTTTTTACTCTTTGGATTGTAACTCTTTGGAGTGTAACTCTTTGGAGTGTAACTCTTCTAAAAGAAAGAAGTTTGACAATTTGAAGAAATGACAATTTTGAAGATAGATCTTTCGTGGTAGATGGTTAGTCCTGAAAAGTACTGTTGGGTTAGCTCTGAAAAGAACTGTTGGGTTAGCCCTGAAAAGGACTGTTTTGGAGGGTGTGTTTTTCTCTACCGACAGCTTTTCTTTGGCTTTTTCGGGATCTTGAAATCAACGTGATTATCAATGTTTTTTCCGTATTTGCCCTGGCCTGTCATTATTGGTGTAGTTGACTTTTGATCAACTCGCTGTTTCTTGTGGAGATGACTATCGTCTTCCTCAGATTTCCGTTTTGTTGTTTTTCTTGGTTGTTTTCCCTCTGTCTTTGGCTTTTTTGGGATCTTGAAATCAACGTGATTATCAATGTTTTTTCCGTATTTGCCCTGGCCTGTCATTATTGGTGTAGTTGACTTTTGATCAACTCGCTGTTTCTTGTGGAGATGACTATCGTCTTCCTCAGATTTCAGTTTTGTTGTTTTTCTTGGTTGTTTTCCCTCTGTCTTTGGCTTTTTTGGGATCTTGAAATCAACGTGATTATCAATGTTTTCCCGTATTTACCCTGGCCTGTCATTATTGGTGTAGTTGGCTTTTGATCAACTCGCTGTGGAGATGACTATCGTCTTCCTCAGATTTCCGTTTTGTTGTTTTTCTTGGTTGTTTTTCCTCTGGTTGTTTTTTCTTTGGTTGATTTTTCTTCACAACACTTACGATAGAGTCCACTAACTTGTGAAGATTAGTTTTATCAAAGTCAAACTCCACAGGGATCTTCACAGGAACTGTTGAAATGCACTGACCCTGTTGGCGTAGTACCTCGATATTTTTACTGAGCTGCTCGGTGTTTGTGATTAAAGTTTTAATTTCCTCCAAATGCCTGTTTAAAGTCTCCAGTTGTTCTAAGATCCGAGTCATCATGGCATCTTGTTTTGAATTTAACTGTTTCATCTCTTCACAAATGTTGTCCAACACCGTCGGTGGGTTGATAATTGTCGAATTTATAACTGATGAAAGAATGTCTCCATTGTTTTCCACTGGTGGGAAATCGTCCAAGTTGATTTCATCTAAGTTGTGCTTCATATTGAAACTGCTTCCGAACATTGATACTGCTTTCCAAGTGATCGTTAGCTGAGAGTCAAAATGATGATTGCATAAAATAACGCTGGGGTTTTATACGTTTACAGAGGATTGAAAAATTTAAGAGCGCGGACCTGGCGGGAAACACCAGGATTGTACTGTGTGACACCGAATTAGGAGTGGTGAAAAAACACCGATATAACCATCGATTTGATTGCACAATGTTAATGAAACGCCGACGCGGGAAAAACATAGGAGAAAATGACGTCATGGGTCAACTAGTTCAATCCTCCTGTAAAGCTATAAAATCCAGCGATATTTTACATAAAAACATATTTGTTCCAGGATGGTTCGAATTCTTGTGTGCCCTCACTGTGCAAGCAGTTGTCAGATAGAGTGTGGAAAATGTTTTGCCATACTTGAGTATCTTGGACAGAAACATAACTGTCCAGATACAGATGAAGGATTTTACGATGATGATGAAGGTTCATCGACTTGCTGTGAACACTGTGGGTGTGAAATCACCCCAGTGGATCGGGCGGAGGAGTCGTAGAGCTCGATGTTGTCGTGAAATCCTTTTAAAAAGCCCTTTTCAGGGCTAACCATCTCCAAGAAAAGATCTTTCTTTCTCAAAATTGTCAAAAGTAAAAAGACTTACAGTCAAAACTAGAAAAAAGTCAAAAGTAAGAAGTAATTATTTTCATGTTTTTTATTTTCAAAAGAACTTATGTACAATAAAAAAATCAAGTCATGAACTGTAAAGACAAAAAATGAATGAAGTGTAAAGACAAAAAAATGAATGAAAAAATCAAGTCAGTCTTTTTTGTTTAAATTCAATATTGTGTTGAAATCTTTTTTCACTCAGTATGTTTTCTTTTTTTCTTCGGAATGTCAGATTCACATTTGGTTTTACGTTTTCTTTTCCTTTCCTTGTTTTTTAATACCATATCTGGACAGATTTTACCCTTGTGTTTTGTTGATTTGCAAAAGAAACAGTTCTTTGTTACTCGTTTTTTCTTCTTTTCGTTGTTTTGCTGTTTTTCCTCTCCGTACGAGCAACCCGGAAAATTCGTTGTTTTTTAGATCCAAAGTTTGTTGTTTTCTTAGATTATCATTTGTAGATATTTTTTTCTCTACCTGTTCTGTTATTTTGCAGATTTCTGATTCGGTGATAGCTGTTGTGTCGCTCTGCATGTCTACAGTCTGAGTTTCAATGGATGATATTGTAGTCTGTAGTGAACTTGTTTTCCATGTATTTTCGTTGTAGAATGAATTTAGTGTCCCGACGAATTTCGTATGTTGGAGACCGACAACGTTGTAAAACGATGGTGAAATTTCGATGTCATGACTGTGTGGGTTCACGTAGACAAAAAACAAATGTTCCTGTCTGATTTTCTTTTTTGGACAATTTCTGGACCAATGTCCTGCTTCGTTGCACGTAAAACAAATATTTGTTCTCTCACCATTCATCCCATATCGTTTGTCGAGCGTCGCTTGATCTAAAACTCTGTAGCTGATAGTACAGCGTATAGAGGTATTTATAAAAAAAAAAAGCTTTACTACTAGACGCTGACGTAGTGTACCTCTGCCCAATGGTCTATTTATAGCAACAGACTCTGTCACACTAAACGGTGTTTCCACTGAGTTGGCACGGTGTTGTTTAAGTTCCCAGAGTGCCAACAGTTTGTTTAAATTCAATATTGTGTTGAAATCTTTTTTCACTCAGTATGTTTTCTTTTTTCTTCGGGATGTCAGATTCACTTTTGGTTTTACGTTTTCTTTTCCTTTCGTTGGTTTTTAATACCATATCTGGACAGATTTTACCCTTGTGTTTTGTTGCTTTGCAAAAGAAACAGTTCTTTGTTACTCGGTTTTTCTTCTTTTCGTTGTTTTGCTGTTTTTCCTCTCCGTACGAACAACCCGGTTCTGCAGACAATTTATTGTTTTTTAGGTCCAAAGTTTGTTGTTTTCTTAGATTATCATTTGTAGATATTTTTTTCTCTACCTGTTCTGTTATTTTGCAGATTTCTGATTCGGTGATATCCATTGTGTCGCTCTGCATGTCTACAGTCTGAGTTTCAATGGATGATGTAGCTTGTGGTGAACTTTTTTTCCATGTATTTACACTGCGGAATGAATTTAGTGTCCCGACGAATTTCATATGTTGGAGACTGCTACCGTTGTAAAACGATGGTGAAATTTTGATGTCATGACTGTGTGGATTCACGTAGACAAAAACAAATGTTCCTATCTGATTTTCTTTTTCTGGACATTATTTGGCCCAATGTCCTGCTTCGTTGCATGTAAAACAAATATTTGTTCTCTCACCATTCACCCCATATCGTTTGTCGATCGTCGCTTGATCCAAAACTCTGTATCTGGTAGTACGGTAAACATCTTTTTCTTCTAAATGTTGGTGGGATAAAAATGATCCCACGTAGTTTCCGATATGTTTAACATGATACTTTGATGGTATATTGCTGATCTCATAATCGTGGCTGTATGGATTAACATACAGATGCACCCTCTTTCTATGTGGTGATGTATTTTGCAACTTGAACTCGCTCATATTCTTTTATCAACTGTACTGTCTGAGATTGAGCAGTAGAATGATTAGATTTTCACAACTGTCGTCTCTATTTATACACTATTGCAACGGAGAGGCTATATAAATTGTTAGTTTTTCTCACTTCTGCATTATTGTCTTTTCACCCAGAGCTAAAATGATGGGTAAAAGAAAAAGAATAATAACCTATTCAGACAGCGAAAGTGACGATGAGGTATTTCCACCAATAAAAAAGAAAAAAACTAGACCGTTGAAAGAAGAAAGTGACAGTGACGATGAGATATTTCCACCAACAAAAAAGAAAAAAACTAGACCGTTGAAAGAAGAAAGTGACAGCGACGATGAAAGTATCAACTCTAGCTTAGACATGAAAAGTCTATATGATTTAACAGAAAGGTGTAATAAGAAGTCAAGAAAATTTAAAACAGAATCACATGTGCTGATGCTGAGTTTTAAGAAATTTGAAGAATTATCACCTCAGAGACTACTTGGATTATTTGACGATGTTACCCATGAGATCATTCGAAAGTTAAATGCTAACCCGACGGACATGATTAGAATTACCATCAATCATCCTTCGTTGGAAATGGGGATCCATATTCCTTTTTTAACTACAGAATAGTTGCAAGGTGAAACTATGTTGAATGAAATTGAACGAGTTCAACAATCGAATACAGATTTCGTCTTGAACGATGGATTCATGACATTTGACATTACACATACAATACCTCCAAGTGGTAGCGGAAAATATAGATCATCATCAGAATTAGATTCAAAGGTTTTTGCCCAGAAGAAAAAATCCATTATTCAAATTAACAATCATGACCAACTATGTTTTGCAAGAGCCGTTGTTGTGGGAATTTGCTACAGTGAACGTGAAAATACCGGAGCATGGAATAGAAAATGGGATCGTATTTGTCGTTCAAAACTTCCTCTTCAAAAGACTGAAGCTGAGAAATTGTTGAATGAAGCTGGAGTTTCACCAACACAGTCTGTAGGAATTGGTGAATACAAAAAAATTCAAACATTCTTGTATGAAAAAGGCTATGTCATTAAAGTTCATCAACAGCATTTAAAAGTGGAAAAAATATTTGAACATCCAGAAGTGAAAACCAATAGTAAGATCATACATTTGTACTTTCATCAAAACCATTATGACTACATCAAATCTATCAAAGGTTTTTTTTGTTGTGCATATTATTGTGAGTTCTGTGATGTGGCTTACTTTCACCGGGAAAGTCATGCTTGTTCAAATATCTGCAAAGGTTGTTACCGCAAAGGAAAATGTCCATCAGAATTTAAAGAATATGTTTGCAGTTATTGCAGTAGACGATTTTTTAGTGCTGAATGCTTTGAAAATCACAGAATTGTTCAAGGTAAAGAAAAGAAATCCATTTGTGAATTAGTGAAACTCTGTTCAAAATGTGGTGTGCGATATCTTGTCAGAAAGAAAAATCATGTTTGCAATGGAAAGAAAAGGTGTCATATCTGTAAGAAAATTGTTAACTTTTCTCATCGATGCTATATTCAGCCTTACCAAAGTAAGTTGAACCATGACAGCGATGACGAGACGAGTTCTTCTGTAGTCAAAAAACCACAGTTTATTTTCTTTGATTTTGAATGCAAACAAGACACAGGGGTGCACATCCCGAATTATTGTATTGCACACAGAGCATGTGATGAATGTATCGATAAATCACTTGATTTTCATTGTTCTACATGTAGTGAATTTGAAGAGGGTAGGGAAGTTATTTTTCAAGGTGAAGAAACTTTGAGTCAATTTTGCAAGTGGCTCTTTTCAAAACATCATAAAGGAGTCACGGCTATTGCCCATAATTTCAAAGGTTATGACGGTCAGTTCATTCTTGGCTATATTGTCAAAGTTGGGTTAAAACTTCCAAAATTGATCATGAATGGAAACAATATTATGAAGTTAGAACTGAATGGTGTACGTCTGATCGATTCTTTCAATTTCATGAGCTTTGGTTTGGCAAAATTTCCAGCCACATTTGGTCTTCAAGAAATGAAAAAAGGTTACTTTCCTCACTGGGCAAATACAGATGAATTTTGGAGTTACATTGGACCTTACTTGGATATGTCTTATTACAAACCCGACTCAATGCCTGAAGAGGCTAGGTCAAAATTCATAGTTTGGTATAATGACAAAGTTCAAAAGGGTGAGGAATTGGAATATTGTATACTTAAAAAAGTTTTTGAAGAAAGACTACCGAAAGAGGGTATTTTAAGGATGTTTAACATGCGAGATGAGAAACAGGATTTAAACGTTTCTCCAACAGCTTTGGTTAAAGAATGGGTAAAAACGATTAAAAATAAATCGGATATAAAGTGTAGTTTTTTTTGAAACTGCGGGGGATGTGCCTGATCCGCGAGATTTGAGCTCAGAAAACAAAAATTTAATGATTTTTGATGACTTACTTTTAGAAAAGCAAAATAAGTGTGAGTGTTACTACATTCAGACATAGTAATGTTGACTGCTTTTACCTCTCACAAAACTATTTTAGGCTACCAAAGCAAACTATTAGAGAAAACGCAAATTTTATCTGTCTTTTTCCACAAGACCTAAAAAAACATTAACGATATTTTTAATGATCATGTAAGTGAAGATATGCCTAAGGACGAGTTTAGAAGATTTTGTTATAAATCGTGGAAAAAACCACACGGTTTTGTTATCATTGATTTTACTAGTAAAACACATGATGGGAAGTACAGAAACGGCTTTGACAACTTTTACATACCTAAGTCAGTATAGAAAAATTGAAAATAACTTTAAAAAAAATTACTTATAAAATGAATACAGTAAAAGATAAGGTAAATGTTGCCATGGGGTTTGTTGATGATATAATAAAAAAAACGTTTACCAGAAAATTTAAATGATTTATCTGCAGAAGAATTAAAAGAAGTTCGTTATTTATTTGAACTACGAAAAAGGTTATTTATTTTGATAAACAATTTAGAAAAACGTATAAGTGAATTAAAAATTGTTAAATACACATTTAATGAAATAGTAAAAAAATGTTTACCAAAAAATTTAGAAGGATCTGAAAAAGTGATAAAAAATAGTTTAAGCAATATTTTTTATATTTTGCTAGAAGATATCCGTTTTAATATTTTAGAAAACTATGATCAAGAAATAGGTTCATGTAAACACGCAGATTTATTTTAGGATCTTGTTATAAAACAATATGAGAATCTTTCATTAAAAAAACTCAGGAAACTAGCTGCAAAAGATTATAAACTAAAAAACTATAAGCAGCTTGGAAGGGATGAGTTGATATCTTTGATGATAAAAAAGAATATGAATTAGTAAAATTAATATCTAGATACTTATTAATATATTTAAAAAGAAATATATGTTTTAACCAAAATATATTTCTCACACCTAAATAATACTTTTAGTAAATAAAAAATGGAAGATCTTTTAGAACAAATTGTAAAAAATACTGTCCACAAAACATCATTCCAAATTATAGTAAGCAACAACAAAACACGCTTTAAAACAAGGTTTAATCCACCAATTCAACTGGAAAAGGATAAAAAGTATGAAATAGCTTTAGTAAACCTTGAAACTTACTACTCTTTTTCCAAACATTGATGCAACAAACAACATCTTTATTTATTCTCCAGACAATGGTGCTTCATGGCTTAAAATTGAAATACCAGACGGAAGTTATGACCTTGATGACATTAATGATACCATTCACCAGGAAATGAGAAAAAACAGGCACTATGATGTATCTAATGATGAATATTACATTAACATTTCTGCAAATACGAATACCCTAAAGTCTATTCTTACCCTTGAAAACGGTTATCAAGTAGATTTTAACCATCCAAACTACATTTCCAAAGTATTAGGATTTACTCACGCAAAATATACACAAGGTTTTCATGAGTCGGAGAATGTTGTAAACATCCTCCGTATAAACAGTTTGTTCGTTAACATTGATATTATCTCAGGAAGCTATGTTAATGGTTCAACACAAAACACGATTTACTTTTTTTTCCCAAATGTTTCTCCTGGATATAAAATAATTGAGTCGCCAGTTAATATAGTGTATTTGTCAATATCAATGGATGAAATACACAACCTAGAGGTAAAAATCACAGACCAGAATGGAAATTTACTAAATCTTAGAGGTGAAATTTTAACAATTAGATTTCATATTAGAGAAGCGTAATAAAAAATATTAAATGTATATAAAATGACAAATTACAAAAATGTTAAAGTTAATATATCAGAAGGACAAAAGCAAAAGCTTCAATCTGCTATTAAAGCTGGATGCCCAGTAAGTATTCGTTTAGGTCATGAGGATTTAAAAGGTAATGATATTATGGCAATTACCAATTCACAAGCAAAGAAAATGGCTAAAGCCTATGAGAATGGTAAAGGTGTAACAATTAGAATGAGTGCTAAACAACTTAAACATAATATGAAAACAGAGGGTGGTTTTCTCGGAATGTTGGCTGGATTGGCTGCGAGAGCTTTGCCAATGATCGCAAAAAATGTTTTACCAGCGTTAGGTGTTGGTGCTCTTTCTGGATTAGCCTCATCAGGAGTACAAAAAGCAATGGGGTCAGGTCTTTACCTTAAAAAAGGAGGATGTGTTTGTCAGATAGAAACTGATGGAAAAAGACTTTATTTAGGGCAAGCTAAAGGTAAAGGATTAGAGTCTGTTGGTGATGGTTTGTATTTAAAACAAGGTGGAAAGTTTTACGAAGGAAAAGGACTTCTTTTAGGGCCTAATAGTCCTTTTGCTAATATACCTGTTTTAGGGGCTATATTGTAATGTTATAATTAATATTTAAATATTATTTATAAAAAACAAAAAAAAAAAAAAAAAAAAAAAAAAAATGAGTGTTTATAAATTTGGCGTAAAACCAAAAATTTGTCAACCAAAAACAATCTATTGGCTTCCAGCTTCTAATTTAAGACATCCACCAAGAAAAGTAAGTCCAGTAACTTGGGAAATTTTTAGTCAAGAAGAAATTACATTAAACCCAAAGCAAGTAAAGCAAATACTATTAGGTTTTGGTTTTATGATGACTAAAGGAGTTGTTTTAACCTCATTAGCATACTCTTTAAAATTTAAGAGGTGTAGTTTACAAAATGAGGTTAACCTCGAAAACGCTGAGGATATTCTAATTACTATTACAAACAATTCAAAGGATACCGTAAAAATTGAGGAAAGCGGGCTTTTATGTCTCGTTTACTATTTAATCTAATAGCTTTGTTAAAAAAACCGTGATAAAAAATATCTTTCTAATAAAAAAATGGAGATGAAAGAGAATATTTGTCCAAAATTACCTACTCCAGCTGATAGAGGTAAAACGCCTTCTGCCCCTCCTATTGATGAAGGGAAGGGTATCGGTTACAAAAAATTAATGAAATCCAAAAATTTTTAGAAAATGAAATACAAAAAAGACAAACCTTGAGTAAAAAATATTTCAGAGCAGCAAAAATAGTAGATAAGGTAGATACTGTTTTAGTTGTAGTTACAATGGCTTCAGGAGCTGGTGGGATAGGATTGTTGTCAACATTAGTAGCTATACCTGTTGTAATAGCATTAGAAGGAATAGCGGCTTTTACTGGTCTTATGAGTTTGATTGGAAAATATAGTGTAAGAATCTCTACATCCAAAGCAGAGAAACATGAAAAAATTAAAACGATTGCTGATACTAAGTTAAATACTATATCTTCTCATGTTTCAAAAGCTTTGTCTGATAACAAAGTTACAGATGATGAATTTTAACTAATTACAGATGAATTGGAGAAATATAAAAGGATGAAAGAAGAAGTTAGAATGAAATTGAAGAAAAAAATCTCAAGTGAAACGGAAGAGTCATTAATAGAAAAAGGGAGACAAGAAGCTCGTGAGTCCTTTCGGAAGTTGGTTAAAAGAATCATAGGGGTTCCTAGGAGTATTAGCAGACCAAAAATAAAGTTTTCATGTAGATGTAGTTTTAGCTGTGTTAGCGATGAAATGTGTTAAAAACTGCGATAAAAACTGTGTAAAAAACTGCGATAAAAACTATGTTAATAATAAAAAATGTCTTTTTTTAAAAATCACTGATCTAGTAAAAAGGGACCTAATTGTAAAACAGTAACTTGAGGAAAAAAAAAAAAAAAAAAAATATTCGGGATAGTCTACTAGCGGAGAAAACAGGTGAGCAAGAATTGCAAACTGGTCTTTCAAAGTTTTTTAAACCTATTACAGAAACACAAAAAACTACAGCAAAGGAGGTTATAGAAGAACTTAAACCTATTAAACAAGGTATAGAAAACTTATGGCAAGCTATTAATTTACCAACTTTCCCATCAATACAAGCTTATTCCTCTGAAGGACAAGCGCCAACTGCGGGGGAAAAGCAATGGTGGAAAGATGAAGAAAAGTATTTTATTTGACCAATCGCAAAGGAGTATTTAACAAAATTTGTTGGTAAAACTAATGTTGACAAAACACTTGGATTATATGATAAAAATGGTAAATTTTATATTGGTAACAAATTAACCATACTTGATGATAATGATATTGTGGTTGGTGGTGATGAATATGAAGGAACACCTGGTCTATGGGAGTTAATTGTTGCTAAAGAACCGAATGAAAGCATTTATACAGATGAGGATCTTGCAAATTATAGTAGATTAATGTTAAAAACCAACGCTCTTTATCGTAATAACGATCCGGATAGTAGATATCCTAAGGTTCTAGAGGGGAAAAGTGGTCTAAAATACTTAAACCTATTTGGATGAATAGAAAAAAGTATTATGAAGGAAGTGGGGTTGTTATCCCGTGTGACCCTAACGCATTAATAGAAAGACTAGACCTGTTGTTGGCAAGTAAAGCAGCAGGCAACACAGGTGTAAGAAACGAGCTTGTTAGCATATGTGATGAATTAAAAAGACAAGGTGTCTTAGATTCAAACGGTTATAAAAATTTAATGTCTATACTATAAAAAATGATTACACCTAAAAAGCGAGGATTTAAAAGAAAATATTCATATGGTGGTTCTGGAATTTTTGACAGCATTGCTAACTTTTTTACAAAACTTTTTACTAGTAGCGCAGCTAAACAAATTGCATCTTCTGCCTTCGATGTGGGAAAGAGTGTCGCTAAGGAAGGAGCAAAAAAAGCTTTAGAGGCTGGAAAGAGTGCTGCTGTAGACGCAGGAAAGAGGTTAGTTGAAAAAGCTTTGACACCAAAATCACGAAAAATTCTACCAAAACATACTGCTACACCTACGGCGCAAAGTACACCTACGGCACAAAACATTAATACCTAAATAGATGGAAGCGCAATTGCTATTCAAGACTTAGTTAAAAAATTAAACAGTGGGTCTGGTATTAAAGTAATATAATTTAAATTATAATAAAAATAATTAAAAATGAGTATTTTAAACTTTAAAGAACCAATTTTAAAAGATGATAGCATTGAAGAGTATGAACACTCTGAGTATACACCAATCGTAGGTACACAACTCCACAACTCAGGAGAAGATATTAGGATTAACATTGAAACCCAAGATATTTTTACACATCCTAGTGAAAGCTATTTACATATAGAGGGTCGCTTAACAAAGGCTAATGGAACAGCTTACACAAATGTTGACAACGTTTCTCCAACAAACAACGCTCTCATGCATCTTTTTAAAAATATCAAGTATCAACTTTCCGGCCAAGAGATTGAATCCATAACACATCCTGGTCAGGCTACTACAATGCTTGGGTTGTTAAAATATCCGGATGATTTTTCCAAATCACAGGGGTTAAACCAATTGTGGTATAAGGACACAACGCTCTCGGCACAAGCCTAAAACACAGGTTGGAATATAAGAAAACAGTACATCATTAATAAATCCGATCCAAAGGGAATATTTAGCTTCAGAGTTCCATTAAAACATATATTTGGTTTTTGCGAAGACTATGATAAAGTCTTGTATGGAATGAAGCAAACTCTTACCCTAACGAGAAATGATGATGAAGATGCGATCTTTAGAGCTAACGGTGTTGATGCTGGTAAAATTACGTTGGATAAAATATCATGGTTTATGCCGCACGTTCTACCCGCGGATAAGGAGAAGATGGAACTTTGTAAATTTATCGAGAAAAAAGAAAGCTTTCCAGTTGGATATAGAATGCTACAATGCGACTCTATTACAGTTCCTCAGTCAACAAAATTTACCTGGAGACTTTCCGCTAGATCATCTCCTGAGGTGCCACGTTTTATCATTATTGGCTTTCAGACTGATAAAAGTGATAACCAAGAACAAAATTCATCCATATTTGACAACGTAGACGTTAAAAATATTTATGTTATGTTAAATGCCACTAGGTACCCTGCGGTTGACTACAATCTTTCATTCCCTAGCCACCAATTTAGTAGAGCTTATGGTGATGCTGCCTTATTTAGATCTAAGTTTTATAACATGGATGAGTTGGTATCAAACCCTAACATTTTCCCCTCAGATTATAAAACCCTTTATCCTTTGTTTTCGTTTGATGTTTCCAAGCAGAGTGAAAGGTTGAAATATTCTGTTACTGATATCCATATCAAGGCATTTTTTAACGTAAATGTGCCCGTAGCCAAAGAGGCATATGCTGTTATTATTAGTGATAGATTAATAAATTTCCAGTCTGATGGAAATAAATTGAGTGTAGTGTATTAAGATTTTTCTTTTTATAAAAAATGATAACGATTTCAGATTTAAAAAAAAAAAATCTTAAAGAAAATAATATAAAATTTTGCTCTTACTGGGATAAAAAGCAGTTAGTTGAGTTGGTAAAAGAACATGGTTTGTTACCAGAGGAGTCACCTAAATCAGAAAAGAAAAAAGATCCTAGGTTTGATAGATTAAAAACTATTATGAAAAATCCTAGAAAAGTTAGTTCAGAGGATGTTGAAACTGGGGAAATAAAAAATTTTCCATCAATTTACAAGGCAGGTAAATTTATAAAACATTGCTCTCAAACGATTTCAAACTGGAATGGAAGAGTTTGGAAAAATAAATAAAGGATTAGCATCCAGTAATTTTATTATGATATAATCATAATAAAAGTTTGAAATAAAATAAAATAGCTTAAGGTTTTTTTACCATTTAAAAAATGAATTTTATACGTAATATTGGTAATGTAGCTAGACAAGCTGCGCCTAATGTTTACTCTGGAGCAAGACGACTAGCGTCAACCGTTGTTCCAGAACCAATACAAAGAAGAATAACTGATTTTGGTAAATGGCTAACCGGTAATGTGGAGACAACACAGATACCACAAGTGTTGGATGAAATTGTTGGACATGTTAGAGAAAATTACCCCCCCAAGGCAACCGTTTTAGATTAGAGTTGCTCAATCCACATTTAGAGGGTATGCTACTCAACATGTTATAGAGGGTAGAGAAGGTTATACACCCCCTAGGTTTTTTTACAGAAATGAGGGATGTTCTCCAAAACACTCTTCGAAGAAATCTACAAACAAAGGTAAAGTTAAAGTTAGTACTTAGGGCTAGATTACATTTACCACAGACCCTAACTCAGAGAGGAAATTTGCTTTCCACTCTGGGCAATTAGTAAACTTAAATGAGGAAGGAGCAGAGGAGATGTTACAATATATGATAGATGAAATTTTAGAAAAGTTAGCAAAGTTTCAAAAAAAAAGGTAGTGGTTGGACTTTTTCAAGTATAGTACAGTTAGAACTACACACAGCTGTTTATAATCCTTTACGTGCTGGAGGTCACTTACCTTTACCAGAATGGATTGTGAATAAAAGAGCAGTTATCAACATAAAAAATCAAGATGATAAACGCTTTTTATGGAGTGTTTTAAGAAAATTAAATACTAAAAACAACCATGCAGAAAGAGTTGACGGGGTTTTACAATCAAGGAAAAATACTGTAAACATGGAAGGAATAAAGTATCCTGTTTCGTTGAAAGATATAGATAAGTTTGAGAAATAAAATTCAGAAATTAGTGTAAACGTTTATGGGTATGACAAAATAGAAAAATATATTTACCCTCTTAGGCTTACAAAAGATGAAAAAAGTAATCATATTGACCTGCTTTGTATTAAAGATGGAGAAAATACGCACTATGCCCTCATAAAAAACTTTAATGGTTTAGTGAGAAAACAAGTAACAAATACTCATAATAGGAATATAGAATTTTGTAAGCGATGTATGAATCATTTTGGTAGTAAAGAACTTTTAGAAAAACATATACAATACTGTAACAATCATGAGCCTATTTTTTTAGAAATGCCAGAAAGAGGTACAATGCTAAATTTTGAAAACCATGCTAGAAAACGCCGTGTCCCCTTTGCTGTATACGCTGATTTTGAAAGTATTTTAGAACCTATACATACATGCCACCTAAACCCAGAAAATAGTTACACTATACAACGTCAAAAGCACATACCTTGTAGCTTTTACTACCTTATAAAATGTTTCGATGATGATGTGTGTGCCCCTATAGAAAGAAACTATACTGGAGAAGATGATAGTGAAATTTTTATAGACTGGTTAAAAGCTGATATACGAGGAATTCACCAAAGGTACTACCAAAAACATTTGCCTATTAAAATAACAAAAAAGGAAAAAGCAAAACACAAACGAGAAACACATTGTTGGATTTGTGATGAAGAATTTACTCATGTTAATTACAAAGTAAGAGATCATTGTCATTTTACAGGTAAATATAGAGGTGCAGCGCACAATGAATGTAACCTAAAGGCTGAAAACCCTAACTTTACACCTGTGTACTTTCATAATCTTAGTGGATATGATGCTCATCTTTTTATTAAATATCTTAGTAAATCTGCTGGAAAGATTGATTGTATTCCAAATATTGAGGAGAAATATATTAGTTTTAGTAAAAACATTTGGGTTGGAGAAAATACAAGTCATAAAATTAGATTTCTTGATAGCTTTAAGTTTATGAGCACAAGTTTACAAAAGAGCAATTACCACTAGTTAGGAGAAAAGGAGTTTTTCCTTATGAATACTTAGATTCTCTAGAAAAACTTAAAGAAACTCAGTTACCGCCTAAAGGAGCATTTTACTCCAGTTTAAACAAAGAACATATTAGTGATGAAGACTATGCTCATACACAAAAGGTTTGGAAAACTTTTGGTATGAAAACGTTAGAAGGTTACTTGGAACTTTACAACAAAATAGATGTATTGCTTTTAGCCGATGTTTTTGAAAACTTTAGAGATGTTTGTTGTAAAACTATGACTTAGATCCTAGCTGGTATTATACTGCTCCAGGTTTAGCTTGGGATGCAGCATTAAAAATAACAGGTGTAAACCTAGAACTTTTATTAGACTCTGACATGCTTTTAATGGTAGAGCAGGGTATAAGAGGTGGAGTTAGCATGTGAACAAAAAGGTACGTAAAAGCTAATAATAAATATATGAAAAAAAATGTATGATTCAAGTAAACCTTCAAAGTATTTATCATATATAGATGCAAACCGTCTTTACCCTTGGGCAATGAGTCAACCTCTTCCTACTCATAACTTTAAATGGATGAATGAAAAAGAATTAAAAAATTGGAAAAATATTTCCAGCATTTTAGAGGTAGATTTAGACTACCCTCAAGAGTTGCATGATTTACATAATGACTTTCCTTTAGCGCCAGAACGTTTAAAAGTAGAAAAGGTAGAAAAATTGATTCCTAACTTAGGAGATAAAACAAATTATATTTTACATTATCAAGCTTTAAAAACATATCTTGATTTAGGTTTAAAACTAAAAAAAGTTCACCGGGGAATTAAATTTGAAGAAAGTGCTTGGTTAAAACCATATATTGAACTAAACATTAGACTAAGAAGAGAGGCTAAAAATGATTTTGAAAAAGAGTTTTTTAAGTTGATGAATAATTCTGTTTTTGGTAAAACAATGGAAAACTTGAGAAACAGAGTAGACATACAATTAGTTTTTGATGAAAACCGTTATAGAAAACTAGTAGCAAAACCAAACTATAATCATACAACAACATTTGATGAAAATTTAGTAGCTGTACATATGAAAAAAACCAATATGAAATATAACAAACCTGTTTACTTAGGAATGAGTATATTAGATATTAGTAAAACACATATGTACAACACTTATTATAAATACTTTAAAGCAAAATATGGAAAAAAAGTTAGATTATGTTATACGGATACTGATATTTTTATACTTGAGATAGAAACGGAAGACCTTTACAAAAATATTACCCCAGACATTCCCACAATGTTTGATACAAGTAACTACCCTTCCAATCACCCATCTGGTATTCCAAATGGTTACAACAAAAAAGTAGTTGGTATGTTTAAAGATGAGTTGGGTAATACAATTTTGACTGAGTTTGCAGGTCTAAGAGCAAAAATGTATGCTTTTAAAACTTTAGATGGAAAGGAAGATAAAAGATGTAAAGGGATTAAAAAGTCAGTAATTAAAAATGAAATAAATTTTGACAATTATAAAGAATGTTTGCTTAGAATGTATGTATTAAGAAGTCGCGGTCATGAAATATATACGGAGGAGGTAAACAAAAAAGCGTTGGGTTCTGATGATGATAAAAGGTATATATTAGAAATTTGATAGACACCCTAGCCTGGTTTCACTATAAAATTGTAAATTAAATGTAAACATTTCTAAAACCTTTTTTGTGGTTTTAAAATGTGTGGGTTTTATAATTATAGATTTTTTTGGATTTTTTTGGATAAGCGCGACATTTTGACAAAGATCGATCGAATACAAAAATTACACCACATTATGGTCATTTGGCCCAATATGATCAAATTACTATCTACTACTGTAAAAGAATCTGTTGACAAACGTATTTGCCATCCCCCCCCCCTTGCTGATGGACCGTATTAAAGCATGATTATGGTGATAATTTTTGGCCGATAACAAATCAATCCCGAAAGCAGCCATATTTTTGGGTATTAAAGTTCTGTATTAACCAAAAAAGAAACACAAGCACATCATATTCAATAGGCACCATATAGTGCCTACTTTCGGTCAGTGGCGATAACTCTTCACCAAACGACAAATTCTAGAGCGTTCCAAATTGGACGCTTCTGCAGACGAAAAATGGTACAAATTAGTCGAAAGTTTTTGACAGGATAGAAAACACTGTGGAAAAAGGAGAAAATGCTGGAAACAAACTTTTCATCTCTTTCCCACAACTTCTTCAACAGCCTACTTTCTTAGTGTCGTTAACCAAGAATTGTGTGGTAAAGGATTAAAAGGCTTTGAAAACATATTTGAAAAAAAAAAAAAAAAAAAGTATCGGTTGTTACAACAATTTCCTCATTTTTTGTAATATTTTCTATAAAATTCAAATGTAAGTATATGTCTTCCCCTCGAACGCCATAAATGTTTACTTTATTGTTTTCTGTCTCTTTCACCTATTGTAGTTAGTATCAATAAGTATGTTTGGTTAATGGATAACCTCTTTACAAGCCAACAACATTTTAAACTGGTCAAAATTCAAAGCATTGTTTTCCTTTTAGTTTTCTTAAAGATACATGTACATCCATGCAGCTATAGAGAAAATACACGCGGTTAAAACTTTAAAGCGTTTAAAATCTCTCAGCTGTGTAAACACAGATACATAATCAATATATATAGTGTAAGGGATAAAAAAAAACACATGGGCTTTGTCTTCATTTAAAACCGGAAACGAGAACAGCGATTACTTGGAAGGCCTCCAAAACATGAAATGCATTTTCTATCCGTCGTAATCTGTGCAATCTTGCAGCCATCAGGGGCAACATTTGGCATGAAGATAGAATAATGATTATAGTTTCATAAAATACGGATAAAATGGTTAAAAGACTGGCTGAAAACTGTCTGAAAAACGAGAAAAGATGTATCTTTAAGGTCTACTCGCCAGGGTCGTTAAAATACGGGATTGTCTAGCAATGAATTAACACGAAAATGACATAATTAACCCTCTCCCACATAATCCCGAGTTTGAATGACCCTGAAGGAGAGAGCTTTTGAAAACATTGTGGGAAGAGGAGAAAATGCTGGTAACCAGCATTTTCTCCTTTTTCAACAATGTTTTCTATCCTTCCCAAAAAGAAATTTTGATTTTTGATTCACAATTATTTTCTTGTCTGCAGGTGCTTTCATTTTGAACAAGTCTAATATTTTGTCGTTTGGTAAAGAGTTAAAAGCATCAACAATCAATTAATGCTTTACGCACTGAACAAAAGTCAGACCTGTCAATATTTAAAAGTTTTGCAGGCAAAAATTAAATGTGGCTCCAATAATAGAACTTAATATTGAAATGGTAGAAAACATCATAGGCAAAGTGGTAGTTAACATCATTTTCTCCTTTTCCCACGATGTTGTCTTGCATGTTGTAAAATTACGATGCGTTGGGTAAAGAGTTGCACAAAGAAAAGGGAGTATGAAGACATCTGACACCAGTTATTTGAGAAGATTCATTAAATGCTATGACACACAGCATACTTTGAATAAGTGCATAAACATTTGTGTAAAAGGTGGTTTAAAACATGTCCACGATCTATTTATACCATAGCAAGTCTTATCACATAACTCTCCCTGTTTTCAATGTAATACAGCCATTACGAATTTTCTTGTCTCACACACGTGTGAGATAAGAAAATAGTGCTGTATTTGATTAACACCGTAATTATAGACCTCATTTCTAACATATTGCTGACCTAGGTTCCTGAGTGAAATTAACGGTCATAATTCGTAATAATGATAAAGTTGTTATTTTAACCAATTTTAGATTATAATCAAATCAATATATGGAAGTTTCTTTGGAACTATTTTTCGTTCGTAATGTATCTGTCAAAGAAGCGAATAGGCTTCATATAAATTTCATTACACATTCTACACGTATGCCTATGTTTTAACACATTATGGAATATAAATCTTGTTATACAGTTATGTGACAAAAAGAATCTGACATTCGTTGGCTGTTGAGATAAAATTTTATTAAATTCGTCCACAAAAAATGTTATTAAGCTCACCAAAGGCTCGCTTAAGGTAGTACCATCCTAATGAAAAACAGCTATTTCCACTGTAATATTATCCTACAAAATTTGCTATCATTAAAAATGAGTATTATTGTACTACTTTAACCGAGCCACTTTTTCCTTTTTTTCCTTTTTAGAATTATCATTTATAATCTAAAACCACTATATTCTCATTTCAAAGGGAGATAATAATTACCTTCCTTTTCAGGAAACTAACAAAAGTATCAACAAATAATTTTAAGATAGACATCAAAAGAATTTCTGGTCGGTTAGAAATGTGCAAAAATATTATATCAGTATAAATCCTTATTTATCAACTGATAAGAAATTTTATCCCATGTTGCATTGGAAGGGTTAAGATGGTAATACCTGAATAACATTTTAGTAGACTCTTCTAATAAAATTTTATCTCAAAAACGAACTCATGACAGATCCTATATATCACATAATTATGAACCCATAAAAACCCCGTTCGTTAAACAACCGACTGAACAACGAGGTAGAATGATCCTATGACATGCAGAAAATTTACCAAAAGCAAAAGGTTTCGATTCAGGTCAACCTACGCAGTCTGTGCAGGCTGACCTGGATCGATACTTTTTGTAGATGCATCAAGCTCCCTCTTTCACAAAGCATAGCGCATTTCAGTTTTAATTTCATTTTTCAAAATTATCAACCGATTTGAGATTAAACAGTTTTTAACATAAACGATTGGTACTTAGGGAAAAAAATCACCCAGAACCTCTGTACATAACCTTATCAATGCCTTGACCTCGGGTGATCCGTTTATCAAATCCTCGGCTGTTTAACGGTGGGTGATATGCACCTACACGTTACATTTCTTCGCCGGAAATACATTGCTTTACTGTTCTTAAAATTGTTAGGCTCTACCTCAAATAAGAGGGCCATTGGCCTTAAAGCGCTCACTTGAGTAAAGCCATCTACAGTTGTTAATGCTGAGGAAAACCAGTTTAGTAATGTAAAACACATGAGTGAAACTGACCGACTTTTTGACCTGACATAGCTCAATTCTCCACTTGTACAAGACACTATAAAGACACACGTCCTGACAAAGTTTCATCATTATGGGACGGAAAATATTGCATCTACGGTGCACACAAGGTTTTTCTAAGATTTGGCCCAGTGACCTACTTTTTTACCCGATAAAATACCTAATTTCGATCCTGTCCAAGATATCACCGAGACAAACATTCTAACCAAGTTTCATAAGTAACCGGCTGAAAATGTGGCCTCTAGAGTGCACACAAGGTTTTTCTAAGATTTGACCCTTTGACCTACTTTTCGATCCAACATGACCCAATCTCTATCTTGTCTGAGATATCATCAAGACAAATATTCTGAAGAATCTTCATGAATATTAGACTTATAATGAGGCCTCTAGAGTGCAAAATAGGTTTTCCTAAGATTTGGCCCAGTGACCTATTTTTTGACCCTACATGACCCGAATCCCGACTTGTCAGAGATATCATTAAGACAAAAATTCTTACCAACTTTGATGAGTTTCAGGCTGAAATATGGACTCTAGTGTGCATACAAGGTTTCTAAGATTTGGTGAAACGACCTATTTTTTAATCCAACATGACCCAATTTCGAACCCATCCAAGATATCATCAAGACAAACATTCTGACTAAGTTTCAAGAGTATCAGACTGAAAATGTTGCCTCCAGAGTGCACACAAGGTTTTTCTAAGATTTAGCTCAGTGACCTACTCTTTGAACCTGTGTGACCCAATGTCGAATTAATTTGTCCAAGATTTTATCCAGACAAACATTCTGACCAAGTTTCATGAGTATCTGACCGAAAATGTGGCTTTTAGAGTGCATACAATGTAAATGTTGACGACCGCACGACGCACGACGGACGATGGACAACGGACACAGCACAATCGCAAAAGCTCAACCTGAGCACTTCGTGCTCAGGTACATTAAAGAGAAAACACTGGTCACAATTTTCTATCGAAATCTTTCTAAATCCATTTCCGTTGACAAACAGTTTATACATTCAATTTTGAACATGGTTTACAAATTCCATTGGCATTTTCACCGACTGATTGGCAGAAGTGAATAAATTCACCATGGTTTTTGATGTCATTGCTAATCGATTTTCATGGGCGCAGACGTGTTTGCGATCATGTAACTGACAGTTCTTCAAAATGGAAACCTCCTTAAAGTCCCAAAAGCGGCCAAAAGTAAACAGTTGGGTAGTAAAACGCAATCAAATAATTAAAATAGAAAAACAATTAAAAGCAAGTAAATTATTGTGAAGATGACGCTGTTTTATTGTATGGTCAGTCCAAGTGTTAGTCGCTGGCGGAAAAATGAATTTTCAAATCAAGTACATGTAAAGCGACCTAGCAACTTTTAACTTTGTTTTAGATTTCATTTTTCTGCCAGCGACTAACGCTTGGACCGATGGTACAATAACAGATTGTCACTATCACAGTAATTTCCAGACCTTTAAAAGATATATATAGTTTTTTAGATATGATATTTCACTACCATGTTTTCAAAAAAGATCTGAAGCTAGACGGAAAAAGAAATTCTTCTTAATGACGTAATGGGTTCAAGTTAAAGGTCAGATTAAGTTTAATTCTATAAAAGTGAAAACTGCCTTATCTTTGGCAACGTGCTCTTGTGGCCAAATATAAAGGAACGTCATACTCGTACAAAGCTAAATCACGTGACATGTAAACTTCACTCAACAATCCTAGGTCTGGGCACGATGTAAGGTGCATCTGCGGACAATGTAGTTTAAGATCAGACCGCACAGAACGTGTAATCGAATCTTTGATCGACACTGTCTGCCGTGCTACATTTTTAACACAAAATTGTTTCAATATGATGATGACGGATTATTATTCTTCAGATTGGAAATATCTATTTTATCTATTCAGCTGTCTAAGAGTTCAGTTTCAAAATCTTGTTTATGGTTCCAATCATTGAAAGGCTTACACACCAATAATGGATATAAGGTGAGTACGCTCTAGCACGTTGTTCCTGCAATGTTTGGGCCTTGATCTGTGAAAACGGGGTTTAATGCATCTCCGTGATGCATGATACCAAGCAAGTCATCAAAAAATTCTGAATCCATAACCCCCATTTTGTGTAACAACAGAGACTTAATCATGGTGAACTCGGGTCCTTTGACATACAGAAAATTGACCAATAGCAAAGGCTTCAGCCTGTACAAACTGCGCAGGCTGACCTAGATCAATTCTTTTTTGCAGATGCATTAAGCCCACTTTTCACAGATCATAGCTCATTTGACCAAGGCTTTTTCAGGAAATACATGTACCCTGGTTTATGTTTGGCGAATCGTCTTTTTGACAATTTTCTCTTTATTTTGACTACCTTATATTCACGTTAAGATGTTTATTCCTTGAGTAACTGTTCATGATGACATTTTTTGGTTTTGCATTTAACGCCGTTTTCAATATTATGCCAGTTATATAGCGGCGGCCAGTGCACATATTCACGCTTTCCTGGGTTTTTTTACCAGAGGCTCGAAAAATAGTCTTACCATGCCACTAGCTGCTTTCCCACAAAAACAATGTTCGGCAATGAGAGAGGAGTGAATCGATTTCATGTTTCATACCATCATACCAAGCAATATATCACATAATTATGGATCCATAAAAATCCATATTATCAAACAGTGGTCTATTTTCTTATCAAATCGCACAAAGGGCGTGCCAATTTGCAGGATTTTGTAAAGAGATCTACGGTAGCAGACACATATTTACGTATATACAATCCTCAAGCTGACTGTAATTCTGCTGACTTAATAGAAACAAGGAAACATTTGCCATAAACCAGTATCTAGTCAGATAATTGATATTTCTGTACTTTTTGTAAAAGAAAAATACTGTAATGCTTTCATATAATGAAAGCATCCACATTTTACGTTAACGCATTGTAATATATTTCATGCTTTTCAGTAGTTTATCTAGAAATAAGGGTGAAATATTGTTCGATATTTCATGGTTACGACCAGTGAAAAATACCGATTTTATTTTCTAACTCTTCAATTGAAGGCGGAAACAGTAGTTCCCGTGCACTATTAACCAAGGTAAACAGTGCGTAGTAGTAGATAAGAAAAGAAAGTTCTAGGGCATCACTCAATTTAACCATCCGTCCTCTTTAAATTTCAACCACATAACACGAATCCTAGACTAACCATATGTGTGCTTAATTAATAATTTAACCATGTTTGTGATTAAATTATTGTTTAACCATCTTTCTCCTTAAAACTAAAGTTAACCATCTTTAACCACAAAACCAAAGTTAACCATCTTTAACCATAAAACCAAAGTTAACCATCTTTAACCATAAAACCAAAGTTAACCATGTTTGTCCATAAACAATAGTTTAACCATCCCATAGGCTAATTCCTTACTGGTCAAAAATCAACCACGTTAAAAATCAGCTGCGTTTCTTCGCGAAGCGCTCTTTTTATATGTAAATTATTTTTTTAAATTATTTTATTTTTTTTTGGGGGGGGGGTATTTTATAATGCCACGTGTCAACACAAACCTTTTATCGTCATCCGCGCTTAAAGCAATTTTGTCTATATGTTCGGTATACAACTGATGAACATGACTTCTAATTACTACCATCTTTCTATACTGCTTTTTTCCTCCAAACAAACACTCTTTGTAATGTTCATGGCTAATAAAATCTTTTATAACTTGTTTTTTTGATACCCTTACACTTTCTACTCATCTTTACGACACCCTCAATAATTTTAAATGAGTATAGCTTGGATCTAAGACCAACAAATTCTTCAATAGGGACACCCTTAGTTTCACCCTTAAACATACCAATTACTTTATTATTTATACCAGTTGGAATACCTGATGGGTGATCAGCTGGGTAATCACTTGTATCAAAATAATCATTCACGTCATTACTTATATCCTTATAAAAATCTTCTGTTTCTATTTCATACATTAAACTATCTGTATCAGTAAATAGAAGATTTGCTTTTTCACCATATTTCTTTTTAATATAGTTGTAATGAAAGTTATACATTAATGTTTTACTTAAATCTAAAATACACATACCAACATAAATAGGTTTATTAAAATATATCTTTGTCTTTCTCATTTTTATTATACATAAATTCTCACTAATATTTGTTATATTATAAAAATTTGGTTTAGCAACTAATTTTTCTGCTTTTTCTATAGTACTAACTAATTTTACATCAGCTCTATTTCTAATATTTTCCATTGTTTTACCAAATACTGAGTTATTCATAAGTTTAAAGAAATCTTTTTCGAAATCATTTTTGGCTTTCGTCCTAAGGTCAGTATTTTTTACAATATATGGTTTTAACCACTCACTCTCATTAAACTTGATACCTCTATGTATCTTTTTAATTTTTAACCCTAAGCTTAAATATAGTTTTAAATTTTCATAATGTAATATATATTTTTGTTTATCCTTTAAATTAGGGATAAGTTTTTCAACATTGTTAACTTTTAATCGTTCAGGAGTTAAAGGAAACTCATTATGTAAATCGTGCAACTCTTCAGGATATTCTAAATCTACTTCTAGTATACATGGATGCTTTTCCCAATTTTCTAATTCTTCCTCATTCATCCATTCAAAACGATCTGTAGGAAATTTCTTAGACATTGCCCAACCATATAGATTATTTGCATCTAAATAAGTGATATATTTAGATGGTTCATTAGGGTTAAACTTCTCACCCATATATAAATTATTTACTTCTGCATATCGTTTAAAAATAGTTGATATACCACCCCTAATTCCTTTTTCGAAAAATAAAATCATATCTGAGTCTGTTAATAAATTTAATTTTACATTGGTAGTTTTTAACATTGCATCCCAAGCTAGACCAGGTGCTGTATAAAAAAACCATGATGGATCTAATTTATAATTGTCAAAACAAACTTCCCTAAAATTTTCAAAGACATCCGCTATTTGTAAAACATCAGTTTTATTATATAAATCATGGTAATCCTTAAACGTTTTCATATTAAAAGTTTCCCAAACCTTTTGCGCATGTTGATAACTCTCTTTTTTAATCCCACAACATTTAAGTTTTGAGTAAAAATCTCTTTGTTTTGGTAGTTTTGTTTCATTTAGTTTACTAATAGAATCAAACCATTCATATGGAAAAACTCCTTTCTTTGTAACTAATTCAAACTTTTCTCCATCAAAATATTTTTTAAGATTATCCATGTTTTCTTTATGGTAAATTATCAACTGATTTTTCTAAACTCTCATTCAAAAACTTTAAGCTATCAAGAAATCTGATTTCATGCTTTTTAGTTTTTATTACCCCAGTTTTTTTATCTGTATATTCGATTGGTATGTTTTTAGAATATATGTTTCATTATTTATTGGAATACAATTTGTATCACCTGGTGTTATCATTAAATCTTTTATAAACAAATGAACATCATATTTACTGAAATTATGAAAAAACACAGGTGTAAATGTTGGTCTTCTATATTGTAAATTACATAGTTTATGAGCGGCTCCCCTAAACTTTCCTGTATAATGACAATGATCTCTAACTTTTATATCTTGTTTTGTAAATGGTTTATTACATATCCAACATTTTTCTGCTTTATTAAACTTCTTTTTAGCTTTAACATCATAAATAATTTCCCTCGTTGGTATCCTATCTATTTCTCTTACAATATTTTCTAAATCTTCTATGAATTTATCTGATGCATTTTCACCTGAATATTGAACAACCTTTGAAGGATATACATCCTCATAAAGTGATTTAACGTAAAAGCAATATCCTGAAATTTCATGTTCATGTATTTGTTTTGTCCTACTACCTTTCTTTTCATACTTCTTTTTTAATGCACATTCCATATCAGCATAAATTGTAAAAGGATGTTTCTGTTGTTTATAAAAGTGTTTGAAAAACACTTGATAACCCTCTTTTGGTAAATCTATTCTAACAACATCTTTTTCACCACAATACTCTAAATGTTTATTTAAAGTTTCTTCTTTTTGAAAATGATTTAAACATCTTCCACAAGTATAAATTTTACCATCATGATTAGAAATTTGTTTTGATAGTAATCTACTTAAATTTTTAATTAAACAATAATGATTTATACCATCTTTTTTCTAAAAGTAAAAGATTAAAAGGTGTTCTCTTTTGTATACTTCTTTACTTATCCTAAGTGGATAAACACCAACAAAATCATTATAAGCATGTATTGATACAGATATTGTAGGATTTTGTTTCTCAATTTTTTTTTTATCTTGAATGGAAACGGAAATTAATTCCTTCATAATTTAACGTGTTTAACAAAGGTCTTAGTCTAGCAATTCTTTCAGGGTTATCATTTGTTGGGTTTAAAGATATAAGAATACAATACAAAAAACACATATCATCATCTGTATTTTTGGGGTTAATAACACTATGTGTATTTCCTACCTTAGGAGGAGTTGGAAACCAAGAACCAACTCTTAATGGGTTATATCTTACAGTATATAAACGTAGATCAACAACAAAAAGAGCAAACCAATAATCTTTTTCCATTTCTATTCTTGCAATCACATTTAATATGTCATCTGCCATTTCATCGTATATTTCATTTTCATCATCATCCTCTAAATTAATTATTGGGAATTCAGAGTGAAAATTCATCTTAATTAAATCATCAGTAATATAGTGTTTCATCATACATTGCATAACAAGTTTAACTTTTGTTTGTCGATTATTTCTTATAATATTTGTTAATTTATTTTTTGCTAATTCTAAAAAATTAGATGGTGAATATCCCTTCTTTCCTTCTATAAAATATTCTCTGGAGTATCCTTGAAATGTTGTTGGTTTTTCTTCAACTACTATTTCATCTTGCGTCCTACATAAATCACTTATTCTTTCCTTTAAAGCTCTTAACCTAGGTGAAATACTTTTTGGAATCACTTCAACAGTATCCAAATATTTCATTAACTCCTCAGCTGCGGCTGTAAGTGGAGTTGGTGTTACTATAGGGGAAGGAACAAAAGGTGTTGGAGTTAATATCGGGGCACTTATATTACCAATATCTCTATCTAATATTGGTGGACCTCGATTACTTAAGAGCTCAATTAATTGAGCTCTTCTAAGCCTAGAGTATCTTCTAAGTCCTCTAAACCTAGCTAATTGTTTTAAACCTTGTACTGTGAGTCCTCTAAACTCGTTATCCATTTATATATATATATATAATATAAAAAGCTTAAGCTAATTTTCATAAAATTTTATTATGACAATGTCATAATAAAATTACTGTATGCTGATCTTATATTTATTTTTCCAAACCCTGCCATTCCAGTTCACAATCGTTTGAGGGCAATGATCTATAAATTTACCCGCCATGTAAATTGATGGAAATTTTTTTATTTCACCAGTTTCAACATCCTCTAAACTAACATTTTTAGGATTATACATAATAGTTTTTAATCTATCAAACCCAGGGTCCTTACTTCTTTCTTTTTTAGGTGACACAGTTGACTCCTCCGGGAATAAACCATGTTTTTTTACCAACTCAACTAACCATTGTTTATCCCAGTATGAGTGAAATTTTATATTATTTTCTTTAAGAATTTCTTTTAAATCTGAAATCTTTATCATTTTTATATAGGGAAGAAAAATCTTAATACACTACACTCATTTTATTTCAATCAGACTGAAAGTTAATTAGTTTATCATTAATAATAACAGCATATGCCTCTGTGTTTGCAGGTACATTTTCGTTAAAATTTGCGTTAATTTGGATGTCGGTGACTGATTATTTTAATCTCTCACTCTGTTTGGAAACGTCAAACAAAAATAAAGGATAAAGGGTTTTATAATCTGAGGGGGTAATGTTAGGGTTTGACACCAACTCATCCATGTTATAAAACTTAGATCTAAATAGAGCAGCATCACCATACACTCTACTAAATTGATGCGCAGGGAATGAAAGATTATAGTCAACAGCAGGATATCTAGTGGTATTTAACATAACATAAAACTTTTTAACGTTTGTATGATCAAAAATGGATGGATTTTGCTGTTGGTCACCACTTTTACCAGTCTGAAAGACAACAATGATAAAAGGAGGCACCTCAGGAGATGATTTGACGGAAAGTCTCCAGGTAAATGGTGTTGACTGAGGAACCGCGATAGAGTCACACTGCCTCATTCTAAATCCAACCGGTATTTTTTCTTTTTTCTCGATAATTTTATAAAGTTCCATCTTTTCCTTATCTGCGGGTAGCACGTGTGGCATAAACCATGATACTTCAAGTAACATAATTCTACCATCAGCAGGGGCAGCGCCATCTCGATAAATTGCATCATTATCATCATTTCTTGTCAAGGTGAGAGTTTGCTTCATTCCATACAATATTTTACTATAATCATCACAAAAACCAAATATATGTTTTAATGGAACTCTAAAGCTAAAGTTACCTCTTGGAAGGGCATCATTAATAATATAAGTTCTTCTTACATTAAAACCAGTGTTTTCAGCAGCTGCAGTATTTGTTGTATCCTTATACCATAATTGGTTTAACCCTTGTGATTTAGAAAAATCATCCGGATATTTTAACAAACCAAGCATTGTAGTAGCCTGGCCTGGATGTGGTATGGATTCAATTTCCTGACCAGAAAGTTGGTACTTAGTATTTTTAAAAAGATACTTGAGCCCATTGTTTGTTAAAGAAATATTGGTATTAGCATCATAGACTGCTCCAGTATCACTTCTTACTAATTCACATATAATAAGTAAATAGCTCTCACTAGGATGAGTAAAAATATCTTGGGTTTCAATACTAATTCTAATATCTCCTCCTGGGTTGTTGAGATTTGCACCTGTGATTGGTTCATACTCAAAGTGCTCATACTCATCAATACTATCATCTTTTAAAATTGGGTCAGTAATTCTTAAAATGTCCATTTTTATAATTACAATTACTTTAAATCTCTAACCAAAGCTGGGGAAAATACTTTTTTTCATTATTAACAAACACACCTTTAAGTTTAATGCTTTTTGCAGTACCTATTTTAGTTTTAGGATAAACTCTATTACCGTATACAAGTGTTATTTGGGGTATATCATACTCTTGTAAACGCTTATTCACCTTTTCCTCAATCTCTTTCATTGCGATTACTTTTTCAGGAGACAACTTCACAACAGCTTTCCGATAACCATATTGTATGTCTTTAATTCCAACCATCTCACAATCCTCTAGTTCAAAAGATGCACCCAATATCTCTATGGAAAATATGTTGTATTTTTCATAATATATATAATTAAATTCTAATTCTAATTCTACATGATCTGATTCTTCATAATCTTCATAATCCTCATAAAATACATCAAAATCTAATACTTGCATTTTTTATAATGAATATAATTTTCTTAAGTCATTTTCATTCTTTCTTCATACTACCTTAATGCCATCCCACTGTTTAATTTTTTAACTAAGTCTTGAATAGCAATGGCACTTCCTTCTATTAAGGTATTAATGTCTTGTGTTGTAGGGGTATCAGTGGGTTTCGGTGTTGTGGTATACTTTTGTAAAATTTTCTTTGATTTTGGTGTCAAAGCTTTTGTAACTAACTTTTTTCCTGCGTCTACAGCTGCACTCTTTCCAACCTCTAAAGCTTTCTTTGCTCCTTCCTTAGCTACACTCTTTCCCAAATCAAGGGCAGAAGATGCAATTTGTTTAGCTGCGCTACTTGTAAAAAGCCGCGTTAAAAAGTTAGCGATGCTGTCAAAGATTCCGGCACCACCGTATGAATACTTTTTTTTAAATCCGTGTTTTTTTGTGATAATCATTTTTTATAGTATAGACATTAAATTTTTATAAGTGTTTGTATCTAAAGCACCTTGTCTTTTTAACTCATCACAAATGCTCACTATCTCATTTCTTACACCTGTATTACCTGTTTCTTTACTTGCCAACAACAGGTCTAGTTTTTCTATGAATGCATTAGGGTCACACGGGATAACAACGATACCCTTTCCTTCATATAGTCTTCTATTATCCCAAATAGATCTAATTATAGTGTTCCATTTTTTACCTTTAGAAGCTTTAGGATATTTAGCTTTCGGGTCGTTGTCGCGATAAAGGGTGTTGGTTTGCATCATTAAACTAGCATATTTCTCAAGATCCTCATCTGTATAAATGTTTTCATCTGGTTCTTTAGCAACAATTAACTCCAATAGACCACGTGTGCCTTCATATTTCTCATTTTCCACAATAATATTGTTGTCTTGAATAACAACTGGTTTGTCGCCAATATAAAACATACCCTTTCTGTCATATAGTCCATACGTTGTATCAGCTTTAGACTTAGTAGCAAACTTTCTTAAATACTCTTCCGCTATTGATCCAATAAATGTTGTATCTTCTTTTTTTTCTTCTGATGGTTTATCATAAGCTGTGATAGAAGGAAAGGCTGGAAACTTGATAGCTTGTGGTAAATTTTCTATACCTTCTTTAATAGGTTTAAGTTCTTCTGTAATCTCCTTTGTTGTAGCTTTTTGCACTTCTGTAATAGGTTTAAAAAAATTTTTAAGATCAGTTTGAAGTTGCTATTCGCCTGTTCTCTCTGTTAGTAGATTATCCCGAATATTCTTTTTTGTTTCAAGATACTCTTTTACAATTAAGTCCCTTTTTGCAGGATCGGTGATTTTTAAAAAAGACATTTTTTTATTACTAAAATATTTTTTTTTTATCTCGGTTTCATCATAGTTTTTAACATAATTTTTATCATAATTTTTTTACACGTTTCATAACTAAAGCTGCATGAAAACTTTATTTTTGGTCTTTTAATATTCAAGCGTCCCACCGTGATGTTTTTCAACCAACTCCCGAAAGGACTCCCTTTGCTCACGCCTCCCTTTCTCAATTAAACTTTCTTCATTTTCGGTAGATATCTTTATCTTAGTTTTTGTTCTTACTTCATCCTTCATTTTCTTATACTTCTCTTGTTCTTCCATGATAAGTTTAAACTCTTCATCTGATATATGATTGTCAACTAAAGCTATGGATATATGTGTTGCAATTGTGTCAAGCTTAGCATCAGCTATCATTCGAATCTTTTGATGCTTTTCTGCCTTTGTTGTTGAATTTCTTACTACATATTTACCTACTAGTGAAAGAAGACCGGTTGCCGCAGCTGATGCTTCTAATGCTATAACAGCTGGAATAGCCACAACAGTAGATAGTAATCCAATTCCTCCAACTCCACTAGCCATGGTAACCGTAAAGAGAACCGTATCAATATTATCAACAACTCTTGCGACTCTAGAATATTTTTTAGCTAATGCTTCTCTTTTTTGAATTTCGTTTTCTAAAAATGTTTGTACTTCAGATATCTTTTGTAAACGGTATCAATAGATGGGGCTGAAGGTGTATTACTTTCTCGAGGTACTGAAGGATAAATTTTGTTAGCGTGTTCTTGATTTATATCTGACATTTTTTATTAAAATAATATTTTTTATATATCAAGATTTTAAATATTGTAGATAGCAAAACAGTTTTCCTGCTGTTATAACAACATTATCTTGAGAAAAGTTATATAGGTATATTATGATATCTTTACACTCATTATCACCATGCACTCCATTTATAACACCAACTTCTGTTTTCCACTTATCGGAGACACTAACACTAATTAACCCTTGACTCATTTTGTAACCAAAACCTAACGATATTCTTTTTCCTTCTTTAGAAAGTATGTTAATGTCATCATGCAAATAAATTTTCCATTTTACAGGATCTTGCTTGATAGGGGGATATTCAACGTGTAAATTAGGTTTCCAACATATGGTTTTAGGTTGAGTAATACCACTAGGTTTCACCCCGAATTTATGTACATTCATCTTCATTTTATTTTGTTATAAATAATATTTAAATATTATTATTTATAACATTACAATATAGCTCCTAAGATAGGTATATTAGCAAATGGACTATTAGATCCAAGCAAAAGTCCTTTCCCATCATAAATTTTGCCTCCTTGCTTTAAATACAAACCATCACCAACAGACTCTAATCTTTTACCTTTGTATGGCTTTAAGTATAACTCACATCCATCAGTTTCCACTTGGCATACACATCCTCCTTTTTTAAGGTAAAGACCTGACCCCATTGCTTTTTGTACACCTGTTGAGGCTAACCCAGAAAGAGCACCAACACCTAACGCTGGTAAAACGGTTTTTGCGATCATTGGCAAAGCTCTAGCAGCCAACCCAGCCAACATTCCAAGAAAACCTCCGTCTATTTTCATATTATATTTAAGTTGTTTTGCAGTCATTTTAATAGTTATACCTTTACCATCCTCATAGGCTTTAGCCATTTTCTTTGCTTGTGAATTGGTAATCGCTAAAACATCATTACCTTGTAAATCTTCATAACCTAAACGAAAACTTACTGGACAACCAGCTTTAACAGCATGTTGTAGCTTTTGCTTTTGTCCTTCTGATATATTTACTTTAACAGTAGTGTAACTCGTCATTTTATATATAATTCTCTTTTTTATTTATCTCGCTTCTGTAATACTAAACCTAATTGTTAAATTTTCGCCTCTAAGATTTAGTAAATTACCATCTTGGTCTGTAATATTTACCTCTAGATTGTGTATCTCATCCATTGTTATTGGTAAGTATACTAAATTTAGTGGTGACTCAATTATCTTATATGCAGGCGCAACATCTGGGAAAAGAGTAAATAGTGTTTTTTGTTGAACCGTTAACATAACTTCCTGAAATAATATCTATGTCAACGAGTATACTGTTAATGCTAAGAATGTTCACTACATTCTCAGCCTCATGAAATCCTTGTGTATATTTAGCGTGAGTAAATCCTAATACTTTAGCAATGGAGTTTGGTTGATTAAATTCTACTTGATAACCATCTTCTAGAGTAAGAACAGATTTTAGAGTATTGGTGTTTGCAGAAATGTTAATATAATACTCTTCATTAACTTCATCGTAATGTCCCCTTTTTCTCATTTCCTGGTGAATGGTATCATTAATGTCATCAAGGTCATAACTTCCTTCAGGTATTCTTAATTTAATCCATGAAGTACCATTGTCTGGAGAATAAACGAATATGTTGTTTGTTGCATCAATGTTTGGAAAGGAGTAGTAAGTTTCAAGGTTTACTAAAGCTATCTCGTATTTTTTTATCCTTTTCCAACTGAATTGGAGGATTAAACCTAGTTCTAAAGTGTGTTTTGTTGTCAGTTACTATAATTTGAAATGATGTTTTGTGGGCTGTATTTTTTACAATTTGTTCTAAAAGATCTTCCATTTTATAAAAAGTAAAAATATTATTTAGGTGTGTAAATAATATTTTTTTATACTGACTTAGGTATGTAAAAGTTGTCAAAGCCGTTTCTATACTTTCCTCCATTTTGTTTTACTGGTTAGATCAATGATAGCAAAACCGTGCGGTCTTTCCCATGACTTTTGACAAAATTTTCCAAACTCATCCTTAGGCATATCTTCACCTACATGATCGTTATAAATATGATTAATGTATTTAGGACTTGTGGGAAAAGACAAATAAAATTTGCGTTTTTCCTAATAGTTTGTCTCGGCAGTCTAAAATAATTCTGTGAGAGGTAAAAGCAGTCAACATTACTATGCTTTCCTCGAATGTAGTAACACTCACATTTGTTTTGCCTTTCTAAAAGTAAATCATCAAAAATCATTAAATTTTTATTTTCTGAGTTCAACTCTCTCGGATCAGGCACATTACTCGCATTTTCAAAAAAACTACGCTTTATATCCGATTTATTTCTAAATGACTTAGCCCATTCATCAACCAAATCTATGAGGGAAACATTTAAATCTTGTATTTCATCTCGCATGTTAAACAACCTTAAGATACTTTCTTTTGGTAGTCTTTCTTCAAAAGCCTTCTTTAGTATACGGTATTCCGGTTGAAAAAGGCTTTTTCCAAAAACATTCATATCATTATAGTCAAGCCAACCTGGTCTAAGTAAAAGGTTTAGCAATAAGGTAGTTTTACCACATCCTGATTTGCCTATAATTAAACCTCTAATACTTTTTGGTAAAAGAGGGTGATTAAATCTCTTTGATACTACGTCATTCCATAATAAATTTACAATATCCATTTTATATAAGTTTTTTTTATCTTTTTTATAAAAAAATGTATTGCATTAAATGTAAAAAAGTTACTGATAGAAACAACATAGAATATGTTGTTACTAAAAATGGAAGAAATATGAAACGTGGAAAATGTGTTGTTTGTGGAACAACTAAAACCCAGTTTATTAAGACGACAAAGGGTGGATCATTGCTAAATAAAGCTATAAATAATTTACCTTTTGAAATGCATCTCCCTGGACACAACTTCACGGGCTCCGGCACTAAATGAAAAAAAAGACTCAATCCAGATTTAACACCAAAGCATGGGAGTAAACCAATAAACCGTGTTGATAAAGCTGCATATCATCATGATGTTTGTTATTTAAAAAATCCTACTACTAAAGTTAGAAACGAAGTGTGTGATAAAAATATGTTAATAGAGTTAGAAGGTATCTATAATCCTACTATTAGAGAAAAAATAGATAAGTCCATCGTTAGTAAACTCATCGGAACAAAGATGAAATTTGGTATGGGAATTAAATAAAAAATGAGCATGATAAATTTAGCGGAAGAATTACATAAACCCATAAAAAGAAAATCTAAGAAAAGGAGAGTTAGAGTAAACGGAATTGATAGAATATGGGCTGCGGATTTAGTAGATATGCAAGCATTTTCTAAGTTTAATCGTGGTGTTAAATACCTTCTTGCTGTCATTGACATCTTTTCAAAATATGGATGGTTGGTACTAATAGAAGAAAAAAAAGGAAAATCTGTTGCTATAGCATTAAAAAGTATTTTTAAGGAGAGAAAACCAGATAAAATGTGGGTGGATAAGGGTAAAGAGTTTTATAACAAGGAAGTTTAAAACTTGATTGAATTATATTCCACTGAAAATGAGGAAAAGTCTAGCGTGGTTGAGAGATGGAATAGAACAATGAAAGAAAAAATGTGGAAGTATTTTTCTACTAACTCCACAAACGTTTACATTGACGTGTTATCAGATCTTGTTAAAGAATATAATAACACGAGACATTCTTCTATTAAGATGACTTCAGTAAATGCTAGTAAAAAAGAAAATGAAACCAAAGTTTGGAGAAATCTTTATCCCGATCATCTCGAGATAAAAGATATAAAGCCTAAGTTTTCTGTTGGAGACAAAGTAAGGATAACTAAAAAGAAAAAGACTTTTGAGAAAGGTTATACCACCAGATGGACTGAAGAGGTTTTTGCAGTCTCTGAAGTAAAACATACATCGCCTGTAACATATAAAATTGAAGACCTTAATGGTGAAGAAATACAAGGTACCTTTTATGAACCCGAGCTGCAAAAAACTAGTCAAGAGTTGTATAGGATAGAAAAAGTTATTAAAAAAGGAAAAAAGAAGTCTCTAGTAAAGTGGAAAGGTTATCCTGATGAGTGTAATTCATGGGTTGATAATAAAGACATTATAAATATTTCACTATAAAAAATGTTAGATATTTCAATTGAAAACGTAATTTTACCAAATAAACCGTTAAACAATTTCGAATTGGAAGATGCAGCAAAAAGATGAAAGATTCCTTCTTTTAGAGGAGATTTTTTACTAGATACATTACCGAGAAAACCAAATAAAAAAGAATGTGGTATAGTAAACTTTGATAAAAGTGGTGGTCCTGGTACACATTGGGTTGCTTGGTATAAAAATGGTAAAGCTAAAATTTATTTTGATAGTTACGGTATACAACCACCTATTCAAATTCAAGAGTACTTAAAAAATCCAATACATTACAATACTGATCAATTACAACAAGCTGGACAAGTATTTTGCGGTCATTTATGTTTGTACATTCTTAAAGAGTTGGGTTTAGGTAATAAATTTCAAAATGTTTTAAATAAACATTTTTAGCAATATAAAAAATGCCTGTTGACAAATTCGGACGAATAAAAGATGTTAAAACAAACGGTGATAGTGTGTCACTCGCTTACATAAATAATAATTTTTTACCTAAAGATGGAACAACCGTTGTTAGCGATTCTATAAATATGACTGGTAATACTTTAACAAGGGTTAGTAATCCTGTAAATCCTCAAGATGTTGCTACAAAACATTACGTTGATGGAAATTCTGGGGGGTTATTAAAAGTAGATGGTGGGTATCATGTTCTTGGATTTCTAAATATGGGTTTCAATAAAATAAGAAATGTTAAAGAGCCTACAGAACCAAATGAAGCTGCTACTAAAAATTATGTGGATAGGAGCGGTAAAGCAATAGTAGAGCAACTTTTTCTGCTGTTGCAGATATAGATATGCAAGGGTATTCGTTAACAAATCTTATAGATCCCGCAGATGCGCAAGATGCAGCAACTAAAAGATATGTAGATGTTGCCAATCGAGCCTTCGTTTATGGGACTGGTGGGTATATGGCAGCTGGTGATGTCTCTATGGGTGGGCGAAGGATTTCCAACCTTGGACAACCTTTAGAACACCATCAAGCTGTGAAAAAATATTACGTAGACCATTATATAGAATCTGTTAAAAGTTATTCAGGTAGTGGCGCAATATTAAAAACATCGCAAGGAACTTATTCTGCTGTTAAAGATATAGATATGAATAATAAATTTTTAAAAAAATATTGCTGAACCAAAGGATCCACAAGATGCAGCAACCAAAGTCTATGTAGATGCTAATAAAATAATAGCACCAAGGCTTATTGGACCTAAACCTATTATAACTGTATGGGCTGAGGAAAAGGGTGGGATTGGAAACGGTAATTATGAGTTTCCCTTTGGTAATGGTAACTCAGGATCAGACCACGGTTTAGGAGGTTATTGTTATGAGTGCGTCGAGTAGAATTATAAGAGGAAGTTTGGTGACTGTTGAAGATGCTCATAATATACCAGAAGAGGTAAAAATTAATATAGTAGTAAACAGATTAGAGCAGGTTGATTACTCTATAGTTAAAAAAGCAGGTGAAAATTGTAGCTGTACGGTTTTTCCCCAAGCGCTCGAGCTAAAACAATGTGATGTAATAAACTTTATATCAAGGTCAGATAATGCAGATGTAACACATGCTTACATATCTATTTTGATAGAGTTAGACCTGTAAAAAATATAAAAATATAACTTTATGTAAAAAAGTTATATTTTACACTTAGGGCATTCACTTAGTCTTAGATCCAAACTATACTCATTTAAAATTATTGAGGCTGTCGTAGAGATGTTGACTAGAAAGTGTAAAGGTATCAAAAAACAAGTTATAAAATATTCTATTAGCCATGAACATTACAAAGAGTGTTTGTTTGGAGGAAAGAAGCAGTATAGAAAGATGGTAGTAATTAGAAGTTATGTTCATCAGTTGTATACTGAACATATAGACAAAATTGCTTTAAGCGCGGATGACGATAAAAGGTTTGTGTTAGAGAACAAGATTGACACGTTAGCCTGGTGGCATTATAAAATACCCCCCCCCCCAATAAAAAATAAAATAATTTAAAAAAATAATTTACATATAAGAAGAGCGCTTCGCGAAGAAACGCAGCTGATTTTTAACGTGGTTGATTTTTGACCAGTAAGGAATTAGGCTATGGGATGGTTAACCTATTGTTTATGGACAAACATGGTTAAATTTGGTTTTATGGTTAAATATGGTTAACTTTGCTTTTATGGTTAAAGATGGTTAATTTTGGTTTTATGGTTAAAGATGGTTAACTTTAGTTTTAAGGAGAAAGATGGTTAAACAATAATTTAATCACAAACATGGTTAAATTATTAATTAAGCACACATATGGTTAGTCTAGGATTCGTGTTATGTGGTTGAAATTTAAAGAGGACGGATGGTTAAATTGATTGATGCCCTAGAACTTTCTTTTCTTATCGACTCGTGCTATTCAACCACATAGAAATATGACATAATTTACCTTACATTTCTCGCGCTTTACATAATATTGTAATGCGTTGGCATGCGGAGGAGGTACGCCACGGGGTAGTACCGAAAACAGCTATAAGAAATGTTGTTCACTCAGTGAAATAAATTTCGATTAGTCACCTAAAAAAAAAATCCTCTATATACGAAACGTGAAAGCAGGCGAATATGTGAAACATGACTCATTTGTTGACCATAACAAATATCTATCATTTGATTTCAGGTTCAGCATATTCTTTATTATACAATACACTGTCGGGGTGCTTTCATGGAATCCCGATGCTGGAATTATCCAATTATATACAAAGAAAAGTCATGTGACAGCAACAGCTTCGTCCAATCAGAATACGACAAACAAAATACTTGATTCTAATGACAACACGAACTTGGTCTCCTCACATTGTCTTCCAGCTCAATATTTCAAACGTAAGGATCTGAATATCTTACTGAATGCTTGCAAGTCCAGTAAATGTTCAACGTCGTTAGGACAACAAGATCTGAGTAAGGCAACCGATGGAAACGTATACACATCAGTCCATAAAAGCCAAGGTTCTTTGATGATAATGATAGGACAACCAAGAAATTTATCTGTTCTGTCCATTGATGGATTTTTCAATGCAAAAGTGTCATTGTATGGGTACACTGCTTCTGGCCAAAGGCGTCGTATCCGTGACTTTCAGAGTGTAGATAGCTACAAAGTCATCAACATCATGGATCTAAATTTTGCTGTCACTATACTAGAAATCAGCAGTGGTAATAATGGTTTCGGTTTAAAGGAAATTGCAGCTATTGGACCAGACGGTTGCACTGAAACAGTTGAAGTAGATCTTGGAGCTACCTAGCGGGTTGGAACAATACGAACAAGGCACTGGGCCGGCACATCTAATGCGCGTAAAGTGGACCTGTCCGTATCTAAGGATGGAACTAATTTTGTTTTTGTAAAGTCCTTAGATCCGGAAGCTTTAAGGGCAATTACCACAACACTCGATCAAGTACTCATACGATACATCAAATTAAAGTACTACTTAGAGCAGTTGAATTACAAGCACGTGTACTGTTACGAGGTCGACGCTTGGGATGAAAACGGGTTGTGGGGACCACAAATCAAAGTCAAAGCCCAAAGTAAAATAATCAGAGAGATTCTAGGAGTAAACGGAATTTGGGGATGGGACCATAATACGTATAGTAGCTCTTTACCTACAGGAGAAGGACCATATTTATATGATAAGGTTGCATCTCATGCCCGAAATTATCACAATCTAAACTGGGACGTTACTGATCCACATAACGATTCCAACTTCTCGAACATGGCCGCCGGGAATGGAACCCAGGCTAAAAGCTGGCTAAACTGGGACAAAGAATATCGTGTTTGGAGGGTCGCAAATCTAACACTGGATATTTCAGTACAATTTACAAACAGGTCCTTTCCACAAAGTGTTTGGAACATTCCAGAACAGTCGGCATACAATTATGGTCGTGAATTTGCCAAACATTTCGGATCTGTCTACGGTAAGGGTCTTGTATCCTCAGTGGAGGTCGGCAACGAACCTTGGGATTATGATGCAAGTTTCCATGCAATCGTTCTTAGAGGTATGTCAGCTGGGGTTCGCAGCGTGGACCCCAAACTTAGTGTTGTCACTGGGACATTTCAAGCCGAGGACAAGTATGCTACTAATACATACATTGGCACCAGAGTGTTGCCTGAAGTAGCTAACAAGATAGACGTGATCAACTGTTATACATACAGCTTTGTAACAAACAAGAGTAGTTATATAATTACCCGATTCCACTCATAACGCCCTTTTTTACCGAAAAAACGCGAATGAGCCAACGCAACGAATATCCCGTGTCACCCGAAAAACTCGAATGAACCAAAAAAATTCTAAAGAATATAAATGGATACACCTACCATTTGTATTCTTACACACTATATCCTATGTTGATCCCAGGCTAACCCGGCTAAACAGGAGCTCATTACCTCTCTACCCCATAGGCGCTCGCTTCGCTCGCTCACTCGCCTCACTCGTTTCACTCGTTCGCGAGGGGCTAGGCAACACGATCAGGCTAACAGGGAACAGACTAATCAGGAACACACTACTTCGAGGAACTGAGGAACTCAAGAACTGAGGAACTCAAGGAAAAAAAAATTGAAATTAACTTACAAAATCTAAAGTTAAGTGAGTAAGAATAAGATATGGACTTTCGAGAAAAATTAAATCAAGTTATTAAAAATAAAATATATCATTCAAAGACACAAATAAAGGAAAATAGAGGTAGACGGTTATATTTTCATCCTGAAAAAGATAATCACATTGCAGCGTTAGAAAGAATAAAAAGTACTTGGTATTATGAATATAGTAAATTTATAAAGCTAAGAAATGCAGAAGAAGAGGATGTAACAATATTTTTTTTATTTGTCAGATGATGATGATTGTCCTGATAAAGAAGACTATGGTAATCATCCTATAATTATACTATTTGGAGGAAATAATGATTTTTTAACTGAATTTGATAGGGGGAAAAACATATTTTTTATTATTGTGATAAGCATGTTTTTAGTTTACATGTAAGGATAAAACTGACTAGTGAACTTGATTATGATAGTGAACCTGAAGATAAAGATGAAGAAGAAGATGAAGAAGATGAAGAAAAAGATGAAAATGATTATATTGAGGTATATCCTTATGCACAAATACGCGAACCTATGGGGATGAATATATACCTGAACCTGAACCTGAAATAGATGTTAATCATCCTGATTTTGACGATGTTGCTCATATGAGAGAAATTTATCGTGAACGAATGTATGAACATCTTGGAAATTATAATCCTGTAAATGAAGAGGATTGTGAAGGATTTACAATTACTAAGCGTTATTATAATGCAGATGGTTTTTTAATATTAGTGGACGATGGACAAGGACGATTTATGATTCCAAGTGAGGAATGGTTTTATAGACCTAATAGAGACGAAGAAGAAGAAGAGGAAGAAGAAAAGACTATAAATGGTATTGAAACTTTTAAAGAAGAAAAATGTATAGTGTGTTTAAAACAAGAATCTAATATTTTATTTTGTAATTGTGGACATATATGTATATGTGAAAATTGTAATTCAATGTATGATTCCACTAAATGTCCAGCTTGTAAAACTGAAAGCGTCATTAAACGTAAAATATAACCTTCATCTGTAAAGTTATATTTTAACATCTTTCTGATATCATCTTTTTAATGTGTTTTATGAAAATTTTTGAAAATTGCTAAAAAAGACTAATCATAATTGTGTGGCAATAATGGATGAAATTAAAAATTGTTTAGTTGCAATTAACATTGATGATAGTAAACTACTTGCGGCTTTAACTAAAATGCAAGAAAACTTGGCTAGAATGGAAGACGCTAAACAAATATTCAAATCATTAACAAATCATCTTTCCGATGATGAAAGAAAACTAAAGCAAGCGAGGTTTGCGGTGCTACTATCAAAATGTTTCATTAATTATAGATGAATGTTTAGCTGAGTTTATTGATAACAAAAGTTTAAAACAACTTAAAGAAGTTTTATCACATGGACCTGATGTTGAGAAAGAAACTTTTAAAAACTTTAATCGAAATCAATGCATTTGTTTTTATGTGAAACAGAGTGGTAAAGTTGACGCTTTTTACCAAAGAAATCCTAGACATTTTCATAAATATTCTGGATCTAGAACTGCTGGAATGGGTAAATTGAATAATAACTACTAGAGATTTTTATAGGAATTACTAAAAGGATTAGTAGTAACAATGAATCAAGACCAATTGAATGCCCTAAGTGTAAAATATAACTTTTTTACATAAAGTTATATTTTTATATTTTTTAAAAGTCTAACTCTATCAAAATAGATATGTAAGCGTGTGTTACATCTGCATTATCTGACCTTGATATAAAGTTTATTACATCACATTGTTTTAGCTCGAGCGCTTGGGGAAAAACCGTACAGCTACAATTTTCACCTGCTTTTTTAACTATAGAGTAATCAACCTGCTCTAATCCGTTTACTACAATATTAACTTTTACCTCTTCTGGTATATTATGAGCATCTTCAACAGTCACTAAACTTCCTCTTATAATTCTACCTGATGTACTCATACAATAACCTCCTAAACCGTGGTCTGATCCTGAGTTACCATTACCAAAGGGAAACTCATAATTACCGTTTCCAATCCCACCCTTTTCCTCAGCCCATACAGTTATAATAGGTTTAGGTCCAATAAGCCTTGGTGCTATTATTTTATTAGCATCTACATAGGCTTTGGTTGCTGCATCTTGTGGATCCTTTGGTTCAGCAATATTTTTTAAAAATTTATTATTCATATCTATATCTTTAACAGCAGAATAAGTTCCTTGTGGTGTTTTTAATATTGCGCTACTCCCTGAATAACTTTTAAGAGATTCTATATTGTGGTCTACGTAATATTTATTTGCAGCTTGATGGTGTTCTAAAGGTTGCCCAAGGTTGGAAATCCTTCGCCCACCCATAGAGACATCACCAGCTGCCATATACCCACCAGCTCCATAAACAAAGGCTCGATTGGCAGCATCTACATATCTTTTAGTTGCTGCATCTTGCGCATCTGCGGGATCTATAAGATTTGTTAACGAATACCCTTGCATATCTATATCTGCAACAGCAGAAAAAGTGCCGTCTTGTTGCTCTACTATTGATTTACCGCTCCTATCCACATAATTTTTAGTAGCAGCTTCATTTGGTTCTGTAGGCTCTTTAACATTTCTTATTTTATTGAAACCCATATTTAGAAATCCAAGAACATGATATCCTCCATTTTCTTTTAATAACCCCCCAGAATTTTTATCAACATAATTTTTTGTAGCAACATCTTGAGGATTTACCGGATTACTAACCCTCGTTAATGTATTACCAGACATATTTATTGAACCTGTAACGGTGGTTGTTCCATCTTTACGTAAAATTTATTATTTATGTAAGCGAGTGACACACCATCACCGTTTGTTTTAGCATCTTTTATTCGTCCGAATTTGTCAACAGGCATTTTTTATATTGCTAAAAAAGTTTATTTAAAACATTTTGAAATTTATTACCTAAACCCAACTCTTTAAGAATGTACAAACATAAATGGCCACAAAATACTTGCCCAGCTTGTTGTAATTGATCAATATTGTAATGTATTGGATTTTTTAGGTACTCTTGAATTTCAATAGGTGGTTGTATACCATAACTATCAAAATAGATTTTAGTTTTACCGTTTTTATACCAAGCAACCCAATGTGTACCAGGACCACCACTTTTATCAAAGTTTACTATACCACATTCTTTTTTATTTGGTTTTCTCGGTAATGTGTCTAGTAAAAAAAAAACTCCTCTAAAAGAAGGAATCTTTAATCTTTTTGCCGCATTTTCCAATTCGAAATTGTTCAAAGGTTTATTTGGTAAAATTACATTTTCAATTGAAATATCTAACATTTTTTTTTATAGCGAAATATTTATAATGTCTTTATTATCAACCCATGAATTAAACTCATCAGGATAACCTTTCCACTTTACTATGGATTTCTTTTTTCCTTTTTTAATAACCTTTTCTATCCTATACAACTCTTGACTAGTTTTTTGCAGCTCGGGTTCATAAAAGGTTTACTTCAGAAACTGTAAAAACCTCTTCAGTCCATCTTGTTGTATAACCTTTTCCAAAAGTCTTTTTTTTTTTTAGTTATCCTTACTTTGTCTCCAACAGAAAACTTAGGCTTTATAACTTTTAACTCGAGATGATCGGGGTAAAGATTTCTCCAAACTTTGGTTTCATTTTCTTTTTTACTAGCATTTACTGGAGTCATCTTAACAGAAGAATGTCTCGTGTTATTATATTCTTTAACGAGATCTGATAACACGTCAATGTAAACGTTTGTGGAGTTAGCAGAAAAATACTTCCACATTTTTTCTTTCATTGTTCTAATCCATCTCTCAACCACACTAGATTTTTCCTCATTTTCAGTGGAATACAATTCAACTAAGATTTTAACTTCCTTGTTATAAAACTCCTTACCTTTATCCACCCACATTTTATCTGGTTTTCTCTCCTTAAAAATACTCTTTAATGCTATAGCAACAGATTTTCCTGTTTTATCATTTAATGGTACCAACTATCCATATTTAGAAAAGATGTCAATGGCAGCGAGAAGATATTTTACACCACGATTAAACTTAGAAAATGCTTCCATGTCTACTAAATCCGCAGCCCATATTCTATCAATACCGTTTACTCTAACTCTCCTTTTCTTAAATTTTCTTTTTATGGGTTTATGTAATTCTTCCGCTAAATTTATCATGCTGAAAATTTTTTTTAACCCCCATTCCAAACTTCATCTTTGTTCCAATGAGTTTACTAACGATGGACCTATCCATTTTTTCTCTAATAGTAGGATTGTAAATACCTTCTAACTCTGTTAACATATTTTTATCACATACTTCGTTTCTAAGTTTAGTAGTAGGATTTTTTAAATAACAAACATCGTGATGGTATGCAGCTTTATCAACGCGGTTTATTGGTTTACTCCAATCCTTTGGTGTTAAATCTGGATTGAGTCTTTTTTCTTAATTAGTGCCGGGACCCGTGAAATTGTGTCCAGGGAGATGTATTTCAAAAGGTAAATTATTTAAAGCTTTATTTAGCAATGATCCACCCTTTGTCGTCTTAACAAACTGGGTTTTAGTTGTTCCACAAACAACACATTTTCCACGTTTCATATTTCTTCCATTTTTAGTAATAGGATTTGTCGTTAATCGACAGAACGCCAGTTATTTGAGTGGCCCAGCTGGTGTTCCATACCCAATTTTGACTAAAGCGTATTTTTTATGAAGTTGTTACTATAACAGACCGGCTCTTCCTTTTTTACGGTGACCGCGAAAAAGGTAGACAGCTCGGTGAGGGCAAAATCTGAATTTCTTTAGTTTAAAGAAAATCTATAAAGATCAATTCACGGTTTTAAAAATATAAGGTTGTTTACGTGCAAAGTAAATGGCAGGTGTAGTGTCGGGAGTCGGCACTCAACGCGTAAAGATCGAATTTGACAGATTTGTTGGGCAGATTTAGTGCATAATATCAGAGGCGATATTCTATTTTTAGAAACATATCATGCCTATTTTTGTTTTAGCGGGAATAATTATTTTTAGATGGGTAGCTTTATCTTGTGTATTTTAATGGTAATAAAGCAGACGATTCTACAGATCGTGTAAAGTCCTTTTGTGTATTGCTTATCTTGCCATTTTGTTAGAACGTGGCTACATTGAAAAAGATTGCATACTAACTGAGCAAGTGCTATATTCTAGTAAATAATAAAATTAAGTTGCATTGCAGTGAGTAAATAAGGCTGTGCACATTGACCAGACTGCATACAGCTTAGTGAATTAGTCCTTGCATTTTATACCAGGTCGTCAAAGTACAAGGTGAGTTACAGGATTTGATAATTGTAAATTGATGAATCTTATCCAGGGTTTTTGAATGTTGTGTGTGAGTTAGTACTTGAACTAAGTTTCTAGGGAGTTGGGTTTGGTAAGTAGTTTCTAATTTTAAGCTAGAAAATTCCTGGTGTGAGCTGAGGTATATTTCGAATAATGATGTTAGTACTTATTCCAACTGAGGGACATACCCAATAATCCAAAGTGAATTAATGCACGGATGCAAAAAAAAAAAAAAAAAGAAAAAAAAAAAAAAAAAAAAAAAATTGAAGCCCTACCAACAAACAAGCCTTAGCCAGATTCTTCTTGTTGGTGGTTGTCTTGGAGGAAATACATCGTTGTCAAGCTGTTTTATTCTTCAAAAAATGTAATAAATACCCTTTATATATTATATCAATGGAATTAATTTAGTAATTAAATAGATTAAGATTAATAATATTAATATAATAATAGTGATAAAGGAATTTATTATTGCACATATATACCGTACTAATAAGGTCTTTCCTTACTGGTTTATATCATTGTCAGCGGCCATTATTTTTAATTTGTTGAACAATAGATACATTTCTTGAGAAGGCATATACCATACATGGCATAGAACTAGGTTGTTGGTAGCTCCTTTTACTATATAGGTGCATAAAAAAAAAAAAAAAAAAAAAATGTTTTGACAGCAAGTTGTTTTCCAGAATGTCATCCAGAAGGAAGGGGAGAAGACAAAAAACCTCAATGAAGCCGTCGACGATGTCAGCACCGGTGTCGGTTACTACCGCAGAAGCTTCCAAGTCGAAGAAGAGGCGAACACACGAACCTTCTGAGACTTTAACACTGGCGGAGGAGATGACCACAAATTCAAACAAAGAGGTTGCCACAGATGCTGGCACGCAGACTGTCGGTGAAAACAATGATGCGACGACAGTAATGGGAATTCCCGTAATGCTTGATACAGCAGCTGCCAGTCAGGATTCATCTGGTATAAATTTTGCCTTTTCTTTGAACAATTGTCTAGGGTCGCATTTGCAGCCCAGCATTAGACAAAAGATTCTTAATGATGAATATGTGGATTTCAGCAGCCTTTTGCCGTCTCCAAAGAATTTTGGAGAGGAAACAAAGGTCGAAATAAAAAATGGCGAGATGTTTATTAAGAAACAGCAGACATCCCAAAAAATAAATAACATTGAGCAATGGACAGATGCTTGTATGATATTTATTAGCGTGTATTGTCTCAACCGTCCAGAAGAAATTCAAAATTTGCCAAAGTACATGAGCCTCATTCGTTTAGGGGCCTATCGATATGGTGGTGCGGGTTGGCGTTGTTATGACGAACAGTTTCGGGCTAAGAAGTCAATTAATAGTGCTATCCCTTGGAGTGATGTGGATCAGGAGCTCTGGTTGTTATATATGTTTCAGGCTGGAGGTCCTGTTTCACAGCAGCTCGTGAATCAGCACAATAAATTTGGCAAATGTTATGATTATAACAATGGTTGGTGTGTTAGGTCAGCTTGTGCATATAAACATATTTGTTTAAGATGTTCAGAGCCACATCCAGTTATTGCATGTAGCACTGGTTCTATTATCAGACCATCTACCTCTTTTAGGTCTTTTGCACCATATGGAATGCGCTTCCCAAACCCGTCGTTCAATTCTGGTCGACAAGGACACCAGAGTGCAAACAATTTTGGAAGCAGAATGCCTCGACTTGCTCCAGGAGGACGACCTAGGGGCAATTATTACGGGCCTAGGCAAAACACCAATTAATGTGAAATGTCTTGTTCAAATGCTTGAAAGATACCCCCAAAAAAGTATAGCTTCTGAACTTTCCATTGGTTTTACAAATGGGTTTTCTTTAAATTATAATGGTCCTAGGGTAAAAAGAGAGTGTTTAAACTTGAATTCAGCAAGAGAAAATGAAAATGAAGCTGTAAGGTTGGTACGCAAGGAGGTTTCTTTAGGTCGAATGGCTGGCCCCTTTAAAGATCCCCCCTTTTTTAATATGAGAATTTCTCCAATTGGTCTTATTCCGAAAAAAGATAAATATTTTCGCTTGATTCAACATATATCATATCCTTTGGGTTCAAGTGTAAATGACTTCATTGATTCCTCTCTGTGCAGAGTACAGTATGCTTCTTTTGATGAAGCTGTAGAAATGGTTCGAAATCTTGGCCAAGGTGCTCTTTTGGGAAAGATGGACATTAAGTCAGCTTTTCGATTATTGCCTGTCAGCCCAACAGATTTTGATTTGCTGGGAATTAAATTGGCAAATTATTACTTTTTTGACAAATGCTTACCTATGGGATGTTCAATTTCCTGTGCTTTGTTTGAGAAATTTTCAACCTTTTTACAGTGGGGTTTGCTTCAAAGATCAAACTCGGAGCATGTCATGCATTATTTAGATGACTTCTTATTCGGTGGTCGTAAGGCAAGCAATGAATGTCAGAACCTCATGGCTACTTTTGAGGACATGTGTCTTGAGCTAGGGGTGCCTCTTGCTCCAGACAAATGTGAAGGGCCAACACAGATTTTAACTTTTCTAGGATTGGTTATCGACACTATTAAGATGGAAATAAGGATACCTCTTGAAAAAATTTATGATCTAAATGGTAAGCTCATTCACATGCTTGGGAAACATAAAGTCACTCTCAGGTTTCTTCAGTCCTTAGTAGGGTCTTTAAATTTTTGTGCAAGGGCAATTCCAATATTGAGGTCATTTTGTAGCCGAATTTATGCAGCAATGTCGAAGGCTTCTAAACCGAGTCACTTTATTCGAATAACTTGCCCCTTAAAAGAGGACATTAGGACAATATTAGGCTTCTTAGAAAACTTTAATGGAATCTGTTATTTCCCTGAGTCATTGTGGATCAATGATGACGAACTGCAGCTTTTCTCAGATGCATCTGGAAATGCTGAATTAGGGTGTGCAGTCTATTTACAGCCACACTGGTCATATTTTCAGTGGCCTGTTTCCTGGGAAAATAAAGGGGTTTTAAGAGAACTGACTTTTCTGGAACTTATTCCAATTGTTCTTGCCTTTCAAACTTGGGGTGAATGTCTTAAAGGTAAAAAACTAATCCTTCATACTGACAATATTGCCTTGGTTTCAATTCTAAATGGTAAATCATCTCGTTCCTGGCAAGTTATGCAGTTGATGAGATCCCTTTTGATGCAGTGCCTGTCATTTAATATACAGTACAAGGCGCTCCATATTGTTGGTAAGCGAAATGAAATAGCAGATGCTCTTTCACGTAAACAATGGCTTCGTTTTCAGCAGCTGGCTCCAAATGCAGACAAGTATCCAACACCAATTCCCCAATCTTTTCAAGTACTGATATCAAACATAGAACTGAAGAGCAGATGGCTGCATCGTTAGCTGTTAATACCCGTGAATCTTACGCCAAAGGAGTAAAGTCATTTGAAGAATTTAGGCAGTTATATAGTCTGACACGAACATGGCCACCGACCATTCAACAACTAATGGAATTCATTTCATATTTGTCACTTAAGGGAACTTCACCTGCCACAGTAAAATCATACCTTGCAGGAATAGGATATAAATGTAAAATTACATTGAATGTAGATGTTACTCAATGTTTTGTCATAAAAAAGATGATCTCTGGAATGGAAAGATGTAAAAAACAAACTGACTTCAGGTTACCCATCACAGCCCACCTCCTTGTAAAAATCATAGAAAAACTACCAATTGTTTGCTTCACTCAAGATGAGACTACTCTATTTAAGTCCTTGTTTTCATAGGCTTTCTTTGGTTTTTTTCGCGTTGGTGAACTGGTGGCTGATGCTAAAGGTTTCTCAATACATACTATCAAATTGAATTATATAATTTTTAAAGAAAATGGTTCAGTACTTGAGGTGAGGATTCCTCATTCAAAGACTGATCAACTTGGGAAGGGAACAGTGTTGTCTCTTAAGTGTACAGGCGTTTTCCTTTGTCCAGTTTGTTCAATGCTATCTTACCTTAAGGTGAGACCAAAAGTGTCGGGCCAGCTCTTTATTCATGCTAACTTAGAGTATGTTACTCGATATCAGTTTAGCTCCGTTTTAAAGAAAGCTTTAGCAGCGTCTGGGGTGAATGCAACCAAGTTCGCATCTCATTCCTTTCGCATCGGGGCAGCCACACATGCTGCATGTCGTGGTATGGATGAAAAGGCCATAAAGGAGCTGGGCAGGTGGGAGTCTCAGTCGTACAAGTCTTACATTCGCATCCCAACATCATCAATGGTATCTTAAGCTTAGTGTGTATGTTTCCTTTATTGAACGTTATATTATTAGTTTGCAGGTTAGTTTCGCATAGCATTATTTTGTAAACGTCTATTATGACAAACAAGTATGAGGGCAAGTACTGAATACTTGTTTAAGTCTTTTCCAGAAAGCCAATGCAGAGTCTGGCTTGTGGGTTCATCTATTATTAAGCATGCATTTACGCATGCTAAGCGGTATGGTGTCGGGGTTAACCTTGGTTTGGACAGGTTTAGAGTTAACATCTGGTGGCAGGGAATAAGCGGAATGAAATGGTTTCAAGTTCTCAAGCACCTAAAAACCCTGCTGTACTATGAAGAACCACCACAGATTTTGGTAATACATGCGTCAGGAAATGACATTGGTCAGAAAAGTGCCGTTAAATTACGTTTTGAAATTCTTGATACATTGGATAAGCTAACTGAATTGATGCCGAATACTTTGTTAGTGTGGTCTCAAGTTTTGCCTCGAATTAGGTGGAGAAATGAAAGATCTCACAAAGCAATAGAAAAATGCAGAGTCCGTTTGAACAGTAAAATTGCAACTGAATTACTCGGAAAAGGTGGTGCCTACATTAAGTACCCTGAACTGAGAGAGTATGAACGAGGTCTATTTTGTTCAGACGGTGTACATTTATCTCGCATGGGAAATGAACTTTTCTTGTACAGGCTGGCTCAAGGGATAGAATGTTTTGTAAAAACTGAAGTAAGGTTTTCCCCTCCTTTGGCAGAAACTGGTCCGTGGCAGAATCTTGTTTAAAAAATAAAAGAAAAAAAAAAAAAAAAAAAAAAAAAAAAAAAAGGTTGTTCAATCATTTTAGTGTGCTGAAAAAGCAACCGATTCCTTTTATTAGCATTAAGCCATACGGACATGATTACTAGAGACAATTAGCTTAGTTGATGTGACAATGTTAACAATAATATTGGTAATGATAATCAAAATGATATTTAACAATTAGGACAACAACATTTAAGTAATTAGGAAGTTGAGTTGTATGTTGATTTTGTTGCTTGATTAAAGTTGTTTTGTTGTTGATGGTCTGACAATCGTTTTACGATTTAAGCGCGTCGACCATACCTCAGTTGGAGGATCTCGCCTAAGGGGTCTTTCAAACAGATCGCTGTTCTAGGCCATTTCCTACATGGTATGGCGGTGCGGCGCTTTGCGCCGCATTGGCGGTTCGTCCTGGACTGCAGAATCGATTTGAAAGACAGTTTCATATTCAGGCTATGGTCAGTTGTACCCATGGATCATAAGCCTTTCTTCAAAGTTGATTTATTCATTGAGTTTTTGTTGTAACTCTATGGTCAAAAGCCATGGCCAGTTTCTGCCACACAATAAATAAGAATGAAAATAGAAAATGTGTTTGTAAATTCAGTTGTTGAATTCGAAAGGAATAAGCCTTCTATGAATTATACTTGTCATAGCCTGAACTGACGAAGTTGTCTGTGAGATTTATCTTTGCCCAATCATCAAAGTTGTCTTGGAAATATTATATTTTAAAAATTATTATAGCCACCGATTGTCACAAATACTGTCATTGCCGATTTGTCTAGGTTGTCGATGAAATATTTTCATTCCCCAAACTGCCTTAAGTTTGTTTTCATTTCACAGGCCATATCTCAAATAACAACATATTCTATGTTGTTTCTATCAGTAAGTTTTTTACATTTAACGCAATACATTTTTTATATATAAAAATTAAAAAACTTATATAAAATGGATATTGTAAATTTATCATGGAGATTTAATCACCCTCTTTTACCAAAAAGTATTAGAGGGATAATTGTACGTAAATCAGGAAGTGGTAAAACTACCTTATTGCTAAACCTTTTATTTAGACCAGGTTGGCTTGACTATAATGATTTGAATGTTTTTGGAAAAAGCCTTTTTCAACCGGAATACCGTATACTAAAAAAGGCTTTTGAAGAAAGACTACCAAAATAATGTATCTTAAGGTTGTTTAACATGCAAGATGAAATACAAGATTTAAATGTTTCCCCCATAGCTTGGGTTGAGGAATGGGTAAAGTCGTTTAAAAACAAATCAGATATAAATTGTAACTTTTTTGAAAATGCGAGTGATGTGCCTGATCCGAGAGAGTTAAACTCAGGAAATAAAAATTTAATGATTTTTGATGATTTACTTTTAGAAAGGCAAAACAAATGTGTGTTACTACATTCGAGGAAGGCATAGTAATGTGGATTGTTTTTACCTTTCACAAAATTATTCTAGGTTACCAAGGCAAACTATTACAGAAAATGCAAATTTTATTTGTCTTTTCCCACAAGACCTAAAAAACATTAATCATATTTATAACGATCATGGAGGTGAAGATATGCCTAAGGATGAGTTTAGAAAATTTTGCCAAAAGTCATGGAAAAAACCGTATGGTTTTGCAATCATTGATTTAACCAGTAAAAAACATGATGGGAAGTATAGAAACGGTTTTGACAACTTTTACATACCTAATTCAGTATAAAAAATTATTATTTACACACCTAAATAGTATTTTTACTTTTATAAAATGGAAGATCATTTAGAACAAATTGTAAAAAATACAGCCCACAAAACATCATTTCAAATTATAGTAAGTGACAACAAAACACGCTTTAGAACTAGGTTTAATCCTCCAATTCACCTGGAAAAGGATAAAAAAATTTGAAATAGCTTTAGTAAACCTTGAAACTTATTACGTTTTTCCAAACATTGATGCAACAAACAACATATTCGTTTATTCTCCAGACAATGGTACTTCATGGATTAAGATAAGAATACCAGAAGGAAGTTACGATCTTGATGACATTAATGATACCATTCACCAGGAAATGAGAAAAAGGGGGCATTACGATGAAGTTAATGAAGACTATTACATTAACATTTCTGCAAACACCAATACTGTCAATAGTAGAGCAACAAGACGGCACTTTTTCTGCTGTTGCAGATATAGATATGCAAGGGTATTCGTTAACAAATCTTATAGATCCCGCAGATGCGCAAGATGCAGCAACTAAAAGATATGTAGATGCTGCCAATCGAGCCTTTGTTTATGGAGCTGGTGGGTATATGGCAGCTGGTGATGTCTCTATGGGTGGGCGAAGGATTTCCAACCTTGGGCAACCTTTAGAACACCATCAAGCTGCAAATAAATATTACGTAGACCACAATATAGAATCTCTTAAAAGTTATTCAGGGAGTAGCGCAATATTAAAAACACCACAAGGAACTTATTCTGCTGTTAAAGATATAGATATGAATAATAAATTTTTAAAAAAATATTGCTGAACCAAAGGATCCACAAAATGCAGCAACCAAAGCCTATGTAGATGCTAATAAAATAATAGCACCAAGGCTTATTGGACCTAAACCTATTATAACTGTATGGGCTGAGGAAAAGGGTGGGATTGGAAACGGTAATTATGAGTTTCCCTTTGGTAATGGTAACTCAGGATCAGACCACGGTTTAGGAGGTTATTGTATGAGTACATCAGGTAGAATTATAAGAGGAAGTTTAGTGACTGTTGAAGATGCTCATAATATACCAGAAGAGGTAAAAGTTAATATTGTAGTAAACGGATTAGAGCAGGTTGATTACTCTATAGTTAAAAAAGCAGGTGAAAATTGTAGCTGTACGGTTTTTCCCCAAGCGCTCGAGCTAAAACAATGTGATGTAATAAACTTTATATCAAGGTCAGATAATGCAGATGTAACACACGCTTACATATCTATTTTGATAGAGTTAGACTTGTAAAAAATATAAAAATATAACTTTATGTAAAAAAGTTATATTTTACACTTAGGGCATTCAATTGGTCTTGATTCATTGTTACTACTAATCCTTTTAGTAATTCCTATAAAAATCTCTAGTATTTATTATTCAATTTACCCATTCCAGCAGTTCTAGATCCAGAATATTTATGAAAATGTCTAGGATTTCTTTGGTAAAAAGCGTCAACTTTACCACTCTGTTTCACATAAAAACAAATGCATTGATTTCGATTAAAGTTTTTAAAAGTTTCTTTCTCAACATCAGGTCCATGTGATAAAACTTTTTTAAGTTGTTTTAAACTTTTGTTATCAACAAACTCAGCTAATCATTCATCTATAATTAATGAAACATTTTGATAGTAGCACCGCAAACCTCGCTTGCTTTAGTTTTCTTTCATCATCGGAAAGATGATTTGTTAAGGATTTGAATATTTGTTTAGCGTCTTCCATTCTAGCCAAGTTTTCTTGCATTTTAGTTAAAGCCGCAAGTAGTTTACTATCATCAATGTTAATTGCAACTAAACAATTTTTAATTTCATCCATTATTGCCACACAATTATGATTAGTCTTTTTTAGCAATTTTCAAAAATTTTCATAAAACACATTAAAAAGATGATATCAGAAAGATGTTAAAATATAACTTTACAGATGAAGGTTATATTTTACGTTTAATGACGCTTTCAGTTTTACAAGCTGGACATTTAGTGGAATCATACATTGAATTACAATTTTCACATACACATATATGTCCACAATTACAAAATAAAATATTAGATTCTTGTTTTAAACACACTATACATTTTTCTTCTTTAAAAGTTTCAATACCATTTATAGTCTTTTCTTCTTCCTCTTCTTCTTCTTCGTCTCTATTAGGTCTATAAAACCATTCCTCACTTGGAATCATAAATCGTCCTTGTCCATAGTCCACTAATATTAAAAAACCATCTGCATTATAATAACGCTTAGTAATTGTAAATCCTTCACAATCCTCTTCATTTACAGGATTATAATTTCCAAGCTGTTCATACATTCGTTCACGATAAATTTCTCTCATATGAGCAACATCGTCAAAATCAGGATGATTAACATCTATTTCAGGTTCAGGTTCAGGTATATATTCATCCCCATAGGTTCGCGTATTTGTGCATAAGGATATACCTCAATATAATCATTTTCATCTTCTTCTTCATCTTCTTCATCTTCTTCTTCATCTTTATCTTCAGGTTCACTATCATAATCAAGTTCACTAGTCAGTTTTATCCTTACATGTAAACTAAAAACATGCTTATCACAATAATAAAAAATATGTTTTTCCCCCTATCAAATTCAGTTAAAACATAATTATTTCCTCCAAATAGTATAATTATAGGATGATTACCATAGTCTTCTTTATCAGGACAATCATCATCATCTGACAAATAAAAAAAATATTGTTACATCCTCTTCTTCTGCATTTCTTAGCTTTATAAATTTACTATATTCATAATACCAAGTACTTTTTATTCTTTCTAACGCTGCAATATGATATATTTTATTTTTAATAACTTGATTTAATTTTTCTCGAAAGTCCATATCTTATTCTTAGCCACTTAACTTTAGATTTTGTAAGTTAATTTCAAATATTTTTTCCTTGAGTTCCTCAGTTCTTGAGTTCTTCAGTTCCTCGAAGTAGTGTGTTCCTGATTAGTCTGTTCCCTGTTAGCCTGATCGTGTTGCCTAGCCCCTCGCGAACGAGTGAAACGAGTGAGGCGAGTGAGCGAGCAAAGCGAGCGCCTATGGGGTAGAGAGGTAATGAGCTCCTGTTTAGCCGGGTTAGCCTGGGATCAACATAGGATATAGTGTGTAAGAATACAAATGGTAGGTGCATCCATTTATATTCTTTAGAATTTTTTTGGTTCATTCGAGTTTTTCGGGTGACACGGGATATTCGTTGCGTTGGCTCATTCGCGTTTTTTCGGTAAAAAAGGGCGTTATGAGCGGAATCGGGTAATTATATAACTACTCTTGTTTGTTACAAAGCTGTATGTATGACAGTTGATCACGTCTATGTTGTTAGCTACTTCAGGCAACACTCTGGTGCCAATGTATGTATTAGTAGCATACTTGTCCTCGGCTTGAAATGTCCCAGTGACAGCACTAAGTTTGGGGTCCACGCTGCGAACCCCAGCTGACATACCTCTAAGAACGATTGCATGGAAACTTGCATCATAATCCCAAGGTTCGTTGCCGACCTCCACTGAGGATACAAGACCGTTACCGTAGACAGATCCGAAATGTTTGGCAAATTCACGACCATAATTGTATGCCGACTGTTCTGGAGTGTTCCAAACACTTTGTGGAAAGGACCTGTTTGTAAATTGTACTGAAATATCCAGTGTTAGATTTGCGGCCCTCCAAACACGATATTCTTTGTCCCAGTTTAGCCAGCTTTTAGCCTGGGTTCCATTCCCGGCGGCCATGTTCGAGAAGTTGGAATCGTTATGTGGATCAGTAACGTCCCAGTTTAGATTGTGATAATTTCGGGCATGAGATGCAACCTTATCGTATAAATATGGTCCTTCTCCTGTAGGTAAAGAGCTACTATACGTATTATGGTCCCATCCCCAAATTCCGTTTACTCCTAGAATCTCTCTGATTATTTTACTTTGGGCTTTGACTTTGATTTGTGGTCCCCACAACCCGTTTTCATCCCAAGCGTCGACCTCGTAACTGTACACGTGCTTGTAATTCGACTGCTCTAAGTATTACTTTAATTTGATGTATCGTATGAGTACTGGATCGAGTGTTGTGGTAATTGCCCTTAAAGCTTCCGGATCTAAGGACTTTACAAAAACAAAATTAGTTCCATCCTTAGATACGGACAGGTCCACTTTACGCGCATTAGATGTGCCGGCCCAGTGCCTTGTTCGTATTGTTCCAACCCGCTGGGTAGCTCCAAGATCTACTTCAACTGTTTCAGTGCAACCGTCTGGTCCAATAGCTGCAATTTCCTTTAAACCGAAACCATTATTACCACTGCTGATTTCTAGTTTAGTGACAGCAAAATTTAGATCCATGATGTTGATGACTTTGTAGCTATCTACACTCTGAAAGTCACGGATACGACGCCTTTGGCCAGAAGCAGTGTACCCATACAATGACACTTTTGCACTGAAAAATCCATCAATGGACAGAACAGATAAATTTCTTGGTTGTCCTATCATTATCATCAAAGAACCTTGGCTTTTATGGACTGATGTGTATACGTTTCCATCGGTTGCCTTACTCAGATCGTGTTGTCCTAACGACGTTGAACATTTACTGGACTTGCAAGCATTCAGTAAGATATTCAGATCCTTACGTTTGAAATACTGAGCTGGAAGACAATGAGAGGAGACCCAGTTCGTGTTGTCATTAGAATCAAGTATTTTGTTTGTCGTATTCTGATTGGACGAAGCTGTTGCTGTCACATGACTTTTCTTTGTATATAATTGGATAATTCCAGCATCGGGATTCCATGAAAGCACCCCGACAGTGTATTGTAGAATAAAGAATATGCTGAACCTGAAATCAAACGTGGGAAAAGGAGAATATGCTGGTTACCGGCATTTTCTCCTTTTCACACAGCCGAGCCCAGGTAGCTCAATCGGTAGCGTGCAGGACTTGAGAACAGGAGGTTGTGGGTTCGATCCCTGGCTCGGCCAATTTCTTTTCTAGGATTGATGATAGTCATTGCGACAGGATTCATTCCTCTCTCACTGCTGACCACTGTCTCGACGATGGTTATGTGGGAAAGCAGCCTGTGGCTTGGAAAGAAAATTGTGAGGAGTACTGGTAGAAGAAACTCCAGAAAAGCATAAATAGGTGCACTGACCGCCGCGATATAGCTGAAATAATGTTAAAAACGGCGTTAAACACCAAACAATCAATCGATCAACCTTTTCCTTCTTTCACAGGGTCGTAAAACTCAGATTTGTGTGGTAAACGGTTAATAAACGTTTACGTGTAGAGGCTACCTGTTACCTTTATCGTCTCTCCTTGAACAAATTTGAAGCAGACGTTTTTGAAAATACATTGTTTACCCTTAACCCACTAAATGACTTTACTGAAACTTTTAAGTCGATAGTAAAAACCCGAATATTCTAATTTCAAAGTTATTTTTGGGAGAAAAAAAAAAAAATCTCCTTACCGGATGTGTAGATCCAAGATCAGACTGCACGTTCTGTGCAGTCTAATCTTGATATACGCTGTCCACAAAACGTCCTGGATGCGTGCTTAGCAGCGTAAGGGTTGAAAAATATTGACAAATGTTTGTAAGCCACATGGTTACGATGAGAATATTGTAACAAAAGCTTAATTTATTTTTTTCTTTTTACAACAAAATATTCAGAAATTGCCTTCTGCAAGCCTTCTGTCGGCGGTTTGAAGTGTTAACATTAAGACTGCTAAGCGGGATTCACCGACCTTATGCGGACTGTGAAAATCAAGATCAGACTGCACGTTCTGTGCAGTCTGATCTTGGATCTACACTGTCCGATGAGGAGTATCTTTTCCCTAAAATTACCATTGAAATAGCATACTTTGGGTTTTTACTATAGGTTTGAAAGTTTCATTTTACTTATTGAGCAAAATAATGGATATTAGATCTAGTTGAAGAAAATTACAATTTTAAAGAAAGATAAAATCAAGCTACACTTACGGTTACTCCTCTTGTGAACTTGAACAAATTCAATTAACACAGTGATAGGCGAACCCTCGTCATACAGTCGTGAGATAAATTAATTAGGTCATTAACTGGTACAAGAGTAAGATGTGTTTGACATACCTATAAATAGAATGAACCTGGGAGCCAATAAGAAAGGAGGTAACCTTTACTGTACTATCCATAATAATTGTCTTATTGGTGCTTCTTTGACAGACCTCATGTAGAAACGATGGGCCTTTAAAAATTTATAATGTTGGATATACACATTACGATTTGTTATTCAAAATATCTTTTTGCAAACTGCAGTATTGTTTCGATTGTTTTATAGATTTAGGACAATTTGATTGGTCGTTATCATAAATTCTTTCTGCGCTAAATATATCAAAACTAGACCTGTTTCAACATCTGATTTTAAATTCGATCAAATGGTTACTAGAACAATGACCGAAAAACTTTAATAGATGATAAACTATTTCCGTATGTGCGATACGTTGGATTACAGTAGACTGGGTCCAGCGGCAATAACTTCTTAATAACCCCGTAATCACCCTCTCCTGACTATTTTTTTCAGGGTTTTCTTCTCTTTTCACATTTTTTTTCAGTTTCAATCGCGGTCTGCAGTTGACCTTTGGCAGCCATCTGTTTATCGCTTCGGTTATTATTACCGCCTGGGCACATTCGGGGGGGTCTCCCAGTGATTATCAATTTTGCAAAGAACCAAATTATAGATTTGTTTATCGCGTGACGTCACAATGTTGATAACGACGCATTTTTCGACCAATTCAAGTGCAAGTTCAAGTACAATGGGGGCGATTTCATATACAAGTGACTTTTCCGAACCGGTGAGTGCCATGAAAAATTCATAGCCACCTTAAACAACTTTTGGTACTGTTAAAATATCCCCAAAACTCATTGTAAATAACCCGTTTGAAATTATTTGTCAATACATGTATTTTCAAAGATGGCATGTGATCAATCCGAGGGATTTGGAATTTCGGTATCTATTTTTAGTCATTTACGTTCGAAACTGTTAGATGGGGGTAAAGTAGATGTCGCTCCGATTGGTTTTTGAATGTCCCTCGGCCGTCATTTTTGACACAATAACGTCCGAATGATAGAAAAGGGGAAAAAATGAACGAACCTATTCAAGATTACAGAAACTTTTAAGTGATTTACATAACTCTGATTCTAGTTTCATTTCAAAAGATATACATGCATATTCTGAGATGAAATTTTTGGAATATTAACTCACTGCTTGTGTGACTTTGTATCTAATTTTAATGTAATTTAATCTATCTCACGTTCTGGAAGGCATTTCTTTAGTTGAGAAATACATAATATGTAGATAACGATATTACGAAACAGAATTAATCAGTCGCTCATCAACATTCCGGCCAGTATAGTCGACTAAAGCTGAGAGTCAACATCAAGACAATAAAGTGTCACGTTTTAATCAAATAGGGTCCATGTAGTCATGGGGTTCATAGAAATATTAAAAAGTGGCAGACTACGACACAAATCTGAATTCTAGAGACCTTGGAGGAAAAGGCTTTTAAAAACATGGTGAGAAAAAGGGAAAATGCTGAAAACCAGCATTTTCTCATTTTCCCACTATCCTATTAACCCTTAGGCTGCTAAGCGATACTCACTGACCTCTTGCCGACAGTGTAGGTCAAGATCAGACTGCTCAGATCGTGCAGTCTGATCTTGGATCGACACTGTCTGATAAGAAGATATCTTTCTCCCTAGAATACCTTTGAAATGGCTAAATTTCGAGTTTTACTATTGCCTTGAAAATTTCATTTCACTTATTTAGCATAAGGGTTAAAGACGAATCTCACCATATGAGAAATAGTAAATTTGTCAACAGCAAACTCTTTCAATTTGGACCAATCTAAAATTTTGTCGTTTGGGAAAGAATCATTTATGTCTTGTATAGCGCGGTGTTATTAAAGTGAGACATATAATACATCACAATCATTGACTGTGTACGTGCAGACCCGTTTTATATGAGCAACGTTTTTGCAAAAAGGCTCTTAATATATCTCCGTAATCCATTTCACCAAGCAAGTCATCACTAAATTATTGATCCATAAGACCCATTTTGTCTAACAAAAGACTGGACCTTGAGATAGAATGCTGTTATGCCATATAGAAAATTGACCAATGACAAAAAGTTTCGACCCATGTCAGCCTGCACGCATTGCGCATACTTTTTGCAGATGCATTTATCCCCTTTTCACGGACCATAAATTAGTATCATTTGATGGGGTCAGATACGACACGGAAACGAAAGTTACAGCAAACTAGTCATTTCGGAAAAAAAGCCTTATCGAAGTATGTTCATGGAATATGCAAATGTCTCTATTAAATCTTGTCAGCCAATAGTACACCCTATAGCTCTAACTGGTTGGTAATATAGTATTGACCCACAAAACCTGTAGACGACGGTGGGGGTAGGCGGAGTTTTATGACTGGAAACATGGTTGTCAGCCTACTGTAATGAATTAATCTCAAAAGACACTAACTTGGATTTCTTTGGAACAGTTTTTTCTTTACAAATGTCTCAAATCTTATTCATGTTGTTACGGGTGACCACTCCTTCATGCATGGCTTCGTCCCGATTTAAATACAATACCTAACTACTGCGGTAGGGAGATGTCTCTTTAGCTCAGTGGTTATGGTATTGGCCTTTCGTCCGGGCGTTCTAGGGTTCGAATCCTGCCCGGTCCCTGTACTTCTGCCATGCATTTGTTCATTTGTTTCTTTGTTACGGACTTTGTTCGTAAGATGGGGGCTCGTCTGGGATTGGCCATTGAGCCATTAATCCCATTTGTTGTCCAAAAACGGATATTTGTTGTCTAAATAATAGACTTACTGCCTATTAAGGCTTTGAGTCATCAATGAATGATGACTTTAAGAGGTGGTGTGTTACGGGTGACCACTCCTTCATTCATGGCTTCGTCCCGATTTAAATACAATACCTAACTTCTGCGTTAGGGAGATGTCTCTTTAGCTCAGTGGTTATGGTATTGGCCTTTCGTCCGGGCGTTCTAGGGTTCGAATCCTGCCCGGTCCCTGTACTTCTGCCATGCATTTGTTCATTTGTTTCTTTGCTACGGACTTTGTTCATAAGAATGTTGAAAGCTAATACATGTATTTTTTATGGCTGCATGATTCTGCCACGAGATACGAGATAACTATCATGATAATTTTAGAAAACGATAAATCGTAGTTTCCTCGAAATTTTATCTATATAGTGAACAGTTTTCTGAAAAAAAAAAAATATATCATGATCAACTTTGTTACCCAGAAAATTTTACATTGATCAGTAAATATTTTTATGCAAATTTTCTTATTCGTGCACGAAGCTGACATTCGAGATAAAATAATATCAATAGTTGTACCCGTTTCTCGGTATCTATAAATAGAAAAGTCGCAATTTGGACGAACTTGGAAGTTTTTGACAGTACAAGATGGCGGCAAGTTAAAATTTGAATTATTTATAATTATAGCTTAAATGGTAAATTTTACCCACGCATGAAATGAATTGAAGTCTGTTAAACACAAAGACGACTCGAAATGCCTCTTACGAACGACTTTAAAACCATTTAGGCAAAAGGAGAATTCATAAGGTTGGAGCCGAAGACGGTCCGAAACCGTACCTATTATAGATACCGTGAATGTCATAGGCCTATGTGTGCACGAACACAAAAAAATCGTGAAAAGTGAGAGTTATCACGGTAATCTTATCGTCAAACTTTTTATTATCTAGATAATATTTCCAGGAAAATTTATCTCATCGCGATAGTTTTCTTGAATTACCGCCATAGTTATCTCGTGTCTCGTGGCAGAAATATGCCACCATAATTATTTAAGGAGTTTTCCACAGCTATCGGTTGTAAACTTCTTTCAGGAGGTAAAGTCTAGTTATGTAAATGTGCAGCAACAAATGCGAACAGGCACCGGACTTCACTAGCTTTCGATTTTGAAGCCTCCGATACAATGTTTGTTGAAAAAAGATGCTGAGGACAAAACCTAGTTTGACGGGGATAGTGTGTTACTTGGATTTAGGAAAAAAGATGCATAAAAACACTTTAATGCCTTTGATACACAATAAATTACGTTCCGAAAAGTACAAGATTATAAGATTAATCTGAATTTTAAATACTAGTTTTGTGCTATTCTTTTAACGTTTAGGCTGCTAAGAGCTACTCACTGACCTTTTGCAGACAGTGTAGATCAAGATCAGACTGCACACAACGTGCAGTCTGACCTTGGATCTACACTGTCCGATAAGGAGATATACTTCCTCCAAAAATACAATTGAAATAACAAAATTTGGGTTTTTACAATCGGCTTGAACGTTTCATTTCACTTAGCTTAAACATATTTATTTCACATCTATTGAGAAATAAGTTCTTGCAACTTACACTGATCTCTCTCGATCCTGCTTCCCGGAAATTCGCGCCGAAGTGTGGGCCAATGAAAAGTCTCAAAGTTGACATTTCACATATTTAGCAGGATAAGGGGTAACCTTCCAGCGCTGGAGGCGACAATAAGGTGCTTCGCAGACGGCATAAATCAAAATCAGACTGCACAGAACGTGCAGCCTGATCTTGGATATATGCCGTCAGCTTATATGGTCAAGGCTACAGGATAAAAAATGTTTGAGTTACAGTGGATTGTACTTTTTACAGCCAGAAGTCGATTTTATAATATGACCTGAAACACGTGTTATGTAATAAGATATACATGTAACCTGTTTTCATTATCACTCTGAATACAGAATATTCTAGATACATAAAGAACATTCATTGGTCTTTCATTGTGGTTATTTTTAGAAACAGGATTGTTAGTAAACAAGTTGTTTATCAATCCATTTCCATAAATAGCTTGTTGTAATCTTTCTAGAAAAGACTAATCTAGAATTTTCCAAGCTGATATAAATAGGAGAGACTTACTTGGTGATTTGGATTTTGAAGTTAGACTTGTGGCTTTGAGGATACAGAATTAGTGAAAAGTGTTGGATTTAATTTGGAATATACATCTGTAAGTTGGAAATATCTTTTTATTAAACAGGTTGCTCATATCTATCTGCAAATTAAAACTATTTTTAATTTAGGTTTTAGGAACCAGAAATTTCATACTTTTTGCAGTCTAAACATAATTTTTAATTTTGAGAGACTTACTCTATTTCTTGTTCTAAGATTAAAAAATTGTCAAAATTTCATTCAAACATAACTCTTATTGTACTCTTTTGCCTTTATTCATTAATAAATATTGTTACATTGTTAAAGGCTTGTTGCTGGTTTTCCTCCTCGTTACGCTTGTCTCGTAACACACGCAAAAAGGGGCATTCGGACATTTGCGTAAAATGTCGTCTCGATTTAGCCTGCGCAGTCCGCGCAGACTAATTTGTAACGACACTTTCCGTTTAAATGCATTATTTTTGTTTTGCACAAGTCTACTGAAGAACAAAATCTAATGTAGACGTAAAGTGCCGTCTCAGATTACCCTGCGCGGACTGCGCAGGCTGATCCGAGACGACACTTTACGCAAATGTCCGAATGCTCCTTTTCGCGTGTTGCAAGCCTATTATAATTTTCGCGCAAAAGAGTTAAACATATGTTTATATATACCAGTGACACTGTTATTTCCGCTGAAGTAAAGTTTCTCTTGATTGGAATTTGTCGTTCAGCTGTTATTTTCCAATGATAGCACCGGTGCTTTCAAGTTGTATGACACTAGGTTCTGTTGATAGGCTCATTCTAAAGACATTTTCCGAGAACAGAAGCTTAGTCAACGGCATCACGTGTAAGCCGAACTTGTCACCGCTGTATCTCCACCCAGTGTGAGGATACATTCCTACTGGTTTATGTATTTCTACCGAGGATGCAGTTTGATTACTGATATCAACCGGTAACCATCCAATGATATGGGTAGCTTTTGTTATGTCAGGAACCTGCCCATCATTTGAACTGGAGGGTTTGTCGCCTAACAAGTAAATGTAACCGTTCTCATTTTCTTGTAATGCACTGTGAAAGTATTTGTCCCCTATTCTCGATAGTTATTATTTTTAAATGTCCTTAAACCACTTCTGCATAATAAGGTGTTACAATCAAGACTATTGGCGTAAAAATACAACGTGGCTTTTTCTATGCTAGACCTGGCCAGAACCACCAGTCCTCTGACCCCATAGACCGCTTGAGCTTTTTACGTCACACATTCACTAGTGGTACAATCTTCACTACCACCATCAACATCCCAACCCCATTCTGTAACCCAAATGGGTTTGTTTGGGGTGTTTGCATCTCTCCATCGTGTTATGGGCCTGATATTGTTGAATGATGACTCTTTATGCTCTGGACACCTTGCTTGTTAGTAGTTATATATTTACCCGATTCCGCTCATAACGCCCGTTTTTACCGAAAAAACGCGAATGAGCCAACGCACCGAATATCCCGTGTCACCCGAAAAACTCGAATGAACCAAAAAAATTCTAAAGAATATAAATGGATGCATCTACCATTTGTATTCTTACACACTATTTTTTTATGATGACCCCAAGATAACGTATCAATTTTGTTTAATACACACTTTTTATCATCAGCTGCGCTTAACGCTTTTTTGTTTAACTCCTCAGTATATATTTCAGGGGGGCGGCTTCTCAAAACTTTCATAGTTCTATACTGATCCTTTTGAGTAAACAGACACTCCTTGTAATTATCAAAACTAATCTCATTCTTAATAACTACTTTTTTAATACCTTTACATTTTTTGTTTACCTCTTCCTCTAAAGTTTTATAAGCATACATTTTTGCTCTTAAACCAACAAACTCTGTCATAATCTTAGCTTTTAACTCATCTTTAAACATACCAACTACTCCTGCATTACATTTATTTTTTAAGAAATGATCGTCAGGGTATTCACTTGTATCAAACATTACAGCTATATCTTTTTCAATATCTTTATACAAATCTTCAGTTTCTATTTCAAGAATAAAACTATCTGTATCAATATAACACAATCTAACCTTTTCACCGTACTTCGCTTTAAAGTAATTATAAAAAGTGTCCTGCATATGTGTTTTACTAATATCTAAAATACTCATTCCTGAGTAAACAGGTTTGTTGTATTTTATATTAGTCTTCTTCATATGTATAGCTATTAGGTATTCATCAAATATTGTTGTATGATTATAGTTTGGTTTTGCTACAAGCTTATACGCTTTATCTTTATTATTAACTAATTGAATATCTACTCTATTTCTTAAGTTTTCCATAGTTTTACCAAAAACGGAGTTATTCATCAACTTAAAAAACTCTGTGTTATATTTATTTTTGTCATTTTTTGCTTCAACTCTTAAATCAATGTTTTTATTGATATACTTTTTTAACCATGTATTTTCCTCAAACTTGATACCTCGATGTATTTTAACAAGCTTTAAACCTAAATCAATACATGTTTTTAAAGCTTTATAATGTAAAACATAATTTCTCTTATTATATAAGTTTGGAATAAATTTTTCTACTTTTTCTATCTTTAAATGTTCAGGTGCTAAAGGATAATCGTTATGTAAATCATGTAACTGTTCAGGATAATCTAAATCTACTTCTACTATACATGGTATCTCTTTCCAATTTTCTAATTCTTCCTCATTCATCCATTCAAAACCATGAGTAGGAAGGGACTGACTCATTGCCCAAGGATAAAGACTGTTTGCGTCTATATATAACAAGTATTTCGAAGGTTTACTAGAATCATACTTTTCCCCCATATATTTATTATTTGCTTCCGAATACCTTTTGCTACACATGCTAACACCACCTCTGATACCTTGCTCTACCATCAAAAGCATATCGGGATCTGAAAAAAGTTCTAGATTTACTTCTGTTATTTCTAATGCTGCATCCCATGCCAAACCTGGAGCAGTAAAATACCAACTAGGATATCAGTCATAATTTTCATGACAAGTTTTTCTAAAATTCTCAAAAATATCAGCTAAAAGCAATACATCTATTCTGTTGTAAAGTTCTAAGTAATCCTTCAACGTTTTCATATTAAAAGTTTCCCAAACCTTTTGCGCATGAGCATAGTCTTCATCTGTAATTCCTTCTTTGTTTAAACTAGAGTAAAATGCTTCTTTAGGTGTTTTTTTTTTTTTTTTTTTTTTTTTTAAGTTTCTCAAAAGAATCTAAATACTCATAAGGAAAAACTCCTTTTCTCCTAACTAGTGGTAGCTGTTCTCTTGTAAAAAATCTTGATAACATTTTTAACTGGCTTTTCTTTAAGTTACTTGAAAGTTTATCCAAACTAGAAGACATAAATTTAAAGCTATCAAGAAATCTAATTTTATGGTATGTTTTTTCCCCAACCCGAATGTCTTTACTAAAACTAATATATTTATCTTCATTATTTGGAATACAATCAATCCTTCCACTAGTTTTACCAAGATATTTAATGAAAAGATGAGCATCATATCCGCTGATATTATGAAAGTACACAGGTGTAAAGTTTGGGTTTTTAGCCCTTAGGTTACATTCATTGTGTGCAGCGCCTCTATATTTGCCTGTAAAATGGCAATGATCTCTTACTTTGCAATTATCACAAGCAATTTTCTTATTACAAATCAAACAATTTCTTTCTTTTTCATATTCCGCTTCTTCCTCTTCTGTCATTTTAATAGGTATCGGGTTTTGATAGTACTTTTGGTGAATTTCCTTTATATCCTTTTTTAACCAGTTTATAAAAACTTCTTCTGCTTTTTTTCCGGTATAGTTTCTTTCTATAGGAGCACACACATTATCATCGAAACATTTTATAATATAATAAAAGCTACAAGGTATATGTTTTTGACGTTGTATAGTGTAACTTTCTTCTGAGTTTGGTTGGCATTTGGCTATAGGTTTTAAAATACTTTCGAAATCAGCGTATACAGCAAAGGGAACATGAAGTTTTCTAGCATGGTTTTCAAAATGTAACATGGTACCTTTTTTTGGCATTTCTAAAGTAAAAGGTTCATGGTTATTACAGTATTGCATATGCTTCTCTAAAAGTTCTTTACTACCAAAATGATTTAAACAACGTTTACAAAATTCTATACCGCCATTGTTAGTTACTTGGGTTCTCATCAAACCATTAAATTTTTTTATGAGGGCATAGTGTGTGTTTTCTTCATCTGTGATAAAAAGCAGGTTTACATGATTATCTTTTACATGATTTGTGATCCTAAGAGGATAAAATTTACTATTATTTTTATATGCATAAACGTTTACACTAATTTCTTGATTTTGTTTTTCAAACTTGTCTATATCTTTAAACGAAACAGGATACTCTATTCCCTCCATGTTTACACTACTTTCCTTTGCTTGTAAAGCCTTGTCAACTCTTTCTGCATTATGCTCCTTAGGGTTTAACGCTCTTAAAACACACCATAAAAAGCATTTGCTATCTTTATTTTTCATGTTGATAACTGCTCTTTTATTTACAATCCATTCTGGTAAAGGTAGGTGTCCCCTAGCTCGTAAAGGATCAAAAGCAACTGTGTGTAATTCCAACGTTAATATATTATGAACCACCCAATTGCTACCCTCTCTCTGAAATGATGCTATACTTTCTAAAATTATTTCAATCATAGTGGTATAAAGTACATGTTCATCGATTCCCCTTAAATTAGTAAAATGACCTGAATAAAAAGGAACGTTTATTAAATTTAAATCAGGATCAGTTTCTTTTCTCATAATACATTTAAGAACTAACTGGATTTTTCTTTCAGCATTATATCTTATAAGATTTGTCATACCATCACGCGAACCTTCCAAAAACTCGTGTACATTTAAACCTCCTATTCCATTAATTACATATTGCGTTGCAAACCTCCCTAAAGCAGATAGGCCTTCTCTAATTTCAAACCTAGGTATTGGAGGGTAATTTTCTCTAACTTGTTCAAGAATTTCATCCAACTCTTGTGGTATCTGTGTTGCCTCTACATTACCGGTTAGCCAATTACCAAAATCAGTTATTCTTCTTTGTATGGATTCCGGAACGACAGCTGAGGCTAGTCGTCTTGTTCCAGAGTAAACATTAGACGCAGCTTGTCTAGCTACATTTGTAAATCTATTAAACAAACTCATTTTTATATAATAGATATAATTTCTTAAGCTATTTTTGTTTTATTTATTTTAAAAATTTTATTATGACTATGTCATGATAAAATTACTGTATGCTGATCTTATATTTATTTTTCCAAACCCTTCCATTCCAGTTCACAATCGTTTGAGGGCAACGATCTATAAATTTACCTGCCTTGTAAATCGATGGAAAGGTTTTTATTTCCCCAGTCTCAACATCCTCTAAACTAACTTTTCTAGGATTAGACATAATAGTTTTTAATCTATCATATTTCGGATTCGGATCTTTTTTTTTCTCCCTTTACTAATATAACTGGTTCACTTTGCTTATATGAATAATCTGGGTCCTCCGGAAACAAACCATATTTTTTCCACCAACTCAACTAACCGTTTTTAAAACAGGAAGAGTAAAATTATTTTCTTCAAGAATTTTTTTTTTTAATATGCTGTATATATCAATATGTAATTAATGGAATAGGAGGTTTAAATGTACACGAGTTTTTGGAAGGTTCGCGTGATGGTATGACAAATCTTATAAGAAATAATGCTGAAAGAAAAATCCAGTTAGTTCTTAAATGTATTATGAGAAAAGAAACTGATCCTGATTTAAATTTAATAAACGTTCCTTTTTATT